>OW964549.2:33761636-36261636 GCA_943138885.2 Tholera decimalis | reverse complement strand
TATAACATCAGTTATTATCACTAATTGTGTTCAATAGAGTACAATGAATGAGTCTTTTATACTTACTTATTGTGTAATTAAAGATATCAATTTCGACAAAATTACTGTTGTATTTGTCAACCATACGGCGAATAGGCGAGCGCAGGCCTGGATTATTTCGACAAGCATTCAGAGCAAAAAGATTACCTGCGCGTACCCGCCGCCTGTGAATGGTTCTAGGTACAGCATAGCAAATCATGTTATTAAGATTTGTACAGTTAAATTTGTTTCTGACAATTTTGAATAGCACTGTGGTTTCGAGGTACTTCTTTCGAGAACTAAGGGTATATAATTATAATTTAGTACCTTCGTCTATTCGTTATATAGCCCTGGCTGGAGGCTTTAATTAATTTATTAATTAAACAACCACAGGCAAGCCTGGTTAAGCAACCGACCACCTCAGAGGTTGACCTGCGAGATGCAAAGACACAAAAAATAAACATGTGTGCAATTCACACGTGGTAGAAGTGAAACCTTCAATTTACGAAATTTCAAAGGTATACGTTTGCCCATATAAAATTTCCACGACATAAGAAACACTGTATAATGCTTCCTATCTCATTTTCTCCCACATTCAATCTTATGAATTTATGTGTCTGTCTCTTTTTACTGTCGCTTTTTCGTTTCATAAAATTTCAAATCACAACGATGCTAAAGAAGTTTTCACTTCAATAAATTAGTCTATTTGTTAGTATTTGTCGTTAGTATCTGTACAACAGATATTATAGTGTACAATTATGTGGATCTTAACCCTTTCATGGGCGGTGGCATGTATATACGTTCCAAGACAGCTACGAGTGGTGACAGAACGTACTACCACGTCTATTTTAATTTACTTGTTTTAAGCAGACCGTTTAGTCACGTTGACTCGCAATACAAATTTGTACTAGCTACGTCTTTCCGCCACAACGCATGAAAATTTCAAAATTGTTCTGTCACATTACATTATGGTTTTTGGTGCTTCAAAAAGAAGACGTCCTGCTCGTACGCTGGTGGTACGTAGAATACGCACGACGCCATGATACGCCCCCGCGTCCCTACATTCCCGTTGCCTCAGTCACATAGTGTCAACCTAGGGGTACGCACGCGCGCGCTGCCGAGAACGATGACGTTAGATAACGATAGTGCCGCTATTGGCCAAATGTATCGAAACGATACTACTCGACGTCAATAAACGTCTAACCATTTTGTATGAAGAATTGATGTGTCATTCTACATATACCACGTGATCGAGTACCGTCCGCGAAAGGGATATTATCTACTCTCTGAGCTACTCTCATAGACCGTTCAGTCTGATGTTAGTTAGTGTTAGTTAGTCTGATGGGACGGCGATCTGACACTACCATAGAGGGATCAGGCATAGCTCCAACGGCTTTACGTGCTTTCCCAGGTACGGGGGTCACGCGATCAACTTCGAAACTCCGAGCTACTATTGAACATTTTCTAGAAAAACCCAATAGCAATTTTCAACCAAACCCGAAACCCCATACTCATCAGTCGCGCTTACGATCACCAGACCAACGAGGCAGTCACTAGGGAGTATTCTAACGTGAGACCGCGGCCTCGGAAAGCAAGGGCAACTAAACTAACTGGTCCTTTACACTCCACACAGGGTGGGGGAATCAATCGATGATATTGCTCCCTAAAAAACTGGCCTAGTTTGAGTTGGACTTACCCATGAAGGGTTTCGTTTACGAAACTGTGCTATATCTCCGAACTCGTTCAAACAATTTTCCGTTGAAAGTTTTTATTAAGATCAAGTATTTATTTCTAAAAATTTATACTCTCTTATTTTAAAACTTGTGGGGCACATTATACCACTTTGGAAGTGTCTATCTTTCAAATGATTGACTTTGAGAAAAAATGGTTTTAGAAACCTCCATGTCATATTTAGGGATCCGTACCCAAAGGGTAAAAACGCTCCGCTGTCTGTCTGTCTGTCACCCGGCTGTATCTCATGAACCGTAATAGCTGGACAGTTGAAATGTTCACAGATGATGTATTTATGTTGCCGCTTTAACAACAAATACAAAAACAAAAATCAATAATATAAATATTTAAGGGGGCCTCCCATACAACAAATGTGATATTTTTGCTCGATATTAATAACGGCAACGGTACGGAATCCTTCGTGCGGGAGTCCAACTCGCACTTGCCCGTTTTTTTAAACTTATTTTATTGTCGCTTATTTACCGTTTCTTGAAAAAAGTTTTTTTTTGCTTTTCATGTATTATTTTTTGTTTGTTTTAATTCTGTAGGCTTCGGTATAAAATGGCTGTGTATGTCACAGCGGACGGACAAACAGACAGACATACGTGACGAATCTACAAGGGTTCCGTTTTTTACCATTCAGCTACGGAACCCTAAAAGGTACTTAACAATGTGCACCGTTAGACAAACTTAATTGTATGGGTACAATGGGTGATGACTTGATGAGTGTGACCGCTTAATTCTCCGAAACGAACGTGATTCTTCACAATGGCCGTGATAGAAGGCTCCTCAAAGTTACAAAAGGGCTTTACTTGGAATTCCAAATACGACCGAAGCTTGGAGCGCTGTCTTTAAACGTTATAATGTTATTATGTGGGTCCTGTTTACATATTGTTCGTCCACTTCTTTGTTATTCGTTGGTCTGATTACTTTTGATTTAGTTATATGGTTAATTTGTTCTGGAATAATTCTATTGTTTTCTTTGCCATAACCAAATAAGTCTTGAGTTTTTTCTCCAAACAGTGGCGTAACTATATTGTTTTGGGGTCCGGTGGATGGCGCCCTCCCTACGTACAAACGCTTATACAGAGTAATTCCTTCTTAAGTAACTTTAAATTTAAAGAGCGTATTGCTCTGAAATTCTAGTAACATTATTTTGGTTAACTTGAATAAGCACTAAATTAGGTAATTTAAATTAGTTAAATATAAAACATGTTTTGCTCCGGACCCCCTCGGGTCGGGAGCAGAATATGGCAGGACCCCTTCCGGTTGGGGGTCTTTGGCATTTGTCCGTCTTGCCACCCTATTATTACGCCACTGACTCCAAGGTCGAGCAAAGTGTTATTGACCTTTTTCATCTGTCTATTCTCAGCAGTGACCTGGAATATAGATTTGGACCCAGTTGATAGCAATACGTGTCCTTTGACATGAGTCTAACCCTAACTGTCGAATTGTAGGTTTACTATAAGTATGCCTATGCCCAAAAGGTTGCCGTAGTATAATGCAGGCATGTAGTTATTATTATTATCATATATTTCCACAGTTCCACAACCAAAACAGTCCTAATTCGTAAATTAAATGACATGGGAGTACGGGGAAAAGAATTACATTAATGTCTAGCTATTTATCCGACCGTACGTAGCGTGTTAGAATTGGGGACCAATTTGAGTGATGAACTTCCTATCAAGCATGGAGTCCCTCAGGGAAGTATTCTTGGCCCCACTTTGTTTCTGAGTTACACAAATGAGCTATGTCAACTTAATCTTGAAAACTGCAAAATAATATCTTATGCAGATGACACTCTTACTTTCAAAGGTGATTCTTAGGATGAAATATATTCATTAGCTCAATTCGGTCTAAACACGGTCTGCCACTGGTTCGCTGCAAACTCACTCACATTTAATGCAGATAAAACAGAATATATTCAGTTTGCAATCAGGAGCTTAGAAACATTCTTACAAGATAAACCTCCCCTATATGTTACCACTGATAGTGTTCATTTCCTCCTATAAATCGATGCTGCTGCTCAACTATTCAGCCGACACAGTGTTCGCTATTTGGATATAATCATTGATAAAAGACTGTCTTTTGATGAGCAAATTCAAAACTTATGTAAAAGAGTACGGAAACTCACTTATATTTTAAAACAGCTTCTATTAGACAGGTTACTGATGGGGAAACACTTCTAATGGTATATTTTGCCTTTGTTCAATCCATACTGACATATTGTGTAACAACTTCGGATGGTGCCGGGTAAACAAAAATGTTAGAAATAGAAAGAACCCAAAGCCTGATCCGAAAAGTTGGACTCTCTAAACCTCGACTCTTCATCACAGTTACACTGTATCTGGAAGCTGAGGTCTTAACTGAAAGACAAATTTACATCCTTTTTACTATCTTGCGACAACACTCAGACCCATCCTCTTTCAAAATTTCAAGTTCAGCCACGAGGAGGCAGCATGCAATTTGTAGCACCTATAAATATCCAAGACAAGTTTTGCCCAAAAATTTTATAAATAAAGAATTGGGAATTTTTAATCATAATAAAACCAAATGTAAATTAGTATTAGCAAACTGTCTACTAAAAATGAACCATACAAAAACTGAAGAGCTACTCGAAATAAAAAAGTCATAGGAATTAACAGACACGCACTCACATATACAAATATACATCCGACAAGCACACACGATATAAGACAAACACATTATTCACACAGTACACACCTTGAACACTCAACTCAACATCCGAGATTTTATTATTAGAAATTCTTATATTCTTTACTTATTTTTATTAGTTTTAAAATTTTACTTATGTATTAGTTATTGTGTTAATGTTTATGTAAAATTGATTATAAGTTATTATATAAAATTGATTATAAGTTATAAGGACGGGTTCCTTTAAAACTGTGTCCAAATCAGACATCTCAAATTATATGTGAACCATGTAGGATTTTGAAACACGACAGACCTCTGAGTTCGTTTCCGTGTTTCTTCCTTAAGAAGTGATATTTTTTAACCAATATACAAAACAAATAGAACCAACGCAATATGGCAGGAGAAACACAATTTACGAAGGCGGTTTTTCAAGAAATATAATAATTTACCGGCAGATATCAGGAGCACATCTTCTTTTAATACATTTAAAGCAAAACTCAAACAGTATGTCATTACCAACACTAACCTATTAAGATAACAAAACAATTTAATGATATGCACAATAATATGTCGACATCATACCTAAGTAGATAGGTAGATAGACAGATGTAAAGCAGTTTGAGTACTTGTGTGGCCTACCCAAATGTCCTTAGGTATTTTTTGTCAAATTGTTAAGCTCCTTAAGTTCTAAGTTGAGCTACACGATAACTGACAAATGCTTGCACTGTCTGGACAGGACCGCTCAAATTTGCGTGGTTATTTCCTCAAAAGAATACCACAGATATGAACCTAGATGCTTCTCATATAAAAATACAATTTATCTGGACTTTAAAAGAGACTTTGACCCGTGAGTTTGTTTCGGTGTTTCTTCTCAAAGTAGTCAGTTAGGAAATACCGGCTTCATCTAGCTAAACTTAACACGCAAAATTACATGACGTGTAAAATAAAAGTGTTATTTATAACCAATTTACAAAATAAATATTTCATTTCATTTCAGATATACTCTTTATTTTACACCATAACAGAATTAAATAAGGACTTAAAAAACTACAAAGGGTACTGTTAGCTACTGGACTAAACCTACCTTAATTAGGTATGTATTTATTCGCTAAGTGAACAATGTATGTTCTTTTAGAAAAAATAAAGAATCTTTAAACCGAATTAACAATATATTAATGTACTTTGATAACAAGTTATATTTAATGAAGATTATAAACTTATCATGTTTGGATTCTTTAATACGTACCTTTTTTATATAAAACACTCAATTGGGGCTAGTGTTCCGCTGTTACTCTTGTTGTCAGCTCTACAGAACGCGTCTGCTGGATAATACCTTCCTATTAGTACTTTTATGTATGATTTTTCTAAGCCGACTTTCATACGGTGGCGGCCCGTATTTACAAGTTTATTTTATAACCAGTGGGCTAAGTATGAGTTTGAAATACTTTTGTCGTTTTCGAAAACTATTGCTTTGTTTCTTTCACAAACACCAAGCTTGTAGATGAATGTGAAAGCAAACTCATACCAATCCCCCAGAAATAGATAAGAGATTAGAAAACTGAGGCATATATCTAATTATTCACAAGTACGTCAGAAAGATCAGACAGCAATATAAATCATTGGTTGCGAAGCTGTCTCGTCCTACGAAGGGTATTACCTAACTCATCAAAGAACGACTCAAAATCTTTACATCCTTTGATACAGATCACAATTTTCCAAGAGATTCATCCCTAAATAAGTAATTTATTTCTAAGCTCGGTACACAACTGAGATAATTTAGTAAATATTTGTCTTTTTAAATAACCTCCCGTGCTAAAAGCGTTGCTAGAGATAGAATGAAATGGAGGTGTGTTGGCAAACGGTTTCATTTTGTTTTGATGGACGAACTGTTGGGTAAGCTCGGTATCATTTTTGTAAACAACAACATTTTAATGTTTTGGGAGATTCTTTTGACACATAGTGGCGATTAGAAATGTTTAGACGCGTTTTTGTTACTTTGCTTATAGATAGGTACTAATTAATTTGCTGTCAGCTTGGTACCTATATTTTTGTACGCCAAAATTTAGCGGGATGATGAATGTAAGACTGTACAATATGCCCAACATACTGTGTCAAACAAATGCTATACTTACTTTATTCATAATTGGGTTTCTCAGTAACTTCGTAAAAACTAAACGTTTTCTTTCTATTATTTATTTGTTTACCTCACACTTTTTTTATTTTTTTCTGGTTGTGAAAATCATCGAATGACTTCCCCCGCTCTGGATGGAGCGGAGGGGAGTGTCAGACTTGTACAGACTAAAAACCAGGGTGGGTTTTTTCAGCTGCCCTTAAGTTCCGGAGCCGCGGTATCTCGTTAGAACTAGGATTTATTTATGCATTATACTAAACATAATCATAACCTGCTTAGCATTTCACAACTGTGTTAGGGTCGGCTTCCCAATAGGCGGAGACCTCTCGCGCCCGGCATTAGTCGAGGCCATGCTGCGGGGCGAGAGGGAGTGGGATGCGGTCGCCTCCTTCTGCGAAGCAGTCATGCTTCCGAAGGAGGAGGCGGGCCGCGTGAGGGAGAGGATGGCGTCCTCCCTCCAGCTCAGCCGCAGTGGTAGACGCTCACGGCGTCGGACGTCGGCCGACAATCTCCGGCCACCGTAGGCGCGGGCATGCGGACAGCGAGTAAAGGGCAACTCGCTGTCCGACCATGGACCATGCCCGGGACGACGGCGCGTTGTGTTCCAGGCGCGCCTCAAAGAGCGTCAGCATACAGGGCCGAAGCCTGCCGGGATCGTGGGACTTATCCCATTACCGTGATCCCGGTACGTAAAGGGTTATTGAAGGAACACCGTGGATTTTAGCCAGTAAAAGTCTGACAGTCCCTCCCACCCTGCCCGGGGTGGGAGGACTTATTTGATAATTTTACCAAGCTAAAAAAAAAAAAGGGTCGGCTTCCAGTCCCAGGGATTATTAGTGTTTTACATGGAGTGACTGTCAATCTGATAGCTGGGTAACACGATACCCCTTAGCGAGACAAGTGTCAGATTTACTGGCTTCTTACAACCCATAGTTACTGTTAAAGATGTTCAAACAATAACCGGAAAATATAATAGCCGGAACAAACGGCTTATCGTGCTCTCCGAGACCAGGTGCTACTACTGAGAAATTTCTTATAGAAACACCCAATTGCACCTTTTGTCCAACCCGACAATTGACCCCGAATCCTCGTGCTCAGCAGTCGAGCTTGCCTATTAGACCACTGAGGCAGGCATTTTTACAAACATCATGACCTGGAAAACATCTTTTTGTAAGCCATACAAACATTTGTATGTGTGTGGGAATCGAACCAGCGACGCACGGCGGAGAAGCCAATCGCTCAACTATGCCAACATTGAAAAAAAAATTAAGTAGCAATAATATATAATATTCCACAACTTTCACACAACGCCATCTAGTCCCAAACTAAGCAGAGCTTGTGGTATGAGTACTAGACAACTGATAAACATACATGTATATTTCTAAATACATACATATTATAGATAAATTACACCCAGACAAAGAACAAATGATCGTGCTCATCACACAAACATTTGTCCTGGGTGGGAATCGAACCCACGACCTTGCGCATAGCAGTCAGGGCCACTGACCACTATACCAACAGGCCTAACTAACTAACCTACCTAACTAACTAAACTAAATAATAACTTTAAACCACCTCATTACAACATACGTGACGGACACTGAAGAATTAGATAGCATTAGTAGATATATAAATATAAACCTACATCTTCACCGTAATATTTACCTATACTCATCAATAACGCACTTATGAGGAAAACGTGAAATGTTTTTCCCTCAGCTGCCTACTTCGGAAAGTAAAGGGTGACCTACTCCTCATGTGGGAATAGCTTGTCACTCATTTTTATTGCGTACAACCCGTATGTACTATGTTATTTATACCATTTATAATAACAAAACACTGAAACACTATTCAGCTGATATTAACATAAATTCCACCTTGCGGCAATATTTGTTTTTACTGACCTCAAAGTGTTTTCTTTGAGCGAAGTTGGCGAAGTAAAAAAAGGTTCGCCTTTGTCATATACATCATAGTTATGGCGGGGATACCTAACTTTTTGCGCAGACGATCAACAATAGAAGGTCCCCCAATTTTCACATAACTCCTACGTATTTTCTTAGATACCGGATATACATAAGAGAGGGATCACCGATTAATAATGATGTGCGTTATTTTATCAGAATTTTAGGTTGAATACTAAAATTTCTTATACATACCTATGGGTTATATATAACGTTTAGAAATCACGTGTCTTTTAAAAGTATTCAATCCGTTTCTTACTCGTTCTCATGTTTACCTAAACGATGTTGATACTTTTTAACTTCTAGTTGGGTTCCTGCGTTTATTTACACCAACTTCTGCAATCAAAGTAATTTTTTACCTAGTAGTTTTTATATTTCAATGTAGATTGTATTTGTTTTGTTGTTAAGGGTCTAAATATGTCTTTCTTTTTCGTGGTGTTACCTTACATAAAACATAGAAATAATAAGTTTGTTCTATAATAATTCAGGCATTTTGGCTACACGTACTTCGCGACTTCCAGATCTTGGATTAATATTGTAATTTATCTATAATATCTATTTAGGTATATATATGTATGTTTGTCTGTTGTCTAGTACTCATAGCACAAGCTTTGCTTAGTTTGGGACTAGATGGCGCTGTGTGAAAGTTGTGGAATATTATTATACTAGTACTCACGCGGGGCTTCGCTCCCGTGGATTCTATCACGGTAAAAACATAACTCTCCTTTTTTGCAGTCGGGTAAAAAGTAGCCTATAACCTTCCTCAAGCTTCAAGCTACTTCCATACCAAATTGCATCCAAATCCACCCAGTACTTTCGGAGATTAGCGCGTTCAAGCAAACAAACAAACAAACAAATTTTTCCGCTTTATAATATTAGTATAGATTATTATTATATTAAGCGAGTCTATACATTCGCAATGTTAGCCGTTAGGAAAGTCCATTGGTTTTCAGTGGCACTTTTATAACCACGCGAAAATCCTTTATAAAGAGCATGCATGTAACATGGAGGAAACGGCGAAATGCGGAAACAAATCTTAGGTTTCTCTTGAATAGACTGAGAGATCTTATCTGCTTCTCGAGGGAGGTTGGCTGGTTTAGATAATGGCCGCCCTGGCCAACGCAAGGATTAATTGCGGAAACTAAGACCTCACTCAGATACAGATAAGATACCTTCGCGTTGCTAGACCATTCCACTTTTAGCTCAATATTTACATACTTTGCTTAGTGATTAAAACATAACAACATATCAAACGTTGCAATTTCCACTAAAATACTAGCTGTGCCCAGCAAAGTCACCTGCGTTCATTTTAGGAAAAAATCAAAATTCTTTAAAATCGATTAAGCGGTTTAGATTTCTCATACAAACTTTCATCCCCTGATTCAACTTTTCAGGCATAGATTTTTGATAAAAATTAGCCTTTGTGTGACACATTCTTCAGCTATTTTCATTCTAAATTTAATTCGAATCGTAGTTTAGCCGTGAAAGCGTAACAGACAGACTATACAATATTACGCATTTATTTGAGTTTAAAGAGGTCATTGATGTATCATCGAATCTCCAGCCCATATTTATTTAAATATCTGTCCCCACAATCCTTCATCAAATCTTTACTCAACCGGACAACTCCGAGAGAATATGAAAAAATTGTGAAATAAAATAAGCAGCAATAAAAATATTATTATGAAAAACATTTAAGATTTATTTGTAAAATAACGAATTTCAGTGTGGTCCACCGTTTTTCGTTTTTCGCCAGTTAATAAAATTGAAATTAACTACATATTTACCGTACAGAGTTGGTTCATAAGTTATCCTCACTATTATTATAATTGCTAAAGTGTTTATCTACGTATACGCCAAAATGGCTGAACCAATTTTGATTAATTTTAGTAAATAGACAAATATGACCTTAGAGACGCATATAGGCTAACTTGATTATCGAAAAATGTTTTAAATATTTTATGCAACTATTTAATTTTACACTACAGTGAAAATAAGTTTGAATGATTGCAAAAAGTGCGCAGCGTCTATTAAATACAAGGAACTTGTACCTAAACATTAAATACTCAGCATAGATGATACATATAGATACTCAGATAAAGCATTGTAAAATCATAAAAGAGGCTGACACTTAGATAAAATAAATAACTAGATATGGTCAACAGACGAAATTATATCGGAACCGTGTGTCTCCAGTTAGGCGCTGGGCGGGGCAACAACTACACATGCAGTTTAATAAAATCAATAGATACGCACTCGCACACACACACCCGCATTTCTTGAATCAGAACGTACTATACAATCAATAATAAACCTTATTCCGTCAAACACAGCGTGTATTTACCATGCACCGTAGAACTTACCCACACAAAAACATCGGTCGCTATCGTTGGGCTGTGCAAAAGCAATTTATTTTACATATACGCTAGTGATTGACTAAATCGGAAAGTTATCGATTCTTCCATTTATTATTGTACAATTTTTTTTGGGCTCCTGAAAATGAACCAAATAAAAAATGGCATGTCCAGAAAATATTACAATAACAATAAACATATTATTAAGAACATAACATTACATAATTATTGTTAAGTACTACCTACTAAGTATTAAGAGCTACCCTGGCGCTTTCGACTTAAATTTTAATATTTAATTATCATAGTGATAGGTCAAATAGAAGTTGATGTTAACTTACATTACGCTCTTGATCGGAACATACCAGCCGTATAGGTTGTATAGAATCCTGAAAAGATTCACTTTTCAGGATTCTATACTGATTTTATGAATACCCTAAATCATGAGAATAGCTTTCAGTAATAAAATAAAATTCAACCCACTTCTGCAAAAATCAGTTGTACTCTTAATTTTGGAATTTTCCATTCAAAAATCCTGCGACTTTTCTTTAGAGACTAGAACATTTCTGCGTTGAAGTGAACCGAGCATATGGTGCTATTTTTTGTAGGGTACCAGTTAGGTGGCATGCCTGTGGCATCAATCCATTCCTTTTTTATGTTACCATCTTTTGGGAAGCTGAAAAGTACGAAAAGCACTTATTTATCATTTACATACATCCTAAGCTACTTCTAAACGTCACCATATAATATCGCAATAATTACGTAACACACTATAAATCAAGATCTGAATGATTTTGACGTATATTGCTAATGCATTGCTTCATATGTTCGAAATATTGGTCTGCTCAACAACGTAAATACCGCAGTGAGTGTTGGTGACTTAGCATAATGAAACCGATTCCTACTGTAAGTGTGTTACGCAATTACCCCGCAGGTAATAGTTTAGTAGGTTATAATATGTTTTTGTTATAAGAAAAATCCTAGTTAGTAGAGAAATTGTTAAATATATGAAAACAAACACACATCCATGCATAACAAATAAATAGCATGAATATATTGACTTATTTTAAGCTCAATTATCTGAACCATGCCGATTATTATAACGCATTCGAAGCTTCAACGGAAGCAAAATACAAAAACCATAAAAAATAAAGAAACAGCATGAGGATAAGGCATAACATACGATAATTCTAAACCGAAAAACACCACCGATTATTAACCTAAAATTAAAGTAACTTACTTTACGAATATTGGTTACGCATTTCTCTACTACTTTGTAAAAAAAATCAAAATAAGTAAAAAAACATTATTTACATCGATCTTCCAACCAGGCTAAAACGGTTGACAGATTGAAAAATAAACTATTGTAGCGACGGCGACGTCGGAACTCCTTACGCATGCTGCGGGCGTAAAATAAATTGTTTATTTTGTTTTACTTTTTTGTACACTTGACTTTTCAACGTATTTTTATTTCAGCCTCATGTAAAATAAAATTTAAACATATTTTCTTAGAGGTTTCCGTATGTTATAAAAAACTTTTTACCAAAAAATTAAACAGACTCCCAAATAACACTGCAAAACGAAAAATAACTTTAATTTCGGTAGTCGGTGTCTTTAGTTTTGTAATTTCGTTTTTGGCACCGACTTCCGAAATTAAAGTTATATTTCACTTTGCAGTGTTTTTTGGGAGTCGGTTTAATTTTTTGGTAAAAAGTTTTTATTTCACTCTTTTTAGTTGGTCGATTTTTAATTTACCTAGTTACAAGAGCCTAAATGTCAACTACTTATATTCATTTACAAAATATTGCTTTTCCCAATGTTGGGCTGTTATTTGTTGAGGAGTTCTCCTGGTAGTTCACCATCAGCTTCACTTCACCATATGCATTGTGACGAGCATATTGTGCTTAATAACCACATTCAAGTAATCGAAGCGGAACACATGAAATACTTATATATTGAGTAGTTCCAGTGGCCATCTGTGGTCTTCATCATCAGGTCCACTTCACAAATGGTGCTTTTCGAATGCAACTACACAAGTTACTTTAAAAATACTCAATTCACTATAGGTGTGCCTATAATATTTGAAGAGTTCCCTCGATTTCTCCAGGATCCCATCATCAGATCCTGACTTGGTGACAATGGGACCAATTTCAAAGTATACCCTTTCAAACAAAAAAAGAATTTTCCAAATCGGTTCAGCCGTCTCCGAGTAATCGGTGAACATACATAAAAAAATAAATAATATACGCGTCGAATTGATAACCTCCCCTTTTTTTTTGTCGTCGGTTGAAAAACCCCTAAACTATAATAGCAATATTTCATTCGTCAATCGACATTGCTGTCGATAGCCTACGTTAGTGGATCTGCACAAGCACATCACTAATTCGTCGCAAGAAGTGGCGGCCTCACTACGCGATGAATCCGCGTAATACAGTTTCGTATGTTATGTTTACATTGCTTGTCCAGTTACTTAGTGACGAACTCAGGTAGTGGTTAAGGAGCAATGTATTTATAGCAAAAGGAGTACAGTCGCTCTGATATTTGAAAACAAAAATAACATAGTAAAACCAGGATATATTTTACGATTTATTGTTTTTCATGATTTTAAAGACAAATATTGTAAAATACTTGTACTTACATATGGTAAGTGATTCCATGATTCACATAGATTTGATTTTGGCTTCGGTTTTTACAAGATACCACAGAACAACTCGGCATTCATATATGTTATCACGATCGCCGTCGAAAGCGCACTAGTTCGCGGAGACGGCCACTTGCCTGTGACATGAGCCCTGTGGCCATGTCGCGCGGACACCGATCCGCCCCCTTACCACTTCTCCTGTATTTTTGATTTCTGTGGGCTGACATGACGGGGACGCCGTTAGAGCAATTTGAAGGCTTACAAAGCAAGTTATGTACTTAGATACATAACCCAATTTCAGAAGACGCAGTGGAAATATACGAAACAAACTGTTACTTGAAAGCTACTACGTATGTTAAAATTCTGAAGAAATATCATATTGCGGCCCTGGCCCTGCGCCCTGTGTGCACGGTGCCTTAGGCCGGCTGCGTCGTGGTCGCCAGTTATCCAGCCGTCAAACATTTTTATTTACTTATTTGACTTTTCGTCTGTGACATTTTATGTATAGTTTTATTTTGTTACCTATTAGTTTAGTTTTGTGTTTATAGTGCCAATTTTTAAATATTTAGGTAAGTAATTTAAATTTAATGATTAATGCTGGCTGTAGCGACTCCGGAAATTGTAGCAGTCAACCTGCCACATCCTTGGATACCCAGCTTGTGAGATGCCCCAGTTGCTCTCAGGCACGCTTTTTCAAGGGCGAACGGGGGCTACGGATCCATTTTGGCAAGGTACACAAACCTCATAGTGTTCCTCCGTGCCCCCCTACCCCTCCACAAACATCAATACATTTGGATTCACTCTGGACAACATTATCTAAATTAAAAAAATCTATACCTGTTTTAAAAAGAGTTCCCCGGGGCGCAAGGCGGTCTGTTGCGCTGAGTTTGGCACGGAGTATCCGCCTTGCTACCCAAGAAAATACCCAAAGTGCCTGGGAGGATTTGCTCACTTTCCCTTATAGGATTCTACATGTGCAAAAAAATTTGGCTTCTAAAAAAACATTAACAAACCAAATTAAAGACAACTGCAACAATTCGACTTTTATTTTAGATTCAAAATTACATACATGCTACAATCCCTCCCAGAAGAGCTTGTGTTCACATGTGGAATCCAAATTAAGTGAAGGTGACATTAGGGGAGCAGCCAGGCTGTTATTCAGCAGTGATATGGTGGCGCCTTACTCTCAAGAAACTGTTGCAGCCTTGGAGAGTAAACATCCAGCGCCTGCGGTTGATCTCACCTTTCCTGACCCCCCCGATTCGGCCTCATCTGTTTTAAATTTTACAGCCCCGCAGTTGTTTGCAGCCGTGAACTCCTTCCGAAGTGGCTCTGCTGGCGGCCTTGATGGCCTAACTCCTCAACATTTAAAAGACCTATTGAGTTCAGGCGCCGGGGAAGCCGGTGAGTCTCTTTTGAAGGAGCTTGCGGCTCTAGTTAACCTGATGCTCTCCGGCGGCGTGAACGAAGCCGTCGTTGATGTCTTGTACGGGGCCAATCTATGCGCCCTGCACAAGAAGGACGGCGGCATTCGTCCCATTGCCGTCGGTTGCACTTACAGGCGTATGGCAGCCAAGATATGT
This sequence comes from Tholera decimalis, assembly GCA_943138885.2. Classification (NCBI taxonomy): domain Eukaryota; kingdom Metazoa; phylum Arthropoda; class Insecta; order Lepidoptera; family Noctuidae; genus Tholera; species Tholera decimalis. Next base: position 36,246,562 of record OW964549.2, on the reverse strand, counting down.
TGCAAATATTATAGTGAAGCGCTTAGCCATAAATTCCAGCCCCTGCAGCTGGGCTTTGGTTCCAAAGGGGGCTGTGAGGCTGCCGTACATGCCTTGTCTACATACTTGACCTCAGGTAAAGGTGAAGTCGTCCTCAAGGTTGACGTTAAAAACGCTTTTATTTCTGTGAACAGGGACACTTTGTTGGCAGAAGTTAAAAAAGAATTACCTGAAATTTACGGTTTTATGTGGCAGTGCTACAGGCACCCCTCCAAATTATTATATAAAGACCACGTTCTGGATTCAGCAGTTGGATGCCAACAAGGTGACCCTCTCGGACCAGTCATTTTCAGCTTGGCTATCCATCCAATCATTCGACAACTAAATTCTAAATTTAACGTGTGGTATTTAGACGATGGAACTCTAGGAGGTGAAGTAGACACCGTAATCAAAGATTTTATTTTCCTGAAAGAGCAATTCCAATCCATCGGCCTTGACCTGAACCTCTCGAAATGTGAACTCTATATCTGTGAAAATACTGACAGACAAGCGACACTAAACAAATTCCATACAATAGCCCCTGATATCAAAATCTTGCAAAAAAGTTCATTGCACCTCTTAGGCTCCCCAATTTTAGAAGAAAGTTTTCCCTCTTTTATTGATAGCAAAATTAACCATTTTAATGACATTTCAGAAAGATTTTTCCAAATTAACATACATTCGGCTTACACCCTCATAAGATATTGTTGTTTTGGTCCAAATTTTATTTATTTTCTCCGTTCTTCTCCACTATGGAAGCAATCTCAGTTGTTGGACAAAATTGACCTTATTATAAAAAACACCCTTACTTCAATTTTAAATGTGGCTCTGGATGAGCGAGCGTGGCTACAAGCCACACTACCCATTCGTTTTGGTGGGCTCGGCATCCGCAAAATTTCCAGTATAAGTCTACCGGCTTTTCTGTCTTCGGTCCGCAGCACTGAGACTTTAACTAAGAAAATTTTAACACAATCTCAGGTTAGCTACGAGGTGCCGTGTTTGACCGATGCAGTTAATGCCTGGAAAATGGCTTGCCCGAATACAGCGTTGCCCGAGAACCCGTCCTCCCAAAGACAATGGGACGAGCCGCTCTGCAGTTTGGTACGGAATAACCTTTTAAATACGTCAACCAATACTGCTGAGCGCTCGCGCCTGTTGGCTGTGGGTGAATGGGAGTCGGGCCTTTGGCTACAAGCATTACCTTCACTTAACATAGGTACTATGTTAAGTGATAACACGTTCCGGATCGCTACATGTCTACGTCTGGGTGCTCCCAGCGGTGCTCCACATCGCTGTCAATGCGGTGCGGCAGTCGACCGCCTCGGACATCATGGCCTTTCCTGCAGCAGAAGCTCTGGTCGGATAGCACGGCATGCCAGCATAAATGACATCATTCGTCGGGCTCTTGTCACCGCTGGAGTACCATCTGTTTTAGAACCCAACGGCTTGGCACGGGACGATGGGAAGAGACCAGACGGGATGACTATAATGCCTTGGAAGTTGGGTAGGCCTTTGGTGTGGGATGCTACTTGTGTTGACACCCTTGCGCCATCCCATCTTCTCAGTACGGCGGGCTGTGCTGGGGCGGCAGCTGCAGGTGCAGAAAATCTCAAACGGCGCAAATACAACAACCTAATTGGGTGCTATATGTTTGAGCCGTTTGGGGTTAAAACGTTAGGACCATGGGGTCCGAGTGCGCATCGACTCTTTCGTGACATCGGCAAACGATTAGTCGACTCCACAGGTGACCAGAGGGCTGGCCTTTTCTTTGGACAGAGAATCAGCATTGCCATTCAACGTGGCAATGCGGCCAGTGTTCTGGGCACTTTTCCCATTGATAGCGATGTTGACGAATTTTTCGATGCCCTATAATTTATCTTTATTTTCGTCTGTATATATTTTTATTATGTATTATTAACAATTTTTTTTACTTTATTTCGAAAATAGAACTTAAAACAAAACGTAAACTAACTAAATATCGCAGCAGTCACGTATTTTATGCTCTTATTATTTATGTATTATATACTTTATTGTACACCTTACAATACACTTAAGGATACAAATAATAAAACTAGTGTAGGTACAATGGGCGGTCTTATCGCACAGGGCAATCTCTTACAGACAACCTTTGGATGGACAGAAATTAAAGGAGATAGATAGTTCTTGAAGATTTCCATTACCAACCTCCTAAATTGAGGACCCTATTGATTGAGGAAAAGGAGGACCCTAATAAATTAATGACTTAAACTTACCCTATAAACTAAGAATTTCAACAGTGAAAACTCCATCTAAATCGGATCGATACTTTTTGAGATAACTCTTTTAGAAACTTTCAGGTGTTATTACTTCCATCATCAGCTCAGCACCACTATCAGATCCAAATATGAAAAACAATGTATGTGCCTATAAAATTTTAGTGTTTCCCTCGATAGGACCTCCACCTCAGGAGTCTACCTACCTATGGGCTATAGAACAAAAAAAAAAAACTATTTTTGTAAATCTATTCACAATTGGTGAAGAAACGGGTGACATACAGAAAAAACAAACATACAACCGAACATAGTAGCTTCTCCTGTTTACAACTCAGTTATGAGAAAGTTTAAATGTATGGATATATTTTACTCGATCGCGCAAAAATGGCCGAAAGAATGTATGTGGACGAAATATGACCCTGAGATACATTATAATCTGGAATAGTACGTAGACTACTTTTTATCCAGGGAACATGTGCACACATGTCCACGAGTACCGATGCGTGGGCAAGAGGTGCTTTAAAAAGTACCTTTTGCTCGCGGCTTTGTTCATGAAAAGATATTTCAACGAAAAAACAAGTCACACAAAACTGACACACATCACACATTATAAAATTTACATCGACGTTCGACGTGACGAAGAATAAACTCAAACACTTTCGCAATATTGGTATGGATAATTTAACTAACCACACAACTTGATATAGTTATGTACCTAACCGTCCATTTATAGCCCAACAGATTTCCATTAGGGCCTTTAAACTTTTGAAATTTTGTCAATTCTTATTTTGCTTGACTACGTGCGACGGGGCACAGAAAAGTTTTTGAACTTTGACTCGACATTCTTTACTTAGACGGGTAGGGTAGGCTCTTTGAATAAGTTCGTAGGAGCCGAAGCTTTTGAAAATTTAAGCCTATGAGTAAGTCTATAAAAAACCTTGTATAAACATGTCGGATGGAGTGTAGTCCAGTGGTTTCAGGTATAATCTCAAAACGGTAAGGCTCAAAACGGTAAGGCTCAAAACGGTAAGGCTCAAAACGGTGAAGGAAAAGATCGTAAGGATACCGGCTTCCTAGGACCAAACAAATTTGAAGACGTGATATTCACCAACCTGCAGGTCCATTCCCTCACAGAGAGGCATTCCCAGCTTTGGGGAAATGTTATAGACTGGTTATGTGAAGTATGAAGAACATCGTGACTTCTATGTGCACAGAGGTAGGTACATTTGTATGGCTTTTAAAGACTAATGTATCAAAGTAGGTTATTATTATTTTCGGGGTTGCGGGAATATTCTAACGAGATATCTCTATACATAAAGACGGTACGGTGTTATTTCTGCTCCTCAGTTTTTAAATAAGTAAAGTGGTAAAAAGTGAATATTGTAATAATAATACACTGTTACCTTGAAGCCAGTGAAGTGATAAATTGAACAGTGTAGTTTTTATCGTAATTGGCTTAAGTAATACAGCGTGATATCAAAATTACAACTGTGGAAAAAAACTCAAAATTTGAACAGTGTGTCAACGAACTCTATCCCTGACCTACGAGAACCCACGGAGCGCTCTAGTATCGCTTAGCGCTTAGTGAACACAAACAACGCCAACCATAAAGTATCGGTGGCGTAGCAGTTTATTTATGCAGCTAGATCCAGAGCAACGGAGCGCCAAACAACACACATCAAAATCAAGTTAAGAATATACCCTACATTATAATAATTATCTTAACCGTTCATACACGTTATTACAAAGAGTTATTATATCATAATATATAGTCATGGCAGATAATTCTGTTAAGTCGGTGAATTCTGGATTGTTATGGGGATGTTGTGACCAAACGGCTGAACACGAAAAATACGCTAAATGCATAAAATGTTTTAAGGCATATCATTATACATGTCTTTCCTGGGCTGATGACTGTAGTATACCTACTAAGTGGCACTGCCCTGAATGCTTAAACTCTGGCCCGAAACTTAGCAAGTCCGATAACATACCTTTGCGTAACATTTCAACTACCAGAGGCAATAAGAGGCAAGCTGTCGGCTCTCCACCTCTGGCGCCTGTTGAAATTGCGTTAGCACCCGACGATATTCGACAACTTATTCAGGAATCAGTTAAGAAGGAACATGCAGAGATGTTAGCTAAGATTATAGAGAATATGAAACTTACCTTTAGTGAACAATTGCAACCAATTAAAGAGCAAATGGAGAGTATGGAAAAATCTATGGCATTTATGAACCTTCAGTATGAAGATCTTTTAAAAAAATACACTGCGTCCGAGGTGAATATGAAGGAGATACGGAGGGAAAACTCTGAGATGAAGGTGTGTATGTCCGATTTGGTTTCACGTATTAATCAATTAGAGCAGCAAACCCGTGCCAACAATGTGGAAATTCAGTGCCTGCCGGAAAAAAAACAAGAAAACTTGATAGAGATTGTGTCACAATTATCTAAAGTGATTGGAAGCGGTATTCAAGATAGCGACATTAAGCATTGTACAAGAGTCGCAAAACAAAATACCAGCAATACCCGCCCGCGCGCCGTGGTAGTACAACTTGCTTCTCCCCGTAGTCGTGACCAATTTCTTGCAGCTACCATAAAATTCAATAAGTCGAATCCAGGCAACAAACTGAACACAACACACTTGGGATACACAGGACCTAAATCTCCGATCTATATCACAGAACATCTGTCCACCACAAACAAGGCACTCCATGCCGCTGCTAGAATCAAAGCCAAGGAAATTGGATATCAGTTTGTTTGGGTACGGAGTGGTCGGATATTCATGCGAAAAACACAGGAATCCGAATACATTCTAGTTAGAAATAGGGAAATATTGGATAAGCTGGTTTGATTTTTATTTTTATTTCTATTCTGGTTTTTGTCAATGAAACAGTAAATAAAACTCATTATCATTCTCAGATCTAAGGATATATTACCAAAACACTAGAGGTTTACGTACTAAATGTCATAATTTTTATCGACAAGTTTCTTGTGAAAACTACGATGTAATAATATTAACCGAGACGTGGTTAAATGAATCTGTAATGAGTTCAGAGCTATTTGATAACAGATATGTAGTCTATAGGCGGGATAGGGATAATAGAAAAAAAGATGGCGGGGGTGTTCTGATTGCCGTACTAAGGCAAATAAACTCAAAACGCATGCTTCAATGGGAAAGCAATTGTGAAGATCTATGGGTTACCATAGACATGCCGATTACAAAGTCTGTGCGACAACTGGCTCTGTGTGCAGTCTATCTGCCTCCGCCTGTACTTCGCTCAACCCTAGAACACTTCTTGGACTCCTGTAATACCATATTTGATCAGTCAGATTTGAAGTTATGTATAGTCGGTGATTTTAACTTAAGCAATATTGATTGGAGCTTGGTAAGTGAGTTGGATAGTGGTTATGTGCCACCAGGCATTGGTCACTTGTTAACAGATTTTAGTCATATAAACACATTATTTCAACTGAACTACGTATCAAATAAGTCAGGACGCATTCTTGATCTTGCTTTGACAAATTTAACTTCCGGTACCGTCACTTCTGCTCCAAATCCCCTAAGTACAATTGACCCTTTGCACCCCCCTATTGAAATTTATTTAAAATCTTATAAAGACGTAAGACTCCCTTACAATAGTAATAAAAGACTTAATTTCTACAAGATGGATTATAATAAAATTTGTGGACACTTAAATGACAAAGATTGGAACCTTCTATTTGAGGGCACTCGCGATGTGAACGATATGCTTAGTATATTCTACGACGAAATTAAGAATATTATTGAAATGCAAAATCCCCCCACCACACGTAAACAAAAGACATACCCTCCTTGGTTCGATAAAAACTTAATAAGAACTTTAAGAGAAAAGGAGAAGACTCGCCAGCGATACAAAATATATAAGAACCCCATGGATGAGCTTGAACTAAAGCTGCTAAGTAAACGGTGTTCCATTATGGCTACCTCCTGCTACAATAAATATGTTAGCGACCTGGAAACTGTAATAATGAAGGATCCTAAACGTTTCTGGGCTTATATTAAGGACAAGCGAGGTGGAACCAGTTCGTATCCCGTAACAATGACTGACGGTATTACATCATCCTCTGATGGCATCCATATCTCAGAAATGTTCGCGGCTCACTTTTCTTCCATGTACAGTCAGCAGAGTGTGGCTCATCACCCATCTCCCTCTAAATACATGCAGGACATGTTAGCTCATAGTTTACCTTTGACGGCACCAATGATTGAAATTGACACCTTGTTCAATAAATTAAAATCTTTGGATCGTCGTAAAGGTGCTGGACCTGACGGAATCCCTCCTTATTTTGTCTCTATGTGTGCCTCGTCCCTGGTAACTCCTTTATTGCTAATATTTAATCGTTCGCTTGCCACCGGCATATTCCCAGATGCTTGGAAGATAGCACAAGTTGTACCAATCCATAAATGTAGCGATCGTAATTATGTAGGTAATTATAGACCAATTTCGATATTGTCTACCTTCGCCAAAGTGTTTGAGTCCTCGATTTGTCCCTTCATTCAGTCTCATTTGAATCTTTACCTTAGTAATTCCCAACATGGCTTTGTGAGTTCCAGATCCACATGCACAAACCTAGTGACATTCACGGAGACCCTGGTGGGTGCCATTGACGCAGGGAAACAAGTTGACGTGATCTACACCGATTTTAGTAGGGCCTTTGATCGCGTCCCGCACGATATACTTCTATATAAGTTAAATGCTTACGGCATCACGGGCTCCCTCCTTGATTGGTTTAAATCATATCTCGATGGTCGTTCTTTCTTTGTTGTACTCAATGGCTACCGATCAGGCTCCTACATGGTTACGTCTGGTGTCCCTCAGGGATCACATGTTGGTCCAGTTGTATTTAATTTGTTTGTTAATGATCTCGCCAATGAATTGAAATTTTCTCAGTGTTTCATGTATGCTGACGATTTAAAATTCTGAGTAATTGAATTGGAACTTGATGTTGAGCTGCTGCAGAATGATATTGACATACTGGTAAAGTGGTGTGATGATAATGGTACGAGCTTAAATACCAACAAGTGCTATCATGTGAAGTTCACCAGAAAAAATAAATTAACACAATCTACCTACCATATTTGTGGCAACTTAGTTCAGGAAGTGGAGCAGATGAGAGATCTAGGAGTTTTGTTTGATAGGCAGTTGACGTTTATACCCCACATTGAAAATGTAGTCAAAAAGGCCTCTAGAATGCTTGGGTTTGTTATGAGAAATGTTACCTGCTTTCGACACAACAAGACTAAAGTTTTACTTTATAATTGTTTGGTTCGTAGCTCGTTAGAATATTGCAGCACTGTATGGAGACCTCACTATGCCACACACACCCTAAGTTTAGAAAGGGTACAGAAACGATTTCTGTGGCATTTAGCATACTCTTCCAGGATTGCTAAAAAGAAACCATCGTATAAAGACAGACTCTTACATTTCAAAATGATATCCCTAGAGAAAAGAAGAGATTTACTGGATTCAACATTTTTATTTAAAATTTTGCGATATAAAATTGACTGTCCCCAATTGCTGAGCAATTTCAAATTCCGTGTACCCACAAAAAGCCCACGAGCTCCTATTACCCCATTACGTCCTCCCCTTCGTAGAACCGTCTTGGGTGCTAATTCTGCTATTCCCCGTCTATGTAAATTATTAAATAGCTTCAGTGATCTTGTCGATGTACACTCCGACTCACTTAAAAAGTTTAAAAGTACTGTGTATAAAAATTTGTAAGTGTAAATGTGTTAAGTTGATATGGATTGCATGTAATCCATTTTATTTCTGTGTTTAATCTTAGTTTTTATTTTAATCTCCATTGTAATTTTCATTTTTAATCTCATTCATTATATCTTATTTTGATTTTTTTGATTTTTCTATTATTTTTCATTGGATTTTTGTTAGATTTTTAGTTGAATTATGATTTTTATTTTAGTTTTAGTTTTAATTTTAGTTTTGATTTTAATCCTATGTTTATTAACTTTATTGTGTTCTATAACGGATAACTCTTCTACACACATCAAAAGTGTCTAGGGATCAAGCATTTTTATGCGGATTTCTTGAGATTGAGATGTGGCTTTGTAATAAATTTATGATTTTATAAATTTATATGGATCCTTTTTGGTGCATTTCATAATTTGAAACAGGAACTGTTAATCAAATTCGAGTAAAAGATGAAAATCAGCTGTCAATATTTTCCCTATAAAAACATACAACGCATTGAAGACATTATTAGTGCTACTGTTTCCCTACTACTGATTAAAACCAACGTTATTATGGAGCGGCGACGTCATTTAAGCACGGAAGAAATGCTCAGAGCCGTGGGAATGATAGAAGCTGGTTCCCGGCAACGTACTGTGGCTTTAGCTCTGAATACAAGTCAGAGTGTTATCAGTCGACTTTGGACACGTTACCGAAGCACTGGTACCGTGGCTGAGCGCCATGGAGGACGGTATCGCTGCACCACACGGAGACAAGACCGATACATTCAAATCTTAACTCGAAGAGCTCCAACAATAACCGCCATGATGTTAGCCGTGAGGCTTCATCACTCTTCAGGGAACTTAATTAGCGACCAAACAGTCAGAAACCGCTTGCATGAAGTGAACCTTCATTCCCGAAGACCGCTACGGGTACCACCTATAGCAATGCACAATCGTAGGATTCGATATCAATGGGCTCTTGAACACAGAAATTGGGCAGAAGAACAATGGCGTTTCGTGTGCTTTTCTGATGAGTCTCGTTTTGGTATGAGACCGGATACAAGACGTATACGACACTGGAGAACCCCTGGACGCCAACAGCGATTAAAATCCTGCCAGGAAGTCCATCCTTATAGTGGTGGAACCATCATGGTATGGGCGGGTATTTGGATCGGCGGAGGAACTGAGTTGATTTGGATCAGAGGCAACCTCAACGCTCAAATTTATGCTGAGACGATTGTATCTGACGTCATCATTCCTCTACAAGTGCAAATCGGTCCCTTATTTCAGTTAATGCATGATAATGCACGACCGCACACCGCAAGAGTTGTAAGACAGACTCTCGCCGCAGCTAACATCAATGTCCTGCTCTGGCCTGCTCAGTCGCCAGACTTGAACCCGATTGAGCATGCATGGGATATGCTACAGAGAAGAGCTCTGCCGAATATGGAGGGTATCCAGTCGCAAGAAGACCTTTTTTTGTTGTTGCAACGAACATGGGCGGCCATTCCACAGCGTGATTTGAATGAACTCATTTTGAGTATGCCAAACCGATGTTCTTGTGTTGTTAGTGTTCGCGGTAGAAACACGGATTATTAATTGTTTAAGTTACTCAATAAAATTTTAAAGAAAACTGTTATTTCAGTCTTTTTTTCGAACTTTAATGTTAGTGGTTCAAATGTCAAAAATCCCTTTATTAGGAAAATGGCAAATTTCTTTATTAATGCAAAGGTGACTTGGTTTATCGTTACTGTGACAAACGAAAACACTTTATTTGATGAATCCTTAAAGAAAATTTTAATTAATATCAATCAGGAGAAAAGTTATTGCAAAAATATATGTTGATCCCTAGACACTTTTGATGTGTGTAATTGTAAGTCACCACTCTATCATGTAATATGTACCTATTGCACGATGTGCTTACCTGTAAGAAGTTGACACACTAATCCATAAACCTACTGAATGTATTCTCTATTTGTATCAGTGTATCTAACTGTTGGTGAGCCAAATAAATAAAATAAAATAAAATAAAAATAAAATATCGCGCCCCTGAACGTAAGGGCTGAAGGAACAGGGTGAAGTTTTTAGTCACTAGAAGTCTGACACTCCCTTCCCCACCCCAAGCGGGAGAAGTCATTAGATGGTTTTCCCAACCAATAAAATGATAAAAAAAGGTATTACGAGTATTATTTTTCGGCGCGCCACCGACACGTGTTGTTTGAAACTCTTGAAGTGGTCCCATTATCACCAAGTCAAAATCTGATGAAGCGATCCCCAGGAAATCGAGAGAAGCCTTTAAATTTTGTAGGCACATTCATTGTTTTTCATATACAATTCAGATATTTGTGTCCTGTAATCATCATCTCATGTTGCTGACCTGATTATGGAAGATATATGTAAGTTGGGATCTGATTATGGAATCCAAAGAAAATCAAGGATAACTTGTATTTCAGGGCACTTACAAAGTTTTTCATATACTTTCTAAAGCATTTCAGATATTTGTGTCTAATAGTCATTATCTCAGTGTGCTGAGCAGTATTGAAACCCTTCTTAGGTAGAGGAATTCTTCTAGGGTAATTTAAGTGTTTAATATATTATTAGGAACTTATAATATAAGGGTTTTCGGAGATCATGGAATGGATGAAACGGAGGCAATGAAACTCTTCAAGAACTAAGAGCATTAATGCTCTGCTTGTTGCGATCGTTTGATTCCGTTTTGTTTGCAAGCAGATGTAAGGTGTTCCTGTTCACCCTTATACTCTTAAAACAAAGTAATCGTAGCCGTGTCTGGCTTAATAGACTAGGCATAAGAGAATTTACGAACAATAATATTATCTAATTAAAATTACACTAAAAGTTTAAAAATAAAATAAAAAATAAACATAATATGAAACCGGCTTTAAAATACCAAAAATACTATTGCACTAAAAGGCGTCAATTAATCATCGGATATCTTATTTCGTTTATAATTAAGTTCGGTTACGTTCTACACACCTGAGAGAAGTCGGTTCTAAGCCAAATAAATTTTGATTAGAGAACAATTCTGGGTGGAGTAATAGGCAGTTTCAGACATCTACTGAATGACTGACTACTGACCCACTGTTTCTTCGATTGCCCTTACGTGCTGGGGCTGCGGCATCTCATGGGAACATTTCCGCAACCCCAGCAGGATAGTTCTGATGCCTGACTATCCACAAAACTATACAACATGGTATGAACTATCATCTGAAATCCAGCTAAGGAAAAACAAACCTCTATCCTAACCCTTCAGCACGCGTCAAGCAAAATCAAAATCATTAACTCGTCACTAACGGAATGTTCAGTGCGTTTCAATTTAACTTTGAGATCAAAAGGAACAAACGGTGCGTAGAGAAAATTAATTCTCGCGTCAAGTACCGGCCGTTCCGTCCTCTGAATTAGGAACGGAGTAATTTCCGACGCAACGTAAATAAGATGTAGGGACATCAAGCACACTTAACGAAGTGAGAACGAACTTTGTAGCCGACTGACATTTAAAATATCAAACATTTTTTTAATGTAATTAGGACGTTTTTCAGGTACTAGGGGTAGATTGCTATTATGGATTCATTGAACCGAATAACGTGCCAGTCCTATTTTTAAGATCTGTATTTAGATATTAATTCGAATAATCCACATGACTAAATTCATGGTGGCCGATATCACTTGTGAGAAAGAGATAATAAGTATAGTTTATTTTTTACCCTGTTCAGGGCGTTTTGCCAATCCTTCTACACCTGCAACCTGTGTACCAGCTTTACGCAAAGGGCGTATAGCGCCCTGCGGGTCCAACACAACAATGCTTTTAGGGTGCTGTTGGGTTTGCCACGGTTTTGTAGTGCCTCCGGTATGTTTACAGTGGCGCGAATTGACGGCTTTTACACTATCATTAGGAAGCGGTGCGCTTCTTTAATGAGCCGAATACGCACCAGCCACAACAGCATCCTGAAGACACTGGCGGACAGATCAGATGGTATAGCCGTGTCGAATACTGCAGGGCTCCGCTTGCATGCGACTCCATCGAGACGTGTGTAGGCTGGTTATAATGCCGTGTTTTGTTTGTTTTATTTTATTTTAACTTGTGTTTTAATTAGGTATGTAATGTATTAGTATTAATATATTATTTATGTGTACGTATTGTATTATGTATGGTACTGGTACCTGAAAACAAATGATGATAATAAAATTTTTTTTGCAAAAAATTGAACCGACTTCCATATCAAAATACTACAAAGCCAAAAATAACTTTAAATTTTCGTGAATATGGGACCAACTAGAAAGTATACCCTTTCAAACGCAAAAAGAATTTTTCAGATCGGTCCAGCCGTCTCCGAGTAATGAGGTAACATACATAAAAAAAAACAAAGTTCAAGACGAATTGTAAACCTCCTTTTTTTGAAGTCGGTTAAAAAGTAATAGTGTACATGTGCGCATATAAACACATGTGAACTCTTTGTTGCTTTACTGTCATAGTCCGATTAAACGGCAATACCATACCATCGGAGGTCAGGCGCAAAGCCCATGGCTTTACATGCTTTCCAAAGCGTGGTGTTACTCAACCAAATTTCAAACGCAAGGCTACTGGTGGGTCTCGGTTTAGATTTCTGGGTCGGGCAAAGAGAGCTATTTTTACCCGACTGCGCCAGAAGGAGGGTTATGTTTTCGAGAGTATGTATATATGTATAATTTTTTGGCACGCTCTGTGGCCTGAACGGCTCGACGGATTTAGCTTGAGAGGTATCGTAAGATTCGTATTGACTATGAAAGTGACACTGGGTATATCAAAATAATAAAAAAAACAAAATGGCGGATTTTTGGCGCCATATTATGCCTTCAAAAATGTTTTTTTTTTTCAAAACCTATCGAGTGGGGTATCAAAATAAAGGGTTTTAAAAGGTGATTACAAACATATATACAACTTATATGGTTAAAAGTAATTCAAAGCGACAAATCGTAAAAAACACGTACCAAGAACTAAATCGTCTGCGAAATCTTTCACATTTGTAAACTAAAAAGCTGGAATAAAAAAGTAATTTAAAAAATTAAAAAACCGGACTGCAACCTTATACTAACACTAACTGAAAAGCTAATAAAAACAAGCCCATTTTAAATTAAATAAAAGTTGGAAGCAGGCGGGGCCCATACCATTATTATAGTTTCAAACTCAAATGGGTACTTTTTTTTTCTCATTAGTAGCCAGGAGTTTGGAAGTTGATGGTGTGATAAGCCCCGTGCCTCGGGAAGCACGTTATGACGTTGGTCCTGCGCCTGATCTGTCTCCGGTCATGTCGGATCGCCTTCCCATCGGTTTAGGAGGGTACAGGAACAGATAGTGCATCTGTTCCTGCGCACAAACTTGTTGCTCTATAATATCTCCTGCGCAGATAGCTAATCTGTGCTGAAATTGGTCGCCATGGCCGAAATCGGTCAGGAGTACTAGGACTATGTTTAAATTTGGCTGGGATTTTCACTATAGAAAAACACAATAGCCTTACAACCTATCCAAGAACCAACAATCGATCTCGAGATCTCTATTTTTTTTTAATATGGCTAATCCTTACTAATATTATAAATGCGAAAGTAACTCTGTCAGTCTGTGTGTTACGCAATCACGCCTAAACTACTGAACCGATTTTAATGCAATTTGGTACGGACATAGTATAGAGCCTGAGAAAGGACATAGGCTACTTTTTAATGCGAAAAAAAGGCTGTAATGGGTTGAAATAGGGGATGAAAGTTTGCATGGAAATTACGTAATTTTTAACGCTAGAAGCTTGTAATTTATTTTTTAGACTTTTGATTAGATATTAATAAATACAACATTCAAATTATGTATGAGTTTTATTTTAAAAATAGTTAGCAAAAAAAAATTAAAAATGCTGCCGAAAGTCACTATTCCGCGCGTAAGTATAAAGTCGCAGGAAGAGCTAGCATATAATAAGTTTTGAATTAGTTCTTTGCAAAAAGAAAGCTATAAATCAAATGCAATTTAATCTCAATGTCAGGTAAATAATGAATGAATAATGTTTTACAATATGACCTACTACAGATTTCTAGTAAAAAATAAGTCCATATTAAATTAAAATAACTGTTTAAAGTTTTAAAATGGAATAAAATGGTGAAGATAAGAGTTATGGATTAAATAAATCCCAGATGAGTAGTTAGAAAGATGGGAATACTCAACACTGACAGCTGCATTATATCACACACGGATTATATTATTTACTAGCTTTTGCCCGCGTCTTCGTTCGAGTTTCGGGTCTGTCACGCGACGTGAAACATGTTTTAACCCGTGCGCCTGTAGAATGCAAATAGCAAGTAGTAACAAACTTAAAGTAATGCCTTCTTTAAAAGGCTCGTTGCCTTTTGAACTTTACTTCGCAGATGTACTATCACCCTGCCTGTCTGCTGAGTTCTGTTTTAAGGAGTGGTATGAGTTGCATGTTGATTGACGTGAACCCACTCCAGACACAAGCATATTTAGTTTAGTTGGAGGGTTAACAATATTGTTAGCAATATGCAATCTATCCACATTGCTAGTACCTACACTTAAAAATAAAAACTTATATAAAAAATCTAAAAAACCCGACTATTCAATTGAAATGGAAGAAACAAGCACATTTTTAATTTAAAAAATGACAAGCAGGCGGGACCCAATTGAACCTAATATAATTTTAATTAAAAAAATGGGATGGGTCCATTATTTTCAGCTTTTTAGTATTTAATTCCGTTTTAAAACGTTTTTTTTTTCTAAACGGGTGCTAAACATGAAAAATTGTTAAAGAGGTTTCTTTAACAATTTTTCATCAAAATCATCAAAATCATTTTTAATGATCTATTTAATGATACCCCATTTGACATAGTTTGTCGATTTTAGTTTTTTTTATTTTTGACAATATGGCGCCTGGTTGTCGTTGTGGTGATTTGTTTTTATTTTAATCTATCCTACAACACTCAACAAGACAAATCCAATGACGTTATCATTTATCAAAATCCGTTTACTGGTTTAATAGTTACGAGGGAACAAAGGAACGGACATACATACATACATACATACATACGCGGTAAAAACATAGCCCTCCTCCTTGCTTCGCAGCAGTCGGGTAAAAATAGTAAGAGCTGCATGGGTCTATTATGGAACTCCAAGGTAAAGGAACGCTACTACATCAGAACGAAGTCTGGCGAAGTTAAACTCACATTCGCATCCGTAGCTATGGATGCAAGTGAATGAGGGAAGCCTCACAAGGTTCGTCAGTACGAGTCTGGTAGACTTCATCGCTGACACACGGAGCTTTCGATCACAATACCAGCTAGATAACGCCAGTCAAATCTAATTTAAAATTGACCAATATGCAAAATATTAATTGACAGAGCTAAGTACTATTAGTTTAGGTCATTGATATACTAAAAACCCAAGATGCACACTCAACGTCTCAAAACAGTCCGCATAAAATGAGTGCTTAATTCTAAATTATGCGCTCATTTCAAATAGTATCGCGTCACTCGCGTCTAGGTACACACGTCAAAAATGCCAAAATTTTCTTTGTAAAAACAACCTTAAACAATTGTCATAAGATAGAATTTCCAAAAACATATTTTGTACTTATAGCATATCTATTACTACGTAAGTGGTGAGTGTTTGGCGACAGTTTCGGGCGTCACTTTTCTTCGAGACTGTGCATCTTGGGTTTTTAGTATATCAATGGTTTAGGTACATTTGTAGCGACTGCCTATCTCACCTCCACAACCCAGTAGCTGGGTAATCTCGATAGTTAAGATGATCACCCATCTACTGATCGACCTCGGTAAGCGTTACTTAACCTTGGAAAATCCTTTCTTTTTTTTTAAGGATGGGAAGTCATCCAATGACTGCCTCCTTCCGATCTGGGCGAAGCGGAAGGGTATGTCAGATTTTTACTGACTAAAACCCATCCGTGTTCCAATCCTTGCACTTCGTGTTCCGAAGCCACGGTAACTCTTTCGAACAATTCCGCAACCAGGCAACGGCCCCCTTGTGGACTCCGACAATTTTGCTGACACTCTTTGAGGCGCGCGCGGAACACTACGCGCCGTGTACACGGGCCTGGTTTCAGTCGGTGGCGAGCTACCCATTGCTCGCAGCCCGCAGGCACGTGTCTACGGTGGCTGGGAGTCACCCTGCGAGTCCCGACGCCCGGAGCGTCTCTTGCGGCGGCTGGGGCGCAAGGGCTGTGAGGGCCTTGGGGCTCGCCTCTCTTTCGCGCGTTCCGCCACCTCCTTCGCTTGCATAACTGCTTCGCAGAAAGAGGTGACTGCTTCCCATGCCTCCTCAGTCCGGACCATGGATTGAACCAGGCCAGCGAGAGGTCACCGCCTATCGCCCCTTCGAGGACACGGCGGAGCTGACTGCTTCCCATAAGATCAACCCTTGCGACTGTTATTATTTAGCCACGAGCTCCAATACTCAATTGACATTTATTATACCATACCCAGATTCCTCAGTTTCTCAGGGAGCATGATAAGTAAGTATTGGTCTCGGTGGCAGTCATTTGTAGATAGTGTAAAGTTGTATTAAGGGTAATGAAGAACCAAACATTCTGGCACTAATCGTGTTATTGTGAGCCAAATAAGCGGTCGCTTCATGGAACACTGGTAGTCAGCTGCGTTTGGTTTAACTTGTATCTGAGCCCAACATTATTGGGAAGAAGCTTCGCCGGTTGATTGAGTTCCATTGTGTTTAGTTACTGTGTGCTTTGATTAAGCACATTTGAGCGATACCTTTCGTAATGCAGATTCTTTCGCCAGAGTAGTTGTCAAAATAAAAAAACAGTTTAGTGGTATATAAAAACCAATTATTTAATCAATAATTTTGACCATTTTATCCTAACACTTACAAACTAATCAGTAATAAGTCTTCCAAATTCGACATTCCAAATATCTTCACAACGAATTTTTTTATAAGGATTTGTTATTCCAATCATGGATTAAGTTATGAAAACAAAAGCTTATCAACGTTCTAAAGCAGGATGTTCGTAAAGTATTATGCTCCATGCATCACAAAGAGAAAGAGAAACACAAAGAATATACAGTTGTTAGTTACCCGGCTTTAACTATCAGACCGGCGGGATGTTACAATGCGATAAAGATTTCCATTGAAACTATGGACTTGATGCAAAGTTTTGAATAGATTCATTCGCGTTAACGTTAACATCAAATTGTACTTCAACTGAATTAGCGTTGTTTGATAGCAATCAAGTTAAATTACTTCCTTTCTATCCTCTACTACAACTAAATGTTGACATTTAAGTGATATATGAATAAAAACTCATACCATACAATCTTTTTTCAGTACCGCAAAATAGCAATCTCGTATGTCACATCGCGTCTGTCTTCGGGGCCCTTTACAATCATAAATGTGTACTGATGTATATTACTTTGAATATTATTTTTAGCGACTAGTTATAAAACATAGATAATTCTATATTACGAGTGACATGTACGTATGAGAAATATATGTATAGGACATATTATTTCTCATATCTGTTGAAGACATAAATTTCTTAGATACCTAGAATATACGATCATAAAGATCTTTATTATCGAACTTAAAACTAGATATACAAAGGGTTTATTATAGAACATTATCAGGTTCACTTTTCATTCGTATACAGGGTGTTATAGATGTGCGTGGTCATATTCAACACCTTGCTCTGAAGGAGAGAATTTGGCATGAATCGTCTCATCCGAATTCATAAGCGCGTTGGCAAGGTACTGGGCAATAATATATCCTGAATTATACGGATTAATTATTAATTATACGCGCGTAAATCGCGTACACTTCGCCAGACTCTCGACTCGTGTGAAACGCGTATTGCAAGCGAGAGAACCACGTGAAAATCGCTCCTTCTGAATAAAGTCTAAGGGTATAAAGGTAAGTAAACACAGTAAGGAAAAAATATCAAAAAATAAAAACTTCAATAAAAAATATTTGTAGGAAATACTGCTTTGATTTTATTTACACTCGGTTACTATGTTAGTTCATATTGAACAAACACATTTTATTTAAACGAAAATATTATCTTATTCAATCTAAATTAATTTTTGTTTTTTTCGTAGTTAAAGCATTTTGGTGGTATTTATTTTAGTTCTCTTACTGTCTTAATACTACCAAAACTCTTTAAAAAGTGACAAGTTTTGAACTTTTTGTGCTTTCTGCTTTTTATTTACTATACATATATGACCAAATACGTTTCTGAAACAACCTGTATTTAAAATAAATTTATTGCAAAAGGCAGTTTTTCTCAGTCACGTGCCATATTAATTTGCGATCAAGGCAACCAACATTATATAACATTATTATTAATATAATAAAACGTAGCCATATTATTTGTTAAAAGAAAGATTGAAATATTTTTTTATCTTAAGTATAATTAATTCAATTCATAACAATTCCACAGTATCAACACTTCATTATGTAATTCGTATGATATACATATTCCAAATAATAAATTTTGTACTCAAATATTATACAACGTGTAACATAATAAACGTAATTCCTGAAAGTAGTTGGTTCAGAATCGGCTTCTGAATCGATTTCCGTCACAAAAAATAGGTCTTAAATTTTGACGGAAAAATCTTTCATTTAACTTAAAATGGAAACACAGTATCATGACAAATGAATATAATCCTTAATTCAAGGAAATGCGCTCGTGTGCATGTCGGCCGATAATATTGATTTTGCGTTTAAGGATTACAATTTTATAAAAAATATCTAGGTCTGGTTTTAATTTATTTAGTTACGGATGTTGTTTTAGACTTATAATTTAATATTCTAATTGGGGTGTCTGAGGTATTACACTTAATCTGTTACACCTTGTATAAATGCGTCACGTTAGAAACAAACTGCCAGGCGCGACTTGACAATGAGACAACGTGTTAGACCTTTTTATTGAAAATGTACGTCATCCGTAGAACAATCATTTTTAAATAAGTTTGTCGCATTGTCTCGTCGGACCAGTCTAAGGGAATCTTAAATTACAGAGTAACAAAGTACGAAAGTAATTTATAGCAAATGCTTACGAATATCGTGAATCAACAGGTTTTTCATATAGTTATCGTCATTCGAGAAACATTCAACTATGTCAAAGTGATCCATGCCATCCTTAATCTCTAAATACATATTCTGCATTAAGCAGGTGTTGTGTAGGATCTCGTAGAACTCTCTGGATTGTTTTTTGAAAGTGGGACTGTCGTGTTGAGCTGCTAGGATGTACAAACGTACTCTCCTGCCTTGTAGGTGGGTGAAGTCGTCGAACTGTGGCGAGAGGGGCACGGCCCATTCGTTTGGAAGCTGTACAGCATCGTTGACATACGTGTGAACAATCTCCCTGAGGTCGTACACTCCTGAGACGAGGAATGCGCCCTGAAGACGGGAGGCTCCTGGCGTGTTCTCGAAGAAGTCTGCGTTGGCGAGTAGTTTAGCGACCAGGTGTGCGCCCGCTGAGTGGCCAGCGAAGTATACTCCTCTGGAAATTATAAATGAATAACTGTCAACAGATTTCGTTTCGTACCTAATTTATGGTAAAATATATTTTATTTCATGCAACTTTAAAAAAACTATGTAACACTAGGTGTTACATAGTATTTTTTATTGCAAAAGGCTTACAAATTATTATTATCAAATAATGTGACACGGTCTCGCATTAGAACTAGTATAAAGTATGTCTTGCAATGCTTGTCACAATAAACAAGCGCAATCCTAGATCTAAAATTATTTCGCTTAATTGTTTATTCTTGTCCAATCGAACACTAAATCATTTTGATTCTCTAAGTAAACCGAATATTCTTGTCCGTCTTATCTGTGTTTTCGGTTCATTACGTCAATTATTTTTCTAGGTGAAGGGTTATCTTACTTGGAGGCCATTTTTTCTGCGTACTCGAATACAAATCTTGCGGCTTTTTGTATTTGGCTGACAATCTCGGCGAGGGTTGCGGTCGGGCAGAGGTCATAGCCGACCACGATGGTTTTCACCCTGGATTTGTGTAGTGGACCAGCAGGATACCTTGAAATCTCGCGGGAAAGCTGCTGCCAGTAACCGCCGTGAACGTACACCAGGATAGGCGCATCTGGAAACAAGAATAAAGCACGGTTACATGAATATACATACTGTGGAATGTATAACATTAGTGTATTAATAATTAACTAGCGGTTGCGCGGGACTTCGCTGCCGTGAACTCTATCACGATAAAACATAAACCTCTTTCTTTTTAGTACTCTATAACCTTCCTCAAGCTTCACCCGTCCATCCACCTACCCACCACCCAAATATACCCAGGAAAGGCGCGTTTAAACAAACAAACAAACAAAGTTTTCCGCTTTATAATATTTATATATTACTTAATTACTGGCTGGCTTTTAAGAATTGTAAGGATGAGGCGCAGAACGTTACCACTTAAAGAAATTGAGGGAGGCCTTCACCCAGTAGTGCGACACGACAGGCTAGCTAATACAATATGATAATAATAGCTACTTGAAAAGACGACAATAACGATTTTCAACCGACGACAAAAAGAGGAGGTTATCAATTCGACGCGTATTTTTTTTTTTATGTTTGATCATCGATTACTCGAAGACGGCTGGACCGATTTAAAAAATTCTTTTTTTGATTGAAAGGGTATACTTTGAAATTGGTCCCATTTTCATAAATCCCTAATCCTGGAGAAATCGAGGGAACTCTTCAAATATTATAGGCACACCTATGACGTTTTGGGTATTTATTATAGTTACTTGTGCAGTTGCTCTCAAAAAGTACCATTTGAGGAAGTGGAACTGATGATGAAGACCACAGATGGCCGCCGAAACTACTCAATAATAAGTATTGAGTCGATGCCGATTCGATTACTTGAATACGGATGTTAAGCACTTTATGCTCGTCACAATGCATATGGTGATGTAGAGTTGATGGTGAAGTACCAGGAGAACTCCTCAACAATTAACGGCCCAGCATTGGGAAAAGCAATATTTTGTAAAAGGTTAGAAGTAGTTAACATTTAGGCTCTTGTAACTAGGTAAATTAAAAATAGACCAACTTAAAAGAGTGAAATAAAAACTTTTTACCAAAAAATTAAACCGACTCCAAAAAAACACTGCAAAGTGAAAAATAACTTTAATTGCGGAAGTCGGTGCCAAAAACGAAAATAGAAAACTAAAGACACCGACTACCGAAATTAAAGTTATTTTTCACTTTGCAGTGTTTTTTGGAGTCGGTTTAATTTTTTTGGTAAAAAGTTTTTTGAATTGACACGCACATTTGCACTCGTTGCCTTCGGGAACTCAAGGTGTTTGCCCAAACCATACTCAAGATATGGTATATCTGTATCCCACCAAAAACATCCTGTAAAAAATTAGCCAAGTCTCGCCTAAGCTGCTTGTTTCTCTATAAAAAGTAATGAAATCTCTAAGCAAAGCGAAGTCAAGTTTACTGCGATTTCTTTATTAATATAGTTAGATTTTATGTAACCGGCCGTTGAACGCACCCTATGCACTTTTACTAGTTAATACATCGAAGTCAGCGGCCAAGTCACATATAATCTAACTATATTAATAAAGAAATCGCAGTAAAGATCCTTAGACTTGGCTTCGCTTTGCTTAGAGATTTCATTACTTTTTATAGAGAAACAAGCAGCTTAGGCGAGACATGGCTAATTTTTTACAGGATGTTTTGGTGGGATTTCACTTCTTTTTGCAGAAAGATATTATTTAATTGATTAGTTTCTTAATTATACCTTTCATTATTTTAGGTTTTCTTATCAGAATTTTTTTTATTTCTTTTTTGTTGTAGTTTTTTTTTTATTAGTAATCTATCTTTTCTTTTTTTTCCAGTCAACTGCGGACTTAGCCTGTTTCCACCTTCACCACGAGGAGGTACTCCCAGCTTATGTTATTGCCTCCTTGCCGGATTGCTGCCCTGGGATCTGGAGGCGACTGCCCTCCAGCGCGTCTATGAATGGCGCGTGGAGGCGCAGCGCCGGGGCGTATCCCCGCTGCCTCGAGAAGTCGAAGAGCTCCGGCGTGATCTCAGGGCAGTATGGAGGGAACGACTGTCGCAACCGAAGGCCGGGCACGCCGCAATTGCGGCGGTAAGACCCCTCTTTGAGGAGTGGCTAGATCGGCGTCACGGCGTCCTGACCTACCGCATGACACAGGTCCTCACCGGACACGGAAGTTTCGGGAGGTACCTGTGTCTGATGGGAAAGGAGGAAACGCCTGGGTGTTACCACTGCGAGGGTCGCCCTGAGGACACAGTCGAGCACACGGTGCAGGACTGCCCAGCTTGGGCAGAGCACCGACGTGTCCTCACGGCGGCAATAGGTGGAGACCTCTCGCGCCCGGCATTGGTCGAGGCCATGCTGCGGGGCGAGAGGGAGTGGGAAGCGGTCGCCTCCTTCTGCGAAGCAGTCATGCTTCCGAAGGAGGAGGCGGGCCACGAGAGGGAGAGGATGGCGTCCTCGCTCCAGCCCAGCCGCAGTGGTAGACGCCCACGCCGTCGGACGTCAGCCGACGATCTCCGGCCACCGTAGGCGCGGGCATGCGGACAGCGAGTAAAGGGCAACTCGCTGTCCGACCATGGACCATGCCCGGGTCGACGGCGCGTCGTGTTCCACGCGCGCCTCAAAGAGCGTCAGCAATATGGCGAGGCCCCCCCGTAGAGGGCCGAAGCCTGCCGGGGTCGTGGGACTCATCCCGTTACCGTGACCCCGGTACGTAAAGGGTTATTGAAGGAACACCGTGGATTTTAGTCAGTAAAAGTCTGACAGTCCCTCCCACCCTGCCCGGGGTGGGAGGACTTATTTGATAATTTTACCACGATAAAAAAAAAAGCACATTTTAATGTTTCTAAGACATTTTCAAATATTTCAGACTCCAGTTTCATATTCATTTATAAGAAGGGGCTCGTTACATTGAATAACTTTTGTCAAGGCGCATTTTCATATCTCCTATAGTTCAGCTGAACTCTAAGGGTTCTTCATCAGATACTTCAGACCTGCAATTTTTTAATTTCAAAAGAAAGGGCTAACCACGCTCAATAAACTTTGTGAACATAGCATGATGATAATTTAAATAGCTTGGCTGGTCTGTTACGGTTTCTCCTCAGTGTCATAAGGGACTCCAGATCTTCTATAATCCTAGTTTTGATAGTTTTTTCCTTCATATAGGCACTAAACCCTACCTCTATGCCAAATTTCAGCTCTCTAGGTTTATGGGAAGTACTAGTTCTATTTTGATTATCAGTGAGTCAGTGAGTCAATGAGTCTATACGAGTATATGTCGAAATAGTACAACTTTGCTTTTGCATAACTTAGGAAATAAACAAGCTACAAACATGAAATTTTGTGGTTTAAGTGTGTGCTGGTAGCTTACTAGATAACGATAATTTCAGCGTTCTAAATCTATCCAGAGGTCCCCAAATAGGGGCCTGAAAATACGCCGAAATGGTTCCAGAAAAGGATGGTACGGCAGTGTTTGCTTTGCGCTCGACTTGGCAGGGGCACTACCATGCCCCCAGATGCTAACCTAATCCGTTAGGATGATTGAGCAACAAATAGGTATGCCAACATGGACCTACATATTGGCGGTTAGTTTTGCAAAAATACTAGTGATACCTGCCATAAGTTATCGATCTAGGATAGCAAGAAATGTCTTGAGGCCTCGAACTAACACAAGGTTCTTATTTATTTATTTATATACACACATGACTCTTACAAGAGAAAAAACAAATACAGATTAAAGAGCACAAAGGTGCTGCTTACTACATAAGAAATTTCTTTCAGCAGACCTGCGTCAGGAGAGTTGAAGAAGAGAACAATTCAATCCTTACTAATATTATAAATGTGAAAGTAACTCTGTCTGTCTGTGTGTTACGCAATCATGCCTAAACTACTGAACCGATTTTATTGAAATTTGGTACGGACGTAGTCTAGAGCCTGAGAAAGGACATAGGCTGCTTTCTATTACGAAAAAGGGCTGAAAGGGGTTGAAATAGGGGATGAAAGTTTGTATGGAAATTACGTCATTTTTAAAGCTAGAAGTTTGAAACTTATTTTTTAGACTTTTCATTAGATATTAATAAAATACGACATTCAAATTATGTATGACTTCCATTATCAAAATAATTAGCCTAAAAAATTTAAAATGCTGCTGAAAGTCACTATTCCGCGCGGACGAAGTCGCGGGCACAGCTAGTAAATTAATAAATTCAGAATCAAATTTATAAGCATAATCTTGCAATAATATTCCCACTGGCACGATGTAATTCTCCAGGTGGTTTCAGGACGGATTGACAAATATCTCATGTTTTCGAATTTCTACTGCAGGCAAGTCGGTTCACAACGATATTTGCTCGGTTTTATTCACAATACAATAAAATATTGGTATCAGCAATTTTGTGAAACCAATTTACTATATCAGCTACATATCAAAGTACATTTGCATAATTTCAATAACCATAAAATTGCAACATTTCACTATTATTGATAGGCCATTTACAGTAATAGGATTGTCGATGACACTGCATCCATCAATTAGTTCTAATTTCATTCACTATTAACTACACGTAATTTTATTGTGTTGTTAATTGCGTCGTCAGTAAATATTGAATAAAATGATCGCACGAAATTTAGAACGAGACCGTAACTTTACAAGTTTGTTATTACCTGCCATTAAAATTGCGAATGGTTGAGAGTTAGTTTTAAGTACTTACCTGTTTGTTATCTATACTACACTAATTATTATAAAACGGAAAAGTTTGTTTGTTTGTTTGAACGCGCTAATCTCAGAAAGTACTGGGTGGATTTGGCTGAACTTTGGTATGGAAATAATAATAACAATAAGCTGGCAACATTAGCCGTCAAACCAAGTTTTGTGTTCTGTCTGTACAAATTAAATCCGCAAAAAATAGTGTTAAGTTTTTCCCATCCAAATTTTCCAATATATATGAAAAGAGGACATATTAAACCTAGTAAAATAGCAAATAGCTAAAAGCCACCAATATTTCAACAAAATGAAAAGAAATCATCCATTGACAACTGTCAAGTGTCAATCTCACGAAGCAAGAAAAAATGCGAGAAATAATATGTAACTATGTGAACAAATAAACTTGGACGATGCTTACGAGAGCAGCTTTACGACGTGCACGCCCACCAACCCCGGACCTGTCGCTCAGCTCCGCCTCGCCGCCGCCGGACTTAGGGTTACCAATGTCACCGGCGGCTGCAGTCGCGTCGAGCTCGAGCGACGAGTATTTCTCTCCGCCGACGTCGCCAACACCTGTGCGCCGGCAGGGGAGAGGCCGGCCACCGAACAGCTTGGGGCTTAGGAGCCAACCGGCTCCGAGTCGGGTCCCCGCTGCCGGTGGTGTGCAGCGCATGAGATGGACTCAGTCCATAAACGAAAACGTCATGCGCGCATATTATGGGTCTACAGAGGGGGGAACTAACCTCACTGCGTATCGTGTCAGGATGCTGTCTCTGTTCCAGGACCTAGAACCAGCTGTCAACGTCTCGGCCCAACGACTGTCGGATCAGGTGCGGGTCATCCAGCGTAGCCACAGGTTGGATGACGCAACACTTGATAGGCTGCGCTCAGAGGTACTGAGCAACCATATCATCTCGTCCCCGACACAAGCCGTGGTACAAGCGCCCGCTAGTAGCGGAATGACATCACGGCTCTATAGTCATAATTATGAGCTAGATGATAGGGTTGTCACGGTAAGTAGCCAATGCAACGATCGACTGAGGAGCGCACTGGAAGATGCGCTTCGCGAGTATAGATCGGCTCCGCCTGAACTTAGACCCCGGTTACCACGGTTACCCATGCATAAAAAAAATAGGGCGCTGGTGTGTGCTTTGGACTCGCTGCTTGAGAATATTTTTGAGAGCAGCGAAAACCTCGTTGATACGCACTCAATCCTGTATTGCGGGGCTGTTGCGGCATGTCGCTTAGCTAACGTCTAATTCCCTAATAACGACGGAGCTATTCGACCAAAACCTGCTGTACCAGCCTGGCAGTATAGGATCGAGAGGCGTATCGATGAGGCCAGAACACTCATCGGCAAACTATACTGCTTCAAGGAAGGCAATGCACGCCCACGTGTAATGCGTTTTGTACGGCGGGCTTTCTCGGGGACTGGAATCAGCCCTCGAGAATACATACCCCACATTACGGAGCGCATTGACTTCCTGAAGCAGAAAATTTGTGCATGGGCAAGCCGTATCCGACGGTTTAAGCGGCGGGTTGAACGGTACTCACAGAATCGCATGTTCCAGAGCGATGAGAGGTGGGTATACAGAGCTTGGGAGCGACCCAGTCAAAATGTGACTGACGTGTGCCGCCCGGATGATACCGCCACGAATTTATTCTGGCGCAACATCAACCGGCGGTTGGTGAAGTTGAACGCGTATGTGAAGCTATACCACAAATGGATAAAATAACCATCAATAAGTCTGATGTAGCCAAAGCAGTTCATCCGTTACCAAACCGGAAGTCTCCAGGACCGGATGGACTGCACAACTTCTGGCTCAAATGGTATAGCAGCTCGCACGCGCTTTTAGCTTCTCAATTCCAGGCATCCTTAGAGGCTGGGTCTCTACCAGAGTTTCTTACGACTGGCTGTACCCACCTGCTCCATAAGAGTGGTAGTCCCACGGAACCCAAAAAATTATAGACCGATTACCTGTCTGTCTACGGTCTATAAGGTTCTTACGTCCATCCTGAGGGTGAAAATAAATATGCACATTGAGTGCAACTCAATTATGTCCGCTTCTCAGAATGGATGTAGGAAAGGGTCTCGTGGTACGAAGGAGCTACTCCTCATTGACATGGCCATTAGCCAACAAGTTCGTCGATCCCGCAAAGATCTATCGACATGCTGGATAGACTACAAAAAAGCCTTTGATTCTGTTCCCCATACCTGGCTCATGAAGGTGCTGGAGCTTTACAAAATAGACCAAACTCTACGCACGTTCCTTGAATCATGTATAAGGCAATGGATGACGGTACTTCGCTATCCAGGATGTCGACCGATTCGAGGGAACGATGAGCCTATATTGATCAGACGGGGAATATTTCAGGGCGACAGTTTGAGTCCACTTTGGTTTTGCTTGGCCCTGAATCCCCTAAGCTGAATGTTAGAGGATTCAGGCCTGGGCTATTGGTTGAGAAGAGGAGGTCAAAGTATATCCCACCTCCTTTACATGGATGATTTGAAAACTCTTTGCCCCCAACAAATTGCAACTGATGGAACTACTGAAGGTAACTGAAACTTTCAGTAGCGCCATCAAGATGGAATTTGGTGTGGACAAATGTGCAATCATGCATGTAAAACGAGGAGAGATTATGGAATCTGAGGGAATTCAACTTTCAGACTCCATACACTTCAGATCTCTCTGCTTGACCGAAACTTATAAGTATTTGGGTATGTCGGAAGCTTTGGGCATTAATGTTACTGACATGAAGCAATCGTTGAGGGAGCGCTTCTTTGGCCGCCTGACAAAGGTATTAAACAGCCTTTTGTCGGGAGGAAATAAGACGCGCGCCTTCAACGGTTGGGTCATGCCGGTGTTGATGTATTCTTTCGGCGTACTCAAATGGACTCAAACCGAACTGGACGCCCTGGATAGGAGGGTCCGCACACTGCTTACCGCAAATCGGATGCATCACCCACGATCATCGGTGATGAGACTGTACATCCCGCGGAAGTGTGGAGGTCGAGGCTTTTTAAATGCCAAAACTCTCCACAACCGCGAGATTTGCAGTCTCAGGGAATATTTCCTTAAAGCCGATGTGGCTATGCACCGAGATGGGTCGCAGTGGACAACGGACTCACCCCGCTGACCATGGCTAAAGAGAACTGGCACAAACCTGTTATACTTACCACAGATGACCGTAAGGAGGTATGGAAAAGCAAGGAGCTTCATGGTCGCTACTATCGGGCTCTTTATGGGTCCGATGTAGATTTGACAGCTTCCGTTGCCTGGCTACGCTTCGGGGATCTCTTCGGGGAAACTGAAGGTTTTGTCTGTGCAATTATGGACGAAGTTATCTTGACGAATAATTACCGGAGACATATTATGAGGGACGGGACGATTGACGTGTGTCGGGCATGCCATCATCCTGGTGAGTCCATCAGACATATTGTCTCCGGTTGTTCTCGTCTTGCTAACGGCGAGTACTTGCATAGACACAACCAAGTAGCCAGTCGATTCTGAGGTACCGTATTACAAGTATGTGCCCGACCCAGTTCTCGAAAATGACCATGTCACGTTGTACTGGGATCGGTCTATCATCACTGATAGGACTATTGTTGCCAATAAGCCTGATATAGTGGTGATAGACCGATTAGTGCGCCGCGCAATGATAATCGATGTTACCATCCCACATGACGAGTATCTCGTGAAAGCTGAGAAAGAGAAACACATAAAGTATCTCGAATTAGCTCATGAGGTTGTTGACATGTGGAATGTGGACTTGGCTGTCATTGTGCCGATTGTCATATCAGTCAATGGGCTGATAGCTAAAAGCTTCGACGACCATCTGTCGAAGCTGGCCTTGCACAGCTGGATAAAGGGCCTGATACAGAAGGCAGTTCTCCTCGATACAGCTCGTATTGTGAGGAGGTTCCTTTCTCTGGAGACCTAACCACCGGTAGCTTGGACCCTGCTCCCGACACCGATGGACTGCCATTTTTTATATTTTTAAATGTTTTTTTATTGTAAGTTTTTTTGTAGAAAAATATTTAAAAATGTAATTTTTGAGATATGTGTTGAATAAAGGAAATAATAATAATATAATAATGTTTATTTCAATAACTTAAAAATACGTTTACATAATGATCTTCAGGGAATTTCCATTTAAGTAGGAAGTATACTTGTGTTAGGAAGTTCCGCTCTTCCAGTAGTTACAACTTGTATAAGCTATTGAATTACAAATACAAATATACAAAATATTATTTTATAACCAGTTTATAAAAAATTCTATTAGAGAAAAAAAAGGTGACGTAAATCAAAAATATAAAGTAAAACTTAAACTTGGAAATAATTAATTAAAAACGCGCTGTAGTGTGAAGGTGTATAATGGTGTGTGTTTGTGTGTGAGTGAGTGTGAGTGTATGTGTGTTTAATGATAGTATAGGAAATAGCTTGAAGCTTAAAGAAGGTTATAGACTTTTACCCGACTGCAAAAGTTGTTATTATCGAGATAAAATCCTCGGGAGCGAAAACCCGCACGACTTCTATTTCAAAAATATATCTCGTCTCACAGTGATGAAATGTAGTTTGAACTCATCCTAACACTCGTACTTTAGTAATAAATTGATTCATCCGGATTTGAAACTGGGTTGTGGAGATCAGATTCGCAGTCGCACTTTGTAAAATCAACCTACTGGCACTAATAATATAGCTGAATTTAGACTGGAAGCTGACTCTAACGTATCTAATTGTTAATAGATCTGATGGACTATGATGATATTTATACGAATCTCTTCTAAAGCGATCAAGGAATTGTAATTCCTTGATCTCTTTATATTTTATAAAACACCTCTTCCTCTCTTTTTACTTTCACATGGTCTGCGATGCGTTTTTTCTCAGTTTATTTGGAATGTATACGAAACATTGGCATTCGAAGTATCTAACGGGAGACAAGATACTAAGGTCTGACGTTGAGTTTTCTTATTGTTTATTTTTATGGTTCGCTCGTAATGTGTCGACATCTGTTGCACCTATATCCTGTGCTGAATTTGGCTAGTGCGGGGCCTGTAGCTGGGGACCCAGACTATCGACTCCTACTCACACTTCATTTTTTCATGGAGCAATAATGACATTTCATGTACTTTTGTATGCCTCTTGTTTTTAATATGGCTGCTGCCAACACGTCACCTTGGATAGGTTAAGATTTTGTGAAATCCTCCTCTTATCGTAATTATAGTTATTTTCTCAATTTGAGCAGATAAAATATATTATATAACTAACAGTTTCGATCCCATGGTTTTTATCACGTTAAAACATAACTCTCCTTTTTGCAGTTGGGTAAAAAGTAGCTACTTCCATGACTTTCATCCAATTGCACCCTGTACTTTTGAAGATTAGCGCGTTCAAACAAACAAAACTTTTCTGCTTTATAATATTAAAGGTCTCTCTATTTAATATCAAATCTCTACTGGATTGGCATAGATACCTGTAGGGTGTAAAAGCTAGTGAAAACCGCTAGAAACTTGAGCGCGGGGTCCCTAGTTTTCGGTTTAACTGCTAGTGCTACGCGACGTGGCTAATCCGACCCTGCCTTTAGCAACGCGTTTTATAACGTGTCACAAACCCGCTACTACAATAACCCTTACGGGGTAATATGGACCACTGCAGTAAACTTTTTACGCGTATCATTTATCGGTGGGAAGCATGTAGGAATGTTATTTTTTACCTTTGGGTTTTGGTTGAATTTACAAGTTAAATATTTCGTAGCGTTAGAGAAATTGTTTAGACGGTTATTTTCTATAAACTACATTAGGCAAATTTTAAGCAGCACGTAAAAAAGAAATGGTGGTATATTTAGGTATTTTTTTTAAAGAGATCTAGCAATGTGGGTAGAGTTCACATTCCTAGCAAACTTGTTAACCCGTCCAACTAAGCTAAATAAGCTTGTGTCTGGAGTGGGTTCACAAGCGATTAGGCTATTGACGCTTCATTAATTCGCTTCACTATTGCATTTGATTTAAACAGGTAGCGTACAATTCACAACAAAAATATACGGATTGGTTTACTTTGTTTACTCATTGTGCAATAACATTCCAACACATTGAAGCACGTGAGCAAACTTTGTCGCTGCAGCCGAAGCGAAATACTAACCTGACAAAGCATTAACCTTGCTCAGTTACCTGAGCAAACATACATTTTAAAAATATAATTTACAGATTATTATTAGTGACACTAAGTTATTGCGCAAAATGACTCAGCATTTTTTGTTTTTATGTATATCTACGCCTTTTTCGATATTCATATCGACCAATCTGATGTAATACATTGGGATTAGAGCTAACTGCTTCTTCGAAATAAAGCGAAACACATTGTAAACCTAAAAGTGATGGAGATAGTGATGGTGTTAAACTGTTAAGTTATGCAATTGCTTGAATAGTCTATGGATCATTTAAGATGACCAAACAGTATCTGAACTTCACAACCTAGTAATTACGTAATTCGATATCTACAGCTCTGGTTAACGAACATACTTAAAAAATAATAAGATAAACAACTTGAAGTTTTTAGGTTCCGTAGCTGTATAGCCAAAAACCCGGCCAAGTGCAAGTCGGACTCGCGCACGAAGGGTTCCGTACCATTGTTTATAAAAACGGCAAAAAATCATGTCAAATGTATGGGAGCCCCCTTAAACATTTGTTTTACTTTAATTTAATTATTTATTTTTAAAGTGAATATATATAACTAAATTTTCTGTGAATATTTCTAGTGTCTACCTGTTGCCGTTATCAATATCGAGCAAAAACAAGCAAAAATTTTTTTAGTATTTGTTGTTATAGTGGCAACAGAAATACATCATCTGTGAAAATTTCAACGAACTATCACGGTTCATGAGATACATCCTGGTGACAGACAGACAGACGGACAGACAGGCAAACGGATGGACAGCGGAGTCTTAGTAATAGGGTCCCGTTTTACTCTTTGGGTACGGAACCCTAAAAACAGAACCTTACCGGAAGATTCGTCATGTCTATCTGTCTAAACTACGCCTATCCGAAAACTCTATTAGGACTACAGAGTAGAAACATGGTAGGTAGAGGTACCTAGATGTATCCTGTAAATGACCTTACATTTTTTTATATAAAAATAAAAAATAGGTCGTCTCCCCACATGGAACTGAGTCTAAAAAAATAGTTTTCATCAAATCAAATTCGTATGGAGTATCTAGGTGAAATCGTAAATGTAACTTTGTCATTCATACAAACACTATGAAAAACAAAGTATTTTTTGCTAATCTGTGCTTGCTACTACAGAACCTTTCATGAGCGAGTCTGACTAACAGAGTCTTGGCCGCTTTTTTTATATTGGTGAACTTGACATTGATTATGCTTGACTTTTGCCACATCAGATTCCTCGAAAAAAGATTAAATTAGTTTTATAAAAGTAAGTGTTTATTTATCCAATGATCTGATAATGTTATTCGAGACAAACAAAAAATATTTTATAAATTTTGTCATTGTCATTGTCTCGCCGGTCTATTTTGGTGTGCTTGGCTGAAACTGAAACGGGAGTTGAGTTCTGGATTTTCAGCCGGAAATTATGTTTGAGTTGGTCACTACCCCAATATCATTAATACCTTGGAAATTAAAGTGCTTATTAATATTTGCAAATTAAACAATTTATTCCAATGAATGGCTGTTAATTAAAATAATATTAACTTTGAATGCTCACCAGCATTCATCGTGATTCAGCAGCATCGTGGTTTCAATCTCAGTATGCCGTTTTGTTGTAGATGACTACCGGCCAGCCAGAAAAATCCGATAACAGATAAAATAACAAACAAATAGAGGCATCACCTACATTATTTTAATAAACATGGAACATAGAAATAAATGTCTAATTCTGGTAGTTTCTAGGCTATTGCTGCAAGAGACATAAGCTTAGGCTATGCTTTTTTTTAAGGATGGGAAATTATCCAATGACTGCCACCTGGTCTGTGCGAAGCAGGAGGGTGTATCAGACTTTTACTGACTAAAACCCATCCGTGTTCCATCATTTGCCCTTCGTGTTTCGAGGCCACGGTAACTCTTTCGAACTATTCCGCATCCCTGGCAGGCAACGGCCCTCTTTTGGGCCCCGACAATTTTGCTGACACTCTTTAAGGCGCGTGTTTGCATGGGCCTGGTTACAGTCGGGCGGCGGCGAGCTACCCATTGCTCGTAGCCCACAGGCCTACGCCTACGGTGGCTGGGGGTCACCCTGTGACTCCCGACGTCAACGTGAAGCCACTTTTTCATAAGGTTAATCGTTTAAAAGATATACGCTTCCAAAGTGGTAAAATGTGTGTCCTCCCCCTCTAACTTCTATAATAATGGAGTGAAAAATCTAAAAAAATATATGTCTGTAGATCTTAATGTAAACTTTCAATCAAAATTAGTTTCAACAAAATTAGTTCAGTAGTTTTTGAGATGCAGCATATTTTCTAAAACCGCAAATATAACTTTGTAATTCATACAAACACTATGAAAAACAAAGTTATTTGGCGTAGTTGTAAAAAATGTAAATAAGCTAGTTTTAAGAAATTTGTTTAAGAAGTTTTTTCGTCAAATAAATATACATATTATATTATATTATTATGGTTACTACGGAACCATTCATGGGCGAGTCTGACTCGCACTTGGCCAATTTTTATACCATCAGGCCGCGAGACGCGTCGAGCGCGGCGACCGATTCTCAAAAATAATCCTTATAGCATGATTCAGTATTCACGCGCGATGGCTTATTATTAGCGTATTTCATGTATAACTTTGGTGTTTCTATACCGATTTATATGATTCTTTTTTATGGAATAGTTAGTAATGTTAACTTTTTCAATTAGGGGTGACTGAGAGTGTTATAAACGTAAGAATAGACAAATATTATAATCAGAAAGCTTCGAACTGCTAAGCTATCGGGAGTTACACGTGTTATTGTGAGTCAACCATAAAAGATAGACATAAGCTGTCGTGGGATATTTTTTATATAATTTTAAGGAGAACATTTCCGTCATGAAATGATTTCTATGTAGCTTTAACCATTAAGGTTGCACACGCGACGGAAGCTTAAAAAATGGAGTAACTTCTCCCGTTTTCCCAACATTTCCCTTCACTGCTCTGCTCCTATTGATTGTAGCGTGATGAAAAGTATACTATAACCAGCTCAGGAGTATGAAAAATAACTGTACCAAGTTTCGTTAAAATCCGTCGAGTAGTTTTTGTTTCTATAACGGTTATACACACAGACAGACAGACAGACAAAAATTTTACTGATTGCATTTTTGGCATCAGTATCGATCCCTAATCACCCCCTGATAGTTATTTTGGAAATATATTTCATGTACAGAATTGACCTCTCTACAGATTTATTATAAGTATAGATTAATACTCAGCAGCACCTGTTAGACTGAAAGCCAACCCAAACATAGTTGTGAAAAGGCTACGGGTCTGATGACTTACATTATGTTGACGCATTGTGGAGCCTTCGTCATATTTTAACAACTAATTGTGTCGCCGACCTTCTCCGATCTATCCGTCAGCAATGTGTCCAAACAGTCAGTTTTTTTAGCCTGTTTCAGTTACGACAACCAACCAGAAAATTCTTATACTTTCCTGGTAAATCCTACTTCCATCCCACTATATTTGGATGTATGTATATCATAT
Source organism: Tholera decimalis (assembly GCA_943138885.2). Classification (NCBI taxonomy): domain Eukaryota; kingdom Metazoa; phylum Arthropoda; class Insecta; order Lepidoptera; family Noctuidae; genus Tholera; species Tholera decimalis. The sequence continues at coordinate 36,212,129 of OW964549.2, read as the reverse complement.
ACTTAATAACAACTAACACTAAACCGCAGTAAAGCGGCCTTGTCTAGTAATTAAATCATCTAGTTAACTTCATATTTCAACAGTTACCTGTTTTGTTTCGAGGCCCTCGGAACTGAATGAAGGTTCTAACCAGTTTTAAATAGATTGTGACTGTGTGATAAGTTTTTTTTAGGGTCATTGACCGGTTCAAAACAAAATGTGTCTGGTTTGTTGTTGTACCTTGTTTGTTTGTGAACCTTCGAATATTATAGGTACTCGTACCTATATTTAGTTTTTATGTCACAAATAAATATGTGATACTGGCACTTCACCAGCGACTTTTTTATTTTATAGCCTACAGCAAATAATGCACCTTCCTATGAGTGAAAAAATGTTTAGAATTAGATCATTAGTTCTTGAGATTACCCCCTAAATACAAACTTACAAACAAATTTTCTCACTTTGATTGACTACTTTCTGCCCGTGGCTACGATTACGTGAAAAGTGATTTTTCTTGGTCTTAGATGTCGTTTTCCTAGATCTAATCTATCTCTGTACCAAATATAATAAATTGGTTAAGTGGTTTAGACGTAAAATTACGCGGAATAAGGAGAATAAAATTTGGCAGCCGAGTAGAAAGCTAATATTTTTATAATAACGTTCAAACTTATTTTTTTTATAAATTATGGTCAAATTCCAGCTAATGGGCGAACATTAGTTTAAATAGTTTGGTTAAACGTTTCCCAATATCTGCTGGTAAATAAAAATCTCATAGGTATATTAGATAGGTATTTGTCATGAATTTAATTGAAACCAAACACTACGAGTCGATTAAAATTATGTTTGTCTAATCGTAATTATGCCTACACAGACAATCCGGCGATATCCGGCAATCAATAGAGATATATTATACATTTTGATACAATGTATGTATGATTGCCGTAAGATTCTCAATTCTGTCATCTAATACCTACATATCTAAATTTTCACGCGAATGAAGTTGCGCGTAAAGGCTAGTTGTTTATATTTATTTATGATTTACTTCATTGTACACCTTATAATATTTTAATGAATAAAAATATATAAAAACTAGTGTATAATGGGCGGTCTTATCGCATATGGTAACCTTATAGATAACTTTTGGTTGGACAGAAACTAAAGAAGAGATTTATAAAACGACGACGCTTGGAAACGGTGAAACTGTGTGTTCCTATGTATGCCGGTTCTTTTCCATAGAAAACGACCAATTTCGAACTTCTGACGTGTTATAAGTGCCCATATAGGCCTATGTAAAATTAAATAATTTTATTTGATTTGTTCATTATTTTACTAAGGAACTTTATAAAGCCAATTTTAAGCCGTTTATTGCAAAAAAAAAAAACACAACAAGAGGTTCTTACCGTTTGGTAAATCAATTCCAAGAATGTCCAGTTTCTGTCCAGGCGTTGATCCATACTCTATCTCCAGTTTATGTGGGATGTTGTTCGTAGCTTCTTCGCTAACTGTAAGGAAATAAAGTGTCGTTAATAAGGTAAATAAGACAGGCAGTGACGTTTTAATAGCCTGATTCATTTTTCACTAGCGGACCCAAAAGACGTTGTATTTTGACGGGCCTGTTGGTATAGTGGTCAGTAGCCCTGACTGCTATGCTCAAGGTCGTGGGTTCGATTCCCACCCAGGACAAATGTTTGTGTGATGAGCACGATCATTTGTTCTTTGTCTGGGTGTAATTTATCTATAACATGTATGTATTTAAAAATATACACTTCTGGACACATCTATTGGCCCACCTTGTATTTTCAGTTTCGTTTGGTCCTAGCTAAAATTTTATATTAGGTCGAGCAAAAAGTTTTTATGCAGTTTTGAACCTGGCACATTCACAATTTCATTCAATAGTCTTTTTTTGAATTTCGAACACAGAATTTAAAGAAACAAAAGACAATTTGGAGCCTGTTTGTTGATATCAAACAATCGAATACTAAGAAAACTTGGTTTTATTGGTTTACTTGGATTTAATTCTTGAAAAAGTGATTGATATCTTTGCTTTTGCAACAAACATTACTTATTCTTAACATTAAGGTGAGGTTCTATCAATAATCTATGGATACTTCACCTGAAGTCGCCGCCCAAGCTGTGGCACTTATTCAGGCCGGACACAGCCAAAGAAACGTGAGTGCTCAACTTAATTTAAGTCGATCTGCGGTCCGAAATGTTTATCAGAGGTACCTAGAGACTGGCGGCTTTGTTCGTCGCCAAGGAAGGCCACGATCTCGGGTCACAACTGAAAGGCAGGATCGATTCATCGTGACGACCAGCTTGAGAAATCGTCACCTTACCTCCATTGAGATACAAAACCAACTTCGCGACTTCCACGGAGTATCTGTGAGCGCTCGAAATGTTCGGAGAAGGTTAAAAGAACGCGATATGGTACCACACAAGCCAGCTAATGGGCCCAAACTAAAGCGAGCCCACCGAACAGCGCGCCTTCATTTCGCACGCAGTCATTTAAATTGGACACAGCAAGATTGGAGCCGTGTACTCTTTTCTGATGAGTCTAAAATTGTGTTACATGGCAATAATGGAAGGAAGAAGGTCTACCGGCGTAAGGGAGAGCGTTTCGCACAATGCTGCTTTGAAGAGAGGGTTGCTTATGGCGGTGGCTCATGGACTGTCTGGGGCGGTATATCCGCGAGCGGCAAAACTCAACTTGAGGTTGTTACAGGACCACGGCTGCCAACATTAAATGCTGAAAGATACATTCGTGAGTGCTTAGAACCTCACGTGATACCATACGCGGACTATGTGGGCCCAAATTTCCTTTTTATGCATGATAATGCAAGAGCCCATGCGGCCGGCATCGTCAGGGAATATCTTCGGGATGTGAACATCACAGTTATGGACTGGCCAGCCAGAACCCCAGACATGAACCCCATTGAGCACATGTGGGACGAGCTAAAAAGGCGTGTTAGGGCTCGTCAGCCAGTTGCCCAGACGATGCAGGAGTTGAAAACTGCCATAGAAGAGGAATGGGAGATGATCCCTCAAAATTTCATAGAGCGGTTGATAAACTCTATGCCTAATCGTATGAGAGCTGTGGTAGATGCCCATGGAGGCAACACGCGTTATTAAATTAAACCTTTATTTGATAAAACATGTTTTTTATTCAAAAATTAATTGCCTTTAACAAGGCGCATATCCGACTTGTTAGGCGTAGGTCCATGTCGTATGGTATTCTGAATTCAAATTTAAAACTATACGATCGAAAAAGATGGTAAAATGTATCAGGTTTAAAACTGCATCAACAGTTTTTGTTCAATCTAGCAATCATATTTCGGTAGGGGCCATCGAAACCTAAACTCTAAGGTGGGCCAATAGATGTGTCCAGAAGTGTATATGTATGTTTATCAGTTGTCCAGTACTCATACCACAAGCTCTGCTTAGTTTGGGACTAGATGGCGTTGTGTGAAAGTGGTGGAAAAAAAAAAAAATCTGACCATTTAAAACTTCCCTGTACGAGAGGGAACATATTAACAAAAATAATTAATGAATTAATGGAATGTACCGTCTTGGTACGGCAAGACGGTACATTCCAAGCGATTCTCCCCTATATTTATTGTGCGCATAGCCAAGGTTTTGGACTCTCTGTCGGCTTCTGTGTTTCCTTCCAAATATGAACAGTTTTCTAAGACTTCAACTTTCAATTTTTCTGTTTTGTATTGCTATTTTATCACAGAATTTGTATAAAATTGAATTTAAAAAGATTTTGATTTACGATCTATTTTAGTTTTAATTTTCGTAGATTTATTTATTTTTTGGATAAAAACGCAATGCAGCAAAACCGGAAAAAATGTAGAGACATTGCCAGGAAAGCTGCTCAAGCAGAAATTAGCACTGATGCTTGACCGTACTGACTCGTACCCCAAACACTGCACGTCATCGGAACAACAATTAGGTACCACTCTATCAAGGGTGTACAACTGAGAAGAAGAATTGATAAAAAATTAACTACTATTCTGGACGAACTAATTTCAGGCTGTACATTAATTATGTTACATTTTGCATACTTATACACTAGATTACTAGCCTTTTAAACTTTCCCAGAATTGGCCAAATAGATCAGATTGTGATGAAACTTTAGCATAGTGTTCCAAGTGGGCGCGAGAGATTCTCTTGACGGAAAAATACAAAGTCGCATGAGAGGAATTTCTACGCTAATGAAGTCGTGGGCACATCTAGTATAAAATAAACTACGGTGGGGTTATGTTTGACCACTGTATCGCCTGATGATAAGCAATCATAGAGCATGCTTTTCAAGGCGAAGTCAACGCAAACTAGACTGAAAAACTATTAACAATATTTATGGCCATCAGGAAATGCAGACTCTGAAAGTGCAAAAATCTTATGCAACCTGTTCCTTCTTACCTGCTGTGACATGCTTTACATGGTTCTCAAGCACTTCTACTGGTGTGGGGAACCTCGGCGACCACCGACTGGGGGAGTACTCCCGCTCAAGGTCGATGGCATCCAGGATTACCGACATTGTGTTCGGCTGTTCCGGCTGGAAATAAAGCAGCATCGTGAGTGGTGAGATTATCGTTTTGTCAGGGTAGTTAGGTCAACGTGAGTTCAAAAGTAGGCGGAACATAATTTGTCCTCGAAGTCTTTATGAGATCCCCAGTCGACGACGCGTTGAGCGCGCCTCAAAGAGTAGTAGGCACCTTTCACAGGGCCCGATAGGGCATTAGCCTCCTGAGGTTGAGGGAACATTCTAAAAATGCCTCTCTAGGATATTCCAACAACCCGCCCCTCACTGCCTCGAAAAAATAGGAAAGTAAGGAAAAGTGTGGGTTTTAGTCAGTAATAGACTGAGGTCACTGAGACTCGCTTTCACTCCACCCAAAGCTGGAGGAGTCATTTTATGATTTCCCCTCGATAAATAATTTAGTGTCTGCTCATAACTTGTCCTGGAAGTGTTTATAACTTTATACATACTTGATCATAATCTCTACGTGTAAATGTTTTTGGTTAGTAAGCCTGCTTTTGAAAAAATATATGGAAAGACGTCATATATGTGGGTGGACATCTCAAGCCCGCTAGGACAGGATTCATATTACGTTTTGTTGTATATAGCAAGCCGAATCCGGCAGGCGCGGCGCGGCGACCGCTTTTTAAAAACAAATTTTAATCTCGCTTGGTAGGTTTTGGTATGTTTTGCCCTTTTTGTTGTCCAATACCTAAATGTCAATATTTATTTAAAGATGTTTGGTTAAAATGTCGTATAGATCATACTTACTTCTGTTTTTCCTTAAACCTATCTCAGGCCAGAATTAAGCTTGGTAAACACAGCAACGACCTCCTCGTATACGATGTTCCTCCTTATATACGATGATTTTACGATACCTACTACTTATATTTATCAGTGAAATTGTTGTCATCGCTCACATACTGAGGTATTGGCACTTGCCGTTCAAACAATGTGGATTTTCAAAAATCAACCCCTAAAAGATTGAAATATGAGACGCAAGTTTTTAAGAAATCTAAACCGCTTAAGCGATTTTTATGAATGTTTATAACGCATATTAACGTGGATATAATAAATAATGAAAACACAATCTACAACATTAAACGATCTAACAATCAACTCTGTCTAGAGTTTTTTGTATCATCTTTGTACCTGACAAATACTTTACCTTTTCCAACTTCTTGATCTTCGAGTTTTTTCGGTTCTTTCGAATACATTTCAATACTGTCTTGAACATCTGTTTCAGTTGTACCGTATAGTATATCATGTCGGCAAGTAAGTACCTAGGTACCTACACTGTCTTGCAGTGATCCTTATCGCGTCTACTTCGGGTAAATAGAGCGAATGCGAATTCAAAACATCAACTAACTTCGCGATAAACGCACAAACAAAGTACTTATCAAATAATTACATCATAGCACAGATGTTTTATGTGAACACCTAACTGCTATCTTATCTTTGAGCTAAATAATGGTGCTTTATTGGTTTTTGGACTGAGTTTGAATTGTTCCGAAGCTGTTCTCCTTTAACAAAATAGGCAAATAAAGGCGCGAAAATACGACAAAAATTACAGTTTGTCTGTGTTTAAAATATACACGCGCCTAGGTATCTACGAAATTTGGCCGGATTCTTTTATCACTCCGAGTTACGAATATAGAACGTCGATAGATAATAAATACACTATTAATAAAAAAATTGAATGTAAACATGACATTCCTTTGCTGATATTTTTTATTTAGATACGTGATGCATTCGGTCATGGTCAATATCAATTTAACAATTCACACAAAAACTATTCACACAAATTTACAGCACTAGGTATTTAACTTTTCAATGTAACAATTCCTTATTCAACGCACTCTAACGTTAAAAATAAATTGTAAAAATTGTTTATAGGTACCAATTCACAGTTTAAACAAAATACACACTTTTTAAATGTTCGAGGTGCAGTACAGGTCCTACTTAGGACATGTTTAGAGTCACTTTCGTTCGTCTCTACAGATATACATCCATTTCGATGACAGTTGGCGTGATAAGAACATCTCTCGTGATAACAGATCATTATTTTTTATCATAGTTTTATTTTTAATTGCTTTTTTATATGAACGACGCTATTGTCAGCAAATAAGTAAAGAGCTATTAAATAAGTGATTAAGAAGTATTAAAGAAGTTCTCCAAATAAACTTCTCGGAAAAGGTTTTAAAATTCTAGAAAATTACAAATGAATAGCACTTCGACCGCGACTTCGTTCGCGTGGATTTCACGTAAGTTTTGTATTTACCAACGAGTTAACAAGAACATGAAGTCAAAGCACTTAGTTTCGTAAAATATGGTAATTATCCACAGGCTGTTTTCTTTTTGAAAAAAGAAAAAGAAATAAGACAACAAAATGAAAAATGCGCAAAAAAATCAAAATAAGAATATAAGTATCTAAAGGTCGCAAGTAGGTACGACAGCTGCTAAATTTTTTGATATTTGAGTATTACTCCGCCCAGCCACAATGTTATGCTTAGATGCACTTTCTTCATCGGTCACGTTTGTCAAAAGCAAGCTTGAATTTTTTTAAAGCTCGTGCTCATGCACCTACGTAGATATCTGTTTGATATGAATTTAAACTTGATACCTCAAGGCGTTATTAAACAAGCATCTTGACTGACAGGCAGACAGAGATTTTTTCTTTTGAGATACTGGTTCTAAAAATTAATGAAACAAAATTATTAGATAACGTAGGTACCAATCGTACCAAACTCAACGCAAACTCAAACTATTTTATTTCACATAGGGCTACATGGGCACCTATAAAACGACAGAAGTTAGTGCACGGTTCAAAATTGGTCGTTTTCTATGGAGAAGACCAGAGAGCTTAAGAGCGGTCTACTAAGAGGACCCGGGGTTTCCTTCAATATGCCACAGATGACCGCCGGGATGATTTACTTAAGTGTGGTAAAAATCTTACACTCATTAGTCTTATCTCATGGGCTGAGGGCCATTAAATGACTAAAATCATCCCCCGATAGCAAAAAGTAACTAAAGTTACTAAGACATCCAAAGGTTGTCTCTAAAGCCGGCTCTACACGTTGGCCAACACAGTGGCGAATGTAGTGGCCAATGCCTATTGGCCACTACATTCGCCATTTGCAAGGTATAAATTACATAAACTATATACCTAGATAAAGCTATAAAGCTATTTGTACCGTAAATTCATATAATACCGTATAAAGCATCGCACATCATATTTTTCAGTGGGATTAGATAGGTACTCAGTGTGTATGTATATACCGTTAGAAATGTCTTATCATCGTAGTGTGTCAGTTTTATCTGTATACTGAAACTAAAATAGGTTTTCTTTGATTAACACTTAACGGTACAATGTATTCTATGTGGTACACGTGACAATGTCCTGCCAAATCCGTGTACCCACGAACTCAGTGATTGCTCTGTGGATTACAGTCTAATAAAATTAGTTGTTACTCAGTCAGTGCAAGAGGCGAAGGAAAGTCGAACATACAATGTTATGTTGTCGCCGAATGAATCTTCAAAATACTTCAACTAATTTGTTGAATATTGCGATAATGTAATGAACAGCTTAAAAGAACATGATTTTTGGGACATATTTTTTTGCAATGACTGTAAATATGACAATGAAGATGTTCATTACATTATCGCAATACTTATAGTTTTGATGTGGATTGGACTGGATACGACATGATTCTACTGTCATCATCATAAAGGTGACGATCAGGACCCCAAATTCCTGATGACAAATTTTCTTCCCTAGATAGTAAACTTAACTATCGTAGTTTTCTATAACATATTTTTTCTTAAGACACATTTTCTGTTACACAATAAAGAGAGGAAAATTCTGCAACAAAACTAGTCCTAACAACAACAATTATGTTGCACCACTATTCATTGCAATATAATTTGAAAACAATCGAGATTTACTGGATTGGCTTTCATAATTATGATGACGATAAAAATGGACTGATTCTGCTAGATGGAAAATCCAAGGTTCGCGTAATCGGACATCAAAACTTATTTGTGAATTAAATTAATTACATTAAATTGCAATGTTTTCTGTGTACTAGGGCTTTATTTAATCAAATAAATCAAAATTGATTAAATCAGATAGATATGACATAACTATGCAGCTTGAATCTGCTGTTAACAGTTCTGAAGGCGTGGTTGAAGAATGTGTGTCGATCTGGCTGTGTCACAACTCAGAGCCCATTTTTTTCTGGACCGATTAAGTTGAAATACTCTTTACTTCTTTAGGCATATTATAAACGTGACAAGTGAATGACTGTATATTTTAAACATGGTACATAATACATTTAACTTAAACGGAATATTTAGGTACTAAGTATGTATCTCAAAACAATAAATTATTCGAATTTCCGAGTTTAGTGGTCATGCGAGATCCATGCCGTTTATTTATTTCTTAATTTTGCTTTAAGAGTATTTATAATAACTTTGCGCTAAACCTCACACTAGGACTGAACCTAACACAGAGTGTGTTGTGGGATCCAGAGTCCTTCGTCATATTTGCTCCTATCATGTTAAACAGTTATTTATATTATTAAAGATAGGTGTAAGTGTAACTTAATAAGGTCAATGTTAAAAATTATATTTTCACAATGCATCACTAATGAATCTAACATTTTTGATAGGAGAAGAGCCAAATCAGCAGATCTTTAGGTAAAATAGTATCAATCTTCCGGACTAATTTGAAGGAATGATTAATCTATCACCTAACCAAATAGAAAAATCTCTCAAGCAATTGGTCCTAGTGCCGGTACTGTGGAACACCAGGTAAGACTTAGTTATGTGCAGTGCGGTCTTCCAAGATTCATCTGTCAAATTAAGATACGCGGTTGCCAGTTAGGTACCTACAAGAGTAGGTAAGACCAGGCTAGAGGTCTATTTGATGAAACAGGCCTCATCAAATATACCTCTAGCTTTCCGGCAAGCCCTTCTTTTGAACTCAATCTAGGATTATATTATCATTGACCGCGTTTTTCGCGCCTTATCGCGTCATAAAGAGATTATGTAACTGTGTTTTGGCAAAACTAGCCCAAACTCGGATCTTAAGAACATACTGTGAATTCTCAATATCAGAATAAGAACTTCTTGTATTTCAATGTATAAAAACTGTTAAGAGTATCTTAGAAAATACGCATAACAACAAATAATCATCTGTTGATATTTTGAATTATTTTTCACGCAAGAAAAATCACGCAATTTTAACAATCTAACTATTAGGAGACGGTCTTTTAATATTGATCAGTAAATGTTCGGTTTTTTTTAAACACACTTCACAAATAAACACCACACAAAAACTACAAACAACCAAACAACATAGCAGCACTATACATATTACGAGCGCAGCAGTAGGTACACAAACTTAAGGTAGATAATGTCCACCTATCTTTACCAAACTCGTTTCGTAAAGTCGACCCACTAAAGACTGATGCCATTAACATATTTTATACACACCTAAAAGAAGTTAACGATAAAAGTAGCAAAGTATAAATAAACTTTGTCATCAAAAGAGAATATTTACAAAATTCTGCAAAATGTTTTATTGTAGACTATAGCGTGTATTTTAATTTAAGATGTTTTTATACGTAATTCAAACCAAATAAATTCAACCGATACAGACGCAGCCTGGGTGCTGGCGCCCTGATCGGACGAATTAGACGATGAAGAAGAATGATGGTTCTGGCAGCATGGGAGAGACGGAGATATACAAAATGCGTAGCAACATGGTAGCAACATCTCTTTTTCACAACGGAACCATGATGGTACCGGCATCGTAGAGGGTCTGGTTGGTTCTCGAGGTCGAATGGGTTCATAGAGAGATTAAAATTATCTTAAAATACACTCTGTCTTTCGTATTTTACTTTACAGATTCAAAATAACTACTTCAAAACAAACTTTAAATAGAAGACCCTAATGATCCAAATGTTAGAAAAGTAAATCTATACTTAATATTATAAAGCGGAAAAGTTTGTTTGTTTGTTTGCTTGAACGCGCTAATCTCCGAAAGTCCTGGGTGGATTTGGATGCAATTTGGTATGGAAGTAGCTTGAAGCTTGAGGAAGGTTATAGGCTACTTTTTACGCGACTGCAGAAAAGGAGAGTTATGTTTTTACCCCGATAGAATCCACGGGATACTCTTATTTAAACCGTATGTATGACTATAACTCGTGATAACACGTTCAAGGTGAGTATGTATAGGCGATATAATTATTCAGTTGCCAACCATTTGCCAACTTGTCTTTCGCGATAACTGAACAACGACCCCACTGTGTCTTTTTTCACACATGCATGCAAAATGCATGCAGGACTGAATGTCCAATTCGACGGAATGAAAATAGGTATTGACGATGAGTTTGAGAAGATATCAAGCGTTAGCAAGTAAAGTGATAGTGGTCCACCACTATCCGTATGATACATCATATAGTAGATATAGCTAAAATTAATTAAACAAGCTGTCTTACGTGCTTAAATTTTTCACAGCCAATTGTATCACTGGGTAATGCGTTTTTCGTTGTAATATTACTGTATTTTATTTTTTTAAAGCAAATATCAGCCGTGAGCCGATTCGTCATTAAGGCAATTGGCGTTGAGGAAACGAATTATGTAGAAATAGCTAAAATAATCTATATATCAAAGAAACATAAATATAAAACCTTTTAAATGGATTTATGTGACAAATTAGCTTATAAAGCCATAATAGTAAGTACCTTCGTAATTAGGGTAACTACGCAATTCGTTAGCTATGGCTGCTAATTAGTGCATACGTCAGAAAAAGTGAAAATCATTTTGTCAATCGGGTGACGCGAATAATATTTTTTCAACATTGAGTAGGTACCTGTTCAAAACTTCTAAAGCAGTTGGTGACATTAATTTCAGTTCAATGACATTTTAATCTGATATTACCAAACCAATTGCATCAGAATGCTTGAAAAATATTAACGTATCCATAAATATATGAACAGTATTTTAAAGAACAATGCTCAAAAGGTGAAATGTCTCTCCGAAAAAAGTTACAGCGACATGAAAATACCGGAATCAGTTACAATACTCACAATAATGTTGACGTTTAACATTCTTTTTAGTAATCCGAGACCCAAGACGACTAGCTCGGCAGTCGCGCTTGCGACCACTCGACCAACGAGGCAGTCATTATAATTGTAGTATTTTTGGCTTTAAACATGCCAAAAAAGTGAAACGGCAACATAATTGTGACATAATTGTACATAATTGTGATTCATTTAAATCTCAAGAGTACAATTTGCGCCAATCACAGTATTTTCTTCATACTTTTATTTATTGTTTATTATCCATATTATTGCCGAAGATTTAAATAAAACGGCAATATTATTGTAAGTATTGTAACTGATTCCGGTATTTTCATGTGACTGTTACTTTTATCGGACAAACATTTCACTTTCGCTGTCATACAATAAAATGATAACATAACTAGGGCCCTTCGATTGACATAGATTTTAAGTGCTATAAAGGTGGGGACGGTGTCCATACATTTTTGGGCATTGTCCTTTGTTACTGTGAATATTTTGTAAATTTAAATTATTCAAGTTTCGTAAGTATTTTGATCCTTAAAATAAAAGTAGATATTTATTTCTAACTCCAAGTATATAACTACATATTTTCTTAATAAATGAATTTCAATAGTGATGGCTCTTATTTACTGAAAATAAATAATGTGCAATAGGAACATAGATATCAAAACACACGTTATTACGACTGTATACAAATCTAGTGAATTATATTGAAAAAAATCTTACTAATATCTTATCTTACTCTTACTTAATATTATAAACTAGTACTCACGCGGGGCTTCGCTGATTCTATCACGGTAAAAACATAACTCTCCTTTTTTGCAGTGGGGTAAAACGTAGCCTATAACCTTCCTCAAGCTTCAAGCTACTTCCATACCAAATTGCATCCAAATCCACCCAGTACTTTAGAAGATTAGCGCGTTCAAGCAAACAAACAAACAAACAAACAAACTTTTCCGCTTTATAATATTAAGTATAGATGTGAAAGTTTGTGAGGATGGATGGATGTCTGTAACTCTTTCACGCAAAAACTACTGAACGGATCTGAATGAAATTTGGCAAGTAGATAGTTGATATCCTGAAAAAACACATAGGATACATTTTATCCCGGAATTGTCAAGGAATCGTGATTTACGCGGGAGATACCTCCCACGCGAACGAAGTCGCAGTCAAAAGCTAGTAACAAAGCTACAAACGTGCAACGAAACAAAATGCCTAACGTGAAACTCTAAACCGCATTCCATACTCGATTGTACGTTTTATAGATACCTAGGTATAAAACGTGGACCACAACCAGACTATAAAACCACTTGACCGCGCATACAGCGCCCCGACGACGCACGAAAACTATGAGTCTTTTTGCTCTTATATATTGGCTACGGTACACGAACTATTTTAGTTGTGACCAAGTATTAGACCTGTGTGTATGCTAAACAATTACAAATTTTAAATTTTGTATCCAATTTATAACGCATAATAATGCTTTCATGTGCGTTGAAGTGGTGTGGAAAACATTTCCAGACATCTAGATACTAAATGGATGACATAATTATTCATCAGTAATGAAATACTACGAAAATTATTTTTTATTTAATCAAATTATAAGCCACCGCAGGGGTCTACTTAAAATGGTGGTTTTGGTGAGCAAGCCCATGGTTGAGTCGCGCGTTGATGTCTTTTGGAAAAGTCTCTTTCTTTCATTAAAGAATTCTAATTCTTTTATCCCTTTCCTTCCCTTTATATTTATATCGTAAAAATCTGTGCTGTTAACTTTAACTTCTGAAAACGATATCGATAATTACAAAATTAAACTTATTTTTTTAAATTTTATTCTGATAGCTGTCATAAAATACCTATCTACGTTAACCGACTTTCGAAAAGAGAAAGTCCTAAAGATTTTTCTTCTGTGTGACATGCACGTTTTCATTTAAGTTTTCTGAAGATTCCAGAATTAAAATTACAGTGGATAGATAAGGTTACTAGGGAAAATTGGTTTCTAGTTTTTTTTTATTGATGTAATGTTGAAAAGAGTCAAATCGTGAAAATAAGATACCTATATTCAATCTTTTTAGGCTTCAAATAGAATGGCGGACTCTAATACTAATTAACGTGGGCCTTAATTAAAATGATTTTACTATGGGATTTTTACTCGGTATTTTTACAATGTTAACATCAATTTTATCAATATCGACTACTTTCCCTTAATCAAGTAGACCAATCCCTAACCAGGCATATCTACGCAACTTGACCTTGAACTGACCAATTACAGCTCTACATTTCTCTCTCCCGCCCGACCCAAAACAGTGAGTCGTGTTCTTCAAAGAAATCGGCCTATACGCTCTCAAGTGGTTATATACTCTCTGACCACAACAAATCAATTGATACCTTACACATTAGTAAAGTATCGGTACCTACTAAGCGTAGTATCGTGTACTCGTAAGCTTGTATTACTCGAGTGTATCGTACCGTAATCGAATCTAGTCTATTGAGTTCCGAGATGTCAAAAGCAACAAGTTCATTTAAATCTCAAGAGTACAATTTGCGCCAATCACAGTATTTTCTTTATACTTTTATTTCTTCTTTATTAACCATATTATTGCCGAAAATTTAAATAAATAAAGTTAATAAAATCATTGAGCAGTGTTAGGTTGAGATCATTGAACTTCCATAACACGGTTGAAGACGAGCCAGAAAAGTTTGTTAGTATGTCAACTCCTAATTATGTAGGTTAAGACTGGCGCATTAAAGCTAGAAAAATAATTGTTCCATGAAAACGAATGCTGAAGAAGACAAGAGTAGTAGTGATTTGCCGGTTCTGGCGCAATCGCGGTCCAGGGCGTTTCAAAACTAAAAAAAAAAAAAAAAAAAAAAAAAAAAAAAAAAAGGTTTTGGGGTCCGCTGATCACGATTCTGCAATCCGTTTTCGCGTAGGATGCATGGTTCCGGAGATACAGAAATCAATTAACAACAATCTGTTTCATTTCCGGTGACACCCGAACCCTCATTATCGACTTTCATTGTTCGCCTTTTCTTATCTATTGTCCGTGCGTCCGCCCGCGCACCCTCATTAGGATTGCATTGGCGTTTCTATTGTATACTTTTATTGTTCATAAACGATTGCTTACTTACTATTCGGAATCATCAAAACAGAATCAATAAAACACATTCCTCATTCACAAATAAAGGCTTATATATAAGCGGCTCAAAGATTTTGCCGAAGCAAAGAGTCTAATACCCAATGAGCAGTTCGAATTTAGAACCAAAAACTCATGTATCCAACAAGTCCACCGCATCATAGAACACGTCAGCGCCGGCTTCCAACGGGGCGCAATAACGGGAGCGAAAGCGTTCGACAAAGTCTAGCACAATGGCTTAATCTATAAGCTATACCAACTCTCGTTATCACGCTATTCACTAACGATATCCCCAAGCATAAAAGTACCCAGCAAGCCCTATTTGCCGACGATACAGCTATCTATTATACCGATCTGAAACCCGATGCCATCGCTCGCACTCTCCAAACTTCCGCAAACAGTCTGGCGAAGTGGTTCCGGAAATGGAGAATCGAAGTCAATCCAGACAAAAACCAGGCAATCCTCTTTTCTAAACCGCGGATAAACGTTCGCGCCGCTTTCGCTCTAGGTAGGCTACTTCATTCTTAGCTCCCGCAGCAAATTATCACTCAGGTGTAAGCTGCATATTCACCTCCAAAACCGATTCCTCAGTAGAGTCACTGGAGCCCCCGTTTTATGTTCGAAATGAGCTTCTTCATGTAGACCTCAAGATGCCCACTATCCAGCAGTTCATGAAACGCGTCTCCAAGCGTTTCTTTGAAACTGCAATCCAACATAGGAATCCCCTTATCGTATCGGCCGTTTATTTATACTCCTATGGAATCATACTATCTCACATTCATACATATAAGCACACCGTCACCCGCGCACGCATATACACACACCCACTCACACAAACACATATACACACAAGCCTTTCAGACACTCATAAACACACACACACACAACCTTCTTTTGCTGTTGACAACAGAAATATTGTAACCGAAATGTCACGATCGTATTATTTATTGCCAATGCCGAAATATCTCCGACTCCTAAGATACAGGTCTGCGTACCTAGTTTAGATGCCGGAAATCTGACATTAATTTTTAGATTTTCTGTACAACCTACTGTTTTTCTTTTCACTTATGTATTGCGTGTCTTTTCTCATGTACAAATAAATTTTATCTTATCTTATCTTTCTGGATCCTATCATCATTCCAGTCCCACCTTTTGCAATTCCTTTCTAAGAACTCAAGATGGGATCTTGTAGGTGCTCGACCATAAGAATCAAAATATTGATTGATGCCGTTTGTATCGATATGTAATGCTACCCAGTGTGAGCCTGGTTAATCATTCGTATCCAAATTGCATATTATATACGTTGGTACATGAGTATAAATGGGTAGCCTATTAGCGGCAGAAACATTACTTTCTAGACTAGGGTGAATCTTTTTCAGATACTGTTGTACCTCTAGTGTATTCATGGTCTGCTATTAGTAGATTATTACGATACGAATCTATTCAATGGTCAAGGAATGTTCAATTATAGTGATTTGGAAATATTAAATAACATTCCTTTGCAATGATTTCGTAGGAGTCACAAAGGATCTGTGCATCACGAAGGAATTTGAGATAAGCTTGTTTACTCACAAAGTTACTATCAGTTCCGTAGTACTTAGGAATTTGTTTTAGATAAGAAATACCTTTGTGGGTGCTATATAAGACCAAGCAGTTGCACCACTCAATCCACACTCGTTCGACATCAGCGAACAGTATCTACCAATACTACATTTTGTAATTATTCTTCGCATCAATGACAACGGAGGTAAGTGTTTATTCTATTAATAAACTTACTTTTCTTTCTGTCTATTTTAATTACATGAACTTTTCCTTACGTGTGTGAGGGTGTTTGTGATTAAGTGTAAACTAATTGATATTAATATGATAACTGTGTTGTTACAGAAATCATCCAGTCTTGCATACAACGATGAAAATACCCATAAACACTATTTGGGAATACAAACCTCTGAGCAATATAGTACGTCGTTTATCATGACTGCCATTGTAGACGTTCAAGGCTTTAAAACGGAAGCAAATAAATTTGTGCTGAAAGAAATTGCTATATTGTGTAGTGACAAATTACAGATGTTTTTAATCAAGCCACCATTTCCATTTTATGATTTGACAAAACAAGAAAGACGGCAAGTTGCATGGATTGAACGTAACAGGAAGATATGTTGGGGTGAAGGGTTTATACCTTATTCAAATTATCAATATTTAATTTTAGATTTGTTAAGAGATAAATGTATTTATATTAAAGGTCTTGAAAAAGTGTTATGGTTAAAAAATATTTTAAATAATAATAATGTGATTAATTTAGAAGATAAAGGTTGTCCTAGTTTGCCAAGTCTGTATGATCAATATAAATATTCTGAAGATTTGTATAGTTGTATTTATCATAGCTCTATATGTGCTTTAAAAAATGTATTATGTTTAAAAAAATGGTGCTCTGATAATAAACTTTTTATATAATTTAAAATATGTCATTCATTACAGAAATTTAAAGCAGTGCATAGAAATGGGAGTAAAATTAACTAAAGTTCATAGAGTTTTAAAATTTAAACAATGTCCCTGGTTAAAAATGTACATAGATCTCAATACAAAATTTAGAACGTTAACAAAATCAGATTTTGGAAAAGATTTTTTTAAATTAATGAATAATTCAGTCTTTGGTAAGACTATGGAGAATATTGAAAAAAGGGTTAACGTAAAATTAGTTATACACTGGGAGAACCGTGGTAAAGCTTTAGGTGCTCAAGATCTAATCGCTAAACCACAATTTCATAATCTTTAAATATTTTCATTATAAAAGAATTTGTAGGTTTACGGTCTAAAATGTATGCTTTTGATGTAGAGAATAAGATTATAACGAAGGCAAAAGGGGTAAATAAAAGTGTCACTAAAAAGCTGACAACGAATAGTTATAATTCTTTTCTATTTAATAAAAAAGTGCAATATTGCAGTATGCTTAGGGGTCTCCCTTATTTGACCGAAAGGAATTTGTCATATTTTCACTCCCCAAAAACATTTTTCGCGTAATTTCATTTGCCAAATTATTACTTAGCAAAAAATCTATTCACAAAAAATTGTTACGCAAACCTAATGTTTGGGGAATGAACGTTTAAACTATAACTTGTTTACCAACTAGTACTTTTAACATTTTTTGTTTAATCAAATATTTCAGTTGGAATAACAGTTTTAACGCAAAATCAAATCAGTCAAATCTGTTTTCTATTAATGCAAGTCGTTTCTGCCACTCGCCGGCCGCTACCGCGGCACCACTCGCTTCGCTCGCTCGGCTCGTGCGTAAGAGGTCATAGTTTTAACCTAACCTAACCTACCCATTTTGTTTTTGTCAAAATCTTTTCGGCAAAACGGTTGGATTGTTTCCCTTATTTTTTACTTTCTTTATATTTTGCCATAACAAATTATTTGACCAAACGTTTACTGTCTAAAGATTGTTTGCTGTAACAAATCAAATGTTAAAGACCAAATGCCTAAATGACATTATCCTTCATAATATTCTGCCAAGTAACAATTTGACCAAATGAAAATGTGCGTACTAAAATCATTCCAAACATTGCATTGGTATAAAAAAGGTTGCTAAAATTTGTTTGGGTAGTGAAATTTTGGCAAAATCTTTTCGGCAAAAAGGCAGGATCCCGTATGCTTAGATTTAAATCGATTAAACACACAATTTTTACACAAAAACTAAATAAGACTTGTTTATCATACAATTACACAAAAAGACATATTTTAGACAATAATATTGAAACATTGGCTTGGGGTAATTATAAATTACGCTAAGATATGATACTGTACTTTCGTTTTTAAATTTAGTAATATTGTTATCGTAAATTAAGTCTTCTTACTTTTTTGTGTAATACAAAATTTGTATTGATTGTAAAATTATGATATTACTATAATGTTTCGTGGAGTTCAAAATTTTGTGTTGATTGTAAATAATATTAGTTATGTAATGTTATACTTGCGAGCATACATTTGAGGTGATTGTAAAATTCTGATAAGTACTAATTGTGTTACAATTAATTTACATGTCATTGCTGTTTTATATATTTTTTACTAATCATATATATATATTAAATTTTTTCAACAACACTGTTATTTTTTATTTCATCCCTTTAAGCAGATTAGACGTGTGTAATGTTTCATTTTATTCATCCGTCTTAGGTATTTTTTGTGTAAAAATCTGATGATTCTTTGACCGTATAACATACATATCACCCCTTAAACTTTCATTATGTTTTAAAACTTTTATACTTTTTAATATTCATGTTTCGTGTTATTGGCTTTGTTACTCCTTTTGCTTTTTTTATTTCTTTTTTCTCAGTTCTTATACAGTATAACTTGGCGTGTAAACCAACAAATTCTGAAATGACTTTTCATCCCATTTCGTGTTTAAAATAGCCGGGTATTTGCATGTTACGTTTAGGCATATAATAAATATTGTTCTCCTCAAAATTACTCGTATCAAAATATTGAATATTTTTTTCATATCCTTATAAAAATCATCAGTTTTTACATAATAAAGAAGATTATCGGTATCTGTATAACACAGTTTTATATTACCTTCATACATATTTTTCATAACAGAGTAATGGAAACTGTATAAATGAGCTTTAGAAATTTCAAGAATAGAAAATCCAACATAAATAGGACGATCTAAAATAATTTTTGTCTTATCTAATTGAATGGCTACTAGATTTTCCGAAAATATTGACAAGTTTTTAAAATTTGGAGTACTTATGTATTTTTCTGCTCCATGCAGTTTGTTTGTTGTATTCGACTTATCTTTCCATAATCACAAATCACAAATAGAAATAATCTTTATTCTCATCATTTAGATCTTTATTTAAAATGTGATGTTCTATTACTATGTGATATTTTTGAAAAAAATCCGAGGTATGAGTTTGATTCATTATAATTTGGAACCATGCTTTTATGTTTCATCTCTATAATTAAGTTGGGATGCTATGCTGTTATACACCAAAGTGGAGCTTGAGTTAATATCGGATGTAGATGTGTACCAAATATTGGAAAGTGGAATTCGTGGGGGACTTGCTGAATGTTCAATAAGATATGCGAAAGCTAATAATAAATATCTTTCATCTAACAATGAGATGGAAGCGAGCACGTATCTCATTTATCTGGATTGTGTTAATTTTGTTGTGGATTTGTCATTATGCAAAAATTGCCGATGAATAATTTTAAATTTCTAAGCGAAAACGAAATACTCCATTTCAATATTGTAAAAATGTAAAAAATAAATAGCAAATCATCTATTAAAATAATACATCGATTTGTTATTCATTATATTCATTAACAAGAGTGTTTAAAAATAGTTTGATATTGCTGAAAATACATAGAATACTATAATTTTACCAAGATAACTTTTTAGAGCCTTATATATCTTTGAATACTTCT
The DNA here is from genome assembly GCA_943138885.2 of Tholera decimalis. Taxonomy (NCBI): domain Eukaryota; kingdom Metazoa; phylum Arthropoda; class Insecta; order Lepidoptera; family Noctuidae; genus Tholera; species Tholera decimalis. Next base: position 36,191,979 of record OW964549.2, on the reverse strand, counting down.
CTGAGACAAAAAGCTCAATCAAATTTCGAAATAGATTTATTTTTAAAGCAAATTATTTCTATTTTTATTTAGATGAAAGATATTTATTATTAGCTTTCGCATATCTTATTGAACATTCAGCAAGTCCCCCACGAATTCCACTTTCCAATATTTGGTACACATCTACATCCGATATTAACTCAAGCTCCACTTTGGTGTATAACAGCATAGCATCCCAACTTAATTATAGAGATGAAACATAAAAGCATGGTTCCAAATTATAATGAATCAAACTCATACCTCGGATTTTTTTCAAAAATATCACATAGTAATAGAACATCACATTTTAAATAAAGATCTAAATGATGAGAATAAAGATTATTTCTATTTGTGATTATTATTATTTGTGTTTTAGTAATACAACAAACAAACTGCATGGAGCAGAAAAATACATAAGTACTCCAAATTTTAAAAACTTGTCAATATTTTCGGAAAATCTAGTAGCCATTCAATTAGATAAGACAAAAATTATTTTAGATCGTCCTATTTATGTTGGATTTTCTATTCTTGAAATTTCTAAAGCTCATTTATACAGTTTCCATTACTCTGTTATGAAAAATATGTATGAAGGTAATATAAAACTGTGTTATACAGATACCGATAATCTTCTTTATTATGTAAAAACTGATGATTTTTATAAGGATATGAAAAAAATATTCAATATTTTGATACGAGTAATTTTGAGGAGAACAATATTTATTATATGCCTAAACGTAACATGCAAATACCCGGCTATTTTAAACACGAAATGGGATGAAAAGTCATTTCAGAATTTGTTGGTTTACACGCCAAGTTATACTGTATAAGAACTGAGAAAAAAGAAATAAAAAAAGCAAAAGGAGTAACAAAGCCAATAACACGAAACATGAATATTAAAAAGTATAAAAGTTTTAAAACATAATGAAAGTTTAAGGGGTGATATGTATGTTATACGGTCAAAGAATCATCAGATTTTTACACAAAAAATACCTAAGACGGATGAATAAAATGATACATTACACACGTCTAATCTGCTTAAAGGGATGAAATAAAAAATAACAGTGTTGTTGAAAAAATTTAATATATATATATGATTAGTAAAAAATATATAAAACAGCAATGACATGTAAATTAATTGTAACACAATTAGTACTTATCAGAATTTTACAATCACCTCAAATGTATGCTCGCAAGTATAACATTACATAACTAATATTATTTACAATCAACACAAAATTTTGAACTCCACGAAACATTATAGTAATATCATAATTTTACAATCAATACAAATTTTGTATTACACAAAAAAGTAAGAAGACTTAATTTACGATAACAATATTACTAAATTTAAAAACGAAAGTACAGTATCATATCTTAGCGTAATTTATAATTACCCCAAGCCAATGTTTCAATATTATTGTCTAAAATATGTCTTTTTGTGTAATTGTATGATAAACAAGTCTTATTTAGTTTTTGTGTAAAAATTGTGTGTTTAATCGATTTAAATCTAAGCATACGGGATCCTGCCTTTTTGCCGAAAAGATTTTGCCAAAATTTCACTACCCAAACAAATTTTAGCAACCTTTTTTATACCAATGCAATGTTTGGAATGATTTTAGTACGCACATTTTCATTTGGTCAAATTGTTACTTGGCAGAATATTATGAAGGATAATGTCATTTAGGCATTTGGTCTTTAACATTTGATTTGTTACAGCAAACAATCTTTAGACAGTAAACGTTTGGTCAAATAATTTGTTATGGCAAAATATAAAGAAAGTAAAAAATAAGGGAAACAATCCAACCGTTTTGCCGAAAAGATTTTGACAAAAACAAAATGGGTAGGTTAGGTTAGGTTAAAACTATGACCTCTTACGCACGAGCCGAGCGAGCGAAGCGAGTGGTGCCGCGGTAGCGGCCGGCGAGTGGCAGAAACGACTTGCATTAATAGAAAACAGATTTGACTGATTTGATTTTGCGTTAAAACTGTTATTCCAACTGAAATATTTGATTAAACAAAAAATGTTAAAAGTACTAGTTGGTAAACAAGTTATAGTTTAAACGTTCATTCCCCAAACATTAGGTTTGCGTAACAATTTTTTGTGAATAGATTTTTTGCTAAGTAATAATTTGGCAAATGAAATTACGCGAAAAATGTTTTTGGGGAGTGAAAATATGACAAATTCCTTTCGGTCAAATAAGGGAGACCCCTAAGCATACTGCAATATTGCACTTTTTTATTAAATAGAAAAGAATTATAACTATTCGTTGTCAGCTTTTTAGTGACACTTTTATTTACCCCTTTTGCCTTCGTTATAATCTTATTCTCTACATCAAAAGCATACATTTTAGACCGTAAACCTACAAATTCTTTTATAATGAAAATATTTAAAGATTATGAAATTGTGGTTTAGCGATTAGATCTTGAGCACCTAAAGCTTTACCACGGTTCTCCCAGTGTATAACTAATTTTACGTTAACCCTTTTTTCAATATTCTCCATAGTCTTACCAAAGACTGAATTATTCATTAATTTAAAAAAATCTTTTCCAAAATCTGATTTTGTTAACGTTCTAAATTTTGTATTGAGATCTATGTACATTTTTAACCAGGGACATTGTTTAAATTTTAAAACTCTATGAACTTTAGTTAATTTTACTCCCATTTCTATGCACTGCTTTAAATTTCTGTAATGAATGACATATTTTAAATTATATAAAAAGTTTATTATCAGAGCACTATTTTTTTAAACATAATACATTTTTTAAAGCACATATAGAGCTATGATAAATACAACTATACAAATCTTCAGAATATTTATATTGATCATACAGACTTGGCAAACTAGGACAACCTTTATCTTCTAAATTAATCACATTATTATTATTTAAAATATTTTTTAACCATAACACTTTTTCAAGACCTTTAATATAAATACATTTATCTCTTAACAAATCTAAAATTAAATATTGATAATTTGAATAAGGTATAAACCCTTCACCCTAACATATCTTCCTGTTACGTTCAATCCATGCAACTTGCCGTCTTTCTTGTTTTGTCAAATCATAAAATGGAAATGGTGGCTTGATTAAAAACATCTGTAATTTGTCACTACACAATATAGCAATTTCTTTCAGCACAAATTTATTTGCTTCCGTTTTAAAGCCTTGAACGTCTACAATGGCAGTCATGATAAACGACGTACTATATTGCTCAGAGGTTTGTATTCCCAAATAGTGTTTATGGGTATTTTCATCGTTGTATGCAAGACTGGATGATTTCTGTAACAACACAGTTATCATATTAATATCAATTAGTTTACACTTAATCACAAACACCCTCACACACGTAAGGAAAAGTTCATGTAATTAAAATAGACAGAAAGAAAAGTAAGTTTATTAATAGAATAAACACTTACCTCCGTTGTCATTGATGCGAAGAATAATTACAAAATGTAGTATTGGTAGATACTGTTCGCTGATGTCGAACGAGTGTGGATTGAGTGGTGCAACTGCTTGGTCTTATATAGCACCCACAAAGGTATTTCTTATCTAAAACAAATTCCTAAGTACTACGGAACTGATAGTAACTTTGTGAGTAAACAAGCTTATCTCAAATTCCTTCGTGATGCACAGATCCTTTGTGACTCCTACGAAATCATTGCAAAGGAATGTTATTTAATATTTCCAAATCACTATAATTGAACATTCCTTGACCATTGAATAGATTCGTATCGTAATAATCTACTAATAGCAGACCATGAATACACTAGAGGTACAACAGTATCTGAAAAAGATTCACCCTAGTCTAGAAAGTAATGTTTCTGCCGCTAATAGGCTACCCATTTATACTCATGTACCAACGTATATAATATGCAATTTGGATACGAATGATTAACCAGGCTCACACTGGGTAGCATTACATATCGATACAAACGGCATCAATCAATATTTTGATTCTTATGGTCGAGCACCTACAAGATCCCATCTTGAGTTCTTAGAAAGGAATTGCAAAAGGTGGGACTGGAATGATGATAGGATCCAGAAAGATAAGATAAGATAAAATTTATTTGTACATGAGAAAAGACACGCAATACATAAGTGAAAAGAAAAACAGTAGGTTGTACAGAAAATCTAAAAATTAATGTCAGATTTCCGGCATCTAAACTAGGTACGCAGACCTGTATCTTAGGAGTCGGAGATATTTCGGCATTGGCAATAAATAATACGATCGTGACATTTCGGTTACAATATTTCTGTTGTCAACAGCAAAAGAAGGTTGTGTGTGTGTGTGTTTATGAGTGTCTGAAAGGCTTGTGTGTATATGTGTTTGTGTGAGTGGGTGTGTGTATATGCGTGCGCGGGTGACGGTGTGCTTATATGTATGAATGTGAGATAGTATGATTCCATAGGAGTATAAATAAACGGCCGATACGATAAGGGGATTCCTATGTTGGATTGCAGTTTCAAAGAAACGCTTGGAGACGCGTTTCATGAACTGCTGGATAGTGGGCATCTTGAGGTCTACATGAAGAAGCTCATTTCGAACATAAAACGGGGGCTCCAGTGACTCTACTGAGGAATCGGTTTTGGAGGTGAATATGCAGCTTACACCTGAGTGATAATTTGCTGCGGGAGCTAAGAATGAAGTAGCCTACCTAGAGCGAAAGCGGCGCGAACGTTTATCCGCGGTTTAGAAAAGAGGATTGCCTGGTTTTTGTCTGGATTGACTTCGATTCTCCATTTCCGGAACCACTTCGCCAGACTGTTTGCGGAAGTTTGGAGAGTGCGAGCGATGGCATCGGGTTTCAGATCGGTATAATAGATAGCTGTATCGTCGGCAAATAGGGCTTGCTGGGTACTTTTATGCTTGGGGATATCGTTAGTGAATAGCGTGATAACGAGAGTTGGTATAGCTTATAGATTAAGCCATTGTGCTAGACTTTGTCGAACGCTTTCGCTCCCGTTATTGCGCCCCGTTGGAAGCCGGCGCTGACGTGTTCTATGATGCGGTGGACTTGTTGGATACATGAGTTTTTGGTTCTAAATTCGAACTGCTCATTGGGTATTAGACTCTTTGCTTCGGCAAAATCTTTGAGCCGCTTATATATAAGCCTTTATTTGTGAATGAGGAATGTGTTTTATTGATTCTGTTTTGATGATTCCGAATAGTAAGTAAGCAATCGTTTATGAACAATAAAAGTATACAATAGAAACGCCAATGCAATCCTAATGAGGGTGCGCGGGCGGACGCACGGACAATAGATAAGAAAAGGCGAACAATGAAAGTCGATAATGAGGGTTCGGGTGTCACCGGAAATGAAACAGATTGTTGTTAATTGATTTCTGTATCTCCGGAACCATGCATCCTACGCGAAAACGGATTGCAGAATCGTGATCAGCGGACCCCAAAACCTTTTTTTTTTTTTTTTTTTTTTTTTTTTTTTTTTTTTAGTTTTGAAACGCCCTGGACCGCGATTGCGCCAGAAGCGGTGGTGCGCCAGAACCGGTGAGCCACGGGATTGGTGCGCCAGAACCGGCAAATCACTACTACTGACAAGTAAACTATTAATATTTATATTATTTTCATATTTTTTGAGCGAAACTTTTTATTTACTACCCAAATAGTAAAAAACACAGAACAGATAAACGAGGTTAGAAAGGAAATAGTTCCTGATTTGTATGAGAACGCGTGTCGCCCCTTGTCTCCCTACTCTTTAGCTCTACTACAAGCAAGAGGCCCGTTTAATATGCGAATTACGCACACAAATAAATTACACACACTTAAATCGAGAGCTTGCTACTGATTGTAACTCACTGTTGATAAACATGCGCCGTGCATCACGGCCAATCAGGGCAAAGGACAAAACGTCAATGGTTGAAGTGTGGCGCATGCAGTACACTGTAAGCGGACTTGGTCATTGCGTTGATTAAGCGAGTACAGAACGGGCAATGTATACTTTTTGTAACTTGTTGCAATAATGTTGTTAATGTTCGGAATTTCATAGTGATCAGAATATTTTTATGTTTTTTACAAATAAAATTGTAATTAAATGTTATTTTCGACTTACCGATGGAAAGATATACCTCCTCGCTCTATCTATATCTTTTTGTTTTACAGGTTACAATTGCACAACACGGCATTTTAAAGCAGAGCTCTATATTCCGAACGAAACCGAAGCTCACTAAACGCGGTGAATGAATTAATCGGTCGCGCTATGATTGTCGTATCATAAATGTGGTGCGCTCGCCACGCCCACATTACCATTCCAACCTTATTCATCTATTCCGTGGTGAAAAAGACAGTCCGCCATCTTTTCCGTCATAATATTCCAAGATATCCATCCGTCATATATCCAAGCGAAATGCGTGTGCGAAATTTCGGTTAGGGTTAACTTGTTGAAACATCAGTTGCAAGATTTGACCCTGACCTACTAACGAAAGAACTAACAGATGTTATATAAACACTTATAAAAACGAAAATCAATAGAGGCGATTTCGGGACGCAGAGATTTTGACTGACCTCAAAATATTGCTTTTCCTATAAAGTGGACAAACAAATTAACCACAGAGAAACGCCCATCGATCCCTTTATAAGCCTTTCAAAAGCTTTGTAAAGAGTTTCTCGTACAAAGAGCATGGATACATAAGTAGATACTTATTAAACAAAACGTTTTTAAACGACTGAGAATCGCAATCTCGGTCGTTGCAGATGTGTCAGCAGCTAATATTAATATATGAACACCTGTCATTCTGCATTGTACTCACATGTTTGTAACTCTTTGTCCAAAAATGCAACTAAACATTTTATTTCCGACCCTACTAGTCGTTATTCCCGAGTCTGTGAATAAGCTATGCAATTATCATACATAACATACGTACGTAGTACCTGGCTACCCACAGATCATTATTCTGCTTAGCCTTTTTTCAACTATGTTGGGCAGGGCCGGATTAACCATTAGGCGGAGTAGGCAACTGCCTAGGGGCCCCGCATCAACTAGGGGCCCAGGCCCAGTGTACGCACCAAGAAAACATGTTTCTTCGAACGAGAATTTGAAGTGCGTGTGAACTTAGGGACCTCACTGTTATCTCACAAAATACAAATCGTTAGATTTAGTAGTAGAATTAAAACAATTTTAGAACAAATCTGGGAATAAGTAAACAAATATATTAAAAACCACAGCCCTTAATGTGCGTTTCCTCAGTTCACACACGATTTGGTCAATCAAAGTAAGAAAAGGGGCCCCGAGAATGCCATTGCCTTAGGGCCTCTGACAGGGTTAATCCGGCTCTGATGTTGGGGTCGGCTTCCAGTCTAACCAGATGCAGTATTAGTGTTTCACATGGAGCGACTGCCTATATTTTTTCTTAACCCAGTATTAACCCGGTAACACGATACCCCTTGGCTAGACCAGTGTCAGATTTACTAGCTTCTGACTACCCGTAACGATTGTCAAAGATGTTCAAATCACAGCCGGGGGACCAACGGCTAAACGGGGGTATCCGTTTAGCCGTTGGTTGGGTTGACGGGGGGCCCCCGTCACACCGCCATCTTCCAAACCCCGGGCTACTGCTACTTATTATTTCTACTATTACAACTAGGTAAGTATCCACAGACACTAAATACAAAATCAGAAACCGCGGTTGATTCATTGATTGTTCTACAGTTGTTAGAATACCAGTGTTTAAACACTTAGGTTCAATCTAAAATCTACATAAATAAGTACTACTAATATGTTTTTAAACGCTTAATGATAAAGTAAATAAAATCAGCAGCAAATTGAGATTTTTATTGGCTCTTGAAGTTATTGTTGTTTCGTTATCACTTAAAACGTTTTTGTGATAGCGTTAATACTCTATGGCGTGACGTGCAAGTGACGTCACATGCAATTAGTGCTATTGCTCTTTATAATAGATTTGAAATCGCTCTCAACTCCTTCATTTTATGAAAATTTAAAACATTATTTTAACTGTCTTTTCTCTTGCGGTTTTGAATATGGACCACAAAAATTTGACTCTTGTTGAAAGTGCAGGACAGAAACATTATCTATGGTTGGATCCTCATCCATCATGACAATACGCTATCAACAGAAATAAATTAGACCATTATTTATTTATTTAAACTTTATGTACAATAGTGTTACATGGACGGACTTAATGCAGCAAGGCATTCTCTACCAGTCAACCTTTGGGTTAAAAAAGACACATTGTGGTAGGTGTACGAGAAAATGGAATGAAATAATATATTTAATACTAATAAATATAATAGTATAATACTAATATAAAATACATATTATATACCCTAAAATGACAAACTGATAAATACGGTGCTTTATAATATTATTTCTGATTAAGAGAGCTCATAATAATTATGACGAAGACCAAACTAAGAATAACAGCCCCTTAAGTAGTGGTTTTTAATTTTATGCTTAAAAGAAAATTTTGACTCAGCCTTCTTGATGTCAAGGGGTAGCAAATTCCAGAATATAGTAGAAATAGCGTAAGAATTAGATAGAAACCCGGTGCGGTGAGAAGGAATGTGAAGAAGTAAGTTTTTGGATACGCGAAGTTGAAGACCATGAGAACTGCCTAACAATACTACTATAATACTTCAGCTTCATATACTTAGTATAAAAGAATATCTAATTTATTTATTTTATTTTTGACAACATTCCATCGTGAATGTTGACGTCAAAAGTGTAATAGGTTTGAATGTTGACGGATGGAGAGGTAGAGGAAAGCCAAAGAAAAGATGGATGGATTGTGTGAGGAATGATATGAAAGAAAAAGAGTAAATGATGCTATGACGTCTGACAGGGGAGAATGTAAGAAAAAAACATGCTGTGCCGACCCCAAGTAACTGGAATAAGGACAGGAAAATGATAATGATTTTAACACGGCTGGCGCAATGGTTGAGTAATTGACTGCTGTGCTGCGTATCGCAGGTTCGATTTTCACACTGGGACAAATGTTTGTATGACCTACAAATATTTGTTTCAGCGTCAACAATACAGGAGTAATTCATACTATGTAGCAATTTTATCTACTAAAAAAATCGCTGAACTGATTTGAATGAATTTGCGTATAAAGATTGAATTAACAATAAAAATTATGAAGATCATCGAGTTATGCCATTAAGCATACCTACCATCGGGTATCTACGTCAATGACGAAAACTAGTTCTGGTATTTTTATTATATTATGAACATTTAAAAATAGCTATCTGATATAATAAATGCCTATTACAAAATTAAAATATGGTGTCACTACCTGAATATGATATTAATACTTAGAACTCTATCTTTCTGTTCAGTCTGGACTCTCTTCTCGCCTCTCCTCTCTTATCTCTTATAGTCTCAATACTGATGACTTGGATTAGAAGATAAAAATAGTTTTCCTAAGGATACTTTCGGGGGATCCGCCGGGGGAGCCGATCTGCGGTACAGGACTGCGGACGATTAGCAGAGGTAGCTCACCGTCCGGTAAGGAATAGGTCCGAGATCAAAGAGCAGTCAGCAGCATTGACGGGACCCGACAGGACCACTGCCTGCCGGGGTTGCGGGAATATTTTAACGTGATGCCGCGGCCCCGGAATTTAAGGGCCGTTGAGGAACAGGGTAGGTTTTTAGTCAGTTGAAGTATGACACTTCTTTCCGCTCCACCCATAGGGGGAAAAGTCATTAGATGATTTTCACTGTAGCTTCCGCACCTGGAACACATACATCCGCACGCTGCGAGTGCGCGCGCATACTAAACTAAGCGCCGCCGGCCGCCGCGCGCCGCTTAGTTTAGTATGCGCGCGCGCTCGCAGCGTGCGGATGTATGTGTTCCAGGTGCGGAAGCTACATCACATTGAAAAACCTTTGTATCGTTACATGGTGCACATCCCACTTATACGCACTAAACGTTTTGGTAATACCTTCATTGTGCGTACGGCTAAGGAGTGGAATTCCCTGCCGGAGTCTGTGTTTCCCGATAGCCCAGGGGTCTTTAAGTCAAGAGTGAATAGGTTACTTTTAGGTAAGCGTGCTCCATCTTCGACCACATCATCACTTACCATCAGGTGAGATGGTTGTCAAACGCGAGCCTATTATCAATAAAAAAAAAACATTATTAACCCGCCTAGCCCTCCTAGCTACTGGGGTAGGCTCCCCATCTACCTACAAATAGTATTTTATATGGAGTGACGGGTGACTGAACTGAGTAACACGATACCTATATTGGCAAAACTTGTATTAGGTTTCCTGGCTTCTGACAACCGAACCGATTGTAAAAGATCTATGTATATATATCACGACTTTTAATTCGATTCAGTAAACTGACATAAGCTAATGTCACTTTTTAAAATAATGATACCATACTTAACCTAATAATGATTGATTTAATCAATCGAATTATAAATGAACTATTTTAAGTCGTGAGGAATAGAAATAAATGATAAAAATTACACTATTATCACTTATTTTTTAAGTAGTGCTGTATTCTATTAAATAAATATATTATTTTTATTAAAATTATTCATATCTAACAAGACACGGTAAAAGCCACTATTTTTATATTTTAATATACTATTAAAAAAACTGCCCCTTACCACTGCGACCTAAACCTCATTGAATTATAATGATTACAGGTTGTACAAAAATTTAAAATATTATAATGATCTAATCGTTTTCGTTTTTTAACCTTCATCAAAAAAAAGGAGGAGGTGTCAGTTCATCTTGAACTTTATTTTTTCATGTGTGTAACCGACTTCAAAAAAGGAGGTTCTCAATTCGTCATGAACTTTTTGTTTTATGTAACTCGAATACGGCTGGACCGATTTGGATTTTTTTTTTGTCGTTTGAATGGGTATACTTTCTAGTTGGTCCCATTGTTACGAAATCAGGATCTGATGATGGGATCTTATCATAATCGAGGGAACTCTTCAAATATTATAGGCACACCTACAGCGTTTTGGGTATTTTTAATAGTACCTTGTGTACAGTGCAGTTGCTTCCGAAAAGCACCATTTGGGGAAGTGGAACTGATGATGAAGACCACAGATGGCCACCGAAACTACTCAATAATAAGTATTTCGTGGATTGCGATTCGATTACTTGAATATAAATAAGCACTTTATGCTCGTCACAATACATATCGAAGTTTGAAAGGCAAAAATTACCAATAATAATGGTAAAAGGTAATTTTTAACCAACTTCAAAAAAAGGAGGTTCTCAATTCGTCTTGAACTTTTTTTTTTGCCTTTCAAGCGTTGATATGGTGATGTAGAGCTAATGGTGAAGTACCAGGAGAACTCCACAAAAATTAATGGCTCTGCATCGGGAAAAGCAGTATTTTTAAAAGGTGATAAGTAGTTCACATTTTGTCTTTTTTAACTAGATAAATTACAAACCGACCCACTAAAAAGCGTAAAAAAAAACTTTTTAGCAAAAAATAAAACCGACTTCCATATCAAAACACTACAAAGCCAAAATTAACTTTAATTTCAGAAGGCGGTATGAAAAAAATAGAAAATACAATAACACCAACTACCGAAACTAAAGTTATTTTTGGCTTTGTAGTGTTTTGATATGGAAGTCGGTTTTATTTTTGCTAAAAAGTTTTTTCATGTCCCTTCATAATCACATCTTAACACATTATTAAATAAATTGTTTAAAACGTTGTTCGATTTTATTGCCGAATCGATTAATTTAGTTACATCACAATTTTTAGTCGTCATTATCTTACATCCAGTGAAACTATCAGCTTACTGAATCGAATTAAAAGTCCTGGTACCTCTATTCGCAAGTGATAGCCTTCCTATGTAGTAGTCTTCCATCCACTGACAGACCTTAGTAAGCGTTGCTTCACCTTTAATACCGACCCGTGCTGCTGCTATTATTTAACCATGAGCTCCTCTGTTATTATACAAAGTGTAACGGAAACCCCATATCTATCCAAAAGAACTGAAGACAACATCTGGCATGGAGTCTCTATGCAAAGTTTCAGCTCAAAATAAGTGACTCACAGAATTGACCCCAAATTATTGGTTTCATATGTTTCTTGAATACCAGTAATAACAAACGTGTCACAGCACTATGAGGGTCATCACTTTCCACGTCACTTGCCAATAAAATGATAATTCGCTTCGTTCTTCTTAATTTGAAAAATTCGGCCTCTGGTATCAATGTATTGAAATTTCTAATATGCTCCACACACGTAGACATAGGATTAGAAAACCCTTGCCATATCGTTTGTTATTATAGACACATATTTTATTCACGATTCAAAGTAAAGCATGATTATCTAAGTAAGGCGCCATTTTTTTTATTCTGGGTGAGCCCACTCTTGACCTCGATCTCGCCTGATGGTAAGCGATAGATGAGGTCTACGATGTGACGAGCGAGCCCAGAAGATGCCTATTTACTCTTGCTTTAAAGGCTGAAAGGTCATAAGTGTCAGGGAACACAGAATATAGCAGAGAATTCCACAACTTGGCTAGGCTATGCGCACAATAAATGTGGAGGGGAAGCGCTTGGTACGACAAGACAGTATATCAACCAAGTGTGGATGGTACCCAGCCGTGCGTCTGGTAGACCGGTAGTGAAAGGGAGATGGAGGAATCAGGTCATGGAGTTCCTGCGCAAACTCCCTGAAGTACAATCTGCAGAAAACCGACAGGGAAGCAACGGTTCGCCGACGAGCCAGGCTATGAAGCTTGTCACCATAAGCCTCGATCTCTGCGCTCGATCGAGTCCAGTGCAGCAAGTTGGTATTTTGCAGAGCCATCCCATAAGTGGCTGCAAATTATGCCATACGTTAAGGGGGTACAACACGCTGTACAGTTGCTCACTCCAAGTCGCCTATTCTTTGGACATTAGCGGCTATTAACACTCTCCTGCACCTGGACTCTGAATCTGGCTTTTGTTTGCGGATGAATTGTCGGAATGTTTGAAATTTTGTGAGAAGAATGTGTTAAATTATATTAAATAGTGTAATTGGTTTCGGCCGTTCTATTTAAATAAACAAATAAATAAGGGGGAGTTATTTAGCGAAGTGTGATATTTTGTAACAAGGTGTAGGAAAGGTCCATAATATGAGTTATAAAACATGACATTGGAATAACTCATTAAAGAAAAACTTTAAAATATTAAATTCCAACTTTATCTAAATTATACATTTTAATAATTTCTAGAAATTATTAAAATGATTAAGAAATTATTTTACACCTAGGTGTATAATTGTAAAATATTTCGAAAATAGCACTAGGGAGGAGAAAGTTCCACAAATGTGACCAGCTGTTACTAGGACGGTGGATGGGTCAAAAATCATTAAATTCGTCTGACTTATTTATGAACGGCCCATTATTTGATCTTGATAATGATGTTTCACTCTAAATGTAGCAAGTCACTAATTTCTAGCTTATGCCCGCGGCTTCACCCGCGTAAAAGTATTAAGTATTATTATTCCTTTATTGGGATAACTTTTATGGGGCTGAGAAAGCATTTACAAAAATATTTTACCGGAGCTAAAATAATTTATTACAGAAATTTATCTAACTAGCTTTTGCCCGCGGCTTCGCTCGCGTGTATAGGTTTATCAGCCGAATTAAAGTAGGCATGTCACTATCCGGCGGGCCTAGACAAAATCCATTTTCTGTAAGCGTTAACGCCAACGGAAAAATTAAATGTATGGAGTTGACATTTACTAACACGTGACAATCACGTGACATGTGGTTAGCAAATGTCAACTCCATACAATTTAATTTTTCCGTTGGCGTTAACGCTTACAGAAAATGGATTTTGTCTAGGCCCGCAGGTCACAGAACAGATATCTATTCCGTGATCCAGGTAATCGACTTTTATTTTTAATTCACAATGAGCTCACTCTTGACTTCAATCTCGCCTGATGGTAAGCGATAGATGAGGTCTACGATGGAACGAGTGAGCCCAGAAGATGCCTGTTTACTCTCACTTTAAAGGTCGAAAGGTCATAAGTGGCAGGGAACACAGAAGCCGGCAGAGAATTCCACAGCTTTGAAGTGCGCACAATAAATGTTGCTACATTGGGTTACATTATTGCAATTTATGTAAGGATCTCTATTATTTTTTAAAATAAATTACCTACTTCTAGCCTATGTTTCATTCTGATAATGTAAATTTCTAATGGTGAAAAAATTGTTAAAATCGGTCCAGTAGTTTCGAAGCCTATTGGGTACAAACAAACAAAAAAATCTTTCCTCTTTATAATATTAACTAGCGACCCGCCCCGGCTTCACACGGGTGCAATGTTTATATTAAATATAGGCAGCGTTCGCGAAAATCGTTAACGTACGGCAGTTTTTTCGACGCCTTACTCCACAATTTTCACTACCACGAAAAATCCTATCTATTTTCCGGGATAAAATATAGCCTATACGGATTCAGAAGAATCCCTCTAAGTAATCGTAAAAGAAATTTTGAAATCGGTCCAGTAGTTTTTGAGCCTATTCAATACAAACATACAAAAATACAAAGGTTTCCTCTTTATAATATTAAGTATAGATAAAGATTTAAATGTCCTTAAAACCACGACTTAAGGTTGCGCGTTTATCTATAAGTCAATAAATAATAAACATCATAATTCATAAGTGATATTCTATTTATATACGTCCTTACTAGATTCCGCCAATGCGATGCTGTTATCATAGACGTAATAATTGCAGTGATTACTGAATAAAGCCGCAGCTATTGTTTAATTAATTAGGTCACGCTAACAGGTTTGTTTCATGACATCTATATTAAGTAAAGCCTTGTCCCGAGTCCGCGAATCGTCGTGAGAACAGTCAGCAGTAATGACGGAGTCCGATAGAGCCATTGCCTACGAGGGTTGTGGGAATGTTGTAACGAGATACTACAGCCCTGGAACCCAAAGACAAATAAATAAACAGGGTTGGTTTTTAGTCAGTAAAAGTCTGGACTCCCTTCCGCTCTACCCAGAGCTGGATTAACCCTGACAGAGGCCCTAAGGCAATAGCATTCTCGGGGCCCCTTTTCTTACTTTGACTGACCAAATCGTGTGTGAACTGAGGAAACGCACATTAAGGGCTGTGGTTTTTAATATATTTGTTTACTTATTCCCAGATTTGTTCTAAAATTGTTTTAATTCTACTACTAAATCTAACGATTTGTTTTTTGTGAGATAACAGTGAGGTCCCTAAGTTCACACGCACATCAAATTCTCGTTCGAAGAAAAATGTTTTCTTAGTGCGTGCCTAGCACTGGGCCTGGGCCCTCAGTTGATGCGGGGCCCCTAGGCAGTTGCCTACTCCGCCTAATGGTTAATCCGGCCCTGGCTCTCACAGAGCGGGAAGAGTCATTAGATGTTTTACCCCGAAAAAAATAAAAAAAGCTTTGTTACGAATCTGTAAAATCTGGTATCATGACTGTTATCACATACATAAGTACCGCCACAAGTTACTCAAATTTGGTGTATTTTCCTGAATACCTTGAAGTTCTTACTTGTTAATTACGCAGCACTTGTTTGTTAATCAGGGTACCGTACCCGAAGGGAACTAACGGGATTAATAAACCTACGCTATACGTATGTCTGTCAGTCAAGATACAGCCCTATCTCATAAAGCGTAAAAGAAAGACGCTTGGAATTTCCATAGAGCGCGTGTTTCCATTCCCGCTATAACAAACAGTAGGGCAAAATGGTCAATATGGTTGGTGCAGTGGTTAAGCGATTGACTGCTATGCTTTTTGTTGCGGGTTCAATTCCAACATCGGAACAAATGTTTGAAAGGCAATGTTTAAAAAAAATCGGCTCGCACTTGGCCGATCCTTTTGTTATTATTTAGTTTTGCCTTTCGCATTGCATTTAACCCTATAGGTTGTGCTAACATAGGTTTTAGTGTAGGTCACCAAGTCGATATATTTTATTTTATTCCTCAAAGATTTTTCTAGTCCCAATCTGTGAATGTCGCAATTGATCTTAGTTTATCTTTATAGAACTAGCAATGTGGGTAGAATTCACATAACTAGCAATCTTGTAAACCCCTCCAATTATACTAAATATGCTTGTCTGGAGTAGGTTCACGGGAATAGTGCCATGGGTCGGGTTCAAACCCGCCACCCTAACTATTAGGTTATTAACGCTTTATAAAAATTGGTTTTGCATCAGTTACATTTCGGGGAGTGTACGATGGAATTGCACAATCTAATTCCACCAAGCCCGTTCAATCAGACTACAAGATGAACGGCAATGCGCCAGCGTTACATGGTGGACATCCCACCCATACGCACAAAATGTTTTGGGAATAGTTTCATTGTGCGTACAGCTAAGGAGTGGAATTTCCTTCCGAAGTGTATTTCCCATAGATAAACTATATTTTAGATTTCTATGGTATTTCCTGATAGCTATAACCTGGGGGTCTTTATGTCAAGAGTGAATAGATTACTTCTAGGTATGGGTGCTTATCTTCGACCACATCAACGATTACCATCAGGTGAGATAGTTGTCAATAGCGTGACAAGATCAATAAAAATAAAGAAAAATAAAATGAATGCGTGAAGTACCTACAATAACTGTTCAGATTGAAAAGTCTAATGGAACAAAGTGCTCGTAAAAAATACTTCATACTTCCGGTATAATCAAATCCACCGTAGGCTTTTTGTCATGCCACTTCCTTGTAGGTATGATAGGTAGCCTTAAAATAAACCATAAATAGGTACTCTCGAACTTTTAGGACTGATTTTCACAAATAATTTTTTATTTTTCTTTTTAACCTATATAATCAAGGTTACCAATAAAAATCAAAACGGAAGAATGATTTCGATTAATAATAAAATACCTAGGAAACCGATTTGTCAGCATAATTGTAATTTCGTGCTTTTGCATTGCGGTAGGTGTGTATCTGAGTGCATACACGTAGGCCGTTGTTATTTCAATCTATTCTTGAAAGTAGTTCACAACGTGGGTGAAGTAAATATATACCTACATAGTTACATGGTTAAATCTGTAGATACATGTAATGCCAATATATTGTTATATCTTATATACATTATATTTATTATTGGAAATATACATTATTTATTATTCTTGTTATTCATATTTTTTGGTAGTTTTTTATTAACCTCTATCAAGCGCAAGTTCGGTCGTGTATGGAGTACTGCTCTCATCTCTGGGACGCAAAAGGCTCAATTGGCAACGAGAAACTGGTCGTAGCTATAGCCTGGGAGTCTTTAAGTCAAGAGTGAATAGGTTACTTCTAGGCAAGCGTGCTTCATCTTCGACCACATCATCGCTTAACATCAGGTGAGATTATGGTCAAACGCAAGCCTATCAACTATAAAAAAAAACTTACCAGCTGACATACCTCACTGCGACTCCGTAATGCCGGAAATCGCAATACACGTTAAAGAGGTCCGTAAAGTCCTTTGTAGTCTAGACGTGAACAAGGCCACACTCCCTCCAAACCTTCCCATCGTGGGGCGGCTGCGGACATAGCACCCTTGGCTCTTATTTTGTCTGTCCGCAGGCGCTTCTTGATCCCTACAAGTTAGCCGTGTGTCCCGTCGTACTTTCTCCCATCTGGGCAAGTAACATGCGACAACTCAGCCTTTGACTTCGTCGTCGTCGCCGTCATCGTCGCTAGGCTTCCTCGTCGTCGCCAATCTTCTTCCAGAGACTCATAGCACTCCTCTCCGCTCCTCTCGTTCCATGGCGCTCCGGGCGGCGTGCCACGTGAACAAGGCCAGTGGACCGGACGGAATACCTGCCAGAGTCCTAATAAGTTGTGCTCCAGAGTTGTCATCTGTATTGACTCGCCTGTATCACCTTTCCCTGGAAGCTTGCTAATGTGCAACCAGTACCCAAAAAATTGGCCAAGTGCGAGTCAGACTCGCCCATGAAGGGTTCCGTAGTAACTATAATAATATAATATAATATGTATATTTATTTGACGAATAAAAAGAAAATTTAAAAACTTCATAAAACTAGCTTATTTATATTTTTACAACTACGCTAAATAATTTTGTTTTTCAGTGTTTGTATGAATTACAAAGTTATATTTGCGGTTTTAGAAAATATGCTGTACCTATCTCAAAAACTGCTGACCCGATTTCATTCAAACCAATTTTGGTTGAAAGTTTACATTAAGATCTACAGACATGTATTTTTTTTAGATTTTTCACGCCATTATTATAGAAGTTAGAGGGGGGACACACATTTTACCACTTTGGAAGCTTATATCTTTTAAACGATTGACTTTATGAAAAAGTGGTTTTAGAAACCCTGATATCATTTTTAAAGACCTGTCTATAAATACCACGCATAGGTTTCATGAAAAAAAAATTAGTTCTAGTTCCATGTATGGGAACCCCCCTTTATTTTAATTTTTTTTTTTTTTTTCTGAAAGTCGGAAAGCGGTTCACAGAATACATCTACCTACTAAGTTTCACATGTATAGTCTTAATAGTTTCGTTATAAAATAGCTGTGACATACGGACGGACGGACAGACAGACAGACAGACAGACAGAAGGACAGACATATCGAAACTATAAGGGTTCCGTTTTTTGCCATTCGGCTACGGAACCCTAAAAAGGGTAGCCGTGCCGATCCTGCCAATTATAGACCAATCGCTTTAACCTCAATACTGTGTAAAGTAAAGGAAAGGGTACTCAAAAACAAGTTGCTGGCATGCCTTGAAGACAATGAGCTCCTCAGCGACCGCCAGTATGGCCTCCGCCATGGTCGGTCCACCGGAGATCCTCTTGTGTATGTCACGCACTGTTGGGGCGAGGCCATTGAGAAACACGGAAAAGCCCTTGCGGTATCTCTCGACATCGCAAAGGCCTTTGACAGGGTCTGGCACGTTAGTCTGCTCAGCAAGCTTTCCGCATTCGGTGTTCCTGCTGGCTTATGTAACTGGATTTCTGACTTCTTGAGTGAGCGGTTGATCCGAGTGGTCATCGATGGCTGCTCATCGGATCTTATGGCAATTAATGCCGGTGTTCCTCAAGGATCTGTTCTTTCTGCGACTCTTTTTCTGCTGCATATCAATGACCTACTTCAGCTGGGAGCAGTTGGGCACGCGGATGACAGCACAGTCTCAGAACGATATTTATCGATTTCTAGAGCTGACAGGGACGAAATCACCCACTTTCAGAAAGGCCATGGTAGAGCGCATAAATTCGACCTTAAATCTCGTTTCCAAATGGGGTGACGACAATCTGGTTAAATTCAACTTCTCATATGATTTGACCAATACGAATTGTATGGAATTTAAAAGAGACGTTTACCTCTGAGTTTGTATCGGTGTTTCATCTCAGAGTAGTCAATTAGGAAACACCGACCTCATCTAGCTTAAATTAAAACAAAAAAAAAATTACATGTAAAAGTGTTATTTATAACCAATAGACAAAATAAATATTTCATTTCATAGTAGGTCAGTGCCAAGACCTACCTATTAGAACTTACCTATTACATGACAAACGTCACGTCCGCATCCTGGTAGATGACACACGTCACGTCCGCATGGTAGAGTAAAGCGGAAAGTTAGTTTTTTTGTTTGAATGCGCTAATCTTCACAAATACATAGATAGAGGGTGGATTTAGATGAACGTATGAATTTGGTATGGAAGTAGCTTGAAACTTGAAGAAGGTTATACTTATAACCTACTTTGTACTCAACAGCCACGGATCTAAGCCGGGGCCTATGCCCCGTGCGGCAAGTTCAGAGGGAGGCAACATTCAAATTTTACACACGTATGGACAACTCATCATTTACTTAACTTTGACCACAGAGTAAATAATAGTACAAGTACAGAAATTTCACTCTTGTATGTACGGAAATATTAAATAAATAATCCATTTTTATATTTATTTAAACAATTAATTGATAAATCAAATAAAATAGCCTCAGCTTCAAGAATTAACACAATAATATTGTTTTTTATTCTGTTTCGTGTCACTGGCTGGCACTTCCGAATCTCAATAACGGGAGCGTTTTCGAATATGGTTCCTTTACTAACATTTACTGACGACAATGTGTGACAGTAATAACTTTTGGTTTTTGGCATCACATGTAAGTGTTTACGAGAAATCAATAAAAACTTAATGTCCACAAGGTCACAAGTGTCTCCGTTGCCTGATGATCTACGGCTTTCAAAATATGTTCAAATTTTTGTGATGGGGACGATAATGATAACCTGAATTTCTGATGGAGAAACTTTGAGTAGTTTCATTTAAATTTTCCTTTACACAATACAAGATATTATTTTTGCCCGTTCCGTTGCACTACTTAATGGATGGTCTGCTGAAAACTGCAAAAAATGAGCCTATGTAGTCTCCCAACGGAATATTGGTTAAAAGAGGCTGAAAAGGTTGCTTAAAAAAAGCGGTGTTGACCCTATTTTGCACAACAAACGAATTCCAAAACGAAAATAACATTTTGATGAGATGTGAAGACGAATTACAAACACTCCAACCTGTTCAACTATTTTCTAAAGAAATAATGGTGGTATTTGATCGAATCATATCAGAAATTAAAAAGTTTGATTGTGCTACCATGCTGAATTTGAATTTTGCGTTTCTTAATGGTAGGTACTAATATTTTTAAAATGACAATTGAAGAACTGCAAAAGTATGGAGCAAATCTGGCTCGAAAATATAAGCGAGATTTAAGCGCCATTGAATTCTGCCAGGAACTCTACGTTTTTAATTAAAGAGCAAGCTCCGCTTTTATTTGGTGATATAAAAAAAGCTAACGGTTTCTATCTCTTGTAACAGATCTATACTCATAATTTGCAGGATGCTTTTCCGAATACTCGTATTTGTATTGCCCTGCGAATTTACTCTACGCTTCCTACTACATCCGCAAGCTGTGAGCGAAATTTTAGCAAACTAAAACTAATTACTTAAAAATTATTTGCGATCTTCTACGAGCCAGGAACGCCTATCGAGTCTTGCAATCTTAGCGATAGAAAATCGAATGGCACGCGAGTTAAATTACTTATTTATTTATTTAATTACAACGGTTATGTTTACAACCAATGACAGTAACTAAAATTAAAAGAGACAGTTATAACACATACTAAAATATACAAAATATACAAAGTAGGTATAGTAAAATTTTAAGTGAAAACATAAATAAAAGGTTAACATTTTTACAACACTCATGAATTCTTCTCACATACCATAAAATCTGACATACCAATAAAATCTTCATCCATCCATCCGCAAACAGATCGCTTGTTGGATTTGAATCCAAGAGATGAAGAGATCATTAAGCGCGGCCAGAGTGCGAGGAATTGGCGACTTAGCACGTGCAACAGTACGACATGGAGGCACGGCAAACAGCCTGTGCTTTTTGCCCCGGCAGTAATTGTCCAGGACAAAGAAGCGCGCCAGCACATGTAACAGATCAGGAGCGTCAATAGCGCAACGGAGCATCTAACAGGCTATTGTGAGCTGATCTTGAGCTCTCCTTACCTCTAGGGAGTTGTATCCGAGGTGTTTCTATACTTATACTCTGCTTATATAGGTATCTAAGGAACGCTTTTTGAACCTTTCCTAATAAAAGTGCGTAGGTACTTTCATGTGGATTTCGGTCGAATGTGACTCCCAGGTCTTTCATGGCTGTTGACTTCGTGATGGTATTATTATTTAAATTATATTCAAAATTAACTGATGCCGCATGCGACCGAATGTCATAGCGAAGCATTTGGACAATTTAAACTCCATCTTTTTGTCTACTGACTCCACGTGTATAGCGCGTCTATATCTTGCTGCAGTGCCAAACTGTCACGCTCGGAGTTTATTTCCAAGTACAATTTCAAGTCGTCAGCATACAAGAGACATCTAGCATGAAGCAGAACTTGAGGAAGATCATTGACCATGATGAGAAATAATAAAGGCCCCAAAATCGAGCCTTGACTCACGCCGGAACGCGTGTTGTAGATACCCGACACGTACATACCAAGCCTAGCAAACTGCTGTGACAGCACAGCAGTGCTGTCGATCACGTAGGTAGTCTGCAAAGAAACGGAGGAGAGATGGTGCGAACCATCTCTCCTCCGTTTGTCCTAATTATGACAAGGCCATAGATTTTTTTGCTGAACAAAAAGCTCGAGTAAAATTGTAATTTTAATTCACAAATGCTTGATTTTTATTATGACATATTTTTATTTTAAATCCTATCATGTGCTGTTTAAAATATGTATATATTCTACACGTTCATGTCCTTACATGTGTAAATAAATAGGTTTAATTCAGAAAGAACAGCGATGAATGCATTATTTCCGGAAGGCCTATGTCCAAATGACAATATATTATTGGACATCTGATAGCTGGTATTATAAATACGATAAAGGTAAACATAAATATAAAGGGGCGGGGGCGGCATTTTCCAGCTTTTGCCCCGCCTAAAAAAAATTGAAGATCCGGAGCTGGTATTCAAACTGCAAAAAATGAGGTTTGTGGTTTTATCGGGATAAAATCCATGGGAGCGAAGCCGAGCGCGAGTGCTTGTCTTTGATAAGTGCCGACTTGCCGAGTCAATTTTCACCTCTGAACATCACAATAATCCTGTTTAAAATTAGTTAAGGGCCTGAGCCAGTTATGTTCGTTTTTAAAACTAATCAACTTATACAATTTTACCAGCTTTTTAAATCCTCCCGGAAAAACTTAGGCGACAAATTCGTAAATCTGGCGATATTAGTAATTACCTACTAACTTATAGACACTAAACAGCTTTTCTATCGGTACTTAATTTTAAAATATTTCTAATACTAGATTTACCTAAACTTTTCAAGTTTTCAAAACTCACCAATGACATTGAGCATTGAGCTTTAAAATAAACATGAATGAGTAAACAGAACACTTTTACGTTTCATTTTTAATGAACACACTTTATAATATGTTATTGCTAATTAGCGATAATCGAAGGTTGGTAGTTATTTACATCTTAAAGCTATTACGATAATATTATTAATATAAACAGCGAGTAAATACCTACATTATTTTTATAGCTTTAGAAACGATGCAGTCTCCTAACTGCACGAGTATACAGTGATTGATAAACATGCATCATCACATTCATCACACATACCTAGTACACGTACAATGTTGTGAACACATCGTATGTGAAATCGTTTAATACCGGCTTACTATGTATATTAAGCATCAAAATACGAATCAGACATGCATGGCACACTACAGACACACATTATTCAATGACTCTATTTTAATCAAATCTTTTAAAAGTAAAATGAACAACCTACCTTTTGTACAAATGTCAAAATATCACAAGATTTTTTGTAACGTTGTTTGTAAACAAAGACGGAATGGAACGCGCGCGCACCCGCGTTCGTATTTAGAATCGGATTGAGCGTCGTCGATTCGGCCGGTCTCACCACGCCCGCACAGCGAATGGCAGTGACTACAAAACCCGTCTAATTATAAATCGAGATTCGAGTAGCAGCCTGCTCGAAGTTCTACAGATAACAATGTTATTGTAGTTTGGTGCAGTCTTAGGGCAGAGGAATCAAACCCGATATGCTAATTGCGAGACGGGTAATCAAACAAAATTATTTATGCCTGGTAAACAGTAGCACTATACATACATACATACATTTATTGTTTTGTTTCCAAGTGCCGAAATAAATAAAATATCCCTTCGCTTCTGCAGGGTAAAGGCAACAAAATTGTGCTCTTAGTTGGGTATTATACTGCCCGAGTACTTATCTAATTAATTATTTAATTCCTGGTAGTATTGTATAGGTACCCAATGCAGAGTGCCATATAATTAAGAACGCTCCCTTATTTTTTTTCCAACAAATAAATACATAAGTAATTTAATTACTTACAATACATGTTTATTTTAGATTTTTCGTTATATCGCATTATTTTAGCTGCTGCTGGTCATCCTCAATTCTCTAAGATGATAGTTTTCAATGTTCTTATAAATATTGACAAAAATCCGCCTCAAAATACCAACTTCAAATACTCCGCGCAAGCCTAAAGAAATCTCGAAGAGATAATCGAAATATCGTTTGTTTGGCATCCTTTTAATCTAGAGTAGGTACGTAAAAATAAAGAATTAAGAACCCCTTGGTCTAACGCAATAAGAAAATAATATTCTTGACGAAAACAACCCCTCACTGATCTCGGCACGTTCTATTAGAAGGCGATATTAGAAGAGTTCGGAAGGATCGCAAGGAAGGGGCCCATGTTGAAGCATAGTCTAGTTTTCATACCAGTTTCGAATTTGCTAACAGGTATGAAAACTGGACGACCAAACAGGGCCGAGCCGTCCCTATGTGCGAAGTGTGCGGCGCACACAGGCGCCAAAGCAGAAATGCGCATGTAATGCCAGCGTTAATTATATTATTGAAATCATTTTTGTTAAAACTACAACATATTATTCTTTATAATTGAGTAGGTACAAACAGTGTAAAGTTAAACCACAGGCGTGAGTATTATCTTTGGAGACCCCAAGACTTAACACTCACGCCTGTGGAAAAACTCTTAGGCGCTTCATAGATTTTGCGCACAGGCGCTGTGTTAGGTCAGCGCGGCCCTGCGACTAAATAGTGGCTAGATAATTATGTTCTTATTTTCTGATGAGACCAACTACTACTAAATAGATAGAGTATGCTCTGATGGATTATGATTATGATCCAAAGCATACTGGACTTATAGTGAAGGAATTCCTCGAATCGTATTCAGTTTCTGTCTTGGTCGAGCCTTTTTTTTCTGGGTGGGAAAATCATCGAATGACGTCTCCCGTTCCGGGTTAAGCGGAAGGTGGTGTCAGACTTCTACTGACTAAAAGCTCACCCTGTTTGGTCAGCTACCCTTAAGTTCCGGGGCCGCGGTATCTTGTTAGAACATTTCCGCAACCCCGGCGGGCAATGGCCTTATGAGGTCTCGTCACTGGTGCTGACAGCTCTTTGAGGCGCGCGCGGAACACGACGCGCCGCCGACCCTGGCCTGGTCCTTACCGGACGGTGAGCGGTAGCTCACGCTGAGCCTGCTCGCCGTCCGATAGCCTAGATCTCAATCTCCCATTCGACAGAGTGGCAATGCAACAGCTGTATGACGTTTTTGAAATGTCAAAAATGGATAGTCAAAACCTCTTAAGGCACTAAGTAATTAAGAGCCGTGGACATGCCATCAATTTTTACTATACACACATCAAAAGTGTCTAGGGATCAACATATATTTTTGCAATAACTTTTCTCCTGATTGATATTAATTAAAATTTTCTTTAAGGATTCATCTAATAAAGTGTTTTCGTTTGTCACAGTAACGATAAACCAAGTCACCTTTGCATTAATAAAGAAATTTGCCATTTTCCTAATAAAGGGATTTTTGACATTTGAACCACTAACATTAAAGTTCGAAAAAAAGACTGAGATAACAGTTTTCTTTAAAATTTTATTGGGTAACTTAAACAATTAATAATCCGTGTTTCTACCGCGAACACTAACAACACAAGAACATCGGTTTGGCATACTCAAAATGAGTTCATCCAAATCACGCTGTGGAATGGCCGCCCATGTTCGTTGCAACAACAAAAAAAGGTCTTCTTGCGACTGGATACCCTCCATATTCGGCAGAGCTCTTCTCTGTAGCATATCCCATGCATGCTCAATCGGGTTCAAGTCTGGCGACTGAGCAGGCCAGAGCAGGACATTGATGTTAGCTGCGGCGAGAGTCTGTCTTACAACTCTTGCGGTGTGCGGTCGTGCATTATCATGCATTAACTGAAATAAGGGACCGATTTGCACTTGTAGAGGAACGATGACGTCAGATACAATCGTCTCAGCTCTTGTATCCGGTCTCATACCAAAACGAGACTCATCAAAAAAGCACACGAAACGCCATTGTTCTTCTGCCCAATTTCTGTGTTCAAGAGCCCATTGATATCGAATCCTACGATTGTGCATTGCTATAGGTGGTACCCGTAGCGGTCTTCGGGAATGAAGGTTCACTTCATGCAAGCGGTTTCTGACTGTTTGGTCGCTAATTAAGTTCCCTGAAGAGTGATGAAGCCTCACGGCTAACATCATGGCGGTTATTGTTGGAGCTCTTCGAGTTAAGATTTGAATGTATCGGTCTTGTCTCCGTGTGGTGCAGCGATACCGTCCTCCATGGCGCTCAGGCCTCAGCCACGGTACCAGTGCTTCGGTAACGTGTCCAAAGTAGACTGATAACACTCTGACTTGTATTCAGAGCTAAAGCCACAGTACGTTGCCGGGAACCAGCTTCTATCATTCCCACGGCTCTGAGCATTTCTTCCCTGCTTAAATGACGTCGCCGCTCCATAATAACGTTGGTTTTAATCAGTAGTAGGGAAACAGTAGCACTAATAATGTCCAAAGAGTATGTAATACACTATCTTCAATGCGTTGTATGTTTTATAGGGAAAATATTGACAGCTGATTTTCATCTTTTACTCGAATTTGATTAACAGTTCCTGTTTCAAATTATGAAATGCACCAAAAAGGATCCATATAAATTTATAAAATCATAAATTTATTACAAAGCCACATCTCAATCTCAAGAAATCCGCATAAAAATGCTTGATCCCTAGACACTTTTGATGTGTGTATTTATTTACTTTATCGTTTCATCTTCAAAAATTTCCAAGCAATGTGTCAATCGTTCTTAATTAGTTGTCCAGCTTTATTTGCAGATAAGTTTTGTTATAAATTAAGTTACTTATATAGTTTAAAAAAAAAATATTTTTATTTCCAGTCGTTATTCCGTTTAATTCTTTGATGGCACAAGTAAATGCTTCTTAGCAAGGACGCAAAAAAACATGCTAGAAAAAAAAAAAACAGTAAATACAAATCGTTTTTAATTATATGACCACCACTGTCTTGCAGAGGATAAAGACTATTATTTGAGATGTTTCATCATACATTTCTCTGCGTAACCTTTGTCTATCTGTGTATGCTTGGTTTATGATAGCTCTTCACCTTTTTTTATGGGAGATAACGAAACTGTCGGTAAAGCGATTAAAACTTTTTTATGATTGAGTGATACCCTTGGCAACTGACATTTCACGTCATTGTTAGTGATTGTTAGAAGTTTTATATTCAGCTTGTGTTTCTCTTTCCCGAATAACCTAATGCGTTTGATGGTACCTATTTTATTGAACGTGCCTGCCTGTTTTTATTGGCAAAATTGTGGAGGCACTTCCATAAAAGGCATTTATCAAGAGTTGAAGCTTTTCACATTTCAGAAATAATTACTTAATTGAAAAACATTTGACTTAATTTCTATAAACAATAAAATTAAGCAAAAATGCCACTAGCCATAATTACAAGGTGACTATTTCCGTTATTTTTAAATAATAAGTGTCAAAATGGAGTTACGCGGTAAGTAGCAGCAACTGCAAATTCGGTAAAGTCCATGTGTAATTATTTTGCGAAACTTACATACTTATTTACGAAGTCCGACCATGGGATGTCAAATTATGGGGCATTATAAGACTTCACACAGGTCAGGTCTATCCTGCTGATGCAACTACCCGTCTGTAAGTTTGAGTTGATTAGGTAGCTTAAATGGGTGGCCATCAACACAGCGCTTGACGGTATTTTCATATTTTTAGCTAAAGAATGAAAATTCCCTACAGAAGTCTTGTGTTCTAGTAGTTTTAACATAGAGCCTTTAAGGCCAAGGGCAGTAGTAGGCTACTTCTAACAAACACGCTCTATAGTCACACTATCACTTACCATCGTTTGAGATAGTGCATTAACGAGTCTTCTCGCAATAAATTGAATTATTTATTTCTAATAATTACCAAAAATTGGTATAGTCAACGGGTCTGGCAAACTTGCGTCTCAGATATATAGAATACGTACTTTATTGTACACCAAAATTTAACCTCTTTAACAATATTGTTTAATTAATCTATGGATACAATGGCGGTCTTATCGCTCAGAGCGATATCTTCCAGACAACCTTTGGAAGGACTTTACAAACTTACTTTTTTTCTTAGTTTTTGAATAAGCTAATTCTGAAGTTGAAATGGTAATAAGAATAATGTATTTTTTTCAGTGATGCACAGTCAAGGCACAGCTTACTCCTTGTGTTGAACTTAACTGGCGTCTTCGCTTGCCTTTGCATTAAAATAGTGCTTGTGCTTACAGCTCTACGTAAGTATTTATTAGTTGAACCTGTCATTGCGTGGAGTATCAGCGCTGACACAGTTGAGTGAAAATTAACGATTGCACTACAAAAACTGCTCTTAGAGCTGGAGAATAAAGGCGCTTACCTTTTTTTGCTTGTCCTTGATTGATATCAAAATCCTAGAAAAAAAAATGAACGAATCCAAAAAATTAACCAATATGGCTGTGTTTTTTATGGATATTATTTTTACAGGAGTGATATTCGTAGAACCTGACATTTCTCCAGTGATGCAAGATCACATCACAAACTTTTACAACAAAACGTATATAAAGAGACGATATTCACATATCTATCCTCAGAGTGAAGACACATACCTGTTTTACTTAGTTTAAATGGCATTAAAGACACATTTATAAACATTTTGAATGAAGTAGTGTACAGGTACTTCATTTCTAATATACGTAAATAAAACCAAAACCTTTTATTGTAACTTTATTAACTTCAAATAAAAAGATAATACAATGTTTGCAATTATAACGCCGGCTGTGCTATTACGATCTATAGATTAAAACTTCAACATTGTTATTCATTCATTCGTATCTCTTATTCTAATAAGGCTACCCTTAAATTCTACCACTTTCACTCTTAAGTAAGGGCCAATTAATGCAGTTTATTTTTATTATTGCTTGCATAATTTATTAACCGCACGATATAAAAAATGTCGATATAATTATTACGAATTCTGAATGTAAGTAGAATTCCATATATTATTATGCTTTGATATAAATTCGCTAGCATCCTTACAAAAATCAACTATTTTATTACAATTCCACACCCAGTACAATGCTATAAACGCACGCACCTAAACATGTGTGCACTAATAAAAATATAAGAATCTACTATAACCAATCAAAACAATTGATTTAATATATTATACACCTAACCGAACAAAATACAACGGAATATCACACGATCCAATACAAACAGAGCAATTATATGTTTGAAAAGCAAACTTTAATGAATAAACATTTTACAATAAGTGTATACCTTATGATATGGTAATGATATGATAAAAAATCTACACTGGGTCCAGCCAGCCACCAGAACTTTTATTTTATAAATCATTATTATTTTATAATCTAACTAACATGCAATTCAATAATAAACCTTACCTATATCACTACCAGTATTTCGTTAAGGCATAACTGAATATTTATATTGTCCAATCTATCAGGAAGCATGTTATCTTAATTTAGTAATTGATGGCATTTTATTGACATTGGTATTTGTAAGCTTCATTCCTTAGTCCTGGCGTGCTTGTCTGCAATAGCCATTGCACACACGTAACATTGCACTCATGTACACCAGGTATTATTGTATAACTAACTAGTTTAGAGAGACATAGTCAAAATTATTTACGTAAAGAAAGTTATTTTTATTAAAACACCTACCAATGCGTTGAGTAGGCAAGTACAGTAATGTTTTAAAAGCTATAGCTTAAATTTGATTATAAATTAAAGTTGAAAAAAAAAAACTGGTTTCAAGTCATAAAGACCTATTTACATGGTGAGTCTATTTCCCTATTTTTCATATTCCATACCAGTCACGGAAGTGATTGTCTGACTTATATGTGATACATTCAAGCATGAAACTAACTCTCATACGATTTTGTGATACGAGAATCTTCAGGCTCTTTTCATCAATGATCGACGTGTCTTCCGAATTAATTAACAAACGATATGTCTTTCTAAAAACTCTCCATGTAAATGAGACTTTACTGAACGTGTTCAAGAAACCGCCGTGACAACAAAACTTCAGAGATACTTGACTAAAACTGAATACATCCAAATACAACGTTGTTGATTTCATCAAATATTTTAATCCTAATTGTTACTACTTTATAATCAAGTGCACTTAATGAATTATCACTACATTAATAGTTCCATTTGTTTGAGTTATTATTAGCGTACTTATATACCTACAGAAATACTAAATGTCCCATGTAAATGGTCCACGTAACTGATAGAACAGTCACAAAGAGTGTCGACTCCTTATTGTTTTAACTGAGCATAAGTACTCGTCATATATTTTGTTCCCTACGATGCCTGCTAATTGTACCGCCCAAGTCTACAACTAGAATACTAGGATCCAACTCTACATGGGTCACTAAGTACCTCGCAAATGACGTATACGCATGTAGGCATTTGTGTCTGTCTATAATTCGATATAACAACTGAGCATGATGATAAGACTCTCGAGTCCATGTACTTAGTGTATGCAAAGCATTAAAATTCAAAAAATTCTTCTCCCCAATATATCTTCTAAAAGCAAATGACTAGACCTAAATGAAATTCCGTTTTCACTATAGAAATCATTCGAACTGTATGAGTTTTTGTAATGGGACATTAGGGCAAAAACTGTTTTACAGCAACACTATGACCGCTTACTGCTTCCGTTTACGAAGCCTTCCGTACTTCTTAGTGCCCAGAAGTATCGTAAAAATTCAGCCTGTATTATTGTTACTGTCGTAAATTTGTCGTTCGTTACGTATAATTCACTGGAGGAACTAGACGGCGATGGTTTGGGGGGCCGTTAAAAATCGTGGATCGTATTATATCTCATGGACGGAGATTACGTTCACTTACTACATTGTTCCATATTGTTAACATTATTACATGTAACGGGGTATCGGGCAACATCACACGCGATATGCTAAATATGTACTTATTAATTTGTATTTGGGAAGGCGTATCGAACACCAAAAAGTCTAGTTTCTGTATCACAATAGGCTAGCTGCCTGAAAGCCTCGGCTCCACGATCTCTTCTCTACTCATACAACTATTTATTATTTTTATTTAGTGCCTAATATAATTGTGTAACCATTATTTGACAGTTAATCAAGATTCATGTAATGGAGATCCTGAATAAATTACGTAGTTTGTCTATTAATGATTGCTATAAGTTTTAACTTATAGGGGTCGTGTCTTACTGAGTATTATTCAGTTACAATTGGTAATGGACGATTCTACTCTCATTATTATTAATTCACAAACTGATAAGCAGACATTCGCAAAAAGAGAATATTGATGTATAAATATTTATAGCAGCCCTGTTCCACAGTGTACCTACACTACTAGCAGTGAGCCCGGTTTATACAATTGACTAGCACACAAATGTGCATAAAGTTATAAAAACGTTATGTGAAAAACATATCTACGCTATATCGAGTTTGGTATGTTCGTATTTTCTGTACTATAGTTCTCGTCAAATAACTTGGCAAGAGTCGATCAATGCGCAGAAGTGGATTTTTAGGTGTCAGCGGTTGTCAGCGGGACGCGGGATATGACGTAGCGCCGCCTTGAGCGCGTGATTGGTGCGTCAGTAGTTCTCGTTCAATTTGCTCCCGAATAAAAACAATAGAAACACTTGCGTACACGAAAGTTGTACTCTTTGCTTTTGTTACGAGTTGTTGTTTTAAATTTAGTTTTTGTTACGTTGATTACAATGCCAGGACCAAATACCGTTTTACGCAGACTATTAAAACGTCAGAAAGAACAGTTAGACACTATAGTTAAGGAAGGTTGAAATTCCGAATTCGTCACTGTCTTTAGGACACCGGGAAAAATAAGAATAAAAGGGGTAGCAGTTTTATTAACTAATTGTGATGACGAGAACATATTATTTTTAATGCTTTTTTAAAATACATTGTTTTCATTTTTATATGTATTTATGTATTATATCTATTTTATTTATAATACCGAATTAACGAATGAATTCCTCATCTTTCTTTAACATTCTTCTGAACAGACATGATTAAAAATAAATAATGGCAATAACCATAGAGTAATGCCCAGCAGTAAAAGTGACCACTTTTTTCTTCCACTAAGTGCACGATGCGCGAACTTACCCCCACTACGCCAAAACCTTGCCAACTTATGTGACGAGGACTATACCTCTTCCGAACGCCTTTTCGATATCTTTGATATTGTTTACATAGATAAATACGTTGTTTGATCATGACCTCGATAGGCATAAACCACACAAAACATTTACATAATGCGTCCACGAACTTTGCAACCCCAAGATCTCATTACGATAACTCTTAATGGCCCACTGAGAGTAGCTTAACGTAGGTGGACTGTGCTAAAACTAAGAGGACTTTTGACTACCGACTAAATAGAAGAGCACTGTTTGAACCCTTACACGTTAATACTTAGTAAAAAATAATGCATCTCTAAACTATACGTGTCTATAATGGAAGCATTAACAATCGGTCAATTCCGTAAGTGCGAAGTTGCCTAAGCTTAATATAATTAAATGCGTAAAAATGAATAAGGAGTAAAATTGCTTGAACACAAACTTATGTATGAATAGAATACTGAACTCGTTCAAGCAATTTTGACCCCTACATCATTATGGTCCATCTTTTACATTTTGATATAATGACACACCCTCAGTGCTATACACAACCAGAGTTCACTAATTATAACTACCAAGTACTGTTTTCCCATCGGAATATAATGTTAAAGCGCAACTTTAGTCGTGTAAGATGTATGGAAGATTAGGATCGATAGAACATGGTCAGTCTTTAAGGTAAATAAACAGTAAAAAAATCAACTAGCATCGGTCTTACATAATTAAATAAATTAATATCCTATATTGCATGCTATTCACGAATATTCAATTCGATGTTTAATTTAAATATGTGTAAATAAATAATGACATTGCATATAAATATATAACTTCTAGGTAGCGCTTACCCTACGATGTGAAATGAATGTTATTAACATTCGTTCTATGGTGTGTTCTAAGACTGACTCAAGATTTATTGTATATGTAGGTATGTCACCGAAACATTGCAAAATCGGTTATATATACATAAATTGTGAAGCGTATTACATACTGTTTACAATTTAATGCAGTATTTTTCGATAGATTATAATCTATGGAACTGAAACCGTGAAATTGTGAAATGGCATACAAAGGAACGCAACTCGTGCGCTGATTTGTTGAATTATATGTAACTCTTTGGTCAAAGAACGTCCTACAGCAAAACCAACCAATTAGGGACAGCCGTTGGGTAGTTGGCAATTTAACTAGTCATCAAACGGTTTCAGTTCGATGGATTCGATGGATAATCTATAGAAAAATAATGCGTTGAATGGCAAGCACTATGATACGGATCACAATCTCGCACATCTCTCACAGATCACTTCGCGAAATATATTATAACCCAACGGTTTTTGAAATTTTACGGTGAATTATACAAGCTATTAATTCAACACGTGCAGAATATGTTCCATAATTGTACGGACCTGAATTGTTCTTTTACCGTGACAAAAATTGCAGAATTCGATAATTTTAAAGAATGTTGAAAAAGATTTTCGATTAATGTAAAAAAAACACCATATCGTAATTTCAGCGCCACCTAGTGCATTACGGATGTAAACAAAGAAAGAAACCGTAAGTAATTACATTTCATTTTTAAGATGTTTTAACAAGCAACTTTTCTCAATATCGCAAGGTACGTAGACTCGGTTTCATTAAACTTTTTACATCCATAACAGTAGAACACAATTTGTTGACAGCGTGATATAAAGACGACTTTAAACATTCAAAATGATAAATTAATTTAAACCTATACATCACATTCTTTATAATACAAGTTAGCTTTCGGGCTTAATGAAATAATGAGAAGGCCTGAAATAAATAGATACCTTATTTCTTGCAATAGCAACGCCACTCTAAGTATAAGGAAACAGCCAATTCTTTTTTTCTGGAGCAAAGTAACGGAACACTTTCTGGAAAATAAAATAAAATAATTTAGTTACAGAAAATAAAATAAATATAAAAGTATCAAGTGACTGCCTAACTAAAAAAACTTTTTTGCAAAAAATAAAACCGACTTCCATATCAAAACACTACAAAGCCAAAAATAATTTTAATTTCGGTAGTCGGTGTTATAGGTTTTGTATTTTTTTTTCACACCGCCTTCCGAATTTAAAATTATTTTTGGCTTTGTAGTGTTTTGCTATGGAAGTCGGTTTTATTTTTTGCAAAAAAGTTTTTATTTTCGCGCTTTTTAGTGGGTCAGTGAATTTTCTAAATCGGTTCGTACATGACGGAGTTATGCGCGAACAAAAAACGCAATGCAGAGTAAACGAAAAGATCATCAAAGTAAATATTTTTTTTTTACTTTTGTTGATTTTTCAGAAACGGCTTGTCTGATTTCGATAAAAAATTTATGGGACCATTTGGGAAGTATACCCTTTTCAACAAAAAAAAGAATTTTTCAATTCGGTTGGCAAGCGACGGAGTTATGCCCGAACAAACAAAAAACAAAAAAAAAATCAAACAAACATCCGAATTGAGAACCTCCTCCTTTTTTAGAAGTCGATTAATGAAAAATACAACCAAACACTAATTGTTATCTGCTTAGACTTTTCCCAACTATGTTGGGGTCGGCTTCCAGTCTAACCGGAGGCAGCTGAGTATTAGTATTTGTAGCGAGTGGACTGTATTTAATTGAAATTCCGAACTGGTAGTTACATAAGAAGGCTTTATTTATAGTTTTTTACATATTTTAGGTAATACAAATTGTAGCGAGTAAACTTAGGAAGAGAATTTCGGTCGACTGTGCTCGCATTGCCAGGGTTCGGGGTTTTTATATGCACCGATCCGCGGGGGGCGCGAATCAGATATATTTTTGCTATAGACCAATGGCAACGCGTGAAGCGATTGACCATATAAGGTAAAGCGACGGCGGGCTCCGTCGCTATAGATAGACCGTCCTACCTTGTCGTTACCTTATATGGGTACGTACTTAAATCTAACAATAGCAGGCGGCGCTATATTATGTTGTTGTCGTGCACAGTGTTTTACATGGAGCGAGTGCCTATCAGCATAGGCGTAGGAAGGGGGGGAGCCGGGTGGGCCGTGCCCACCCCAGAATGGTCTGGTGCCCACCCAGGAATTTTTACTAACAAACAATTATGGCTGAAAAATTAAAAAATCTGAACAAGTGCGAGTCGGACTCAGTCATGCAAGGTTCCGTTATGCGATACATGTTAAATTAATTTATGTGAAAATTTTCATTTCGTACGTTAAGAGTTGACACAACTTTGATAAGCGATCATCACTTCTATTACTGGGGCCAGGCCCCCCCTGGGAAATATCTCTAGGTACGCCAATGCCTATCAGACCTCCACGAACCGGTAGCTGGGTAACACGATACTTCTTGGCAAGACCAATGTCAGATTTTCTAGCTTTTGACTATTCGTAACGACTGTCAAAGACGTACAAATGACAGCCGGGACTAAAGGCTTTACGTGCTTTCCGAGGCACGCAGAAATCTCGATATGTTAAAATGGTCACCCATCTAGAGACCAACCTCGGGTAGAGTTAGGGCGTCCAATCCCGGAATACAGAGATCTCGGTATTGCGGGATCCCGCATCATTTTCCAATCCCGCGTGATGCGGGATTACGGGCGCGGGATCGGCGGGATTTGCGGGACTGAAAAAAAGCATGCATACGACCTCTCGCGAGCGCGATCGCTCGGTGATTGGTGGCCGGTAGTGTTGCAAACAACGCGGGGCCGATGTCGCCCGTTTTTCACAGCTTAAGTAGTAGCCGAATTTCAGTCAGTGGTAGCCTAAGTATGTCGCCTAAAATATCAGTAAGGTTTTTAATTCAGTATTTGTAACTGTTTTTTGTGAAAAAATAAAACGGTGTAATTTGATTGATCTCATACTAATAGTAATACGTAAATGAATGTGGAGTTAGTTGATTAATTCATTATTTTATTTGCCTTATATAAATGTGAATATTTTCATTATGCGGGATCCCGCAAATACCGAGATCCCGCGGGATTGAAAATTCGTAGTCCCGCAAATACCGAGATTGAATTTAGGCTGCGGGATTGGAAGCCCTAGGTAGCGTTGCTTAACCTTGAAGATCGACCCGTGCAGCGGTTATTATTGAGCGACGAAATACACAACTAACAAGGTATGTTCAGACTGTACATGGGCTTTTCAGTGATAGAGCAATAAAATTCGTTTGGTTACACGAGGAATCCTATGGCAGCACTAGTTTTGCTGGTGTCGCTCTTGCCGCGATACTATAATAAATTATATAATTATAGTATCTCGGCTGTCTGGTAACCCATTGAATGCAGAAGTTAACCGTGAAATCACAACCAGTCTCATTTTTAACCGACTTGAAAAAAAGGAGGTTTACAATTCGTCTTGAACTTTTTTTTGTTTTATGTATGTTACCTCATTACTCGGAGATGGCTGGACCGATTTGGAAAATTATTTTTTTGTTCGAAAGGGTATACTTTCTAGTTGGTCCCATTGTTACGAAATCAGGATCAGATGATGGGATCCTGGAGAAATCGAGGGAACTCTTCAAATATTATAGGCACACCTATAGCGTTTTGGGTATTTCTTATAGTACCTTGAGCAGTTGCTTTCGAAAAGTACCATTTGGGGAAGTTGAACTGATGATGAAGACCACAGATGGCCAAAAATGAACAGCAGTGGCGGTACCTTCATATAAGCCCAAAATGCCTTACTAAAAAATGCTCGATAGAGAATCAATGTCAAACCCGAACTATTTAAAAGTTCGCGCGCTTAATTCTTATCAAAATAACACAATGTATCTACTGAGTACTGCTAAACTACTACGCATCGCGATTGTTCGCGCGCAGAGTTTCGCATTTGTAGCATCTAATGATCTACATATTGCTATCTCGCTTACACGCACCGGCTTTTACCGGGCTTTCAAATACTATATCTGTCACTTTCGCACTTATAGCGATGTGCCGTATAACGAGTTAGGCCTTATGCATAGAACAAATCGATCACTATGGCAGATTTAAGCAGGGCATTCGTATGAAGTTGCATGCGTATGCGTGACCTTGTCAGCTTGCCAACTCTGCAGTGTTGCCGTTTTAGCCACACGTTGAAAGATCTTGGAGATTTTTAACGTGTTTGGAAACTTTTTTAACATTTATCAACAATAAAAACTAGCGACTTTTAAAATAACGAAATTAAATACAGTCAAAACCGTTTACAACAACATCATTTAGAACAACATACCGGTTATATAGACCAAAATCATAGGTACAAAATACTTTGTACCTTGAAAACATCACCGGTTATTACGACTATCGGTTTTTACAACCAAATATGAGTGGTCCCTTGGATGTTGTTATAACAGATTTTGACTGTATTCAAGCAATATCTTAAAAATAAAAAAAAAATTAGCTAGATTTTTCATATACCTGGCGACTTTTTTTGCCTAAATGACAACACTTGAGTAGTTCCCGACATCCTAGAGTGCAACTAACTTCAGTTTCATTTGCTTGAGTGAAAGAAGGTTTTGCTGTTAAAGTTTTTTGTTTGTTTTCTAAGATTTTCTCAGTGATACAATTGTTTTGGTGATTTACCTACAACAATGGAGGTAATTGTACCTTGTGAGGATTTAAAATGCGTTCAAGTTTTGATTGGCGAAGATAAGGTAAAATCTTTAAACTTTGCTCAGAAAAAACAGTTAATTTCTTCATTAAAACCGACGCCTAATCTGTGTATTTCTCAGACTAGTAAATCGCATAAACGAAAATTTTATAGATCAGTGTATAAAACTAGTTGGATTGTTGGCTGTTCGCACACTAATAAGTTGTATTGCTGGGGCTGCATATTTTTTTCGAATGAAGATTCCGTTTGGAATACATCTGGTTATAATGATTTAAATAACATATCTGGCGCCATTAAAAGGCACGCGAATTCCCATAAACACCTGTGTGCAATGGTTTCTTTCGGTAATTTTGGTAAACAACGAATTGAGACATCTATATCACGCCAGTTATCTGAGGAAATTTCAAAATATAACACGCGCGTTGAAAACAACCGTAGTGTTTTTCAAAGATTAGTCGATATTGTTTGTCATTTAGCACAACAGGAACTTCCTCTAAGAGGACATGATGAGTCCAAAACTTCATTAAATAAAGGCAATTTTTTAGAACTGGTCTCGTTAATTTCAAAATACGATGTCGTTTTAGAAAAACATATGCAGCATCAGGAAAGTGACAAACCGGGGCCGAGTTATTTATCTAATAAAATTCAAAACGATATTATTCATTCCGTAGCCGATGTGATGCAAAAGACAAACAAAATTTGTTTCAATTATTATTGACGAAACCCCCGATGTTAGTCATAGAGAACAACTGTGCTTGATTCTCAGATATTATTATAAAAATGAAATTCATGACCGTTTTTTGGGCTTTCTTAATGTGTCGGAAAGTCGCACAGCAGACTCACTCTCTAATATTATTTTAGAATTATTGAATAGACATGATTGCATCGCAAAATTAGTAGCGCAAAGCTATGACGGTGCTAGTGTAATGTCCGGTGTAAGAAATGGAGTGCAACAAAAAGTTAAAGATGTTTGTCCACAAGCAATTTACATTTGGTGTAATGCGCATATTTTGACCTTAGTGTTGTCTAAATCATGCAATAAAATTCAGGAGGTTAGTTTATTTTTTTCAGCCCTTCAGGCTTTGTGTAATTTTTTTAGTAATAGTACAAAACGAGCTGCTTTTTACGATACTCATTGCAGCAAAAAATTGCCTAATGCTCCCGCAACTCGTTGGACATACATGTCGCGAGTTGTAAACACGGTTTTTGAACAAAAAAGTAAACTTATTGAGTTGTTTTCTGATCTGTGCGACAATCCACAGAACTGGGACGGGGATACGATTTTAGCTGCGGAGAATTTTGAAAACACTTTGCGATCTTATAATTTCAATTTTTTTCTTTTTATCTTTCATCGGATATTTGAAAAAACTGACTGCTTGTACAATATTCTACAAAAATCACAAGTTGATGTCGGTTATTGTATTAATAAAATAAAGGAATTTCAGGCATGGTTACGTGCTGAATTTCAATCCGAATTTGATCAAATTTATGAGAACACGTTGCAAAATAACTCGGCTCCTCGTTTGAGACGCAACGTACGCTGTGCAAAAACGGAATACAGACGACTTTTTGTAGAAGTAATTGATAATATTAATACCGAAATTACTGACCGATATTCTGAAATTTATAAATTAAAGTTTTTCCAACTGCTCAACAACAAAAAATTTGACAATTATCACTCACATTTTCCTATAG
The DNA here is from genome assembly GCA_943138885.2 of Tholera decimalis. NCBI lineage: Eukaryota > Metazoa > Arthropoda > Insecta > Lepidoptera > Noctuidae > Tholera > Tholera decimalis. Next base: position 36,152,687 of record OW964549.2, on the reverse strand, counting down.
AGGAATTAGATTCATTATTTGACATTTATGCAAACTATTTCGACAAACAAACATTAAAAAGCCAATTGATTTGCTTGTATTCTAGTCCTGATCTGAAAGATCGTAATGTTTTCGAATTAATTGATTTCATTCATGAGAATAACCTCGAAGATGCCTTTCCCGAGCTGTTAAAGTTAGCGTATCTTGTTGTAACTATTCCGGCTACAAGTTCTTCCGCGGAACGTGCTTTTTCGTCTCTTAAACGTATCCATACCTATCTGAGAAATACACAAGGTCAAGAGCGTCTTTCCGAATTATCAATGATAGCTATTGAAAAACAGTTGTTGGTAGAATTAAAACGATCACCAACATTTTACTCTGATGTAATTAAATCATTTCTTAAGAAAGATAGACGATTCCAATTAGAATATAAATAATTTATTTAAATTCCTTATTACATTCTTTCTAGCTATTTTTCAACTTTCGTTTTGTAACTTTTTGTTTTGTTTTTTTTTTTTTTGTCTGTAACCTGGGTTCTGTTACGAAGGAAGCAACTACTTACCATAACTTTGTTCCCTCAAGCAATGAAGCAAACCAAACCAAACGGCTTTTTTCAAAGCCACCGGAGGTATGCAATTGCTGATATGTTTATTATATTCAATCTAGCACTAGCATGCCTTCAGTGTGCTTTGGTTACCTCATTCACCGCGCACGACAAGCAAGAGTGAAATTGAAGAAAGAAGAGGAAAGAAGAAGATGGATGAATTCACTTTTAATTTATTGTACCTAACCAGTAGTTTATGAGAAAATTGCGATGATACATACGTAGGTACCTACATACTCAGTCGAAAACTGAACTTTCTTTTTTTGAAATCGGTTAAAATTTTATTGGGCTTGCGTTATTTTGAAACCCTAGGCACGCCACTGATGAACAGCTATGCATCGGGAAAAGAAACATTTTGTAAAAGGTGATAAGTTGTTGACATTATGGCTTTTGTAACTAGATAAATTACAAACCGACCCACTAAAAAGAGTGAAAAAAATTTTTAACTAAAATAGAACCGACTTCCATATCAAAACACTACAAAGCTAAAAATAACTTTAATTTCGGAAGGCGGTGTGAAAAAAAAGAACAGAAAATCCAAAACCAATAACACCGACTACCGAAATTAAAGTTATTTTTAGCTTTGTAGTGTTTTGATAAAGAAGTCGGTTCTATTTTTTGTTAAAAAAATTTTTTAATCAAAAAGTGCCCTTCAAAATGTGTGAAATGTAAATTTAGATATTTAGAATTAATAAGGTTTATTTTATGTCGTGTTTTATTTGAGATGCCAAAGAGTATGAGAACGTCCATTCAAGGAGGTGGAATAACACAGATTACCATATAATCGGTAAGGAAGACCTACGTAATATTACGTAGTGGGCATCTGCCATTCTTCGTTTCGATTCCCATCCTAATATCTAAGCTTGAATCCCTGGGCATTCGAGGTACCCAGCTTTCTTTGTTTCAGAGCTTTTTAGCAAATAGAACTCAGAGCGTTAAAATTGGAACCTACTCCAGTTTGGATTTAAATATAACTTTTGGTGTGCCACAGGGAAGCATCCTAGGCCCCAGATTGTTTTTGGAATATATGAACGACCTATGTGGCCTCTGCCTGGAAAATGGCACAGTGTTTTCCTATGCAGATGATCCGGCACTTGTATTTGCATCAAACAACTGGGCAGAAATATATCAGCACGCATAGAGATGTTTTGAAACAGTCATAGAATGGCTCAAAGGCAACTTGCTTACTTTGAATATATCGATAACGAAAATTATTAATTTCTCAATACGAAACAAAAATATGACCGAAACGAATTCACTAAAAATCACTGTTCATTTACCACGATCTGGTAATGGAAGTGATGGAAATGACAACATTCATCACAGTATTGAACGGGTTTCGTCTATTAAGTACCTTGGTATCATTATAGACGGCAATCTTTCTCTCAAAGATCACATAGTGCAACTATCAAATAGAGTTTGCAAGCTCATTTACATTTTCAAAGAACTGCGTCAATCAGCGGATGCGTTTGTCATGAAATTGGTGTATTAAACTTTGTATGAATCTATCCTTTATTATATCGTTTATTGTATTACTACCTGGGGTGGTGCAGCTAAATCGCACTTTATCCAGACAGAATGTGCACAAAGAGCCATCCTGAAGGTGTATTGTTTTAAGCCTAGACTTTATCCCACCGTCGAACTCTTGAACATTGCCAAGTACTCACAGTGCAGCAATTGTTCATTTTTTTATTCGACAACAGGTTCGCGTTTGACCACCATCTCACCTGATGGTAAGTGATGATGTGGTCGAAGATGGAGCACGCTTACCTATAAGTAACCTATTCACTCTTGACTTAAAGACCTCTAGATTATAGCTATCGGGAAACAGACTCCGGCAGGGAATTCCACTCCTTAGCCGTAAGCACAATGAAAGTATTCCCAAAACGTTTTGTGCGTATGGGTGGGAATCGGTGGGATGTCAACCATGTAACGATGGCGCATCGCCGTTTGTCTCGTAGTCCGATGATGGAACGGGCTTGGCGGAATTAGATTGTGTGATTCCATCGCACACTCCCCGAAATGTAACCGATAGAAAACCGATAGACTCATTCATACTCGTTACTGCCACGAAACGGATACGACGATAGGACCCTACCTTTATAATAAATTACACCAAATTCTTTCACTGCATTCTCTGAACAAACATAAGTTTCGTATCACTCTGCAAGCTTGGTTCCAGAACTAAACATACACAGCCATGGAAGGTCTCCTTTGTATTTTGACCTAACCATTCCCATCATCTCATTCCTTCTCTCACTTTGCACTTTCATCCTACACCTACATACATAACCACCATAAAGCACCGTATTTATTAGTTTATTATTTTAACATAAATATGTATTTTATTATTATATATATATTTATACATATATTCTTCCGATAATGACATTTATTTTGCACGGAATGCATTCACGAAATTGTTTCCAAATCGCATTACGTTGCACGAAGTTTCGCTTCCCATAGAGGTTTGAACACATTGATTACACACCGTTACACACATTGTTGATTACACTCGTCCTTCGCTAACTGAATACCGCTTAGATTTGAACAGTTTTTAACACGCTTTTATTAGGTCGACCTGTATGTAACTAACTATGTAATGAAATCTAAGGTAACTAATTTAACCATCTTCCAAGGGTCGTAGCGTAATGAAAATTGGCAGCTGTATGTAGTTCTGATAACAATACAATAATATGGTACTGTCAAACTGATCTGATGATGGAGCCGGAAGATATGAACTGGAACTTCATGATGGAAAATCGTATCATAGCTGTTTTGGATTTCTTAGAAAAGTATTGTAATGAACTTTGACCACGATTAGGTTTGAAGGTCTGATGATGAAGCCGGAAGATAGGCACCGGCATTCCATGATGGATTATCGTATCATAGTCGTGTTTGCACTTGTGAGAAAGGCGTGTAATGCACATAATGGACTTTGAACACGTTCTTTTTTGTTTTTACGTTTATATAAGCGTGTTTTTCCAGTGTTTTTTAAACTATTAATTTATTTAAATTAGCTGGCAACACTTTACAGAGGTCATGTATACCTAACGATATCGCTATTGTGACAATGAAGCCAAAAAAAATACGACAAATCGTCGGTAGGGAATTTGTCCTAGTATATTTCGGTTAGAATGGAAAATATTTATTTAGGGTAAAAATGGTGTAAGAGCAATATGACACAAAGCATTAATCTCAACATAATTTTAGGGCTGGCTAAACGCACAATCCACCACCCTAATTGTACAATTAATAAAATAGTATATCCAAAAGGAATACAAATAAAGTAACTACTATGCGTTTCAAATGCTAATAGGAACGTCAATGACCTTTATCTGTCTAATGTCACTTGAAAAGTATTATTAGCAAAGAGAAATTTAAGGAATTCAAGACTTGAAGTCTGATTAATTATTTTTCTTCGTAAATCTTTGTAAATAAATTTTATTTTAATAAATTAATGTTTTGCTCACCCTACTTAATTTGATCGATTTGACAGCTATGACGTCACAATATAGCGCTTAGTCATTCCTGTTATTAGTTGAAACGCACTGTATAAATCAATTGCTTCATTTTTTTAAATAATCGACTACGTAGAATACGCAAATGATACGGTTGCTATGACAAATTGAATTCTAAGTCGACTGACGCACTAGATTGTTGTATTATGCAATTAGCCTGCTGGTACAGTGTACGAGGCAGCTATTCTATTAGCGTCGATTTTTATCAAAGCATGTTAATGTGAAAACGAAGAGATCGTGGTTAAATAAAAACAGCTGGAAGGTCGATCACCAAGGTCGGACAGACGGACAACAAATCAAATCATTTTCTTAAAAAAATTCTTACAACTACGAATTTATCGGATAAGGAGTCCTTTAATACCCGTCTGCAAAGAGTTATGTTTTTCGTGCGTATCTTGTATATATGTATGTAGTATTCTTTTTACCTCATTTCTCCAGAACCGCTGAACGTATTTACATAATTGAGGTATCTTTAGATTCGTCTTAACAGCCCATATAATCACGTTTTCATTAAAAAAAAAGTCACAAGCAGGCAGGACCCAATTGAACATGATATAATTATAATAAAAATGGAATGGGTCCCGCCTGCTTGAGATTTTTTTAAATGAAAATGTGCTTGTTTGTTACATTTCAGTTGAGCAGTCGGGTTTTTTAGATTTATTTAAATATTTCATTTTGAGGTACGGAGCCCTAAAAAGGACCTCGTGGCTAAACAATAACAACACGGGTAGATCTTCAAAATTAAGCAACGCTTGCCGAAGTCGAATCGTAGACCATATTAACATATCGAGATTACGGGTGTGATACGTGATTTCGAAAATGAAGCACCGAAGAACACGTCCCCGTAAGTTCACGAATACGAAACACTTAGCAACGAATGCACGCTACCACGAAAAACCTAACGCCGTAGCCATGGGATCTCGAATAACTAAATCTCTAATCTCACCTATTCGAAACACTTAACAACGAATGCACACAACCAAGAAAAACTGAACACCGTAGCCATGCAATATCGAATAACTAAATCTCGAAAAGCCTTCGTAAGGTGTCTTTATTAATTTAACAATGAAACATTGCTTTTGCTATTTTAAACGATATTGTTTATTCAAACATTAATTTTTGAGAAAAATAAAACATTATGCGTCAATCAACCAAATAATTATTTATTTCTTTATGGGAAATATGAGGGGATATGGGTAATATGAGTTCTTTTATCGTTTAAAATAGCAAAAGCAATGTTTGATTGTTACATTAATAAAGACACCTTACGAAGGCTTTTCGAGATTTAGTTATTCGATATTGCATGGCTACGGTGTTCAGTTTTTCTTGGTTGTGTGCATTCGTTATTAAGTGTTTCGGATAGGTGAGATTAGAGATTTAGTTATTCGAGATCCCATGGCTACGGCGTTAGGTTTTTCGTGGTAGCGTGCATTCGATGCTGTTTCGTATTCGTGAACTTACGGGGACGTGTTCTTCGGTGCTTCATTTTCGAAATCACGTATCACACCCCGAGATTACTCAGTTTCTTGGAAAGCATGTTAAGCCGTTGGTCCCGGCTGTCAATCAGAAAATCTGACATCAGTATTGTGTGTAGCCACTGAGTTGTGGAGGTCAGATGGCAGTCGCTCTATGTAAAACACTAGTGCTCAGCTGCATACAGTTATACTGGAACACAAGTACTCAGCTGCATACAGTTATACTGGAACACAAGTACTCAGCTGCATACAGTTATACTGGAACACAAGTACTCAGCTGCATACAGTTATACTGGAACACAAGTACTCAGCTGCATACAGTTATACTGGAACACAAGTACTCAGCTGCATACAGTTATACTGGAACACAAGTACTCAGCTGCATACAGTTATACTGGAACACAAGTACTCAGCTGCATACAGTTATACTGGAACACAAGTACTCAGCTGCATACAGTTCTACTGGAACACAAGTACTCAGCTGCATACAGTTATACTGGAACACAAGTACTCAGCTGTATCCAGTTAGACTGGAACACAAGTACTCAGCTGTATCCAGTTAGACTGGAACACAAGTACTCAGCTGTATCCAGTTAGACTGGAACACAAGTACTCAGCTGTATCCAGTTAGACTGGAACACAAGTACTCAGCTGCATACGGTTAGACTGAAAGCCGATAACCAATAGTACCCAATAGTTGGTAAAAGTATATGCAAATATTAATTTTTATATGTAAACAAAAATATACTCACAAGATATGAATCTATTTACTCCTCATGTGTATAGTATGTAAGAAGTCGAAGTGAAATGTTCCATTAATATAGTGAATGATTAGAAGTTTGGTAAGTTCACTGTGAGATTGTATAATCCTCGATGGGGTTGAAATCTTTGCTTTTCAAGTGAGTCTCGTTGTATGCCATCTTGTAACCCCACAAGAGCATAGCCTCTTTGCATGCAATCTGGAACATAATTGTTGATTGATTAGTTAATATACACATATTTGAACCGTTAATAGCCTAATAAGAGTCCACCAGGGTTCGAACCCAACCCATTAGGTACACTATTGCCGTGAACTCACTCCAGACACAAGCATATTTAGCTTGCCTGTGAGGGGTAACAAGATTGCCAGTAATGTAAATTCAACCCACATTGCTAGAGATCTTTTAACCCTATACTTGGCAGATTTTTTTTCAGAATTTTTGAAAAAAAAATGCCTGGTTTGTGTTTATAGGTGTTCACCGGAAAGGTAAAAAATAATAAGAAAAATTATAATTGTTTAGTTTACAATTTATTATATGTATCACATTAGGCACATTGCCAGGTTTTTAATAATCAATAGAAAAAAACAGAACAACGTATCAAATTGTATACAGCGCCAAGAATAGGGTTCAAGAAAAAAAAAACATAACAAGTCTCTCTGGTGTTACCCAGCAGAGCGTACGCCATACAGTATGGATTCGATCGTGTAAACGTCTTCGAATAATAAAACTAATAATAAAAAGTTTAAAGAATATAATATAAATGTCATGCTTCCGCACACTGCGGTGGAATAACAATCAATCTGGCGGTAGAGAGATCGGTTGAGTCATATTTTTATATATAGAAGACTGGCATAACACACTGATGATGTTAAAACTGATGCCCAAGCTCCAGTTTTTCCTATTTTGAGACAAGTCTAGTTCGCTAGTAGCGTATTACTCATAATATTCGCATGTGACATGAGAATATTGTGAGACTTACGGTAGTGTTTAGATTTGGAGTAAACAGGTAGTGAAAACACGTCAATGAATTAAACTAACTGAAAATACGAATCAATCAGCTCTATTCATATTTGTTTTATCAATCAGCTCTTTAAAAAAAAAAATTAATCACATGCTGAATTTAAATACTGATTCGCAGATTCTTTATTCAATGCTTTTTTCAAATTTGGATTTACAATCAGCAACTTACCATTTGGAGTAAGGATATGGTTAGTTTTTTTTATGAATTAGACTTTATAAATGCGTAAGAGTATATAAAAAACTGGTGCAAAACTCTTCTCAGATGATACGGACTTATTTGAAAACATTTGGCTATTTCTTTCAAGATTTATTGCAAAATATTTAGTGGAATATGTATAGAGATGATTTCATCCATAAGGTATGGAAGCACGTCATCCAATCTTCTAAGAGTTTGCAAGGAGAGAAATCTAATATTTATTTAAGAACTCTAAGTTATTGAAATCCTAGCTAGATATCTACGTCACAAGACAACATCAACACATTAATCACAACAATCTAAAACCGTTAAATTCTGTGGAATGTTTATTAATTTAATGTTTTGATACTAAAAATATCTAGCTACCCACAAACTACGTTTTCAAAACATTGAACATAGTAAGAAAGTATTTACAGCCCATGTAGACCTGGCAAATTGAAACAAAGCTGAAATTATATAAACATTCAGAGGCAATTAAGTAGTTGAAAGTTATTTATTTTCAACTTTATTCCAAAGGGCGCAAATTTGATATTTGTTTGAAAGGGAAAATCGGGTTGTGATATGCTTGGCCTGGTCTACGCCGGCCCATAAAAGAAGTTTAGTCATAAGTGTGAGTGTAAGTATAATTAAACTTTCTTCTTAAAAGATAAATGCAATAACTACGTTCTAACATGTAGATAGACTTTAATTCAAAACTAACTGATTTATTCCCGTTCGAGCGACGCCCATGGCTTCATGAACATTTTCATGGGAAGAAATGTTTTCACTGCAAAGATTAAATATTTGAAAACGAGGGAAGTACCTACTGTATAAAGTAATTTTATGATGATTACCCAATAAAATGCCGCTACCAATAACCACGGAATAGGCTGATAAGATGAATCGATCATAGGTATTTTTTTTACTTATTTCTAGCGACATATTCAGAAATTTCAGGGAGAAGTCAACAATAATTTAGATTTACTCCAGGCTACTGAGAGCTGATCAAAGCTATATTGTTATATTACGGTCAAATCTATATATTCGTAATATTAGAATACCGTACATATTACTGGATATTAGTCAAATATTAGTTAAGCCATATTCAGTTTAATATTCTTTTCAATATTCATTCATATTAAACGTTCACTCATACATAATTATGTATCGGTACTGCGTGTGATGCATCTTACTATTCTCTAATTTTCATATGTCTCGATATTAATCGCTCGCTAATACTCGCTATTAAGTAATAAATAGCTACTAACATAGCAACTCGACGGGAATATCGAGGAATCTATTATTTACCTAATATCCAGATACCCTATATGATTCGCGTATCCTAGTATGAATATATTCGTCACACCACTAATCAAAACCTCTTCTCATTTCGAGCAAGTAAAAACTCACATACCTAAAATCATTAGAAGACAATGATGAAATATAAACCTTTGGAACATACCTGTATCTCATCAACATAATTGAAGTCTAGTGCGTTCTTCCATCTGAAAGGCACATCTCTGGAGACTCTGAACGTGGAGCTCACTCCGGCCACCTCCACATTTGTATGTGACTGCAGGAACTCATCAATCGATTGCGTTGGACTAAGCCGTAGGAACTTTAGAATTCGATGAGTAGTGATATTAGGCTTCAGTGCTAATTCTTCGTACCGCAACACCCTGGAATCATTGAAATAGATACATTTGCTATGTTTGAATAATAATGTTTTCCTGCTAATATGAAAGGCGATTTTCAGCCCACCATGCGGTAACCAAAGCGGTGCTTTGAAAATTCTATCAAAAGGTACACCGATGAATTGTTTAAGGTCGCAGGAATCCGTTGAATGCGAGAAAGCCCTTTTTTCAGGAGGAAAATCATTGAATGACTCCTCCCGCTTGCTTCCTTCAGTTTCCCGTACGATCAGAGGCAGTGGTGTCTCGTTAGAACAATCCAACATGCCCGTCAGGCACTGGCCCTGTGGTGTCCCGTCACTAGTACTGACAGCTCTTTGTAGCGCACGCCTATTACCAGATGGTGAGTTGCCCCTGCTCATCGTCCAAAAGCCCGCGCCTGCGGTGGCCGTAGATCGGCTCGCGATTCAGCGGGCCATGGACCACAATCCCCACGTAGAGCGGGGAGTCTGTTCACCCATCGAGTGATCCCAGGGAACACGAACAGGGACAGTGATCACGTGCCACCATGCACAGCGAGGCTCAGGGGAGACCTCTTTAGTCTCCTCAGGGATGAGGGGGATTGCACAGAGGCGGCTCCGAATTGGACTTTAAGAGGTAACTGGGCCCATTCTGTGTTGATGGTGATCACCAGGGTTGTTTTGGTGAGGTAGAAATACCACACTCCCTATTCTTTTTCCCGAAAAGTTCAGGCGCCTTATGAATTTTACCCTCAGATAACAAAAAGGAGATGTTTGGCCCATCCCCCCTAGATACAATAGGAGCCGCTAGAGTGCACTGTGCAGCCCCTGCCAGATCAATGATGGAAGTGCTCCCCAAAGTTCCACCGGCTGTCAAGGACGAGTTGCAGATACTTCGTACTCTCGTCAACTCGAGGCCGATGAGAACCCCTCCCGCCGATATTTGGGAACCCGAAGGTGGCGTGTTCCGACGATCGTGAAAATAAATAGCCACGGACTTGAAGCGAAAAACCCTGTACCTACGTGTAAATGTGGCGAGACACTTCGAAGAGGCCTATGTGTAGAGGCGTCTTCAGGCTTAAATGGTGGTGAAACAACTATTTTCAGTTTTTTTTTTTAGTTTCTAGGCTCATTAATGGAGAAAGGTGAGAATTATTAAGAGTTATATTTAAAATGAAAGTTCTGGACCTATTAGAACAACTGAAAAATGTAAGGTCACACGTAAGAACATCCTACAGTGTTATTGTTAAGTCAGAATAAGAATTAGGATATATTCCCAATTCTTATGCTGACTCAACATCAAAATTATAATTCATCAACTCACATACAACTTATCATTTCCTGTAATTATTTTTGTCAACTAATCTCGTCAATCATAAATTATGTACCAGTCACCTTGTACAAACATAAATTAACCACAATCTTATTCACAAAATTTATGTTTTTACTATTCCCTTTTTATTTTCCTGATGAACCCAATCCACTCTTGACCACAAGAAGTTTTGTTCTTTCTATATATCTACTTTTACTATAACTGTGAAAGTTCCCTTTTTAACAGATTTTGATGAAACTGTACAGTACAGATACATCAGTTACTTGTAATGTACAAAGAAGGAAAGTGCTATTTACAACTGAACAGCAATGTAATAATGTAAACAATAATTTACACTTATATCAGATTCCATGCTTTGCTGATAATTATGTGGTAATGTGGAGAAGAAGTCATCTAATTTTCCAGATTACTTTTGGTGATGTGGAACTAAATAGATTTTAAGTACTTACATACCTACATATTTGCACTTCAAGAAAATACTTTTTTTTAGGGTTCCGTAGCCGAATGGCAAAAAACGGAACCCTTATAGTTTCGACATGTCTGTCCGTCCGTCCGTATGTCACAGCCATTTTATTCCGAAACTATTAAGACTATACATGTAAAACTTGGTAGGTAGATGTATTCTGTGCACCGCTTTCCGATTTTACAAGAAAATTTAAAAAATATTTAAAATAAAGGGGGCTCCCCATACATGGAACTGAAAATGAAAATATTTTTTTTTCATGAAACCTATATGTGTGTGATATCTATAGACAGGTCTTTAAAAATGACATTAAGGTTTCTAAAATGACTTTTTCATAAAGTTAAATGTTTCAAAGATATACGCTTCCAAAGTGGTAAAATGTGTGTCCACCCCCTCTAACTTCTATAATAATGAACTGATAAATCTAAAATAACCTTTATACCTATTTTTCATTGCCTTTCTATGTGTAGGTTGACTGCCTCGGTGGCCTAGTGGTCGCAAGCGCGACTGAGCAAGCGGTCTCGGGTTCTATTCCCGGGTCGGGCCATAAGTGAGAATGGGTTTTTCTGATAGAAATTTCTCTGTAGTAGCCAGGAGTTTGGAAGTTGGTGGTGTGATAAGCCCCGTGCCTCGGTGTGCACGTTAAGCCGTTGGTCCTGCACTTGATCTCTCTCTGGTCGTGTTGGATTGCCTTCCCATCGAACAAAGAGAGTAAATAATATCTCCTGCGCATCTGGACTTGTGCACTATAATTTCTCCTGCGCATCTGGACTTGTGCACTATAATATCTCCTGCGCATCTGGACTTGTGCACTATAATATCTCCTGTGCATCTGGACTTGTGCACTATAATATCTCCTGCGCATCTGGACTTGTGCACTATAATATCTCCTGCGCATCTGGCTAAATCGATTATGTGATTGGCCGCCTTGGCTGAATCGGCTAGTAGAACGATATAAGTGTATGTTTTGTGATTACATTAAATCTTTTACATGAATATTAATTCCATAAATTATGAAATATTGGCAAACATTGGTACAAAACTAGAAAATTAAGACTTGATATCTATAAAAAATTGTTTAATACAGATCTTGTGAACATTTCTATGTAGGAATTCCCTGTGTAATTATGAATTTAGAAGCTTTATTGCTTTGTAGCTGATGAAGATTCTTTTAGATGTACAGAAGATGATTTTTTTTAAAAGCATTCCTATAATAAATTTATATACATCCACTGTCCTTGTACCAATGCGGGGCGTCAACTGAAAACTGAAAACCAACACTGGATGGATGTCTCTCGCCCAGCAAATGCCGAGTTGATCATGTTTTGTTTGGACATGCTCAGTGCAATTTTTGTTGTTATTTTGGTAATGTTTGTAAGTACTATTATAATTTATAGGTATAAGATATTGTGTGTCTATACTCAAATAAATGATTTTCTATTCTACATAAATAGCAGATGAGTAAAAGCCAATAAATCTCTACCAGATCCAGGAATTGAAACCATGACATAGTGATCAGTAGTAGCATTTACAACCACTAGATTAAAATAGTTAGGTTAACTTATTCATCTTTTGAGAACATGAATAATTATAATATCTTCAGAACTTAAAATGAGATACAATGGTCATGATTACCAATGAAAATTTGTGATCATGGTGCTTGCAACAGTACCGAAATATCAAAAACTCGAAATGATAAATAAACATGGTGAATATCCAATTTCAAGTTTTATAAGTATGTTACTGCGAATAATGAACAATGATTTTTATTTTGCAAATTGGTAAATTTTAATTACGTTATTTTTGGAAATTTCAACTAAAAGAGGCCGGTGTCTTCTAACTGTCCTAACCCTGCCCTGAGAAGAAACACCGCAATAAACTCAGAGGTCTTAAGTCTCTTTAGAAGTCCATACAATCTGTACTGGTCAAATCATATAAGAAACTTATAGGTTAATGTCTGAGGCAATCTTTTGAAGAAAGATGCACATAGGGAGCCCAGACAGAGGACACATATGTCATCATATAGCTCAACTTAGAACTTTAAGGAGCTCAACAACCAAGCATACCAAAGTAAGGATGTTTGTGTAGGCCGCAAAAAGTACTCAAACAGCCAGACAGTCATGTTTACCTTGAATATAACTTTTACATCATTCACATATGATTCACAATATGTTATGACAATTATGTAGATCAGTGTCTAAAATTTTCTGGAAAGAATCACAAAGATTGGAGTGGACATGTTAAGCCTTTGTCACATAGTCTGCAGTCACATAGTTTGGACTACTAAGGAGCTCAACATCTGTTAGTGACCATGTCAATTTAAAAACGTATAACAACAAAATCACTCACATAAGTCTGTCAGGGTACTGCTGCTGTATACGACCAGCTGCCACATAGTCGCTTATCATGTCAGCACAAACAAGAGATGGCTCCCAGCAATCCGGAGCAGGCTGGCAGAAGTTACGATGCTGCCTCGACTGCATCACACCTCGAGGGTCACGGACTAGTAGCAATACCTTCACATTTAACCTGAAGTAAAACCATTTCTTTAGTGTCTTATTTTGAAAAAATATTTCATTTAAAAAATTTCATAAACTTTTTGGCATACATGATTTTTACTTTATTCGCACCCATGGACTTTATTACGATATAAACATAACCCTCCTTCTTTTGCGGTTGGGTAAAAAATTGCAAATGGCCATTCCCAAGGTTCAAGCATTTCAATACCAAATTACACCCAGTACTTTCAAAGATTAGTGTGTTAAACAAAAATACACTTTTCACTTTATAATATTAGTATACATAGAAAAACTTTTGTTGCATAAACAAGCAGTAGGCTTATTGTGTTAAGTTATTGATCAGGAAATTAGAATAGAAATCAATACAATAACAATCAACTCACGCTTTGTCATCCAGTATTTCTTGAATGAGCCGCAATCTTAGACGAACTACCTTCATGGTATGAAAAGGAAAGAGCTTACATAACCGGGATGTGAACTCGGCATCATAACACAGTTCTTTCTTATATTTACAATGGTCCCAAAGTCTGGTATTATGGCTAAACTGATTCAGATGCTTACTTCCATACTTAAAATAGTCTTCTAAGCCATCATAGTTACATTTCAACATAGCCCTGATGGTGCCCAGGGCTTGGTCTGCCTCCGGTGGCCCCCTTATTTGTATAATTCCATACTTAAGTAATGGTTCATAATGATAATAAGTACCTGGGATTGCATTTAATACTTCTCCAAGAAATGTTGTTCCTGATCTCCATGTTGATATTATTAAACTTTGCAGGGGGCGGCCCCCTGATTCCATAACTAAATCTTCTAATACATGAGCACCAGTTTCTGTAAAGTTGTACTTAGAGAGCTGATATTTAATTTTTGATCTTGTTTTTTCCAGCAGCTTCTTGATATCAGGAGAACCATCATAAGGTACTGTAGGTATGTGTTGCGTATAGGTTTCCTCTCCGTATTCAACCTTTAAAAAGTTCCTAACATTTCTCCGGTTTTCCATGGACGGACGATAATATGTGTTATCTGCATATCGACTTCCAGCAAGAATTAGAAGAACACTGAGACCAAATGCGAAACATATTGAGTAAAAGTTAACTCGCCGCAACATCACGTTATAAAAACGAACAAAACAATATCGTAGATTTTTAAGGATGAAGATAATTTATTATACAATACGTGTACTACCAATACACACTCACTGTCATTTTTTATTGGATTTGATTGCATTTAAATTATAATTCCATATTTTTCGTTTCCGCGGAAACACCGCATTGCACCTTCACCGCCATTTTGGACGAATGACGTATGATTTGTCAAAAGTAACTTTTTAATTTTTCTTTGTATGACTACGGAAAGTTACATCACTCTAGGTAAGGCTAGCTTTTAAAAGCTCGAATCACGTTCACTTGTAAATAAAATAATACTTGAAGAAAAACTGCAATCTGACGCTTAGTCAAGCTCTATTATTATCTACAATATTTAAAATCATAATAAATCAAGAAGATTAGCACTAGCACTACGAAACTGTTTGCGTGACCAACTTACACCGCTGATATTCTTATAATAAACTGTTGTGAACGTTCGTCGCGGTTTGTTTAGGTATTTTACTAGTTCGGATTCACTGATTGGCCAATGCAGTAATATAAAACCGACAATTATTTATTTCATAGAACCTGATAAAAATCTATTACCGTTGATTTTTAATCAGTGAAGTTAGAAAACAATGTACTTAATATGTTTCTTCATTAGTACAGTAAATGGACAAAAAATCCCAAATTTATTACTTACATACTGGGGTTGTATTGGAACTTCGTCTTCACCTTTTCCTTTCGGATTACAACCGGTGAGGAATGCCAGCGGGTTGAAAATTAACCTGACCATAAAATGTAAATAGCCTTTAGCTGACACTGTGAACGAAAACGAAGTTGAAAATACATTGCAGATAATTTATTTTGAGAAGCCGCTTTTCAGCATTATCTTCTTTCGGGACATGCAGCATGCAGCATGGCAGTAGCAATCTTTCCTGGTCTTAGTATGCTTTAGGGTTGTACCCACATATCTAAGAAAGACTAGTACCTACGAAAGGAGAACTGCCCCGTGTTATGTAGAGTGTATCTACTTATAAGCATCTGGTAAAACTAGTTACCTATTTCGAATGGATCAGTTACCTATCTTAGATTTGTTAGCATACCTATATTATTATACTTCATTTTCATTTATTTTTTATTTCATGAATTTTAAATTCAAGATACTTACTTTTTTCTCAAGGCCCAAATCCTCACGGATGTTATACGCCCTGGAGTGGGCGAACGGGTCTGTCAGACTCAAACTGACTAAAACCACACTGTCACACTGACTTCCCTTGCACACGTGCGCCGGTGAGTGTTTCATTTGTGCCGTTTTGCCTCTGCGGGCCCTGTCTGATTAAGCGTAGGAAGTGAGGTGCCTGTCACTCCCGCCACCTCAAGTCTCATGCTCTAGGCGGCAGCGAACGTCCCCAAGTCCGCCGTCCATGGATCTATTTAGGGTGGCAGCCACAGGGTATTTTCTGTCCTCTGCCGACGCTTGGGGCGCCTTCTGCAGGCCGGGAGGTAACTCGAAATCACTCTCTTCCTTTCCGCGTCTTTCAGCTTCACAGAGGGAGATCACGACGTCCCACGACCCTGCGTTGCCAGCTATGGAACGAAACACAGCCTGCCGCAGGTCGAAGTTTACGATACTAATTTTACAAACATTGATTAAGATATTTAAGAATCTTGAGAAGCTTTTGCCAAAGAGTGGAAAAGTTCGGTTTGAAAGAGTTACGGAAAGTAATATCGTACTAGGGTCAGTCCACTCCCTTACTAGCATTTTTGTTCCATAAGTACATTGTGGTTTATCAATTAAGCTCGCGCTAAGCGTGACGGGTTGATTACAGAGAAGTGGACAACCAAACCCACAATTAACCTCCCTTCCTCTTGAGCAGGCTTGTCGTATATCTCAGAAGTTCCAATAGACTAGACACCTTCGTAACTTACTTTAATACTGGTTTCTTTACCACTGTTCAGATATAAGTACCTAGGTAGGGTATATTAAATTAAACCATAGATATGGTGAGTATTATTACTGTAATTTTAATAAAAATATACCTAGGTAATCAAACGTATTTACGTTTGATTACCTAGGTATAATGGAAACTTGTAATTCCATGTGAATATCTAACAAAGCGTGATGTTTTAATAGCTGAGTACAATACCACAATAAAAACAGCAATGCTCGGAAATAATATTTATATAATCATCAAATGATAGGTGTTTCATTATGTAGTCACTGAGTTTTACTAATATTTTTGTAATAATACCTACTGGCAAAAGTCGGAAATTAGGGAAGGACGTCGACCTAAATAATGTCATCAAAATTGTGTTCAATGTTCATTGAACACAATTTTGATGACGTCTTTTAGATTGTCAGGCACACAAACGGTCTGTGTTCTAGTTGTGCAGGTAACACTGTTACCTGCACAACTAGACACTTTTATTGCAGACACTGCAGCTGCTTTCAAAATGTTGGTAGAAAAGAGCTAAGACTTGTCCGTGACCAATTTTATTTACACAGATTAAGTAAGCCTTGGTTCTGTGATTAGAGCAATTTCTTGTTCCTAGGATACAATTATTATGATGATAAAAGTAACGAGAATAAAATAAAGCCCAAGCTTTAGTGTCGCACACGCCAAGTCAGCTCAGAGTGATTTACTTATTAAATTAATTCTGAACTTTTCAATTTATTTCACTCATTATTCTCATTTTCGTCCCTGTGTGGATTTATTTTTATAGATGGTAACCCACAAGTCCATAAGGACTACGAAAATACTCTGTACTGCGCCTCAGTGGCGTAACTACATATTTTGTTTGTGGCTCCTGGCAAATTCAGCGGATGCAGGGGCCCTCCCTACAAGCAAAGAGCTAACTTCGTAACTTTAAATTTTAAGAGCTTATTGACTGAAATCACAGATATCTACATTATTTTCTTTAACATGTCTTTAAGCATTTATGTGAGTAACTTACACACATAAATGCTTACATATATGACTGATAATAAACTAAATGTTGTATTAATAACTGTTAGGATCCTCTTGTGCTTACCGGCCTCTCGGACCGGGGCGGGGGGCTTATGGCCTGTGGCATTTTGCCCGTTATGCCCGCCCACCCTATTGTTACGACACTGCTGCGCGGCGACTGTACTCACATTTTGAAAATGACAAAAAAAATATTAATTAAAAAAGATTGTTGACTAAAATTTTGATTATTTTGAAACATTAGTAAGTAGGTATCAAGTTTCTAGAAACTAAACATTATTAGGTATCGAACTTAAATAAATAAAAAGATTGGTTATAAATTAAAATTCGAAGTTTTATTACAAAAAAATTCTTACTGTGCTCCATTTATGGCGCACTTAGGTACTCTACATTTTAAAATACTATACTTTGTAGCCAACTAAATGGCCCTTCCCAATAGTTTCTCCAATGAAGAACCACAAAGTCACCTCCAGACAGACAAGGAAAAGCAACCACGCTTGTCGCACCGTTAAGTACTTGAAACAATTGTTTTTGAAAAAATCTTTAATTAAATCGAAGTCCGCTGCGATTTTCTGCGAACAAAAAATAAGTAGGTAATTTGTCAAGGATCTTAAGTAACAACTTTTTTTGTAATGATAGAATGAGAACTGATTTCTATATTACAAGCAGTCGTGCGGGTCTTCGCTACCTCGGACTTTATCACGAAAAAAACATAATCCTCCTTTTTCCAATCGCGTAAAAAGCCTATAAACTTTCTCAAGCTTCAGGCAGTTGTCCGACTGCCGCCATGCCCGTTCCGGCGAGTAAACAACTAACTATCGGCGATTTACTCGCTCAAGAAACGCACAATGAACTAAACGTTCCGTGTAAACGAAAGAGATCCATAAATTAATAGTTGCTCTCTGACTATACACACTGCCGGCGACTACTCCCTTCTCTAGTTTTGTCGCTCAAGGACAAGAGCTGTCAAAGATAGATACTAGCTCAGCGACCACTCGGCGGTCAGAACTCACGTTGAGAGACCAACCAATGATAGCTCAACGACTAAACTATCGGAACAACACACTCGCTGCTCGCCAACTCGTTTACAGATGCTAGATCTACTCGCTACTCGTTCATCGTCGGCAGTGAGACAACTGCCTTAAGCTACTTTCATATCAAGCTAGTATTTTTCGAAGATAAGCGCGTTTAACAAACGAACTTTTCCGCTTTTTAATAATAGTATAGATACTGAATTTTAACGAAGAAGGTAGGTAAGTATAGGTACACATACAACGTGTAACGGAAACCCCATATCTATCCAAAAGGGCTGAAGACAACATTTGGTATGGAGTCTCTATGCACAGTTTCAGCACAAAATAACTGACTCAAAGAATTGATACCAAATTATTGGTTTCATATATTTCTTGAATACCAATCATAACAAACGTGTCACAGCACTACGAGGGTCAATAACTTTCCACGTCACTTGCCAATAACACGATAATTCTTTTCGTTCTTCTTAATTTGAAAAATTCGGTCTCTGGTATCAGTGTATTGGAATGAAACGTGTGTAGAACTTATTATAAAACTGCCTATTATAATAAGCATTACCTATCCCAAATTATAATGCTCCATATCTAAGACTTTTGGGGCAGGCTTCCTAGCGTTAAAGAACCGAATGCAGTGAAATACCAGATTTCAAATGGAGGTCCAAAATACCACATATTATTATTAGGTTCTCATGTTTTTGCCCGTGACTTCGTTCACCAGATTTTTTATACAAATTTCCGTCCCGTATTTCATATTTTGAAAAACATCTTGGATCTTCAACTTGGTATATATCTACACGCGAGTTTTTAAAGCAAGCGCAACGGACAGATAGACTGTTTCAATTTTAAAATTTGTATGGATTAGGTACATAATAATCTACATTCTCATCTTTTTTTTAAATTTGAGATCCAATCCAATCCAATCCAAAATATCCATCTGTGTAACGAAACTATTGCATGAATTCAAACTCTACGCCATCTACCAAGAGTAAAGGCAGAGATGTGAAATGTTGCTCAAATTTCTTAGTTCTCTTTATTGATATGTGTTGATAAAGGTGATGTGTTATTATCAGTGATCGGAATAGGTAGAGCTATTTAGGTTCATTGACCGCAAACATTGATGTTAATATGGATATTCCACGGGATTCCTACTGATACTACGGGATTTTATTGAATTTCTTTATTTTTGTCAACATGTATAAAATAAATAGTTTGTATGGTAATATGTTTTTGTACAACTTCAGAATAAAAATGTTTAATTGATTGTTGATTCTTGAATAAGAAATTGTTACTTAAAAAAATATATGTGGTTTAATGAATCAAGTTTATCTATTTATTATACTATCCTTAATCCCGTCCTTCTTATATTTACCCACCAGAAAGGAAGTGTAATCTTTCAATAGTCCTGAAGGCGAGAGTTTTTTTATGATTATACTACTTAAAAACCAAATCCCGGGACTCGGGGAATATCCATATTATTCTATCCTATGGCAAGTACAATAAACAGCTCTACCTATTCCGATCTATGGTTATTATCTATTAAATTAATATTTTATTTCTCCAGTCGCGACTGAGGAAATATAAAGCGATATATATATATATATATATATATATATATATATATTATATATAGATTAATTATATCATTGACAGACAGCGAAAAAGATAAACAAATAATAAACTGCTCTCGCTCACTAAGTAGCACGCGCAATGGAAACCACGAAACTATTTAGTAAGAATTACCATATTTGTAAAATCGCGTACGCTCAACAGGCGATTCTGACTGACTTCCTAAGAGCCAGGCTACTGATCCCCAACGTCACTTCTAGTCATTGCGTTGACACAGTATAATAAACAATATACACTTTCTTTTCAGACACCTTGTGCCTACTTACTAGCTTTCGGAACAGCCTACTATTGGCTAGGTATATTTCTACCTAGTTGCATCTCCATGCGCACACAATTTGATAAATAATCACCACTTGAAACCAGAAACCACTAACGGGAACGTTCTCACGAGATACCACCAATGCGGAAAGCAAGGTTAACTGACGGAACAAGGTAGATTTTTCGCACTGGCAGTTCACCCAAAGCGGAAAGAGTCATTTAAAGATTTTGATTCAAAAATATATACAACTACAATCACCTGAGATTTAAGAGTATTTTTTTGTTGATTATAAGCCTGCGTTTGACCATTATCTCACCTCATGGTAAGCGTATGACGTGGTTGAAGATGAAGCACGCTTACCTAGAAGTAACCTATTCACTCAAGTTATAGCTACAGGCAGGGAATTCCACTTCCTATCAGTATCTACCTATCATTCCTTTTTAGATGTCACTTATAAAAATAATATAATGGTCCGATGATTCTACAAAATAGGGGCGTTGAACAAACATTGTGGTGCATCGTGATTCGCGATAACGTACGTTGTTTGGGTGGTAATGGCATAATAATCATATACTTATAGCAACGCTCGGATTATTATTACGATTGGGACAAGACTACATGCCATTCTCTGCACATATTATAGGTTGTTATGTGTAGATTGTGGTATTGCACCTTTCTGGGGCAAACAGGACTACAGAGGTGCAGATATTACACGTTTGTGGCCCATTCACACTAGCTATTTAGATATTCGTGAGATTTACCTATATATATACTGAACAATAATTCGGTATAATTTCAATTCACCGCCATCAAGTTGATTTTAAAGTAACTGTTTGTATTAGGAGTTGCAATGGAATTTGATCTTTTTCTTATCTCATTAACGTCTTATTTTTCGGGTGGGGAAATCATCGAATGACTTCCCACTCAGGGTGGAGCGGAAGGGAGTGTATGAAGTATACATAGCAATAATTCACTCATTCCCATTCCATGTGTGGTGGGTTGTGTCGTGTTGAACACGACACAACCCACCACACCATAACACAACACAACAAACCACACCACATCACACCACACCACTAACCCACATCTGCCTCCTTTAACACACATACCTACATATTCATTATAGTTCTTAGTAAACCATGTCATTATATTATGTAGGATCATTATGTTATCACACGTATAAAAAGGTATATTTGTACACGAAGTTACAGTAGAACACTGACTCCTAAAGCCCGATTTACACTTCAATAAGTACAGTTAACTTGCGTCATCGGCGAGTTAGGTTGTTATTGTAGTTTGAACGGCGAAAGCGAGTTAAACAGTAAGTTGTTGATTAAGTTGAGTTAAATAGATCGCGATCCTATTTTTCGGCGAGTCCAGTGCGAAGTAGCCCCCTCTCTCACGTCTCCCGCACCCCTCCAACTTAACTGGCTGGTATGTAGACGGGCGAGTTTAGTACAGTCCATAACACAGTCCATAAATTTGTAGGTTGCGGCCGCGAACACGTGTTATTTTCTTTTCTTCTTCTCGGGCAACTTATGACTACTGACTCGCCTACGTTTGGACGCTACTTACAACTTACTACTTATTACTTAACTGTCTGAGTTCTTAACTGGCTACTGTACTTATTGAAGTGTAAATCGGGCTTTAGTCACAGGGTCCCCCCCTAGTTTAGGAGGCAGGGTCTTTCACTATGTATGCAACCTTTCACTAAAATTAAAAGTTCCTATTGTGTTTTTGTAATAGCTTTGTAAACTAAGGTTCTTGTGTTAATAAACGTTATTTTATTTTTATTATTATTTTTTTATTCATTCAGTCACCATTCGCAACCTGTCGGTGTAACATTGTTCCTTTTTTAATTATGCATAATTCAAAATGAAGTCCACTTTATATCTTTATTTTATGTGGTTTTATTATCAACAACTGCCACAGGGAGTATCAGACTTCTATAGACTAATAACCCTTCTGCACTTGCCTATCAGGATCACGGAATTTCGTTAGAAGTTCTAACGAGATTCCGTGAACATTCGTTTCGTTATTATTCGTTCCGTTAGAACATTCCCGCAACGCCGGCAGGACCACATAAAGTCTGTTGTTTTAAAATTTGATAATTATGTAAAATTTTAATCACCAACTAAAATACCTAGGTAGGCAGAGCCTATACATAGGTCATATATTTTCAAACTTCTTCTGATTTAACATGCACTTGACTCGATTTTTTTTTACTTTTAGGTACTACTACTATACTACTTTCTGTAAAGACTAATTTCATTTCGGCATCTGATGATGATAAATATTTTGAACTCCATAAGAGGATAAGTATTTATTTAAGTTTATTACTTACATCCATTTCAGACATGCGAGGTACAGCCATCTCTACGGTGTAATATCCTTTAAGAACTCGCATTTTCTTCGTGAGCTCGGACTTAGTCGCAGCGTTTACCTTTTCTAAACCCGTACGGAAGAATTTATAATGATAAGAAGAGGTATAAGTAGGTACAAATTAATTTTAAATTATAAATACTATGTTAGTATAACTAGTTCGACTAAAACTGTCATTAAGTTGTGAGTAGGCAGAGAGTAGTGGTTTTCAAATCAGTGTGAGTAGAACACTAACTCAGTTGTCCCACCACCACCGACGATTAACGAGTAGCGAGTAAAGCTAGCAACTGAATGTGACTTGGCAAGCAGTGAGTGTGTGGTTCCGATAGTTGTATCACCAGGCTTTCATCTAGTTGGTCTCACGTTGTGAGTGCTGACCGACAAGCGAGCATCGCTGAGCAAGTATTATCTTTTACATCGAAAAAAACGTAGCTCTTCAACTATCTCCACACCAGTCAAATCAATGCAATCTATTGCTCCGTTTTGATGTGAAAGACGGACAAACAAACACACTTCTGCATTTATAATATAACGAACAAACGAAAAATTTATAAATGAAATAGGACACACACTGCAATTATTGAAATCGGTGGAGTGCAAAAGTGGCTTCATTTATGAAGTGTGGAATGGCTTTAGTGAAAACCTTCCTTTTTCTTCATTCATTCGGAATAATATAACTTACCTTTCATAACTTCCATCAGTTTCTCCTTGTTCCTTGTTATAGCTGGTTTGTATATTTCAGACAATTCGTGCATCATCGTCCATCTGCCACCTGCGCATACATCAAAATATTGGATAACAACCTTCTGCCCATGAATTCGTTCGCGTGAAAAGATAATTCTGTTTTCTTCGTTCTTTTCGAGTTTTTATAGTACCGTAATTGCGCTCGTAACATCATCCAACAAATTGCCTATGCCACTCTTCTGCCAATCTTTTAACTAACTCTAAATGAAAAATCTGTAATACGTTGCACCTTTTTGACGTGAAAGGTGGTTAAACAAACAGACAGACTTTCACAATTTTAATATTAGAATGACGACTTGCATAATGATGATGAGTCCATAAAACATTGGCGAAGTTCTGTTACTCTAAATTTCACCCGACAGGCTCATAAGGTGTACACCTAATGTTTATTCGAAAATAATACAAAGTTTTAAAAACACAGAATGTATAGACAGTATCATATACGGGGTTACACTGCACAGCACAGCTGAGATGAATATACTTACGGAAGATATTCGCCAATTTTGCTAAATTCACACCGATGGACATTATGATTTTTTAAGAGTATGAGACTACGTTTATAATTTGTTAGACGTCTTTCTAATCGTCTATTCAGGGCTTTTTTTTAGGGCTCTTTTTCGCTACGATTTCTTATACTATTGTGATTTAAAAGCTGTCAGAGACATTTATGTCACAGATAACTTTAAATAAGTCAGATATGTTTACTAAAACATAGTGTATTACACAAAGAGAATGTAATACACTATGTTTTAGTATTACATTCTCTTTGATGTTTACGAACTTAAAGTCATTTTTTTTTTATTTTATTCTTCAGTTCATTCAAAGAGTCATCCAAAGAGTATGTAAAACCTAAAGTCATCTATGACATACATAATTAGAACTCTATGCAATGTATAATACTTAAATAATTTGCCGAGGGCATCTAATTATTTGAAATAAATTAAATTAAATTAATTTATTGGCCGAGGGTATAAATGCTATAGTTTAAGCTATGGTCTAAAAATGCTATAATATCCTGAGTTATTTAATCATGGATTTGGCAAAAATATTGAAACGGACGATTAAGCTCATAATTGCTTAAATTCCAATCTTAATTTGCCTAGCCTCTTTCCAACTATGTTGTGGTCGGCTTCCCGTTTGCAGCTGTAATCTGCAACCGTATACAGCTGAGTTCCAATAATAGGGTACATTATGCATGTTTTATCATTTGCTTAATAAATTATTTATTAAGTCTAGTGAGCGATTACGAAATATTTTTAAGGTATCTTCATGAGTGACAAAGTTACAAATAGATCAAAAGTTGATAATTAGAACGAGAACTTTCACATAGACTTTGACTTTTCAGAGTCCTAGAGTCCTAGATTTCCTAATAGCTATAACAGTGAATAGGTTACTTCTAGGGAATCGTGCTTCATCTTCGACCAAATCGTTGTTTACCAATTTTACCATCAGGTGTGATAGTGGTGAAACGCGAGCCTATCATCCAGCTTATTCTTATTCCCTCAAATAACTAGGTAACGCATTATCACTCTGCCAACAGGCAGAGATGGCGGGAGATCGTGCGGAGAGCTGTGACCGCCCCTACCATTAACGCCGACGCCTCTACGTGACTGCGACTGCTTTGCCAAGAGCGAAGCGACAAAGAAGAAAAACACGATAGCCCCAGACAAGACAGGTGTCAGATTTTCAGTCTTCTACTATTTTTAACTACTTTCAAAGATCGGTAAATGATAGCCAGGACCAATGGTTTAACGTCCTACCGAGGCACGTAGCATTCTTGGTTTAATGACCAATCCGTGGATTGACCTGGTCAGCCGTTGCTTTTAGCTTCGAGCTCGTGCTATGCTCTTTTCTTACTTTCTAGGTGGCGCCATGTTCGCGGCGATGAAATATAAATATTTCATGTAAATATAAAACAGGAAGGTTCTAATCAGCGTCGTGTACTATAAAACGAAGACAAAAACCTGGCCATGGCCACTACTAATGAATAGAGGTTGGTATGGATCCTGTTTTTTTTTTAAGGATGTGGGATGTGTGTCATCATGCGATGACTACCTTCCGATCTGGGCGAAGCGGGAGGGTGTGTCAGAGTTTTACTGACTAAAACCCATCCGTGTTCCGTCGAATACATCGTAACGAGTAATGTACAGTGTACGAGCTCTGCCTAGTTCTGGCCGGCATGCAATGACGAAGCTCGAGCTCAATACTCTAACAAGATACTACGGCCCCGGAACGCAACGGAAAATGAAAGAACAGAATGGGTTTTTAGTCAGTAGAAATCTGCTACTCCACTCCATCCAGAACGGGAAGAGTAATTTAAAGATTTCCCCCTAAAAATAGGGGGTGGAATTTAATTTTCTAATTCAGGAATCGACCTCGGCAGGCATTAGCCTTGAAGAACGACCCGTGCGGCTTTTATTATTTAGCCACCAGCTCCTCACTTAGATATACATGTATACATACAATAAAACAGTAAAAAAAGTGTCTGTACATTTAAATTTTATACAAAAATAATAATTGAGGTGGGTTAAAAAACGGTAACACAGCAAAAATTTAAACAAAATCTGTCTACACGCTAATTTCCGGACCTACTGGATGGATTTTAATGAAATTCCCACGGGATCAGGATTTACGCGGGAAATCCTCCCACGCGAAAGTAGTTGCGGTAGTAAAAAAAATTGAAGTGTCTGTTTGTGTGTGTTTTCGCCTCGGTAGCTTCTTTAACGGAACTAAAGGAACTACTAAGAACAATCGGAATTCACAGGATCGCGATTTATGTGGGAAAAAATTCCCACTAAAACGTTACGGGGACATCTAGTAAAGAAATAATAATCAATATCAAACCACGCTGTTATAATTATGTTGTACCCCAAAACATATGCGGTGTATACAAATTTATTTTCGTTGGTTTATAACCTGATAAAAAATCACAAGGTAAAATATTTTTTGTGGTTCAAAAATGTAATTTTCTTCATCATTAATTTTATTAAACATAAAACTTGTTTCAAATATTACTTAAGTTCTTAGAACAATTATAAACATAGCTTACTAAATGTTCAAAATGTTGGTTATAAAAAAATATCTATCACAAGGCCGGAGTACACAATTCGCGCCTTTAGTTGTTTTTGTACAGTTGGGTCATACTTACGAACCATTTTGGTAAACGACAGGATAAAGGAAGAGATACTGAAGGTAGAAGTTTCTTTTTCTTGGGTTTTTTTTTAAATTAGGAAAACTGCTGCTGAGAAAATCCATTAATTCGCCAAACTAAACCCACTGGATAGTCGTAGTACTTGCGACCACTAGACAAATGAGGCCCTAGACAAGAACTACGTTGTTAGATTTTTTTATTTGCATTTTCTTTCAGATCAGCAGTTGCAGGTCTTTCATTAAGTGAATTTCACTTAGATCCTTTCAGTGGTTTCTTGTTAGTCCTGGCAGCTTTTTTTGATGTTTTGCCTTTGCGTTTATCCTTTGGCTTAGTTTTGGCTTTGGCTTTTAGATCTTCTTTTGGTTTTGCAGCTGCTTCTTTAGCTTTCTTTTGTTCAGCTAAAGCTTTGGCTTTTTTAACAGCTTCAGCAGCCTTCATTGCTATTTCTTTGATACGTTGGGCTTCTTTTGCCTTCTCTTCGGCCTTAAGTTTATTCTCATGTGCTTTTAGTGCGGCTAAGATTTGCTGTCTTTGTCTTTCTTCTTCAGCATCTATTTCTTTTATTCTTCCATCTATAGTGTTAATGAAACTGTTTGTCACCTTTCCAGCAAACCTTTCCATTTTCTTACCAAATGGTCCGTTAAAAAAGTTTACAGTCAGAGGCGGTACCGCTTCAACTTTTAGATACTTCCATGAAGTAGCTCCAAAACTCTGTGCACATTTTGCGGTATCTAAAATAAACGTAAATAACGAATGAAAATATATATATTATGTTTGGTTATGTCATCACCATTTTATTATACCTACCTACATTTCTATAAGGAAGCTTATAAATTATTTTTTATCTTTCACTCTCATTTTGGCGTTTTGTAACTCTTTCTCAAGATACATGATTTCGTTATGTAGCTGTTTGTCACGCATTTCTTGCATTTTGTTTATCATTTTGCTGACAAAGTTCACCAAAGAGTTTTCTATTTTATTAAGAAATCTATTGTCCACAATCGGCTTGGCACGAGAATTAGTAATATAAGTCTTAATTGTATCCCAACCTTTTGAAACGTAAGGTTGAGCTTTGTCCAGAGAAACTGTGAACAAAACAAATGCGGAATTATCACGAATATTATATTTACTTGAACTAGTTACCTTCCATGTAAATCAATTGATGATAAATAATTATGTATGTATAAATACCATTTGGTGTGACCCACTTTTGTTTTGTAACAGTTTCTTTAAAATATTAGTAATATTTAAATAGAGTACATACTTAGTGTTACGTCAAGAGCCTTCCTGATCATTCTGCTTGCCATTTCTTATAAAATCTACGCTTTTAACAACTGCTTTAAAAATACCAATAATTTGCTTATAGATTCAAATGACATAAATGTAACAATTAGGCCTGTCTATGCTTGACCTGGTGGTAGGAAGTGAAACCAAGGTAACCAATATGTTAAATGACAAGTCCTGTCATTTTTCGATTACTGGCAGCATTGAGATAGGAAAAGACAGTTCTATACCATATTCCTAATTTACTCATTCTATTCCTTCTACCACTGGTAAACTAGTAACACATTACAAAAGCTGTCATTAAAACAGTGTATTACATACTCTTTGGCTGTCATGTCATGTTTGCGTACAAAGTATTATTTTGGTTTTTTTAAATACTTTGCTTTTCATCAACCAAGATACTTAACTTAACTGAACAACCTCCTGCGTTTGATGGTCTATTATTCTACACGTGATATTGGCAAAATTGTGGTGGCTCCTCCACAAACGCCATTTAACAAGAGTTGAAGTTGAGATAGGAAAAGTAGGTACCTACCTAAGTCAGTGACCGGCAGCGCCGTAGTATATAATGTATTATTATATTATGTATTGTACTATTATATTATTTATTGGCTGGCTTCACAGCTATTCGGGAGACCCGTACGGGCTGCCTGTGCGCGGAAGAGCCTTACGGGTCCCGCCCGCAGTGCTCTGAAACGTGGGTTCAGGACGATACGGTTGCTAGCGGGAGACAGTCGGTTACAAAATGAATGCATACGTTTTAAAAATTATTGCTTTATATTTAATTTGTAAGAGACGATGACGGCAGATAAAAAGACTATGGGTACATCCGGTCCTCGAAGCGAGATGTTTCAAAAGTGCATTTTTCGACTTAAACCATAAACTCAGGGACGATCCGCGCAATTTTTTCAATTATTTTCGTATGTCGATTAGGTACTAGTTTTGATGAATTTCTAGCAAGGTTGGAGAATAGAATAAAACATCAAGACATGTTTCGTGCTGCTATACCTCCAATTGAAAGACTGGCGCTTACTTTGAGGTAATTATATTTTATACTACACCTGCTTGAAAAGTACCTTGATACTTTATCAAATTTACGGTAGAAAGCACGTCATTGCATATCGAACAAATATGCGGGGAGAAAACGCATCTGAGCGGGAGAGAAAAGTGTATGAAAATCCATTTCTTACGTGGTTTTTCTTTTTTAATTTTGGGTAAGACTATGCGCCGGTAACCTAAATATCAAAAGACAAAAAGTTTTTACAGTGAGTTTTTATCTCCAAGTTCGCAAAATGACACTGGCCACTAGCTATGTGTTGGATGGTGTCGGGCTGGCAGTGCGACCCTGCGGCGGCAGAATAAACAATTTGAAAAAAGAACATGTGAAAATTGCAGAAATGCAGACGCCATTGGCGCCATTTTCAATTTGTGTGTTGTTTGAGGATTCAGTTTTCGTAGAAAGTAGAATAAAACTATCAAAATGATAAGTAGTGATAGTGATGATGAAGATTTTTTTACTCCGCCGCAGTTGAAGGAAACAGCAAAAATACTGATTGATAACTACGAAGTAATATATATGTCAATGTTGATAACCTTTTACCACAGAAATCAATTAAAAAATATAATAAAACTTATGACGATTCTTGCAATGGAAAAGTGAAAAAAATGCGGCATCTTTTTCTGAAACTGTTTTGCTAGCTTATTTCAGTGAAAAAGCGCAAAAATACAAACCAAGTACGTTATGGTCAAACGACACCCTTGACGGTAATCGGTCACTTTCTCCTCTCGGTGAACAATGTACTATTATTATTCTTTTTTACATTATTTGTTGTACGTATTTATTTTAGAAAGAAAGAAAAACATTTATTTGGGTAACAAGCAATACAGTAAATAAAATAACACGTATATAAATAATCACTAATAGGTTTTATTTAGATTTATTGTTAACATTTTAAGATAGGGAATCATTTGTGGGCACGATGAATGAAGACTCGCCAGAAGTACCCAGTTGTACACTGTATATTGCTGTCGCAGATTGGTATCCGGGTTGCATTTGGGTTGTTTTGTAATTTAAATTTGAGTAATCCAATAAACAGGGTTTACATTGTACTGCGTCTATGAGAAATCCCGTGTCAATAAATCGACTCATATCGACTGTACTCCCGGAGCACGAGCGAGCGTTCTGCGTCGCTGTGAAACGATGAATGAGCTTCGACGAGATCGCGGCAGGCAGTATGCGGTTGGGCCCGGGCGCGAGACGCGGGTCGCATGCGCACCAACCCGCGTCGCAGTGAAACGATGTAGATGTTATAGCGCCTAATGCCTCCTCTACACCTGCCGCCATAAGGAAAAAAGACGCATCTAACATTTTTTTCGAAAATGAGTTAACTATCTATATATTCTTAATCAGAAAAAAAATGGCATCTGCCAGTATTTTTATATTTCACATAAATTAAATAGAACCCTATGAATCTCACTGTTAAATAAGACGTATCTGCCATATTGATTAAATATTACTAAATAGAAAAGACATTTCTGCTTACACTAAGTTGAAAAGACGCATTTCAGTAGAAACGTCTTATTTTTTTACAAAATATTTAATTCTTCATACAATTAAAAGACACTTCTGCATAGTCATAAGAAGAAAAGACTGTTCTGCGTAGATGTGCCTTTTTAACTTAGTATTACGAAAAATAAGCAGGCGCAAGTGGCAATTGTGCCCTTTCTACTTAGTATTGCTAGTTATATGGGGTGAAGTGGGGCTCGCGGTTAGAATACCGCCCTTCAGTTGCGTCCAGGCAGTCAGAGAAACGCGCGCGGCCCTTCGTGCTTTAATAAATAAATAATCTTTTATTTCAGACGTTAGATCCATTTGGATTAGTATACAAACAAATCTTAGAAGCTACCAGAAACATAAAATAAAATACTTAACAACTACACCACATTGGCATGTAGGTGTACCCAATGTCCCAAAAAAGGGCTGTCTTATGTGTCTGCTATCGAATTTAGAATGCTGTTGGGGCTGACACGTACCCTGCGCACGATGCAAGTGCATCGTTGACGCATGAAAGCATAAAAATCGTCTATTCCCGCGTTGGCGAACATGCCCGAAGTACTGCAGTAGCGCGGCAACCCCATCAACACCTTGAACGTATTATTATACTGTACCCGCAGGAAGTTATATGGCAGGTTATAAGCAGGAAGTATGCCTCCTGAGTGTAGATAACTCACAGACTGCATATGTAGAAAGAATGGCAATACACTGTAAACAGCGTAGTCCTAACGAACAGACAACGCCCTACGCTCACGCTCAATGTCCAGACCGACTTTTAGGTCTTCAGAAACCCAGTGGCCCGGATACATGAAAGCAGTGACTTGCTTTGATGCAATACCTACCGCAAAGTTTTAACTGAGGCACAATCGGATAGAACTTGTGCCTGCCTTAGAAGACTAGTAGCTCACTCACTCTTTTTCACGTTTTATCGAAGCCCATGGATCTCCGCGAACCTTTCACACATCGAAAGCACATTTCTCATCGCATTGATCGAAAGGCTCAGCAGCACCATATCATCAGCATAACTAATATTTTTAACGCTGGTTCCATCCACGTGACAACCCTGATAAGTGCTACAGAGCTCAACGATCAATCGGTTCATGACAAGCCACCTTGGCTCACTCCGCAATTCAGCCTATATTCATCCGACAACGATCCTGCCCATCTGACACAATTTTTACCATTTTTTGAACCGAAGTATTGATATGACTTCCTTATCCACGGACGTATCATTCATAAGCTTCTGCCACAGCAAGTCATACGACACCAGATCAAACGCCTTGGAAAGGTCTAAAAAACACGCGTTAACAGGCGTTTTTCTAGACGTGTAGTACTGGACAGTCTGCTTAAGCGACAGTATGGCAGTTTCTGTAGATAGACCAGGTTTTTACCCAAACTGTGCATCATGCAATTCGATACGAGTCGCCATATATTTATCAAGAAAATTATCTAGTACCTTGGCCAAGACTGATCTGATGCTTCCCCGGTCTTATCTTTCACAACGGGTACAACTATCGTTTTCATTAAGTTGGTGGGCAGATGAGAGTGACTTAAAGAGTGAGTAAAACATCGCCAGCACTCTTGGCAGAGGTAGTCATACCCTGGAGATTTGCCTCTTACCATGCTTTTTATTACAGTGGCGACACTTTTCGCTGAGAATCTCACATTTAATTCCATCTCAAAATCCTCAGTATTCAATATCTGCGATGTTGGATTATAAGTAGATCAATATCAATTTTAAAATGTTTTACAAACAAGTTAGCTACGAGAGCAGATTCATGTTGCCCAGCTACACTCACAGGGATGCCCGGTCCTGGATTCAATTTATCTATATTAAATCTTTAGATTTGTGATGCTCGGCTAAGATGTCCATTTTCATTTTATTTTGGTTATTCTGGCACCATCTTAGTTTCGATTTAAATGTCTTCCTCTTCACACACAAATTGTACCTCTTTATAATATATAATATCATACGGATCCCTAACATTTTTGAAAATATTCTATCGCAAATGTTCATCAGGAATAATGAAAAATTGTAATGGAAAAAGAATTTTTGAAATCGGTCCAGTAGTTTCGGAGCCAATTCAATGCAAACAATCAAATTCTTCCTTTTGCTTTTCTTTCCTCTTTATAATACAAATATACATACAAAGCTCTGATTCCTGTGTTAACGTTCAAACTTATTAACGTATACTTAGATAATATTGATTATTTTTGTTTTTGGATAGGTTTAAGCTTAATATTTCATGAAAAAAACTCATGAAATATTATAAGTCGTAGTGTTAGTTTGATCTCACTCAAGTTTATGTCGAAAATTTATTTATTTTAAGAGATTCCTTACAAAGCTGTGATAATTATTATTAATGTTTACTATAATTAGTACAAATTTAGGTAGTTTTATTTATAATTAATCATTATTTTTTTAAGAGTTTAAAACTTAATGTTGGGAATGGTGTGTAATTGCTATTTAAAAAAAAAATATAAGGTAGTTTCTCATATTTTTTTTAAACAAGATAATTATCGTGTTAAAATGTACTTCAGTTTATAACATAAGATGTTTTGATAAGGATCCCACAAGGGGCAGGTATTTTTTAAGTTAAATGAGTATTAGTATTACTAAGTTGAAAAGCAGCAAATGGCTATTAGCGTCTTTTTTATTTAGTTAACTAGAACCTGGTAACAAACACATCATCACTAAGTAGGAAAGGCGTTTAAAAAAATACTACGTTGAAAGGACGTTTCTAGCCAGAAGCGTCTTTTCATTGCAGTGAAACTTACTTTCTTATATTTTTTTTGCTAAAAAGAAAAGGAAAAAGTTATTTAATTAATACATAAAATTAAAGTAATAAAAATTCTCATATAATTTCTGAAAGATCAAACAATAATACACACTTTTGCATAACAAAATTGTAATAAGGTTTATTTCCTTTCGCACAGCGAATTTTTTAATTTTTAAAACACGTTTTATTTTTTTTCTCCGTTTCGTACTTCATGTAGATGCGTCCTTTTACCTTATGGCGGCAGACACGTCCGCAGACGCGTCCGCGGACGCCATCTGCGGATGCGTCCGCAGGCGTGTAGAGGGGGTAATTTGTGCATCTGTTGTAAGTATTTAACGTCCGCAGACGCGTCCGCCTCGAACACAGACTGGTTAAGTAGACGCACAGCCTTACTGAGCTGAACTACGAGTGGCCCTACCTAAAAAAAAAAAAGTCCGCCTCGAATCCGATTGTTGTCGGTTTTTGTGGCACAGCGCGGACGTCCGGCGTCCGTCCACACGTCTGGCAACGCATCAGTTTAATCGGAGTTGCGGTTAAGAGTGCACGCGCTTCTTGCGGTTTAATTCTTGTTGAAATGGCTAATAATATGAGCACCGAGGAAACTTTTAGGTTTATTAAGCTATAACAAGCTGAAAACTGTTTGTAGAACCCCAAAAATAAATACAAGAAAAATAAAAATGTTGTAAGTGTACCTACTATTTTAATACTTATACCTAATTTAAATTAATTCAAAATTCCTAATTTTTTAATAACTCTACTGCGATGCACACTCACGTAGTAGTTAAAAGTACTAAATAAATAAATAGCTGCGGCAGCTACGGTCTCAATATCCATTTTTAAACGTGCGTGTTGCGTCTTTCGAGAATGAACCTAGACTGATCGACCTGCAGGCGTGTGGACAGCTCATGGTGATCCATCTGCGGACGCATCCGCGGGCGTCCGCGGACGCATCCGCAGACGTGTAGAGGAGGCTTAAAGTCTCAACAAGCAGGCGGGACCCAATTGAACATATTTTTTTAAAATGGGATGTATCCGCCTGCTTGTCACTTTAAAAAATAAAAATGTGCTTGTTTCTTTCACTTCAGTTGAGCAGCCGGGTTTTTTAGATTTTTTAAATAAGTTTTTTTTTTCAACCTTTTAGTTAAAATATTAATTAACATTTTTTTAGTTTTCCCGGTCGTGTCACATTGGCACTCCACCGGATTCAGAAAGTGAGTCCATATTTTTAAACTTTCTCATTGTGTTATTTTGCTAGTATTACACTAATGATAAACATAATATTTTAAATCCTTATGTTAAGCCCTTTAATTTGATACCCATATTACAGTATTTAAAAAAAAAAATTTTTTTTTCACCTTGTATAATGGCTTCGTACAGCCGCCATATTTAATTTTTTTAAATGTCACCTATCTAAGAACACTCGGGCAGTTAAGACAAATCTAACGTATATACTTCAATTGTGTGAATCCGTTCAGCGTTTCTAGAGATATGAGGTAATAAAGAATATTACATACATACAAGATACGCGCGAAAAACATAACCCTTCTTTTGCAGTCGGGTAATAAATAGCTGCGGCAGCTACGGTCTCAATATCCATTTTTAAACGTGCATGTTGCGTCTGTCGAGAATGAACCTGGACTGATCGACCTGCAGATGTGTGGAC
The DNA here is from genome assembly GCA_943138885.2 of Tholera decimalis. Classification (NCBI taxonomy): domain Eukaryota; kingdom Metazoa; phylum Arthropoda; class Insecta; order Lepidoptera; family Noctuidae; genus Tholera; species Tholera decimalis. The sequence goes on along the minus strand of OW964549.2, from coordinate 36,117,655 downwards.
AGCTCGTGGCGATCCATCTGCGGATGCATCTACGGATGTCCGCGGACGCATCTGCAGACGTGTAGAGGAGGCTTAACATGTGCTCCCGCTCCGGGCGCCCATACTGACAGCCCGTACAGATCGTCTGTACAGCAGTGAAACCAGCCTTATATACACTTTGGGCAGCGCCACCACCGCTGTCCATCACCGGGTCATGATTTTTTGGATGCTGTTTTTTTATAACTTGACAGTACTGTATTGTCATTCAGTATTTATTTAATTTAATCATAAAATTACTTTAAATATTTTTCAGGCATCGAGCGTACCAGTAATTTTAGGTTTGTGTAAAGGGGAATTCAAAGTCGTGACGCGTAAGGCCGTGCGCGCACTGCGTTGCGTTTTGGAAACGCAAAATCTGTGAAGTATGGAGTGTCATAGAAGTGCGCGCACTGCGGTGGAATAAACGCGTGCTATAGAGTCACTGGTGGCCCCGGTCATTCTACCGGTGCGGTAGAACCAGTGGCGGATCCAGGGGGGGGGGTCATGGGGGTCATGACCCCCCCCTGGGCTAGGTCCAGGACCTAGGTGGAACGCTAATTAAAATTGTTAAACATAATGTTTTTATATATTTTGTCACAATATAGTTTTATTTAAGTACTTTCAATATTTAATATAATAATTTTTTTGAAGGCAAACGCATTATTCGGGAACGAACGCATCCAAAATTTGAATTTTACCGCGCCACCGCACGGCCGCCTCCTTTCATATCTCACATTTCGTAGGTATGACACTTGCGCGCGCTTTGTTTCGACTAACGTCTAGCTAGATCTAACCTCAATCGGAACGACTAAACTTTAGTAATAACCTGACCTTATTATAAAACCATTTCTGACCTTATTTTAAATTGTGATATTGAGATGTACCCTAATATAAGATTTTATTATGTATTATGGCTACACTACCTGTTAGTGTAGCGACAGCGAAAATTACAAAAAATCAAATCGTGTCTGAGAGCTTTTATGGTTGAAGAACGTCTAGAACCGGACTGGCACATCTCCACGTCCATAAAGATGATGATGTTCATCCTGGCCGATTTCGGCTATGGCGACTGTATGATGGCTATTTTATTCAAACACTAGTACTCACGCGGGGCTTCGCTCCCGTGGATTCTATCACGGTAAAAACATAACTCTCCTTTTTTGCAGTCGCGTAAAAAGTAGCCTATAACCTTCCTCAAGCTTCAAGCTACTTCCATACCAAATTTCATCCAAATCCACCCTGTACTTTCGAAGATTAGCGCGTTCAAGCAAACAAACAAACAAACACGCTTTTCCGCTTTATAATATTATAGTATAGATTAGAAAGCTCTAATAAGCGCACCGTCGGAGAGCTGAACAATCGCTTGGTTGTTCAGCTCTCCGACGGTGCGCTCATTGGTGACTGGCGTACCCACATTTCGCTGAGAATACCATGTTGCATGTAGGGCACGTTAAGATTTTCGTAGTCGCTTTTAGTTTCGCCGGGTTGAAAAAACTACTTAGGCTACACGGACTACAATATCCTACCGATCCTGCCAATTATAGACCTCCATCTGTGTAAAGTAATGGAAAGGTTACTCAACAACAAGTTGCTGGCATACCTTGAAAACAATGAGCTCCTCAGTGACCGCCAGTATGGCTTTCGCCGTGGTTGGTCCACCGGAGATCTTCTTGTGTATGTCACGCACTGTTGGGGCGAGGCCATTGAGAAACACGGTGAAGCCCTTGCGTTATCCCTCGACATCTCAAAGGCCTTTGACAGGGTCTGGCACGCTAGTCTGCTGAGCAAGCTTCATGCATGCGGTGTCCCTGCTGGCTTATGCAACTGGATTTCCGACTTCTTGAGTGAGCGGTTGATCCGAGTGGTCATCGATGACTGCTCATCGGATCTTATGGCAATTAAAGCCGGTGTCCCTCAAGGGTCTGTTTTTTCTGCGACTCTTTTTCTGCTGCATATCAATGATCTACTTCAGCTGGGAGCAGTTGGGTACGCGGATGACAGCACAGTCTCAGAGAGATACTTATCCAGTTCTAGAGCTGACTGGGACGAAATTGCCACTCTCAGGTAGAGCGCATGAATTTGACATTAAATCTCGTTTCCCAATGGGGTGATGACAATCTGGTCAAATTCAACGCTCTGAAAACACAGGCTTGTCTTTTCAGCGCTAAAAGGAGCCCTTTTGAATTGGCCCCTACTTTCCAAAGTACATCTGTGCCAGTTACCGATTACCTGGAGCTTTTGGGCATGGAGTTGACGTCAGACCTCAGCTTCTGGTCAACCGTCGAGTCCAGAGCTCAGACTGCAGCAAAAAAGTTGGGAATCCTACACAAGGTGAGGCGGTACTTCACGCCTGGACAGCTTCTAAATCTATATAAAGCACAGGTCCGTTCCTGCGTGGAGTATTGCAGCCACTTGTGGGATGGCTCTGCAAAGTACCAACTTGCTGCATTGGACTCGATCGAGCGCAGAGCTAAAAAGCTTATAAGCGACGAGGTGCTAGTGGACAAACTTCATAGCCTGGCTCATCGGCGAACCGTTGCTTGCCTGTCGGTTTTCTACAGATTGTACTTTGGGGAGTGTGCGCAAGAGCTCCATGATCTGATTCCTCCATCTCCCTTTCACTACCAGTCTACCAGATGCACGGCTGGGTACTACCCACACTTGGTTGATATACCGTCTTGTCGTACCAAGCGCTTCTCCTCCACATTTATTCTGCGCATAGCCAAGCTGTGGAATTCTCTGCTGGCTTCTGTGTTCCCTGCCACTTAGGACCTTTCAGCCTTTAAAACACGAGTAAATAGGCATCTTCTGGGCTCGCTAGTCCCATCGTAGACCTTATCTATCGCTTACCATCACGCGAGATTGAGGTCAAGAGTGGGCTCATCAGTAATAAAAAATAAAAAAAATAGAATGCGAACAAAGTTGGTGCCAATACACATTCCTGTTCGACTCCACAGGTGACTGAGAAAGATTCTGATTGTTCATCATTGATTGTGAAGTAACATGACATGTCATCATGTAAAAGCCGTAAAAGCCGTAAAAGCCTTACAAATTTATTCGGACAACCCAGTTTAGACAGAACCAACCAAAGAGCTTCACGAGGAACGCTGTCAAAGGCCTTTTCAAGGTCAACAAAACACAGAAACACTGATCGACCTTTCTCCGTGCTCTTCTCAATAGGCTGGTGGATTGAAATGATGGCCTCGCAGGCTCCTCTCTCCGGTCTGAAACCGAACTGAGATTCTGGAAGTATTTCTTCGGATATAGGCAGAAGTCTATTTAGAAGGACTCTTGCGAAATTTTTTCCTGGAACGGAGAGAAGGAAAATGGCTCGGTACGAATTATAGTCAGAGCGATCTCCTTTGTTTTTGTACAGTGAGCAAATGCGAGAGATTTAAAAGCACTTAGGTAGATTTTCTTCCGATCACATATACAACAACAGTTTCCACATGATCTGGTGTAACTCCTCTCCTCCATACTTCAGCATTTCAACGCAAATATTATGTACGCCTACTGCTTTCTTATTCTGCTGTTGCCTGATGGTCGTTCTGACTTCCTCCAAAGTAATAGGTTCAAGTAACTCTTCCCTAGGTTTAGTTTGCTGGAGGGAATTAATGTTAGTTATATCAGCAAAGCGATCAACATTCAGAAGGTCATTAAAATGTTGAGCCCAGCGTTTCAAGATATCGTCTTTGTTGGCGAGAGATACTCCATGTAGTGACTTTAACGGTACGTTTACATTTTGGTACCTATGACTTTACAAATCTTTTTATAAAATGCACTCAGCTGTTGTGTGTCTATAAGCCACTGTAAGAATTTCGCCTTCTCTTGCCACCACTTACCTTTCGCATCTCTCGTTAGTCTTCCCAAGATTGAGAAGACTAAACTAAGCATTTTCCTGGATTTGTTTGTGTAAGTTTTCATTGCAAAGAATTATTGTGCTGCATATTAAGTAGCTGTCGGTGACCGCTAATCCAATTTAGTGTTTCTAAGGCCCAAGATTGGAGAGCTTGTTTCTGTGACAAAAGATGTTACGGACTGCCAAATGGTCTCCAGGTCATCGTTTTCAATATTCAAGGAATAAAGAGCTTCATTCAACTTGCTAACATACATAGGCTTCCGTTTTCTGAAGATGCTGACAGACAAGTGACAGTTTCCAAACGGAATGCTTGACCACGTCCATAAAAATGTACCTATTGAAGTATTTTATACATTAAGTGATAATGCGTTTCGGGAGAAGACGTACCAGAAAAATTGATTGTGTTATTTAAATATGGGTAGGTGTTTTTAAGTACAGTACTGGCATTTATTAATAAAATATCTACTATATACTTGTATCTATTATCATCAAAATTAAATTATAACTTCTTGTGACTTGACCACGACTATGTGACCCCCCCTGGCGCCAAAGCTGGATCCGCCCTTGGGTAGAACTACCGCAATTGCGGCCACCGCAAGGCAGTGCGCGCACGGCCTAATAGCCTATTGAAACTGATGACCATTTAATATGTAAAAACCTTGTGGCATAGATAGATGGATAGTATATACACCATTGTACACCAAAAATTTAAACACACTTAATTTAACAATATTGGCAAAAAATTTGGTTCTGGTTTGGCATAGTGTTTGTTATCAAACTTCTCCGAAACGGCTTGGCCGATTTGTATGATTTTTTTGTGTATGTTTGGTAGGTCTGAGAATAGGTCATAGAATATATATTATTTTTCACCAATAATAATGTATGTGGCAAAATAACGTTTGCCAGGTCAGCTATTAATCTAATAAGACTTATGCAAACTTATTGGCCACTTACTTACTACATATTTCTTTGAAGAATCGTTATTCTGTAAGTGACCTAGCAGGCATTTAGATTTGATGGACGAAATTAAGTAGACCAAGGGCCAGTCGGACTTATGCGCTAAGGGTTCCAAACGAATTATATATTTTATCATTTTGTGTTGTCCCGTAATATGTAAGTGAAAGGATATTTTAGTTTGCCCGAAATATTTTATATTATGATAATATACCCTAATAAAACATTATTATGTTATTGATACATGTATCTAGAACTAATTGTCTTCAATGACTAAAAATCTTTATTTTAAAATGATGAAAGAATTAAGCACTTGCATTTGATACGTCAAAGCACAGTTTTTTAATCTCTCTTTTTTATGATTTGTCTACCAAGAAACTGCGCACCGTATTAGAGTTACAGAAATTCATAATTATAATGTACCAAATTTAAACTAACACTATCCAGTACATTCACAGCGATTTGGTTGTGACCGATGGACTGACAGAAAGACGCAAGATATTTACTATAACGGTTCCGCATTTTATATGAACGTTTTGAACCCTAAATAATTAGAGGTCAAGGTTACAGTACCATATCGTCAATATGAACGCGTGATAGATGCACTTTGCAGTTAGAAATCCATATACATATGCATCCATATGCTTTGCACAGAACTACCTCAAAAATCAAATTATTCAAGACAAGAGTCGTGCATTACCGTTCTCCGCATCTGTTTCGGTTTCTGTCGTGGAGTTACAATTTCGTTCGGAAGTTCTGCAATTACGGAACTTTGAACGAAATTGTAACTCCGCGCTGTAGGAACCTTCAGATACAAATGCCGCATCGCAATATTACTGTACTGAATTTGACCGCTCAACTGGTTGTAAGTTCGTACGAATTTAGTACAATTGGGTTCAATAGCTACTCGTTTCGTACGATCGGGATTCAATAAGGTATTTTCTCAAGTGCTTATGGCTGTTAATACGATACTAACGAAAGTTCTTAAAAAAACTCTCTGTCTGTCTTTTGTTTGTCTGGGCTTAATCCCTGGAGGCCCCGGCTATTTAATTTTAATAGGATGTTCTCGATAGATGGAGGAGGTATTATCCCGCTTTCCCCAGTAAATCAGGATTAACATGGGAAAAACCTCGCGAACAAAGTCCTGGGCAAGGCTTGTTTATTTATAAATAAGTATATATACGAAATATATTTATAAACTCAATCAAATAAGGGTTTGTTATTCATTACTAATTGGTTTTGCTAACATAAGTAGGCGATATAAAAGCAAAACCTACCTTGTTAACAGATACAAGCATTTGCGCTGATAATTATTTGATAAATCCAGCAGCTACTATCAGAACTGATACATTATTTTAAAATATCTGCGTTGTATTCATGAGTAATTGAAAACTATGTTCTTTCGTAATTAGAACAATAAAAATCTCAAATATTTGGCGTTCAATTATTAATGATTGCATTTACTTACCCTAATTAATTTTCCGGTTACCAGATTTCCTTGACACGTAATATGTGTTTGTGAGTCGTAAACTAATTAGCCCGACTGAAGAATACCGTAAATTCAAGTCAGTCTAGACTTGTTGAAGGTTATGAAAATATGTACTCACAACACAAGGCGCTTAAGACAATCATTTACATAGCCCTTTCTAATCTCAGTTAGGACCATCGGAAACAGACGAGGCAAGAACACGTAACTAAATAGCTTACAAATCAGAGTAAAAGGCAACCACCCTTTGTAAATAAATGTGACTGACCTTAAATACCTAGGTAACAAAGTGGCAACGTAGCGCGACGTGTGTTATCTCTTGTCTTGTTCAGATTTATCGCTGTGTGCGGTGCATCTCATCAAAATCATTTGCGACTAAACTACTTCTCCTATTTATTGATTTTTGGTACAAAGCTTGAAAATGGTACCTAGTATACGCAGTTTAAAGGAAAGCCCCTCGGTCGTATCAACTCTGTATTTCTCTTTAAAATAATAATAATAATAGTTGTTCTGAACGATTTCGGACACGGCGATTCGGCCAATCTCAGCGAAGATTAGCCATCTGCGCAGGAGATATTATAGTGCACATGTATGTCCGCAGGCGCAGGTGCACTCTCTGTTCCTTTACTCTCATAGACCAATGAACGGCAATCCGACACGACTAGAGAGAGATATAGGCGCAGGACCAACGGCTAACGTGCTTTCCGAGATACAGGAGTGTCTGCCAACTTCCAAACTCCGAGATACTACAGATATTTTTTTAATAGAAAAACCCAATAAGACTTTTTGCCCGACCTGGCACCTGTTGCTGCGAAGCCCCGCTTGAGACCACTAGACCAACGACGTAAACATAAATTACATCACACGTTAAGGGGGAGGGAGGGGTCGACGAAATGTGACATTGTGTCACAAGGGGGTGGGAGGAGTCCTAAATTTCGTGACGTCACATTTCGAAATCTATTATAATCTAAGTGTTAAAACACGAACTTTAAACTATTGCTTTACGGATACCTCAAAAACATACTTACAACTACATATTATGTGTAAATAGTAATAGACAGGCCCGTTGGTATAGTGGTCAGTGGCCCTGACTGCTATGCGCAAGGTCGTGGGTTCGATTCCCACCTAGGACAAATGTTTGTGTGATGAGCACGGTCATTTGTTCTTTGTCTGGGTGTAATTTATCTATAATATGTATGTATTTAGAAATATATATGTATGTTTATCAGTTGTGTAGTACCCATACCACAAGCTCTGCTTAGTTTGGGACTAGATGGCGTTGTGTGAAAAGTTGTGGAATATTAATATATTATTATTATTATAGTTTTGTCGACCACTCGCTCTACTAGTGTTACGCGTAGTATTGCCAGACGTCCCGTATTTCACGGGACGTCCCGTATTTCAGGCATAAAATCAAATGTCGCCGGGACCGTCTCTGTCCCGTATATCAAATGAAATCCATAAAAGGCGATTTTTTACAATTTTACAATAATTTCCTAAGCTTTGGTACAACGGAACGATTTCTCAGAGAGTAACATCCTCTCTAAGGTGCTGTTTATAAACTTTAGTCGCCAGTAATTTACAACCATTTCCAAGAAGCTGCGGAACTTTTAAGGATGAGATGAGTTGAATATGGAATTTGATTTGAAGTTGAATGGAGAATTTCAGATGATTAAAAAAAGCCTGGATATTGCTGCTACATCTTCTGCTGACAAAACAATAGGTGCGATTGAAAAGTGGAAGAAAGTCTTAAAATGTTCTTTTTTTTCAGTATCCCTAGTTGTTGCTTTGTAGAAGGAGTTTTTCACAAATGGTGTTAAAATGGACTGATGTACAAAATAAGTGTACCCCCAACTTAATAAAAAGCGAATTAATGACATATTTAACTATGATTATAATAGATTCTTTTTAATATGTCAAATCTATCAAAACTACGTTAAAACATGCGCGTAACAAATAATTTGTTTTTATAATTTATCCCAGAAAAAAATTGAAGTCCCGTATTTTTTGCAGATTTAAACACTTGTCCCTTACAGGCTGAATAAAAATATGGCAACCCTATTACGCGCCAGCCGCCTAGGCGCCCTCTGATAAATGCCGCCAAACGCATTGCGCCTAGTGGTGATTTCTGTGTTTTTATTTCATTTGACCACTGACTTTCGCAGATGAAACGTCGTTCTTAGTTCTGCTATTTTGTGATTTTTAGGGTTCCGTAGTTAACAAGGAACCCTTACAGTTTCGCCATGTCCGTCTGTCTGTCCGTCTGTCCGCGGTTTAGCTCAAAAACTATTGGTACTAGAAAATTGTACTTTCGCATGACTATACACGTTAATGACGCCGAAAAAGTGGTAAAATAAAATTTTGAAAAAAAAAACAATTATTTAGGGTACCTCCCATACATGTAAAGTAGGATGATATTTTTTTTTTCGTTCTTCCCATAGTGTGGGATATCGTTGGATAGGTCTTTCAAAAATATTAGGGGTTTGGTAAGACCGTTTTTTGATTAAGTAAACCGTTCGTGACTTATCAAGCTTTAAAGTACCAATTTTCGTTAGAGTCAAGTGTCCACCCCCTTTTTTTTTTTTTTTTTTTTTTGTTTTGCGTGTGGAAATTCTCATGAATGCCCTGGGGTTGACGGAGGGGTCTGTCAGACTCTTACTGACTAAAACCACACGGTGTTTCTCTCCTTCACTTCTAGCTGGGGTGCGGGGACACGTTAGCATTCCCCACAATCACCCCAGCAGTGACGGTCATTTACCCCATCTCAGATGAGGGGAGGAGTGAGCATCTCCTCACCCTGTCATAATTTTAGAAAGGCGCGCGGAAACACTACGCGACACCTGCTCGGGCCTGTATGATCGGATGCCAGACTTCCCCAAGTCTGACACCCACAAGCCACATTACGGGGGATGGAAGAGGGCATTGTCAGCCCGCCTCTGTCGCCCAGTCCTTCGAACGCGGCTCGGTACATTTGAGGACTTCTCCCTCTCCCTCTCTGCCGCTTCTTTTGCCACCATGACCCGCTCTGCGAAAACGGCTACTGCTTGCCATGACCTCTCGCTTCCAACCATAGATTTGATTATGGCCGGCAACGAGAGATCACTCCCCATCTCAGCAATCAGGGCATTGCGGTGTTCAACCCACGCTGTACATTCGCCAAGCGTATGCTGTGCTGTATCCTCGCTGCAATGGCAATGATGGCAGCTGGGGAGTGTCCACCCCCTCTATCAACTAAACGGTTGTAGTTAGAAATTCAAATGTCACGGCAGTAGTACCTATATATAACGAAATTTAAAGGAAAACTATCACACATAAGTGGGCTTTACAAGTTTACGAGTAATAGTCGACCAATTGTATTTGACTCGAAAATTTCGAACAACTCTACAGAAATGTCGATAGATGGCGCTAAGCGCCAGTTGTATCGTGCTAGCTTCTTGTGACGATTGAGTAGTGTACTGCCGCCATAAGGTTAAAGGACGCTTCTACATGAAGTACGAAACTGAGAAAAAAAGTGTTTTAAAAATTAAAAAATTCGCTGTGCGAATGCAAATAAACCTTATTATAATTTTGTTATGCAAAAGTGTGTATTATTGTTTGATCTTTCAGAAATTATATGAGAATTTTAATTAATTTAATTTAATGTATTAATTAAATAGCTTTTTCCTTTTCTTTTTAGCAAAAAAATATAAGAAATTAAGTTTTACTGCAATGAAAAGACGCTTCTGGCTAGAAACATCCTTTCAACTTAGTATTTTTTTTAAACGCCTTTCCTACTTAGTGATGATGTGTTACCAGGTTCTAGTTAACTAAATAAAAAAGACGCTAATAGCCATTTACTGCTTTTCAACTTAGTAATACTAATACTCATTTAACTTAAAAAATACCTGCCCCTTGTGGGATCCCTAACAAAACATCTTATGTTATAAACGGAAGTACATTTTAACACATAATTATCTTGTGTTAAATAAAACACAAAGTATGAGAAACTGACTTATATTTTTTATAAAAAATTGCAATTACATACCTTTCCCAACATTAAGTTTTAAACTCTTAAAAAATTAATGATTAAGTATAAATAAAACTACCAAAATTTGTACTAATTATAGTAAACATTAATAATAATTATCACAGCTTTGTAAGGAATCTCTTAAAATTAATAAATTTTCGACATAATCTTGAGTGAGATCAAACTAACACTACGACTTATAATATTTCATGAATTTTTTTCATGAAATATTACGCTTAAAACTATCCAAAAACAAAAATAATCAATATTATCTAAGTATAAGTAAATAAGTTTGAACTTTAACACAGTAATCAGAGCTTTGTATTTATATTTGTATTATAAAGAGGAAAGAAAAGCAAAAGGAAACATTTGATTGTTTGCATTGAATTGGCTCCGAAACTATTGGACCAATTTCAAAAATTCTTTTTCCATTACTATACATCATTATCCCTGATGAACATATGCGATAGAATATTTTCAAAAATGTTAGGGATCCGTATGATATAATATATTATAAAGAGGTAAAATTCGTTTGTAAGTTTGTATGTGAAGAGGAAGACATTTAAATCAAAACTAAGATGGTGCCAGAATGCCAAAAGAAGCATCAGATCAGTCTTGGCCAAGGTACTATCTTTACTTTTTACACCTACATGCCAATGTGGTGTAGTTGTTAAGTATTTTATTTTATGTTTCTGGTAGACTTAAGTACTAACATTAGCTTCTAAGATTTGTTTGTATACTAACCCAAATGGATCTAACGTCTGAAATAAAAGATAATTTATTATTTATTTAGTGTACGTCAGAAATGTCTTTTCTATTTAGTAATATTTTATTCATATGGCAGATACGTCTTATTTAACAGTGAGTTTCATAGGGTTCTGTTTAATTTATGCGAAATATAAAAATACTGGTAGATGCCATTTTTTTTCTGATTTAGAATATATAGATAACTCAATTTCGAAAAAAATGTTAAATGCGTCTTTTTTCCTTATGGCGGCAGTGTAGCTCTGTGTCCGTATTTAAATTCAAAACACCGGCTATGACAAGTTTTATACAAAACTCTAAAAAAAAATTAAAACTTGTCGTGCAAAATTGTCGGATCAGGTGAGGATTTGTATAGGAAGTCAAATTAGTTAGGTAGTCATGTTTGGCTTTTAGTTAGAGCATGGTATGAAACGATCAGTCAGCGAATACGACACGCACTTGGCTGTTATAAAAACTACGGAACCCTACACTGCGCGTGGCCCGACACGCACTTGACCGGTTTTAACTTACGAAACAAGTTTAATCATGTAATGTCGGCACAAACTGAAAACTACTATTATTTTATGGCTTCGCTCGTACAGTATCTTTAGTTAATATAATTCTATTATTTTTTTTTATTTATTTAAATTAGGTTCGCGTTTGACCACCATCTCACCTGATGGTAAGTGATGATGTGGTCGAAGATGGAGCACGCTTACCTAAAAGTAACCTATTCACTCTTGACTTAAAAACTCCTAGGTTATAGCTATCGGGAAACACAGACTCCGGCAGTGAATTCCACTCCTTAGCCGTACGCACAATGAAGGTATTCCCAAAACGTTTTGTGCGTATGGGTGGGATGTCCACCATGTAACGATGGCGCTTCGCCGTTTGTCTCGTGGTCCGATGATGGAATGGGCTTGGTGGAATTAGATTGTGTAATTCCATCGATCTGATGTTAATTTTATTGAAAAATAATTTGAATGGAATAAAACTGATTTTCATTCAATAATTTCTAAATGTTTGCAAAATATGTGACGTCACACTAGGGAGGGGGGGAGTCTCACAAATGTGACCAGCTGTGACAAGGAGGGGGAGGGCAACAAAACCATGAAATTTGTGTGACGTAATTTATGGATGACCCCTTATTTTAAAATTAAAACATACGTGAAAAATATATATAGAGATAGATACTTTAACATATTGTATTAGGTGCAAGTATACTGAGAAAAGTGTGTTACTTTCCTCAAAAGTCAATTTCAAACGTTTACTTGAGTGGTTCTCATTCTCATATGATTCATTTAAAAGAGACTTCACCTATTAGTTAATTACGGTGTTTCTTTTCAGGGTACTCAGTTAGGAAGTACCGGCCTTATTTAGTTTAAAATTACCAAAAAGCTTTATATAGATAGATAGAATATACGTTATATTGCTTATTCTATGGTTACAAAACCCCCCTTCTATAAATTTTTATTAATATATTTATAATATATTTTTGGTGTGTTATGATAAATATGTATGTAAGTTTATTCTAGTTATATATGTATATATACATTTGTAATAAAACTTTTACTTTGAATATATTATCTACTTATTTTTTTTTATGCAACTGCCATGTTATCTCTTCACCACCCATGGTTGACTGGTAGAGAATGCCTATGGTTTGTGTTGCATAAAGTTTTAATAAATAAATAAATAAATAATGGATGTATTGTGTTATTTTTAAGATTCATTTAAATTCAAGGATATAAACTACGTAACCAAGGCATTTAGGCCGTGCGCGCACTGCCTTGCGGTGGCCGCAATTGCGGTAGTTCTACCGTACCGGTAGAATGACCGGGGCCACCGGTGACTCTACCGCACGCGTTTATTCCACCGCAGTGCGCGCACTTCTATGACACTCCATACTTCACAGATTTTGCGTTTCCAAAACGCAACGCAGTGCGCGCACGGCCTTATAGCTTGACCTCTGGTGACCGGCGGCATACCTTATCCGTCCCAATCCCAGTAGTTTAGATTTCCTAGCTTTTTCTGTGCCTATGGAAGGGATGGCTTCAATTCAAAACGGATGCAGTTCAATAATATCAATGAGTATTTATAGTGTAATGATTGTTTATCAGATACACAGCCAAATAATATGTAACAGGGTTCCACGATGCGCCATAATTAAGACAAAGATCTAAAATTCATTTATCTATACTAATATTATAAAGCGGAAAAGTTTGTTTGTTTGCTTGAACGCGCTAATCTTCGAAAGTACTGGGTGGATTTGGATGCAATTTGGTATGGAAGTAGCTTGAAGCTTGAGGAAGGTTATAGGCTACAATTTACCCGACTGCAAAAAAGGAGAGTTATGTTTTTACCGTGATAGAATCCACGGGAGCGAAGCCCCGCGTGAGTACTGTCTTATTATATTAGTACACACAGATGCGCAGAAGCGAAATAAATGCCTCATGGCTTTCAAGGCATTTCCTACCAGTCAACCTTAGCGTGATGAGAGACAAATAGTGGTAGATGTAATGACGAAACTTGAAAAAATTCGACTTATATTTGTTTAATGCATAGATATAGGCACATAGCCATCAGATACACACTTTTGTTTTGGATTTTCTTTTTTTTTTGACACCGCCTTCGGAAATTTAAGTTATTTTTGCCTTTGTAGTGTTTTTATATGGAAGTCGGTTATATTTTTTGGTAAAAAGTTTTTTTTCACGCTTTTTAGTGGGTCGGTTTGTTATATATTTAGTTACAAAAACCAAAATGTCAACTACTTATCACCTTTTACAAAATATTGCATTTCCCGGTGCAGAGCCGTTAATTTTTGAGGAGTTCTCCTGGTACTTCACCATCAGCTCTACTTCACCATATGCATTGTTACGAGCATAAAGTGCTTAACATCTATATTCAAGTAATCTAATCGCAATCCACGAAATACTTATTATTGAGTAGTTTCAGTGGGCATCTGTGGTCCTCATCATCAGTTCCACTTCCTCAAATGGTGCTTTTCGAGAGCAACTGCACGAGATACTACAAGAAATAGCCAAAACGCTATAGGTGTGCCTATAATATTTGAAGAGTTCCCTCGATTTCTCCATGATTCCATTATCAGGTACCTTTGGGTATGCAGACGACAGCACAGTTTCTGAGAGATATGTGTCCAGCGCGCGAGCTGGCGGGTCCAGTCTCTCCGTGAGGAAATGGTTGGGCGCTTGAACTTGTCCTTGAAGGCTGTCTCCGAATGGGGCGATGCCAACTTGGTCAAGTTTAATGCAGCTAAGACCCAGGCGTGTCTCTTCTCCGCAAAACGGAGTCAATTTGAACTGGCTCCTACTTTCCAGGGTGTAACCGTGCCGATAACCGACCGTATCGAGCTTCTATTCGTGCAATTTATAAATTAAGTTCTAAGCACTCCTTAAGAGACAAATTTAAAACGATTAATGTCATCTCAGTATATTTATGAGAATCTCCTGTATGCACATAAAATATTAATATGCTTAAAAAATACAATGATATTCATAGTGTAAATACGAGGAACAAAGACACATATAATGTCATTCCTAAAACAAGGTTTAAACAAATAGGTGGTTCGTTTAGATGTCAATGAAATTCCTAGCCATGTTCAAAAACTAAGCATTAATAAATTCAAATTATTTATAAAACGTAAGCTATGTCAGAAAGCTTTTTACACAGTTAAAGATTATACTGAGGACAAGAATGCTTGGGAATGAGCTGCTCCAGTGATATGCGTGAGCCTTTTTTAGGGTTCCGTAGCCGAATGGCGAAAAACGGAACCCTTATAGTTTCCTCATGTCTGTCAGGCTGTCTGTCTGTCTGTCTGTCCGTCCATCAGTCCGTATGTCACAGCCATTTTATTCCGAAACTATTAGGACTATACATGTGAAACTTGGTAGGTAGATTCTGTAAACCGCTTACCGCTTTTAAAATAAAGGGGGGCTCCCCATACATGGAACTGACACTGAAAAATTTTTTTTTTTTCATGACACCTATGCCTTTGTGGTATTTATAGACAGGTCTTTAGAAATGACATTGAGGTTTCTAAAACCACTTTTTCATAAATTTAATCGTTTAAAAGATATACGCTTCCAAAGTGGTAAAATGTGCCCCCTTCTATGATAATCGAGTGAAAACTCAAAAAAAAATATATGCTCTTAATGTAAACTTTCAACCAAAATTGGTTTGAATGAGATCGGGTGAGCAGTTTTTGAGATACAGCATATTTTCTAAAACCGCAAATATAACTTTGTAATTCATACAAACACTATGAAAAACAAAGTTATCCGGCGTAGTTGTAAAAATTGTAAATAAGCTAGTTTTAAGAAATTTGTAAGGTTTTTTGTCAAATAAATATATTATGTTATATTATTATTATTATATTTTTAATTTTGCTTGTTGATTTATTTTTTATTGATTAAAATATTTGCTTTGTTAAGTATTCTATAAGTATACCTACCTATTTATTTTGTTTTTTTTTTATATGTAATTATTTCATCATTGTAAATGTGAGGACTATGGAGGTAATTCTTTCTTCGTTGTTTTTACTTTCACTATAATTTATTTAATGATGTCAAGCAGTTTGAGTACTTGTGTGGCCTACCCAAATGTCCTTACTTTGGTATTGTTCGTCAAATTGTTGGAGAGGTCAGCTCAAATTTGCGTGGTTATTTCCTCAAAAGAACATCACAGACATGAACCTACATGCTTCTCATACACAAATACAAATTGCATGGACTTTAAAAGAGACTTTGACCTCTGAGTTTGTTTCTTCTCAGAGTAGTCAGTTACGAAATGGCACTGATTTAAACAGGCAGTTGTAAATAGCGGTCTTGGCAAGTTAAAAATTATAAATGGCACGTTTCACTAAACAGTAAAGTAAACAAAAATGAGTAATAAAAAATAACGAAATGGATCAGTGAATATATAATTGAGCAGGAAAATAATTAAATGGGCGGTAAAAATTATTGAACGAGCGTTTACGTGTGGGCAGTAATAAATCGGAATTTGTCGGTAAGAAATCTCATTCTAACCTCATCTAACCCAAATGATTCACCAACCATAGAGGGGATCTGACATGAGGGGATCTTCATTTTTACCGCTCATTCAGTTATTGGACTGCTCAATTATTTTTAGAATTGACACTGTATGATAAAATAACCGACTAATTGATTTTTTATTACTGTCCATGTTTTACTGTCGCAATAATTAATCAACCGCCATTAAATTAAATAACTGCTCAAAAAATTAGTTCCCTTAGGAAATACCGGCCTCATCTAGCTAAACTAAACACGCAAAAAACATGACGTGTATAAGTGTTATTTATCTAGACACGCGGGAGCGTGTCAAGCCAAGAACTGGCGCGCAGCTCACCGTGTGTAATATTACACGAACCATTTGGAGCCACTTTTCAGCCCCTCATAACTCAAAAACTGTTTTACCTAAACTTGTCAAATTTGGCTTATATTTTGAGACTGGTGAGATACATATGTGACCCAATTTTTATAAACATATCTCAAACGGTTATTTAGATATTAACGTCCAAAAATCGTCATTTTTATGACTGACCTATAGATCAAAACTATAACCCAGTTCCAGATGACCTAGAAAGTTCAAATTTGGCATGAAGATGGGTAATTAGGTGAATACAAAGGAAAAAATCAGAAACTGGTAATTTTTTATCATTTTATTATAATTTTCACTTAACTTATTATTAGTGCCTCTAAATCTCTATATCGCACCTTTGGGAACAAAGGGTCACTACTGCATGTTTTCCAACTTTACAGGAGGAGCATTTTTCGATTTTTTTCAATGTATTTTTTTTTTAACTCTGTACTGTTTTAGAGTATTGACGCGATTTTTACAGTCTTAAATCCGTAGTTTCTTCACGGACAATCGTGAATATTTAAAAAAAAATACAAGAAGGGGTTTCTGAGAAACAAGCCATAAACTGAGGAAAGGGTACCAAAAGTGACTTTTTGTTACAAATCGCTAACTGTCATATTGCAGAAATGACCTTTTTAAAAAATAATAACTTCATGAAAGTACGTATTTTTTATTGATACGGGTGATTTACGTTTATTTTTAGTAAAGATATATTTAACTGGAAACCAATACAAACTAAAACAAGCAGAAAAGGAAGAAGAATCGGTAAAATACCATATTTATTGATAAAATAGAGGGTTATTAAATGAAATGGATGATATATTTTTATTTTTTATTTGTATAATAAACAAATGGCATCAAAATTAAAAAAGAATAACATACATTTTGAAAGAGGTCCCACATCGAAACCCGTGTGGACGATATATTGGCCAACTTGTATATTGGAGGCACCACAAGCTCAAGGTATTTGCTCTAAACTATAGAAAATGGCTTTCAAGTTACTGTCAGATTAATTAATTAATTATAACTTTACTTATAACCTTAATTATACTGAATAGTTATAATCATAAATATAATCGTTATACTATAGATAAAATGACAGTAGCATGCTGTTTAAGTATCTAAAATCTTTATGAAAGTTTAAGCTGTACATACTTAATATTTAATAAAATAATCAAAATAATCCCTTTAAGACCATGTCTCAGGTGCATGGCATGTAAAATCTAAACAAAACTAGGCATAGTCACACATTTCAACATAATAAATCAATCATCAGTCTTAATACGATTAAAGAGTTTGCCGTTCGGCACTAATCATCTAATAAAACGAGTATCGTGGACAAAATTCTATAACATTCTCCTAAAAATTAAATTCTAAAATTGATATAACAATATTAGCTTAATATTAAACAATCTCACAAATAACACTAATACTTAAACATCTTTATATACCTACGTTGTAATATTAAATTGCTTAAATGTACTTAAGTAAATCACATTCATCACAGTTTAGTATTTGGACTTTATTATCCAATTAGAAACTACAACTTTGGTAACAAAATTATAAGGAAAATCAGTATCAAATGCTCTGCTAAAAATATAGCAATAAGTACGAGTACGACTCGCATCGCACTTGTTTAATTATAAAATAAAGAAATACCAAAATATTGTGTTGTAAATAGTTTCATAAACTTTCGGTATAATGTTGGTGTTAATTAAGGTTTGAATATCTGCCTTCTTTCGAGCACTTAAGGGGATTTTACTGTCATAAGCCTGCTTTAATGTTACTTCGTGAGGTTGTTAGACTCTTGTGCTTCGTGTTATGGTATGAATACGATTGACTTCAATCCAGTTGCCCTCGTATGAAGTTTTGAAGTAATAAGAATGGGCGTTATCAGCCGCACTTCGTGTATGCCCCCGAACAAGGAATCTATGTTGAATAGTATTTATTTGCAGTTATTTACTGCATAATAATACAGGTTAATCATAAATCTGAAATCCAAAACAAAACAATTACTCAATAGATCAGCTCTAAATAATAATGTAAACAGAAAACCATCTATCTAAGAAAGATTGGCTAGATAGAAAGTGTATTTTTGTTATAAAAATAAATGTTTAATTTAATGAGAACATAAAGTACGATTTGGTGAAATTTTTTTTTGGTTGATTGGATTCATTTGTGAGTTTTACCTAAAGGGGCCATTTAATTTTCAAAGATAATAATGTCTCGCTTGATATTTTAATGTCACATCAGTTTTAAAATGGCATTATGTTTGTAATATTTATTTTTACAAGTCATTGTAACAAATAAAACCTATTCATTTTATAAACAAAATATTTTTGTTTATAAACCTTTATTTTTAAACATAAATGACCGCTTATTACCATCAAAACAATGAGTATCTTTTGAAGCAAAAAAAAAACACTTGTATACAATGATGATCAAAATGACTTTCTGCCTTAATATAAATACTAATCATTACAAAAATAATGTCACTTGTAAACAGAAGTGACGTTTTGGTTTCAATGAAAAGAAAAGTTTTATGCTTTAATTTCATTAAGAAAAAGAAGTGACGTTATGGTTGCAGCAAACAATTACCAAGATTTGATAACAAAACGTGATTATTATCCATAAGTGACATTAATTTTGCAAGAAATATGTAAAATAAAAGTCATTACTTAGCGTAGTGCCTCACCGTCACAAATGCGCAAGGTCACACTTCGGCTGTCAAAACACTACTGACAGGATGAGACGTTATGTTTCAAGCAAACGGACCAATTACGCGAAATAATGTAACGACACTCCCTCCCTCAAACCGATGTTATTCATGCTATTGTCACCGTTTTTGCTGAGGATATAGAGTCGATTATCGCGGTTTTTTCTGCATATTTAAGTCATTTTTGCAAAAAGTTGCAGTAGTGACCCTTTGTTCCCAAAGGTGCGATATGTGGATTTTAAGATCTTTACGTGAATATATAACGAGTTAAATACCACCCTTAGTTTTTTTTAATCCAATTATTTCCGTTTTTGTACTTATAAATAAGAATATAGTAAATTTTCGTATTTATTACGCGTAACTAACCGTATTCTACAACCACTAGCGCCACCTATTATCTTAGAGGGTCACTACAGCATGGAGGCAAAACGCGTAAAAAGAATTCCGGATACTGAATGGGCAATTCATTCGAACATTTCAAAGGTACAAGAAAATATATAAAATAACACAAAAAGGACAATTATACCCCGTAAACGTAGGAAAATACAGTAGTTTAACAAAAAACCATTTAGTATTAATTTTGTTATAAGTAAGTACCTACTACTAATTTATGTACAAAAAGTAATGATATCCCATGAAAAACATAAATGTGAAATGAGAGCCAAGTTCAATATTATCAAAAATGCCTTGGTTGTTGACTTCAACGACAAAATAAGTGAAATCTAAATGGGTGCCAAGTTCAATGGTCAGTCCTGAAATTTATTTATAACAACATAAAATATCATTTATTCTTATAACTTAGGAGAATATACTGTAGCCTAAGGTCTGACTTGGCTAGTTTTAATATACGAATTATATTATAGCCTTTGCAAGTTTTAGACCTGTTACTTGTCGGTTCTTATTTTATTATTCCGAAAATTTGGCTTGCTGGTAGAAACTAACCATCGAACATAATAATTCGTATATAAGAACTAGCCAGGTCAAACCTTAGGCTACGATATATTCTCCTAAGTTATAAGAATAAATGATATTTTATGTTGTTATAAATAAATTTCAGGACTGACCATTGAACTTGGCACCCATTTAGATTTCACTTATTTTGTCGTTGAAGTCAACAACCAAGGCATTTTTGATAATATTGAACTTGGCTCTCATTTCACATTTATGTTTTTCATGGGATAACCAATTTACAAAATAAATATTTCATTTCAAAGGCATAAAATAAATGACGATGTCATAAAATCGGCATCGTGGACAGCGAAGTAATAAAATTTTAAGTAGCTATAATTCTCATAACAATCAAGGTTTTGTCAATAATTACTGTCATATTAAGTTGAAAGGAAATTATAATAAGTACGTAAGTCTTGGAGGCTGAAGTCTTCTACGTAATAAATCGCTCATCATGAGTTAATACCACTCATAAGTTAATACTACTAAATTACTATGATTCCATGAATAAATCACACAATTTATTTATATCCATCGCAAACCGGGACAAGGATGGCCCTTATTTGCAAAAATAAATACTTATGTAATTATTTTGTAGATACTCTTTGATTGTAGCCATGTGGCAACTTAAAACCCAGCATTGCGTTGTAAATAATAGCTACTTTTCGGTTATAGCAGTAAGTCAATGTCATGCGAGGCACGTTGAACCTCTGGAATATACTCCAGAGACAGTTGGAGCGTTGTACGGTGACCTTAAAAATTCTCGTAATTGGAATGGGAGGATGAACGAAACTAATAACAGTGTATTGAACGGCCACTTAGAACTTGAATGAGGTGTATAACAACAGTATCCATTCTCGGACTACAAGACCAAGGGCGATGTGCCATCGTTATATGGTGGACATTCCACCCACACGCACAAAACGTTTTGGGAATACTTTGAAGAAGTGAAGAAGTGGAATTAAACACCATGCTGGAGTCTGTGTTTCCTGATAGCTATAACCTGGGGATCTTTAAGTCCAGTGTGAATAGGTTACTTCAAAGTAAGCGTGTTTCATCTTCGACCACATAATCCCTTACCATCAGGTGAGATGTTGGTCACACGCGAGAGTATCAATAATAAATAAAAGTTATGAGTAGACTGGTGACTTCGGTGTTATAAAGCATATCAACGGCGTAATAATATGGTGGAAAGATCACGTAACACTCATCATCCACCGCTTTGTATCACGTCATAAGTCACATAACATGCTCTAATTGTTTTGTCACAACGCACCACCGCATGCTACACGACACGACCACAGTACAAAAATATATACTGTGACACGACGCACACTTTCGCCGCGGTCAATTTTGATGCAACACAATATTGTCACCAAGACGTTGCAATGCACGTTACATCTTACCGGTTAGACAATTAACACATATTGTCCCAACAGATGGTCAGGCAGTGACCTAATGCGGCATTGCTGTACAGTCTATGACAAAAGTCGGAAATTTGTTAAGAATAAAAAACACACCAGGTAGCTTTTGCCTTTATGATTAATGATCATATTTTACGCAAATAAATACATCTTAAAGCTGCGAAAAAATCAAACCAGCAGCATGCGGGCACGATTAAAACATCATTACCGAGGGGGGATAATGAGGGTTTAATCAGATTATTGATCAGGTACGCCTGATCATCTTTGGTATTACTGACTTGATTTAATTATCTTAATTGAAAAGGCAGCAAACAGGCACGCACGGTTTAGGAAAAGTTATAAGAGCAAATGAATAGATACCTACTAGTAAGCAAAACATAACTTCAGGCGCTGAAAACTGAATGTTTTTTGTTCTGTAACATAGTTAAACCTACGATTTATGGATTCAAAATATGTTCATATATGTTATAGTTTAGACTACTTTTAGGAGGAACTCGTAGCTAAATTATAACGACTGCGGGTAAATTTTCATGGTAAATCAATGCTTGGCGTGATCGGTCTGTATGTTCAGTATCAAAATAGTTATTTTCAAGCAGGAAGCTTGTTAATGTTTTTTTAGAGGTGAAGCTGATGAAGAGTAAATTTTTAATTTTGCGTTGAGGGTATTATATAATTGATGTCATCCTTTTTGAAATTCAAGATGGCGGACGTCATTTTTTTTAAATGTTTGATATGGGTGTCGATTTCGAGGTTAATTGGGGTGCTTGTTACGAAAATGCCATCCTTTTTTAAATCCAAGATGGCGGACATAATTCTTTTTTAATAATTTGATATGGGTGTCAATTTTGAGGTTAATTGGGGTGATTGTTACGAAAATGCCATCGTTTTTGAAATCCAAGATGGCGAACGTCATTCTTTTTAATAATTTGATATGGGTGTCAATTTTGAGGTTAATTGAAGAGCTTGTTACAAAAATGCCATCCTTTTTGAAATCCAAAATGGCGGACATAATTTTTTTATAATAATGTATTTAAAAAAACCTTCACTTAAACAACATTACAGTACAGTAAGTGTCACAGTACCTAATTATCACGTGCATCAGTTCAAATTTTAAATCTTTGTATTCGCCTCATCTGCATTTTTATGTTCACCCTCAACTTAGTGCAGTAAAGAGCGGGTTAAAATTGTTTTCATTATTATATTAAGTAATAATATTGCTAACGATGTCGATCTGCATTAAAAAAAAATATTGTTTACTTGTGACAACCCTGGCCGTCGCGATACTGTCTAGACGTTGTCGGCATTTTCCACAAGATCAAAGGCGTCAACCTACTGAACGATCTTTATACTGTGCTATAAGCTATAACACTAGGCAGTGTTAAACATACTCTTTGGTCAATTCAGGCGTGATATTATAATTGCTGTCCTGCCTTCAATATCTAAGATCCTAGAACGCATTATAAACAATAGGCTCATCCAATATCTGGAGAGCAAATTTTCTATTATCACCTAATCAATTTGGCTTCCGACGAAGTAAGTCGACAAACGATGCTGTTCTGGAGCTGATGTCTCACATTGTGAAAAACTTAGATGCGAAAAAGAAGGTGGTGTCTGTTTTCTTAGATCTAAAAAATGCTTTTGACACAATTTTCTGACTGACTGAAGACTATTCCCAACCTAGTGTTGAACTCGAGGAATTGGGTATACAAGGCCTCCCTCTAAAAATATTGAAGACTACTTAAGTGCTCATTTTGTAAAAATTACCTTAGTGGAGAGCTACCTATAACTTTTGGCGTGCCCCAGGAAAGTGTGGTTGGGCCCACGCTTTTCCTAATCTACGTTAATCAACTGTGCAACCTTCTGCTCCAACATGGCAAAATCACTGCGTTTGTTAACGATACTGCACTGACCTCTATTGGTAATACATGGCACGAAGTTCTTGACGCGGCGCAGAGGGGACTAAATGTAGTAATAAATTGGCTTAATGGTAATGAACTTACTCTTAACACGGAAAAAAACAAAGATAATGTGCTACACCCTACGTCAGGCTTCACAACCTCCGATTACATATTCTTGACCGCTCACTCAATTAATTGCCTAAATCCTGTTGTACCTGCCCCAAAATTGCACGTACCTCCACACTTAAATATCTTGGGGTGACTCTTGATAGAAAGAAAGAAAGAAAAAGTATTTATTGCCAACAGACAAACGACATGCTAACAATATTAAAAACTTATTTAGTTCCTTAAGACTAGAGTTGGTAATTGGTACTTATAATTATGTTAGTAAGTAAGGACAAAGACTTAGATATTGACAATTTACGAAGAAAAAGGAAACAACAAAAAACAAGGCAAATGCACGTCGTGGTCGTGGCAACAAGGCTCCCACTCAGCATAATGCTATGCCATGGGCATGCCCATAGCACGGCGCTGGTTTTCAGTGGTTGCCTTATAAATATGACGTACGGAAATCAAGTCTGGCAAACAATATTAGTTAAATAATTGATACAATAATATAAGATAAGTACAGTAAAATAAATAAATACCGTAATATAAAATAAATAGTGACACAGAAGTCCCATCACGGTCACGTGACGCGTGATATATGCACTTCGTGTTTCGTATAATATTGTGTGTGTGTCTTTATATAATGAGAGGTGTAGACAGGAGCACAGGACAGGACACTTACTGCACTGTAATGTAGTTTAGTAGGTATAAAAATATATAAAATGTCCAAACCCCGTGAGGGTTTGGACATTTTATTTAGTTTGGCCCTGTGCGATTATCTATTAGATATTATTTTTTTACCGACCGCCGTTCGGCTCTTTTGTTAGTGTTATCAACGCGGCACGACATTACAAATAAAACGATAACAAAACATTATTAATTACGTTTACTTACTTATTTACTTACTTTACCTTTCTTCTGTGTGTGGAAGCTGATGAAACCAGAGATCTTTATTTATACGAGATGAAGACTTGCAATCTCTCACAGCACACGTCGTATGCACCATTTTAAATAAAGAATTAAAAAACAAACACGTGCTAGCCCTGAATGATGTGTCCCAAGCTACGAACATAGTTTTGTTCGCAGCTTTGGCTCGGCATTCCCGCGTCTCGCCCCTCACACCCCGCACGGTTGCCCTATCTAGACGTCTTCGTCGGACGACTGTATGATCTTTAGACTGTGGTTATAGTTTGTGTAATACGTCATCGTCATCATAAATGCCAAATGGCTATAGTCCGATACGGTCGAAGTTTATCTTGATTTCACCGTATTTTCTACTCAGTCTATCTCCAGTGTTCATTTCAATATGCTTAAAGTAAATAACCTAGTATTATTTTACTATTTTAATAATTGAATCATAATAAAAAAGAACCCGACACTTACTACTTTCGTTAGTGTCTGTACAAAGAATAAATACACAAAGTTTGAATAAAATAACGTGTGTATCTCGTAAACAATAGACGCAGAACTATGAGCAAAGGTAGGTCTGATTCAACCGTGACTGCTGGATATTTGAGGCTAACTAGTGATGTAACGCAACCTCATCATTATCAAATACTTGGTAATGGGTAAATGTGCCGGTTACTGCGGTTCACATCATTGTTATGGTAAGGTTCTGAGTTGCTGACATTGAACGCTTTTGGTTTAATTTGCACAATGGTTTAGATGCAATACTGGAAATATTCTGCAGTCTTTTGGTCAAATAAAGGCCTAAAAATCTTCTGACTCATTTGATTTGAATGACTGAAGAATGAATATGTCTTCGCATATTTACAGCAGTTAAATAGGGGATGAAAGCTGGTATGAAAAATCGACATTTTTGTAGTTTAAATAATAAAAATTGATGGTTATTATTCTGTTTAAAAAACAATAAGTACGTTTCAGTGTTTTTCAAAATTCAACCTCTAAGTGAGTTAAATAGGGTATAAAAGTTTGTAATGAACATCGTCATTTTTATAGATTAAACAATGAAAATTGGTGGTTATCATTCTGGTTTTAAATTAGTAACCACGTGTTTCAGTATTTTTCGAAATTCAACCCCTAAGTGACTTAAATAGAGGATGAAAGTTTGTATGGAAAATCGACATTTTTGTAGTTTAAACCATGAAAATTAGAGGATATCAGTCTAGTTTAAAATTAAAAATCACATGTTTCCCTGTTTTTGGAAAATTAGCTCCTGAGGGCGTAAAATAGGGGCTGAAAGTATAAATGGGAAACCTGTTCGTTTTGTAGTTCAAACCATGAAAATCTGTACCTACTTAGCCTTTTGGTTGGTAATTAATACTTACATGTATCAACGTTTTAGAAAAATCATCCCAGAAGAGGGTTAAATTGGGGATGAGTATAAGAAACCCGTTTTTAAAGCTAAGCCACTATTGATGCTATACAAAAATGATTTGCTATATGATTGAAGTACTCATTATTACCTACAACAAAGTTCACGAGGGAATATATCTGACTGTCATAGTTAAGTCACAATAGCAACTTTTTAACCGACTTCAAAAAAAGGAGGTTTACAATTCGTCTTGAACTTTTTTTTTATGTATGTTACCTCATAACTCGGAGATGGCTGGACCGATTTGGAAAATTCTTTTTTTGTTTGAAAGGGTATACTTTCTAGTTAGTCCCATTGTCGTCACGTTTGGATCTGATGATGGGATTCTTATAGTACCTTGCGCAGTTGCTCTCGAAAAGCACGATTTGAGGAAGTGGAACTGATAATGAAGACCCCAGATGGCCACCGAAACTACTCAATAATAAGTATTTCGTTGATTGCGATTAGATTACTTGAATAAAGAAGTTAAGCACTTTATGCTTGTCACAATGCGTATGGTGAAGTAGAGCTGATGATGATGTACCAGGAGAACTCCTCAAAAATTAACGGTTCTGCACCGGGAAAAGCAATATTTTGTAAAAGGTGATAAGTAGTTGACATTTTGGCTTTTGTAACTAGATAAATTACAAACCGACCCACTAAAAAGCGTGAAATAAAACTTTTTAGCAAAAAATTGAACCGACTTCCATATAAAACACTACAAAGGCAAAAATAACTTTAATTTCGGAAGGCGGTGTCTTTAGTTTTGTATGTATTTTCGTTTTTGACACCGCCTTCCGAAATTAAAGTTATTTTTGCCTTTGTAGTGTTTTATATGGAAGTCGGTTCTATTTTTTGCTAAAAAGTTTTTTTTGTTGTAAAATTTAAATAGATCGCTGGTAGAAACAAAAGTTGATTACATTCGTATCGCAATATTAATTCTTATCCAAATAAATAGGTTTATCAAGGCTATTTATGAAGCAGCAAAATACTTTTAAATTTATGCGATTTGGACACTTAATTTCGAAGTTATCAAGAGTATAAACATGCAATACGCGAATGGTACGCATATAACATACACTTACTGGAACGATTTCAAAAATTCTTTCGGCTTAATAAATTATACTTACTAGCTTTTGCCCGCGGCTTCGCTCGCGTGGAATTTGGTGCGCCACATAAAGTTTCGTGACAAATCATTTAAATAAAAAAAAATGTTTTTTAACTACATTAAATATTTACTTAAGTGTATTAATGTCCCAACATCCGTTACAAACGCGCGAAATGCCACATTATTTCCGAACATAAAACACCCGACCGAACGTTAAGACTCGATCGAACGCAGAGCTAAAAGGCTCATCGGTGACGAGGTTCTGGCAGACAAGCTTCACAGCCTGGCTCACCGGCGAAACTTTGCTTGCCTCTCTATCTTCTACAGATTGTACTTCGGTGAGTGGGCGCAGGAGCTCCACGACCTAATCCCTTCATCCCCCTTTTACTACCGGTCCACCAGACGTACCGCAGGATACCATCTACACTTGGTCGATATACCGTCTTGTCGTACGAAGCGCTTCTCGTCTACATTTATTGTGCGCACAGCCAAGGTGTGAAACTCTCTGTCGGCTTCTGTGTTACCTGCCACATATGACCCGTCAGCCTTTAAAGCAAGAGTGAATAGGCATTTTCTAGGCTCGCTCGTTCGATCGTAGACCTCATCTTACACTTACCATCAGGTGTGATCGAGGTCAAAGGCAGGCTCATCAGGATAATAAAAAGAACAAATACAATAAGAATTTAATATACTTTTATCAATAAATTCACCAAATCAAATGATTAAACAATATAAATATTTGTTTTAGTTAAAACAATGATTATTCCATAAAGAACTATCCTCACAGAAGCATTATTGGACCAGAATTGCATTGATATTAAGTCCCCTCTTTGAAGAGTGGATGGAGAAATGCTATAACGGATAATCGTAGACATAATTATAGTTTCTTAGAGTATTACACACATTATGAATACTTAGTTACCAGTGTACAAAGCGTACTAATACTATATGTGTACTATCTCTTTTTTGCTACTTAAATTAGTGAAATTTCCTGTAATTAGTGATGGTACATGACGGCCAGGAGTGTTGGAACTACTCGCACTCATGTACTGTGCTAAAGGTGGATTGAGAGGTAAAATATCCGGTCCGGCGGCAAAAACATACTGAAATCGGTCGTAAAAGATTGTAATTATAGGTCGCACTGATGGCGCGCTTATTATACTGTTAGACTGCAATGTAGTCCAACAGCCTTTAGGTAATCTGTGGTCATATTTGTCTGTTAAACCTTCATGCACATTAGAGCAAAGCGCACTTAGGTAATGCTCTGCCATTTATATAATGGTGGTAAAGAGATAGAGTAGCAGATTCGTTTGACCACTACCTCACCTGATGGTAAGCGATGATGTGGTCGAAGATGAAGCATGCTTGTCTAGAAGTAACCTATTAACTCTTGACCTTGACTTAAATACCCCCAGATTATAGCTAAAATAAAACGTCGTGTTAAAGTCTTATTTATTTACTCTTAATGTATTTTATACTTAATAGTGCTTAAGAGAATATTAAATAAAAATGAGAGTTTGGGTAAAATCATGTACCTACCTAAATCTATACTTATAATAAATCTGTAGAGAGGTCAATTCTGTACATGAAATATATTTCCAAAATAACAATCAGGAGGTGATTAAGGATCGATACTCATGCCAAAAATGCAATCAGTTAAATTTTTGTCTGTCTGTCTGTCTGTCTGTCTGTCTGTATAACCGTTATAGAAACAAGAACTACTCGACGGATTTTAACGAAACTTGGTACAATTATTTTTCATACTCCTGAGCGGGTTATAGTATACTTTTCATCACGCTACAATCAATAGGAGCAGAGCAGTGAAGGGAAATGTTGGGAAAACGGGAGAAGTTACTCCATTTTTTAAGCTTCCGTCGCGTGTGCAACCTTAATGGTTAAAGCTACACAAATAATTTCATGACGGAAATATTCTCCTTAAAATTATATAAAAAATATCCCACGACAGCATATGTCTAACTTTTATGGTTGACTCACAATAACACGTGTAACTCCCGATAGCTTAGCAGTTCGAAACTTTCTGATTATAATATTTGTCTACTCTTACGTTTATAACACTCTCAGTCACCCCTAATTGAAAAAGTTAACATTATTAACTATTCCATAAAAAAATTGGCCAAGTGCGAGTCAGACTCGCCCATGAAGGGTTCCGTAGTAACTATAATATAATATGCAAATTTATTTGACGAAAAAAAAAACCTTACAAATTTCTTAAAACTAGCTTATTTACATTTTTTACAACTGCGTGTAATAAATTTGTTTTGAATAAAAAACCTTACATATTTCTTAAAACTGGCTTTTTTACATTTTTTACAACTGCGCCGAATAAATTTGTTTTTCATAGTGTTTGTATGAATTACAAAAGTTATATTTGCGGTTTTAGAAAATATGCTGTATCTCAAAAACTGCTGAACTGATTTCGTTCAAACTAATTTTGGTTGAAAGTTTATATTAAGATCTACAGACATATATATTTTTTTAGATTTTTCACTCCATTATTATAGAAGTTAGAGGTTGTGTCCGCCACACACACATTTTACCACTTTGGAAGCTTATATCTTTTAAACGATTGACTTAATGGAAAAGTGGTTTTAGAAACCCCGATGTCGTTTTTAAAGAACTGTCTATAGATACCACACATGCATCGATTTCATGAAAAAAAATATTTTCAGGTTTAGTTCCATGTATGGGGAGCCCCCCTTTATTTTAAACTAGCTTTTGCCCGCAACTTCGTCCGCGTGGAATAGTTACTTTGGGCTAACGTTAAATTTAACCCCAATTTTGAAGCATTCTTCATTGGTGCTCCGCTTCTATTGGCCTTAGCGTAATGATATATAGCCTATAGCCTTTCTCTATAAATTGAATATTTAATTAAAAATATTTTTTCAATTCGAACCAGTAGTTCCTGAGATTATCGTGTTCAAACAAACAAACTCTTCAGCCTTATATTATTAGCATAGATAGCTGTTGCCCGCGACTTCGTCCACGTTTCCGTCGGTCTTCGTAAAAAAAGTAGCTTATGTCCTTCTTCACGGTTCAGTGATTTTGATGTAACAGACAGATTAACTTTCGTAATTTAGTAGGGAAATATAATATATCAATCTATAATATTGTTGAAAAATATCGCAATACCGAACCGCACAATATTATTGTTAATAGCTGTGCCCGCGACTCCGTTAGCGTGTAACTCCTTGTGTGTTATTAAGTTAATGTATTGGTAATATTGTTTAGGTCACGTTCACATGAGGCTTAAGTACCTATAGAACGACAATACTTCAACGCAAAGCTTCCGGGTAAACTATGTTGAAAGTTGACCCGTCCGGCACGTGAACATAAAGATTTCTAGAACTGACACCGAGATCTACTCCAGCAACACGAAAAGTCTGCCCTTGAGCCTTATTAATTGTCATTGCATAACACACCGATACTGGGAATCGCGTTCTTTTAAATTGGAATGGAAAATAATTTGGTGTTATGGGAATTCTGGGAATAAAGACGGTTTTCTTGCACCGCACAATGTTAAAATTTGAGCCTCGTTTATATTTTGTGGCAACTGGTTTACTTTGAGCCGAGTTCCATTGCAAAGTTGTGGTGGTTTTAAATTTCGGAGCAGAATAATAATCAGAAGAGAGCTTCGAACTGCTAAGCTATCGGGAGTTACACGTGTTATTGTGAGTCAACCATAAAAGATAGATATATACTGTCGTGGGATATTTTTTATATAATTTTAAGGAGAACATTTCCGTCATAAATGATTTCTATGTAGCTTTAACTATTAAGGTTGCACACGCGACGGAAGCTTAAAAAATGGAGTAACTTCTCACGTTTTCCCAACATTTCCCTTCACTGCTCTGCTCCTATTAATTGTAGCGTGATGAAAAGTATACTATAACCAGCTCAGGAGTATGAAAAATAATTGTACCAAGTTTCGTTAAAATCCGTCGAGTAGTTTTTGTTTCTATAACGGTTATACAGACAGACAGACAGACAGACAGACAGACAGACAAAAATTTTACTGATTGCATTTTTGGCATCGGTATCGATCCCTAATCACCCCCTGATAGTTATTTTGGAAATATATTTCATGTACAGAATTGACCTCTCTACAGATTTATTATAAGTATAGATATTTTTTAATTTTTTTCTCAAAATCGGAAAGCGGTTCACAGATTACATCTACGTATCAAGTTTCACATGTATAGTCCTAATAGTTTCGGAATAAAATTGCTGTGACAGACGGATGGACGGACAGACAGACAGACAGACAGACAGACGGACAGACATGTCGAAACTATAAAGATTCCGTTTTTTGCCATTCGGCTACGAAACCGTAAAAAGAATCATATAAATCGGTATAGAAACACCAAAGTTATACATGAAATACGCTTATAATAATAAGCCATCGCGCGTGAATACTGAATCATGCTATAAGGATTATTTTTGAGAATCGGTCGCCGCGCTCGACGCGTCTCGCGGTCGAAGCGTTCTCTAGGTACTTAAGCCTCATGTGAACGTGATCTAAACAATATTACCAATACATTAACTTACGCTGACGGAGTCGCGGGCACAGCTATATTGTATCATTACGCTAAGGCCAATAGGAGCGGAGCGCCAATGAAGAATGCTTCAAAATCGGGGTTAAATTTAACGTTAGCCCAAAGTAACTATTCCACGCGGACGAAGTCGCGGGCAAAAGCTAGTAGTAAATAAATAAATTGTTCATTAAAGGAAGAATAGGTTATGTTCTATTGTACGCTATTCCATTATTAAACGACATCGAATGTAGAAAATATACAGACATTATCAGCTTCTGTAGTTACACAAATCAGAAGACAAAAGCTCTGTAGCAGAGATTTATACAAACAACTCATAAATCTCATTCATTCAATTACGTTTGACGTCTAACCACGTACCGTCTGGTTCCGTTGTCGTAAGCTCCAATTTTGTTTGATGTTGTATCACAAAGTGGTCCTAACAAGCGATACGATGTTAAAGAGGAGACCACATCATAAGCTAAGCTAGTTTAGCTTAGCGTGGACACATAGCTATAGCACCTATCGTATAGTCACAGCGATTCACTCCACGAATGCTTAAACTAACCCATCCATTCATCCATTACTGCGTCGGTTACTGTGCAGACCTAGCTAACTGAGTTATCATAGCTTGCACTGTAGCCTGCACCTTATTTTCACAACGCTTGTAGTAAACGATTGTACATACGTGTATTAAAATTTATGAAAACAAGGAAACAAACAAACTGACGTGCGAACCTATTCTAGTAGCCAAACGATGATACCAATTGGTAATTGTATTATTTACATGGACTCCTGTGAAAACGTTTCATCGTGTAATGTTC
Organism: Tholera decimalis; assembly: GCA_943138885.2. Lineage (NCBI taxonomy): Eukaryota > Metazoa > Arthropoda > Insecta > Lepidoptera > Noctuidae > Tholera > Tholera decimalis. The sequence goes on along the minus strand of OW964549.2, from coordinate 36,085,301 downwards.
TTCACCTGACGACACCATAGAACAATTAAGCCTGACCTTATTACGAACGACCCAGGCATGTTTCATTCTACGCTGCAAATCTCGGTTTTTCACACTCCATAAGTTCAGATGCAGTCTGAAGGTCTTGATCTCCAGTATACATACCTACGAGGCTTACCAATATTTATGAAAGGCCATATTTATAAAAGTTCAAATGGCCTTCCATGTCGAAAGGCAGACCTAATTGACTTAATACCGATTCAGCTTAGCAATTGTGAAAGCTTTGAAGAAATTTAGAGCATAGCTCGCTTCATAGAACGCTGAGCGACTTACCTTTTACTCTGTGGTAACATTACAGGTTGGAGGTAATCGTGACGATTAATATCAAATATGAAGGAAGCCTCGGACCACGACAATGCACGCCGCTCACTATTTCAAAACCGTTGGACCCGTTCTTTTTTTTTGTGTTCTTGCAACTGTTGTATGTTACGCGTCTACAGATGTGCTCACGGAATAACAAGTTAGTTACTTATGTGTTAATGTAATGTAATTGTCTCTTTTTCGTACTGCCTCGTTGGTCGAGTGGTCGCAAGCGCGTCTGCTGATCAGGAGGGTTCGGGTTTGATTCCCGGTTTAGGAAAAAATTGGGTTTTTTTGGGTTTTCTCAGTAGTTTAGCCCGGAGTTTTTAAGTCGGCGGTTTGATACCCCCTCGGAAAGCATTTTAAGCCGTTGGTCCAGGCTATCATTTCGACATCTTTGACCGTCGTTACGGGTAGTCAGAAGCCAGTAAATCTGACACTGGTCTAGCCAAAGGGTTTCGTGTTACCCAGATACTGGGTTGTGGAGGTCAGATAACCAGTCGCTCCATGCTCCATATCAACTACCTATAAACTTTAACAAAATATTGCTTTTCCCGATGCAAGGCCGTTAATTGTTCAGGAGTTCTCCTGGTACTTCACCATCAGCTTCACTTCGCCATATGCATTGTGACGAGCGTAAAATGCGTATTAACCATATTCACATATAACAAGTAATCGGACCAAAGCCCATGAAATACTTATTATTCAGTAGTTCCGGTGACCATCTGTGGGCTCCATCATCAGTTCCACTTCAACAAGGTGCTTTTCGAAAGCAACTGCACAAGTTACTATAAAAATATTGGAATAGCTATTGGTGTGCCTATAATATTTAAAGAGTCCCCACGACTTCTCCAGGATCCCAACATCAGATCCTGACTTGATGACAATGGGACTACCTCTAATGCCATTCATACAAAAAAATACTAAATCGGTTCAGACGTCTTCGAGTAATCGCTTAACATACATACATACACACAAAAAATACGCGTGGAATAGAGAATCTCCTCCTTTTTGGAAGTCGGTTAAAAAGGCTAAGCAGACGAGATGTATTTTTTTAGTGGGCACAGAGAAGTGTCAAGAATTTTAGTTGCAACGGGTGATTAGGTTTCGATACAATATATCTAACAGCCCTAGTAAGTTTAATGAAAGAAGCAACAAGAACATAGATAAAATTTGATTTCTGTGAACAAGAATATTGTAACCAGGTTTTTTGGAAGACTTATGATGATTTAATAAAGTGTCCATGGAGTTTCTTGCACGTTGTTTTCAATAGAGATGTACACCTTGACAATATAAACGTAATATATCTATGTAAATAAAAATAAACGGTCTACATAATAGGAAAATAATATATTGAAAAGGGCTCTCTTACCCTTACCACAAGTAGATGTAATTATAACAACAAATTGTTGTGTTAAAAAGTTATCTAGAGTGGTGATTACCGATTGTCCATCCTATCGTACCGACAAGAACGAACTCTAATACGTAAACAGAGCATCCTATAGAGGAAAACTGTGCTTTCCACTATAAATGAGTATTATATTGTGTTCCCAGACATAGTCAGTTGAGGTTTCCGTGAAGAGATAGTGTTAATTAGTGACCGACTGAAACTGGATTTTCAGCCGAAACCGAGCCTTCGGCCTGCGTCTTAGTTTTGGCCGAAACCGAAACTTTGAAAAAATAAGACAATTCGCACGATTACAGAAAATTTAAAGGTTTACAGACCAAAAATAGCAGTTGTACATCTTACCTGTTACAATTTATGCTTATCTAGGTTATTAGGGTTACTTAAAATGAAATGCTTTAGTTGATTTGTAGAATTAGATATATTTAAGTTTTAGCACTAACTAGTTTAATTATACTTGTTTTGTTCAAGTTTTATTCTCATTAACAGTCTTAAATTGAGTATCTTAATGCAATCAAATCATGTTTAGTAGAAAATGATCAGTACTAAGCAACTACGTAACAATGCTAAGTTTAAAAAAGTATAATGGCAAATGCTTTAGTACTTTTTATACAGCCTTAATCTTAATAAAAAAGGTAACAAAAATTTCAACTTGCAACAAGTGATACAAGGCAAACACGTGAGCACGCAAGCTTCACAGCCTAGGTCACTGGCGACAGCTTTGCTTGTCTGTCGCCGCTGTCGGTCTTCTATAGATTGTAGATTCAAAGTGGGTGTGCAGGAGCTGCACGACCTAATCTCTCTATCTCCCTTTCACTATCGGTCTACCAGACGTACTGCAAGTTAGCGGAAGGGAGTGTCAGACTTCTACTGACTAAAAACCCACCCTATTTCTTCAGCTGCCCTTAAGTTCCGGGGCCACGGTATCTCGTTAGAAGATTCCCGCAACCCCGACAGGCAATGGCCTTGTGGGGCCCAGTCACTTGTGCTGACAGCTCTTTGAGGCGCGCGTGGAACACGACGCGCCGCCGACCCGGGCCTGGTCCTTACCGGACGGTGAGCTGCCTCTGCTCTCCGTCTGCAAGCCCGCGCCTACGGTACCCGGAGATCAGGTTGCGACCTGATCTCCGGGTACCGTAGGCGCGGGCTCCCCTACGCCCAGGGCATCTCCCACAGCGGCTGGGGCGTGAGAGCTGGGGGGAAGAGAGTTGCCTCTTCCTCGCGCGTTCAGCTTCCTCCTTCGTTAGCATGACTGCTTCATAGAAGGAGGCGTCTGCATCCCATTTCCTCTCGCTCTGCACCATGATCTGAACCAGGGACGGGCGCGCGAGGTCACCGCCGCCGATCGTCTCCGCGAGGACACGCGCGGTGCTCCGCCCAAGTAGAGCACACCTCGATCGCATGCTCCACCAAGTCCTCCGGGTGGTCCACACAATTCATATACCGTCTTGTCGTACTAAGTGCTCCTCTATATTTATTGTGCGCACAGCATCTCTGGATCTCTTTGACAGTTTCTGTGTACCTCATGTGCCTCAAGTAATCTGGCATCTTCTGGGCTCGTTCGTTCTATCGTAGTCCTCATCTAATGCTTATCATCATGCGTGATTGGGATCAAGAGCGGGTTTAGCCGTAGACAAACGGCGATACGCTATCGTTACATGGTAGACATCCCACTCATACGTACAAAACGTTTTGTGATTACTTTCATTGTGCCTACAACTAAGGAGTGAAATTCTCTACGGGAGACACGTGTTTCCTGATAACCTAGAGTTCTCCAAGTCAAGACTGAATAGGTTACTTCTAGGCAAGCGTTCTTCGTCTTCGACCACATCATTGCTTACCATCAGGTGAGATGGTGGTCAAACACGAGGCTATCTATAATAAAAAACTACCTAGTCAAAGACTTCTCTCTCATGACTGAAGATCGTAACCACCAATTTTCACCCAACAGTCTGTCAGGCTTAGACAAAGACTTAAAAATAACATGAACTAAAAAATACTAAATGCATAAAAAAATATTTTGTACTTTAGTTTTAGATTGATTTACAAAAACACTTTCAGAAATATTGCATTATGTTAGATAAAATTTGCTTACCGTAAAAAAGGTAAGTCAATCTTAAATGCTGTGGCGAATTTTTTTTTTTATTATTTACGGCAAACAATCCTAATGTACATTGTATTCGTGTAACACGTCAAAATAGCTCTCAGAGGACAGAATTTACTCCGACTTGCGATTAGTACCAAACTTATCGTTATAAATAGCCAAATTACCAAAAATCTTTATAAATTGTTGTTACTGGTAATGTTACATCAAATCTGTTCAGTCGATTTTACACACATCCATCTATCCTCACAAACTTTCGCATTTATAATATTAGTAGGACGGAAATAGGACAAGGTTTAAAGATTACTGAATAAAAATAGTGCATAGGTTATTTTTAATTTGGAATTCATACTGCTATTGAATTCATAGGCTATATTGTCATCAATCAAATAATCCTTACTAATATTATAAATGCGAAAGTAACTCTGTCTGTCTGTGTGTTACACAATCACGCCTAAAATGCTCTACCGATTTAAATGAAATTTGGTACGGACATAGTCTAGAGCCTGAGAAAGGACATAGGCTGCTTTGTAGTGCAAAAAAAGGGCTGTAAAGAGTTGAAATAGGGGATGAAAGTATGTATGGAAATTACGTCATTTTTAAAGCTAGAAGCTTGAGTTTTTAGACTTTTGATTAGAAAATATTACAAACAGCTTATTTATGTATGAGTTTTTTTTTTAATAATTAGTCTAAAAAATTAAAAATGTTGCTGAAAGTCACTATTCCGCGCGGACGTAGTCGCGGGCAGTATGTATATAATCTGGGAAGCTGTTATTGAGAATGTCATAAAACCTTTTATTTGTGACAATACTATATTTAATTATGACAACAACGAGAGTCAAGTCGAGTTAACGTTTCTCTGAGATAATTAAAGTAATCGTTCACCGTTTTAAGAACTGACGATAAAAATAACACAAAATTGTATGCCTGTCTGGATTTGAATTTAATTAATTCAGTACCGTGACCATTAGATCACCACTGATTCCAACTGATGAATAATAATTATTAATCTATGATTTATTGAAATAAAGTCTCTAAAGAAAAGAAAGTATTTTATCATAAAGCGGAAAAGTTTGTTCGTTTAAACGCGCTAATCTTTCAACGTTTTGGTTTTATCGTGATAAAGACCATGAGACCGAAGCCTGTTATTATGTGTATTTGAATTGTTTATGTATACACTATGTCCAGTTAATATGTAACACTTTTTCCTCTAGCGTCCAGATGTTTTTGTGCTTCGTGCACAGGTTCGTTGCCTCCGGCGTCTAACTGGACGATTTTTTGCTGTTCAGTAGGTACCAAACAATCTCGACTGACTCTTGTTTTGAACAGCGGCGGGTCGTGACATCATAGTTTTAAAGTACACTAATTTAAATATCATCTATCAATTCTGATAACTACTACTACCTTTCGCCTACCGCCTTCGTTTGAAAGGAATTGCTGTCGAGATAAAGTATTCGGTCAAATTGATCCAGTTTTATCAATTTTATTTTCATTTGTTTCAAATCCATTCATAACTGCGCGTGAAAGAGTGACAGACATCCTCACAAACCTTTACAAAAACATTTATTTTTTTACTAATATATAATAATAGGTCCGATTTCCAACATTCTGTCCATTATCTATTGGCATAGTTTCCTATATTTTTGTGTTACGTAAGCCTGAATTCTCTACGAAGCGTGCAGCGCCAGGAGTTATTCACCAACTCGACACAAGATACCGGACACACGTGTGTCCAGTTGGTGAAAATCAGAATTAGTACAATTATTATTTCGTCATCTGGACACGCCAAAATTTTTACGGGTGTCCACATAGTGAAACTTAAATTAAATTACTTTTATGTTTTCGCCAACTGGACACACTCAGTTTTTTTGCAAAAAAGGGTACAGTCAGGTTAATAATCGCCTCGATTTCATGAAAAAGCTGCCTCACTTTTTTACTTGTAAAACCTTATTAGCTTTTATTTAAGACAAATTTTGAAATAAAACAAATATATAATAATTAAATAATATCACGATGATTTATTAATGTGAAGAAAAGTATACTTAGCTAATGTTACTTTTTTGATTACCTGTAGGTACATTTATTACAATAGCGTGACAATATTCAATATAATCTAAATATACCTAATAATTTAAAATCATCACTTCGAGTATCACAGAAAAATCAAAGAAGGTAACCCAGTAAAATATATTTTTGTATTTTTCAAGGTTAAACGTAATGTCGTTTTTAACCTTGAAAGATGCACTCCACTCCTATACAAACTTGCAAAGCTTGCTTGCTTACTAAATGTAGTTGCAGTAAAGTTTGTACTAGAGCGGAGTCGAAATGGTCAACCTTGATTTATGGCATAAAATAATAAAATAAAATATCAAAATAATCATCAGTAGAGCATACTTGTGACATAACAATACTAAAATGGGTGGGTAATTTTACAAACAATAATCATTCTACATAACTCTGTAACAAAAATATTTGACACTTTGGAAGTAGAGTATTTTAGTAATAATTAAGGTAATTGTATCAAAATCATTTTACTAAGACTAAGATAATAATTATAGAGATCAATAAAATCAACAATAAAACACAGAATATTATTATAAGACAACATAAATATATTTTTATTTACTTAATTTTTTCGACAGAGTGACCAATGCTAATTTCTCCTGACTCAAACTCTCTAACAGTGGCTGCGATCATAGTATTCATTCTGGTCGTTTCAATTTTTTTTTTACTTGATATAGTTCCATCCATCATTACCCGGTGCCAAAAACCATTCATGTCTCATTTGATCGCGACCAGAAACTGTACTATATTTGGTTTCCGTTTCAATGTTTTGGCTATTCTGGCATTCCATGCCTCTACAGAATTATTAGTGCGATGATGTTCTTTATAGCAGTTTTATGTGTTTGCATAATCGGAAACTGTCATCGACCCTCGTTTTAATAAAATAGTCGTTAAATGTTGTTGCATCTTCAGCAATCAGCCATGATAGGTATCCGATTATGCGTCAGTCGGTAAAAGTGGCAATGTACAACATCTCTTCACGTGATCTTTTCCCAATTTCGACTTTGTTAGGCGCAACGTTTCTGGTTTTCGCCACAGACATCTCTTGAAATGAGTATAGCACCCCACAAGTTTTAAATTTGGAAATTTATGTTGCAAAGCTTGTATAAGAGGCTTTTCAAAATCACATGTAATGGTTTCTGGGTGCCACTCCGGTATTTGGCTTTTAATTAAACAAAATAATGTTTTGTAACTGTTAACTGTTCTATTGGACAGCAGAGCATAAGTAGTGGGAATAATGTTCGTATGATATTTTGTACTCCCAATATCGACATGAATGGTGAATAGCTGATGGAACTTTCTAACGCATGTTTTAAATTTTCCGTCACAGAAGAATCTATTTTAATGTGCAGCAATTTCTCTCATAGTATGGTGGGCAAAAACGAGAATACGTTGATCTCCGATACCATCTGCAAGCAAGATGTCTTGAAACTGCACAGGTACAACTGTATTAGCTATATTATTGAACGATATGCGTTGAACGCCCAATGATTTGTTCCTTTTTCTATATAGTTTATTTTTCACACTTTGGAATCGTGGGATATTTGCAACTAAGTGGAGTCTTTTCTCTTCTATTCGCTCAATAGTATCAAAGTAAAGACTTGAGATAGAAGCAGCTAGATTATGCTTTACTTGATCCTCGCAATCATTTAAATTCATTAGAATCTCGTTATTCGTCAAATCGCTTTCATGATTATGATCAATTACTTTTAATATAGTGGTGTTATTGAAATTTAATTTGAGCATAGTTTGACTAGTTGACTTTTTAGAGCAACGCCACATAGAAGATCCATCTTTATTTTTCCTGAGGTGAACATATTGATATCCATCTTTTAATAAAGTTGGACGATTTCTTTGTGAATCGATGAATGAAAATTTATTTCTGTTAGCCAATGATGGGCCTGCGACTTCTTCTGTAGACATATTTGTCTTAACAGGAAACAATAAATAATATTTTTATTAAAAAATATAAAGTATAGCGGCATCGCTAAATTAAAATAACTTAAAAAATACAATGTTGAATCTAAACCTAACTGAGTACTTACCTATATTAAAATCCACGTCACTTTTAAAAGGCCGATGATGATTGTGACACAAAACACTAATATGGTTGACTGTACTTTATCTTGATTTCGGGTAAAATGCGAACATGTGTCCAGTTGGCGAAAACATAAAAGTAATTTAATTTAAGTTTCACTATGTGGACACGAATAAAAATCTTGGCGTGTCCAGATGACGAAATAATAAGTAATACTAATTTTGAGTTTCACCAACTGGACACACGTGTGTCCGGTCTCTTGTGTCCAGTTGGTGAATAACCCAGCGCCAGTAGGTAGATAGACCTTATCTCAAAATAATATAGAAGGTGCATTTTATCCATATTTCGTAATAAAAGAAGTAGAATGCGAGAAGTTACTCCTTGAATGAAAAATGTATTTCATAACATGATTGATCGATTAAAATGAACCGCAAGTGTGTTAAAAAGGAAAAAAAGGTTCGCTTCCGTCAGTTATTCTTACAAGTAGAGAGTAGTAGAGTGACTTGCAAGTGTCTTTTATACAAGTTTTATATTATTGCGGGGCACAGTTGAGCGACTGATCACATTATACCCAGATAGCTCACAATAGAATGCAAATCGCATGCGAGTAACTTGTAGTTGCAAGTGGAACGTGGCCTCTTAGGGAACATTCGGGATTTAGAATTCCGCGAATATAAATATGGTAGAAATTTTTTGTGGAAGCAAACTTGCTACTTTTTCTGGTAACCCTAACTCGTCATCTGCTTAACCTTTCCCAACTTTGTTAGAATCGGCTTTTAGTGTAAACGGAATGCAGCTGAGTAGGTACTAGTTTTTTTACACCGCGCATTTGCCTTTCTGAAGTTCACAAACCAAATACTGGGTAACATATGATACCCATGGGCAAGGCTGTTGTTTGATTGCCTGGCTTCTGACTACCCGTCACGGCTGTCAAAATGTACGTATTACATTCGGGACCAACGCAGCGGCTTAAAGTTGTTCTTATTAATAACTAGCTGTGCCCGCGACTTCGTCCGCACGGTATAGTGACTTTCGGCAGCATTTTTGATTTTTTGGGCTAATTACTTTGAAAATAAAAGTCATACATAATTTGAATGTCATATTTATTACTATCTAATCAAAAGTCTAAAAAATAAGTTTTAAGCTTCTAGCTTTAATAATGACGTAATCTCCATACAAACTTTCATCCCCTATTTCAACACCTTACAGCACTTTTTTCGCATTAAAAGGCAGCCTATGTCCTTTCTCAGGTTCTATACTATGTCCGTACCAAATTTCATTAAAATCGGTTCAGTAGTTTAGGCGTGATTGCGTAACACACAGACAGACAGAGTTACTTTCGCATTTATAAAATTAGTAAGGATAGGTTCGCGTTTGAACACCATCTCACCTAATGGTAAGCATTGGTGTGGTGTGTAGGTACTTTCAGAGGCACGGAGAATCTCGTCGATAAGTTAAGATGAGCACCCGTCCACGGATTGACCTGGCCAGACTGACGTTGTTTAACCACACAAAACCAACAAAATAATAACAGGCGCTCGGGTTGATCTTCATCGACCCGTGTTGTTATTATTATTTAGCTACGAGCTCCTCTATTTGCTGTTAACCCTAATTAAGCTCAACTTAATAAACTTTAAAAAAGATTTATCTTCCAAATCCCCTGTGAGAGATCGCTACCAAGTATGAATACTATTCAAAACTCTTTGTGCCGTGTATTTGCCTAACGGAACCCAGCAATATTTTTTTGTGTTTTTTTTTTGCTGTGTTCTCATTTCAAGTGTAGGCGTTAGTACAGTAATATTAACGACATTTTTTCCGTGTTTACTTTACATTCTATACTCAGCACAAAAATATATTACGGAAGTAGTAAGTAGGTACAATCTCTCAAAATTCAATGTCAAGATATTAAGTAGATAGGTAGGTTCTAATTTCAGTTAAATGGTAGACCATTAACAGTCACTTTGAACTAAAAAAACAACTAGGTATACTGGTGTCCGTTTTTTCTGTCTCTAACAGTAGTCTGTAATTAATCAGTGATAAAATTAGCAATTTGTACACAACATTACTGGTCATTTTCTACGCTCTAATAAGTCGAAGCGTTATAAGGTATCTTCGTCGAAAGGGAATGGCCCATTATAATTCAAACATTACCAATCATCATTTATTTTATTACTTATGTACACACTTGCGAAAGGAGAAGTGAAAAAGAAATGTAGACAATAGTGTGTGAGAACAAGAAGAGAAATAAATATGAATATGTGTAAAACTAAAACTAAAATATTAAATATACCTACACATATTTATAATGCAATAAAAATAACATAAATAAATACATAATGTTAGAATATACAACGTGTAACGGAAACCCCATATCTATCCAAAAGGACTGAAAACAACATCTGGTGTGGAGTCTCTATGCAAAGTTTCAGCTCAAAATAAGTGACTCACAGAATTGACCCCAAATTATTGGTTTCATATGTTTCTTGAATACCAGTAATAACAAACGTGTCACAGCACTATGAGGGTCATCACTTTCCACGTCACTTGCCAATAAAACGATAATATTCTCTTCGTTCTTCTTAATTTGAAAAATTCGGTCTCTGGTATCAATGTATTGAAATTTCTAATTAGTTCCACACATGTAGACAGGATTACTAAACCCTTGCTATATCGTTTGTTATCATCCAAAGAAGCTGTGCACTTGGTATGTATATACCCTATAAATTACGCGTTGTATAAACATTATATAAATATATACATAAATAATTAACACAGTTAAGAGGAAAGGTAATGATGCTCTTTTAATCGACATTTGAATAGAGATATAGTTTTTAAATCACGAATGCTAGGCGGAAGTGAGTTCCACAATCTTACAGCATGGACAGAGAAGGAGAGGGATCTAAGGTGTGATCTACAACGTGTAACGGAAAGGGTATATACATACCAAGGGCACGGCTTCTTTGGATGACATCAAACGATATTTGAAGGGTTTCAACTCAAAATAAAATACTCTAAAAATTGGTACCAAATTTTCGGTTTCGTAAGTTTCTTAAATTGAAATCATAACAATCGTGTCACCGCACTACGTAGGTCAATAACTTTCCACGTTACTTGCAAATATCACGAGAAATCTCTTCTGTGATGTGCTTATTTCAATTTGAAAAGTTCGGTTTCTGGTATCAATGTATTAAAAATTCTCATTACTTCCGAACATGTAGAGATAGGATTAACAAACCCTTCCAATATCGTTTGATATCACCCAAAGAAGCCGTGCCCTTGGTATGTATATACCCTTTCCGTAACACGTTGTAGATCACACCTTAGATCCCTCCTTAAATCTCATCCTTATAAAAGAAGCTACTACTCTTATTTCTTCTCTGTCCATGCTGTAAGATTGTGGAACTCACTTTCGCCTAGCATTCGTGATTTAAAAACAATATCTTTCCGTTTTCCGTTACACTTTGTATACGGTACGTCGCTAGAACCCTAATCATCTACTTAGTCTTCTCTCAACCATATTGGAGTAGACGTCCAGTCCAACCGGACGCATCTAAGTACTAGTATTTTACATTGAGAGACTTCCTATCTGATCTCCACAACAAAGTAGCTTAGCAACTCTATACAGAACTGGTGTCAGATTTTCTGGTTTCTGACTACAGCCAAAAATGTACAAATAACAGCCAGGATCAATAGCTTTACGTGCTTTCTAAGGTGTACCTTGGAAAGCACGTAAAGCTATTGATCCGATTGAGCAGTCTTTATATGTCTTAACATGGATGACCGTGGATGGTTAAACATCTTAATGTTTAACCATCCACGGTCATCCCGTAAGGCTTGATATTATTCAAACTCTACCAATTAAACTCTTCGAGGAACTGTTTTTTTTTTTGATAATGGGCTATAGTTCAGCCCTTTTCCTTGGTATTGAGGTAAAGCATAAGAATTATAATAATTAAAACTAAACAACTCTCTTCCTCACGCCCGGCCCCAGCCGCCGCGCGCCGCGGGGTACGCCCCGGGGATCGCAAACCGATATCCGGCCACCGTAGGTGCGGGCTTGCGGACGGCGGCGGCGAGTAGGGGTAAGCACCGCTAAGCACCAGGCCCGAGTCAGCGGCGCGTTGAGGGAACCATAGGGCCATTGTCTGAATCTTCTAACGAGATACCGCGGCCCCGGAACACAAGAGCAGCTGGAGGAACAGGGTGGGTTTTTATTCAGTAGAAGTCTGACGCTCCCTTCCGCTCCAGCCAGAGCGGGAGAAGACATTCGATGTTTTTCCCATCCGAAAAAAAATATGTGATTTGGAGCATTTACCACCCTTATGTTATTCCGTTAATCTACTACGGGAGTTCCAATGATGATATCGTGTTAAGTGTAGTACAGGCCCGTTGGTATAGTGGTCAGTGGCCCTGACTGCTATGCGCAAGGTCGTGGGTTCGATTCCCACCTAGGACAAATGTTTGTGTGATGAGCACGGTCATTTGTTCTTTGTCTGGGTGTAATTTATCTATAATATGTATGTATTTAGAAATATATATGTATGTTTATCAGTTGTCTAGTACCCATACCACAAGCTCTGCTTAGTTTGGGACTAGATGGCGTTGTGTGAAAAAGTTGTGGAATATTATTATTATTATAGTAGGACCAACAGCTAAAAAATATTTCTAAGGCTCGAAGGAATATCGGTACCTTAAATATTATTTCTTAAACTTAAAGATGGACCCTCTGGCGACTATTATTGAGCCAAGACCTCCTCCTTTCTGTATATAATGCCATAATAAATAGGCAGCAAATCTCGTGCATTCTCACGGGAAATCAAAGTGAACGGGCCGCTTCCTCCGCTTCCTCTTATTATAAAAAGTACTGTCATTAGGACGGCAATCTGCAAGGAACTGCCTATTATAGTAGAAAAATTAACTGAATCCATAATCAATGCCTGTAATTCTAAGCATTATCCAATCAATATTAAACTGCTATGAGAGCTAAAACTTGAATATTGAGAATGATGAAAACGGGACTAAATAGAGGGGGCATAATTATGTTTAACAAAGCACGAGGTGCTTAACTATAGTAATATGCAACACAGGCGATAGGGGAGATCTTAAATTAAAACTATGTATCTAAAATATTCGAAGGCATATGACATCCACCAAATCGCAATAGGCCAGTGTGGTGGATTACGGCCCAATCCCTTTCATAAAGAGGTCTGTGTCTCATAAAATCATCACCGTTCCTGTTGACATACGTTTGCTGGATACAGCATACATCCCCTGAGCGTCACTATATCTATCCGTTCTCGCATCCAGTACACTATCGTTGTTTGCACTGGCACTTCTTGCAAGGTCTTCCAAAGCTGCGTTTTCTGGTACGCGGTCGCTACCTACTTATAGATATTTCAGTTCCTTTACGGTACTGAGGACAGATGTCCAAAGATCAAACTATATTAGCTTGTAATTCAGCAGATTTTGTCAACATGTTTGGGCTGCGTGTCTGCGTGTTCGATTATCGCACCTGTACGAATGTTTGTATGCCATAAGAATAGTTGTTCCTCTTCAGGATGATTGTAAAAATGCACTATAAGAGAAATTCCATGTTTGTGTTTCCATTCAGCAGATTTAATTTGTGAGGATGGATGTATAGATATATGGATGATTGGTACTCTTTCACACAAAATCTACTGAATGGATGTGAATGAGGATATGTAGATGGTTATAGACATCCTAGAATAGCACATAGGCTAATTTTTATCCCGGAATTCCCACGGGATCGGGATTTACGCAGGAACGCCCGCGACTTCGTTTGCATGGAAATGCAAACGAAGTCGCGGGCTGGAGCGTACATAATTATTTTCCGCGGCTAGTGCATCGATTTATCATCGAGTTCTAAAATTAAATAATTTAGTATAATTGCTTCCCAAACAGTTATGTTGTAGGTATATGCAGGCAAAATAATAAATAGGCTCTAGTAAGTAAAGCCAGGTTAATAGGCTATACTACATTATAATTACTCAACTATTTGCTTATTAGAACTGTGTATGCCCATCAATCATGCATTACGCCATTACAGTCGTGACGAGATGAGCTCCACACGAATTATTGCGTGATATAAGACGGTCACGGTATTCAAATATATTTTTTTAGATTTATCATTCACCATAATTCCTATGTCTGATTATAAGCCTTTAGAAAAATTAAGGAAGCATTTATAAACGAGGAAACAAAAGCTAACACTAATATTTTTAAATGTGATGTAATTAAACAACAAGGTGAAGCCTGATGTTCATCTTCAACTTATGGTGTTTTTTACGATAGCGTAAGTTATACCGAATTAAGGTATGTGCCTTAATTCGGTATAACTTACGCTCTATCTATTTAGAATGATCTAATTTAGTCTTAATAATCTAAAATTCATTGGCTCACAATATGATTAATTTTTATTACTTCATATGCAGTTGAGCTTTATCTATTTGAAAGAGTCCTAATGTGATTGCTCCACTGCACAGTAACTTTGAATCTATAGTTATACCCAAAAATACAGTTTCCGTAATAACATCGACATTTTGCCATCAAGGATTAAAATAATTGACACGAGCTTGTGGTACATTAGAAAACTTAAGACATAGACAAATAGTGCTGTGGTTAATATGTGTATCTTACAACTATTAACCACAGCACTATTTCCGATACCTATGTGATATTATTACAAAATGAGAATTCTGTATCTTATTTCTTATCTTATATGTTTTGATGCGAATGTTTGTAAGGATGGATGGATGAATGGATCTTAGTTACCCTTTCACGCAAAAAATACTTCACAGATTTGAATGAAATTTAGTTTGTAGATACCTAACTGATATCCTGAAATAATACCTATATAGGCTACTCCCAAAATTCCCACAGGTTTTGACGCGGACGCGAACCAAGCTTCGGACAACAGCCAGTCTTCGATAATTATGTGTCCATATTAGAAATAATAATAAATATCGAAATAATAGAAATATATCGAAAACCATTGCCGCTTTCAGTAGCTTTTTTTAGCACTAAGTGCAGTTCAGATGCAGTTACTGTGAAAACAAATCGCAACAATGTAAACTTAGAAGCCATTTACGTAAATAAACATTAGTATCAAGTTACACTGTAGGTTCCGTTGCATGCCAGGATGTTCAACGATATGCCGCTGCGCAGGAGTAGGTACCTAAGCATTACCTATTAAAAATAACAATGTTGTAAACTAGGACCGCTTTACAGCAACTTGTGGATAGATATGACTCAGAAATAATGTGTAAAAACACATGTGCTGCAAGGTGATTACGTCATTAAATAATATAAACTTTTTTTCTTGGGATGATGACCGAATTGGCAGACGATGCAAGTCATCCTAACTATACGTTAGCTAAGATATGTACGCCTGGGATAAGAGTGACAATGCCTTAACTTCTTCTGCATACACAAAAAAGCAATGCGGTGCCAAATGATATTGAAGCTTAAAGATTCTTATAGTGAGGAGGCACTGGAACGCCTTTTTAGGGTTCCGTAGTCTACAAGAAACCCTAAAAAGGCTTAGCTTAGAAACGATTGTTACTAGAACGCTGAAAGTTGACATAGATATACACATTAATCACGCCGAAAGTGGTAAAATATAATCATGAAAAATCATTTTTAGGTAACTCTTCCTATACGTAAAAAGGGGATTGTTTTTTTATATTTTGTCTACCCCATAGTGTGGAGTATCGTTGGATACACGGAATAGATAATAGATGAATAAGGTTGGAATGGTAATGTGGGCGGGTCGAGAGCGCCACATTTATGATACGACAATCATAGCGCGACCGATTAATTCATTCACCGCGTTTAGTGCGCTTCGGATTACTTCGGATCACAGAGCTCTTCTTTAAAATGCCGTGTTGTGCAATTATAACCTGTAAAACAAAAAAAAAACAGACCGCAAGTATAGAGCGAGGAGGTATATCTTTCCATCGGTAAGTCGAAAATAACATTTAATTACAATTTTATTTGTAAAAAACATCAAAATATTCTGATCACTATGAAATTCCGAACATTAACAACATTATTGCAACAAGTTACAAAAAGTATACATTGCCCGTTGTGTACTCGCTTAATCAACGCAATGACCAAGTCCGCTCACAGTGTACTGCAGCCGCCACACTTCAACCACTGACGTTTTGTCCTTTGCCCTGATTGGCCGTGATACACGGCGCGTGTTTATCAACAGTGAGTTACAATCAGTAGCAAGCTCTCGATTTAATTGTGTGTAATTTTTTTGTGTGCGTAATTCGCATACGTAACGGGCCTCTTGCTTGTAGTAGAGCTAAAGAGTGGGGAGACAAGCGGTGACACGCGTTCTCATACAAATCAGGAACTATTTCCTTTCTAACCTCTTTTATCTGTTCTGTGGTTGGATAGGTCGTTCAAAAATAATGGGAGTGTGTGGGATACATCTTATGTTCTCAATCCGTTCCATGGCTACAACGAGTATGCCGTTGCAGATGCACGTTCTTTGTTCATACTTTGAGAGCTGATGGGATCGGATAGATATAAGGAACGCAGACGCTAGCAAAAGGTCCGCTTTAGGAAACTGCAGGGCCGCTGCAAAGGCCGCACATATATTCGAAGGGTGAGAGAGCCGTGGGAAGCACAATAAACTGATACCTGTCTGGGGTATGTACTTATATGTAAGCCCATACCATGGGATGGAGCGGAAGAGAATGTCAAAGTTTTACTGACTTAAAACCCACCCTTTTCCTCCAGATGCCCTTCCGATTCCGGGCAGCAGTATCTAGTTAGAATATACCCGCAACACCCTTAATTTGTAGTATGATATCCAACGCCCTTAATCCCAAGGTTTAATTTAGTAGGTCTACAATACAGTAATATAGTAGTAAGTAGGTATAATGTCTACAATAGCCTCCTTTTCGCTGACTACTTCAATATTCATAATTTTAAGAATTCCAGTTGCTCAGCTTTGCTAAGTATCACAAGCAAATAGGCTATTGTGAATCATAATAAAAAACGAATTATCTACCAACAAGCCCTCTGCCTATTCGTCCATTCATAGAATTTAAAAAGGAAGTTGAAAAAATTATGATAATTACAGAATCTTGACTGCCATTAAAGATTTGTTGAGAATCTTTGAAATATGTAAGTAGAAATCGTGACTGCAAAGAATTATAAGGCTTCAATGCCGTCACTAGGTCGTGCTTTATCATCGAACATCCTTGAGATGATACCAAGATGATCTCACGTGGATCAGGGTTAAATCTTGTTAATCTTTTATATCCGTTAAGCTGTGTTTCTCACGTAGAAGAGCTTAAACGGGTGGCACTAAGATATGGTTTAATGATTATTTTCTAATAAAAATCGTATTTTATAGCTCCTTTGGCAATAACATGGTTGTGAATTAGTTAAGGACATTGTTGTTAAGTTGGTTGTAAATATAGATTTGAAAATTTCAATCGAATAAATTGTAGACCGTATTGTTCTAACACAGGTTTTAATTATACGATTTTGAAGAGACAGAATGAACAATATTTGAATGAGTGTGAAAAAATATATTGAAATAATAAATCAACTTTGTTTTAAATTTTGAACACTGTTAAACAAGTTTGAAAGTCAACCAGTCAAGTAACAAGTCTTCAAGGTTAAGTAACGCTTGTCGACGTCAGTCTGAGGATAGATAGATAGATAGATAGATATACTCTTTATTGTACACCATAACAGAATTAAAAAAGGACTTAAAAACTACAAAGGGCAACAAAATTACAATGGGCGGTCTTATCGCTAAAAGCGATCTTTTACGGACAACCTTTAGATGGATTTGACACAGCAGGAGAAAATAAATTCGCGGGTAGTCCATGGTGTACTATTTACTTATATACAATAAATAAGTAATAACCTACATACACAATACACATATACATACATAAAAATAACAAAGCTGAGATATATAAAAAATAGTAACATATTAAAGAGAGAGATAGAGATCTTTTACCATGTTTTTGAAAGAAGGAAGGGTTTGTGCTTGTCTTACTGACACGGGAAGAGTATTCCACAGTCGTACTGTAGGATGGGAATGGCATCAGAAATCACGCTAAGCTTTTGTTCCTGACTGCCATTTGTACATCTTTGACAGTTGTCAGAGGCCAGAAAATATGACTCTGGTAGCAAGGGGTATAGTACTACCCAGCTGCTGGGCTGTGGAGTTCAGATAGCTGCCGTGATTCTTTAAAAGGCAGTCATCTGACAATTTACCGATTTTGAGTTAAACATTTAGCGACATCAGGAAAAATAAATTAATAGTTTAAAAAACCAAAAACACGCTTTTAAGACTAATGTAATGAGCAGAAATTAGAAATGTTTACTAGTACCAGCCACCTTCCAATTCCATCGTCAGACCAGCTCGATGGTACCATAATATTGTATTGTCGTCTAATCTACATATAATTGCTAAGTTTCATGATGATACAACAATTAGAAGTACGTTTAATTCAGATTCTTAGATTTTATTGCATATTTAGTTCGTTACAGATCGACCTAATAATAAATCTATGGATTACGCGGTAATTCAAAAAGGTTAAGAAAACCGATAACGGATTTTCTTTAGGTTTGTTATAACCTTGAAACCTGGTCGTGTTCAAAGTCCATTACGTGGTCTTTGTCACAAATGCAAACACGACTGGGTGAAATGCAGAAAATATGTCACTAATTCTCAAAAAGTAACGTACCTAAGAAATAACTAAACTGATAAAATTAATAACAAAACTGATACTATAAAGGTGAGATCACACAATATGGTCAAGGCAAGCCAAAAAACATAACTAAAAAAATTCAATAAATCAGGTTTGAGAGCTTCACGTGTCACTTGAACATGGTATATTTTACATCAAATGTGCTGAAAGCACAAGTTGTCAATATTTAATTTCCCAGATATTCACTATAATCAAAATAAAACAAAAAATTGAAAATTTAAAGCCATTTATTAGTATCTACTTCACTAAGTAGTAGTGATTGTACTAAACTTTTATTTATCCTAAGGAACTTTCTTAACTTAATTTGACCATATAAAATTACACTTGTATCAAATGTCAGTCTTATTCAATCTAATCAAATTGTTTTTATTTTAATCTCAACAATAAACGTCCTATTATATAAAACAACCAAATAAAAATACTCGAAACAAACTTCTTATTAACAAAAAAATAAATCATAAAAAAATAACAAGGTGGCATTTAAAGACATGACAAGTTAAAGAGTTCTTCTAGTAACTGAATAGTCATAAACAAAATAATTATTTAAAATATTGAAATGAAAATCTCTCTCTCAAATCTTATTTAAAAAATATTCTCATCGTCACTACTGAGATCATCTCTTTGGTTGATATTTAAATCATAATCCAAATCAATTTTGGTCAACTTTAAGGGACCTTCCCTGGTTACATCCAAGTAGGCGCAATTTTCATCAGAAAATTTTACGTCGCTCAATACTGTCACCTTATTTTTGTTCTTTGGAGCCAACTCCCTATTATAAAACAGTGAAGAATTTTTGTCACTTTCACTTTCATACCATGGACTATCATCACTCTGCATATAAGTTGCTATCCATTTCCGAATCTGAGGTAGAATACTCTATTATACGCGTTTTCTTCCTACGACCTTTACTTTGCTTAATCTTATTTTCTTTTTCTCTCGAAGGTCCTGCTTGGGGACTTACTTCATTTTCTCTGTTTTCCATGCTCGTTTCTTCTTCTCTGTCATTTGTATCAACTGGTGTAGTGGATGATTGACCGGTCATCTTTTTTTTATAATATCTAGACGAATATTTTCTCCATTTTTTTCTCATTTCTTGTTTTCCTTAAATCTTTTATTTTGCTTTTTCGGGCTTTAACCCTTTCGAGATGTTTTTTCTTAATTCTTCATATTTTATTGGATTTTCTTTTAGACTTTCTGCATTTGATAGTGGCGCCATCTCTGCAATATATATATATATATATATATTAGAAATAGATTGATTCAGTATTAATTGTATGCAAACGCAGCCTTACATTTTCTCAGTTTCGTTACGTAACGACATAATAACGAAATTGATAAGAACATCTGAGAATTTATTACCTAAAAATGTTTACATCTCATAGCTTTTGAAAAGCAACTAATATTACAGCGGATTACAATATCGTAGGAAACATGTGCATTGTTTCCTTTACAGAAAACATAGTTTTAAAGCATAAAACATATTGATTTATCACCGTTTATCACCCTGATAAAATATACAAGCAAATTGAATACTCACCGAAACGCACACTTTCTCCGCCGTAACAAAATGGCTGCAGTTTGACATTTGTCAAAAAACATTCGAAGGTAATGTGGCTGACTTAAAAAAAATACGGACTCGTTTTAAAACTTAACGTACGTCTTTAAATTTCCCATAACGAATCCTGAGTAACGAAACATTTATTTTTAGAGACAATATATTTGGAGTAAATAAATATAATAATAAAAGGCATATTATGAGAACCACATAAATAATATAATATTTATTGATATGAAGGAACTGTTAAAATAAAAATTAAACAGGTAAGTTCATCAGAAAAAAAAAATAATAATTTAATGTGTAACGAAATGAAAAGGACACTAATAAAATGTATGGAAATAATTTTAACCCATTTTTCAAAACCCATTAAGTATTTGTTTTTGCTATTACGAAGTTATAAATAAATGTTTACGATGTTGGGTATAAGGTATAATATTCAAAATAAATATTTATTGCGCATTATTTAAACATGCTATTAACTTAATGCATTTTAAAACCATAGGACACAAACAAATTCAAAAGTTACAAGTTTTCTGCATTTCACCCGACTATGATACGATATCCCATCATGGAATGTCAGTGCCTATCTTCCGGCTTCATCATCAGACCTTGAAACATAATCGTGGTCAAAGTTCATTACAAGACTTTTCTAAGAAATCCAAAACAGCTACGATACGATTTTCCATCATGAAGTTCCAGTTCATATCTTCCGGCTCCATCATCAGATCAGTTCAACAGTACCATATTATTGTATTGTCATCAGAACTACATACAACTGCCAATTTTCATTACGCTACGATCCTTGGAAGATGGTTAAATTAGTTACCTTAGATTCCATTACATAGTTACATACAGGTCGACCTAATAAAAGCGTGTTAAAAAGCGCGTCGACCTATGTATCCTCTTTTTCAACCGACGACAAAAAAAGGAGGAGGTTATCAATTCGACGCGTATACATATATATTTTTTTTATGTATGATCACCAGTGATCGGAGTAGGTAGATTGATTTTTGGTACTTGTATCATAAATGCACACAGAAAGAATAACATGGATAAGCCATTTTCCCGGAAAGTAATTCCGGTATTTCCGGATTCAATTAAACATTGTTAATGTTGGTAGTGATATTATTCCTACTCAATTCAAAATTTAAAGGAAGGTATAAAAACTAAATTAATTCATTATTTATCTGTTGAATAATAAAAACAATCTAATTCCGATCGAAACTTTAATTTTTATTTTTTTATTTTTAGCCTTTTATGGCTAGAACTTTTATAGATAGACATAAATTGTTGCACTTAAATTTAAATATTTTCATAGTGGTCATGGTAATTTGCATTAAGGGTAGAATAAATGACGGGGCCCCATAGAGGGCCAATGCCTGCTGGGGTCGTGAGACTGTTCTAAGGATGCACCACGACTCTGAAACGTAAAGGGCATACGAAGGAACAGGTTGATTTTAGTCAGATTTTAGTACCAAAAAAAAAGGGGTAGAATAAAGAAAAAAGATAAAAATCAACATTGTTTATCGTTAAATATGTACATTTTACATTTATTCACATTTTTAATCTTCATCGATTACAATGTCAGCATCCTGGTAATCCTGATCTTTACAATTAAAATATATAACTATGAGTTTCTCTATATTTTCAATTTTCAACCTATTTCTTTTAACATCTAAAATCCATTTATAAATGGAAAAAGACCGTTCTACATCTGACGATGTCAAAGGAGCAAATTTTAAAAAAGGTATTCAATTATGTGCTTCATTTTTTTCAATGGCCTCACTATATTCTGTAAGTGTGTCTAAATCTGGGTTTCGTTCCATAACACATTCTATTATATTTTTTATATTTTCTGAATTGCACTGATTTATAGCATGTCTGACGTTGTCAAATGCTAAAAGTGAATCTGTCAACGATAAATTATGCTTATGCAATTCTTTTAAAGACAAATGAATTATAAAATAATTGTCTTTAATGTAATTTAAATCTTCTATTAAATTTTCTTTTTCTATAATATTTTTTACCTCTCGAATAGATACCGCATCAGAGCTGCTTAAACAAGATAATACTTCTTTTATTTTTTCAAAGTTTTGAGCGTAATGAAATGCTGCCTCTAACCAAGTGCCCCATCTTGTAACAACTGGTTGGGGATGTAGCGGCAAATCTGGATATTTTTCTTTTAAAATTTTGACTCTACTTTGGGCTTTCAAAAATACCTTTTTAACATTTGCTATTAAAATGTTAACATCGTGATATTCTAACCTAATTTGCTCAGATACGCGATGAAGAGAGTGCGCCAAACATGTTACGTGCTTTATTTTAGGTAAGTATTGTTTTAAATTTCGTCCTGCAGACAGCATATATGCAACGCTATCAGTGCAGAGGACAAGAATGTTACCTACCTTCGATTCAAAAGAATCTTCCCAAAAGTTTTCCAAACATTCTAACACAAATTGCGTGATTGTTTGTCCATTAACTACAGTTAGCATTTTACATGCTACCAAATAAGGTCTAGTCAAATTGCTAGGATGTAATGGTTTTATTATAAAATGGACTATATAGCGACCTAAAAAGTCAGTCGTTTCATGTAATGATATCCATAGTTTCTCATTTTTATAATTTTGCCGAATCGAATTGATTTTATTCTTAAAAAACTTGTCCAAGTAAACTTTCCGTAACTGTGATTCATCTGGCAGAGTACGATTAGTACACGTACAACAACAGGTACTACACATATATTTTTTAAAGAAATCTTGAAAAGTAGTATTTTTCATCTGAGACCACGGAATATTGCACAAAATGAGAAATTTTATAAGATCGAAATAAAATTCCTCTTCGGGCCGCTCAAACTTTCCCTGGTGTACTGCTCCTTCGATATGTCTTTTAACGTTTCCTTTATTTATGGTTTTCAAATGGCTTTCACATTTTGAACAGTATATTGTACCACTAGCGTGATCGTAAAGTAGTTCGGGATGACCGGATATCCATTTTTCTACAGTTTCAGCCTTGACGTTTGCCATATCTGAACTCTGTTGTAGAGATGGAACCTCGTATATATCACCTAAAACAAAGACATGAAAAAAATACATTTTATTTAGTTTATTTAGCTTAATCCGTTT
Organism: Tholera decimalis; assembly: GCA_943138885.2. Taxonomy (NCBI): domain Eukaryota; kingdom Metazoa; phylum Arthropoda; class Insecta; order Lepidoptera; family Noctuidae; genus Tholera; species Tholera decimalis. The sequence continues at coordinate 36,061,905 of OW964549.2, read as the reverse complement.
GTTTTATTTTTCGTGGATCAAATTTAGTCATTGAAATTTCACCCTCTTCCTGTCAACCGATTGATCTAAAATTTGGTATTCGCCTTTGATTTTGGTGACAATACAATTATGTATATTCAATATTATTGTCAATCCAAAATGGCTGCCGCTACAAGATGGCGGACAACTTAGTTTTTTTTTCAATCCCATCAATATGGGTATCAAATGAAAGGGCTTGTTACGTAGAATATTTTGTAGAGAAGTAGATAAGGCCTATAGTAATTTATTTTACCAATACATTGCAAGAGGACACAGTACACAGGGCATTCAAATTATATACGGATTCCAGTAAAATGTCGGTTAATAGTGGAGTTAGCTGAATTGCGACTACATTACTAGAATATCATAATTTTGTTTCGCACTAAGCTCACTGGTTCATACTCTATTAAAGATTTAACAATATTAAGACTCATGGTATGTTCAGCAGGTTAAGCGAACAAACACAATACTAAAAATATTCTTATAGTACATCCAAACATGCTTTATACTCCTTGTAACTAGTAAAATATTACTTACCAAAGCTTGGTTTAAATATGTAGATCCAATTCAATAGTGAAAAATCTGAGTCCGTATATTCGAGCCAAATCGTGGTTTAGAGCAGATTCCAGAAGTCAGTATGTACACAAGCCAGGGTCAAGTAACGTTTTCACAACACAGTAACAAACAAAGATGCGCACTCTACGAACCGAAGTAAACGAGTGAGCTACCTGGCATGTCGTCGGCGGGCGTACGCATTGTTCTGATAACCGGTTATTGTACCACCCATGATCCTTTGTTCTGATTGGTCGTTGGGTTTTGTCAAATCGTGACTGTGTGCCGTTAAAAAAAATATGAAGAATAATAAAGAATAATATTGCTCATTTTATTACAATTCCTACCTTTTTTTTGAGGCAAATCATCAAATGACTCCTTCCACTCTGGCAGAATAAAATTCCTACATAAGTTCCGGTTTTTTTTTAATAATCCACCAATTCCGGAGGAATGTCCATATTAATATATACGTTTCGGATCAATGACCCCATTTCAATCTACCTACTCCGATCACTGATGATCACCGATTACTCGAAGACGGCTGAACCGATTTGGAAAATTCTTTTTTTTGTTTGAAAGGGTATAGTTTTAAATTGGTCCCATTGCCACCAAGTCAAGATCTGATGATGCGATCCTGGAGAAATCGAGGGAACTCTTCAAATATTATAGGCCCACCTATAGTGATTTGGGTATTTTTTATAGTAACTTGTGTAGTTGCATTCGAAAAGCACTATTTGTGAAGTGGACCTGATGATGAAGACCACAGATGGCCACTAGAACTACTCAATATATAAGTAGGAATAATAAGTATTTCATGGGTTATGCTTGTCACAATGCATATGGTGAAGTGAAGTTGATGGTGAAGTGCCAGGATAACTCCTCAACAAGTAACGGCGCAGCATTGGGAAAAGCAATATTTTGTAAAAGATTATAAGTAGTTGAGATTTAGGCTTTTGTAACTAGGTAATTTATAAATCGACCAACTCAAAAGAGTGAAATAAAAACTTTTTACCAAAAAATTAAACCGACTCCCAAAAAACACTGCAAAGTGAAAAATAACTTCAATTTCGGAAGTTGGTACCAAAAACGAATATACAAAACTAAAGACACCGACTACCGAAATTAAAGTTATTTTTCACTTTGCAGTGGTTTTTGGGAGTCGGTTTAATTTATTGGTAAAAAGTTTTTTCTGAAACTTATTTAGCTTTTGAGAATTTTTTTTCACAAAAAGCTGTGAAGTGGTTGGTGCGAAGGACCTTAGCGGGGTGTAATTTTTAGCGGTGAAATATTGATCACACAGTAATGAGCCGACCAGGGGTAGGAAGAAAGGTTGTGAGGGACTTACTTGGATATTCTGGATGTAGCACGTGGGTTGAATCACTTTCTTCTTAGTGGCTGAAAACTTTCACTTTGGTCTTTATTTCGTCACACGCGTGTATGGCCAACACGAATAGTTGATAGTTTTTAGATATATAGATATATTAGCGGTTAATTAGTTATCTCAGCGCGGCGCGGGGACTTGTCTTCGCGTGGTAATTTCACGGCGATTTTTTGATGAAGACGAGTAGATACAACATGGTGGAAGTAATTATACTTTCTCGAACCACAGTATCTGTACGGTGATTGGCTGGCGTTGAATGCGCCAATCAGTGGCGCGTGCGGCGAACATTTCTTTTCTCATTTGTGGGAATTGGATACTAGGGAAGGAATTATTGGTCAGCTCAAAAACCGCGGTCAAAATAGGAATCTGTATTCTAATATGTGATACGTTCGGATATATGATAGTAGAAAATTATAAATTAAATAAAACTTGCGCAAGCAGTGGTTTTGATACCAGTGCCCTTTTTTACCTGATGTTGCTCAATGTTTAACTCAAAATCGGTAAATTGTCAGATGACTGCCTTTTAAAGAATCACGGCAGATAGGCAGTCTTTACATATAAAATACTAATGCTCAGCTGCATCTGGTTAGACTGGCCACCGACCACAACATAGTTAAGAAAAGGCTAAGCAGATGATGATGATGCTATTAAGTTAAACAAGTTTAGCGAATCATAATATTTAAACAATTAGCTTCTGTCCGCCGGTTCGTCCACGTGAAAAGTTCATTTCAGCTAAAAAATTAGACTTTGTAACATTCAAGCCCTACAACTGTCTCCACACCAAAAATCACATCGTTCCATTGCTCTACAACGTGTAACGGAAACCCCATATCAATCCAAAAGGGCTGAAGACAACATCTGGTATGGAGTCTCTATGCAAAGTTTCAGCACAAAATAAGTGACTCAAAGAATTGGTACGAAATATTAGTAAGTAAGTATAGTAAGTATCGGTTTCATATGTTTCTTGAATACGTGTCACAGCACTACGAGGGTCGATAACTTTCCACGTTACTTACCAATAACACAGTGATTCATTTCGTTATTCTTAATTTGAAAAATTCAGTCTCTGGTATCAATGTATTGAAATTTCTAATTAGTTTCACACATGAAGACATAGGATTACCAAACCCTTGTCATATCGTTTGTTATCATCCAAAGAAAACCGTGCACTTGGTACGTATAGGTATACCCTTTAAATTACACGTTGCATATTAACGTGGAAAAAAATGGCCATTGCGAGTCAGATTCGCCCATTAAGGGTTCCGTAGTAACTACGCCAAATAACTTTGTTTTTCATAGTGTTTATATGAATTACAAAGTTATATTTGCGGTTTTAGAAAATATGCTTTATCTCAAAACTGCTGACCTGATCTTGTTCAATCTAATTTTCGTCGAAGGTTTGCATTAAGATCTACAGCATATATTTTTTATAGATTTTTCACTCCATTATTATAGAACTTAGGGGGGGGGGGGGGGGGAATACTGTCTGTCTGTCAAAAAACAAAGTTATTTGGCGTAGTTACTACGGAACCCTTCATGAGCGAGTCTGACTCGCACTTGGCCAATTTTTTTATGTTTGTACAGCGATACTTTCGATATTTTTTATGTATAAGTATATTGTTATATTTGTGTTTATTATATTGTGGCTGCTTTAATAAAATAAAATGAACGGTAAAGTGGTTGAGATATTGGTAAATTTATGTGAATATCAAACTATGTACTGTATGGATTAAGAAAGAAAGAAAAGCCGTTTATTAGCACCAAGCATGACTCTCACCCTACTTGCAACTTACAAATATACGGGTCGCTGTTGGCCAAAACGGCAATTGCTCAACGTAATGCTGGGACTTAGGTACGTGCCTGCAGAGGCGGCGTAAGGCGTGGGCGGTAGGGCCAATACTCACGGTCTCGCGGTGCAAAGGGCGTCGCGCCTCACAACCGAAAATAAATTTCAAAAGCATGGAAAATCCAAAAGTACACGCCACAAGGATTTTCTATACCTATACTTATATTATTAAGAAGAAAGTTTTTTTTTTGTTTGTACCAAATGGGCTCCGAAGCTACTGGACCATTTTTAGCAATAAACAGCTATAGTATGGGAATTAAATAAAGGCTATAATTTATTAAAAAAAAAAAAAATACAGACCCTTAAGAAAATTGCAATAATGTAACTCAAGTAACAAAATTTTGCCTTTAAAAACTCATAATTTGACTTGCGTTGAGAAAACTATTGATGCTACATAAATATGATGTACCACATGATTGAAGTACCTACATATTACTATCTACAAAAATTCACGAGGGAATATATCTAACTTGAGGTGAGCGCCCATTTGTCTGATGAACAGCTATTTGTCAGTAGCATATTTAGATTTTAGAAAGGCATTTGACACAGTTGACAATGATGTCCTTCTCCTAAAATTAGCTGCAAAAGGTTTTACACCTCACACTTAGAAATTTTATGCAAGCTATTTGAGAGACCAACGTCAATTTGTGGACTGCGGCGGATATCATTCTGCGCCATCTTTCACTAGATCTGGAGTCAGTCAAGGAAGTAATTTAGGACCTTTTCTCTTCATTTTGATGGTAGATGACTTGCCAAAGGTAGTTTCTGAGTCAACTAGTCCCCTTTTTGCTGACGACGTTAAGCTTTGTATTGTAGTGAGAGACATTACGGATCAGGACGAACTGCAGAGGGACATTGATAGGGTTACGCAGTGGAGCAAAGACAATAAGCTGTATTTTAACGTAGAAAAATGTTCAGTGATATCTTTCACTAGAGCTCGGACACCTAATCACAACTTTTATAACATTGAAGGTCAGTCTTTACAGCGCGTTACGGAAATAAAAGATCTTGGCATTCAATTTTCCAATGATATGACTTTCCGGAAACACGTAATGATGGTTTGCAAAAAGGCTTATTGCAATTTAGGATTTACTTTATGGCAAGCCAATGAATTCACCAATATAAGTGCATTAAGGGCTTCATATGAAGCTTTAGTTAAAAGTCACTTAGAGTGTAATGTGGTAGTTTGGAGCTCCCCCACGAAGCTAAGTATAAAACAATATTGGAACGTAACTATTCAGAATAAATTTATTCGATTTTTATATTTTAAATTATATAAGGTTTATCCTGGCTATTCACTGTTATATCCAACATTGTTTATACTTGGCATGGTATGGTATTATAAACTAGAAATAAAGCGGGAATTGACTCTAGCCACATATATTTTTCTTTAGTTTTTCTTTATTTATTTTTTCATTTTTGTTTAATGTTTTCAAACAAACAAACAAATTTTACAAGGAAGTATACTTAAGTAAAAATTTAGTTTGTTTCTTAATTAATAAAAAACTGTTTAATTTAAAGTGATTTTAAGGTTTGTAGTCGAATGGCAAAAAATGGGACCCTTATAGATTCGTCATGTCTGTTTGTCTGTCCATCCGTATGTCACAGCCATTTTAATCCGAAACTGTTAGGACATCACATGTGAAACTTGGTAGATATATGAAGACAGTTACATGTTAAGATGATACATTATCTGCAGCATATATTTGTTTAAGATCTTTCACTCTATTATTATAGAAATTAGAGGGAGGGACACACACATAATCACTTTGGAAGTGTCTATCTTTTAAACGATTGACTTTAAGAAAAAATAGTTTCATAAACCTCAGTGCCATTTTGAAAGACCTATCTATAAACACCACACAATTTTTAGTTTCAGTTCCATGTTCAATTTTATATATTTTTAATTTGTATAAAAATCGGAAAGCGGTTTCCTTTATTCTCTTTTTTTTTAATATTATGAATAAACTTATTAGTTAATTTATAAGATTTTATATTTGTTTATTGTTTTTTAATTTTTGACCGAAATATCTACTTTTGTCCCTAATAAATAAATAAATAGATCGTAATGAAACATTTCAACGAAAATTGGTTTGAACGAGATAGAGTCAGTAGTTTTTGAGTTATAGCACATTTTACAAAACCGAAAATATAACTTTGTATTTCATACTAACACCATGAATAACAAAGTTATTTTGCGTAGTTACTATGGAACCCGTCATGGGCAAGTCTGACTCGCACTTGCCCAATTTTTCATTTTATATTCCCTTCTTCTTGCACCATCAGAGGGCCTCGCGAAATGAACCTTGCCCACATCTTGCGCCGCCACTACGTGCCTGACAGAGCCATAGTGCTGGTTCCCATCATATAGTTGGCTGGATGGCGACCGGAGCTATACCCAAGCAAACTAGGAACTGTGTGGGTTAAGAAAGAAAGAAATACCGTTTATTAGCACGGTTATACAATACAGCTGGGTGTTGGCCAAAACGGCTATTGCTCAACGTAATGCAGAGACTTACATCCGTGACAGACTCATAGCGCTGGTTCTCATCACATAGTTGACTGGATAGCGACTGGAGCTACATTAGCAGTGATTAGAAAAAAGTATGTAAGTATACCTACGACAAAAATACTTATAGTTATACATTTAAAATGGCGAGGTCGTACCAACGACGCGACGATGTTTACATCGCTGGTACAACCTCGCAAATGTACCTAAATGCAATAGGTTGCATGTGCTTTTATTTAGACAGTAGATTTTTTTAGTATTGGATCATTAGTCCTACTGATTACCCCCTACATACAAACTTACAAACTAATTTTACCTGTTTGTAATACATATTAGTATAGATTTCAACCATACTCATTGTATGTTTTTTGGAACACAAAAAGTACTGGATTGATTGATGTAGTTTTGCAATTCCTTTCGATTGTACATTAATTAATACTATAAGTTCTTTTAAACTTGTAATTAACATTCCCCAATGCATGCATGAATTTAAAAGATTGGATAACATTCCGCTGCGCGCGTAAACCGTTAAAACCCACTTCTTTAATGAGCAGTTACCTGATTGCTATGAATAAAACTTTATATTAGTCCTTGGTCCGCTATTCCCACCTTACTGAGCACACGATTGCGTCATACGCTGGCATTATAAATTATACCACACTGCAAAACTGTCCTGCTTCTGGATGAACTGATCTGCTAAGGACAGTTTTGTAGTCTGGATGAAATGGGTTGGAATCTAGAAGGTAAGTACATATAAAACGCTGTTCACTTTTCGCAATACATGCTGTGCTCTTTCCTTGAATACTAACCCATAACTACAAACTTATACTCCACGCAGTATGTTGCACTAATACCATGCCACCTTCATTGGATAAATATAAAGCTCGCTTCATATATGTAAAAATACTACAGATAATATGTACTTAGTGTTAATTTCGGACACACAGAACTACCTTCCCGCTAACGCATAAGTATAATAATAACAATAAAATAATAAAAGTAATTTATTTCTCCTCACATAATAAGATAAACATAATAACATAACATATTAAGTCAAATTAGATATATGGAGTTGGGGGTACATATCATGCTTATAACCTTAAATATGTGAGGAGCTGGTGTCTGAATTAGGCATAATGCCTATATTACAGATCACCAGGTCGCCACCCCACAGTAGGTATAACAAGTTCATTAATGTGAGTGGTTCTGTTTCTTTCTTAGTAACAAACAAACAAATAAAACAAAACAGAAAAAAATAAGTTAAGTTAAAAAAGACTAATACTAATAGACAAAAAATAAAAATTATAATAGCCCTTTTTTGTAGGCCTGGTTTATGACGTATATAGCTTACTGGGTGTGGTGAGTGTCTGTGTGCGTGTGTGTTAGTGTATGTGTGTGTGAGTGTCTGAAGAAGATTTGTTTGAGGACATTTCTAGAACCTAATTATGTAGTAAGCTTTCTGTTTTGTCATAGTCCAACTTGATCAGCCACTCCATGACAACAGATTTGCATTTAGCACTAGGTAATGCGTATACAACGTGTAATTTAAAAGGTATATACATACCGAGTGCACGGCTTCTTTGGATGATAACAAACGATATGGCAAGGGTTTTCTAATCCTATGTCTACATGTGTGGAGCATATTAGAAATTTCAATACATTGAAACCAGAGGCCGAATTTTTCAAATTAAAAAGAACGAAGAGAATTATCGTTTTATTGGCAAGTGACGCGGAAAGTGATGACCCTCATAGTGCTGTGACATGTTTGTTATTACTGGTATTCAAGAAACATATGAAACCAATAATTTGGGGTCAATTCTGTGAGTCACTTATTTTGAGCTGAAACTTTGCATCCATCCAGATGCCATACCAGATGATGTCTTCAGTCCTTTTGGATAGATATGGGGTTTCCGTTACACGTTGTATAGGCAAGGCTCGATTTAATTTGTTACACAAATTACAGCTTTGGCAGCAATAGAATCGGTGAGATAGTTTGGTTTTGAATGGGGTTGAGATGCAAACTAAATGCTTACTTTTTTAGGGTTCCGTAGCCGAATGGCAAAAAACGGAACCCTTATAGTTTCGACATGTCCGTCCGTCTGTCTGTCTGTCCGTCCGTCCGTATGTCACAGCCATTTTTTCCGAAACTATTAGGACTATACATGTAAAACTTGGTAAGTAGATGTATTCTGTGAACCGATTTCCGATTTTAAGAGAAAAATTAAAAAATATTTAAAATAAAGGGGGCTCCCCATACATGGAACTGAAACTGAAATTTTTTTTTTTTCATGAAACCTATACGTGTGTGGTATCTATAGACAGGTCTTTAAAAATGACATTAAGGTTTTTAAAATGACTTTTCATAAAGTTAATCGTTTAAAAGATATACGCTTCCAAAGTGGTAAAATGTGTCCCCCCCCCCCCTTTAACTTCTATAATAATGAAGTGAAAAATTTAAAAAAACCATATGTTGTATATCTTAATGTAAACTTTCAACCAAAATTAGTTTGAACGAGATTGAGTCAGCGGTTTTTGAGATACAGTATATTTTCTAAAACCGTAAATATAACTTTGTAATTCATACAAATACTATGAAAAACAAAGTTATTTGGCGTAGTTGTAAAAATTGTAAATAAACTAGTTTTAAGAAATTTGTAGGGTTTTTTTTTCAAATAAATATATTAAGTATGGACTACGGAACCCTTCATGGGCGAGTCCGACTCGCACTTGGCCAATAATTTTTATTAAAAGTAGGTTCGCGTTTGACCGCCATCTCACCTGATGGTAAGTGATGATGTGGTCGAAGATGGAGCACGCTTACCTAAAAGTAACCTTTTCACTCTTGACTTAAGGACTCCTAGGTTATAGCTATCGGGAAACAGACGTTGCGTTACTAAGTTTGTCAGGCTCGAATTTTAACTGGGATTTTATTTGAGTACCGTGTATTTATTTATTTATTATATACTTTATTGTAAACCTTACAATAAGTGCACATACTGAAACTGCGGTGATGCAACATGCAACCCAAACCCATAATGGACACTTATTTCGACCCACCATAGAGAAGCCTCAGGACATGTACACTCGTTTTCAAAATGGTACTGCTGTACACCTGTAGACGTTTCGACACGAAAACTGCTTTGATCGTAAATATTCATCAAGATTCAAATTCAATGTCGATTCCACAGATTGCCAATTGACCTTCAAAGGAATTTTCCCTATTGTTATATAAGCCGTGTCAAATCTGCACAACCTTGCTACGGAGTTTACTTAATTCTTCAATGTTCTTCCTCGTCTTGGTTTGTTCGTGAGAGCTCAATTATTAAAGGACATTGATATAGGTGCATCACTATAATTGCACTCAAAATTATTATTTGCACTCTAACTAAAAGTAAAGTCATTGTGTATTTAATTACTGTTGAAATAACATGTGCACTATTTGTATTGTCATGAATAAGCAAAAGCGTAAAAGATTACACATTTAGTCAATTTTATTATATCCAGCTGTGCCCGCGACTCTGTCCGCGCGGAATAGTGACTTTCGGCAGCATTTTTAATTTTTCAGACTTATTATTTTGAAAATAAAACTCGTACATAAATAAGCTATTTACAATATTTTACTGCTAATAGCTTATTTAAGTACTTTTTTCTAATCAAATGTCTAAAAAATAAGTTTCGAGCTTCTAGCTTTCAAAATGACGTAATTTCCATACAAACTTTCATCCCCTATTTCAACCCCTTACAGCCCCTTTTTCACATTAAAGAGCAGCCTATGTCCTTTCTCAGGCTTTAGACTATGTCCGTGCCAAATATCATTTAAATCGGTTCAGTAGTTTAGGCGTGATTGCGTAACACACAAACAGACAGAGTTACTTTCGCATTTATAATATTAGTAAGGATATGTCTTGTGAGAAGGAGCGAGCCAATTGCCATAAGCCGATTACCTACGCAAATCTAGATTCCTTTCTGCTTCTTAGAAATACATAATGGAAAAACCCAGTAACACTAAGCCTGACCTGCGGATCGGACAAACCCCTTGTTAGAACAACGGCGCAGTAAAATCTACACAAAAACTCACTATCTAATCATACGTTATTATGATGAATAGTTTGTTAAGGAGTTCATTCACCGAACGCATAAATCAAACATACAAGCCATAAATATTAAGATGACATGTACTAATACTAGCTGTAACACTGTACATACATGAATATTTATTACTAATTCTCTAGAATCTAATTTTAAACCGTTGGGTGTTGGGTTCCACTGCAAACTCAGTTGCATGATAATAGTTGTCTTTTGTGTTATTTATTGGGGTCTATAATAGCCCCAGGTGTCGGCCTAAGCGCCTCTTGGCAGAATTACGTGTAATAACATTGCTAACAAGTAGCCTAGGCAAAGTAGCCTCTGAGATACAATCATGTTTCACCACGTGGGTAGCTAGGTGACAAATAAAAGATGCCATCATAACTCAGGAGGACTAACATGGACCATGCAGATTATAATATTCCATATACGGGTCCTCGAACAATAACATAAATTGCGGATTCCCAGTTTTGTTTGCTGATTGAAGTTGTTTGCTTCTATGTTCGTTTTTTATATGAATGTATATTTTATTGCCCGCTGTGCTATCGCGTTGGAAATTATGTTTATCCTTTAAAAATCAGAGTGTTGCATGTTGTAGCTTTACCTGCTTTTTCGTCAATGTTTGCTGATACTGAATGACTAAATATACAGTTGTTGAGACTCCACCAGTAGGTACTAAGTAAACAAAACATCATCACAGACACATACATACGCCTGCTACTCCATTCATGAAAATATTCATTCATGGAAAACTGACGTTCTTCATATCTTATTTTTTCATATTCATATCTTATTTTTTGGTATGGAAATAGCTTGAAGAAGAAACTTATAGAAGGAGTTTATGTTTTTATTGTGATGAAGTCCACGGGAACGAATCCCCGCTCGACTGCTAGTTATACTTTATTAATAGTTTTTATTCAAGCTCATTTCGGCTCTTTAAAACCAAGACTTTGCTCAAAAGTTTTTGAAGGAACCTTTCTATGTGCTGATTTTTATAGCAGGATATATCAGTTTCTATTTATTCGCCTAAAATATGAAACAAATGTTACCTCAATAAGCAAGCCTAAACGATATATAACAGTAATAAAAATCTCCAAAAAATCTCACACGAGCCAACGCAGTTTTATTACTAATAATACACTTCTCATCAGAAAAATCGAAACACCTTGCAAGTTTATGTTTTGTAAGGATTATCAGAAAAATGTGTACATTTAGGTATATAATATGAGGTTTTCAAATTCTAATGTTAATGTTCTAAATTAAAATTAAATTATCATAGGTTTCGTATTTTGTTTAACAAGTCATTTTTACCCTGTATGGAGTATGAAGGAAATTGATAAAACAACACACGTAAATGAAAAAAGCTAAGAAACGTTTATTTAATAACTTGTATTCCCTCTCCGAGCTCTTATACGGTTCTTCATCGATCGAATAAGAGTCACGATCAATTGTTGTGGCTTTCCATTCCATTCGTCTTAGATTGCATTTTGCAGCTGGCTAAGTGTTTCTGGGGCAGGATCTCTTGCAAGAATTCGTCTCTTTAATTCATCCCATAGATGTTCAATCGGATTCATGTCCGGGCTTCTTGCTGGCCATTCCATTATGGAGATACCGACTTCGGTAACATAATCTCGTATGACGCTCGCGGCGTGAGCCCCATCCCTAAATATGCATAGCGCATCACGTGAGGCTCAATACACTGTTCGATGCACCGATGAATGTTTAGTGCAGGCTCTGGTGCAGGCAGACGTGGCTCAGACACAAAGACAAACTCTGTCTTACCGTTGGCGCTGATTCCTCTCCAAACCGTCCACGAACTGCCACCATAGCTGACCTTTTCTTCAATGCAGAATTGTGCAAAGCGTTCCCCATCTCTTTTGTAGACCTTGTTCCTTCCGGCGTTACCATAAAGCATAAATTAACACACATCAGAAAAAAAGGACATTGTTCCACCGGAGGTATGACCAATTTAGGTGCTCACGTGCAAAGTTGAGGCTCGCTCTTCGATGGTCTGCAGTTAATTTCAGCCCAATTTGCTGGGTTGTGCGGTACCAGTCCACGTTCCTTCAACCTTCTTCTAATTGTAGAGTCACTTACAGTCACCCTACGTACAACATGAAGCTGCTGCTGCAGTTGAAAAGCATTAAGGCGTCGATTTTGTAAGAAGTTGTTACAATAAATCGATCATCTCGCTCAGAAGTGACCCGACTTCTGCCAGATCCTGAACGGCGCGTGAACAAACCAGTCTTCCGATAGCGTTTGTAGAATCTATGAACAGACACCAGGCTTAGATGCAATCTTCCAGCCACAACACGCTGACTAACTCCACAATCCAACAATGCCACCACTTGGGCGGCTTCTGCGGGCGAAGTATCCATATGTTATAGAAAAAAAACTTTTTCAGACGTCCCAAAGTCACAGTAAACAAATAAAGAACAAAAAGTTTTAAGATAAGCGCTAATTTTTGGTTTTCAAAGGTTAAATGTACTCCAACTCTAAACACACATTTGTCTCAAAACAGTGAATCATTTCATTTCAGGGGGAGGACACTACGTACATTTTGACAGCAAAGAAAAGAAAGAGTTGCCATCTAGAAGTAGGCCCCAGTACTATTTACTGTCTACCGGGTACGTTAAATTATCGACAGATGGCGCTATATCGTTATCAAAAATTTTTATTTGTAATAAAATTATTGATGTAATATTAATTGTAGGTAAATTTGAGAAAAATATTAAAATCTTCTTACATATTAAAATAGACACATAAATGAAGTACAATGTGATAAAGCACAAAAATATCAACTTTATTTAAAAAGACCTGGTGCCAGATTCTACTTAGGGAGTATAAAGTGACAGTTCTTGAACCGAAAATAAACAATCACAATATGGCAGTTTGTAGTATTCTGCGTATTGCGTATTTTGTAATATATAATAATTCTTTATTTTCTTTCTACCTTTTACTATCTACATTCCCGTGGGAATATTTTGTTTTGTTTAACTTTTCGTCCTATCTCTGTAACATGTTCTAGTAGAACATGCTACAGAAATAGGACGAAACGTTCTATTATACATGTTACACTAGCTAATGCTAGTGTGTGTGTGTGTGGGTACGTGATTAGTTTGGGGCCAATTTACAGATGGCGTATGGTCAAATAGGTTTGCAATTTTGTCACGTAAGAGGGCTCTCTTTTCCCTATATATTACTTTACTCTTTGTTTCATTTATAGGATAAACAAATGAAATTCTTATTTCGAATTTTCGCTTATCATTAAGTAATGGCCAAACTGACAGCTATACAATCATGTGATTTTTTTCATGGAATGAAAACTCTTTTGTGTTAAATTAGGACAGAAACCATAAAAACAGAAGTGTTTCGATTTTTCTGATGAGAAGTGTAGCTTTTCAAATGAAAGAGATCGTTTTAATGGATGGGTGGAGTAAGTCAAAAATAATCGAAGAGTTCCGCATTCTACTGACCTTGTACTTTGTACTTATACTTACATAATTGAGATGGAGAGCAAGCCTGCGCCCGCGCAAGCTAGATGACATACTTAGTTAGAATATAACGTGATATTAATGGACAGAACTGGGACAAGATGGAGAACAATTTATAATCTGAACACATGTTGATAATCTTTAGAATTGTATGAGTCAATTACGATAAAAGGTGTATTATGAATGAGTAGAGATGAATATGATGATTGAATGACTGGAAACGTACCTACACCGCTCTCTTGACGGCGTCAAATAAGAGCTGATTGGCAATGTATAAATCTATATTTACATTAAAATAATAAAGAGGTAAAATTTACTTGTATGAGAGGAGGTCATCTCCGGAACTAAAGAACCAATTCTAAAATGATTGGTAGTCAGGTGCATTATTTGTGAGGCGATCAATTATTTCGAAATCCACGCAGACGTAGTCTTGGGCGAAGTGCTTCTAACGAAATAAACGAGGTTGTATTTTCCAAATTAAGAATGTTGACATTATCCCAATTGGGTAAAATATGAAGGCCGGTGAAAGATCAAATCACTAAAAAATATTAATGCATATTAATACATTTTTATGTGAGTTTGTAAAACTGCATCCGTCCTATTTGTTCATCATTTCTTGCATTAATCGAAGACGAGAGAATTATTTTCATTAATATGATCATCCACGGATAGTATTGTTTTTGAAACATCAATATATGTATGTGGTTTACTTTTCAACAATATTGGATTTTTGTTTCGTCTTGTTGTATCTCTTGTATCCTGTACTCTCGTGCTATAGCTACCTGTAATGCACCGATAATAAATATGTTGTATCAGCTGTTGTGCTGTGTCCACCGTCTCACCTGATGGTAGGCGATGATGTGGTACAAGATGAAGCACGCTTACCTTGAAGTAACCTATTCACTCGGCAAGGGATTCCACTCCTTAGCTATACGCACATTGAAAGTATTCCGTTTAATGCGTTTGGGTGGGATTCCCTCTATGTAACGATGGTGTCTTGTAGCCCGACCTTGCAACGGGCTTGGTGGAATTATTAAGCAACCTATTGCAATTTTATGCCATAATCTATATAATATATATATCTATATCCGTGAAAAATTTCGTAATATTAGTATAAATTTACTATGCCTTTTTTCAGATGCCTGGATGGATGGCTATATTATAACTAATAGAGACCGTTGCGTATCTATCTAGCAGGGTGGGTGGCCCGACTTGGACAGAAATAACTGATCAAGTTGTCAACGATACATCTCTACCCAATGCAATACTGTAACCAAATATAGATATGGGTTATTTGTACGTTCCGAGAAAGGGCTGATACATATTTTCAAGCTTTCTTCGCTCGACTTTTAATTTTTATAATACTTGTGATTTTTATTTATTTATTTAAACTTTATGTACAATAGTGTTACATGGGCGGACTTAATGCACCAAGGCATTCTCTACCAGTCAACCTTTGGGTTAAAAAAAACACACTGTGGTAGTTGTACGAGAAAATGGAATGAAATAATATTTTAATACTCATAAATATAATACTAATATATAATAATACTAATAAAATACACATATATGCTAAAATGACAAACTAATAGATACGGTGCTTTATAATATTCTTTCTGAATAAGAGAGCTCAAAATATGTAATTATGACAAAGACCAAACTAAGAATGACAGCCCCTTAAGTAGTGGTGTTTAATTTTACGCTTAAAACAAAATTTTGACTCAGTCTTCTTGATGTCAAGGGGTAGCAAATTCCAGAGTTTAATAGTAGAAATAGTAATTTTTCCATCTGTCTCCAAATTAGCTTCGTTTTAAATATGAAGAAAATATCAATCGCACGTTACATTCTGCAGTCTTATTTCAGAGCTTTAGTGCATCAGTCAACAAAGCTTTATGGTAAACACCTGCATATAAATTTGAAAGCACATAACATGTCTAAATAGTTTGTTGTATTTTTTTGTGAAACCAAATATTGTTCTGTTGAGGTGCAACAGAGTCGCTTTGACTAGTTGAGCCTGACGTCACTAGATATCGATGTAAATACCTAGTATAATGAAACGTGATGAAAGTTATTTTAAACATTGCCCACCCCACCAGGAATTTAAACTGTATTATGAGTGCATTTTAAAAAACAGTCAGACCCAGAACAGACCAGAATCGAACCCGCGACACGTCCCGCAGCTATCAATTATAACCACTGCGCCAATCGAGTCTGCAGAGAGATGCTTAGGCAACGGTGGAGGTGTGCCCCGCTTGGGTGGAGCACCTCCGTGTCCTCGTGAAGGCGATGGGCAGCGGTGACCTCTCGCGGCTGGCTCTGGTTAAGACCATGTTATAGGACAAGGAGGACAGGGCAACCGCTGGCTTCTGTGAGGCTGTAACGCTATCGAAGGAGCAGTCTGAAGTTCAGACTGCTCCTTACCTGAGTTACCTCTACCTCCCTCAAGCGTTCAGACTCTGAACGCTTGAGGGAGGTAGAGGTAACTCTCTTCCTCACGCCCCAGCTGCCGCGTAGTGCACAGATGTAGTAAATCAGTTATTGATACATTAACATACTGCAATAATTAAAGCATAGATACTTGCCACTTATCTCGACAAGATTGAATAATAATAAGAGACATGGTGGGTTTTTGTTTCGCGGTTTTTCCCTCAAAAATATATATATATCCAGTCCAAATTAAACCAAAACATTAATTTTCTGATTAGCCTATCAACTATAAAAAAAAACCTCAGCTAGGGAAAGTGGTTCTAATCTAGACACGTGGTAGCGCGTCCAGCCAAGTAGAAAAAAAGGAGGTATTCCTCGAAGCGCTACCATTTTGAAGCGCACCTAATGAAGCGCTCCTTTTTTATTCCTCGGAGCGCTCCTTTTCCGATAACATGGTATCGGGAGCGCTACTAAAAGGAGCGCTCCGAGGAATAAAAAAGGAGCGCTTCATTAGGTGCGCTTCAAAATGGTAGCGCTTCGAGGAATACCTCCTTTTTTTCTACTTGGCTGGACGCGCTACCGCGTGTCTAGATTAGAACCACTTTCCCTAGCTGAGGTTTTTGTAGCGCTTCGAGGAATACCTCAAAAAAAGAACTGGCAACGCGCTGTGTGTAATAATTACACGAACAATTTCGAACTACCTTTAACCTCTTTACAACTCGTAAAATACTTAATCTACATACATGAAATTTCGCACCGTTTTCAAAACCACCTAACTGCAAATGAATTTAAAATTTCATTAGTTTCGCTCAATCTGTTTTGATATATTAGCGTTTAAAACCTGGCACCTTTATTACTGACGCACTTGTAAAACAAAATCTAATGCATTTCCAGATGATCTAGAAACTTGATATTTGGTACCAAGTTAGACTATCTTGCATATATTAAGAGAAAAGAAATTAAAAAATTAAATTACTGATTTGTACTGAAAAATTAAAACTCATATTTTTATAAAACCTAACACCTTATTTAATCTATATAAATATTTGCCCTCACATTGTTGCCATCTAATCGGAAGGTTATTTATGCCTTTGCTATATAAGTCTCGGTATCTAGATTCAACCAACTGTGTGAAAGCATTTTGTACTGCCTCTTGGGAAGACTTTTTTTACCTCGTAGAAAATTGTGCAAATCACGAAAAAAAGAGTACTCCGTTGGAGCAAGGTCTGATCAAGAGTGCGAAAGATGACGTATGGTTTCTAACTGCAGTCTAGCGTTTTCATGGAGCAATAATAATGAAGATCGTTTCACGAGCCGGGGCTGTTTCACTTCTAGTTTCGCCATCATTGTTCGAAGGTCGGCACAGTAAACATCTGCTGTTATTACCAGTACACACCTGTAAAAGCTAAAGCGTGTCCTTTTAATTGGTAAGCTTTGCCTAAGGGTCCTGTTGCGGCGTTTAACCGGGTCAATCATTGCATTTTTCGTCTCATGTCACAATTCGATCCAATATTCCTCAATTTCTGTACCGATTCAACAAGGCAATGCAAGTTTCAACACGCGTTTCTTTTTGCAGATCAGTCAAATCATAAGACTACCATTTTTCAGATTTTGTATTAATGAAAAAGGAAAAAGGCACCATACATGGGCCCATTCATAACAAAGAACGGAACCCTTTCTGTACAAGTTTGGCTCACTCTTAGCCAAATTACTTTTTAATCTAATATGAAAGTTTGTGAGGATGTGTGGATGTTATTTACTCTTTCACGCAAAAACTACTGAACAGATCTGAATGAATTTTGGTAAGTAGATAGTTGACATCCTAGAATAACACATAGGCTTTTTATCCCGGAATTCCCACGGGATCGGGATTTGTGGAACATGAACGAAGTCGCGGGCAGAAGCTATGTGTATATTTTTGTTACTTGCATAATATTTTCGTTTTTAAATAAAACGTTTCAAAGTACCTATGTTAACAAATTCATTAATGCCATTGAGGTAATATGTACTACGTACATACATATTACCTCAATGATTAATGCACATTTTCACAGATTCATTATCTGCATAGCCTTTTTAGGGTTCCGTAGCCGAATGGCAAAAAACGGAACCCTTATAGTTTCGATATGTCTGTCCGTCTGTCTGTCTGTCCGTCCGTCCGTATGTCACAGCCATTTTATTCCGAAACTATTAATACTATACATGTGAAACTTAGTAGGTAGATGTATTCTGTGCAAAGATCTAGATGCAATACATGAATGGTGTAAGTTAAACATGATGATTCTTAATGTAAGTAAGTGCTATCATATAACTTTTACGCGAAATAAAAATAGAATACCTTCATCTTATAAATTAAATGGAGTTTCCCTGCAAAAGGTCGACACCATCCGTGACTTAGGAATTCAGCTCGACAGTAAGCTATCTTTTATTCATCACATTGACCTAATTGTAACCAAAGCGACAAAAATGGCAGGTTTTTTGAAGAGAACATGCACGGAGTTTCGGTCTATTTCGACCCTAAAACTTCTCTTCAACACGCTTGTTAGAAGTATACTGGATTACGCATCTCCGGCATGGAATCCTACATATCGCGTCCATATTAATAGGATAGAACGTATACGGAAAGCCTTCACCAGGTATCTGCGCTTCAGATGCTCTAGTTGCGGTCAAGACACCAGTTATTCTGAGACTCAAGCATTTCAATATGATATCTCTGGAACGTCGTAGAAGTCACTCCGATCAGATATTTCTTTACAAAATTATTCATAACCGATCCGATGTTCCAGAGCTATTATCTAAACTTAATATATCTGTACCTAGGCGCACTATAACTAGATCTGTACGTAAAACAGATATACTTGCTTTGTCCCCATCAAAAACAAACCTTGGTCGCAGTGCCCCTATGAACCGACTTATGGCTAATTATAATATAACCCACAGTAACAGCAACATTGACATCTTTGCCGACAGTTTTTACCAGTTCCGTAAAAAACTTTTAATTCCAATCCACTTATAACATTTTGATCACGTTTATTGCAGCCGTTTTACTTACAATAATAGTATTAAAAACTTTTTACCAAAAAATTAAACCGACTCCCAAAAACACTGCAAAGTGAAAAATAACTTTAATTTCGGTAGTCGGTGTCTTTAGTTTTGTATTTTCGTTTTTGGCACCGACTTCCGAAATTAAAGTTATTTTTCACTTTGCAGTGTTTTTGGGAGTCGGTTTAATTTTTTGGTAAAAAGTTTTTGTTTCACTCTTTTTAGTTGGTCGATTTTTAATTTACCTAGTTAAAAGAGCCTAAATGTCAACTACTTATAACCTTTTACAAAATATTGCTTTTCCCAATGCTGGGCCGTTAATTTTTGAGGAGTTCTCCTGGTACTTCACCATCAGCTCTACATCACCATATGCATTGTAACGAACATAAAGTGCTTAACATCCATATTCAAGTATTCGAATCGCAATCCACTAAATACTTATTATTGAGTAGGTTCGGCGGCCATCTGTGGTCTTCATCATCAGTTCCACTTCCCCAAATGGTATTTTTTGAGAACAACTGCACAAGTTACTATAAGAAATACCCAAAACGCCATAGGTGTGCCTATAATATTTGAAGAGTTCCCTCGATTTCTCCAGGATCCCATCATCAGATCCTGACCTGGTGACAATGGGACCAATTTCGAAGTATACCCTTTCAAACAAAAAAAGAATTTCCCAAATCGGTTCAGCCGTCTTCGAGTAATCGATGATCATACATAAAAAAAAAAAAAAAAAAAAAAAAAATATACGCGTCGAATTGATAACCTCCTCTTTTGGTCGTCGGTTGAAAAAAACAGAGTATCCATTGCTTATTGAGTAAGTAAATCTTATGTACATATCTTATATTATTTCTTCTATATTGCCATACTATTATATTGTTAAGTAGCTCATTTCATAATCTTTAATTTTAATTTTAATCTGATCTCATAGTTTTGTATGTACTATAATTTATTTATGTTTAAGCTGTGTACTTCTATAAGTGACAAATTCACCATGACAATAGATGTATAAGTTAAATATGTAAAATTTTATTAGTGAATAAGTCGTTGGAGTACCTTTTTTTTTTTTTTTTTTTAATGGCTTAGCATTAGCATTCAGCCAAAATCAAAGTTTGGGAAACGAGGATTTAAAAAATAAATGGAAAGGAAATTTGGAAAAAGGATAGAAAAGGATTGTTTTTATAAATAAATAATATACTTAATGTTATGTAAATGCAAAAATATCAATTACAGTTTAATATCATTCTTTTCTATATAATCTTTTCTATATATTGTAAATTTTGTAATTAAAATCATATAATAAACAAATTAAAGAGGTAGGTAAAGGGATGGGGATTGATAAAAGTTGTGACATGAATTCAGAACGCTCGTGGAGAGGGCAGGAGAAAAAAATATGGTTTAAATCTCCATACTCTCCACAAGGACACAAAGGATCAGAAATCAAATTAAATTTAAATAGTTGCTCGGGGGAATTAGCATGGCCAAGTCGAAGACGACATATTACGACTGTACTTCTTTTAGTCAAATTTAGTTTGCTGAACCATGGCTTGGGGAGGATGCTGTCTTGGATCATTCGATAGTGTTTTCCTTTTGATTCATTAACCCACTTTTTATTCCATGCATCATAAAGGTGTGGTCTAGGCAATGTTACCAGGTCATGACAGTAATTTATATAAGGATAGACATCACCATCGACAGCAGCGGATTTTGCAAGTTCGTCTGCCTTTTCATTACCATAAATACCCACATGACTGGGAATCCAAGCAATGGTCACGTCATACCCTTTTCTAGAGCATTGAAATAAAAGCTCTCTTGTATTAAATATTATTGGTGATTGTTTGTGACATTTAAAGGGAAACCGAGATAAAGCCTGTATTGAACTTATGGAATCACAAAAAATTACTGTCTTTTTAAGTTTTGCGAGAATAATGTAATCTATCGCCTTAAAAAGGCCATAGCATTCTCCCGTATAGACGGTGGCTTCAGGAGGTAATTTAATTTTTTGTACTACTTTATATTACTGATGGTATACCCCTACACCTACACAATCATAAGTAGAGTGCTTGGAAGCGTCTGTATATATGTGATGCCAATCTGCCCATTTACTATCAAGAATAAAATTAAATTCCGAGTTTTGATTCTTTTTATTTTTCTGTATACCTAAATTGAATTCTACTTTTAAATTGACATGAAGAGAACTATAACTATATTCATAAAGAGGAAGCCGGGAACTTTGGTGAGTAAATGCTTTGATGTTTTTAATAATACGGTGGCTTTTTACTAGGCAAGGAATATCTTTATGATTCCAAAATTTAGAGGTATTAGTTTCTAAGTCAAGCTGGTCTACTTTAGAAAGTAACAAATTGTGTGTTTTTTTCAGTTGAAGAGAGCGGAAAAAGAATCTATCGCTAAGATACTGTCTTCTTAACGATAGGGGTGGGTCACTGCATTCCACCTGTAAGCAGTTGATTGGACTAGATTTTCTTGCACCTATGACTAATCTTAAGGCCTTTGATTGTATATTATCTAGTTTTTTAAAAGCAGCAACACTACCAGGGTGAAAAAGAAAAGTTCCATAATCCAGAACACTTCTAATAAGGGCATTATAAAGAAGTCTCATAGTGACGGGGTGTGCACCCCACCACACACCAGAAAGACATCTTAAGACATTAAGATTGCGTTCACATTTTGATATGATATGTTGACAGTGAGGAATACCTGAAAGCTTTGAGTCTAATATTAATCCTAAAAATTTTGCTTGATTTCTCAATGGAAGTGATGTATCATGATATGTAACATTTACTACAAGGGGTATCCTTTTTCTCGTAAAGAGAACAACGTTACTTTTAGATGGAGATAAATGAAGCCCATTATTGTCAAGCCATTTCTTTAAATCTGTTAGTGCTTCGGATAAAGATTTACTTATCTCCTCAATAGAGGGTCCAGCAGCATATAAAAGTAAATCATCGGCATACTGGAGAATATTACATTTTTTACTAAGAGTATAATCTAAATCATTGCAATAAACATTATACAAAATCGGACTCAGAACAGAGCCTTGAGGCAAACCTTTCCAGACTGTTCTCTTAATGGTGCTGTTGTGGTTATGTGCAGCATCATAGTGATAATGTAAAAATCTCTCTACCAACATGTTATAAATAAAATTGACGAGTAGAATAGGAACTTTCAATTGCTTTAATTTATTTATCAATATATTAATGTTCACGTTATCATATGCAGCGCTTATGTCTAAAAAACCAGCAATAAGCGAGTCATTTCTAGAAAAAGCTAATCTGATATCTGTGGTAAGGGTTGATAAACTGTCAAACGTACTTTTACCTTTCCTAAACCCAAATTGCTTATTTGACAACAAATTTTTATGTTCGAGAAACCATTCGAGCCGGTTTTTCACCAAATGTTCCGCTACTTTTGCTAAAACTGAAGTTAAAGCTATAGGTCGATACGACGATGGATCTGAAGCCTGTTTATTTGGTTTCTGTATAAAGACTAACGACTGTGTTCTCCAAGATTGAGGAACTGTGCCTGTAATCATTACAGCATTAATCAAAGAGAGATAATAAAGCAAACCAGCATTGTCTAGATTAGAGATAAAAGAATATGGAATGCCATCTTCACCTGGCGCCGAATCTTTAACAACTGAGAGAACACCCCTTAATTCGTTGATAGTAAAGGGAGAATTAAGATCTATTTCATTAATTGTAGTCTTACTGTTATCTGGTGATATAATTGGAAGTGAAGAGAAGATATGGTATTCAGGAACAGAAGGAGGAGCTAAGCGGTCCATAATTTGTTCTGCAAGTTGTAACAAATATGCATAGGTGTAGCTTTTGTGGCACGCACAAGAGGAGCCGGAGGAAGAGGTACAAGAGAGGCTTCCTCAGCAGCCGTTAACAAAGGTCTTCCTGGAGACACACCACGAGGGCCCATGCCGCCAATTCCACCAACGCCGCCAAAGCCATTAACTTTTGCGGGACGGCTTGGCAGGCCACTCCAGGATCGCCTTCTCCTCCACGATGTCTTCGTCGTACAGCAGCTCGAGCAAGGCGGTCTGGCAGTAGGCTCCCAACAAGGCGTCTGGGCAGCAGGCTCTCAGCAAGGAGTCAAGGCAGCAGGCTCTCAGCAAGGCGTCAGGGCAGCAGGCTCTCAGCAAGGAGTCAAGGCAGCAGGCTCTCAGCAAGGAGTCAAGGCAGCAGGCTCCCAGCAAGGAGTCAGGATAGCGGGCTCTCAGCAAGGAGTCAAGGCAGCAGGCTCCCAGCAAGGAGTCAGGGTAGCGGGTACTGCACTTCCTCTTCGTCAAAAGTCGTCGAGAACTAAACTCTTCTAAAAACTGGTCTAAGACTGAACTCCCCGGAGATGGCCCCCAGCGCCTTTTATACCCAGCTCAGCGTTCAAAGTCCATTCCATTCTCATTCTGTACCAGAATTCAAATTGTAGAGTCCAAAATAGTCCATCTTGCCAGTTATTTGATCAGCCAGTTATATTCGAGCATAATTTATTAAACCTCTTCGATAAAATCTGAGAGTGTGTTTTAGAAATTTATAATTATAATTTAAAATGCCGTTAATCAGTAGACAACCACAATATAGTATACAATATTAAGCTAGTCCTATCGATAAAAGTGAATAACAATTATATAATAAAAGTATGAACAACCTTTTTAGTCTATTAGCCATTAAGTGACTACAAGAAGGAAAAATTACAGTTTGTCAGCCTTGACGTAAAAAATGTCATGACAAGAAAATATTTGTTTTGATGGATGAATTATGGATTATGATTACAAAGAAAACGTAAGTTATTTGGTATTTGTAATAACAAATACTATAAAGTATAAGAGGAATATTACCTTTTTGAGGGGTATTGAATGCAGATCTGAATCTTCTGATATTTTGCCAAACAATGGAAGAATTAACATTGGGAGATAACGAGGCACAACATTTACGCCATCCATCAAATTTCTTTTTTTTGAGAAGATTTTTGGTGGCATTGGATACTAATATAAATTTAGTAAAATTCTCCTCAGACATTAATTTGTTGTACTGTTTTTCTGCATTTTTCCGCTCTTTTATTGCTCTAGTACATTCATCATCCCACCATGGAGGAGATGGGAGCTTATTAGAGCCACAACACTTTAAAGGAAAAGTCTCACTTGCAGCTTCAACTAGAATTTTAGCTAGAATATCTGAACTCATTGCAGTATTTGTATTAGATATGTCTGGCAAGTTTCCTACTTTCTCTTCTACATTTCTTTTGTAAGCATCCCAATCAGCATTAATTAATTTATATTTCATGCGTGATTGCTTTGATTCCTTAACAGGTTTTGGAAATGGAAAGACTATTAGCAGAGGATAATGGTCACTGCCACAAGTTGAATCAGTGGTAAACCAGGATAAGTCTATAGCAAGATAAGATGTACATATAGATAAATCAGGGGCACTTAAAACTTCTCTAGGACCATTGAGACGTGTAGGTGAACCATTGTTCAATATACATAAGTTGTGAGAGTCAAGTAACTCCAATAAATGTTTACCATAAAAATTTGAAGAAGAGCATCCCCAAGCAGTATGGTGAGAATTGAAATCTCCCATACATAAGAATGGTTTTGGTAGAAAATTAAACAACAAATTTAGATCATCAAAAATAGCATCATTGGGTCGGGAGAAATAAATAGATATATAACAAATATTATTTACAACTACAGCAATTGCTGAAATATTACTATCAAGTGGAGGGAGAGAGAGAGGACTAATAGAATAAGAATCATTAATCAATAAGGCCACTCCACCATATCCATCAGGCCTGTCAGACCTCAAACAATTAAAACCAGGAATTCTTAAGTTATATTCCTGTTTTAACCAAGTCTCTTGAAGAGAAACAATAAAAGGGTTGTATTTGTTAATTAAATTAGTTAATTCATATTTCTTATTTTTAAGGCTGCGACAATTCCACTGAATCACTGTGGCTCTGTGATCCATTTTGATTTGAATTAGTTAATTGACATAAAGCATTTATGACTGCTGCAACGTTGGACGGTGATACCATGTTTGATTGTGATAACAACTGTGTTAATGCAATTATAATGTCAGATATACTTATGTTATTGTTATTATTATTTATGATAGGTTTAGATGTAGCTAAAGAAGGTTCTTTTATAATTTCCGCATGAGTTTTGCGGTCATAACCTTTAGAAGTACTAGGGATCATCCAAGGTTTCTTGAATA
The DNA here is from genome assembly GCA_943138885.2 of Tholera decimalis. Classification (NCBI taxonomy): domain Eukaryota; kingdom Metazoa; phylum Arthropoda; class Insecta; order Lepidoptera; family Noctuidae; genus Tholera; species Tholera decimalis. Next base: position 36,036,311 of record OW964549.2, on the reverse strand, counting down.
CAGTTACGGTTTTTTTATAAGAATGGGTTAAATTATTAGATGAGGTAGGACTAGCAGGTGCATGACTTGATGTTGTAATGTTGAGAGAGCGAGGTGGGGTTTTAAGTAGAGTATCTGCATATGACATTTTAGTAATAGGGGGATGTAGTTTAACAGCTTCCATATATGATATACAATTTTTACTCATGGATTCTTTAATTGCTTTTTGTCTATTGTATTCAAGACATTTCTTGTTAATGGCTTGATGCTGACCCTTACAAAGACAGCACCAATTGTTCTCTTCATCAACATCACAGCTTTCACCTGAGTGATCTTGACCACATTTATAACACCTAGGTGTAGAACGACATTGATTCTTAACATGCCCAAACCTACAGCAATTATAGCATTGCACAGTAGGATAAATGTATAGATCCACAGGCAGAGCAGTATAACACATATATACACGAGTTGGCAGTACCTGACCATCAAAAGTAATTACAATAGTTCCAGTATTAACATATTCTCTTGTACTATTATTATTACTTTTGCGTTTAATACGTCTAACTTTTAATATTGGCCTACAACCTAAAGGTAAATTGATATTTGACATTATCTCTTCATCTGTCCAGTCCAATGGTACTTCTCTTACCACCCCCATTCGTGTGACACTGAATGTGGGTATGAAAGCCTTGTATCGTTCATCCTCTAGATATTTATTGCTTAAAAAGGTATTAGCTTCTAGGTAACTTATAAAAGATAATGTTATGCGATTACGACCGATACGCTTAAGACTGCCATTGACAATACCTTGAATACACCTTCTCTTAAGAAAACGACCAAAATTTACTGGGTGAAGAGTAGTGTCACTGTTGGCCATCTGGGTTTCCCTTTGAACATGTACTATAAAAGGTGCAACATCAGTTGCCTGATAGTTTAATCGACCAACAGATGTACGATTGACCTCAGAATTACTGTCATGAGTTGGAGTCATTGGAGTGTTTTTTGTGTTAATAGGTTTATTTGTTGTAAAAATTTCATCATCTTTATTTAATAAACATTGACAATCGGAAATATTTTGTCTTTTGGAACCATTACGTCGCTTCTTTTTGTTACAGTCGGTACAAACAGCGCGGGAAATACGTTTACGATTTAATTTGCTATTTGCTTCTGTAAGCGAACAATCCGTATCCATGGAAGACTCTAGGACATTAATCAGCACTTCTATTGGTGTTTGAACTGAATTATTATTTCTCTGACCATTTTGCGACACTACAAGCGAAGTTCCACCCCCTGGGTCATCAGGCGGGTCGCCCATTTTAAAAATATATATTTAAGACTTACCAGTAAGTATATACAGCAAATTACACACTAACAATAATAAATAAACAAATAAGAGTAGAAATATACACAACTATAATAGAAAAAACCAATCCTTTTATAAGATTTAAAAAAAATTAAATTTAATGGTAAAAAACCGCGTCCACTTCATACACAGTTTCCCGCCCTTTTCTTGGAGTACCTTATATAATAAAATAATAATAAAGTGTCAAAAATGTCAGCTGTCAAAAATGACAGCTGTCAAAAAAAAAAAAAAAACAGCTGTGACCAAATGTTTAACGTGCTTTCCGAAACACGGAGGAATCTTGATATATTATGACGGTCACCCATCCACATACCGACCTCAGCAAGCGTAGCTTACCTTAAAGATCGACCCGGCTATTATTATTTATCCACGAGCCTTACTATCATTATGACTGTGATAACCAATACTTACCATAAAAAATATGTCTGATCATTTCTACTCCAACTTTCGTCCCTAAACCAAGCGTATGCGTGTATAAAAGCGCATTATGTATCTATCTACCTATGTTTTATACTTATGTAGTTCAAATACGATTCAGTCTAGTGCCTACAAATCCAACAGATCAGGAAATTGTGCAATACGTTTTCTATTACATTACGTCGTGGCTTCTAAGCCGGAAGTCTGACACACTCGGCCTCTCAACTTCAATACCACATTTGTATCTCAATTCAGTTAACTTCTCTAAATCCAGAATATTCGCAAAAACGAGGTGGGTTTAAAATGCAATATTTCAAATGTCTCGCCAGCAGGTTGCGTGCATAAATAACCCTAAATCGTACTGAGTCTGGTAAGCATCTCTTATGCTATAACAATATGTGAACGTAACAACAGGTAGGTACGGTCTAATTTTATCCAAAATCCAGTAACCAAATTCTTACATTGCTCATGTTCGGCGCAGCGGTTACACTGCAGCTAAAACAGCGTGTCATCACTTATGCCCAATCCGAACCCCTTTCAATGGTCCCAGACGTTGTTTGTTGCTAATCTTAGACAGGACAAAAAACGCAGTCGGGTTGTGGCCCTTCTTTCACGGTCCCTCGTCCCGCGTCGTCGCCGGTCGCTTCCGAGCCGCGCCGCGCGACCGAACGAGTATGGCCCGACCAGCAGTACGCCGCGTGCAGCCATTCGGGTCGCCTGTGTCGCTTCGGTACATGTGCATTACAAAAACTTGCTCCATCGCAAGTTTAAACATATGAGTGCATAAAAAACAGACTGATATCCCATGTATTTTTGGACAGTGCTTTTATAAACTGTGTAACGGCGCGATTGCGTGCATTCTGGCCACGCAAATGCTGGTTTTGTACATCAGTGGGTGGGAAAATAAACAGAACACTCCGGTAAGTTTATTAATCTTTAAAATGGCTTGTCTTAACTTTCTATCTTTTGAGATGGAATGCTCCCGTGATGCTGGGATACAAATTTTGCAATCAAACCTGGAGACCCAACTCCCCACGACTCGAATTCTAAGGTGTCGACAAGGTGCTGCTGTTCGTGACATTTTAAAATCACGGCAATTGTTTAATTAAGATCTCAGCGAAAGTGAAATCGTATCTCTTTATCAATCAACTCAATTCCCGTTCGATATGTACTGTTGATACGTTAAAACGGTAATAATTATGTATATGATCACATGCGGACTCATGTCTGCAGCTTATCGCCATAACATCATTCATCCTTCCGCACCACACTGCAATATAAAACATAGCTACGTATATGTATATCCTGCCATATTTAAATTAAAGACTGTTGGCAATAGCTCTAAATATGATAAAGTTTTGGAATAACCGACTGATTTGAATGCTTTTGAAACGAACGGGACAGATATAATTAAAAGAAATGTTGAACTTTCAAAACAAACACACCTAAGTTCAATTTAAAATAACATGTTTTTGGGAAGGTCACATTCACAAAGATGACACAAATGAACTGCATCCATTCAACTGGCAATCTGGTTTGATTACACAACGATATCTTTGGATCATCTAAGACATTTATAATGATGCTAAGAAGTTGCTCCACTGATCTTACGAAAGGAATATTTATCCATACTGACTATTCACATTCAAAGAACTTTATCTTTCTATACTCATTTATTACACAGTGCAGTAACATTTAAAGTTAAGCTTGACACACTTTAATACAGCTTTTGTCAATTAAAAAAAAAAACACACACACATTAGAGAAGTATTTAAAGTTGAAGAAGCTTCAGCGGAAAGGTTAAAAGCCAAAGTGAGTAGGTACAGCGTCTCAAATCCGCTTAACTTTGCTTTATAAATGTCCCACAGGAATATTATAAATCAAAATAAGTGAAAAGTATACATCTTCATCTCGGGCTGTGTTTACCAACATTGGGCCATCAGGATTAACATAGTTAGCAGCTATAAACATAAATTTACTCAAAAGCAATCACAATTCATTTTAACATAAATCTTTTTCTTGACGAAATTGCTCTTTGAAAACCTCCTTTAAGAAAGAAGAAACACCAAAATATTTAATCAGTGTAGTTACCAGATCTTTCATCAAACATTCTTGATCTGAGATCAAATTGCCAGTTAGGTACTTGGCAATGGTGAAATATTCGTTTTAATTCTGACAATGGTCAAAGCGCATCTGGATAAGATGTGGCCCTTACGTCTAATTCTATGCGATCAAAATTCTACTAATAGATACTTAAATAGATATTGAAAAATTTAAATTCAATGAATAAAATTACAGGGGCAATAGCAAAATCGATCAACATTAACATGCTCGCAGGGATACGTGACTGCATTTTTTGCAATGGGCATGACTAACCGGCCACCCTTCAAATGTCTACATCCATTAAACATGCCCTTGAAATAATGCAGTATTCCCTAATGAATCCCTGCCATACCTAGCGTCACGCTTGAATCACGCCCCTCTGCCGTTGGCCTCACTAAATCAATAGACCGGCACATATGTACGACGACAGACTAACAACTGCCAGCACATATACGCAGGACACAATGGAGCAGACAGACTAAATAGATAAAAGGTGAATAGCCAAAAGTTAAACACATTCGGCCAATGAAGCGTGCCATGTAGAAAGCTATGATCTACATATATTAGAACTGGAACACAAATGGTTTTGGGACAATACACTATTCAAACTTGTAAGTTTAGTAGTGTTAGTAAAAGTAGATTTAGATATATGTAGATATATTCCTCAGAGAATGATTATCATAGAAGGAAATGAATCAAAATCACTTTAAATATAATTTATGATTCCTATAAACCACTTGAAGCTTGAAGTAACCACTTAAATTAGATATTTATCAGCATTTGAATAGCTGATGGCTATGCCATTCAATGCAACTTATTTTCAATAACAAATGTATGTATTCAAAGAAATTTGATTTTCTGCGATAATACACATCCAAAAGGTTATTCGCTTTTACGCGCTTGTCATTTATGAGCACATCCAAGCGTACCGATTCGCACAATTGTCTGTAGGCAGTATTCTTATTAGTCTGGCTTGGACAAAGAACTGGGTCTATTCATAAGCTCATCCGACTGTCACAACCAGGTAAATAAGACCGCTCAAAATACAGAAAGCCCTTACGGCTGAACAAACTTGTAATTGGTTTTGGAGGCCATCTTACGTTGGTGATAATACACCCGCCCTTTGCTTTCAACGAAAAGCACTTTAGTGACTGCTGTAGCATCAGCTTGATGAATTTATGGCTTTACAAAGAGAACAGAAAGCGAGTAGTAGTAGTTAACACTTAAAAAGCCTATTGTTTATATTATTGTAAGTATGGACACATCAAGTATTTGAACCCATAAAATCATTGGTGAATTTATTAAATATAACGTGAGCACCTCTCAGATACGATGGACTTTTACAAATACACTCTTGAGTACCTACAACTAACTTCTTACAAAATCGCTCTATCTTTAAAGAATCCCAAAAGAAGTTCTCTGTATGCCCATCAATCGGAGTGTAAAGGTTTCTTCGTGTCTTATATGGCCTACATATATCATTGCATCCCACGAAGGGGGTCGTAACCCATAAATTGCAATATTACAGGAGAGCGTTTCAAAGATACTAATAGCAATGAAAACTGCATTTTTCAATTAATCTTTATACAATTCAGTATTACTAACTATATTCACATATTGAATTGTATAAAGATTATTTGAAAAATGCAGTTTTTATTGCTAATAGTATCTTTGAAACACTCTCCTGTAAAATTGCTATTTGTGGTTTACAACATCTTACGTGGGAGGCATCGATATACATATGTATATAGTATAAATAGTATACATTGATAATTAAAAAGAATTTAGAAATATTAAAAAAACCCTATTTATTTACTAGAATTTGTTATTTAAATTAAATGTTGTTTACGGAACTAGAGACACAATGTCGTTTAGATCTTATTTGAAATATTTTTCATTTATTTATTTTGTATACTGTAAATAAATTACATTGTTAAATGAAACCTAAATCTATCTAACCTAATGACGGGTATCCAAATATTTTACGGGAATACGGAGGGTTATGTCATATTCCTATCAGCTGAAACCCCTACAGTTAATATCCCTACCACGGGTAGCGAGCCCAAATAGATATCCGAATCTAACTACCTATTTCTTTGTCGATATTCAAAAAACTTTTTAGCAAAAAATAGAACCGACTTCCATATAAAAACACTACAAAGCATTGATATACTTAGTATATCAATGCTACAAAGGCAAAAATAACTTTAATTTCGGAAGGCGGTGTCAAAAACGAAAATATATACAAAACTAAAGACACCGCCTTCCGAAATTAAAGTTATTTTTGCCTTTGTAGTGTTTTTATATGGAAGTCGGTTCTATTTTTTGCTAAAAAGCTTTTTTTCACGCTTTTTAGTGGGTTGGTTTGTAATTTATCTAGTTACAAAAGCCAAAATGTCAACTACTTATCACCTTTTACAAAATATTGCTTTTCCCGGTGCAGAGCCGTAAATTTTTGAGGAGTTCTCCTGGTACATCACCATCAGCTCTACTTCACCACATGCATTGTGACGAGCATAAAGTGCTTAACATCCATATTCAAGTAATCTAATCGCAATCAACGAAATACTTATTATTGAGTAGTTTCGGTGGCCATCTGGGGTGTTCATCAACAGTTCCACTTCGTCAAATGGTGCTTTTCGAGAGCAACTGCACAAGGTACTATAAGAAATACCCAAAACGCTATAGGTGTGCCTATAATATTTGAAGAGTTCCCTCGATATCTCCATGATCCCATCATCAGATCCAAACGTGACGACAATGGGACCAATTAGAAAGTATACCCTTTCAAACAAAAAAGATTTTTTTAAATCGGTCCAGCCATCTCCGAGTTATGAGGTAACATACATTAAAAAAAAAGTACAAGACGAATTGTAAACCTCCTTTTTTTGAAGTCGGTTAAAAACATCCTACTTAGTATCCATTGCGAATAAAACATAGTATGAGCCTATTTCGAATTAACTAGCTAAGTTAACAATATACAATGTATAAAACTTACCTGCATTGTATTGTCCAATAGTAGCGGCAATACAAATTCTTTTCTAAAAAAAAGCACATAATATCATAATATATGTACGTGACGTATTTTGATCATTCTCGTATACTTTATTAAACTTTGCACCGGCGCGGCGGCGGAGGTCGAAATGTAGACCCCTTTTAGTAAATCTCCATCAATTAGTGATTTAAGCAACTTCGATAAATTTAAGTGTGAAAATAAAGTTCCGAATAAGTTTAAACCTGCGCAGACACATACACCTACAGACTTATAAATACTCCACACACTTCATAAATCATTTTAATTTTTACTTTTCTTTTGTATTTATAATAAATAGCCCATGTTTAGGAGCGACTCTCATTATAAATTATCTATTTATAAAATATGTCATGATACCCTCCTTTCCAACATTCCAACATACAAGCAATTTAGCTTAGTTTGGATAACAGTTGCAGTACCAATAATGAACACGAACTCTTTAAATACTGTGGTGTGATGAGTGTGTACAACAAGGTCCAATTTTCCATCCTCACTGAAGATAATAGGCCCGAGTTGCTAACGGAAAAAACAAGACCGAATTTCCTAAGAAACATACTGATTAACAATAAATATATCGTACCAAAACACAAAAATGTTTTCGGGACTAGGGTTTCGGAGTATGTAGTACCTTACTATATTAACAAACTCCCAGAAGAATTGCAAACGCTATACCTATCAAATACAAAAAGTTGTAAGTACAGATACAAACGTTTTTACATAGAAAATAGTTAATTGTATTTAGTACTCCTAATTTTCCTTCTCACTGTATTGTAAATTAAGTAACTAATTACGACTCGCCAGCACACAGATAAGCCCTAAGAGGCTTTCGTGTATGGCAAAACATTTTTTAAATTTATTGTGTCATGTGTATTGGATAAAATAAAAAAATAAAAAAAACCTATTGTATACTACATTTAATTTGACTGTACAATTTACCTCACTACTCTGAATTTAAATTTGTATCAATAAACACTTTAACATTATTACCTCTTAGAAAACAAAACTGTAATGATAACGAATTATCCCAAGCGGTATGCAGGGCCAATAGTGGCAAGCCAGGTTCGACTGTTTAGATAAGTGAGTACAATGCGCCGTGCTGCATTCCACGCCACCGACTCAAGTCAGGAATTAGCCATAACTTATTTTAGAGCCTTTCGCACCGTCAGGTCCACAACCAGCTTCGTTTCACACAGCGCTGACTCGCCTTGGGTCCTTTATGGTATGTGCGGTATTGTTTTTGCACACGCCAAAGGTTTATGCGTTGGGTTTCGTAGGCCTTATGAAGGGAATATATTTAAAATTATTGGGGTTATGGGAAAATGGGAAAATGGAAAATGAGTTTGATGGTGACCTTATACACCCAAGTAACAGTAAAAAAAATCAGAAGAAAACTGTAGATCTAGCCCCTAATATTTCTAGAAGACTTAACTTTGTAATAAGGAAATTTTTAATGTTTCATTTAGTGAATTACAAATCTAGTTAAATTAGCAATCAAATAATTATTGAAACTTTCATCATCCTGAAAGTTCTATAGAAAGATCGGTTCAGCGTAGAATTGCACATGTAGTCTGCAGACCTGCGTCTGAGTGCAATGGTCGGGCGTTAATCAGAATCTATCAGCGGTACTGTTACATTACATTTGTATAACAAAAGCTTGCTTACGACCGACGTTGTAAATAAATTCCTGTTCAGCAATAAAAGTCGCGGTATGCGGCATTCACACCATCAAGCATTACCTACAATAAGTAATTAATAATTAATAGTCTTGGATCTTGGAAAAATTAATAAAACTTATCTTGGTTACGTCTTAATTTTATGACAAATAAGTATTGAGCTGATAACTGTTCAAGTTATTGCAAGAGGTCTACGATCGAACGAGCGAGCCCAGAAAATGCCTATTCACTCTTGCTTTAAAAGCTGACGGGTCATATGTGGCAGGGAACACAGTAGCCGGCAGAGAGTTCCACACCTTGGCCGTGCGCACAATAAATGTAGACGAGAAGTGCTTCGTACGACAAGACGGTATATTGACCAAGTGTGGATGGTATCCTGCAGTACGTCTGGTGGACTGGTAGTAAAAGGGGGATGAAGGGACGGTCGTGGAGCTCCTGCGCACACTCTCCGTAGTACAATCTGTAGAAGATAGACAGGCAAGCAACGTTTCGCCGGTGAGCCAGGCTATGGAGCATCATCTTAGCGTATTCCCACGTATGTTGGGGTGGGTTTCCAGTTGCAGTTGAGAACTAACGTTTTACATGGAGCGACATGATCCGACGTCCATAAACGAGCTGGGTAACATGATACCCCTTGGCCAGACCAGTGTCCGATTTTCTGGCTTCTGACTATCTGACTGTCAATGATAACCAAATGACAGTCGCGACCAACGGCTTTACGTGCTTTCCGAGTCACGGGGGCACCACACCGTCAAACTCCGGGCTAATACTGACTTTCTTTTAGAAAGAAACTTTTTACCAAAAAATTAAACCGACTCCCAAAAAACACTGCAAAGTGGAAAATAACTTAAATTTCGGTAGTCGGTGTCTTTAGTTTTGTATTTTCGTTTTTGGCACCGACTTCCGAAATTAAAGTTATTTTTCACTTTGCAGTGTATTTTGGGGGTCGGTTTAATTTTTTGATAAAAAGATTTTATTTCACTCTTTTTAGTTGGTCGATTTTTAATTTACCTAGTTACAAAAGCCTAAATGTCAACTACTTATAATCATTTACAAATTATTGCTTTTCCCAATGTTGGGCCGTTAATTATTGAGGAGTTCTCCTGGTACTTCACCATCAGCTTCACTTCACCATATGCATTATGACGAGCATATTGTGCTTAATAACCATATTCAAGTAATCAAAGCGGAATCCATGAAATACTTATTATTCCTACTTATATATTGAGTAGTTCCAGTGGCCATCTGTGGTCTTCATCACCAGGTACACTTCACAAATGGTGCTTTTCGAATGCAACTATACAAGTTACTATAAAAAATACTCAAATCACTATAGGCTATACCTATAATATTTGAAGAGTTCCCTCGATTTCTCCAGGATCCCATCATCAGATCCTGACTTGGTGACAATGGGACCAATTCGAAGTATACCCTTTCAAACAAAGAAAGAATTTTCTAAATCGGTTCAGCCGCCTTCGAGTAATCGGTGATCATAAATAAAAAAAAGGAAAAATAAATAAAATATACGCGTTTACCTCCTCCTTCTTTTGTCGTCGGTTGAAAAACCAAGAATTTGCACTTTTGTACCTAGGAATCGAACACGAGACCTCATACTCAGTAGTGTTGACCAACGAGGCAGTTTATCTGCATGAGTCAATACTAGGTAATACTATAAACACGAAAGTAAAACTCTGTTTGTCTGTTACACTTCACATCCATGACTTAACGGTTGAATACGTTCTGGAAAAGAACTAGAATATGTAAATATATTTTGTATCCCGATTCCCGTGAAGTAGGTTCCCTTGAAATAAGTTTTACGCGGGTGGGGTCTCATTCATTGAAAGTGGCTTTAAACTTATTAAATGAAATATATAAAAACGTTTTACCAAAAAATTAAACCGACTCCCAATAAAAACTTTTTACCAAAAAATTTAACCGACTTCCAAAAAACACTGCAACGTGAAAAATAACTTTAATTTCCGTAGTCGGTGTCTTTAGTTTTGTATTTTCGTTTTTGGCACCGACTTCCGAAATTAAAGTTATTTTTCACTTTGCAGTGTAGGTATTTTGGGGGTCGGTTAAATTTTTTGGTAAAAAGTTTTTATTTCACTCTTTTTAGTTGGTCTATTTATAATTTACCTAGTTACAAAAGTCTAAATATCAACTACTTATAACCTTTTACAAAATATTGCATTTCCCAATGCTGGGCCGTTAATTGTTGAGGAGTTCTCCTGGTACTTCATCCATCAGCTTCACTTCACCACATTCATTGTGACGAGCATATTGTGCTTTGCTTAAGAACCATATTCAAGTAATCGAAGCGGAACCCATGAAATACTTATTATTCCTAATTATATATTGAGTAGTTCCAGTGGCCATCTGTGGTCTTCATCATCAGGTCCACTTCACAAATCGTGCTTTTCGAATGTAACTACACAAGTTACTATAAAAAATACTCAAATCACTATAGGTGTGCCTATAATATTTTTTTCATTTCATTTATTCATTTAACAATATACATTGTGTGTGAAATTATCCTATAAAACTACAGTTGCAATACAATAATAAAAATAAAAATAACATACTCAAAAAATATAAATCCTATACGTTCACAACATTAACACATAATATTAAGTTCTTGTCAATTAGAAGAAATAAAAAAAAGAAAACATAATAATATACAAGTGCAAACACATATAGTCATAAAGTTACAAATCATCAATTGAGTAGAGACACTTATCCAATAGGAAGACCTGAAGATTTTTCTTAAATGCGGATGTGTAAATAATTTCTCCAGGATCCCATCATCAGATCCTGATTTGGTGGCAATGGGACCAATTTTAAAGTATACCCTATCAAACAAAAAAAGAATTTTCCAAATCGTTTCAGCCGTCTTCGAGTAATCGGTGATCATCAGTGATCGGAGTAGGTAGATTGAAATGGGGTCATTGATCCGAAACGTATATATTAATATGGACATTCCTCCGGAATTGGTGGATTATTAAAAAAAAACCGGAACTTATGTAGGAATTTTATTCTGCCAGAGTGGAAGGAGTCATTTGATGATTTGCCATCCTCAAAAAAAAGGTAGGAATTGTAATAAAATGAGCAATATTATTACAGATAAAAATAAAATTACATATAAACAATAAAAATTACAGATAAATAATGAATTTATTTAGTTTTTATACCTTCCTTTAAATTTTGAATTGAGTAGGAATAATATCACTACCAACATTAACAATGTTTAATTGAATCCGGAAATACCGGAATTACTTTCCGGGAAAATGGCTTATCCATGTTATTCTTTCTGTGTGCATTTATGATACAAGTACCAAAAATCAATCTACCTACACCGATCACTGGTGATCATACATAAAAAAAAAACGAAAAAAAAAATATACGCGTTGAATTGATAACCTCCTCCTTTTTTTGTCGTCGGTTGAAAAGCTTAATGAAGTCTTCAGTACCAATAATCAAAAAAAAATGTAATCAGATATTCACTCCAAATCCTGACCTACGCTACGTCACCGATGTCCCGTTGCAATCTTTATACTTTTGAAATTAGAATATTTTTTCTTCTGCTCTTCATTCAAATTCCATCAACGGTCGTATCAAGTTTTTGCTAAGATCTGATTAAATACAACAATGTACTGAGAGCAAATCTTAAAGCAAACTAAAAGTCAAGTTACAAGGAAGATGTTCTGCAGAATTCTGTTGAGTAATCCAATGGCTGACGTTGCTGTTTCCAGCGCGTTGGGTCCTAAATCCCGAATGCAATCTCGGGAATAAACAACTTTGGAAAAATCTGCCACGTACGAGATGAATTCGCACGGCTCCGTATTATAAAACAAAAAATTACGTTTCTCGTATGGAAGAATTGAAAAAAGAAACGAGAAACGTAATTATTGTGGGATATTGGTTTTTATAGTAGCGATAGAAATACACAAAATGAAAGAAAGAAAGAAAGAAGAAAGAAAAAGTATTTATTGCCAACAGACAAACGACATGCTAACAATATTAAAAACTTATTTAGTTCCTTAAGACTAGAGTTAGTAATTGGTACTTATAATTATGCTAGTAGGTAAGGACAAAGACTTAGATATTGACAATTTACGAAGAAAAAGGAAACAACAAAAAACAAGGCAAATGCACTTGGTGGTCGTGGCAACAAGACTCAGCATAATGCTATGCCATGGGCATGCCCACAGCACGGCGCTGGTTTTCAGTGGTTGCCTTATAAATATGACGTACGGAAATCAAGTCTGGCAAACAACAAAATGACAAATGTCTACTTTTTACAATTCATGAGATACAGCACGTCGTCAGACAGACAGATGAAGACTATGATGATGGTTTAATAATTGAATTCTGTTAATGACCGTCCGGATACGAAACGAATATGTCAGTTCTAATAAGGAATGGAATAGGTAGATAAATCTTGTGTTTTGTCTCAATCAACTCAAAGCCACTATAAAACTGAAGTCAGTTAACATGTTAGATCCACGTGCAAGTTGATGCTGTCACAGATTTGTAAGTAGCTGAAAGTCATACATAAGCTAGCTGCTTAAATAGCTATACTACTTACCTATCAATCGTTCCCTTAAGGGCCTATACTACCTCAAATGGCTTAGCATGATCCTCCGTAATGTCGAAAATACTGCAACAAATAATTTTCAAATAAATATAATGGTAAAGTTGACGATTAATGTTAGGTACTATGTTTGACGAAAACACGATTCCATAAAATTATCTTAATAGAGAAAAAAAATCCAAAATTACCTCCAAACCGAACAATGAACCGCTGCGCTGGTATTAAAAAATAACTTCAAATTAGATAATGAAACTTTGCATATTAATTGAACTAGGTAACTATAAAGCAGGTCTTATGTTATTTACTTTTTTTAAATTACCATTATTTTCACCGTAAAAAGAAATAAACTAAATTATCGGTGTCTTGGAGTCTTTTCCCTGCCACCCGAGTGTGCGAGCGAGATAGAGTGAGAAGCGCTGAGGTAGTATAAGCCCTTAAGTAAGTACGAACTGAGAATTGCGTGAGTTGCACTCAGACATAAACGTAACATGATTGAAAAAAATAAAAGACAAAAGTAATCTTAATGATTGATCAACCCATATTTTAGCTCATCAAATCATGTATGTATAGCCACTAGTGAAAATTATAGGTAATTCACTAAACCAACTTGATATTAAGGTCAATCCAACAATGTCTCATAGAACCAAATAAGAAATTTGGAAATGCCAGTAACCTCTGAAATGCATTGGTATTTTTTACCGTCCACGAGTGCTACCTGTATTTGCGTCTATTCTTTATTTAAAGTACTTAGCATAACTATTTACGCGCCCGGATCCTCTTACCTGCTAACGTAGACACTCCTGATAATTACCCTCTGTCGACTTATAGGCGCTTCTGTGCGATAAACAAACATCCAGTGTTCAGTATCAAGTGTAATTAGATAGCCGTGTTTACTTTTTAGCTGGCACTGCTCGATGCGATCGTTGCATCGGTTTTTAATAAGTTTGCAATGTTTTTAACCGACTTCTGAAAAAGGAGGAGGTTCTCAATTCGGATGTTTGTTTTTTTTTTTTTTTTTTTTTTTTTTTTATGTTTGTTCGGGCATAGCTCCGTCGCTCGCCAACCGATTTGAAAAATTCTTTTTTTGTTGGAAAGGGTATACTTTCCAAATGGTCCCATGAAAATTTTATCGACATCGAACAAGCCGTTTCTGAAAAATCAACAAAAGTCTAAAAAAATATTTACATTGATGACCTTTTCGGTTACTCTATATTGTGTTTTTTGTTCGCGCGTTTTTAGTTTTTTGAAGTTAACATTTTGGCTTTTATAACTAGATTAATTACAAATTGACCCACTAAAAAGCGCGAAAATAAAAACTTTTTTACAAAAAAATAAAACCGACTTCCATATCAAAACACTACAAAGCCAAAAATAATTTTAATTTCGGAAGGCGGTGTGAAAAAAAAGAAAATACAAAACCAATAACACCGACTACCGAAATTAAAATTATTTTTGGCTTTGTAGTGTTTTGATATGGAAGTCGGTTTTATTTTTTTGCAAAAAAGTTTTTTGTTCGCTTAGTCGACGATTTAATTTATTAAAAGGTCAATGAATGTCTAACCTTCAGTTGCCTTTAGTAAGCTTTATGAGTGCAACCAAATATTTACTCTTTATTGTTTTACCAATTAAAGTTTCGTTTTACTTCAAATAACCAGTAAGTTATTTGTAAAAAATATGCCTTCATAAGAGATCCGTTTTAGACCTTGGATGTTGGTTTCCCAATACAAGCAACAAATCAACTAGTAGAGCTAGTTAACCTAATGGGGACGTAATCAAATAATTTATTTTAATGTTCAAAACTGTATGTACCCAACGGTACCGAGGATTGGCCGCTCGGCAAGTGGCATTCCTATGGGCACCGTGAGTGTGCGTGAGCGGCGCCATGCCACCGTGATCGACTTACAGATTCACGCCATTGCACCACTGCACGCTATTTTTACTAAAACAACACAAATGCAAGATTCAAACGAGTTTTATCTATTAATAGTACCCACTTGCTCATTACATGTCAATGATGTAAGCTCTTACACCAGCGAAGAATGGAAGCGTCCTCCTAATTTAATCGCTAGTTGGCAATTCGCATTGTAGTCTTAACAAGCCATGATTCATATTTCGGATTGTACATTCTTGGCATCTTCATCACCTTTCCTTTTGCAGCTTTATTTTGAACGTATGCCAAAACAAAACAAAAAAAAAGAATTAAAACCAAATAAAGTTATGCCTAACAATACTGCATTTAATATTTATGACTGCATTTATGATTTATTTTTATGTTTGTCATAACCACATCTTAGTTCAATTTACATCAGATGGCGCCAAATACTGTTAGAATAAGTGTTAACTAACAATAGATACTTAAATGAAGCGATGTACGAAATCTCACAGCATGCATGCTACAATGTCATCACGAAGCATATTACGAAATAGAGACACAATGTGATAATCCATCAAAAAGTATGGAAAAAGTGCCGTTGTCCCATTTTATAAGTTGCTGTTTAATTAGTCGCACACATCTACATATACAGTATAAGCAACAGCTTAATACGGTGCTGACTTTGCGCCAAAGCATTGAACATTTTACTGCAAAACCGTTTTCCGCCGACAATCAAGCCAGACCACCCACCATGATTTAATGAAAGCCTTTTACGACAAGCTAATGTCCTACACAAAGTAACAAAAGTCACACCCTTATGGCTCAAATCACTAAACTCGTGGATACAAAGCATTTAAATAACGCTAAAAAACTTTTTGCCATTGAAGAATGTAATTCTTAAAACTTTTTTGCAAAAAAATAAAACCGACTTCCATATCAAAACACTACAAAGCCAAAAATAATTTTAATTTCGGTAGTCGGTGTTATTGGTTTTGTATTTTCTTTTTTTTCACACCGCCTCCCGAAATTAAAATTATTTTTGGCTTTGTAGTGTTTTGATATGGAAGTCGGTTTTATTTTTTTGCAAAAAAGTTTTTATTTTCGCGCTTTTTAGTGGGTCAATTTGTAATTAATCTAGTTATAAAAGCCAAAATGTCAACTACAAAAAACAAAAAACACAATATAGAGTAACCGAAAAGATCATCAAGGTAAATATTTTTTTTAGACTTTTGTTAATTTTTCAGAAACGGCTTGTTCGATGTCGATAAAATTTTCATGGGACCATTTGGAAAGTATACCCTTTCCAACAAAAAAAGAATTTTTCAAATCGGTTGGCGAGCGACGGAGCTATGCCCGAACAAACATAAAAAAAAAAAAAAAAAAAAACAAACAAACATCCGAATTGAGAACCTCCTCCTTTTTCAGAAGTCGGTTAAAAATTACCGCGTTCAATGAACTAATAATCTATTCCACACATATAAATAAAAACGAACTGTTGCGGTCATTAAATAAACTTAACTTTGAACTTGAAATTGAAGCCTGAAGCTATAAACTCCTGGGAATTTCCAGCTCAGGTTGAAAGGAATAAAAAGGGATTATGATTCATACATGCCTTTACGCGCAGTTTGCATACGTCATTGATCAGAAGTTTAATACGAAATACTAGGAAATGTATAATCATTGAAGAGATTATTTACATATTATTATACTGGCACAAATCTAAATTGCAGTGACGTGTTACTTCTTTTTTCAATGTGGACACATTGAGTTAATTGATTGAGAATCAATTCATTGCCTGTCTCGAAACAGTAAGAATGAACGGAAGGAACCGATATGGTGAACCAAGGTGAAGAGCCTTGCCAAGTTTATACTTGCGTGACATATCGGAGTCAATGCATAGGTATCATGTATAAACGCCTCGGAGTCTGTTAACATGGGGGATCAACGTAGTACAATCAAAATACCCGAATTGTCTTAGTGTAAACAAAACCAATTAATTGAGCAATAAGACAGGTTTACTCAAGACGGGCAACTGCAACTACCAGGAAGCCCTAGGGCCGATACTTGATATCCTTGTAAAGTGGCTGCTGTATTTAAAACAAGCTGTTAAGAAAGTCAATTTATATACTTTAATACGACATTTATATGTATTTGTCTCCATATGAGTTTTTTTTTATAGTGAAACAAATATTCTAAATCTTCTCAGGATAATGTTAAACCAAATTTTATATTTAGTAGTGGATATGTCATTACTCACATATACATTGTAATACAATTTTGTAGCTTTGATGATTTCCACCGTTGGTTTCGCTTCAGACTTTCCTTATCTTTTTCGTTTTATTTAGTCTGGTCTGGAACGTGACTTGGCAGAAGAAATAAAGGAAGCTGTTACATTCAGAGTCTGTTAGTATGTTACCAAAGTAGCGTTAAAACGGGTGCCTTGACCTGACAGTAACTGACCTTATTATCACAATCGAAGTTGTACTGTTGCCAATGAAAACAGGTAAAGAGTATCCTCAAAATCTGATTATCTGGTAGATATGACGAGAAACAAAGTTGCTGATTGAAATACAATAGATACAATTGAATAGACAATGACATTCAATACGGTGAGTGGAACGGCAAGGGCGCTGAGACGCTTGAGTTGAGACCCACTTAGCCATACCTCAATGAATAACGACAGTACTAGTTGTCTGTCGTGTTACGAACCTGTTATTATGATCAGATACACGAATACTGGATATTATGAAAGAGTTGTTACTATTATTCTGTAAAACAAAAGCTAAATGCAATGATCATTTCGGGTAATGGTATCAATTAAGGTAGGTACTGTAAGCGCTAAAATGGATAACAAAGGAGCTTACGTAGTTGAAACAGGGTAAAACGTTCCAAAACCATTTCATTTTGAATAATATCAGTATAACAAAAATCCCAGATTGATGAATCATGAATCAACAATAGCTGTTGATATTCATGATGAACATCAACGATCACATCAAAGTTCATGATTAGACTGCAAATAGTCGCGGACACTTCAATTGTTTATATCTATCAACTCAATTTACTGACAATCAACATATTGTATTATTCTTGTATTAAAATTACTTGGCTTGGAATTCAGAAATAATGTAATGCAGTTCAATGTAAAACAGCAACGTCTACCTACATTCTGAATTCCAGACTCTGCAATAGGTCAGATAGCAGATATAACTCAAGGGGATTGCTTCAAATGCATCCGTGCAAATGTCAGAGGAAACCATGGCGAACAGGTAAAATACTTGGAAGTATTCCAAATTTTGTGTTTACAAAACACTCTAGCGAAACGAAGAGTTTTAAACACTTGGATTTACTTCCCAGACTGAAAGATTTATTGCCCAAAGAGGCAATAACGATTATAGCTCCCAAACAGATAAAATTACTGAATCTATTTTGAAAATTTTAAATTGTTTTTGAAAGATCCTGTTTTTTTTAAGCAATGCCCGGTTATATGAAACGATTTTAAGATAGTTCAGCGACTTCGAAAGCATTTAAATGGACCAGATAACAGTTGAAACAATGCTAGGAAATAAACATGACCACATTTACCATTCTAAAAGGATACTTAGGAGAACGACTTCACCATTCGAACGTAAAATAGCTGATTAGGGAGGAATGTCAACGATTCTGAGTCACAAGTAAGAACTACAAAATGTATCTCACAAAATTGCCTTGACCCGCGCAATTACGTCGTGTGACCAATCTGTTTTATAGACAGTGTATCTAGCCTCATTGAATAGCCAATAAGTTTGGCCATGTAAGCAGGCACAATTGTTGCGCATTGCGCTTTCGTATACCGCCGTCTTTGAATGCGTTTGTGTTGAATTTAATAGTGCTGCATTTCAATTGAGGTAATTCCTGTTTTAATTATGCAATATTGATCTTTGCCTACATTTTATTCACATTGCTTACATTTATTCCGCGATTACGACTTATCATATGTGTTTTTTGTTTAAGGTATCCCCATAAAGCATCATCCACAGATCTTGTTTGTTTTGAAACCAGACGCCATATCGTTGTCTTAATTAACGAGATCACTGAGTATTAATGACAATGTATGTATGTTTACAGTCGGAGCAGAAATAATAGGTGCAGGAGTTATTTTTGCCCCAAATTACTAGCTGATTGCTTGCATGAGGGTGATGTAGAACACTGACTTTTCCTATTTTCTGAATTCTATGAGGGATCTGGTAATTCCGGGTTCTGGGTTTGCTTGCAAATCTTTTATATGAGACATATTTTAATTTGAAAGAAGTCACTGGCTCCTGAATTACAGGTGTTTTAACCTAGCTCTGAAGGCAGGGTGTCACATCATTTGTAACACAGTTTATGCCAATATTATTGGATTTTCCTAAATCTCCGCTAACGAAGTCGCGAGCATAGCTAGTATGTAACATATCAATATTTCATCTGCAAAGCAGCACGTTTCGGATGAATGAACAGTAGTAGTAGTAGTTCTGCAGTACGATTACGTAAAAATTGATTTCTATGGCATATGTAAAGAATATGTATGTAGATGACCCACAATTTTTTAAGTATCGGGTATAGTCGGAATACAAATAAATTTTATACTCCTCTTAATAACGCTTGTGTTATATTTTATTATGTTTCAAATAAAAAACGCGGGACTCCGAATACCCAAACTTCGGTTTGCACCGAAATATCGTAAAATATTTTGTGCACCACACAGCATTAACATTCAAATAAGTTTGAAGTATCATAAAATATTTACGATGGAACATGCAAAAGTGTATGCGGCGATCCATTACACTTTAGCGCGATTAAAATCGTGATTCTCGCAGTAGTCGGGAGGGCCTTTTTTGTAACTGGTGGTTCTCAGAACTTCCTTAAAGAAGCATCAATTTAGCGCGGCACCGCTTCAACGTCGGGCCGACGACCTTCGCCATAGTGAGTCATTTATACAGTGATTAAGTTAAGGAAACGAGATTGTTGGACAACGACCACATGGAGGGAATTACGTGAATTAATTCCTTCTGCTGCATCCAACATCCAACCAACTCCAACTGCCAACATCATCTTTGGCAAAGCTTTGTACTGTACTCTGTTCAATCTGTTCTTGATGTTGTACATTTGGATCTCCGTATCTCACAGAAAAGCAAATAAAAATTATAAATACTCTACCATGAAGGTTTACCTTCTGTTTTATTATTGCTCGTTTCGTTTATGAATGGCCTTCGCACATCAATTTTGACAGCCGTTACGGCACTACATCATTAGCAGGTCACGGCTAGTCATAGGGGATATAGCGTAGAAATCCAATTTAGGTAATTGAAATATAGAACTTTATATAAGCGATGTGTTATTCAATAACTGGAAGTACTTAAACTATTTTATTTATTTGAACTATTTTATTGAACGTGCGAGTTAAATTAAAAACCGGCTAAGTGCGAGCCAGGCTCGCGCACTTAGGGTTCCGTACCATTATTATCAAAATCATTATTTAAAAAATCACGTTTGTTTTATGTAATATAATAAATAAATATTAAATCCCTTTAATATTTATTTTATTCAGTTTTTAGTATTTGTTGTTATAACGGCAACAAAAATATATCATCTGTGAAAATTTCAACTGTCTAGCTATTACGGTTCATGAGATACAGCCTGGTAACAGACATACGGACAGCGGAGTCTTAGTAACAGGGTGACGGTTTTAAATTTTGGGTACGGAACCCTAAAACTAGGCGTAATTAATAGGTAAAGTCAACTAAATAAAAGTATTTCGTTTGGAATGCAATGAAAACCGGAATAAATCACGAGAATCGGTACGGGGTACAGTTTTTGGCGTTCTTTTGCATAACGGGTTTCAATGCCAAATGACGTGTATTTTCCTCTGCACGTTTTGCAGCTGAATTATAAATGTAGATATATAAAGGTACTTTACCAACGTGGAAAAGTACCAAAAGCATTTTCGAATACCCATAAAATTATTATCAATTGCAATTCAAGGAAATTACGACCTAAAATAATAAAGAGAACCTGCCATCACATCATTATTATTAATTTAAACCAAGCAGTTCTCTGTTATTTTAGGGTTCCGTACCCAAAAGGGTAAAACGGGACCCTATTACTAAGACTCCGCTGTCCGTCTGAAATTTTCACAGATGATGTATTTCTTTTTCCGATATAACAGAAAATACAAAAAAAAACAAAATAAAATATATATTTAGGGGGCCCCCATACAACTAACGTGATTTTTTTTGCTCGTTTTTGCTCGATATTGATTAGGGCAACAGGTAGACGCTTGAAATATTCACAGAATATTTAGTTATATATTCACTTTAAATTAAAATAAAACAAATATTTAAGGCTTCTCTGTTGTATGGGAACACAACAGACATGATTTTAGCCGTTTTTGTAGATAATGGTACGGAACCCTTCGTGCGCGAGTTCGACTCGCACGGCCGGTTTTTGTATTTATTTTCCAGTATTGATGTGAATTACCGCCAATGAATTACTTAAAGGTCTTTTATTAAAATAACTAGCTGTTGCCCGCGTGGGAACATTTTCCGGTATAAACCCCGATCCCGTAGGAATTTCGCAAAATCCCGTCTTAGCAAGCACCTACGTCCTATAAAAGACCGCCATGCACAATTTGAGACTCCTAGCACTTATAGTTTCTGAGATTTCGTTATGAGTGAGTGAATCGCTTTTATATACATGAATATATATGTATGTAGATAAGCTCGATCAATTTAATTTTAAGAGTCAAAACTGTTATATGTAGTTAGTTAAAGCGGTTATAGCAGGAATAGTTTCTTAAAACTGGTGATATATTTTCCAAATTGCCAGAATCATTTCATAAACCTTGTTAAACGAGCCAGTGATAAGAGTATTTTAAATAACATACTTAAACCAAGCTACCTGGAAGTTTAAAACCTCTTTTGATTTTAAAATCTCAGCGGAGATATCCACTAAAAGCCAAGTCCTCTCATTATAAAAATGTCGTCTTAATTGAGATAAACACATTACCAGCATAATAAAAACAAAGCGTGGATAAGCGGCAATTGAGTGCGCGTGCGCATATTACCAGTTGCGACCTTTTAAACGACACGCGCGCACGCCGTTATGTCTGTATTGTCGTGTAAATGTAATCGTATTAATTATCTAGTATGTTCATTCCTACTTATCACCTCACGTTTAACAATCATCTGTAGATTCATTTATTTCAATGTTATATGGAACTTGCCAAAACGGTCTACCTTAAAAAGCAAGTTATAAGAAACTAGCGACCCGCCCCGGCTTCGCACGGGTGCAATTTTTATATTAAATATACTATAGAATGTCTTTATATACATCGTTGACAGCCTTTTTGTCATTCGACTCTTTAGTAATTACTCTTGAAAGTGCGACACATAATTTACCATGGGAAAAACATTCAACGCTCAAACCTAAGCAACATAGGCACGCGCGCCGTGCCTCCGCCGGCACCGCGCCGCAACCGCTATGTCCTTGCATTTTAAATCTGTAATATCTTCGAAACAATTTATTTAAATTTTATTCTATAAAGGGCAATATTGATTTATATTAAATGCACAATGTATTTATGGTACTTAATTGGATAAGCATTAATGCTGTATTGCTTAAAATCGCTTCGTAAAATATGCTCGTATTTCTCGTAAAAAGTAAAGGATAAAAAATGGTTGTTGTGGGTTATCTATAAGAGATAGACAGATGCCATCGAGGACTTTTTGTTGAACTTTTTAAGGTGTACAATACTGTAGTACATTATTTTGATCTATCTCGTAGGGTTCAGCCAGCGTTTGCAAAGCAAGCGCAAAAAAATGTGTATATTTGCGACATCACATTAGAAACCTCAAAAATTATCAGTATTTCTCTACTATATTATGCATGTTATATGCTTAAAAACCTTCCTATTGAATTGCTCTTTCTATTGAAACAAACTGCATGAAAATCCGTTGCGTAGTTTTAAAGATTTAAGCATACATAGGGACAACAGGGAAGCGACTTTGCTTTATACTATGTTAAGATTAAGAAGAAGTTGGATAAGATGTGAAAAGATATATTATTTTTTAATTTATCTGGTACAATGTCGGGGAGCTCGTGGCTCAATAATAACAGCCGCATGGGTCGATCTTTAAGGTTATGAAATGAAATGAAATGAAATTAAATATTTATTTTGTAAATTGGTTATAAATAACGCTTTTACACGTCATGATTTTTTGCGTGTTAAGTTTAGTTTAGTTTAGCTAGATGAGGCCGGTGTTTCCTAACTGACTACTCTGAGAAGAAACACCGAAACAAACTCAGAGGTCAACGTCTCTTTTAAAGTCCATACAATTTGTGTTGGTCCAATCATATGACAAACATGTAGGTTCATGTCTTTGGTGCTCTTTGAGGAAATAACCATATAGATTTGAGTGGACCTGTCCAGACAGTGCAAGCATTTGTCAGTTATCGTGTAGCTCGTTAAGCAACGCTTGCTGAGGTTTATCTTTGGATGGGTGTCCATCTTTACATTTCTAGATTACTCTGTGACTAAGCACGTTAAGCTGTTGACCTCTGTTGTCATTTAGACATCTTCGACAGTAGTTCGACAGAAGCAAGTTAGACTGGAAGCCGACTGGAAGAGGTATTCCTCGAAGCGCTACCATTTTGAAGCGCACCTAATGAAGCGCTCCTTTTTTATTCCTCGGAGCGCTCCTTTTAGTAGCGCTCCCGATACCATGTTATCGGAAAAGGAGCGCTCCGAGGAATAAAAAAGGAGCGCTTCATTAGGTGCGCTTCAAAATGGTAGCGCTTCGAGGAATACCTCGACTGAAATATAGTTGGGAAATGACTAAGCAGACGATGTCGGGTACAATTTCATAACTATTCCTGAATTTCGACAACATTTCCCTTCCCAGGTATCTTGCATAATGCCTTCGAGGCTTTAATAGATACAACTACAGTCTATAAAGTTATTTATGTGCCCATAAATAATAACATAAACGATGTTTATCCTCTCTGGTAGCCGATCATCAAGTGTTTATGGCCCAATCGTCTTTGCCTTCACATTTCTTTCCTCAATATTCTCATTTACTGTACGTGATCCAAATATAAAAGAGATTGTCTCATAACTTCCTTGACAGCCTGCACCTGATACGATTTATCAAGCCTGTTTCTTTCGTAATACATTGCGTTAATTTTTAATCTTGAGCTTTATTTATGATGCTTTTGATCTTGATTCATTCATTAGTCGCGCACATCGCCCATAAAATAGTAACACGCTTGCTTTGAAGTAAATCAACACAGAAATCGATGTTCTGTAACAGAACAAATTCTAAATTCTATACCTGTGCTATGAAATTATGGAGCATAATTATAATTCTGTATTTTAATCTCAGAAAATGCAACATTCACATCGTTCTAAAACTCTTTGTTTGAAAAGAAACACCAAGCACAACGCGTAATGACAATGCATATTTACCAGCTCAAACAAAAAATGAAGGGAAAATAGTAGTTATTTTTAATGTAGATCCTAATCTAAGCTACATTTATAATACCGGTCATAATAATGAAACTACGCAAAACATATCCTTGTGCTAGTTTTGCTGGAAAATTTTATATTCATCAGAACACCCGCATAAATATTATTCATGTTACCGATGGCAGAAGTAAGCAGCAACCCACAAGTCTACTGGTGACTGCAAACAAAGGATAACCGTGCTTTAAGTATCTTGTGTGCAGCGAACGTAGGGATGACAGATGTCACAGAAGTTGTCCTAAACTTTTCTGTCTTGAGTCAATAATCATACTTTGCTATAGTCCTTTTGTTCTTTGTTACATCATTATTAACATCAAGTACCAAAACTCCTTTCTATTGGCGAACGCAATTTTCGAAATTCCTAAATATCATGTTGGGGTTGATCATGTTGTGACATTTCGACAGCGATTGGAAATCCTATGAGTACATTGTTGACTATCGCCTTCGCCATACTACTGCCAAGTAGAGCACCACTTTTTGAGATAAATATTATTTTAAATATGACTACATCTATCATCTTTTCTAGATTGCTAATTACGATTAAGAAACTTAGATATTTGCATTGTGCGTTCTGAGAACCTACATAAAATGGTATCGCATGTATAGTATGCTCCCACTTATGTATATGTAGCTGTCTAATGTCGATTAGTAGAGAATCATATCAATCAATTTGCGATATTTTTATTCGCCTTTGGGTCATCTGTTGTTTCTTAGCATTGGTACCAAAGCCACAACTTATGCCATATAAAAATAGATATATATGTATACGTATTCTCAATAAATCTCTGTTTCCAATGACCGCCACGAAGTTATTTGTTGATTATATTCTCAGAAACGGAAGTGTAACTCACGCGCATATCTTAAATATATCATGCACAATATAGAATTGATGATAATTTTTGCATTCAAACATTTAATACAATCAGGCATTCCGGTAATCTGCCATAATGCTTTTTCAATGTTAATAAAAAAGTGTTCCTAATTTTATGCGCATGAGCAACCCTACTACTATAGGTACATTTGTTCACCAACCTTCCATGTTAAGTTGCAAGCTCCGCGGTTGCGGTGAAAGACAACAATTTGTTTTATAAATTGTGTGTTTCGCAAATTAAATGACAAGGCTGGTTCACGATCCTCGCGGTCAGAACCTTGGCTTCTGTTGATAGTGCTGATGTGCAAGTTGGCTTATTAACTCTCACTTTGCATTTTTCAGCTAGCAAGGAGGTGATGGTAGCGTAGATTTCACGCAATCCAGGAAAATTTGTGTTTTAAATTAATTGTTTTAAGTACAATTTACGCTTTTAATTAGTTTTCATGTATCAACGATTCAAATCACTTAAATGTATTATTTTATAAATCATCTTAGGTTTTTCTTAACTTCTACAACGTGTAATTTAAAGGGTATATACACACCAAGTGCATGGCTTCTTTGGATGATAACAAACGATATGGCAAGGGTTTTGTAATCCTAAGTCTACGTGTGTAGAACTTATTACAAATTCCAATACACTGATACCAGAGATCGAATTTTTCAAATTAAGAAGAACGAAAAGAATTATCGTGTTATTGGCAAGTGACGTGGAAAGTTATTGACTCTCGTAGTGCTGTGACATGTTTGTTATGATTGGTATTCAAGAAATATATGAAACCAATAATTTGCTATATTGATACCAAATAACTGACTCAAAGAATTGTCTTTGAGTCAGTTATTTTGTGCTGAAACTGTGCATAGAGACTCCATACCAGATGTTGTCTTCAGCCTTTTTGGATAGATATGGGGTTTCCGTTACACGTTGTATACTAAGTCGGCGTTGGCTTCCAGTCCAGTCTAACCAAAAGCAGCTGAGAAACAGTATTTTCCTTAGAGCAACTGCCTATCTGACTTCCACAACCCAGTAGCCTGACAAAGATTGACTGTCAAAGGCTTAAACGTGCTTTCCGAGGTTGGAACCTCGATGTGTGTCAGCCATCCACTGGCCGGCCTCAACAAGCGATACACCTGGAACATTGACCCCTTGCGACTATTATTATTAAGCCATGAGATCCTCATTATAAAGCGTAATGGCTAAGGTGATCGAGAGATCGCAGGTTCGAACCCCACCCATTACATTATTGCCGTGAACCCACTCAAGACACAAGCATATTTAGCTTAGTTGGAGGGGTTAACAAAATTGCTAGTAATGTGAATTCTGCCCCTATTGCTTTAAAAAACGAAACAAAAAAAAAGAAATGTTTAAATATCTGCTGCATATCTAAATATATTATATAACTCAAAGGTGACTGACTGACTGACTGACATAGTGATCTATCAACGCACAGCCCAAACCACTGGACGGATCGGGCTGAAATTTGGCATGCAGGTAGATGTTATGACGTAGGCGTACGCTAAGAATTTTGCGAAATTCCCACGAGATCGGGATTTACACGGGAAAAACTTCCCACGCGAACGAAGTCGCGAGCAACTGCTAGTTTGTACATAAAATTCAAACCATCCGCTTGTTTTAAGAACAGATTAGCCGAGTCTTTTCATTTTCTATAGATAATTTAGAATCCTAGAAGTGTTTAGACTATGTTAGCATGTGGTTAAAGACTTCATAAATGGGGCTCCCGTTGTTTACAATTCTTTGTTCTCACCGTGTTTCTTTGTAAGTACAATCAGTGAGTACCTATGCCACATGCGGTTAACACCTAACAACCGACTACTATATAAACACACTTATATAGCAAGTTAACAAAATATTTATAAAAACCTTTATAAAAACAGTGATTGGTATAATAAAATTTCTGATTGCAATTCCTTAAAAATAAAAAAGCCCAACCGCAAAAATTACCCACACAAAATAATGAGGAGGATACGAATTTCCAAATCATAACAAATTGGTTTAGGTATAAGCCCATTTATGATATTACAATACCGGTAACTTTATAGCTTACTAGCTTTTGCCCGCGACTTCGTTCGCGTTGGAGGGTTTTCGCTCGTAAAATCCCGATTCCGTGGGAATTTCGGGATATAAAGTGGCCTATGTATTATTCCAGGATGTAAACTATCTACTTGCCAAATTTCGTTCAGATCCGTTCAGTAGTTTTTGTGTGAAAGAGTAACAAACATCCATCCATCCTCACAAACTTTCGCATTTATAAATTAAGTAAGAAGTAAGAAGTAAGATAAGAAGTAAGATAAGAAGTAAGATAAGAAGTAAGATAAGATAAGATAAGAAGTAAGAAAGTAAGAAGTAAGATAAGATTTATAATATTAGTAAGATTATGTGGTTTTTACGGGAGTACGAAGTAAAAATTGCATCTTGAAATAACAGATAGATAGAATATACTTTATTGTAGGTACACCAAAAATTAAAACACACTTATATAACCTTATTGCTATAACTTTGGGTACAATGGCAGTCTTATCGCTGTATTTAAAATTTCAACGTATTCAAATCTGTATTTACGGAGATATTAAAGCTAATAAACAAATTAAAAACCCGGACAGACTTCAGTTGACTCCATTAATAATTTCGTTCTTTTAATTACAGACACACCAGGTTCTGTTGTTTTATTAAAAATGTATATTGAATATATGAATGTATATTATATTATATGAACATTGTATATATACATTGATAATAAAACTATACTAGCACTAGACTTATAGTTTCTCCTAATATCTGACCGCGAAGCTACGTGATCTGGGGGCCTAGACAAAATCCATTTTCTGTAAGCGTTAACGCCAACGGAAAAATTAAATTGTATGGAGTTGACATTTGCTAACCACATGTCACGTGATTGTCACGTGTTAGTAAATGTCAACTCCATACAATTAATTTTTCCGTTGGCGTTAACGCTTACAGAAAATGGATTTTGTCTAGGCCCGCTGGTACAGAATTCGATTCAGAGGATAAACCGTTCGTTCGTTTGTCTCACAAAATGACAGTTCTAGGTCTTTGAACTTTGCCATCTGACGTGATCTATGCAACTATAGGATCAACACACATAGAACCAGTACTGTCGGTACAGTTATTAGGCTTGGTTTACAAACGAGTTTTTATTTCAAAATTTTGACAAGTGACCTTTTCTTCATGTAGGTGGAAATCTTCATTGATAACCTCCGCTTTGAGGCGGGTGAAGGGGTATGTCAGACTCTTAGTGACTACAACCATCCCTTGTTCCTTCTCATATTTGTGCCGAAGGCACTTAAATTTGAACAAATAGTGACCTGCCCTAACCCGCTTGCGATTTATATTCACAAACATTCCTCGTCTAACATTAGTTAATTTAAAAAAAATAACGCAAAAGATTTTTCTGCCTTTTTCTGCGCTTACGACTGCTGCAGCAACAGTCGTAAACGCAGAAAAAGGCAGGCAGTCATTTATATCGTTTACGACAAAAGAACAAATTAGGCCTAGGTCCAAGATAGTGGGGCTATTCATACTAAAAAGTACTAAAAAATTGTATTCTTATGCTACTTCTAATGAAGTCTTATCATTAACACAATAAAGATGATGTAACTCATTTCGTGCAGAAATTAGCATCGGACATGCCTGCCACTATAGTGTTTTTCTCTCTTTATCATTTATTAAAAATACAGTCTATTTTTAATATTACAGGGAAACAATAGGAAATCTCTAATTACATCCGCTGAAATAAAATCTCCGAAATTAATTCTCTGAGCCGTTTGGGGTGGGGCCCGATTGCTCATTGAGTTTTTGTGAAATCAGTATACGATTACTCGCCTCTTCAGAGGGTTTGCCTTTTTAACCGACTTCAAAAAATTCTCAATTCGTCCTGAACTTTTTTTTTTATGTATGTTGCCTCATAACTCGGAGACGGCTGGACCGATTTCAAAAATTATTTATGCGTTTGAACGGGTACACTTTCTAGTTGGTCTCATTGTTACGAAATCAGGATCTGATGATGGGATCCTGGAGAAATCGAGGGAACTCTTCAAATATTATAGGCACACCTATAGCGTTTTGGGTATTTCTTATAGTACCTTGAGCAGTTGCTTTCAAAAAGTACCATTTGGGGAAGTTGAACTGATGATGAAGACCACAGATGGCCACTGAAACTACTCAATAATAAGTATTTCGTGGATTGCGATTCGATTACTTGAGTACGAATGTTAAACACTTTATGCTCGTCACAATACATATGGTGATGTAGAGCTGATGGTGTACTTGACCATCAGCTGAAGCAGGAGAACTCCTCAAAAATTAACGGCTATGCATCGGGAAAAGCAATATTTTGTAAAAGGTGATAAGTTGTTGACATTCTGGCTTTTGTAACTAGATAAATTACAAACCGACCCACAAAAAAGCGTGAAAAATTTTTTTTTGCAAAAAATAGAACCGCTGTGTGAAAAAAAAAAGAAAATCCAAAACCAATAACACCGACTACCGAAATTAAAGTTATTTTTGGCTTTGTAGTGTTTTGATATGGAACTTTATGGAAGTCGGTTCTATTTTTTGCTAAAAATTTTTTAACGTTCAATATCCAGCATTGCCACGTTTTTCTTAAATTCAATTGTTAAAAACATAGACACTTCCATAGTGGTCAAATGTGTGTGTGTGTGTCCTCAAACTTTTATAATAACAATTTGAAAAATCAAGAAAATATATATGCTGTATATCTTAATAAAAACTTTTAACAAAAATTAGTTTAACCGAGATAGAGTCTACAGTTTTTGAGATATAGCATCTTTTCTAAAATCGCAAATATAACTTTGTATTTCATACATACACTATGAAAAACAGTTATTATGCGTAGTTACTATGGAACCCTCCATTGGCGAGTCTGACTCGCCCTTGGCCCATTTTTTATATGCACCTGTACATTATTTATTTAGAGTTTTTTAAACATGGATAATTTCTAATATGTGTATTTTCGTATATTTATCTACATATAATATTATCAATAGTGACATCATACTAGCGCATGATCAACGATCACAGCTCACACATTCATTGATAGCTTCATTTGAAAAGTAATATTAATTTAAAACAGTTGCGGAGTTGCTAGCAAATTCCTCTTAGCATATTAGCATAAAAAGAGCCGCATTTACTCGTCAACTGAATACATCCTATCCACAATAGAATTGTCCTTGTGATGCGACTCAGGTTTCTTATTCCCTCAAGGTGTTGTCGATCGCAATTCTTGCAATATTGATTATAATGTATGTTACAGTGACTACGTCATTAGCTTTTACTCCATTATTAAAGTTTGTATCCTTATGTCAATACGTTTGAGGTCGGTGCAGACAAGCATGATTTTGCGTCTCTATTAGTTTCCTGTTTCAAGTAACAAATTTGATGTCGCTACAAAATTAAACTAACAGATATAATAAAATAAGTAACGGTATTTTTGAAACAAAGAACTCCAATCAAATTACATCGTTTGCAGAAACAGTGCCAGGTAAATGCAAATTCTCATTATTTGTTCTGTATTGTGTCGAGTTCATGGAACCATATCGCCGATGGAAAGGTTAATTGTTATAACCGCGAAGACTTAACAGAAAAAAAGCTTCTTGTCTACTTCCACGATCCTATTACTGGTGTATGAAGTGCTCCAAATTCGTTAGAGCAACAAAAAACTTAAGATAATTTGAACTCGTTGAATAGTTCATCTTCAACGATTATAACGTTTTCAGCCGACATGGTAGTATTGATTTAAATGGTTTCGTCCCTCTATGTTCTTTAACAACAAAAACCGTTCAGCCTATTTTGCATTTCACTGCTTCGAAGATACTTCTAATTTCCGCGAACACATCTCATTAGCCTACTAGACTATTAATGACATTCGTCTGCTTCTTTCACACAGTTTTGAGTCTAGCTACGTTATTTGCATATCGTGAGTCGTCGCTTCCAGTTCGGGGTATGGTTCGTTGTGTATGCGCACCGTCGTCGCCGCGGCTTCCTGTGAATGAAGCGCTAGAGTCGATGTGCCCAGCTGTATAAGACTATATAGCATTATTACTGCTACCAGTCATAGATGTTAAGTGACCGGATAAGGCGGCATTAGCAATGACGCAGTATTTCTAAATTAATAAGGCTATGATCTTATAAGTAACACTGTAATGGAATAAGAGGGCTCACTTGAATGTGACCGATGCAAAGATGCGACCGGAATATAACATTAATCGATTTGAGTGTTGAAAATAAATTTGATAGCATATACACCTTACATGTACTAAAATTGACATTGTTGATAAGATATTATTTATTAACATACATACATATAAGGATGCACAAGTGATGCTGTGAAGTTATACCCACCCATAAATTATTTCATTTAAATGCGGATGATAATTACTCATTCAATATTGATGAACTTTATACATAATTTTTGAAACCGGTTAGTTGGGCACAACAAGATAGTTTACTTCAGGGTGCCTGTATGATACAGGTTTGGATTATATAAATGATAATCGATTTCTATCTGCTCATCCCAAAATAGAATATAGTGAAAAGTGAGTAAGATATTTTTAAAGACAACGAGCTAAAAATACACAAGTTTAGTGAACCTTGAGTAACTTTTGTTGTCGATGGTTTTATGATGGATAAAAAAGATAAACGAAGAAATACGTTTATTCAGTTATTAAGTAACTTACAAAACAAACTCATTATATAAAATAACTTTTAGTGGTCAAATCATTCTAGAGCTAGATTGTTTAAGGACTGAACATTATGTACATTTTAGAGACCAACTAGCACTTTGCTCGCTAATTCTTTCGTGTAAAAGTCTATATTACCTACAGGAAAGAAAGAAAGTAACCTATATCCTGCCCTATAACCTCCTCTATCATTCAATTAAAGTCCCATTTAGTTAACTGGATGACCTTAATAATAAATAAATAAATAACTAATTCTTCAGGAAAATATCTAGCAAACAAACCATTTTTTATTGCATCCCTTCTGCATGTGCATATATTTGCGGGCGGGAGAAGTGCTGCATACTGTATTCAAGATTGATCATCTAGTTATTGGCGGAATTAACACTAAATATTTTCCTGAAGTATTCGTTTGGTATGGATTTCCGCAAAGTAACGCTTGATTCTATTCTGAATATTCCATTTAGTTCGTTGTTTTAGTATCGTTTAACTAATTGTAAGGACTTGGGAAGACACACTTATTAGGAAATTACAGAGACACCCCTACTTTATTTTTGTATTTAGATATATGTAGATTTACCTATAGAAAATAGATATATAATTATAATAAGTTATTTTGTTAGTTAACAGAAACATACAAACTAATGTTAGTAGTTAGTTTTATATGTTGATTATCTGATGATTTATAGAAATGTGTACATTTTCAATGATTTCGTCGTAAATTTTCAGATTCTCAAAGTACATGAGATAAGAAAGTAAAAGAACAGGAAGTTATGGAAACAAAATAATTATCGAGTTCAAGCGAGTCTAGATATATCGCGGTGTTGACATGTTCATACATCTCGTGAACATTATCACTTTCACACCAAAATGTTATGTTACGTGGAGGAACGCCAAATAGAGCAAATTGCTACTACAAATAAACTGCAATGGAGTCGTCTTATGTAACTTATTTAAACATCATAAAGTATCCATACTATTGGGTTTTTGAGCGTTTTAAAAGGAAATTATGATGTCTGATACCTGGGCTATAGGACTTAAGTAAAACGCTTTGCTATCTCTCCAGTAAAAAGCGCAAATCTTCTTAAATATATATGGCTTTAAAATTGTGATGTCATAAGGCAAAATGCGCTGTAATAAACCATTGTAATCGTAAATGCGAAAACGGTGAGGATGGACGCATGTTCGTTACTACTACTACAACTACTACTACTACTGTACATATTTAAAACAAAATTTTGACTGCGTTATTGTATAAAGGTCTATTAACAACCCCACTTTTTTTTGTGTTGTTGTTATTTTTTGTTGTTTTTTTTTTGTTGTTATTTTTGTTTTATTTTACTTGTATATAATTTGTATTTTTATGTCATTTGCTTAATTCATTTGCAGTTCTGTAAAGTTAATTTTTAATGTAAATGTGTGAACACTATAGACTCTGAGATTCATTTCTGATTAGTTATATTACATTTTATTATGTCAATTAGTCTATACTGTCCTCTCATACCAAAAATAAATAAAAAATTGTATCTATTATGCAAAGATTGTGAAAATCAAGATATTTTTAAAAGAGTAACCGTGGAGTTTCTTGCCGGTTCTTCTCCATAGGAAACGACCAATTTCGAGCTGTGCTAACTTCTGACGTTTTATGAGTGCCCATTTAGGCCTATGTAAAATAAAACAATTTTGATTTTGATTTTGATTTTGAAATCAGAATACTCTTTATTGAAATATGGATTCAAAAACATCATCTATAAAAGTATTGGGAGAAGTAATTACTAACTTCATACAGGCAAAGCCACATCTATACTTACAATCTATAATGATATTAAGTAGTAGCCTAGTAGTTATGTAGCCCAACGTATTATTCAGGAAATTACAGAAGTCTGTGGATATATAATTATATGTATATATAGCATGTATGGAATAAAGCCTGTAATCGATCCTAAAGGAAAAAAAAATCCATCAGCGACATTGGACAACTTGAAAAATTTTATTTTTTCAGAAATCCAACAAATTACTTCTGCGCTATACACACAACAATTCAGAACTTGTTTCTAAAACTCGGACATAAAAAAGGAACACACACTTCTAAAAAACCTGTCTAACCAAGCATTTTTCTTTACTCTGTAAGTTAGCAAGAAAAACAATAATTCCACCAATGTTACCACAAGAACAAAAAAAATGTTAGGTTCTCATGGAATTACGCAGAAAAACGACTTCCACTATTACAAAAGGGATTATAAAGTGCAATTAACATTTTACAACGTATATCCTCGTAATGAAACCAGCAGAGGATGTGGTTTATACGTATTAGCCGCTATTGGATCCTGCATTAATTTAAATGTCTATTTATCTTTATTAATTCCCTTAATTAAAGCGTGGCATTTTAATTACGGGTTTCATTACTTACAAAGTTTGTTTTATTTTCTTCCCTTCTGTACTTACTTACGATCTTTGCGTGGATGGGTTTTCCCTCGTAAATCTCGATCCCGTAGGAATTCCGGGATAAAAAATATTATATCGACGCTGGAAAGGAAAAATTATCCAAGCTACATTTGTTGGCTATATGAGTTATTTCTGATTTTTCTGCGACGTTTGGTCTTATTCACGTCCTTCTACGACGACTTTTGATGTCGCTTCGAGATTTTGAAGTTCGCTTACTAAACGACAAAATTTTCGAGCATTTTTGAAAATTTGGTGGTTGTCGTAATTGTGAAATGCTAAATTTGCCTTTGGTCAAGTTTGATATTTCTGTTCGTACGGTAATTACTCCACTTAGTTAATTTTTCCAGTATCTTGCAATATAGTGTTAGGCGTATAGTATATTTTTTCCTCAGAAAGGATTTGTTCTTTTATCACTTAGGTAATTTTGACTTATTTGGTTTTTTTCCTACATGGCGTTTAGTTGAAAGGGGTGCAAATGAAATCGCAAGTATTCTCCACAGTTACATAAATCCTGTAGATGAAAGAGAAAATATAAAACACCTTCTTCTATACTGCGACTGTTGCCCTGGGCAGATAAAAATCGCACTGTCCTAGACATG
This sequence comes from Tholera decimalis, assembly GCA_943138885.2. Lineage (NCBI taxonomy): Eukaryota > Metazoa > Arthropoda > Insecta > Lepidoptera > Noctuidae > Tholera > Tholera decimalis. The sequence continues at coordinate 36,001,084 of OW964549.2, read as the reverse complement.
ATACATTCTACTTTGCAGGAGTGTAATAATCTTCAAACGATACAAATTAATTATTTACTAACAGGACACACATATATGCCTGTTGACTGTGTACACGCCGTTATAGAGAACAACCTTAAAAAAACTATAATTCATGCGCCTTCACAATGGTACACTGTATTTGCTACGGCAAGAAAAGAACCTTTTCCGTATGAAGTTTTTATTTAGGAAATTTTAGGAAAAACAATTATATTAAATTAATATTTAGGTTTTTTTGCCTCAACTTCCACATGTTTTTTATTTTGGTAAGGCAACTTTTACTCTGATATAAATTCTAAAAAAAGATATATATTACATTTTTACCGTACCTTCCTTAATCAAAGCTTGTCGGTTAGTCAATTTTTCCCGTTTCTACTTTTAGGGAAAATTTTACTAAGCGACACTAACTTTAAAACTAAGCATTATTTTTAATAGTTACGTATACTATAATGTAGATAAAAAAATATCCAAATAAATTTCTAAGAATTAGGCTTTTTGGACCATAACAAGAACTTACACGATTTTTTTCGGAAAATTCAAACTTTAAACAGCTCTACTGTAAAGTTAGTCTGATGTCGCTTGGATAATTTTTCCTTTCCAGCGTCGATATGTGCTATTTCTGGAATTTCAACTATGTACCAAATTTCATTCAGATCCGTTCAGTAGCTTTTGCGTGAGAGTAACAGTCATCCATGCATCCATTCATACAAACTTTCGCATTTATAATATTAGTTACATATTAATCTGCCAGTGGCGTGATGTCACTGATGACCCTGAACCTGACCCTCATAGCGTTAAACAGTTCATAACAAAATGAGGGTATGGGCTTCCGATAATCCTTTGTTAATGACCTCAAAATCCGCTGAATGACAAATCAGCACTAGAAGCTAGCTAGCGAGTTGTCAAACTCATGTTAAATGTTGATTGGGTAACTAAAATAACAATAGAAATCTAAATCACTTGACACTTTGATGGTCAACTTTTTGTTTGCACATAATTAATCTCCATAATGAATAATCATGGAGTTTTACTTTGTTGAAGCTTACGTTTTCACTAAATGATTGTGGTATTAAATGTAATACAATACCTTTGTAGCTATTGGGGAGACCTCCAAAAGGTGCGCGGTTTTTAGGCACAAGACCGAGGGGTTTGGGATTTTTACCTTAATAATAGCACGTGGTCATTATCAGCACATGAAAGGATCCCCAGATTCTCTTAGGAGCGCGCCGGGGCTCCCTGTGCAATCCCTATCAGGGCGTACCCTCAGGAGACTCTCAAAATAGGTCTCCTCAGAACCTCATTATGTACGATAGAATGTGGCAACTGTGCCAATGTCGTCCCTGGGGTCACTTAGTGGTTAACACCCACATGATTTAATTTACTGGCGGGTTTCAGCATTCGGGGCGTGTGCGCCTCGGTAAATGCCTCCGGGTCACCTCATTCTCCGAGCAGGATCAGCCCTCTCGCGATCCAGCTCAGCAGCCTCCTTCTAAGCCATAAGGTCCTCATAGAATGAGTGTACTTCCTTCCAGTTTTCTGTTTCCACCAGCACAGCCTCTAGTACTGCTGGCAGAGTTTGGTCTTGCCCGATTCTGGTGACAAAGACCCGCCGCTAATATAACTATGTATGTGGGAACGTTTCAACAAGATACCGTGACCACGGAACTTAAGGGCTGTTGAAAGAACAGTGTGGGTGTGTTATAGTCATTAGAAGTCTGACATTCTCTTCCGCTCCTACTGGAGCGGAATGAGTAATTTGATATTTTCCCACCGAAAAAAAAAAGTAAATTACTCCGTATGTCGGGTATTTTCAATGATGCACGATATTTCTTTTTCAAAAGTTTCTATTACTTTTTTTATATTTGGCTTGCTCAATGCAACGGCACGTATCTTTCAAGGGTATCAATGTTAAACATTTTTTTAAGTACATTACCTACTCAACATATACATATACATAACAATTCACCCATTAGCGAATTCATGACTAGCGTCCATGAAAATAATTCACGGTCGAAGTTAAAATTGTTTTTAAAAATAAAAGAATTGGCCGGTATACGCATTGCGTGCCCCACTTTCTGGTCAACTGCCACACATAATTTGAGAAGCCAAGTTAATGTGTAATAGTAACTTTTCATGGATTGAATAACGTGAATCATATTATAAAATAGGTAACTCATTCGCTCCTGACATGTAAATCCGATCATGTTTCGGTTATGAAATAAGGATATTGCTATTCAACTTCCATAGCTACATCTCTCTCTCTCAACGGAATCTTGACGGCATTACCACGTCATAGTAAGGGGATCTTGTTAGAGCTCTTTTAAATGGACCATCATGACTGACTTCAATCCCAGCATTTACATTATTAATTATATATATAACTAGCTTTTGCCCGCGACTTCGTCCGCATGGAACAGTTACTTTGGGCTAACGTTAAATTTAACCCCGATTTTGAAGCATTCTTCATTGGCGCTCCGCTCCTATTGGCCTTAGCGTAATGATATATAGCCTATAGCCTTTCTCTATAAATTGACTATTTAATTAAAAAATAAATGTTTCAATTCGAACCAGTAGTTCCTGAGATTATCGCGTTCAAACAAACAAACAAACTCTTCAGCCTTATATTATTAGTATAGATAGCTGTTGCCCGTGACTTCGTCCACGTTTCCGTCGTTTTTCGTAAAAAAAAGTAGCCTATGTCCTTCCTCACGGTTCAGTGATTTTGATGTAACAGACAGATTAACCTTCGTAATTTAGTAGGGAAATATAATATGTCAATCTATAATACTGTTGAAAAATATCGCAATACCGAACCGCACAATATTATTGTTAATAGCTGTGCCCGCGACTCCGTCATCGTGTAACTCCTTGTGTGTTAATAAGTTAATGTATTGGTAATATTGTTTAGATCACGTTCACATGAGGCTTAAGTACCTATAGAACGAAAATACTTCAGCGCAAAGCTTCCGGGTAAACTATGTTGAAAGTTGACCCGTCCGGCACGTGAACATAAAGATTTCTAGAAATGATAACCCGGGAAAGAGCGACGTACGACTGACCATGCGAGAAACAACTGACACCGAGATCTACTCCAGCAACACGAAAAGTCTGCCCTAGAGCCTTATTAATTGTCATTGCATAACACACCGATACTGGGAATTGCGTTCTTTTAAATTGGAATGGAAAATTATTTGGTATTATGGGAATTCTGGGAATAAAGACGGTTTCTCCTGCACCGCAACCTGTTAAAATTTGAGCCTCGATTACATTTTGTTGCAACTGGGTTACTTTTAGCCGAGTTCCATTGCAAAGTTGTGGTGGTTTTAAATTTCGGAGCAGAATAATAATCAGACAGCTTCGAACTGCTAAGCTATCGGGAGTTACACGTGTTATTGTGAGTCAACCATAAAAGATAGATATATGCTGTCGTGAGATATTTTTTATATAATTTTAAGGAGAATGTTTCCGTCATAAATGATTTCTGTGTAGCTTTAACAATTAAGGTTGCACTCGCGACGGAAGCTTAAAAAATGGAGTAACTTCTCCCGTTTTCCCAACATTTCCCTTCACTGCTCTGCTCCTATTGATTGGAGCGTGATGAAAAGTATACTATAACCAGCTCAGGGGTTTAAAAAATAATTGTACCAAGTTTCGTTAAAATCCGTCGAGTAGTTTTTGTTTCTATAACGGTTATACAGACAGACAGACAGACAGACAGACAGACAGACAGACCGACAGACAGACAGACAGACAGACAAAAATTTTACTGATTGCATTTTTGGCATCAGTATCGATCCCTAATCACCCCCTGATAGTGTTTTGTAAATATATTTCATGTACAGAATTAACCTCTCTACAGATTTATTATAAGTATAGATTATCCTGTTTATTTACCGTGGCGTGATTGTGAAACGAATTTACACTATACCTTTTTTAGTTACCTACCGTACTGACTTACTTTATTGTAGTAAGCAATGAAAATATAGCTATAGTACCTACCAATTATTTTCTTAAAGTTCTTAAAACATTAAATAAATCTTAGATCGGGAAAAATAGTAGACTACCTAAAATTTTTAGGATAAAACATTGAATCTAAAAAAAAAACACTGCTAAACCTAACTATATAGGTACATAAAAAATTAAAATAAAAAAAAACAAGCTTAGGCGTCAAAGTACTCCTCCTCATCGCTGTCGTCCGGAAACGTACACAGAAGACTGGCAGCATTGCCACGTTGTATGGCAATGCTTATTCTTTGGGTAAAGAACGAGTCAGCCCTCCGGTCACGCAAGGACTCGATCAGCCGGCGAGATAATTCCTTATAAAGGAGACGCGCACTCGGGCCCCATGAAAAATAAATTAAATTAAAATTTTAAAATAACTTATTCGTCGATACTTGTTAGGAAAGGTTTATATTACTAGATGGTGGACATTCAGTATATGGTTTAAAAATAGTCACAACATTTTTCTTGCGTCTCGAAATTAAAAATTTAGGCCAATTAGTCACCAAATTGGTCATCTTAGCGTTCGTATTATTCTATCTCTAGTTTCTAAAGCTCATCTGATAGCTTATCAGTAGATTGACTAACAATATATTAATGTACCAAGAGCAGTGGTGAGCCAGTGGTTACGGGCCCGACTTGCGAGTTGCAGGGCCTTACTGGGCTCGAACCTAGGAAGGTTCGAGCCCAGTAAGGCACATTACTTAGTATAATTTATATCATCACCACTGCTCACAAATCGGTGACGGAAAACATTGTGAGGAATGTCCTAGGACTCGGACTAGGTCCGAAGATATTTTCCATCCGCCAACCCGAACGGGTGCATTACGGACCATTCCCTCTCATAAAGAGGAGGCCCGAGTCCCACCATTGGGAACGTAATAGGCTGGGTATAAATTATTACCTAAATACTTCCATACTTCCATATCCATACTAATATTATAATTAACTCTGTCTGTCTGTCTGTTATCTTTTCACGCCTAAACCGCTGAACCGATTTAGATGAAAATTGGCATACGAATAGGTTAGGAACCTGGAAAGGACAAAGGATAGTTTTTATCCCGGAATTCCCATGGGATCGGAATTTACGCGGGAAACCCCTCCCACGCGAACGAAGTCGCGGGCAGAAGCTAGTAGTCTATATACACGGGTGTGTCTTGCATTATTCCTTGTTGTGACACACTGCCTTATATCGCCCAAATTCCAAACAAACAAGATTATCAGTCTATGCATTTCTGTGAAATAAACATTTGTCATGCTTTCCACGTATACAAACTAGCTTTAAGTAGCATTATAATCCGTTTAAGTAAAACACTTTCGCCAGTGAAGGTCGCTCTGTGCTTTGAATGTTACGCCTTGCGCCCGCGCAGCCGTGTGCTGTGAATAAACTATTGCTTACATTTTACATAATGAGATGAGCATACATAGATGGTTGCTATTTGTGTGACCGTGACGCTCCCATTTTGTTAGTTAGTGGTTTTTTACGATAATTTGACAATTGGTCTATGATGAATAATTATATTATGCAGAGTGATTTTTAGATCATTTCGTTGTTCTAAGTCGCTCCCATACAAAAGTTGATATACCTTAATGAGCACTAAGACCGTGTAATAGATTGCCTTGAAACTAAAATCTCCTTTTACAATAAAAATATAATTATATAATTTACTAGCTTTTGCCCGCGACTTCGTTCGCGTGGATGGTTTTTCCCGCGTAATTCCCGATCCCGTGGGAATTCCGGGATGAAAACTATCCTATGGCCTTCCCAGGGTCCTAAACTATTCCCATGCCAAATTTCAGCTCAATCGGTTCAGCGGTTTAGGCGTGAAAAGGTAACAGACAGACAGAGTTACTTTCGTATTTATAATATTAGTATCGATATGTTAATATTCCAAATAAGTAAGTGTTTCGTTAACAGCAATTCAAAACCAGATATTATGCATATGGGACCTTTACGGTCCGTTACCGAAGTGAAAAATTGGAGTTAAGATGTATCAACCTCTACTATTATTAAAGTAATATATATAAGTTTTCAAGCTAACATGGTCACTAACAGTATCATTAGAACTTAGAACGGGATATTTACCATGTATATTTATTGTTTTGAGTTTCCGATATTTCGGCACTGTTGCAAGCGCCATGATCACGGATGAACTGAAGTAATTGCGGGTGGAAGTTTATGAGCAGACAAATCGGTCTACCCTCTTTCTCGTTAGTTTTCTGTTAGCGACACCGCTACCACTGTCACATGTATCACTAAACACTCGATTCTGTTCCCGACACACAACACTCACCGTGTCGACTCGCGAACTTTTTACGGAACTTTTTCGGTTTTTACACATTTGAACCACTGGATTCCAGGCCCTCGACAGTTGAAACCCATCCTCCCGATTGAAATTGTCGTATTTGGTAATCTCAATCGCTTCATAAAAATAAGTGCCTTTTCACATGTACCGGTTGCCGGGTAGCCGGCGCTGGAAACCGCTAAGTGTATGGCCATTGTACATTACCTTTCACACGTACCGGCATAATTTGCCCGGCAAGCGGTCGTCGGGTGCTCACCGGATCCACCACTGTGCGTCCGGTTGGCGCTTACCGGCTAGCCGGCGGCCGGACGCATAGTACTGTATAAAACACGCAACATGCATTCAGAGTCAGACGCACCGGCGGCGGCCAGTCGCCCAGATACAACCATAGCGAGAGCACGCGCATGTTTAATCTCATACTCTCGTATTTATCGTCCTATTATAATATACCAACAATTAATACATAATCGGATCGTGTGAAAGCTGAATGTGTTACCGGACAGTCGGCGCCGGCTACCCGGCAACCGGTACATGTGAAAAGGCACTAAAAGATGGAATTGACCACTGTTACCTTGCTAAAAGGAAAAAGCTATATTTAGTTCAGAACGACCACTTTACTCAGGTGCTACAATAGCCATGTTCGACTTAGTTATTTACGTAGTGTCAGATTTTATTTTTTTGGTGTTACTGAGAAATTTCTAATAGTAATATCCAATAGCACTTTATGCCAACTCGGGAATAGAACCCGAGATCTGTCTGTGACCTGTCCTGGCCAGCAGGCGCGCTTGCAACCACTAGCCCAACGAGGGAGTCCTGTTATTAATTAGGCTATACCCAGTTAAGCACTTAGGCCGTGCGCGCACTGCGTTGCGTTTTGGAAACGCAAAATCTGTGAAGTATGGAGTGTCATAGAAGTGCGCGCACTGCGGTGGAATAAACGCGTGTGGTAGTCACCGGTGGCCCCGGTCATTCTACCGGTGCGGTAGAACTACCGCAATTGCGGCCACTGCAAGGCAGTGCGCGCACGGCCTTATCTACCGAGAGCCGATCAACACTAGTTAGCTCGAACAGCTGTGATTCGTTTACTGAAACAACAATGTAATAATTCAATATTAGATTGACAATCTGATAGCTAATTGGTTGGTTAGACTTTTATTCATACTAATATATTAATATTTCAAATGTGTCTGTCTAATACGCTTTCAAGGCTAAACCGGTGAGATAATTTTGATAAAATTTGGCATGGAGGTATGAAGTTGAAAAATCAAACGTATGCTATAGGTATTTTTTTTTATATCTATGCCTAAATGGTACGGCTATTTAGGCATAGATATAATACAACTTCATACCTCCATGCCAAATTTTATCAAAATTATCTCACCTACAAAATATACCTATGCAGTAATTAATTTGCCTCATAGTTATAAATGTCTCTCATCTCAAACTCCAACGCTTACCTACCATTATTTAAATCAAGCTAATTTCACGAATAGTGCATAACGTTTTCTGACTAGCGCCAAGATACCTATCAACTTTCAGATATTTTTAAGTGACTTGCCTTGTAACGTTTTTCAAGGTTTATTTAGCGTTTAAAGTAAGGTGACATTAAACGGTAAGCTTCGGTTTTGTGATCATTCAGGTATAAATCTATTTTACATATAGATTAGACTAATTTTAATTTGCCAATCTGTAAAAGACTGTAAGTAGGTACTCATTAATAAAAAGAACTTGTACAATTGGATTTACTCAGACATACAAAAAGTAGATAGATAGATATACTCTTTATGGTACACCTTAACGGAATAAAACAAGTATGTACTTAACAACTTATCTTGTAAATATGTATGTATAAGTTTACAAGATTACATTCGCGTAATAGCCAAAAAAATGCAGCAGCTAATTTTATTTGCAATTTTTCTCCTTGACTTTCATAAGTGCTTTCACCCGCTTCGAAGGTCTTGTACCTACTTCTGAACCACTTACAATGTAATATAGTTCACATGACCTACGTCTGACATACGTACATTCCTACGGTGATGAATGGCCACAGCCCGACAAGTCGAACCGCAAATACAAACATATTTGCATAGTTGAGGGAAACTGAATAGTTAAAATCACTGGACGCGAATTCCTGGTTGGCATGAGAACTTACGATGTATTGTACTGCTCGTTGTGACAAAGTAGCTGATGGAATGGACATGAACTATTTTCGCACCTGACCGGTAGTATTATTTATTTATTTAAGTATACACAAAGACAAGAGGTGCTGCTTATTTCTTAAGGAATTTCTTCCTGCAGACCTGCGACAGGAGAGTTGGATTAAATGGACGACAGACACAAGATGTATAAATTAATTACGTAAATTATAATAGACATAAGTATGGCATAACAATGGCTAAACACATACGCTGACATATATAGATGATATATATTAATATAGTAAAAAATAAATACCTAGTAGGTAGTACAGTATTACTATTTCTAACGCTAAAAATAGCCAGTTTCAGATATAAATATTATGAAAAATATATATTTTTTACGAGTTTCTATATCAAATTCAAAGTCGTATATGTATATCGTTTAAGAAATTTTCTACAAAAATATTAAGTTAAACCGCAAAAGGATCCACTCAAAAAATAATAGCCACTAAAGTGTAGGTCATTCTGGTCATCTAATATCTATTACATCGCTCACAGTAGTTTTACGGTCGGCTGCTTCTACGACTGCCAAGGTCGGATTCCGGCTAACCATCAAAATAATTGATTTTCTCTAGGTATTGCGAATATGGTGGTTTTTTTTTCTGAGCAAATAATAATTACTTTGTACTCAAGAGATGCTCATTTCTTTATATTTTTTTATACTTTGTAGGCGGTGTCTTAAGATTGTACCTTTTCTTTTTTTTAACTTGGTAAAATTATCAAATCAGTCCTCCCACCCCGGGCAGGGTGGGAGGGACTGTCAGACTTTTACTGACTAAAATCCACGGTGTTCCTTCAATAACCCTTTACATACCGGGGCCACGGTAACGGGATGAGTCCCACGACCCTGGCAGGCTTCGGCCCTCTGCAGAGGGGGCCTCGTCACGTTGCTGACGCTCTTTGAGGCGCGCGTGGAACACGACGCGCCGTTGACCCGGGCATGGTCCATGGTCGGACAGCGAGTTGCCCTTTACTCGCTGTCCGCATGCCCGCGCCTACGGTGGCCGGAGATCGTCGGCCGACGTCCGACGCCGTGGGCGTCTACCACTGCGGCTGGGCTGGAGGGAGGACGCCATCCTCTCCCTCACGCGGCCCGCCTCCTCCTTCGGAAGCATGACTGCTTCGCAGAAGGAGGCGACCGCTTCCCACTCCCTCTCGCCCCGCAGCATGGCCTCGACCAATGCCGGGCGCGAGAGGTCTCCGCCTATCGCCGCCGTGAGGACACGTCGGTGCTCTGCCCAAGCGGGGCAGTCTTGCACCGTGTGCTCTAAGGTGTCCTCAGGGCGACCCTCGCAGTGGTGACACCCAGGCGTTTCCTCCTTTCCCATCAGACACAGGTACCTCCCGAAACTTCCGTGTCCGGTGAGGACCTGCGTCATGCGATAGGTCAGGACGCCGTGACGCCGATCTAGCCACTCCTCAAAGAGGGGTCTTACCGCCGCGATTGCGGCGTGCCCGTAAGATTGTACCTAGATATGATATTTAAAAGTTTTTAAAATCTTACTACAAAATTATATGCCATTTATTAAATATTCTAAGAATGTAATCTATAATAGAATAATTTGTGAGGCAGTAACAGTTAGGTAAGTCAACAAACTATTATAAAACGACAATTGACGCACCTTAAACGCACTCACGAAACTGTTTTCCATTTTGTCTATGGATTATGCTCTTCAGTAAATTCTGAACGTATGAAAATGGCGTCACAAAATGTCCAGCGATAAAAATGATAAAACATTAATAGTTATTTGTTATACAAGAGTGCAAAGTTGCTTTTTAACCGCGTGCTCAATTTTGATGACCGAGCAAGCGAAGGATTCTAAAATTGAATCACGAGTGCAGCGAGTGATTCAAACATTAGAATCCTGAGCGTTAGCGAGGGAATCAAAAGAGCACGAGGTGAAAAATCTTTGCACTCGAGTGCAACACGTAACTTTTCATCCCACCTCAGCGAGGAAATAACTAAATGCAAAAAAAAAATGGCGCGCAAAAAAATTAAAATAAAGTAAGTACACCAAGAAGGTTCCAGAGTCTGAGTTTTTAACAAATTAAAAAAAGTTGTATGATAAATTCGGCCCCATGGGGGTAGAAGTAAATAGGTTTAATGATGTTTTTAATTCACAAACTTAGTACACACGATGTTCTAAATTCAATTTACTTTATCCTCTAGCGGATAAAAAAGGCTTTTGCACTCAGATATCGAAGAGCAAAAATACTCTTTCCGAGATGGGGGGATGAAAATTTACTTTAAGTACGTGTGTACATACAAAAACACAAGAAAACAAAAGATGTTTAATGTCTGCAATGAACAAAATTACGATAAACATCCTCTGACACATTTTCATTATTCATTGGTAGTTCGCGTGTCCTTTGAAAGTCGATAAAAAGCCCCAACTAATACTGGCTACTTAAGTAGTAAGAGCCCTACATATTGGGGCTCGTTTTATAATTCAGACATTCCATCAAGGCCAGAAAACGTACATACATAGGTCACAGTAATTCTTTATTCCAAGGCTCGAAGCTACGTCATTGGCTGTTCTTGGTTTTAGCATCGATCGTTCCAGACAAAAACGTAATTGAGCAGTTGCCTAAGACTATTCCAAGGAATTTTATATCATTTATCAATGACATCATTATGACAATTATATTCTCATGAGACGATTTGAAGTGCATGTGAGATTGTTTGTAGCGAATGTTCCCACTTAATGAACGTGGGAATGCTAATTGAATATCTGACAATTATTATTATGGTGATATTTAAGATTATACGATGGCTCTGACATTGATTTGAGTAAGGCTGGTGATCAATTTGGAGGCAAGACCAAGACATGAGCCCGTGTTTTTATTTTAAAACAAACGAATAATTTCCGGAGCAGTTAATTAAGTCTTCATTTTCAGTAGAAAACGAAATAATATTTCTAAATTGTAATCAATAAAAGTATGTCTCCTGCTATATTTTGCACAGCAATTAACAAATCATGTTGCAATTTTAATATCGTTAAATGTTAACTGGTAAAGATAAAATCAGTTCTCTGCACTAAAATACTAATTAGTCTTAACTAATAAGAAGCTCAAAAGGCGGCTAACGTCTTAGAGCCGCCTTAGCCGCCATAAAGGCGCCTCATAACTAGACTGGATAGTGGATACGTATTTCAGATAAATCGTCGTTCTTTGGTCCGTCTGGGCAGTGCGCTCGCATGTCCAGTGTCGAGTTCATCGGGAACACAGATAAAATGCATGGATTAATCTATCCCAAGTCGACAGATAGCAATCTAAATTACGAGGATCGTGAGCAGATAAAGACTAATCAGAACTCAGCTTGCTAATTAAAGATTAAAATGCTCGCTCAGAGCCATTACCGTCGCCCAATTAGTAAAGATGAAACTTTATAATATAAACTTGAATGTTAGCCAAGTTTTATGCACAAATAAAATGTACATTTTAAATTGAGTATTTCTACGGATAGCCATTAAAAACGTACCGAACTGAAACAAATTCTGTGTTATGATCATTTTGAACGATAAAAAGAGAACTCATTAGGTAACAACTATTGTAACCTTTTCTATTAACTTTTAGTTTATAAATAAACTAGCACTTTACCAGCGTCTTCTATAGGACTCACAAATTATGCACCTTACTACCAATGAATTTTTTTTTTTATTTGGGTATGTATTCTAAAACTGTAATCTATAATAGAATATAATATCGTGAGGCAGTAACAATTAGGTAAGTCAACAAACTATTAGCAAACGGCAATTGACGCACCTTAAACGCACTTACGAAACTGTTTTCCATTTTGTCTATGGATTATGCTCTTCTGTTCCAGAGATTACAAACTTAACATAAAAAAAACCGGTCAAGTGCATGTCGGGCCACGCGCAGTGTAGGGTTCCGTAGTTTTTATAACAGCCAAGTGCGTGTCGTATTCGCTGACTGATCGTTTCGTACCATGCTCTAACTAAAAGCCAAACATGACTACCTAACTAATTTGACTTCCTATACAAATCCTCACCTGATCCGACAATTTTGCACGACAAGTTTTAATTTTTTTAGAGATTTGTATAAAACTTGTCATAGCCGGTGTTTTGAATTTAAATACGGACACAGAGCTACACTACTCAATCGTCACAAGAAGCTAGCACGATACAACTGGCGCTTAGCGCCATCTATCGACATTTCTATAGGGTTGTTCGAAATTTTCGAGTCAAATACAATTGGTCGACTATTACTCGTAAACTTGTAAAGCCCACTTATGTGTGATAGTTTTCCTTTAAATTTCGTTATATATAGGTACTACTGCCGTGACATTTGAATTTCTAACTATAATCGTTTAGTTCATAGAGGGGGGGGACACATGACTCTAACGGAAATTGGTACTTTAAAGCTTGATAAGTCACGAACGGTTTACTTAATCAAAAAGCGGTCTTACCAAACCCCTAATATTTTTGAAAGACCTATCCAACGATATCCCACACTATGGGACCAACGAAAAAAAATAATTATCATCCCACTTTACATGTATGGGAGGTACCCTATATAATTGTTTTTTTTCAAAATTTTATTTTACCACTTTTTCGGCGTCATTAACGTGTATACTCATGCCAAAGTACAACTTTCTAGTACTAATAGTTTTTGAGCTAAACCGCGGACAGACGGACAGACAGACGGACATGGCGAAACTATAAGGGTTCCTTGTTGACTACGGAACCCTAACATACAAATAAATTTTTCGTCTCTATAATATTAAAACTACTCTTTTTTATTCTGTTGTTTTGTTTAAAAAAAAAAATAGCAAAAGATAGAACCGACTTCCATATCAAAACACTACAAAGGCAAAAATAACTTTAATTTCGGAAGGCGGTGTCAAAAACGAAAATATATACAAAACTAAAGACACCGCCTTCCGAAATTAAAGTTATTTTTGCCTTTGTAGTGTTTTGATATGGAAGTCGGTTCTATTTCTTGCTAAAAAATTTTTTTTCATGCTTTTTAGTGGGTCGGTTTGTAATGTATCTAGTTACAAAAGCCATAATGTCAACAACTTATCACATTTTACAAAATATTGCTTTTCCCGATGCATAGCCGTTAATTTTTGAGGAGTTCTCCTGGTACTTGACCATCAGCTCTACATCACCATATGTATGGTGACGAGCATAAAGTGTTTAACATCCGTACTCAAGTAATCGAATCGCTATCCACGAAATACTTATTATTGAGGAGTTTCAGTGGCCATCTGTGGTCTTCATCATCAGTTCAACTTCCCCAAATGGTACTTTTCGGAAGCAACTGCTCAAGGTACTATAAGAAATACCCAAAACGCTATAGGTGTGCCTATAATATTTGAAGAGTTCCCTCAATTTCTCCAGGATCCCATCATCAGATCCTGATTTTGTAACAATGAGACCAACTAGAAAGTATACCCGTTCAAACCCAAAAATAATTTTTAAAATCGGTTCAGCCGTCTCCGAGTTATGAGGCAACATACATAAAAAAAAGTTCAGGACGAATTGAGAATTTTTTGAAGTCGGTTAAAAATAATCATGTGTTTTAAACCACCTTGCTTACCTACAGAATAACCATTATTTATCAATCTACAAGTTACACCAAATAATTATATTTACGAATTAATTTGAAAGGTTTTGTCCTTGTGGAATTTTATTGCTATGTCCGTAGTGCATAACCATAAGTTACAAGAATTGCGATATGTAAGACGTTACGATGAGATTGAAATTCCTCTTGATTTGATTAGTGCTTTATGAATGAAAATAATAACGTATTTCCCTTGAGGGGTGCAATCATTTCGTTCATTTCCTGAACCAATCTTAAGTAATCGTTTGAAATAAGGACTCAAACGAAGTATGGCTGAGAAACTTTAAATATTGATGTTTGTTTTTGTTTCAGGGACAGGCGCGGCACCACCGTGGCGTCCGGCCACACACCTGTGCTGATGACACAATAAATTGTGATGCTAACACGGACAGAAGCTTATAGGAACCTACGTCCTAGAGGACGAAGAAGGACGTTGTAGCTCAAACCTAAAAGTTAACTCTAGTTCTAAAAATGCAAGTGCCTAATTTTATAATAATGTTGGGTAATCGCCGTAACTTAATATTTAGAGTGAGCATCGTGTTTAACATCGCCGTTTTTTTATACGCGGCGGTACATTACTCCGGTAACAGCCCACAGGGGGTTGAGTGGGTACCCATCACCAGTGACGGCTCGGAGAGGGCTGCCGAATTAAGGTATCTCAAAGAAGATGTGCGGAACGACACCGTGCTGAAAACAGCAGAACCCAGTGCTAGGGTTTTTGGGGAATTTACTTCTCAGAAAGTAGTTCCGTCGACCATGTCTACAGTTAAACAAAAAGATAAGAGACCCAGCACCGCGTCAGACGAAGAAAAGAAAATAAGTGTAGTGCCATCTGAAGCTAACACTATAAATGGGACTCTTGAACCGTACGATGAGAATGTTTTGTCTGAATCTACGCTGACGCTACTTCGGACATTGCTCGGGTGCAATGACAAGGACTACCTTCCGGAGACGATGCAGCGCGGCGAGTTCTGGGTGTTGAAGAACTACGTGCGTGCTAATCATGGTGCTATTTCATGTCATGAGACCATCACGTACACGACGCACGGCGGCTTCGAATTCCTCGACAACCTGTCCCCACTTCTAGAACGGTAAGTTATGGTTTTACAATAAAATATTCATTCCAAGATTAGATTGCGATTCAGTTAAAATTATAGCGTCTCACTTTGCGTTGGTGTTTCGTCACAGTGTTAACACTCACCCACGAACTCTTTGGCAACAGTTCTCGTCTGAGCACTGACGTCGGCTGCGGCGTTGTGTAGTGCCATAATAACATAAACAATACTCAAATTAAATTAGTACAACAATAGTCCATCAACCTTTTGTTTTCTGGTGCATTAACTAGCATTTTATGTAGCCCGTTTTTGGTATGTTAAAGCGAGAACTGTAGACTCTTAGGTTTGGGTTGCAGGTTCTGGGTTGCGGGAATATTCTAACGAGATACAGCAACCCGGACTAGTTTTTAGTCAGTAGAAGTCTAACACTCTCTTCCGCTTACTTTCCACCCAGAGCGGGAGGAATCATTTGATGATTTTCCCACCTAGGGTTGCCATCCGTCCGGGTTTTCCCGGATTTGTCCTAGTTTGGAGAGCGTCCGGGGGCGTCCGGACACACATTGGTCAAACGGGTACCAGAAAGCAGGATCTCTATTATTATTTTCCCATGGTATGTCATCTCATTGTTTATGTTACGTTGATTAAATGAAAACGAAGAGACTGTTATTAAAAAAGTTCTAAAGCTCTACAATGTTATCACTTTATCAGTAAATAAAAACCATAATTATACATCGTTTTTTTTTAGTTTCTAGTTCAAAATTTATTTTTCTACGGTGTCCGAGGGAAAACTGTGTTTTTACCCAAATGTCCGGGGTTTATAAGTCAAATTTGGTGTTGGCAACCCTATTCCCACCGAAAATACGAGACTCTTAGAATATTTTCAATCTCGATCACTTTCAGAATCGGAAACTGTAACCATAAAGTTTATTTCCGTAGTAAACGACAAATTCGGACCATGCACTAGTTTCTGACGTTTTATAAATGCCCCAGCTGCACAAAATGATTTTGATTTTATTTTTAAGCTGTCATTTAAGATTTTGAATGAACACTACATATAAAAAAATATTACGACATTTTAATAGGTGATCATTTAAACTGCTGGGTGTGCACCCAGCTTTGGGTAGTGCTACCCAAAGCTTTTATAGCTTTATCACAATATAATTAAAAGTTGTCAGATAATAATAGCGCATTGAGGGACAGGTTTTTACAAAGCACTTTACATCGTGTGCAGGCGTATTCGATAAAATAATCATAATTGAGTATTAAATATTATACATTTATGCAATGATATCCAATGGCCTGTAGGTACCTACCCAAGGGCACAGATATAATTTAAATACTACGTTAGGTATATACAATGGCAAATAAATGATTTCATAACAATTTCTGGCTTTGTCAATCCGTAATCGGGATTTCAATTGAGATTTTTTTTACGAAATTAATAATAATTATGTATATTTATTTTTGGTACATTTATTTGATGTTGCGTTGAAACATAGAGTATTTATATTGATAATATTAAATACACAGACAGGATCTATAAACAGACTACCAGAGATAATAAAAATGTTGCCAGAATAAAAATCTCATTGAAATGTGTTACACTACTTTCTCACGGTTTAAATAAAGTGGTCATTTTAACGTCAGTAATGTGTACGGTTTATAGATCTATGCTGTACTTGTTAGGCCAGCGCAAATAGAATGACACGCCAATATCACGTCTATTCTGAAGAAAATAGCGTGGAAAATGGAATGTACAAAAGCGCTATTACTCAGCCTGTCGCCTGATGAAAAATAAAAAGTTTAATGCTTTATGTTATGCAGATAACTAGGTTTTTATGTCTTGCGTTGCCAGGCTGCACTGTGTTATTATTTTCTTGATAAACAATAAACTGCGATACCATGGATTCACACAAATTAAAATAATCACTTTAAGACATGAAGTTTCGAATAAACTTTGGTATTATGGTGTCATAAACTGATCGTGAAACTAGTTACAGGTATTGTAAGGTACGATAAACTAGCGAGCTAGCGACTAACACCCAGTTTTAGCAAGCCTAATCAGCATAAGGAAATGTTATAACCTATGGTTATAACTGACTCCGCACCAAAATACGAACAGAAAATCAAATCACTTGTTGTTAAGTTGACAATGAGTTAGGCAGTTTTCGAATCGTATCTTTTAATGGATTCGAGATTATTATATCAATTATTTCATTATTAATTCGTATAATTTATAAAATGGAACCCATATGTATTGAATTTGATTCATAAACGGATTGGAATGGATGAAATTCAAAATGACATTTACAATCCTCTCACTGAGCGCGGGTAATCATCTTTGCGAAATATAATGATATGAAGCATAGTATTTCATGAATGATTGTCCCAATTGAGTTATTTGAAACTCATTATGCCGACTGTTTCGTAATTCATATGAACCCACACAATACAATAAGTCGATCAAAAGCCTCTACATACATTCATAATGCTTTATAATTATCCAATGCTGATGCAATAATTTTGAATGAATACATACCTACCTATTTGAATGCATTATTGAGTTCTTGTCTTTTGATGTCGAAAGTGAAAGTTGGGTTACCATGCAAAGTCCTATTTCCGTTTCGTGACAAAAGATGATTAGTGTTTAGATCAGGCAGGGATTCGATAAAACTGAAGCTCAATTTGAATACCTACAAAATAATCAAGCGTTCAAACAACTCGTGTCAAACAAATTTAATGAATTGTCGTGCTGATACACAATCAAGTCGATATACGTAATGTCCTTATTACTTTTTTTGACAGTTCGGTGCTTATCATATTAATATAGTAATATCGCCATTGGTGTTCATGGTCGCTAAAGGGTTTCCATTTATATTTACATATTTTATTGGCACCTAATCTAATATCGTAGCCGAATCTAAAATCAAATTTGTATGCCATCTAATTGATATTTTGGAATTGAAACAATTTGAAAAGACGGGATGCTGGGATACGGAGCTGGAGAAATAAACGGCTGATCATGATCACACGTAGAGGTTGGCAGGGACATCGACGCACAAACATCTTTGAAATTTTTCGTCGGCTTATTCTAAAATTAGCAGGTTTTTTCTGCAATTTTTCTTTTACTGAAACCTGTATACAATCATTGTTTCTCTCTAACCCAATGAGATTTTAATTAAAAAAATAAAATTCACTTGTTTCACTAAAAACAGCAATGTAAATAAAACTCGAAAGGGCTACTTTCGAGTTTTATTTACATTGCTGTTTTAAGTGAAACAAGTGCATTAACTGTTTTTTTTTTATTGCATCGGCTTTTTCTTAATTTTATTAAATTAAAAAAAAGCCGATTAAAAATTTCAACGTAGGAGGGTCCAAAATCATGTACTGAATCCATGGTAAGCGGTTGCGCGTCGATATCCCTGCCACCCTGTATATTCCGACTGACATAAGAATCTAGAAGAATTACATTTCTAGCCCTACCAACATATATCTTAAAATTTAGTTATTTATAATATTATGAAGGTTAGTCCTTGATTTCGAATACTACAGGAATAAAAAAAAAACATGTGTGCAATTCACACGTGGTAGAAGTGAAACCTTAAAAAAAAATTATGTGTCTGTATCTTTTTACTGTCGCTTTTTCGACTCCCCACGAGACCCCCTCCCCTCCCCTCCCCCCTTTCAGGGCTACCTCACTCCCCCGCGACCTAACTTCGTTCCCGTGGTCGCAAGAGAGTCGAGTTTGGGCTCATTTAAAAGGGCATCAAAGCTCTACCACATGGCCCCAACAGAATTCCAAAATTCAGCAATTTATGTGTGTCTCTTTTTACTGTCGCTTTTTCGTTTCATAAATTTTCAAACCACAACGATGCTAAAGAAATTTTCACTTCAAAAGTAATATAATGATCGTTTGCAAGATGAGACGGGTGGTCAAACGCAAGCAACACAGGATCATCAAATGACTGAAGATTTTGTTGCAAGTAATTTTATTGGCAGTTTACCTTTTCAGACAATCCTAGTTGGAGGTGACGGTTCGACTAACTGATACATTTTGTCTTGATAAGCATTCCTAACGTTCGTAAGTAATATTAAAACCACCACAGACCACTGGCATCATCTATAAATGGTCCCAAAGAATCTAACTTACTTTTTATACTGTTCCAATTACCTAAAATTAACTATTACCAAACCGCATGCATATAAAAGTAAAACTCATTACTGTTGCTCCTATCATTACCGATCGCTAAGGTCTGACACACATAATATACAATATACATTAAAAATGCACTACCCACAATTATTAATACAATATTCACACACCTGCATACTGATCCTTGCTGTTTGATCCATCCTGCTTGCTTGTGCACGAACGTACGAGTACCACGCTACTTATAGAATTTATTAACTTATACTTTTTACTAATATACTATCTCTTGATGTGTATAATAAATGTATACTTCTTGTTTACCTTTCTGTATTTGCAGAATGTATTTTAATACCAACAATATTTCCAGTCAACCGATTACACCTATTTATTAAGTTCTTATCCTCCCGAATAAATGAATTATAACGTAAACCACTTATTAGACCAGATAGACCAGCATTCTGTGTCTGTATCCCACACATGTGCTTCGGAACAGACAAAATCGATATTAAAACATCCAAATTTATTTCTAAAAATATTCTCACAGAACATTCGATCAATCTCTATAAATTGTAATTTTCTGTGATCTGGTAGTTTTGACCGAATGTTGGCTACCTTGTTCTAGTAACTCTAACATTCCCAAGCTGCAAAATTATAATTCCTATATAACCACCAAACACCTTAACCAAAGTGATGGCGTGGTAGCCTATGTGAAATCGGACCTAATAGTCACATGTGAAGAGCCAGACTTTGGAAAATCTGCTTCTGGTCTAATAATTAAAATAAATTCTGATGAGGCCATAGTCTGCATCTATCGCTCTCCATCCAATGATAAGATCGATAATTTTCTCTTAAGTTTAAATGATTTACTTCTAACACTTCATAACTTCAAAACGGTAATCTTAATCTAGATATAAAACCTACCACAGTTGATGCACGTGCTCATGATTATTTGAATTGCTTAGCCTTCCATGGTTTCCTCCCTGCACACACCCTACCTACCAGAGGAAGCAATTGCCATTGCGAGTTCTCTGGCACCCATACTATGCCATATATTTAACCTCTGTTTTGAAACTGGTGTTTTTCCCACTTCTATGAAAAAGGCAATAATACATCCAATCTTCAAGGGGGGAGATTGGATTCTACCAAGTAACTACCGTCCAATTGCGGTTCTAAGTACTTTGTCGAAACTACTAGAACGTCTGATTAATAAAAGGCTTGTCCACTATCTTGAACGTAACAATCTACTATCCCCACTCAAACACATACATACACACGCCATCCTTACCTTATTATTATTACTTTTTTTAAATATACATAATATAGTATTCATTACACTCAATACTATTAACAATATAATTATTTATAATACCCATTGGGGCCCGGCACTGCACTTCCTTATACAGGTTATTATATAACCTAGCTGGGAGTGCAGCACCTCACCACCATTTTAGTTATTGTAGTACTTACTTAAATATGTTCCATGTAATCTAAGTTTAAGATACTGTATAGATATAAGTAAGCAAATAAATAAATAAATAAAATACTTCCTAAGACAATTGTAATGTTCTTTTTGGGAATTACATGTCTTTAAACCGAAAACCGGGTCATTATTCGAAAATGAGCACATGTCCCACACACACACACACTTTAAAGCGGCACTATGATTCTCTTAATTTTTACTCCTTAACAAATGTGAATATTATTTTCATATACACACGTAATATGGTAAGCATTATTCACCTTTTTCTGTGGGGTGAGATGTTACTGATAAATATGTAAGTAATTTTTTGTGTAATAAAGATATTAGATATAATTATTATTCCGTAAAAATACAACTTTTCCTCGTAAATGTTAGGCTTCCGCCCTTAATGATAGACCGTCATCGTCACCTCACACGACGTTACATTGATCACACAATGGACCCAGCGCGCCATAACGAAATACATCTTTGTGTTTTCAAATTGAGATTGAACAAATAAACTAAAAAATTGGCCAAGTGCGAGTCAGACTCGCCCAGGCGTAGTTACTACGGAACCCTTGTTCCGTAGTAACTACGCCAAATAACTTTATTTTTCATAGTGTTTGTATGAATTACAAAGTTATATTTGCGGTTTTAGAAAATATGCTGTATCTTAAAAACTGCTCACCTGATCTCGTTCAAACTAATTTTTGTTGAAAGTTTACGTTAAGATCTACAGTATTTTTTTTTTTCATTCCGTTATAAAGTACCATTATTAAGTTAGAGGCCCCCCTCTAACTTAATAACGGAACACACACATTGTACCAATTTGGAAGCGTATATCTTTTAAACGATTAACTTTATGAAAAAGTGGTTTTAGAAACTTCAATGTCATTTTTAAAGACCTGCCTATATATAGATATACCACACACGTATAGGTTTTATGAAAAAAAAAAATTCAGTTTTAGTTCCACGTATGAGGATTTTATTTTTAAATATTTTCTTTTTCTTAAAATTGGAAAGCGGGTCACAGAATACATCTACCTACCAAGGTTCACATGTATAGTCTTAATAGTTTCGAAATAAAATGGCTGTAACATATAGACGGACGGACAGACAGACATGACGAAACTATAAGGGTTCCATTATTTGCCATTTGGCTACGGAACCTTAAAAATACCTTAGGTATACCATTTTTTACACCCCAGTTGAAATTATTTTGTTCATGTTTATTTTTATTTTTTTTTTAAAGATTACTAGCAATGTGGGTAGAATTCACATTACTAGCAATCTTGTTAACCCCTCCAACTAAGCTAAATATGCTTGTGTCTGGAGTGGGTTCACGCCAATAGTGTAATGGGTGGGGTTCGAACTTGCGACCTCTCGATCACAAGTCCGACACCTTATCCATTAGGCTATTGACGCTTTATTTATATTAAAACAGTATCTAATCAAGATAAAAAAACTGTAGTGTTACGACTCGGGTTCGGGATAGAAAAATTAACGCCAATTAGACCAAAATTAACACTTTAATTAAAAAAAAAAAAATTAACAGTTATTCACAGTGCAATAGTTAACACTTAGCACTTAAATCGCACCGAAATTCACTTGTAAGACTGACTCTCTGCGTCCCTTTGCGATCTATTTATACCCCGCTCTGCGTTCTAGAACATTCTTGTACAATCGACTCACTGCCTATACTGCCAGGAATATTCCAGAAGCTACTTGAGATACACAGTACTGCTACTTGCCGCTAGATGGCGTTAGTGTCTCGAACGTGTTAGAAGTCAGTCGAACTTTCTCGATATACTTAGTACTGCTACTCGCAGCCAGGTGACGTTAGTGTCTCGAACATTCTAGATGTCGGTTGAAGTTTCTCGACCTACTTCGCTAAGCAACTGGCGTAACACTGTCCCTCCTAAGACATGCTCGACCCGAGCATCGTTAGACCCGTAGTAACGCGCCAGTCGATCAACATGAGCAATCTTTGGTGCAGCTCGTGGACCTTTCTGGATCTGACAAGTGACGTCATTAATCTTAGTCACAACGCGGTATGGTCCATCCCATTTTGCCTGCAATTTTGGTGACTTTCCTTTGCTGCACACCGGATGCAACCAGACGAATGAGCCTTCATCAAATCCTGAATTGTTCATCTTTCGGCCGTAACGAGTCTTCACCTTCTGAGACATTTATTGACCGGATTGTCTGACATGTTCGTATATATCGTTTATTCTATGTCGTAATTCACTCACGTAGTCTGTTACAGTACAAGGTGCATCCGGCGGTATGCCAGTGATTAGGTCTGCAGGCAACCTAAGCTCTCGTCCCAAGTTCACGAAAGCAGGTGTAACACCTGTACTCTCATGAACTTCTGTATGACAGAAGGAACGGCTGAATGTGTTTGTCCCAATCCTTTTGCCTGCTTTCCAGAACTTTAGCCAGATATCTTTCCAATGTCTGGTTGAAACGTTCCACCATTCCATCAGATTGCGGGTGATAAGAGGTGGTCCTGGTTTTATGAGTACCCATTACTCGACATGTCTCCTGAAATACCTGAGACTCAAAATTCCTTCCTTGATCGCTGTGAATTTCCAAGGGTACTCCGTAGCGACAAAATACTTCGTTAACCAATTTATCTGCCACTGTGGTGGCTTCTTGGTTAGGAATGGCAAAAACTTCTGGCCACTTTGTGAAATAATCCATTACGATCATAAAGTACCTGTTCCCACTCTCACTCTTAGGAAATGGTCCCGCAACATCTAGCGCTATCCGTTCCCATGGGGTTCCCACATTATAGATCTTTAAAGCTCCTCTACTGCGTGTTTGAGGCATTTGCGGCACCAGTCTTCTACGTCGTCTCGGCATTGGTTCCAGTAAAATCGCTCCCGCATCTTTAACAGTCCTTTTTACTCCCATATGACCTCCTGAACATCCGTCGTGGTAAAACTGTAGAACTTCAGGTACCTTTGCCAGCCTTTGGTACGACCATTTGTAGGTGACAATGGTCTCCTCGAGCATTTTCCCATTTGCGGCACAATACTCCCTCGTGGATCACCAAACTGTCCCACTGTGCCCAATAACTTTTTGTTGTAGTACTCATTCCAGCAACTTCACTCCATTTAGGCTTTGGAGCAGCGGCCTTCTTCCATTCCAGAATGGGTTTGACGTCTGAATCATCCTGCTGAGCACGCTGTAGCACTTCTTTCCACTCATCGCTAAGGTCTGTTCTCAGCATCTTGTCGGGTACTATTACTTTTCCTCTTGTATGACATAGTGCTTACGTTCTTCTGGTTCAGGTTTTCTTGAAAGCGCATTTACGTTATCGTGGAATCTTACAATATTTCGCTTCAGGCAACTGGATCTCACATGGCCCTTCTCTCCACGCCCATAGCATCTAGGGCTGAACTTTGGTCGACTACTACAGGTTGGTGATGACACCACTTTCCTGATGCGGCTCTCTTCCCTTCCAAAGTTTCGCTTCAGGCAACTGGATCTCAGATGGCCCTTCTCTCCACACTCGTAGCATCTAGGACTAAACTTAGGTCGATTGCTACGGGTGGGTGATGACGCCACTTCTCTTATACTGTGTGCTCGATGAGCCTGTCGTACGGCTTCCACTTCCAAAGCATGGGCCAAGGCGTCCTTCAGAGACTCATGGTGTCCAAGTCTCACAGCAGCCCTTACTTCTAAGTCCCGAATCCCATCGACAAACGCCTGGACCAAATTACCGTCGATAAGTGCAGGCGATGATTGGTAAGCTTTTCGGACCAGCTTTTCTATTTCGAGGGCCCACTGCCGTAGATTTTCAGTACTATGTTGTACCCGGTCTTTCAACTGAGCACGGAATACGTGCTCTAGATGTG
Organism: Tholera decimalis; assembly: GCA_943138885.2. Taxonomy (NCBI): domain Eukaryota; kingdom Metazoa; phylum Arthropoda; class Insecta; order Lepidoptera; family Noctuidae; genus Tholera; species Tholera decimalis. The sequence goes on along the minus strand of OW964549.2, from coordinate 35,976,447 downwards.
CGATTTTCCATCATGAAGTTCCAGTTCATATCTTCCGGCTCCATCATCAGATCAGTTCGACAGTACCATATTATTGTATTGTCATCAGAACTGCATACAGCTGCCAATTTTCATTACGCTACGACCCTTAGAAGATGGATAAATTAGTTACCTTAGATTCCATTACATAGTTAGTTACATACAGGTCGACCTAATAAAAGCGTGTTAAAAATAGTCGTAGTTATAGTCGAATTTAAATTGAAGTTACACACGTTTAGTACAAGTTATGCATCATATGAAAGCATTTTTTTAACGACGTATAAATTCTAATTTACAATAAAAAATATAAAAATAATACCGTCCATTTGGTATGAAACCTCTGTGGGTGAATCCTACTCACACTTGTCCGATTCATTTTGTGACCTTTGCAAACGAATGCAACGTTCAATTAATTTAGTGATTGAAATTGATACCTTTTTAGTGAGTTTTGAATTAAGCCATGTGCATATTACTTATATGTACCTATGATTTGACATTGCGTTACATTCATTTTGCGTTCTAAGAGTTGCTTCAAACGTAATGACGTTTGTGAAGTTTGATTTTTGCTGCGCAGGCCCTCTGCACCTCTCACTCCGCTATCACATGACTTTGCTACTACGCAGCAATTCGCGGATTGTTCCAAGCTGCCATCAGTTATGATAATACGTGTAGGTACTAAGACCGTATGTTGCAAAAAAACATCTGCAGCACTAATATAGCAGTCCATTCTACCTTTGTTCGTGTTACGAAACTGATCACAATCACGCGTTTGTCCTAATTAGTATTGCGCTGAGTAAATAACAGCAATTGAAAGTTAGGAAATACCTCTTCAAACAAGAGCACTTAGCGCTTAGTTTACTATAAATGTCGCGGGTTTTTAACCTATCTCCCACAATAACCACCCATCTTCCATTATAAAGAAATAAAAAAGCCTATTGACACTCAGCAATAGTAGGGCTTTCATAAAAATACACTGAAGGTGTCTAGAGATTACTTTTCACAAACGTACAACTCCTAGCGATCCCAATTCCCGACTGACCTAGTCCTCTACAAACGTTATCTTCCGTAAAAAGAAAAATTTAGTAATCAATTGCACCGCCCGCCCCTTACTACTTTTTTTTATAAGGATTATTAGCAATAAGGGTAGAATTCACATTAGTACCAATCTTGTTAACGCCTCCAACTGAGTTAAATGCTTGTATCTGGGTGGGTTCATGGCAATACGAACCCGCGATCTCTCGATCACGAGTCCGACACCTTAACCATTAGGCTATTGACGTTTATGCTTAGATTCAAACCAAATAATGATTACTATTTTTTGAATAATATTCGTTTCATTAAATGTACTGAATGTTCGAAAACAATTTAATTAGGGTCATTGCATAGAACTTTGAACAACCTCCTTTATTTTAAGTACATTATATTAAGTATACTAGTACTCTCGCGGGGCTTCGCTCCCGTGGATTCTATCACGGTAAAAACATAACTATCCTTTTTTGCAGTCGGGTAAAAAGTAGCCTATAACCTTCCTCAAGCTTCAAGCTACTTCCATACCAAATTTCATCCAAATCCACCCAGTACTTTCGAAGATTAGCGCGTTCAAGCAAACAAACAAACAAACAAACAAACAAACTAACAAACTTTTCCGCTTTATAATATTAGTATAGATTATATTACATAAATAAAAAGTACATACGAAAGGTAAATTTTATTTTATTTATTTATTTGTCTCAGACCATTGATCCATAGAGTGTTAGTAAAAAACTTAACCTATTGTTAGTACAATAAATTAAAACACAACATCAATTTAGTTGGCGACATGCACGCCTGTGCGCACATGCCTACCAGCTAGGGCTTTCATCCCGGGAATCTCGGTCTCGAAAATTTCGAGAGTCTCGACGATTTTTTAGTATTTTCGAGACTCGAGACTAACATCTTCGGTCACGGGAATAACGAGAGTTTTGAGACTTCAGTAATATAAAAACTGTATTAAATAATTTATTAAACCAACAGTCAATTTTTATTATTGTTATTATGGATATGGCAATGGCAGCACGGCATAGAGTAAAGCTTAGTATTATCTGTGGAGGCTGAATAACCTTATTGACAAATAACACAGATTTTGTCTACATTTATTATAAATGTAAATTGCTGTGCTCGAAAGGGTCCATGTGAGCTACGACTTATATTAAGATCTTGTTAACACATAATTATGATTGCAATAAAGATTGAATTATAGAACTATTCTGATTAAATTGAAAGGAGTTTGAACTTTTTTGTATGAAGACTGGCATGTCGACCCACCACCATTTTGTTTTTATTTTTAGAAATCGTGGCGCATACTGAAAGTGGCATATATGTAACAAACAATATCAGTAACATGCTACCCCGAAATGTCACATTACCGAGATATTTGAAGGTAAACATCGACATATGACTACAACGACAATCATTAAAAGTAGACTTATGACGAGTCTATAAGCATCAGATTGTATCTAAGTAATCGTTTCCAGGTTGATTATGATTACTAATGTTTATTAAAAGAGAGTAGGTACATTACACGCCACTAGGAGCACGAGAATACTACTACAAATAATTATTTATCCACTAAATCGCATCGCAATGAAACGCAGTTGACATGTCACTATCGCGTGGCGGATCATGTGACATGTTACTCAGCTTGAAAACGTTTTTAAGCAGTATTTAAACAAAAGGCAAAAGGTGTCATTTACGTTAACATTTATTTATATCTGTAAGTATGATATCAAACATAAGTGAATATTAATACTAAGATGTGACATTTTAAAAGATTTATAATATATCTAACACGTATAATAAATACTACTATACTACATAATCCATAAGTTCAGCAGGAGGTCGGATAGGGGTTCTTGATGCCGAGCCTAATCCATGTACCAAAGAAAGACATGTACCAAAACACTTATTGTTCATTTTATAATACGGTGGGATGAAAGACAGCCTACACGCGCGTGTGTAATTCTTTGACATGTGTTTTATTGCGATCCGATGCGATTTAGTAGGCAAATAATTAATTATAGTAGCGGTTTTGTCGTACTGCTAGACTAATAAGCTAAATACTGATAAGCGTATGGACGCGTAATGAGTCTATTTTTAATGATTTTCGTTGAAGTTATATGGTCGATGTTTACCTTCAAATGTTTACGTGACACTTTGGGGTACCGTGTTACTGGACATTTTTTGTTCCTCTAGCCATGCATACCACACTTTCATCATGCACCGCGATTAAAAAAAAAAACAAAATGGTGACGTCGATACGCTAGATAGGTTCTGTCCCCTTTCATTGTGAAAGCGCGGTGTGGTACTAAGTAGTATCCCTCTAGCGTACAAGCATGAAAGAGCTTTTTCTAATGCAGGTTATTTTTGTAACAAAATTAGGGTAAATGCCCGTTGTTTTTTACGTGCCCACTACAAAAATGAAAAAAAAAAACTGTAACAAATGGTTTTTTTTTTTAATTTGCATTTGTTTATGAAAGCAACTACTTGATTAAAATATTTTGATTTGACTCTCTAATTGCATAGCTTATAAATAAGAAACCTAGTTTTGAAATAGTCTCGAAAGTCTCGTTTTTCCCGGGAATTTCGAGACCACACCTAGTCTCGTTTTTTTTCCCGGGACTCACTAATGCATCGAGACTAAAAGCCCTACTACCAGCCCAGTGCCTGACAAATGGCCTATCGATTTTGTCCGCCAGTGTAACTAGAATGTTGTTGGGGCTACCCCTGAATCGCTGCAGCGCAGATGCACGTCGCTTGCGCTTATGCGCAACGATATGCGAAACATGCCCGACGCGCTGCAAAACCGAGGTATAAGCCCCAACAAAACTAAATGCTTGCATTGATAAGTTTGACCAAGCATGAGGAAAATAAATTTGAAACTGGTTATTTTTTTTAATTAATTAATAAACACTTAAGAACTCTGTAGTGGTCTACAGACCTTGAATATTTTTTGTGGAAATTGTAAATACAACTGAGTGCGGTCAACCGTATGTTTTGATAGTACATAGTATCATTTCAACTGCGAACTAATACGTGTAAAAGCAATGAAATTGGTAAACCGTCCATCTGTTTCGGACGTCCAGTATTCTAGATTACTTAATTTTGGAATATCGTATCAAAAACGAAGAAACCAAACCATAAACACCGTCTTCCAAAAAATAACATTCAAAGATTATATAAAAAAGATTTTTGTATATAAAATGACCCACGTAGGTAGTTAATAATCGATTAATTAAGAATAAAATTTAGGCATACACAGATAATATGTATTCTACGCAGAGGTGTGCAAGATTACGTGTGCAATATTTATTAATCATTAAATCCCGTAGCAGGTATCTTCAACGTGCTCGGTCCATAACCGGCGTTGTCCCCGAGTGAGGACAGAGGGCACACTATCATTGCTAACGAGAGGCCATGTCATTGCCAGTCCGGTCGGTTTCTTGACCTACGTAAGGCTACTAATTATTCCGTCTAATTACATGTAATCTTTTTGTTCAAGTCGTTTGTCGTCTTGTCGTTTTTCCAGTTTGACGTTGCTCCGCTAACTAATTTTGTTACGCAGTCAATTTAGTCCAAAGTAATATAAGGTTGCAAGAAATATTAAACGGAAGATCATTAATTTAATGCACCGCTGTTGCTAGGAAAGTTTAAAGGTATTAAACATGCAACTTTACCGTTTTAAAAGAGAAATGTGGAAAAGTTTCGTTTAATGTTAATTCGCTTTCCTTAGTTAGGTAAACTTTACGTAACATTTTGCTTGTAAAAAATATGTTTATAACTTATACGACGACGTTAATTTTTAACCTTTTAGGTAATCCGTGCGCGTGTTGGTTAGCGTTCAACCAAATTTTAATTAGCACTTCTTACCAGACTGCAATCGTATTTGGATTTTATCGCATAACGGCCTTATAAAACTGATATCAAGGTTATGGCCCGTCAAATAGGTTACACATACCCCTGGATCCGACAATTGCACAAGAGATAAGTGGTAGGTATAATTTGCAAACACGGCGCGTATCGGCGGGCGGCGGATACGGCGATACCGCACCGACCGCCAGCGCCCGCGCAGCCATGTGCCAGCGTCCATCGTGCGCATGCGGCCGATGGCCCCGTTTCGGTGCTCACAGCTCGCACACCACCGGATTTACGGATGAATTCACATGTATATGCACTTTCATATTTATAAATGAATGCTAATTAATTACCTATGCATTTGTTTCGATCGATAAGTTTCTGAACTGTACGCTTTTACCTTTTAATATTTGTTAACTGACGAATTAAGTGGGTTAATTTTCGTATTGGTGAGATTTATATTAATCGTTATTATAAAACTGTGGCCAAACCAATTATTAAATGTCATTAAGCGTCGACAATAGTTTCGCTCTATTTCTAAACATTATTTAACTAATTGAAACGAGTGAGTTCATCCTTCCAAATATTTTCTTTAGTTACTCGAATGACCTCAAAAGCTTTAATGAAAAGTTCGTTAGCCGAATGTTCTTGATTAATTCATAGATCTAATTTTGCGGATGAGAACAGAGAAACGTCACGGATTGTCCGAATGTCCGAGTTGTCGAATATCTATGTAAATACGATACCAAACCGGTTCGCGTTCGTCTCTAGTTTCCACGGCGAAAAGTGAAAATGTTTGCATCGATGTGTGCTGTATTGACAGTGACTGAGTATAGTAAACATTGTATTTGTCTCCCACGTATCTCATAAAGATCATCTCGTCTTACTCTTACTTAAATATAGCTATATAGCTGTGTACAGCGTCTTTTGCAGTAATAACTAGTATGGTATCTAATATTTCAACCTAGTCTTTCATCTCCTGACTAAAAGATGGTTCACTTATTTCGGATTTCAACGTTTGTAAAACTGTCTATAAGCCATGTGAAACGCTTTCTATGCAACTTACAGATTGCATTCTTTTTCTGCGTTAGCGTTTTGCCTTACCACCGTAGTTCAAAGATTTGAGATAATGGATTCTCAAAGCAGACATTGTAACACTAATCCAACATCTTAAAAACCTAGACGGCTATGTTATCTTCTCCCAAAAACAACCAGGTCAAGGCATCTCACCATTCAGCCTGCTCATGCTATGACTAAACTAAATAATCTCAATCGGCTCAAAAACTAGCCGAAGTAGATCTAACAGTACATACATGCGAAACTTTATAATGTAGATTTGTAGAACTAGACTAGGTCGTAACAATCGTTGGCAACATGCCTTGTGATGACAGCACGGCATGCGTAAAAAATTCTTCGTCGTTCGTCGTTCCTACTACGTTGCGCGTTGGTTCATTCAAAATTGTGAGCGTTTATACCATGAATCATTTTTATGACGAGAATGTTCCTGTTGTACCATTTACATTTTGCTATCGTTATCAACTCTTCATTTATGTATTTACTATAAAAGCGCGGCTTTCTGTGTAAAATGTTTTATTTTTGTATTATCTATGCTGTTATTTTTTGCTTGCTTTGCATGCTTTGATAGCGCCTTATGCGGGATGAAATTAATTTCTCAAAGAAAGAACTTCTGCAGACAGGCGTTAAGAGATAGAGCAACATCGCGTTTCAATACAAATAGAAAATGAATTATAAAAAAATGATTTCTTGTTCGTTATCAATTATTCAGTTTATTTTAATTATGTTTCTGTTGATTGCTTTTATTCACTTTGATGGATTTTTTTAAGATGTACGTGTTTCTACATCGTCCATAATCTTAAGTTCTATACTATGCTATGGTTTTCCGAAATTACTGTCGAAATGATAAGGGATGATCATGTGTCATTTTAACAGCGTTTGCATTCGTTTGTCTTTTTCATACTTTTTAGCATTATGACAATCGCCTTAGCCAAGCCTTAGCAAAGTAAGCTCTGTCAATTCAAAACAACCTGTCAACACTGTGAATCTCCGAGTTGAGTACATTCGCATGGCGCGCGGCGTACCTGTCTGCGGGAGCCTTTAGTCTTCATTAAGAAAGCGAAGAATTTATAAAGAACTGTTTGGTTTACTTTCTTCGTGTGACACCTAACCGGTGTGTTTGATGAAAACGAAAACAATTGCGTAAGAGCACAGGCATGGCATAGGCCCTCACTTACCTATTAGTTGATTTCTTTGCTTAACTAATAGATATGCAGTAGCTGAAGTATTTGCTTGGTTCATGTGGTAATTGGTAATGGCGACAAGAACAAATATTGTATTAGAATTTCGTAATCTCCTAGCTGTTTCCTGAGAGCTATAACCTGGAAGTATTTAAGTCAAGATTGAATACTTCTAGGCAAGCGTGCGTCATCTTCGACCACATTATCGTTTATTATCAACAACAAAAAAACAACGATTAGAGGATCTGTGCAAGGTTTCGATTATCAACGAAGTGTAGGTGGCGTTATAAGAACAAACAGTAATAAGGAATTCAAGGTGGATTTAATTTATTGTGATACAATTTTGTTTCTTTTGTTACATTTAATATTAACCTTGCCTTATCAGTGAGTTAATAAGTGCATGCAATTACTGAGAGATTGTTCAAAATTTACTATAATGGACTTTCAAGATGGTGGCTTTTTTTCTGCGCTCACATGATATCATATTTTAGTGAGCAATTTAGTTAGTAGTTAATTTTATAGTTATTTTTTGTTTTTAATCATGGTATCCGTACCTACGGCCTTCTAAGTTTTTTTTAATTGCCTAGTAGTTAATACAGTAAAAGAAAATTTTATTAATAGGAACTATAAACTTAATATGAGTGTAGTTATATAATAATGAAAATCTTTGTACACTTTATATTTATTGCAATTTAAACACAGTGTACAATACTAAAACGGTCCAATCATAATAAACACTTGTTCTTAGTACTCTATCTTGCAGTATCGATCATAGAATGTTTAATTTCATGGTATTTAAGTTGCTATTAAAATAAAAAAATCCTTTATTTTGGTCTATTCTATATGGTTCTAAAAAAGAATATGTGGTAAAAAAGATAGAGTCCTCCATATCAACATTAATATCTTAGTGCAAACTACTATTTAAAAATACATTAGTAGTGTATTATTAAATTGTAGTTTGCACTATTACTATTAAAGACACTACTGTATTTTTTTTAGTTATTATTTTTAGTTACCTCTGTTTAAGTGAATACAAATTGTTGTATAAAATCTAAAAAAAAAGGAAAGATCATACTATTTAGTACGGTAGTATTTATTAGGCCGTGTGCGCACTGCCTTGCGGTGGCCGCAATTGCGGTAATTCTACCGCACCGGTAGAATGACCACGATCTCCGGTGCGCGCACTGCGGCGAGAAAAACGCACCTTTTGTCTGAGAATGTTGGCATACATACAGATTTCTTCGTATTTATACATATTTTCGATGTGTGATTCAGATTAGCACTCGATACAGATTTTTATACAAATTTCACACTGTATTGAAAAAAATAACTCAAGTTACAACTAAAGACTGAAAACTTGGCAAAATAAATTACCTAGATACCGCATTTATTACGTTACACACACCATTGTATGATTCTATTCTTTATAGTTATTTTTAATTGTTTGTAGGCCTTTTTATGATGTTTCCGTAGTACATTATTTTAACGTAGGTATCTATTGACGTAGTACTTGCAATGTAAGCGCTTGAAAATCGTTTATTTGGCGGCATCATTACAAAATATGGAATTTTCTCCATAATACAAATACTATTATAAATAAAAATAAAAATAAAACTTGATTAGAATGTAATTAACGTTGTATATGAAAAAATAAAAAATAACCATAAAGAATAGAATCATACAATGTCGTGTGTGTAACGTAATAAATGCGGTATCTAGGTAATTTATTTTGCTAAGTTCTGTTTTAGTTTTAACAGTCACTTTGATCAATAGTGTGAAATTTTTATAAAAATCTGTGTCGAGTGCTAATCTGTATCACACATCAAAAATATGTACAAATACAAAGAAATCTGTATGTATGGCAACATTATCAGACAAAACGTGCCTTTTTTTCACCGCAGTGCGCGGTACTACATACATTCCTATGCGATACAAAATATTTGCGGTAGACTCACCGCAACTTTGCAGCGAGGAGCCACCGGTGACTCTACCGCACGCGTTTATTCCACCGCAGTGCGCGCACTTCTATGACATTCCATACTCCACAGATTTTGCGTTTCCAAAACGCAACGCAGTGCGCGCACGGCCTTATTCGCTGTTGCACGCGACTATGTTGCCACGGTTTTTCATACCAACTTTCATCCCCTATTTAAGCCCCGAGTTGAATCTTGAACTAGAATATAGGATTTTTTCATCCGAGGAACATATTGCTTTTATATTATTTCCGATGTAATGAATTGTTCCGCGTCGTTTAATTAATTAAATTTTAATAGATAGACTATTTAATTGAATCAATTACACGTCGGTGAAACTGTGGAACAATTGATTAGATCCCTTCCTCAAGGATTAGGCTTCTTCTTCTTCTTCTTCTTCTTATCGTGTGGATAGTAAGGTCTAACGACCCGACACCCTAGTGTTATGGCGGCTCCACATTAGTGCCGTGAAGCCCCGTAAACAGGCGTGAACGTGAATGTGGACGGTTTTCGCGGGGTTCACGCGCATTCACGCCTGTTCCCCGATCAGTGTCGGTATTTTGTCCCGCGACAAAGGGTTCGCGGCCCCTTCGCGCGGCGTTCACGCGTACACATCCACATTCACGGCCCCAGGCCAGTTTACTCCGGACTAAGTCAGTTTAATAACATATTCATGGACAACAAATGTACATAGGGCTCAAGCCACTATGCTAGATGATAATGGTACAATGTTTTACAGTAATGGTCAATCTAAGAAGATATTTTTTTCAAGTCATTTGCAATTTAAAGGGGACTGTTTTTATTCAGTATATAAAAATGTACTCTGTGGTTTTTATATTACGCAGCAGCAGCTTCTACGTCCATTTCGCGGCAGGTTTCACGAACGATTGAAGTATCCCGTGAATGTGGAGGGCACGACATGTGCCGTGAATTCACGGTGAGAATTCGCGCGTGAATTCACGGCACTAATGTGGAGCCGCCATTAGAGTTTCTAGACCGCCTCAAAGGTCTCTGACGTGGTCTATTATTAAGGATTAGGCTATCAAATACATTTTGTTTTCTTGTTTGAAGGCCCGTCCCAAGAGTTAGTGCGTTTTGTCGGGGTTGCGAGAATGTTCAAACGAGATACCGCGGCCCCGGAACGCAAGAGCAGCTGAAGGAACAGGGTGGGTTTTTGGTCAGTAGGAGTCTGATACTCCCTTCCACTCGACCCAGAGCGGGAGAAGTCCTTCGATAATATTCCCACCTGAAAAAAGGTGTTAGTACGTTCTAGCAAAAAACTAAATTGTCAAAATTTGCATATGCTCTTCGCGAAATTAAAAAAACGACGAATCTTCATACTGCTTTAGTTACGTATTACGCCTATGCATACTCATGGTTAAGTTATGGCATAATACTATGGGGAAACAGTACACACGCATCAACACTTTTCACACTCCAAAAACGACTCATCAGGATACTAGTAAATATAGAAAACACAGACAGCTGCAAACCCCACTTCAAAGAACACAAAGTGTTAACACTGCCCTGTATATATATCCTGGAAATGTGCAAGTTTGCTAGACACAACCAACACCTATTCACTACACGAGAAAACATACAAACTCGCTATACATTACGACACAAAAATAGGCTTAACTTACCTGGTGGTTCTAAGCTGAAAATACACTCTACAAGCACATTAGCTATGTCAGTAAAAGTCTACAATAAATTACCCGATATACTTAAAAATGTACAAAAAAACAATATATTTATAAATAAATTAAAACAATTTTTAATTAATAAGTGTTATTATGATATAAATGAATATTTTAATGATAAATTAAATAAATAAAATATAGTATTGTAATAAATGTATAAAATAGTAAGTAGTTAAAGTAATATTTAATAGTAATACTTTCGTAAACAATTTTTTTTTTTTGTAAAATGTGTTTTGTTCCAATAAATTATCTTATCTTATCTAATACAAATTCTATATAATTATAATAATTGTAATAGCGCTCTTTCCTCTTTTTTATTTGCTGTGCCCGACAGGGTCCACAATGATCTAAAACAATGTATATCTTGTATGTACCTACCACCTAAGTTCACATTGTGGAATGCAAATAAATGTATTGAGTATTGAGTATTGAGTAAATACTCAGCTTCAGATTGATAATTCAGTACTTATTAGTATTTTAGTATTTCATACAATGAGAAATTGTTACTAATGTACATACATCTACAAGTTCTCTTAAGAATTATAGAAAGAGACTACCTACAATCTAGTTAGTCTAAGCATATATCTACTTTAGCGGCATGCATAGTTAGGTATATTGCTTCTAAATGATTAAATTTAGAGCATCCTCATAAGATACACTGAAAAGACTATATTAGAACGGTTAGAAGTTCATCACAATTGCTGATTAACGCTCTCTTACTGCATAACCCTTAGGCGAAGACAGGCGTGATGCTAGGTTACTTTCCCCATTATAAAGTAACTTACCTACTACAATTTATTTTCACGTTAGCCAGTCGATCACTACACAAGGATAGCTGTCATTGTAATACTAAGTCTAACACAACGTAACAAGGTTGTAATTACAATAATGTTATGACGTAGGTGATTTGCAGGTGTCGAGTAAAACCAGTTGGAGCAAAACATCCACGTATATTAACCTGCTTAAATCTATACTAATATTATAAAGCGGAAAAGTTTGTTTGTTTGTTTGTTGTTGTGTTTGAACGCGCTAATCTTCGAAAGTACTGGGTGGATTTGGATGCACTTTGGTATGGAAGTAGCTTGAAGCTTGAGGAAGGTTATAGGCTACTTTTTACGCGACTGCAAAAAAGGAGATGTATATTTTTACCGTGATAGAATCCACGGGAGCGAAGCCCCGCGTGAGTACTATAAATTAAATGATAAAAAGCAAATACAGTAAAAATGTCATACTTTATTCTAAATCTATTTGCTTTTGCATCATTTAAACACTCGACAATTATTATGTAGGTACAGTCCTCTGCTAGCGGTTGTGCTCGCGTAAAAAGAAATATTTTCATAAAATTAAAGTAGCATAAAATTACGTTAGTTACTGATAAAGCATATTTAAATGGTTGAAAGAAGTTTTGAAATCAGGCCAGTAGTTTTTAAATTTATCCATTAAAAACAAACAAAAATCAAAACGGTCCCCATCCTTAATCCTTAATTCCTTAATAATATTATAAATGCGAAAGTAACTCTGTCTGTCTGTGTGTTACGCAATCACGCCTAAACTCCTGAACTGATTTTAATGAAATTTGTTACGGACATAAACTAGAGCCTGAGAAAGGACATAGGCTGCTTTTTAATGTGAAAAAAGGGCTGTAAGGGGTTGAAATAGGGGATGAAAGTTTGTATGGAAATTACGTCATTTTTAAATCTAGAAGCTTGAAACTTATTTTTTAGACTTTTGATCAGATATTTATAAATGCGATATTTAAATTATGTATGAGTTTTATTTTTAAAATAATTAGCCTAAAAAATTAAAAATGCTGCCGAAAGTCACTCTTCCGCGCGGACGAAGTCGGGCGGGCACAGCTAGTATCTATTAAAATACTACTACTATTTTAATCAAGCTAAATATATATTTTTATTGTTGTTAGGCTCGAGTTTAACCACCATCTCACCTGATAGTAAGCAATGATTTGTTCGAAGATGAAGCACGTTTGTCTAGAAGCAACCTATCCACTTTTGAGCTAAAGATCCCCAGGTTATAGCTATCAGGAAACACAGATGCACGGCAACGTCGCAATTTATTTATGAATGCGTACGCGTGTACAGAGTGTTTCTTTTACGTATCAATTTAACATTTTTAGTGAATATTTTAATATTAAATAAAATAAAAACATTTTGTTTAGAATGGTAATATTTTTTTAGCATGTATGGATGCTATACTATTGCGGGTTAACGGGAACGCCCTCTGTTAGTTAACATACTGTATGTTCGTAGATTTTAATGTAAACTTTCAACCAAAATTGGTTTGAACGAGATCGGGTCAGCAGTTTTTGAGATACAGCATATTTTCTAAAACCGCAAATATAACTTTGTAATTCACACAAACACGATGAAAAGCAAAGTTATTTGGCGTAGTTGTAAAAATTGTAAATAAGCTAGTTTGATTAAATTTTTAAGTTTTTTTTGTCAAATAAATATATTGTATTATATTTTTTTAGTTACGACTATTACGGAATCCTTCATCGACGAGTCTGACTCGCACTTGGCCAATTTTTTGCCATTTGGCTACGGAACCCTAAAAAGAACGGGATATTTTTTTTCCACTAGTTAGGGAAATCCAAACAATAATGCAATATGATACTATCATAAGTGGACATGATTACCTGTGTCCTGTGCTAGTTAAAACAGAATACTGTATTACAAGAGACAGAGCCTTCCAGTTAAGGGTTAAGTAATAACAATAATACTCTTAAGCAATGTTATTGGTCCATTTATTACGCCAGTATTTGATCCCGACCTCCTACAAAAAAATCGGAGAATCGATTAATCGATTTTGATCAGATTAGATTTTGGACACCCGACGTGGCGGTGTGAGGACCCCGTTGGAGGATTTCAGGAGGATCAGGGTGGCACAACCACTTTGGCTTTCATGCCAAAGCGGAGGTGCCACCCTGAACTTTTTTCAAGCAAAGATTGCAAGGTTGAAGATTGAAGCAAAGCAAAGCAAATCAAGCAAAGATTGAAGCAATCCTTGGTATAATGCAGCTTGTGCACAAGCCAAATTGCGCAAGGAGCAGGCTTACTAGTCCTGGGCCTGGGGCCGCAGTTGCGGCAGCGGTGGTGTTCACGCATTGAAGACAGCGTTTAACTCTGCCGCTAAGGTCAGCAAACGAGTGTTACGGAAGGCTCGGTTTGACCATGTCGGACTAATTGGCAACCTACCCTTCGGGCAGTAAGCAGTTTTGGTCCCTCGCTAAATCGGTCGAGTCGAACTTCTGTCGTCCTTCGCAGCCTCCCATGGCAAAACCGGATGGAACACTGGCTCCTACCGCGCAAGAGAAAGCAAATTTATTTGCCTCCCTCTTTGCGGATAATTCACGTTTAGACACAGGGTCTAATACACCACCTAACATACCTCACTGTGACTCCGTAATGCCGGAAATCGCAATTCACATTAAAGAGGTCCGTAAAGCCCTTTGTATTCTAGACGTGAACAGGGCCAGAGGGCCGGACGGAATACCTGCCAGAGTCCTAAAAAGTTGTGCTCCAGAGTTGTCACCTGTATTGACTCGCCTGTATCTCCTTTCCCTCAAAGCCGGAGTGGTGCCAGTATCCTGGAAGCTTGCTAATATGCAACAAGTACCCAAAAAGGGTAGCCGTGCCGATCCTGCCAATTATAGACCAATCGCCTTAACCCCCATGCTGTGTAAAGAAATGGAAAGAGTACTCAACAAAAAGTTGCTGGCATACCTGGAAGACAATGAGCTCCTCAGCGACCGTCAGTATGGCTTCCGCCGTGGTTGGTCCACCAGAGATCTTCTTGTGTACGTCACGCACTGTTGGGGCGAGGCCATTGAGAAACACGGTGAAGCCCTTGCGATATCCCTCGATATCTCAGAGGCCTTCGACAGGGTCTGGTAGGCTAGTCTGCTGAGCAAGCTTCCCGTATTTGGTGTTCCTGCTGGCTTTTGCAACTGGATTTACGACTTCTTGAGTGAGCGGTTGATCCGAGTGGTCATCGATGGCTGCTCATCGGATCTTATGGCAATTAATGTTGGGTTCCTCAAGGGTCTGTTCTTTCTGCGACTCTGTTTCTGCTGCATATCAATGACCTACTTCAGCTGAGAGCAGTTGGGTACGCGAATGACAGCACAGTCTCAGAAAAATACTTATCCAGTTCTAGAACTGACAGGGACGAAATTACCACTCTCAGAAAGGCCATGGTAGAGCGCATGAATTTAACCTTAAATCTCATTTCCTAATGGGGTGACGACAATCTGGTCAAATTCAACACTCTGAAAACACAGGCTTGTCTTTTCAGCGCTAAAAGGAGCCCATTATAACTATCCCCTACTTTCCGGAATACATCTGCTCCAGTCACCGACCGCCTGGAGCTTTTGGGCATGGAGTTTACATCAGACCTCAACTTTGGCTCAACCATCGAGTCCAGAGCTCAGAATGCAGCAAAAAACCTGGGAATCCTACACAAGATGAGGCGGTACTTCACGCCTGGACAGCTTCTGAATCTGTATAAAGCACTGGTCCATTCCTGTGTGGAGTATTGCAGCCACTTGTAGGATGGCTCTGCAAAATACGAACTTACTGCATTGGACTCAATCGAGCGCAGAGCTAAAAGGCTTATAGGCGACAGGGTGCTGGTGGACAAGCTTCATAGCCTAGCTCATCGGCGAACCGTTACTTGCCTGTTGGTTTCTTGTAGACCTGATCCCTCCATCACCCTTTCACTACCAGTCTAAAAGACGCACGGCTGGTTACCTCCCACACTTGGTTGATATAAGTACCGTCTTGTCGTAGTCAAGCGATTCTCCTCTACATTTATTTTGCGCACAGCCAAGCTGTGAAATTCTCTGCCGGCTTCTGTGTTCCCTGCCACTTACGACCTTTCAGCTTTTAAAGCAAGAGTAAATAGGCATCTTCTGGGCTCGCTCGTCACATCGTAGACCTCATCTATCGCTTACCATCAGGCGAGATCGAGGTCAAGAGTGGGCTCATCTGTAATAATAAAAAAAGATGGTTGTGATTCTTATTTTCAAAGAAAGCTTATTAATTATTGTTGAAGTTGACATTCAAACTTAACTGCTAAACCAACGTATAGCTAAAATTAGAAATAATATAACACCCCTTAAATATATTCGTAAAGACAATGTAAGAGCCATTATCTCAAAACAGAGGGAACATAAACCTATCCCTTAGTTCGGTTACCGGTCGCACTGTTAAAATAAACTTGTTGTTGGTTAGTTGCACAAACAGGATTCTAATGTAATGGTAACCGCAAACAATGCCGAACTAAGGAGCAGTTCGCGTGAACACCGACATTGTATAAAGAGTAGCCGCAGAGATGGCACGAAATTGAATTGAATGTGTTTTATTTTAATGAACACAATGTGGGCCAACCGTTGTACAACCACAGATTTACTAATGATACAACTTACCTGGAAACAATCTTGATTGATTTAGAATGTAGGAAGCCATTAGTAGCGAAAGATGTTTATATTTAAACCTGGTGTCTTATCGAATAGCTACTATTTGTACCACTGAATTTATATACGAACATCGAAGCTAGAATATGGCCGGTAACTGTAATTTAGATTACCGTCGAACGCATGCGTCATAAAGCCAACCATTAAGCTGTTTCATTGCACTGCAGACGAATGCGATTTATAGTGCTAGTTGTAGCCGTAAAGTTATCTCAGCAGACTGTAGCACGGAATGGGCAGCACAGGCGCAGGTTACAGTTTTAATCACTGTAACGTTTCAAAAATGTGGATCAGTTTGATCGAATATTGAAACTTGTATACTGAGGTACTGCATCTGGGGCGCCCATGCATACATTGCGGGCAGGCGCATTTACAAACAGGTGTAACTCCGCGGTTGGCGGGTGGTGGCGCGGCGCTCGCGTGACGCTTGCGGTCAACCCAGATGAGCCAAGTGCACCGTCTCCCATTACGGCATTACCATCTCTGTACTGTTATCCGCATAGCGACTGCGGTCACACATCTAGGTCGAACACTTGAACATTAAATTAAATTTATGATTTGTAAGAATTCCAACGTTAATTGCAACCATGTGAGTATGTGCCAAGTTAGCAATAATGGATCTATGGTATTTTGTATCGACATAATACGTCAAAACTGTAAAAAGCAGCCCATATATGGTCTAAACGACACTTAGAATTTCTCTATTTCATTTAACGATGTGAACAGTCCCCTACTTTTCAAATCGGGGTTCCGTGCAGGTTCCGTAATAGAGTCGCTGTAAGCGTTATCTTAATTTATTGCTCATATTTTCTTTTGTAATCCACCCATAGATATCGAAGCAGCATAACGTTTATTGTATTTTTAGCGATATTCTGCAAAGAAGTCATAACAATGAATAGGATGTTAGATAACAATACGTAGTTGGCAAATAGTATTAAAAGGCAAATGCCGTTATCAGTTTCCAAATCGATCTCTCGAACTCTTACACAACTTTTACAAAAATAAATTCCCAAAAGGCTCTAATAATATGGAAACGATGGGGAAACTCCAGACAATTTAGTTATAGCCAACAACGTGAAATGCCGGTCCATCACGGGGAAGGGGATAGAACCCCATCAATCACTTTGTAATCCGTTTTTGACTATCGCTCACGTCGCCCTATTGTTACGTCATGGGCTGATGCAGCTATGGGCACAGCGACAATGGTTTGTAATGAAGCACCATACCCAAAGTCAACAAACTTAAATTTTACCAATCATTGTAGACAAAGACTCGTAGAAAGCTCTGGATATAAAATTCGTAGCTTTTCTACGAATACTTTTTATGCCGCGCTGGATGATCAACAGATATTTCAACAAAATACCATTCTCTGCTATTTACTTATTCAGGTGTGATTGCTTTAGATCTCAGCATAATTTGCTTTCATAGATACTCTGTTGGTGTAGAATTTTATAGGTTTTATGTTGAGCTATTGGGCCTCCTTTGCATAGCTGGCAGTTTAAAAATGATAGATGAGTAAGTTGGATGCCAAAGTTTGATTCAATAGGAAAAATGCAAAGAGCATAGATGATACATATAAATAAGAGTAAAGTAATATACAGGGAAAAATGTGTGTGATCGAGTATGTTTGGAATCGTATTGTGTTTTAGAAAGATGAAGGTTTTTTTGTAGAAGTAAATTTTATGTTCCGGTTTTGTTTTATAAGTGTTCTTAAAGAAAATAAAAGGATTGATGCACCTAATAATAAAATGTCGTTATAATTATTGAATTTATTAAATGAATAAATTATTGTAAGTATATACATGTAAAAGAAAACTTTCATTTACAAGGGATCCTGGATCATGGAAAAAATACCCATTCACAGGTTATGGGCCCAGCACGCTTCCACTGCGCAAATGGAATCCGGCCTAATGCCGTTCGGTAAGGCCTTGAGCCGATGTGAAAAGTCATCGTGACTAGTTGATAGAGTTTCCAGTAAGACGGTACCCAACAGATTATGGGCCTGCGCTGATTAGATTGGAAAGAGGAGTTTGAAGCAGAATCATGAAGCGTTAAAATTATAAAAAACAGATGAAAGAAAAGAAACAAAAGAACAAATAGAAAATAAAAAAATTGCGGACGAAATAACAAAATTATTAAATGAAAATTATTATAATTGTTGGAAACAAAAGAAAATATTAATATGCATCTATGCAACGGAGGAGGTGTTGGAGAAAATAATAATTTGAGAGGGGAGGTGAAGATGTTGAAGTTCGAGGAGTTGATGTTGAAGATAGAGGTTTTTTGAAGATAGCGTTGAATAATTTTATATAGAGTCGAAGATAAGTTAGGAGTAGGTGTTGAAGATAGTGTTGAATAATTTTATATAGAGTTGAAGAAGATAAGTTAGAAGTTTTATAAGTGATGAATAATTTTGTATGAACATGTGTGTTTAGTGATGGTCAGGGTATAAAATTCAGAGGGGATGTTGGTGTAGAATTTTATAGGTTTCATGTTGAGGTATTGGGCCTCCTTTGCATAGCTGGCAAGTCAAAAATGATAGATGAGCAAGTTGGATGTCAAAGTTTGATTCAATAGGAAAAATGTGTGTGATCGAGTATGTTTGGAATCGTATTGTGTTTTAGAAAGATGAAGGTTTTTTATAGAAGTAAATTTTATGTTCCGGTTTTGTTTTATAAGTGTTCTTAAAGAAAATAAAAGGATTGGTGCACCTAATAATAAAATGTCGTTATAATTATTGAATTTATTAAATGAATAAATTATTGTCAGTATATACATGTAAAAGAAAAGTTTCATTTACAAGGGATCCTGTATCATGGAAAAAATACCCATTTAACATACTCTATCTTAAATAATTGATCCTTTTTATAGTTCAAACATGAATTATTAGAACCATATTAGAACAGATAATTTCTGTAGAAACGTCAACGTCAAAACTTATGTTACTAATTATATTATTTGTGCAAACATGACATACATAAACCCTAGTGTATTACATTCTCTTTGACATAAACTGTCGACCCATTCAATCAAAATAGACACGGGTTCGCTTTTTGTTTACTTCGCTTTAAAAAGTAAGTATCTAATCATTAAATTGTAATAATAAGTAAAAACTTTTCAAAGAATGTATTTCCAGAATATAAATACTCATTGAAATAAACTTTCAGCTAAAGATCCAAATAGACATTATTATATTTTTGTAACAGTTGGTAATCATTTATGAAACAATACAATGTGGTCTCGTCTTCACACGAATGGTAAGTCATTGTAACCGCTCAGTCATAATAATTAACCACTGTCTGATTGAGTGGACACTATTTAAACGGTAAGTGTAAATGTTATTTATTACTGATACTACACTGATCTACACTCATTGAAGGAGCAAGTTTGTTTATGCTACTTAATTGTAAACAGTTAATTTAGTGGCTAGAAATAATAAAGGCGGCGAAAATTTCTGGTACCTAGGTTGTTGAAATGCGCGCGACGAAAGCGTCGTTCGCATTTATCTAGTAGTTTCACTGTACGTGAATTTTCGTTACCCGAATCGTATTCCAAGCCGGTTTCAATAATATAATTACAACAAAAAAAAACTACTTAGTTTCTTTGAAATCTTTGGAAACCCTACTATAATGTCAAAGAATTAAAGATGTTCAGGCTCAGAAGAAGAAGAAGAGGTTCAGGAAATTTTTTGGATAAGATTTATATTTGGTTTGCGCAAATATGATCACGTATCCGAATTTCGTACGAAACTCAAGTGGCTTCCTATACGTCTTCGCCGGAACTTACACAACTTGTCTCTGCTTTACAGTATTCTGTTCAATCCTAAAACCCCCTCTTATCTTAAAGAATGTTTCAAGTTCCTCCATGACACACATGCCAAATTTCACTCCACAAATTTCTTTGGTAAGTCGTTCGCAGCTCAAGCCATTCTCTCTCTTTAATTTGTTACTATTTTTATATATCTTAGCTTTGTTTCTTGTATGTATATATATGTATATGTGTATTGTGTATGTAGGTTATTACTTGTTTATTGTATATAAGTGAATAGTACACCATGGACTACCCACGTATTTATTTTCTCCTGCTGTGTCAAATCCATCCAAAGATTGTCTGTAAAAGATCGCTTTTAGCGATAAGACCGCCCATTGCAACACCCTTTGTAGTTTTTAATTCTGTTATGGTGTACAATAAAGAGTATATCTATCTAAAGTAAAATTCGATAGTACAAAACTTTAAATTTTCCTTTTTAAAACAGAAGTAATTTCTTCGAAATGGTTCCAGAACATTACTAAGCATAGTTTACATCTTATAATAATAGTTATTTACTTACTTAGTCACTGGTAATTCCATATGAACCTCTTTCGTCTAACTTTTTTGCGCATCCTGTAAGAGATACTTCAACTAAATGTTTTGTACATTTGCCCACGAACAGCTCCTCCTTGATTATGGGCCTCTCGAACTAAATTACTGCGGTCATAAAAAACTTTACATAGTTTCTCGACATGTAGCCCAACTAGACCAAGTCGATTTATGCTAGAATAACAATTCCTCCGGCCGCAAGTAAAAAAACCGGCCAAGTGCGAGTCGGACTCGCGCACGAAGGATTCCGTACCATTATCTATAAAAACAGAAAGAAAAATCATGTCTGTTGTATGGGAGCCCCCCTTAAATATTTGTTTTATTTTAATTTAATTATTTATTTTTAAAGTGAATATATAACTAAACATTTTGTGAATATTTCAAGCATCTACCTATTGCCGTTATCAATATCGAGCAATAAAAATCACGTTTGTTGTATGGGAGCCCCCTTAAATATGTATTTTATTCTATTTTAATAGTATTTGTTGTTATAGCGGCAACAGAAATACATCATCTGTGAAAATTTCAACTGTCTAACTATCACGGTTCAAAAGATACAGCCTGGTGACAGACGGACAGACGGACGGACAGCGGAGTCTTAGTAATAGGGTCCCATTTTACCCTTTGGGTACAGAACCCTAAAAATCATTTCATCTCATGGGAATGTGATACCGGTACGAGTCCTATCTCTTTATTTAAAAAATCATTTAATCGTGGAAGCATGACTCATCAACACACAAATAGCAAATTTTATTTTTATTTGTTGGTTATTCATTAGGATACATTTCGTGCAAGATTACTATCGGTGCGGCATTAAACTAGAACTAACATTTAGACAATAATTGTAATATTTTTCATCATGTAAATATTGGGAATTAGTATCTATTTATCAACTTAGTAATCGGGAATCGGGGAGTAAACCCTTGTTCTGGTACTGACCAGAACAAGGGTTTCCCGGTTTTGCGGATGGGACTGCCCATCCGCAAAACTTTTTATAGCAGCAGTCCGATAACGCTGCGTATTTGACTCCGTATTAGGTAGACTATAGCTACTTTACTTACTATCATAACAACTTTCCATAACTCCCCACATACCAGTTGAGGGTCACGAATAGATAAATCTATCCTAGATTCGGTACATCATCAGTGTTTGAGGCATTCTTAAATAAGGAAGGGAAAACGGAGCAAGGAACGTTCGCTATCGGCATCCTCCGGCCGAGGTCAATGGCGTAGTTAGTCCGAAGTGTGCCACATAAATACATGAACAGCTAATATCGTTATAATTACATATGGTCGAGTAGCTAGGTTCAGCTCACACCGAGAAGCGCAAAATTAGCAATGTGCGATACGATTTGGATACGATAAAGATCTTTATTTAAATACACATGAACTTGCTATGTACACATTTTTTTGAGTAAATTCGAAACACCATGAGGATTTTGAATTTGAATTCTGTCACTGAAATGCGTACCTTATTCCAAATAAAGTTCAATATCCTATCGAATTGTTTAGATGTGCACACAGCGTCTAGACTGCTTTCGGTGTGTGCTGTCCCTTACTAAATATACAATAGTCATATTTTATGCTACATCGCCCCTGATTACATTGCATTATGTACATTACGACGAAGCGTATGTTTGTGTAATCGGAACAAATGACTGTACCTACCTACATATGATTCTCGTTAAAAGAGCTTGCATTCAAATATTAGTTGGCAATGTTATATAAGCCATTTGAAAGAAGAGTTACAATCACTTTGTGATGGGAATGCTTTTTAGGGTTCCGTAGTCAACAAGGAACCCTTATAGTTTCGCCATGTCCGTCTGTCTGTCCGTCTGTCCGCGGTTTAGCTCAAAAACTGTTGGTACTAGAAAGTTGTACTTTGGCATGAGTATACACGTTAATGACGCCGAAAAAGTGGTAAAATAAAATTTTGAAAAAAACAATCATTTAGGGTACCTCCCATACATGTAAAGTGGGATGATAATTATTTTTTTTCGTTCTTCCCATAGTGTGGGATATCGTTGGATAGGTCTTTAAAAAATCTTAGGGGTTTGGTAAGACCGTTTTTTGATTAAGTAAACTGTTCGTGACTTATCAAGCTTTAAAGTACCAATTTTCGTTAGAGTCAAGTGTCCTCCCCCTCTATCAACTAAACGGTTGTAGTTAGAAATTCAAATGTCACGGCAGTAGTACCTGTATGTAACGAAATTTAAAGGAAAACTATCACACATAAGTGGGCTTTACAAGTTTACGAGTAATAGTCGACCAATTGTATTTGACTCGAAAATTTCGAACAACTCTACAGAAATGTCGATAGATGGCGCTAAGCGCCAGTTGTATCATGCTAGCTTCTTGTGACGATTGAGTAGTGTAGCTCTGTGTCCGTATTTAAATTCAAAACACCGGCTATGACAAGTTTTATACAAATCTCTAAAAAAAATTAAAACTTTTCGTGCAAAATTGTCGGATCAGGTGAGGATTTGTATAGGAAGTCAAATTAGTTAGGTAGTTATGTTTGGTTTTTAGTTAGAGCATGGTACGAAACTATCAGTCAGCGAATACGACACGCACTTGGCTGTTATAAAAACTACGGAACCCTACACTGCGCGTGGCCCGACACGCACTTGACCGGTTTTTTAGTTAGAATTTGCTGTCCCACTTTTAGGCAAAGACCCCTATACTTTTCCAGTCAACTTGATCTCTTGCCTTCTACCACCAGTCTGCTGGGAAGGAGGTTAAATCACATCATATTTTTTGTTTACCATATCTTTTGTTTCCATCCCATATAAAAGGACAATTAAATCGACCGTGGAGAAGATAATGCCTGGACCTTTTGCAACAGGAACTAATGACCCTTAAGAAGCTCCTCAAGGGCAACCTTCCCATATTACACGGTACAAGCTCTAAAATATGTGTAAAGCCAACTTTTTTGTTCTAAAGAAGTGGAATTCTTTATGGATGTCTTCTGCCTTGGTGCCGGCCAAAGCATAACCACCCTGTACTCCCTCGCACATATGCGCCTAACTAAAATACTCTAAAACGCAGCCCCCATGTATACGTATATAACCTGCTTATCCTAAATGATTGAGCTTTTACTGAAGCTCAGAAGTCCAAATTAAATTTTACCTAAGTTGGGATGGAGAGTAGCAATTCCGAACAAACTGAAGCAAAGCAACACTTTCATACGATTCTAAGACCGCCGGCTGCCGGTTTTGGAGACAAATCTGATAGGCTAAAATAATGGGTCAACATTACTGGTTGCACAGACTTCAACCTCCACGGTCGAAGTCTGATGGATCTGCATCATCATGTCATAGGTGCCTAAAGACCAACATCATAGCAAGCATGGAATCCCTAAACCTTAAGTACTACTTTTGCTTGTATTTGAAAACTTTTACCTATCCCCATTAGCAGAGAATTTATGAAGTAGCTGTTGCGTAATACGCAAAATACGACCTCTCCACATCCTCTTCCACATCTAAAAGACCTTCACACTACACCGTTACGACCTCTTAATAATTTAACATTGTTCTATTTTATTCCTTTATTTTTCGGTTGTTGTTACAAAAGGTCTCATGATTAATTAATATTGAAATTATAACATACTGTCTTATGGGGGAGGGGAGCTGGCAATATGTATGACAGGATTTCCTAGTGTAGATACCAGTCTTCCACAAATGAATTATATATCTATGTATTATATGTTACATTATGCGTTATTATACGACAATTAATTAACATACTAATGTTCTGTAAAAAGCACACATGCTTCTGAATTGTCAGCACATATTTAAATACTAAAACAAACTCGATTAAATAACGTTGATAAATGAAATAAGGACCTAATATGAATAACAGTTTCCAACGATAAATCAGTTATATGTACGAGTTTTATGTTAATTAAATAGCCATTTTGATAAGCGATTCCTCTGATAATACGTGTAAACCATTTTAGATTGTTCTAACTCGTGTGTTTACTGTAAAACATTGAGTGGAATCGATAACAATACCTTATATGGTAATTTTGCTCCAAATGAAATTTTCATGTGAGCAAAACTATAGAAAGATTTTTTTTTCCGAGTCTGATTGATAATCATCGAATGACTTCTCCCGCTCTAGGTTAAGCAGAAGGGACTGTTAGACTTCTACTTACTAAAAACCCACCCTGTTCCTTCAGCTGCTCTTAAGTTCCGTGACCGCGGTATCTCGTTAGAACATCCCCGGCAAATATAAAAAGACTAGCACGCGCGCGAGGCTTCGTGTGTCACCCGTGGGCTGCAGCTGAAAACCAGCGTTAGGTGGTAATACTTAGGGTTGCCACCTGAAATTATGCTGAGCTGAGGCCCTTTTGACACAATATTGTTTTTTTTTTTATTTTTAATGTTATATATAATGTGTGTTTCTTAATTTTTTGTGCCAATAAACGCAATTTTCTTTCTTTCTTCTTTCTTCACTCCCGTGGACATTATCACGTTAAAAATGTAACCATCCTCCTTTTGCAGTCGGGTAAAAAGTACTTAGTCTATAACATGTAACGGAAACCCCATATCTATCCATAAGGACTGAAGACAACATCTGGTATGGAGTCTCTATGCATAGTTTCAGCTCAAAATAAGTGACTCACAGAATTGACCCCAAATCATCGGTTTCATATGTTTCTTGAATACCAATAATAACAAACGTGTCACATCACTATGAGGGTCATCACTTTCCACGTCACTTGCCAATAAAACGATAATTCATAACGATAATAAAAATTCGGTCTCTGGTATCAATGTATTGAAATTTCTAATAAGCTCCACACATGTAGACATAGGATTACAAAACCCTTGCTATATCGTTTGTTATCATCCAAAGAAGCCGTGCACTCGGTATGTATTATATACCCTTTAAATTACACGTTGTAGGTATAACCTTCAAGTAACTTCCATACCAAACTGCATTCTAATCCACCCAGGACTTTCTAAGATTAGCGCGTTTAAACACAGAGCTATTCCACTTTATAATATTAGTATAGATATAGAAGCTTTTTCAAGAAAAATCGACCAAAGACAATTTTTTTTTGGTACGTTAATAGTGACGTGATGATTCAGGTTGTCCCTATAATTTTACATAAATTTTAAGATTTTTCAGAGTCAGATTAGTTTGTTTATCTATTTAAAGTTTAGTAGTTTTTTAGCACCTCTAAGGAAAAAGATGAATAAAAAGAAATATATACAAAATTAATAAATATTCGGCATTTTTAAAGCCACATCAAATTATCTATATAACGGTTAAACTCAACTGGCCTTCAGTCGTCGGGGGTACACACATCACTATTTATAGGTTAATGATATTTCTAAAAAAGAATATGACCAGTTATTCATAATACTTATCTATTAGCATAATGTCTATATTGTTAGAAAAAAATCCACGACTATTTTTAACTAGTAAGTAAAATTCCTTTCCATTATACAGTATAAATTGCCGCTCACGATTTTATTCGATTGCGACAAATTGCTTGGTATATGAACGCCTACAGGCTAGATCTCTGGCCTACAAAATGCCTAGCAATGAAAAACGTTGAATGATGATAATTATGACGCCGACAGAAAAAACTCGTGACTTTTTGTAGAACGCATTGACCTCCATAAACGATAAAATATGCTGTTGTTCATACATTATTACGAGTGTATATATAGTTGCACATAAATCCCGCTTTCCTCCCTTACAAGGTAAGTCGAACTCGGAGCAAAACACGGAGCGAATTGATACTCAATGTTTAGCTGTATCTATGGTTGCCGTTTGCCGAGTCACCAGAAAATGGGACAAGGGACAAGCCTTCGACGACCTCGATTACGACAAAGCTTTCTAGGGAAATCTGTAAGTTAAAGAGGTATTTCGAAAGCCCAAATACATATTTTTGTCACAATGATAACATTTGTTATGATTTATGCTCTTACCTCGGGGTTGACAGCCCTACAACACATTGAATAGCCAAGAAGAATGATACATGTTCATGTGAGCAAGATTTTCCCCCGTTAACTTTTACGATGTGTGCAAGAGCATAACTGTGAAGCCAGCCCTTAACCTCGGAGAAATGTAGGATCACATCGCATTCTGAATAGTCAATGGTACTTAGACGACTAGCTGCGATATGCGGCACTCAAAGTGTACGCATTTTCCGAAACATATTGAACAAATTTATGAATAAACAGCTATAAATCTGAGATTTATTACGACGTTTTCTCTAAAACATTCAATAACTTATTGATCGTTCGTAACGGGAATGCTTAAAACATACTTTAGACATTTTTGTGTGTACCACTAGATTCTTAAATAACATACGTACATATATCAAACAAGCTTTATACGAGTCAAATTATTTATTGACCTAAAAACACAATGAAGGTGTCGAGGCTTGTACACACATTAAAACATTACGCTACAAGACTTGCTAACGTGAAGATTCTAAAGAATTACTTAATCGACAATTAGATTCAGCATAAAAAGCTGATTACCTCGTCAGACTGTTATTACTGCAGTAAGTATACGACAACTGTTTTTATGGCACGTTTCGTGTAGATATAGCTTTATTTGTCTGGAGAGAAAAGTAATGTCCATTGCCATGCCACATAGCCTTTGAAAACTGAAACAGCATCACAGCTATTTGTATAGTGTGTACCTACCTAAACTACTTTTAGGGTGAACTTGGGGGCGTCTGCAGTAAGTAATAAAGGGTAGGAAACTGCGAAGGTATTTCAAAACAAAATTTTTAGGAGCGCAAATGGAAAACTACGAGCTAAATGTTTCTTGCATTACCACTGATGTTCGTTTAAGAGAAGTTTCGTTTATTTTTCCAGTTTGCTTTCGCTAACCGTGAAACCATTTTTTTGATCTTGATAAAACAGATTTTTTAATATAAACTGTTGGTTGAAACCCTTATCTGGACCGACAAAACCATCGTACAATCTGACTTGTATTTGCGCCTGTATGTAAGTTTGTCAGTAAACACCGCAAGAAGTTTACACAGTACAAAGTATCTTAGCAAACATACGTCATAGTTATCTACCTGCTTACACAAATACGCAGGAAAGCGACCTTTATGATGGGAAACAATGTTTGGAGATATAAATCAAGTTTTTATGAGTCTTTTCATTATTGATACGTCACAAGTATCTTAAAGGCAAATGTTTGTACCTTTCCATTTTTATCTATTTATTATTCGTTCAACGTATTGAATGAAGATTTCTCTTGCCTCATTTATGACGACTTCTAAACAAACGATTATATATTTAATTATGGTGATAGATATTTGCAAGTTTATAAAATTGATACAAGCCTCTTTAATCTGTAAATAACCATTACCAAGTAGGTATCATTCATTATTAGTAAGTATTGAAATAAAACATATTTTTGTAAAAAATAGGTAAGTAGCAAAGACTATAAAACCACTATACTCTCTGGTAAGTAGGAACGTGTTTAGCGGTCGAGGCTTCAGTGCACACAACAAAATGTTTGCATAAATGATGACTATGAGCAAGATAATTTAGCAGTTGATATCCGACGGCCTTGTCCAAGTAAATAACTAAATAAATGCCTAAATACATAGACATTAGCATTGTCATCATAACTTGACGTTCAGGAAAACCGGCATTTTTAACCGACTTAAAAAAAAGCAGGAGGTTCTCAATTCGTCTTAAACTTTATTTTTTATTTTTTGTTTACGGTAGTCTCTTGTAATAATGAAGATACTGGAATGGTACGCTATAACTGTCTTCTTAAGTACCTAAGTACTTACATACAAGAAAGTTTGTCCAAGTCATAATATTTTCATCGTCTTTCGTATAATTGAGGAGAATATAAATTAGGTGATATAAACTACAATCGATAGTGTCCTAGGAATTCTCAAAAGTCCGGGGTTGTGGGAATGTTCTAACGTGATACCGCGGCCCTGGAACTTAAGAGCAGCTGAAGGAACAGTAGAAGTCCGACACTCCCTTCAGCCTAACCCAGAGTAGGAGAAGTCATTAAATGATTTTCCCACCCGGGAAAAAAAGGCATACTCAAAATTGGTATCTGCTCTCAGATACTGACGTAACTTGGAACATATCTCATATACAACGTGTAACGGAAACCCCATCTCTATCCAAAGGGGCTGAAGACAACATCTGGTATGGAGTCTCTATGCACAGTTTCAGCTCAAAATAAGTGACTCAAAGAATTGATACCAAATTATCGGTTTCATATGTTTCTTGAATACCAATCATAACAAACGTGTCACAGCACTACGAGGGTCGATAACTTTCCACGTTACTTAAACACAGTGATTCTCTTCGTTCTTCTTAATTTGAAAATTCTGCCTCTGGTATCAATGTATTGAAATTTGTAATAAGTTCCACACATGTAGACATAGGATTACAAAACCCTTGCCATATCGTTTATTATGACCCAAAGAAACCGTGCACTTTGTATGTAGGTATATACCCTTTAAATTACACGTTGTATAAATGTCTCAGCATTTTGTTCGACAAAATAATAAGGAAGAACATATCTCATCGACTCATAATGTAAGAATCGATATCTCTCAGGGGTTTACACTTAGCAGTTTATAATAACAGACTTGTCTGGAGTTTCCAGTTTAACGCGACCGTCTAGACTCCTTAAGGATTAAATTATCCCACGTATAGATTTCCGCCAATGAATTTTAAGCATACAGAAGATGATATATTGCTACAGATACTTACTGATTAATGGCGAAGCTGGCTAGTTACGTTAATTCGTACGCCAAACATGACTAGCACTTTAACGCGTCGACTGCCGTTTCTAAAATCGATCCCTCGTTTGTTACCACGCGATGCCGAGGTATCGTCGCGAACACCTCGACGTGTGAACTTCATTTCAATTCCCTTTTTTTTCCAAAACCGATCTGTAGGCGATTGTGCAGCAGTAACCCTATTACATTTTTATATCACGTTTATTGCATGCCGGTAATGAAAATTGCGTGTAAGAGCATTGAGCAATTTGCGTTGATCTGTATTCAGTTTCCCGTTAGAGATTTCAAATATTTAATTGGAGTTTTTAACAAATCGTATTAAAACTGTATCAACTTAGGTGCACGATAACTTAGTTCAGTTTTTATTGATTAATCAAAGATGACAAAGCAAGTTTTATTCATCTTCTCTCATGCCAGCTCTCTTTACTTGGGGTGGGCTGTCGTTGTATTTCGAAGTCAAAACACTGTCTGATGTCTCGACTCTCACCTAAGCTCGCTCCATATCCACGGGAGCGATTGTCCTTCATATGGCTCTCACGGATAGCCAGTGCTTTTCTGACTTAACTTGACTCATGGCATGGCCAAACCATTTCAACTGGTTCCCGACCATCTTTTCCGCAATGGGAGCATCTTTGAAACAGCTTTTGCTGTATTAATTCCGTACTTTATCGAGTTCCCTGAAAAGTTACCTACTCGTGTACCATCTACGATATAAAAAAACAACATGAACAATATGTTTCTTAAAGTTTTCTTCGGCAAAACTTTGTGATCTTATATACTTACTCGTATTGCTCTTGTTTTAAAATAGCTTAACAGTTTCTCATCGACGCCAGGTGAAAAATACAAATGCAATTATTGATTTAACAGCTGCGAGTGCCAGTACTGCTTCCCCGGCGCCGGAACACCAAACACACTTAGTACCTGCCAAGCTTGTTTACATAGAGCCAGTAAAAATCGACCAGTGCACAAGGCGAGTTGCTAAACCACGACTCACTGTAATCTTAGACTTTAAACAAATAAACTGCTCTTCTTACTCCGTTCTTTTACAATTTTTAATTTAATAAATCTTCTCTTGATAGTTATTCTTGATTTTATTGAGTCTAGACGGTCTATGGATGTTAAATTATGTAGATCCTGGATATTAAAGTGAAGTATGATGGCTTTATTGTCTAACATAACTTGCAGTAGTTAAACGAAACTAAAACAGTACAGACTATAAACAAATGATTGCTCGTTTGGAAGCTAGATCTTGAAAACTTCTCACAATTTGTAGTTAGCATATTAATATTTCTATAAATAGGTACACAAATTATGATACAAGTTCTTTGCGTATCTATGAATTAACATGCAAGTAAGTGCGTGGGCCAATTTAATATGAAAATAACACGCTAGTGCCAAACAGTCCAGCCTAAACGGGGCATAGACGCGAGGTTACCAGACTGTCGCACCCTCCCGATTAAGCTTCCCGTTCCGATTCGTATGTTTCACAAAACGAGGCTAGCGCGTTCACTACATAACTAAAATGTACAGTCACCATGTACCTAGAACCCTGAACCCTATTTATTGAATTGTGTCCAACCCCTTCCAAATAAATAACTAAGCGGCATACAAAGGGTTGAAGTCAAAAACAAAGGCCATATTCGTTACTAAACACCATGTTTTTGTTGGGCAACGTGGATTGTTTTAAAAGAGAATGTGCTTGCACACTCGATTTGTATTAAGAAATATCGCGATGTGTGAAATTCGATAGTAGCAACAATTAGCACATTCTGAAGCTGACTTAACGTTTAGTTGATCTTCTTACGGTTACGAACTAACGAGTAAGTGGAGTGAGACTTCCTTTAATCTTAACAATGCTCGCTGATACCTATAATCTCAGATTAGATTGTCTGATATCACTTGAAACTGTTTGTAGTACCTAACCGCTAGAGTCATTTACATACACGTGCACCGACTACTATGTAAACTACGTAGCTGTATTAAAGCAAGAGTAATTTTAAAACATTCTCACTTAGGTAGTATTTGTTACTTAGGTAGTATTTGTTTGTCGCCCTGAGGACACAGTCGAGCACACGGTGCAGGACTGCCCAGCTTGGGCAGAGCACCGACGTGTCCTCACGGCGACAATAGGCGGAGACCTCTCGCGCCCGGCCTTGGTCGAGGCCATGCTGCGGGGCGAGAGGGAGTGGGAAGCGGTCGCCTCCTTCTGCGAAGCAGTCATGCTTTCGAAGGAGGAGGCGGGCCGCGTGAGGGAGAGGATGGCGTCCTCCCTCCAGCCCAGCCGCAGTGGTAGACGCCCACGGCGTCGGACGTCGGCCGACGATCTCCGGCCACCGTAGGCGCGGGCATGCGGACAGCGAGTAAAGGGCAACTCGCTGTCCGACCATGGACCATGCCCGGGTCGACGGCGCGTCGTGTTCCACGCGCGCCTCAAAGAGCGTCAGCAACATGACGAGGCCCCCTCTGCAGAGGGCCGAAGCCTGCCGGGGTCGTGGGACTCATCCCGTTACCGTGGCCCCGGTATGTAAAGGGTTATTGAAGGAACACCGTGGATTTTAGTCAGTAAAAGTCTGACAGTCCCTCCCACCCTGCCCGGGGTGGGAGGACTTATTTGATAATTTTACCACGTTAAAAAAAAAAAAAAAAGGTAGTATTTGTTCCATTGTGCTGGCCTGCAAGCATCACTTCGTACAACCTCACAGGTATTTGCCGCGCGCTCACTTATCATTTCATCTAGGATTTCTTCAGACGCGACAGTCCCACTGACATTTAAGAACGTATTGTGTAAATCACAACCTTTCCGTTACATCACGGTTCATATTCAATTACATAAACAATATTTTTCTATAAAGATGGCAAAAAGACGAGCGTGACAATGCCCCTTAAGTAAAATGTCACGTGGCGAGGAAGCTTCGTGACCTAAAAAGGCTGTGGCAGGCACCTTAGTCTCTTTTTGTAGCAGGTATTCCATTAATAATGTCTTTTGTTGGCTATAGCAAGCGTTTCTCATTAACAGCGAGTAATCGATCTACATTGTGTCCCCGTTTTTAGTTTTCGCGCTTGTCGGCAAACGAATCAAGCGCTGGATGTATAAACTGATTATTTTCTGAACGAGTCGTGACTGTCTGGCGATAACTAATATCGAGAAAATAAGGTTTCCACAAGTAATATGAATAAAATTAATTATTTCAAAACCAAAAAAAACAGCACGTATTACGATATAAACATGCATTGTCATTGAAGTCAAATATGTACGCCAAATTTGAGTTCAATCAAGTGGGGATATTCGTATTAAAATTGCAGGATTGGACTCATTCATACTAAATAACAAGTCAAGTTAAATATACGCTTGTAAAAAGAGGCGCGCCTCATTGGCAACACGACCAAGTTTCTGAAAACAATATCTTAATTTATTCTGAGGTCTAATCCGAAGATCTTATCCATAAAAGTGAAATAAAGTCTGTAGTAAATAAACATAAAGTCTTCCCGTGAACACGAAGGCACAACATTTCAGCCAGAAGTGTTGGTTTGCGAGCAACCTGTGGAGGCGCGAATGTCGGTGGTCACGCGACAGGGCGGGAACGACAGCTTATTGATTAAATATTATCACCTACGCACTTTCGAACGTTCTTCCCAGCGTTTCCATAAATACCCGCCAGCTCTGAATTAGTGCACAGTCAATGTCGAATTGTATATTTAATTACGAACAAATTACCAATTGAATGATGTTGATGTGTTTTTCCAATGAATCTGATTCGGGGTTTTCCAACTGACGCTCGTAGATTATGATTAAGTATCACTTATAGATATCGTACCAACTAGTCGGTGAATAAAAGGTAAAGTATAGGTACTTTATCTTTTAATCACCGACCATTAGGTAATGTTTGAATAAAAAATATAGAATTTGTCAAATAAAGGGCATCAGCCTCATCCCGATTCATCATCGAATCTGAACATTTCGTAATCATAGCCAAATAATAATATTTGTTTGTTTCTTTCACGTTAAAAGATAGATGTGTTATATCTGTTGTTTGTTTTACTTCAAAAGATACATGAAGCAACGGATACATGTGTTTTTGGTTTCGAGATCGTTGATTTCCAATAGTTAAAAATATGTAGTAGCTTTTGTCACCACAAAAACTGCTATTTCTTCGTTGAAAAACCTTTTTACGCAAGCGATTTCGTGAACAGAAACTAGTATTTACGTATAATAGGCACTTCTGTCTCTAAACACTTGATTAATTTAGGCCTCATTTTATTTATTTTATAATAAGTGACCTCTAATAAGTCCTCTTTCTTTTTTCCAGATGGATGGCCCCAGTGAGCTTGGCGATCCATGCGCCGGGTTCTGACATGATGCCAACAGTGAACAGCATCAGGTACCTCCGCGACTGCACGGGCAACGACCACGTCATGCAGTTCGTCACCTTCCACATCTTCTTCTCCAACAAACATATACCAAGCACTGTAAGTTTATAAAAACATCTAACAAAATACCGCGGCCCTGGAATACAAGGGCAACCTAAAGAACAGAATAGGTTTTTAAACAGCAAAATTCTGACAATGCGGACATCCCACTTATACGCACAAAACGTTTTGGGAATTGTTTCATTGTGCGTACGGCTAAGAAGTGGAATTCCCAGCCGGAGTCTGTGTTTCCTGATAGCTATAATCTTTAAGTCAAGAGTGAATAGGTTAATTCTAGATAAGCGTGCTTCATCTTCGGCCACGTCATCGCTTACCATCAGGTGAGCTGGTGGTCAAACGCGAGCCTATTATCAATAAAAACAAAATAAAAAAAAAATATTTCGGAGGGAAATCATCAAGAACACCTCTGCGGCAAGTTTTTCAACCGACGACAAAAAGAGGAGGTTATCAATTCGACGCGTATATATATATATTTTTTTTTTTAATGTATGATCATCGATTACTCGAAGACGGCTGAACCGATTTGTAAAATTCTTTTTTTAATTGAAAGGGTATACTTCGATATGGGTCCCATTTTCATAAACGTCAGGATCTGATGATGGGATCCTGGAGAAATCGAGGGAACTCTTCAAATATTATAGGCACACCTATGTCGTTTTGGGTATTTATTATAGTAACTTGTGCAGTTGCTCTCAAAAAGTACCATTTGAGGAAGTGGAACTGATGATGAAGACCACAGATGGCCTCCGAAACTACTCAATAATAAGTATTGAGTGGATTGCGTTTCAATTACTTGAATATGGATGTTACGCACTTTATGCTCGTCACAATGCATATGGTGATGTAGAGCTGATGGTGAAGTACCAGGAGAACTCCTCAACAATTAACGGCCCAGCATTGGGAAAAGCAATATTTTGTAAAAGGTTATAAGTAATTGATAATTAGGCTCTTGTAACTAGGTAAATTAAAAATAGACCAACTAAAAAGAGTGAAATAAAAACTTTTTACCAAAAAATTAAACCGACTCCCAAAAAACACTGCAAAGTGAAAAATAACTTTAATTTCGGTAGTACCGACTACCGAAATTAAATTTTTTGGTAAAAAGTTTTTTTTGAGGGAGCGCTAGGGATATCTGAACTTCTCAGTGTTGTCTCAATGTTATAAATGCCCCTACACACGATCACCTTTAGCCACAGTATCTCCGTGACTAAACATTCTCGCACAATGTACATAGATAGCCAAAGTCGTCGACCGGCTCATGTCTCAATTTCGGAACATAACAATACTACTGTTTGGCAAAAAGCCAGGTAGGAAACTTCTGTTCTTTGTTTGTTCATTTTTAGACAAAGAACGATTTAAATTAATTAAACTAACACCACAATCTAGGTGAGAATATAATTTAATGACACATAATTTTTTCGGGTGCCGTCATTGAGGTGCCGTAGTGAAATAAGGATACTTTAATAGATTCACCACGTCCATCCGTCTGCCTTCACGCAGTTAGGCAGAAACTATTCATACAGCAAAGCTGTAATTTGGAATGTTTATGTGATATAAATTACGCCTACAAAGTTGTTAAATAAAAAATCTGGAAAGTTTTTTTTGACACCTCCCATACAAGTAAAGAGAAATGTTTTTATTTTAAATGTCCGTTGAATGGGTCTTTTCAAAATATGTATTACGGGTTGGGTCCAATTATTTTATTATTTAGAGAACCATTTACAGATTAGTGTTTCGTTTTTGTTAGTTGCCCTCTAAAATAACTTTTTTTTTGTTTGATCACGGTTTCCGGGTCGAATGCCTACGAAACCCTCAACTGTGCTCGAACACTTGGAAACACACGCACACGCGAAACTGGTCAACAGTTTAAAAAAATCTTCATTCAATATTAGATAACCTAATCTTACTTCATTAGAAAACGAGATATTTACATGTACGAATTGTTTCGAGTTACCGATACTTCGGCACTATTGCAAGCGCCATGATCACGGATAAGCTGGTTGGTGGGTGGTTAAAAACTTTTGTCTTATCTTAGTTATTTGCACGCCAGATGCAAAAGTAACATGACTTATTATTATTTCCAGATTCCTGACCCCGATAAATTTCTGAAGACGCCGTACAACTGCGCAGAGGATCCGCCTTACGCCGTCAATTCTTCGTCCACTTACAAACAACAGAAAAATCTATTGTACCCAATAAATGTTGGCAGAAACATAGCCAGGAGTGCTGCACTGACACATTTCGTTCTGCCATCAGATATCGAACTGTACCCTAGTCCAGATTTGGCAGCCAAGTTTCTGAACATGATCGCAAGAAACGAAGAACCGCTAAGCACTTCCACTAATCCAAGAGTCTTCCCATTAAGCTTATTTGAAATAGATAAAAACTCTTTGGTACGTAAAAAAATATTACCTACTAGAATGTTGTATGCTTCTTGTTTAGTAACAGTATACAAAACTGAAAAGTCTAGTATCAGATATTATCAGAAAAATAATCCAGAAGCTTGTTTTGACCATCTCACAAAATCTACACTAGCTAGTTCTTGTAAATTGTAAATAAAAAATTGAAAAATATTCAATTCTGTCCAAAAACTAAATAAGTATATGTAATAAAAATAATATATATTATATAGGTCCACTTAAATGTTGTTAATTTATGTGGAAATATGACGTTTATTTTAAATTATAACGTTTATTTTAAATTATAAAAATTATATTTCCATAAATACTCTATCTGGTTTTTCAGGCACCTTGGACGAAAACAGAACTCCAAGCAATGTTGAAGAGCAAAGTCGCCATACCCTTCCACAAATACGTGTGTCCCACATGCCACAACATCCCCAATGGCAAAGAGTGGATGGCCGCCCCGGAGGCTAAATGTAAGTATCGTTCGACTTTCGTTGCTGACCGTACAACGTGCGTAACGGTTTTCAAATCATTTGCATTGTAATCTCACATACTCTTATATTTTTTGCCAAAAGTTAGGCATCGCAAGACGAGCAGTGATGCAGACAATTAATCTAAGTGCTGTTAGTGTCGTGAGCTATTTATGCCGTCTGTAGAATGGCGTGGCCGTCGTATGGGGCATTCTAATTGCGTATTATGGTTCAACGACCGCGCCTTACCCGCCGTTCCCAGACGACCGGCTCAACTTCTTACGCCAATTTGCAAATTCGCAAACTTTCCAATACAAGAATGCGTCAATATCGAAATACGTAAACTATATGAACCACATTTAGCTTCCGATGAATTCCTAAAACGATGTTGTTTTCTAAGAATACATGCCAATAATGTTTGATGAACTGTTACAGATATGGGAGTGTTCCACGTGGGCAAACGGACAGGGAAGCACTCCCATTGGGAGCCAATATTCATCGGAACCAATGAAGAGCCCTATTACGATGAGAGACTGAGCTGGGAAGGCAAGCAGGACAAAATGACACAGGTAACGACAACTTGCAAGATTTTTTTATTTATTGAATATAGGTTCGCGTTTGACCACTATCTCACCTGATGGTAAGTGATGATGTGATCGAAGATGGAGCACGCTTACCTAAAAGTAACCTATTCACTCTGGACTTAAAGACGAGAGGTTGTAGCTGTCGGGAAACACAGACTCCGGCAGGGAATTCCACTCCTTAGCCGTACGCACAATGAAGGTATTCCCAAAACGTTTTGTGCGTATGGGTGGGATGTCCACCAAGTAACGATGGCGCTTCGCCGTTTGTCTCGTAGTCCGATGATGGAACGGGCTTGGCGGAATTAGAAGCTTAATAATCTTGAACACATTAAAAACACGGAGGCCTTTAATCCTTAATTGATTTTTCAGGGTTACATCCTTTGCGTTAAGGACTACGACTTCATGATCTTGAACAACGCTTTCGTGGTCCACAAGCCTGGTATCAAATATTACAAGAAAAACGTAAAAAGGGACAAAATTGGCTCGAAGCAGTCTTCCTACGTCAGAAATGTCATCCTTCCCGAACTAAAGAAACTATTTGGTGTCAAGCATGGGTGCTTGCTGTGACGACACTTAACAATCAAGATCTTAAAAGTGATCCGACCTAGTACACCGTAGAGGTACAAAATAGATACCGATGCAGGCTATAATCTAAGCTTACAGGGTTCAATTTTCCGCCTGATTATGGAAAATGTTATGATGGAATTGTCTCCTAATAAAACATATCACTATGATTAAACTAATAATGCAAAGTTGGTAAGATTTATACGCACATTTACCTGTGAAGAATGTGAATATGTATAACGAAGCTAGAAACTTACTGTCCCAGGCGTCCTTATTTACAATGCATAGGATGCATTTAAAGAGTCACGCTCCAGAGGCCTTAACAAGTAACACTAGGGATATTATGCTCTAATGTTCGAAACATATACACGTCCGTATGTCTAAGTCAGTGTATGGTATTTTGAGGAAAATGGTAATGTTCCTGCAGTATTTTTGTTTATACAATATCCAAGTTCTCGGATTTGGTTTGGGATGCCACTAACTATTTGAAATACCAAATATCATTTGTGACTAACAAGTTGAAAACGATGTACAATGCAATCTAGCCTTCGTATTCGCTACGTGGAAGGTTCAGAACATTTAGTTGTAGAGCCATGCTTTAGATAGTATCTCTTATTAGTTTGACAGTGTAAATATTTTGTGTGTAATGTGTACACTGGCTACGGTGCGCTTGATATTTATACGCGCTTTTTACAAGCGTGCGGTATCATTTTGAGTAGATTTAATTTTTACGTGCTTATAAGCTTACACACAGTGTACATTACAATGTCGAGATATTAATGCTCCAATATTACATAAAATGGAAGCCAATCTACATAAAACTATCAAGTCAATTTGATATCAATCATTTCGGTTTTGTTGTTAAGACAGAGCTTCAGCATGTGATTCCAGTTTAGATACTATTTCCTTACTACTTAAGTTTTAATTTGTATAAACAGTTTTCGCTCATATTTATATAGTACCTAAATGCACATAAGTCTTTTGATATTTGTATTTATTTTACTCATCCTGAGATGCATTTTTAGTCTGTACTTCAGTAGCTATAATCGCTA
Source organism: Tholera decimalis (assembly GCA_943138885.2). NCBI lineage: Eukaryota > Metazoa > Arthropoda > Insecta > Lepidoptera > Noctuidae > Tholera > Tholera decimalis. The sequence goes on along the minus strand of OW964549.2, from coordinate 35,937,501 downwards.
GAGATAAAAATAATTGTAAGAATTTAAAACAATTATCTTTGTACATTATGAGTGTGTAAGAAAACGTAGGTATGCGTAGTTTTTTAAGATATTTTTCTGTGATTTTATTCGAATTTATTTTTTTGATTCACGCATTATATGATAAAATCACAGAGAAACTCGTGAGAAGTGGAAATTCATCAATGATTCGACTTATAAATGTATTGTAGTGTGTATTGTAATGTCCATAATTGTAACAGCTGTTAATCCACAAATTGTAATGTAATTAAGTACTAAACTATTGCTGACGATACGGTAATGTAGAAAAATATTATTTTTGTACGCTGTTCAAAAAGAATAATAGGCGATAATTTTTATTCACAGTCATCCACATCTCCACTGCATAAACCTAGACTATTCTAAATGTTCAAGTAATTATTATTTTATTTACTCACATATATGGCTTTGACTGGTTCCTATTTTTTATTTAATATAGTAAGTAACTAATTGTTTTGCTCACAGTAGGGAAGTTGCCGCAAAGGTACAAGTCAGTCAGCTAATCATAAATCTATATGAGTTAGCCGCTTATGGTTTATAAACCCTCACAAATTTCAGGGCATTCAGTAGAAAGTAAACCTTATGAATATCATTCAAGTAAAGGATATGAGGAAAGCTATGAGAAATGAGATTCCGGTTTTCTTTCTTTCTTATCTTTCTTAATAATTCTTGCTTAATTTCTTTCTTAATTTTTTCTTCTTCTTCTTCAGGTCAGTTATTCAAAGGTGTTAGTTAACACATCCAGAACTCATTACAAAATTTCCCAGTTTCTATACATTACTTTTTTTAGTTTATTATTACAGGCAAACAAAAAAATGTAGTACTGAAAAATACGATTTGGTTTATGGTAGAAAAGACGCTGGTACCTACCTAGTAATGTTACTATGTATATTAAATGAAGCTTGACTCGAATAATAAATAAAAGTCAATATAATACAGCCTACTTAGTATATAAATAATTATGTAACATACCTAATTATAATGTGACACCGCTGCGTGTCAGCCTTATTGTGGTAACTAGTTGTAGATGCTATCTTAATTAAAATTAAAAAATTAAAAGTGCTAAGCTCACCACGTTCGATATTTATTTTTAGATTTATTTTAAGTAGGTAATTTAAATAATTTCATAAGATTACTTTTAGTATTTTGTATGATTGATGTATGATTTGTAAAGTTACGAAGACTTGTTCTCATTTTAGATATATTTTTATTATGATTTTATGGGAATTGAGTATGTATTTAAAGTTAAGAGAATGTGAAAAAGAAAGATTACATTTAGCGCAAACGTTAGAACCATATAGTTGGTTATTGAATTTTTCTAAAGACAAAAATACAACGATATTTTTTTCAAAACATTCACAGAGCGTCGACACGGTGTCACCTCGATGACATTATGATCACAAATATCATTCGAGTGCAACTACACAAACCCGAATAAATGTGAATCCGATTCTATGTGACTATCCCAGACATTATCAATCTTTGTGCCAAATTCCATCCGAATTCGTTCAGCCGTTCAAGCGTGATGGATCGACAAACTGATATTTACTGATTAAGGACGTAAGGCTAGCTGATTAAGTATTGTTAGTATTAAACTTATTAGTTTTATTCAATGGGTCTTGGTTTTGGTTTACCTACGCATGTGGTGAGCTTTCACTGTAAGGCTGCAAAGTGCCTCTTAGATGTAAGTGCAATATAAACCCTAAAGTCTTTTAAATGTGATCATTTATAAATATTTATCAATGTATAATCTAAATACTACGTTTTGTAATGTTTTCGTAAGAATCTACAATTATGTAATCTGCCCGAAAATCGAAGTAAAACATTAAAATTCTTACATTATAAACTCAGTGTGTTTTATTTTGTGAACAATAGATGAAACATGTATCATTGCTTACAAATAAGGTGGGCATTCTCTATTTATAACAAAGCCGAAATCATTTCTAGAAATTGGTACAAATATACTCGTGTGTATATTTTAACTTTATAGTTAATTCCTTAAATTAAACAAAACCTACATTAATATTTCTAACATAACTTCGCTTTAAGAAATAGCAAAGCAATATTAACAACAACTTAAACAACCAACATCAGAACCAAACTCCATATCATAACAATAAAGCTAAATTTCGAGGTCTCACAACATGAGCGCCGGAAAGGACCAGGCTGGTAGTGGCTATCAGGAGGTCTGCTGGAGTCTTTGAACCTTTCGAATTCATCATATGTTGGTATACGACTTTCTGGAGGCTCTTCAGGAGGCAGTGGTGCTTCTGGACGTACCTCAGGACTCCGTGGCGTTTTACTTTCGTCACTGGGTGTATCACCCCCACCTTTTTCATCTGTAGCTAACCAGTTTACTGGACAAAGCATACTTGCATCTTGTATCTGCAGTGGTATAAATATATCCCGGGGAATAGAACAATTTAAAGTGAAATCAGGAAGGTACGGAGACCCGTTCAAGTTTGTCCAAAGTCTCATCCAGTGAAATGAGTTGCGATACAAAATAATTACAATAAACGTGATGGAAATTTGTAACGTCAGGCGGTGGTGGCGTCTTGATGACATTTTGATGTCAATTTATATATGTCATTTGCATTTTTTAAACATAAGCAGTGATTATAAAATGATCAAAACAGTATTCTAATTAATACTCCAAACAGGTATGAAACGATAATAAACCTTGGGAAAAATGCTGATTCTAGCGCTGTTTCCGTAGTTTCATCGCAATGTGAAGGGGTAGAGGAATACCACGTAAACGCCGAGTAGGCGATAGAAACGCCACGTAGCAGTTTTGTGAGGACGCCTTGTAAGCTTTCAAACTATAGAATGAGTAAATACTAGAGCTACTTAGGCCTAAAACTACGACTGGCTCTCGTCACGTGTACGCGGGATCACGGTCCCCGTTGCTGACAACGGAGTACTTTTATATGAGACCGTGCGTCACTTAATGCAGATTTAGGCTTGAGACGTCATCGCCTGTTAAACGATGAAGCAGGGATTCGCAGTCACTGCGAAGGCGATAAAGTTACTGTTTAGTTGATTAAGCTATAAGTGAACTGCACGAACGAAGCAAAGCTACCCGATGCCACATCGATTATGAGGCTATAGGAATGTCGCGAAACAAAGCTTGGCTTTCGCCGACGCTAGAAACGCCGCAAAGCTACGTAGACGACACATAGATTAAGAACCTATTGATCGTTGCAAAGAAAAATTGCGCAGGCGCTACGTATATAATAATTAAACCTATAGAAACGCCCCCAAGCACCGCTGCCTAGACACTGTTTAGGTGATGAAGCCTATAGACAGGGCCGGATTAACCATTAGGCGGAGTAGGCAACTGCCTAGGGGCCCCGCATCAACTAGGGGCCCAGGCTCAGTGCACGCACCAAGAAAAGATGTTTCTTCGATAGAGAATTTGATGTGCGTGTGAACTTAGGGACCTCACTGTTATCTCACAAAATACAAATCGTTTTTAGTAGTAGAATTAAAACAATTTTAGAACAAACCTGGGAATAAGTAAACAAATATATTAAAAACCGCAGCCCTTAATGTGCGTTTTCTCAGTTCACACACGATTTGGTCAGTCAAAGTAAGCAAAGGGGCCCCAAGAATGTCATTGCCTTAGGGCCTCTGACAAGGTTAATCCGGCTCTGCCTATAGAAACACCGCGAATAAAAGCTATAGATACAGACTTCGTATCGAAACCTCAGATTTCAAGCAGACATCAGGTCACCTCCTTAACAAAAGTAGAATTTCTACAAATATAGTGATAGCCAACGGTGATAGCTTTAATTTCTAAAGACATTAATACTATACATTAAAATCAGCATTTCTAGATCACTAATTAGTATTATCAAGCATAGCGAGTGTAAATGAGCAGCACATGAATTTCAACACACTAAAATCACTTGATCTACAACTGCCGCTTCTCCTCTGGCCAATTTCGTGATGTGAGAAAAACGAAGGGGGAGTATCATACTCTTCAGCATCTCCTGAATCATTTCTGCTTGAGTCGTCACCATCACCACCGTCGCCACCACCGTCACCACCACCACTATCGCTACTAGCCATCAGACACACAGGATACTGCATCCTTGCATCTTCGTAAGCCATTGCCTGAATCTGAGGAGGTATTATGGTCTCCGGGTGAAAGTTTCTACCAGAAGGTACATTAGGTACACCAGGTAGATACGCAGTATTGTTGACGTTTACACGAAGTCGCATATGCAGCCAATGATAAGAATTTCGGTAGAAAATAATTATAATAATCGCGAGGGAAAGCGGTACCGTGTGTGCTGTCATTTTGATGAAAAATTGTTTTTAATGTAGACATAGATTAGTTACATAGTTACATAGATTATTTTATTTATAAACCTTTAATAAGTAAAAGTTTACATTACAAGTAGAAGATTATTGCGGAAATACGTCCTCCAAGTCATGCAACAAATTTAATAAATACTTATACATACATAGAAACAGCGATGAAGGTATAAAATATGCATTTGTACAAAGATAAAGCAAGTCGCTAGCGTAAAATAATGAAATCAGGGTATAATTTATATCCCACGTTTAATGGAAATCTAAAAATTTATCAGCCTAAACTAAATTATACCTATTATTAAAATTAAACATTAAGTACCTTAGTACTTAATGTTGACAACACGCAGCCCAACAGCGCAACATAGAATGGCTCAACCACTGCGCCAACTGTGTCTCCAAACTTTTTAATCCAATGAAAATCAGCATCATAAGAAAACCTTAAGATGAGATTATATAATTAACTTATAATGCTATAAAAAGCTAGACTAGCGATTTCGGTCGATAACTTCAGTGAAGATAGACTGTTATAAAATTACGACGAGGAGGAGGATCCTGGAGGCGACACCGTAGACATAACACCAGCCGCGTGCCATCCGGCAATTTTGATCTAGGGCGCCGCCGAAATGCCTTCTTTGGCCTCGCGGCGCCCTAAGCCACCACCGCGACTGCGCTAGTTTTTGACGGGTGGTGTCATTTATTGACGTTTTTTTTAAATCAGTGTTTTTCCTTAGATTTTTATTATTTAATTTAATTTATTTACTAGTTTAGTTACTAAGTTTAATTTTGTTACATAATCAGATTAATGTCGAGTGGCAGCAGTGATGTGTTGTGTAATAGTGCTGATCAACCTTCAACATCACTAAATATTCTGGAGAGGTGTCCTCTGTGCACCCAGGCACGGTTTTTTAAAGGTAAGCGGGGTCTGAAAGTACATATTGGGAAGGTACACAAACCACCCAATGTATCTACTTCAGACCCCGTCATTTCTTTAACACCTACATCATTTTCCAATTTGGATCCGTTTTGGAAAACCCTTTCAAAATTCAAAAACTCTGTTCCGGTTTTAAAGCGAATTCCCCGCGGCGCTAGACCTGTAGTGGCGCAAAACCTAGCAGGATGCGTTCGCCTTGCCGCTCGCGAGAATTCTCAAAGTGCCTGGGAACATCTGCTTACCTTCCCGTATAGGATACTACATGTCCGAAAAAATTTGGCAACCAAAAAAACTTTAACTTCACAAATTAAAGAAAATTGTACTATTTCGGCCCATATTCAGGATGCAAAATTACCGACACAGAGGGTTACTTCCACAAGAAGTATATCCCGCCTAGTCGAATCTAAATTAGGGGAAGGTGACATTAGCGGAGCTGCCAGGATACTTTTTAGTAGTGATGTGGTGGCCCCATACTCTCCAGATACTCTCGCAGCTCTGGAGAGCAAACACCCTGCCCCAGCGGATGGTCTTTCCTTTCCCGACCCCCCCGATCAGGACATAAACACCCTCACCGTTACAGGTCAAGAGGTGATCACAGCCGTTTGTTCCTTCCGAAGCGGCTCTGCTGGCGGCCTCGATGGGCTGAGTCCGCAGCACCTGAAGGACCTACTCAGCTCAGGCGCCGGAGAGGCTGGTGAGTTGCTTTTGAAGGAGCTAACGGCTCTGATTAATCTTATGCTCTCAGGCCAGGTGAACGAAACCGTCACCGATATCTTGTACGGGGCCAATCTATGTGCCCTACGCAAGAGGGATGGCGGCATTCGTCCCATTGCCGTGGGAACTACCTACCGTCGTATGGCAGCCAAGATTTGCTCTAAATTTTATGGTGAGGATATTTCGACCAAATTTCAACCCCTGCAACTGGGTTACGGTTCCAAAGGGGGTTGTGAGGCTGCCGTACATGCCTTGACGACCTATTTAAATTCAGGTAAAGGAGAGGTCATCTTGAAGGTTGACATTAAAAATGCTTTTAATTCAGTCAATAGGGACACTTTGTTGGCAGAAACTAAAAAAGAAGTACCACAAATTTTTAGTTTTCTTTGGCAATGTTACAGACATCCGACTAAATTACTTTATAAGGAAAACCTTTTGGAATCAGCTGTTGGCTGTCAACAAGGTGATCCCCTCGGGCCAGCGATCTTCAGTTTAGCCATTAACCCAATCATTCGACAGTTAAATTCGAAATTTAATGTGTGGTATCTCGATGATGGAACCCTGGGAGGCGATGTAGACACGGTATTAGATGATCTACAGTTTTTAATAAATCAATTCCATTCCATAGGATTGGACCTCAACCTTTCGAAGTGTGAACTATTTATATCCGACAGTACTGACAGACAACTGACACTTTCAAAATTCAACGCAATAGCCCCAGATATCCAAATTGTGGAAAAAAGTTCTCTTCGTCTTCTTGGGTCTCCAATTTATGAGAATTCCTTTCCCGATTTTGTCGAGGAAAAAATACAAAATTTTAATGACATCTTGGACAGGATATACCAAATTAATATGCATTCGGCCATCACCTTAATTCGTTACTGTTGTTTTGGACCCAAATTAATGTATTTTCTTCGTTCTTCACATCTATGGCATCATCCTCACCTTTTGGAAAAAATGGACCAAATTATTCGTCAAACTCTGACAGGAATTTTAAATGTGGCTATGGACGACCGAGCTTGGGCACAAGCTACTCTTCCCATTCGTATGGGTGGTCTCGGCGTCCGCAAAATTACTAGTATCAGTCTACCGGCTTTTGTATCCTCGGTACACGGCACTGAGAAATTAATCAGGAATATCCTAGCTCCATCACTGGTTGATTTCAATGTGCCGTATTTCACCGAGGCTATAGATACCTGGAGACTCGCTTGCCCGAACCTAAATCCACCCGACAATCCATCATCTCAGAGGCGGTGGGATGAGCCGCTCTGTAAAGCAGTTCAGAGTGACCTTATTGCCACATCTGCTTCGGCTGCAGAGCGTGCGCGCCTGCTGGCTGTGGGTGAATGGGAGTCGGGTCTCTGGCTCCATGCACTTCCGTCATCGAACATAGGCACCTTGTTCGATGATACTACTTTCCGCCTCGCTGCTTCCCTTCGATTAGGTGCTCCCTGCTGTTCTGCTCATCGCTGTCACTGTGGCGAAGTTGTCAACAGCCTCGGTCACCACGGCCTTTCATGCGGCCGCAGCGCGGGTCGCATAGCACGGCACGCGAATATTAACGACATTATCCGACGAGCTCTTGTCACTGTCGGCGTTCCAGCTGTTTTAGAACCAAATGGCCTGGCACGCGACGATGGCAAAAGACCGGACGGTATGTCTTTATTTCCTTGGAAGATGGGTAGGCCTTTAGTGTGGGACGCAACTTGTGTCGATACTCTTGCGCCATCCCATCTTCCTAGCTCATCTTGTTGCGCTGGCGCTGCCGCTGCGGCTGCTGAGAACCTCAAGCGGCGGAAATATAATAACCTTGTTGGTAGTTATATTTTCGAGCCGTTTGGGGTTGAAACCTTGGGGTCGTGGGGTCCGAGTGCTCACAAATTATTTAAAGATCTGTCCAGACGCCTAGTTGACACTTCGCGTGACCCAAGGGCTGGCTTTTACCTTGGACAGAGGTTAAGCATTGCCATACAACGTGGCAATGCCGCCAGTCTTTTGGGCACATTGCCAGTGGACAGCGATGCGCACGAATTTCTGGATGCAATATTTTAGTTTATTTTTAGGTGTGTATATGTAGTTTAGGGTTTTTATTTAAATTAAAATTGTATTCTTTCATGTAAATAATAAACGTAGTAGGTAGTTTAATGTTAAATCTTAATTTACAAAATTGTCGTATTATAAATTTTGTAAAATGTACTTACTATAAGACATATGTATTAGGTACCAAATGCAAGAATTAAGAACAAAAAATGTTATTTTGAATAATTCAACCACATTTGCTGTGAAATCCCAAATTACGCTAACATTCCAGACGTGTGTTGCGGTGAATACAAATTGGGTAGCGGACAGAAGTAGTAAGGCCACGTTATAAAGATCTTGCAGGACTGTTCGCTAACACATTGCATAAGTTAAAGAAAGAAAACGTGTATTAAATAAAACATTATTAATAAGACTTACTGTATCACAATAACGGTCTGTATCACAAGAAATTCTCGTAGAAAATGACCAGCTTTTAACAAAAGACTTAATTTAAATAAGACCTAAAATGAAATATAATCTATGTTTGTAATGGGGAAACTTACGTAACTGACTAGCCTAGCATACTTCAAGATAGAGACGGTTGGGACGGACTAACTAAATAAAATGAAAAAGAAAGGACTGTTTCAAAAATGTATATGGTTATCCTACACCAGACACGAGTCAGATAAGGAAGTTGATCCAGGTAGACGGCACGTGCTCAGCATAGCCGTATAACACTACTCCGGTTTTCCCGCATTTGGCACAAAATTACACGTCCCTCGCGATGCTCAGACAAAAACGAAGATAATAAAGACCGACATGACAGCGCGGCTTGAGGAATGTCATGAAATTATGACGAATGTTTTTCGCGAAACAATCGTTCAGATTCGTGCTATGGAAGAATACTGAAGCCTCTAGTTTTTAGTGTTTTATACTTGGAATTCCATAGTAAAGATTTTGTTCAAATATGTTTTTACTAGCTGTGCCCGCGACTTCGTCCGCGCGGAATAGTGACTTTCGGCAGCATTTTTAATTTTTAGGCTAATTATTTTGAAAATAAAACTCATACATAATTTGAATGTCGTATTTATTAATATCTAATCAAAAGCCTTAAAAAATAGTTTCAAGCTTCTAGCTTTAAAAATGACGTAATTTCCATACAAACTTTCATCCCCTATTTCAACCTCTTACAGCCCTTTTTTCGCATTAAAAAGCAGCCTATGTCCTTTCTCAGGCTCTAGACTATGTCCGTACCAAATTTCATTAAAATCGGTTCAGGAATTTAGGCGTGATTGCGTAACACACAGACAGACAGAGTTACTTTCGCATTTATAATATTAGTAAGGATTACAAATCTTGTACGGTAAGTAAGTATGTCTTGTACGGTAATAAGTTACTGTATCCTTAGTAAGTTCGTAGTTCTCTAGAGTTCTAGATCTAGCTAGCGGTTAATCAAAAGAGTGGTTTTTACGTACTATGTTGGGGTTCGCTTCCAGACTAACCGGATGCAGCAGCAGAACAATTGCCCATCTGATCTCCACAACCCAGGAGTTGGTTAACACGATAAGATAAAATCAGAAACCAGAAAAATCTGATACCAGTCTTAGTCAGTCTCAGCCAATAGGTATCTGGCAAGACTGCTGTGTTATTCTGTAAGACCTCATTCTAAACTTCGAATCTGAATCCGCTGTGAGTTTATTGATTGGCATTCTGAAAACTCGGTTGTTAATTCGAATTTACACTAGCGCTACCCTTGCGAGCGTGACAGCGAGTTGAACTAAAGATTTTGACAGATAAAGTATGAGATGACGTGAGAAGTGGCATTCGGTAAGGTAATTCCTCCGTCACTTCGACGATGCTTACAGAATACAAAATCAAGGTCACTTTGAACCATATCCGAAGTGACAGTGAATAGCTATTTGAGATGCGAGTTGTTGTTCGAATTTTACAGAATCGACGTACAGGTGTCAGATTTTTCTGGCTACTGACTACTCGTAACCAACGTCACTGTGTCTAAACATGCTTTTCGAGGCACGGAGGAAGCATGTTTAGACACGGTCATCAACCCGTAAGATCGACCCGTGTGGTTGTTATGATAAGCTCTCCTCCTCCTCTTTTTTGCATTTTAAATATAAAGTGAATATAGACAACTGTTGTCGAAAGAGACTTCGTAATCATTGTTTTACCTGATTGCCCGAGAAAAGAGGATAATGCTTTTCGTATCAGAGAACACCCCCCTTTATAATATAAACAGTGTTGTAGCTAAATTAATTCTGTTTGAATATATATTTTGAATAATCATAGACGCGTCTGCGTTTTACTGCCGCCCTAGTAACCTATTTAATGCAGCAATCGATTCTCGCATTTCCTACGTTGGCTAAAGTTTTCAGCGTTTTTAATGTGTATGACTTATGTTTCTTACTTGTGAAACAAGAAGCATGCGGTTTACCTTTAATTAGGAATGTTGTATTGTTTATTCTATTCATCATCATCATCTACATAGCCTTTTTCCAACAATGTTGAGATTGGCTTTTCGTTTGTTTCGGATGCAACTGAATACTAGTGTTTTATATGGGGCAACTGCTTATCTAACCTCAAAACCAGTAGCTGGGTGACACAATACCTCTCGGCCAGTGACAGAATTTCTGGCTTCTGACATGACAGCTCGGAACCAACGGCTTAAGGGCCTATACTACCTCAAATAATGATCATCATCATCATCATCATGATCCTCCATTTTGTCGAAAATACTGCAGCAATAATTTTGAAATAATAATATGGTAAAGTTGAGGATTAATGTTAAGTACTCTGTTTGACGAAAACACGATTCCATAAAATTTTCTTGATAGAAAGAAATTCAAAATTTACCTCCAAACCGAACAATAAACCGCTGGTATTCAAAAATAACTTCAAATCAGATAATGAAACTTTGCATATTAATTGAACTAACTGTAAAGCAGGTCTCATGTTATTTACTTTTGTTAAATTACCATTATTTTCACCGTAAAAAGTAATAAACTAAATTATCGGTGTCTTGGAGTCTTTTCCCTGCCACCCTGTCTCGGTAGCTCGCGTGACCGCGGCCTGTAGTGTGCGAGCGAGATAAAGGGTGAGAAGCACTGAGGCCACTGATTTGAAAACCACTTGATCGCACATACGTTGCCCCGACGCACGAAAACTATGCGAGTTTTTGCTCCTATATATTGGCTACGATACACGAACCATTTTAGTTGTGACCATAGATGATACATATAAGTACTGAGACCAAGTATTAGGCCTGTGTGCATGCTAAACAATTACAAATTTAAATTTTTTGTATCCAATTTACAACGCATAATAATGCTTTCATGCGCGTTGAAGTGGTGTGGAAAACATTCCCAGATATCGAGATACCAAATGGATGACATAACTATTCATCAGTAATGAAATAATATGAAAATTATTTATCATTTAATCAGATTATAAGCTACCGCAGAGGTCCATTTAAAATGGTGGTTTGGGTGGTCAAGGACAAAATTGTGTCGCGCGTTGATGTCTTTTGGAAATGTCTCTTTCTTACATGAAGAAATTCCAATTCTTTTATGCCTGTCTTTTCATGTGTATTTTTATCGTAAAAATCTGTGCTGTTACCTATAACGGCTGGATACGATATCGATAATTATAAAATTAAACTATTTTTTTGTAATTCAATTCAGATAGTTGTCATAAAATACCTATCTACACTAACCGACTTTAAAAAAATTGGCCAAGTGCGAGTCAGACTCGCCCATGAAGGGTTCCGTAGTAACTATAATAATGTAATATAATAATTATGTATATTTATTTGACGAATAAAAAAAACCTTAAAATTTCTTAAAACTAGCTTATTTATTTACATTTTTACAACTACGCTTAATAAATTTGTTTTTTATAGTGTTTGTATGAATTACAAAGTTATATTTGTGGTTTTAGAAAATATGCTGTATCTCAAAAACTGCTGAGCCGATTTCGTTCAAACCAATTTTGGTTGAAAGTTTACATTAAGATCTACAGACATTTTTTTTTCTCTCCATTATTATAGAAGTTAGAGGGGGGGCACACATTTTACCACTTTGGAAGCTTATATCTTTTATAACGATTGACTTTATGAAAAAGTGGTTCTAGAAACCCTTATATCATTTTTAAAGACCTGTCTATAGATACCACATACGCATAGGTTTCATGTAAAAAAATATTTTCAGTTCTAGTTCCATATATGGGGACTCCCTTTATTTTAAATATTTTTTAATTTTTTTCTTTAAAATAGAAAATCGGTTCACAGAATACATCTATCTACTAAGTTTCACATGTATAGTTTTAATAGTTTCGGAATAAAATGGCTGTGACATACGGACGGACGGACAGACACACAGACAGACAGACAGACAGACAGACAGACAGACAGACAGACAGACAGACAGACGGACAGACAGACAGACAGACGGACAGACATATCGAAACTATAAGGGTTCCGTTTTTTGCCATTCGGCTACGGAACCCTAAAAATGAGAAAGTTCTGATATTTTTTCTTCTGTGTGACATGCATGTTTTCATTTTAGATTTCCCAAGATTCCAGATTAAAAAGAAAAGTGGATGGATAGGGTTACTAGGGAATATTGGTTTCTAGTTTGGTTTTTATTGATATAATGTTGAGAAAAGTCAAAATAATATAAGATACCTATATCCAATCTTTCTAGGCTTCAAATAGTATGACGGAGTCTAATATTAATTAACTTGGACCTTTGCATTACAATATCGCCCTCGTTAGTTACTTTGGTTCCGGGGATGCGGTAATGGTCTCTATGAGATACCACGGCCCCGGAACTTAAGGGCAGCTGAAGGAACAGGGTGGGTTTTTAGTCAGTAGAAGTCTGACACTCCCTTCCACTTTACCCAGAGCGGGAGAAGTCATTCGATGATTTTCCCACCTAGGAAAAAGAAACAGGTTCCTTTGTTTCGATGTCGAGTCCACGGGTTAAGAGTATGTAGGAGGGAGGAGTCATTAGATAAATCATCTAATGGTGGTGAGTACCACCAAAAAATAATTATTACCTAGTGCCTGCTGAAGCTACAGTTGTTGACACAACTGATTTTAATGAAAATATATTTATTATGGAATATAAAATAAATATAAAAAAATAAAATATAAAAATAAAATATGGCCGGCTACATTGTCCATGCTCTGATAAAGCAGATAAAATGCCTAACTTGTATTGGAGCGTTGATTGGTGTTACAAATCAAAACGCCTTACAATTTCAAACAGACACTAAAACAAGTTATTGTACGGATCCACCACAGTAATAGAAATTTGTCGTCGTTGTGAAATTTATGTTAAAAGGGCGATCAACGAGAGTAGTTCGAAAGTGCTGTCTCAGAAATATAATTCCAATTATTTTATGAGATCGGTTTTAAAATCACTGATTGGGTATAATTTATTCCCGGATATTAATTTTCATCAATATGAAATAGAAACTACCAATCATTTGATTGAATTAGCAAGATGCATAATTCAGAAATATGTAGACGCTCGGTTATCATTTTTTAGCAAAAACAATCAGGACCCTAAAACTTTAATTCGAAAAACATTTAGCAAATTAATTCATTTTAAAAATCAATAATAACAGCATACTTGTTTTTCTATTTGTAATTGAGACTGATAATTATTAAATATTATTATGTGATTTTATTGAGTAATTTTATAATGTTAAACTTCATTTTATCGATGTCGATAACTTTCCCTCAATAAAGAGAACAAAAGTAGAGCAATCCCTAACTCGGCATATCTATGAAGCTTGACTTTGAACTGACCAATGGGGCGTGCAAGTGAAAGCTAATCGCAGATGGCGCCACCACCGTAAGAACCTTTGTCACTGTCAGTGTTAGATTGTGAGCAAGGAACTTGTACCTAAACTGGAATGCGGACGCGAAGCTCAAATCCGTTCCGAAGAGTATACCCTCGAAGGACCTAGCTATCTCTTTCTAGTAGTGTGGATATCAATTCGCGATAAACGTAAGGACAATTTTATTTGATGCAATATTTGCAGGTTTTTTAAGACACTTATTATTAACCTTACAAATGATGTATTTCTCTTACCGCTATAACAAAAAATACTATAAATTAATTAAAATAAATATTTAAGGGAGACTCCCATACAACAGTTGTGATATTTATGGCGCTTTTTATAGGAAATGGTTCCGTACCATTCATTACCTACTTATAAAAATACCCATCATGCGCGAGTCCGACTCGTACTTGGCCGGTTTTTTTCTTAATAACGTATTAAATAGAAAGAAAGAAATAAATTCAATTATAAATACAAAGGTCTGTATCGGTCTGTTACGCTTTCACGGTTAAATCACAGAGCCGCTTTCGAAAAATTTGGCATGGAGATAGTTTAAAACCCTGGGAACTATATAGGGTTCTTTCTATCTCATATTTTTGAATAGTTGCTCGGTAGCGCGATATAACAGAATTCCATGTGGGTGAAAAGCTAGTTCTCAATATATATCTGAGGAACTTATATTGAGCGAGCTAATTTCTATAATAAACCCTTCCTTATACGGGCTAAACGCAAAATTGGTTTTGTTAAGCAGACTTTATTGCGTGGAATTATAAACTTTCAAAGTGGTTAAGACCCGTGATACAAATACAATTATTGCAGATATAGAATTAATAACAGAATCACCAGCTGACAATTCTTCGATGGCTTGGCCTTGATAGGCAGTGGTATAGACGTCCAAACAAACGTGCATTAATTGGTAATCTACGTTTATTCGACACTTGTACGGTCAGAACCAGTAGACTAAAAATAAAATGATGCAATGTTTATATATAATTAAAACTACTAAAACCCTTCATGAAAAACGATGATTATAAATAGAAAGGATAACAGAAGAGATATAATTTATTTATGTATATATTTATTTAGGTTAACCTACAATTGTTTACACTATACATTTGTATGAAACAGTCATATTACATTTATAAGTGTAACAATTAATTACAGGCTAACACCACATGTGCTATTTAAGGTTAGAAATCAATATTATTAACATACATAATTCTAAACATGAAGGAGGCAGATCGAATGACAATTATAAGGTTATTATTATTAGGTTGGTTCTATATTTTCTAGTTCCTCATATGTTGCAGCTGCAGGTTTGTTACAAGATTGGCTTGACACACAACCCTAAAAAATGTATTACACTATTATTAGTTAAAAGTATGGAAATAATCTTTAAATTATGAATTATTATTATTATTTGTCGACATTAACTAACTGCAGTGGATAAAAGTTAAGTAATTAAGTTATAAGTAATTATTAATATAATAAACTACACTTGTAAGCAAGTTTGCTTAGCTGAGTTTTTGGCCAAAATGATATAAAATATTTTTGCCATCAATTTGACTCCTTTCATAACTTTCACTTACTGATCTTTGAATGTGCCCAGTACAGGTTGTATATTCTTTTTTTAGTAAGTTTCAATATTATAGTACTTAAAACATTTATTTGTTTCGCTTTAACAGGAATCTAAAATAATAATAGATTGATGAAAACAAAATTTCAGTATTTATGTTTAAGATAGATTCATGAAGATCACCGTTTTGAAATAGAATATGAGCATAGGCTCATATTCTATTTCAAAACGGTGATCTTCATGTCATTTGTAAAGATTGATAACTTACTTTAGGGAAAATGGATGGAATTGCATCATATGATCTTGTTTCGAAATGCAATATTTCTTCGGGCTTGAAATGGCGGCTACAAATTTTAGAACCGTTTCTGACCCTTTTCTGTGTAGAACACTGAGCCACCGGTCTCGAAGATCATCATTTTTAGGAAAGCTTAAAATAACAAAAAATAATATATAATCAGAAGAAAGAAAAATAATAAATAAGAAGAATAAAGAGAAGAACATCCACTTTTACATTGAAAACATAGTCACCCTAAATGCAATTTGTAAACAAAGTCACAAAACTTACTTAAAAAAGGAAATTCCAGACCCGGGGTACACTTTTCACTCTTGCAATTAACCACAAAACACGTTCTTACCATGGTTACAATAACTTGCACTTTAATATTACGAAAACTCACAAAATTAAATATAATTCAAATTTACAAACATACAGATGTCAAGTAAACGTCAGACGGCAATGTAGTAATTGCCAGGTATAGTATAATATATTACTACTAATTCTTACAAATTCCATTTTTTTTTTGTTTAAACATCTTGTGTTTGCATGGTAAAATAACTTTAATTTTCATGAATATGCATACAGTAATAATGGTAATTCATTTTAAAGATAGAATTCCAAAGAAGTTTAAAACTAGGGGCGAAAAAATTACCATTGAAATAAATATTTTTAATCTGCCACACAAAAGAAAGGGACACAGTCCACACACGGCACTGTCTCGCTCGGAACGAATAGTTCCTTCAGTTTTATGCGTGCAAGTTTATACTCTATTGTTTAACAGTTAAGAAAGACTTTCTGTATTCTTTGAATCATTCGTAAGCAATCCAGTTAGTAGGTAGAAGATCCTTGATTGTGAGATGTACAAGTTCCTTGGAGATATTATATAGTTATCTGTATCATCTATGGTTATCTGTGCTAATATTTTTTCTTTTCATTTTATTGATTTCAATTGATTTCTGTACAATTTTCCGATTAAAGAACATAATACATGTTCTTTAATCGAAAAATTCTCAATAACTGTCTCTAATTTAGGAATTCATTACTGTTCCATAGATAAACTGCTTTGATATTGGTAAGTGTGCTACTAGCGCCACTTTAACAGTTGCACGCCCCATTGCAGTAGCGCATTTTTTCCTCGCCTCCCAACCCGTATTGGCGAGTTGTGTTCTTCAAAGAAATCGGCCTATAAGCTCTCTAGGTTAAATACTCTCTGACTGAGGCAGTATAAGCCCATAACGTGCTTTGCTTTGCATGGCATGGAAGAAACTGGATATGTTGAGATAGTCACCCATCCACAAATCAACTTTGACAAGTGTTGCTTAATCTTGAATAATATCGACCGGTGCGGACGTTATTATTTAGGCAATATCTCCTTTGTCCATTCTCAGCTTAAATCATGATTAACTGTATATCACAAATCTATCTAACTATACAAATATCATAAGGCGGGAAAGTTTGATTTTTTAAACGTGGTAGTCTTCGAAAGTTCTGGGTGGATTTGGATAAAATTTGGTACGGAAGTAGCTTGAAGCTTGAGGAAGGTTATGTGCTGTCGGTCGGGCAGATGAAACTAAATAGGTACTATTGACCACCGGGGTAGTAAAGGCTACATATTAGTGCCAGAGTTTGCCACCGGGGAGGTTATTACCTCCCCGGTGGCAAACTCAGAGTTGGGAAAAAACAAGGATTTTTGGAATTTTGCCCCTAAGAGAGTAAAAAAGGGTTTCTTGAATAGGTACACTTGAAATTTTTACATAGATTCCTCAACTGACAAAAAGAAACCCTAGGGGTATTTAGGAATTACCCCTAAAGGGGCAAAAAAGGGGCCCAAATTCGTCTGTAACTTTTTATTACTTCAATGGATTTTTGGACACTTTGTATATGGTTCCTCGAGTTACTTAAGCCAGCGCTAGGAAAGGATGTTTGTAAAACTCCCTCCCTTCCTCCATAGAGGAAATGATTCTTGTTTTATAAAATACTAGCAACTTCGTTCGCGTAGGAGGCTTTTCACGCATAAATCCCGATCCCGTGTGAATTCTGGGATAAAAAGTAGCCTATGTGTTATTCCAGAATGTCAACTATCTACTTACCAAATTTTATTGAGATCCGTTCAGTAGTTTTTGCGATACTTTCGCATTTATAATATTAATAAGAAGTAAGATAAGATAAATGTCGCGTGAGGTACCGCTAAACCTGGAACCGTGATGTTTTGCATTTTATGTCCTTTTTATACCTAAGTGAGCACTTTTTTAAATAACCCGTTTTGACCCACTGCTGAGCAAAAGTTTCCCCCATCACAACAAACTAAGGCACTAAGAAAAGGTGCTTGGATTAAGATAAATTTATTCTTAGAATATCTTAGAGATATACTTATATTATTACTACGGAATCCCTTACAAACAAGTCCGACTGGCTTTGGCTGATTTCATTAGTATATTAAAAATATCAGTAATTTGTAGAATCGATCAATAGTACAAATCCAAATCAGTCATTTATAGAATTGTACATGGTAAGAACAGGTAATTTATAGACTTTATAGTCATTTCACGAATTAGTCATCACTCAACGAAACGGTTTTCTGGTGTGAAGATAGTTGAAGGGCTGGATAGTAACTCGGTATTTTAATTTCGCTGAAATAAAACTTTTCACACGAGCGAAGCCGCGGGCAGAAGCTAATATCTCTATATTTTAGAACTAACTGAAAAATGAAGTGGGGCAAATTAATAACATTAATATGTAAAATTTTATTACATTCCGTTAGCGTCCTTGACATTCAAGAAAATATAAGACATAAATTCACCCGGAGTCAAAGGTTATTTTACCCATATATTAAATGACACGCTATTAAACTTACCTCCAAGAATTAAACGAGTCTATTAATAAACACTTAACACCAAAGTATATTTTTATCTGCCTAGTAACAACATTCTAAGTCTAGACTTGCTCTACTTGTTTTAGAGATCCTTGTGAACGTCTAGACTATAATACCTACATATCCTGGTTGATATTGTGTCACCTCAAAATGACACCATTTGAAATGCATCGCAATACATGTATTTTCTTCGAACCGCTGACACTTTATCACGGGCTTTTTGGAAACTAGTGATGAACGCGCGGCCGCGCGCCTTAAGGCTATATTAATTACAATTGTCAAAACGTTAAGCCTTATCTGAACATTCATAGTAATCTGAGGTGAAAATAGAGAATAGAGATGAAAAGTGTAAACTTTTGTTTATTTAATAGATTCTGGCGCGTCTGCGCTCGCGTGAAATGATTTTTTTTGGTCAAATTAAAATAAATAACCTATGTCACTAATATCCAGCCCTTCAACTATCTTCACACCAGAAAACACATCAAACCGTTGCTCCGTTTGGACGTGAAATAAGGACAAACAATATTTCGCTTGAATTTGCTTATGCGCAAAGCATTTTAAAGTTCTTGTCTAAGATTTTATGAAAAATCTTAGCAATTGTAAAGAAATTACTCGGGAAAAACTTCCCACGCGATCAAAGTGGCCAATGGCCATCACCTTTGTAGCAGTGGAATTATAGTAACTAAAAAAATATCATTTATTTTTATATAGGTATTATGCTTTCCTAATTTTTATACTTTAGCAACATGTTTTTCACAATGAATTTCTTTATTTCATTTTTATTAGAATTAATTAGCTGTTTTATAGCTAGCTGCTACTGATACCGTTTAGCTTTTTTTGACACTATTTAATATTTGTTAAAGTTTAATTATATCTATGATAGGCTTGTGTTTCTCCACCATCTAAGATGCTGGTAAGCAATGTGGTGTAAGATGAAGCACACTTGCCTAGAAGTAACCCTTTTCACTCTTAAAAATCCTTAAGTTATAGCTACCAATAAACACAAACTCCGGCCAGGAAGTCCACTGTTTAGCTGTACGCACGACACAATGAAAGTATTCCCAAAACGATTTGTGTGTATGGGTGGGATGTCCACAATGTAACGATGGCGTATCGCCGTTAATTAAAAGAAATAGTTAAAGATATACTTCCTGAGAGATCGGTCCACTCGAGTGGTCATTGATGGCTGCTAGTCTGGCCAATTGGCAATTAATGCCGGGGTCCCCCAGGGGTCTGTTCTCTCAGCAACTTTGTTTTTGCTGCACATTAACGATCTGCTGATTCCCGGTAGTAGTAGTGATTTGCCGGTTCTGGCGCACCAATCCCGTGGCTCACCGGTTCTGGCGCAATCGCGGTCCAGGGCGTTTCAAAACTAAAAAAAAAAAAAAAAAAAAAAAAAAAAAAAGGTTTTGGGGTCCGCTGATCACGTTTCTGCAATCCGTTTTCGCGTAGGATGCATGGTTCCGGAGATACAGAAATCAATTAGCAACAATCTGTTTCATTTCCGGTGACACCGTACCCTCGTTATCGACTTTCATTGTTCGCCTTTTCTTATCTATTGTCCGTGCGCCCGGCCACGCACCCTCATTACGATTGCATTGACGTATGTATGTATGCATGTATTACTCATTGTTACTGCTACTGTATCATTTTATTGTTCATAAACCATTGCTTACTTTGCTATTCGGGATCAATAAAACACATGCGTCATTCACAAATTTTATTTTTATCTACAAAATATGAGTGGAACATCTCATCCACTAAAATATCGTTGTACAGTGTGTTCCCTGTAAATATGTTTGTAAAACTATGCATTGAACATCCCTGAAACTTATATAGCAAATACATTAAGCAATATTCACCACAAACTGAAGTCCAATCATTCTGAATCCTATCAATACTCCAGCCCCATCTTTTACAATTCCTTTTCAAAAACTCGAGATGATATCGCGCAGGTGTTCGCCCATACGAATCAAAATATTGACCGATGCCATTCGTATCGATATGTACAGCTACCCAGTGTGAACCTGGCTTATCATCCGCATCCAAATTGCATATTATATACGTTGGTGCATGGGCATACATAGGGAGTCTATTAGCAGCATAAACATTATTTTCTAGACTGGGATGAATCTTTTTCAGATGTTTTTGTACTTCTAGTGTATCCATGATATAGCATATTATTACACTACCAATCTATTCAATGGTTGTCATAGGAATGTTCAATTATAGTGATTTGTAAATATTAAATCGCATTATTTTGTAGCACTCACAAAACAGGTTGATGCCAGCAATGTGAGATAAGTTTGTTGACTCATAGAGTTACTATCAGTTTCCGGAGGAACGTGAGATAATTTTGGTGATTCATAGAGTTACAATCAGTTTCGTTGTATTTAGGAATTTGTTTTAGATAAGAATGGTGCTATATAAGATCGTACATTGCAGTCATGCAGTCAGTCTATGGTCGTTTGACCGCAGTGGATTGTATACGTCTACCAATACTACGTTTGTGTTACTTCAACGCATCAATGGCCATGGAGGTAAGTGTTTATTCTATTGACAAACTTACTTGTATTCTTGTTGTTGTTTCCTAACGTGTGTGATTAAGTGTAAACAAATTGATATTAACATGATAACTGTCTTGTTGCAGAAATCATTCAACTTCGATGAAAATACCTATAAACAGTATTACTACTCACCGCTCTCCCCTCAACATGAAGAAGAGAACGATGACATCGTTATTAATAACACATGCGATGGTGGAAAAAGGAAATCACAACCGATTGATCATTTTTTTGAAGTGGCACCAAAAATAAAAAAGAAGAAACTGTTATCGTCAACCGTGGCACGAGCCGCTAGAGATGGTGTATCATACATTTCTAGTAATTCTGACGACGGAGACCAAGCGACGCATCTCATAAAAATTGAAATGTACGATATGAAGAAGCTATGTAAGATTCCAACTACTGATCATTGGAAACACGCTACCACGAGGATTAAATATTATGTAAAGAATAATAAGGATAGCATCTACGACAGCACAAACGGCCTCGTATACAATATTACAAAGACAATAGCAGAAAGTGAAAAAGTTAAAAAATACTTTTTAACAATGACATTAGTCGATTAGTGAATGTGAATCTGTTTACTTAAATTACTTCTGTGTATTCATTAGATCCAAGGAGGTGTCGTCTTGTGGTGCTGAGAGAAAAACAAGATTAGAAGGAAGAGATGAGTGTGGCATACGTGAACAGATCACTTCATTGAAAAGCAAAACTACAAAACAGATTGGAGAAGAAAAAGTGAAGAATATGCAGTACCCAAGAGCTGAATATCCATTTTTCAGTTCAAAATCTAGACGGTTGTTCAGTTTCGGAGACTGGCCACTCGTTATGAAACAGAAGCCTGAAGATCTTGCAGAAGCCGGTTTCTTTTATACTGGTCATGAAGACAGGACCAAGTGTTTCCATTGTGGTGGCGGTTTAAAAGATTGGGAAGATGATGATGATCCTTGGCAGCAGCATGTTCAGTGGTTTAGTCAGTGTGCTTATGTAAAGTTTAAACTCGATCAGTGCTCTGTATAAGATTGAATAGGGTGTTTATAAAGAAATAAAAAAATAGTATATTGCATATAATTTGTTTTATTTAATTTTATAATGTTTTCTTTAGTTACATACACATAACCTTAACTACTATAGTCTACAGTAACATTTCTATTTTTATCTATTTCAATAATATTATCAAACTCAGCATAAACAATACAATTAATTGTTTGTATTAGTGAGGTTTCAAATCGTACTTCTAATCTTACACTACCATGCTTTATGAGATTCCAATGAGCTGATGAGTTAGCTGATAAATCAGGAGTTAAATCAAATGCTAAAAGACAGTAACCTTTAGCATACTGTTCACGAGAGATTGCATTTCCTTCATTTAGAAAGTGAATACCAGTCCCCGAGAATAGAGTATGATATGCTGATGTAAATATATTATTATTAAAAGATGGTTGCAAAGCTTTTGAAGGTATTTGTTGACCATCAATATATAAGCTGAAAGAGTTAATACCATAGTTTTCAAAGTTAAATGGATTTTTAGTAAGCGAACCATTAAATGCAGAATTGTTTACAAATCCAATAATACATCTTTTGGGTACCTGTCCTAAGAATATATTATCAAGAGTTTTTCCTTGAACACCTGATGGAATTGTTAAAACTTTAACTTCAGCACGAGTAATAGGATATTTAGCAGTGGTAGAAGCTAAAACTTTCTGATGTGCGAGTAATACACTTGGGTTAATTCGTGCTCTTCGAACAATAAGAGTTGCGTCTGTAATGCAAACTTTAAACTTTACATCATTTGACCCAGCAATTAAATTAAAACTCTCTCTTGATCGAACTAATTTTACACTCATTTCAACGCCATTCATTAAAAATTTATCTTGATTGAAAATGTCACCATGAAGATGACCAATCATTTCTATTTCCCTACTTTCATTAACTAATTCCTGTCTTTTAACAAATCCTATGTTTTTACCATCTGTGGAATCCATTTTTCCTGCTGTATCCTCATACCAAAGGCTACAAGTAAGATGAGATTGTTTAGCAGCAGGAGCATAGTTTAAAAGAGTTTCCATGTATGCTCGATAGGCATAGGTATTATTAGGTGGTGATACAAGTTTTTGGTTTAAATAAACATCAAGTTGACTAAAAAGTGAATGCAACCAATTATTTACAGGTGCTACTGCTGTAGCTGATATCAAGTTTGATGAATTTTGATTTAATACTTTTGCCTTTATCTGGAGTAATGTATGAGACAAATCTATGTAGTCATCGCCTGTTCCAGGAACTTGAAACTCGATAGGTCCATCATCAGCAAGAGATGAAATTGGTTTATAGTGAATCCACAATCCATTTTCAATGCTTGTTTGTGTAGACGGTAATGCAAATAAATCTAATTCTGACTTAACGCACTCACAAGAATGATTATGAAGGAAAGACATATTTAATTTGAAAATATATCTTCGATGTTTTTTGGTTTTAGACCAAGTTTTTTCGTAGCTTTCACTTTAGCAGTTAGTGGTGGAATGAACGATGCCAATCGTTTTCTTTTAGTTATATATCCAGATCCTGTCATGTTAAATCGATCAATTTTGTTATCAGCCTTTCGTTTTAAGTTCGTACTAACTTGTTTAAGACGATCTTTTATTGAGGCTTCCATAGGACGCGCTTGAACCATATCCGATAAAAGTCCTACTCCAGCGTTTAATGCCTCCTTACCAACCACTCGAACACCACTTGAAAGTAAAGGTAAAACTGATCTAAATAACCCTCCTAAGAAGCTCCCAATACCATGACCGCGTTGGTATGGTGAACCCTTATAAATTACACCAACTCCTGATCCAGCTTGATGTGAATAATAATTTTCATATGGACATTTATGATGATCATGCGGAGAATACATTATTATAATTTGTGGAAATGTAGTTTAATACACACGGTTCCAAACTGGAATGGTATTTTTTGTCCTGTGCTCGATCTTATATCTATTTCCAGCGTATCGAACTCTCTTCGCATAACAGGTAAGTAGTGAGGTGGAGAGAAAACGTGCATTTTATTCGCACCATAAATGTATTTTGAAGGATCTAATGAAATGACTCTTAATAGCGGAGTCATAACATCACCCACAATCTGAGGATCGATAATGTCACAATATAGAAATAGTTGAGATGGTAACCCTAAGTGTAAATTAGCAGGACACTTCCCAAAATTTCTTTCTAGAAGATTTGTATTTGGTTCATAACCTAGTTGTAAACTTAATTTGGGTGATAATGTTACGGATGTTATATTTTTATCCAAAACAGAAATAGACACAAATTTTGTTATTTCATCATAACGAAATTTCAAGTTCTCTCTGATACCATTTAACGCTCTTAAAATATGTTCAACGTTATCATAGTTGGTAGCCGGAATATGTTTTTTGTAGTACACTGTTGATGGTTTATCTTCATTAGGCATTAACATGGTTTTTGTAATGTACACAACATTTTCATGATCTTGAACAGTAAACATGGTGCATGGGTATTGAAACTCGACAACTCCAACCGACCATTCACCTTCTAATTTCATAGCTTTTGGTAATTTTGTTGAAAAATTTGTGGTCTTGTTATCAGGAAAGTATTCCATTGAACTATTGCTGAGCAAAGTTAAATAAAAACTTTCTTTATTCATATTTCTTTTAAACTAGAAGCTAAAATCCAACTGTTAAATTTATCTGGATAACCTTTCCACTTCACTAATACTTCTTTTCTGTTACCCGAATAACGAGTACCAATTATTTTATCTATTTTATATTGTGAGGTGGGGTTGTAAGTGACCTTCTGTAATTCTCTTTCATAAAAAGTACCAACTATTGCTTCATCTTGTAAATCTGTTATTGTATAAACAACCCATGGAGATCTATCAATTATTGAAGATATAATAAATATTTCATCACTCCAATTTGATTCATATCCTTTTTGGAAAACATGTTTATATTTAGTTATTCGAACATAATCACCCACATTGAAATTTGGTTTTGGATTTTCTAAAGAAAGTTTGTTTGATCCTCTATTATAAAGATTAGTCCAAACTGTCATAATATTGGCGGAACTTACATCACATGGGCACATCTTAATACTAGAGTGAATGCTGTGATTATAAGAGTATATTAAATCCTGTAAAACATCTATGTATCTATAAGTATTGTTATGAGTGAAATAACGCCACATTTTCATTTTTAGAGTTCTTTGAAATCGTTCAACAATACTAGCCTTAATATCAGGATTGTTAGTGGTATAGTAATTTATCTTTTTGGATTTAAAGTATTTTTGTACATCTTTTGAAACAAATTCTGTACCTTTATCAGATTGTATGTGAGTAGGTGTGGAATTACTTTCAGTAAATATACTTTCAAAACATTCTTTAGTAGTTTCTGAGTTTTTCTTTTTCATTGGTCTTGCAAAAGCATATTTACTAAATACATCAATAACACAAAGTATATAGTTGAAACCATCATTATATTGAGAATAAGTTCGCATATCACTTAAATCAGCTTGCCACAGTTCATTAATATTTGATAGAATGTACCTATTACGTGGAAATTTTTTCCGACTGGGTTTATGTAATGTATATGTTTCTTGTGATTGTAACCATTCCTTTACTTGCTTTTTATCCATTTTACCCTTCATGGCTTTTGATAATTTATCAATACTACCAAAACCAGCGGGGTTAGATGGATCATAATAAATCCTGTTAATTTCTTCTAGTACGGGGTCCATTTTTCCCAATCGAGCTTTTTACGTATTTTAGTTATAGATCTTTTATCTCCACTGCTCGGTGTAGAAAACTCTTGAACTTCAATCTCAGAGGTTTTGTACAGATCTTTTGCTTGAAGTTGGTTAATAAACTCACATCTCTTTGGATTTCCAATATAAGTAAGTGGTACTTTAATATCTTTTAATGCTTTAGCAAATCTATCCCACCCTATCGGATCACTTCTTTTTAAGGGTCTTAGTGAATCATTTATTAAATCAACAATATTACTTCCAGGAATTTTTTCATTATCAATTATGACTGTGCCTTCATTATCCCAATGTATTTTACTTTTACTTGTTCCAATTAAGTTTAATAATGACTCACCTTTTTTATTATAAGTTTTTGGTATTAAACTGAGTATTTGAGTTGGTGTGTAAAGTGGATTTGTGTCATTTTCTTTACTTTTAATGGATCCTTTCTCATCCAACAAAGATTCAGCATCAACTGAACTTTTTAGATCTCTATCTTTATTTTTAAAACCAATTTTAGATTCATTTGAATCTTCATTAGATGTATCAGAATAAATTGGTAATCTGAGTGGTTGACGATCCTCTTCGGTAAAGTGAAGGTATCTTTGTAGTGTTTGTAAATATAACATCCACTTCTTGCGGTCTTCTGTCTTACTATTCATAATATTTTGCATTTCAATATCTAATCGAGACAAATTACTATTAACCTTATTTTCTTGTTTTAATTTTTCAATCAATCCAGGTTCAATAAGTATCATTTTCTTTGCATTTTCCATGTTAACTGGCTAGTCCACTTACTAATCCACTCAATATTGCACCTAATATTATTGGTAAGAAAGCCCCTCCTTTTTGTATGATTATATTTTTTCTTAGTTTATGTTTACACTTATGCACCAGTTTACGAAGTATATTTTTGTGTTTATTCAATTTTTGTTTATCTTGATCTTTAAGAGGTACCTTTCCTTGTAAAACGTTATGAATACATTCACAAATACAGTTTATTTCTTCTTCATCACATGTTTTAAGTAACGCTCTTTGATATTTTGGTTTAAGCGTATGCAAAGCGTTTAGCAAATGTTTATGCGTTGTGAGTCGACGATGCATCATTTAGAAATGATTTGAATTGTTTGATTCTTGGTGTATTTAAACTCTTTTGTGGGGACGTAGACTGTACAGTGCCCATTAAATGGGAAGACATTTGTCTTGATACGACAAAAATCATTGGTATTCTGTTTTAAATCAACCATTAAATATCCATGCGCTTCTAAAGTTGCATCCCTATAGGCATCTTCAATGAATTTTGGGTTGTCTGGTGACACTTGTCGTGCTAAATATCTTATTTGAGTTTTATCTCGAGGGTTTTTAAAATATATTATATAACTTGAGTTTAAAGAAATGTCTCTTTGACCTTTACCCTGATGAAATAAATTTTGTGTTAAATAAAATACACTTAGATTCCTGTGATGACTACCTTTTGTAAATATATCCACAATTCTTCCATCAGACTCTCTCATTAGATCATCAATAATAACAAGATGTGGGTTTTCACCATCAAACATATTAAGATTTGGAATTCCTTGATGATAGTTAACATTTGGTAAATTATATAAAGGTTGCATTTCATCAAAGCACCATGTGATCTGATTAAAATCACAATTACATATTTCTTTAACTGATTTTATGAAATTTGTTACAAAATTTGACTTCCCACATCCACTTGGTCCAGCCACAATAGCAGTAAACGGATGGATAAAGTGAAACATTTCACACGTCTAGAGTTCAAAGGGATGAAATAAAAAATGAAAATTATGTTGTAAAAATTAAATATATATATATTGCTAAAATTACAAAAAACATGTAACTGATGAAAAACAGACTGATCTGTATACTATTTCTAACACAATTATTACTTGTCAGAACTTTACAATCTTCTCAAATGTATGTTCACCGTTTTATTATTACTTAGATATCATTATTTACAATCGAATAATTAAAACTAACACAATTAGTACATCAGAATTTTACAATCTCAAATTTAAACCTACAAATAAAAACCACAATTATCTTACATTATTTACAATCAAACAATAAATTTTAAATATGTAATAAACTATTATATAACATTATAGTAATATCATAATTTTACAATCAATATAAATTTTGTATATGTACAGAAGTAAAAGTAAAAAGTATCAACACTTAACGTAATTTATAATGTCCCCAAGCCAATGTATCAATATTGTTGTCCATAATACATCGTTTGCTATCATTATATGATAAAGATGCTTTATTTATTTTTTGTGTAAAAATAGTGTGTTTGATTGACTTAAACCGAAGCATACTACAATATTGTACATTTTTATTAAACAAACACGATTTGTAATTTTCCATATTCATTTTTTTGGTAACACTTTTGTTAACCCCTTTTGCCTTTGCTATAAATTTATCTTCTACTTCCAAGGCATACATTTTTGATCGCAACCCTACAAATTCCTTCAACACTTTACCATTATTCTCGTCTTTAAAAAAACCTAACTTCTTTTTATTTATTTTTGGATAATCGTAAATATTATTTTCTGGATAGTCTGATGTATCAAAATAGTGAAGTAGGTCAGGTTTTATATCCTCATACAAATTATCTGTAAAAATTTGATATATCAAACTATCGGTATCGGTGTACAATAACTTAATTTTGTTATTAAACTTTTTAACCATGTAGTTATAATGAAATTCGTACATAAGGGTCTTAGATATATCTAAAATACAAAATCCTAAATAAATTGGCTTATCATAAATTAATTTTGTTTTTCGTAATTGTATTGCGACTAAATGTTCTGAAAATATTGATAAACTATGGAATTCTGGTTTTGCAATCAATTCCTGAGCACCTAAAACTTTACCACGATTATCCCAGTGAGTAAGTAGTTTAACGTTTACTCTTTTTTCAATATTTTCCATTGTCTTACCGAAGACAGAATTGTTCATTAATTTAAAAAAGTCTTTTTCAAAGTTTGATTTAGCTAACGTTCTCAAACTAGTGTTTAAGTCTATGTATTTCTTTAGCCAAGAACTCTGTTTAAATTTTAAAATTCTATGTACTTTAATTAATTTAATTCCCATTTCAATGCATTGTTTTAAATTCCTGTAGTGAATGATGTATTTATTTTTATTATTTAAATTAGGAACTAATTTAGTTTCTTTAGTATTACCCACACATATGTTTTCAGGACATAATGGAAAGTCAGAATGCAAATTATGAAGTTCATCAGGATATTCCAAATCAACTTCTAAAACATAACCAAAATCAGACGTATCCAACACATTATAATCTGTATTACAATTTATCCATTCGAAACCACCAACAGGAAGGGATTGGGACATTGCCCAACCATATAAATTATTCGCATCAAAATATGTTAGATATGAATTAGGTTTTTCACCATCATAATCCTCCATGAATTTATTATTTGCTCTAGCAAAACGATTGCTACACTGAGATACACCCCCTCTAATACCAGCTTTAAAAAAAGCAATTTTGTCATAGTCCGTTAACAATTCTAATTCTATTTTCGTAAATTTTAACATTGCATCCCAACTTAAACCTGGAGCAGTATAGTAATGGGCAGGATCTAATCCATAAGTTTTAATACATAGCTTTCTGAAGTTTTCGAATACATCGGTCAAAAGTAAAACATCAGTTTTTAAATACAAATCGGAATAATCAGACATACTACTACACTTAAAATGTTGCCAAATATCTTTTGCATGATTATAATCATCATTTGAAATATTTGAATCTGTGAGTGAACTATAAAACTGGTGTTGATCAGGAAGTGACGGATGTTTCAAGCAATCACTATTACGCATAAATTCATAAGGATAAATACCTTTCCGTCTTAAACGTAAAAAATCTTCATTATTAGGATAGTTTCTTTTTAGTTCTTTAAACTGATCGTCATTAAGATTTTTACCTAGCTGATCTAAACTACATGATAAAAATTTCAATGAATCTACGAATCTTAAACTTACAGGTTGATTATTTATTGTTAACTGTTTTGAAAATGATATGTATCGTTCTTTATTTTGTGGAATAACTTCAACTTTGCCATCATCGAGGTTTAATGCATGGACAATAAAATGAGCATCGTAGTGACCGAGGTTATGTAAAAATATTGGAACATAACGAGGGGTTCTGTACTTAGAACTACACACTTGATGTGCAACACCCCTAAAACTGCCAGTGTACCAATCAAAATCGTAAAAAGGATCTTCATTTAACTGAGTTTCACAAATATGACAAATGTTTGAATTTGAAATTTTAATTTTATCTTCATCTGATAATGGAACGGGACATTTTTGGAAACAATTTTTTTTAACTATTGTTTTCACATCTTCACAAAGGCGATTCATAAACACTTGTGCACAGTTTGGCCCACTATACGTCTCATATTTTGATAATCTGTCATCATATGAACATTTAATGTAATATCCGAAACTATACACTTCATGTTTTTGAATATTAATTGTACTAGGCTTGGATGGATCGTTACTACATGATTCTATCGGGTTCAAAAATGCTTCAAAGTCTGCATAAACCACAAAGGGCATTTCCAACTTTTTCACGAATTTATCAAATTTTATTTTATTATTTGATGTTGCTTTACCGAACCAATCCTTTTTGGAATCCTTACCGTTTGGTAATTCCGTACAAATGTGAGCGCAATCATATTGTTGATGGTTATTAAGTCTTTCCTCTGATGGGAAATGAAGTAAACATGAATCGCATATATAAACTGCGTGATGATTACTCGAGATTTGTGAGCTAACTAACCGCGATAACTTTTTAATATAACAGTAATGATTGTTAGTACCATTCGATAAATATAGTAAGTTGATATGATTAGGTGTACGACATTTTGTTAAATATAAAGGACCTACAACTGAATTACACTTTTTTTCTTTATTATACTCTAAACCAAAAACATTTATACTAATATTGTTTAATTTCTCTACTTTTGATATATCTACAATTTTAACCGGAAAAGAAATACCAGTAAATTTTAGTTTATTTTCATGAATTGCGTATGATGTTACACGATCTACACTTTTACATACAGGATATAAACCGGAGAGTAATGCCCATTTGAAACACATATTATCATTATTTTTAACATTGATTACAGCTTTTTTTAATTTAATATCCTGAGGAAGATCGATATATGAACTACCACGTAAGGGGTTGAATTTGTTAACATTCATATCTATGTATTTAATTTGATTAAGACTCCAACCACTATCTTTTTTTTCAAATTGCCAAATTTTACCAACAACAGTGTCTATTAATGATGAAAAAAAAATATTTAAGTCATCACCCTGACAAATTATGTAATTAAACGTTTGAAAATCAAATGTATTTTTAATATCTTTAGTTTGTTGTATGAAATCAGCATGCAATATAAAGTTTATTTTAAAAATTGTATGTTGTTGAATACATTCATTGATTAAAAATAAGATATCAATTTTTAATGAATTTAAAAACGATTCCGGTGTTTCAAAATATTGCCCCGATTGAATTGTTTTACTATTAATTCTATATGTTAAAATTCGGTTGCCAAAAGCGGTTTCAACAACTGTAACATTTGCTAGTGAATTATGTGATTTTAAAAGATTATTTTTGTGAACATTGCTTTTTAAATGGTTATTTAGATACCTTTTATTAATAAAAACATGACATGTGTCACATTCCACCTTATTGTTGTCCACGTTATTCGTTTCAGTCGATGATGTAGAAGCTCCTTCATCAAATTTTGCTTTCTTGGGAACCTTATTTTCGTCTGTAGTGATACCTCGTTTGATACCTCTTCCAACTTGTGGTTGACTGTAACAAAACAGCAAGAAAATTATTAGACAAATCTTAAAATAAAACAATACAACAATAATCTTTCTTATTGAGTTTGTACTTCTAATACTTACATCAACGCTGTTTCAACCATCGCACAGTGATTATACAACTCATCATCATACAATGAATCAAACAGTTCACACTTCTCCATTTCATCACAAACTTTAGGCAGCTCCTGATCGAATTCGTTGATGAATAGTTCCATATTCTCTTCCATGGGTGCGGAAAAGAAAGCACTGGTACACACTTCACTGAAGTTTTCCATATTTATAGCAAAGAAGAAA
Source organism: Tholera decimalis (assembly GCA_943138885.2). Classification (NCBI taxonomy): domain Eukaryota; kingdom Metazoa; phylum Arthropoda; class Insecta; order Lepidoptera; family Noctuidae; genus Tholera; species Tholera decimalis. The sequence continues at coordinate 35,905,387 of OW964549.2, read as the reverse complement.
TTAGGTAGCACAGTAAGTAACAGTTAAGTGTTGGTAGACCAACTGATACCCAATTTCAAATAATGTTCAAGATTTCAAATAATGTTCATTATATAGAGTCTAGCAAAGGATTAAAAAGTCAGGTAGAATCTAATGAGTACACAGAAGTAATTTAAGTAAACAGAATCACATTCACTAATCAACTAATGGGTGTCATTGTTAAAAAAGTATTTTTTAACTTTTTCACTTTCTGCTATTGTCTTTGTAATGTTGTATACGAGCCCGTTTGTGCTGTCGTAGATGCTATCCTTATTATTCTTTACATAATATTTAATCCTCGTGGTAGCGTGTTTCCAATGATCAGTAGTTGGAATCTTACATAGCTTCTTCATATCGTACATTTCAATTTTTATGAGATGCGTCGCTTGGTCTCCGTCGTCAGAATTACTAGAAATGTATGATACACCATCTCTAGCGGCTCGTGCCACGGTTGACGATAACAGTTTCTTCTTTTTTATTTTTGGTGCCACTTCAAAAAAATGATCAATCGGTTGTGATTTCCTTTTTCCACCATCGCATGTGTTATTAATATCGATGTCATCGTTCTCTTCTTCATGTTGAGGGGAGAGCGGTGAGTAGTAATACTGTTTATAGGTATTTTCATCGAAGTTGAATGATTTCTGCAACAAGACAGTTATCATGTTAATATCAATTTGTTTACACTTAATCACACACGTTAGGAAACAACAACAAGAATACAAGTAAGTTTGTCAATAGAATAAACACTTACCTCCATGGCCATTGATGCGTTGAAGTAACACAAACGTAGTATTGGTAGACGTATACAATCCACTGCGGTCAAACGACCATAGACTGACTGCATGACTGCAATGTACGATCTTATATAGCACCATTCTTATCTAAAACAAATTCCTAAATACAACGAAACTGATTGTAACTCTATGAATCACCAAAATTATCTCACGTTCCTCCGGAAACTGATAGTAACTCTATGAGTCAACAAACTTATCTCACATTGCTGGCATCAACCTGTTTTGTGAGTGCTACAAAATAATGCGATTTAATATTTACAAATCACTATAATTGAACATTCCTATGACAACCATTGAATAGATTGGTAGTGTAATAATATGCTATATCATGGATACACTAGAAGTACAAAAACATCTGAAAAAGATTCATCCCAGTCTAGAAAATAATGTTTATGCTGCTAATAGACTCCCTATGTATGCCCATGCACCAACGTATATAATATGCAATTTGGATGCGGATGATAAGCCAGGTTCACACTGGGTAGCTGTACATATCGATACGAATGGCATCGGTCAATATTTTGATTCGTATGGGCGAACACCTGCGCGATATCATCTCGAGTTTTTGAAAAGGAATTGTAAAAGATGGGGCTGGAGTATTGATAGGATTCAGAATGATTGGACTTCAGTTTGTGGTGAATATTGCTTAATGTATTTGCTATATAAGTTTCAGGGATGTTCAATGCATAGTTTTACAAACATATTTACAGGGAACACACTGTACAACGATATTTTAGTGGATGAGATGTTCCACTCATATTTTGTAGATAAAAATAAAATTTGTGAATGACGCATGTGTTTTATTGATCCCGAATAGCAAAGTAAGCAATGGTTTATGAACAATAAAATGATACAGTAGCAGTAACAATGAGTAATACATGCATACATACATACGTCAATGCAATCGTAATGAGGGTGCGTGGCCGGGCGCACGGACAATAGATAAGAAAAGGCGAACAATGAAAGTCGATAACGAGGGTACGGTGTCACCGGAAATGAAACAGATTGTTGCTAATTGATTTCTGTATCTCCGGAACCATGCATCCTACGCGAAAACGGATTGCAGAAACGTGATCAGCGGACCCCAAAACCTTTTTTTTTTTTTTTTTTTTTTTTTTTTTTTAGTTTTGAAACGCCCTGGACCGCGATTGCGCCAGAACCGGTGAGCCACGGGATTGGTGCGCCAGAACCGGCAAATCACTACTACTCCCGGTACCTTTGGGTATGCAGACGACAGCACAGTTTCTGAAAGATATGAGTCCAGCGCGCGAGCTGGTGGGTCACAGATCCAGTCTCTCAGTGAGGACTTGGTTGGGCGCTTGAACTTGTCCTTGAAGGCTGTCTCCAAATGGGGCGATGCCAACTTGGTCAAGTTTAATGCAGCTAAGGCCCAAACGTGTCTCTTCTCCGCAAAAAGGAGTCAATTCGAACCGGCTCCTACTTTCCGGGGTGTAACCGTGCCGATAACCGACCATATCGCATATAACACTAACTTCTACCCTCAATTTTGGCCCGTTTATCGAGGCTAAGGCTCAACTAGCATCAAAAAAGTTGGGCATCCTAGCAAAGGTGAGACGGTACTTCACACTCGAACAGTTGAACTGCTCTCATATTTGGGATGGATCTGCTAAATACCAACTGGACGCGCTTGAGTCTATCGAGAAGCGGGCCAAGAGACTCATTGGCAACGATGCACTGGTCGAGTCAAAGCTCCAGAGCCTTGAACATCGACGACGAGTTGCAAGTCTATCGGTTACATTTCGGGGAGTGTGCGATGGAATTACACAATCTAATTCCACCAAGCCCGTTCCATCATCGGACTACGAGACAAACGGCGAAACGCCATCGTTACATGGTGGACATCCCACCCATACGCACAAAACGTTTTGGGAATACCTTCATTGTGCGTACGGCTAAGGAGTGGAATTACCTGCCGGAGTCTGTGTTTCCCGATAGCTATAACCTAGGAGTCTTTAATTTAAGAGTGAATAGGTTACTTTTAGGTAAGCGTGCTCCATCTTTGACCACATCATCACTTACCATCAGGTGAGATGGTGGTCAAACGGGAACCTATTTTTAATAAAAAACAAAAAAAAAGAGATATATAAGCTTTTTTATATACCAGGAATGGTGTTGCAATTTTTAAATGAATTATCATTACCTGTCACTGACGTGCCATCTTAAAAACGTAATTTAAAACAAAACAAAATTATAATAATAATTAGAAATTGTGTGCCTTGTACAAAAGTCTCATACCTACATTTTACTTTTAGCAGAATTACGATTTCAATGCACATGACAATTATTGACAATGATGAATGGAACCGCACGGTTCTGAATAGCTATGTAGGTAGATGCCATCTGACTAACGAACTTATTTGACGTTCTCAAGATTTTTAGTGCGTGCTACTTACTTCATGCATCGTTGGATCACCATACTTAATACTTGTTAATCTATCAGAAATAATGACGCATTCATTGATTGGATCCCTGAGTTTGAGGGCTATCTTGTGGCTGGAGATGACAGCCGTCATCTCCTGTTACCTTCCAACTTGACTATCGTAATTGATAGCTGATGTCCATAGCTTAGTAATAAAGTTATCGTTTTTAGGACGAAAAATTCGCAATTCAATTTGTTTTTATATGTTATTCCATTTTGAAAGAATACTGCGATAAAAAGAAAGGCAGTGCAAGTTCAAGGCTGTTTTGGCATTGCTTTTTAAATAATTTCTAACACCTCCCAAGTCCTAACAGCTTATTGTATAATACACAAATGAATGCAATCGATTGCATGCCTAATTCTACAATTATTCATTTAAGTATTTATTGCGTGTTCACTACGGAGCTGCAGAATATTTACACATTAGGTACATATGACGATATGAAGCAATATATCTAGAATTTCTTTCGAATTTCTAAGAATAATTATGCAATTTTTTCAGTTATGCCATAGGTCAAAAGGCTTTTCACGTTTAGTTTCAAGCCTCTTTAGATTTAAATGCCAGCAATAATTATAATTCATTTCAAATCCGAATCTAAAATCCTAATCTATCTATCTATGTATCTACTCCGTAGTTCTCAGGACCTTCACTTAGACCAACGCATCCATGACCTTTTGGAGTGACGTAAGACATTTTTTAACAACTTGTATAGCATAACAATTTATAAAATGACCATATTGATGAAGGATGACATTCTGATGCGAGCTCCACTTCTTTGTCATCGCGGACGGTATCCGTTTTATCCCGTCATCGTCATGTGTACTCCACGATCTTTGCATATTTGGTAAATATTTAAAAAGGTACAATTGTGGACCCTGTCGAGCACAGCAAACACAGTTTAATTATACAAACTTCTTTTAATTTATTGTTTGACGCATTGAATTTTATCTTAGAGGTATTCATTTACTTACGGTATAGTTACGTTTAATCTTTTTAATTTTGTATGTAAACAAATGGATCTCTGTTTCATTTACTGTAATTTTTTATTGACATGACTAGGGACTAGATGAATGATGAGGGATGCTGGTAAGTTTAGTCGATTTTTGTGTCGGACTGTTTCTTGTCTGTATGTCTTCTCGTGTAGGGTAAAAGTCTTTGTGTGTGTACCAATTTACAGATTTCTATTAGTAGTAGTTTGTATATACGTAGATATACCTATCTTAGATATACCTATCTTACGTTAGAACGTTTCGTTTTATTAAATAAGGTTGACACCTATCATTCTATTTTTTCTACGTTTACTAAAATTCGAACTATTGTTTTTTGAGCTTTAAATAGTTTTGGTGCGTCTATTTCCCCACATTATAACACCATAGTTTAGTCATACCGTCGTTGTCATACATGATATTATTATATAATTATATATTATATAGGCGTAGTACGTGACAAGCTGTTTGTATGTATTTATATCAGTATGGTATCCTAAAGGCAGAATTCAAGTTTAAGAAAGTAATGCCATGTGACCGCGGGTTAGCTTATAGACATTATACTAGGTGTGCCCGTGACTTCGTTTGTGTGGGAGGTTTTTCCCACGTAAAGAACACTCCCGCATGAAATCCGGGATAAAAACCCATTAGCAGCCTGTAAATGTACTTTGCCCTATAATCTCCTCTATTTTCCAGCAAAATTCCCATTAAAATCGATTCAGCCATTCCAGCAAAGACCTAGGTTCAAACAACAGTTGCAGCTTTCATTATTTTAATAAGTATAAAATGATATACCTATTGCTAAAATGTTAGGATGAAAACAAAGTAGTAAACCTGGGTAATTAAAACGTTTTTATTGCCCTGTAAAGATAGTATATTCCTCTTGCGGTTTGCAATATGATTGCTAAATTCTTGGGCTCATTTCGTTTTCATTTGAGATCGAAGTCTTCTTAAAAAGGTCTTATCCGGGTCGGCGTCAACCAGTTTTTTTTCTATCCTCCTTCCCCCCTCAAAAACATTGAATCTCTTATAAAGACTCATAGTGAAGGGTGGCAAAATTTTTGTATTTGCCCAGAGCATCAAAATTTCTAGATCAACAAATATCGATGAGATGATGAAAAACATAACTTCAAAAATCTTTTCAAAATAAATACACAATTAAAAATCAAAATTAATTTCACTAGGGTAAATATGAACCAAAATTGGACTGTAAGCATTTCCGACACAACTTACATAAGGCCATATACTTAATACATCAAACAAAACCTCGATATAACGGTGTCATTCGGGTCTTAGATAATTATCATCAAAAGGTGTTCGGTCTACACTTCATGCATACGTAACAGTTGATAAAAGGGCAACGTATTGTGCAAGGTTATAATCCTAATGCATACCTATTATGTAAATTGTATAAAAATAGATTTCATACACTTAGAAGAACGCTCTTACGTCAGTTTGGTTCTTACGATTTGCCAGTGAATGGTATATATTACTGAACTAAACCGCTATTATCTAGGGTCTGATGTCGCTCGTACCTAAATGATAAAATATAATATTATTTTATTTATTTTTGGGACAGACAAATTTTCGTTGTTTTTTTTTTTTTCAGAAAAATCTTCAAGTTTAATTACAGTATCAAGTTAAACTTGGCCATAGAAACCATTTAGGTTCCCCGAAGCATGATCCTACGACGCACCTTTTTCGAGTTAGGAGCTTTCGATTTTTATATTTTTTTTAAACGCTCTGTATTTCCAAAATGGTATTGCTAGTTTGGGTATTTTTAGGGACAGGGAACTTTGTCCAAGTCCCCTCCCCCTAAGAATACCCAAGCTACAAGCAAGCTACAGCAAGCGACCGACACTTAGAAATTTTTTCGAATGATTTTATATAAGTATCGTTGGTTTTTTTAACATCTTCACATCGTTTTCGTCTATAGCAACAAATTCTTTCCTGAAGAGATTTTCATCTGAGATGCCATTTTGGAAATACAGAACGGTTTTAAAAAAAGTTTAAAAATTCAAAAGCTCCTTTTTTTTATTACGAATGAGTCCACTCTTGACCTCGATCACACCTGATGGTAAGTGTAAGATGAGGTCTACGATCGAACATTCGAGCCCAGAAAATGCCTATTCACTCTTGCTTTAAAGGCTGACGGGTCATATGTGGCAGGGAACACGGAAGCCGGCAGAGAGTTCCACACCTTGGCTGTGCGCACAAAATCCTATCTCGGAAACAGCGGCTTGTCGTAGGGCCATGCTTCTCAGAACCTAAAAGATTTATATGTATAAGGTCAACCCGATACTGCAATAAAAGTGGTACATATCAATTTTACTGTTTTTTTCCGAAAATTTGGTTAAGTTAAAAAAATATTCGAGGGCTATTTCTCGACAACGGTGCGTCGTAGGACCATGCTTCTGGGAACCTAAATGGTTTCTATCGTCAAGGCTAACCCCAAACTGCAAGAAAATTTTAAGATTTCGGAAAAAAAAAAAAAAATATTTCTGTTTAAAAATTTTCGCTCCATAGTGCCCCTAAGGCTACACTCCAACCGGTTTTTGTTTTTTTTTTTCTACTTAAAATTATTTTTCTTTCGACGATTTCTGCCCGTTTGCGTATTTTTGCAACCTACTCATATCATTGAGGTAATATGTACTACGCATATGTCCCTTCTTTGGCATATTGCGTTAAGTTGTTGGGCTCCTTAGTAGTCCAAGTGTCTGGCAGTTTGAGCATTTTATGCGTTGTACGCAAACGTCGTACCTTAGTATTGTTCGTCAAATCGTCGAGCTCCTTGAAGTTCTAAGTTGAGCTATACGTTATCTAACAAATTCCTGCATTTCCGGACAGGCTCTTTCAAATCTGCACGCATCTTTCCTCAAAAGATCACCTACGAGGTGATATATTACCAGTACAGATTGTAAGGACTTCAAGAGACTTTGATCGAAGCAAACTCAGAGGGAGATTGCTTCGATGTTTCTTCTCAAGGTCAGCTGATGAAAGAGATAAAATAATGTGTGTTATTAAATCACCAATTTTCAAAATAAAGATCATTTCCCGACGCAAAAAGAGGGATTTTATAAGTTAGATAGCTATATGTGTCTGTGTGTCTGTCTGTGGCACCGTAGCTTGTAAGTGGGCGAACCGATTTCGACACGGTTTTTTTTAAGCAGGTTTTCCGGCCGTGATCCTTAGATATGTTTTAATCTATAAGGACCGAAACTCCTCCGTACTATCTTTGACAGCCGTAATAGATAGCCTGAAGCCAGAAAATGTTACACCAGTGTTGTCAAGGGTTACCGTATTATCCAGTTACATGATTGTGGAGGTCAGATAAGTATTCGGTCCATGTAATTGTGTAATGTAATGCTGGACTTAAATATGGTTGGGAAAAGGCTGCGGTCGCTCGTATTATCTGCAACAATCTAATTTAGTGGTCAAAAATAAACGTTATTATAAGAAAAAGTACTTCGTGTTAACTACCAACAAATATAATCTATTAATAAAGATCAGTGTTTATATGTTTGTCCTCGATACGTCTTGGATCAAACTGTAATTAAACTTTGATTAGGAGAGAGTGTTTTGCTTTAGACTACCTCCTACTATCACTATTTTCTACTGTATTTGGTACCTTAGCAAGAAGAAAAGCTCACATTTTCCGAAAAAGGAATCATTGTTTTAATATTTAATTACACAGTTTCATGATATAAATAAAATTTTACATCATTTAATTAATATTGTGAATTGTGCCTACACATAAATTAAGCCCTATAGCAGATGGGAACCTGTTAAACTTCACAAGTTCTAGCATCGTCTCGAGTTTGCTGATGTAACTCGGAGATGAGCGGATTTCGACACCGGCCGGTGTCCCCCCAAGGTCGGCGATCACCATTCAATACCTGAGCCACACTCGTGCGCACATCAGTACGGGAGAGCATACAGCATGGACAAGACTTTGGTAGTGTTTGCGTGCCTCTGCGGCTTCGGTGAGTACCAATATTTTTTATAACTTTTCATATTAAAGAAAAAACTATGTGAAAAAGGTAGCAGTCCTTTTTAGCAATAAATAGTTTTAATATTAAAAGTTTTCTTCCAAGGAAAGCTGTTAACTACATTTTAATAGGCCGTGATACTTAGGCACGTTTCAGTGCAAGCTCTGTGCAATATAATCTCGCTATCATACAGTCAAATGAGCTCGTTTTCCCATTAATTAACTAATTACATTTACCAGCACACGTGTCCCATACATATTTAATTAAGGGTAAATAAATTGCCTACTACCTGTAATTAATCTAAACGGGTTTTTAACACGGAATTGTTTTGCCGCCTCACAATGGATAAGATTCAAGTAGTAAACAATTGTTTCATGCTTCTTACCAATTTAATTGACTAATTAAACAACTTGGTCCATGAAAGAATGTAGGTACTCTACTTAGAACTATTTTTAATAAAAATAAAGTTAGCTTTTCATATGTACTCTGTTGTGTTCTTGTCTGGGCTCAAATCAACTCCGCCTATCAATTTAATCGCCATAATTAATTTTGCCGTATAATTTAATAATGAGATAATTTATTACGGCAAATATAACTCGCCTAAAATTTTGGTTCGAAACCCTTATTTGCATGAATCGAATAAAGGGGAAATAATTCCATCCATGATATCAGTATTACATATGCACCCTTTTCAAGATGGGTATTATCTGTCATCATCTAAGTATGCTTTGGTAGTGAAAGAAGTGCAGACCAACTTACAAACTTTACTTGACGAATCTGCTCGAATTTTTAACGTTTATATATTTCTCTGCTACGCAGGAGCCCACGAGATTAGATAGAAGCGTAAATATTTAGCTAAGGTTCTAAAGCAATCAATCGAATAACGTTAAGTTCTGTTAATAAAATAGGTTACATTTTATCAATTTAAATTCTGATGATGATGGTTTTTAACCGACTTCTGAAAAAGGAGGAGGTTCTCAATTCGGATGTTTGTTTTTTTTTATTGTTGTTCGGGCATAGCTCCGTCGCTTGCAAACCGATTTAAAAAATTCTTTTTTTGTTGGAAAGGGTATACTTTCCAAATAATCCCGTGAAAATTTTATCGAAATCGGACAAGCCGTTTCTGAAAAATAAACAAAAGTCTAAAAAAAATATTTACATTGATGATATTTTCGTTTACTCTGCACTGTGTTTTTTGTTCGCGCGTTTTTAGTTTTTTGTAGTTGACATTTTGGCTTTTGTAACTAGATTAATTACAAATTGACCCACTAAAAAGCGCGAAAATAAAAACTTTTTTGCAAAAAAATAAAACCGACTTCGAAGTTGGTTTTATTTTTTTGCAAATAAGTTTTTATTCTTACTTACATCATGCATCACGCAAACCTTCGTTTCAATGTATTAGGGGCAATTCGTTAAAATATTCCAAGAGTCAAGAGTTCATACGGCCAACCATTGCCTAAGTCTTATCTAACTTTCATATGCCTCTCCATAAAACCTAAGACGTCTTGTTTGTAAAACTAATAACAGGTTTATTACGCTTCGTAGTATTTCGAAATATTTTGATTTCTTCATATTTTCTCCTTGCTATGGCGTAAAACGCCGAATTTTAATCAAACCGTCGTGAACTTGAATTCTAATAAAAATAATGCAACTTAGGCTCATTATGAACTCCAAGGTCAGAGGAAGACGACGCATATACAAAATTAACTCGCTTAAAAATTCGCTTTGGAAATCCTTAATTTATTACATTTCATTATATTTACCTGCTCGAAGAGTTGAGACGCTGGTTAGGATCTGTCAACATTACGTACATTAAAATAACATAACCACTTTCAAAAGGTCACTAAATGCGATAATAATATTGCGCATCATTAAACCTTTAAATAATTACGACCATTGCAAGGGTTATTTTTAGTTAGAATTAAATGGCAATGAGAAATCATAGTAGCAAATGATGCAAATAAGGACTTCTAGAATGAACAGTATTCATAAAGAACATGCTGCGCAATTTCCGATGTTTATTTTTGCACCATCGGAATTTTGCCGAAATGAAAAGTCAACACTCATACATACAGTAGGATGCTGAAGGGAGGTCTTAAGAATTTCACAGAATGTGAGTAACCAAATGATGCAAGACGTGACATATTACATGATGGTGTGTCAGACGTTCTGCTTTCACAGATTTAATCTGCGGAGCAAATCTGTACTTGTGTACCCCAACTAATGAACAGTTGACAGAATCTTAACTAGGAGGTTTCCATTAACAAAACATAACGGAATCATTTAGTTTTACCCCACATATACTAAAGTTGTCATTAACATTAACAATGCCAAAAACATTTACGGTAATTATCTACATGATAATGTGTATTCGGATGAGTCAAAATCTCATAATAGATAGTAATAGGTAAGTAAGTAGGCACTAGACTAGATTGTTAGCTTCAAGTCCATTGAAATTCAAACGACATACAATTCTTCTATTTTTGTCACAACAGATGAACACGCCATTATAATTTATGCTAAAAATGTCCGACTTATATTTATTTCTCAAATGTTTCCATCTTCCTGAGACAAAATATTTAGTGGCATTTACTTAAAATTTCTACAAGAGGATCATAATGTCATTTTTTCTAATCTGTCAACAGCGGTAGCCCAGTTTGGAGGCTTCGGTCTCAGCTCCAACCCTGCCTTCTCTAGGAACCAGAACCAACAGGCACCAAAGCAGCAGTTCCAAGAAAGACCCAAAGAAGTTGTTAACTTTCCTGGCACCTGCACTGAGCTGAACGCAAAGTACCCTGTGCCCGGCAGCTGTGACAGTTACGTCGAATGCATTGTAAGTATCGTAAAACAGTTTGCACGATTTTTAAGTTTCATCCATTTGAAAGTATTTTCAACCGACGACAAAAAGAGGAGGTTATCAATTCGACGCGTATATATATTTTTTTTTTAATGTATGATCATCGATTACTCGAAGATGGCTGAACCGATTTGGAAAATTCTTTTTTTGATTGAAAGGGTATACTTCGATATTGGTCCCATTTTTATAAACGTCAGGATCTGATGATGGGATCCTGGAGAAATCGAGGGAACTCTTCAAATATTATAGGCACACCTATGTCGTTTTGGGTATTTATTATAGTAACTTGTGCAGTTGCTCTCAAAAAGTACCATTTGAGGAAGTGGAACTGATGATGAAGACCACAGATGGCCGCCGAAACTACTCAATAATAAGTATTGAGTGGATTGCGATTCGATTACTTGAATATGGATGTTACGCACTTTATGCTCGTCACAATGCATATGGTGATGTAGAGCTGATGGTGAAGTACCAGGAGAACTCCTCAACAATTAACGGCCCAGCATTGGGAAAAGCAATATTTTGTAAAAGGTTATAAGTAGTTGATAATTAGGCTCTTGTAACTAGGTAAATTGAAAATAGACCAGCTAAAAAGAGTGAAATAAAAACTTTTTACCAAAAAATTAAACCGACTCCCAAAAAACACTGCAAAGTGAAAAATAACTTTAATTTCGGAAGTCGGTGCCAAAAACGAAAATACAAAACTAAAGACACCGACTACCGAAATTAAAGTTATTTTTCACTTTGCAGTGTTTTTTGGGAGTCGGTTTAATTTTTTGGTAAAAAGTTTTTATATTATATTAAGAGCGCATAAATGCTCGAAATAAGGTTTGATCAATATACATTCAGACATTAAGATGTGAATCACATATTCAGACCGACATATATGTATAGTAGACACACACACACAACTACACCAGACTCCGCGTTGTATTTTGATCTTAGACTTCCCAGACACATCAATTTCCATGTATATGAATCTCTACGCTAAATTATTCAGCCATGGTCGTGTATATGGGAAAGTGTTGACACAGACCGGGATCTTACTTTTAAAATAGGTCGTGACTGCATTAAAATCTGCGAGTACTACAAAGTCACTGACATAAGCCTCATTCTTTTGTGTGTAATCATGCGTGTCTTCTCATGAATAATTCACTTAATAATCACAGATTCTGATAATAAAGTTCGCGTTATTTGTTGAACGTGATGCGAATGTGAGATTTGAGATGAATAGCCAAAGTGCGATTATTATTTTAATTTTATCACACGATTTGTGACCTTGATTATTGTAGATCTATTCTTTACAACTAGTATATAATGTCATCTTTTACAGACCACCCTTTGCTATAAAGCAAATTTCACTATTTCATAGTTTTCCGTTACAATACCTAATTCATCAGTTTTTAATGAAATTAATTTTCTGTAAAAAAAAACATCAAATTACTCCTCCCGCATCCTCAGTCTGACACTCCCTTCAGAAGGGAGATTCAGACTTCTACAGACAAAAAACTCACTTTGTTCCTTCAATTGCCCTTATGTACCGGGGCCGGGGTATCTCGTTAGATCATTACCGCAACAAACACTACCTCGCCAATATCAACAACATTTGAATCACTTAATTAATTATAATAATCATCTAAAGATATCCATTAAAAATATGGAAATTGTGACATACTTAGGAATGCTGAAGCAAATAATATTGAATTTATTACTAATAAAAAGCGGTTGACCCATGACATTACACATCTAATAAAATAAAATGCAAACATTTTGACCTTTATTAGGCCAAGTGGAAGGTTGGCTGTATTGCATCCTCTTGTGGATTAATGCGGTCACCTTCTGTTTGGACCTCTAATATACAATAACAAAAAACAGAATATCATCCGCCTGTTCTAATCCTAATACATTTGGGATCGACGTAGAATATTCTTCTAGATAAACCATCTATTACAGTTAAACCTGGTTAAGTGGGCCCACAATAACTGAGAAACCTTACTGATAATTGCAATGAAATCCCGATATCTTTGTATTGAAAGACTTCTGTTACGAGGAATTTTAAAAACCTTATTCATTGTGATTTGATTTCTTAGATTTTCAACCGACGACCAAAAGAGGAGGTTATCAATTCGACGCGTATATTTATTTTTTTCTCTTTTTTTTTTTTTTTTATGTATGATCACCGATTACTCGAAGACGGCTGAACCGATTTGGAAAATTCTTTTTTTGTTTGAAAGGGTATACTTCAAAATTGGTCCCATTGTCACCAGGTCAGGATCTGATGATGGGATCCTGGAGAAATCGAGGGAACTCTTCAAATATTATAGGCACACCTATGGCGTTTTGGGAATTTCTTATAGTAACTTGTGCAGTTGCTCTCAAAAAATACCATTTGGGGAAGTGGAACTGATGATGAAGACCACAGATGGCCGCCGAACCTACTCAATAATAAGTATTTAGTGGATTGCGATTCGAATACTTGAATATGGATGTTAAGCACTTTATGTTCGTCACAATGCATATGGTGATGTAGAGCTGATGGTGAAGTACCAGGAGAACTCCTCAAAAATTAACGGCCCAGCATTGGGAAAAGCAATATTTTGTAAAAGGTTATAAGTAGTTGACATTTAGGCTCTTTTAACTAGGTAAATTAAAAATCGACCAACTAAAAAGAGTGAAATAAAAACTTTTTACCAAAAAATTAAACCGACTCCCAAAAACACTGCAAAGTGAAAAATAACTTTAATTTCGGAAGTCGGTGCCAAAAACGAAAATACAAAACTAAAGACACCGACTACCGAAATTAAAGTTATTTTTCACTTTGCAGTGTTTTTGGGAGTCGGTTTAATTTTTTGGTAAAAAGTTTTTTATTGTCTTGAGTCTTCGTAGCTCGTAGCAAATTCTCAGTAAGACCATTTATCAGGTTTAAACGAATTACGTCTTTTATGTTTCGAAATATTCCAATTTCTTCCGTACGTTTCGTAAAAGGAAACAATCGATACATCTTGAAGAGTTTTAGTGGGACCCTCTACAATTAAGACAATTGCCATTACATGGCAGTCTATATTGGGAAACCGAGTAAGCAAAAATCCTCAACTGAGAAACAATCCTAGATCCGTTAAACTCCCAGTTACAATGGTTTCAAGGCTACAGTAGTAAACAAGCTTCTGCACGCGACTTCGTTCCCGTGGGAGAGTTTTCCCGCATAAATCCTGATCCCGTGGAAATTCCTGGATAAAAGTAGCCTACGTGTTATTTCAGGATGTTACCCTTCTACTTACCAAATTTTATTCAGATCCGTTCAGTAGGGTTTGCGTGAAAGAGTAAATAACATCCATACAACTACATACACATCCATCCTCACAAACGCATTTATTATATTAGTAAGAACTAGCTGACCTGGCTTCGCGAACTTCGCACCACTTAAATTATTTTTAGTACTTTTTCACCGATACAAAAATAATTAATGAAATTGGTCCACCCGTTCTCTAGTTTTAGCGAAACTAACGAACACTTCATTTTTATACATAAGAAGAAGATAAGGATGTGATCATAAACGCTTGTGTTTTTGTTCTTAGAATGGAACTGCGGAGGAGAAGCTGTGCCCCGATGGTCTGCGCTTCAACCCTGAAGCTGTTGGATACCCGTGCCAATACCCCAACGAATATGCCTGCCTCGAACGATCCGCGCTACGTGAGTCTAATACGACTTTATATTTTTACCAGCGGTACTCAAACTTAGTTTTACGAAGCCGACAATGCCAGATTGTTGTTTATATCTACAAATGGAAAGGTAACATCGCTCGACCGCCAACTTCACGCCACTTGGTCGAAAATAAGCTATCACGAGAATCAGCACTTTTGTCTGCTCCGATCTGTTTAGGTTTAGTGTAAATTAGAACAAATAGGCGGTCCAGCGATTCTCTGAATTTGAGGTTAAATTCAAGAATCGCTGTTGAATATTCGATTAAAAAAATTACAACCAAAATAGAAAATAAAGGCACTAAATAACTTGAATATAAGGATAATTTCAAGTTTTGAATAAAAGTAGTGCCTGTATTATTTATTAAAAATATATGAGCTATATGAATTATTTATTTTTACATATTTACTTAACTGTTCATCTTTATACTCCCCATAGCATAAAAAACACTTAAAAAGTAGTTTTTGTTAAGTAAACAAAATTGCGGTTAAACGATTTTAGCTTTTAGCTTGAAACAATATCTTTATTTTGCAAATTTATAATTAAAATACATTTTTACACGTATGTTTTTCAGTAAATTTAAACTATATGAGGCCGGCTTTATTATAGACTCAATTTTCTAAGCATCTCTGAATTCCAAATTAGTTTCATTCTCCCAGAAATAAATATTTGAACAATAGTGGAATTGATTTACCTTGAATAGTTAAATTTTATGGGCATGTTGAACTATTCCCGATGATTCTTCTTATTGTATTTATTCTTTATAACATATTTATAAATAAATGTTGAGCTTCGCAGACTACCTTATCCAACAACAGATCTTACTCTTCTTAGCGCTTGGTATCATTGCTGATTTTAGATTATACTGAGAAGTATATTATACTCAATTCTATTTCTGACACTAGTACGCAGCTAGAATATTTATTGCATATATATTATGTCACGTTTTGAAGGAAACTGATCAGTGAAGGCAAAAATGAAGAAAAACATCGAGTCGCGCTTCATTAAGAATTCAGTTGAGTTGTTTCTCAAAATGCGGCCATTTCTAGTTTTCGTTTTAATTATGACATTTTCAACCGGTATCACTTAAGTATGTGACATGACATTAACCAGTTGTTTTATTTCTAGCGGGTAATTCATTATATGACCTCAAGAATGGCTCAAGATCATAAATTCAATTCGACTTCAGCTTGTTTTGCTTAATCAGACATACGTTTGTGACAATAGAAGATGGTACCTATGTTTTAAGAATCTGTCTCGTATAGAACATGAGGACTCTCATAGAGGGTATTCTCCTTTACTAGGTTCACTCCTTCTTTAATCTTACGCTTTGAGAAAAGTGTGATATAATATATTGTGCGCTCAGCCAAGGTGTGAAATTCTCTGCCGGCTTCTGTGTTCCCTACTGCATATGACCCGTAAGCCTTTAAAGACGGAACGAAGGCATATCTCGGCTCACTCCATCGTAGACCTCATCTATCGTTTACCATTAGGCGTTATCGAAGAATTCAAGAGCAGGCTCACATTAATAAAAAAGAGTATGTGCAGATAGTTAGATCTCGAAATCAGAGGCGGTCCACAAACATATCATCGTAAGGACGAAAAATGGAAGACTCCTCTATTTCTCAGTTATATGCGTTCTTTATTCAGAAGTATCCAAAGTGATGATATTGACCACATAACACATTTCTCGAAAGTTTCCTTTCATCATTATGATGAAACAGAACTTATCCTAGCTGTTAGCGAAAGTCTCATAATCACCAAGTTACATCACAAACAGACGCACACAGACACTGCATGACAATTTAATAAGAAGTAATAATAACTATTTTATTTTATTAATTATTTTTTTATCATTCCAGAACCTGCTCAGCCAACTGACCAGTGCGAGCACCAGTTCGGTTACTACAAGCTCGGAGATAGGAGCAACTGCAGCTACTTCAGGAGCTGTGTCGCCGGAGTAGCATACGACTTCAAGTGCCCCGAGGGCCTGGCCTGGAGCTCCGCCTCATACCGCTGCGACTGGCCTGATGAGGTCGAAGACTGCGATGCTGAAGGTTAGAAATGACTTTATCTTACTTATCTCCCTTTCACTACCGGTCTACCAGACGCACGGCTGGGTACTATCTACACTTGGTTGATATATCGTCTTGTCGTACCAAGCGCTTTTCCTCCACATTTATTGTGCGCACGGGCAAGTTGTGGAAGTCTCGGCCAGCTTCTGTGTTTCCTGCCACTTATGACCTTTCAGCCTTTAAAGCAAGAGTAAATAGGCATCTTCTGGGCTCGCTCGTCACATCGTAGACTTCATCTAACGCTTACCATCAGGCGAGATCGAGGTCAAGAGCGGGCTCATCAATAATAAAAAAACTACTTTTGAGATAGAAACTCTTTGCAGCACTTCCTGCATCAAATCACCACGACTTGATGCAGGAAGTGCTGCTGAAGAGTTTATCAACAAACATGATGCACTTGGCACAGTGGGGGACAAAATAGGGGATATCCAGTTGTTAACCCCTGTCCCTCTTATCAGCGTTAATCAGCCAGTCAGACTGACAAGAGAAGATACTATTGTGTCTTGTCAGTCTGACTGGCTAAAATTTTACCATAGCCCGGACTCTTCTCTCACATCGGTACCGAAATGAGTCCGGAATATAGTAAAATCTCAGCCAATCATACTAATAATAAAGTAATAGAACCAGGTACAGGGAATTAAATTTAAATAAAATAATCACCTCTTATCAAAGACAAGTTTATATCTTCACGTATAATTTGCTAATTTAAATTTCAATTCAATATCCTTGTCCGTGACAACTAAAATTATACTATTTTTGGAGACCATATATAAATATTCATATTATCAACGAAAATCTCCTGATTTATCTAATTTTGTTGGCACACGAGGGCCAGATAACAAAAGTCAGCTCTTCATGAGCACACTCCATATTGAGCAAACATTTACCACTTATGAAAGTTGTTTCGTAAATTTCGATAGTAACAAAGGAAAGGACTTATAGGTTACGGCGAATCGTATAATTATATCTACAAATTCTTACGTTACCATTCGACCTCAATACTTTCAGCTTATGAATAATTGGCCTCTTTTTCAGCTTTCCTCGGCTTCCGCTGCCCGGAGGTTCCTATTTCCAAAGAGCTGGGGGCACCTGCGGGCTTCAGATTCTACAGGTATGTATTACATAAATACGTGCAATACTTAATATTTGTACAAAAGCCTGTATTTTATTAAAGTGATAGAGATTGAAATGCCAAGAACTGGTTACTAAATAGGCGACCGGTCAGTCGGCGTCAGCGCAGGCTTAAATGTCAGCAGATGAGCGGTGACCTTGCTTACATAACCTCGTTATTAAAAATACCAGCGGTTTGCTAACATCCTTCTATGATGTATGATAATATACTACCTACCTACATACCTACCTATACAGTGACTATACTACACATTCCTGCCGTGCAACTTTTTGTCTTTACAATATTTTTTGTCTTATTTTTAAAGTCGAAAAAATGTAATCTGAATACTACCTCAACCATTGCAATGTCAAAATTAATTAAATGGATGCATTAATTCGTACTTTGATGATTATAATAATAATATAAATTTAATACAAAAACGCAGATCAAATATTATTAACTAGCTACTAGAAGATCATATTTTGACAAGTCAACGGAGCCCATCTCTTAGGCCCTTGTTAACTATCATTACCTACTGTCTTGTAAGGTACCTAAACCTATACTGATTATCTGCTGTTAGGTACCTACTTTCTATATTAATTCTTCGAGCGGTTAGATATTTTATTAAAAGACGTAAGTTTCCGTTTTAGGGATTCAAAGTAAAACGACAGTTAACCCTTATAGTTTCGCTAAGTCGCTCCGTCCGCGGTTTACCTAAATCAGAGACGATAAAGAAGACACGAAGCTGCGATTTTGAAGGCTTTGGAAAGCTTTTTTTTGTTTTTTTATTTTAAAGATAAAAATAACTAAAATACTAACCATAACTAGCTGGCTAGTAATGTGAATTCTAACCATATTCCTGCAATATGGTTAGAATTCACATTACTAGCCATCTTGTTAACCCTTGAAGGGTTAACTTAGCTAAATATGCTTGTGTCTGGAGTGGGTTCACGGCAATAGTGTAATGGGTGGGGTTCGAACTCGTGACCTCTCGATCACAAGTCCGACACCTTATCCATTAGGCTATTGACGCTTAAAGATACATATATTTCATGCAGAAAAAAGGTATTTCATAAAATATTAGAAATAATGAAGATAAATAATTTAAGGAATTGGTTAAAATTATTTTCGAATTTCCAGTTCAATTTACGAAATACATCTAATTTATTAAAATCTCGTGTTTGTTATCGAATTTCTCCGAAATTGCTTAACCAAATTTTATGTTTTGTGTTTATTTGGTTTCTGTTGTTTGTGTTGGTTTGGTCGAAAGGCACTTTTTTCACTAGATATAATTTATATGGCAATACAACGTTTTTCCGGTCAGCTAATATAGTTATAATAAAATATGGATAATATCGAGTGGCTGTCTTTATGAACATACCGCAGTTTTTCAATTCAAATTCAATTTAATCATAAAAGTAAAAGATAAATACAACGAAGTCCAAAACAAACTATTACTGCATGTAAGATGTACAGGTAGTATTGCAAGAATTCCATAGCCATGATTTGCATTACGGTAAAAACTGAAATACTAGATGCAATAACTTGACGCTTTATACGAAAATTGACGCTAATAGTGCAATTTTTTTCATTGGACGTGATATTTATTTTCATTTCCATAGCTGTGGCACTTGTAATCTTTTGTGTTCAATGCTTTACTATTATTAAATCACTTTGTCAAATCAATTATTGTGAATGCAAGTAAGACTTATTATATCTGAGCATTGTGATGTGTTGTAGTGAAGCTACCACCCTATACCCTAGCACCTTTCATCTGGAAAAAATGAGACTAATATTAAGTTATCTACGTTTCAGATCCGATAACGACTGCCAGAAGTACTTCCTCTGCCTTGGTACAAAGCCTCGCGTGCTCATCTGCGGTAGAAACACCGCCTACGATGAGCTGACCAACAGCTGCGTGTCGGCTGAAGAAGTCGATTCCTGCCCCGTCGAGATCAGGACCGAAGCTGCCCGCGCCAGGGAGGAAGCCCAACAACTCCTCGCCAAAGAACTGGAGTTCAGCACCTTAAACACTGACAAGAGGCGATACTAATTAACGCTGATAACAGGAACGGAGGATAAAGAGCTGGATATCCTCTGTTTTGCCCCCCAACTGTGCCAAGTGCATCATTTTTGTGATAAACTCGCACCTTCTGAATCACATCAACACCTATGATGCCCAGCCTTTGGGTCATGACCGAGTCTGTCTCAAAAGTAGTTCTAGTCTAAAACTAACAATTAGTTACCACAGCGTCTGTGTTACCAAGTCATAGAATATACATGTTTTCAATTGTTTTGTATTTCTAATGTTTCATTAATTACATCCTGTTACCATTCCGCGTCAGGAGATTTTCACCGCAATTAAAATTGTAAGGAGCTAGATTAAGATTTGTCTTAAGTATAACTATTAAGTTCAAACTTTTACTTTATATAAATTAACACATATCACCATCTTATGTTTTAACATTGAACTTGTACCTTATGTAATTTCTGTAGACATAGTGTTCCGATACCAAAAACTATGGTATCAATAAATAAGTAATGTTGAATGTCTTGTTACAATATTACAATAAAATATTTCAAACTTGGAACGTGTTTTTAATCGCTAATAAATTTCTGGCAAACCGCAGTAATTCAACCCATAGTACAACTATTAATGAAAGTTAGTAAAGTAGATATCTAATTAAGATGACATATTTTGGTATAAAAAGTTATTGGAACGATGTAAGGTCACCATTCGGAAGTTCCTCATCACAAGGAGAACTACTTGAGAAAGCAACATGTTTTCTTACCTGTTTGTCGCCCTGGTGTTCGTAGCTGCATGTAAGTATCAATACAATAATTATCAAGTTCATTAACACTATCTGATTGAATTCAATTTTTTTCAACAAAACTATAGTTATGATCCCCATCATGGGACCCTATTTTTAACCGACTTCAAAAAAAGGAGGAGGTTCTTAGTTCATCTTTTTTTTTGATGTACGTTACCTCATAACTCGAAGACGGCTGGACCGTTTTGGAATTATTTTTTTTCGTTTGAAAGGGTATAACTTCCTAGTTGGTTCCATTGTTATGAAATCAGGACATGATGATGGGATCCTGGAGTAATCGAGGAAACTCTTCAAATATTATAGGCACTCTTCAAATATTATTATTATTTTTGGGTATTTCTAATAGTACCTTGTGCAGTTGCTCTCGAAAAGCACCATTTGGGGAAGTGGAACTGATGATGAAGACCACAGATGGCCACCGAAACTACTGAATAATAAGTATTTCGTGGATTGCGATTCGATTACTTGAATATGCATGTTAAGCACTTTATGCTCGTCACAATGCATATGGTGGTGTAGAGCTGATGGTGAAGTACCAGGAGAACTCCTCAAAAATTAACGGCTCTGCATCGGGAAAAGCAATATTTTGTAAAAGGTGATAACAAATTATTATTGTGAGTTACAAAAGCCAAATAAATTACAAACCGACCCACTAAATAGCGTGAAAAAAAAACGTTTAGCAAAAAATAAAACCGACTTCCATAATATCAAAACACTACAAAGCCAAAAATAACTTTAATTTCGGAAGGCGGTGTCAAAAACAATGAAAATTCAAAACCAATAACACCGACTACCAAAATTAAAGTTATATTTGGCTTTGTAGTGTTTTGATATGGAAGTCGGTTTTATTTTTTGCTCAAAAGTTTTTTATCGTTACTATATCAGGAAAATTACATAGTTAGCTATATGTTATGAAATTAACTAGGTATACAAAGTATTTGTTTGTGAAATCAAATTTGAAAACTAAGAATGTTGGAATATCTACGCAATTAATTAAATTAAATTAACTGAATATAATTTTGTATCGGTCTGATCAATGAAGTGATGTCTGCAGGGAGACAAATTATTCATGCAATTTTTTCCACCTAACAGGCAGTGCCCAGCAGCAGCAGGTGACAAATGAAAAACTGAATTCTCAGAACTCTATTTGCAAGAAAAGAAATGGTTATTACAAGGTGGACTCAAGCTGCGACTCTTATGTAGAGTGCACTGTAAGTACCCTATTACTCCACAGGCGAATGGCTATGGTTCAATGAAAATATTAATAGTAGTAAAGAGCGAATGATGATGAAATAATCAAATGCTTGTGATAGCTTACTAAGCTTGCCTTATACTATAATTTTATATTTTATAAACAGCAACAAAGCTCTGAATTAAGGTTGCGTTTTTTTTTAAGTATTTATGTAAGTACTTTATTTAAGTTTTCATTAGCAGTAAAAATAATACAACTCTATTTTTAATTATAATGAATTACCTATTTGCACAGGAATACGTCGCAGAAGAAATGACTTGCCCCGATGGCCTCCACTACAACCCTGACGCCATATGGCCTGCTTACCCCTGTGGTTACCCCATGGACGTACCATGCGCAGGCCGGGGTGCTGCCCGTAAGTAACACGTGACTTATATGAACAACTCATAGACTAATTGAAACATTAAAAGAAATTTCAACGGAAAAAATCTGCACAAGTCAAGCATAGTAGTATTGTTGAAATAACGTTAAGAGTTTATTTTTGCACATAGCTGATACCATTACCTATGCTCATCAATTTATAAGACGTAACGACGATGAGTTGACTTGCACGGGATCAATCAATATTTTTAAGCCCGAGGCTATTCCAAATCAGATTCCAAAAAGAAGAAGACATATAGAACTTATTTCAATTAATTTCTTCTGATCCAGAACCAGCCCAGCCTACAGCTGATTGTCCCCACCAGTACGGTTACTTCGCATCGCCGGTCGCCAGTGACGACAACTGTGGCCAGTACCGCATGTGTGTTGCCGGCAAAGCGATCGAGATGGTCTGCCCAACTGGACTCGCCTTCAACCCTGACAGTGGCCGCTGTGACTGGCCCGAACTCGTCTCTTCTTGCAAAGTTAACCGTATGTATACTTACACATTATCCTAAATAATATTGCTTATACACTTCCAGAAAGACTTAGAACCCTTTATAATCCCGTGAAAGTCAAATGAACAGGTTGGTGCAAAGATCTAAGTACTATAAACTGTCCAAATGATTATTTCATCGTGTATTTTATGATAACTCCTGCCTATATTATTTATGTTTCCCTTGAAGCAGATAATAATAAGCATTATTTTAATGCCTTTCAGAGTTCCTCGGTTTCACTTGCCCACCTCCTCCCACTGACGGTCACGGCAACATGCTGGACACCATTGTTAACTACAAGTAAGTGAGCTACTTTTACTCGTACCCTTAAGAAAATCTGTGAATAATAATAGAATCTTCTTATTCTAAATCAGGTGGAAATTACTATTTATTCAATTACCGCTGGATCCATATATTGCATCTGATTGGAATAACTAATAGTAACATAACTACAATGTGATATCGTCTACGATGAAGCTTTGTTTTTATATGATTTTTAGCGTAATTTAACTAGCCATATCTTGTCCCACTGAAGGACGTAAGCCATGCTCCTCTTCAACCTTTTTTTTCTGCGTATTATATTATTATTCATTATTTGTATGCTTCTGCAGGTACCAAGGCAACTGTTACTACTTCTTCTCTTGCGAGAAGGGCCACGCTCGGCTGCTTTCGTGCGACCCCGGCCTGGCCTTCGACCCCGCCTCGGGCCGTTGCGTGGACGCTGACTACGTCACCTGCGACGTTCCTAATGTGACTGAGGCTGAACGCGTACCTCAATAAAAGCGTTACGTTGTCTCGTGTCACTTTGTTTCCTATGTATTTTATTTTTATTTAATAAATATTTTTTTATTTGTAATTCTATTCCGTGTTCCTTATTTTCTCTGAAGTTGGGCTATTGACATAGTTACCCAATATTAGCAAGAAATCTGGGCGTTCTTTAAGTATTTTTTTTATTGATAATAGGCTCGCGTTTGACCACCATCTTACCTGATGGTAAGTGACAATGTGGTCGAAGATGGAGCAGGCTTGCCTAGAAATACTAAGTAACCTATTCACTCTTGACTTAAAGACTCCCAGGTTATAGCAATCAGGAAACACAGACCCCGGCAGGGAATTCCACTCCTTAGCCGTACGCACAATGAAAGTATTCCCAAAACGTTTTGTGCGTATGGGTGGGATGTCCACCATGTAACGATGGCGCATCGCCGTTTGTCTAGTAGACCGATGATGGAACGGGCTTGGCGGAATTAGATTGTGTAATTCCATCTCACACTCCCCGAAATGTAACATCTTATTTAGGTTTATGATTATAACATAAATATAAATTTTGACTTCATTAACGTAATAAAAACTAATATTATTTATACAATCATACAAAGATTCATTCATTGATAATATCACAGCTATTTGTCGATCGCCACTTTGTTCAGAAATTAAAGTAATTGAATAATAATTGACGGAAGATAATGAAGTATCAGGAAAATTACAAAAACGATATAGTATCAGTAGAACACTCTAAGTGCCTTGCATTACGATACGACAGGTACCTAGAGAGGAACCTGTTCTTATGAGTATATAACAATAATGGATAATATAAAGACGGACTTGTTTGTAAATAACTCAGGTCTTACTACAAACTCCTCCCAATCATATAGAATTTATAACCTCAAATATAGATTAGAGAAGGGATGATAAAATCCAGTGGTCGCCCAGTTGACCCGAGAGTTGTTTTGCCATATAAATTAATTCCAGTGAAAAAAACTTACGACCTATTCTCAGACCTACGAAATACACAAAAATGTGTCCAGCCGTTTGGGAGGAGTTTTAGAAGGAGGATTAGAAGATATCATTATTGTGCATTCCTTCTCCATATAAACTTGAACTGTGGCAAATTTCATTCTCTTCCGACCGTGTAATTTTCGTAAAAAGGGGTACAAAGTTTTGCATCTCGTATTAATATATTGATATAGTAAGAAGTCCGAGTATGAACATGGATAAGAGAACTGAAAAATTAATGAAACTATACAACGTGTAACGGTCGTAACGGAAACCCCATATCTATCTAAAATGGCTGAAAACAACATCTGGTATGGAGTCTCTATGCACAGTTTCAGCTCAAAATAAGGGACTCACAGAATTGATACCAAATTATCCGTTTCATATGTTTCTTGAATGCCAATCATAACACACGTGTCACAGCACTACGAGGGTCAATTACATTCTACGTCACTTGCCAATAATACGACGATTCTCTTCGTTCTTCTTAATTTGAACAGTTCTGTCTCTGGTATCATTGTATTGAAATTTCTAATAAGTTCCACATACGTAGACATAGGATTACAAAACCCTTGCCTTATTGTTTGTTATCATACAAAGAAGCCGTGCACTTATTCCCGTTGTCCCCGTAGTCCGTGTCCCCGTTAAAGGGGAAAAAGGGAATTTAATAAAATAATTAAAATTACTTCCCGTTGACCCCGTTGATAACGGGGACAACGGGAAGTAATTTGAAGTAATTGAACAGTTAGGATTTCACGTATCGTTGTCCCCTTTAAATTTTAATTTATTTACTAAATACCTTATTTATATTGATTTAGTTTTAAATGAAAGGGTGGAATGAAACACAAAGTATTTAAATGTTATACTTACAAAAACATAACCCATTAATATACCTATTTAACTATAACTGCTCTACTGTAAAGTTAGTCTGATGTCGCTTGGATAATTTTTCCTTTCCAGCGTCGATATATTATCATTTATTTCATTATTATTTTTAATACATTCGTAAATTATAAATACTTGTGTTGCAATCACATGTGTAGCTATTGCTTAGATATTATGTGCTTTTTTAATTTTATATGTAGTCCTTAGTTCCATTTCATTTGTATAGGTACAATAAATTATCTCTATTAAGGCACTTCTAATTTTAACTCAACGAGGACAACGGGCATAATTTGAAAAGCATATATTACAAGAAATTAACAACGGGACAACGGGAAGTAATTTTAATTATTTTATTAAGTTCCCTTTGTCCCCTTAAACGGGGACACGGACTACGGGAACAACGGGAATACACCCACTTGGTATGTATATACCCTTTAAATTACACGTTATAGATGGACCGACATGACAAGCAGTCGCCGTTGTGTATCAATCGCGCCTCAAAGAGCAGTCAGCCATGCTTTCCGGGGTTGCAGGAATTTTCTAACGAGGATCTGCGGTCCCAGAACGCAAGGGCAACTAAAGGAACAGGGTAGGTTTTTTTCACTCTCCTTTCCGCTCGACCCAGAGAGAGAGCACTTATTCGATGATATTTCACCCTCAAAAAAGTAATTTCGTAAGTATTACCTGAGTATTTTCGTAATCTGTTACAGCTACCAACATAGGTGTTGTGCGTTCGATTTGTTTTCGCAATCGCTTTCAGCAACTCTCGAAACAGAACCTAGAATTTCGTGATGGAATTAAATAAACATAAAATTATCAGCCTATCGTACCCACTGCTAAGACACAGACCTCCCTCTATGAGAAGGATTAGTAATCCAGTACGACGACGCGCGGCGGCCCCGTGTGAGTTGGTGGATCGAATATTCTAGACGCTGCTGTCTGAAACTGGTAACTGGTACCAAATTAAGAAAATAGGACAACATTCTCTCTTCCTATTGTCTTGTAGGCTATTTATTTTTAGGTAAATACATATTGGAAATGTATATACTCGCATCGTTCATATTTTATTTGTTTAGAATAAATTATATCTACTTACAACATTATTTATAAGCTTTTTATTAGGTACTTCAATGAAGTAACTACGAAACTTATTAGTGGGCATTGTAAATACATATTTTAGCTAAGAGTTGATTTATTAAAACTATGCCAAATATGAGGGTACATAGACTCCAGCATTGGTGTAACGGAAAGAAACCGTGTAAAATGGACGTGTGGGCACAACAGTTTTAGGTACAACATCATTTTACCCTCCTTATTACATGGTAAAAGGGTGTGTGGTGTGGGCGGAGGGGCCTGTGGCGCGCCTGCCAGCAAGGCCAAAAAGAAGAAAAAGAAGAGGAGCACCAAACCTGCCGGGGAAACCTCGCCTCCCCCGCAGGCTAGTAGCTCCGCGGCCGACTCCCGGCCCAGGACCGTTGCCGAGGGAATGGAATGTTAATAATGCTCCAATTCCATTTTCTCCAGGGCAACATCAACCACTGTGCCAGAGCTCAGGATCTCCTACTCCAGAGCATGGCACAGTGGTCGATTCACGTGGCTGTGGTCGCCGAACCGTACTTCATCCCCGCCCGTCACAACTGGCTGGGATGCGCTGACGGTTCGGTGGCCATTATTGGCGAGACTCTGACCGACCCGTCTCGGGGCCGCGGCTGGGTTGCTGCGGTCTCGGGTGGCATCGTCATTGTGGGGGCGTATTTCTCTCCCAACAAGAGTCTCGCCGACTTTGAGGGTTTCCTTGTCGAGTTGGGCGCCGTCGTAGGCCGCCAGCACCCTCGTCTCGTTCTGGTGCTCGCGGATCTCAACCCAAGTCATCGGCGTGGGGATCTCCGGTCACTGACCCTCGGGGCGAGGTGCTAGAAGAGTGGGCGGTGACGACCGGTCTGGTCGTCCTGAATCGGGGTTCGGAATACACGTGCGTGCGGCAGCGGGGCGGGTCGATAGTGGACGTCTCATTCGCTAGCCCCTCTGTCGCCAGCCGAGTCCGCGACTGGCGTGTCGCCGTGGAGGTGGAGACGCAGTCGGACCATCGGTATACCCGGTTCGACGTCTCTGCCCAGACCGCGAGCGGCCGCCATCCAACAACCCCGATTAACGACGGCCCGCGTTAGGCGCTTAAGCGCATCGACAGGGAACTACTCGAGGAAGCTGCATTAGTCCAGTCCTGGACCTGGGAGTCGACGACAGTGTTGCCAACTATACTATCACCTCTGTAGCTAGATCTTTTGCAAAAAGTTGCCAGATTCCCACATTATCTAACCCCAAAAAGTAGCTAGAAGTTGCTAAAGTTAAAAAAAAACTAAACTTAACGTTAAAATCGTTTTTCTACATTAAAACTAATGTGTGTAATGGATAACTTTACTTTGGTAATATATTTACAGGTACATACTTATGGTAAAACATTATTAATATAACTCAATCTAGGGAAGATGATGTAGATGGTTGTACATCCTGAGAATCCAGGGATTTTGTGTATTTCTCCACGGTTCCCATTTGTTGGAGAACTGTTAAAGGTAAGGTACAGTTGAAGCAACATTTGCCTTTTTTCCTGAGCGATTCTCTTATACATAAAATAGAATTTAGAGTTATCAGACTGATTCGGTTTCTCTGCTTATTTTTAACTAGATTCATTTGGAGAAAAACCTCTCAACCTCTGCATTTGAGTGTGGAAGTGAAAGGCAAGATATAGCCAGTTCACTTATATCTCTATATGTATTATCACCACATGCATTTTTAAAGTGTCTGACCTCCACTCAAAATTTCATCTTTTCCTGTGATGTCCACTTAACCAAATGTATTAAATGCGCACCCTTTGTGCTTTTTAACTATTGTTAACTTTTACAATATGACTCAAAATGCTGACGAGTTTACGACTCTAAAAATTGCTTCCACAGACAAAAAACTAAAACTGAAAATCACACACACAAGCATCAATAATAGTGTGTAGATAAAGCTGCTATGTTTTTTAATTTGCTAAAAAAATGTAGCTAAATCGTTTAGCTACATTTTTTTAGAAATTGTAGCTGACAGGGGTGCAAAAATAGCTAGATCTAGCTATAAAATAGCTAAGTTCATATCACTGACCGACGACGGACGGCCCCGTCGACGTCAAGGCGGTGGCGTTGTGGTTTCGCGGGGCGATGACGCAGATCTGCGACGCGTCCATGCCCCGTGTCCGCCAACAGTCCGCAAGATCGCATGGACCGCCGAGATCGCACAATTGCGCGTAGCGTGCGTTGCGGCTCGCCGCCGGTGCACCCGATACCGGAGACGACGTCGACGGGATCCCACCGAGGAGGACGCGCTGTATGAGGTGTACCGCGCGTCCAAGGAGACTCTGTGGCTGGCCATCGGCGACTCAAAGTCGCGCGCCAGGGAGGAGCTGCTGGAGTCCCTGGATCGGGATCCGTGGTGGCGCCCCTACCGTTGGGTACGGAGCAAGTTGCGTCCCTGGGCGCCTCCACTGACGCGAAGCATGGAACCCCAGTTGCTAGAGGCGGTGGTATCGGCCCTCTTCCCAGGGTGACCGGGACACGTTCCCCCGGCGATGGCTTCGCCCTCAGCCACAGACTCTCCAGAAGAAGAGGAGAGCACCGATGTCCCCGGGGTGACGCAAGCAGAGATGAGAGCGGCCGTGTCGCGACTCCGGGCTAAGAACACAGCGCCCGGACCCGACGGAGTACCTGGTCGAGCTCTCGTCCTGGCTCTGAAGGAGCTAGAGCCCCAGCTGAGGAGGCTTCTCACGGCATGCCTCGAGCAGGGTCAGTTTCCCAGTGTGTGGAAGGAGGGGAGGCTGGTCCTCCTCAGGAAGGAGGGGCGCCCCGCGGACTCACCGTCCGCGTATCGGCCCATAGTGCTGCTTGACGAGGCGGGCAAACTTTTTGAGCGTATCATCGCAGATCGCCTCGTCAGCCACTTGTGCAGGGAGGGGCCGAAACTGGACGACAACCAATTCGGTTTTCGTCGGGGGCGCTCCACCATAGACGCTATCATGCGCGTGAAGGCCCTGGCGGAGGAGACGGTGTCCCGGGGTAGGGTGGTGGTGGCGGTGTCTTCAGACATCTCCAACGCATTCAACACCCTACCCTGGAGTTGTATTCGGGAGGCCCTGAAATACCATCGCGTGCCTCCCTACCTCCGCCGTACAGTAGGCGCTTACCTGGAGGGTAGATGCGTCACCTATCGGGGACGTGACGGTGCTGGTCGGCACCTCACGTCGTGCGGTGTTCCGCAGGGATCGGTCTTGGGATCGCCCCTGTGGAACATCGGCTACTGGGTGCTGAGAGGCGAACTCCCGCCGGGCGCCGACGTGACGTGTTATGCGGATGACACGCTCGTAACTGCCCGGGGGAGCTCGCACAGGGAAGCGACGTTGTTAGCTACGGCTGCGGTGTCACAGGTGGTGAACCGCATCCGGCGCCTGGGCCTGGAGGTGGCCCTAAACAAGTCGGAGGCCATGGTGTTTCATGGCCCTCAACGGGCGCCGCCGCCGGGATCACACATCATGGTCAGCGGGACCCGGATAGCTATCGAGTCCACCATGAAGTATCTGGGATTGGTGCTCGACAGCCGATGGGAATTCGGGCCCCACTCCCGGTGGCTGGTGCCCAAGTTGATGGGCGCAGCGGGCGCGCTTTCAACGTTGCTTCCCAACTTGGGGGGCCCGAGCGCCGCCTGTAGGCGGTTGTACGTGGGAATCGTGCGGTCCATGGCCCTGTATGCGGCCCCTGTGTGGGCGCTGGACATGACGGCCAGCACTCTCGCCTTTCTGCACAAACCGCAGAGGGTGATGGCCGTCAGAGTCGTCCGCGGGTACCGCACGATTTCCTACGAGGCGGCTTGCGTCCTGGCCGGATCCCCGCCCTGGGACCTAGAGGCGAAAGTACTCGCGTCGTTGTATCGATGGCGCGAGGAAGAGCGGGCACGGGGCTCGAGGCCGGTGCAGTGGCAGATCGCGCTGCGCCGAGAGGAGCTCCGTCAGGTCTTGGTGGCGGAATGGCGGCAGAGGCTTCTGCGCCCTACCGCCGGCCTCGCTACCGTCGAGGCGATCCGGCCAGTACTCGACGACTGGCTTGGGAGAAGGCACGGCCCCCTGTCGTTTAGAGTGACACAGGTGCTGTCGGGGCACGGCTGCTTCGGCAAGTACCTGTGCCGCATAGACAGAGAGCCGGACGCTCGGTGCCACCACTGCGTCCATTGCGGGGAGGACACGACGCAAATACGCTCGCCGAGTGTGTAGCTTGGTAGGAGCAGCGCCGTGTCCTCACAAATGAAGTAGAAGGCGATCTGTCGCTGCCGGCCGTAGTGCAGAGAATGGTCGGCAGCGCAGAGTCGTGGGACGCGGTGGTGTCCTTCTGCGAGGACGTGATGTCGCAGAACGAAACTGCGGAAAGGGAGAGGGAGATCTCCACTCCCTTCCCTGGCCGCAGAAGGCGCACCGGGCGCAGGGGAAGGGCGGACAACGCCCTTTTCCAGCCCCCATGAATGGGTCCAGGGGCGAGGGACTTGGGGAAGTCCCCCGCCCCCTATTCGATGGACCCGAGTCGCAGGCGCACGCGGGTGTCGGCGCGCGCCTCTGAGGCGATGCACGGGGTAGATCAACACCTCACTACCCCGAGCAGGAGGCGAGGCCGGGACAGACCCGGCCAGCACTAGTGCGGGGCTGCGGAAGAATTAGGTTTCCCGCGGCCCCCCGCGCACGTGTGAGGAGACACCGGGGTGGTTTTAGCCGGTAAGGATCCGGCACGCCCCTCCGCCATTCCCCAGGCGGTGGTAGTCCATGAGGATTTCCCCACGTAAGAAAAAAAAACAGGGTAAAAGGGTGTAAACATGGTTCAAATATCTATTACTCAATCACGGGTTATTAAACAACCCTTTCCCAGGAGCTCATGATTTGTCTCCCTTTAAAGAGTGTGCGAATGAGTTCATCTGGACCTCGGTGAGTCCACGACTCCGGCAAGGCCCTATTATGCGTGGATCTTCTTAAAATTATTGATTTTATACGGAAAATAGATTTGTTTTTGGCATAAAACTTTTTCAAGATCATTATTGTGCTTGAGGAATAGAAACAACCGGGGCTTTTGAGCTACCTACCTTTTTTTCCGGGTGAGAAAATCATGGGATGACTTTTCCCGCTTGGGTGGAGCGGAAGGGAGTGTCAGACTTGTACTGACTAAAAACACATCCTGTTCCTTCCGCTGCCTTAGGTTCTGGGGCCGCGGTATCTCGTTCAAACATTCCCACAACCCCGGCAGGCAATGGCCCTATGGGGCCCCGTCACTAGTGCAGACGACTCTGAGGCGCGCATGAGCTACCCCTGCTCGCCGTCCGCATTTTCGCGTCTACGGTGGCCGGAGATCGGCTCACGAACACCGGCGCCCGACGACGACGTTGATTTACCTAC
This sequence comes from Tholera decimalis, assembly GCA_943138885.2. Classification (NCBI taxonomy): domain Eukaryota; kingdom Metazoa; phylum Arthropoda; class Insecta; order Lepidoptera; family Noctuidae; genus Tholera; species Tholera decimalis. The sequence continues at coordinate 35,873,356 of OW964549.2, read as the reverse complement.
CTACAGAATAGCGTGTATCTAGAGTTTAGTATATCAATGATCTAGAGTATCTACTACAAATTCAGGAGCATGGGCTGAGAGATTTGAATTGTACTTATAGTCATAAAATATACCGTAGGTAAAATTTTTCTTTATTGAAAACAAGGCCTATTCTAAAATCTACAAAACTTGTTTTTTGTACTTTTTAATATTAAAAAATCTAGTTTAATAAAAACAAACATACCTATGTAATAACGGTTTTATTTCTGCTGTTTTCGCATCCAGATAGTACAGACTTAGTTGATGGTGGATTGGATTCCCTACGTAGTAAATAATTGTCAGTAACACATTGTTTAAAACAAATGGTCATAAACGTAGATTATTTAATTAAGCCCAAACTAATTCGTTCTTAACGATGGTGCATTGGTTCCCAATAATTTTGCTATCATAACGGTATTGCACCAATTAGGTAGTAGAAATAAACACTTTAACGGCACCGACCACAACTACTATCAAACTGTATCATTAAAAGTTAATTTAATAACCAGCTACTATATTTAAAAATAATTAGATTCCGATAAAATTTATAACGGTGACATTAACGTGCTCTATTTAAAATGAAATGAAATAGGACATCATATATAGTGAGGTGCGCACTGTCTTATAGGGAGCACCTGTGAGGAACTACAATCATGTTACGAAGAGAATTACTATTAATACTACCACTAGTAGTTGCTGGTAAGTTACGATGTCTGCTTTGCTATTCTACATGGTTTTGATAAGCTTGATACTCTTCTGTTTACAAGCGTTTATTTATTATGTTCATCTTGCAGTGTCTCTGGGCCAATCGAATGGAGGATACTCTTACTATGGAACGTCAAATGTGCGGTACCAGAGGCCGCAGCCGATTTATGGGCAAAGGCCGTTAGTTTTGCCGGGCAGATCGGTGCAAGCACCTGGTCCTGTAACCGCTGCACCTACGACTACTGCTGCTCCTGCGCTTGCACCAATGTTTTATGGAATTAAGGCCCCCGGCGCATCTTCCGCCCCACCTGCTCCAGCATATGCCCCAGTTCTCCGCCCACATCCAATCTACTCCCCCGGCTACAGACCACTCCTTCCCCCACGCCCAATCAGACCAGCGCCTCAACCAATCGCAACTACTGCACCCCAACCACCTATTACAGAAGCTGCCCCTCCCACAGCTCCTGTAAAAGAAATTCAACCACAACCAGAACCCACATCCGCTCCTGCTGAAAAGTTTGCACCGATCTCTATTCCTTCTGAGCCAGAACAGCCTTTACCAAAACCTGTATCAATAAAAGGGCCAGCTCCGGTTCCCGAAAAACCTCCAGCATCAGAACCAAATCAACCTGTGGTAGTCCTAGTGCCAGAGCCCATTAGGCAACCTGAGCCCGTACCGCAACCAGAACCCATTCGGCAACCGGAGCCCATTTGGGAACCCGAGCCAATTCGGGAACCCGAGCCTATTCGAGAACCCGAGCCTATTAAGGAACCCGAGCCTGTCTTTTTACCTGAGCGCATTTCGAAACCCGAACCTATACTAATGCCTAAACCCACCATTCTACCTGAACCTGATGTAATCCAACCTGAAGTAGTCCTAGAAGCGGAACCAGGACAAGCCCCGCAATCCGTACCGGTCCAAGATATTGATCAGAACCAAGGATCGGCAATTCTTACCGATAAAGACCAACCTAAGCCAATACAAATTCTTCGAGTCATCCCTCCAAAATCTGATAAGCCAATGGCTTTACCACCCCTTCTTCCTAAACCACAACCAGTTCGGGAGCCCGCTTTTGGTCGGCACCATCAAACCTCAGTTCCGCCAATGACTTACTACCCAACAATAACACAACGTACGCAACCTCCCTCATATTCATATACTACATCACCGCTGACGGTACCCACACAGGCGCCCATAAATAGGTACCCTGACGTAGTGGTTACCACACGGACACAACCACCGGTGACTCAAGCACCCGTACAATTAAAGGTCGACTTCCAGTGCAAACAAGGAAATGGATATTACTCTGTTGAACATGAATGTGACACCTATATAGAATGCAAGGTACGACATAAACTTTTTATTTAATCCGATTGTTGCTTGCTCTAAATTCTGAATACGATGAAATAGTTGCAATCAGTACTTACCTACTTATATTTGTGTTTGCTTCTCTCTTGTCTGCAGGATAACAGAGCAATGAAATATGCGTGCCCAGATGGACTTCACTTCAATCCTGCTGCCAGACGTTTCGAATACCCATGCGGTTATCCCTCAGAAGTCAAATGTGTGGCGGGTGAAACAGAACGTACGTATTAAAACGACTTTAATCATAATCATAAATCATTTATTTGCATAAAATGTGGTAGGTAGAGATGTTACAAGAAATTTTGTGCATGACACATTCTGCCATTTAGAATTAGTGTGCAAATATTTATATACAGAGCTATACAGCTACAGTAATACACAGTAAGGTTATATACTACTAGTGTAACTTATAAATAACAATCGACCTTTGATTTTGGGATCTATAATGCAGGAATTAAAATGTCAAAAGAGTGACTTTTCTATTACTTATTTTGTTTTTAGAGAGTCCCAAGCCTACAGACAAATGCCCAAATCAATACGGATTCTTCTCGATGAACGACGGCGACTGCAGTAAATACATCATGTGCCACGAAGGCTTAGCCACTGTAATGGACTGCCCTATGGGTCTGGCTTTCAACCCGCAAACAAGCAGCTGTGACTGGCCCGCTAATGTACCGCAGTGCAACCCTAATGGTAGGTTAAGGCAAATCAGCTTTTAAGCCCATTTTACCCAACTGTAGCGAATTAAATAAACGATAGAAGTATGCGGGACGCATCTCAATGTAAAATAAAATAATTATGAAATCCGTCCCACCTGCTTCTATCTTTTAATTATTACATACATTTAAAACAAAATAAAATACCGTACCTACTGTAGTGACATGTTTTATCTTAAATTATTTAAAGATTATTATTTATTACGCAATCACATTACATTAGTAGATAAATCTAAGATTGAATATCTTAGATTTATCTACTGATTTTTGATTTGTTTGTTAATAATGTTTAACCACTAACGGGTACTGTGTTTTCATTAAGTTTAAATTGCTCAATAAGTTTGAAGTTTTAAGTCTTTGAAGCTAATGCAGTCTAAAAATAAGTTTACATTATTAATAAAGAACTTATTTTTAATACAAAAGAGAAATTACAAATTATTTCAACTTATTTATTTTCAGTGTTCAAGGACTTCACTTGCCCAGACCCTCCTAAAGACGAGTATGGCCAGATTTCTGATATCATCTACAAATACAGGTTTGTACATTTATACCCAAAATGTCCCTTTTCAAAGGTTTAGGGCTTGAAGCTTTTGATGCTATGCGCCTACAATTTTTATTATACCTCCTATACGCTTAAACGAGGTTAATTTTTGTTTTACATCGTGAGAAGTATTTATTTATTTATTTATTTATTTAAACTTTATGTACAATTGTATTACATGGGCGGACTTAATGCAGCAAGGCATTCTCTACCAGTCAACCTTTGGGTTAAAAAAAACACACTGTGGTAGGTGTACAAGAAAAAGGAATTGCTATATAGGACTTTCTAATTCCATTTTTAGAGCCAGTACGCACCCGAGTCATGTGTTTGCACCTCTAATAAATTAACCACTGTTTCTTTTTGCATATATAAAAAGTATGCACATAAGTAATATTCGATAGTACCTAAAAATAGACCGACATTTGATGTTAATAACTTTAAGCAATTCAGAACACCAAAGAAGCTTTATAGATATTGTTACGAGCTGGGCTTCGGGATAGAAATAATTAACGCAACGCAATTAAATAAACACAAAATAAAAATTAACACAGTTATCCGCACTACAATACTTGTCACTTAACACTTAAGTCGCACTGAAATTCACTTGTATAGCTTCGATTATATCGCCTCGTGTCTTGTAATACGACTGCCGTCTGCGTTCCTCTGCGATCTATGTATACCCCGGTCTATGAGTTCTAGAACATCCTTGTAAAATCGACTCACTGCCTATACTGCCAAGAATATTCCAGAAGCTACTCGAGATACTCAGTACTGCTACTCGCCGTCGGGTGGCGTTAGTGTCTCGAACATTCTAGATTTCTGTCGAAGTTTCTTGACGTACTTCGCTAAGCGACTGGCGTAACAATATAATACCTCTATAGTTTTAAAGTAAAAATTAAATAGAGTTGCCTGTGAAACCTGTGTGCAGGGCCGGATTAACCATTAGGCGGAGTAGGCAACTGCCTAGGGGCCCCGCATCAACTAAAGGCCCAGGCCCAGTGCACGCACCAAGAAAACATGTTTCTTCAAACGAGAATTTGATGTGCGTGTGAACTTAGGGACCTCACTGTTATCTCACAAAATACAAATCGTTAGATTTAGTAGTAGAATTAAAACAATTTTAGAACAAATCTGGGAATAAGTATCAAATATATTAAAAACCACAGCCCTTAATGTGCGTTTCCTCAGTGCACACACGATTTGGTCAGTCAAAGTAAGAAAAGGGGCCCCGAGAATGCCATTGCCTTAGGGCCTCTGACAGGGTTTATCCGGCTCTGTATGTGTGTTGAGTTGTATGTGGAAAAGTTTTACTGTTAGAACGAGAGAGAGATGTTCGCGGGTTCTAGTATAGATAAGGTACCTGCAAACTTCTCTCTCTCTCTCTTGCTGTAATTAATAATACCTAAATGCAGAAAACACAGTTATTTAAAAACGCAGACAGACACTTCCATTTTATTTATATTTTTTTCGTAGCTATAGAGTATAGATTGATTGTGATTTATGGATATAAAACGAATGATTTTAATGTTTCCCTAGGTACGGTAGTCAATGTAAGCTGTACATAGCCTGTCAACTCGGACATCCTCGGCTCCTGAGCTGCGAACGTGGACTTGCTTTCGACGACGTGTCGCAGTCCTGTATTGATGAAGACTATGTGAAAGACTGTACAGTTCCTTACAATGAACATTTACAGTAATAGTACATTACCAAGATACTTAATGTTATTAATAAAATTAAATAAAGAATGCACTAACTGAACTTATTCTATGAATACCTACTTATCAACGGTTTAAAGCAGTATATTTAAACTTACGAGTATATAATGGGCTAAGGATGTTAAAACCGAGGAGGGTTTTTTAAGAATATTAAAGCATCCGGTTACTTTTCATCTTTGTTTGTTGTTGTTGTTGTTACGTACGACAGTTTTTGGCTCTATCCTTCACCGTAACGTGTGAAAAAATAAGAATCAGCTGAGACCCTTTCCAATTATTAATTGTTACTCTTTCAAATTATTATTATTATTAATAATTACTCTTTCAATATTAGCTGCCTTTACACACACACTCTATCGCGCGTTCTTTGGAACGTACAGGATTGCGCGCGAGAAAGCCTGCACGCTCTTTCGCACGCGATTATCTTTATAAGTTTTGTTATGGCACCCGCTCTTTCGCGCGCGATTACTCGGGTTTATATTCCTTAGCGGAATGATTGTCGTCACAATGAAAGTCAATTACTTTTTTATAAGCTTCGTCTTAAGAGGGTGTCGAGCCTACGAGACGCGCGGTAAATAGGTATTTACTGCAGCGGGTTAGTCGTGTGCGTTGTCACACACACAATGACAAGTTCGCTCGAGGCCCGCTTGCCGTTGCACGACGAAGTTTCCTAACTTTGCATTTTTTAATTTTTTGTCGTTATGTTGAATAAACTTGAAGAACGAATATTAATTATTTAGATGGTATTATTTATCACACTAATATTATAAAGGTGAAAGTTTGTGAATGAATGTGTCTGTTTGCATGTTTGTTACTTATTCACGCTCAAACGGCTGGATGGATCTAAATGAAGCAAGTAGGTACGTAAATAAATCACAAAAATAAATTTAATAAATTATACCTATTATATAAAAATTAACGTTTGTTTTTACTGTAGTAATACATTATCCGTTCCCTCACTATTCATCCTATTGCAATAAAACTTTGATTTTATATATTAAACTCCTCAGATTTTTTTTAAAGATTACTAGCAATGTGGGTACATTTCACATTACTAGCAATCTTGTTAACCCCTCCAACTAAGCTAAATATGCTTGTGTCTGGAGTGGGTTCACGTCAATAGTGTAATGGGTGGGGTTCGAACCTGCGACCTCTCGATCACAAGTCCGACACCTTATCCATTAGGCTATTGATGCGTCGAAACTGGGTAAGTAGCAAGTTAGGGTAGATGGGTATGCAGTACTTATTTGAATAATAAAACCAGTATGAAATAAAAAAAATATAATTATGTAATGTCATAATAAAAGCAGACTGAAATAAGTTTTGTTTATTAAAATTTCATTTAGTGCTCGTTTAAATTCTGATGTACTGTCATGTTTTTAATAACATTTAGCACTTTATTATATATACGTGGGGCCATACCAAAAAAACATTTTTTCATTAATGCTGTCTAGCGAACTTACTTCGCAGAAAATATAAGCGTAATTTATTTCATAACAATATATGTATCAAGTATAACTTAATTTAAAAGAAAAAAATAAATAAAAGAAATCTATAAATCTAATGTTATATTGCTTATTATAACATTTTACAAAAATTGGCCAAGTGCGAGTCAGACTCGCCCATGAAGGGTTCCGTAGTAACTATAATAATATAATATAATATGTATATTTACTTGACAAAAAACTAAAACTTACAAATTTCTTAAAACTAGCTTATTTACATTTTTTGCAACTACGCCAAATAACTTTGTTTTTCATAGTATTTGTATGAATTACAAAGTTATATTTGCGGTTTTAGAAAATATGCTGTATCTCAAATACTGCTGACTCGATCTCTTTAAAACCAATTTTGATTGAAAGTTTACATTAAGATCTATAGATATATATATATATACAACGTGTAATTTAAAGGGTATATACATACCAAGTGCATGGCTTCTTTGGATGATAACAAACGATATGGCAAGGGTTTTGTAATCCTAAGTCTACATGTGTAGAACTTATTACAAATTCCAGTACACTGATACCAGAGACCGAATTTGTCAAATTAAGAAGAACGAAAAGAATTATCGTGTTATTGGCAAGTGACGTGGAAAGTTATTGACCCTCGTAGTGCTGTGACACGTTTGTTATGATTGGTATTCAAAAAATATGTGAAACCAATAATTTGGTACCAATTCTTTAAGTCAGTTATTTTGTGCTGAAACTGTGCATAGAGACTCCATACCAAATGTTGTCTTCAGCCCTTTTGGTTAGATATGAGGTTTCCGTTACACGTTGTATATATATATTTATATTTTTCACTCCATTATTATAGAAATTAGAGGGGGGCACACATTTTACCACTTTGGAAGCGTATATATTTTAAACGATTAATTTTATGAAAAAGTGGTTTTAGAAACCTCAATCTCATTTTAAAGACCTGTATATAGATACCACACATGCATAGGTTTCATGAAAAAAAAAAATATTTTCAGTTTTAGTTCCCCCCATACATGGAACTAAAACTGAAAATATTTTTTAATTTAATTTAAATATATTTTAATTTTTTCTTAAAATCGGAAAGTGGTTCACAGAATACATCAATCTACCAAGTTTTATATGTATAGTCCTAATAGTTTCGGAATAAAATGGCTGTAACATACGGACGGACGGATGGACAGACAGACAGACTAGTAGTTGTAGTAGTTATACATATTATATTATTATAGTTACTACGGAACCCTTCATGGGCAAGTCTGACTCGCACTTGGCCAATTTTTCTTTGGCAAATTCCCGTAGTAGACAGACCTTGTTATGGCACTTGGCGTATAATTTGTCGGACATAGAGGGAATGTCAAAGGAAGCTGAAACTTGTTCTAAACCAGAAAACCCGGCTCCTATCGACATAAAACTGCTTACAGAATTATCGTTCAGATTGAGGTCTGTAGGGCTATCTATCTGGTTCTTAACAATTTATTAATTCTATTTTTTTCGACACATTTGGCAACTAAAATAGAATTTCGATAGAAATCCTTTCTTAGTTGCAACTAGAGAATACAATCCCGAGCATGTTTTTCAATCCCGGGATTACGTGATTCTTGATGCTGAATCCTGGGACCCTGGGGCTATGCCCGGATTAGACTATGTGGTTTCTAATTGGTCTCAAATGTAAAAAATTGGCCAAGTGCGAGTCAGACTCGCGCATGAAGGGTTCCGTGTGTAACTATAATAATATAATATAATATGTATATTTATTTGACGAAAAAAACCTTACAAATTTCTTAAAACAAGCTCTTTTACATTTTTTACAACTACGCTAGATAACTTTGTTTTTCATAGTGTTTGTATGAATTACGAAGTTATATTTGCGGTTTTAGAAAATATGCCGTATCTCAAAAACTGTTAACTCGATATCATTCAAACCAATTTTGGTTGAAAGTTTACATTAAGATCTACAGATACATATTTTTTTAGATTTTTCACTCCACTATTATAGAAGTTAGAGGGAGGGATACACATTTGACCACTTTGGAAGCTTATATCTTTTAAACGATTGACTTTATGAAAAAGTGGTTTCAGAAACCCCCATGTCATTTTTAAAGACCTGTCTATAAATACCACACACGCATATGTTTCATGAAAAAAAAAATAGTTTCGTTTCATAGAATACATCTACTTACCAAGTTTCACATGTATAGTCTTAATAGTTTTGGAATAAAATAGCTGTGACATACGGACGGACGGACAGACAGACAGACAGACAGACAGACGGACAGACATGACGAAACTATAAGGGTTCCGTTTTTTGCCATTCGGCAACTGAACTCTAAAAAACGAGTAATTTCTTAAAATATATATTTTTAATTTTGGTACACTACACATATCACAGTATAGTAAGAAAAGAAAAAATGACAAAAAGATACTATACTTTGTAAGAAATAAAAAGACAATAAAACTTATTACGAATTTTGAAAATACAATCGTAGAAATATCAATGCATCCAAGGTTTGACTTCCAAGCCTGCTTCGTTTATTACCAACATAAGCAGCAGCTGAAAACGCTCGTTTAGGTTTTACACTGGTTGGAGGAATAGACAATAGATACTTATATGCTGTTTCTAAGTGATATCCACTAATTCCTCCATTTTCAAACAGGCTTATTTCACGTCTAATACTATATTTTGCCAACCTCGATTAATTTTGTATTTGTACTTCACGATCTGGGGATTTCATACTCTTATCAATTTCCAGATATAACTTTTCCTTTAGTGTCAATTGGGGTTGGGATTGGGAGGTTTGTGGCCTTAACTCATCATCTGTTTGTGATCCTGATCTTCCTTCTTCTTCTTCCGTGTCATCTCGACTTTTAAGTTTTTTTTTCAATACACTTTATTTGCTTCCAAACTAAAGCCTGTGTAGAAACTGGAAATAAGTCATGCCATTCCAAATCCGATAATAACTGATTTTCATCATCTTTTCATGGATTTTGTAATTAATTCAACACACCAGTCAAATCATCACTTCGTCGTTGCTTCATACGTCCCACTAAGGATGTTATCATTTTTTGGCAAGTGTCAGCACTTGCCAAAAAATGATTATGCTAGATAGCTGTTTTATAAGAAATTTCAAAGCGGAATCAGCTGTGCATAAATTAGCATCTCGCCGACAGATTGCTTCTACTGTCAATTTAATTGGGGTCAGCACATCAACAATTTTATTCACCAATTCAAAATCAACTTCTTCCAAACGAATTGGATGATTGAGATCTATAAGAGCTTTTTGAATGAAGGTTTTTAAAAGATAAAATCGCTCCAGCATTGTTAAAAGACTAGTCCACCTGGTTTTACAGTCCAAAAGAAGTGACAGCTCTTTTCCATGTTCAATTTTCATTTATTTTTGAAGTACTGTTTCTGTTTTCAATGGTGATCTTTTGAAATACACACTACAACTTTGCGGATTTTCTTTATCAGCTCATTAATGTTTTCATCTTGTGTTAACTCTGGTATGTGTTATAGCGCAAGGTCATTTTGTGACATTAAGATTAAGTCTGATTCTGGAATGTCTAAGTCTTCTAAATGTTCATCATCATGGATGTCGTCCATATGATCAACAGCCACAGGTGGTTCATTTATAGTATCATCTGAGGTAGAGCTGTCTTGCAAATAATTATGTTTTTCATAAAGCCAGTATCCAGGGAAATATCAAATATACTTAGACGCTCTTTCAATATACGAAGACAATTTTCAGCCATACTTTCATACTTCCATAAATAGGAACAAGTCCTAAATTCCATTTTTTTTTTATATGAATGAACGTTGACAGCCATGTATGGTTTATTGGATGTTGAAGTCCACTTGTCGAAAGAAAGACTAAATCTTTCACCTGCACTTTTAAAATGTTTCAATTCTGCAGTTACTTGCTTTCTGATTTTTTCACTGTAATTCATGACACGTTTTTGAATGGTGACGGCTGACTTTGGTAAATCCGTGTATTTTGCAAAGACAAATTTTCTCGAATCATCTGAAGTTATGAATATACTGAATGGAAAATCATCTAATGCAATCATTCTTGCCAAAACATCATCGAGGCTATCGTCGGCACTTTTAGTAAAATAATCATTTAACTTTCGCTTGGCTGGCGGCGGTGGTGTGTTCAGATTATCAGAATCTAGACTTGTTGAAGCTGATATAAGCTTGATGTTATGTTTTGATGACAAATGTGTATGTAATCCCTTAGTCGATTCATCCAAAGTCTTGAGAATGGCTGAGCATCGGTTACATTTGGCACTATTCCTATCCTTCGCAACTAAAAAATAGCTCCACATTGACGTCGTATCACTGTGTTTTTTATGTTTAACAAAGTCTCCCGCCATTTGAAATACTTAATTTCAGATAATTGACTTTTAAATTTAAATGACGTAGGTCGTGGGTTTAAATTTAGAAAATATCTTGTAATGACCAAAGTTTTCAATATAATTAAGCATATTTTAAAACTGGAAACATATCTTACAACTATACAATAATATAGGTTATCCATCAGAATTCAAACAGGCTTTAATGTCCTCTCATACCTAATTAACATGTATTATAGATACATTGTAAGAATGATATTTTAAAAGAGTAAGTGTGGTGTGGAGTAACTTTCCGGATCTTCTCCATAGAAAACGACCAATTTCGAACCGTGCCCTGCGCCAAACTGCTGACGTTTTATAAGTGCCCATGTAGGCCTATGTGAAATAAAACATTTTGAGTTTGAATTAATATTTTTCTTAAAATTCAAACGCGAGCCAAAAATAAAAAAAAATCACAAGAAACAGTAGTAGGTATCTACTACTATTTTTAAAGAGATAACATAGTGCAATCATGCCAGTACCGTGCAACCAGCGCACCACGCACCATGAGACCATAAGTCTAGTTTAAGCATATACTAACGGGAACCCGTGTGAAATTAGTACTTCCCACAATATGATTATAAATTAAAGCCTGTCTGAATTCTGATGGATAACCTATATTATTATATAGTTGTAAGATATGTTTCCAGTTCTAAGATATGCTTAATTATATTTAAAACTTTGGTCTATACTGCCGTATACACCAATTAATACAGCACAATGGAATTACAAATAAAAAATATCCGATAAGTTGGTCATCATGTATGTCATTGATATACACTATAAAAAGGAAAGGGCCAAGAATTGAACCTTGCGGAGCACTCATCTTGGCTAGGGATCCTGCAGATGTCGCTCCATTAACAATAACTTTTTGTTGCCTGTTTGATAAATATGAAAGAACAAGGTCAGCAGAACACGAATCCACGAACTCCGTAATGGTGTAATTTACAGATCAGTGATTTGAACGCAATCAAAAGCTTTGGAGAGGTCACAAAATATGCCAATTGCATCCTGAGATTTCTCCCAAGATTCCAGAATGTGACGGATGAGCGCTACTCCTGCATTTGTTGTTGACCTACCTTTCGTGAAACCAAACTGCCGACTATGCAGAATTCCATTTGAGTTAAAATATGATAGCATCTCGTCCAGCATGATTTTTTCGTATATTTTGCTTAATGCTGGAAGCACATATATCGGTCTATAGTTAGAGGGATCATTCTTACAACCCGACTTAAAAATTAGTAATACTTTACTATGTTTCATTAAATCGGGAAAATTACCGCTGTCTATACATTAATTAAATGTGCCTGTTAGGATAGCAGCAATTGAGTCAATAATATTACCAAGAACCCTAACAGATGCACTCCATAAGTCATCAGTGTTTGTTATGTTAAGACTTTGGAATGCTTTTTAATTACATCAATAGAAATGGGCTTAAATGAAAATGTTGGTATATCCTTATTGAAGTTTTCCTTTAAAAAAGATTCTGCTAATAATGGCGAAGAATGTAGAGATTTAGTAACCTCTACTGGAATATTGGTAAAGTAATTTTCCAACTTCTCAGCCACTTTTGACTTATCTGAGATGACCTGATCATCGATGTTCAAAGTCAAATCATTCTAACCCTGTTGGTTTGTATTTCCAGTTTCTTTGTTTATCACACAGTTTTTATTTTATTGTTAGAAATGCTAATTTTATTACTTTCTGATTTAGATTTAGCTTAGGGCGCATACTTTTTTAAATATCTTTGAGTAGTTTCTTACATAATTATGGAAGGCTTCATCGGAAGTCAATGATTTTTCATGGTATAAGTTGTATAAATTGTCTCAGCTTATTCTTATTCCAGCAGTGGCCCATTCATTAAATTTAGATTTATTACTCATTTGAAATTTTTTAACTGGACATGCCTTACTAAATTCGTGGCATAGTGAAGAAAATAATATCCTGTAATTTTCATTGGGGTCATGGGAGTCAAAATTGGCCATTGAAAGATTACTTAACATGTTATCATTAAAAACATTAATTTCTTTTTAGTTAGTGGCCTAAACTTAATAGTCTTATTTAATTGCCGCTTTTTAACCAACTCAAAGGATACTAGTTGACCTGTATGGTCAGACCTAACTCCACTAATTTGAGACGAGTATTTTATGGCACAATTAGTATAAATATTATCTATGCATTGAGCTGATGTTGCTGTTATTCTTGTTGCTTCCTTGTATGTGCATTTTAAGTTAAATGAACCAAACAATGAAGTAAGCTTGCAGTGTTCAGGTGAATTTACTAACAAATCAATATTTAGGTGACCACAAACCACAACTAATTTATTATCTCTTATAAGCTTAGGTACTTAAAATTTCTCCCATTATCATTAAGAATGATGACAAGTTTGATGCTGGTGGTCTATAAACACTTAAGAAAGTTTGGCCTTCAACTTCTGTACATTAGCATGTACAGAAGTTGAAGGCCAAACTTTTGCCAAACGCTTGCTCTGTTGATTGCTTGTGTGAGGTAGCCCTCACACAAGCAATCAACAGAGCAAGCGGTGATATATTTTTGTTCCTTATATCGAAGAGAATTACTACGTAATATTAAAGTACCACCTCCTACTGAGGACATGTTGTATGCACTAGTAATAAAAAAATATTAATTTTAAACAACATTCTATCTGGTTTTAGCCAGGTTTCACAAAAACATAAGATATCTATATCATATTTATCTATTAACATTTCCTCATCTAAAATTTTGCCGGAGAAACGATTTATATTCTGATGATATATTAAAATTGTGTTATTATAACTCTCCTTTGTCACATCTAAGGGTTTAAACAATTCATTTCAGTATTATTAGATACCCTAGATAATACTGAATAGTCACTTAACCTAGGATCAGTTAAATTGTCAATAACCCAGTGTAAATTGTAAGCTAACAAAGTAGCCAATGAACTTTCGTCGTAAATTCTAAAATGAATGTCAGGATTGCAATCGGTATTCCCAAAAACCTATTACACGATGTTTGATGCAATATTTTGCAATCGACCACGTTTGCTGAGCAAGCGATATAATGCGGTCGCACTAAGTTCGCCGCGAGCTTAGTGTATTTCGAACAGCAACCGGGTGCACTCATTTTCATCATTTAGCGATAATTTTAGCCCTTACGTTACTTTGTTAATTATACTTAGCAATAAACCCTTGAAGGTTATCAGTGTATTTAACTTAGTAGACACACACGATATCCATATTGAATGTTGGAGAAAAAGTTGCATCCACCAAGGATGCAACTTTTTCTCCAACATTCAATATGGATATCGTATGTGTTTTAAATTGGATTTCAAAATGAAAGCCAGATTTGCAATCACCACCCCCAAAAACCCATTACACGATACCCATATCGAATGTGTGAGAAAAAGTTGCATCCGCCATCTTGGATTTTAAAATGAATGCCAGATTTGCAATCACCACCCCAAAAACCCTTTACACGGTACCCATATCAAATGTTTGAGAAAAAGTTGCATCCGCCATCTTGGATATTAAAATGAATGCCAGATTTGCAATCACCACCCCCAAAAACCCATTACACGATACCCATATCGAATGTTTGAGAAAAAGTTGCATCCGCCATCTTGGATTTTAAAATGAATGCCAGATTTGCAATCACCACCCCCAAAATCCCATTACACGATACCTATATCGAATGTTTGAGAAAAAGTTGCATCCGCCATCTTGGATTTTAAAATGAATGCCAGATTTGCAATCACCACCCCCAAAAACCCATTAAACGATACCCATATCAAATGTTTGAGAAAAAGTTGCATCCGCCATCTTGGATTTTAAAATGAATGTCAGATTTGCAATCACCACCCCCAAAAACCCATTACACGGTACCCATATCGAATTTGTGAGAAAAAGTTGCATCCGCCATCTTGGATTTTAAAATGAATGTCAGATTTGCAATCACCACCCCCAAAAACCCATTACACGGTACCCATATCGAATTTGTGACAAAAAGTTGCATACGCCATCTTGAATTTAAAAATAAATTCCAGATTTGCAATCACCACCCCCAAAAACCCATTACACGATACCCATATCGAATGTTTGAGAAAAAGTTGCATCCGCCATCTTGGATTTTAAAATGAATGCCAGATTTGCAATCACCACCCCCAAAAACCCATTACACGATACCTATATCGAATGTTTGAGAAAAAGTTGCATCCGCCATCTTGGATTTTAAAATGAATGCCAGATTTGCAATCACCACCCCCAAAAACCCATTAAACGATACCCATATCAAATGTTTGAGAAAAAGTTGCATCCGCCATCTTGGATTTTAAAATGAATGTCAGATTTGCAATCACCACCCCCAAAAACCCATTACACGGTACCCATATCGAATTTGTGAGAAAAAGTTGCATCCGCCATCTTGGATTTTAAAATGAATGTCAGATTTGCAATCACCACCCCCAAAAACCCATTACACGGTACCCATATCGAATTTGTGAGAAAAAGTTGCATACGCCATCTTGAATTTAAAAATAAATTCCAGATTTGCAATCACCACCCCCAAAAACCCATTACACGATACCCATATCGAATGTTTGAGAAAAAGTTGCATCCGCCATCTTGGATTTTAAAATGAACGCCAGATTTGCAATCACCACCCCCAAAAACCCATTACACCATACCTATATCGAATGTTTGAGAAAAAGTTGCATCCGCCATCTTGGATTTTAAAATGAATGCCAGATTTGCAATCACCACCCCCAAAAACCCATTACATGATACCCATATCGAATGTTTGAGAAAAAGTTGCATCCGCCATCTTGGATTTTAAAATGAATGTCAGATTTGCAATCACCACCCCCAAAAACCCATTACACGGTACCCATATCGAATTTGTGAGAAAAAGTTGCATCCGCCATCTTGGATTTTAAAATGAATGTCAGATTTGCAATCACCACCCCCAAAAACCCATTACACGATACCCATATCGAATGTTTGAAAAAAGTCTTCATCATCACTTTCACTTCCTCAAATGGTGCTTTTCGGGAGCAACTGCACAAGGTACTATTAGAAATACCCAAAACGCTATAGGTGTGCTTACAATATTTAAAGAGTTCCCTCGCTTTCTCCAGGATCCCATCATCAGATCCTGATTTCATAACAATGGAACCAACTAGAAAGTATACCCTTTCAAACGAAAAAAAAATTCCAAATCGGTCCAGCCGTCTTCGAGTTTGAGGTTACATACATAAAAAAAAGTTTAAGACGAACTGAGAACCTTCTCCTTTTTTTTGAAGTCGGTTAAAAAGCAATAATAACATCACAAAATATAAATACGTACTTTTTATGAGAATGGCTTTTATTTCGAAAATTTGTGCCAACTTTCTTCTAATAATATTTTTTTTACATTTTCCCATAATAAAACAAATATTGAAAAACAAATGTTAAAGAAATGTATATTGAACAATAAAAAGTAATTGTTGGGTATGCATAATAAATCGTACTCAAAAAAACAAAAAATATGACTTATGTTATTCAACGGATTGCTGCAATACATACGTACACAATAGATCGCGAATTATCGTTACCGGCGAAACGCTCCATAATGAGACGTGACCCCTCTCTGAGCTCCCGTGGACGACTGAATTTTCGACCGGTGTACGTTGCGTATGGTTCAAAATAGCGCGCAAATTAGAAGAAAAAATTAAAATTAAAACAACCAAGCGACATTTTTGAAATGTTAAAGCTGTAAATGATAGTATGATAATTAGAGAATAATATGAATTGAAGTTTATGAAAAAATTCAATAGTTTACTATCAAAATTCAGCGACGCACGAGCATGTTTTGTAAGGATTTTTGTCCAACTTTATGTATTTTTGTTTAATAAACTATAAAATATTTTTAAATTTTGCCAACTATGTTTGCTAACACATTTATTCAAGTGTTCATTACATATTTTTGTATGGTAATTAAAGTACTATTATAGGTTATATTCCTTTAGTTGTGAAGACCGTTTTGAGTTATTTTACTCGGCGCAGGCTTAAAGATTTTTGTTTTTATATTCCTCGGACTTAATTTTCCAGAGGCA
Organism: Tholera decimalis; assembly: GCA_943138885.2. Taxonomy (NCBI): domain Eukaryota; kingdom Metazoa; phylum Arthropoda; class Insecta; order Lepidoptera; family Noctuidae; genus Tholera; species Tholera decimalis. Next base: position 35,856,337 of record OW964549.2, on the reverse strand, counting down.
AGGAAAAGACTTAAACAGTGTAATTAACTCTGTACTTCACGGTCCGCCATCTTAATCATGCGCGAAAAGAAACGCGATTGCGCGCATGAATTGATGAGCGCGGCGCGTGGTCTTTCCCTTTCCCTTCCACATCCTTTATACGCGCGCTCTTTCGCGCGCGATTGTTGTATCACGCGCGATACGGTGAGCGTGTAAAGGCCGCTATTGTGTGTGTTCCTTTGTTCATCTTTCACGTCAAAACCTGTCAAAATGGAGCAACGTCCATACATGTTTTTATGGTTCCGTAGCCGAAAGGCAGAAAACGGACCGATTCTTCCACCTCCCTTTCACTACCGGTCTACCAGACGTACTGCAGAGTAGGTACCACCCTCACTTGGTTATACCTACCATACCGTCTTTTCGTACTTCTCCTCCACATTTATTGTGTGCACGGCCATGGTGTGGAGCTCCCTGCCGGCTTCTGTGTTCTTTTTTTTTATTGTTGATAGGCTCTTGTTTGACAACCATCTCACCTGATGTTAAGCGATGATGTAGTCGAAGATGAAGCACGCTTGCCTAGTAGTGACCTATTCACTCTTGACTTAAAGACTCCCAGGTTATAGCTATCAGGAAACACAGATTCCGACAAGGAAAATAGACTCCTTAGCTGTACACACAATGAAGGTACTCCCAAAAAAACCTTTTGTGCGTATATGTGGGATGTCCGCTGTCCATGATGAAACGATGGCGCATCGCCGTTTTATCTTGTAATCCGATGATGCTGATGATCCCTACAATGTCCCTTCTACCTTTAAAGCAAGAGTAAATAGGTACGTTCCGCGCTCGCCGAGTTTGTCCGCGTGATTAATATGTACCTATGTATATCCATGCAAAATTTTAGCGTTCAAGTAGGACCTGGTCTAGCCGCGGACAGACAGACGGACGGATAGAGGGACATGGCGTAACTATGAGGGTTCGTTGTTGATTACGGAACTCTAAAAAACGGTACCCTTATTTGTCATGTCTGTCTGTCTGTGTGTCTGTCTGTCCGTCCGTATGTCATAGCCACTTTATTCCGAAACTATTAGGATTACGGAGTATGCACTTGGTAGGTATATTCTATGAACCGTTTTACGACTTTTATACAAATTAAAAAAATTGGTCAAGTGCGAGTCAGACTCGCCCATGAAGGGTTCCATAGTAACTACGTAGAATAACTTTGTTTTTCATAGGGTTTGTATTTAATACAATGTTATATGTTTTTACGATTTTAGTAAATGTGCTATATCTCAAAAACTGCTGACCCGATCTCGTTCAAACCAATTTTCTTTGGAAGATTTTATTAAGACCTAAGTATATATATTTTTATATACATATTTTTTTAATTTTTAACTCTATTACTTTAAAAGTTAGAGGGGTGGGGGGACACATTTACCACTTTGGAAACGTATATCTTTTAAACGATTGACTATTAAGAAAAAGTGGTTTCAGAAGCCTCAATGTCATTTTTAAAGATCTGACTATAGAGACACCACACACGTATAGGTTTGGTGAAAAATATATTTTTAGTTTCAGTTCCTTACAGGGTAAATTCGTTAGAGATGACGATACGGGAGAGATGGCCAATCGAATTATTTCTGATGTTTATAACTAGATGCCGCTACAGTGCACAGTAGTTCCGCGTAGGGCATGCATTCCGGAATTCCGGAATTTCGTAATTCCGGAATTCCGTAACAATTTTTCTGGTATTTCAATTCCGGAATTGAGAGGAGTAATATCGGAATTCCGATATTCATAAATTTTTGATATTTTAACCAAACTAGTCTGTGGAACTTTCCACAAGCCGCTATCTCCAACCTCCGACTAGTAAATAGTTATCTGTGGCGTTATAGCACTAGTGCAATAACGTAAAGTAAAAAGCACGCGTTTCTAATACACTGCATTATGGACCTAATAGCGGTTCATAAAGAGCCACTTTTTTATAGTTGATAGGCTTTCGTTTGACCATATCTCACCTGATGTTAAGCGATGATATGGTCGAAGATGAAGCACGCTTGCCTAGAAGTAACCTATTCACTCTTGACTTAAAGACTCCTAGGTTGTAACTATCAGGAAACACAGACTCCGGCAGGGAATTCCACTCCTTAGCCGTACGCACAATGAAAGTATTCCCAAAACGTTTCTTGCGTATGGGTAGGATGTCCACCATGTAACGATGGCGCATCGCCGTTTGTCTTGTAGTCTGATGATGGAACGGGCTTGGTAGAATAAGACTGTGCACTTTACGAGCAAATGTGTTGAAAAAACATTAAATTGATTGTTCTTTCAAAGAAACTTACATTTTATTACTTGAAACTGTTGAAAGTACAAAACAATAAGAATAAATATTTCGATACTATTAATAAGTATCGGCGTCGCACCTCTAGAGCAGGAGCGAGCAATGTCAAGAAATCCGTGCCAGCTGCGCCACTGTCGTCATAGAATGACAAAAAATTACGTCATGATGGACAATAGTGCTGTGATGGTATTGACTTAGTTTTATCGATTGTTGATTCTATTTATGGATTTAAATAGTAATAAAAGCCGTAAATGTGAAACAGATTATTACATTTATGTCATAAAGGACAAAGCGGGTTGAAATAAAACTCAACACAAGGATGGTATGGCTTTCGATAGGGTGTGGCACGATAGCCTTATTGCTAAACTTTCTTCTTTCGGTATACCCACTGAACTTTGCGTTTGGATAGAAGACTTCCTGAGAGATCGGTCTATTCGAGTGGTTATTGATGGTTGCACGTCTGGCCAATTGGCTATTAATGCCAGGGTCCCTCAGGGGTCAGTTCTCTCAACAACTTTATTCTTGCTGCATATTAACGATCTGCTAATGCCCTGCATAATAACAGTGCTGTCGTCTGCATACCCAAAGGTACCTTTGGGTATGCAGACAGAGCACTGTAGCTGAGAGATATATATCTAGCGCGCGTGCTAGTGGGTCACAAGTCCAGTCTCTACGAGAGGCAATGGTGGGGCGCTTAAACTTGACTTTGAATGCTGTCTCTGAGTGGGGCGACGCCAACTTGGTCAAGTTTAATGCTGCCAAGACCCAGGCATGTCTTTTCTCCGCAAAAAGGAGCCAATTTCAACCGGCTGCTTCTTTCCGTGGTGTAAGCGTACCGATAACTGATCGCATCGAGCTTCTTGGGGTTACGTTGACATCCACCCTTAATTTTGGTCCGTTTATCGAGGCTAAGGCTCAATTGGCTGCCAAAAAGTTGGGAATCCTAGCAAAGGTGGGACGGTACTTCACACCGGAACAGCTGCTCAACCTCTATCAAGCGCAAGTTCGGTCGTGTATGGAGTACTGCTCTCATATCTGGGATGGATCTGCCAAATACCAGCTTGATGCACTTGAGTCTATAGAGAAACGGGCCAAAAGGCTCATCGGCAACGAGAAACTGGTCGAAACAAGACTCCAGAGCCTAGAACATCGGCGACGTGTTGCAAGCCTGTCAGTCTTCTATCGGTTACATTTCGCGGAATGTGCGATGGAATTGCACAGTCTTATTCCACCAAGCCCGTTCCATCATCGGACTACAAGACAAACGGCGATACGGCGATGCGCCATCGTTACATGGTGGACATCCCACCCGTACGCACGAAACGTTTTGGGAATACTTTCATTGTGCGTACGGCTAAGGAGTGGAATTCCCTGCCGGAGTCTGTGTTTCCTGATAGTTATAACCTGGGAGTCTTTAAGTCAAGAGTGAATAGGTTACTTCTAGGCAATCGTGCTTCATCTTCGACCACATCATCGCTTAACATCAGGTGAGATTATGGTCAAACGCAAGCCTATCAAATATAATAAAAAAAAATCTTTATTCAAATTAAAGCCTATGTTAAAAAAATATTGTCAGTTTTCCATGAGCTTTATCGATATAATTTCGACCTCACTACTATTTCGTAGGCTTAAAAGATGAATTCGAAGCTTGGCGCTGAGGGCACGCTTTTGCTTTTTTGACGTGGTGGTCAAAAGGTTAAAAGACTGATATAATTTTAAATCTTGTTTGATTTAAAACAAACTTTAAAAGATTCCAGAATTCCGGAACTGGTTCCGGAATTCCGGAATCAGATTTCCAGTATTGGAACTCAGTTCCGGAATTGAGAACCTTGCGATATTGCATGCCCTAGTTCCGCGCTCTAAGAGAGGCGGTCATAGTGTTTCGCGAAGGCAAATGACTGTCGTTATCAATACTAATTATTATTATTATGATTTTTTGTAATACTTTACGTTATAATAAAATGAAAATAAGCGAATTAATGCTATAATTTTTTTTTATTCGAAAAAATAATGCAGTTATTATACTTGACAAAATACATACTAAAATACAAGAAAAGAATTACTAATAAACTTGAATATTTACATTTTTATAGTAAAAATAAAGTAAATACCTAATTATTACCTAACTACAAACACAGAAATGGACAAAAATATATTAGTTACATAATAGGAGCTGTATCTAAAATAATATAAATCTAGTGTTTATTATTTAACTATATACATTTTATTCTATACCGACAATAAATTCAACATCTCTTTAGATAGAATAGACTTCTTCTTCCGTGGTAACCTTCTTAAACCAGAAATATAAGGATCCGAATTAAGAAGAAGTCTATGTATCAAGTCGGTGTTTGTGACAACCCGGGACATTTTCCTCGTGTTGTCACGCCTAAACTGTTTAACTAACTTATTGCAAGATTCGGCGGCCTCTTCCGAAAGCTCACCTATTGACAATAATGCATGGTCAATTATTTTCGAACCATGAATGAGGACCTTATGTACAGACGAGGGCATGTTGTACCATGGATAGGTAGCAACAAGCTTACGTGCTGTGTCTAGAGCATACATTTTAAAAGCCGCGTTATTAATTTTGTATCCCGACGAAAGACACTGCAGCAGATTATGTCATCTGTCAATAAGGCCTTTGTCTAATCCAGTAATTTCCGCTAAAATAGCTGAATTACAAAAAAACTTTCCGGCAGTGTTTCCATCGTTGGATGTGCCACTTCCTTCATATCGCGGTTTGTCGACTATTAGACCAAGTCGCTGCCTAAACTGTTGCTGGGCGTGTTGTTTTTTCTGTGGAGCTTTATCGTTTGATGAACGCGCCTGCCATTTTTTGAAATCTAATCTATAGGAAACGTGAATAAAATATTCAAAGAATCGGATATGCGAGTGAAGTGGAGATAGTCCAAATTGATATTTACTACTGTCTAGAGTTTTGCTACGTGATTTATCTATATAATTCATGTCTTTTGGAGTTATACCACAAATATAGAACCTACTACAAGATGTATCACTCAGAGCACAGCACACTTTACCATCAACCATGGTTAATTGTAAAGAATGCCGCACCTTTATTTCACAACCGTTGTGAGTGAAAGAAGATAGCAGTAAACTGTTAATTTTAAGTCTTCAAATAAGCTTCTTCTTGCACAGAAAGGTCTTTCGAATCTTTGGCAAATTGGAATCGAATTGGCCTACAATACCTGGTGGAGGAGGGGCGCGGGTTTTTTCAAACTATTTGGTCTGGGTCGGAAGTATTTGATTTACAAACTAACTGGAGAGGATAATATGAAGTAAGAAACATACTGCCATTATCCTCGATACCAGAATTTCCAAAACACTGTTTATATTCGCTGTGCCCCGTACTTCCATCGAAACACCATTTTCCAATGAAAACAAATTCTTTGTTAAGGTCAATATTATTCAAAACATTTTTTTTGGGATTCTAGTATGCAGCATGCAGTATGATCTAACAACGATTGTAATTCTACTTCAGCAGCTGAATCCGTGATAAACTCTCGCGATGGATAACACCGCTTCTTAGCTTCCAACACTTTTGTATAAGGTGGTAATGCATTCGGTGATTTTGCATTAATGTAGTCTTTCACCACAAGATACTGATGTTTTGTCAGTTTAGTCTCATTTATGAGAGACAAGACTTCGTCAGTGTTGAAATTTAAAGAAGCGGCGTTAGATCGACTTGAATCATCTAACAAATAATTTATCGCGGAACTGTCTACTTTACTTAACTCTGGAAGCCTGCGGCATTGTAATTTCTTGCTACACTCCTCGAAGTCCTTCCTGTGCTGATGCTGTTGAGTGCTCGTCGAAGCTTTTGCTGCTGGCCGTTGATTGTCGTGGCTCTCTGCTGCTGTACAAGTTGGTAGAACGCAAACTTCAATTTCGTTCAGCCAGTCTGCGTACTTAGAGACCACGCGAGAATGCTTGCGAGAGACTTGCTTCCAGATAGCTACAAACCTTGTACAAAGATTAGTAACTCTTTTTTCTAAGTCATCAGCAATCAAATTCTCAACATCAGGCAGCAACTGTATCAGGGCTCTAAAAACTCGACGGCACCGTTCCAGTTCGGATTTGCAGTCCTTAATAGACAGCCAAGTAACTAGTACAAGCACTCTTTTGAAAAAACACTCAATACTAGTACCTAAAACAAAACAAAAAACAGTTAATGCGGATCAAATATAATACATATTTCGTAGCAAGTGCTACGCGCCCAGGCGCTCGGCGTAGACCCTGGCTGCACCTTACAGCTACAGCATGCCGCAAATACATTTTTTAAAGTCTAGTAGTAGAGATTTCAAGTGACATTTTTATACCTAATTCAATGGCACAAGTAGAGTGCATAACGCACCTTTAAAGTAAAACCGTTACTATACGAAATTATCAAATTTTACAGGAGAGCCAATATTTGAAACAGTTCAGTATCTTAATTTAGTCTAGGTAAGTCTAAGTACAAGTACTTTACGATTTCTTATGAGTTGATATGATATATATCTGTTTACTGTATACATGTGCTTTAGAATAGTTTTTCTATATTTACTTACAAAAATATTTTTTAGATTTATATTTTGTTTCGTAACGATATGATTTAACGCTAGATGGTGAAAAAGACGATATTTTGGAATAATTACAAGTTTAAATCAATCAATCAATCAATTTATATATTTCAGGCAACTTGGCCCATACAAATAAAATACATCCTATTACAATAAATAACTACAAATAAACTAATACATATTGTTCAAGACTACAAGAAGCCAGCCAACGGTAACTGGACGGTCTGAACTGTCCACGGTTCGTGGAGCCCTAAACGTTGCTTACAACCAATGGCCTTAGGCCAGTCAGTACATAAAATTACCACTTACCTTCTGAACTGGGACGCCAGGCTTCGACCTTCCTGAGGCCACGTCCGTGTGTGTGTGTGTGTAGGTAATGAGTAATTGAACATATAGTGAAAGTCAAGTGTGGATGGACGAAGGTACTCAAAGATGCAAGTCCTCCCAATGCGGTCCGTCAGCAATCACAGCACAATTACGTTTAGCAAATCTCGCGTGTCAGACAGGCTGACGACATTCGGCGTGGTAGTTCAAAATATCCCAGGTTTCCACTCAATTCGGGATTCTAGAGTTCAATTAGTCACTGATCACGATTAATCTATCTTTAACTGCGCAGATTCAACTCGATTTTCCACAAAAACCAATAAATTGATCTCAACAAGCAAGGCAGTTAGTTTTACAAGGAACGGATATGTCAAAGTGAAAAAAAGTCAAAGACAATAGAATAATGTTGCCAACCAAAAAGGTGCGTCCCATTTCACGTTGGACGAAACATCTACCCCCCCCCGGACGGGCCTACCCGTCCGCTAATCAATTGGAAGCCTTGACAAAGTTGCGACCGCTCTCTTTATGATGGATCCGTCCACCAAAACCTCAGCAAAACGAGGGACCCCGTCGGTGCCAGCCACCAAATTGAGAATGCGCCCCCTGCGCCAATACAAAGGCTTAAGGTTGGCATCCTTAATCAGGACGAGATCTCCGATCTTGGGCGGATGAGTTTTATCCGTCCACTTGACGCGTTACTGGAGGATGTGCAAATACTCTAAGCTCCAACGCTTCCAAAAGTTCTGAGCGAGCTGTTGCACCAACTGAAACCGCGAGAGCCGATTGTGGCTCACATCAACAAAGGGGTACTCCGGCAAGGCGACAAGTGGCTGTCCAATCAAGAAATGGCCCGGGGTTAGAGCCTCTAAGTCATTCGGGTCCGAAGAGAGCGGGCACAATGGGCGCGAATTCAACACAGCTTCAATGCGGCAAAATACCGTAGCTAGTTCCTCAAAGGTGAGAACGGTGTCTCCCAACAATCTCCGCCAGTGTCCCTTTGCCGCTTTCACCGCGGCCTCAAAAATACCCCCCCAATGGGGGCAGGCTAGCGGGTCAAACAACCAAGTGACCCCTCGGCGGGCCAAACTATTACCAATGTCAAACTGGCTCTCATTAAGGAAGGCGTATACCTCCTTCAAATAGTTACTTGTACCCTTGTAATTCGTACCGCAATCAGACCTAATCAAAGACGGTAACCCACGGCGAGACACAAATCTGTCCAAAGTCGCCACAAAGGCCTCTGTCGAGAGGGAGGTTACCAGCTCCAAATGTACTGCCTTAGTTGACAGGCAGACAAAAACACACAAATAAGCCTTAACAATCTTACTATTACGAAGGGTGGACGTCTTCAACGAAAAGGGACCAGCAAAGTCCGTTCCGACGCCAGCAAAGGGCCTCGCCTCATTGACGCGATCAGCCGGCAAAATCCAAAATTCTCGCTGCAGAATGGCCAACAGCACATTGCAACCGGCATGCGAGTTCTTAACGTGACGATCAGTCACCAACAATTGAACCAAGTGGCCCTCCTTGGGCAACAAAAGGGGGTGACGGGCCCCATAAGGAAGGCTAGAGTGCCTCAACCGTCCTCCAACACGCAAAAGACCCGTCTTATCCAAGAAGGGATTCAGCTTACTAACAGCTCCCGACAACTTAACCCTACCAGACTTCAAGACCTCGATCTCCTTCTCAAAGTGTGCAGCCTGCACAGAGCGGACCCAAAGGAGGAGTGACTCCTGTCGCTCTTGAGGAGAGAGAACTGGTGAGAGGCGCTTGTCCCCAGGATTCCTAGAATTATGGCCAAAACGCCTGATCCACGAGGTAACGTTCAACAATTTGTCGAGGGAGCTGTATCGACTCAACAAAAAATCAGGATCAAACGGAGGATCCTTCGTCCCAACAGCGAACACCTTAAGTCCGGGCAAAGGATCCGACATCAAGACTGGCGTTCGAGGCCAATCGTCCTCAGGGCGAGTCAGCCAGTCTGGTCCCCACCAGAGGGGGTGCGCAATCAAGTGGGGGTCCATGCACCCGCGTGAGGCTACGTCGCCCGGGTTCAGGTCACCAGGCACGTGCCTCCAAATCAAAGGCGTTTCAGAACCTTGAATCTGAGACACTCGGTTCGCAACAAAGACCTCCAAAGAGTGGACGGACGTCTTCAACCAACACAAAACAATTTGACTGTCCGTCCAGGCGTAAGAAGCCCGAATGTCAACAGTTCCACCCAAAGTGTGCGCAACGTGGTTTAGGAGACGCACAAGAAGCACCGCCCCTGACAACTCCAACTTAGGGATGGTCAATGCCGTCCGGAGGGGGGCCACCTTGCTCTAGACATGACCAGTGACAACTTCACCTGGCCCGTGGCGCTGACGGTGCGCAAATAAACAGCGGTGGCATAACCGTGAGAGGACGCGTCACAAAACCCATGAAGGGTGGCAGTATAAACCCCAGGGGGAGGATGGCGCGTGGCAGCGCGACCTCATTGACCACAGGGAGCACGGATACAAATTGGAGCCAGTCTTCCAACAGGGTTTCCCGAAGTGGCTCGTCCCAACCAAGTTCAGCGGTCCAAAGGCACTGAAGGAAGCATTTCGCCCAAAACAATACCGGGCAGATCCAACCATTAGGGTCAAAGGTCCAAGTCGACATCATACGTAAAGGTGTCTTGAACTGGTCGGTACTAAACGCCGAGGACAGCCATCATGGCGGGGTTGTCAACGTTTTCAAACAAATGAGGATCCTGCTTATGATCCTCCAACACACCTTCCAATAGCGCTGGCGAGTTGGACACCTATTTACGCAACTCATAGCCAGCAGAAGCCAGAATCTGGACCAACTCATCACGCAACAGGATAGCTTCCTCAACCGTAGGAGCTCCAGTACAGACATCATCGACGTACAGGTCCGTTTTCAAAATGGCGGACGCACGAGGGAACCTCAAACGCTCCCGGTCCGCAAGCTCCCAAAGCGAACGAATAGCAACAAAGGGGCTTGATCGAAGGCCGTACGTATTCGTGTTGAGCTCATACACAATCATGGGATCCTGGGGATGTTCCCGCCACAGGATCAACTGATAACGTCTGTCATCCCGGTGAATAACCGTTTGCCGGAACATCATTTTGATGTCGGCCACAAAGACTACTTGATGACGACGAAAAGACGTCATAACGTCACAAAGATCCCTCAACAATTTGGGGCCGGAATGCAGGCAATCATTCAAGGAGACGCCGGAAGAAGTCCGCGCAGACCCATCAAACACTGTGCGCAGTTTACCAGTGGATGGCTTGAGGACCGCGTGATGTGGCAAGAAGAAATGCTCTACTGAGCGCCAATCCAAATCTGACACCGACATGTGTCCCAAGTCTGCATACTCACGCATAAAATCTACATATTTTTGTCGCAGCACCATGGCCATGCGGCGCTCCATTGCCAACAATTTTTTCTCAGCCGTAGGTCTGGATTGGCCGAGAGGTGGTCGCACCGCAACAAAAGGCAGCCGGGTCTCAAGCCGACCGGAGCGGAGTCGACCGGTGTTGTTCTGATAGAACAACTCGCACTCTTCGTGTTCCGGATTCAAGCGAGCCACCTGAGGGGGCTCTTCAACCTCCCAAAACCTCTGAACGGCGTCAGAGAGGGCTGAGCCGGACACCAACGCTAAACCAGATTCAGGTGGAGGGGGCACTTCCAACACTGGGCCCATAACCGCAAAGCCGAAGATGGTTGAGACCGCCACCAAGCCCCTCCCGAGGGACCATGGGGTCTCCGGCTGCAAGACCGTCGTATTTCCCAACAATATTCTTCCTAGAATATCAGAACCCAACAACAAATGCACCGTACAAGGGGAATCAAACCGGGTTTCAGCCAAATCCAGACCTGACGTCAACCGTAGAACATCCAAAGGCAACTGACAATCGGGATGGCTACCCAATATAGTCGGCAGAACGAGGGCAGGAGCACGAAGTTTAGGGTACAGACAACTCAAAGGGGTGATTTCAAACCAGATCCTTCCCTCAACATTGGTGACAGCCGTTTCGCCAATTCCCCGAATCTGGCCTGAAAAGTCATTCACCTCCAGGCCAACCTGTCCCGCTAACCAAGACGACAAAATGCAACCCTGGGCTCCCGTGTCCAAAATGGCACGGACCACAATCGAGTCACCCAAGGGTCCCCAGACCCTGACCGAGGCCGTTGGCAACAAAACCGTCATGATCGGGGGGGTTCTTTAGCGGGACAGGCGCCAATTTCCTAGCGGTGCCTCGGCGGCGACCGATCGCCGCATCCAGGCTGCCTTAGTTCACGACGAGGGTAACCATCAAATGGTTAGTCCGCGCGGTGTCCCGAGCCGCTCGCCATCGCCGAAAGGGCATATCCCACCGGATGCCTGAATGGCGGAGGGCGCGACTCCAACCGGGGACGTTCCGCCAACGGAGGGGAGAGGTAGCGGTGCTGGTCCGGCCACTGCTGCCTAGCAGCCAACGCGCGTTCTCCCTGACGAGGGGAGACCAAATGGCGCTCGCGGGGCTCCCGTACAACTTGCGTGGGGGGTGGAGAGCGGCGTGCAGAATTGCGGGCCTCAGCCCGGTGCTCGTCTCCGGAATACCCCCCCTGCGCGAACCCTCCTCAGAAGATGGTCTGCTGGAGCGGTTCGCGTTGGCGCACAAAATCTCCAGGTGGGACCCCTTGCAAATTCTACACGGACGGGGGTCGGGGCAGTCCCGATGGAAATGGGCCCCCAAACACGAGAAGCACAAACGGCGTGCGTTGACAATGCGGCGGCGGGCACTTACGTGCAAATTCAAAAAGGCCGGGCAACGCGCCATGACATGCCCCGTGGCCTTACAAAAGTCGCAATGATGAGGACTCCGGGCGCCAGCAAAACGGGGGGCCGGGCGAACATCAACAGGCCCCCTAGCCCTAGTCCGTCCCTGGTCTCTTGGCCGAGAAGGTGGTGGGCGTGACCCCGTGGCGCCACGAGTGTTATCCAAAAACCGACACTCGTCTTCCAAAAACTTGAGGAGGTCGTCAAAGGGGGGAAGATGGGTGGCACTATCCCCACCATACTTCTGCTCAAAACGTGACCTCAACTCCGCAGGGAGCAACCGCAGCACTATGTGCACTAACAGGTAGGACCAATGTTCCACTGGTAACTTCAAGCGTCTCAAGGCGTTGGTCGCTGAGACCAATGGGTTCAGCAAGTCAGTGCGCAACGTCGACGTGCTGGCAATGGCCGGTATTCCCAAAATCTGGCCGATATGCACATCAGCCAGGCAGCGCTTGTTCTGATACCGTCGGGAGAGAAGCTCCAGAGCGGTAGGGTAGGAGGAGTCCGTGACCGGCAAGTGCTGCACCAAGGCTCTAGCTTCGCCCTCCAAAACGGACAACAAGTAGGCCAACTTCTGCGCAGGTCCGAGGTCCGAGCGTGCATCCACAAGACTTTCAAAGAGATTAATGAAGCCCAGCCAGTGGTCCAAACGACCGTCAAAATGTGGCAGCTCCAGGTTGGGCAGCCTACCCAATAGTCCAGGGCCCTTGACAACGGAGGTCTGAGGCTTGGCCTCCTCAGGCACCCGGCTCCTCAAAATTTCCCGGGCTCGTTGACTTATGACATCCCCCAGGTGGACAATCTGGTCATAGTCACCCAAAACCTTATCGCGGGCTGCCTGGTCCTTCACCCCCAAATCCACGTCCATGATGTACTCGTTGAAGTGTGTGAGCGCAGCATCAGCTGACTTGATCCTCTCATTCACATGCTCGTTCCGAGCAAGGGTGAGCTCTTCCAAGTCCGAACGCTCAACCGTTGTTGCTGCCGATGTGAACCATCTCAACTGTGAAACCAATCCGGCAGCAGACTCCCTGACTGCCTTTAATGAGGCCATTGCAACAAACAAATATCAATACCAATCGGTTAAAATTCACTAACTAAACAAACAATGACTTGTTAGCCAACCGAGCAATCTCAACAAAATAAAACTTAAATTCAATTTATTTCAGGTCCAAATCCGACCCTGTACTCATTCCAAGTATGAATCTAGCTTGGTACAGATGGCTAGTTACAAAATAAATAACAATTGAATGTATAATACCGTGCCGGACAATCTCTAACAACACAATCCAATAAATACTATAAGCAATAAATCAATCCACACAGTTCAAGTCTTGTTATGTTAACAAATGTGTGATTATTATTTAGATAAACTTTTAACTTCAGACTAGTGACATTCAATTATTAATCACAACAAATACCAAATTATGAACCAAATACAATCTAATAATTCCTAGTTTCACAAACAAATCCCACTTGTCAATACAACAGGGACTACAGTACAAACCACAAATACAACTTCATAGAGCCCGGCTGACAAAGTAATATATTCAAAACTTATTAAGTTATAAGTTATGTTAAGTAATTAAACTAAAGTTATTTTCAACAATGTTCAAAACTTCCAATTTACTTAGTGGATTTTATATTATAAAAACCACGCTCTGCTACCAATTTGTTCAAGACTACAAGAAGCCAGCCAGCGGTAACTGGACGGTCTGAACTGTCCACGGTTCGTGGAGCCCTAAACGTTGCTTACAACCAATGGCCTTAGGCCAGTCAGTACATAAAATTACCACTTACCTTCTGAACTGGGACGCCAGGCTTCGACCTTCCTGAGGCCACGTTCGTGTGTGTGTGTGTAGGTAATGAGTAATTGAACGTATAGTGAAAGTCAAGTGTGGATGGACGAAGGTTCTCAAAGATGCAAGTCCTCCCAATGCGGTCCGTCAGCAATCACAGCACAATTACTTTTAGCAAATCTCGCGTGTCAGACAGGCTGACGACATTCGGCGTGGTAGTTCAAAATATCCCAGGTTTCCACTCAATTCGGGATTCTAGAGTTCAATTAGTCACTGATCACGATTAATCTATCTTTAACTGCGCAGATTCAACTCGATTTTCCACAAAAACCAATAAATTGATCTCAACAAGCAAGGCAGTTAGTTTTACAAGGAACGGATATGTCAAAGTGAAAAAAAGTCAAAGACAATAGAATAATGTTGCCAACCAAAAAGGTGCGTTCCATTTCACGTTGGACGAAACATATATATATATATATATATCACTTAACCAAAACTTATACATATTATATTACACGAGTTATCGGCGTCGTGTGTTGCGCAGTGTCCGGTAACCGGCCTCGAAAATGCCGGAACATTACTCCTCTCGGCCAAAATTCCTCCTTCAAGAAAGTCGAAAGATGTTCGGCCGGCGCTCTCACCACAAAAGAATTAAAATTAGTTCCGTGATTAGACTCTAGCTGTTCGACTTTCAGGGAGAAATTGGATTTCGCCAAAATGTAATTCACAATATCCTCTGCCCTTGTGGAATAATGCAGACGGGACACGTAAATCAATTTTGTAGGTACGGCTGGACGCAGCAGTTGGTTTAGTTCGGCCAGCGCAGTGCCACACTGATTTTTACAAGCTGGCTTCCTCTTCCTCTTCACCACCTTGATGAAGCCATCCTGGTCGCACTTGTCCTTCTTAAGACTCCGCTCTCTCGGACCCCCCTGGGTTGGTTTGCAGCGGCGTTTTTCGATTACCCTTAATGGCTGCTCAGCGGGCTTTCGTGAGGTAGCTGGTTTATCAGCGGCAGCAATCGCAGCGTAAGAACGTTCAGGGGTCGATGCACTTATGCCAGTCGGAACCGCGACAGGAGTCGAGGGAGCGATGGCAGGGCACAATGCATCGCCAGCGTTACAGGCAATCGCAGAAGTATCTAAACTTGCCGATACAAAGCTACTGACGGGGGAAGCATTTTGCGCTCCCCGACGTGTATTCACATTATCAGCGTCAGGTGACCAACGAGCCGAAGCAGTGCTGCGTAACAACAAAACTTCAGCGCGCAAATCACCTATAGTGTTCTCCGACGCCTCTAACCTGGATTCAACAGCGGCCAGGCTTGTCTTCAGGGTTGTGATGTCCTTCAGTAGCCTGGTGACATCAACGTGGTCAAATGTGACTGGAGGCAGCTTGTGTAGCTCCTTCGCCACAAAAGCAGGCACGTCATCCGGGTCGGTCACTTTCAATAATGTCACAATGTCTTGGACACTTTTTTCGGTGCCATCCCTCCTGCGAGACGGCATTTGATCGAGCTTCCCGAGTGACTGAAACAGCAGCAGCTTGCCGCTGCTTATCTCCGCTTCCGTGAAGTTTGACTTGCAGATCTGCAAAATGCTGACTTCATCCATGGTATCTATTCATGGTAGTTTAACCTGCAGTTTACGTATATTTTAGATTGATGGTATAAATAACTCAATTCGTGAAAATTTTCGTTTAGTAACGGTTTTACTTTAAAGGTGCGATAAGTAAAAGCTCCAACTTAAAAAAAAAAATACACAAATAAATACGTAAGTAACGCTGCGGCGTAGCACTCTATTAAAAAAAATGGTGGATTGAAAATACAAAATAGTAAAGTAAATTATTAATACATACCTGTAACTTGAATATCCATTGCAAAATAACAGGTCACACACAAGTTGGAACTTGAAAACACGCGTCGCGTCTTAGGCTAATTAGCGCTTGGTGATAAACACGGTTATGACTAATTAGATGTGTTCACTTCCGATGCCGAAAAAGGAATGTTGCGAACAATTTTTTTTTGTTAGTGGCATCTCGCAGGTCAACCTCTGAGGTTGTCGGCTGCTTAACCGGGCTTGCCTGTGGTTGCCTTAATTAATAAATTAATTAAAGCCTCCAGCCAGGGCTTATTAAAAAAAATTGGCCAAGTGCGAGTCGGACTCGCCCATGAAGGGTTCCGTGGTAACTATAATAAATATAATATACTTAATATATTTAATTGAAATACAAAAACCAAAAACCTTAAAAATTTCTTAAAACTAGCTTATTTACAATTTTTACAACTACGCCAAATAACTTTTTTTTTCATAATATTTGTATGAATTACAAAGTTATATTTGCGGTTTTAGAAAATATACTGTATCTCAAAAACTGCCAACTCCATCTCGTTCAAACTAATTTTGATTAAAAGTTCACATTTAGATCTACAACATATGGTTATTTTAGATTTTTCACTTCATTATTATAGAAGTTAGAGGGGGGGGGACACATTTTACCACTTTGGAAGCGTATATCTTTTAAACGATTAACTTTATGAAAAAGTCATTTTAGAAACCTTAATGTCATTTTTAAAGACCTGTCTATAGATACCACACACGTATAGGTTTCATAAAAAAATATATTTTCAGTTTCAGTTCCATGTATAGGGAGCCCCTTTATTTTAAATGTTTTTTAAATTTTCTCTTAAAATCGGAAAGCGGTTCACAGAATACATCTATCTACCAAGTTTTACATCTATAGTCTATAGTTTCGGAATAAAATGGCTGTGACATACGGACGGACGGACAGACAGACAGACGGACAGACATGTCGAAACTATAAGGGTTCCGTTTTTGCCATTCGGCTACGGAACCCTAAAAACTTACAAACTAGGCGACTACACGCTAAGTGTACCCCCTGTGGGGTACGGACCTCGGCTTAGGGCGTCGCAGGGGGAGGGCAGCTAGGGACAGGCTGGATCATATCAATATTATTATTAGTAAGGGAATTTAAAGCTACTGGCTTAGCGTCGCGGGCTGGCTCTGGCAAGGGTCGGTCAGGCACGCCGAGTTGGTATAGCTTATAGATTAAGCCATTGTGCCAGACTTTTTCGAACGCTTTCGCTATGTCGAAGAATAAGGATCCCGTTATTGCGCCCCGTTGGAAGCCAGCGCTGACGTGTTCTATGATGCGGTGGACTTGTTGGATACATGAGTGTTCGGTTCTAAATCCGAACTGCTCATTGGGTATTAGACTCTTTGCTTCGACAAAATCTTTGAACCGCTTACATATAAGCCTTTCATAGATTTTACCGAGGACTTTGAGGAGATTGAGTAAACTAATGGGACGGTAGCTAGACGGGTCAGACTTGGGCTTGCCTGGTTTGGGAATACCTATGACGGTGGCCTGTTTCCAGGTTGCGGGGAACATATTATTGCTCAATGCGCCATTGAAGGTGGCAGTCATTAGCACTATAAGCTGGGTGGGGAAAAGTTTGAAAACCCTATTGGTAATGCCGATGCCGTCGAAGCCAGGGGCTTTTCGCGGTTGGAGACTTTTAAGAGTAAAGAATAAGAAAATACTTTGAAAGAACAGAGACGTAAAGAAAAAAATATTATTAAACCCAAAGATAAGAAGACTCATAGAAATTGGATCAGAAGACGAAAAGCTGTGAGGCGTAAGTGAAAGCAGTTCTGATCACAGTGAACCAGTACTCTGTGATACATCATACGAAGAAGACAAAGAAAACGAGGCAGATAACTGTGCTGGATGAGGAGAAAATTATTATAGGACTCGTCTTGTTGAAGAATGGCTCCAGTCTCTTATTTGTGACAGACGGGTGCATGAGAATTGTACCGAATTTGAAGACATGTGCTCCACATGTGGACAACAAAAGAAAAAAGAAGCTAAACAAATTGAATTTCAAGGCAAGAGCAAGGAAAAAAGGAAGTCTAGCACTGGTCATCTTACCCGTACAACTACGGCCAACTCACCCTGATGTGCCGGGAGAGATGGCCAATTCAATTATTTTTTAAATTATTTATCGTTTGTTGCTTAATTATAAAAAAATATTTGTAGTTGTTTTTTTATAAGACTAATGACTGTTAATTATGATAAGAATAAAAGACTGACTGTAACAACCCTACATATATTTTATTTCACCTTAAAAAAAATATGGCCATCTGTAACGAATTTTCCCTATAGGGAGCCCCCCTTAATTTCATATATTTTTTTAATTTTTAATTAAAATCGAAAAGCGGTTCACAGAATACATCTACCTACCAAGTTTCACATGGGTAGTCGTAATAGTTTTGGAATAAAATGGCTGTGACATACGGACGGACAGACAGACATGACGAAACTATAAGGGTTCCGTTTTTTGCCATTCGGCTACGGAACCCTAAAAAGAAAAGTACATACCTACAAGAAAAACAATATAATTCTTTCACACTTTATATGTATCATCTATGTTTCACACGAAGCACTTCGTTCGCTCGAAGTCGCAAGTCGCAACCAGAAACTAGTTAGAGTCTGGCAAACGAAAGTAGACACTCTTATTATTTGCAAACTTTTTATATGGCAATGCTATACTAATGTCAAACTCAATTTTCCAAAACAAGATGGCGTGTTGTTGGTAATTTGTTGTGATCTTTTTAATAGCGTTTATTTAGCGAAAAATGAACAAAACTATTAAAAGTGGAGTACGGGAGATGTTGTTTCGCATGATGTCTAAATATCAAGAAAAACAACAGGAGAAAGACGCCGAATTCAAACAAAAACAAGATTGTTTACGTGTGGTGTTGTCGATTTCATAAGTTAGATGATTTCATAGATTATGATGCTACTAAGTTGATACTTTCTCGTAATTCATAATTTATATTTATCTTTTAGCGAGGAAAGATATTTATCTATTTTGATTCACATTCATTTTATAGTATGTTAAACACCTTCATAATAATGCATTATGGTTATTTAACATACTATTAAATGGTGCATGGTTTTTAACATTTTTTTTTTTCTTTTATAGAAAATCTGGTGGATGTAGCAGGGGTTGATGAGATAGTGAAAACTATTGAAAAACTTACGGATTTAGAGCAGAAAGATAGGATAAGAACCCAGAACCAGTACTTGTATGAAATAGCTTCAATCACTGGTAAGTTTTTACTAGGAGTACATAACTTTAATAAAGATGTAATTGAATTCATGATTTGCAGAACCTAATCATTCTGTTTTACCATTCTTTACAGAAGTGAGCGTTACTACATTAAAAAGAAATAAAAAGGAAGGTGCGCGTAAAGGCCATATAAACCCCCAGTGTCCGACTTAGATTGTTTCAACATAGATGCTATTCGTAACAAAATTAACGAATTTTATATCGTTAGAAAACAAGTTTAAAACGAAACACACCAGAGTCAGCTGATGAAATTCTGAAGCAGAATGGGCACGAGGTATTGCGACTTCCCCCCTACCACTGTGATCTAAATGCCATTGAGTTAGTATGGAGTTTGGCTAAACGTAAAGTGGCAAGTAAATATTGCTCTGCCTGCAGTGGAGTTAGAGAAAGTTATAAAAGAGTCGTTTGAAAATAAAACTCCCGAGGAGTGAAAGAAAATGACTCTCATCCATGTTGAAAATAAATATAAATAAAGGGACAGAATTACAGAAAATAATTTAGAAAGTTTTATAATTAATGTAGGTAACAATGATTACTGTAACTCTAATAAAACTTTCCACATGGAAGTCTTACATTCAGATTTTGATTATAGTGAATAAATCAGAACTATTTTAGAATACTGTTGTTTTTTTTTATTCGAGTAAGACACAATATCTAAACCTACCTAAAATAACTCCTGTATTTTTATTCCGATGAAATAAAATAGATAATTCTGAAGTATCAAATAAGGTTATTCCAGGTATTTCACAGTAGTTTTGGGTTGCTACGCTGGTATTTTTTAAATTTGCCGCTCTTTTTCAGTCTACTTTCGTTTGCCAGACTCTAATAATAATTTACCCATCATGTTCACACATTAGTCCCATAAATTTTAAATGCGCTATCAAATCTTATCTAAAATCTGACTAATTAACATTTCTTTTATTTAAACAGTTATTTTTTGAATTATTATTAAATTTGTAGCCTTTTGTATTCTTATAAAACTCTAGGAAAAGCACTTAGGTATGTATTTTTTTAAATGGCAGTATTAATAAGAAGTTCTGTCTTGTGCGCGCCATGAGCGCCATCAAATAAGAATGAAGTTTATGATTGGTAGATATTCATTTCGGAAGAAAAACAACCAATCGCATTCTTATTTACAATAAAATCTATAATCGAATACAATTTCATATTTCCGCCAAAGAAGCGCGGTTTTGTAGCCAACAATAATTTGAATTTGAATTTTTATTTACAAAAATGTTGAGCGATAACATTATGACGATTATAGTACACATGCATGTTTTTGCTTTCATTTTGATATTTTGAGCGATAGAGTGGCATTTAATATAAGTGTACAATGAGTGATGACGGAACAATCGGCGAATACCGCGAGACACAGACATTCCGCTAGCGCAGCCCTGGCGGACATCGCCCCAGTTGCCCCTTCGGATCGAGCGGTTGCGTAGTCACGGCTCACGGCCATAGCCACTGAGCCCCATTTATTTTTTATAATCAGTGTGTTCTTGAAGTGAATTTAAATGTAAAAAACAATATAAAGTCGATATCCTGTCAATTGTGTTATCTGGAGGCTTTCTACTATAGTTCGATGTCTAGCTGTACACAAAATGGAAGATTCCTACATTATCGCTAATTTTCACACGCTTTGTCGACTATGTCTGCACAAAAGCACATTCTCGACATCGATATTCGCAGCTGCGCCTGACGACGAAACAAATGTTGCTTTAACCTCCAAACTAGCTGAATGTTTCGAGTTGCAGGTAAGACAATATAAGTTTCTGCTGATTTATTTTTATAATACTTTATTACCTTAATCCTCGCCTAATAAATCATGTTATTTCAGATTGATCCTAATGATGGGCTGCCAAATAGGATTTGCTACAAATGCTTGTTCAAAGTTGATAAATGTTCAAAATTCAAGCTTCAGTGCATTCAAAATGAAACCAGGTTAAAACAGATCACAACAAGAGCTAATGAACTGGACAACTCTAATTCATCAGAACTGAGCAACTATAATTATGGTTCACATTCTCAAGATGGACTAAAACCAAAACCTGAAGATTACATTGTTGAAGATAGTGTTGTGATGGTAGTTGATCCCAGCCTTGACTATGACTCCTCAGAGGAGTCCGAAAATATGGAACCTGTTGAACCAGAAGTTATTGAAAGAAACAACACCCCAGATGGAGAGCCAATGGCTGAATCTTTTTTCAAAAATGTGTTCATGTGTCAATACTGCGACCAAGCTTTTGTTTCACAAGAAAAATGTAAGGAACATGAACATGCTTACCATGATCCCAATTTACCTTATAAATGTGTTGAGTGTAGTCTAGTCTTTGCTGAGCGAAGTCAATATGTGCAGCATACTAAACAAGTGCATGGCAATGATAAACCCTACCATTGCCCAGAATGTAATAAGTGTTTTGGGAGACGCTCTGATCTGAGGAAACACTCCATTGTCCATACTGGCATAAGGCCATATCAATGTCAATATTGCTTGAAAAGCTTCTCCCGCAACACAAATCTCAGCAAACATCTGCGTATACATGCTGGGCATAAACCTCATGTGTGCCCTCTTTGTCCAAGAAGCTTTGTGGCAAAAGGAGATTTACAGCGTCATGTGCTTGTTCATTCAGGGATGAAACCTTTTGCTTGTAGGAAATGCCACTTAACATTTGGCAGGAGAGATAAACTTATTAAGCATGAAATGCGACACACCCCTATGAGCCCAGCCAAAACAAATGCAAGTAATTCATTTGTTTTACCTGAGCATGAAGCAGATACTCATGATATGGTAGTAAATGTTAATCCTTTTAGCAATCTTATGACTTCTCCTACTCAACTACAACCAGATTCATCTAATACTGATTATGATCTGCCAAGAGTCCCTGATCATATATCAGGGGAGAGCAGTTTTATGAAAGTAAAGAACAATTCTGTTGCCAATAAGCCCACCCATAATTCTCCACCAAAACCAAAAGCTGCATCAAACAAAAATAGGCCAAAAAATATTAAATGTCACCAGTGCCCTAAGAGATTTAGCTCCTTAGATTCTTACAAAACACATGTGTCTATTGCACATATTGGATCTAGAGTCTTCCAGTGCAAAATTTGTTTCAAGAAGTTCCCACGCAAGAGAGAGTTGGATCGACATGCAGCTCTGCATTCTGGTATGAAACCATTTTCATGCAGTCAATGTGATAAAAAGTTTACAAAAAAGGACAAACTTGATAAACATGAGCAAACTCATGAATGCCTGGTTGTGAATATGCCTTGCATAGAATGTGGTGCTACTTTTGAAAAGAAACCTGATTTAGTTGCACATATAAAATCGCATTTTACTGAAAACTTTGATGATAAAATTACAGAAGCTGAAATTAAGAAAGAGGAAGATCCCGAGTTTAACTTGGATGACAATTTCTATGACCTAGAAACTTGAAATATATCAACTATTTCTTGACACCTAATTCTTGACACCTAGTGTAACTTTTTGTTTACTTGTCAGTACTTAACACTTTGATTAGAATTACTTCAAAGGATAAGATGTGATTTTTTTATATAAGACAATTGTATGTGAAATATTATGTTGTTAATTAGCAATTATGTGAAGTCTGAATTTTCATTCTTAAACCCACCGTCAGTGGATATTGTAAAAGTTCTGAAAATGTTCAGCAATAGGAACAACTTACACCATTTCTAGCATTAAATGTTATGACCTTCTCATATTGAGGAATAATTTGACCAAAAATTACGTTAATAATTTGTTGTATATCATTGTTATTATGTTAATTATCTTTACCTAATTTCATTATGAAACATTTTAAATATCACAAAAAATCAAATAAATTAAAAAAAAACAGTAGTCTGTCGATGTAGGGACAAGCTACTGGTGTTTTGGAATCCAGAGAAAGATGAGACTCATCAAGGAGTACTGCCTTCTTTATTAGGCCCTTTATCCAACAGTGTAACACCAGCTTTGACAGATGATTGTCGAAGCTTTTGGCCATTAGTGGAGAACTGTTGTTCAGCTCATGATACTATTCCTTAAAACCTACATACATTTATATGTAGGTTTTAGAGATTAGTATCTTAAACTTGAACAAGTAGTGATGTGATAGTCAAATTTGTATTTGTAAGTATTTAGATCTGAAATTATGAATGCTGTAGCTGTTTCATAAAACTATCATACTGTTGGCAAGATAATTTTATTGAATCCAAAGATAATATATTGCTGTATATGCTGGTATGTCTATATTAAAATTGTGACTTGCCTACATTATTTAATTAGGTAAGAGTGCACAAATACTGTCCCTATTAAGTGATAACTGTATGTATACTTTAGAGAATAATATAATTTTGATGACTGGTTAATTCGTTAATATAATATCAGAGGTACTGTATTGCGTTATCCTGATGTATTCAGCTAAAGTTTAATTTTTTACGATGTCTTTTGGACATTATATCAGATTAACGAATTAACACATTTAAAAATATCAACAACAGTCAGGTACAAAATCAAAAGTAGGTATCATGAGTTCTGGTAGTTACTTCAAAAAATAATGTAGTTACATCTTGAAATTTTATTGTTAATAAAGAATCTTTAAAAATAGCAGAATTATTGTAATAAAAACATTCTTGGTAATAAGAAGTAAGTTTTAGCAAGTCAAATTAATATTTCATTCAGTATTGCACGAGAAGCAAATACAAAAAAAAAAATAACAAATATTTAAATCCTCAATTCTTTGTTTCAGGATAAACATGATTTCATTACAAATTAATCTGTAATGTGCAAATATACTTAATGTATGTAAATAATTATCTGCAATAAATGTTGTCCACCAAATCAGCACCTTCTTTTTCATTATTTTTATAACCTCTAGGTTTAAAATACAAAACACTTCCATCATTTTATTACTCTTGGTTCTAACCCAGAATAATAAAATGATGGAAGTGTTTTTATAATCCTCTTGTTCTGTCTTTATCTCAGCTTGCTTTCATATTTCAGTGTTATTGCACTTGGAGTTATGTAGATTTAAGCCTTAATATGTATGTAATCTCGCAATGGGGTTAACTTAGCCATTAGGCTATTGACAAGTACTGCCTCATTTAAACTCCGCACAGAACGGAGTATTAAAATCTGCAAAAGTTGCATAGGCATCAATTCTGGTTTCATCTAATATTACTGAAACTGGGAATTAGGCAAATGACAAAGAACAAGATTCCGTTAACATGTAAATTTATTCCTATCCAGCTAATGGATTAGCATGTATTGTAACTGAAGTAATTTTTGCTTCTGTAAGTGGTCGGTATGTTTTAGGGTTGACTGCCATTTTTTCTAGATCATCAAGTGCTTCAAATCCATCTATGATTCTGGAACAAGATATTTTTTTATGAATTTACTGCTGACTGAAACTAACTGGGAGTCAAGTTTCTGCAAGATTTTTATTTAGACACATTAAAAAGCTTGCAGAAACTTAACTCCCAAAGAGATTAGACTGGAACAGAAATATATAAGAATTTTCCCCTGTTCCATATATCGCTACTGACATATCCCTGCTTATAGAAGTACTTGGATTTTTTTTCCAATTATTGCTACTGGTTGGGATATATGGAACTGGATAGTTGGATTTTTTTCCATTTGTCACTACCAGTAGGGATAAGTTTTCAAGGGCTTCTTTATATGATTAATATGAATTGGGTGGGAATTTTTGCTTACAACACCATTTAATTGGCTTTGTAGTCTATCCATTTATAAAATATAAATTTTAATATGGTTGGCTGTACTGCAAAGTTAACAAAAGAGGTTATAACACACCTGCCAAACAGTGTATACTTCAAATCTAGATGTGGTTGTTCTGCATAGGTGAAGAAAAATTGGCTACCATTGGAGTTGGGCCCATTATTGGCCATGCTCACCATTCCTCTTGCATTGTGCTGAAAAAAAGCAAACAATGATTATAAATAGTTGTCTATAATAACAAGCTAAGAAATATTTTGTGACTCTTCTGGTTTTTTTTTTTTTTAGCGTTGTAAAATTATCAAGTAAGTCCTCCCACCCTGCCTGTGGTGGGAGGACTTATTTGATAATTTTAGGGACGTCAGACTTTTACTGACTAAAATCCACGGTGTTCCTTCAATAACCCTTTACGTACCGGGGTCACGGTAACGGGATGAGTCCCACGACCCCGGCAGGCTTCGGCCCGCTACGGGGGGGCCTCGTCATATTCCTGACGCTCTTTGAGGCGCGCGTGGAACACGACGCGCCGTCGACCCGGGTATGGTCCATGGTCGGACAGCGAGTTGCCCTTTACTCGCTGTCCGCATGCCCGCGCCTACGGTGGCCGGAGATCGTCGGCCGACGTCCGACGCCGTGGGCGCCTACCACTGCGGCTGGGCTGGAGGGAGGACGCCATCCTCTCCCTCACGCGGCCCGCCTCCTCCTTCGGAAGGATGACTGCTTCGCAGAAGGAGGCGACCGCTTCCCACTCCCTCTCGCCCCGCAGCATGGCCTCGACCAATGCCGGGCGCGAGAGGTCTCCGCCTATTGCCGCCGTGAGGACACGTCGGTGCTCTGCCCAAGCGGGGCAGTCCTGCACCGTGTGCTCGACTGTGGCCTCAGGCCGACCCTCGCAGTGGTGACACCCAGGCGTTTCCTCCTTTCCCATCAGACACAGGTACCTCCCGAAACATCCGTGTCCGGTGAGGACCTGCGTCATGCGGTAGGTCAGGACGCCGTGACTCCGATCTAGCCACTCCTCAAAGAGGGGTCTTACCGCCGCAATTGCGGCGTGCCCGGACTCTTCTGGATTAGGGAGTAAGTAAACATTTTTCTGGTACCTTCAACTCTTCCTTGAATTCATCTTCAAACTTTCGGCCCCATATAGATGTACCTCCTTTGCCAGTGCCTGTTGGGTCGCCAGTTTGCACTATAAAGCCCTGAAAACAAAACAACACTAGTTTTATTTCGGTTCGTAGGTATGTAAAACATCAACGTTATTTAGGTCATTGAGTATCCTTAGGGTTAAAATAAAATAGAGAAGGCATCAACGCTTACCTTAATATTCCTATGAAATAAGCTTCCGTTATAATAATCGCTTGCACATAACGCAAGAAAGTTCTCACAAGCTTTCGGACATTGCTCACAATATAATTCAATTTTTATATCCCCAACGTCCGTATGCAATGTAACAGACATTTTAACTTAATTGTTAATTAATACCTATTATGAGCTTCACTATGTTATAGAAAATTATCAAGTTTACACTGTTTTATTTTGATTTATTATTTTATTTACTTTCCATGTAACCTATAATATAATTCATATTAGAGATGAGACGTTTCACTCGAATAGATCCAAAGAATAGGTAAATTTCGATACTAGGCGTCACCTATTCTCACTTTGACAATACCTAGTATCATGAAGTATTACGAAATCTAACTGCTCTTGGGACTCATAGCACTAACGCGTAATTGCATTCCGTTCACTCAAACAGGTTATAAATCTGCTTTACCGCTCATTCATGAAAAAGTTGTGGAATAGGTAACGCCAAATAACTTGGCAAGAGTCGTTCAATGCGCAGAAGTCGATTTTTAGGTGTCAGCGGTTCTCAGCGGGACGCAGGGTATGACGTAGCGCCGCTCCGAGCACGCGATTGGTGCGTCAGTAGTTCTCGTTCAATTTGCTCCCGAATACACTTGCGTACACGAAAGTTGTACCCTTTGTTTTTGTAACGAGTTGTTGTTTTAAATTTATTTTTTGTTACCTTGATTACAATGCCAGGACCAAATACTGTTTTACGCAGACTATTAAAACGTCTGAAAGAACAGTTAGACACTATAGGTAAGGAAGGTTGAAATTCCGAATTCGTCAATGTCTTTAGGACACCGGGAAAAAAGAAGAATAAAAGGGGTAGCAGCATTGATATACTAAAAACCCAAGATGCACACTCAACGTCTCAAAACCGTCCGCATAAAATGAGTGCTTAATTCAAAATTATGCGCTCATTTCAAATAGTAACGGGAAATTTCAATGGCCGCGTTTTCAGTGTCAAAACAATGTATTATGGCATCTTTTTTATTTTAGTCGCATAATAAAAATTACCCTGTTGAACAAATAATGGAGTCGATTTTTTTTTCTTGTATTTATTTATTTTTTAATAATAAGTTTATGCTTTATTGTCCATATTGTCCCTACTAATATTATAAACGCGAAAGTAACTCTGTCTGTCTGTGTGTTACCTGTTCACGCTTTAGCCGCTGAACCGATTTAAATGAAATTTGGCATGCGAATAATTTAGGACCGTGGGAAGGAAATTGTATAGTTTTTATCCCGAAATTCCCACGCGGGAAAAACCTCTACGCGAACAAAGACGCGGGCTAAAGCTAGTATTTAGAATAGATTAAAATAAACTTTATTGTACACCAAAAGTTAAACACATCTATTTTACAATAATTAACACTAATTTAATTTTTGGCAAATATGTATACGTTATATAATATACTGAAGGAGAAGAGGTCGTAAATTTTACGGTTTTTTTAATGTTCATAAATAAAATAAATTAATAATTTATTGAACATAAAAATATTACATCTATCAAGTGCAGCCCCTGACTCCTATGCTAAGCGAGCCTGTGTTACAGGAATCAGTGTCCTACGCTATACATTAAAACACGCTATACAAAAAAAGTAACATTAGAAGGTATTGAGAACAAAAGAAATAGAAGCGAAACGTGTATGTGTGTGTAAGTTTGAGTGTATGTGCGTAATTGCGTGTGTGTGTGGGTGTGTTTGTGTCTGGCTGGACGCGTGTGCGTTAACATGAGTGTGTGTTTTGAATAGCTTAATTTACTGTACCGACGAAATTATTTTTTTTAATATCGTCATAGCTCAAAGACTGAAGCCATAGTTTTAAAATTTGTTTGACCTTATGTCACATAAGCTTCTAAATTGGGATAGTTTTATTTGCTCTATTGTAGATCCTAGAACTTAATGCTTAAAAGTATCTAGACGTAAGTTTAGTTTGACATTTGGGGACTTTACAAATGGGAAACCCAGTGCGTTTGCTTTTTAAATCTGGGCTTACCGGTAACAATCTGTGTCCACGTAGTATGGTACAGAGGATATATATTGGGAACTGTAAGTACTTGAGCTTCCGAGTATAGCAGTCCAGTGGGATAAATTCGTTTTTTGAACGACATGACTTTAAGTATTGCCCATTGTGCGCGTTCCGCTATTAGTATTACAATTTTAAACGTCCCTCCCCATACTGGAATAATTTAAATGACTTAATAATAGAATAAAAATATATTTTAATTATATCGATTCATTATGGGATAACTTATGGGTTCACGACATGCGGTATGCTAATGATAAAAGTGTGTGTGAGTGTTGCTTTGGCGCAACACCAATCTCATTAAAAACTTCTTATTTTTATACTTTAGTTTTTCTCGTGACCAAATACGATGCGGAGAACGGACATCAATCGTCAGCGAACAAAGGCGAGAGATATTTTATGGAGAATTTTTTTGACGAAGATATTATGTTATTGAATTAAAAAATTGATAAACGATTTTAACAGTTAATATTTGTTTCATTGATATACACATGTTCTACCCAAAAACATTTACGCTATAATTACGTCTTTAGAACACAATTTAATAAACTTATAATACTAACAAAAATGTCTTATAAAAAAAAATAGTATAAGGTGTAAGTCTCCACTCAAGGCCTTGTGCTATCGAGTAACATCAGTCGTAAAATTTGATTGTCTTTCGCAGACTGCTTTGTAAAAACAACTTTAAACAATTGTCATAAGATGGAATTTGCAAAAACATATTTTATACTTATAGCATTACTATTACTACGTAGGTGGTGAGTGTTTGGCGACTGTTTTGAGCGTCACTTTTCTTCGAGACTGTGCATCTTGGGTTTTTAGTATATCAATGGGTAGCAGTTTTATTAACTAATTGTGACGACGAGGACATATTATTTTTAATGTTTTTTTAAATACACACATCAAAAGTGTCTAGGGATCAAGCATTTTTATGCGGATTTCTTGAGATTGAGATGTGGCTTTGTAATAAATTTATGATTTTATAAATTTATATGGATCCTTTTTGGTGCATTTCATAATTTGAAACAGGAACTGTTAATCAAATTCGAGTAAAAGATGAAAATCAGCTGTCAATATTTTCCCTATAAAAACATACAACGCATTGAAGACATTATTAGTGCTACTGTTTCCCTACTACTGATTAAAACCAACGTTATTATGAAGCGGCGACGTCATTTAAGCAGGGAAGAAATGCTCAGAGCCGTGGGAATGATAGAAGCTGGTTCCCGGCAACGTACTGTGGCTTTAGCTCTGAATACAAGTCAGAGTGTTATCAGTCGACTTTGGACACGTTACCGAAGCACTGGTACCGTGGCTGAGCGCCATGGAGGACGGTATCGCTGCACCACACGGAGACAAGACCGATACATTCAAATCTTCACTCGAAGAGCTCCAACAATAACCGCCATGATGTTAGCCGTGAGGCTTCATCACTCTTCAGGGAACTTAATTAGCGACCAAACAGTCAGAAACCGCTTGCATGAAGTGAACCTTCATTCCCGAAGACCGCTACGGGTACCACCTATAGCAATGCACAATCGTAGGATTCGATATCAATGGGCTCTTGAACACAGAAATTGGGCAGAAGAACAATGGCGTTTCGTGTGCTTTTCTGATGAGTCTCGTTTTGGTATGAGACCGGATACAAGACGTATACGACACTGGACCCCTGAACGCCAACAGCGATTAAAATCCTGCCAGGAAGTCCATCCTTATAGTGGTGGAACCATCATGGTATGGGCGGGTATTTGGATCGGCGGAAGAACTGAGTTGATTTGGATCAGAGGCAACCTCAACGCTCAAATTTATGCTGAGATGATTGTATCTGACGTCATCGTTCCTCTACAAGTGCAAATCGGTCCCTTATTTCAGTTAATGCATGATAATGCACGACCGCACACCGCAAGAGTTGTAAGACAGACTCTCGCCGCAGCTAACATCAATGTCCTGCTCTGGCCTGCTCAGTCACCAGACTTGAACCCGATTGAGCATGCATGGGATATGCTACAGAGAAGAGCTCTGCCGAATATGGAGGGTATCCAGTCGCAAGAAGACCTTTTTTTGTTGTTGCAACGAACATGGGCGGCCATTCCACAGCGTGATTTGGATGAACTCATTTTGAGTATGCCAAACCGATGTTCTTGTGTTGTTAGTGTTCGCGGTAGAACACGGATTATTAATTATTTAAGTTACCCAATAAAATTTTAAAGAAAACTGTTATTTCAGTCTTTTTTTCGAACTTTAATGTTAGTGGTTCAAATGTCAAAAATCCCTTTATTAGGAAAATGGCAAATTTCTTTATTAATGCAAAGGTGACTTGGTTTATCGTTACTGTGACAAACGAAAACACTTTATTAGATGAATCCTTAAAGAAAATTTGAATTAATATCAATCAGGATAAAAGTTATTGCAAAAATATATGTTGATCCCTAGACACTTTTGATGTGTGTACATTTTTCACTTTTAAATGTATTTATGTATTATATCTAATTTATTTATAATACCGAATTAACGAATGAATTCCTCTTCTTTCTTTAAGGACGCATGTTCAAAACTGATAGGTATCAAATCGCATCACTACATAGACAAGGCTCAAACACACACAAACGTACGTAGCTCCGCGAATTATGGGTACGTAAAGTCATTTTGATACTTTAGATTATTTAATTTTTTTTTTAATGGCTTCATGGTTGCTTTTATTTTGTGTGCTATTTGATGTCATGAAATTATTGGAGTGACTTGTAGGTACACTTCGATGACTGGTACTGGATCTCTTTGACAACAAAATGTAAATGTGCAGTTTTTTTTTATTATGGTTTCGTAGCCGATTGGCAAAAAACAGAACCCTTATAGTTTCGTCATGTCTGTCTATCTGCCCGTCCGTCCGTAAGTCACAGCCATTTTATTCCGAAACTGTTATGACTACCTACATGTGAAACTTGGTAGGTAGATGTGTTCTGTTCCGCCGAGTTGAACCGCTTTCCGATTGATAGACAAAAATATATAAATTTAAGGGGGGCTCCTCATACATGGAACTGAACCTAAAAATATTTTTAAGCTATTGCATAGCTTTTATCGCGGGCTTTGAGCGCGGCGACCGAATCAAGAAATTCCGTAACGAAAATAAAACCTAATACGGTAGAATATGGTCAGTTATTTCAATTCAGGTTACTAACGTTCTATTAGCGTGTTTAGTAAAGAATCGGATTGGTAACCGTCAGTATTTTGGATCAAACCCAGGGTCTCATCATATCTTTTTATGATTTCTTTTTTATTGAAAGTACTTTTATATTATACTTACTAGCTTCTGCCCGCGACTTCGTTCGCGTGGAAGGGGGTTCCCGCGTAAATCCCGAACCCGTAAGAATTTCGGGATAAAAACTATCCTACGTCCTTCCCAGAGTCCTAAACTATTCCCACGCCAAATTTCATCTAAATCGGTTCAGCAGTTTAGGCGTGAAAAGGTAACACACAGACAGACAGAGTTACTTTCACATTTATAATATTAGTATGGATTTAGATATTTTGTAAATATTTTGTTGAATAAAATAAGAAACATTTACATTTTTTTATAGGAGAAAGAAAGTCTAAAATGTCAACGCCGCGAGAAATAGCTTAAAACTAAAAATGTGGTATAATTGACCCGGTAACTTGAATTAATATCAAAGAAAAAAAAATACTGCATAAATAAAAAAATATATAAATAATTATAATTGCATAAGTTGATAAAAAATGCTATGCAATAGCTTTACCGCGGCAGTCCCCGAGTGCCACACGGGTTTTTTTTTTAATCAAACCTTTTCGTGTGCGGTATCTATAGACAGGTCTTTAAAAATTATATCGGTTCCTAAAACTACTTCTTCTTAAAGTCAATCGTTTAAAAGATATACGTTTCCAAAGTGGTAAAATGTGTCCCCCCTCTCTAACTTTTATAATAGAATAAAAAAATATGCTGTAGGTTTTAATGAAAACTTTCATTGAAATGGTTTGAATGACATCGGGTCAGTAGTTTTTGAGATTTAGCACATTTTCTAAAACCGCAAATATAACTTTGTATTTCATACAAACACTATGAAAAACAAAGTTATTTGGCGTAGTTACTACGGAACCCTTCATGGACGAGTCTGACTCGCATTTGTCCAATTTTTACGAATGAGCCCACTCTTGACCTCGATCTCGCCTGATGGTAACCGATAGATGAGGTCTACAATGGAACGAGCGAGCTCAGAAGATACCTATTTACTTTTGCTTTAAAGACTCAAATATGGCAGGGAAAACAGAAGCCGGCAGAGAATTCCACAGCTTGGCTGTGCGCACAATAAATGTGGAGGAGAAGCGCTTGACAAGACGGTATATCAACCAAGTTCGAGCTTGTATTGTTAGATACGATGAGATATTATAATTATACCAACTCAGTGGAGTGGCCTGCAGGAATACAGCAACCGCTCTTGAAGATCCTAGACGATAAGAATAGCTTATCAAGTTTGGGTCCATTCTGTTTGGTAGGTGTGTAATTTCGTTGTTTTCGGGGTCGCTAATAACGTATGGGGTTCAAAATCAAAGATTTCGCCAATTAAACTGTTCACCGTGTGTTGCATTTCCTTGGTATGATAGCATTAGCGATCTTGACAAAAGCTGGGTGGAACAATATTTTAATATTAAAAATCAATTTCTTATGTTTGCTGGTTTGAGCAGTGGTTACCACCACTGCTCAAACCTGACGGGTCTACACTACCGTGAGGGACGACAGAAGTTGAATTCGACCGACTTTGCCAGGGACCAAAACGCTTTGTTGCCAGCAGGATATGAAGCGAGTTTGTTCCCGATTCGGCTAACGTGGTCAAACCGAACCCTCCGCAAAACCTTCTTGCTGGACTTGGCAGCCCTGTTGAAGGCTCTCTTCTTCTGATCCACGTCATTTGCTTTGCAGTTTCGAGCATCGACCCATGCTAAGTATGCCCCGTGTTTAAGCGCTTCAGCGCGATCACATTCGGCGCCAAATCAAGGTCGAGCTTTGCCGGACCAATGTGGAGTACTACATACCGTTCTCTGACCTAACAATTTAGGTCAGAGAACGGTATGTAGTACTCCATCCCCTGTCAAAGAAAGATCGCATGCCATCCCAATCCGCTGACTTATATCGCCAAACCCGCCGAATGACTTTAAGGCTAAGATCGGGCGGAGAGGAGACGGGTACAGACTTCACCAGACAGTGGTCGGAACTACCTAACGGTGAAGATATCGTTACCAAGTAGCGGTCTGGATCTGTAGTCAGTAGAAGGTCCAAGCAATTGGCTTTGTGTGACTCAACATCCGGCACCCTCGTTGCTCCCTGGACCAGCTGAGTGAGATTTAATGCAAGTGCAAGATTGTGCGTCTCTCGCCCAGCATGGTCCGTGCACTGGTATGGGAAGAGCCACTCCTGGTGATGGGCATTAAAGTCCTCCAGTAACACGAACTGAGCTGCTGGGCCGCATCTGCCGCCTCACTGATGTATTGTGTGAGCCTGGTTCTCTCATGATCTCCGCTGTGCGAGCGGTAGACACAAGCATAGATAATTTTGTCTATGTCCGTGTCCACCAGAGCCCAAAGTGTAGAAAACCTGGAGTCCTCAAGGTTCCGGAGACGCCAATAGCAGATGTCGTCGCGGGCGTACATTCATACCGCCGCACGTGGTTTAAAGTTGTGCTCCAAGGTAAACCCTGGGTATGAAAGATACGACACGTCTGATGGACATCTGATCTGCGTCTCCGAAAGAAACAGCAGAGCAGGTTTCAGTCTCGAGGTGGTGGTAGACTGCGACGAGATTTGAGTGCAGACCTCGGATATTACTGAGGTGCACTTTGAGAGAGAGGGAGTGCAGCCGCTGTTTAACTTTGCTCTTTTTATTCCATTTCATGATTTAGAGAGTGAAGAGGAGAGAATTTATTTATTTATTTATTTTATTTATTTATTTATTTATGTTATAACGGCTTACAAAAAAACCAATTATAATAACATAATACAAAAACACAATACAAGAACAAAAATAAAATGAGAAATAAAAACAGAAATTACAATTAGAATAAAATATTCATAAACAAAACTCGACTTAAACATTGCTGGTATCCCGTCGGGGAAGGAAGTGAAGTGAGGCTTCACGCTGTTAACCTCCAGACCCACACTAGACGGATGGTATTGATTGGGTAACTAGTCTGGAGACTGCGGGGACGCCCAAGCCCCCCCGGGAATGACCATCGGGCCCTCTCATCTGGTCGCCAACCAGCACGATGGTGCATTCCGGGATGTTTCGACAGTTAGTGGGGCAGTCTGTCATGTGTGGCTGGCACACTACTTGGGCCCCCAACTACCTGCGGTCGGCCAGCGGCGCACCCTGCCTCGGATCCGCTTCTCTCCGCGACTAGTCTCCCGATACGTCCGCACTAGTGCGAGCCAGATTGGTCTTTCAGCAGTGAAGCTACTACTTCGACCCAACTCCTTGATAGGCTACACAGGGCATCGTACCGGAACACAGCTAGGCCGTTTGGCGGTACGTCTTTGCCCTGTGGGTGGTCACAAGCCTGCAGTTTTAACCTGCCACCTGTTTGATGTCACCTGATTAGCACCACCCGAAGGCCACGTGTAGGGATTTGCAAACGGATATCCTCTTACGGACACGGGTGACTCAGCCCCCAAAGCTGTCTGTCTGTCTGTCTGTCTGTCCGTCCGTATGTCACAGCTATTTTATTCCGAAACTATTAGGACTATACATGTGAAACTTGATAGGTAGATGTATTCTGTGAACCGCTTTCCGATTTTAAGAAAAAACTTAAAAAATATTTAAAATAAAGGGAGCCCCCCTTTATTTTAAATATTTTTTAAGTTTTTATCCCCACACATAGAACTAAAACTGAAATTTTTTTTTTTTCATGAAACCTATGCTTGTGTCTATAGACAGGTATTTAAAAATGACATTAAAGTTTCTAAAAGAACATTTTCATAAAGTAAATTGTTTAAAAGATGAACGCTTCCAAAGTGGTAAAATGTGTGTGTGTGTGTCCCCTCTAACTTCTATAATAATGGAGTGAAAAATCTAAAAAATATATATATCTGTAGATCTTTGTATAAACTTTCAACCAAAATTAATTTGAACGAGATCGGGTCAGCAATTTTTGATATACAGCATATTTTCTAAAACCGCAAATATAGCTTTGTAATTCATACAACTACTATGAAAAACAAAGTTATTTGGCGTAGTTGTAAAAAATGTAAATAAGCTAGTTTTAAGAAATTTGCAAGTTATTTCTTTTGTCTATTAAATATACATATTATGTTATATTATTATAGTTACTTCGGAACCCTTCATGGGCGAGTCTGCCTTGCACTTGGCCAATTTTTTGGGGGGGGAAATCATCAAAATGACTCCTTTCGCTCTGGGTGTAGCGGAAAGTAGTGTCAGACGAATACTGAATAAAAACCGACTCTGTTCCTTCAGTTGCCCTTGTGATCCGGGGCTGCGGTGTCTATACATATATATGTCTGTAGATCTTAGTATAACCTTTCAACCAAAATTAGTTTGAACGAGATCGGGTCAGCAATTTGTGAGATACAGCATATTTTCTAAAACCGCAAATATAACTTTGTAATTCATACAAACACTATGAAAAACAAAGTTATTTGGCGTAGTTGCAAAAAATGTAAATAAGCTAGTTTTAAGAAATTTGTAAGTATTTTTTGTCAAATAAATATACATACTACTTATATTATATCATTATAGTTACTTACTACTATATATATATATATATATATATTGTAGTTTATTATATAAATATATAATAAAAAAATATCATGAAAAAAATCATTTTAACTAAAAATAAGACAGATTTCCAAAAATAACAAGTTGGAAGTATTTTTTTTTTTTTGTTTTTAGTGTTTTGGTTTGTCGACTAGTGCTTTACCTAGTTACAAAAGCCTAAATGTAAACTACTTATCACCATTTACAAAATATTGCTTTTCCCGATGTAGAGCCGTTCATTTTTGAGGAGTTCTTCAGGTACTTCACCATCAGCTCAACTTCACCATATACATGTTAACAAGTATAAAGTGATTAACAACCATATTCTAGTAATCGAATCGCAACCCATGAAATACTTATAATTGAGTAGTTCCGGTAGCCGTCTGTGGTCTTCATCATCAGTTCCACTTCACCGAATGGTATTTTCCGAGAGCAACTACACAAGTTACTTTAAAAAATAATAATATTTGAAGAGTTCCCTCGATTTCGACAGGATTCCATCATCAGATCCTGACTTGATGACGATGGGACCACCTGGAAATATACCTACCAGGTGCCTTTCAAACAATAAAAATAATTTTTCAAATCGGTCTAGTTACGAGTAATCGAGGAACATACATTTAAAAAAACCGAGTCGTTTGCACCCATTAAAAAAATCGGTATCATCTTGGGTTTTGACATTTATTCAAAAAAGATAACAATTATTCCCAAACAATAGATAAAAAACTTACTTTCTCAAGTTGCTCATATAAAATGCGTAAAGTATCGAAATAAGTATTGTGTAGTATTATGAATTATTTTGTGTTCGTACAGCGATCTATTTTTAGACAAATTTCTGTTGACAAGCGACATAGCGTCCACTCACGAAGGCGGCTGACCGCGTATTAAAATTTCTTTACACTTTTCTGTCCAATAAATCTAAACAGTGACCAACGAAAATAACCCTTAATGCGACCAGTTAAGATTCATGCGCTTTAGCAAAATATGTGAAAAATTTAAAAGAGATTTTATTTTTTTGTGAAGCTATTTGTTACATTTTCGTTATTATTAATAGGCTCATTTTGAGGTAATTATATCTGCTAGCCTGTGGTATTTTTTAAGAATCAAAATATGTAAATGTTTAGCAGAAAAAGAATCCTAAACTTAACCCTTTTTCCTCAACTTTGTATGCAGAGGTTTTGAAAAATCGTGTTTACAATACTAAAAACCATATTTTTTGTATTTCAAACACGGCTGCTTTGGAGATAAAGAAGTAATCTATCTATTGCAACTGTTAGTTTTGTTTGAATTTCTTTATATTAGTCGGAAAAGGCACCCAAAAACAACATATTTACGTCAGATTCGAACTTACGTCCTTAACATTCTTCTGAACAGATATGTTTAAAAATAAATGATGGCAATAAACATAGAATAATGGCAGGCAGTAAATGTGACCACTTTTTTCTTCCACTAAGTGCACGATGCGCGAACTTACCCCCACTACGGCAAAACCTTGCCAAGTTATTTGGCGTCATCTATATAGCTGTCGCCAAATAACTTGGCAAGAGTCGTTCAATGCGCAGATGTTGATTTTTAGGTGTCAGCGGGACGCGGGGTATGACGTAGCGCCGCTCTGAGCGCGCGATTGGAGCGTCAGTAGTTCTCGTTCAATTTGCTCCCGAATACACTTGCGTACACGAAAGTTGTACCCTTTGTTTTTGTTACGAGCTGTTGTTTTAAATTTAGTTTTTGTTACGTTGATTACAATGCCAAGACCAAAAATGCCGTTTTACGCAGACTATTAAAACGTCAGAAAGAACAGTTAGACACTATAGTTAAGGAAGGTTGAAATTCCGAATTCGTCACTGTCTTTAGGACACCGGGAAAGAAGAAGAATAAAAGGGGTACCAGTTTTATTAACTAATTGTGACGACGAGAACATATTAGGTTTAATGTTTTTTTAAATTCATTTTTTTACTTTTAAAGCTATTTATCGCACCTTAAGAATTGAAGTGGCTTAATTAAAAATTTTAAGAAAATGAATTTATGACATATAAACATGTATTTAAGTAGTTCTGTGTATAAAAAGTCATTTTCTTAAAATTTTGAATTAAGCCACTTCAATTCTAAAGGTGCGTTATGTATTATATCTATTTTATTTATAATACCAAATTAACGAATGAATTCCTCTTGTTTCTTTAACATTCTTCTGAACAGATATGATTAAAAATAAATGATGACAATAACCATAGAACAATGGCAAGCAGTAAAAGAGACCACTTTTTTCTTCCACTATAGTGCACGATGCGCGAACTTACCCCCACTACGCCAAAACCTTGCCAAGTTATTTGGCGACAGGTATAAATAAAAGTAACGCGACGCGCACGCGTGTTGTACAAGAATATATATTCTGTCCTTTTTTAACTACGCTATTCCGTAGTCTTCCCATCTTTATCTTTCAATACTCAAGACTAGTCAGTAATCATTCGATCCGAGAATACTCGATCCGAATGAGTACCAACTAGTCTCGACAAGACTAAGTATTACGAAGTACCTATGTATGAAGTCCAAGTACCACCTACCTAGTCTTATCACTGATTGCTGATGCTGACACACTAAGTTCCATAGAAATATCAAGTACAGGAGACGTGGCAACGAGGCATGTCCTAGCTAGTTAGTAGCTCAAAGACCGTCATCGTAAAATTTATCCAAAATATCGTGTTCATTTGTTGTTTAGCCATTTCGTGCAAAATTAGTAACCACAATAAAAACCTAACTTGGACTAAGTACGTGCCCCATGCATGACCACATTCGATAAGTAATAATTGATACCAGGTGGAATAGGTATCTGGATCACATATTTTTAAATACTAAGAATAGGTGCACCTAGTACAACTCATCTCTAATTCATTTTTTTTTGTACTGTTTGACGTTTGCTTCTAAATCAACGCTGTCAGTGTCACTCACAAGTCACAGTCACAAGTCACAGAACACTAGTGATGAGCGTTGAATCAACCGTTGATCTCCTGTCAACGTATTAACGTTAACTGTATATGAATCAACTAGTTGAATTCGCCAACGACGCGCGTTTATGAATTTAACTCGTGCGTCTCGTTCAATAAACGAGAACAAAAACGCAACGAGCTGAGCAATTTAAAAAACTTACGTTGAAAATAACGTCATAGATTGCAAGCGACGGTCATATCATACAATTTGAACTCTAAGTAACAGATGAAAGAGTTGATTTTCGAAAATTTATTTTAAGAATAGTACTTATATTGGTACAATGGCGCACCCCGACGCGGCAGGGTGGTCCCGCTTATACCACCCGAGAGAAACCGGTTAATACCAGTTTGTTTGTTTCCGTTTACGAACGATATTAACAACGACCAATGTCTGTTAACACATAAGGGGTATAAATCTTATACGGGTCGTCACTCACTAAGTTCGAATTAGTTTTGACCACTCCTGTGAGCCGTAAACACTTCCGCACTACTCGCTAAAAATTCTGAAAAATAAATCTAATAATGGCCCCGTGTACAGTTTGTTGGTGTGATAAAAAGCCGGACTTCAAGTTTACGAAAAGACAGCATAACAAGAAGACGTAAGTTACTAGATCTATGATCTAAATTAGATTAATTTTCTAATAGTATTTATCGGAGTTCATCTTATACTGGTCGTACTTGTATGCATTGCACATTCGCGGAGCGCGCGATGTTGTCTTTTATGATTGCGTCTCTTTCTTTTGAAAGTTTTTTTTTCGCTATAAAAACAACTACAACAAACAAATATATAAAAAAAAAACAGAACTATAAACAAAAAATTGTAAATAAGTAATAATTGATTTGTGTACATGGAATCAGATGATCTTATAAATACGCCTGAGTAGAATATGGTTTATAGCTAATTGTATTCTATTCAGTCGGTCCTAAGCCTGAAGAGAAAGTATGAAGGGAAGGTCATCTTAGTAGAAGCATCAATCAAACGTTTTCCAATACATAAATTGAACCAAATTGTAAAATTGAACGCGCAATCGTTGAATAAAAAAGGGTTTAATGAATCAACGGTTTACGTTGCAAGTTGACAATAGTAGTACGTTAACACGTTAACGAATTTATCTAGTTGATTAACAAGTTGACAAACGTAAAACAATGTTAATGTTTCGTTAACGGAAAAACCGTCAACGATTCATCACTACAGAACACTATTACCGTTAGGTTTTACATACTCTTTGACTATTACCCTTGCTTTTTTTTTAAATTAGATTAGTTCCTTACGGAACAGACTAAGTCTGAGACCAAACTGCCTAGTCAACAGTTAACATTTTTCTTGAGAATAAATCCTAAACCTAACCTAACCTACGTATCCCGCCCAACCTTATATCCTATTACCCTAGCGGAGCGGGGTGTCACTGGTGTGTTAGGTTTTACATACTCTTTGACTGGTGTTTTATTCTACGCTTTGCAGCATATCAATTTTTGATAAAGATTCAGTTCAAATGAAAATTTATAAATAATTTATATTCCTTTCTTTCCAATTATCTGTTTCCATCATCATATCTTTCATGCCGTTCAAGATCCTCTGCTCAGAGGCCCAAGGAATTAATTTCGATTCCGCAATGTGTGGAACGTCCCGTGGCCTCACATCAAAGCAATAGTACCAAGCCAGTGTCTATGTGAGTCTGAAACTTTCCCAGTTTCCCTTCTTTTCGGGCTTTAAAGTGCAGTGAGATGATGTCAACGACGCTCATACGTAAGAATTGAGGCTGCTTTAGCCACTCGCGCCACCGTTCGAGTGGCAATCGCTGTCCATGTCACCTCACCTTATAAAATAGCTATTTCAAATGTTGCGACTGTCATTTGGGCAAATGGTGTAATTTGCTTATCCAACGAATATCTACCGACGATTTAAATCTTGTTACCGCCTCAAAAGATACGTGTGGTATCCAACATTTATGTCTAGCAAGCTATTGTTTCACTTCTGTAACATCCGACGCCTTACAGCACAGGGCACATTTTTATATAGTGAGTGCTTTACAGTCGCAGACGCTCCAACGGGCTAGGTAGCGTTGTTCTTTTCGTAGCCCCCATACGACCCCGCGTGACCACGCTCAGAGTGGGAAATGGTGCACTGAAAGCGGAATCGGCTCTTTGACGATCACGCTCATCTGCCTCATTCTGGATCATTACCTACCTAATTCCTAGGGTTCATGGGTATTTTTATTTTCCATTTATACCATCGCATTATCATATTTCAATACATACCTATTTGAAAAATAAAACCATTTGATTACATGTAAAAAGAATTTATTGAGATCATATAAATTATTCAATAAACGATTTATTCGTTCAAATTACACAAAAAAATATTATTCACAACCGCCTTCTCTTTCATGAGTGTTTTCATCGGCGCCTTGATTTTCATAGTTGCCAAGTAACCTCTGGCCGTTAGGATCAAAAGGTGATTTCAAGTGTAAAGTCGCTTTGTGCTTCTGCCCCATAACTTCAATCTCGTAATCACCATCTTTCAAAAACTCTTTGGTAACTTGAGAGCCTTTGTTGGTCACGTAGCCGATACCGATTGGTTTGTCCAGGTAGAAAGCGTAATCACCTCTTCTCAGGTAGCCTACAGGTTCACCGTTTCTAAATATGGCTTCTTGACCGAAGATAGCGACCTGTAATTATTATTACGTTTATTTACTTATCAATTAATGTGGCTTTGTAGATGCAAAGTTTTATGCCTGTAATGCTCACTTAACTGTTTTTTAATTTATCAAAAGCATTTGATTTTTAAACACAAACAACTCGGTCCGTGAATGGGTCCGTGAACCATCTTAACATATCGACGCCTTAGAGTGAAAACCTCGTAAGTGAAAAAGGAGTAACTTTTCAGGAGGAAGAAAAATCTGCGTGCTATAAAATTATTGTACGGTTCTTTTTTATGTTTTTTTTTTATGAATTTGTATGTAAATTTAACCTGTTTTTATATCCAGAACTGTTCGATATTATGTATAATATGAAAAATATTATACATAATATAGAACAGGTCAGAAATGCATAATCAATGGCCTGATTACGCTAAACTGACGACGCGATGCGAGTGTTTACGAGGTTCTCACTTTCTTTCATAGATAGCGTTTCGAGTATCGAATGAACATATTAGTGAGATCAGGATGTGCGTTGCGAGGATTGCTTTCTGGAAACGCAAAAAAAAAAATTGGACAAAAATGTACTCCCGAGGTTTTCACTCTAAGGCGACGATATCAAGATCCCCCCCCGGTCCCGGGTCCCGGCTGGCATTTGTACATCCTTGACAGTCGTAATAGGTAGTCGGAAGCCAAAAAATCTGACACTGGTCTTGCCAAACGGTATCTGGTTACCCAGTTACTGGGTTGTGGACGTCAGATAGTCACTCCAAATAAAACACTACTACTCAGCCGCATCTGCTTAGACTGGAAGCTAACCCTAATATAGTTGTGAAAAGGCTAAGTAGATAACTGAATCGTAACCAGTCGTAAGTCATTATCTTTATACCAATTTAATTGGGATAGACTTGTGGCATAACCGCCACCGTATTTACAAGACACCGATACATATATACATTAGTGTCCGACAGAAAGTTCGGTTTCGGTTTCGGCCAAATTTCGGACAATAATCAAGTTTCGGCGGCAGTTTCGGTTTCAGCCAAAATCGGCCGAAACTTTAGCCGAAACCGAAACTGATTTCGGACGTTGTCGTGCACGCTCGCCTAACTTCGTTTCTCGCGGTAACGCTTTGGCGCACGCTGGCGGCCCTGTTCGGGAATTGTCGTGCACCGTTCGGATAGTTCTGTAGCAACAGTGCGTGCGTTTTCGCCCGACGCAAACATACTTTAGAGGTTATGTTTTGATGGAACTGTTTACATGTAAGTTTTTGTTTCGTTTCTGTACTTGAATGATTTATATAGTTAAATATTGAGTCAGTAACTTTGTTTTGTTGGTTTTAACAAATTAAGTCACATGTAAAAAAGAGATTGTAAGATTGTAACAAGATTTCAAAATACCAATACTTAGTATTTAATGAAACAGTAACAATTAGTGATATGATTATTGATAACTGATAAACATTTTGCTATGACAACTTAATTTGAAAAAATAATGTCCTAATGAATGCAGAATAATGGGTAAAATGCATCAAATTTCAGTATTTTAAGGAATTTTATACTTGACCACGTGAGTTTCGGTTTCGGTTTCGGCCGAAACTGAAGCCGCGGCCGAATATTCGGTTTCGGTTTCGGCCGGAAAACCAGTTTCGGTCGGACTCTAATATACATATTATCTATGAGACATCTCATTGTTCACTCACGCCTTACCCGTGTTGTGTTTTACAGAATCAAATAAAGTTATTGTTTCAGAATAACAGCTGTACGGTTTTTTAAAAATATCGCAGTACATTCTGACGTTGGAGAAGCCTTTGGCCTCTAGCAGATCTTATTTACATTGTTAGCTTTAATTGTATCTAGTTATTGCCCACCCGTCCTGTATAATGAATGTATATAGAATGTTGAATGGTTCTGATCACAAATCGAAAACCTTAGCTATTACGGCTATAGACGCTTAAATATTATTTCACTAAATACACAAACCTTATCGTTAAGTGTGAAATAAGCGTATTTCTTGGTGACTCCGTTGGTTCTAGCCTTAGTGACATGCTCATTCCCGATGTAATCGCCTTCTTTCCTGCACGTGAAACCCAAGCCAGCTTCTATCGGATTGTCATCTGCTCTCAAATCAGAGTTCCATAAGTGATACCCTGAAATTAATTTATAAGAATATGAAAACAGAAGATTTTCTACAAGCTTTATACAGGGTGGCCCGTTTACAGTGGTCCAAAGATTTTTTCAGGCTTGAAAGCATCATAAGTGATCATTTAAAACATACTTTAGTTAAGCGAAAACTTATGGTTTCGAAATTATGTTTTTTTTTTAATAATCTAGTCTAGTTATTTACACTAGATGAGCCTATAGCGCGATAGGTAGATTATTGCACTATGCTTATACCAAATTTCATTCGATTCGGTCCAGTACTTTTCATAACACAGTGGTTTTGTGTCAAAAATATTGAAATTTCGGGTAATTAAAAAAAAACATAATATCTAAACCATAAGTTTTCGTTTAACTAAAGTATGTTTTAAATTATCACTTATGATGCTCTCAAGCTGAAAAAAATCTTTGGACCACTGTAAACGGGCCACCCTGTAGATTGTTTTGTTTGAAATATATTGTATTAAAATCAATAAAATACCTCTGACAATTTAGATATGTATATAGGTACAAACAGACACAATGATTCACCATCATTCAGAAGAAACTAAACATACATTCAAATTGATAACCTCTCTCTTGTTGAAGTCGGTTAGTAATTTCCTGACACACAACAGATAGCATACATTTCTTGGATGTGAGGGTATCCCCGCCATTTGAAGATAATAGAGGGTTATATTGAACTCCTACCCACTAAAAACTCAAACACCCTAACCTTATACCCCAAAGTCGCCCGGCCGACTGGTAACCGAGTAAGACTCCCTAAAACTACTAACTAATATGTTTTTAAGGTACCTTTTTCCGCACTCAAAGAGGTCAAAGCCCTCCAGCCAGCATTCTTCAATCCCTTCGCACGACTCAACGCCTTATACACCGGTATGGCGTGAGCGGACGGTACATGGAGCTCCCAGCCCAGTTCGCCGGACCAAGTGACCCGAAGTGCTCGGCAACGGAATCGTTTATCTTCGGGAGTGTTCGGCGCCCGAGATACGTGGATACTGCGATGAGTGTTTACTGGGAAAGCGTCGTTAGAGAGACCCGCGTCTGTGTAGCGTGCGAGGATATTTTGGCTGTAAAATAAACATGGCATTAGGGTTATTTGTGATAAAATAATAACTTATTACTAAAGGATACCTTGCTTGGTACATTTGCAGGACAGTGGGACATAACAATATAGACAATAATTCGTTAGATCGTATTGCTACCTTAGTCTAATGGCAGCAAGCGGTCGACTGTTATTGTAGACAGT
This sequence comes from Tholera decimalis, assembly GCA_943138885.2. Lineage (NCBI taxonomy): Eukaryota > Metazoa > Arthropoda > Insecta > Lepidoptera > Noctuidae > Tholera > Tholera decimalis. Next base: position 35,811,435 of record OW964549.2, on the reverse strand, counting down.
TTCTGTGTTTTGTTTGAATTGGTTACTTCATTTTTTTCTTTAACAAGAAAACTAGAAATATGGGTAGAATTCACATTACTAGCAATATTTTTAACCCCTCCAACTAAGCTAAACTTGCTTGTATCCTCGATCACACCTGATGGTAAGTGTAAGATGAGGAGACGATCAAACGAGCGAGCCCAGAAGATGCCGTTCTCTCTTGCTTGAAAGACTGACGGGTCATATGTGGCCGGGTTCCACACCTTGGCTGTGCGCACAATAAATGTAGAGAAGAACCGTTTAGTACAAGACGGTATATTGACCAAGTGTGGATGGTATCCTGCGGTACGTCTGCTAGACCGGTAGTAAAAACCGGATTAGGTCGTGGAGATACTGCGCACACTCTCCGAAGTACAATCTGTAGAAAATAGACAGGCAAGCAACGTTTCGCCGATGAGCCAGACTGTGAAACTTGCTTGCCAGAACTTCGTCACCTATGAACCTTTTAGCTCTGCATTCGATTGAGTCAAGTGCAGCTGGTATTTGGCTGAGCCATCCCACAAGTGACAGCAATACTCCACACAGGAACAAACCTGTGCTTAAGGACGCATTTACGTTTATCACTCGCTCAATTTTAGGTATTCTAGTAGCAACACAACAACATTGCGCGCACACACACTTACAAACCATTGTTCGCCTGATTTTATACATTACTTATGTAACTAATATTGATACTTGAAGGTAATATTATATTTTCTTTAATATTGTTTGATCATAATAAGTTGTAACTTATTGTTTACAAAGGGTTACATGCTTATTGATTAGATGTTAGTTTATTAATGTGTTTGACGCCCGATTAGGAGTACTAGGGGACTTTGGAAATAAAATAGTCATATGTGATAAAAAAAATTAATAAGAAATAAAGAAAAGTTTCGTCATGCCTGTCTGTCTGTCTATCTGTTTGTCCATCCGTCTGTATGTCACAGCCATTTTCAACCGACGAAAAAAACGGAGGAGGTTATCAATTCGACGCGTATATTTTTTTTAATGTTTGATCACCGATTACTCAAAGACGGCTGAACCAATTTGGAAAATTCTTTTTTTGTTTGAAAGGGTATACTTCGAAATTGGTCCCATTGTCACCAAGTCAGGAGCTGATAATGGGATCTTGGAGTAATCGAGGAAACTCTTCAAATATTATAGGCACACCTACAGTGATTTGAGTATGTTTTATAGTAACTTGTGTAGTTGCATTTGTGAAGTGGATCTGATGATGAAGACCACAGATGGCCACTGGAACTACTCAATATATAAGTAGTAATAAGAAGTATTTCATGGGTTCCACATCGATTACTTGAATATGGTTATTAAGCACAATATGCTCGTCACAATGCATATGATGAAGTGAAGCTGATGGTGAAGCACCAGGAGAACTCCTCAACAATTAACGGCCCAGCATTGGGAAAAGCAATATTTTGTCTACTTTCTAACTAATGACGGATGTCGGACACCGCTTACCTACCGAAATTAAAGTTATTTTTCACATTGCAGTGTTTTTTGGAAGTCAGTTTAATTTTTTTGGTAAAAGTTTTTATAAGTATTCCGAAACTATTAGAATGATACATGTGAAACTTGGTAGGTAGATGTATTCTGTGAACCGCTTTCCGATTTTAAGAAAAAAAGTAAAAAAAGATATAAAAAAAAGTTATTTTCAGTTTCAGTTCCATGTACCCCACATGGAACTGAAACTGAAAATATATATTTTTAGTGAATCTTATGCGTGTGTGGTATTAATAGAGAGGTCTTTAAAAATGGCATACGGGTTTCTAAAACCACTTTTTCATAAAGTTAATCGTTTAAAAGATATACACTTCCAAAGTGGTAAAATGTGTCCCCCCCCTCTTACTTCTATTATAATGGAGTGAAAAATTATACAAAACATATATGCTATGATCCTTAATGTAAACTTTCAACCAAAATTGGTTTGAACGAGATCGGGTTGGCAGTTTTTGAGATACAGCATATTTTCTAAAACCGCAAATAAAACTTTGTAATTCATACAAACACTATGAAAAACAAAGTTAATTGGCGTAGTTACTACGGAACGCTTCATGGGCGAGTCTGACTCGCACTTGGCCAATTTTTTAGTTTTTGTACGAACTGAACATTTTGGCATATTGAACCGTATGAAGTAAGCCCAACAAAAGGTAACTGTTGTATATCGTTGAGGAATTCCCTCGACTGTCTATGGTCTCCATCATCAGACCTGTAATGGCACTTATAACCCATATGGGTGCAAAGTTCTCATCAATATAAATGAATTAAGTCCAAACACAAGGTAGCTACTGTAAACCGTTGAGAAGTTCCCTTAACTGTCCTTCGTCTTCATCATCAAACCTCTAATGACAGTCACAAACTATCTAGGTATAAAGTTCTGGTCAATTCAAATTAATCAAGCCTAAACAAAAGGTTACTGCTGTAAATCGTTGAGGAGTTCCCTCGACTGTCAGGAGTCAATCTGATGAAAGGCTCCATCATCAGATCAACTCTAGACCTTCCTTAATTTGTAGTACTTTAAGATACTTAATAAAAAAAAAAAAACATTTATGCGGTCGAATTGCGAAACCTCCTTATTTGAAGTCGGTTAAAAAAAATTGTTGTTTCATGCTAGGTTCAGTAACCAATATCCATCCAATTTTAAAAATAAGTATGGTTCTCGTTCTTACTTTTGTTTCGGTACGAAAAAGTATCAACGTATTCTAGTCACAGTATACAAGACGCCACTGTCTTTATTATAGGTTTCGACGTATTTATTTTTTCGAGGAAAGCGATACACCCCTGCATTCACGAGCGCGTCTGAGCGCAGAATGACGGTCGGAGCCGTGCGTTCGGTAGAAAAATGTATGAAGAAATTTGAGACCGATTTTATTTTTCTCATAAATCATAAAGTTTTTTATGTATGTTCAAAATAATTAGCTTAACGTATAGATAAATACATAGGCTATAATTTCTTGTTATTTTGAAGTTAAGAATATGCTCCAGATTTGGCTTACAGGTACGTATTCAGACCCCATTTTTTGTAATTTTCTACGATTATTGCGGCGATAAAAACATATTTGTGTGAAAAAGATGTATAGGACTGTGTAATTATAATGCATGCAATGTGGAGATGAATAAATTATCTTGAAATTAATACTATAACATTGTCAAAATTTTAACTCCTTATGTATCAAAATGGTACCAGAAAAACATTGATATTTGCGAGAAAACGTAAATGCGTCCTTAATACAAATTCAAAAGCTGTCCAGGTGCGAAGTATCGCCTCACTTACTGTAGGATTCCTAGCTTTTTGGCTGCAGTCTGAGCTTCAGACTCAATAGTTGAGGTCAGACGTCAACTCCATGCCAAAGAGCTCCAGGCGGTCGGTAACAGGTACTGATGCATCTCTAAAAGTAGGGGACCATTCAAATTGGTTTATTTAGCGGCGAAAAGACAAGCCTGTGTTTTTAAAGCGTTGGATTTGACCAGTTTGTAATCGCTCCATTGGGAAACAAGCTTTAAGGTCAAATTCTTTCGCTCTACCATGGCCTTTCATACACAAGAAGATCTCCGGTAGACCGACCATGGCGTAAGCCATACTGGTGGTCACTGAGGAGCTCATTGTCTTCAAGGTATGCCATCTCGATCACAAGGACGATAGCTTAGGCATTAGGCTATTACCGTTTCTATAAACATGCTCCATCATCAACCAGATTATCACTTATAGTCTGGCGCTCAGCGCGAGCTTATCAATAATATAACAAAAAATGTACTTGGCTTATTGTATCCAAGGGTTTTGTAACAAACAAACCTGTCAGGTCCTTGTACGCTAAGGATGCACAGCTGTTTGGTGACATCTGTGATGGTGGCCCTCAAATTATGTGTCTGAACGATGCGACGGAGGTGAGCCAGTGTATGGTTCGCACTGAACCCACTTGTCACTACGTAGTAGCCGCGACCCTGGTAACAGAAACAATGAAACCTCTATTTAAACCTCCTTTTCAAATTATGTTGTTACCTTATAAGCAAAATTAAGTAGGTTTTAAAATGATCAGTACTATTGTGAGCAAAAGTTTATCACAAATATTTAACTTCATAATCCTGTTCGAAAGATAATATGATTCGTATAAACAAATTTGCGAAAAATTATTATATGTATAACGTTTCGTACAGTAAATTAAACCACATGGTATTATTTTGGGCAGTTGTAAGTCAACGTATTAGTGATTTATTTTACAAAGGCACACTGCCTAAGTCGTCGTACGTGTATCACTTGATGTTGGAACGTACTCAAAGTAAAAAAGTATGTAATCACATGCGCTGGCTATAAAATATCGAAAGTGGATTGTATGGTGACAGAATAAATACTCTCCAGAGTATTTATCTTTCCCCAAATCTCTTTTGACTAATTGAATTAAGCATCTGCTATATAAACTCACGCCAAAGAATGCCATTTCGACAAACTTAATTTTTCGCTGGACATGCAGTCAGTTTTTAACAATACATGTTAACATTTTAGAATTAAACAATAATAGGAGAAACAATAGATTTAATACTCAACATACCTTGAAGATCGGTTCATGTAACTGGCCGGTGCCACTGTCTAGTATACTGACCGTCACATCAGCTTCTACGCCACCTTTTTTGTTCAAAAGAAGAGAATAGACCACCCTGAAACAATGAAAATATTTCTTTAATTTTTCTGGCAACACCGCTATTATCTGAACTGTCGTGGACTATATAGCAGCACTGACACTTGTCAAATCGGATATGTCAAATATTCCCGGGTCAAACATACCTAGGCTGTTTTGGTTTTCAAAAATCAACATCTAAAAGTGTTGAAATAAGGGATACAAGTTTGTATGAGAAATCTAAACCGTTTAACCGATTTGAATGAATTTTGTTTTTTTTTCTCAAATTAACGCGAGTGAAACCGCGGGGCACAGCTACTAAATAATAAATAAAGGGAAATTATAAGTCCAGCCACAGATTTCTTTATTGGCCACGTGATCAAACTTCTCATTTTATTACTAAGCAACCGGAAATAAACTAATTAGTCTTTTACAACGCCAAATAAATTCATACTAATATTATAAATGTATTAGTAACTCTGTCAGTCTGTGTGTTACCTTATCACGTCTAAACCGCTGAACCGATTTAGATGAAATTTGGCATGGGAATAGTTTAAAACCCAGGGACGGATATAGGTTTTTATCCCGAAATTCCTACGGGATCGGGATTTAAGCGGGAAACCCCTCCCACGTGAACGAAGTCGCGGGCGGAAGCTAGTATTATATAAAGCGTCAAGTAAAGATCAACAATTATCTTAACTTGTCCTTCTTATTTAAATATTGCCACCCAATTTACTAATTCAGCCACAGATTTTACATCTCATCACTATTTTACGGTTACAGCATCAACACAAGGTCAGGTTAGGTTTATTTTTTTAATTCACTGGCTCCTGTATCGGTCGACGGAGACCTTATCTAACTAAATCCCATGCATTACAGTTCTTGCAGTTATTCCTCTCGCACTTTTATACATCATAAAAGCATAAAATAAGCGTTAGATTATGTTAGGTTTCTTTTTTGATGTCATATATTAATATTTTAGAAGTTTACTGTTAAATGCATGTTACAAATTTAGATGCTAAAAACTAACCACCATGCTGAGTTGTATTTACAGTGACTTACATAGAAGATAGTGGCTAAGATATTGTCATTCAGACGCTCGTTAATTGTGGCTGACTTAGTAATTTAGAAGGCAATGTAGATTTTTAGAAGCGAATGATGGTATTAAAAAGAAGCCTGTTTAATTAGCACCCATAATAAACTTAGTAAAAGACCTTTATCTCTCTCCTTAAATTGTTGTTATTATGTATGTCTTTGTTTCTTTATTTTTTTTAATATATTTATATGTATATATATATGTTTTGAGAACGTTATTTTTTGTTTTGTATTTTATATAGATAAATAGTACACTGTGGACTACCCGCGTATTTATTTTCTCCTTCTATGTCAAATCCATCCAAAAGTTGTCTGTAAGAGATCGCTTTTAGCGATAAGACCGCCCATTTTATCACCCTTTTTAATTGTGAAGTCCATAATTTTGTTATACTGTTATGGTGTACAATAAAGAATATATCTATCTATCTATCATAAATAAACATTCGTACCAGCAGTAATAATATCATCAACAATAGATGACAACCAACTTTTTCTGTGGTATGGCTCTAAAAACTAGCGAAATATAGGCACATCTGCATACATTTTGGAGATTTAGTTAGCTAGGAAACACCGGCCTCATCGAGTTTAAATTTAAAATGAAAGATATCTAAACGTGTTATTTATAACCAATTTGCAAAATAAATATAATAATTTATAATCGCATGATACATACCTATCATTAAGTTTGGAGAGGTCAGCAGTGAAGGCGAGATCGGCAGTGCGTTGTGCGTCGGGCCCGGTCAGATAGAACTTGCCGTAGTAAGACATGTTGAAGAGTGCTGCCCCGTTGCGACAAGCGAGAGCCTCTTGACCAATCTATGCAGACATAGGTTTTTAGGGCTATTTATCCTAATAGCTTATCGATAGTACATAATTATACAAGGTGTAATTTAAAGGGTATATACATACCAAGTGCATGGCTTCTTTGGATGATAACAAACGATATGGCAAAGGTTTTGTAATCCTAAGTCTACGTGTGTAAAACTTATTACAAATACCAATACACTGATACCAGAGACCGAATTTTTCAAATTAAGAAGAACGAGAAGAATTATCGTGTTATTGGCAAGTGACGTGGAAAGTTATTGACCCTCTTAGTGCTGTGACACGTTTGTTATGATTGGTATTCAAGAAATATATGAAACCGATAATTTGGTATCAATTCTTTGAGTCAGTTATTTTGAGCTGAAACTTTGCATAGAGACTCCATACCAGATGTTGTCTTCAGCCCTTTTGGATAGATATGGGGTTTCCGTTACACATTGTATACATAGTCTGCTTGACCATATTTCGGCCATAGCGGCCAATGGCTTTGCAGATACGAGAGAAAGGTTTGTATATTGTAATGCAAATTCTTGCTTCGCTCCTATAGCCAAAATATATATCACATAATTTGATTTTATATTTTGGGCCAGACTTGTGGGTCATTCTCATAGAGAGAAGGTGTGTGTCTCAGCAGTTGAAATCAAAACGGTATAGACTGATTGGATTGTTATTTTATCTAGGGTTGTGTTTCGTACCGACCTCAAAGAAGCAGACAGAACTCGCCCCCCGAGAAAAGGCAAGACTATAAATATTCATTGACGAAGGGAGTTGGATTTTGGATTGGCTTTCCTTTGCCCAGAACATTAGATAAAAAGAAATAATAACATAAGTGGGTGATAATCATCACAACATTGCAATAAAGACTTACCAAATCGTGGTGTTTCGAAAAATTAAAAGAGTATTCTCCCTTAAGGATCTCTTCGTAGCGTTGGTCGGTGTTCCTAGGGTAGTCAGAGTGAGCACCGCCCCAGTCGTACTGCTGTACTCTTATCTGAAACGAAACACAAGTATCTGTTAAACTGAGTAGTTAAAACTTATAATAAATATTCTCTAAAGCGCAAGATAGGAAAACGAGCCTTAGGCTGCGTTTCCACCAGAGATGTGCGATGGAAATGTGTCGTGCGAGGATGTCTAGCTGTGCTGTGAAAATGTGTGGGGGTTTCCACCAAAGCTGTGCGATGAAAATGCGCCTACGAGGATGTGTATTGGAGCTGTGAAAATGCGCATTAATCTGTGGTGCGAGGATGCGCAAACCTCGCAACACATCCTTCTTAACACACATTCCTCGCAACACATCCCTCGCAACACATATCTCGCACACATCCCTCGCACACATCGCTTGTTTTGTATGCGCAAAAATCTAGCTCCGCTGAGCCGTTTCCACCAGAGCTGTGCTGACCGAGGCGAGGTAAAGGAAGCGATTCTATTGGTTCTTTACAAACACATCCCTCGCTACGCATCCTCGCACATCTCTGGTGGAAACGCAGCCTTACAGGGTTATGTTAATGTTCTAACTAGATACCGCTGCCCCGGAACGCAAGGGCTATTGAAGGAGCAGGGTGGGTTTTTAGTCAGTAGAAGTCTGACACTCCATTCCGCTCCACTCACAACGGGAGGAGTCATTTGATGATTTTCCCACCCAGAAAATAAAAAAGATAGGTAAACGAAGTAAATTCGGTTTAATCCATCTATTCCGGTACCATTAAGCTCAACTAAGTATAGAACTCATTTATTGTGCGTGCAAGGTAAGCGGTGTGAGTAGCACGATATTGACACTTTTACAACCAGTGATGTGGTAGCAGCCAGAAGACGCCTAAGCCATGATTTTGTCAAAAATGTTTGATAACTGTACTTGCTATTTAGTAATGTTGAATATTGTACGATTTGATTTAAATTAAGATTATATACACACATCAAAAGTGTCTAGGGATCAACATATATTTTTGCAATAACTTTTCTCCTGATTGATATTAATTAAAATTTTCTTTAAGGATTCATCAAATAAAGTGTTTTCGTTTGTCACAGTAACGATAAACCAAGTCACCTTTGCATTAATAAAGAAATTTGCCATTTTCCTAATAAAGGGATTTTTGACATTTGAACCACTAACATTAAAGTTCGAAAAAAAGACTGAAATAACAGTTTTCTTTAAAATTTTATTGGGTAACTTAAACAATTAATAATCCGTGTTTCTACCGCGAACACTAACAACACAAGAACATCGGTTTCGCATACTCAAAATGAGTTCATCCAAATCACGCTGTGGAATGGCCGCCCATGTTCGTTGCAACAACAGAAAAAGGTCTTCTTGCGACTGGATACCCTCCATATTCGGCAGAGCTCTTCTCTGTAGCATATCCCATGCATGCTCAATCAGGTTCAAGTCTGGCGACTGAGCAGGCCAGAGCAGGACATTGATGTTAGCTGCGGCGAGAGTCTGTCTTACAACTCTTGCGGTGTGCGGTCGTGCATTATCATGCATTAACTAAAATAAGGGACCGATTTGCACTTGTAGAGGAACGATGACGTCAGATACAATCGTCTCAGCATAAATTTGAGCGTTGAGGTTGCCTCTGATCCAAATCAACTCAGTTCTTCCGCCGATCCAAATACCCGCCCATACCATGATGGTTCCACCACTATAAGGATGGACTTCCTGGCAGGATTTTAATCGCTGTTGGCGTCCAGGGGTTCTCCAGTGTCGTATACGTCTTGTATCCGGTCTCATACCAAAACGAGACTCATCAGAAAAGCACACGAAACGCCATTGTTCTTCTGCCCAATTTCTGTGTTCAAGAGCCCATTGATATCGAATCCTACGATTGTGCATTGCTATAGGTGGTACCCGTAGCGGTCTTCGGGAATGAAGGTTCACTTCATGCAAGCAGTTTCTGACTGTTTGGTCGCTAATTAAGTTCCCTGAAGAGTGATGAAGCCTCACGGCTAACATCACGGCGGTTATTGTTGGAGCTCTTCGAGTTAAGATTTGAATGTATCGGTCTTGTCTCCGTGTGGTGCAGCGATACCGTCCTCCATGGCGCTCAGCCACGGTACCAGTGCTTCGGTAACGTGTCCAAAGTCGACTGATAACACTCTGACTTGTATTCAGAGCTAAAGCCACAGTACGTTGCCGGGAACCAGCTTCTATCATTCCCACGGCTCTGAGCATTTCTTCCCTGCTTAAATGACGTCGCCGCTCCATAATAACGTTGGTTTTAATCAGTAGTAGGGAAACAGTAGCACTAATAATGTCTTCAATGCGTTGTATGTTTTTATAGAGAAAATATTGACAGCTGATTTTCATCTTTTACTCGAATTTGATTAACAGTTCCTGTTTCAAATTATGAAATGCACCAAAAAGGATCCATATAAATTTATAAAATCATAAATTTATTACAAAGCCACATCTCAATCTCAAGAAATCCGCATAAAAATGCTTGATCCCTAGACACTTTTGATGTGTGTATTAAGTGTTCACTTTAACAATTTCCTGCCTCTAAACGAGAGGACTTTAAATTGGCTCACCATATACTATTTCATTATTATCCTGTGTATAATAGCTGTTAGTCCGCCATACATGTTAAATAAATAAAATGGATATCAAAATGTGTTTGGGTCCTACTGTCGCATCGCGTCGTTTTACAAGTGCGCCACAAAGAGCAGGCATAGGGCAAATGCTTGCCAGGGTTGCAAGATTGTTCTAACGAGATACCGCAGCCTCGGGACAACCAAAGGTGTGTGTGTTTTTAGTCAGTAGACGACTGACCAATTTAATGATTTACACCCATTAACAAAATTATTGGTTGAAAAAGAAGACTGTATTTTTGTCATCACGCTTTCACGTTTCATTATATGACCGTTCCCGCTAAGTGTTCATCATTGGGGACACGTACTTGCAATGAAGGGCGAACTTGGATGACCCACGTGATGTGTATCAATTTACAATAAATTCAATGATACAAGAACTTTTTGAATTATTAATAAGAAATGCTAAACTTCTTATATTATGAAAGTGATCCATAATTCTTTAAGTGACATATTCTCCTGTCGCAGGTCTGCTGGAAGAAATTTCTTAGGAAATAAGCAGCACCTTTGTGCTCTTTTGTCTGTATTTAATTATTTTTTTTGTAAGTGTCATGTGTGTACATAAATAAATAAATAGCCGTACGTTGTTATTATTAAGTATAAATTTATATTTATACTTTATAATTATATTTTTATTATATGTATGTATTGATAGCCCCTTCAACAACTTATCCACTATATTATTATAGAGGATAAGTTGCAATTATAATAAAACCCGTAAGTTTCTCTGTACATACATTTGATTCTAGGTACTTACAAAAAAAATATATATTGAGGCCCCCTCAGAAACAGCAATAGAGCAACTATTAACAAACATTTAAACAAACGTAAATGTATATGTGTAGTAACAAAATTTTTACAGAATTTATCTTATGATGAGACTGAAGGCTTGTTCACGAGATTATCATAATTACAATTACACACACACATTCACTCACTCACACCACTCTCCCCCTACAAATCACTAATACAACGCACACACTAACACACCCACCCACACTCACACACATATATTATTACAATTTTATACACGTTTTCTTTTTATATTATTATAATTTTAAGTGTACATACTTACATAGTTTATACTTCGACAGATCTCAAGCACATAATTTATTAACTCTAAGAAACATTGTTCTGTAGGTACTTGTATATTGTGTAGGAGGAAGGCGCCGGTGTCTGTCACACAGTTAATACTAGCTCAGACACCGTCGTTTACTCTATCTGTACTTAATTTGTACGTTAAGAAAGAAATTATCTGTGTTTGTCAAAGATAGCAAAATTATGTAAGCACTATTTGAAATAAATACTTGAACTTGAACTATTAAAAAGGTCTGTCTGTTTATCTGTTTGTACATGCGGAACTACTTGAGGGATACAAATCCCTTGAGTCTTTTTTTTGTTATATAACTATTAGCTCCAGGCAACACATAGGCTTGATTCGATTTCAGAAACCGGAACACCTTATACAGAACTTTAGACCGGAGCGAAGCTGCTGATATTTATTTTATTCCGGATCAGCCCATTCTTCATCTCGATCTCGCCTGATGGTAAACGATAGATGAGATCTACGAAGGAACGAACGAGCCCAGAAGATGCCTGTTTACTCTTGCTTTAAAAAGCAGAAAGAACAAAAAGCAAATAAATTGTGTAGCGTAGTTTCTATGGGAGGGAAACTAACCTTCTCTCCAGGGAAGAAGAATGCCGGTCTCTCCCAGCCAGCCCTGGACTGCATGACAGCTCCATCTTCCACCAGCTCCTGATGCAGGGCGTCGTGGCTAGCGTCTCTGCCGGCCAAATGCTCATCGTTCGGGAACACTATATTGTAGTTCCGTGCATAAGCTTCGTGACTGCTTTCACGCATCCAGTGAGGACGGGACATCTGACCCGGCGTGAAGCGACGTATGTCGAATGTGAACATATTGTATTGCGGTCTGTAAGAATTCATTAAGAAAATATACATAAAATAGTCAGCGTCAATTTTTCAGCGTCTTTGCTAAAGGCATAAACTAGTTGTCAAGGTTGTTTTTGTATCCCAGCTTAAACCTTAATGCGAAAGTTAATTTGTTTGTTAAGCTTTTCTGCTTACATTACTGATGAATCGCGATATACTTTATTTTATTTCAATACTGATACACAGTTTCCTAGAAACGGTTATAGTCTATAGACCACTTTTAGTGTCCGAAATCTATATTAGCGCGAGGTAAGCTGCGGCAAAAGCTTGTATTGTATAAACTAGAATATGGGTGTAGGTCTCTTATGCCACAAAACTGAGATGCCGCTGACGAAATAGTCAGTGACAGTGAGTGTTTTTAAAAGTCTTACAGCTAACTAAAAAGTACTTGTAGTAAAGTTGCATATTATTATTTACTTAGCTCGAAGACGCCTGAACCGATTTGGAAAATTCTTTTTTGTTTGAAAGGGTATACTTTGAAATTGGTCCCATTATCACCAAATCAGTATCTGATGATGGGATCCTGGAGAAATCGAGGGAACTCTTCAAATATTATAGGCACACCTATAGTGATTTGAGTATTTTTATAGTGACTTGTGTAGTTGCATTCGAAAAGCACCATTTGTGAAGTGGACCTGATGATGAAAACCACAGATGGCCACTGGAACTACTCAATATATAACTAGGAATAAGAAGTATTTCATGTGTTCCGCTTCGATTACTTGAATGTGGTTATTAAGCTCAATATACTCGTCACAATGCATATGGTGAAGTGAAGCTGATGGTGAAGTACCTATCAGGAGAACTACTCAACAATTAACGGCCCAATATTATAAGTAGTCGACATTTAGGCTCTTGTAACTAGGTAAATTAAAAATCGATCAACTAAAAAGAGTGAAATAATAACTTTTTACCAAAAAATTAAACCGACTCCCAAAAAACACTACAAATTGAAAAATAACTTTAATTTCGGAAGTCGGTGCCAAAAACGAAAATAAAATGATAAAGACACCGACTACCGAAATTAAAGTTTTTGGGAGTCGGTTTAATTTTTTGGTAATTTTTTTTTATTTCAATACAGATACAGTTTCCTAGAAACAGTTATAGTCTATAGACCACTTTTAGTGTCCGAAATCTATATTAGCGCGAGGTAAGCTGCGGCAAAAGCTAGTATTGTATAAAACTAGAATGTGGGTGTAGGTCTCTTATGCCACAAAACTGAGATGCCGCTGACGAAACAGTCAGTGACAGTGAGTGTTTTAAAAATTCTTACAACTAACTAAAAAGTACTTGTAGTAAAGTTGCATATTATTATTTACTTATCTCGAAGACGGCTGAACCGATTTGGAAAATTCTTTTTTTGTTTAAAAAGTATATTTTCAAGTTGGTCCCATTGCCACCAAGTCAGTCACTGATAATGGGATCCTGGAGAAATTGAGGGAACTCTAAAAATATTATAGACCTATAGTGATTTCAGTATTTTTTATAGTAACTTGTGCAGTTGCTCTCGAAAAGCACCATTTGTGAAGTGGACCTGATGATGAAGACCACAGATGGCCACTGGAACTACTCAATATATAAGTAGGAATAATAAGTATTTCATGTGTTCCGCTTCGATTACTTGAATGTGGTTATTAAGCACAATATGCTCGTCACAATGCATATGGTGAAATGAAGCTGATCGTGAAATACCAGGAAAACTCAACAATTAACGGCTCAGCATCGGGAAAAGCAATATTTTGTAAAAGGTTACAAGTAGATGACATTTAGGCTTTTGTAACTAGGTAAATTCAAACTAAAAAGTGAGAAATAAAAATAACTTTAATTTCGGTAGTCGGTCGATAGTCGGTCTTTGGTTTTTAGGGTTCCGTAGTCAACAAGGAACCCTTATAGTTTCGCCATGTCCGTCTGTCTGTCCGTCTGTCCGCGGTTTAGCTCAAAAACTATTGGTACTAGAAAGTTGTAATTTGGCATAAGTATACACGTTAATGACGCCAAAAAAGTGGTAAAATAAAATTTTGAATAAAACAATTTTTTAGGGTGCCTCCCCTACATGTAAACTGGGGTGATAATTTTATTTTTGCGTCCTTCCCATAGTGTGGGATATCGTTGGATAGGTCTTTCAAAAACATTAGGGGTTTGGGAAAACCGTTTTTTCATTAAGTAAACCGTTCGTGACTTATCAAGCTTTAAAGTACTAATTTTCGTTAGAGTCAAGTGTCCCCCCCCTCTAGCAACTAAACGGCTGTAGTTAGAAATTCAAATGTCACGGCAGTAGTACCTGTATATAACGAAGTTTAAAGGAAAACTATCACACATAAGTGGGCTTTACAAGTTTACGAGTAATAGTCGACCAATTGTATTTGACTCGAAAATTTCGAACATCTCCATAGAACTGTCGATAGATGGCGCTAAGCGTCAGTTGTATCGCGCTAGTTTCATATTTAAACAAGTTTTATAAAAAAAAACTTTTTAACAAGAAAAACGGACTTCCAAAAACCCACTAGGTAGGTACAATGTGAAAAATAACTTTAATTTCAGAAGATTGTGTCTTTGGATCTGTATTTTAGTTTTTTGCCACCGACTTCCGAAAGTAAAGTTATTTTTCACATTGTAGTGTTTTTTTGGAAGTCGGTTGTTTTTTCAATTCCCATTGGTTCCAGCTGAGGCTGTAACAATTCACAAAAGCCTGGGTTCCACATTAGAAAAAGTTGTTGTACATGTGAAGCCCGGTATTTCAAGGTCAATGTTGCTTGCTCACGTGCCACATGTGCTGAAGGTTTATTTATCGTTACTGTTTTCATCCTCCACGTCCACCCACCGACCAAGATTCAATCGTAATGGAAATGGAAAAGCTGCGTCGAAATCCTCTAATACCGATGTATCGATTTTTGAGGGAGCCCCATAGTTCATACCAAATTATGTTCCATAATGTTCAATCCTTACGTGCACATTTGCAAGATACTGTAAGCGATCCTCAAATAGCTTAGCTAGCTTTTTATAGATCATGCAAATGTCGCAACAGTCGCCCAGTAGGTTTTGTAAGTAATTTACTATTGCATAACAGTCCTTGTATAATATTTGGAGATTTTAATGAAGACTATCTCCGTAATGACAACACTGCAGTTTTCAAATTAATACGTGACGCTGGTTACCAGTCTTTATTACAACCACTTCACGCGGTGGTACTCAAATAGATCATATTTTTTCAAACTTCCCTTGTGAAGTTGGATTTTATAATTCCTTCTTCAGTTACCATCGCCCTACGTGGGTTCGTTTTTAGAGTGAATTCAAATTAATATGTTTTTATTTATTTATTATTTTGCTATATAATATCAAACACAAAGCTCCCCCAGCAAACTACTTCCTCAATTTTATTTTTTTGTGACGATTGAGTAGTGTAGCTCTCTGTCCTGTATTTAAATTCAAAACCCCGGCTATGACAAGTTTTATACAAATCTCTAAAAAAAAATTAAAACTTTCCGTGAAAAATTGTCGGATCAGGTAAGGAATTGTATAGGAAGTCAAATTAATTAGGTTTATAAGTTTATAAGTTTATTTTGCCATTAACAGAATTACAGTCAATTAAACGATACAATCAGAGCTCTTAAAAACATTTATCAAAAAGGGTAATGACCCCCATGCTAGGAAAATCCTGTGTTATGGGGACATTGGATCCATCCATGTGAACTTTTAAGATTATAGATATTTTGTAAGTAGGTGACACATTTACTTTGTTAATAACAATTTAATTTAATTCTGATTTCCCGACCAACAGACAAAGATGAGATATGTATGCGGTAGTAGATATGTAGTAGGTAGGTAGTCATGTTTGGCTTTTAGTTAGAGCATTCGCGTGTCGCACTTGGCTGTTATAAAAACTACGGAACCCTAAACTGCGCGTGGCCCGACACGCACTTGACCGGTTTTTATTTTCGTTTTTGGCACCGACTTCCGAAATTAAAGTTATTTTTCACTTTGCAGTGTTTTTTGGAAGTCGGTTTACTTTTTTGTTAAAAAGGCTTTTTTACCTTGTATTGTATCTTTCATTGAAATATTATACGCTTTTCTCTTTCGTGTAATACACCAAGTAGAGCTTTTGCAGACGATCTCTCAGAGCAGTTCGCCTCGGTAAATAATAATTCTAATTAAAGTCCGGTTTATTTAACATTATATGATTAAGAAATTGTGTACTATTTACACTAATCTTACAAATATTATAAATGCGAAAGTTTGTGAGGCTGGTTGGATGGATGTTTGTTACTGTTTTACGCAAAAACTACGGAACGGATCTGAATAAAATTTGGTAAGTAGATAGTTGACATCCTGGAATAATATATAGGCGTATTTACATCCCGGAATTCCCATAGGGTCGGGATTTACGCGGGAAAACCTTACCGCGCGGACGAAGTCGCGGGTAGAAGCTAGTATTAAGTAATTATACATAATTATAAGGCATCGGATATCTTAGTGAATAACACATTACAAACAGACTCAAATGAAATAGGTAAATAAACCCATTATCAATTATTATAATTATGCTGAGTTTTGTGCAAAAACAATAACGATGATAACCTAATGTTATTATTATGTTTAAACAAACAGATGAGTTCACATTCCAGTTTGTTGAAGAAGCTATATTTTGTTTACAAATAGGGAGAGTGCTACACTTTGAACTTGTTTTTAATCAAAGAAATGGCTATTGACTGTATGTGGGGGCACGGCAATAATTTGTGAGAAAATCAGTCGGTCGTAGTTAGCTACGTATACAGTCGATAATGCCCACAACTTATTAAAAAAAACATCTGCTGAAATCTGCACGAAAGTTGAAAAAAGGAGGAAGTATCATTGTAGGTTTTCTTCAATCTTATCTTATCTTACTTATTATTATAAATTTGAAAGTCTGTGAGGATGAGTATACACTTATCCTCACAGACTTTAAACATCCATACGGATGTTTGTTACTCTTTCACGAAAAAACTACTGAACGGATCTGAATAAAATTTGGTAAGTAGATAGTTGACATCATGGAATAACACATAGGCTACTTTGTATCCTGGTATTCCCACGGGATCGGGATTTACGCAGGAACACCCTCCCAGGCGAACGAAGCCGCGAGTAGAAGCTAGTGACATATGGCTGAGATTGTGCTAAATAAATATATTTTGCCTATTAGGTGAAAATTACCACGACAATGTGTTTTTTTAACACAAAGGTTGACTGGTAGAGAATGCCTTGTGGATTAAGTCTGCCCTTGTAACACTATTGTACATAAAGTTTAAATAAATAACATTTGAGGACTTATTACTTTACAGCAGAACGAAGGGTATAAATATTTGAAGTAGCTATTTACCTTCCTGAGACGATCCATTCTGCCATCTGTATACCACATCCCGCAGAGAACATCATGCCAGCGGAGTTGTAGCCGCAGTTGTGATACAGTCCTGGAACAAATATATAGAAACATTAAATAACCATCGCTACGGTATGGGTATTATTTTTTTTATTTTGACGTGACAACGTCTTATAATTCGATGAAGCTGGCTGCACGCACGAAAATACATGACTCATGCGGCGTTACCTCGCTCTGAGGCGTTCCATCGCTCTGAGGTGTTCCAAAGCAAATCAAATTGGATCTAACAAGTTGACATTTATGTATGACTCAACGAGTCAAGTACTAGGCTATCATAAAACGCTAAGAGATGACGTCACTGTGTAGGGATTCTTCCATTGTCATGAGAAGTGCAGTAATAGTGATGTAAAATTAAAATTTCTTTTAAAAAATGCAACCATTCCATCAGTATTTTCTTATGACGTTGTCACGTTCAACTATCGTCAGTAAACCGACTTTACAGACAACCGATTTTTTATTTATATACGAATGAGCCCGCTCTTGATCTCGATCACACCTGATGGTAAGTGTAAGATGAGGTCTACGGTCCAGAAAATACCTATTCACTCTTGCTTTAAAGGCTGACGGGTCAAATGTGGCAGGGAACACAGAAGCCGGCAGAGAGTTCCACACCTTGGCTGTGCGCACAATGAATATTGAAGAAAAGCGCTTAGTACGACAAGACGGTATATCGACCAAGTTGGATGGTATCCTGCGGTACGTCTGCTAGAC
Source organism: Tholera decimalis (assembly GCA_943138885.2). Taxonomy (NCBI): domain Eukaryota; kingdom Metazoa; phylum Arthropoda; class Insecta; order Lepidoptera; family Noctuidae; genus Tholera; species Tholera decimalis. Next base: position 35,793,206 of record OW964549.2, on the reverse strand, counting down.
CGGTAGTAAAAGGGAGATGAAGGGATTAGGTCGTGGAGCTGTTACTTTGCCAAATTTTAATCATGAATATGAAATACGGTTTTCAATAATAATAATAATCCCATAATTGATTTTCCATCTGGGCAGGACATACTATAGTCCTGAAGTATGTGCGTAAGTACAGGTGCACTGTTGAATGTTGACCTTCTTTGAGCAGTCACTGTTTGATTTGTCTTTTTTTTTTCTATTCTATACTGCTGTCGTAGGTTTTTGAATAGTGAATGACTTTGGTAGAGTTGAGTGTCAATGTGATCGCCTGACGCAGGGGGTTGAAACTCCCGAAGACACTTCAGACACAAAATTTGCCAAAAAGCGTTAAAGTTCGCAGAGCCTAACTTCACACTCGCCAAGTTAGAACGGCCGCATTGTATGTGTAGTATAAACCATATCTGTTTTCTGTAATAAAGTTTTGATCGCCTTAAAAGATACATTATTCGCGACACATCGCATTTTGTCAAAAGTTTTATTAATTATCTAAAAATATATAACATAACACATGATAATATCACATATTGGCGTTTTCAATGATTTTGAAAAACCTGAAAATCGAAAAATCTTTCGTGAAGTTAAAATATGTACAATGCAAAGTTCAATAGAAAATAATATTATGAATGAATCCAATTTAACGTCTTTTACATTCGTGTTTTGTTAGGTGCCTGAAAACTATTATGTGTTGACTTTACTAAGATAAATAAATTTAAGCCTTTGGTCATTTACCAGGTATTTAGTAAGCTGACGAAATATTTAATTCGACTAAAATATCTACTGAAGTACTACTAAAGTAAAGACGCTGAACTAATTGCCTAGTTATACCGATAAAGGCATGTCTAGCTTAATATTATAATCAGTAGGTACACAAGCGTTGCGTCAGATCAATAATATATAATAAAATCATGCATATAAACATACAAATGTATCTAAGTACGTTGACCGGCTGACCCACTGTTCTCTTAATAGTTTAGACGTTAATTACATATCTGGTTATCTGCTCGTTACATTTTTTTACGATCTTGGTATTTTTTGTTACTTATTAGACCGCGTGTAGCATTGACGTCAAACACTAAAGCGAGAATACAGAAAAATAACAGAAACATGTATAAGGAAAAACATAAAGTCGTATTCACATGGTGGTGTGCCTCTTTAACTGCAATGCTAATAGGCCTCCCCAAGTATCATTATAACGATAGGTCCAGTACCTTCCGCATCTCGTTGCCTACGAATTTGAGCGGCTGAGATTTTTACCGTTTTCTATTTAACACGTTGTCCTTATAATAAGTAATGGAATATTAACGAATTGTATTGGATTGTAGTTATAAAAGTAATATACCCACATACACTTACATACAGGTCATTCAAACATTTGTCCATGCGCCATTCGGAAATCGAGCTCGCAATAAGTATCGCAGCTACCAATCGATAAACCAAAGCGCCTATGCTCTCTATGAAAGACAATAGACCGCATTGGAGAGGCCATGAGCCCAGTGCGGATTGGAAGGTGTAACATTTCTTCAGATTTTCGGTCCTACGACATGCATGCCGGTTTCCTTATGATGTTTTTCTTCACCGTTTTGAGAGCGGTAGTGATGAGGAAAATTACAAAAAGTAATATGCCTGTCTGGGTACAACTCGGTAAGTCATCACGGCTCTCTTTTTACCAATGAAATAAAAACAAAACTTACCAAAAACATTGGGATCCTCTCCAAGTAGCGGCTTGTGGTCGGGCGTGAACGACTCGGGCCCACACACAGTACTTTTAATGCCGACATTGCCGAGCTTCGGACACAATGACGTTGCGCTGTTCATGTGAACTCCAAAAACATCCCAATCCAGCTCGTATAAGTGGAACTGAAGGTTGTCAGGCACCTAGAGGTAAAGAAGGGTTAATATTAATTAAGAATAGTTTTCGTGTGAGTATTTTATTTCTAACATCATCGTTCATCATCATCATCGACTTAGTCTTTTCGCAACTACATACATTCAGCTGAGTACTAATGTTTTACATGGAGCGACTATCTAACGGGAATCTAACCTCCTAACTGACCTTCACAACTTTTAGGCAAAAATGGTAACGGGTTTGCTGGCTTGTGACTCTTTTCTGGATTCTAACTACTCGAATTTGCAATAAATCCGTTGATTGAATGTTAGTTGTGTGTTGGATTTAGTTATACCTATTCAATTTATATTGATTCTCGAATATACGCTAGAGAACTACTAAAATTTAATTTAATGCGAGTAGCAAATGGAAAGTGATTGAGATATTGTTCTTCTTCTTAACGTGTCTATGAGAAATTTCTAAATTGAGTCCTCCTCTAAAACCGGCTTTGTGCGTAGTCTCGATTAACGTAGAAGAATTTTCTCCTGATAAATCGAAAATTCTTTTTGATTAATACCGCAAAACTCATTGTGACATTCTTTGCGTCCAAGAAACCCATCGAGATGAAACCCAAAACCGTCCACAGATTCATGGACTCACGCATATCGCTGAGATGCTGTTAGTTGTATGATTGTCATAATGCAAAGTAGGTAGGACTGCGAAGTTACACAACGGAACTCCATAATTACATACTGCACGGTTGCAAAGGTGAACTCATTATGGGAGTCATGACGTCAATACATCTTATAGATATCTAAGTATAGATCATGCTCACTAACCTAAACTCACCATATCAAATGACCACACATAAAACTACCTATGGTCAAAAATGAATAAATAAATGGTAGTCATTTGTAATCTATTCCAAATCTTTTTTTTTTATTGCGTTTGAACACCATCTCACCTGATGTTAAGCGATGATGTGGTCGGAGATGAAGCACGCTTGCCTAGAAGCAACCTATTCACTCTTGACTTAAAGACTCCCAGGTTATAGCTATCAGGAAACACAGACTCCGGCAGAGAATTCCACTTCTTAGCTGTACGCACAAGGAAACTATTCCCAAAACGTTTTGTGCGTATGGGTGAGATGTCCACCATGTAACGTTGGCGCAACGCTGTTTGTCTTGTAGTCCGATGATGGAATGGGCTTGGTGGAATTAGACTGTGCAATTTCATCGCACACTCCCCGAAATGTAACCGATAGAAAACTGATAGGCTTGCAACACGTCGCCGATGTTCAAAGCTCTGAAGCTTTGTGTCGACCGTTTCTCGATAGTCTCAAGTGCATCAAGCTGGTATTTGACAGAACCGTCCCAAAGATGAGAGCAGTACTCCATATACGACCAAACTTGTGCTTGATAAAGGTTGAGCAGCCGTTCCGGTGTGAAGTACCGTCTCACCTTTGCTAGGATTCCCAATTTTTGGCAGCCACTTGAGCCTTAGCCTCGATAAACGGGCCAAAATTAAGATTGGATGTCAACGTAACCCCAAGAAGCTCGATGTGATCAGTTATCGGCACGGTTACACCACGGAAAGAAGCAGCCGGTTGAAATTGGCTCTTTTTTGCGGAGAATAGACACGCCTGGGTAAGACCCGTGGCGTGTCTATTCTCCGCAAAGAGAGCGTGTCAGCATTAAACTTGACCAAATTGGCGTCGCCCCATTCAGAGACAACCTTCAAAGTCAAGTTCAAACGCTCAACCATGGCCTCTCGTAGAGACTGGATCTGTGACCCATTAGCACCCGCGCTGGATATATATCTTTCAGCAACAGTGCTGTCGTCTGCATTGAAGATCAATTTGAAAAACTTCACTGAAGACACCACAACACTACACTGCAGGACACCAACTGCTGATAGTAAAAGATTGGGTTGTGTTAAAGATGTATCACTTAAAATGCTATCAACCTAGTACTATTAATTAATTTTATTACAAATTAATTAAAGCTATTACTGATAATAGAAAATGTACATATTTATTGATAACAGGCTCGCGTTTGACCACTACCTCGCCTGATGGTACGCGATGATGTGGTCGAAGATCGAAGATGCAGCACGCTTACCTAGAAGTAACTTATTGACTCTTGGCTTTAAAGACCCCCCCCCCCCCCCCAATAGCCTATGGGAAACACAGTCTCCGGCAAGGAATTCCACTCTTTAGCCGTACGCACAATAAAAGTATTCCCTAAGCGTTCTGTGCGTATGGGTGGGATGTCCACCATGTACAGTAACGCATTGCCTAATCGATAGCCTTGCAACTCATCGTCGATGTTCAAGGCTATTAGAAGGCTATTAGCTAGTACTCCATACACGATCGAACTTTTGCTTGATATAAATCAGCTGTCTTACCTGGTCAAGCATATGCGGGTTTCTTTCATATCCTCCGACTTGGCACGATTCTCCTTGCACTTTGATGTACAAATCCACATCATGGTCTCGGATATTGGGGCAGCCTCTTATTTCTGGGGTAGCGTCACACACTACGTAGGCATGCTTGAACGGTATTAAGGGCAGGCTGGGTACACCGGCGAATCTAGCGACGCGAGGACCCCATGCTCCTGTGGAATATAATGATATGAAGATAGTCGGTAGGCGAGGATAGAGAAAGAAAATGGGTTACTGATGATTATGGCGACGGTTAAGTGTTGATAGGTACATGGAGCTTTTATGTAGAATTGACACATATGAGTTGCGAAAAAGACATGATAGCAGTCAGAGCAGATATTCCTCTTATCTCTTATTCATACATACATTACTAGCTTGTGCCAGCGGCTTCGCCCGCGTGGAAAGTTTTTCCCGTGTAAATCCCGATCACGCGGAAATTTCGCAAAATCCTTTCTTAGCGGATACCTACGTCATAACATCTACCTGCATGCCAAATTTCAGCCCGATCCGTTCAGTGGTTTGGGCTGTGCGTTGATAGATCACTATGTCAGTCAGACAGTCAGTCACCTTTGAGTTATATATATATAGATTTTAGCAAATTTTAGTCTAATAACAAAAGTAGACACAGGTTGCCATACTCTGAGAACCCTCTAAAACTGATCATACGCATACATCTATAGTAAAATATTTATATTACAAAAGCGAGTGTGACGGTCTTATTAGCTTTGACGATTAAACCACTGAACTGATCCGAAATCAACGCATCCGAAGTCGTGGCAATAATTAATATATCCTATCCAAACTTAGGAATATATATAGTATAATAATAGATAGGAATATTCCTTCAGGACTACAATGTTGAAATCGCAATTAACGGCACAAGTTATACAGTCCCAGGACAAGACTCGCCCAAGACTGTGTATCGGGCTCTCTATCGAGTATCTTTACTGACAGACATATCAATGCAAACTTTAACTATACGGTTCTTACGCTGCTGATTGCTGGTTCATTGTTATTTTATCTTTGGCGAGTCACAATTATTAGTCATAGATACTATCTATATATTTTTTAATATAATTACCTCCGCAGTTGACGACACACTTTGTCTTGATCACTCCCCTGTCCGTGTGCACCGCAGTAACCTCCTTGTTGCCAAGCTGATTGTGAGTGTAATGGATGTCCAGCACTGGGCAATCCTCGTATACCTTTTAAAAGTTACCAATAGTAAAATTATGTCCGTTAATAAATTACAAGTTCTTATTCATTTCTGATAGGGTGGACAATAAAGAGCATATCTATTTATCTACATTCATAATTATAACCTTACTAAGAGATACAAGATAATCTGTTCTGAAGTAAAACTTTTACTTTAATTAAATATAGACGAAATCACATGCTTTTCATGTTGAAATCAATATAGACGTTAAGCTTTGTTTTCCTAAGAAAGCGGTGCCGTCATATAGCGGCCGTAATATTACGGACGCAAAAAGGCGGCCGTCTTTACGGTGACGACATGTGGAAAGTTCCACGGCCGTTTTAACACACTGTCTGCTTCATCGCTATCTAGTGTATTACATTCTCTTTGGAAACGTTCACGAAACCATCTGACACCGACAAGACGGCCGTCATGCAAATGGCGGCACCGCTTTTTGACGTTACGGTGTCAGTTACCGCTCTCTAGGAAACCGCACCATTTTGTTTACATAGACAACGTTCTAGTGACGTCATTCACCGCTGTATTACGGCCGCTATTTGACGGCACCGCTATCCTAGGAAACCAAAGCTTTAGTGAGCGAGAAACACATTACCAAGAACTCACAATCATGTTGCAGCTATCATAATTTTGCAATAATGTAATTTTATCTAGTTCAGCGGATGTTACTAGGACTAACTATTAGTTAGATTGACTTTAAAATAACTAGCATAAGGCCGCATAAAGAGTGAGGGGTTAGCAAGACGTAAACAACGCGAGCAAAGCTTGCAAATAAATAAAATTAACTGTATTTTTTCAACTTCCTATAGTTATTTACAGAACACTAAAACAGTCAGTTTGTCTGGGCTAATCTCTGGAACGAATGAATCCAGTTTAATGGGGCTTTCACTTGACGATAGAGAAGGTTATAGGGCAACAAAAAAGGATCGAGATTTGACCGAGTAAAATCACGTAGGTTAATTCGACTTATATATAAAAATAGATGGGTACTATTCCTATTTATTTCCATTTTAGTTTGCCACGTATACTCACGAATATGGTAGACATCAACACCTAACGTTTAAATGCCCACCATTCTCGTACCGCAACTTAAATGATGCACAACTATCAAGAGACTTACTTTTGCACCATTTTTCGTAGCCACTTTAACAAGAGCGTTACACGCCATTGAAGGGTCTATAGTGCCGTCTTCAGGTGAATACAGTGCCATTTCAAATACTGATGGGTCGAGGAGAGGGAACTTCTTTTGTGCCTCGTTTGGGTCCAGAACTTCACTGGGAATGTTTAAAGCTTTTCCTAATGTATGGAGCCTCATATATTCTTGTGTTCGGACCTGTAAGAAACAATAATTTCATAACTCTATCGTGTAGTAAGGATATTTCTGTCAATACTTAAAAAGGTTGAGAAGTTTCATCAAGTCATTTATTTTGACCTTGCATCATCATCTGCACTATTTTGCACTATTGCACTATCAACAACACAACAACATGTCAAGCATGTTGAAATAACAAGGTGAGTATGTCGGAACTATATGACCAACACGTAAGAGTAACAAGATAAACTAACAAGCTGCTTGTAGATTCAACAAGCTAGTCATGTCACAACAACGTGCTGAGCATGTTAAACCTATTTGCTAAACTTGTAAAAACAATCGGAATATGTTAACGTAAATTCGACCTGACGTAACTTAGAAATAACATGATACGTAGCTTGTAGGATCAACAAGTACCACTTTACAAGATCAAACTTGTAGTTTCAACCAAACAGCACATAGGCGCTATTTTAACCCGAAAACTTGTTGAAGCAACGTGAAATCTGGTTGTTTTTTTTCCTCAGTGTAACCGAGTAACACGATATCCTTTGGCAAGACCATTGTCTGATTTGCCGGCTTAACGTTCTTTGCTTCGACCTTGCATACAACAATTAACAATCAATTTATCAGTTTGATGGATTTCAATATTATTCAAGTACTCACTTTGCTTCGTGATATGAACATACCACCGTTGTTCGTCCAGCCCGCATAATCGCCAGCTTCTTTCTCTAAGGTGCTGTATACATTCCTCGAATCTCGAAGTAGTTTCACTTCTAAGTCGCACGGCCTGAGCGACCATACAAGTCCTAAAATATAAAACCGCCAATTGTACACTAATTGTACTTTTTGTATCCATAGAAATATTGTAAGGTGTACAATAAGAATATAATAAATAAAATAATAATAAATATGGAAAATAAGCCATGATAAATATGGTATAGTATAACGAGATACGCGGCCCCAGAACGTAAGGGTAATTGAAGGAGTAGGGTGGATTTTTAGTCGGTAGAAGTTTGACATTCCCTTCCGCTACACCTACAGTAGGAGGAGTCTAAAACATAGTGTATTACATTCTCATTGGAGGAGTCATTTGATGATAACCCCACCCAGAAAAAAGCCATGATGTCCATCACTAACATGCCTTGAGTAAGTGCGGCTATAAGAACTCTTCAGCCTGCTGCGAGTCAGTTACAGGCCAGTTTTATTATGCAACTACAACACTCGGATATTAGGTATATAACCTTTTTATTCTTAAATCTGGATGCAGTTTAGCAACTGATAATCTGTTGTTTTTATATTAAACAACAGAATTCGAATTTAGAACCTGCTAATCAGTTGCTAATAAGTCCTTCAATGTATCGAACACTTTCATACGAAACGTTGTTCGAGCATATCTCTGTACAATCTGTTTTTTTTATAACCCATAACTCTAAGGTTAGGTATATTCTATAAGTAAAAATAAAACAAAAAGTCCTAGAATATGTGGTCCAAAAATGAATAGTTTCTAAGATATCATCAATCATCAAAATACTAACACTAGACTCTCGATGTGTGTAGGTATCTAAGTTGCATTGATAAATACCTACGAGTAATTCATTTTCATTCAAACCAATCCTACTAATATTATAAATGCGAAAGTTTGTGAGGATGGATGTTTGTTACTCTTTCACGCAAAAACTACTGAATGGATCTGAATGAAATTTGGTAAGTATATAGTTGGCAGCCTGGAATAACACATAGGCTACTTTTTATCCCGAAATTCCCACTGGATCGGGATTTGCGCAGGAAAACCTTCCCACGCGTACGAAGTCGCGGGTAGAAGCTAGTATTATAAATGCGAAAGTTTGTGAGGATGGATGGATGTTTGTTACTCTTTCACGCAAAAACTACTGAACGGATTTGTATGAAATTTGGCAAGTAGATAGTTTACATCCTGGAATAACACATAGGCTACTTTTTATCCCGGAATTCCCACGGGATCGGGATTTTACGCGGGCAACCCCGCTACGCGAACGAAGTCGCGGGCAAAAGCTAGTCATTCATATTTAAAGTTACGAAAATGCACGTTGTAACATTTCACGTATGGAATCGTGACTTTTGTCGAAATTATTTTGTACGAAAAATATAAACAAAATACATGGATATTGGAAAAATAATTCTTACGCCAGTTGATTCTTTGATATAGTCTCATTCATACCATAGAGTTATGGGATACTAGCTACTGCCCGCGACTTCGTACGCGTGGGAAGGTTTTCCCGCGCAAATCCTAATCCCATGGGAATTTCGGGATAAAAAGTAGCCTATGTGTTATTCCGGGATGTCAACTATCTACTTACCAAATTTCATTCAGATCCGTTCAAAAGTTTTTGCGTGAAAGAGTAACAAACATCCATCCATCCTCACAAACTTTCGCATTTATAATATTAGTAGGATAAAAAAAATCATTTTTATACATAGGTACGCTCGCCAGTATTACAAACAGGCAGATAATTAAAGTCTTATGGCTCCGTGTAGGATTTGAAAAGGCATATGAATCTAGGGAATTAACATTCATAGAATACTTTACCAGCAGTGTGCCATGTCGTTCCACTGGTCAGCTTGGCTCTCTCTAACAGAACAGCATTCACCCCTCTCTTAGAGAGTTGATACAGGGTGTTGCATCCTGCTATACCTCCACCTAAGAACATGGAAACTCAAGTACTTTACATAACTTCTTCATCTAACAGTCAGTTTTGTTATGTAGGTGGTATGATTACCTATGCCTGGGCGGCTAAGGAAATCAAAAGCCTAGGATTGAAGTTCAAGCAGTTCCAGTGCAAGTAGACTAAATATAATAATTAGGTGTGTATATGTTTGCCTTGATTCTCATAAGGACAGATTCTCAAAAAACCGAAAATGATACAGCAAATCATCCAAGCTATAAAGTCATTATACCCCCATACCTAAAGGGTTGCTATTGCTACCACAGAACAGATAAAAGAGGTTAGAAAGGAAATAGTTCCTGATTTGTATAAGAACGCGTGTCGCCGCTTGTCTCCCACTCTTTAGCTTGACTACGAGCAAGGCCCGTTACGTTTGCGAATTACGCACACAAATAAATTACACACACTTAAATCGAGAGCTTGCTACTGATTGTAACTCACTGTTGATAAACATGCGCCGTGCATCACGGCCAATCAGGGCAAAGGACCAAACGTCAATGGTTGAAGTGTGAAGGACGCAACCACATGCATACATTGTAAGCGGACTTGGTCATTACGTTGATTAAGCGAGTACACAACGGGCAATGTATACTTTTTGTAACTTGTTGCAATAATGTTGTTAATGTTCGGAATTTCATAGTGATCAGAATATTTTTGTTTTTTTACAAATAAAATTGTAATTAAATGTTATTTTCGACTTACCGATGGAAAGATATAGGTACCTCCTCGCTCTATACTTGCGGTCTGACTTATTGTTTAACAGGTTATAATTTCACAACACGACATTTTAAAGCAGAGCTCTGTGTTCCGAAGTATTCCGAAGCGCACTAAACGCGGTGAATGAATTAATCGGTCGCGCTATGATTGTCGTATCATAAATGTGGCGCGCGCACCACGCCCACATTACCATTCCAACCTTATTCATCTATTCCGTGATTGCTACTATCATTTTACAAATGCGGTTTGGAAAAAATCAATATCAATTGGATTCAGTTCATCCAAAGAAGGCCGTAAATACACTCGGCTCCACACCATGTTAGCACTATTGCCAGCAGTGCTTATACCAGAGGCATATTTATCATTATGTGAATTAGCTCCTAGTACCATAATCAGATAGCCCACAATTACAAAATTATTTTTTTGAAACAATGGATCAATCTTATTTCCAGAGAAGTCTTCAGTTATTATGGCGAGAAATTTCGAACAACAAATGTAATCGAAGCATGTGTGTGGTGGCATAAAAGAATCAATTCCATAATTCCTAAAAGACCGTCCATACTTTATTTCATCACGCTTTTGAAGAAGGAAGCGAAACTGTCGGACATAAAAATAGTCCACGGTGCCTATAACGTGCACGGAAAAGAAGGAGAAAAGTGATATTTTAATCGATAATAAAATTTAAAACATTATATCTGAATGTTTAAGACGCAATATAATCCCGTTGACCTTGCTCAAACGAGCGCACTCACAGACACATCACAGAGAATGCCCCGCGCACCCCCTCATTTGAGGGGGTGAAGCAGATGAAGTGGGACACGAGTAGTCCCGCCTACTGCGGGGTGCACCGCGCGATTTCGTCGATGCGTGTTTTTCATTACATTTAACATCGTAATTTCGCAGCTGGTTTACAGAGCTCGAGCGGTCCAGTGTGTCATCGTTCGGGTTTCGCGCCGCGTTTCCGCGGCGATCACCAAGATCGAATCTCATTCGTGGTATAGCTTTTTGTTGTCTTATTTATTAAATATTATGTATTTATAGATATTTACATATTTTCGTGTTGTTATTATTTTAAAATATGTGCATAGTTTTGTTCTCTTATTTTTTATTTAATTCATTAGGTTATCAAAAAAATTTTTAGCAAAAAAATAGAACCGACTTCCATATAAAACACTACAAAGGCAAAAATAACTTTAATTTCGGTAGTCGGTGTCATTTGTTTTGTAGTTTCTTTTATATTTTTGACACCGCCTTCCGAAATTAAAGTTATTTTTGCCTTTGTAGTGTTTTTATATGGAAGTCGGTTCTATTTTTTTGCAAAAAATTTTTTTTCACGCTTTTTAGTGGGACTGTTTGTAATTTATCTAGTTACAAAAGCCAAAATGTCAACTACTTATCACCTTTTACAAAATATTGCTTTTCCTGGTGCAGACTTGCAGAGCTGTTAAATTAGTACTTACCTACTTACACAAATCATTTAATAAAAAAACAGAGGTAGTGGAAAACCTACGCGTAAATAGCTATGCCTAAAATGTTTGATAATAATCCTACTTGACAAGCAAAAACATACCTTCTGTACACATATCGAGAATTGAGGACGCTTTGTCCATTGCACAATCTTCATAATAATATGGCTACGACCAGCATTTGCCGAACACGTTAGGGTTGTACAAAAATGATAAAAAATAAATAAAGCATTAGATAAAAAAATGTAGTAGGTACATTATGCGTGGGTGTAAGTTATATAATAATATGTGTTCCTTTGTTGTGCTCTAGAAAATGTAAAATAAAGAATCTAATCACAATTTAATTCCAACAAGCCCGTTCCATCATCGGACTACGAGACAAACGGCGAAGCGCCATCGTTACATGGTGGACATCCCACCCATACGCACCAAACGTTTTGGGAATACCTTCATTGTGCGTACGGCTAAGGAGTGGAATTCCCTGCCGGAGTCTGTGTTTCCCGATAGCTATAACCTAGGAGTCTTTAAGTCAAGAGTGAATAGGTTACTTTTAGGTAAGCGTGCTCCATCTTCGACTACATCATCACTTACCATCAGGTGAGATGGTGGTCAAACGCGAACCTATTCTAAATAAAAAAAAAAAAAAAAAAAATCATCAAAATCATTATTTTTCTGATAATCCTTGCGTAAATTGATTTTTTAGTTCAATAATCTAGATTTACTGTACAGGGTAGTTAATTTGCAGGGTTCATTTCTTTTGTATAGGTACTAAGTGAAACTAGAGTGTGAGAGTGAGAGAGAAAGTGTTTGCTTATAAAGAATAAACTTTTCTCAAAAATATCAATATTCTTCTTTCAACACAGGAAAACCGTTGAGCTGCTGGCATTAGTCTATTGTTGGTAGAAGTCCGAGAGGACAAATATGTAAATCTGAATAGGGTAGTTTCCTGTGTTACAAAATAATTATTTTATTTGGTCCATTAGGTAGATTTTCAAAAAATATTGGTCACGTTTTTTTGCCTTTTCAAGTCAAGAAAAATCACAAAGATAGAATGCTTCAAAGTACAGGAGTGGGGGCTGCTGACGTCACACTCCGGTATAATTTATACCGGAGTGTGACGTCACGCAAAATTTCAACTCACTGAATCGTCTTAATTTTTCAATTAAGTGAAAAAATTAAAAATACGTGTCCAATTTTTTTTTGTTACACTACGTGACGGACTAAATAAAATATTTTAGGAAACTACCCTATCAAACAGAATAAAGATTCTGAAGAGGTCTTAGAAATATACCAAGAAGAAAAAAGAACATAATCGTAAGTGATATGGTTTTAGAATTATTAGGTATTTAAACAAAGTAATGGCCCACTTGAATTATTAAAATTTATCTTCGTATTATTTACTAAACTGGGTAATAGTCTCAAAAAACATGACAATAATAACAAAGTATATTCAAAACTATATATTTTAATACAAATTGTATTTTTCCCGTTCTACTATTGAACATCCATCGCCATCCAATTTCCACGTTTTACAAGCAAATCAAATGGCATCTCAAGAAGACAGGTAATTTTGCAAATTTTCGTGTTGTTGTTTTATTTTTGTGTGATTTATCACAACATTACATCTGTAGTGTAGGTAGTTTAAATAAAATAGTAATCAATGTTTTGAACAAAATATAAACTTAGGAAAAGAACAAAATCAGACAACTTATGATACTATAATTATTATATTTTCTGTTAATTAATCACTAAATTAAATAAATATAAACATACTTATAACAAAAATCAATGTATTATTTTCTACGTAATATTATAATTATTATGTTTTTGCAGACCTAGTACTGAAAATCCATCATCACTTATTGAAGTCGATGTAAATTTATATCAGGAACTAAATCAAACAAAACATTATGAAGCAGAGAGGTAATTTCAACATTGTATATTTTCTTTGATTTAAACTTGTCTGTTTGGACATAAAAATATTTCTTCAGCCCGTCAGTATTACATTTTTTTTATTTTGATTTGATTTAGGGAAACCGAAGAAATATCGATTGGTAGGCGTATAGTAAACATTAGTCATTTCTTTAAATCACTCCAAGAAATATCAAGCCATGGACCTCTGGACTGTGGTTTAAAATCAATTGAAATTGTATCTGAACGATTGACAGGTTTAATACCTAAATTGAAACTGAAATGTCGTTTATGTAATATGATTTTTATAATAGAGGGAGACAACACACCACAAGAAATGAATTTAAATACGTGTGCCGTAGCTGGTGCAATAGCCGCAGGATATGGACATCTCAACTTCTGGAAATTACGTCAACTCTAGGACTTCCTGAGATCTCACAAAAGCTATTCACCTTTCATATGAATATAGTAAACAAAAAATGGGAATCTGAAGCATTAAGATCCATGAACGAAGCTGCTGAGGAGGAAAGATGTGCTGCCGTCGAAGAAGGTAAAGTAAATGAAAAGGGAATACCGATAATTGACGTCATAGCTGACGGATGTTGGGGAAAAAGGTCATACAAGAAAAATTACTCCTCATTGTCAGGAGCAGCAACTATACTTGGTAAACGAACAAATAAAATATTATACATGGCTGTTAAAAATAAATTCTGCTACATTTGCGCTAGAGCAGAAAATAAAGGAATCTTGGCAAAGGATCATATTTGCTACAAAAATTACACAGGTAAAATTTACTTATGTGAGTTAAAGTAAAAAAAATAGTAATATTATAAATATATTGATGTTTGTTTTTTGTCTTATGAATAACTTAAAGTAAATGGTTCGCCTCATTTTTTTGAAATCTTAACTAAATATTTATTATATAAATGGTCGAGGTAACCGCATCGGAGAACTAAAAATTTTTGTTTTTGTTTACAGGACCATCTACCGGCATGGAGTCAACGATCATTGTCGAAGGATTTAAAAAAAGCATAGAAATGCATAACTTGATATATGGTAGAATTATATCAGATGGTGACGCTAACACATATTCAAAGCTTTTGCAAGAAAGACCGTATGAAAATTTAACAATAGAAAAAATTGAATGCCGAAACCACTTACTGAGGAATTTTTGCAACAAGCTGCAAAGTCTTGTTACAGACACGAAATATCTTATACGGTTCAGAAAACTCCTAACAAAGAAAAGAATCTTGTCTATGCGAAAAGTAGTAGTAACTGCAATTGCAAAATACAAGCTTACTGACAATGCGATGCAACTCCATGCTGATATAATGCTTGCTGCAGAACATGCTTTTGGACAACATACCCCATGCAAAGGATACTTTTGAGGCAAACTAGGCGAAGTAGAAGATGTTGGCCAAGACTTATTTACTAACACTCTTTGGCAAAAAATAAAATTAATACTATCCCAACTAGCCGCACACTCGCGCAGTTTGTTGCACGATGTTGATAGCAACTCTGTAGAGAGATATCATAGCATTATTGCTAAATTCGTGGGTGGCAAGAGAATAAACTTTTCTCAAAAATATCAGTATCAAATGAGATGTAATACTGCGGCTCTTTCTTTTAACACAGGAAAACCGTTGAGCATCTTGCATAAGTCTATTGTAGGTAGAAGTCCAAGAGGACAAATACGTAAATTTGAAATGAACAGAATAAAGAGACTGAAAAGGTCTAAGAAATATACCAAGAAGAAAAAAAGAACTTTGGATAATCAAACCGCCTCTTCCAACAATTATGGACAGGATTGTTTAAAACCCGATATGTCAGAGGAAATGTTGGAGGAATCAAAAAGAATATTTTTGAAAAATTTAGAGAAGAATGAAGATGAAAGAATGAGAATTGAACGAGGAACAATACCTCAAAGTGAGTCAAGTGAATGGCGTGAACTAAAAAGGAATAATGATAATAATATTCCACAACTTTCACACAACGCCATCTAGTCCCAAACTAAGCAGAGCTTGTGGTATGAGTACTAGACAACTGATAAACATGTATATTTCTAAATACATACATATTATAGATAAATTACACCCAGACAAAGAACAAATGACCGTGCTCATTACACAAACATCTGTCCTAGGTGGGAATCGAGCCCACGACCTTGCGCATAGCAGTCAGGGCCACTGACCACTATACCAATATTTACTGATATACTAATTAATTATTAATTCTAATATACTAATTTGCTATTCAGAATTCTGAAAAGCTTAGCTGTCTACAACACATTCTTTTTGCGTTTGTTTCTTTTAGTTTATCGTCGTCACTTTCATTTTGCAGGTTTTTCTCCGAAGAAGTTAAAATCATTTCTTCCTGCTCTTCATCATTTGCATCAGCATCCTTTATTTCTTCTAAATTATTATGTGTGTGCGCTTCCTCATTTTGTGTTTGCTTGTTACCTAGATTTTCTTTGTTTTCCAGGCGTTTTCTTTTTATTTCCATAGCACGACTTATATATTCGGGATCTCTTATTGGCATTTTTCGTGGATGTCGAGGGTCAACTAATTCCGGTAAAATACACTCGGTGTAAAAAGTAATTAGTTTATTTTTCATTTTTGTTTCCCAAAAGTTGTCATCCCTGTGTATAATTTCCGTTTGGATTGCCTTATTTTCTCCTGACCATAGGCCAAATAAACATTTTACCTTTTTTGTTACATGGAGTTGGCCTTGGATTTGGTAATACCAACTATGATCCTTATTTATTATAAATTTGTTATCTTTTTTTTTATAGAATTTTATTTTTTTTCAACTATCGCCTTTTCTAGTCCTAATTTATATGCACTTATAGGGCATTTTATTTCGCATATGGTACTTTCATCTATTATACCATCCGGTGATGCACCTAGGAATGGATACTCTTCATCTATGAATAGGCCACATGGATTAATTTTTATCGATTTTTCTCTTTCTAGTTGAGATTTAGCAATACTTTCATATTCTAGCCCATGTTTAATTGATTTGACGTGGTCTATCGGGTTTTTATAAATTAAATTCTTTACCATATTGACACAACTGATATCATTGCGTTTTTTTATTACTTTACCGAAATTGGAAGCCGTCAGTAAATTCCTTCTTAGCTCAAGCCATTCACTTGACTCACTTTGAAGTATTGTTCCTCGTTCAATTCGCATTCTTTCATCTTCATTCTTCTCTAAATTTTTCAAAAATATTCTTTTTGATTCCTCCAACATTTCCTCTGACATATCGGGTTTCAAACAATCCTGTCCATAATTGTTGGAAGAGGCGGTTTGATTATCCAAAGTTCTTTTTTTCTTCTTGGTATATTTCTTAGACCTTTTCAGTCTCTTTATTCTGTTCATTTCAAATTTACGTATTTGTCCTCTTGGACTTCTACCTACAATAGACTTATGCAAGATGCTCAACGGTTTTCCTGTGTTAAAAGAAAGAGCCGCAGTATTACATCTCATTTGATACTGATATTTTTGAGAAAAGTTTATTCTCTTGCCACCCACGAATTTAGCAATAATGCTATGATATCTCTCTACAGAGTTGCTATCAACATCGTGCAACAAACTGCGCGAGTGTGCGGCTAGTTGGGATAGTATTAATTTTATTTTTTGCCAAAGAGTGTTAGTAAATAAGTCTTGGCCAACATCTTCTACTTCGCCTAGTTTGCCACAAAAGTATCCTTTGCATGGGGTATGTTGTCCAAAAGCATGTTCTGCAGCAAGCATTATATCAGCATGGAGTTGCATCGCATTGTCAGTATGCTTGTATTTTGCAATTGCAGTTACTACTACTTTTCGCATAGACAAGATTCTTTTCTTTGTTAGGAGTTTTCTGAACCGTATAAGATATTTCGTGTCTGTAACAAGACTTTGCAGCTTGTTGCAAAAATTCCTCAGTAAGTGGTTTCGGCATTCAATTTTTTCTATTGTTAAATTTTCATACGGTCTTTCTTGCAAAAGCTTTGAATATGTGTTAGCGTCACCATCTGATATAATTCTACCATATATCAAGTTATGCATTTCTATGCTTTTTTTAAATCCTTCGACAATGATCGTTGACTCCATGCCGGTAGATGGTCCTGTAAACAAAAAACAAAAATTTTTAGTTCTCCGATGCGGTTACCTCGACCGTTTATATCATAAATATTTAGTTAAGATTTCAAAAAAATGAGGCGAACCATTTACTTTAAGTTATTCATAAGACAAAAAAAAACATCAATATATTTATAATATTACTTTTTTTTTTACTTTAACTCACATAAGTAAATTTTACCTGTGTAATTCTTATAGCAAATATGATCCTTTGCCAAGATTCCTTTATTTTCTGCTCTAGCGCAAATGTAGCAGAATTTATTTTTAACAACCATGTATAATATTTTATTTGTTCGTTTACCAAGTATAGCTGCTGCTCCTGACAATGAGGAGTAATTTTTCTTGTATGATCTTTTTCCCCAACATCCGTCAGCTATGACGTCAATTATCGGTATTCCCTTTTCATTTACTTTACCTTCTTCGACGGCAGCACATCTTTCCTCCTCAGCAGCTTCGCTCATGGATCTTAATGCTTCAGTTTCCCATTTTTTGAATACTATATTCATATGAAAGGTGAATAGCTTTTGTGAGATCTCAGGAAGTCCTAGGGTTGACGTAATTTCCAGAAGTTGAGTATGTCCACATCCTGCGGCTATTGCACCAGCTACGGCACACGTATTTAAATTCATTTCTTCTGGGGTGTGGTCTCCCTCAATTATAAAAATCATATTACATAAACGACATTTCAGTTTCAATTTAGGCATTAAACCTGTCAATCGTTCAGATACAATTTCAATTGATTTTAAACCACAGTCCAGAGGTCCATGGCTTGATATTTCTTGGAGTGATTTAAAGAAATGACTAATGTTTACTATACGCCTACCAATCGATATTTCTTCGGTTTCCCTAAAACAAATCAAAATAAAAAAAATGTAATACTGACGGGCTGAAGAAATATTTTTTATGTCCAAACAGACAAGTTTTGATCAAAGAAAATATACAATGTGGAAATTACCTCTCTGCTTCATAATGTTTTGTTTGATTTAGTTCCTGATGTAAATTTACATCGACTTCAATAAGTGATGATGGATTTTCAGTACTAGGTCTGCAAAAACATAATAATTATAATATTATGTAGAAAATAATACATTGATTTTTGTTATAAGTATGTTTATATTTATTTAATTTAGTGATTAATTAAAAGAAAATATAGTAATTATAGTATCATAAGTTGTCTGATTTTGTTCTTTTCCTAAGTTTATATTTTGTTCAAAAGATTGATTACTATTTTATTTAAACAAGCTACTATAAATCACACAAAAATAAAACAACAACACGAAAATTTGCAAAATTACCTGTCTTCTTGAGATGCCATTTGATTTGCTTGTAAAACGTGGAAATTGGATGACGATGGATGTTCAGTAGTAGAACTGGAAAAATACAATTTGTATTAAATTGTATAATTTTGAATATACTTTGTTATTATTGTCATGTTTTTAGACTATTACCCAGTTTAGTAAATAATACGAAGATAAATTTTAATAATTCAGGTGGCCATTACTTTGTTTAAATACCTAATAATTCTAAAACCATATCACTTATCCGCAATAATTAGCAACTATTTCAAAGTGGCTTGTTTTTTAGTAACAAATCTTTTTTTTTATTACTTAAACTGATGCTTGACTGCAATCCCACCTCGTGGTAAGCAGTGATGCAATCGTTGATGGTGAAGCGCTATCTTATTCTGTAGCCTTATTGTCAGCAATCTGCTTAAAGGTTCAGTTAAACTTTTACATCTAGTTTGTTGTTTTGACAAGTTCTTTGAATTTTTTTATTTATAGCAACTTAATGTGCAATTATTCACGAATATAAAACACAAAAATCCTTGGTGTACATTAAAGATGTGCGAAAAATAACGTCACGACAAAAATAACGTTGTTATCTTGCTCCTCAAATGATTACTGTGACTGATTATGAAGGAACAACGTTCCAAAATAACAGTGGTGAAATAACACAGACACTACAATCACTACAGTGACACGAGACACTACAGTGACATATATTTTATTATTAATAATAGTTGTTTATTGTACTGTGTGTATGAATAATACTAGAAAAAATATGAACATGTTTTTTTAATAATTAAATCTACTAATCAAAAAACAACACGCATTTTTATTGAACACTTCCTATTCAATTCACAAACTATTTTATTTGTTTATATAAAAAAAAGTATATTTACAATCACAAAACTAAATGGAAACGCAAAGTAGGCAAATGTAATTAAAATGCTGGAGGCGGGCAGCCCTATCGCATGTTTACGTACCGCGCGGCTGTAGGCATTTATTTCTAAGATACGGCCGAGTAGAGAGGCCGAGAGATACTGTATTTAATATTACCGTGGTTACGTGCTGGGCACTATACTGATCATCACATTACCCTCTTTTGTGTCTCACAGTCGGGTAAAAAGTTTCGGGCTCACGAACAGGGCTCCTTTATCGATCAAATCCGTGTGATTATCTAATAAATAATTATTTTATCTCGTCTTTTGCTTATTTTATCATCATTTGTACAACCCTAACACTGAGAGACCACCGCGCGGCGGACAGTTTTCTAAATTCCTGTAGCCGGCTCTACACGTTGGCCAACACAGTGGCGAATGTAGTGGCCAGTGCCTATTCGCCAACGTGTAGAGGGGGTGTTTGTGCATGTTGGGTTGTATTGGAATGATGGCCGACGAGTTGGCGCGAGATCCGTGTGGTGTCGGTTTTTTGCAACAGATCAAAGGGTTGTTGGCCGAGTATTGGCTACCGCGTCCACACGTTGGCCGCGCGTTTAGTATGCTACGAGCTCCCAGAACGATCGCACGCACCTGATTAAACATTTTAACCGACTTCAAAAAAAAGAAGGAGCTGTTCTCAGTTCGTCTTGAACTTTTTTTTTATGTATGTTACCTCATAACTCGAAGTCAGCTCGACCGATTTAGAAAATTCTCTTTTCATTTGAAATGGTATACTTTCTAGTTGGTCCCATTGTTATGAAATCAGGATCTGATGATGGGATCCTGGAGTAACCGAGGGAACTCTTCAAATATTATAGGCACATCTATAGCATTTTGGTTATATCTTATAGTATCTTGTGCAGTTGCTCTCGAAAAGCACCATTTTGGGAAGTGGAACTGATGATGAAGACCACAGATGACCACCGAAACTACTCAATAATAAGTATTTCATGGATTGCGATTCGATTACTTGAATATGGATGTTAAGCACTTTATGTTCGTCACAATGCATATGGTGATGTAGAGCTGATGGTGAAGTACCAGGAGAACTCCTCAAAAATTAACGGCTCTGCATCGGGAAAAGCAATATTTTGTAAAAGGTGATAGGTAGTTGACATTTTGGCTTTTGTAACTAGATAAATTACAAACCGACCCACTAAAAAGAGTGATTTTTTTTTTAAGTTAATTTTTTTTTTGGCATTGTAGTGTTTTGATATGGAAGTTGGTTTTATTTTTTGTTAAAATTTTTTTATAGTCACGCGTCGGTAACAACTAGTGTAAACAAAATGTCAGTAATGACTAATAACGAAGAAACTTTTCGGTTTATAGAGCTCTACCAAGCCGTAAATTGTTTGTGGAACCCAAGAAGCAGCAGTTAGCGCCTCAATATCCATTTTAATAAATACGTCCGCACATTGGCCTGAACCGTAGCAAACTGAACGACCTTCCAACGTGTGGACGCTATCACGAACTCTTGGCCAATACGCTGGCCACTACATTCGCCACTGTGTTGGCGAACGTGTAGAGCCGGCTTTACGCGTACAGAAAGTAGGTATGTTTCTGCTTGTACTTCTACGAGTATTTTCAAAATTTAGGAGACTATTGCGTAGGTATTTTCGTGTTTGTGTAGGAGTGATGTATCAATTTCGTGATTACTATTTTCTAATCTGTGCCATGGACGCAGTCGACTTGATGAGTAGGTAGGTACTTACTCGACATCCAATCGAGAAGCAGTATCATCCGGTTATTGAGTAGCAAATTGCTTGTTCGCCAATCTTATCTCACTTCTTACTAATCTTCTTACTAATCCTATCCTACTAATATCCTACTAATATTATAAATGCGAAAGTTTGTGAGGATGGATGGATGTTTGTTACTCTTTCACACAAAAACTACTGAACGGATCTGAGTGAAATTTGGCAAGTAGACAGTTTACATCCTGGAATAACACAAAGGCTACTTTTTATCCCGAAATTCCCACGGGATCGGGATTTTACGCGGGAAAACCCTCCTACGCGAACGAAGTCGCGGGCAAAAGGTAGTCTAAAGTAAAATAGAAACTTGATATAGAATTGGCAGCACAGCTGGCCCTTTTTAGGGTTCCGTAGCCGAATGGCAAAAAACGGAACCCTTATAGTTTCGACACGTCTGTCCGTCTGTCTGTCTGTCCGTCCGTCCGTATGTCACAGCCATTTTATTCCGAAACTATTAAGACTATACATGTAAAACTTGGTAGGTAGATGTATTCTGTGAACCGCTTTCCGATTTTAAGAGAAAATTTAATAAAAACTTTTTTGCAAAAAAATAAAACCGACTTCCATATCAAAACACTACAAAGCCAAAAATAATTTTAATTTCGGTAGTCGGTGTTATTGGTTTTGTATTTTCTTTTTTTTCACACCGCCTTCCGAAATTAAAATTATTTTTGGCTTTGTAGTGTTTTGATATGGAAGTCGGTTTTATTTTTTTGCAAAAAAGTTTCTATTTTCGCGCTTTTTAGTGGGTCAATTCGTAATTAATCTAGTTATAAAAGCCAAAATGTCAACTACAAAAAACTAAAAACGCGCGAACAAAAAACACAATATAGAGTAACCGAAAAGATCATCAATGTAAATATTTTTTTTAGACTTTTGTTGATTTTTCAGAAATGGCTTGTTCGATGTCGATAAAATTTTCAAGGGACCATTTGGGAAGTATACCCATTCCAACAAAAAAAGAATTTTTCAAATCGGTTGGCGAGCGACGGAGCTATGCCCGAACAAACATAAAAAAAAAAAAAAAAAAAAAAAAAAACAAACAAACATCCGAATTGAGAACCTCCTCCTTTTTCAGAAGTCGGTTAAAAAATATTTAAAATAAAAGGGGCTGGGGTACATGGAACTGAAACTGAAAATATTTTTTTTCATGAAACCTATACGTGTGTAGTATCTATAGACAGGTCTTTAAAAATGACATTAAGGTTTCTAAAATGACTTTTTCATAAAGTTTATTGTTTCAAAGATATACGCTTCCAAAGTGGTAAAATGTGTGTCCCCCCTCTAACTTCTATAATAATGGAGTGAAAAATTAAAAAAAAATATGTCTGTAGATCTTAATGTAAACTTTCAACCAAAATTGGTTTGAACGAAATCGGTTCAGCAGTTTTTGAGATACAGCATATTTTCTAAAACCGCAAATATAACTTTGTAATTCATACAAACACTATGAAAAACAAAGTTATTTAGCGTAGTTGTAAAAATGTAAATAAGCTAGTTTTAAGAAATTTTTAAGGTTTTTTTTATTCGTCAAATAAATATACATATTATATTATATTATTATAGTTACTACGGAACCCTTCATGGGCGAGTCTGACTCGCACTTGGCCAATTTTTTGTAGGTATTCATTTCGTAAAATTGTTGAGCTACAAATAAAAGATTAGGCAACTAACATTCATAGTTAGGTACATACCTATTCTCTTACTTAGTTATGTATGACAATAAGCAACATCTGAATTTTCAGATCAATCAGATATTTTGTCATGCACATTACTGCCTACATCAATAAACCGCGGTCTTGAAACAAAATGTTTCTTACTTTGTTTTATTCTTTATTATAGCCTAGATAATGTGTCGATACTTACTCATTGAAAATAACTTCAGCGTTGACATTTTCGACTTTCTTTCTCCTATAAAAAAATGAAAACGTTTCTTTTTTATTCAACAAAATATTTACAAAAATATCTAAATATAATATAAAAGTACTTTCAATAAAATAGAAGTGACAAAAAGACAAAATAAGACCCTAGGTTTGATCCAGTACACTGGCGGTTACCAATCCGATTCACTACTATACACGCTAATAGAACTTAGGAATTGTAATGAAATAACTGACCGTATTCGAGTAAAATAAAGTGCTCAATACTGAGACGGTTCCAATAATGTGTCATAATATTTTAGAAATAATTTAGTAATAAAATATTCTTACCTTTTAACATCGTTCATATGTACGGCGTTTGATTTATATGAACGTTTTTTAGTCCTTTTAACTGGCTTCACTTTATTTCCCATATTTATAAAATAAAATTGAAATCAAGTTACGCTATTTTAACCTAAAGTATTTTATATTTACAAGAAAGAAGATTATTTATAGAAAATTGATATAAAAAATGAATTTATAAATAAAATAATGAATTTACAGACGAAACTTTACAGTAACTACAAACAATTCCGAGTCGAAATAAATCGGCGAGAAAAGCGACACGTCCATATAGCAACAGGCGTTGGCCGGCACTGTCGGTACACAGGCGTTTACGCACACATGCGTACGTATTATATTGCGAAATAATAATACGCGATTTACAGAAAATGTATTGATTGGATTAAAAAAATAAAACACTATTTCGTTAGTATGTTTCTTGTTGAATAATTTGTCAAAAAATCAGAATGATCGTATGTATTTTAATATGGTTTTTATTCGTTAAAAGATTTTTTTAGAGGCATCTTTGTGATTTTTTTCTATGAATTAAAATGTGTTGTATTATGTTTTCAACACACTACTTAACTAGATTATATCCTGAAGAATATCATATATTTTTCTGATTGTGTTAACTGCAGTGAATCATATACTTTAACGCATTATAAAACTCGCGTTTAGCTCTTGTAGTCCCCTTAAGGAGCGGAATCTATATCAACTTTAGAGTACTTGCAACGCACGTTGCGCACCAATTAATAAAATTTTTAAACGTTTCATATTTTTCTTATATCTGCTTACGTGTACTCCTGTCCTTATGAGAATCAAGGATATGTTTGTAGCTTTACTATTATTATCTCAAATGACCTCTCGTTTGTTCTGTCCAAAAATAAATATTATTTTAAATATTAGGTATATTATCAAAATAAGCTTACCGATAATCACGACATCAGCCCAAGACACAACCTCCTGATTCGTAGAGAGCAACCTCTCATGTCTGAAGTTTTTTAAATAATTTACCGCTTGGTTTCTAATAGCTGCATCTCGAACTAATTTAAACATTTTTAAAGTACTAAATAAAGTAAGAAATGTTGACTAGAACACTGTTCATGTATGAATGCTTTACACAATGTAGTTTTGATAACCGCCTCGCATTCTATCTTTTCAAGTTATCAAAGT
Organism: Tholera decimalis; assembly: GCA_943138885.2. Classification (NCBI taxonomy): domain Eukaryota; kingdom Metazoa; phylum Arthropoda; class Insecta; order Lepidoptera; family Noctuidae; genus Tholera; species Tholera decimalis. The sequence continues at coordinate 35,768,121 of OW964549.2, read as the reverse complement.
TCAAGTTGTTTCGATTGGTTTATCAAGATGTTTGTTATGTTTGTCATTTTAAACTTTAAACTTGCGTAAACATTTCTAACCAATGCAAAGGAATTAATAAAACCGAAATATCTCTCTCTTTAATAAACATTTATTTTTAAAATATTTACATTTATTTTTACAAATACTTACAATAACTAAATTATAACGTCAAGATACAGTTTAATAATGTTTCCAAAATAATTATTAGTATAAAACTATTTTTTTGCTATATCATTACTTGCTTCAAGCGATGAAATCTCAATTTAAAAGCCCAGTAAGAAAACATAAAATAAGGTTTTTAATAATTGTTGCTGGGCAAGTGAGCTGCCAACATACAGCCCCTTCGTAAGCACTAGGTCAACATAATTTTCTTATCACTAATAATAATTGTTGTTAAAACATGACTATAAAATCTTACAGGAAAATTAATTATATGACTACATTTTTCGAACCAATATACGAAATATATATTTTAAATGCTTCATCTTCATAATTATAACTTTTAGTACATTTACATAATAATTATACATCCTTCGCACAACTATATCAACTACCCACTTATTTAATGCGACACATAAACTACATAAATAAAATGGAATATGTTTCCTTATCAAATAGCAAATACTACATAAAGTTTTTATTATCCAGTCAAGCCACACCAAATATTTCGATTAAAAAAATAAATAATGTCCATAGTTTAGTGATCGCATTGCGGCGTCACAAGCATCTTATTCATATATCACCAAAATAATAATATAATGGTAGAAGATAAGCAATCGCAAATAGACAACATCATAAAAAACGTCATCATCAACATAATACATAGCTGACGACATTTATATTATTATATAACAGTAATAAAACATTATTTAATACTCATTAAAATGAAATACTACAGTATTATTTTTATTATACATTTAAAACAGGGTAGTTTCCTAAAATATTTTATTTAGTCCGTCACGTAGTTTAACAAAAAACATTGGACACGTATTTTTTATTTTTTCACGTAATTGAAAAATTAAGACGATATAGTGAGTTGAATTTTCGCGTGACGTCACACCTTTCAATGTGCAATGTGTGACGTCAGCAGCCCCCACTCCTGTACTTTAAAGCTTTCCATCTTTGTGATTTTTTCTTGACTTGAAAAAGCAAAAAATACGTGACCAATATTTGTTGAAAATCTACCTAATGGACCAAATAAAATAATTATTATGTAACACAGGAAACTACCCTATTGTAATATTCTAATGACGTACAGTAAACCCCACATCAGTGGTAACAATTTAATATAAACACCGCCTTTATATTGCGGCAGTAAGGACGAAATTCGTAGAGTTAGTATTACCACGATAGTGCGGTTGACTGTACTTTAATCGCGGAAGAATAATACGTGGTTTTTGGTATAATTGTTTTGTCTAACTTATTTAACTTTAGACGAATTAAACTTGTTCAACCAAACAATTTTCTTTATTCATTTTTATTATTATTTGGCATCAGCCCAATGTGTATTGTATGTAGCCCTGAATTATAATTTACTTTCCATAGCTTATAAGGTTTTAAACTTACAGTAGGTACAATAGAATTTTTGAATTGTTCATTTGTTGTCAATGAATCTTGAGACCGAATTAAACACACCAACCAAAACTTAATAATACCAAAATATTTGGATTTACATGCCAGAGTTTATGGGAGATAATGAGACAAATAACACTGAGAAGTTAATCGCCGGACAGGCCCAGTTCGCAGGGAAATACTATATTATAACAACTTTTCATGAAGGTCCTAAGGGTCTTTAACATAAGTTACTTATAGGCAAGCCTGCTTCTCCTCGACCACATCATCACTTATTATCAGGAGAGAAAAAATAGTAAACTTGGGGTAACTATGATCGAATGAACAGGGAATCATATTCTTCATTCGCAACATTTTCAATCCTTCAATGAAATGTGATTGATTCATTAATACATGGACAAAAATATAAAGAAACGTTCTGTGAACAAACAGGCCCAAATTACGAATCGACTCCTTATGTTTATCGGTATATTATACTTTCATCAGAGTTTATTAAACTATTACAAAATTTACTTGCATGTTTAAGAGAACATTCGTAGATAGCACTTGTTCAATAAGTCGACGAAACTTCTATAATTCATATACTGAAAGTCGACCTATTTTAGGCCTCATTATCAAGGATAAATAAGATGGAGACTGCGTAGGTCGGCAATATTACCTCCAAACACAAAATTTTGACTTAAAAACTAAAATGCTACACAACTTTATAAGAGTCGTATTAATAGGCTATTTTCGAGACACTAACTTGTAAACCGGCAGACGTTAGTCTTCAAGTACAAGTCCTCGTTTTAAACGTGTTCAGCACAAACTTCCACACGGCCGTCAGCCGCCACTGCGTGATAGACCCCGGTCATATTTAAATCTTATCGACAAAGGCATACTCGTCTTATTTAAACGGTACTAGAAAAAAATGAACACCACAATACACGAAATTTCAGTTCAAAATTCAACTGTTACATAAAAGTCATAGAGTCTATTTCCCACTGTGACATGGTGACTTCTAGACAGACAGATGGCTGTCGTAGAAGTACAAGTCCTCGTTTCATACGTGGTGTGGGCTGGCGACCCGGGGAGGCGTGAGACCCAAGCGGTGTTGGCGCGCCGCATGGTCCCCGGCGGCGGCTGCGGCGGCCGCTTCAAGCTGAGCACGGATAGCCACCAGCTCGCGAGTCCGTTGATAGATTGGATCCTGAACAGGAAAATTGAAAAGTTTCGTTGTGCTCTAGTCGCCCGATGGATTGCGAAAGCGATTATATCCGCTCAAACCGACCCTGTTGTAAAACTATTGCTATCTTTATATTTTTACTAGTACTCACGCGGGGCTTCGCTCCCGTGGATTCTATCACGGTAAAAACATAACTCTCCTTTTTTGCAGTCGCGTAAAAAGTAGCCTATAACCTTCCTCAAGCTTCAAGCTACTTCCTTACCAAATTGCATCCAAATCCACCCAGTACTTTCGAAGATTAGCGCGTTCAAGCAAACAAACAAACTTTTCCGCTTTATAATATTAGTATAGACTAGCTGTTTCCCGCGGTTTCAGCCGCGTATAATCCTATTACTACATATTATTGACGCGAGAAACTCTGAATATCGATGAATCTCGATGAATCACACCTGAACAGATCTTGATAAGTTGTAGCTAAGAACCATCTCGATCACGTCAGCTTTCTAACAAAAAAAAACTGCATCATAATCGGTCTTACGATGCCACAGAGAGACACACAGACACAAAGATACACAGACACATCAAACTTACATATAACACTTCTCTTTTTGCGTCAGGGGTTAAAAAAGGAATTGAGATACACAAAATTAAGAAACGTAAAAATATAGACGACAAAAACGTATTTTTATAACTGTATACATATCAATGGAACTAAAATAAAACAAAATGAATAAACTTACTATAAACATTAAACTAAACGATCCTTAACAATCTCCTTTTAGAACTCTGTTAAAAAAAAACCGGTCAAGTGCGTCGGGCCACGCGCAGTGTAGGGTTCCGTAGTTTTTATAACAGCCAAGTGCGTGTCGTATTCGCTGACTGATCGTTTCGTACCATGCTTTAACTAAAAGCCAAACATGACTACCTATAGCGATGGCCGTTTTGTAACATCAATAGTTGTACAACTATCTATTTGAGTTTACAACCATCACTCGTTTTCTAACCAAGCATAACTATCTATTTTCACAACGTACGTTATGACAATAACTGCAGCTGTAACAACCATCGGTTGTTTTGTAGCGCATAATAACCGTAGCTATCTCACAACGCTCTAGAAATCACGCAATAGATATCGTAGTTGAAGTTGGCTACGTAGCGGTATCGCAACGGTTAGAGCGAGAAAAATATAGGATAGGTAGCGCGTCTCGTTCGCACAAAAGCAAAGATGGATGGTTATGATTTATTGCATAATGTGACGAATCTTATAAACACGAACGTCGATAATTGAATGACTAACTTTCGCCACGTAAAAAATATTATTTGAAAATTATTTTGGTGTTGACCTTGATACCCGCAAGTGTTCCATTTCCCATTTCTCCACGATTGTTTTTAGGGTTCCGTAGCCGAATGGCAAAAAAAGGAACCCTTATAGTTTAGATATGTCTGTCCGTCTGTCTGTCTGTCTGTCCGTCCGTCCGTATGTCACAGCCATTATATTCCGAAACTATTAAAACTATACATGTGAAACTTAGTAGGTAGATGTATTCTGTGAAAAGCTTCCCGATTTTAAGAAAAAAATAAATTAAAAAAAAAATAAATAAAGGGGAGTCCCCATACATGGAACTAGAACTGAAAATATATTTTTTCATGAAACCTATGCGTGTGTGGTATCTATAGACAGGTCTTTAAAAATGATATAAGCGTTTCTAAAACCACTTTTTCATAAAGTCAATCGTTTAAAAGATTTATAAGCTTCCAAAGTCGTAAAATGTGTTTGTCCCCCCTCTAACTTCTATAATAATGGAGTGAAAAATCTAAAAAAAATATATGTCTGTAGATCTTAATGTAAACTTTCAACCAAAATTAGTTTGAACGAAATCGGGTCAGCAGTTTTTGAGATACAGCATATTTTCTAAAACCGCAAATATAACTTTGTAATTCATACAAACACTATGAAAAACAAAGTTATTTAGCGTAGTTGTAAAAATGTAAATAAGCTAGTTTTAAGAAGTCTTTAAGATTTTTTATTATTCGTCAAATAAATAGACATATTATATTGTATTATTATAATTACTACGGAACCCTTCATGGGCGAGTTTGACTCACACTTGGCCAATTTTTTTTTCTAAAGTAAAGTCTAGTCTAGTCTAAATTTTGTATGTGTGTTGAATTGAACAATAAGTAATTTTCATCTATAGTGTTAATAATTGTAAATAAATCTAACTTTTTTGACAAAATCAAGTACTTACTTTCTTATTGCAAAAAACCTAAGCCTAAGCCTGGATAAGTACGAAAGAAAGTTGACTGTATGTTTAGTATTAATTGTAACTGCAACAGATATCACGTTATAAGGCGCCTTCTACACGAGACGTTGTCGAAATAGATAGTTGTCAAAATAGATAGTTTTCACAACGTTATTTGACAACGGACAACGACTTCGTTACGTTGTTAGAAAAACTCATAACGACACATGTCTAACTACCTAACTAATTTGACTTCCTATACAAATCCTCACCTGATCCGACAATTTTGCACGGAAAGTTTCAATTTTTTTTTGAGATTTGTATAAAACTTGTCATAGCCGGTGTTTTGAATTTAAATACGGACACAGAGCTACACTACTCAATCGTCACAAGAAGCTAGCATGATACAACTGGCGCTTAGCGCCATCTATCGACATTTCTATTCGAAATTTTCGAGTCAAATACAATTGGTCGACTATTACTCGTAAACTTGTAAAGCCCACTTATGTGTGATAGTTTTCCTTTAAATTTCGTTATATATAGGTACTACTGCCGTGACATTTGAATTTCTAACTATAACCGTTTAGTTGATAGAGGGGGGACACTTGACTCTAACGAAAATTGGTACTTTAAAGCTTGATAAGTCACGAGCGGTTTACCTAATCAGAAAACAGTTTTCCTAAACCCCTAATATTTTTGAAAGACCTATCCAACGATATCCCACAATATGGGAAGAACGAAAAAAAAAATTATCATCTCACTTTACATGTAGGGGAGGTACCCTAAATAGTTATTTTTTTCAAAATTTTATTTTACGACTTTTTTGGCGTCATTAACGTGTATACTCATGCCAAATTACAAATTTCTAGTACCAATAGTTTTTGAGCTAAACCGCGGACAGACGGACAGACAGACGGACATGGCGAAACTATAAGGGTTCCTTGTTGACTACGGAACCCTAAAAATGGGATAAACGAAATAACACCCTATGAAAATAGAAACAGAAAGTAAAATAGAAATATTCATGTGTATGTACAAAACACGTATCTGACGTAAAAAAAAGCTGAAACAATTTTCACTTACATAGGAAGTGTTTTAGCAAAGAAATCGAAATGACACCAAGTTTACATAGGCATCTATACTATCAGTGCGGTATGTAACGCGAGTTACTGTGCTCAACGCGCCGTGCATCCGCGCGCCATTTCGGTAAATAACTTTGTTAATCTTTTTAATTTTACATTTTCTCCTAAACTATAAGTACAAATGAAATATTGTAAAAGGCAAAGTTTATCTTCATAAAATTGTCTTGATGATGATATTATTTTCGAACGTAAGTATGGCCGCATAATAATAATACTACGAAGTCATGCCTTATTTTTTTGATATTTTCTTTACATAATTTTGCCTTGTTGTGTATTATTCATAAAAGTTAATTATGTAGTACCGCGACATAAACCCTACATTTTTGTAGTACATGATCTTTTGGTAACTCTGCATTTCGCCAGCGCACGCGATTATAGTAATTTACCGGCGTATTTTCTTCCGACTTACTTCACTAATACCCTTATTTTAGGAAAAACGAGAGCAGTAGCGTAATGCTGGATAGCCTATAGTCTTCCTCATGAAAATGCCTATCATAATCAGAAAGAATTATTGAAATCCACCCAGTACTTTCGAAGTATAAGCGCGTTCAAACAAACTAATTTTTCCGCTTTATAATATTAGTGTAAATAACTCACAAAGTTACAAAGCCAGGGGGCTAGAAAATATTTTTTTTTTTACTCCTTGGGTCTAGTAAACTTTTGTTTTAACTATAGCCTCTTGTATCACATTTTGCTAATTGGAATGGTCTCTATACTATCTATACTGTCCTCTGATACCTATTAAACCTGTATTATGTAAGTGAAAATGAATGAATGAATTATGCGTTTTTGCCGGTTCTTCTCCATAGGAAACAACTAATTTCCAACCACGCACTAGCTTCTGACGTTTTATAAATGCCCATGTAAATATGTGTGTATGTGAATTAAAATATTTTGAGTTTGAGTTTTATAGAAAACATGTCTTTCTTTGAAACTGGGGTAGAGGTGAAACTTAGTATGAACGAAGCTTCATACCCCATTTTTACCCTTGGGGAAAAAAAATTGGTGTTTTAGTAAACATTTGTATTGAACCATCGACACATTTACCAGTTTTTACATTCCAAATATAAAATTGGCGTAGTTTTATACAAAATTGCGCCGCCCACAGAGTTTTAAGAAAATGTAACGTTTAATATTTTTACCATGGGCACATAAACCAATATATAAGTTTGTAAGTTCAATAAATGCGAAAGTGTGTTTGTCCTTCTTAAACGTCAAAACAGGAAGTAGCTAATTAAGCATAATTATAATTTTATAAGCCCAATACAGTAGTACCCAACTGATAAGGCGCGTCGTGAATCTTCGTTCGCACAGAAAAAAAATATGGCCCCGAAGATTAACGAATGAACGCTTAAAACTTACAACCAACCTTAGTTCACTACTATAAGGTTCATAATACATTGCAGCTATTAGTTCCGTCTCACTCAAGTGTCACTCGTCGCGCGCTAACATGGCGGCAGCAGCCGACCAATAGCGGTGAAGGAAACGAAGCGCGGAACGAAAATTCATGTTCTGCGCAGGTAGATCGGTAAGCCATATCAGTTAGGTATACTGTACTATAAGTGCAAAGATATATAATAAACTATAGATACGTTGTCCGCGCTCTAAAATGGCAAGTTGAAATCAAGGTAAGTGCCTCGTGTCTGTTTAGTTACGCACGAACCTGTGTCGCGATCGCTACACTACACATCTTAAGAAAAAATGTGTTTTAAAAGAAAATCAGGAAAAAAGCATGCCTTTGTGTGTTTTCAGACGTTGCACGTGAGAGGTCAAAATGTGTCATTTCATAGGTAAATATCAACAGAAATACATTTTTTATGTTAATTTTTCTACACGGCTAATGGCGGCTAGCGTATGACTGAAGTCAGTCACGTGACGTTAGGGGAGGTTGTTAACTAAAGATGTATAGTCATCTCTCTCTAACATCAGGTGTACCTAAAGATGGCATTTATTTTCTGTCCCTTTCTTTACACGTATTAGATAGTAATTCTCTATGTGTGTGTTTCGTGCCGTTTTTGAGAGGTGTTTTGTGGGAATATGACGCGTCTATTATAATACGTCATTGTATAAGTGACACTAACCTGCTGCCTCATCGTAGGATTCCACCGACAGTACAACGCCTTCCACAACTTGATGACTCTCAACGACGCGACAGGTACCAGCACGACTTGCGGACGGGAGTACGGCGAAGGGGGAGAACTCGCGCCGAATGATGGTGGGCCCCAGTACAGAGGGTTTAAGTATAAGTCCTGGCGACTGTTGATGTATGACCACAGAGAAACGGTCTTGGTTTTTACTTCTGTAAAAAAGTGGGTGTTTAATATGTGGAATATACATGGCGGAATTACAATGTCGTTTGTGTTCAATATTATAACGATCTGAGGATGCTGCTGAAAAGACCTCGGTATTGCAGTGCTTCAGTAATGTTTGCGGAAGCACGCATCTATAATTTCTTCGCTGTTATGCGAAAAAGAATGGCCTGCATGATGAGCAGAATTCGTGGTAGTATCCAGCAGTACCGACAGGGTGTTGGCAGACAAGATAAACAGTTCGTTCATTAATATTGAGCTGGTGTATACTTGCATGCAAATAGAAAATAATTTGTGTCCTGTTTACTAAGTTTTTTGCAACTACTAACAACCTAATAACATACCAATGTAATGGTTTTATGGACCTCTGGGTTTGAAATAAAGATAATATTATAAATATTCTTTAAAGTTTAATGTCATAAGGACAATCAAGAACAAAACATAACAAGGATTCTATTATACTGTGGGAGACTGTTATTCCACATCTTCGATAATAATTGCATTACTCTCGATATGTTATAGAAACTCACTCATTGCCAAATACGGTAAGCAACAATCTTTACAGATTCAACTATAACTTCTTTTTTTTTACAATATCGTCAAAATACAATCGGATAGTCTTGCCATTACAGAGACATGCTATGATTTTCATGGGCACATGGTAATTTTGCGTTTTTTTAAAGAGAATTAGCAATGTCAATGGAAATCGCATTTTTAACCCCTCCAACTAAGCTAAATATGCTTGTGTCCGAAGTGGGTTCACAGAAAGACCTCTCGATTACAAGTCCAACACCTAAGGCTATTGACGCTTAAATATTAACTTAAATATTCAGATCAGTAAATCAGCCAGTCTTCAGCTTCTAAAAATGTATTTTCAGTTTGTTCGTAAAACTTTACCAAGAGAACAAAGCATTTATTTTTCTACTGTACACAATATCTCCACCTACCTTCCTTCACTCGTTCCCTCTCGGTATTAAACAGGAAGGTACCAAATCTACACGAGTACAGATGGTCCACGATCGTGATGAGCAGTCTCTCTGTGAACTCGAAGGCTGTCGGAAACTGTTGCTGTAACTGCCACACGCAATCCACCCATTGTACAAAGACGGGGGAACGATCTGCGTCTGAATGTCTCTCGTCGCCGTGACCTATGCGCTGGAAGGTAAAAAGATACACCGTAGAGTGATATCAGTTTGTTATTTCGCTGCTGGCAACACTTGTAAGATATTTTACTTCCACCAACTCGCACTGGTCGTATGCAGCTGAGTACAAATAGTGCAATCCACGAAAACGCGCCCCAATATTCCTCTTTACCGTTTATAGTATATGTGTGCAAACGTCGGACAATGTTTGAGTGTTATCGGTACACACTAATTACCGATGAGTGCACGCGCACACTACAATGAATAGACTAATCAGGTGAATGCGTCACGGTCAAAGGGAAAGATGCTCTACTTTAATTTTATATATTTTTAATTTTTAGGTGTGGATATTTTATGTAAGTTTTAGATAATATACGATAATATTTCTATTTTTATAACAGGTGGTGGTAATTGTAGACATAAATAAAATACTTGAAAATGTTTTATTGAACTTAAAGAGAAATCAATATCGGCAATCACACGTTCCAAAAATATTTGATTCAGAGTCTGATGTATCACTGACATTTATAATAAAACTGAAATCAAGATCACAATGTCTCATGTATTCTTCTTCTATTTTTTCCACGTGCTGACAAGTTTTTAACCACGTGAAAAAAAGAAAAGTATTGAACCAGTTGTGGAATAGTTCTAAAGAGTTACCGCGGCCTCGGTACACGAAGGGCTTATGATGGAACACGGATAGGTTTTAGTCAGTAAAAGTCTGACACACCCTCCCGCTTCGCACAGACCAGGTGGCAGTCATTGGATGATTTCCCATACTTAAAAAAAGATTTAATGATAAACGTTAAACCAAGATTACTACGGCATCATTTGGAAGATTTGGTATTAGTTTCCCCTTTAGCTACTTTAAGTAATTTTCTGTGTTCATGTTGTCGTGGTAATCTTCGGATTTGATCTCTGCTCTGTATGTCAACAACGCATTTGGTACAAAACCCTCTGCACTTCCACCATGCACTATAATTATGCGTACTCGTTTTGTTAAATTTTGTTTTATTGCTGTTTTAGTACCTCATCTTTACAATAAATTTTTATTATACTTATTTTTCTTCATTTATAGATGAAATGAAGTCTTCTTTCAGTAAAATTTGCTATTCTCAAAATTGAATTACTTTCCTCTACTTATTTCATGTAAAATACATAAAAACTTCTAAACATTCATATACCTGGCTTTTAAGTATAACACGCTGAGATTTTCTCGACATTTTAAATAAATATAAAGTAGAGCAACTTTCGTGTCACGTCTAGGTTTTTGCAACACAGACTATGCTACATGTGCGCATCGAACCGCTGACGGTTCGCGACTGATGCTCGAGTCAAACCCCCCGCACCCCGCGATCCCCTCAGCCTAAAATTGGTGGGGTGCGTCTTCGTGGATTGCATTATCTATATTATTGTTTTACATGAAGCGACTGTTTATTGACCTCCACAACACGGTAGCTGCGTACCTTTGGCTAGACCAGTATCAGTACCAGTAGACCCAGCAATCGAAACCGAGACCTCGTGCTTAGCAGTCGCGCTTGTGATCACTCGACGAACGAAGCAGTTGAAATTAAACCTACAAAGCTACAATATAGAAACTTACCAGCTGGAATTTATGTCCGAAGGAAAGCCACTCCTTCTCGATTAGCACTTCGAATCCCCTGAGTGTTCTGTAGTAGGGGTCTAGCATCAACATCGCCAATGCTGTGAGCTGCGCCGTGCGGTCCCATCCGTCTGAGCAGTGGACTAGTACTGAAGTCTTGTGGTTCTCCACCTGTTACCAACATAAAACAGAATTAAGCTTGTATTTCGTTAAGTTCCAATAGTATGGCAGTAGTCCAATAAAACAAGGAGAAAATCCCTGATAGGCAAATCCTGAAAACTGTTATTACACTTCGAAGTTCTGGACTAGATTGGATCTGTGGATCTATATTGAATAGAAAGATGTGGCTTCGATTTGGATAATTTATCTAAACATGGGCCCTGGCTTCGCATGGATGCTGGTGATCTGATGAAAACCCCATCTTATAAAAAGTAAGCGGTGAAACATACAAAGGCAGACAGTCACTGTGTTTGATAGATTTTTTATGATTAATAAAATCGAGTCAATAATTAACAGACAAATAATGTTTTTTAATAATATTACCTTGTCCACGATACGAACAGCGCCAGCCAATATACATTTGATGTGTTTCAGCCAGCAACTGGCTTCAATGCCACTAAACCATCTGGAAATTATCAAAACTGTTAACACAAGTGTTTAAATTTAACATAAAGAATGAAATAAATAGTTTAGCACTACAAATGAAACGAGATTTCCTCGTATATTTCGAAATATAATTTCCTTTTTTGGATACTAGGAATTTATTCGACCTTCGAATTTTATGATTCTACTAATATTATAAATGCTAAAGTTTGTGAGATGTATGTATGAATTTGCAATTTCACGCAAAAACTACTGAACGGATCTCACTGAATTTGTTTTGGTAAGTAGATAGATGACATCCTGGAATAACACATAGGCTACTTTTTATCCCAGAATTCTCATGGGATCGGGCGGAAAAAACCTACCACGCGAACGAACTCGCCGGCAAAAGCTAGTCATTAATAAATCAAAAGCAATATGTCTGGGGTCATTTAGTGTTCCATAGTTTCTGCCCACACTAATGGGATAAAAGCGTGAGTTTATGTACATTCTAGCCGTCGCACGAATGAATTTCGTACTTTCCCCCCAATGTAGTCTATTGTGTTAGTAATTATGTGTCATTATTCTATGTCGCTGTAACTAAAGCAAAATTATCAAAATCCCTTCAGTCGTTTTGAAATAAAATTAGTTTTAGTTCAGATCAATGATCTGCCGACATATTGAGTTCATCATAGTCAACATAAACTACTTCAATAATATAAACATAATCAATTTTAATGTTTGCATTTAATAATATGTTAAACATAGAGGTCGCTCACCTAGTCTGGTCTATTTGTGGGAAGCAAAGCTCCTTCAGTTTGCGAAGACTCTCCCTCATCACGTGAATGTTATGTATGTCCAGGAAAACCAGGTCGGCGTTCTGATATGCATCTTCTGACTCATACCTGTAAAAGAAGTAATACGTTTACAATTCTCTCACGATATTATTAGTGGCTTCTAAATTGAGAATAAAACTATAAAATTTACCCAGGATTGGCAGTAATAGTAGTAGTATTCTTAACCATATTCTTATGTTTTGGATGTGCCAAAAAAGTGATATTCATTTCTTACTCATCATTTTGGATAATTTATAAGTATTATTGTTATTTCTGCTACATCTGTGTATCTTCATTTTCATCTTGGAGAAAAGAATAAATAAATCGTTTTCAAAATGTAGTCTCATTATCATTTCAGGCTAAAGTTGTCCACTGTCGGATATATTCCATCCCCAAACATGGCTGCATGGACGGGATCCAATTCTCTATGGTTGATCACCCATTTCATAGGGAGACTTCTAAATACCTCAGAAGGCATGGTTAAAACCAATGTCCTGGATGTCATTTGAAGATCTTTGCCAGATTTATGCCAGTCTCATCGAGAGATACCGTAATATTGTCTAGTAGCTACTGAGAGGTCAGATGGGAAGTTGCGCCATATAAATCTCAGCTGCATGTTATGGTTAGGCTGTAAGTGGGAACTAACACACTCAGCAAAAGACTAGGAGGGCTGATTGATTAATCTGTAGCAGCCAATTTTGTAAGTTCAGCTATAGCCACAAATTGGTCATGTATCTCTACAAAATAGAGTGACTTACCCTCCTCCTTTAGCTTTATTGGCTACAGCATTCGCAGTAGGTCGAGCATCCATGATGAACAGTTTGTGTGCTTGAGCGTTGGCGTCCATTATGAGTTGTATGTAGCGCTCATCTTCGCGGCTACGTTTACCACTTACCTGCAAACGATTTGATTTATTTGGGTTAATAAATGGCCGTAGTTATGCAAAAAGGATCCATTCCACACTTTTTCCGAAATTGAGTTATATTGATATTTTTAATATATCACCCTGAAGATGCTTTTGGTATATATAAATCAATTAAAAAAAAAAAAAAAAATTAAATACTCTGTATTGTACACCATAACAGAATTAAATAAGGACTTAAAAAACTACAAAGGGTGTTACAATGGGCGGTCTTAGGCTGCGTTTCCACCAGAGATGTGCGAGGATGCGTAGCGAGGGATGTGTTTGTTAAGAACCAATAGAATCGCTTCATTTACCTCGCCTCGGTCAGCACAGCTCTGGTGGAAACGGCTCAGCGGAGCTAGATTTTTGCGCATACAAAACAAGCGAGGGATGTGTGCGAGGAATGCGCATTTTCACAGCTCCGCTACACATCCTCGTAGGTAGGCACATTTTCATCGCACAGCTTTGGTGGCAACGCCCACACATTTTCACAGCCCAGCTAGACATCCTCGCACGACACATTTCCATCGCACATCTCTGGTGGAAACGCAGCCTTATGGGCGGTAAAAGTTTGGATTGGATCCTTGTTGCATAACTACGTCCAAATGATCTTTTAAGCGTTAATAGGCTAAGGTATCGAGCTTATGATCGAGAAGTCGTAGGTTCGATCCACGCACCCCATTACACTACCCCACCCATTACACTATGCCGTGAACCCACTCTAGACACAAGCATATAAAACGTGTAATTTAAAAGGTATATACATACCAAGTGCACGGCGTTTTTGGATGATAATAAACGATATGGCAAGGGTTTTCTAATCCTATATGTACATGTGTGGAGCATAGTAGAAATTTCAATACATTGATACCAGAGACCGAATTTTTCAAATTAAGAAGAACGAAGAGAATTATCGTTTTATTGGCAAGTGACGTGGAAAGTGATGACTGGTATTCAAGAAACATGAGACCAATAATTTGGGATCAATTCTGTGAGTCACTTATTTTGAGCTGAAACTTTGCATAGAGACTCCATACCAGATATTGTCTTCAGTCCTTTTGGATAGATATGGGGTTTCCGTTACACGTTGCATATAGCTTGGTTAGAGGAGTTAACAAGATTGCTTTTGCGTTTTTGTTTTGCGTTGCAAGATTGATTGATTGTAAATGCCACATTGCTAGACCTTTTTATAAAGAAAAAAAAACAGACTTTCATTGTGTTAGTATACAAACAAATCGTAGAAGCTAATGTTAGTACTTACATCTACCGTAAAGTAAAATGTATACTTCCATCCATACTAATATTATAAATGCGATAGTAACTCTGCGTCTGACTGTTACCTTTTCACGCCTAAACCACCGAACCGATTTAGCTGAAATTTGGCATGGAAATAGTTTAGGACCCTGGGAAGGACATAGGATAGTTTTTAAACTACACAACTGCATGTAGGCTATACAAGTCTTTGTTTAGGGCTGGGGTCGAACGCCCGTCATGCACCTGTCAACAGTTACGCCAACCGTGTCGCCTAAATTTTAACCAATCAAGTTAATATACGAATAATTTCTATTTTTTAAGTGAGTAGATACTTTATACTTTTATCTACTTTTGTATATAAACATACCTATCTAGGTATTAGTCTATACTTGCAGATTAATTTATAGTATACACATACGTAAGTAGGTGTCTCAGAGACATAAATATATAGGTAAATTGAAAACTGTCTGTCTGTTTTTGGGTATACATAGATGGACCCTGGTAATGGTTCTTTTAAAATATTATATGCGTTTTTAACCACCCAAAAAGGTATACCGATTGACAACAAGAATTATTGACAAAGTGTAAATTAACGCGGGCGAACTAACTGTCTGTCTGTTACCTTTTCACGCCTAAATCGCTGAACCGATTTAGATGAAATTTAGCATGGGAATAGTTTAGGATCTTGGGAAGGACATAGCATAGTTTTATCCCGGAATTCCCACGGGATCGTGAATTACGCGGGAAAACCTCCCACGTGGACGAAGTCGCAGGCAAAAGCTAGTACTTAATAACTACGCCACAATGGCATGTAGGCGTACCTAATGTCTCGGTAAAGGGCTGTCCCATCTGTCTGCTATAGTATGAAGGATGCTGTTGTACTAACACTGAAAGGGAGCTCAAACGGGAAGGTTTGTCGGGTATGAAAACAGTACAACACGTCGACAGCTAAATTTTAGATCTTTCACAGTTTACAAAACAATTTTGATTTTAATGAAGAATCTACATAGTCATTTTATCTCACTATACGTCTAGCAAACGAGGTTCGTGTTAATTATTCTAACGACCATTGCTAATGACGTTCACTGGTCATATCAAGCTTACTGTGAAAAAATATTTCACGTCAACAATTATAACTCCGTGATGATTTCATTTTCACATTCATAGAAATCCTGTAAGAAGACAGCAAAAAGCGAAACTGGAAACAGTTTTGGCGGTGAACTCAGAAGCATAAATCAATGAGTTATATTATGATAATAATGCATTCTGCTCGAACTACTTGAAGGCGCTTTTCCATCAATTCGGCCGGCCTCGACTAGTCTGAGCAATCGACCGTGTAACTTCGTAAATACAGACCATTATCAACACACATATTTTTTACGACCGGACAAGTTGTTTTTCAACTCGGTAGAGAAGCACCTTTATAACAAAATGTTCATGACCTGAATTTAGTCATTCTGTCATAATGTGGTTAGAACATTGTCAACCAAGGATCTTCTACCTACTAACTGGATTGCTTACGAATGATTCAAAGAATACAGAAAATCTTTCTTAACTGTTAAACAATAGAGTATAAACTTGCACGCATAAAACTGAAGGAACTATTCGTTCCGAGCGAGACAGTGCCGTGTGTGGACTGTGTCCCTTTCTTTTGTGTGGCAGATTAAAAATATTTATTTCAATGGTAATTTTTTCGCCCCTAGTTTTAAACTTCTTTGGAATTCTATCTTTAAAATGAATTACCATTATTACTGTATGCATATTAATGAAAATTAAAGTTAGTTTACCATGCAAACACAAGATGTTTAAACCAAAAAAAAAATGGAATTTGTAAGAATTAGTAGTGATATATTATACTATACCTGGCAATTACTACATTGCCGTCTGACGTTTACTTGACATCTGTATGTTTGTAAATTTGAATTATATTTAATTTTGTGAGTTTTCGTAATATTAAAGTGCAAGTTATTGTAACCATGGTAAGAACGTGTTTTGTGGTTAATTGCAAGAGTGAAAAGTGTACCCCGGGTCTGGAATTTCCTTTTTTAAGTAAGTTTTGTGACTTTGTTTACAAATTGCATTTAGGGTGACTATGTTTTCAATGTAAAAGTGGATGTTCTTCTCTTTATTCTTCTTATTTTTCTTTCTTCTCATTATATATTATTTTTTGTTATTTTAAGCTTTCCTAAAACTGATGATCTTCGAGACCGGTGGCTCAGTGTTCTACACAGAAAAGGGTCAGAAACGGTTCTAAAATTTGTAGCCGCCATTTCAAGCCCGAAGAAATATTGCATTTCGAAACAAGATCATATGATGCAATTCCATCCATTTTCTCTAAAGTAAGTTATCAATCTTTACAAATGACATGAAGATCACCGTTTTGAAATAGAATATGAGCCTATGCTCATATTCTATTTCAAAACGGTGATCTTCATGAATCTATCTTAAACATAAATACTAAAATTTTGTTCTCATGAATCTATTATTATTTTAGATTCCTGTTAAAGCGAAACAAATAAATATTTTAAGTACTATAATATTGAAACCCACTAAAAAAAGAATATACAACCTGTACTGGGCACATTCAAAGATCAGTAAGTGAAAGTTATGAAAGGAGTCAAATTAATAAGCATAAAAGTCGACATTTTTGTTGATTTATTTACTTTTGCTTAGCAAATTGATGGCAAAAATATTTTATATCATTTTGGCCAAAAACTCAGCTAAGCAAACTTGCTTACAAGTGTAGAGTATTATATTAATAATTACTTATAACTTAATTACTTAACTTTTATCCACTGCAGTTAGTTAATGTCGACAAATAATAATAATAATTCATAATTTAAAGATTATTTCCATACTTTTAACTAATAATAGTGTAATACATTTTTTAGGGTTGTGTGTCAAGCCAATATTGTAACAAACCTGCAGCTGCAACATATGAGGAACTAGAAAATATAGAACCAACCTAATAATAATAACCTTATAATTGTCATTCGATCTGCCTCCTTCATGTTTAGAATTATGTATGTTAATAATATTGATTTCTAACCTTAAATAGCACATGTGGTGTTAGCCTGTAATTAATTGTTACACTTATAAATGTAATATGACTGTTTCATACAAATGTATAGTGTAAACAATTGTAGGTTAACCTAAATAAATATATACATAAAAAAATTATATCTCTTCTGTTATTCTTTCTATTTATAATCATCGTTTTTCATGAAGGGTTTTAGTAGTTTTAATTATATATAAACATTGCATCATTTTATTTTTAGTCTACTGGTTCTGACCGTACAAGTGTCGAATAAACGTAGATTACCAATTAATGCACGTTTGTTTGGACGTCTATACCACTGCCTATCAAGGCCAAGCCATCGAAGAATTGTCAGCTGGTGATTCTGTTATTAATTCTGTATCTGCAATAATTGTATTTGTATCACGGGTCTTAACCACTGAAAGGTTATAATTCCACGCAATAAAGTCTGCTTAACAAAACCAATTTTGCGTTTAGCCCGTATAAGGAAGGGTTTATTATAGAAATTAGCGCGCTCAATATAAGTTCCTCAGATATATATTGAGAACTAGCTTTTCACCCACATGGAATTCTGTTATATCGCGCTACCGAGCAACTATTCAAAAATCTATCTATAAATATAAATATCTATTAATAGA
Organism: Tholera decimalis; assembly: GCA_943138885.2. Lineage (NCBI taxonomy): Eukaryota > Metazoa > Arthropoda > Insecta > Lepidoptera > Noctuidae > Tholera > Tholera decimalis. The sequence continues at coordinate 35,749,673 of OW964549.2, read as the reverse complement.
AAGAACCCTATATAGTTCCCAGGGTTTTAAACTATCTCCATGCCAAATTTTTCGAAAGCGGCTCTGTGATTTAACCGTGAAAGCGTAACAGACCGATACAGACCTTTGTATTTATAATTGAATTTATTTCTTTCTTTCTATTTAATACGTTATTAAGAAAAAAACCGGCCAAGTACGAGTCGGACTCGCGCATGATGGGTATTTTTATAAGTAGGTAATGAATGGTACGGAACCATTACCTATAAAAAGCGCCAAAAATATCACAACTGTTGTATGGGAGTCTCCCTTAAATATTTATTTTAATTAATTTATAGTATTTTTTGTTATAGCGGTAACAGAAATAGATCATTTGTAAGGTTAATAATAAGTGTCTTAAAAAACCTGCAAATATTGCATCAAATAAAATTGTCCTTACGTTTATCGCGAATTGATATCCACACTACTAGAAAGAGATAGCTAGGTCCTTCGAGGGTATACTCTTCGGAACGGATTTGAGCTTCGCGTCCGCATTCCAGTTTAGGTACAAGTTCCTTGTTGTCAACATATTAAGACCAGTATGACACTTGCAATTCACTATATGACAGTGAACAATTGAATGACGTTTTTAAGGATTACCCACCGACCTATTTTGATCTTGGGTAAATTCCCTTGAAATTGACTAGAGCTCTGATCATGTGCAACTGGATTGCGTCATACGCCAATCAAACTTTTAGACTAATGATGGATGACCAAATCGGTTCCCAATCTACAGCGCTTAGTCACAGTAGGTACTATATTTATCTTTTTATGAGTGTTCAACTGATAAATACAATTCTAGACATACACACAACTCTGGCTTAAATTTCGCAAAAGGGGCAATATTTGCTAGAGAATTTTTTTAAGTCTTTATTCGAGTACAAAATAGGAATCATTTTCCAATTAAAACATGAAAACGTCGAAAGTAGGCCTTTACGTACCTATTGCAGACGATTTTTGGTGGCTATATAAACTGATGCGGCATCAGTTTATATAGCCACCAAAAATCGTCAAAGGCATCAGTGATGCCTTCCGCACAAATACGTCTATTTTACGCGACCTTCGCATAAATACCTAACTTTCCACTGTTGCCTTCAAAGAGTGCTGGAGTACTTCGGACTTATCGCCAGAAAATAAGGGAACAATCTGGAGCAACTGGTGGTTACAGGTCAGGTTGACGGCAAGAGGCCAAGGTGAGTCCTTGCAGATAGACAGACCAGAACCGTGCAAACCTGGACACCAACCTACAAAAGGTCATTCTGTAAAGGATAGGAACAAATGGCGAGATACCGTCCGGCAGAAAAGTTTCCGCAGATAGGGAATCACGACCCTCAGTATTGAGGAAAACGACGCAATGAGGAGAATAAACTGATGCTGGAGAGGCACGACTTGCCAAGAGAAGTTCGCGGTAGTAGATGTTGATCCGCTTCGATGTCGCAGAAAGTAGATAATCACCCAAGCTATATAATAATATTCTCTCAAAATATTGCACTTACAATAGACCCACTGTTTGAGAACCAAAACTGTTATGGATAGGCCAACAATAACACCTGTATTTAAATAAGACCAACTCAGCTGCGGCCGAATTGTATGATATTATGGAATATTTGTATAACATTAGGCTTGTAAGTGTACTGCTACACCTTCTCTATTTTAATGTTGATATTTATTTGATTTTGTTATATGAATGTAGTTTCTTGCCGGTTTGTCTCCAAGGAAAACTACCAATTTCCTTCTGTGCACTAACTTCTGACGTTTTAAAAGTGCCCACGTAGGCCTGTACTAGAGTTGTTGGAGATGCAGAAATTTCGACATTCGAAGAGATTTTAGAGATTCACATCAATTTAGAACAGATGAGAAACTCCATGGCCAATGGCCAGTGTTCCCACTGAACAATTATTAAGTGAATCAGGTTAGGTATGCGATTCACTAAGAAATAAGGCTGGAGGACAAGACGGCCACGATATCTTTTTGAAATGAAATTATATTGTGTTGTTAAATTATATTGAACTAGCCATCTGTCCTGGCTTCGCACGGTCTCATCCGGTGAATTCACACAAAACCTTAATAAATAAACTAAAACCTTCCTCATGAATCACCTTATCCATTGGTGAAAACCGCATGAAAATAATTTCTGTAGTGTTTGAGTTTCTCGCAAACACCGATTTCTATCGGTGTGATTTAGTTTAATAACATATATATATAAAAGCGAAATACACTCACTGATTAATCACGAAACGACTCACTGAGAAATCACTGATTAACGGGCTCTCAAATTTTGCATGGAACTTCCTTTTAGTATGTAGATGCTCGCTAAGACGGGATTTTGACAAAATTCTCATGGGATCGGGATTTACACGGGAAAAACTTCCCTCGCGAACAAAGTTGCGAAGCAACTGCTAGTAACAAATAAGGACATATTTTTGCCTTAAATTCATTATTGCATTTAACTTTATTTAAGATCTCTAGGAGGAGATCGTGGCTAAAATAATAACAGCCTGACGACGCGATCTTCGACAGAGGCAACGCTTGCCATTATCAGATTGTGGATGGGTCACCATAATGATAGACATACTATTTTTGGTATATCTAACTAAAACATCTTGAAATCCGCTTTGGCATCCAGGATGTGAATTTAAAAAGTATGTACAGATGAATTGAGAACCATATGTTAAAAATTCTGCACCTACAACCTTATTGTAGGTACAGATTTTTTTTTTAGTTGCAATATGTTCTATAGATTGAGATAACTCATAACAATAGTTAGCTTCTTTCGCTCACCTGTTACATTATCGCTGAATATTATAGGACATAACCATGCATTTTCCATGACAAAAAGCATGGAAAATGCATGGTTATGGTAAACCATAAAATACCATGTAACAAAAGAAAAATCTTCACTTACCCCAACCAATGGCTGGCTACACCTAGTGATAGTGGCCTGAGAGCTGGGGTGTATCCACGCTAGCACCGGTATTCTTCCTCTCGACCTGAAAGTAGCGACGGCACGCAACAGATCTTCGCCAGCAGCTGCAGGAACAGCCCAGACCGATGGGTAGCTGTCACAAACTTCATACTTGTCATTGATACGAGCGATACGCCACATATCATTGTTTACACCCTGGAGATCAAAGAAAATAGGAGTGAGAACAGGTACACAGACTTTTACTTAAACTGAAGAAATATAACATGTCAACACACATTGGGAAACACTCACCCATATATTTTATATACTTTTATAACTAACTAAACTTAACTACAAATTAACATAAAGCATTAAAAAAATTTCAACAATGCTATTGACTCGTAACATTTAAGAGACTAGCGGCATTGCCACATTGTATGGCAATGCTTAGCCTTTAGCAAGGTAATAGCAATTTAGAATTTGTACATCTCCATTGAGTTCAACAATATGTTCTTACCATGCGCCTGAGTTCTGCAATAGGTTCATACACATGCCACCCATCTTCAGGAAAGCTCTCTGAGTAGCTAAATGCAAATAAGGGTAGTCTATGTGATAGCGGGAATGCTAACTGTTGCAACTTCTCAAATATTCCACGTCTAGAATGATTCTCTTGTTTATGAGCAAATCTCAAGTTTCTCATATCCTGAAAAAAAAAAACTGACTGTTTAATAGATAGAATATACTTTATTGTACATAAATAACCCATAAATTACAATATTGCTAGTCTTATTGCTGAGAGTGGTAAGACTGTTATACTTGAAAGATTGACAATTTAAAAGGAGGTACCTAGTTCCTGGTTCTTACCTTGCAAAATATTTCAATACCATATGAGTTTTCTCCTTTAGATGAAGCTCCACCTACTTTCTCAATTCGAGATACCTGCAAGAGTTAATTCATTATTCTATAAGTTAACTTATAATTTATATCTATACCACTATCCTCCTGCCCTTTGGGATTTCTGAAGAATGCCCGTAGTCTTTAAAATTGCCAATTTTTTTTCATATGAATTGAACCAATCATCCATTCATCATCAACAATTCATGAAGAAAATCCTCAGTATCATACTGTACATTTAGAAAACACTTTCCAGTAAAAAAAAAAACTGGCATTCACAACTTCATGTACTCAAGAAAAGATAAAAAGACAGATGGAAAAGATGACCAAAATATTTCTATGTATATTAAATAAACTAGTGTACAACTTACAACACCAAGAGGTACACTGAGTGTACTCTGTAATGCAGCTGTATCTGTTGGCCTGAAGTGCAGTTGATAGTTGGTCACTTTGAGCACACCCCGGGAAGGACCACTATATGGGCACAAGTACGTCACATCCCGGGCCAGACTCATCACTTTCTCACCATCTAGAAGTTGAATGTCTCCCAGTACATGAGGCTGAAAACAATTGATAACTTGAATGTATAAAACTTATCAAACAGCAATCATACTCAGTAAAGCCACATTATACCAGCCTTGGATAGCTCTAGTTGCCTATGATTGTGGATACAGTTAATAAACAGGCAAACATGAATAGACCTATTACTGCTCATTGCAACAGGAAAACACGCAGAAATTGGTGATTTTACAAACAAACAGTAGCGCACAGCAGTGACTAATCGCAAGCTTAAACTAAGTTACAGGAAGCAGGGAAGTGGCTGTTATAAAATTGAATAAGAATAAATTAATCCTTTAAGGAAACTTACGGAGTCTTGTCCGTGTTTAGAATTCAATGAACTCGATTTGGAGTCCGAGTCCAATGAGTCGGAACTGGCATTCTTTGATAACGAGAAGTCTGAATTTAATAATTCAGAACTATTGTGTTTATCCATCGTCAACAAGTTATAAAGCCTGAATACAGAAGAAAAGCTATTAAAATCCTATTAATTTCCTTTCCAAAACATTAAATATTATCAAAGTAATGACAGGTCCTCCTCCCTCAGAGATCTACAAATGTCAATTTCATCAATTTGACATGCAATTTGATTCAATTTGATTGAACTGGATGACAGAAGAATGATGTTCACATTCACGCATTTTGGAAGAAGAATTAACGCAAAGTTAACTCATCGGCTTAATTTTGCCAAATTATTATATACTTTGAAAATAATTCATTAATATCGCAATAATTCATTAATATAATAATCGGAAGAGGAAAACTGAAAATTAAATTAGTGTGTAAAACAGTGTTGCAAGTATTTGTCTCTGTTTTCCCAAATATTTTGTCTATGAATAAAACAGCATTTCCGGTAAGCCGTATATTAACATTATTATAGGAAAGATAGCCTTCAAACGCGCGCGTTATTAAATCAATAAAATATTGAACAAACAAATCCTTTGTTTCTATGGTAGCATTTTTTTTGTTACTCATATTTTAATAAGTCATAAGCATAACTGATTTCTTACAACTCGCTTACAATATATTTAATTTTTATTTATTGCTTATTGAAATATGAAGTTCCCTGAAAGTGTAAAACTAACTACTTATTTAGCTTATAAACATGCAAAAAATTTGGAACCTAAAAGAAAAATTCAATCTGAAGAATTTGATTGGGATTCAAATATTCCAAAACCACTTGTTTCAATTTGCATTGAGAAGTTGGCTGAAAGTTGGTTGGGTGAGTGGTTTAAAACGCATAAAAGTTTTACTAAGTACACATTGTTTAACTGAAAACCTATTGAAATATTTAATGTTTAGTAGTATATTAGTCATAGTAAAAAATTTATTCGAACGTTGAATAAAAATATATATGGTGATGATAAAAGTCCTTAATTGATAAAAGTCCTAACTTTTATTTTGCTCATTTTTATTTAATCTTTTATTTTATTCATCTAATATGAAATTTGAAAACCTTTAGTTTCACAAAATTCGCATCTAACCATTATGGGCTGTAACAAAACAGTTCTAAATGACAAATAATGTGAAACAAAAATGTTTTAAATTGCAGGTTACCCCAAATTAGAAGATTTGATTGCTAAAGATCGTGAGCTGTTCTTGCAAATCCTGGATACTGACGTCCCTCTTCAAATTTTAGTGGATAATATCAAAAGTGATATTTTCTGGAAAAGATGTTATCACTCAAAATTCTCAGATTCTCCTCTTCTGTCAGATGATAAAAAATGGATTAATGTTTTCATGGAACGGCATTTTGCTGATATTTTAGAAAATATGAATCCAAGGCAATACGATCCTGAAAAGGTTGGTTAAAATTGATGAATGTTTTGGTGCCTGCTTAGCATTTTTCAATTCAATTCAATTTCAATTCAATTTAACATAGTGAATTAGTTATTTTTTCCATAAAACATAGTTTTCCACCATTGTAAAATCGCAGACGATAGTAAAAGTTCAATTCCAGGTTATTATTATTCACTCGTCTGAAAAGATTATATTTGAGCAAAATAAATACCCTGTGTTATTATCCAGGTCTAACTCCAAGCCAAATATCACAACAATATGACAATATGTTGCTCTATTTTGATGTGAAAGATGGACCTACAACACACTCTCACATTTATAATATCAATATTAATTAATGCATTTTTGTAAAACACTAAACTCTAAAGTACTAGTTAAATTTATTTCGTTTTATTTAGGTAAACACCTTAGTGAAGCTTTGTGGGCCATACATACAAAAATTATCAATCCGTAGCCTGATACCAACAGATATTCCTGTACAAAGAATGGCTTCACCAGAACTAGCACACTTAGTGACAAATCAACGACAAAATGAAAACAAACAGCAAGCAAAAGATAATGCAGTAATTTCTAGAGGTAAAATATGTAAATTTCAAAACAAAAATAAAAATAACCAAGATTCATGTTATTTATTTTAGCATAATTATGTAAAATAGCTGAAAGCCAATCTACAATATTATTATTACATTACACGGCACGCCCCGTCATTTTTTTCAGATCATATATCTCTTAATGCGGCTTTAGGGAGTTTGACTAACTTAGTTGAATTGCATATAACATACCAACTCCGGTCTATTGGAGTAGAATATCGTACTGACCAATTTCAATTCACAAATAACGATGCTAAAAATTTGGCCCGTGGATTAGACAAATGTGGGCAACTGAAGATAATAAGGTAATAATTACTTAATACATAATACGTATTATTCACATAATTTTCAGTCGTTTATGATTGGGATATGGAGTAGAAATTATTTCGCTTTTGTTTTTTTTTTTATGATTTTTAACTGAAAATTTATTATGGATTTCAGAATTACAAGAAGTGACATGAATTGTCAACGAGTTAAACATATACTTCGGGGTCTTTCGGAAAACTTAAAATTAGAAGTTTTGGATTTCAGTCATTGCAAAATAGGTGATGATGGTGCTGCGTCTATAGGAAAATTTATTATGAGACGTGATGCTTTACGAACCCTCATATTGGCGGATAACTTATTTGGTAATATTTTATGATCATTGACATATGAACGGAAAACTTCCCAGTCCCAGTCGGTATTTCCATTTACTAGGTTAAACATTATAAAGAATTTTAGCTTAACAGGTCCAGCTGGGGTTGAAAGCATATCGCATGCTCTTAATCATTCCGGGTGCGGTGTTCGCACTTTAGACTTAAGACTTAACACTAAGCTTGGCTCTGAAGGAATCGCCCATGTTGCCGTATCCATTGCAAGAGGATGTAATCTAACAAGGTTTGTATTCAGTTTTCATTTGCTTATTTCACCTCAATAAAGTAAATGTTTGTTTCTCATTCTGTAACATTTTGTAGAAAAATGTTTTTATAAAATTATAATTTAATCTCATATTTAAAGCACATATTTTACAGCCTTAATATATCAGGTTGTGGGATAACGCCTGGTCCTTTACTGAAGTCACCTGCAGGAGTATGGTCAACTACGAGTGCTGAAAACCCTCCAACCTGTGGTGATCTATTAGCACGAGCGATTGGCTTAGTGAAAACACCTTTACGTTCGCTTGATATAAGTGTAAATGATATCGGTTCCGTGCGTATTTTTTTAATATTTCAATTTATCTTAAAATAATACAGTCTTGCTTGCTTCTACAAAATTGCAATATGGTTATAAATACAATCATCATATTATTATTTCTTGTATTTACTAAAATTTAATTTTAGCCAAGCGACGATATCCTGTCTAATGCTATTTGTCTAAGCTACATCATAGATTTAAATTTGAAGCGATCTGGAATGGGATCAATGGCTAAAGCTGTAGCAGAATCAGCTGCAGCTGCTCAAAGATTAAGAAGAGAAGCTGAAAAAGGAATAAGATTTAGAAGGAGTGCTGGAAAACTTGTGCAAGCAAGCAGAGTTGCAAAGGGATTGAACATTGGTTAGTCCGTAAAAGGAGAATAATGAAAAGGGCAGACCAATGCAAAAATGCAAAAATTAAAGTATAACTTAACGTTAAATTATTTTTTAGACGCGGACCCGCTTTTATTGGCTCAACAGCTATCAGCCCGACCTTCTATAGTGTCCGTGGCATCAGAAGAAGGAATGCACAGTATTCAAACCCAGCCTTTACCTTCTGATTTTGGATTTATTCCAGCATTGAAAGTATGAAACACAGTTTTAAGTTATAGTAACTTATGTAGTAACGCTAGTTAGTATTTATCAAACGCAGGTGTATAAAACATATCAGGTCTCATATTTTTATTAATAATATATGTTAACAATTATTTTTATTATTATAGAGTCTGCTGCCATCTTCAAGGGATTCTTCAATTACAGGCCCACCTACATCACGAAGGTCAAGTGAACACGCTGCATTGGAACCAGTTAAAGTAATTATTTTGTCCAAGTTGAACATACATATTTGAAAACTAAGCTTAATATTAAACTTGAGACAAATACAGAATCTGACACTGAAAAACTATTAAAATGAACTGAATTTTAATCAGTTCGTTTTGTAACTAAGTTAACGAAAATACATATTACACGGGGTTTTCTTAACACCAACTCTATGCAATTGATGTTTTATGTATGAAAAAGTGAAATAATTTTCATGTAAAGAAAATGTGAGGGCATTAGGTTTTCGGACGTGAATTATCTACTTATTACAGAAAACTTAAAAATATTACATATATTGTGTTTCAGGAAGTTCGTCGGACAGCACTCGTTCGTCGAGGGTCTGATGGCTCCTTATTACAACCACGCAGTGCAAACTCCCAAAGACGTATTAAAATATTTGTTTCTTAAGGACAACTTATTAAAAAAATTAAGCACCTCAGACTTTTTTTTTACCTCTATTTATTGGACATCCTCATAATCTGGCAACATATTCCATAGACAATTTGCAAAAAACTTCTATTTTTCGGACTTCCGTCCGTCAGTCGCTCAGTGCAATGTAGCCAGTCTTTCGAAATGTCATGTCAGTCAGCCATGTTTATTTCTATAGAATGTGTTTTGAAATGGTGGTAGTGATAAAAAACAACTTAATAGTGGAAATATTTTCATAATTTTACTTGTTATCAACTGTAGTGTTTTAGTGAAACTTCAATGTGTTTCTTTGTGTAAGTGTGGATTCTACTGCCGTGAAAATGAATTGGGGTATTGAGCTTTGGGTAAGTGACTACGACGTTAAAATTCCGTGTCGGTTGTCCAGCAATTTGTAAATTGTATAGCTGCTGTTGTTAAGATTATACGTACATAGAATATGTGCTTTTACACATCGATGTTTATTAACGTAACTACTTTAGATAGCCATACAATTTAATGAATTATATTTGCGAGTATATTCGGAAGTAGAAAGTTAGACTGTTTCGTTCACTTAACAAATTAAATTATTATAAACTAAATTATTGTTATGCTATATAAGTAATATCTCTTTTGCTGTATCGTTGCGAAATATCTCTTCTATAAATAATGTTCAAATACTTAGATTGCTTTAAAACTTTCTACAAGTTCGTATGAAATCCATAGAAATATATTTTCATGTTATTTTACAGTACATATAAGCATCTATTTGAATTGCTCATTTATACAGTTTTTTTATGACTAATCTAGGTACCTATTAATGGTGTTGTCCAAAATATATAAGTAGCTTTATAAAACTTCTGACAAAATTGTGTTCAGACTTCCTAACTCTTAATAACGGTTATAAATTATAACATGCCAATAATTTCTGTGATGATTGAAGTATTTGATGGGGTAAGGCCTCATTCCTTTTGTTCTAATAAATACTAAACACTTAAGATGTGCTCCTAAACAAATAAAGATAAAAGGTTGTGATGGCCATACTATACTAACAATAAAATTCATTTGACCTCACATTGAACAGTGTAATTTTAGCCTTTTGGAAAAAATGTTGTATTACATTTTCTTGAGTGTGAAAACAGTAAAACACTTTCACATTTCTAATATTACTTAATGATATTTTTTGAGAAAAATTGTGATAAATTAAAAACAGCCAGCAATTTGGAGCTTTCTAAGAGTGATATAATTATGTTTATAAGAGTACTGTTTTGATATTAATGTTCCGTTATATACATACATACTTTTAACATAAATAGCATTGAGTAGATAACATGTCTAATTTCCTAATCAATTATTTGCCAAAAGGCTTGTAAAGATATAAACACATTTTATATAATTCTTAAATAATTAAGTAGTTCTATTAAAAAGTGAAACTTGTTTTTATATTAATATTCGAACAGCCATCTGCAAGTTTTGGTAGGTAATAGAAATCTTTTCCTTAATAATAATGTGAGAATGAAGAGATTAGGTAATTATATTATTGATAGGGATTGGTGCCTAAATTGACAGTTCAGCATTAACTATCAAGCTAAACTTGATTTTGAAGAAAAGTACAACAAAATCTCAATCTGGAAATCAAATATTAGAATCAAACAATCAAGTAGGTAATTGAGTCTCGAAGAGACCCATAATAATAATCTATTCATTCTTACTGGCAGAGTCTAATCTTTAATAAGTAATCATTAGAGGTGCGCCGAATGTAGGTTTAACCAAATACAAATATTCGGCCAAATCATTCGGTTCATCAAAAAAAACTTAATTTCATTAAAACTTCAATTACCTACTAATGTTGATTAATATTTTTTTCCATTGTTGATTTCATAGAATTTTATTAGACTTACATTGACATTTACTTAAAAAAACCTAATTACATTAAAATTACAATTAAGTAGTTATGACAATTCCTAGTTTTTATGTTGTAAATTAATATTTGTTAATTAAAGTATTCTTAACCGACATCATATTGTTGATTTCATGAATTTTGTTGAGTGTATACAATGTGTAACAGCTTAAGCACAATACTTCAGACACTCAAATTAGAATATTAAAATATAAGCCTAAAACAACATCCGTAACTAAATAAATTGAAACCAAACCTAGGCAATTTTTATAAAATAGTTATCCTTATTAAACGCAAAACATATGTGCGTCATACAATATCCTCACGCAGACGCATACACTCATGCATGTTAGCGGCCGACGCGACACGCACACAATTCAAGGAAATGAATTAAGGATTGTATTAATTTGTCATGATACTGTGTTTCCATTTGAAGTTAAATGAAAGATTTTTCCATCTAAATTGAACACCTATTTTTTATGATGGAAATTGATTCAGAAGCCGATTCTGAACCAACCATTTTCTGGATTTGCATTTATTCTGTTACCCTTTGTGGAGACATTTATTAAAAAAAAAAAACTTCATTTGGTTATATACATATCATAATACTTGTATTGGCTCCTAAAGATAGAAGTAGGTCCATAATTATATTATATTCTAACAAAAAAATATTTTCTGAACAAAATTGTTACTCAAAGCAGTGTTCTTAAAATTGTTAATTTCATAGAAATTTGATTTAGTTTAGTTTGTCATTTGTAAAGAAAGCACAAGTTTATTTAATATATAAAAAAGTTTAACTTTTTTGGTTCAAAAAGTACTGTATCTTTCATTAAAAAAAAGATTGACAAAAACCATGTAGGTACAACTTTCGGAATAAATCACACTTATTTAGTAATGGTTAACCTTAATCTTTTATAAAAAATTCTCTTTTTAAATATTAACAATAATTTAAATATTCGGTAATTATTCGGCATATCAACCGAATATTTGGCCGAATATGATAATCATCATTAGGGGAATTGTCATTCCATATAATTTTCTAATGTATTTGCTTAATTACCTATAGTGATTCATGCTTCCAATCAATCATAAAGATTCCATAAAGTTTTGTGTATGTGGAATAATTAATTAGCAGAAAAAATATTGTGGTGAAGAATTGATTGTGATTCATAGTATGTTACCAAACTATCAAGCATTCAATAGATTCAAACGCCTTGAGTTTCAGTGTCACATTATTGAGTTGTACTCCATCTTGATAACTGGGTCAGTGTTCGGATGTGACATGTATGTTATCATGTTGTGCCATGCCTCATACTCAAAGTTATTAATGTGATAGAAATAAATATCAGACATTTGTATTTTAGAGTTATCATTAGCATTACTATAATTTTTATTATATACAAATTAGAAGCGACAAAAGCCTAATGGCTAAGGTGTCAGACTTGTGATTGAGAGGTCGTGGTTTCTAACCCTAGCCATTACACATTTGCTGTGAACACTCTCCAGATACAAGCATATTTAGCTTATTTGGAACGGTTAACAAGATTGTTAGAAATGTGAATTTTACCCACATTGCTAGTAGCATTTAAAAAATATGATTCAGCATATCAAACATGGATACTATTATTATCTTGAAGAAAACCGTTTACACAATTATAATTATGTCTAAATAAAAAATATCATAGACTTACTCAAACTTGGCCAGTTTGTTCTGAATCCCTCAAGCAAACAATAGGTATCGCTTAAAGTTGAAACACTATGGGTCTGCCCAGTATTGTGTGCTAATATCTTGGCTGAGTCTTACAAGGTTCCATATCATCCATTAAAATGTTTGCCACGCAAACCCTTAAAATACAATTCAATCGTGTTATTGATGTGTGTCATCTAATGATTACTGACCAGGTTCTGCTCGCGACTTCGTTTGCATGGGAGGGTTTTCTCACGTAAATCTCTCGGAAAAAGTAGCCTATGTGTTATTCCAGGATGTCAACTATCTACTTACCAAATTTCATACAGATACTTTCAGTAGTTTTTGTGTGAAAAAGTAGCAAACATCCATGCATCTATTCATCCCATCCTCACAAACTATCGTATTTATAATATTAGTAAGAAAAAAGAAGATACAGTTTCAAATAATATACAGTGAAACTTGGTTAAGTGGGCACTCTGGATAAGTGAAAAACCATCATAATTGCCATGAAGTATATTTTCGCAATCAAATAGGTTCCTCTGTTATTTTGGCATTTTTTCAGATGTTTAATCGATGTTTGCCTTTATACTTTTTATTCTTGCTTAAATGAAAAATAGTATATCTCACCATCTTTTAGCAGGACCCTCTTTAAATAACCGCTATTTTAAACTAGAGTATTTGGGTAGCTTGGGAAAAGCTACTATGACTGATAAAAAAATCTAGACTCTTGAGATTCTTGTTTCACATAGCTTTCACTGTATTTTTTTCATCTTCTAGGCTTTTTCATCATACAAGCTATGTTTGATGAACAAGCCTTTCCAAATACTTTATCATGTTTGGTTGTAAATGGCCCTTTAGAACAGAATGTACAGTTAACTGGATAAATATGTAACTATGTAAGGAGGTATCAAGGTCAAAAATGTATGAGTTGAATAAAATTTTTGGGTTCTATTCTAACTTAAATTAGTAATTAGGTGGAAAACGCTTCTCTTTTCTTCTTAGATTCTACGACATTTCGCATCCGCGATCGCTTTACAATCTGGCTTTTATAATAGGACTTGAGTGTCGAGAGTTTTTTTAATGGTCTATCCAACCGACAATGTTTACTTATGTCGCTAATCAATAGCGAAGATTGACATTAAGGTCATCGCACTCTGTACGCGTACAGCAATACTTTGTATCGCTGATAGTGTATCTATTTGGATCTATAAGTGTGCGAGAGTGGTCAGTGTTGGCAAGCTGCAAGGCCGGTGGCGGCCCGCATTCCGCTCGACTTGCTGCCTAGTTGTGAAATGGTCCATTCGTTGCGCCTACCTATCATTATGTAGATGGACTCTTGATGCAATAAAAACTTTTTAACAAAAAATTAAACCGACTCCCAAAAAACACTGCAAAGTGAAAACTTTAATTTCGGTAGTCGGTGTCTTTAGTTTTGTTTTTTCGTTTTTGGCACCGACTTCCGAAATTAAAGTTATTTTTCACTTTGCAGTGTTTTTTGGGAGTCGGTTTAATTTTTTGTTAAAAAGTTTTTATTTCACTCTTTTTAGTTGGATGATTTTTAATTTACCTAGTTACAAGAGCCTAAATGCCAACTACTTATAACCTTTTACAAAATATTGCTTTTCCCAATGCTGAGCCGTTAATTGTTGAGGAGTTCTCCTGGTACTTCACCATCAGCCAGGGGCGTGCATAGGATTATGACAGGGCAAGCGGCGGAGTAAAAACACACAAAAACTTCTTCTTTTATAGATTTTTAGCATAGCCACAGCCACGCATCGTAGCATGGTGGCGATGCGTGGCTGTGGCTATGCTAAAAATCTATAAAAGAAGAAGTTTTTGTGTGTTTTTACTCCGCCGCATGCCCTGTCATAATCCTATGCACGCGCCTGCCATCAGCTCTACATCACCATAATCGAATCGCAATCCACTCAATACTTATTATTGTGTAGTTTCGGCGGCCATCTGTGGTCTTCATCATCAGTTCCACTTCCCCAAATGGTACTTTTTGAGAGCAACTGCACAAGTTACTGTAAGAAATACCCAAAACGCCATAGGTGTGCCTATAATATTTGAAGAGTTCCTTCGATTTCTCCAGGATCCCATCATCAGATCCTGACTTGGTGACAATGGGACCAATTTCGAAGTATACCCATTCGAACAAAAAAAGAATTTTCCAAATCGGTTCAGCCGTCTTCGAGTACTCGATGATCAAACATAAAAAAAAAATATATGCGTCGAATTGATAACCTCCTCTTTTTGTCGTCGGTTGAAAAAGATCCGCGTAACCAACATTATTTACACGTTCAAAAATACGAGTGTGAGAATTGTATATTTTGATTACATGTTTTGAAACAGCACAATGCCGATTATATTGCAAGGTTGGTACTAATTAGGTGGTAATGACTTTAATAGTAATGGTTTTAGTAGCTCTTACTTGAGAGAAAGTTTTGCATGTTAAACATTATGTTTGTTACTTTATTACCAAGTCGGCCATCAAAAGATTTGCGAAATGTTTTTGAAACGGTAACAGAGCATAGTAAAGAGAAATAGCAATAAATTGACATTACTCAGCGGTCTTTAGCCAGTATCATGTACAATTCAAATTACATTGCTGTCCCTGAACTACATAGCTCGTAAGCGTTTTGTAACGCGACCTGGATAGCGGCCACAGTCAAACACAACGAACGCAAGCACGGTATTAGCCCAGGGCTCTTCGATTGCTCTTAAATAAAAAAAAAAAACTGGAGAAACGACTTACCATAGATTTCCATTTTTCGCAAGGTTAGTGTGTCGGACAAGTTAGATTTTATTTAAGTAAATGGGACATCGTATTCAATATGAGCAAGACACTCAAAAGCCTGGTAAACACTAATATTCCACTTGGTGGATGTAATATGCAGCCCTACAAAACGGGCCAGGCATTGAATCCCGTTGAAAATATTTCAGTTGTTGTATATTTGCTTAGTGATCCGGTCACGTATTTACTATGCGCTCTCATGTCAGAAACTTTCGCCTTTGGGATATCTTTACCAATAATGTTAGAGTTTTCTCTAAAATTTATTATGCCATTAAAAAAATTCAATTCAAGTTAAGTACTATAATCATTCTGTCATTGCAAGTGTCTTTATGCACTTACCGCAGAACCTCTAAATAGAGCCAACTGCTAACCAATCTGTACCATTAAAACGTATTAATGCTAAATGTTATTTCGTATAACCGCTAGTGCCTATAAGCCTGGTACCTAGCTTCGTGAACCTAAGTTTACTCAACTATGCATTGCTTTGGTGGATTAGGACTCGACGAGTGTTCCCCTCGTTATCTTCACTGATTACATATCTGATTAAAACCCACACGTCAATCAGCATGTTAAAAAACTTTTTACCAAAAAATTAAACCGACTCCCAAAAAACACTGCAAAGTGAAAAATAACTTTAATTTCGGTAGTCGGTGTCTTTAGTTTTGTTTTTTCGTTTTTGGCACCGACTTCCGAAATTAAAGTTATTTTTCACTTTGCAGTGTTTTTTGGGAGTCGGTTTAATTTTTTGGTAAAAAGTTTTTATTTCACTCTTTTTAGATGGTTGATTTTTAATTTACCTAGTTACAAGAGCCTAAATGTCAACAACTTATAAAATTTTACAAAATATTGCTTTTCCCAATGCTGGGCCGTTAATTTTTGAGGAGTTCTCCTGGTATTTCACCATCAGCTATACATCACCATATGCATTGTGACGAGCATAAAGTGCTTAATATCCATATTCACGTAATCGAATCGCAATCCACGAAATACTTATTATTGAGTAGTTTCGGCGACCATCTGTGGTCTTCATCATCAGTTCCACTTCCCGAAATGGTACTTTTTGAGAGCAACTGCACAAGTAACTATAAGAAATACCCAAAACGCCATAGGTGTGCCTATAATATTTGAAGAGTTCCCTCGATTTCTCCAGGATCCCATCATCAGATCCTGACTTGGTGACAAATGGTACCAATTTCGAAGTATACCCTATCAAACAAAAAAAGAATTTTCCAAATCGGTTCAGCCGTCTTCGAGTACTCGGTGATCATACATAAAAAAAAAAAAAAATATACGCGTCGAATTGATAACCTCCTCTTGTGGTCGTCGGTTGATAAATAGGTACCCTTCGATTTCGAGGGGGGAGTACAGTTATTTTGATTACTATTCTACAATCATCTACGAAGTTCTGCCTACTTTTATGACCGATGATTAAGCAAATCTACATAATTTTAATAGGCACAGTAATTTTATTTTCAAATGTCTTCTTTATTGCGGACGTGTCTCTGTATCATTTAATTATTATCTCAAGTATGTAGGTTTTAAGCTCAATAGTGAAAATCTCTACAGTACTTACATAGTTAGTAGATAGTCAAGCAATAATTTGATGTCATTATGTCCTCGGTAAGAGACGTCGCGCTTGATCGGCTTCTATTGACACGTAGTCACTAGGGCACTAGGTTGTAATGAGAAACTCAGGCTCCTTAAACATTTAAATAATAGCTTGAAACATTTTATAGAAGGATTGTAGAGCAATGATAGCCCATTGTTGGTTACTAGCACTACTTACGGGTTGTAGGTTCGAACTCAGATAGGCACAATATTTTATTCACTGTTCTCAGAACGGTGAAGGAAATTTTGAGGAAACCGAACCGAACGTTTTGGGAATAGTTTTATTATGCGTACAGCTAAGGAGTGGAATTCTCTGCCGGAGTCTGACTTCCCTGTTGGCTATAACCTGGGAGTCTTTAAGTAAAGAGTTTACTTTTATTAGGGGTTACTTCTTGGCAAGGGTGCTTCATCTTCGACCACATCATGGCTTAAAATCAGGTGAGATGGTGGTAAAACGCAAGCCTATCACGAATTAAAAAAAAACCGGTTAGACCTAGGACCGAAAATACGAAGACATACGGGCTTGCATGCTGACTTACAGCCCTCATAGTGAGGCCTATGTCCCCAGTAGTGGGAATATTAAAGGCTGATTTTATATAGAACGATTTTAACCGAACCATTACTGATGTCAGTTCAGGATGGTAACTAACCGCACTATACAAATTGGTCATAAAATCCGGAAATCGTTTAAAGTTATCCGTAGACTGTGTAGACTTACAAAAACTTCAAATGACAGACGAATTTGTTGCATTGGTTCGAAGTTTTCCCTCACAATTTGTTTCCGTTCAATAGAAAAAAAGATTCTGTCGCAAAATACTGTTTTGGTAAGATATTTCATATTGATGAACATTAAGTACCTAGTAGGAAACTATATATTTACGCAATATAAACTTACACACGTTCGTAACAAGGGTACATTGATTCCATTCGAACTATACTTACTTACTTACTTTAATTTTTATGAATGAACTGAGCTGAGCAGCAAAAGTTAGTTGTATTATGCAATCATTGGTGCCATGATCAGAGAATCAGTAAGCACCTATTTTTGAGCTTGGTAAACACGTCGAGATATTTACTTATGTAAATCAAACTTTATTTTAATTAATCAGCTGACGGAACTTCGTACCGCGCCTTTTATTAATTTTTTCCTGGGCCACCAATATTTTCAAACAAAAATCTTCAAATAAAAAAAAAATCAACCAAATCTCTCCAGTCGTTCTCGAGTTTTAGCGAGACTAACGAACATTAATTGATTTTTATATTACATACTTGCTGACCCGGCAAACGTTGTTTTACCAAATAAGTATTACATATTATTTCTAGTATAAAAATGCTTACATAAACATTAAAACATAAAAATCGGTCAAGGCGTTTCGGAGTTGTGTCCATCATTGATGGGTAAAATTAAAAACTTTTTTCTCACAGTAAAAACCGATTTTATAATTTATTTAAAATTAAACGAGTTTCCGATTGTGGGCTGGCCATACGGTAAAAAAGGAACATTACATACTATATGGGGGATTCGCTGGAGGATGATGTCATCACAAAAATGCTCCGTATTGTTTACTACCACAAAACACATATTGTTTGACGGTATATAAATGAGTGGAGTGCTAGTTTTTGGGATGTACATAATAACAGAAATCTGAATGAGACCATTGACCAAACAGTCAACATTTATTGGCATCTTATTAAAAGTTATATTTTAAGTCAAACTGGTCTGGTGTTTACAAATATGCTTTTATATTTTTATTTCTCTCAAAAATAACCTAAAATTCTCCAATGATCGTCGTAAAAATGCTGAAAGTGAAACCGATCAACTTTAATAAATTTGTTTAATTCGTTTATACAGATAAAAAGTATTATATTGGCTATAAAGTTTTATAAGTCTCTGTTTTCGACTCTACTAAAGTACTTATTAGTGGATTGTCCCAACTTCAACATGGCTTAAAGATGTACCTTAGATACTATTACAGAAGGGCGAGCCAGTATAATGGACCTACTTAATTGGATTAGGTTCGAATTACATTTAGGTGTGACCTTTAGAACACTATCCTCAATAGTCTTGATGGCAGCCACACCTGCTCTGTTCTATTTTACTAAGTTCACAGTGACATTTCAAGGTCTTTTGGAAGTTTGTTGATATTAGTCAGGAGAATTAGGGAATAGTCTGTGTTTTGAGTGTTTAGTTTCTGATCGGTTTAATACATGCCGCCATAACATATTTGCGACGTAGGCGCGCGCACGACTCATTTGGCGTGTGGTAGCAGGTCCAGTCGCAAAGCCAGGCGTAGAACCGGTTCGACCAGAATAAGCAGGACCGCGCCAAATAATGGCTAAGTATAACGTGAATAAAGTCAAGCAAAAAACAATTCTAAAGAGGGCAAAATAGGGTTTCAAATTACTAAATTATTACAGATTCAACGGACGTCAAGTAGTTTTAGCATCTTGCGAACTGTGTTATTTTTGAGATCCTATACGTTTGGATCGAATGTATCCTCTCTCGTTACTACCGCACTTTGCTAATTTATGCGTAGATATAGATTTTATTCTTGCTTGATGATGTAAACATTGTTTGCCGAAAAGGAGGCTTGAAATACTAATAGTAGTAAATTGTAACGAATAACTGATTGTAACATACCTATAACTTACTTTATTAATTTTGTACTATTTTTGATGTTAGGTCCAAAAGCAACATTACCGTGAAAAAGGTTACCCTTCAATCACACAATTATGTTGTTATAACGCAGGTTATAATAACATATCGATAAATACTAGCTTGTCTCTAAAATTTTAGCTATTAGGTAATTAATATTGAGCTATTTTCTGCTAAATTTTAAGCTCATCAGATATGCATTCATTTTATTTGGTAACCAACTAGTGTTCATGGGGCGTTATATTCTTCGCGAAAGTTAAACACATGGAATTTGCTCATTACGAGAAAGTGTTACTAAAATGTATCGGTTGAGATAATCTTCGATATTTTTCTGAGTCGGGATGAGGACATTCAAGCTTGAAGCCTCATTCTCAGCGAAAAAGTCAGTCATAAATGTCATGACTTATTCAAGTTGCCATAACCAACATAGACAACAAATTACATAGCATTGCTTTGTTGTTGTTGATGACGATAAAAACGAATAAACTTGTGTCGCAACTGAAGAAGTAAAGGCTATACTTGACGAATGTATCAAGCGTTCATTACGTAAGGACAGCACGCGAAGTTCAAAATGTTCTCACAGAAAGGGAACTAATAACTTATATGAAAGACCAGCTTGTTAGCAAGACCATGAGAGGAACAATCCTAGCCCCGCATGTGGTAAAGGTGAGGCGTTTTTGTAATTAGAAGTCGATGAAGCAATTATAGGCCATCCGGTGCACGGGTTCGCTATATTGATGTTCCGAACCTTTGGTGCGATAACACGCAATAAAATAGTAGATTCAGAAGTGTTTAAAAATATCACAAAAAACATACCTAGTCGAATCGTTACAACTACATAATTATTCTGAACGGATAATATTGTAAAAAAATTATATAACGTCATGAGCTGCATAAATTCCGTAGCGCGAAAGTTCTGCTTTTCACTAATACGAGGCATGCCTTTTAACTTTTGTCGTTTGAAGAAAAAAACACAACTAACTAGAACCTTATAGTACTTTTATTGTTTTTCAAAGTATTCATCACGTAGTCACTTTTCCATTCGCTCAAACCAGTTATTATAACATTTATTCCACTTTAAAGTGGGGGTGTTCAAAATGGCCGACTTGAAAGCGTCGTCTGCTTCTTCACCGGACTGGAACCTTTGATCACGAAGACTTTCTTAATTTTAGGAAATGTAAAAAAATCGTTAGAGCTTAGGTCAGGACTGTATGGAGGATGGTCAAGAATTTCTAGGTTAGATTTTCGAAGTTCGGCGATGACTTGTGGCAAACAAACTGTGGTATACCACTCTGCGTTAACCGTTCTACGATCTTCAAGTGCAATAGGCGCAACATGGCCGGTTTTTCCAACGAACGTGGCCACCATCTTCTTTGAAGTGCTTCGAGAACGAATATAACTTTAGTCGGCTTTGGCTCGTCTTGAAAGACCCAGATTGTAGATTGTTGTTTGGAATCAGGATCGTAGGCATAGATCCAAGATTCGTCACCACTGATGATGTCGTAGACGTGATTTGACTCTCCTCGGTTGAACCTTTGCAGAGTTTTCTTACACCATCTGACTCGGGTCACCTTGTGATCGTCGGAAAGCAGATGCGGTATCCAACGGCAAACTAGCTTTCTCACACCAAGAGCTTTATGCTAGATCTTCTGAATGGTTGTCCCTGAGATGCCTAATAGAGCCTCTATCTCTCGATACGTCACATGACGATCTTCGAGAATTAGTTGTCTCACAGCAATGATGTTATCTTCAGTGAAGGCGGATTTTGGGCGTCCTTCGCGAGATTTGTCACTAACACTATGTTGTATGTCCTCGCTGGAATTCTAAATACCAGCGTTCGACAGTCCACAGGCATGGGGCTTCATCACTGAACACAGATGTTAGCTCTTCATAACAATGAAGCCGTGTCAGGCCTCTTCTAAAGTTGTAGAAAATTAAAGCACGAACATTTTCCTTATAAAGATTCATTTTCGTACGTAACCTGCTAGATTCCAATCGACGCTGTGAGCCTGTGACTAAACAATAGCATTAATCCTAATACTTTCAACTGTTTTGAGATTCAAAATTTAAAAACATTCTAATATAGAACAGTTCCAAATTCAAAATTGCCGGGAAATATGGAAACGACAGAACTTAAAAAGCATGCCTCGTACGGCTCGTGCTATCATGCACTTATGCCTTCGTTTATTTGACGAGTTAAATTGTTTTATTCTTGTTCCGATTTCATAGTATCGCGAATACCGTCATTCTGTAAGAATGTCTACGTGCGTAAATTACTTCTTTATGACGTATTTAGTTCATCGAGTCGCTGCGGTTTTGGTATGATTAATCAAAGGGTGTAGAACCTAACTGGGTCTAGACTGGGTTAGAATGACATACATATTGTTTTCTTGAAAAATACTAACTACAGAAAGAACTAAACTACAGAAACAGCGCACTTTGTTTTATTGGATTTCAGATTTTCTGATGAAAACTTACAACCACTACTTAATGTTTATTTTATAAGTATTCAATTTTATAACGTAGGTACTAGCTTCACCGGCGACTTCGTCCGCGTGGATTTCGAAATAATTAACAGCCTATAGCACTCACTAATAATGTACCTTACTACTTACCAATATTTTATTTTATAATCGGTTCATTTGTTGTGGGGACTATTTCCTACAAATAATAGATATAAAGTAACCTCTGTGCTATTCCAGATTGTATGCTTTAAGCATGTGTTCGATGTTTTGTTCAAATCCATAAGCTAAAGCCGTTTTTACGTGATTAAAGACAAACTTACAAATATCGTCGTTGCGCTTGCAAAAGGCGCTATGTGGTGAATAGTCAATTTTCGTTCTTTTAAGAAGTTTCAATCGTTATTTTAGTACACACATGCTGTAAAAACAGCTATCTGATAAACGCAATATTGAAAGGTAACTCTTTAAATATTTCGTTTATTAGATAGCTGTTTTACAGCATAACGATTGAAACTGCATAAAAGAACGAAAACGAATATTTACCACATAGCGCCTTTTGCAAGGGCAACGACGATATAAAGTTTCACATTTATAATATGTATTAGTAGGAAATAAGATTTACTTATGTTCCCGATTTACCGAATGATACTTACTTAACATAATTACTCAAACTACTCTAATGTTTTAACAAGTTTGTCAATTGATTGCCATCTGTACTTAATACTTTTAATTAATTAATTTTGGCTCTTAATGGGATTTGGTCGAAAATTAATTTCTCACGCCAATGTTGAAGCAGAACTCAAGGTCATTGTCTGTTTCACTTTAATGACAATCGAATGATTACAGAACAAACTAATCAGCATAACATAACATAAGTAACATCTGATTTGAATGATAACATCGCAGTGTAGGTATATTTTGTTCTGAGAAGTTTGAAATTCAGTAACGTAAACTTTCAAAATTGTGAAAAGATACGAAGAATTTGGGATTTATGTTCGTACACGGTAAGGAATTATCCCATTATTTTTATGTTAACGGAATGTTGCCGTTGCGCAGTAAAGAAAAGCAGTTCTTGCAAAACCGTTAGTGACGCATTGCACGGTAAGCTTGGAGCAGGAAGTTTGAAACACGTGAAGTAACGAGCTGGGTTAATCGTACTAGTTAATATTACTTCGGGTTATCTCACAACGTTGCAGTCCCGACATCTCGTAAGACAGATCGTGTTGCCTTCCTGCCTTCGATGCGCTGGTTATCTTTCGATTCATAAAGTTATGCATTTCAAACTTGATTCTGCTGCTTCGACATTTGCAGATATCCAAGTTAATATAGATAGTGCTCGTATAGTAGAGCTGTAGCCGCAGAGAGTAGGCGGACATAATAAAATCGTTTTAAAAGTGGATACAAATTATGTTTCTCAGTTGTACTTACATTAGTGTAAAATAGAAATAGGCACAACTGGCATGTGTGTGTCAGTGTGCTTCGGTGTGCTTCGTAATCGTACAGGATTTCTCCGCTTGGCACGTGCTAGTGAACGCACGCTCCGGCCCGCTGCCGCACCTTTAGTCAATAAGTGTTTCATCTGCCACACCGCGCTTCTGTTTACATGTGGCAACTGTTTCTACGTTCAAGTTCGAGGTTATTCACTTTCAGGTGCCGTGACCAACGAGCTCTTGTTATTCCTATGATTTATACGCAGTTCTCATCTAAAAACTTAAATAACCCTGAAGGACGAATGCGATCACTTTGAAAAACTGCGGAAACGTTCTCACCATGTAGAGTTGCAGACTTTAGTTTTCCGCTACCAATTAGAATCTGCATAAACGTGCTAATTAACTTTTGTTTTTGTTTCAGGCGAATAGGTAATTGTTACGCAATTTAATGCACGTTACCCCTTTACTCTAACGATTCACTTAAACCTGCATTGTCGTAATTAGCGAGTTCTCAATGTCGATCAACATTGACAGACATGTATTTATTTGATACGTTGCATTGCCTGATGTATTTAAATGTTATGTTCAGAGGTATTTGGTCTTGCTAGATAAAATTGTAACATTTAATATTGCATTATCAGTTGTTATATGATAACACTTTATTTTTTATTGAATTACTCGCGTGTGATCACAATCCATTTGATGGGAAGCTATGATGTGGTCGACGGTACCGGCGGTGCACACTTCCTTAGAGGTAACCTATTCACTCTTGTCTTACAAACACCCAGGTTTTCTCATCAGGAAACACAGACTCTGGTAGGAAATTTCACTCCTTTCAACTTATTTAGCTACCTATTTTTTATTGATAATTTTTATTCAGAAATTTTCAAGATCACATTCGAATGAACTGTTATAAAGTTCGTTATCGATCGTAACTGGATGCAAAGGGCCCGCGCCCTGCGCCCATTACTGGTGTTTACATACCCATTAGGCTCTGGCATTAGATCGATTTCCTGTTGCTTCATTTCAGCCGACGCACCACTGTATAGGGAAGAACATTATGATGATTGCGTGAACTCGAGTTCAAACGACGAAACGACCCTAAGGATAAACATCTTTTATCTGCTATCAGTCAAACTGTTTAGTGTTACCGCATGTTATGTTCAAACACTAAATATAGCACGTCCATGGAAACGATCGACTTTTCAATATCATTTTGTTGATCGTGAGAATTTTCATAAGATAAACCACATTTTGTTTGATTAGATAAAAAGTTATCTGATAAATCGGTAACGTATTTATACATAGTTTTTTTTGTTGATTATGTGGTATTAGCTCATCACACGTTGATGTGGATGCTATGTATGTAGCTTTAGTATTTCTCCATATTTACGATGCTGCAAGAGGTTAAAGATAACCAACAGACAACCGGTTTGGCGTTGTCTATGAGTGAAGATGCACACACTGAAAAAACGATTTGGTTGCTAGTTACCGAATTTTCATTAAATAGTTACTTAAGTATTTAGTTGCTGTGGTGACTGCCAAACGTTTGGGTACAGTAACAAAACAAATTTAGTTACCTAATTTAGATCTCATTACAAAACTGTTTAGTAAGATATAACATAACAGTTTGGTTAACGACTGCAGAACTGTTTGGTATGAGATAGCTGAACTGTTTGGTATGAGATAGCTAAACTGTTTAGTAAGATATAACATAACAGTTTGGTTAACGACTGCTGAACTGTTTGGTATGATATAGCTAAACTGTTTAGTAAGATATTACAAAACAGTTTGGTTAACGACTGCTGAACTTTTTGGTATGAGATAGCTAAAGCGTTTGGTAAGATGTAACTCTATAGATTGGTTAACGTTAGCTATTCTGTTTGGTAATAGGTACCAACCTATTTGGTAAGATATCTTTGGTAAAGGGTACCTAAATTGTTGATTACGACCGTGCTGTGATTACGGCCGAGCTATTTAGCTAAAACAGCTAAATAGCTCGGTCGTAATCACGGCCGATTTGTTTAGCTAAAAACAACAATACGTCTTGTGAGAAAAGTGATACGCGGCCCTAATTCATTTTTTGGCCTTTGCTCAAGTTTGAAGTTGAAGTTGAAGAGACTGAAATCAAAGAAAATATACATCTATAACTTTTATTATTCGAGTACAAATGAGAATATTATATGATTAATTAACATTTACTTATTTAGTTTCTTAGCCATAAAAGATTCTCTTCTGTCTCGTCACTTGTAGGCTCGGGTAGACTTTTTGTGGCATCTTCAATTCTTGAAGCAGAGTATGGTGATGGTGGATTACTATAACATGATGAACTTGATGATTTTCGTTTTCTTGTGGTGATCAGGCCAGCTTTTAAAAATACTCTCCGCCGCTGCCTAAATGTGTCAAGTAATTTTCCCTTAGCTGCTATTTTGTGAGCCGGACTGATGGAAATGTATGGTGAGAAATAGACTGGGGCACTTTCCTTTTTAAATATTTTTACAACATCATACGCCAACTGAAAGAATTGTTCACTTGTGATTTTTGCATCTGGGTTTTTTTGTAATTCTCGGTTTATTATAATATTGCAGAGTCTTCGTCTTGCTGTGTTGTCTAACAGTCCACTCTTCTCATAATTCATAAGAAGAGCTTTTCCTTCATTTATAGATGAGAGGTAGTTACGTAGGCTTTGGCCGCTCTGGGCATGTCCTTCAGTACATGCTTGTTCAGCATCGATTTGATCTGTTTGAGACTCCTCAATCGTTCTTTTTTTTGGTGTTTCACAACTGTTTAGTGTTTCATGCGTACTAGTTGATGCTACTGGTATAGTTATGAAATTTGAATCATTTAACAGGCTTGAGAAGTTAAGGTCTTCAACATTATCAACTAATTCCTGGGAGAAAAAAAAAATTATTTATATTTTGTAATTGTGCTAGGTGTATGGTACATAATTATACCTACTACTAAGTGACAAAAATTAAGCCTTCTCAGTGATATTACTAATTTCTAGTCACAATTTGAAACTTACATATGTTAGGAGCGGTTTTTTGTTTACTCCATCTTTCAACCCTTGAATATGTGCTTCGAGTAAAGCACGATCTCCTATGGCAGAAACGAGAGCTTGTATGTGTTCTTTGGATAACACAAGCAGCGCATCCAACGTTATGCCTTCCTCTAAAACAAAACAGAAATAAATAAACTGACAAACACAAATTTTATTGGATAACTAATATCCTATAAAACATATCACACTTAGCCAATTTTAAACTTTCTAAGTTTCGATATTGAGAAGAGAGTCCAGGACTCATCATCATCATCATCATATCAGCCCGGAATCACCCACTGCTGGGTATAGGCCTCCCCTTTCTTCCGCCATACTTTCCGGTTCTGTGCGTACGACTCGATGAGGAGATATTATTATGTTTTCTATTATAATTATGTAATTTTAATAAACATTTTAATTGTTTGGTACCTACCTTTAAACTTCTCTTTGTATTTTGAGAGACCCCAAGAGTCCAGATGGTCTTCTACAGATTTATCGCCCATGACACGCTTTGCGCTCAGGAAAATAGGTAGTTATTCTAGAAGACCGCGCAAGATACCTACCTTGGCGGGCGTGTGTGAACTTCAAGACTATTTAATAATAACAATGCCAGCACTTGTAGTTACTTTGGAAAACACTGAACACATCACACTCTCTTGACACTTTTGATATAATATAAACGTTTAGGTTGAGATGGCAGCAAACGAGTCTTGAAGTTCAAGTTCAAACTCGCACGCCGCCGTTACTTTGCTGTACCTATGTAGTACAACAGTAGCTGACGTTAAACTAGATAGCGACAAACAAGCACGCAGTCTATAGGCAAAAAACGTCACTCCGCGGACAATTTAAATATTGTGTTAAATAATAATTGTCAGAGCTTCACAAAAAATGGCGTAAAAACTTGGTGTGGAACATGGGCAATTGGGCACAAGTGAACGCGACGAACCTGTTACTAGTTTGGAAATAGAATGAGCTAGAAAACAAAATATTCTCAATGCAAGTTCAAAATAACTAAATTGTTTAGGAAAAAATACCAAAACATTATTTACAAATTACTAATGTGTTTAGCACCAAATTGCATAGACACTACGGTACCGAACTACTAAACATTAGTTAAATTGCTGCTAAATTTTGGCTGGACATTTCCTAAGTGGTTTAGTAATCTATTTACAAATGAAAGAGCACAGAACTACTAATTAATAATTGGATATTACAGTTAGTTGCTGTCTGCAAATGAGTTTGGTACGGTGGTACATATACAGTGGCACGGGCCACTGTATATGTACCACCGTACCAAACTCATTTGCAGACAGCAACTTACGTACCTTAAGTGATTACCTTAAGTGATTGAGCTGCCACAGACACGGGTCTGTGGCAGCTCAATCACTTAAGGTTACAATAGGGAAATTTCACTTATTTAATTTTATGAGAACCGAGATCTGTACCTACCTAC
The DNA here is from genome assembly GCA_943138885.2 of Tholera decimalis. NCBI lineage: Eukaryota > Metazoa > Arthropoda > Insecta > Lepidoptera > Noctuidae > Tholera > Tholera decimalis. The sequence continues at coordinate 35,721,476 of OW964549.2, read as the reverse complement.
CATACTGCACTTGCCTACCTCCTTAGGTGTTGTCTTGTCAAAATGGGTAGGTATAAAGCGGGGTCCACAACGATCACAATCAGTCGTCACAAAGGCATCCCCAAGCTTGGCAAACGTGCCGATGCCAACTAGGGCGCCCCATGGGTACTTTGTAGTATTTTTGACGTGATAAAGTCTTGAAAATCGATGAACACCGGCTGTTACACGCACGAAAAAGTGTCACATCGTTCCGATCCGGTGATCAACGCCCAGCCCAAACCATTGGACCTAGACAACTGAAATTTTGCACAGTGGTTCCCTTTATAATGCAGACAAGGAAAATGGAAGGATTTTTCGAAATTCAACCCTTAGGGGAGTTAAATAGGGATGAAAGTTTGTATGAAAGTCCGTCAGTTTTAAAGTTAGGATCTTAAAATTTTGTGTTTATGCTGACAATTGAAAATGAATTAATACGTGTCTCAGCGTTTTTGAGAATTTCACCCCCAAACAAACCCCCGACAAAAAAGAGGGATGTTTTAAGTTTGACATGTCTGTGTATCTGTCCATCTGTATGTCTGTCAGTGGCATCGGAGGTCCTAAATGAATGAACCGATTTGAATGCGGTTTTTTCGTTTGAAAACTGACTTGATCAAGAGTGTTCTTAGCTATAATTTATGAAGATCTGTTCAGGTGGTTGATAATTACAACTCATTTTCTACTTGAAAAGACGGGGCCTTTTTTATATTTTAAATTTAATAAGTACTTGTTTTTAAAAATATATATTTGATGTAATATAATACCCAAACACATAACAAACATCAATGTTCACCACAAAAATGTTTGTCCTAATTGGGAATCGAACCCACGACCTGCAGCATGGCAGGCAGGGCTACTACCAACCGAGCTGTGAGACCAGCCAAACAGTGTTGCTATCAACTACTAACGGAAGTTAGTTATTATTATCTCATTTATAAAAACAGAGCTAATAATAGCCAAGCGGTTTAGTAAACACCTACAATTTAGTAATTAGTTACCAAATACTTTAGTTGTTGGTAACTCAACAGGTTTTAACAAAATAATAAATGTAACCACAGCCAAACAAATTTTGAAAACTGAGCTGAACTTTAGTAACAATTAACCATTAGTTAGTAAATATTCAAGTAGCTGAACTGTTCAGTTAACTTATTTTTTTCAGTGCACGGTGCAGTCATTCAGTATCAACCGCATCGATATTGATTTCGCTTGTAATTATTCAATCTCATGAGTCAACGTTTGTAATAGTAATCATCGTTGTTTTGTTCATATGCTCTGATCAGTTTAATTTGTTCGCTTCCTGATGCTTAGCAAATAGGTCATGATAAGTACTGGTCATAACAGAATATTCCGCGGCAGCAAGGCCACGTTATTACACACAGAAGGTATGTCTACAAGTATATGATAGTTGAGGCAGTTCATTCGTATTCGTATTCGCAACACCGGCTGCTGTAAAGATATTATCGTTATAACGAATGCCTTTGAATGCGTCGATCTTTTCCAGTTCATGTTGCGTACTAGATGTTGTACACTCATGTGGCGACGTCTTATGTCCAGATTTAGTTTGTTATTCTCGTTTAATGAAGACTGGATGAAATGATTCAGTTGTGGCTTTGTTTGAAAACAAAAAAAATAGGTGTACGAATAGTATATATATATTTTTTAAAGAACACTAGCAATGCATTGAGGTAGTACCTACATATCGCACGCTTATTCCAATACTGTCATTATCCCAAAAAGTCAACTTTTCAGGAGAGGCAAAAAATGGAATGAGTATGGGAACATTTTTGTTTAGTGACGAAGCGGACTACTGCCCGTATTGCGGTTATTTCTGTTACTTTTAGACTAGTGTAAGCGCGATTACGCGTAGTTCTACGTTTCCCGACAGATGGCATTAAAAAGTCGATTTGGCAAAATTTTGGATAGTGACAGTATTGGATTAAGCGTGCGATATTATCTCAATGTAGCAATGTGGGTTCTATTCACACAACTAGCAACCGTGTTGACCCCTCCAACTAAGCTAAATATCATAGAAATATAAAACTAAATATGCTTGTGTCTGGAGAGGGTTTAAGGCAATAGTGTAATGGGTGGGGTTCTAACCCGCGACTTCTCGATCTCAATTCCGACACCTTAGCCATTTGGCTATTGACGCTGAAATGTAATATAATATGTACATAAATTGTGTATAATCCAATCAGAGTTGTTTAATCAACTTATGATATAACAAGCTATGATGATGAGCGAAAGTGCAGAGGTATGGCGCACTGGACCGGATCTCCTCGCGCATGTGGGTGATGTGTCGCGCTTCACCTCCACATCTGCCGTCACACCTGACTCGCTTTCCTAGAAATTCACATATTTATGATTGCAAACTCGACCGTGATATCAAATCGAGATTAGCTAGTCACCTTAATTTACCGGCCACGCATTGTTAACTGCGAGTTTTCTTGAAACTTTTCAATATTACCTCTACAATCGAACTGTACGAATGTGCTCTTACGTCACGCTTGGTGTTTCAGTGAAAGGTCCACCGCGACTTGAAGACAACTGCGTTGTTGAACATGTGAATAAAATTGCTATAGCTTCTCCATAGTGTTTATACATAGGTGCATTCACATTCCATGTACAGGTGAACGTGGCTTTTAACTTTGTTGTTGTTCTCATCACGCTTACTTGGAAGCCATCCACACTACAACATTTGTTAAACGGTAAAGTGGACTGTATTATATCGTGTAGGCAGTTATTGGACGAGACGAGATCAAGGAAGTGATCTGCCAGGATTAATGTTAGATATGCTCAGTGGAGCTACGCAGAGTTTTATAGACTTTTAATCTATAGAATATTTTTACAGTTTATGTTATGATCAAACCACATCGGTAAAGTTATCAATTCCATCTCCATATTTATCAATCCCATAGAATTACTAAGTTCTATTTATTTAGTTAATACTAGTTATCAAATAACTTCTCTATGCCAGTCTGCGTAGGTATTCCAAATGGAAATAAGACTAGAAGACAGAAAAGATCGCAAATGCAGTGCCAATGTGGAGCCCTTTACAAGATATGGCCTACCTCTTGTCATGTCCATCGTGCACGGCCATCGGCACCTTGCAGGATCTTAGGCCAATAAAAATGCTTTGCAGGCAATGCAGACTGCATATTGATCCAAAGATGTTTGAACATCGACACAAAAAAAAGGGTGGAAATAGGCTGAAAATGGTATTTCCAATTCCATGCAAATATATGTCATTAGTGGAACGTATCATAGAAAAGTTCCCCCTTGCTCTTGTGAACAATGGTCTCATGTGACGTCGACTATGTGAATTCCCCGTAAGGTTATGATTGCGCGCATTCCGCGTGAGAATTTGCCTTCGCACGAAGTGGCCGGCTCAACTCAACGTCTATCCGCGCAGCTGCTTACCAACAATATATATATTTTCAAGGTTCAATTGTGAAAGGAATCTACGACAGATAATAAGTCGATTTTAGGATTTTATAACATAGTTAAGTAGTTTAAAATACTGTTTCATGGTGCACTGCTATCACTATTGTTTACATAGCTTCAATGTTTTATCTAACAGTGGAATATAAAACACTTGTTCCCTACGGACAGGTTGAAAGGATTGAATGCGTCACTTGTTCGTTACATGCTCTCATGTAGTTTTATGATTCAACCGTCCATGAATGGGTATTACTTCGTTCGATTGAGCCATAGAGTACCTACATTGAAAACCTTTCTTTATTGAAAGAGTTTTTAATTTTAAACCCCAGTAATTTTCTTTGTGATTCAGACTTCTCGTTGCAATATGTATTACTATTTACAGAAAAAATAAATGTTTCGATCATATTCTGCGATCATATTCGATCATATGGCTGTTGTGCAGTGTTGTTTTGGAACATTTTGTATCGTTTTGACATGTGTGCAGTTGGTGCATGACATGACATGACACGTGCTCAAAATGAATGCACCGCGGTCGGAAGCCCTTCCCCGATATACGCCACATGTTACGCTAGATACAATATCGTGGATAAGAGTTTTTGTGTTTATAATAAACTAGTACTCACGCGGGGCTTCGCTCCCGTGGATTCTATCACGGTAAAAACATAGCTCTCCTTTTTTGCAGTCGCGTAAAAAGTAGCCTATAACCTTCCTCAAGCTTCAAGCTACTTCCATACCAAATTGCATCCAAATCCACCCAGTACTTTCGAAGATTTGCGCGTTCAAGCAAACAAACTTTTCCGCTTTATAATATTAGTATAGATTTATTTTGATACGAATATTGCGTTTCGTATAAAGCAGTTCTCATTTTCGCAATACATTTGTGCTCCACCAGTATATGCACGTGTTTTTATTATGTGTGGTAGATGTAATATTTAAAATATATTTTACTCTTTTTAAATTGGTTTGTTTACTCCTACGGTATCTTTCAGTGGCGAGGGAACCTGCATGTTACACATTTAGTCCATATTATTGTGAGCAGCGTCCATCGTTTGGGTGAACGCACTCTGCTCATCGGATTCCTTGTATATTCTTCCGGGTTAATTTCATTTATTATGTTTTTATTTTTATCGCACCCTTCTTTGGTATATAAAATACTAGCTTTTGCTCGCGACTTCGTTCGCGTGGAGGTTTTCCCGCGTAAATCCGGAATCCCGTGGGAATTTCGGGATAAAAACTATCCTATGTCCTTTCCACGGTCCTAAACTATTCTTATGCCAAATTTCATCTAAATCGGTTCAGCGGTTTAGGCGTGAAAAGGTAACACACAGACAGACAGAGTTACTTTCGCATTTATAATATTAGTATGGATGGTTGAATTAAAATGGGAATTGCAGTTTTAAACGTAATAATAATAATGCCTTTATATATTTATCAAAGCCTCATTGTTTTGTTCCAGCACAGCTCATGCGTCTGCTTTAATAACATGACACAAACAGCTTAATGTTTTCTCGTGGGAAGTTTTTAGTAGTATGTACCTACGTACGCAAGTAGGTACTTGGTTCGAAACAATAAATCACATATTCGAACCGTCATCAGCTTTGATAGAGGTATTTTAATGAGGCATGCGATCTTTACAACTGTTGATAATTTTAGCTTCGATTGTTCATTAATCGCTCTATTCTAGCCACTTGAAATGCCGAACGTTTTTGCCAGTTCAGTCATCATAATAATACGGGCGCCGCTGAAACCGAAATAGCTTCTCCGGCGAGTTTTCGGCAAATGCTGACGTCATACGGGGCCATTTGGACAATGTAACAGAACTGTTGTCTTATAGGCACATACTTATAAGCCTGGAACTCGTTAGACACAGCCAAAAGATTTGTAATTTCATTCAATTTCATGGCTTCATTTTATAAGCCATGTTGAATAATAAAGTTTTGCTGCCTCCCTTCCTAAGAGGTTAGTTTTAACATTATTAACTAGCATTCGCGCAGGGATTCGCTCCCGTGGACTTTATCACGATAAAAACATAACCTTCTACTTTTGTAGTGGGGTAAAATGTAGCCTATTACCTTCCTCAAGCATCCAGCTACTTCCATACAAATTTCATTCAAATCCACTCAGTACTTTCGAAGATTGGTGCGTTGAAACAAATAAAAAAACTTCCGTTTTATAATATTAGTATAAGGTGTTGTCAGCGTGCACCGACGATCCCTAGTAACATGGTCGGACGATGCCATTACACCTGCTGCGGCTAGCCGACCCCTCTGACCGGTCTCGCGTCCGCTCTACTGTGAAATTATGCACATCTGCTTCATACTACCTTTGTAATTGTAGTCCTAATTTATATTTATACGTGGCGTTTTATACGCAACCTTGCGACTGTATACAATTTTCAAGGACTTGCGCAATCCGTATGTATGTGCAGGTTTCTTAGAATATAATTTCGGCAATTCTTTATTGCATTTTTGATATTATATGCTGAAACTTTATTAAACAGCTTATTTACACGTATCCAATATTTTTAAACTAGCACCGGAGTTCTGGAACTAGATCTATGTAATTTATGATATAATGACAAAGTAAACACCGAAACCGCCAATCCAGCAGCATTGGATCGAAATTAGCTTCTTTAGTCAATACTAACGAAGCTAATTTCGATCCTATTTCGAAAATATTGGTCATATTTACTTCTCTAAGCATTGGCTTAAAGAAGTAAATATGAACAATATTTTAAGGATGCTTGGTATTGTTTTCACAACTGTGTTGACGCTAAGAGTTTTAAGAAGCTGAGTGAATTATGTGTTTTTTTTTTTAATTGTAAATTCGTGAGTGCTAAATGTTGGAAACTAAGGCCACGGTTGATCGACCGGTCTGTTGGGTAAATAATACGTTACTGTAATTGAACTACTCACATTGAAACGTCAAGTACAGTGCGCTCTTGTGGTCGAGCGGCTGGCTGGCGCCTATCTGAGGCACACCCGTATACCCTACAACCGACGGCACATATTCCTTAAACCATGAGTACTGATCTGCTCGCTTTATCACGTTCTCAAGACCTTATAACAACGGCAAAAGAAACGAAAATCAACCCATACAGTATGTTAAGTGGAATAAACATATATGTTTAATCTTTATGTTCTTGAAATCACCTCGGGTGCTTACGTTTACTTTCCAACAATGCGCTTGCATTTTTCCACGAGAAAGCGGAAACGCGCGTGTCTTAACAATGGCTCGAGACTCGTGCTGAACCAAATTCTGCCCGCACTGTATTTATTCCACGAACTACGGATATCTTACTACAAATGACGAAGGGGCTCGTTTCGGGAACATAGTTATTGACACAACGGGGAATTCTAAACAAACTTGACTTCAAGGACCGAACTATTACGAATCCTGTTGTACCAAGTGGTTGGAATTTACCCAAATGATTGTGGTAATCTAAATATGTGATTGCTTTCAACAAGTGTACTTCAAAATAATCGATATCGTAAGCATTCCGATGTCGTTGCCTTCTCCCTTAAACGAAGGGGTACAAAATCTTAGGGTCACTAATCCAATAACACATCCCTCTTGTAGGGGCGATCGTGTTGCCGTTTACATATTTGCGATACTTTCTATTTTATAGCTATCTTTATTCTACAATCTTCCCACAGTATTCCGAATTAATGATAGTACCGTTATTATCAGCCAACCATATAGAAAAGCTTTAAAAGAAACCCATAAGTTTTGGTAATCGAAACTTGATCAGGTATTATAATTTTCATATCATAAATACAGTGCCGGTCAAAAGTTTGAGACCACTAATAAAAAAACTTTTGTTATTACTTATTAGTAAATATTTTCAAAATATTGGTGATAAAAAGTAATTTGCATACCTGCATATTCTATCCTTACTAATATTATAAATGCGAAAGTAACTCTGTCTGTCTGTGTGTTACGCAATCACGCCTAAACTACTGAACCGATTTTAATAAAATTTGGTTCGGACATAGTCTAGAGCCCGAGAAAGGACATAGGCTGCTTTTTAATGCGAAAAAAGGGCTGTAAGAGGATGAAATAGGGGATGAAAGTTTGTATGGAAATTACGTAATTTTTAAAGCTAGACGCTTGAAACTTATTTTTTAGACTTTTGATTAGATGTTAATACATACGACATTCAAATTATGTATGAGTTTTATTTTCAAAATAATTAGTCCAAAAAATTAAAAATGCTGCTGAAAGTCACTATTCCGCGCGGACGAAGTCGCGGGCACAGCTAGTTGTTTATAAAGATTACCTCAAAGCTTATCCTTTTGTATTTAAGATAAGGAAAGGGCAATAAACAAACATTGTTTCCAAACTTCAATGCCAGCCGAAGAAGAGCTAGTTCGATAATTGATTGTAAATTTTTTATTACCTCATTACCGCAACTGACAATTCTTTTATTTTACATCAACTTACAATACGATTATTTTAAATTCTTATAATATTTTTTAATGTTTATTTTAACCCGATATTTTCATGGTTATCTACGAATATCCGCAGTTAGTCTGATTTTGTCATTCCTACAGTCAAGACGTCTCTAAAAAAACTTTTTAACAAAAAATTAAACCGACTCCCAAAAAACACTGCAAAGTGAAAAATAACGTTAATTTCGGTAGTCGGTGTCTTTAGTTTTGTTTTTTCGTTTTTGGCACCGACTTCCGAAATTAAAGTTATTTTTCACTTTGCAGTGTTTTTTGGGAGTCGGTTTAATTTTTTGTTAAAAAGTTTTTATTTCGATCTTTTTAGTTGGATGATTTTTAATTTACCTAGTTACAGTTAGCCTAAATGTCAACTACTTATAACCTTTTACAAAATATTGCTTTTCCCAATGCTGGGCCGTTAATTGTTAAGGAGTTCTCCTGGTACTTCACCATCAGCTCTACATCACCATATGCATTGTGACAAGCATAAAGTGCTTAACATCCATATTCAAGTAATCGAATCGCAATCCACTCAATACTTATTATTGAGTAGTTTCGGCGGCCATCTGTGGTCTTCATCATCAGTTCCACTTCCCCAAATGGTACTTTTTGAGAGCAACTGCACAAGTTACTATCAGAAATACCCAAAACGCCATAGGTGTGCCTATAATATTTGAAGAGTTCCCTCGATTTCTCCAGGATCCCAACATCAGATCCTGACTTTGGTGATTATGGTACCAATTTCGAAGTATACCCATTCGAACAAAAAAAGAATTTTCCAAATCGGTTCAGCCGTCTTCGAGTACTCGATGATCATACATTAAAAAATATATATATATATACGCGTCGAATTGATAACCTCCTCTTTTTGTCGTCGGTTGAAAAAGGAAAAGTTCGCAAAATTAGTATTGAAACGCGATCTGCCATCATTGTTTTCCATAATGAAGGCAAGTCTGAACGTGAGATTGCATCTCAAGTTATCGAAGACTTGTGTTCATCGCACTATTGTGCGGTACAAAGAAACTGGCAGTAATCACTTTCGTCCGCGCTCCGGAAGACCAAGAGCTACGACTTCTAGTGACTGTGAAGACAGCCCCAGAAATTCGTGTTGAAGTCAACAAATCTCGGGAATAACCTGTGTCAGTGTCTACAGTGAAAAGACGATTGCGAGACGCCAAGTTGTTTGGTCGCGTTGCTATTCGAAAACCTCTTCTCTAAAACCGCAGAATAAGAAAAAACGGATGCAATGGGCCCTAGTCCATCGAAACTGGACCGAAGAAGTACTTTGGAGTGACAATTAGATTTGTCACTCCAAAGTACTTCGGTCCAATTTGAAATATTCGGTTCAAACAAGAATTTTCTTTCGACGTTCCACCGAAGAAAAGATGATGCCACAGTGAGTAGTCCCGACTGTCAAGCATGGTGGCGGATCTGTTATGGTCATGTTATGGGTTGTTTCTCAGGCTATGGAACTGGAAATCTGATCCAAATTAAAGGAATTATGAAAAAGGAGCAGTATAAAGAATTTTGGAGAAAAATGCTATTCCCTTCGGGCTGAAGTTAATCGGCAAAGGATGTATTTTCCAACAAGATAATGATCCTAAGCATAGTTCAAAATTATGTAGAGACTATTTAGACAAGAAACAGTCAGAAAAGGTGTTGAAAAACATGACATGGCCACCCCAAAACCCTATAGAGCTTTTGTGGGAAGAGCTTGACCGAAACGTTCGGGAACAATGTCCTTCTTCACAGCAGGCCATGTGGAGTGCATTAGAAGAAAGCTGGAGGAATATCTCGCAAGAGACCATAAATAAATTAATTGCTCGCCAAAATGCCAAGGTTGATTAAACAGGTCATAAAATGTAAAGAGGCTATTTTGATGTGAAATGTGAATGAAATCTCTTGTGTATTTTTTAAGCATTGTATTCATCGAGACTTCATGTAATTTTTAATTTTAAATCTTGTGTGCAACATGAAAATAAAAACTGTTTTTCAAAAGTTTTAAAAATATTGAGCTTTATTTTTTCTAAATTTTTTATAGTGGTCTCAAACTTTTGACCGGCAGTGTACCTACCCAGTTATTTCTTAGAATGAATTATGGTCCAAGTGGTTGGCACTTCTTAATTTGGTTGCCAAGATTTTATCAGGATTACTTAGAAGGTTACCTAAAACTACGGAGCTTATAATCTTATGGAAATGGAGATAATACTAGGCATGCCTTTAAAGTTCTGTCGTTTCCATATTTCCCGGCAATTTTGAATTTGGAACTGTTCTGTATTCGAATGTGTTTAAATTTTGAATCTCAAAACAGTTGAAAGTATTAGGATTAATGCTATTGTTTAGTCACAGCGTCGATTGAAATCTGTCAGGTTACGTATGAAAATGAATCTTTCTAAGGAAAATCTTCGTGCAATAATTTTCTACAACTTTAGAAGAGGCCTGACACGGCATCAGTGTTTTGAAGAGCTAACATCTGTGTTCAATGATGAAGCCCCATGTCTGCGGACTGTCGAACGCTGGTATTTAGAATTCCAGCGTGGACATACTAGTGTTAGTGACAAATCTGGCGAAGGACGCCCAAAATCCGCCTTCACTGAAGATAACATCATTGCTGTGAGACAGCTAATTCTCGAAGATCGTCATGTGACGTATCGAGAGATAGAGGCTCTATTAGGCATCTCAGGGACAACCATGCAGAAGATCTTGCATGAAGCGCTTGGTGTGAGAAAGCTAGTTTGCCATTGGATACCACATCTGCTTTCCGACGATCACAATGCGGCCCGCGTCAGATGGTGTAAGAAAACTTTGCAAAGGTTCAACCGAGGAGAGTCAAACCACGTCTACAACATCATCAGTGGTGACGAATCTTGGATCTATGCCTACGATCCTGATTCCAAACAACAATCTACAATCTGGGTCTTTTAAGACGAGCCAAAGCCGACTAAAGTTGTTCGTTCTCGAAGCACTTCAAAGAAGATGGTGGCCACGTTCGTTGGAAAAACCGGTCATGTTGCGACTATTGCGCTTGAAGATCGTAGAACGGTTAACGCAGAGTCACGGTAACGGTTATCACAGTTTGTTCACCACAAGTCATCGCCGAACTTCGAAAATCTAACATCATCCTGCACCACGATAACGCAAGCTCACACAGCGCTCGTCAAACGATTGAGTATTTGAAACGAAAAAGTAGAAATTCTTGACCATCCTCCATACAGTCCTGACCTAAGCCCTAACGATTTTTTTTACATTTCCTAAAATTAAGAAATGTCATCGTGGTCAAAGGTCCGGTAAAGAAGCAGTCGACGCTTTCAAGTCAGCCATTTTAACACCCCCACTTTAGAGTGGAATAAATGTTATATTATAACTGGTTTGAGCGAATGGAAAAGTGTATTAAGCTACGTGGTGAATACTTTGAAAAACAATAAAAAGTACTTACTATAAGGTTCTAATTGTGTTTTTTTCTTCAAACGACAAAACTTAAAAGGCATGCCTCGTAGCCAGTACCTGGAGCATACAGCACAATTTTGTTTATCTTAAAATAAAATGTCACCAGCAACGACTATAATGTTCGCCCTATTGTTATGTGCGGAGAATAAACTTATAGCAGGAAACAAGCCCTTTGTGTTTCAACAATGAGCAATAGAATGACAAAAACTTTTTTAGTATCCAGGCATGCACAATGCACCCGCGGGCTGTCTTCGTTCGCCTTCCCACGTACTTTTCTACTGGAACTGGAAGGATAGGTAGTAGACCGTTCCAATATAATCATCTCCAAAAGGACGAAAGTTTATTCTTACTGTTGGCAAAATGTAGGCATTTTAAAATATAATTGCCGTTTTGAGCCAGTTTCGTGCGGCACGATGCGGCTCTCTAAATTGAGGATACAATCTTTTTTTTACATTATTTCAAAAAGAGTCCAGTTAAACAGATTGCTAGGATTAGATGTCATAGACATTGATTCGTATTGCGGCTACGACGACAGAGTTCCTCTGCAGACGAGAAACATTTTAAATCGTTTTTTGCTTGGTCTGGCGAAACTACAATTGACTAACTTTTCTCGCCAGTTGTCGGACTATGAAACTGCAGACAAGGATTATTTTGAAATTGCGAGCAGAGCGTGCAGTACATACCTAGTTTAAGCCTCTGTTGTAGGCATGAATTAAAAACCGTCTATGAACTTTCAAGGTACGTTAACTATTTGTTTATTTGTGGTAAAGCACAAAGTTATATTAAATCATGCAAGTATTTTTTTTATTAAAATAACTTAGTATCTATATACCTAGGTTGCATCTTATTGAAATCCTTTTGCGTTTGTAGTGTTGAATTTATTTAGGGAGTGACTAGATAATTATGCACAATATTGATGGCTTTAAAAGAAATTTTTTCTTAGTTTTATCGTTGCGTGTAATATTTTTTTGCAAATGTGGTAAAATAACTTTTAATATAGTCATTGTTTCGTGAGCATTGTTTTTGTAACAAATCGATCGCTCCTTATGTAATGAACGGCTATGTTTGGCACAGTTTTGGTCCAAGTCGTTGCACCTGAGCACCTCGCAGATCTCGTGTGCGACTTTCACAACTTAACTGTTTTGTTATGAAGGCCTTGTCCGTGCATGCACCGTGAACGATTTACTAATAAACGTTAATTCTCTTGTTTTCCATATTTAGTTTTTATAGTTGATATCATATTACCACTTATTTAGTTGGTGCAGCGCTGTGTGAAAATATGAAATTTTTGTATCATCGTTATTAATGAGAAACGGTGTCCTCGAGTTACTTTCTACTGGCGCGAGAGCTGCTTTCCACCACTTTTACCATCAACGCATGGTCCCTTACATGCATGGTCAACATTCACATGTGATTCTGATTCAAAATGGTCTACAACCACTGCGTTATTAGTGTTACTTGCTTAAGTAAGTCAGTAAGTACTGACAACCAATTCTAAGTGGCTGAAAGTGTAACTCCTATTCCCATTTCCCTCTTTGACTGTTAGTCAAGTCCTGTTTATTCCGTTAGTTAATTACCTATATCAAACTGGTCAATTCAGCTATAGATAATGTCTGAAAAAAAAGCAATACTTAGTACAAAGTACTCTTACATGCCATAAGAAGTTATTGAATTGAAAGGTGTTTACAAAAATAGTATAATGACCATTCCAATTACATCACACCCAACTTTTCCTTATGGTTGAACACACTGAATTTTGATGGCAAATTAATTTTTTTATAGCATTGTACACGTGTAGACAGCAAAAGTAGTGTAGAAAGTACCAAAAGTTACTACCATAAAATATCGTACGTGCTTGTTGGATTTGAATTAAATAATGAAGGTGCTGGCTGGCTTGTGATGATGGCACGTTTTGTTTAGTTTTATGTAAGGTTTACTGAGCAATAGTTATCGTTGTTTTTAGGTTTCCTTATGGGATAACGGATATTGATTGCTTGCTTTTGGGGATACGGAACCTTTATAGGAATACTTCGTGATTCGTTTGACCGTGTGTTTGTTAGTTATATTCTTAGGAATTCGTAGATATACCCAACTCACATCGATTATTCCCGATGTCAACCACTTGTCTGGCCACCGCTGGGGGACAGCGAGACAACTTTAAAACATTATTCTCGTTGTCCACCACTGGGGGACAGCGTCACAACTTTGTAAATTATTTCCATTCGCCACCACTGGTGGCCGCCACTCACCTATGGTCAGTCAATTCAAAGTCATACTGAGTTTGATACAAAACATACCGTCATTTCAAAGCATCAAGTCAAGTTTATACAGACATAGAAATACAATCGCTGGAATGAAAAGCCTTAAATGCAAAAATGTGGAAGAATTCCATGTTCCAAAAGATTATAAGGACTTTCTTTTAGCAGACTATTCATATAACTGCAACCGAATTGTAGTGTTTTGTATTGAAGAAGTCAAAAATGTAATGTGTGATTCACATCATTTGGTACCTTTAAAAGCTGCACAGAGTCATAATTTACAAAGTTGTAACGCTGTCCCCCAGTGGTGGACAACGAGAATAATGTTTTAAAGTTGTCTCGCTGTCCCACTGCAGCGGTGGCCAGACAAGTGGTAGACATCGGGAATAATCGAACTGACATTGATATCAAAATAGCTGTTGTCCGTGACTTCGTTCGCGTTGCATTTTCGCACATTTTCCCGATAAAGTAGCCTATATGCCATTCCAGGTTGTAAACTAAACTGTGCTAAGTTTCGTCGAAATTATTAAGCATTTTTTTTCTTTATTGAAACGTATACAATCTGAAACATTCCAATATATCGGTATCGTATCTTTGTTTCATGAGCTAGCAAGCTGTATCTCCGGATATTCTTTCAGATTTATTGTTCGATTTATCTTAAAAGTATTTTTGAATTTTCTTAGTCTATCCATAGTCAAACTCATACTCAACATATTTTACTTTACATAGGCCTACATGGGCACTTATAAAACGTCAGAAGCTAGTGCACGGTTCGTTTCCTATAGAGAAGAACCAGAAAGAAAACAGTCTAAACAGTTGGTACCTACCTACATGATATTTTGTTTTTGTTCGTGTTTATGGCTGGACTGGTGAAATATCAACTTTTGAATTTAATATGTTGAAGTGTAATTCACTTACGTAGGTGTTTGCGATACTTAACATAATTGAATGTTGAAATCGGATGAAAATCGGAAATAAGTCTGAGACAGCTGTTGGTTTAGGTGAAGGTCCCTATGACTTATCTCCTATTAAACTTGGTTTCTTCATTGAAAGTGACAACTGTTTGTTTACTAGGTGTGTTCCGAAGTTAATTTATATTTCGTTACTGTAGATGAAAGTGAATTTGTTACGAACGCTGAAGTATTTTGATACGTGTCTTGCATTTATTTATGGAGAATGTACTTTGGCCAAGTGCGAGTCAGACTCGCCCATGAAGGGTTCCGCAGTAACTATAATAATATAATAATAATAATATAACGTTTTATAATATAAAAAAAAACCTTACAAATTTTCTTAAAACTAGCTTATTTACATTTTTTACAACTACGCCAAATAACTTTGTTTTTCATAGTGTTTGTATGAATTACAAAGTTATATTTGCGGTTCTAGAAAATATGCTGTATCTCAAAAACTGCTGGCTCGATCTCGTTCAAACGAATTATGGATGAAAGTTAACATTAAGATCTACAGACATATATTTTTTTTTAGATTTTTCATTCCATTATTATAGAAGTTAGGGGGGGGGAGGGGGCATTTTACCACTTTGGAAGCGTACATCTTTTAAACGATTAACTTTATGAAAAAATGGTTTTAGGAACCTCATTGTCATTTTTAAAGACCTGTTTATAGGATACCACACACGCATAGGTATTATGAAAAAAAAAAATCAGTTTTAGTTCCATGTATGTATGGGGAGCCCCCCTTTATTTTGAATATTATTTAATTTTTTTCTTAAAATTGGAAAGCGGTTCACAGAATACATCTACCTATCAAGTTTCACATGTATAGTCTTAATAGTTTCGGAATAAAATGGCTGTGACATACGGACGGACGGACGGACAGACAGATAGACAGACAGACAGACAGACAGACAGACATAACGAAACTATAAGGGTTCCGTTTTTTTGCCATTCGGCTACGGAACCCTAAAAAGAAAGCTCTGCACATAAGTCATGTTTAATGCATAAACCTGCAAATACCGGCCGAAGATTTATACGATTCGTTTCTTACGATTCAGTCTAATTCATTTCAATGTTAATAAAAGTGCATATTATTAAAATATTGTTTTCTTGTATTTTGTGCTTATAAGAGAGTAAAAATAATAGTATGAAGATCTTCGTAACCTAGATTGATAACGTCGAAATTGGTCAAAAGTATGATATAACCTTATTTATTTAGTTGAACTAAGACGAAGACAGCAAAAATGTTTTTAGACGATTTCTTTGGGTAAAAAGCTTCAAACCCAGAAGTGTATTGGGCAAAGCAAAATGTCACGTACTATTTTGGTATCAATTTATATTTATTTGTGTCTGAGCGACTGTCTGGCCTAAGGCGAATGGTCGGAGCTCTGGGGGCGCGACATTGAGTCACGCAGGGTGACGCAGGCGGGGTGCGCGCCTCGACACCCCATGACGTCATCAATCGTGACTCACACCACCAATATAGTATTCTACCTCGCTTGGACCGAAGTACCGAATCAAGTTTAGACTGCGTATGAAATGTGAAACGCTCTGAAAGGAAGTAGTCGAGTTTTATTGTAAGTTCACCCTTTCTAAGTTTTTTTTTGTTTTGCTGACGATGACGGATAGCAATTTTAATGTGAATGAAGCAAACTTGTGATTCATTTTACAATACACCGTCTTCTTTAAATGCCAGACTATCTTGTCAATTTGAGATCATGGTCGTATGCCTTACATTCCAAAATTAATTCTAATAGCTTTCGAAAAACCTTCGCTATCTTTTTTTTTTATTTGCATCTGCGTATTAAAATTAATTATAATTGAGTGTTAATTGGAAACCGCAGTCTTTTGCTCAAGTAAATTCGAAGCATGCGTCGCATTTGTTATAGTTATAAACAAAGTATGTCATCAGTCATTAGACTCACACGTTTACAAATTACTTTTTGAACATCATTGCGATAAAATAACAATTGGTATTTAGGTTGACTCCTAATCTAAAAGTAAACTGTTTATAGTTAGAGGTTTATGAACTCTTATTGATGTAAACGTTCAATTCGGCTTAGTGAATGTTGTTAGTTAGCAGACCATGAAGATAAATGACGAGAACGTATTAAATATTTTACATAAACCATCGAAATTAATGTTAGAAGGTATGTATGACGTATCGTCGCTGTAGAATGATAACCTCGTATGTCCAGAAATCCAAACTTCACAGGAAACGAAAAAATTGGCCAAGTGCGAGTCAGACTCGCCCATGAAGGGTTCCGTAGTAACTAATAATATAATATAATATGTATATATATATATTTGACAAAAAAACCTTACAAATTTCATAAAACTAGCTTATTTACATTTTTTACAACTACGCCAAATAACTTTGTTTTTCATAGTGTATGAATTACAAAGTTATATTTGCGGTTTTATAAAATATGCTGTATCTCAAAAACTGCTGACCCGATTTCGTTCAAACCAATTTTGGTTGAAAGTTTACATTAAGATCTACAGACATATATTTTTTAGATTTTTCACTCCATTATTATAGAAGTTAGAGGGGGGACACACATTTTACCACTTTGGAAGCTTATATCTTTTAAACGATTGACTTTATGAAAAAGTGGTTTTAGAAACCTCAGTGTCATTTTTAAAGACCTGTCTATAGACACTACACACGCATAGGTTTCATGAAAAAATATTTTTTCAGTTTTAGTTTTATGTATGGGGAGCCCCCCTTTATTATAAATGATTTTTAATGCCCCCCTTTATTATAAACGATTTTTAATTTTTTTCTTAAAATCGGAAAGCGGTTCATAGAATACATCTACTTACCTACCAAGTTTCACATGTATAGTCTTAATAGTTTTGGAATAAAATAGCTGTGACATACGGACGGACGGACAGACAGACAGACAGACAGACGGACAGACATGATGAAACTATAAGGGTTCCGTTTTTTGCCATTCGGCTACGGAACCCTGAAAACGGTTAATTTTGTCAATGTTTAAAATTTTTTTATGTGCTTTTGTCTCATGGATGATAAAAAGGACTTATTTATGTTATTAACCAATGCGTTACTTAACTAGATTATGCCAGAGAAATGATATAAGAGGTTTGCTGTTCTTATATCTACGTAGTTTTTGTTTAAACGCCCATGTCAGTCTCTAGATAAGAGGTTTTCGTTTTACTCCATAGATGGCACTTGTAGTTACACACATCAAAAGTGTCTAGGGATCAACATATATTTTTGCAATAACTTTTCTCCTGATTGATATTAATTAAAATTTTCTTTAAGGATTCATCATTTAAAGTGTTTTCGTTTTTCACAGTAACGATAAACCAAGTCACCTTTGCATTAATAAAGAAATTTGCCATTTTCCTAATAAAGGGATTTTTGACATTTGAACCACTAACATTAAAGTTCGAAAAAAAGACTGAAATAACAGTTTTCTTTAAAATTTTACTGGGTAACTTAAACAATTAATAATCCGTGTTTCTACCGCGAACACTAACAACACAAGAACATCGGTTTGGCATACTCAAAATGAGTTCATCCAAATCACGCTGTGGAATGGCCGCCCATGTTCGTTGCAACAACAAAAAAAGGTCTTCTTGCGACTGGATACCCTCCATATTCGGCAGAGCTCTTCTCTGTAGCATATCCCATGCATGCTCAATCGGGTTCAAGTCTGGCGACTGAGCAGGCCAGAGCAGGACATTGATGTTAGCTGCGGCGAGAGTCTGTCTTACAACTCTTGCGGTGTGCGGTCGTGCATTATCATGCATTAACTGAAATAAGGGACCGATTTGCACTTGTAGAGGAACGATGACGTCAGATACAATCGTCTCAGCATAAATTTGAGCGTTGAGGTTGCCTCTGATCCAAATCAACTCAGTTCTTCCGCCGATCCAAATACCCGCCCATACCATGATGGTTCCACCACTATAAGGATGGACTTCCTGGCAGGATTTTAATCGCTGTTGGTGTCCAGGGGTTCTCCAGTGTCGTATACGTCTTGTATCCGGTCTCATACCAAAACGAGACTCATCAGAAAAGCACACGAAACGCCATTGTTCTTCTGCCCAATTTCTGTGTTCAAGAGCCCATTGATATCGAATCCTACGATTGTGCATTGCTATAGGTGGTACCCGTAGCGGTCTTCGGGAATGAAGGTTCACTTCATGCAAGCGGTTTCTGACTGTTTGGTCGCTAATTAAGTTCCCTGAAGAGTGATGAAGCCTCACGGCTAACATCATGGCGGTTATTGTTGGAGCTCTTCGAGTTAAGATTTGAATGTATCGGTCTTGTCTCCGTGTGGTGCAGCGATACCGTCCTCCATGGCGCTCAGCCACGGTACCAGTGCTTCGGTAACGTGTCCAAAGTCGACTGATAACACTCTGACTTGTATTCAGAGCTAAAGCCACAGTACGTTGCCGGGAACCAGCTTCTATCATTCCCACGGCTCTGAGCATTTCTTCCCTGCTTAAATGACGTCGCCGCTCCATAATAACGTTGGTTTTAATCAGTAGTAGGGAAACAGCAAAGAGTATGTAATACACTATGTTTTAAGAGACGGGACTTAGTACTAAAAAAATAAAAACAGGTAAAAGTTCACTTCAATACCAACTGAACGAACATACACGGGGAACAAGACGTCATACAACAGTACTACCAACCTATCAGTCTAAATAGTGCTGAGCAATGGTAGGAACTTCTTTATCGATATCGATAAAGTATACAGGTCGGTAACGGGCTTTCTTTTAACTTTTTAAATTTATGAAAGGATTTGTTTGAAATAAAGCAAGGATTGTAGTTTTAAAGAAATCCAGTATATTCTTAATTATAAAACTACTACAGATTATTAGACTAAATAATATAATTATGTCAATGATTGCAGTAATTTAATCCCGATGTTCTTCTGTACGCAAACACATAGCGGTCATAAACATTTCATATTTCATTCGATGGAGCTCCGTCGTCAGAACGTCAGTGACCATGTCCTCTTTATTCTTGTATTTGATAATCATTAACTGCAACGTTATTGAAATGAAAATATACCAAATAACTTTATATGATATGAGACGCACCCTCTACAGTCAGGTGCTCGGGAAGATACTTTGTGTTTTAACTAAGAAAAAACTTCAAAAATGACCTGTGACTAAACTAGTGATCTGATTTTTGATGTGTTGCCTGAAAATTATACATAACGCAAATGCGGTTTCATTTAATGCCTCTTGTAAAAGTAATTGTTTATAAACAATGTTAATAAAAAATAACATTGTTTATAAACAATTACAAACAGACACAACATTTATCGATAATTGATAAGAACCATTTGCGTTACAGCACATCACTATCACAAAATAAAATTGAAAATTAAATGATCGATTAAGCCTTTTAGTACCATGTTTTAAATAAAATATAGAATCAAATATCTAATTCAATACTTATCGAGCCTCATCTAATGGAAATTTTGCTATAAACTTCCTTTTTTCATTACCTTTACGACTTCACAAGTACGATACTTCACAAGTTATAAATCGGCTATTGTGGTACAATTATGTTTACTGGACAAGATCACACTTGTAACAAATTAAGATAAAAAATTAACCGTAACTAACTGCCAGAAAATAATAAGCACAAACTTACAAAATACTACAAGACACACGACAAGTAAACATATAATATGGCTGACTGTCATGAAAGAAAGAGAAAGCGCACGGAACAGGTGAGACAGCAAAATCTACCATTATTTACCCCTCAAAAACCATAAAATTTTATTCGCCTTGAAGTTGCAGTAGCCTGGGAAACAGTAGCACTAATAATGTCTTCAATGCGTTGTATGTTTTTATAGGGAAAATATTGACAGCTGATTTTCATCTTTTACTCGAATTTGATTAACAGTTCCTGTTTCAAATTATGAAATGCACCAAAAAGGATCCATATAAATTTATAAAATCATAAATTTATTACAAAGCCACATCTCAATCTCAAGAAATCCGCATAAAAATGCTCGATCCCTAGACACTTTTGATGTGTGTATATACTGGGTTCACAGTTTCACCGTATTTATAAAATACGTGGTTTCCTTACGATTTTTACAAAAACTGGAAAAAATGTTTTTTTGACATACGAGGTGACATACATTCTACAGCGACGGTATGTATGTATTTTATGTATTTGTTTATATTTTCAATCTTGATTGATTATACCAAAGTAGAAGTCAGAACTTGTATTGGAAAGTGTAAGTAAGTAGGCAGGGTCGCTTGGATTTTTCGGATTATGTGGATAAATTATGGTACCTGTAGTACGGTTAGTAGTACCGGTTCGTTACGCAATTCTACTTCAATTAGGTACATAAAGTAAGAGCGGAACCTGGCGCGGGCGCCTTGTGTTGCTGAGGGGCTTTTAAACTTGACGCGTGCCCATAAGTCAGTGATTTTAGCGGTGACATATAATTATTGACATCGATAGATTTTTATAACAGTACATACGTATATCCCGCACTCGGTTATTAATTGTGATTTTTAAGCCGGTAAAATATTATCTTAAATCCTATGTTATGCCTCGTAACGTAGAGGATCGATAGACCATATTATGATGCATCGAGTGCGGTGAGACCTGGCCTTATCAGTAAGAAAATAATCTCTTATTTGGCTTAAAATATGGCCGCTAGTGAACAATACTCCTGTTGACAATATGATATGGGACGGAAAGCCATGGACGTATTATCGTGAGCTGTTTACTCAATGACTTTCAAATTGCTGACTAATTACTAATGAGATCATTTGCACTGTCGGTAATATTCCTTTTTTTCCTTATTGATGTGTGAAACAATGAACAAGCTAAATTAATAAGCCGTTGCTACAATATTCCTGTAAGTTACTTACTTTCGTATATTTTCTTCGATTTGTACGGGATCAATAATATTAAAATTATGCCAAGCACAATTTGTGTTCGTCCAATCAATCAAAGGAAAGTAGGAAACGAATAGCAACAAACACGGAATCCACATTCCTCATCGAGTAACGATAAAAACGATATCATTCAAGAATCATGCGAAATAAATGGCAAAACATAACCAAGAAAATGGTTCGTTTATGTATAAAAACAGGATTAATCTGATTATAATATGTCGTGTAACATAATTATGTTTATTCAACTTTTTATCTCATTCTGGTTTTAATGGGAATGTCGTGTGTCTAATTTTGGTTTAATAACAAGAAAAGTTAACTTGCTTTTGATTCAAGTCTAAATATGCACAAGACTCACTAGTGTCCGTGGACCTGCCATTTTTAAGGAACCTAGACACCTATTTTCCGGTGGGAAAATCATCAAATGACTCCTCCCGCTCTGCGTGGAGAGGAAGAGAGTCAGTAGGAACCACACTACGATATCACAGTATATAGATGGACAGTACAGAAACTAAGCCTAGTTGACGACATAATTACCTACGCTCCATTGAAGCGATAGGGTTGTCAGTTTTAATGATTTTGGTATTTTTTTCTTTTTCATATTTTTGTTCTGTAAAGATCAATTCATCGAATTTATATAACTACCTAGCTTACAAATACAATTCAAATAGGTAATCTCATGGTATCGGTTAATCTCAGCAAAAGACGATAGTTTAAACACGAAAAACAATTTAATATTAACACACAACTTGTAGCACTAGGGCGCGCAGTACGCGGCGCACCGCAGCGCAGGTGGCGCGCGGACAGGGCTCATGAGCGGCTGCGAACCGTACCGCGTTTCAATCCGAAAAGGCGTGTGATACCTAGTAATTAAAAACCCATTACATAAAATATGCCTACCTTTATTGTTCATTATTAATATTTATCATTATTTAATTTATTCAATCTATATACATATTAATTACATTTTTAAATATTATTAAAAAAAAATTAAACATTTAAAATTATAAAAAATAGTAGCCCACCGGTATCGGGAACAGGGTCCAAGCTACCGGTGGTCAGGGCTCTTGAGAGAGGAACCTCCTCACAATACGGGCCGTTTCCAGAAGTACTGCTCTCTGGATCAAGCCCTTGATCCAGCTGCCCAACGAAAGCCTCCTTAGATGTTGGTCGAGGCTCTTGGCTATTATACCATTGGCTGTGACGACTATCGGCACAATGATTGCTGTCTCCACATCCCACATGTCGACAACCTCGCGTGCCAGGTCAAGATACTTATTTTTTTATATATCTCAGCTTTCACGAGGTTCTCGTCATGGGGGACTGCTATATCAACAATCATTGTGCGACGCTCTAATCGGTCTATCACCACTATGTCAGGCTTATTGGCAACAATAGTCCTGTCCGTAATGATAGACCGATCCCAGTATAGTGTAATATTGCCATTATCGAGAACTGTGTCGGGCACATATATGTAGTATGGTACTTCTGATTCCACAAGATTGTATTTAAGAGCAAGTTGCTGGTGAATAATCCTGGCTACGTGGTTGTGTCTATGCAAATATTCTCCGTTAGCCAGACGAGAACAACCGGAGATAATGTGACGAATGGATTCTCCCGGTTTGTGACATGCCCGACATATGTCTACGGTACCATCCTTCACAATATATTTCCGATAGTTATTCGTCATCATAACTTCGTCCATAATCGCACAGACAAAACCTTCGGTTTCCCCGAAGAGGTCACCAAAACGTAGCCAGGCTACGGACGCGAATAAATCTACTTCAGACCCATGAAGGGCTTGGTAATAGCGTCCGTGAAGCTCCTTGCTCTGCCATACTTCTCTGCGGTCATTAGTATCTAATACTACAGGTTTGCGCCAATTCTCGCTATTCAGTACTTTATTCAGACGGCCAAAGAAGCGTTCCTTCAATGACTGTATAACATAAGCAGTAATTAAGCAGTATTGATGCCTAGTGCTTCTGACATACCCAAATACTTGTAAGTTTCAGTTGATCCGAGGGATCTCAGGTGTATGGAATCCGAGAGTTGAGTTCCCACGGATTCGATAATCTCTCCTCGCTTTACATGCATGACCGCACACTTGTCCACCCCAAATTCCATTCCGATGGCGCTACTGAAAGTTTCTGTTACCTTCAGTAGCTCCATCAGTTGCAATTTGCTGGTGGCAAAGATTTTCAAATCATCCATGTAAAGCAAGTGTGATATGACCTGACCACCTCTTCTCAACTGGTAGCCTAGCCCTGAACCCTCCAGCAATGTACTGAGAGGGTTGAGAGCCAGGCAAAACCACAGAGGGCTCAGACTGTCGCCTTGATATATGCCACGCTGAATCCTAATCGGTTCGCTGTTTTCCTGGATCTGTCGATATCCTGGGTAGCAGAGGACCGTCTTCCATTGCCCCATACATGACTCAAAAAAATTGCGTAGCATTGGATCTATTTTATACAACTCCAACACCTTCTTGAGCCATGTATGTGGAACAGAGTCATAGGCCTTCTTATAATCTATCCAACATGTCGACAAATCTCTTCGGAAACGACGAACCTGTTGGTTTATGGCAATATCAATGAGGAGCAGCCCCTTGGTACCACGGGACCCGTTTCTACATCCATTCTGAGAAACAGACATGATTGAATTTACATCAATATGATTATTAATTTTAGTTCTCAGGATGGACGTAAGAACTTTATATATACTGTAGGAAGGCACGTGATCGGTCTATAATTTTTAGGTTCCGTAGTACTACCTGATTTATGGAGCAGGTGGGTTATTCCTGTAGTTAGGAATTGAGGTAGCGATCCTGACTCTAGGGGAGACTGGAACTGAAATGCCAAGCGAGCGTGCGATCTTTGGAACCATTTAAGCCAAAAATTATGCAGCCCGTCCGGCCCTGGGGATTTCCAGTTTGATAACGGACGGACTGCACGGGTTACATCTTGGGGGCTGATCGTGATTGCCCCCATTTCTGGTAAAAGATCGCACGTGCGCCTGATCTCCCGCATCCAGTCCCCCTCAGTGTGACTGACAGGAGCCGACCAGATGCTGCGCCAGAACGAACACATGGCGTCATCATCCGGTAAGCACGTATCAGTCACACCTTGGTCAGGTCGCTCCCAGGCCCTATAAACCCACCTTTCATTGATTTGGAATGTGCGATTCTGAGTGTATCGCTCCACCCCCCGCTTATATCTGCTAATTCTATTTGCCTACGCATAGACTTTCTGCTTCAGGAAGTCGATGCGCTCTGTGACGCAGGTGAGATAATCCCGAGGACTAATATCAGTCCCCGCGAACGCCCGCCTCACAAAGCGCATCACTCTAGGGCGAGTGTTGCCCTGTCTAAAGCAGATAAGTTTGCCAATGAGTGCTCTAGCCCCAGCGATACGACGTTCGATCCTGCACTGCCAAGCTGGTACAGCTGGTCGAATAGCTCTGTCAGTCTTTGGAAACTTGACATGAGCTACCCGACATGCTGCAACAGCGGCACAGTACAGGATCGAATGGGTATCGGTGAGGTCTTCGCTATTGTCAAAATAATTTGACAACAGTGAATTTAGGGCACACACTAGCGCCCTATTTTTCTTATGCATGGGCAAACGAGGCAGACGAGGTCTCAGCTCAGGTGGTGTGGAGCGATACTCCCGTAATAATAATAATGCACACTCCAAAGCAGTCCTCAATTGTTCACTACACTGGGTACTCACAGATGTAGCCCGGTCCTCATCTTCACCGACGTGGTCGGGTCGCGGTGAGATACTAGGTTGTAGTTGCACCGCAGCCTGTGGTGAAGCAGATGAGACACGACTGCACCGTGATTCGAGGCGTAGTCTATCAAGTACGGCGTCATCCAACATATGGTTACGCTGGATGACCCGCACCTGATCCGACATCATTATTATTATTATTTTCATTATTATAGGTATATCTACAAATTATTTACAGAAAAATATTTTCGTCTGGTACGATACGTTCGGAATTCTTTGTTATTAAAAATTGTGTAAAAATTCGAATTCGATAGATTGACTCGGCCATCGCATAAAAACACAATATATCTCACAAGTAATACATATATAAATCTAATTTATATATGTATTCGTTGTTTAGTGCAATTGCCAAGTCAATCTATTTATTTAAAACTTTTTACGGTAGAAGAATTGAGTTGCGAGACTTGGTTTTTTTTTGACAAGTATTGTTTTTATGGGATCTCATTTCTTTTTGTAGATAGTTCTGCTTCTAGGCAAGCATGCTCCATCTTCGACCACATTATCACTTAACATCAGGTGAGATGGTTGGATGGAACGCGAGCCTATTATCATGAAAAAAAAAAAAGCTGAATTTGAAAAATATTTTAGTTTTTCCTTGATTCATACACTAAAAATTAATTGTATCCTAAATTTGAAGCTTTTATGTCTGCTAGAAGTGCCTTAGATTTTGATGATCGGTCAGTCAGTCAGTGAGTGACAAAATTAAGAAACTTGACTCGTTATAATTCTTAAACTACTGGTTCAGATTGAATGAAATTTGAAATATACCGTGTTTATACAATGCCTACTTGGTAACTGAAAATTCAGGCTTCTAGTTTTATCCACAACGAAGTTATAGTGGGTCGAAAACCGCCGCTTTTTTGCTCGACTTGGCGGGGGCACTGCCGTGCCCCCAGATTTGACTATAATACTATCATTAAACACCAGTTACAAAGTTCTAAACAACCTAAAAGCAGACATTAGAACTAAAGTATGGCCATTTTAATAGGTAACATTTCACGTCTGACAGTTTTATCTTCATAGTGAGGTGACCTGCTTAAAAACATCGATTAAAGTGAATGAATCGATACGGACTTGAAACATATGTGAATTTAAAAAAATCATCAGGCGAATCCCTGGCCCATTATTAGTTTTTCTTTCGTTTTAAGGAGCAAAATAAGACAAGTACATAATTTAACAAAAAAATGCATTTAGTTGAACTATCAGAACTGTTATTAGTATTGTCATCTTCATCACTGCTGTCAGCACTCAGAGATATTATTAATTCATTTTCAATAATATTGTCTATTCTCACATCTCGTTCAAAATCTTTTAAAGTTATTTTCTTTGTTTTCTCTACGATTTTTCACCAGTCTTCTGTAGTGACTTCTGCACGCGCAGTTTGTAGCAGAGTCATCATTTTAGCAGTACTGAAGGGTGGTTGAGTATTGTTCCGCGCTGCATGACCCTTTATTTGTGCCCAAATAATGTCGATGGCGTTATACTGGCAATGGTAGAGAGGCAATCGAATAACTTCGTGTCCATGCTCTAGGGCTAGTTCATCGATTACATAGCGGAGCTTGGATGGCTTAGTTGCTTTTATAAGATTTAACAACTCAACTTTTAATAATGTTGGACTTGCATCCACACCATTTCTTACCAGCCACGAGACAATTTCTTGCCTTTTATTTGCTTGAGTTGGTGGTTTATCAACTTGTACAGAATGATACGGTGCATTGTATGTGCATTATCATTTTCGATGGGTTTTCTAAGCTGACTAGTAGCTTCTTAAACCACTCTTTAAAAACCTCAAAGTACATTTCCTCTTGGTAATCACTTGTAGTTTTAGAGGCGAATGCGAGGAGACAGTTTGGAAAAAAACCTTGAGAAGCTGATCGATCCCGTGTGACATATAATAAGTCGGGCTCCTTTTTCCGATGGAACTTTTGAGGTGGAGGCCGCTGTATCATCGGTCCATGTCCGCGAAACCGTATGGTTCGCATTCAGCCATGTTTCGTCAATTAACAGGACATTGTCCCAATCTGTAATTTTATTTACGTGACGTAAGAATATTACTCTCTTCAAAACAATATCGTAGCGTTCTAGCAGGATTTTCCGCTTGTCAGATTTTTTAAATCTAAAGCCAATCGATTTCAAAACCTTTGATAGAGACGATTTACCGCCAAAAAATAAGCCTGCGTCTTTTAACGAACTCATTAGCTTTTCCCGTGTAGGATATTCTTTTCTCGAGTAATATCCATAAATGTGGTTGCAAATTGCAGCAGCATCAAAATTATCAACGCCAACAATTTTCTTGTCCCTCTTTCTTTTTTTTGGTGTACGTTTCCTGACGGTCCCTATTTCTCTTTCAGAGTTGAGTTACTGTCCTCTTCCCTATTCCCAATGCTTCGGCAACGCGTTCTCTGTTGTGTCAATGGTAAAAGAGGCCCATCGTTGACTGATTCAGGTTCAATATAATTGTACAATTTCACCACTAGTTTAGCGTTTTCCCCCGTATCGACATGGTAAGACTGTAATGTTGTTCTTGTTTACTAATCGTTAACAATCGGAGTCCAATTTATAGCCAGGTAAACGTAGTCAGTAAGATCAGTCCAATAAAAAAACCGGGTCAGAGGGATATGTCAGAGAGCACACCAAAAACGCACAGTCATTTCGCACAACGACAAAAGACTGCATCATGTAATGGCGACATGACATGGCGTCATCGACAGGCACTGGTGTTGCCAGCAACATCCCACCTAAAGTGTAACTAACATCAATGATTTGTCTATTTAGTTATTTTTTTGTTTTTAATATAATTATGGTTTTAATATATGGTGATATTTCTTCACAAGTAATCATTGCATTCGATTGAACTTATCAGATTTCGATTTTTAGAGTAACATCCCTAGTGTTACAAGCAGGCGGGACCCAATTGAGCATATTTTTTAATTAAAATGAGATGGGTCCGTCTGCTTGTCACTTTTAAAAATAAAAATGTACTTGTTTCTTACACTTCAGTTGAGCAGTCGGGTTTTTTAGATTTTTTTAAATAAGTTTTTTTTTCCAACTTTTTAGTTAAAATATTAATTAACAATTTTGTAGTTTTCCCGGTCGTGTCACATTGGCACTCCACCGGATTCAGAAAGTGAGTCCATATTTTTAAACTTTCTCATTGTGTTATTTTGCTATTATTACACTAATGATAAACATGATATACCTTTTTGAAATTCTTATGTTAAGCCCTTTAATTTGATACCCATATTGTAGTATTTGAAAAAAAATTTTTTTTTTTCATGTATAATGGCTTCGCACAGCCGCCATGTTTAATTTTTTTAAATGTCATCTATCTAAGAACACTCGGGCTGTTAAGACAAATCTAATGATACCTCAATCGTGTGAATCCGTTCAGCGGTTCTGGAGATATGAGGTAATAAAGAATATTACATACATACATACATACAAGATACGCGCGAAAAACATAACCCTTCCTTTGCAGTCGGGTAAAAAGGGTTAACTGACGCAACATTGTAACGACGTTCAGTTCTTTATAGATCAGAAATTGTTTATTATGTTTAGAATGGTTTATTAGTGAAAGCAAAGCGTAAAATTACTCGTATCGGTCATTATTACAATAAATATGTAATCGTAATTGAAAAAAGTTAAGCAATTGTGCAGTTCTAACAAAACGAAAAAAATATTTTATGCCCGCCGTTACAAGGTTACGTTGTTGAATTTTGATGAATTGTCAAATGTTACCTATTAAAATGGACATACTTTACAAACGAATAAATCAAATAATAATAAGGTACATCACTAATCTCGTTCGTGACGTCATCCGCTATCGGGAAGACCCGACTCTGGCGTGGCTGGCACGACTTTTGACACTTCCTCGCATGCGAGTAGGGATGTGATGTTGTGGCATATCCTTACTAATATTAAAAATAATAAAAACAAATGCAAAAGTGTGTTTATCTTACAGGCACTCGATTCAGTTCAAAAGCGACCAGTCTTGCGAACGCCGCATTTCGTGGGTCGCTAGGTCTTGGTTGGTTAAAATCCAACAGAGATGTCACTCCTTAATTCATTTGCGTCCCATATGCTCTGTTGATACATGATTGCACTCGTTATCTTCTGCATAAACTTGTGTTCCTTTCGCTTTCTTGGCACAGACTTCTTCATTTGACGATGCCTTCCTTTTACGACTTACGTCAGTTAATATACTTGTTGAGGAAGGTCCGGCTATATCCTCAGGAGAAGACATAATTATCTCTACATATAATTATATTTAATAATACTATTACAAATATTACCACCGATCATAATAATAAATGTAGGAAATCACTCGGAGTCTCCCGTAGTGCTAATGACGTCACCGCTTGACGTTTATTACCGACTGTGGCGTACAGGTTACTGTTAGGACGTTTTTGCGTAGGGATACGCGAGATTAGACAGTAAACTATCGATCTATGGATATAAATTATGTTTCTTTTTCACAATTTTGTGAATATCATACATTAGGAATATTCAGATACAAAAAGTTGGGAATAAAAAATTAGCTATAGTTATATATAATTAGCGTAAGCTACTTTTTATAAAATACTAACTTTTGCCCGCGACTTACGCGTGGATAAAAAATATCCTATCTCCTGTTCCTATCTCCTCCTACCTCCTTACCAGTTTTCAGCCAAATCGGTTCAGCCGTTCTTGAGTTATAAATAGTGTAACTAACACGACTTTCTTTTATATATGTATATAGATTTCATAAATTTGAAATAAAAGTTACCTTACCCATCACTAGCTGTCATGTCTTGACGACTGTGGCGTGAGGAAGAACACTTTTTTTACGGATTTCGATTAGCAATTTTTTATTTTTTTTTTTCAAGTGAAATGTAAGTACCAATTCAGTCATTTTACAATATTTCATTAATGTAGTTTTAAATAATAGGAAAGAGAAACAGAAAAATTAGTTTAGTATATTTATTTTGTACTTAGAAAATGTCGTTTTCTTGTCGACTGTAGACGATGGTGGCGTGTTTGGCACGTTTTTGTTTGTCGGCTATATCCGACCATGGCGTTCAATAGGTTAACGTGACCACTCGTCTTGACGCGGCAAGGTGTCTCGTCGTTGCGCATGTTTGTGTGAGTGTGCTGTTTCGAGCGTTTGTAGGTAGATTCCGTACTGTCTGTCCATATTTTTATACTGTGACGATACAAACTGACTATAATTTAGCTAAAGGCCTGAGTAGTATCAAGAAGTTAAGTAGGTTCGTGTTCATGAGATCCATTCAGATTTCAAAACAAACTTCACGTAATCTTATCTGGTCCTGCGGCCATTGTTGTCTGATTAACAAACGATGAGTAATGAGTGGTAATCAGCAAAGGACGGCCAGGGCGTTCCTCCACTGTGACTCATTGCCGGACGAGTGTTCGATCAAACAAATCTGTTTCGCCGACCCAGACTGTTCCGGCATGACTTCGCCGTCTACGCTTCCAATAAATGTTGATGAGTTCGAGACATACCGGAAGTCAATATTGTGCAAAACGCATGAGAAAGCTTGCGAGCACATACGTGCAGTAACCAAGTACATACAGAGGTACATGAGTGTTCGCAGTTAGCTCTTCACACGTCTGTCCAACTATAAGACATCCGAGTTATAATCTCGTAAAGTAAACCATTCGTGATTCGTGTTATATGATACACTTGTCGTGGTGTGCGTGACATTGGCATTCAGGTGAGACGTTCAGGTACCTACCTAGAACGCAAGGTCATTTGCCATACCCGTTAGCAGGTAATTATATTGTTAATTCTAACAATATAAATTGATACCTGCCAAACACATTGATTAATCTGAAATAATTGGTTTTGTGATTTTTTAAATATCTGTTTTCGCAAAGTAGTCCCGATCAAGTCGTTAGGCTCTCAAAATTCCAATATGTTAAAATAATTTCAGGCTATCAAAATTAGTAGTTAGTGCGGCCTACTCTGTAAAATTATATATGTACATAGAAAACGATTTGTTAACGATTACTCGGTTTAGGATAAGTGTAGCAAACGTTGTTGATATTGTGTAGCTATGACAATATTTGGTGGTCGCGTGAAGTGAATTATCGAGTATTGATGGCTTCGGCCGTGCCGCGGTTATGCACGATCGCCAGGACAGGTTCACTGACATACCCGACCCGGTTGCCAAATGTGACATACATAATATTGTATGTGTATTAGACACAATAAGGCACCTACACGGGTCTTATGTATCCTGATCCTTTAGGCGAAAATGGTATTTATTTTGACCGCTCTTAGCTTACAAGTTAGATCTTTATTGTTCCTATGTATACTATTAATAACATAACGACTATATAAAAACATTAATGTTATTACACATTTGAGTCAAATTGTCACGTATCAACTGTCAAATATGAATTTGAATCGTAGTAATTAGCCAAGGTAGCCGGCAAAACACGTGTCGGTAACCGAGCTGAGTGTGCTTCGCATACTGATGACTACGATCATGGTGAACATTGCGTATGCGCATTCCTTTGCCCCCCGATGCCGCCCACCAGGCACCAACCGCCTTTTTGAACCGCACTCGTGTGTAGGGCACACGCCCAATGCTTCTCAATAATTTGCCACTTGCTCGCGTTTCTAAAATTATAAAGACCAGGCGACCCTGCTTGTGTGATTAGAACAGCTTAAGAGATCAAGATACAGCGCTGATTCATATGTTTTTAGTATATTATTCTTGGACAGAATTGTCTCTCAGTGTTTTAATGCGTATTGCAGACACATGCAATGCATCATCCAATACCTCTAATGAGGCAAATTACTATAGTCATAATTGTTAATGTAATTGTGTAAAGTGCGAAATATGTTTCACACTAAAACGTACCTACGTCAAACGTATCTCAGTTGTCGCAAATCAGGTTCTCCCACGTCCAGTCGAGCCACTCTCGGGCGTGCGGACTTGTGGTCTTGTGCGATGTCGCTATAGCATCAGGGTTTAACGAACCGACCCACCATACTGACAACCATTGTATTTTTTGCGCGAACATTATGTTACCAACTACAACGACATACATTCATTTCTTAACTGTAAATACCCGTAGGTAATTTATTATCGATAAAATACATAATCATTTTCACTCAATAACAGCCAAGTACGTAGTTCTGCAAGTCAAGTTCAGATAAGGTATCTTTTTAATTTGCACGTAAGCTTGTGCTTGTCGTAAAACTCTAATGACAAGCTTTTCAATGCAACGGTATAATCTTTCGTGTGTATAGGCCGCATATTATTGTAAGAAACACTTTTGTCTACGCTCCACCATGATAATCAAATCTCCAGTGTCAGACGCATGGTTTGATGCCGTTATTTATACACAAAAATGAGAATACCACTGTTTTATTTGAAAAATAATTAATTTAATTAAATAAAATTTAAGAAAAGTTAGTCCAAGTTTTGGATGATTGCTGTTTGGTTGAGTTTCGCAAATTTGTAATTTGCCACAGTATTTTACTGCCCACACTAATACTAGTGGTTAAATGTAGATAAGTACTGAATACTACTTGTACATGAACTACCTAATCTAATTCCAGTCCACTGTTTCTTGATATATAAAAGGAAATTAGCACAAAACTAAAATTATAAGCAACCGGGGACTTGTTTAGTGCTAATGAACACCAAGATAAACACATTAATTTGTGTCCATTGACTCTGTTCAAAGCCACGTACAAAAGATTCTTCCTCGTCTATTATTTCTTTATTGTCCCACTTCGCTTTTATTAATTCATCAACTATTCAGTCTGACTCTCTACGAGATCGAGATACTTAAGCGTCTCCATTTTAGTGTTTTAGAACTTTTTTTTATATGAATGTTTGCGAGGCACTGTCATATCTAAAAATATTCTGTTCACATTTCATATAATGCGTGCCTACAAAACGCTCATTGCAGCTGGGTAGCATCGCTACGCATTCAATTAATACTATTAGACGCCAAATATTATCACGTCCGTTATTTGTTTGAGCGTGTAACATTGGAGTGTATAATATACTATAATGTTCTTCACTATTCATACCGCAATATTAATGTGTGGTGTGCCGGAATGAGCTTTTAAAATGGATGTGTTTAAAGTGAGAGCCGTGTCGATGCACTTGGTACGTAGCTGAAGAGTCAAGGGCGACTGGGAAGTGCCGTCGCGTGCGCATCACAACACGCAATCACTATAGACCCGTCCGCCTCATCACCCTCGGTGGGAATGGGAAGGCCTTTAGCAAAAATGTACCCATTTGTATAACTGGAATTTATTGAAGCCACAGCCTTTAAATGTTGCACTGTATACATAGCTGAAAATATATATTAGATACTAGGAGTCGAGCGGGGCTACGCCCCCGTGGACTTAAAAACATAGCCCTCCTTTTTCTAGTCTAGTCTATAAGCTTCCTCAAGCTTCAAGCTACTTTCATACAAAGTTTCATCCAAATCCATGCCGGAGTCTGTGTTTCCTGATCGCTATAACCTCGAAGTCTAAGTCAAGAGTGAATAGGTTACTTTTAGGCAAGCGTGTTCCAACTTCGACCACATCATTACTTACCATCTGGTGAGATGGTGGTCAAACGCGAGCCAGCATATTATCAATAAAAGAAATAATCTGAATACTAATTAATTAAATTAAATTTGTTATACATAATTAATATTAATTAATTATTACACATTTAGTAATGAGCTGGAATAACCTTAGTTAAACAACAGCAGTTATCGGTATTACAGTTTCCCGCTGGGATGGCTATCGCCAACAGTTTCCTCTGACTTTTATAATCATTTGGTATTTCATTGTTTTGCTGTTCACTTTTAAAATAAAACATTATAAGGAAAACTATGACTAAACCACAAGCTAAAATTATACCGTAATTATAAATATTGTATTTCTTTGTTCACAGGATCAGTATGATAACTTAGCCGCCCATACACATAAAGGAATTGATTTTTTAGACAAATATGGAAACTTCGTA
Organism: Tholera decimalis; assembly: GCA_943138885.2. NCBI lineage: Eukaryota > Metazoa > Arthropoda > Insecta > Lepidoptera > Noctuidae > Tholera > Tholera decimalis. The sequence continues at coordinate 35,687,224 of OW964549.2, read as the reverse complement.
AAGGAGAGGTGTGCTATTGAATTAGAATATGCAGGAAAACTCAGGTGAATATATATAGTTATTTTTATCAGGTGACTATAATTATTATGTAGATATAGTTTTATAAGTTTCCAAACCTCAAATAATCAGTAATTGTTTGTTTATTATCAAAAGACAAACACGCTAATACTGCAATGCTCGAAGTCTGCGATAATCCCATTATTTTATCTTACTGATATTTATGAACGGTATTATCTAAATAAATTATCTTATAAACAACAATACTGCAGCTATTGCGATTATTACGATAAATTTACAGCATATTGTTATATAATAGCAGCTATCTTATTCAAACTTTTCTATGATTTGCAGGAGGCTTGTCAAAAACTATCAACCAAAAAGAAAAGAAGAAGATGAATACCAGTGAGTATTAGAATAAATATTTATTGAGGTTCGTGCCGAATAGGATATGAATCATGGAGTATCCAAGAAGTCTTATTTACCGACCAGGCGTCACAAATACCTGAACTTTTTCTTTACAAGGACGTTGATTCATCGCTAATCTTAACTTTATTACGCCAACGATAAGGGATAGTAGAACAAACAACATGGAACTGTAAAAATTGCATTATAGCATGTACAATTTATTCGTCTACTTAATATCATTACATCCTAAGCCAGTCGGTAAACAGAATTTAGCACGCCAATCTCAGATGCTGGCATTTTACGGTTTTATATTTGGTGACGCTTAATTTATTTGGCTATAATATCGTTGGCTCGTTGCATAATATTTCGTGCACTCTAGAAACAGGTTTCATTTCTTACCGAAAATGCATCAAGGAACTTGTTTATTATGTGTTTAAAAAATGAAACTGTTTTCTTTAGAATATCTACCAAACGGTACTCTACTAGAATCTAGAACATCGGGCTAGATACATTTGATCGCTTTGTCAATAGTTCCCTTGACCACAAATATTTTAAAGCTCAATAAATCTCCGCTCATTTTCGTTTACTGCTTGTAAATACTTAATAACAATAATTAAAATTTCAGGTATACGGCGTGTAAAGCATTTAAACATTTACTTCAAGAGTTGAACGATTTCGCGGGCCAACGGGAAGTGGTAGCGGAAAACCTACAATCAAATGTAGTACGAGAGTTGCATCTACTCGCCAAAGAGCTGCGAGAAGAAAGGAAGGTGAGGAAATCATTAATATTGTTTAATTAATAAGCTTTATGAGGTCGTATACCAGTTAGTTCTGTAAATGTCAATGAACCTTCTTACTGACCTACTTCTCAGTAGCGAAACTGTGTAGCGCAAGGTCCTGAGCTTGATGTAACATTCCCAGTGTTTAGCACATATTATAGTAAATATTCAGGAGCAGTCTATGTAGTCGGGATTACTGCCCCCATTACATGAAATCTACACATCTGGTGAACATGCAAAATGTCAGCGAACAGAGGAGTTTTACTAGCATTATTTATCATAATAAACGAAATTTGCTCAGAATGAAATAAAACATTTATACACATCCTTCATAAGGCATGCAGAAATCATTTATAACTTATGTTTATTAAGGAAAAATATAATTAACACGTATGGCGACTGGTAGGATGATAAAAAACTGCAGAGACTTATACAAAAACCGCAGGTTTGTTTTTATTCGGGATATGTCAACGGAAATAGTCACGTAGACATCTGTGACTATGCTGTTATTAGCAACTGACATTATCACCGTTCCGAGGCTTTATTTGATCAAGTAAACTTAAGTTTAATGCAGTTTTTTGAAGGGTAATCTTAAATAGCTTTATTTTTTATTATTAATAATGCGTTTCGTTGAATAGAACATTCTTCTGAGGCGGTACAGTACAGTATAACAAGACCGGTACCTTTACGCAGGGTTTCTATAAATAAACATGACTACATCCAACCGCTTATAATTCAAAATCGAATCTTGGTATTCAAATAACTCTCATCACAACTGTCTTCCTTGAAATTGTTTTGTTGTTCTTTTGATATATCCAACTGTTGTGTTTAATTACAGCAACATTTAAACGAAGGTGCAAAACAAATGGGAGTGTTGAACTCATCGATAGGTTCTTTGGAGCGAGCGCGGAGATCGTACGAGCGAGCGGCCAGAGAATCGGAGCGAGCACTAGAAACCTTCCAAAAGGCAGACGCTGACCTTAATCTGAGGTGATTATCTAATACACCACTCCCTGTTTCCACAGATAATACAGACTTGACCCACAAATTGTACAGCCGATTAAACAGTGCGTAAACTCTACAGCGAATTGTAAACGCCGTGGTAATTGAATTTTAATGCTGTGTTATTTCAATGTTAACATTGATTTCTTTGGTAACCGAATTAGTTCTGCGGTTTTTAACATAGTGACATTTAAACTAAATAATACAAATATTTTATTTGCGTGTGTTAAGTTGGCAGCAAGATAATATAATCTTGACCTCATAAACAATGACGTGTTGGCATAGGTTCAATACTTAATGCAGTACAATAGCAAGGGTAAACCGTATGGGGTTGAGGATGCCAGTGTCTGAAGTATTCATGCCAATTTTTCCTTTTGGCTTCCATACTCCAACGAAGCTAACTTTAATAGCCCCTTAAGATGGTGATTCGCTTGATATATGAGCCAAAAGGCATCAGCTTAGACCGCTGCCGGTTACAGCCCCGGGGTTAACCTATAGAACATTATGTTTTACTGACCAAACACGAAAATCTTCACTTTATCGGCCCACTAAACGTCCACTATCTTTAATGGGTTTGTTAATGAACGCAACTATTAAAATTTCCCTTGAAGGAGATCGTACTGGGTATGTTTAAGTACCCTTTTACGATACCTGTTGATGTTCTAGGGATGTTACACTTCGTTCAATGTAAACGGACCATCAGTATCAAGTATCAGTTTTTGGTATTCTATCATCTTGGGACGGGAATAATTCTGATCATAGTTTTTTTTTTCGGTGGGTATATCATTTTTATATCAACGATCTATCATTATTTTGCAGTCGAGCTGAGGTAGAAAAACAGAAAGCAAACATGAAACTTCGAAGTCAAGCGTGCGAAGACGCGAAACAAGAGTACATGGATCAGCTGCGCAAAACAAATGACGCTCAGCGACAGCACTATGAACAGAGGCTGCCGCACGTATTCAAACAGTTACAGGTGAGATACATTCTTAGGCTTTTTTTTTCTAGGTGAGAAAATCTTCGACTGACTTCTCCCGCTCTTGGTGGAGTGGGAGTTTCAGACTTCTAGTAACCCACCCCGTTCCTTCAGCTTCCTTACCCACCAACCCTTAAGCAATCCCGGCAAAAATTCTTAGGCTGAGGCTTCATTTTATTCTTTACTAGCAACCTGCCACGGCTTTGCACGGGTGCAATGTATCAATAATATGCATGTATTATACATATAACCTCTTAGATCACTCTATCTATTGCTGAAAACTGCATTAAAATCCGTTGCGAAGTTTAAAAGATCTAAGCATTACAGACAGCGGGAGCGACTTTATTTTATACTGTGTAAAGTCTAGAATTTCGCCCGCGACTTCGTCTACGTGGATTTCGAAATAAGTCCCAGCTCACTCACCAACAATGCAACTTACTACTTACTACCAAAACTAATTTTAGAATTGGATTGTTAGTTACGGAGATTACCCGCTACATACAAACTTATAAACAAATTTTACCTTTTTATAGCAGTGACGAAGGCTCCATACAACTCGATTCCTACCGGCTTCCCTTTTGTAATATGGCAAATATTAGTCTATTATTTTATATATGAATATATAAATAGTAATCTATTATTTTCAATTAAACAAATAATTATTTACGAAGTTACAAGATTTCGAAGTCAGCCACAGGGCCACAGTTACTGGAATTCACGCATCACACTTGAGCAAGGTAAGCATTTTTTGGTCCGGCTTCCCTTTTATGAGAATTCACCCTTCGCCACTGCTTTATAGTATTTGTATATACAAGCGATCCGACGCGACTGTACGGGAGCTATACGTCGTTTATATACCTAGTTTATATCTCTTTCTATTTGTGAAAGCCGTATCAAAATCCAGCGTGAGGTTTTGAAGAAGGAAAACAGAGGAACAGGCAGAGTTACACAATCGCTTTGCTTTAATATTTTAATATTTAGAGAAAAGTTCGCTTTTATTCTTATACTCGGTAGTTCCGTCCGTGCCTTGACATACATACATCTTTTCTGTGTTAGTCGATGTCACCATTATAATTCGGCGACAGATCTCCACTGCTTCACGTGATTCTCTCTTAAGCATTGTCTAAAGAATGGTCCTACACTAGCCACTTTTGCTTCTTGTTAAAGACTAAATGACTTTACTCCAAAAATTTATATCGTATCAAACTGAACAAAAAAAAAGTGAGATTACTCACTCAGTTTTTTGGCCTTTGACAGCTTTTGAATTAGATGTGAGCCTGTCTTATTTCAATAAACTCTTATAACTCATTTTTAGTGACACAGCCATTTTTTATCAAGAGAAAAGTAATCGAAATATTTTAATGTCTTATAGCATAGACACGCTTCGGATTACAATAGCGCTTTTAAGTTTTTTAATGAAAGCCATTGATCACAGCTTTACACCGCTTTTGAATTTGGGATGTCTCACTTTGGTGTCGAGTGACAAATACCGTTGGGACACAATCTGGGTATCTGTCGTGTATCCTAAAATAATCTTGTAGAAACGAATGCGGACAACCACCTAACCAATAAATTACTATACTAATGATTTACTGTCACAAACGACAATGTATTACATTTAAATAATATGCCCAGTTGCTTCAAGATTTATCACTTTTTTCTTTCGATATTACAAGAACATTATTTGTCTTATTTAATTGAATTTGCTAAGAAAATTGAATTATAAAATTCATGACACTTTAACACGTTGATTAATGTAAAAGTGTCATGTTGTTTGTAAATGGGTTCGATTACAAGATATCCACGGTTATAATGAGTTTTTCTTTGAATTAGAGTCGTACGTTTCTTCTGGACGTGAAGATGAGTCAGTGTGTGAGTTTGAAGAAATTCAGGAAAATGTTGGGCCTAAATAGTGCAAGCACTTTGTATGGTGCATTCTGGCGGGACGCCAACTGGGTCAAATCGGAGAGACATGCATAAAACACGTCCACTATTTTCGTATTATTTTATACGGAAACGTGTTTATTCTTTTAATATGTAATCTTTATGTTTGCAGGACTTAGATGAGAAGAGGATAAAGAATATTAAGAACTTCATGCTAAGTTCAGTGGACGTGGAAAGGAAGGTGTTTCCGATAATCATGCAGTGTCTCGACGGTATGGAGACTGCAGCAAATAGTATTAATGAAAAAGAGGTATGAACACTTCGTATTTTATGAATATGAGCATCAGTTCTGTTTTTGAAACCAATTAAAAACGTAACATGGTCTTCAATGAACTAGGATTAATTTAAGACTTCAGTTAATTAGTGAAAACAGCACGAAGACACAGTAGATCATATTCCTAGACACGACTTCAGTTAATTTGTGAAAACAGCACGAAGATTCAGTAGTAGATTCCTAGACACGCACAGTCATAACTGCAGTAAACGAGACAGTGATTCATAGATATTGTTTAATCTGATTCTCGAGGTAATTACATGACACATATTGCGACGCATTTCGGTATTGATATTCTAATAACAAGTATCCACTTATGTTATACACGTGGAATGAATATTGTATATTTTGTTTACTGCTCGCAGCCATCTTTCAAGTTTACATAACATTAGAATTGGTGTCACATATTACATAGGTTGTTGATCAACTATACACTGACTAATAATAGCTTTATACTTAGGTGTCGTGATGTTCTCATGATGATGCATAGTTAACTGTTTAATGATTCAAAGAAAATAGTTTATTAGCAGCATATTAAACGTTTTGTAAGGATCGTTAAACTATGAAATGGGTTAGAATCATAGTTACGGCAAATTTTATGGCCTATCGAGATCTAACGGCTCTGCGCGACCTAAAAACTTTTGCCAATTAATTCTTGGCATCGTTTGGATTCTTTTCACGAAGTAATGATTTTTTTTATTTGTATTTACAGGACACACAATTAGTTATAGACAGGTATAAGTCAGGTTTTGTGCCGCCGGAAGATTTTGCTTTTGAAGCTGCTACCGGGGCTGATACTACGGACTCGGCGACAACCCACCATCACCCACACAACCACCTCACTGCCGCGCGGGGAACCGTCTCCGGGAATAAAATCAAGAAGAGGGGAGGCCTTTTGTCCATCTTCAGCTCCAATAAGGTGAGAGGAACATATAGCTACTCCACAAGTGTGACAAAGCCAGATGATTCGGGTTACTTAATCACGTTTGTATACCAGTGGATAGATCCAATAGAGGTATCCTGTAGTCAGTGGATCTATATAGCCACTGTTTTATGAAGACAGCATTGTTTCAACAAAGGTTCGCACATTTTTGTATGTAGTTGATTCATCTGCCTTTATTGAATAATAATATTGTGCCATGTGTGGGATCTAATGCTGGCTTCACAATGTAGTAAGGATTATTATTATTTAATTTTTTTATAGCTTTTATCTTATCGTATTCAAACATATTGTGCGTTCAATATTTCGGAAGCAAGTTATATGGTTATGGGCCTGATTGCTATGTATGGGCTTCATATTAGCTTGTATTGTCATGGATTTTAAAATAATTATTACTTGATGCATGGTATGGTTCTGTATTTCATTTATTTGTACAATACGATTTGATGTTACATCATTTTTATTACATTTGTTTATATTTATACAGCTGGCGTGTAGTCATGAAACGGTTATATCAAATCAATTGAATGAGCAAAACAGAAATGAATGCCTAATGACTAAACGCCAGTTAAGATTTTATTTTATTTTTATTATGTGTAAGTTGGAGGTACTAATTTATTTTTATCTTTCAATCCCTGTTCGATCCCAACCTAACATGGGTACAAATAACAATCAAAAACAATGATTATTTGGCCGACGGCGTTGGTGCCATGTCGTGTGGAAAAAGTAAGTTGCCCCGCGGTGGTGGGGATGTAAGTCTTTAGCATGAGTCACTAGCTTCTGTTACTGTTTATAAAACAACAAGCAATTATAAATAACACCGTCTTAAACAATGTTTCATACAATACTTTACTTTCTTTTACTCCAATCTGTCATGTTATTTATAAACGTTATTTTATGACTAAAGAGTGGCGCGGTCTTTCGCTAGAACGCATTTTTCTGTCTCGTCACGGTGATTAGTTTTTAACTTCAACTGTTTCTGTATGACTGTCATAACTTTCAAATTACTCAGCACAATTTGACCATTATTAGCTAAAAATAAAGTGACAGGGAACTGATAGCAGTAAGAGACGATTTTTAAAAGCGTCAATAGCCTAAATGCTAACGTGTCGGACTTGTGATCGAAAGGTTGCGGGTACGAACTCTACCCTTTACACTTTTGTGAACCCACTCCAGACACAAGCATATATAGCTTGGTTAGAGGGGTTAACAAGATTGCTAGTAATGTGAATTCTACCCACATTGCTCTTTAACATAGTGACTTCAAGAGTTGGTCCATAAAATAACGTTAACAAACAAAATATTTACGACACTATCCAGCAAACACTTTTACGTTGCGTTTTCTACAATCTACATACGCCTATACAGGGTTAATTGTAAAACATCAAAAACCTCTCAGGACTATGTTACTAACATCATAATCAACAACTTTTGTTCTATGACTTTTAAAAATTCGTCATATTTTAGTTCACCAGATTTTCATATAAAAATAAAAATATTTAAATTGAACGCCCTAAACGCATTTAGCGTCTATGCAAAACAAAAGAAAGCGATAGTATAAATTGCTTTCTTTTGCTTCGCATACAGTTCGTAACATTTAGGGCGTTCAATTTAAATATTTTTATTTTTGTATGAAAATCTGGTGAACTAAAATATGACGAATTCTTAAAAGTCATAGAACAAAAGTTGTTGATTATGGTGTTAGTAACATAGTCCTGAGAGGTTTTCAGTGTTTTACATTTAACCCTGTATACTGTGGCTTGTTGCGGCCGGTCGTTCCGGTGTGTTCTACCCCATGCTAATAATGTCTGTTTGCCTCCCCGTGTCGCGCGCGCTGTTAACGCTTCCCCCAGAAGATTGTTGAGGCCTGCAACTCTATCAAGGTCAGTCATGTGTGACTCGTGTGTCGTGCTGCATTCGGTCATGTGTTTTGAGACTGTTTATTGGTATCCCTATGTCTGTTTTGATTGGAGTGTTGAATGATGTGTGTTATAAGCATGCTAATGAAAATTGCAAATTTAAGTGTCTATAGCCTAATTAATGGATAAGGTGACTTGTGGCCATTGCCGTGAACCCATTCCAGACAAAAGCATATTTAGCGTAGTTGGAAGGGTTAACAAGATTACTAGGAATGTGAATTCTACTCACATTGCTATTGTTCTCTTAAAAAAGTATTAAGACTTCTATGATTCCGTTATAGATGTTCGTAACTGAGATAGAACTAGCCCAATAGTTTAACTATAGGCACACTTCTGCCTAATCTCTTCGGGTAATACAGGCGTGATCTTATCTGTTAATAAACGCTAGCATTTTCTACGAGGTTTACGTCGTCACCTAAGATGTTTTGCATTGGAATTACAGCCTGACTGAACATTCATAAACAATGCGTTAGATAAATCAATCTTAGTTAGTCAGTTTGCGTGAAATCTCCCACAAATTACTCTCAATGGCACGATTTTGATGTATTTATACAAGAAACGGTGAGGTAATGAGTAATGTGATTCATTCATGAGATGGCCAATAAACTTTCTCTTGGACACACGGTTGGTTTGTATCGCTTGTTCTAACTTACCATGCCTGCACGGCTTCCATTGGTTTCAGCGCACTCGCATTGTCTTTTCATGTTTGTATTAATTTGTTAATACGTGTTGTCACTAAGTATTTGTGTAGTTTATATACCAATACAAATATTTATTATTTAATTTCTATTTAGATGAACAGCTACGTTAATTGAATAAGGACGCTCACTATATTTATTATTTGATAACAATTGACCGGAAAATTTACATTTTCCGCGAATGGGGCAATTGGCTCTGAAGTATGGTGGCGTTGTGTAGTTCTAAATAAACATTTTGAACTACTAGTTGTTTTTTAAATGATTGTAGATTAGTACAACATGTTTAGAAACTTTTTCAAGGCTAAACACAATGTAAGGACGTATTTACAGAATTAATTTAGATATATCTGAAGTTATTTTGACACAGGGTGGTATTCTAGTGGAGTTAGCAGATTTGGTGGTGTCTGGTTGCATTTTGCACTGTCCATAGAGTAAAGATTGTGTAATAAAGTGTTCAATTGCCTTACAGAATAACATGTCTATGGATGGGAAGGAGGATTATTCAGACTTGCCACCGAACCAGAAGAAAAAGAAACTTCAAGCAAAGGTGGCAGAGTTGAGTAAACAGGTGAGTTAAAGATATTCATTTATTAAATAAACGCTTTTATAAAAAAAGGTATGTTAGGATGGATCTGATATAGAAATTACGTCCTTTCGTGACGATGGTAAAGTCCCAGTAGTCGAACTTTCCTCATGTGACTACAAGGAAAACATTATTTAACTATTTTAACAAGGCACTGTATGGGACTATGACCGTATGGGATGGAATCCATACTTTTTTCGTAACAAATACAGATTATTTAAGCTTTTGAACTCGGCAATTGTCGTACAAACTATTTCGGATGGGATCTCTCTTTGTTTTCGAATAGTCTGTCGACTAAACCTGAATGAACACAGCACAGACGGCTGACAAGGGCTGAAGACAACGTCTGGTATGGAGACTCTATGCACAGTTTCAGCTCAAAATAAGTGACTCAAAAAATTGATACCAAATTATCGGTTTCATATTATTATGTTTCTTGAATGCCAATCATAACAGACCGGTCACAGCACTACGAGGGTTAATAACTTTCGACGTGACTTGGCAATAACCATGCAATAACACGATAATTCTCTTCGTTCTTCTTAATTTGAAAGATTCGGTCTCTGGTATCAATGTATTGAAATTTCTAATAAGTTCCACACATGTAGACATAGGATTACAAAACTCTTGCCATATCATTTGTTATCATCCAAAGAAGCTGTGCACTTGATATGTATATGCCCTTTAAGTTACACGTTGTATATTATACAACGCTTATCCACAAGATCTGGTTAGACATAACTTTCTTTCATTTATATTTAAAGTAGAGAGCATCGTATATCGTAATAATGATAGATATATCGCTATTATAAAAAAGGTATGTTTGTTAGGATGAATCTGTTATAGAAATTACGTCCTTTCGTGACGATGGTAAAGTCCCAGTAGTCGAACTTTCCTCATGTCACAAGGAAAACATTAATTAGCTATTTTAACAAGGCACTGTATGGGGCTATGACCGTATGGGATGGAATCCATACTTTTTTCGTAACAAATACAGATTATTTAAGCTTTTGAACTCGGCAATTGTCGTACAAACTCTTTCGGATTCGATCTCTCTTTGTCTTCGAATAGTCTGTCGACTAAACCTGAATGAACACAGCACAGACGGGTGCATAGACTTTATATATATATTATACAACGCTTATCCACAAGATCCGGTTAGACATAACTTTCTTTCATTTATATTTAAAGTAGAGAACATCGTATATCGTAATAATGATAGATAAAATTCCTATTTCCAATCCGCCTTCTAAACATAAGGCAGTCTATTATAGTCAGTGTATAGTCTATAGTGATCGACGTCAAAAGAGCGCTCATTCGTAATAAAAAAAAAAATATCTTGTAATATTTTACCACATAATTTTAGCATGGATATAGACACCATGATTATGAAGCTGCTACAGTTTATAGTATTATTATGTACTAGTTAAATAATGCGCATAGATTGCATAAACAAACGTGTTTTAAATTGATTGATGACACATACCTTATCGTGTAGAATCAATTTGGTTTAAGCTTTTAAGGATAAAAAAATAATTAACTGGAATATACCTGGCCTTAAGTTGTTGTTTTATAATTACATCTCTGCTTAACTTTTTGAACTTTGTAGAACACGCACGATGATATTGTACTCATTGAGTATTTAGAGATTTTGATATAAACTGCCCTTATACACTATTCTAAATCGTCTTAATTTAAGGGTTTGAATAAAAAGGATACATTAGTCACGGGAGAGATATATAATATGTACTAACATTTAAATTACTTCAAAACTGCTTTTAAAAACACTTTCTTCTTTGCTCAACCACAAAAATAGTTATTTTTTCACTTTCGTTTATTTGTAGAACTGAAATATGTGCGAGTTATCGTATATATTAATAAATTATACTCTTAATCATGCATCAGATAATATTACATAAAATGAATCTACACATTATACAAGTTATCTATTTAATTTCATTGACATTCAAGCACGTTATGTAAATGTTCTCTGTAGCAAAAAATGTCTGCCAAACGGTTTTCTCCGTTTTCAGCCGACGACAAAAAGAGGAGGTTATCAATTCGACGCGTATATATATATTTTTTTTTATGTATGATCATCGATTACTCGAAGACGGCTGAACCGATTTGGAAAATTCTTTTTTTGATTGAAAGGGTATACTTCGAAATTGGTCCCATTTTCATAAACGTCAGGATCTGATGATGGGATCCTGGAGAAATCGAGGGAACTCTTCAAATATTATAGGCACACCTATGACGTTTTGGGTATTTATTATAGTAACTTGTGCAGTTGCTCTCAAAAAGTACCATTTGAGGAAGTGGAACTGACGATGAAGACCACAGATGGCCGCCGAAACTACTCAATAATAAGTATTGAGTGGATTGCGATTCGATTACTTGAATATGGATGTTAAGCACTTTATGCTCGTCACAATCCATATGGTGATGTAGAGCTGATGGTGAAGTACCAGGAGAACTCAACAATTAACGGCCCAGCATTGGGAAAAGCAATATTTTGTAAAAGGTTATAAGTAGTTGACATTTAGGCTCTTGTAACTAGGTAAATTAAAAATGACCGAATAAAAAGAGTGAAATAAAAACTTTTTACCAAGAAATAAAACCGACTCCCAAAAAACACTGCAAAGTGAAAAATAACTTTAATTTCGAAAGTCGGTGCCAAAAACGAAAATACAAAACTAAAGACACCGACTACCGAAATTAAAGTTATTTTTCACTTTGCAGTGTTTTTTGGGAGTCGGTTTTATTTTTTTGGTAAAAAGTTTTTATATAGTATAGGTTAAATAAAAGCATGAATTGATGATTTTGAATGCGGAGGAGCTTGTAGCTAAATAATAATAGCTCAGGGGATCTTAAAGGTTAATCAATGCTTATCAAGGTCGGTCCATGGACCGTCTTAACATAATATAGAGATTCCTCCGTGCCTTAAGCTGTTGATCCTTGTCCTCCATTTTTGACAGTGGCACAAACAGCCAGTTCTGCATAGGAAACAACCAATTTCGAACCGTGCCCTAGCTTTTGACTCATAGACTAGTATTCCTTGAGACGACCTCTATTCTATGTGATTTCATCGAAAAATTTGTTTAGGTCTGTGGTAGTGGTCGTTTTTGGCATTACATTATTTTTAAATCACTGCTTCAATACAGCAAGGAAGCCTAACTCATTGTCTTCTCAACTATGTTGGGGCGGCTTCCAGTATGCAGCTGAGTATTAGTATTTAGAGAGCCTAACTATTGATGGAAATGTCTACCAGACGCACGGCTGTCTACCATCCACACTTGGTTGATATACCGTCTTGTCGTACCAAGCGATTCTCCTACACATTTATTGTGCGCACTTCTAAGCTTTGGAATTCTCTGCCGGCTTCTGTGTTCCCTGCCACTATGTATGACCTTTCAACCTTTTAAGCAAGAGTAAACAGGCATCTTCTAGGCTCGCTCGTTCCATCGTAGACCTCATCTATCGCTTACCATCAGGCGAGAACGAGGTCAAGTGTGAGCTCATTCTGAATTAAAAAAAAAACTTATGACAACTAGAGGTCGCCCATATATTTAGACCATAATTGAAATTCTTTCTTATGTATTTTTAAATACAAATATTTATTTTTTTTCACTCCTCCATATAAGGATACGAAGTTTATGCTTTTCCTATATGTATAAAAATAAATGTGTTCAAAACGCGTTCTTGTTTTTAGTCGACTTTTTTGTCTGTTGACCAATAAACTCATGTTGTTGTCAGATTTGCATCTAAAATAACTGGTTTACGTGATTATTATCTAAGAACATGTGCTCATACAGTCGATTTTGTTACAGGTTGCTCAGGAGCAAGCTGCGATGGAAGGCCTTATGAAAATGAAAGGGGTTTACGAAACAAGCCCCGCGCTCGGAGATCCCATGACTGTAGAAGGTAATAAAAATATCATAAATTTCAATATACAGAATGGAATCGGACGTTACTGTGCGGAATGACATACCAAACCAAACTATAGAAAAGTATCTAGTGTTAATTCTGCCAAGAATTACATTTAAATTTCAATAGTAAAGATAGGGTCCGACCATTTGCTTATAAGCTTGTTCACCATAATTATAAAGCCTCGTATCCACTAAGCAACAATTGACGCGCAAGACATGACGCTCAACATGTGCGGCAGCGTTGCACTAGCGCGCGACGTTGCCAGCTCTCGTGCAATATTCGCGGCTTGTTGTTTGTTTTCGTGCAGCATAAAGTTAAGCATCATATTTTGTCAAGTGGAGACGTGACGTGTAGAAAAGAAACCTCAAAAAATACTCTTGGGGACTTGATCGTGCGTAGACAATGTTTAATGTACCGCGCACACAATCTTTTTCAATAACTGCTGTTTTTCAATGACTTCTGTTGTAGACGGGCACTAATTGGCTCGTCTGATGTCTAATAGATGACAAAACAACAAAAACATGTGGTCCGTCTTAACTGTACTATGTAGGTCAATGAATAATTACCGGTTTAGCAGGACTATTTAATTTTTTTACGTAACTGAAGCAAAAATACAGTTTGTTTGCTTGTGTTTTATCTTCTATGAATATTATGTCGAACACCTACCTCATTTAATATGTAGTCAAAGTGGGTACACGTTATTAAATTAGTTTTGCACTTGTTTTCTATTTTGCTGCGAAACAAGTTAGTGTATATAAAGATTTGCTTATTCAAAGACATATTATGAGATACACCAACCCGCATTGGTCCGGCGTTGGTGGATTAAGGACCATTCCTTCTCATAGAGAGGGAACGTATTAGGCTGAATTATTATTATTATATTTTGTTTTGTTTTTTCGGCAAGCCAGGATGAGTTGATGGCACTGGCCTAAGCCAAGTGTTCATCAATTGAGTATGAGAATATAGTAGGCTGAATGATTGATGGGGGTGCATTATTAGTCTGGCTGTCTTGGTCTCAGACCAAATAAATAAGAAGACAGAACTCTGCGAACAGCAAAGTGAGGCCGGCCAAATTACGTCTTGCCGTGTACATACACAACCACACGCACACACGTACAATGAAATTACGTCTTGACTTGTCAGTCTAGCTATCGCAGCTCGTGGGTGTTTATCACTGAAAAATGCCGAATTGTGTAGTGAAAGGGTGTACGAATCACTCCGCAAAAGATAAAAAGCTGGATGGAATCACATATCACACGTAAGTTATTTTGGAAACCCATATTTTCAATAAAACAAAATAAAACTTTTAGGTTATTGCTTAAGACAAGTGTTGTCAGTATGAAATGTTTTCGTTTACCCTATTATTGAGTAATAATGTAAGACGTAACGTAATGTTACTCGTTTCTTATAGGATAGTTATCAGTGTACATATTTTAACTGACTACACAAAACGAGGAGGTCCTCTGTTCGACTGTATTTTTTGATGCTTATGACTACGAGATATCTTCGCCGTTTGTGAACCGATTTTTATGATTATTTTTTCTTTGAATAGGTCATATATGAAAAAAAATTATGGTG
Organism: Tholera decimalis; assembly: GCA_943138885.2. Lineage (NCBI taxonomy): Eukaryota > Metazoa > Arthropoda > Insecta > Lepidoptera > Noctuidae > Tholera > Tholera decimalis. Next base: position 35,672,196 of record OW964549.2, on the reverse strand, counting down.
CTATACCACCATAAAATTTTTCCATATTAATAAGAAGTTTAAGAAATCTTTATTTCACTTAATATGAGAAATGTTAAACTATTGAATACAAAAACGCAAAATGTAAACATACACGGAACGCGCACTACTAGATGTGGTAAATATTTTACTAATATTTCACTTTATTTTTATTGTAGGTATGTAATTTTAGGTGTTTCTTTAATATTGTCATAGATTTTGCATTTTTATGTTAATTGGCAGTTTATTTAAAAGATTGTATTAATTATATTGTAAAAGCGTTTGTTACCCTTTCACGCTTAATAGTACCTATAGCCAGTAATAATTACCGTTTTACATTATTTTTTTAGATTCACAAGATCACCAGGGCGCCGGCAGTCTCGACATAGATATCGACGATGACGCAAACTTTTAATCGCTAATTACTAACGATAAAATCGGTTGCATCCAGGATGTGTTTCTCGCGAGCATCGTTATTGCAACCGAATTGTCGCAAGATCGATCGAGAATGATCGAAAGTTTGCGACAGCGTCGTTATCTATGTCGAGACTGCTCGCCCAGTACACTTCTTACATCATGTTATAACGTTTTTAATTTACTAACTAATAACGTTAAAATAACGTTATTAATTAGTAACGTTATTTTGGGGTAATTTGAATTATCATGGCAACACCGGCCCACGCACCACATGTTAGAAAACCGGCCTCACTTTTATGTTCGCAGAGTTCCGTCTTCTTATTTATTTGGTCTGAGGTCTTGGTGTGTATCACATTCACATTGTAGGATCTTACGGACTAGCCTACATTATTATTATTGACTTGCTAAGGCAGTCAACTAGTAGAATGCGAATGATTTTAGTGAGCAAACGACGGAGGTGTAGCACAATAAATTATTAGAAAACGGTGAAATCTCAATACAATAATTGGATTAATATTGCAATAATTACGTGTGAGATATGTAATTTTTGCGATATTAAACCTATTAAGATTAATTAATTATTGCCGTTATTCTGGTTTATGTAGCTATTAACACGCTCACTTGTAATTTAATGTAGCAAGAATATGTATTTGCTAATAATAGTTTAGCTATTATAGTTTTGTCTACGTTATTTATTACAAATCTTTGTCAACTTTACAAAACGACAGCGCTTGTGTGCATACAAATTAGGCAAGTTTGCAATACAATTCTATAGTGCAATCTTTCGTTTTGGGTTTTCACTGTTTTTTTGCTATGATGGTTCATATTGTGTCAACCTTTTGTTGCTATATACTTGTAGCAATCTTTTCTTTTAATTGTTTTATTTTTATGAAAACATGCCAATAATTTGTGGAGTACAAATATGTACATACAGACACAAACCATCGAGAGTTTATCCATGGTATACTAGCCGCGGAAAATCGATGCCATATTAACATTTATTTAAAGTTAAAACTTTTTAACAGTTGTTTATATTATCGATTTTCACAGGCAAATCATTCATAATTATAGTACATATATTTATATCTAGAATACACTGTCGTTTAACTCATTTAAATCCTGAAGGCCCTGAAACCTAGTGAGGGTTACTCTTTACGAAAAACTTTTTACCAATAAATTAAACCGACTCCCAAAAAACACTGCATAGTGAAAAATAACTTTAATTTCGGTAGTCGATGTCTTTAGTTTTGTATTTTCGTTTTTGGCACCGACTTCCGAAATTAAAGTTATTTTTCACTTTGCAGTGTTTTTTTGGAAGTCGGTTTAATTTTTTGGTAAACAGTTTTTATTTCACTCTTTTTAGTTGGTCCATTTTTAATTTACATGGTTACAAAAGCCTAAATGTCAACTACTTATAACCTTTTACAAAATATTGCTTTTCCCAATGCTGGGCCGTTAATTGTTAATATATAATAATATAATATAATCATTTATTTCAGGATTTTAATCAATTAATACCCAATTATGATTAGTAGCACTACTTAAAACTATGTTAGTAACTTTATAAAACTAAATTAAAATTAAAATTTTGAGTCAATTACATGTACGTACATGTAGTTGACTCAAAAAGTGAATAATGGGACAGACTAATTTACTGGCAATGACACAGGAGACTGTTAGTGCTAGCACGCACTCTGCTGAGCAAGGACGCTGCTCGTTTGCGTCTGATCGCAGCGAGACAGTACAGAAGCGTGGCAGCCCTAACAGCATCCTGAATGCATTGTTGTACTGAACACGAAGAGCATTTGCATTGATAGATTTTAGGGTACAACTAGTCCAAAGGCTACACGTGTAAAAAGTTTGACAGTAAGCTTTGAAAAGTGCAACTTTAACGGCACCTGTACAACGCGAGAACATTCGGACCAGCATATTACACCTCACTGCCAATGCTCTCCGTTCCCTTTCAATATCTAGACTGTCCCTTAAATCATCAGTTACAATGTGGCCTATATATTTAAACTGATAAACACGGTTCAAGATACCACCATTTAAAGTGACAGCTGGGTAGACTTCTGCACTCTTCTTAACCACCCGAAAAATTAGTATTTCACTTTTTTTTTGTTGTTATATCTTAAACCGTGTCCCTCAGCATATCTCTCACAAACCTTTATTAATTTCAAAAGACCTGCCATTGACGGACTGAGCAGCGCCATGTCATCAGCGTAGCTTATGTTATTAAATGCCACTCTGTTTTATAAAATTTCGTTTTATATCCTCACTAGTTTTTGAAATAGGGAATTTGCACTGGTATTTTTCTTCAATCATTATACATTTCTAAATATGCATTTTGTTCGCCTAGGACAATTAAATGAGTGCTGTGACAAGTTAAAGAAGCTTCGCGCTCAGTTGAACAAGTTCGAGGAGTTGTTAGCGGAGGCTAACAGTCAGGTCGGAGCGCCGCCTCTACACCCCACCGCCAGAACCAACGGACAGGCGCCTACGCAGGCTACCAGGTGACCAAATAGACACGTTAAATCTGTACTAACTTTCTGGGAAAACCTTTAAAACTAAAGAGTGGAATTCCCTGCTGGAGTCTGTGTTTCCTGATAGCTATAATCTGGGTGTCTTTAAGTCAAGAGTGAATTGAATAGGTTACTTCTAGTTCTAAGTAAGCGTGCTTTGTAAATTTGTTTGCATGTAGGGGGTAATCTCTGAAACATTTTTATTTTATCTATACTAATATTATAAAGCTGAAGAGTTTGTTTGTTTGTTTGCTTGAACGCGCTAATCTCAGGAACTACGGTTCTGATTTGAAAAATTCTTTCAGTGTTAGATAGCCCATTTATCGAGGAAGGCTATAGGCTATATATCATCACGCTATGACCAATAGGAGCGGAGCACTAATGAAGAATGTTTCGAAATCGGGGGATTTTTTTTTCCACGCGGACGAAGTCGTGGGCGGAAGCTAGTTGATGATATTTAGGCTCGCGTTTGACGATGATCTCACCTGATGGTAATTTAAGCGATGATGTGGTCGAAGATGAAGAACGGTTACCTAGAAGTAACCTATTCACTTTTGACTTTAAAAATTCCAAGGTTATAGCTATCAGGAAATACAGACTTCGGCTGCGATACCACCCAGAAATAAAAATGAAATTATCGAATTGTAAAAATTATTCATCGGTAGTAAGGCGCATTATTTGTGGGTGCTGCAGGCTTGAAGAGTCGTTACCCGTGATCCCGGTGGGTCGACTCACTACTAGATCCCATTCACCTTTTTTCAGACGGATTCCTGGAATTTAGATTGTATCGATATAAAATGAAAACCATCTGATACATAGAATAGATGTTTATTTTGCAAATATGGGTAATATATTTTATACAAGTTATAGGTATACATCAGCTCAGCCATATTTCGCCATTCGGCATGCAAACATTATTAATTTTATCACGTTATTAGTAGTTACATTCACAAAAGTATTATATACTAGGTATTCGGCAATTTATCCCTAAAAACTCAGTTACACTTCACTATGTCTTCTCTGATATGTAATAGTTTTCGCAGTCTACTCTTAAACTACACCGTGTTTACATCATCATAGCTCTCATCTTTGGGATGGATCTGCCAAGTACCAACTGGATGCACTTGAGTCAATCGAGAAATGGGCCAATAGACTCATTGGCAACGATGCACTGGCCGAGTCAAAGCTCCAGAGCCTTGAACATCGACGAAGAGTTATTAGTCTATTGGTTTTCTATTGGTTACATTTGGGAGAGTGTGCAATGAAATTACAGAACTTAATTCCGCCAAGCCCGTTCTATCATCGGACTACAAGACAAACGGCGATGCGCCATCGTTATATGGTGGATATCCCATACATACGCACAAATTTTTTTGGGAATAGTTTCATTGTGCGTACGGCTAAGGAGTGGAATTCCCTGCCGGAGTCTGTGTATCCCGATAGCTATAAGCTAGTCTTTAAGTCAAGAGGGAATAGGTTACTTTTAAGTAAGCGTGCTCCATCTTCGACCACATCATCACTTACGATCAGGTGAGATGGTGGTCAAACGCGAAACTATTATGAATTAAAAAAAAAAATCGGTTGTCTGTAAAGTCGGTTTACTGACGATGGTTGAACGTGACAACGTCATAAGAAAATACTGATGGAATGGTTGCATTTTTCAAAAGAAAATTTTAATTTTACATCACTATTACTGCACTTCTCATGACAATGGAAGAATCCCTACACATTGACGTCATCTCTTAGCGTTTTATGATAGCCTAGTACTTGACTCGTTGAGTCATACATAAATGTCAAAGAATCCCTACACAGTGACGTCATCTCTTACCGTTTTATGATAGCCTAGTACTTGACTCGTTGAGTCATACATAAATGTCAACTTGTAGATCCAATTTGATTTGCTTTGGAACGCCTCAGAGCGATGGAACGCCTCACAGCGATGGAACGCCTCAGAGCGAGGTAACGCCGCATGAGTCATGTGTTTTCGTGCGTGCAGCCAGCTTCATCGAATTATAAGACGTTGTCACGTCAAAAAAAATCATAAGAAAATAAAATAATTCAACTAACTTTTCCCTTTCAGCATCGGCTCCAATAGCGAGTCCCTATCGCGTTCGGCGTCCGAGTCTTCCGTAAGCACTGGCACAGGCACGGCTGGGCCAGGAGCCCGTGCCGCCGGCGGCTCGCCCGAGTCGGGACTTGGCGGCGAACTCGCCACCGTACACCACGACCACGCTAACGGCGACCACGACCACGAACATGACGATAATGACCACGATAATGACCATGAGTCTGACTTTGACTACTATTATTGTGAGCCCGATCTGCAGCCGGTGGGCTACTGTAAGGCGTTATATGCTTTTGAGGGTGAGTTGCGATTTTTTTGTAGTGTTTTTCTTAAGGTTAATGTAATTGTGAGGTGAAACTAAATTCAATACAAATCAGTTCTTAAAAACTGCTTTTAGAGCGTCCAAAAGACTGCTTTGGAACGTCAAATAAACATAGCATCAAAACATTGTAGACCACACTTCGTACTGTGAATTAAGGGCTCGACGATGTCGCTTTGATTTCAAATCAATCTTCTTACAGCCTCCTATTGCACCAAAGTCACAAAGTCTACCAATCTGTGCCTTAACATGTAAAGAAAGAACAACATTTATTGTATAAAAAAAGCTAAGAAAAAAGACCGTGCATGCCTCACGGAGTCAGGGCTACGCCAAAAAAGGTTCATTTCAGCATTCCTGTCGATTAATCCAAAAAAAAAAATAATATTTATTATATTGTGGTTGTTTCAGGAATCGGCAGCGGTTCCACAATGAAGATGGAGTTCGGCGAGCGGCTGCTGGTGCTGGAGACGGACGCGGGCGACGGCTGGACGCGCGTGCGGCGCCAGCACACGCGCGAGGAGGGCTTCGTGCCCACCACATACATCGCCACCACGCTTTACGCAGACGCCAACGCGCACTAGCTGGTGAATATCACTTGTTATATACAACATTATAATTTGACAAGAAAAGAGTGGAGTTCGTTATTGCTACTGCGGAACATGATGTCCTGGGTCTAATTCAACGGTCGGGCAGTATTATTCGCGCGAGGAGGGCTTCGTGCCCACCGCATACATCGCCACCACGCTTTACGCAGACGCCAACGCGCACTAGCTGGTGAATATCACTTGTTATATACAACATTATAATTTGACAAGAAAAGAGTGGAGTTCGTTATTGTTACTGCGGAACATGATGTCCTGGGTCTAATTCAACGGTCGGGCAGTATTATTCGCGCGAGGAGGGCTTCGTGCCCACCGCATACATCGCCACCACGCTTTACGCAGACGCCAACGCGCACTAGCTGGTGAATATCACTTGTTATATACAACATTATAATTTGACAAGAAAAGAGTGGAGTTCGTTATTGCTACTGCGGAACATGATGTCCTGGGTCTAATTCAACGGTCGGGCAGTATTATTCGCGCGAGGAGGGCTTCGTGCCCACCGCATACATCGCCACCACGCTTTACGCAGACGCCAACGCGCACTAGCTGGTGAATATCACTTGTTATATACAAAATTATAATTTGGAGAAATAAGAAAAGAGTGGAGTTCGTTATTGCTACTGCGGAACATGATGTCCTGGGTCTAATTCAAGGGTCGGGCAGTATTATTCGCGCGAGGAGGGCTTCGTGCCCACCGCATACATCGCCACCACGCTTTACGCAGACGCCAACGCGCACTAGCTGGTGAATATCACTTGTTATATACAAAATTATAATTTGAAGAAATAACAAGAAAAGAGTGGAGTTCGTTATTGCTACTGCGGAACATGATGTCCTGGGTCTAATTCACGGGTCGGGCAGTATTATTCGCGCGAGGAGGGCTTCGTGCCCACCACATACATCGCCACCACGCTTTACGCAGACGCCAACGCGCACTAGCTGGTGAATATCACTTGTTATATACAAAATTATAATTTGAAGAAATAAGAAAAGAGTGGAGTTCGTTATTGCTACTGCGGAACATGATGTCCTGGGTCTAATTCAAGGGTCGGGCAGTATTATTCGCGCGAGGAGGGCTTCGTGCCCACCACATACATCGCCACCACGCTTTACGCAGACGCCAACGCGCACTAGCTGGTGAATATCACTTGTTGTAAACAAAATCATAATTTGAAGAAAGAACAAGAAAAGAGTGGAGTTCGTTATTCCTACTGCGGAACATGATGTCCTGGGTCCAATTCAAGGGTCGGGCAGTATTATTCGCCCGAGGAGGGCTTCGTGCCCACCGCATACATCGCCACCACGCTTTACGCAGACGCCAACGCGCATTAGCTGGTGAATATCACTTGTTATATACAAAATCATAATTTGAAGAAATAACAAAAAAAAGAGGAGTTCGTTATTGCTACTGCGGAACATGATGTCCTGGGTCTAATTCAAGGGTCTGGCAGTATTATTCGCGCGAGGAGGGCTTCGTGCCCACCGCATACATCGCCACCACGCTTTACGCAGACGCCAACGCACACTAGCTGGTGAATATCACTTGTTATAAACAAAATTATAATTTGACAAGAAAAGAGTGGAGTTCGTTATTGCTACTGCGGAACATGATGTCCTGGGTCTAATTCAAGGGTCGGGCAGTATTATTCGCGCGAGGAGGGCTTCGTGCCCACCGCATACATCGCCATCACGCTTTACGTAGACGCCAACGCGCATTAGCTGATGAATATCACTTGTTATATACAAAATTATAATTTGACAAGAAAAGAGTGGAGTTCGTTATTGCTACTGCGGAACATGATGTCCTGGGTCTAATTCAAGGGTCGGGCAGTATTATTCGCGCGAGGAGGGCTTCGTGCCCACCGCATACATCGCCACCACGCTTTACGCAGACGCCAACGCGCACTAGCTGGTGAAGATCACTTGTTATATACAAAATCATAATTTGAAGAAAGAACAAGAAAAGAGTGGAGTTCGTTATTGCTACTGCGGAACATGATATCCTGGGTCTAATTCAAGGGTCGGGCAGTATTATTCGCGCGAGGAGGGCTTCGTGCCCACCGCATACATCGCCACCACGCTTTACGCAGACGCCAACGTGCACTAGCTGGTGAATATCACTTGTTATATACAAAATTATAATTTGAAGGAATAAGAAAAGAGTGGAGTTCGTTATTGCCACTGCGGAACATGATATCCTGGGTCTAATTCAAGGGTCGGGCAGTATTATTCGCGCGAGGAGGGCTTCGTGCCCACCGCATACATCGCCACCACGCTTTACGCAGACGCCAACGTGCACTAGCTGGTGAATATCACTTGTTATATACAAAATTATAATTTGACAAGAAAAGAGTGGAGTTCGTTATTGCTACTGCGGAACATGATGTCCTGGGTCTAATTCAAGGGTCGGGCAGTATTATTCGCGCGAGGAGGGCTTCGTGCCCACCGCATACATCGCCACCACGCTTTACGCAGACGCCAACGCGCACTAGCCGGTGAATATCACTTGTTATATACAAAATTATAATTTGACAAGAAAAGAGTGGAGTTCGTTATTGCTACTGCGGAACATGATGTCCTGGGTCTAATTCAAGGGTCGGGCAGTATTATTCGCGCGAGGAGGGCTTCGTGCCCACCGCATACATCGCCACCACGCTTTACGCAGACGCCAACGCGCACTAGCTGGTGAATATCACTTGTTATATACAAAATTATAATTTGAAGAAATAAGAAAAGAGTGGAGTTCGTTATTGCTACTGCGGAACATGATGTCCTGGGTCTAATTCACGGGTCGGGCAGTATTATTCGCGCGAGGAGGGCTTCGTGCCCACCACATACATCGCCACCACACTTTACGCAGACGCCAACGCGCACTAGCTGGTGAATATCACTTGTTATATACAAAATTATAATTTGAAGAAATAAGAAAAGAGTGGAGTTCGTTATTGCTACTGCGGAACATGATGTCCTGGGTCTAATTCACGGGTCGGGCAGTATTATTCGCGCGAGGAGGGCTTCGTGACCACCACATACATCGCCACCACGCTTTACGCAGACGCCAACGCGCACTAGCTGGTGAATATCACTTGTTATATACACAATTATAATTTGAAGAAATAAGAAAAGAGTGGAGTTCGTTATTGCTACTGCGGAACATGATGTCCTGGGTCTAATTCACGGGTCGGGCAGTATTATTCGCGCGAGGAGGGCTTCGTGCCCACCACATACATCGCCACCACGCTTTATGCAGACGCCAACGCGCACTAGCTGGTGAATATCACTTGTTATATACAAAATTATAATTTGAAGAAATAAGAAAAGAGTGGACTTCGTTATTGCTACTGCGGAACATGATGTCCTGGGTCTAATTCACGGGTAGGGCAGTATTATTCGCGCGAGGAGGGCTTCGTGCCCACCGCATACATCGCCACCACGCTTTACGCAGACGCCAACGCGCACTAGCTGGTGAATATCACTTGTTATATACAAAATTATAATTTGAAGAAATAAGAAAAGAGTGGAGTTCATTATTGCTACTGCGGAACATGATGTCCTGGGTCTAATTCACGGGTCGGGCAGTATTATTCGCGCGAGGAGGGCTTCGTGCCCACCGCATACATCGCCACCACGCTTTACGCAGACGCCAACGCGCACTAGCTGGTGAATATCACTTGTTATATACAAAATTATAATTTGAAGAAATAAGAAAAGAGTGGACTTCGTTATTGCTACTGCGGAACATGATGTCCTGGGTCTAATTCACGGGTAGGGCAGTATTATTCGCGCGAGGAGGGCTTCGTGCCCACCGCATACATCGCCACTCCGCTTTACGCAAACGCCAACGCGCACTAGCTGGTGATTATCACTTGTACACTTATTATAATTATACAAACTTTGTCACATGCCACTCAGAAATTTAAGTGAGGTAGGGACTCGATCATCAAGTGTTCGTTGTTGCTACTGCGGAACATGAGGGCGGGAATGTTCTAATGAGATATCGCGGCCTCAGAACTTAAGGGCAGCTGAAGGAACAGGGTGGGTTTTTAGTCAGTAGAAGTCTGACACTCCCTTCCGCTTAACCCAGAGCGGGAGAGGTCATTCGATGATTTTCCCACCCAACAGAAAAAATAGGTCTGATTTTTGGGTTTTGTGCCCAATTGATATCATAATTCCCATCCCACTATTTGGGGTTAAATTATTTCGGACTATCCTTAGTAATATAAGGGCACAACTCACAAAAGTAGATTTTTGAGAAATCGCGTTTCAAGATTCTGGATTCCTACATTACAGATATTTTTTCATATAACACGCTTATTATTTAAGTTAGCCAACCGGTATAGTTAGTATAGGTATAGTTAACCGGTTAGTTAACCGGTAGCGAATTTCATTTTGTGGTCTTAGCATTTAAAACCCCAATTTGCAAAAATTTTGACTTGATTCCTTATAGGTATTACTGAGGGTGCGATATATGTAGTTGGTTCACGTTAAGAAAATAGTGACGTCATCAGGGCAACTTCAGAGTAAGGTGTTTTCACAATGAAGTAAAAGTTCAAAATTAAATTTATATTTCAAGAGATTAATAGACAAAAATCAAATTATTTGTCTTAAATTAGTATATTTTAATCAGTGTCAATAGAATCTTCATTTGTATTTATTATGAAAGAATTTTGTTCTGCATTCTCTAAGACGTCATTCAATTTTCACATAAGATTTTCTTCTTGTATCACGTGGTTGCAGCATTTCTTCCATCAATTAGCATATATTAAAGTTGTATACATATACTTGTCATTGTATACAGTTACATAATTTAAAATAATACCTTTTTTTGGAGCACATTGATGCCCCCCCCACTTTTTATCTGACTCTTAAAATTAAGTAATTTGTTTTGGAAAGTGCCATTATTGTACCTTTTCCCTTTATGTTATTATTATTTATTTCAAAATTTACATTATATTTGAAATTATTTATTTTTCATTAATTCAATATATTAATTCTGTGTAAAATAGTTTTGTGTTACGTTGTGTGTGTTAATTAAATTTTAGATACTAACATTACTTCTAAGTGCATCTACTAACAAACTTATGAATATTTTTTGTCAGAAAAATAAATAAAGTAATTGCATCACAAAATATTTTTTTACATCACTCATCTTGAATGTTGAGTTATTGGCACCAATATAATTTTTAATTTGGACCCACACCAATTCAATAGGATTGAATTAAATTTAATTATTTTATGTAGATAACGCATATAAGACAACCGTTTCGCTAAAAGATCTGCAGTCAACTGGTCACTGTGAACTTAGCTTTCTAATTTGTTGCGCCCTTATTGGTCGAGAGGCGGCGAATAACGATGACGTCACTATTTTCTTAACGTGAACCAACTATACAACTCTGCTTAATTGTTGCGGGATAACATGAGTGGTTTTATGGAATCCGATCATTTAGAAAATACAGAGATATATATGATAAAGGAAATAGTAGAAGCTCATAGATTGCATCAATACGCGCCGTGGTTTTAAGTGTGTCGGTGGTACGCGCGTGTCCAGTATTTTTCATGCCTGTGCAAAGACTTATCATGGCATGTCAAACCACTGCTACGGTTTCACGGGGCTTATTTTATACGTAATACTTATGTACGAATTTGTTTAATGGCGATCTGAGTGTTGGGAGTTTGGACGTTGGTTGACATGTGGATTTAAGTTCTTAAACTAACATTTTCCGATCTGTTTGTTTCAGAAGTAGCGGCCGACACGCTCGCTGCGCCAGAGGGCGCTCGCACTTCGCACGCGCTACCTTGAAATGTTTTGTGGCCTATATAGTAACAAGTATTTTTGCTATAATTTATCGTATCGAAAATGTTCGCATTATTTTTTTATCGTGTTCTTTCTATTCCGATTGTTATCCTGGCGTAGGCCACCATTGAACAAGAACGGAAACATTCCATGATCTTATTTATTGTATATTGTTGGTTATATGGCGTACATATTTTCATGTATGAAGTATACCGTAATAGCGTAATGTTAATGTAATGTGGTGTAACTCATCTAGATCTTCATTGTGCCAGCTGTTTACGTAATAAGTTTATATTTCGTACTTATGATAGTTGTAATCTTGCTTTTATGTTATTTGCCATTGAGTATTTGAAATTATAGCAAAAATAGATAAAGTTTAGGTGTTATGAAATGTGTAAAATATGTAAACTTAGACTTAACTTCAAATGCTATTGACATATTATAATGATTTATGAATAACATGTAATATGGATTCCTGTGTCAACTATCACATGCGATGTATTGTATAATACTTACTTTAATTGAATTTTATATAGATTAATATCTAATAAAGCTAGCTAAAAGTCACGAATAGCCGATGTTATTTTCTGAATATACGCTGTTTGCGGGAACGTATATATAGTTCATGTATTTATATTTAGGTGAGATGATGTATGAGAGTGAAGCATACAATTTTTCTACAAATATAAAATTATGCGACAGTCAAAAACATGTTTGATTTATTTTAGAACGAATCCCATACAGCACACGAGTACAAAGACGAATACACCATAAAACCGAGGTCACTGGCCTTGTTGTGACGAACTAATACATTGTATGTTTTTTTACAGTAATTAGATCCCAATAAATAAAGATCGAGCACAAGAAAACATAAATGCAGTTGGACGAACTTCCCTTGACTTCGAACTTCGAATAACGAAATTTTGTTAATATATCCTTTAATATAGAGCAATTTTCGGAATACTTTTATCAAAAGCAGTTAAGGGCCTATACTACCTCAAATGACTTAGCATGATCCTCCGTTATGTCGAAAATACTGCAGCAATAATTTTGAAATAAATATATGGTAAAGTTAAGGATTAATTTTAGGTACTATGTTTGACAAAAACACGATTCCATAAAATATTCTTGATAGAAAAAAATCCAAAGTTACCTCCAAACTGAACAATAAACCGCTGGTATTCAAAAATAACTTCAAATTACATAATGAAACTTTGCATATTAATTGAACTAACTATAAAGCAGGTCTTAAGTTATTTACTTTTTTTTAATTACCATTATTTTCACCGTAAAAAGAAATAAACTAAATTATCGGTGTCTTGGAGTCTTCCCTGCCACCCTGTCTCGCTTGCTCGCGTGACCGCGGCCAGTAGTGTGCGAGCGAGACAAAGAGTGAGAAGCGCTAAGGTAGTATAGGCCCTTTTAAGGTAAATGGAAATGTAACTGACAGACCATTTTGACATTTATGTAATACTAGCTTCTACCCGCGACTTCGTACGCGTGGGAAGGTTTACCCGCGCAAATCTCGATCCCGTGGGAATTTAGGGATAAAAAGTATGTGATATTCCAGGCTGCCAACTATCTACTTACCAAATTTCATTCAAATCCGTTCAGTAGTTTTTGCGTGAAAGAGTAACAAACATCCATCCATCCTCACAAACTTTCGCATTTATAATATTATAGTAAGAATATTAGTAAGAAGTAAGATTATTTTGTAGGGATACTTATCATATTCCTAAAAAATGGTTTGGTTAGAGGGAGGAGGGCTGTCATGACTCTAAAATCACTTTAAAATACCTGCAAATAGACCTTAGCATCGAAATATGGTTCGGCCCATCACCAAGTAAAATTATTCGGTTTACCTGTTTCTGGATGTACCATAAGGAAAACCGATTTTCCAGATTTTATTTCACAAATTCGGAAAGAAAGGACTAATTTATACGGAATACATTTAGTGAAATTAAAAATTTGGTCATGGACGACCAGGCTTGGGCTCAACCACAGAAATAAAAAATATAGGAGAAGTGGTAAGGGGGCGTATCGGTGTCCGCGTGACATGGCCACAGGGCTCATGTCACAGGCAAGTGGCCGTCTCCGCGAACTAGTGCGCTTTCGACGGCGATCGTGATAACATATATGAATGCCGAGTTGTTCTGTGGTATTTTGTAAAAACCGAAGCCAAAATCAAAACTATGTGAATCATGGAATCACTTACCATATGTAAGTACAAGTATTTTACAATATTTGTCTTTAAAATCATGAAAAACAATAAATCGTAAAATATTTCTTGGTTTTACTATGTTATTTTTGTTTACAAATATCAGAACGACTGTACTACTTTTGCTATAAATACATTGCTCCTTAACCACTACCTGAGTTCGTCACTAAGTAACTGGACAAGCAATGTAAAAATAACATACGAAACTGTATTACGCGGATTCATCGCGTAGTGAGGCCGCCACTTCTTGCGACGAATTAGTGATGTGCTTGTGCAGATCCACTAACGTAGGCTATCGACAGCAATGTCGATTGACGAATGAAATATTGCTATTATAGTTTATGGGTTTTTCAACCGACGACAAAAAAAGGAGGAGGTTATCAATTCGACGCGTATATTATTATTATTATTTTATGTATGATCACCGATTACTCGGAGACGGCTGAACCGATTTGAAAAAATCTTTTTTTGTTTGAAAGGGTATACTTTGAAATTGGTCCCATTGTCACCAAATCAGGATCTGATGATGGGATCCTGGAGAAATCGAGGGAACTCTTCAAATATTATAGGCACACCTATAGTGATTTGAGTATTTTTATAGTAACTTATGTAGTTGCATTCGAAAAGCACCATTTGTGAAGTAGACCTGATGATGAAGACCACCGATGCAAAACAAGATGGCGTGTTGTTGGTGATTTGTTGTGATCTTATTACTAGCGTTTATTCAGCGAAAAATGAACAAATCTATTAAAAGTGGAGTACGGGAGATGTTGTTTCGTATGATGTCTAAATATCAAGAAAAACAACAGGAGAATGACGCCGAATTCAAACAAAAACAAGATTGTTTATGTGTGGTGTTCGATTTCATAGTTAGTATGACGCTACTAAGTTGATACTTTGTCGTAATTCACAATTTATATTTATCGAGGAAAAATATTTATCTATTTTGATTCACATTAATTTTATAGAATGTTAAACATTATGGTTATTTAACATACAATTAAATGTTGCATGGTTTTTAACATTTTTTTTTCTTTTATAGAAAATCTGGTGGATGTAGCAGGGGTTGATGAGATAGTGAAACCTATTGAAAAGCTTACGGATTTAGAGCAGAAAGATAGGATAAGAACCCAGAACCAGTACTTGGATAAAATAGCTTCAATCACTGGTAAGTTTTTACTAGGAGTACATAACTTTTATAAAGATGTAATTGAATTCATGATTTGAAAACCTAATCATTTTGTTTTACCATTCTTTACAGAAGTGAGCGTTACTATATTAATAAGAATTAAAAAGGAAGGTGCGCGTAAAGGCCATATAAACCCACAGTGTCCGACATAGATAGTTTCGACATAGATGCTATTCGTAACAAAATTAACGAATTTTATATCGTTAGAAAACAAGTTTAAAATGAAACACACCAGAGCCAGTATATAAAGCTGATGAAATTCTGAAGCAGAATGCGAGGCATTGCGAGTTCCCCCCTACCACTGTGATCTAAATGCCATTGAGTTAGTATGGAGTTTGGCTAAATGTAAAGTGGCAAGTAAAAATATTGCTCTGCCTGCAGTGGAGTTACAGAAATTTATAAAAGAGTCGTTTGAAAATATAACTCCCGAGGAGTGAAAGAAAATGACTGATCATGTCATCCATGTTGAAAATAAACATAAAGAAAGGGACTGAATTACAGAAAATAATTTAGAAAGTTTTATAATTAACGTAGGAAACAATGACTCCAGTGACTCTAATGAAACTTTCCACATGGAAGTCTTAAATTCAGATTTTGACTATAGTGAATAAATCAGAACTATTTTAGAATACTGTTGTTTTTTTTTAAATCGAATTAAGACACAATATCTAAACTATTACCTACCTAAAATATCTCTTGTATTTTTATTCGGATGAAATAAAGTACATAATTCTAAAGTATCAAATAAGGTTATTCCAGGTATTTCATAGTAGTTTTGGGGCTGCTATGCTGATATTTTTTAAATTTGCCGCGCTTTTTCAGTCTCTACTTTCGTTTGCCAGACTCTAAATTAAAAATCGACCAACTAAAAATTTCGGAAGTCGGTGCCAAAACCGAAAATACAATACTTAAGACACCGACTGCCGAAATTAAAGTTATTTTTCACTTTGCAGTGTATTTTGGGAGTCTGTTTAATTTTTTGGTAAAAAGTTTTTTATAACATACGGAAACCTCTAAGAAAATATGTTTAACTTTTATTTTACATGAGATGACAGAAATAAAAATACATTGAAATGTCAAGTGTACAAAAATATAAAAAAAAAATAAACAATTTATTTTACGCCCGCAGCATGCGTAAGGAGTTCCGACGTCGCCGTCGCTACAATAGTTTATTTTTCAATCTGTCAACCGTTTTAGCCCGGTTGGAAGATCGATGTAAATAATGTTTTTTTTTTACTTATTTTGATTTTTTTACAGAGTAGTAGAGAAATGCGTAACCAATATTTGTAAAGTAAGTTACTTTAATTTTAAGTTAATAATCAGTTGTGTTTTTCGGTTTAGAATTATCGTATTGTTAGACTCGTTTAAAGAAAACTCCGTGCGTCTCATGTATTACTTTTATTCATACATTTATAACTTTTTCTATATTTCAACAGTACAGTAAAATATTCCAATACTTAGATAAATACTACACTCTTCGCTGGTTACAACAAGAATGCCGAGTCAGCCTCACGTATAGCCTTTTATACCTTCTGTCATTACGCCTTCTACCGCGTTTTACGAGAATAATCATTTAACAACTACCCTCAACTAACAATAATTGAATCGAGTTTAACAAAATATACTTCCATTTTAAATTAAACCTAACACTCGTCCATCCTGACAGCGTGTATGCCCTCATACACGTATCTTGTGATAACCTAACACTCGGCTGACTAGACATTCTTTACAATTTATCAAAATTTTACGATTAACAACATTAATCAATCCTCATATCCATTACATCTAAAATCTAGTATGAGCAAACCAAATCTGTTCTCACATAAGACAAGGACGTGTGAGCTAACCTGTTCTCACAAAAGATAGTTTCAAACCAATGAGTATCAATACAAAATCAAACCATTATCCATTTTTCAATATAGAAGGAGAAAACTTATTCTCACTAAAGATTTACTAAGCCATTCATTGCTCATTTTTATTACATCTAAAATTTAGTACGAGCAAACCTGGTCTCGCTATAGTAGTAATTAATTAGAGTGAGCAAATCTGTTCCCACATAAAACGAGTTATTTGTGAGCTAACCTGTTCTCTCTAAAGCTTTACTGATCAAATCAGTCCTCATGTACATTACATCTAAAATCTAGCAAGAGGAAA
Source organism: Tholera decimalis (assembly GCA_943138885.2). Lineage (NCBI taxonomy): Eukaryota > Metazoa > Arthropoda > Insecta > Lepidoptera > Noctuidae > Tholera > Tholera decimalis. The sequence continues at coordinate 35,654,916 of OW964549.2, read as the reverse complement.
CCTGATCTCAAAATATTGGTAATTAACTCTGGTGAGCAAAACTATTTCCACAACATGAGAGTGTGTGGGCTATTCTTACAGATAATATAGATATAGAGTGAGCAAATCCATTCTCATTAAAAAATTACACAGCAAATCAGTTTTCATATCAAAACATTTAATAAATAGTACGAGCAAACGTGGTCTCGAAATATTAGTTATTAACTAACCTAGTGAGCAAATCTGATCCAAATCGATCGAATGATCGATGAATGAAATCTATGAGCTAGCCTGTTCTCACAAAAGTTTACAATCAGTCGGCAAGTTTATTACAATTGTTCATAAAACCATTTATCGATATAGAGTAAGCTAACCTGTTCTCACTAAAGATTTACTAAAATAAAACTTACAATCTTATAACCCAGTGATATATAGTTATATGGTAGTGAGCAAATATGTTCTCACTCAAGGAAAATAATGCAGTAATTACAAATTCAACGTTATAGCTTACTTCAACAATTTTACTTAAACAGTAACTTTGTAGTACATATCACTTGCTCGTATAATCCAAACAAAAGACATCATCATCTTAATAATTGCAACCAAATACAGTTACAGAACACATCTATATTACTTTTACATTACAGAAGTTTTATCATAAAAATTGTTCTAACAACAAAAACTTCAAAATTACTTTAACCTTATACACATTAGTCTTACTCAAATATGATATAATATGTAGATACTGATCCATAATCCGGCCCTTCAATGTACTTATATATATAAAATATGGTTTAACCGAAATACATACTATATTGAAGTTTAAAAGGCTCGAGGTTGAGCCGCTCAGATTATTATATTGTACAAGAGCCATTAGTAATTCTTACAAATTATAATTTCTTTTATTCTATGTTGTACAAATTGACATTCTTAAGACTTTTTAATTCTTTAGACATGAACAATTGCTTTAATTATAAAGCATATATATATATATTTGTAATGTGTACGTGTGTGTAATTATTATGAATATTTGAAATAATATGTAGGTTGTATAAACATCGGGATAAACATACATTTTTTTTTGACACATGCTTTCGCTTTCTGGACGAGTCCACTCAAATCTGTGTACATCTTTACAAGGCTCACATATGATTCGACCAGTACAGATTGTACGGGCTTCAAAACAGACTAATTTCATTTAATAATGGCTGTCTACTTCATCGCCTATTCTATCGATGTCGCTATCGTCATTAGCTTGCATGGATTAATATTTCATACGGTTTGCAGCTACAGAAGAGCCGCTTTTGTGCTTCATGTTACTGTACGCTGGTATGGATATTATTTTATACCGTTTATTTCCCAATATCCCCTACGCGAAATAAATACAAGAACATACGATAGGAGTAATACTCTTACAGTTATTGTAAAAAGCCATTTGCGTTAGTTTAACTGAATCCCTTCGTTGTATATAATTATGTCATTTTGTGAGCTGGTTTCCTATTTTTGTCCTAATAAATCTTTTGTTATCTGTTCACCATTAACCATGTTATTTTCTAGCAACTCCAACCTTTACCCCGTTTAGTATTGTTTATGCCCCATTGAATTTTCACTACCTGGATATCCAAATTCTTTGCACAATTATTTAAATTTTAGGCGGTTAAACAACCGACTATATTATATTATTAAAAAGTAATCCACATTATTAAGGAGGAATTCGTTATATACCCTTTTTCATAGAACATAGTATACATCTATTTATGTTATAGAAATTAAGTTTGCTAGAAAATACGTGTCTTTCATTAAAACCCGTGGTGATAACCATCCTGACTGATCAGTTAGATACAAGAATTAAATAGTCCTCATGTTATGTCGATGATAATAAACGCTTTAAAAATGTACATTGAAAAAGCTAAAATATTAAATTTTAAATCCCAGAAAAGTAAACATATCCTCCTTAAAATTGCACCTAGAGATCAAATAGTATTACTCTTGATCACAGAGTACTTTCATATATATACTTTTGATGAACATTTCACATATTGATGAAATATATTTAGATCAACCGCGCTAATGGTATATCATTCCTATGTTTGTTCTATTATCCGATATGGTATCATCGTGTGAAATTGTTTGATTTTAGCCTTAAACCGATATGAATATAAATTATATGATAATTTTCATTTCTTTTTATACTGCTTGAAACATATTTTAGTATTCCACCGACACTTGAAATAAATAAATTCAAAATAAAAAGTTGGGTTACGATTAACGTATGCGTGGTGCCGTAAAAAAAAATGTCTATTGGCCAGCTAGTGTTGCTGGTTTAAGAGATTTTCCCCGATTTCAGGAAATACGGACGGTTGTCGGGAATAAATCAGATATTGATAAAATTCGGAATATTTCGGGTATTTTGAACGTATAGATAGAAATAGAAATAATAATAAAATATTGAATGGTTATTAATTTAACCCTAGTAAGTAATATATAATCGTCAGCTAATTGAGGATGGGAAATCTCCCATGCTTGTCTCATTCACTTAGTAAAGCTCACATTCGCATGGTTATTGACTGATTATTTCTGAATTTGAGTTGATCACATATAGGTACATAATAATATAATTTCAATAAATCAAATGGGCACTGTATCTGTATGTATTGACATTAAATAAATGAATATCTAAAAAAATATTTTTAAAAACAAAAACCGGAACCGGGAATTTCTGGCATAGCATTCGGGTATGATAGCTTTTCGTAATTGGCAACACTGGTGTGCTTATACTTCACTTATTTAAAGTTTTATTGCAACGTTCTTTGCTTTGCGATTTTATATGCGTTTTATGGTTTTATTCCAACAACTTTGGCTTGATAACGGACTCTCTTGGTAGACTCGGCTGTGTATAAAGGACTATTTTCGGACTTGATTTCGATAAATTGATTATTTTTGTATCTTCAAGCGTCCGTTAGTAAAAATTGATTTACTATGATTCCATAGAATATTTAGAGTCTATCTAAGTCATTTTCGATTCAAACGATTCTTAGGCGTGACATGTATGGAGCCGGAAAAATGTCCTTTTACTATGGACTGGACTGATTCTTGCAAACCATTATTTAAATCCAATAACCTATTCACAGTTCCTAAAATATTTAGATACTTGAAATAGCCAAATTTGTGAAAAATAATTCTTCACTTTTTGAAGCTAATAAAAATAATAATACGCTGAAAGTTACACAACATCAATTAAAATTGCCTGTACCTAGAATAGAATTATTCAGCTGCGTTTATATGGCCCTGCTTGTTTATAATTCCATACCAAAATTTATTACCGATCTTCCCTACAGAAAATTCTGCAGTTTTTTTTTTAAAGTGGCTCATCTCAGTTTTTATTAAATTAAAAAAAAAAAGGTTCTTGTCCATTACAGAAATATATTGTAAATTTATTATTACTGTATAAAGTCTGGTTGGAAATTTTGGTAGTAATGTTTGGTTTGTTTTTATATTTTGTTTTTACTTCATGTTTTTAAAATATTATTATAAGTATTCAATTAGTTATAGTTAAGATTATATTAGGCACCCTATTATAGTTTAATATTTGCAAGCCAATTTATTGCGAAATGTGTCATTGCGTTAAGTATTATATTATGCTAACATCTTTTGTACCACATTTTAAGCAAATAAATGAATTTTATTTGATTTGTTAAAATTATATAATAAACTTCCGGATGCCATAAATGGAATTGGTGAAATATTATTAATTAACCAACTCAAGCAGATATTACTTCATATATTTAACGATTATTTGAATGAGAATAATGATAATTAAATTATATAGGCATTGGTCTTAATATATATAATTATGATTTATTTTACTTAGACATGATAACGGTTAATATTTCGACTGGTTTTTCTTATTCTATGACACTTATTATTATTTTAATCTATTTAGGTACACGTTTTATGTATTCTAAAATTTAATTTTTGAATTATTGTATTAATTTTATGTTTTGCCGAATCCCACAGGGTCCATAATTGTATCTTAGCTATAAGCGATTATTATTACATCTAAAACGATATTATGGAACGAAAACAAATATATGAATAAGAATCAGATTTCCTATAAGGCATTCCCTTATTAATGTGACGTCACTCCCATCAGTATATAATGACTTCATTGACCTTAACTAGAAATTCTGACTCAACGTCATTTAATTTATTTTATAACTATTGGGTGGGACACAGCTGATCTGTATTCAATATGGAAGATCTGTATCATGTACTACCTATACTATGACCCACAATAAAAGGTTGTATTGATTGATTAACATTATTTTACGAACTTCATCATGTTCAGTTAAAAGAGAGCTATCCGGTAAATTCTTAAATTTATGACTGCGTTCAAATGAATTACCAGAATCCTTATACTCATTAATGAATTGTAATAGTTGATCAGGATTAGAACAGCGCAATGCTAATTTTTATTTCTACAATAGGACTTTTGAACTTGCTTGTACTTCTATATTTTTGTTTTAGAATATATATATACATTATACCATATCTATATTAATTTTATAAAGTAGAAAAGGTTCTTTGTTTGTTTGAACGCGCTAATCTTCGAAAGTACTGGTTGGATTTGGGGTGCAATTTGGTATGGAAGTAGCTTGAAGCTTGATTATCTTATTAACTTAACTTATTTCTCTTTTACCCGACTGCAAGAGAAGGAGGTTATATTTTTAACGTGATAAAGTCCACGAGATAGAAGCCCCGCGCGACTGCTAGTGTATTAGTATATTATTATTATTATATATAGAATGCATTTGTAACCAAAGTGATTATTTTCATTGTGTTGTAGCCTATCAATACTCAGTGAAGAGCGTTGTGGGCTGCAATATTGATTAAACGTTTTGTGTATTTATTCTTTCTGTGTTTTGTATTGTGACTGTTGTGTATTGACAGTGTGACCAGTGTTATTCTTCTTAAATATATAATATATAATAACTACTCACAATAATAATTAAGTTCCATTGATTCATTCAATAGACTTTTACGGTCAAACGTGTTCGTTAATTTTTCTTGCCATTCTCGTCATAAAAATGAAATTATGTTTAAAAACTTTCGTACCAAAGTTTTATCATCCCAGCCATACACTAAGGCACATTCGTTTTTTTTTTAGCCAAATACGAAACCGTTAGTTTCTAGAAGAGGGGGTCACAAAATTTGGGAGAATTTTTTTTTTAGTCTAACTTTTTATTAATGGGATTACTAGGGTTTGATGGCTGAGATGGTAAATTTAATCTATAATTTTCGCAATAACGTTAGTGGAAAAATCAAATGGGCTACGAGTCTACTTACGATCTACATTACATTAAAACTATGACTAGGGGATTCAGAGAAAGAAATGCGTCTGCACCTATAAGCACGCGATCGCCTCTTGCTCTCACGGTACCTTTTCTATGCTCTTCAGGGTCAGTATTCCGACCACGAGTAGCCCGGTTAAGGCCGCGGCTGGGCCCGTTTAATTTACTTCGCACGTAGTCAGATCCAGGATTGTCCTCACGTGGTAGACGAGATTCACTACTTGTTGGAGTTTGCAAGCATCGGCGTTTACGTCTTGCCTCCTGATCGTTATTGTCCGTGATCTGCGAACTCAAACAAAATAACCATATTTGAGAATACTTGTAAGAATGTATAGATTGTTTTTTTTCTTTTTCTAATAAGCGTGGCTGAAAGAATTCTTTTTTTAATAATAATTTAGTAAATGTAGTAAGTCCTTTATCTATCTACGAGTTATATACTGTGGTTCGATTTATATCTGTGTCAATTAGTTTTTTTTTTTTTACACCGTCATAAACTTTCTCACTGCCTGCCAATCCCGACACTATCGGAGAGTAACCCCGACCAAGCACAGGATCTACAGACAATGCTTAACCCTTCCTTATTGAACACAACACCGGAGAGTAGCCCCGGTCAGAAACATTCAACAAGTAAGTCCCTACCTAACGTAGGTATTCTTAAAACAATTATGAAATTAAATCTAATAACCGTCTGCAACCTTACACTGTCAGAGAGTAGCCCCAACCAAGCGCAAGATCCACAGACAATTTTCAATCCTTGCTTATTGAACACAACACCGGAGAGTAGCCCCGGTCAGAAACATTCAATAAGTGAACTTTCCTACCCTAACCTACAATGATCAGTCTTAAAAGAATCAAACAGACATTAAATCAAATCATCGTCTATAGTTCCAACACTATCGGAGAGTCGCCCCGACCAAGTGAAAGATCCACACACAATGCTTAACCATTGCTTATTAAACACAACACCGGAGAGTAGCCCCGGTCAGAAACATTCAACAAGCAGGTCCCTATACAACGTGAAAAAAAAAAATCTTTTTATTATTTCCATTTTCTGATGCAAGCCACCTGTTGCGGCGGCTTAAAGCCTTGGTTTGAAAAACGAATTTTTCTTAGTGGACTGTATCAGGGGCGGTTCTATGATGCAAGTAGGTGCTGGTGGGGTGGGGAAATGAGGATCGTACCTGCCTGGTGAGCTATGGCGGAGACACGGCGGGGGTTCCTTAGCCACGTGGCGGCGGCGCGTCCACGATGTCGTGTACGTACGGACGAGGATCTGCACTTTCCACAACACACAAAGACACGCACTTGCACAGTTTAATAACAATCTTCGTTCTTCGCGGTGAAATATGAGTTCTCTTTGACTTAGGGTTTAATTGCGACCCGCAAGTCTTGATAGCGGATGAGAAAACTGGCGGTTTTTTCTTCATGGCGGCACGCGACAGCGTCCGCGCATCGCGGATCTTCCTCCTCGCTCTCGCTCAGGCATTATAAGGGTTGCAGAAGGGAAAGGGAATGCGGAAGGAAATTTACGTTGCACAGATACTAATATTATTTAGAGTTGCCAATAATTAGGCGTGAAAATATAAGAAATAAATTATGGCGTTAACATTCCCCGCGGCCTTAAAGAGTCACCTTTAAAAGAGATTAATACAATAGAAATTACACTTAAATCTAACTTAAAGAGGGAATGGACTGAATAAGATATTACTGAGTAGGAAGGGGACATAAGCGGACCACAGGTCTCACAAGAATCCCATTAGGAGTGCGTACGGAAACGACTCGCGTGCTACCGTCTTTAGACGTATGCAATTTATCAATAACACCTAGAGGCCAGGATAAAGGAGGCGCATTATCATTAACAATCACTACTACAGTACCTTCCTTAATCATGTCTCCGTCAGGTTTATTCCATTTTAAGCGCGATTGTAAACTATGAAGATACTCGTTTCGCCATCTTTTCCAGTACGACTGGACTAATTTATCCATAAGAGAATGTCTTTGAAGCAGGTTGTCAGACGATAAACCTACTTCCGCGGCCGGCAATGAGTTAAGCGGAACAGTGTGTAAAAAGTGTGAAGGGGTGAGAGCCTTAGGCTCTACCGGATCAGCGCTAAGCACAGTAAGAGGCCTGGAGTTCAACAGGCACTCTATTTGAGAAAGAATTGTAACTAATTCTTCATAAGAGAGGAGTTGTTGACCTATTGTCTTGAAAAGATGAGTCTTTACGACCTTTACCATGGACTCCCAACATCCACCGAAATGCGGTGACGCGGGTGGAATGAATTGCCAATGAATGCGATGCTCAGCGAGCTCCTCTTCAAAGCGCGGGCGGTATTCTTTATTTATGAAAGTATATAAGTCGCGTAAAAACGAATTAGCTCCTCGAAAATTGGTCGCGTTATCCGAATATAAACATTGTACCGGTCCGCGGCGGGATAAAAACCGTTTCAACGCGGCTATGAACGAAACAGTTGTAAGATCTGTAGCTAATTCGATGTGAATAGCGCGAGTGGTCATACAGGTAAAGATACATAAGTAGCCTTTGCGACTCTTCGCACCTCGACTGCGTATGGGCACGTACTGTATAGGGCCAGCGTAATCACACCCTGTATGAGAAAAAGCTTTGAGAGCAACATTTACTCTAGATTTCGGAAGATCGCCCATCATGGGCGGACCATGAGGTCGCGGTTTCCACCTATGGCATGCATTGCACTTGTGAATTCTATGACGAATAATTCGTCTAGCGGACAAGATCCAATACCTATGGCGTAATAACGACATAGTGAGTTCTGGACCTGCATGTAAATATTTTTTATGATAATAGTCTACGAGAATTTCAACTATGCGATCATGTCGGGGCAACACTACAGGATGTTTAGTACTATAGGCCTCAGCCGAATGAGTTAATCGACCTCCGACGCGGATTAAGTCATCACCATCTACGAATGGCTTTAGTTTAATAAGAGCGGGTGAACAAAATTTATTATTTTTTAACTCGGAAAAATCCTTTAAGAAGTGTTTTCGTTGAACATGACGCAACAAAATGGTTTCAGCGAATTCGAGGTCGCTAGCGGAAACGGCGTCAGTTCGACGCGGGAGTTTTTTCATGAAGCGGTATATGAAAACAATAATACGCCGCAACTTGTTCCAAGACGACGTACGTTCTGCGAGTGTGAGTAGAAGCGAATTGTCTGAACTTGAGTCCGCGACTATGGGGTGCGCGTGGACCTTTTCTTCAGGAATGGGTTCCGAATTCAAGTCATTAACCTTATGTATGGGCCATTCGGAAGGATCAAGCTTAGCCCAAGCGGGTCCGTGCAACCATAATGGGTGCTCAATGAATTTGTCAGGTGTTAAACCACGTGACAAACAGTCCGCCGGGTTTTCAGTACCAGCCACATGATAGAAATGCTCCGCGGGGACGTTGTCTATGATGCGAACGACACGATTGGCCACAAACGTGTGCCAACGATGCGGAGAGGAATTTATCCAGCAAAGAGTCACCTTTGAATCGGTGAATGCGTACATAGCGGTAACATTATAACGCGGATTATAAGTGTCATGAACACGGCGAAGAAGCTTAGCGAGGAGCTCGGCACCGCAGAGCTCCAGTCGAGCGATAGTTAATGGTTTAACCGGCGATACCTTCGACTTTGCACAAACCAGCTGAAGGACCACGTCGTCGTTGCGAGTAATATGCGCATAGATGACAGCGCCATAGGCGCTTTCGCTGGCGTCAGAAAATCCAATTAGGCGGAGAATACAGTTTTCAACAATACCTAAATGGCGCGGAATTTTAAAATCATTTAAAAGCGGAAGGGCAGAGCGAAAAGTTTGCCAAATATTTATGATGTGACGCGGGGGGGTGTCATCCCAATCGAGCTTCAGTAACCATAACTCTTTGATAAGCAGTTTAGCGTAGAGAACTACAGGTGCGACAAGACCCATAATGTCCCACAGTCTAGCTACGGCCGATAGTATAGCACGTTTAGTACACGTATCTGGCGGTGCGGAAATAAGAAATTCAAAGCAATCATTTGACCTACACCAGCGCAAGCCGAGGACCTTTTGCTCTACCGACTTGTCGAATTCTAGTTGATCGGTCAATCTATGCGACGCCGGAATACTGTTTAGTACAGTTTGAGAGTTACTAGTCCACTTGACTAACTCGAACTGACCGCCTCTAAAGAGTTTGATCAGTTCGTGGGCAACCTGGATGGCTCGCGATTCGGAGCTTACGCTGCAGACTACGTCATCCATATACAGCGAGTCCATGATGATAGCGCTGGCGCGCGGGAAGAGATGACCATCGTCTTGAACCAACTGTCGAACTGTGCGGATCGCATGGTAGGGACTTGACTTGAGACCAAAACAGACGCGGTTAAACTGATATAGAACCAGAGGATCGTTTGTACTGAAGCGATATAAGATGCGTTGAAAGCGGCGATCACCTTCTCTTACTTTAATCTGTAAGAACATTTGTCGGCAATCAGCCGACAGTGCGAATGCGAACAAGCGAAAATTCAAAATTATGGTAAATAAGTCGCCCTGTAAATTCGGGCCGCTGTGCAAAACATCGTTGAGAGATACTCCAGTACTCGTTTTAGCACTAGCATCTAGCACGGAGCGTAATTTTGTTGTTGTTTTATCTAAACGTACAACTGCGTGATGCGGAATTACATAGTCAGGACAACTACTGTCTGAACTATCAGGAGGAGCAGGCGATAAATATCCTTTATCAATATATTCGCGGATGACGTCATCATACGCAGTACGTAACTCGGGTGCGGATTCTAATTTCCTTTCAAGGCAGAAAAAACGTTTTTTCGCGACATCGAGTGAGTTTCCCAATTGGAACACATCGCTGCGAAAAGGTAAGGCTACAGAGTATCTACCTGTTTCCTCATCGCGTTCCGTGGTCGAATTATAAAAATGCTCGCACTCTAGTTCATCGAGCGATTTGCTCGTTGAAGGAGTGACGGGCGCTTCATCGACCTGCCAGAATTTTTTCAACGACGATTCTAATGAGTCTTTGTCAGGCGGGTGCGAAACATATGAGCAACAAGCTAGTGCAGTCTTGTTACGACGCACAGGCAACACGGGCACAGTGCCCATGATGACGTAACCGAGTACCGTCTGCATGGCGGGCGGCGCGGAGGAGTTGCTGCTAACTACGCGGGGCAGCAGAAGATGCGGGAAAAGCGATGCCCCGATCAGCACATCGATGCGACCGGGTGTGCCGAACGATTCGTCGGCGAGCGGTAAACCATATAAGTAAGGCAAAGCGGAAATATCTACGGGGGCGATAGGTAGATTGTCGGTGATTGCATCGACAACTAACGAATTAACGTTATAAGTAACGTTCGGATTAAAGCGGGAAAAGAAAGTAAACTGTACGGAACCCTTAACGGATTTTTCCGTACCACCGATACCCTTAACGGAAGGCGTATCAGATGAATGCCTAGTTAAACCTAATCGTTTGCAGCATTCTGCGGTAATAAAATTAGTTTGTGAGCCACTATCTAATAGACAACGAATTAAATGTTCCTTATCAAATGCATCTCGAATTATTACAGTAGCGGTTGACAACAAAATAGTAGTATTCGTGTTACCTTGCGGCTTTGATACGCGGGAGTTCGAGTCGTAAAACCTCGACGCAGCAATGGACGCGTTACATTGCGGGGCGCTCTGGGCGGCGGCATCGTGCGCATGTTGCTCGCGTGGAGCCTGTGCGTGCGACAAGGACAGCTGCTCGGGAGCAGCAGTGCTATCTCTAGCGCGAGCCGTGGCGTTTGAATCGGCTTGTGTACGTGCGGTATTATCAATATCGTTCGATAATGCAGTCGCATGCGATTCGCGATTAAAGTGTAAAAGCGTGTGATGTTTATTGTTACAAGTTTTACATCTAGATTCAGACTGACAGGATTTGGCCTTGTGTTTAATACTTAAACAGTTAGTGCATGCTTCGATTTGCTTCACTGATTTGAAACGATCACTTGGCGTCATTTTAGAAAAGGCGGGACATATAAATAAATGTTCATGGACAAAGCCATCACACAAACATTTTGCGGATTTATCAATTACAGTGTAAGATTGCGGTTGTGGAGTTTTAGACGTTTTTTTATTTTTAGAATTGTTATTAGACTGAGTGGAGCTCGAGCTGTCTAAAGCTTTAGTATTTTGTAAAATGCGAGATTGATTTTTAATAAACTGTACTAAATTGTCGAATTTAGGAATTTCGTCCTTCGAATCCATTTCGAAAAGTCGAGCGGTTTCAGAATCGACCTTCTTTATAGCGACATGGAAAAAGATCAAATCTGTCAAATCATTTATTTTAAGATTTTTTAATGCGTTTGCGGCGGAAACAAAATTATCAGAAAAGGATTCGAAATTCTGAATAGATGCGGTATTAAAAGATTTATGTTCAAACATCCGATTAAGGTAACCAGAAGCCAAAATACGTTTGTCTTCGTATTTGTTTACGAGTGAATTAAAAATTTATTGGTAATTATCGCCATTAGGGCAAACTCCTGAGAACGCGGTTTGAGCCTTAGCTGTCAATTTCCCCATCAAATAATATAGTTTTTCCGAATCAGTCAATGTATTATTTTCGTGTACCGTGCTTTTAAAATTAGCGTAGAATAGGGGCCAGTTACGAATATCGCCATCGAATGACATAATTTCAATGGGAGGCAAGCGAACTGTTTGCTTAATGACACCACTACCATTAGAAGTATGAGCTGATTTTGAGTAATTCGAATGATTATATTTAATTCGGCAATATAATTCCTCAAAACTAATCCACGACTGTTCATCAATCGTATTTTTAGGGTTTTGTTTTAGAAGAAGCGAATTATGTTTATTAAATGCCTCGAGGAACTCGGTACGCATCGCATCGATATTGACACACGCACACATAAACTTTTCTAGCGGTTCCATACCGGACTTCATTTTTTCCATTAAATCGTAAATGATCTGCATGCGGGCAAAAATCATATTACGACATGACAGTGCTATTTGAATGGCGGATTCTATCGGATCATCCGATTCAATGGTTACTTTTTTAGACATTTTCGATATTTTTGTAGGTGTTTATAATACTTAGCTAAAATAAATCGCAACGATCTGCGCGCGGTGTGGTATTGGTAAGTACCTACGGTTGTCGTAAACGAAAGATGGCGAAGCGGGCGAGCGGTAGGTAGGTTATATTTTCCTATGTACCTACATAAATTAAATATTATGTTGAGCGGGATGCGATATACCTTTGAATGTACGCAAGGACGACGTAGGTAGGTATTGTAATAAATGAAAGCGGTTTATTATATGAGTTTAAGGAACGAAGATTGAAATGAAATATAATTGCGGGATGATGATATACGGATAGAATAATTATATCCGTTATCGAAAGAGTTATAGAAAAAAGGTATCCGTGATCGTAGGATCAAAAATGTTGCGGCGGCTTAAAGCCTTGGTTTGAAAAACGAATTTTTCTTAGTGGACTGTATCAGGGGCGGTTCTATGATGCAAGTAGGTGCTGGTGGTGTGGGGAAATGAGGATCGTACCTGCCTGGTGAGCTATGGCGGAGACACGGCGGGGGTTCCTTAGCCACGTGGCGGCGGCGCGTCCACGATGTCGTGTACGTACGGACGAGGATCTGCACTTTCCACAACACACAAAGACACGCACTTGCACAGTTTAATAACAATCTTCGTTCTTCGCGGTGAAATATGAGTTCTCTTTGACTTAGGGTTTAATTGCGACCCGCAAGTCTTGATAGCGGATGAGAAAACTGGCGGTTTTTTCTTCATGGCGGCACGCGACAGCGTCCGCGCATCGCGGATCTTCCTCCTCGCTCTCGCTCAGGCATTATAAGGGTTGCAGAAGGGAAAGGGAATGCGGAAGGAAATTTACGTTGCACAGATACTAATATTATTTAGAGTTGCCAATAATTAGGCGTGAAAATATAAGAAATAAATTATGGCGTTAACACCACCCAAGAAAACTATTAAAACTAACAAAGCTCGTGCTATTGCAGTTCTAATTATTCCGCTAGCAATTTGCACCAGAAAAGCAAACAGCCTGTTTATTTAATTTTCATGCACAAATTTTAACGAAATAAAATGATTATAGACGTGTACTTACGTGAAACGCAGTTTCATCCCACTTCTGAATTGTTAGACTCGTTTAAAGAAAACTCCGTGCGTCTCATGTATTACTTTTATTCATACATTTATAACTTTTTCTATATTTCAACAGTACAGTAAAATATTCCAATACTTAGATAAATACTACACTCTTCGCTGGTTACAACAAGAATGCCGAGTCAGCCTCACGTATAGCCTTTTATACCTTCTGTCATTACGCCTTCTACCGCGTTTTACGAGAATAATCATTTAACAACTACCCTGAACTAACAATAATTGAATCGAGTTTAACAAAATATACTTCCATTTTAAATTAAACCTAACAGTATGTTATGCCTTATCCTATGTTGCTGTTTCTTTATTTTTTTATGGTTTTTGTATTTTACTTCCGTTGAAGCTTCGAATGCGTTATAATAATCGGCATGGTTCAGATAATATATTTGTGAATTTAGCTTAAAATAAGTCAATATAGGTATTCATGCTATTTATTTGTTATGCATGGATGTGTGTTTGTTTTCATATATTTAACAATTTCTCTACTAACTGGGATTTTTCTTATAACAAAAACCTATTATAACCTACTAAACTATTACCTGCGGGGTAATTGCGTAACACACTTACAGTAGGAATCGGTTTCATTATGCTAAATCAACAACACTCACTGTGGTATTTACGTTGTTGAGCAGACCAATATTTCGAACATATGAAGCAATGGATTAGCAATATACGTCAAAATCATTCAGATCTTGATATATAGTGTGTTACGTAATTATTGCGATGCTTATTATATGGTGACGTTTAGAAGTAGCTTAGGATGTATGTAAATGATAAATAAGTGGTTTTCGTACTTTTCAGCTTCCCAAAAGATGGTAATATAAAAAAGGAATGGATTGATGCCCCAGGCATGTCACCTAACTGGTACCCTACAAAAAATAGCACCATAAATGCTCGGTTCACTTCAGCGCAGAAATGTTCCAGCCTCTAAAGGCTTTTTGAATGGACAATTCCAAAATTAAGAGTACAACTGATTTTTGCAGAAGTGGGTTAAATTTTATTTTATTACTGAAAGCTATTCTCATGTTTTAGGGCATTCATAAAACCAGTCATTCAACTTTTCAGGATTCTATACAACCTATACGGCTGGTATGTTCCGATCAAGAGCGTAATGTATGTTAACATCAACTTCTATTTGACCTATCACTATGATAATTAAATATTAAGATTTAAGTCGAAAGCGCCAGGGTAGCCCTTAATACTTAGTAGGTAGTACTTAATAATAATTATGTAATGCTATGTTCTTAATAATATGTTTATTGTTATTATAATATTTTATGGACATGCCATTTTTTATTTGGTTCATTTTCAGGTGCCCAAAAAAAAATGTACAATAATAAATGGAAGAATCGATAACTTTCCGATTTAGTCAATCACTAGCGTATATGTAAAATAAATTGCTTTTGCACAGAACAACGATAGCGACCGATGTTTTTGTGTGGGTAAGTTCTACGGTGCATGGTAAATACACGCTGTGTTTGACGGAATAAGGTTTATTATTGATTGTATAGTACGTTCTGATTTAAGAAATGCGGGTGTGTGTGCGAGTGCGTATCTATTGATTTTATTAAACTGCATGTGTAGTTGTTGCCCCGCCCAGCGCCTAACTGGAGACACACGGTTCCGATATAATTTCGTCTGTTGACCACATCTACTTATTTATTTTATCTATGGGCTCAACTTACTCTTCCCGAGTGATTTGGGAGATCATGGTGTTTATCGGACTATATCCTCGCTTGTTTCTGAGAAATTAATCAGGAATCCTACTTTTTAACTGTTTTAATTTGATACGCCGTGTCTATGAAGATATTTGAAACTCTTTCGAGGCTATGGAGATGTTTGAACCTCGCTTGCTCACGCCTATAATCATCATATCTCAGACGCAATGGGGTAACCCACTCAGCAAAGTATTTCAGAACAAACTAATTGCCTCATCTGCTACTATTGCTGAGCGGGCGTACTTGATATATATTGGTTGCCGCACGAATTACCTGCAAACATAGGCACGTTGTTCGGTGATACTACTTTCCACCTCACTGATGCCCCACGTTTAGGTGCACCACTGCCGTAGTGGCGAATTACCAACAGCCTCGATAACCACTGATGGACTCATAAATTGCATCAATGTTGAGGATTTGTATACTTATCAAAAATATTCATTCATATAAGTAGGTAATTAAAAAGATAAGTATACAATTTTTTTAGATCTATTAATCACGAAAAAAAATAGAACTGCAGTAAACGATAAAATTATAGCCGGGAAAATAAAATGTATGCATAGTCTCAAATTCATGTTATTAGATTAAAGTTTGAAATTAACCTTTTGAACGTCAGAGCGTAAACGCATTGGCGTCCCTGCTACGCCAAGCAATAAATTTAGCGCAAAAACCTACAAAAAATAGGGATTCCAACGTCTTATCGATAAGTTATCGATAACCAATTAATCATTGCTTTTCGTTCCATATTTTTAAATAAAATATTACTCGTTGCATTATTATTTTATTTAATTAGATCCCATTTGGTACCATACTATCATTAAACACCAGATACAAAGTTCTAAACAACCTAAAAGCAGACATTAGAACTACAAACGAATAAATCTAATAAATCACTAAACTCGTTCGTGACGTCATCCGCTGTCGGAAAGACCGACTGGCGTGGCTGGCACGACTTGACCACTTCCTCGCATGCGAGTCGGGATGTGATATTGTGGTACATCCTTACTAATATTATAAATGCGAAAGTATGTTTATCTTCGAGGCACTCGATTCAGTTCGAAAGCGACCAGACTTCCGAACACCACATTTCGTGGGTCGCTAGGTCTTGGTTGGTTAAAATCCAACGGAGATAAATTGGAGACGTCACACCTTAATTAATTTGCGTCCCATATGCTCCGTTGATACATAATTGCACTCGTTAAATCTTCTGCATAAACTTGTGTTCCTTTCATGTTCTTGGCACAGACTTCTTCATTTGACGATGCCTTCCTTTTACGAATTACGTCAGTTAATATACTTGGTTAGGAAGGTTCGGCTATATCCTCAGGAGAAGACATAATTATCACTACATATAATTATGTATATTTAATAAATCCATCACAAATATTACCACCGATCATAATAATAAATGTAGGAAATCACTCGCAGTCTCCCGTAGCGCTAATGACGTCACTGCTTGACGTCTATTCCCGACTGTGCCGTGCAGGTTACTGTTTGTACGCTTTTGCGTAGGGATGCGCGAGATTGGACAGTAAACTATCGATTTATGGATACCAATTATGTTTTCTTTTCACAATTTTAGGAATATTATGCATTAGGAATATTCAGATACGAATAGTTGACTGTGGCGTGAGGAAGAACACTTACGGATTTCGATTAGCAATTTTTGATGATTGGATTTTTCTAGTCAAATGTCAGTAATGAATATATCTTTGTGCCATTTTACAATGTTTCATTATTGTAGTTTTAAATAATAGGAAAAAGAAACAGAAAACTGGACGATGTTGTGTTTGGCACGTTTTCGTTTGTTGGATATATCCGACCGTGGCGTTCAAAAGGTTAAATCTTTTATTTTTATTTTTTATTTGGGATTATAATTATTGTTATCAATAGTATTGATTATTAGTCTTTTAAACTCAACAAAAGTTTCGTAACCGTAAATATGGATACTTCGTCCGAACAAGCCGCTCAAATTGTGGCATTGGTGCGGGAAGGGTTGGATCAACGAACGATTGCTTGAAATTTAAACCAGTATACGGTTTCTAGAGTATACCGAAGGTTTGTAGAGACAGGTTCTTACAAAAGGAGAACCGGTACCGGCAGAAATCGAGCAACCACCCATCGTTTCGACCGATTTATTGTTTCTACTTCCCTACGAAATCGTTTCCTTACGTCAGTAAACATCAAAACAGAGCTGAACGAAGTGCGTGGAGTAAACGTGAGTGCACAAACAATAAGAAGGAGGCTTAACCTTTTAACCGCCCGACTTCATACTAATTGTCGTGCCCCCAGCGCCCGGCACAGTGAATTGAAAAATAAATACCTACAACAAACAGAGAAGTGCAATACTTAAATTTTTCGATGTCGATATTTCGTTTTATAAATATAAATAAATACTGATTAAATATTTTCGTATTTGTTTTATTTAACATTATCCCTACTAAGAAATACCAGTTCAAATAAGTATCAAAGAAACAAACAACTCTTGGTCTACAATGACGTAGTTTATTATATCTTTGTTGGTCGATGGTTTTTTTTTACTTCAATTTTGTCTACCCCCGTGTTTCTCTAACTACTACAGTCAACGTTTTTTTATCGTAGGTTAAAGTCTAAGCGGCAGAATTTTTCACTATATTTAAAGAGTTTTTCGACATGGAAAGTAAATATGTATGTATAGAAACTTGAGTATCATAAATAATACAACAGTCTGAAATAACAATTTAGTTTTATTCTTCCGTAGTGGTCAATTTCAATACACATTTATCGACACACGAATGTAAAACTACGTGCACATAAGCACAACACTCGGCTCTCTAAAAATGTTTTATTAACAATTGCTGTTTTATAGTGAATTAGTCAGTATAAAGAGAAATACTTATTTTGATTTATGTTTATTTTTGTATCGGTAAATCTTAGCATATTTCACGACCCTAATGTCGGAATTTTCCGTCATGGGCGTTGTACATTGGTACATCAATATAATTTTCTAAAAATAATATTAGTAATTCATTTCTATGATTGTAGACATTATTTTTAGAACTTCTGATTAAGAGACTAAAGTTTATTAAACTGTAAATGATTACTTAATTGACTATTTACCTAATATAAACATCTTTTTGATAGAATACAGCGTAATTAAGTAAAAACGTACATTAAACGAGCTGTGGTATTTTGGTCGTAAATATAAGACCCTGGCGAAATGGGCCCGAAAATATTTGTCGGATTAATCCGACGTAGGCGGTTAAAAGATAAGCGGTAACCACCTCTTTTAGAGCAGCAAATGGTCCAAAGATGTCTGCTGCTCACTGACAAGCTCGTTTAAGATTTTCGCGTGAACATCGTAAATGGACTGAAGAGCAATGGAGGACATGTTTAAATGGTGCAGACGGCTGCAAAAGATCTATCTTCGACGTGACGAGAGATAGGTTTATTGACGCCTATTAATGAAAAATTACTTTGTGTTTCATAGAGATAGTATGAATGACAAAGTTATATTTGCGGTTTTTGAAAATGTGCTATCAGCATATCTCAAAAACTGACTTTATCTTGATCAAACCACTTGTTTAAAAAGTTAGAGGAGAGGACCCCTATTTTACCACTTTGGAAGTGTTTATCTTTCAAACGATTGACTGTGAAAAAGTACGTTGTAATTTTTTGCCAATCGGCTACGAAACCCTAACCCGGCACAGTGTAGGGTTCCGTATTTATCCATTCCTTCAACCGTGATAAAGAAACATAAGATTATAACACATATACAATTAGTTTTATTGATTTCACACATATTCACATATTCCTACATATTATAAGGCTCAATTTACACCGACACGGAATGGATTGGAATAGAAGCGTCAATTTTGCCTCATGATGCGAGAAGGCGCGCAAATTCGCGCGACTGTAGTGGAAAAATTTCGGACGGAAGAGAAAAGAAAAAAGATATTTTTCCAATATTTTTCAAATTTTTCCAATATTTTTCCGACATTTTTCCCTTTCAAAAAAGCTCATTTTAATACATAGGTAAACAAGTTAATTATGTGTACACTAAAACAATATCAATATTACTACTGCGGGTAATAACATGTTAAATTTCAGGATAAAACGAAAAACAAGTTGTTATCTATTTTTGCAACACCAATGTAATTTGCACACAGGGAATTCCCCGTTTGAGTTATTAAATGCCGGCTAGGTGCTTTTTAATTTAATACTAGTACTACTTCTTAAAGGTATAGGTTAGATATAGGTTGTAATAAGTACATACAAACTCGTGTGGAATCTGTGCGAAAAACAAAATAATAGTGTATCTTATAAATATTGTAACAAAACATTTTGTTATGCTAATATAGTCGGTAAATATGTAATGCAGTCGCACAGTTTGCAATAAATGTCCACAACATGTGAAAATTCGAAAACATCGCGAACTTTACCGGAAAGAGCAGATTACATGAATAGTTCGCCTTCATCCTATCAGCCATATTCGGCAGGAGCGGCAGCGCAGTTTCTGAGAGATACGTGTCCAGCGCGCGTGCTGGTGAAGGCTGTCTCCGTATGTGGTAACGCCAACTTGGTCAAGTTTAATGCCGCTAAGACCCAGGCGTGTCTCTTCTCCGCAAAAAGGAGCCGGCTCCTTTCCATGGTATAACCGTGCCGACAACTGATCGTATTGAGCTTCTTCGGGTAACATTGACCCTCAATTTTGGTTCGTTCATCGAGGCTAGGCTTAACTAGCGGCAAAAAGTTGAGAATCCTAGCAAAGGTAAGATAGTACTGCACAACGGGACAGCTTCTCAAGCTCAAGCTAAATCGTGTATGGAGTATGTACCATCATCTTTGGTACGGGTCTGCCAAATATCAACTGGGTGCGTTTGAGTCCAACGAGAAACGGGCCAAGAGACTAATTGCCAACGATGCACGGGTTCCACAACTTTCACACAACGCCATCTAGTCCCAAACTAAGCAGAGCTTGTGGTATGAGTACTAGACAACTGATAAACATACATATATATTTATAAATACATACATATTATAGATAAATTACACCCAGACAAAGAACAAATAATCGTGCTCATCACACAAACATTTGTTCTGGGTGGAAATCGAACCCACGACCTTGCGTCAGGGCCACTGACCACTGTACCAACAGGCCTGTCAAAGGTTCATTCAAAGCTCCAGAGCCTTGAACATCAGCGAAGTGTTGCAAGCCTATCGGTTACATTCCGTGGAGTGTGAGATAGAATTGCAAAATCTAATTCCATCAAGCCCATTCCATCATCGAACTACAAGACAAACAGTAATGCACCATTGTTACATGGCTGCATGGTGGACATCCCACCCATACGCACAAAACGTTTTGGGAGTACTTTCATTGTTCGTACGGCTAAGGAGTGGAATTCCACGTAGGTGTATGTGGTTCCTAATGGCTGTAAGTTACTTTTAGGTAAGCGTGCTACATCTTTGACCACATCTTCACTTACCATGATGATGGTGAGACGCTTAAGCAACGCGAACTTATTATCAATAAAAACAAGATAGTTCGATAAATGAGAAGGTTTTTTTTATTACGTGGAGCTCACTCTTGACTTAGATCTCGCCTGATGGTAAGCAATAGATGCGATGGGTCTACGATGGGACCAGTGAGCCCAGAAGATGCCTATTTACTCTTGCTTTAAAGAGTAAAAGGTCATAAGTGGTAGGGATTACAAGCCGGCAGAGAGTTCCACTGCTTGGCTTGTGCGCACAATAAATTTGGAGGAGAAGCGCTTGCTACGACAAGACGGTATATCAATCAAGTGCGCCTGGTAGACCGGTAGTGAAAGGGAGATGGAGGGATCAGGTCATGGAGTTCCTGTACACACTCTCCGAAATACACTCTCTGTAGAAAACCGAGAGACAAGCAACTGTTCGTCGATGAGCCAGGCTATGAAGCTTGTCCACTAGCGCCTCGTCGCCTATACACCTTGAAGGATATTGATTGCTTTAGCAACCGCAGCATCCGGAGCCCTGATAAGTTTTGTGTAGAGCATCTAGCACTATGGAAAAAAGATTTTCGTGCTTTGTCACTATCGTATCAGTTACCAAAAATTATGAAGAACGATCTGCTCATATTATTGAGGAGATTTATTGTTTATAGAAAATACAGATGCAGGAGGAAATGTTAACCATGATTCCCTTTTTACAAATGACGATTCAAATTCATCTTCAACTGAATAGATTTGATTATTCCTATTCATTTTTAATTTATGATAATATGTGATGGGTGTACATGTTTGTTGTATATTTCCATTTAAAATAAAAAAAAATCAATAAACCATTTAATTCATAATTTGATTAACTTCCCTTGGTAATTTATTTTGTTTATTTTGAGTTACCACTACAAAATACATTGATATAACTGACTATTTACTGTAACATCGAAGCACTGCTAAGACTAGCAGCATTTCCACGTTGTATGGCAATGCTAATTCTTTGGGCAAATAACGAATCAGCCCTCTAGTCACGCAAGGAATTGATGAGCCGGCGTGACGCGCACTTGGGCCCTATGACTCAAGCGTTTTGACCCTTATTCAAAGTAAAATTATACATTAAACAATATTTTTCCATTATTTTCCGTATTTTTATTTTTCCCAAAAATAAAAAAGGAAAAATTTCCTAGTTTTGAAAAAATTCCGAAAATTATTTGTACCTATGTTATACGATTGACAAAGTTCATTATGATAATATGTACAATTTCGTTGCAAAAAGTCCATTCCATTCCATTCCACAGCGGTGTAAAGTAAGTCTAAGTCGCACATCTTTTTCTCATTAGCCTAGTTAGTAGAGATAGTTTTTCCTTTAACACCTTGATACATCAATACATGTGTTCTAAGCCTTGCTCGCGTGAAAACATTTTTTTCAACAAAATAGGAATATTATCTTTGTACCAAATTTTATCGAAATCAGTTAAGGTAACAGAGAAAATGTAACAGACGGACAGAGTTATTTTCACATTTATGTAATCTTAATGTAGGGATAGATATCATATTCCTAAGAACAATGGTTTGGTTGGAACACAGTATAATTTGAACTCAAAACTGGATATTTATCATGTGACATCATCCGTGATCATAGCACTTGCAACAGTGCCGAAATATCGGGAACTCGAAACAATAAATATCCCGTTTTAAGTAAAGTTCTAATGATACTGCTAACAGTATCATTAGAACTTAACTTAAAACGGGATATTTATGACTCATTTCGTAAGTAGGTACTTACGTAATAAATAACTGTGAGAGATTATGTTTAATTCGTGCGCCGCGCTAATGGTTAATTTTCAAGGTGTGTTGAAAAAACTTTTCCTAATCATTGAAATTACCTGAGCACGCCACCGCGAGTTCATACAATCGCTATGTATGAAGGTTTGTCATCCGATTGTGCAAACAATGCTAAGTTCCTTTCTAATCGGGGCACCGACCTAGCGCGGCCGGTGGCCTCACAACACCGGCATGACCTATGCTTATAGGTTCAAAGTACTGATGCAACTTGAGCATTACCTACCACGCAAATATAAACAACAATATTATAGAAGTGCGTATGGGGAAACCGCTGTTGTATATTTTGGACTAATAGCGATCTTCTTTGGTGTCGAAATCGGTATCATAGGCGGATTATATCCGTTTTTGTTAAAGTAGGTATCTTTTTTGTCTTATTCTGAAACGCCTAAAAGATAGTTTAGCCAAAATCATGTAGTTTTCTTGTATGAAGGTTGTATTCTCTTCGGCACCGTAGTTATTGTTCTATATGATAGATGGCACGTACAGAGAGGGTGCCTGTCCAACTAGAAATCACCTCCCATCAATAGGAACAACATGTTCAACACTAAGTATGTTTTATAATAGATGGCACTACGATTTTCTCTTAAGACTTAATCATTCAAAAGCGCCAAGAGGATTGACGAGAGACCGAATGACTGAACTTACTTGATTATTAGATGGAAGAATTCGGTGGTTATAGAAATCGTGATATATCCTCAAAAAATTGTAAAATACTGCCTAGTAATCCCATGTCTGTAGACAATTTTTAGATTTTCACTTCAGTCTATATCTAAAGACATAAAATTAAGTATGCAATCGTGACCAGTCGACATAAATTTCTCATGTTTTTGCACAACATGACAGATGATTAAAAATTTCACCGGATCTAGCGTCACGACAAAGACGCAAGTAGATATTCTTATAAACATTAGCAAACACGGAGTGTCCCTTGACACGACGGACGCATAAATATGGATTGATAAACTGATGTAACAGTTTCACGCCAAATTAATTAGCCAATTTATATTAAAAAAATAACTTCCCTCATCGTGTGTGTTCGCATGAGACGCACGGTGCTTACATTGCGTTCGCTGCTCCATTGGCCGACTGCACCGCCTTCCGTGTCTCGCCACGCAATCGTTGCATAATTGGATTCGCTAACCATGAGACATTTACACGCATTAAACAACCATTGCAGACCAGTTAGCGCCTTCCTTCACCATGATCCATGTCTAGAAGTCGATGTACGACTATATCTGCGAATTTGACTTCATAACTTCACCACTTAGAGTCCTTATTAAAACGAGTTTTGCGGGATCTGCTGGTACACCATCCCGATGTCGGGAATTGTGCAAATATTTAAATGGTTTTCCTGCTACGGCTGAAATAGCTGGGGATATTATGTAACAGTTGTCCTGGAAGAAAAATTGCAGCCATCATTGTGATGTGCATTTTTGGAGAACATTATTGAAACTGTTCATTGAATTCCATTATGGTAGCCTTTAGATTGGATTAAAATGTCACGTGATAAAGTAGGCCGCGAAAGTTATGTAAACTGAACAAGTTCTCATTGAATAAGGTGCCAATCTAGGGCACCTAAGTACGACCTAGATAAATTGTATCCTGCAGAGGAGAGTTACCACAACCAGTAAGTACCGGCCTACCTATTCAAATAATAAAATTACCAACTGTGTTGTATTTAATGGCTCAATAAAAACTGTCTCTCAGATTATGATTTAATAATTAAGTAAAATAAAGTAGCCATTACTCTGCAAAATTGCACTTTTTTATTACAACTGTTCTTCGGAGAGCACCTGGCGTTACAAAACTGTGAAAAACATCTTGAATTATATATTTTATAAGGGAGGGTAATGCATAGTTACATTGTCAATTATAGTTTTTGTCAAAGTTAGCTTCTCTGGCTTTACTTGTTAGGTGCTCCATTTGGATTCAGTTAGCTAAATTGGATAGATTTTCTATCGTAGCTAATTTACAAATAAAATCAAATTAATCGGGACATACCTACTACTAGTGTAGGTAGTGTATTCGTATCGAGTTCCCAAATTAATACATCTTCTATATTTAGATTCATTATGTAGGCCAATAACATGTTAAGGAAATTATCAGTTAATCTAATATTTGATCGACCGATAACTGATTAGTTAAAAGTTAGCACGGTCCGTGGGCGCATATTTGTTGAAGTAATGTGTTATGTAACCCTTCCATCTGTTAAACCACTCCAACAGGTTTTCATTGCAGTACTACAGCTACGTAGTCAAGTGAAATGTTGGTCGTAAACGTGCCTCACAACATCCGTGGACCGAGCGACTGCGAGTAACAGCCAATTGTGCAGACAAAGAGACGTTTGTTGTGGTTACCAACAGTTGCAGAATGCTCCCTGTTCCCAATACACCGGCGAAGTTACCAACTACGCTTCGTGGAACACTCGCATCTCTACATTATGCGAATAAAAGACGAGATCACGAATAGGGTTAAGAGCTTTTGAAATAAAATTCTGCGCTGTTCAACTTTGGATTGAACTACTTTACCTGCCTTGCATGCTGCTTCAGAGTTGTAAAAAAACTTACTAATTGTTGTGGAGAGGTTAAGTGAGGCCTATCTCCTATGGACAGTAGTTAAAACACTGATAAAAGTAATGATGCACTATATGTAATTGATAAATTGCTGAATTATATTATGCATGTGCTATAGTTCCAGTACCTATCACTAACCGAACTTAGGTTTATCAATAGAAATTCAGATGACTACTTACGATGGTTTGGGAAATTCTCCTTTTACATACAAATCCTAGCTACAACATACGATGAAGCAAGATTTAAGTATTTTAGACAAAAGCATCCATCTTCGGTAAAACTAGAATAACTACAGGATTTGCGTGCAATTTCATTGATGACCGTGGATTTTTGTGATATATTCAGTTTATGGGTTGACTGTTACTTGCTCTATTGTTAGTTTGAACATCTTTTATCGGTTCTGTACGTGTTCGCAACTAGATTTTGAACGTTTGAAGCGCAAAAAAAGTAAATTTTAATGACTGCAGTCTCAGTTGAACCGCAGCGATAAAAAATCATTTAAAATATAAGTAAATGTGTGTTAGGTACATGTTCTCTACAGGTAGGGTGTATATAGATTTAAATATCGAAAAAGGGACGCCACTTAGAACTATGACACCACGTCGTACTGTTTTACTAAGCCGACCCCGTTTGTCTTTAAAAAAAAAACCAATTATTCTACTGGAACCACTTTAATTCACCACAATATAAACACAGATATACAAGTTCTTGGATACTTATATTTTAACAATGTCCCTCTTAATTACTCCCTTAATTTGGGCAACTAGTTTACGCGACCGCGTCCAGAATCTAACTAACTTAATTATCCATACTATTTCAGTGCATTGGTTAAAAATGCAACATAAGTAATTTAGTAAAGGAAAAGTACACTGCAAATAAGTAAAAGCTGACTTAGGCTCTATTGCCTTGTAATAAGGGTTATAACAGTACGTCGCACGTTTTTGATTTATTAGTGAAATTATTATTTTTGTTGCGTTTTTCATGCAGCCCTTTCTTTTGTTAAGGGTGGGAAATCATCCAGTTTTTTTCCCCACCTATGTCGGGGTGGGATTCCAGTCCAAGTCGGATGCTGCTGAGTAGGTACTAGTTACGAGCGGATTTTTAGAAGAAGCGATTATCTATGTGACCTCCACAACTCAGTATCTGGGTTACACGATATCCCTTGGCGTCAGGTTGGTGTCAGGTTTTCTGCATTCTGACTACCTGTAACGACTAAACGTGAAGTTTTGAGATACCTAATGCAAAAATCAAAATACTTCAGACTACCTATTAAAAAGTTTCAATGAAGGTAAATAATTAAAATATTATAAGTACATACCAAGTGCACGGCTTCTTTGGATGGTAACAAACGATATGGCAAAGGTTTTGTAATCCTAAGTCTACGTGTGTAGAACTTATTACAAATTCCAATACACTGATTAAGAAGAACGAAAAGAATTATCGTGTTATTGGCAAGTGACGTGGAAAGTTATTAACCCTCGTAGTGCTGTGACACGTTTGTTATGATTTGTATTCAAGAAATATATGAAACCAATAATTTGGTATCAATTCTTTGAGTCAGTTATTTTGTGCTGAAACTTTGCATAGAGATTCCATACCAGATGTTGTCTTCAGACCTTTTGGATAGATATGGGGTTTCCGTTACACGTTGTATAATTCGTCAGCAATAAAGTCCATAATAGGTATTCCCAGAGAATCCTAAATGAGGATAAATTCGGATAACCGATGGCCTCAGTATTTCAACATAGTTATTCTAAAGTCTAGGTAATCGCAGAATATTTATCATCCTACAAATGAGAACTATGAAGCTGGAAAATGTAGGATAACCTACCAAATCCCTTTTTCTTGTTGAAAAAGGTCGAAGGAAAGTCAAAAATGTTTTGAAATTCTCCGTTAATAAGTACAAGTATTTTCATTATAATAATAATATTCCACAACTTTTCACACAACGCCATCTAGTCCCAAACTAAGCAGAGCTTGTGGTATGGGTACTAGACAACTGATAAACATACATATATATTTCTAAATACATACATATTATAGATAAATTACACCCAGACAGAGAACAAATGACCGTGCTCATCACACAAACATTTGTCCTAGGTGGGAATCGAACCCACGACCTTGCGCATAGCAGTCAGGGCCACTGACCACTATACCAACGGGCCTGTCAAAAGCTTATAAAAAAATTATAGCTTAAAGCTTAAGTTGTTAATGACTCTGCAAGTCATTTATTTAACAACTGTCAACAGTTGGTAACTTCAGTTTCATCTCGGACTTAAAAAAACATTGTTAGGTACTTTACGATTCGAGATATTGCTCTCTTTCCATTGTATATTTTTTTAAATGTGTTCTCTTCGGTGAATGTCTTTGAATATAATTAAGAATTACGACTACTTACATATTTATTAAACTCAAATTACGAAAAAAGCTACGCCCTGGTACTCTTTAACTACTACTAACTAACTTATAATAAAATGATTGGAACTAATAATAGCTTACTGAAGATAATTTTAAAAAGGTTTAGAGTTTCATGTATATTTGTTTATTGTTTTTTTATTTCCTGTAGAGATCTATTAGCTTTTTGAAATTCCGATGATTCTAGATTATCTAGATTCTAGAAATCGGGTTTTAGGCAGAATCGACGTATCTAATAATTCAGTGAAGAAGAAAAACTTCTGTAAATCAAAGGGAAACAAAGCTACGAGAGCATTTTGTTTTAATGTGGATGGCTATAAAAATAATGGGTAACAACGGAGATGGAGCGTGGATGGAGTGAAAGCTATTATATATTATAGCAATAAAATTGGCGAATACATAACAACAACAAATGATGGTGGAAAAGATCAATGGAAGAATAAGACATGCTCTGCCTATTCCAAAATTGGGATATGGGTTGAAAGGTTAGATTTAGTAGTAATATTATCTAGGCTATTGTGTGAAATAAAATATTTAAATATACTTATGTATATGTCGCAATCAGTATTTAGCTCTATTATTAGGGTTCCGTACCCAAAGAATAAAATGGAACCCTATTATTAAGACTCCGCTGTCCGTCCATCTGTTTGTCCGTCTGTCACCAGGCTGTATCTCATGAACCGTGATAGTTAGACAGTTAAAATTTTCACCGATGATTTATTTCTGTTACCGCTATAACAACAAATACTAAAAAACAGAATAAAATTTATGGGGGTTCCTATACAACAAACGTGATTCTTTTGCTCGTTTTTGCTCGACATTAATAACGGCAACAAGTAGACGATTGAGATATTCATAGAATATTTAGTTATAAGTATATATTCACTTTAAAATAAATAATTAAATTAAAATAAAAGTGACATAATTTTTTGCCGTTTTTATAGATGGTACGGTGGTACGGAATCATTCTTGCGCGAGTCCGACTCACACTTGCCCGGTTTTTGGTCTAGTTCTAATCTTGGACACTTCAGACGTGCAATTAGGAGATGACGCATATCCTGTGGAAGTGCTCCTCCACATTCGTATTGCGTTAGGAATGACTGAAGGATGCTCCATTTGACCAGATTATTTTTAAAGTGAGCAATAGTGGCCCTGTGGTTTCAGGCACAACTTACGAGTTGTAAATTGTGGGTTCAAACCCAGGCAGGCACATTAATTTGTGTAATTTTTACCATCATCCCTCAAAACGGTGAAGGAAAACATCGTAAGGAAATCGAAATGTCCTGGGATGATTTCTGCCGCCTAAAAACCTGCTCTTATGATCCAGGGCTGCGGTATCTCGTTAGTACATTCCCGCAACCCTGGGTATAGAAGACCGATGTCCTAGCAATGGAAACGTTATAAACCGATTATTTAAGCTTATTATTTTTATATACTGCCTGGGTCAACAGTCGTTTAAGATAGGGGAAGGTAAAGTTTTTGAGCCTTCACAAGCAAACATCTCTCGTGTGTCGCACTTGTGTCCAATGAGTTTGTACATCTCATGAAGCTTCTATGAATCTTAAAGCGTACAGGTCCTAAATCAAATCAGGTCAAATGAAGCATTTATTTCAAACTAACTGTTGCCCTCGACTTCGTTGGCATGGATTTTTTGTGGATACTTTACATTTACATATCCTACTTTATTTTACTTCAGGGTAGATTTATAAAAATGTAGCCTATGTTTGACCCCGGATTTTTTGCTATCTCCATGCCAAATTTTATCAACATCGGTTCAGTGGTTTAGCTGAGAAAGTTTAACAGACTTTAGGATTCCGTGGCCGAATGGCAAAAAACGGAACCCTTATAGATTCGTCATATCTGTCCGTCCATTCGTATGTCACAGCCATTTTATTCCAAAACTATTAAGACTACACACGTGAATTTCGGTAGTTAGGTGTATTCTGTAAAGCGCTTTCTTATTATTATTCAAAAATACCATACATGAAACTGAAACAACAAATTTTTTTTTTGCATCAAACCTACACGTGTGTGGTGCCTATAAACATGTCTTTAAAAATGACATCGAGGTTTGTAAAACCACTTTTTCTTAACGTCAATTGTTTAAAAGATATACGATTCCAAACGTGGTAAAATGTGTGTGTGTGTGTGTCCATCTAACTTTTATAATAATAGAGACACATATACAAAGTTTGTATTTCGTACAAACAATAATAAACACAGTTATTTTGCGTAGTTACTACAGAACACTTCATGGGCGAGACTGACTCGCACTTGGCCAATTTTTTATAATACTTGACTATTTCAAACAAACCAAATTGTATTGTTTGAAATTAAATGCAAAACAGTTGAAACCTGATGAATTAAAGTGTGTGTTTATATTTAATAGGGATATAGTTTTCCAACAATGAACAATTTATATTGTTAATATGTTAATCCATTCAAACGATTACTGACAAATTACCCGCCGCCAGTTAATTTCATTAAACCATAATTGCGTATCAGGTTTCACACACTTTAAAACCCATACTTGTTGCGCTCCTCTTAATTTGCATTAAATTAAATATTTTGATGATTATCTCTAATTCACCGTTCAAACAATTTTATTAGTTATCGCTCTTTTGTTTTTGTTGCTCCAGTTAGTTTCCTAGAAACTGGATCAATGCTCTTTTCTAACGTACACGAATATTTGCTTATGGCAACGCCATGTGAAACTATAACATAAGTATTACATTATTTTCTACTACGATTCGCTTGTAAGCCACCAGGCATAGCAGCGGATTAGGGCCTCTCTCCTGTGGGAAAAGGTCACACCTGAGGCAACATGCCACTCTCATGGCAAATGCGTATTGTAGGGGACTAGCTTTTGCCCGCGGCTTCGCCCACGTTAATTTACACTTTATCAATAATTCTTGTTGCCAATCGGTACACCTTTTTGGGTGGTTTAAAAACGCATATAATATAAAAAAAACCATCACCAGGGTCCATCCATCCCCAAAAACAGACAGACAGTTAGTATTTAAAATGTATCTTTTTAAAACCAAAAACGTAGTTTACAATATTTTTTTGTAAACTACGTTTCTGGTTTTCCCGTCCTTAGCTAAAACGTGTAGATTTTGTGGGCTTGATACTCGTGAGTACGCAACATACAGTTGCCCATGAGATCGATTTATTCGGATTTTCAAATCTGAATAAACGTGGTTTATTAAATTATCTTGTGTGTGTGGCACATGGCGGCAGGCGGCCGGCCGCGCTGTGGTCCTATACGTACGTAAAAATTTATAATTTACCTATATATTTATGTTTCTGAGATACCTACATAAATATGTGTCTACTATTAATCTGCAAGTATATTATAGACTAATACCTAGATATGATATACAAAAGCAAGTAAAAATGTAAGTACCTTAACTTACTTAAAAAAATAGAAATCATTCGTATATTAATTTGATTGGTTAAAATTTAAACGACACGGTTGGCGCAACGGTTGACTGGCTGGTGCTTGACATGGGTTCGACCCCAGCCCTAAACAAAGATTTGGATAGCATACATGTAATTGTGTAGTTAAAAAAATTGTTTGAGTGGTTCTTGAATACGCGATTTGAATGAATTGGGAGGGGGGAATACAAAGTTCCAATACCCCTTTTAAATAATTAAGGGATGATTTCCGGGATAAAAACGATCCTATGTCTTTTCCAGGGTCTAACATTCCATTTGAAGCCATATACACTACTCTATATTTGTGCAAAATTTTAGAGCATAATATTCAGAAATAAAAAAGTTAATGATTTTTAATCAGAAACAGTGAAGCCATAATTATACACTACTCTATATTTGTGCAAAATTTTAGAGCATAATATTCAGAAATAAAAAAGGTAATGATTTTTAATC
The DNA here is from genome assembly GCA_943138885.2 of Tholera decimalis. NCBI lineage: Eukaryota > Metazoa > Arthropoda > Insecta > Lepidoptera > Noctuidae > Tholera > Tholera decimalis. The sequence goes on along the minus strand of OW964549.2, from coordinate 35,623,483 downwards.
AGAAACAGACCTTTATTTCCCATAGTGCAGCGGTCTAAGTGTTATTATGTGTGTAGGGAGGGCAGGGATATTATTGATTCCCTACACGAATTCAACACCCTTTTTACATCCCTTGGGGATCCTCCCCCAGGGTCCTAAACTATTCCCATACCAATTTTAAAAATCAAATTTAATTAATTTAATTTAGTTTTTGCCAGCGGCTGCATCCGCGTGCAATTCGAAAACTATCCCACGGGAACCTTATATCGGGATAAAACTGTCCTATGTCCTTTCCAGGGTCCTAAACTATTCCCATGCCAAATTTCATCTAAATCAGTTCGGCGGTTTAGGGGTGAAAAGGTAACAGACAGACAGACAGAGTTACTTTCGCATTTAAAATATTAGTATGGAAGTATGGATATGGATATGGAAGTATGTATTACGTCGGCATGTGGGTGTATACATACAATCACCGCATTGGAGGGAAACAAGAAGCCAAGACCGAGGTATGATCTAGTTAAAAAACAGCGAATAAAGCGGAATTCTCTGAGCATCCTCCTGCGATTCGGCGTCTCGACAACCACAAACATTCCGGCAACGGATTTCGACATTCGTCATGATATTAATTCAAGACCTACTAAAAGAATTCAAGTCCTGATTGAGCAATACAAACTGTTATCAGGGTTACCTTCTGTTTATTGATATTTCGGAAAGGAAAATCATGTTGTTGAGAAAGGAATGACATTTGGTAAGGGCCTCACATTTATTGTAAGATGTGTCCTTGAAATATCTGTTTAAAAACAAAAGTAAAATATAAGTATTCTGTGTCTCAATGTCCATCTGTTATCAGCACAGATTGAATTTAACTTTCAGTTATTGATTTACAAAGTTCAAGACATGGGTCTTACAGATATTGATTGATTTTAGGTACTTACACACGAAGCTTTTCACAAAATTACAACCAAAGATTCTGCTGTATAAATTCGAAGCACCGTGGTGAGTGCTATAAGCCATAAATTATGTCGAAATTCACGCGGACGTAGTCATTAATAAATACATAACTAATACCTGAATAAAAATGGAAACTGTCTGTAACGTATTCTTTTATTTTACAAAACTGTGACCAAACTGTTATCGGGGTTACCTAGTTGTTTATTGATATTTCAGAAAGTAAACTAATAATAATAAATAGAAATATTGTAAGGTGTACAATAAAGTATACAATAAATTAATTAATAATAAATAAAATTCATGTTGGGTGTTGAGAAAGGAATGTCATGTGCGAAGAGTTGATATTTATGTGCAGGGCGTCACCGGCTAAAGCTGCGGCTTGTTCTCTAATATAAGAGTAGTCAAGTGGTAATGCGCCTTTCCTCCCAGCGGTGAATACTAAGGGCATGTAATTTGTCAGGCTCCTAATATTAGGCTGGCGTCATCATCTCGGTTATTTGTTATTCCTTCTACACGCACTTACACAGTTCAGTCTAATGAAGCTTTTGCTCTCAATTCATTAAATTGTTGGTGATGGATGTTCTTAGTTTAATCTATAGGTACATTTTTCCATTTTAGCTTAACTAGTATAGAAATGAAATGAAATATTTATTTTATAAATTGGTTATAAATATGTAACACTTATACACGTCATGTTTTTTGCGTGTTAAGTTTAGTTTAGTTTAACTAGATGAGGCCGGTGTTTCCTAACTGACTACTCTGAGAAGAAACACCGAAACAAATAGCCCGTTGGTATAGTGGTCAGTGGCCCTGACTGCTATGCGCAAGGTCGTGGGTTCGATTCCCACCTAGGATAAATGTTTGTGTGATGATCACGATCATTTGTTCTTTGTCTGGGTGTAATTTATCTATAATATGTATGTATTTAGAAATATATATGTATGTTTATCAGTTGTCTAGTACTCATACCACAAGCTCTGCTTAGTTTGGGACTAGATGGCGTTGTGTGAAAGTTGTGGAATATTATTTTTATTATGGTTTTACGCTTTCGTTTTCTCAGGTTAATACCTGGTATTTTTAGAATATCGCGGGTGTGAACCAGGGCGACATTCTAGTTTTCTGGTTGTGAAGCTAATTTATTATGTACTGCAGTAAAATTGTAATCTAAGTCTAGTTGTAAAAATTTTCTAACTATTCGGCAAGTGTTTAGTATGGCGGCTTTTTATAGTGTCAGATATGTGTATTTAGATAGGTTGAGTGCATTAAGACTATTAAATATTTGTTTTGGTATAACACCTGTTGTTGATATAACAATTGGGACTATAGTGACTCTATTAATTTTCCAAATTCGGGTAATTTCCTCCTGTAGTTCTGTATATTTTCTAATTTTCTCTGAGATGGTTTTCTGTATGTTATTAGTGTTAGGAACTGCGATATCTATTATGTATGTGTGTTTATTTTCTTTGTCAACAAGTGTTATATCAGGACTGTTTTTGTATATGGCATGATCTGTAATTATGGCTCGGTCATAATATATTTTGTAAAATTGATTTTCTAAAGTAGCTCTGGGTGAGTATTTGTAATATGGTGTGTATGGATCCTTCATGAGATTTAATTTAATTGCGAGTTTTTGGTGTATGTTGTTAACTAATTGATTATGTCTGTGGGTGTAGTCATTTTGAGTAAGTGTGTTACAAGCTCCTGTGATGTGCTGTATTGTTTCAGGTTTACTATGGCACTTTCTACATAAATCATTCCTAGCTGTACTATCTTTTATTATGTATTTCCTATAACTTTTTGTGTTGTTATTATTATTATTATTATTAGCCGGCTATGTCAAGTAAAGCATAATTCACCTATAGGTGCGCTCCAGAATACGAGTCTCTAACAGCAAAAACCGACAATACCATCAAAACAAAACTTGAAATTACTTTATCCACGATTCATTAAGCCTGCGCCGAGTAAAATAACTCAAAACGGTCTTCACAACTAAAGGAATATAACCTATAATAGTACTTTAATTACCATACAAAAATATGTAATGAACACTTGAATAAATGTGTTAGCAAACATAGTTGGCAAAATTTAAAAATATTTTATAGTTTATTAAACAAAAATACATAAAGTTGGACAAAAATCCTTACAAAACATGCTCGTGCGTCGCTGAATTTTGATAGTAAACTATTGAATTTTTTCATAAACTTCAATTCATATTATTCTCTAATTATCATACTATCATTTACAGCTTTAACATTTCAAAAATGTCGCTTGGTTGTTTTAATTTTAATTTTTTCTTCTAATTTGCGCGCTATTTTGAACCATACGCAACGTACACCGGTCGAAAATTCAGTCGTCCACGGGAGCTCAGAGAGGGGTCACGTCTCATTATGGAGCGTTTCGCCGGTAACGATAATTCGCGATCTATTGTGTACGTATGTATTGCAGCAATCCGTTGAATAACATAAGTCATATTTTTTGTTTTTTTGAGTACGATTTATTATGCATACCCAACAATTACTTTTTATTGTTCAATATACATTTCTTTAACATTTGTTTTTCAATATTTGTTTTATTATGGGAAAATGTAAAAAAAAATATTATTAGAAGAAAGTTGGCACAAATTTTCGAAATAAAAGCCATTCTCATAAAAAGTACGTATTTATATTTTGTGATGTTATTATTGCTTTTTAACCGACTTCAAAAAAAAGGAGAAGGTTCTCAGTTCGTCTTAAACTTTTTTTTATGTATGTAACCTCAAACTCGAAGACGGCTGGACCGATTTGGAATTTTTTTTTCGTTTGAAAGGGTATACTTTCTAGTTGGTTCCATTGTTATGAAATCAGGATCTGATGATGGGATCCTGGAGAAAGCGAGGGAACTCTTTAAATATTGTAGGCACACCTATAGCGTTTTGGGTATTTCTAATAGTACCTTGTGCAGTTGCTCCCGAAAAGCACCATTTGAGGAAGTGAAAGTGATGATGAAGACTTTTTTCAAACATTCGATATGGGTATCGTGTAATGGGTTTTTGGGGGTGGTGATTGCAAATCTGGAATTTATTTTTAAATTCAAGATGGCGTATGCAACTTTTTCTCACAAATTCGATATGGGTACCGTGTAATGGGTTTTTGGGGGTGGTGATTGCAAATCTGACATTCATTTTAAAATCCAAGATGGCGGATGCAACTTTTTCTCACAAATTCGATATGGGTACCGTGTAATGGGTTTTTGGGGGTGGTGATTGCAAATCTGACATTCATTTTAAAATCCAAGATGGCGGATGCAACTTTTTCTCAAACATTTGACATGGGTATCGTTTAATGGGTTTTTGGGGGTGGTGATTGCAAATCTGGCATTCATTTTAAAATCCAAGATGGCGGATGCAACTTTTTCTCAAACATTCGATATAGGTATCGTGTAATGGGTTTTTGGGGGTGGTGATTGCAAATCTGGCATTCATTTTAAAATCCAAGATGGCGGATGCAACTTTTTCTCAAACATTCGATATGGGTATCGTGTAATGGGTTTTTGGGGGTGGTGATTGCAAATCTGGAATTTATTTTTAAATTCAAGATGGCGTATGCAACTTTTTCTCACAAATTCGATATGGGTACCGTGTAATGGGTTTTTGGGGGTGGTGATTGCAAATCTGACATTCATTTTAAAATCCAAGATGGCGGATGCAACTTTTTCTCACAAATTCGATATGGGTACCGTGTAATGGGTTTTTGGGGGTGGTGATTGCAAATCTGACATTCATTTTAAAATCCAAGATGGCGGATGCAACTTTTTCTCAAACATTTGATATGGGTATCGTTTAATGGGTTTTTGGGGGTGGTGATTGCAAATCTGGCATTCATTTTAAAATCCAAGATGGCGGATGCAACTTTTTCTCAAACATTCGATATAGGTATCGTGTAATGGGATTTTGGGGGTGGTGATTGCAAATCTGGCATTCATTTTAAAATCCAAGATGGCGGATGCAACTTTTTCTCAAACATTCGATATGGGTATCGTGTAATGGGTTTTTGGGGGTGGTGATTGCAAATCTGGCATTCATTTTAATATCCAAGATGGCGGATGCAACTTTTTCTCAAACATTTGATATGGGTACCGTGTAAAGGGTTTTTGGGGTGGTGATTGCAAATCTGGCATTCATTTTAAAATCCAAGATGGCGGATGCAACTTTTTCTCACACATTCGATATGGGTATCGTGTAATGGGTTTTTGGGGGTGGTGATTGCAAATCTGGCTTTCATTTTGAAATCCAATTTAAAACACATACGATATCCATATTGAATGTTGGAGAAAAAGTTGCATCCTTGGTGGATGCAACTTTTTCTCCAACATTCAATATGGATATCGTGTGTGTCTACTAAGTTAAATACACTGATAACCTTCAAGGGTTTATTGCTAAGTATAATTAACAAAGTAACGTAAGGGCTAAAATTATCGCTAAATGATGAAAATGAGTGCACCCGGTTGCTGTTCGAAATACACTAAGCTCGCGGCGAACTTAGTGCGACCGCATTATATCACTTGCTCAGCAAACGTGGTCGATTGCAAAATATTGCATCAAACATCGTGTAATAGGTTTTTGGGAATACCGATTGCAATCCTGACATTCATTTTAGAATTTACGACGAAAGTTCATTGGCTACTTTGTTAGCTTACAATTTACACTGGGTTATTGACAATTTAACTGATCCTAGGTTAAGTGACTATTCAGTATTATCTAGGGTATCTAATAATACTGAAATTAATTGTTTAAACCCTTAGATGTGACAAAGGAGAGTTATAATAACACAATTTTAATATATCATCAGAATATAAATCGTTTCTCCGGCAAAATTTTAGATGAGGAAATGTTAATAGATAAATATGATATAGATATCTTATGTTTTTGTGAAACCTGGCTAAAACCAGATAGAATGTTGTTTAAAATTAATATTATTTTATTACTAGTGCATACAACATGTCCTCAGTAGGAGGTGGTACTTTAATATTACGTAGTAATTCTCTTCGATATAAGGAACAAAAATATATCACCGCTTGCTCTGTTGATTGCTTGTGTGAGGTAGCATGTACAGAAGTTGAAGGCCAAACTTTCTTAAGTGTTTATAGACCACCAGCATCAAACTTGTCATCATTCTTAATGATAATGGGAGAAATTTTAAGTACCTAAGCTTATAAGAGATAATAAATTAGTTGTGGTTTGTGGTCACCTAAATATTGATTTGTTAGTAAATTCACCTGAACACTGCAAGCTTACTTCATTGTTTGGTTCATTTAACTTAAAATGCACATACAAGGAAGCAACAAGAATAACAGCAACATCAGCTCAATGCATAGATAATATTTATACTAATTGTGCCATAAAATACTCGTCTCAAATTAGTGGAGTTAGGTCTGACCATACAGGTCAACTAGTATCCTTTGAGTTGGTTAAAAAGCGGCAATTAAATAAGACTATTAAGTTTAGGCCACTAACTAAAAAGAAATTAATGTTTTTAATGATAACATGTTAAGTAATCTTTCAATGGCCAATTTTGACTCCCATGACCCCAATGAAAATTACAGGATATTATTTTCTTCACTATGCCACGAATTTAGTAAGGCATGTCCAGTTAAAAAATTTCAAATGAGTAATAAATCTAAATTTAATGAATGGGCCACTGCTGGAATAAGAATAAGCTGAGACAATTTATACAACTTATACCATGAAAAATCATTGACTTCCGATGAAGCCTTCCATAATTATGTAAGAAACTACTCAAAGATATTTAAAAAAGTATGCGCCCTAAGCTAAATCTAAATCAGAAAGTAATAAAATTAGCATTTCTAACTATAAAATAAAAACTGTGTGATAAACAAAGAAACTGGAAATACAAACCAACAGGGTTAGAATGATTTGACTTTGAACATCGATGATCAGGTCATCTCAGATAAGTCAAAAGTGGCTGAGAAGTTGGAAAATTACTTTACCAATATTCCAGTAGAGGTTACTAAATCTCTACATTCTTCGCCATTATTAGCAGAATCTTTTTTAAAGGAAAACTTCAATAAGGATATACCAACATTTTCATTTAAGCCCATTTCTATTGATGTAATTAAAAAGCATTCCAAAGTCTTAACATAACAAACACTGATGACTTATGGAGTGCATCTGTTAGGGTTCTTGGTAATATTATTGACTCAATTGCTGCTATCCTAACAGGCACATTTAATTAATGTATAGACAGCGGTAATTTTCCCGATTTAATGAAACATAGTAAAGTATTACTAATTTTTAAGTCGGGTTGTAAGAATGATCCCTCTAATTATAGACCGATATATGTGCTTCCAGCATTAAGCAAAATATACGAAAAAATCATGCTGGACGAGATGCTATCATATTTTAACTCAAATGGAATTCTGCATAGTCGGCAGTTTGGTTTCACGAAAGGTAGGTCAACAACAAATGCAGGAGTAGCGCTCATCCGTCACATTCTGGAATCTTGGGAGAAATCTCAGGATGCAATTGGCATATTTTGTGACCTCTCCAAAGCTTTTGATTGCGTTCAAATCACTGATCTGTAAATTACACCATTACGGAGTTCGTGGATTCGTGTTCTGCTGACCTTGTTCTTTCATATTTATCAAACAGGCAACAAAAAGTTATTGTTAATGGAGCGACATCTGCAGGATCCCTAGCCAAGATGAGTGCTCCGCAAGGTTCAATTCTTGGCCCTTTCCTTTTTATAGTGTATATCAATGACATACATGATGACCAACTTATCGGATATTTTTTATTTGTAATTCCATTGTGCTGTATTAATTGGTGTATACGGCAGTATAGACCAAAGTTTTAAATATAATTAAGCATATCTTAGAACTGGAAACATATCTTACAACTATATAATAATAGAGTGAAATAAAAACTTTTTACCAAAAAATTAAACCGACTCCCAAAAACACTGCAAAGTGAAAAATAACTTTAATTTCGGAAGTCGGTGCCAAAAACGAAAATACAAAACTAAAGACACCGACTTCCGAAATTAAAGTTATTTTTCACTTTACAGTGTTTTTGGGAGTCGGTTTAATTTTTTGGTAAAAAGTTTTCTATCTATGTTTATTGAATAGAACCAGAGATGCAGGCGCGTGCATAGGATTATGACAGGGCATGCGGCGGAGTAAAAACACACAAAAACTTCTTCTTTTATTGGTTTTTAGCATAGCCACAGCCACGCATCGCCACCATGCTACGATGCGTGGCTGTGGCTATGCTAAAAATCTATAAAAGAAGAAGTTTTTGTGACCGATTACTCACAAAAACTTCTTCTTTTATAGATTTTTAGCATAGCCACAGCCACGCATCATCACCATGCTACGATACGTGGCTGTGGCTATGCTAAAAATCAATAAAAGAAGAAGTTTTTGTGTGTTTTTACTCCGCCGCATGCCCTGTCATAATCCTATGCACGCTCCTGCAGAGATGGCATCTATTTTACCTACGCAAGATATCTCACGTTGACATAATAGGTGGCAAATGTTAAGGCAATCCGTTGTAAGTGATATTAATTTGATGTAACACACTTTCATACCGGTCGGCGGGTATTGGTCGGCTTGGCGCAGTGTCCGCACGACCGCCGACTCCTGCGCAGTACGCGCGACCTTTCCGCTCTCCGCTGAGCAAGCACCGCGGTTACCTCCGCATCGGCTAACTTCTTCAAACATAACTTGTAGAGACAGTGAATTATAGTGACCATTTAAATAACTGGTAAATATTTTACGGGATATTAAACCACCAAATTCAAGGTTCGTATCTATCTATATTATTTTTTTGAGAAATGTATGAAAATAATTTTATTGCATAAAAATAAAAACATAAACATTAAGGTAAAAGTAGAGTTGTACATAATTATATTACTGGTCCTGGACAAGGAGTGGCTTTAAGTGACAATAGTCTTTAAGCACTAAGACCCTACTTGCAGTTTACGATTCAACATACCTAGCTATAAAGTGAGTAGGCACTACTGGTAGTCATAGAAGAAAGTTCCACGCAGTCCAGTAAATTAGTAAAATAGAATTAGCACTTAAAGTGTAATGCCTAACATTTTGCAATCAAAATGTTCGGTATAAACCGGCGTTTTGTAATCGATTGTCAGTAAAGTCATTAAGTAAAGTTACACAGCGGTTGCAAGCTGCCCGACAAACTCTGCAACCGAGAAAGGTATTGTAATGGTCACAGTTATTGCTCCTTTAACTACCACAAACACTCTACGTGTGATACCGATACCATTAACCGCTACTACACTAACTGGCTTAAATAAATTAAACAACAAACAAAAGAAAGCTTTATCTCCAAAAGAAAAACAATCACTTAATTTAATCATCGTGGTCCAATAATGGGCTCATTCTGCTAACGAAGTACGAAACAAAATAAAAGTGAAGATCTCAATATCTCTAAAGTCAATCCACAATTACAATTAATCAATGTTCATCTTAATTCGTTGGTAACAATATATCGGTAATAGTCAGCATTGTATCTGGAGGTTACAGCCGACCAACTTTATTATAAGTTTTCATTTTATTATCTTGCGTTGTCTAGGGAATATTGGTACAGGACTACGGGTATATTATGCGTCATGTAGTATAGCATAAAATAAATAAAGTTTATGGCCCAGAATTTTGGGTTTTCATACAAGTTAAAGAAAAATGTAAGGGTAAATTCTGATAGCTTGTTTGGAAATGACAGCTATGATTTTCCCCGGAGCATCATCTGTAAATATTACTCCGCGCTACATTAACTCGGCTGTAAACAAAAAGCCATGCAAGAGTTTCACAAGCAATAAGTACATATTCACATTACATTCGAATATTTTCGCCACGCCGCCGTTCATTATAATGCACACGTTGTTAAAAAGTAGGCAGTGTTTATAATAATCGACTTAATCATCGCCGCGGAATTCAGGCAATATTATTGCATCGACCACTTGCGTAAAGTGGAACAAAAAGAACCAGTCCTAAGTTGCGCTCCATTTCATACGATACGCACTCACGATGAAAGTAGCAAAACATCGAACATTTGCCTTATACCCTTTGCAATATTCGATGCGCCGCTCGAGCAGTGGGTTCTAGCAAATATCGACGTTTGAACAACGATAAAACTTGGGACACAGGAGTCATATCCATGAGTAAATAAGAGATCACCGCGGCGTTGCGGGCTCGCATCTGAACTTTCACCGTTTGTTAGTTTGCTCCTCCGACAAAGATGTCATGTTGCGTCACAACATTTATGTCACTAACAAGGTGCGTGCACCTTTATATAAGACTGTATAACAGATTCCACGGTAACTTTAGATAGCATGACAAGTGTCTTCAGTAAAAGCTCTTGCCAGTTAATGGTCTATTTAAGTTTCCTCTGACCGCGGTCATTTACTATTGAGAGGGTGAGGATTCGTTTTTGTGTGAGCGATTGACCCTATTTGGAGGCGATCGTCCCGGGCTCCCACAATCAATCCCGCCCATAGTGCTAGTCGCCGACTGACCACGACTTAACAAACTATTCAGCAACCCCGCCCACTAAGAACACGATGATCCTAGCGAAGTTAAGTTTCCAACAAAAAGAGCTGCAAAACCTTTAGGAGGATGTGAGAAACAAAAGTAGAACGGGATTTATTAACTCTTTATGGGAGAGGACAACATTTTAAATTAGATTAAGTGTTCTATAAACCTGTATTTGACTTTTTAAGTATCTTTTGTTCCGAGAATTCTTCTGTTTTTATTTCGTGATCTAAGAAATTTAAATTGGAGAAATTTAAAATCACATATTCACAATAACCATAAAGATGACACCTGAAAGCAGTCAAGGTTGTTGCCCGAAGTATTACAATTTCACCTCTGAGTTTCTTTTAACTTTTCATTAAGCGCAATGATAAATTCATACTTACCTGGGGAAATCTGCTCAAACATCGTTTTTTACTCGTGAACAGGCAAAACACGAGCGTAATCCATGCAATATTTAAGCAGAGTCGTTTACCCTTTGCGAGTATATTTTCTATTCCACACTACTGTGTTTTTTGTCCACATTTCCTCAATTTTTCATCGCTCTATTCGGAATTCATGAAAGGTTCTTCTGAAAATATTATGTTATTGATTTATTTCAGACTTGGAGTTTATGTAATGGATATTTTCAAGTTTATTTTGTATCGTACCGTTTACGGATCTATGTACTTATGTACGGGTATAGTCAAGAAAATTAGGGAAGTCATCAAATAAATCGTCATCACAATGACATAAAGGCTTCGCTTATATTTTTGTGAGATGTTTTAAGTCCTTAAAATATCTGTTTATCAAAACAAAAAGTTAAAAGTATAAGTAATCTATGGCCAACGTTTATCTGTAAGCACACAGATTGGATTTAACTTTCAGTAATTGATTTACAAAGTTCTCGATTTAATTAAAGACTAATCTCAAAGAGATTACGAGGTTAATATAAAGTTTGCGTTCCGGATTATCAAACCCATGTTTTGTGTGTGTCTAGATATTGTCTGATTGTTTTTAAAATCAAAAGAAAAAGACTCCAAAAGTAATTTAGAAAATTGCATCCGGAGATTGTGTTTTATATATTCTAAGCACCTTTGTTTTTATTATTATATAATTAAATCAAACTGAAGACAGGCACTGTGAACCATTGGTCCTTAACGTATTCTTTTATTTTACAACTGTAACATAAAGCAGTTAAAATAATGGATGGTTCAGTATTCTCTTTCACAGTTTTCTTAGCCAGATTAATAATCCGTGTCGGATGGCCGTGCCGCGGACGGCAAACGGTCCTGAGTAATGGTCTTATATCCAAAATGGCTCGTTATCGCGCTCCATAACTGCTTAGTGGACTTTCACAGTGTTCTAATGATAAACAAGTCCCTATACCTACCTACGTAACAATTTTCGGTGTAATTTAATTTTTCATGTGATTTTGTTGTGATGTAAGGGAGTAATAACCGTGCAAGTGGGTTAATGATTACCCCTCGTTCACACCATACATACCAACGTAACGTAATAATATTATGTAGTAGCTATACACGTGTGGCCGCTCTGCTTCGCTCCACGTGCTCGACTGCGCGTACTCAATTGTCATGGGCCCACAAATTATTCACTTTTGTAAGCTGCTGCCTGAGTTATGGTTTCGTTAATATACCTGGAGCTAAACCGCTTTTTAAGTACGTACTACGTAAAACAAAATAACTAAAAGCTTTTTACGAGAGAAAACTACGCAACATATGCAGAATTTTGATTTTGTGTACAGAATGTCTTTGGTTTAGATTTTTAAGTGTGAACATAGTTACAGTGTCAGACAATTAGGCATGTGGTGTAATTGAAAATACAAATATTTCTAAAGATAATAAATATCTGGGTCGTAAGTTTCACACAAAATTGTTGTTAGGACGAAAGCACTGAGCATTAATAAATGGTAATAGCGTGGATAAGGTATATAATAAAATAAGTGCGAATGTCACCGGCTAGAAATTTGGCAAGTTTTGAGCATTACTCAATAGTATTGCACAATAACTTTCAAAAATACGTGTGTAAGCTACATTCCAGTAGCGGTTGCTTTAATAGACTTTATCACTAGGTACTTTCCTAGACGACGCTTAACAGTCGCCATTGAAACATAAACATACATAGAGATATAATGAGATAAACTTTTGGAATCTACTGCTACCTCAGACCAAATAAAAAATGTTTTTTATTTGGTCTGAGACTGCTACAGAACGATCCTATTCTCTACTGATCTATTGTACAACAAATTCTTAACTCATCCCACTTCTAAAACTTCCAAACTGATCCCTTGTCGCAGTTCGTTTAAGAAAAACTAAAGCGTTCTCGTCAGGAAAATAAACAGCTAAAAGGTTTACAAAACACATAAAAACGTATGCACATACGTAGAGAACTAGGACGATATAAAGGAGACATTTATTTGTGTCTCCAAATTGTACATGAGAAGGACGAGGAAATATTTCTTTCCGGCCATGATTCTTTCAGACATAGGTACTCGTAAACGTACGAGCTCTATTATGCTATAAATAAATATGACGTCAAAGGCTTCTATATTTTCTTATAAAAGAGTAATAGTTTCGGTGTAAAAGAATGAAAGCTCAGTTTATTACAATTTTAATTTCATTTACAGACCCTCATAAAACAACACGTACTTATTTAGGTTAGGCAGCGCTCAGTTTTACTACTATTATTTGTTTACGCCGCCGTAATGCCTACCTAGCTTATGAGCTTATAAAACCATTAGTAACACCGCCAACAAAGCTTCAATATTAATCCTATGCAGTAGCTTTTGAGTTAAAATCCATCTATCTAACGTATTCGATGTAAACGAACTGGATTATTAATTATGTATGTAATTAATTACTGGAGTTCGCTAATCTTTGAAAGTACTGGGTGGATTTCAAAAATTCTTTATGATTATGATAGGCAGTTCATGAGGTAGGCTATAGGCTATCTAGCATTACGCTACTGCTCTCGGTTTTCCTAAAATAAGGGTATTAGTGAAGTAAGTCGAAAGAAAATACACCGCAAAATTACTATAATCGCGTGCGCTGGCGAAATGCTGAGATATACGTAAAGAATATGTACTACGAAAATGTAGGCTTTATGTAGATCTAAAAAAAAGTCTGCGGTACTACATATCTAATTTTATAAAAAATCCATAATAAGGCAAATTATGTAAATAAAATATTTAAAATAAGGCATGAGTTTGTAGTATTATTATTATGCGGCCATATTAATATTTACATCCAAAAATAATTTCATCATTAAGACAATTTTATGAACTTTGCCTTTTACAGACGCGGTCCGAAGGTCCCCGACCCCCCATAATCGTACACTCCAAATAGAAAATCTTCTAAAATTTTGCAAAATAAGATGTTCCAAATATTATCACCCGATTTGCCAAAAAAACTTTAATTTCGGAAGGCGGTGTCAAAAACGAAAATATATACAAAACTAAAGACACCGCCTTCCGAAATTAAAGTTATTTTTGCCTTTGTAGTGTTTTTATATGGAAGTCGGTTCTATTTTTTGCTAAAAAGTTTTTTTTCACTCTTTTTAGTGGGTCGGTTTGTAAATCTAGTTACAAAAGCCAAAATGTCAACTACTTATCACCTTTAACAAAATATTGCTTTTCCCGGTGCAGAGCCGTTAATTTTTGAGGAGTTCTCCTGGTACATCACCATCAGCTCTACTTCACCATATGCATTGTGACGAGCATAAAGTGCTTAACATCCATATTCATGTAATCTAATCGCAATCAACGAAATACTTATTATTGAGTAGTTTCGGTGGCCATCTGGGGTCTTCATCATCAGTTCCACTTCCTCAAATGGTACTTTTCAAGAGCAACTGTACAAGGTACTATAAGAAATACCCAAAACGCTATAGGTGTGCCTATAATATTTGAAGAGTTCCCTCGATTTCTCCAGGATCCCATCATCAGATCCTGATTTCGTAACAATGGGACCAACTAGAAACTATACCCATTCAAACGCAAAAAGAATTTTTCAAATCGGTCTAGCCGTCTCCGAGTTATGAGGTAACATACATAAAAAAAAAAAAGTTCAGGACGAATTGTAAACCTCCTTTTTTTGAAGTCGGTTAATAAAAATAGAAGACTTCTATTTGTTTTATAATGTGTGCAATAAAATTTGTATTGTGCAATAAAGAAAACTCATTTACTCGACATATTTTATTGTTAGTGACCCCAAACTCCAGGCTGCGACCGTACCTGATTTGTAGTCTATATTTTTAACCGACTTAAAAAAAGGAGGTTTTTTTTATGTATGTTACCTCATAACTCGCAGATGGCTGGACCGATTTGGAAAATTCTTTTTTTGTTTGAAAAGGTATACTTTCTAGTTGGTCCCATTGTCGTCACGTTTGGATCTGATGGTGAAATCATGGAGAAATCGAGGAAACTCTTCAAATATTATAGGCACACCTATAGCGTTTTGGGTATTTATTATAGTACCTTGTGCAGTTGCTCTCGAAAAGTACCATTTGAGGAAGTGGAATGGATCATGAAGACCACGGATGGCCACCGAAACTACTCAATAATAAGTATTTCGTGGATTGCGATTAGATTACTTGAATATAGATGTTAAGCACTTTATGCTCGTCACAATGCATATGGTGAAGTAGGGCTGATGGTGATGTACCAGAAGAACTCCTCAAAAATTAACGGCTCTGCACCGGGAAAAGCAATATTTTGCAAAAGGTGATAAGTAGTTGACATTTTGGCTTTTGTAATTAGATAAATTACAAACCAACCCACTACAAAGTGTGAAAATAAAAAAACTTTTTTGCAAACACTACAAAGGCAAAAATAACTTAAATTTCGGAAGGCGGTGTCAAAAAAAAAGAAAATTCAAAACAAATGACACTGTCCACCGTAATTTAAGTTATTGAAATTGAAATTGAAATTAAAAACCATTTATTCGGTTATAAACACACACAACAACAGAAAAGTACAAACATAAAAATAAAAAAAATAAAAAATTACATTAAGAATTTCGCTGAGCATGTCTACACCGAAAGGGTTACCAACTCAGCATTTGCTGGGCGAAAGACACCCAGCGCTGGTTTTCAGTTGGCACCCCGCAGTGACACACGGTTTTATTTTTTGCAAAAAAGTTTTTTATTCTGTATTATTACGATTCTTAAATTCGTGTGCACTTATAATAGGTATACAATTCCTTTTTATTGTAGGTAATATATAGGGTCTAACTAAGTCGTTACTTTTATTAAAATACCTTCGAAGCGATGTTATAGTTGCTATAGTTTTCACTGGACCAGCGGCTAGACAAACGGCATTAATACCTCGAATCTTCATGGTACCTACAGATTTACCTTTTAGTTTTAAAAAGATAAAATTTCCTGTAAAGGTATCTTTCGAAGTCACCATAAATAAAGCGCCGGGGTTGCGGGAATGTGCTAACGAGATACCGCGGCCCCGGAACGCAAGGGCAGCTGAACGAACAGGGTGGGTTTTTTGTCAGTAGAAGTCTGACACTCCTTACTGCTTCACTTAGGACGAGAGTGTTAGGGTTCCATTGCCAAATGGCAAAAACGGAACCCTTATAGATTCGTCATGTCTGTATGTCCGTCTGCCTGTCTGTCCTTTCGCATGTTACAGTCATTTTATTCCAAAACTATTACGATTACCGAGTTGAAACTTGGTATATAGGTAGATGTAATCTGCAAACCGCTCTCCGATTTAAATAAAAAAAAAAATATTAAAAAAAAAGACATTAAACATTTTGCCTGGTGTCTATAGATAGATCTTTAGAAATGAAATTAAGGTTCCTGAAATCATGTTTCCTCAAATCCAATCATTTGGAACATACCTATACACTTCCAAAGTAGTAAAATGTGTTCTCTCTAACTTTTAAAATAATAAAGTGTAAAAACAAAAAGTTTATACTGTAGATTTTAATGAAATCTTTTAACTAAAATTGGTTTGAACGAGATACAGTCAATAGTTTTTGAGATATAGCACATTTTCAGAAACCGCAAATATATGTATTTCTTTATGTACACACATGACACTTTAAAGAGAACTACAAATACACACAAAAAAACTTTTTAGCAAAAAAATAGAACCGACTTCCATATAAAAACACTACAAAGGCAAAAATAACTAATTTCGGAAGGCGGTGTCAAAAACGAAAATATATACAAAACTAAACACACCGCCTTCCGAAATTAAAGTTATTTTTGCCTTTGTAGTGTTTTTATATGGAAGTCGGTTCTATTTTTTGCTAAAAAGTTTTTTTCACGCTTTTTAGAGGGTCGGTTTGTAATTTATCTAGTTACAAAAGCCAAAATGTCAACTACTTATCACCTTTTACAAAATATTGCTCTTCCCGGTGCAGAGCCGTTAATTTTTGAGGAGTTCTCCTGGTACATCACTATCAGCTCTACTTCACCATATGCATTGTGACGAGCATAAAGTGCTTAACATACATATTCAAGTAATCTAATCGCAATCAACGAAATACTTATTATTGAGTAGTTTCGGTGGCCATCTGGGGTCTTCATCATTAGTTCCACTTTCTCAAATGGTGTTTTTCGAGAGCAACTGCACAAGGTACTATAAGAAATACCCAAAACGCTATAGGTGTGCCTATAATATTTGAAGGGTTCCCTCGATTTCTCCATGATCCCATCATCAGATCCAAACGTGACGACAATGGGACCAACTAGAAAGTATACCCTTTCAAACAAAAAAAGAATTTTCCAAATCGGTCCAGCCATCTGCGAGTTATGATGTAACATAAATAAAAAAAAAAGTTCAAGACGAATTGTAAACCTCATTTTTTTTTTAAGTCGGTTAAAAAGAGCACAAAGGTGCTGCTTATTTCATAAGAAATTTAATCCAGCAGACCTGCGACAGTATTGTTGAATAACAGATGATGGACACAGTGTGAATAAATATTAATTACGTAAATTAATATAAACAAATATAAATATACATAGAGGTAAAATACATATTTATCTTAATATTAAATCTGTAAAAATATATACAAATAAAATATAAAATTACGGGATGATGGAGAAGTAGTCATCTTTGGCCAGTTTTTTGAAATAATGGATCGTTTGAACTTTGTTATTCATACAAACACTATGAATAAACAAAGTTATTTGGCGTAGCTACTACGGTACGCTTCATGGGCGAGTCTGACTTGCACTTGGCCAATTTTTTTCACATGGCCAATTATATGTTGCTTTAACTATGTAGATCCGGACGCAGGGAAATATTTTATACACCGAAATACTATAAATCTATTCTAAACAATATAATTAACAACTATCTTTACTTCACGATTCTCTATCCAGTGTGAATTAGATAGGTATACTTAAATTTTAACATCTATTCATTAATATTCAGAAATCATTGAGTGAATAATAGTAGCAGGATTCTACGCGGGTGAAACCGCGGGGCACAGCTAGTTGTTTATATAATGTGAGTACACGAACGCGTTATGGTACAGAGCAGGTACAAAATTATTAAGTAACCAAGTACTCGAGATAAGTACTAGTAAGCATATTACCGTTACGTCTCTTGGTGGTTGACTGAAATGTTCGTAATCTTTGTTCTATAGTTAGAAGAATATAATAACTATGAGTTTAATGCTGGCTGTTTTAACCGACCTCCAATTAAATCACAAGGCACACACTCTGCGGTTGGAACAGTACACGTAGACAGGGTTCTCTTGACAATTTAACCTGACTTTTCTTTTTGTGAATTCTAGCTTAAATCCTTGACATCATGATAAGTTATGTTGTACACATATGTATAATATTTTACCGCAACCACTTTCTACTATTGACATGTAGCCTGAGAGGCAATCCTTTCTGTTTTGTGAAGGCAATCGTGTAAGAATATGAACGGTTAGATAAGTTTCACATGACCTTGTACAAAGGAAAGGGTGCCATCAGCGATGTCATAGAAAGTGGACGAGCGTTGCAAAACTTTAATGATGACGATAACGACAGTGCTTTTGGTAGCTCGAATAGTTCCGCAAGATTAAGTTCCGAATTATTTAACTATTTGTATAGAAACCTATATTTTTTAACAAAATTACTTTGTATAACCTACTAATAGTAACTCTGTATATCTGTCTGATACACTTTCATGCCTAAACCACTTAGATGATTTTAATAAATCTTGGTACAGAGATACATTAGACCTTGGAGAAGGAAATAGGCTGCTATTGCTCGTTGAAAAAACATGTGATCGAAGCCGCGGGCAAACACAAATGTTTATTAAAAATATTCTTTAGTAATCATGAAATGCGATAAACAATGCGTTTGTCTATGTACAGTGAAACCTGAGCAACTGAGATTTAAGAGGCCTAGAATTTAATATCATTTCTAGACAAGCTTTTCATTCATCAAGTTTTTCAAATAGAAATTGTCTGATTTTGAGAGGGCTCTGCTGATAGTGGTCGGGATGAGCTGTTTTCACTTAAGCAAGTATCTAAGGAAGTAATTCGAATGTTTGTAAACTGATAATCGTTTTACTTATACAGCTATTGAGCCACATAGCTCGAATTATAGCGGTCCATATTTTTAATAAGGTTTCAAAAGTCCCAGTAACATAGGTATTTGGTATCTTTGGAATTATCAGCAAAATAGGTTTCTCACTTATCCCATGTCCATTTAATCAGGTTTCACTGTAGGTACAAGAATGAATTGAATGAAGAATTTCTCCTTTATCAAATGTGAATTTGGAGGTATGTGGTAGTCTACAAATTTCAATTGTCTTACCTTTGTATTTACTTACTCCTGAGGGATCAAAACTTACGTTACCATGTGTTAAGGTGGCAGGTAGCTTTAATTAAAAGCTGTTTTCCCTGAACGTACATGTTATAAAGCATCTAAACCCTCTGGGATGCAAAATTAAGTGAACATGCTTGCTTTCCCTCAATGCGTCTACTTCCATACTTAGTACGTTATTATACCTACGTCATGCAAAAGTGTGTTTATTTTTCTTACACGTCAACGGATCGATGTAATTTTTGGTGTGGGAAAAGATGAAGGGTTGGAGAACTTTTTTCGCTGTATAAAACAGTCTGTATAAAGCCTAAGGCTGTAAATTGTACTTACATACTTATTATGGTATTCGTGAGCGATATTAACTGCGTTTCTTATGACTAAAGGGTTATATCAAATATTCAGGACAGTCAATGGTACCTACTACTACTACATAATAGCGATTTGGTAGTATGAACATACTACCATATCGCTTTCTCTCTACATTTTTCACTAGTCGTGTCTTTGCTGAGACGGCTACATCTTCTGGTTTCTTCTTTTATGGCTTCTCGTTCATGACGAAGAATAAGTAGCTAAGTCGACATCTCGTCTAACATCATTGTAGAAATCGAGCACGTGTACGAAGCGGTATGTAAATCACAGTGACACATGTTAGAACGATTAATATATTATCTTACTATGTAACGTACATGTCGCATCTTCAAAATTCCGTGAAGGTCGGTAAGTGTTTAGATATTCACAAAGATGGGGTATTCCATTGAGCGATATATTATTCACAGAGGCGATCATGACACTTTTCAATTAGAACAGAATTTATGCATAAATATATAATAGATATTATGGTATGTAATAGATAAAATTAAATGACCTAGTAAATTTAACAAGATTGATAAAAGTTTGGTGCCAGCTATTTGGATGTGGCTTTCATGTCATTCATTGGAAGCTAATCCTGCCTGTTCAATTATTAGTTTTCGAATTTTGACAGGTAATCCTGAATACGATTCGTCCGAACTTAATAAAGTATTTGACAAAATCTGAAAATAGATTTTCCTACTGGAGTGTTGACATAATTGATATTGTCGAATAGTTCGGTTGTGAGACAGGTTTAAATTTACTGTTAAAAGAGATTTCGGTTTTCTTCATCGATTGTTATATCTTTGATTGGTTACTAACTTAAGGTCATCCTATTTCATTTTTGGAAACGTCCTGATTCGATTTATGTTACAAACCACACGCACAGATCGTCAAAATAAACCCCAAAACTTGACAAAGCGAAAATGGACAAGAAATTATCCGTTGAACGTTTGGGCAGCTAAGACGGATTAGTAGGGTCCGCGACGGACAAATGCTTGTGCTTATATACCCGGCATATACATTTCTTTATTCAAAATGGCCGTATTTCAAGCGACAACAGGATAATAAGGGTACTTTCGTTTAAAATGTTCCTCAAATAAATTCCGTGGTGCGTAAGCAAAACAAAAAGTATACTATGCGCGAGATAAATTTTAACGGTAATCTAAATTGGTTATTCGAGGTTTTTTATCTTTATTTTTATTAATAGGATAATTTATTAACGTAAATGTCACTTCCAACATTGAGTACAAAAAATACATATTGTGAAGAAAGGAATGGAATCGAGTATGTAACAGTACAATGTGTCTGAAGGAAACAGATGTCTAATCATATTAAAACAACTTTTGTAATATACCATCGTTTTGAAAACGTGGTTTGAAACGTACATCTAAACTTAGAGCGTATGTAAATAAATAAATTAAAATAGCATCTTCTCATATATTAGCTTGTCGTACGTTACACAAAAAACGTAAGCAATGACTTTAGGAGATGAAAAAATAAAAATAAAAAAATTTCAACCAAACCTAAATGACCATACATAACATTTAGGGAAATAGTATGATTAATATTTATTAATATCTATATCACTTACAAAAATAACTAATGAGGAGTTGTCTAAACCATGTTTCATCAATAATACAATACAATAATTTACAATACATACGAATACTGTACATTAATCCATGGGATATTTATGTGCCATTAATAAAAAGATGAAAAGCTCAGCAAACCATCAGTTTCAGGAACCTTCATGAAACATTCATTTATCCGGCTAAGTCGAGTTTAAACCCGGCTGGGTTCTGTAGATTAACACAGGTTTAATATCCATAATTAAGACAAATATATTATTATTCAAGCTCCTGGTTTCGGCTTGTTTTAATAATGGGAGACGTTGCTAAAGTTGTATTTTGGTTTGGGTCAGAAAGTTGTATTACAAGGTATCTTGGCTTATAATGAAGGTAAGACATTTAATTCATTTTAAGAAATCTGTTTTAGTAAATTATATGCGTTAACGGAACTGTGTATCTAGAATTTACCTACTACAATTTACTAACACAATTATATCTACATCTCTAAAATATGTATCAATAAGTTTAGATTAAGATAATGTAGCTATCTTTAGCCTTAACGACATAAAGAGTTTCTTAACTACCAAAACAATATAACTCCTACGCGGTGGGTACTAGTTTCAATTACAACACTATTAACTATATCTGAATTCTGGACATTTATAGTAAGTTAAGAAATAAATATCTTGTATACCTATTTCTTATATTACTGTAAATTTCAAATACGGCGCTGCGTTGTAACAAGCGTTTTAGATATGGGTCAGCGGCTGAGAATTTTGCGCAAGGTTATAAAACCTTTTGCGTCAAAGGAGCTGCCGAGGTTCCAAATTATCTATACTAATTACTAATAATACTATAAAGCTGAAGAGTTTGTTTGTTTGTTTGTTTGCTTGAACGCGCTAATCTCAGGAACTACCGTTCTGATTTGAATAAATTCTTTCAGTGTTAGATAGCCCATTTATCGAGGAAGGCTATAGGCTATATATCATCACGCTAACACCAATAGGAGCGGAGCAGTAATGAAGAATGTTTCAAAATCGGGGGATTTTTTTTTCCACGGGGACGAAGTCGCGGGCGGAAGCTAGTATCATATAAGGTGACATAATATCTATCAGGAAATATATTATAAAATTATTTATATTCTTATAAACTATAATCTCCCTAAATGATATATGATTAAATTATATTTAAGTCCCTATAGTGTCCTAATAGGTTCCAGCAGGCAACAGTGTTGGCAAGGGATGGACAGTAACTGTCCAAGAACAGATGCGTCCGATTTTGGGCCCCGATCAAATTGTATTAGTTCACGACCCTTGCTTGTTCTCACTGATTGATTAATTATTAACCAATCTGTGTAAATAACTTCAAGATTTCGGGTTTAGTAGTTAACTCTTTAGTGCACAACAGTAGCAAATTAAATTAATAGGCCAAGGTAGCTTTGATTACTTTGCTGAAAAATTGTGGGAGCGTAATCAATGAAATAGAATAGAAATACATTTATTAGAGCACTGACACACAAAAACTAGAATAGAAACTTAACAACACCAAGATAACATAAATAATTGCGCTGAGCATATCCGACAGAATGTCTTTGAAGGCAGTTTATACGGATTTGTTTTTTCTGCAAGATATTGCCGAAATTCCGGAAAAACGCAAGGTGAGCTATTGAAATAACAGAGAGTAAAGAGGATGTTGAAAACTTTTCAATCGTTGCTGATGCGATGGTCTAGGGTTCTACTGAAACAGGAGTGGGGTGGGGCAAATGACATTGTCTCAGTTGTTTAAAGACTAGCTAACTAGCTTTGCTATTATGGCATCTTGGTAATTTGTGGTCTGCCAATATAGTCTTACCAGATCTTGCTGTAACGCATGACATAGGCCTTGGTGGGCCGGAGACTTACCGTACTCTTTAATTACTTGACTTTCACTTGAGGTAAGGAATGTTAATATACTATACCAAACACCTTTTCAAATTTCATGATATTTTGCAGAACCGCATGAATTCATTGAACTTGGTTAGGTTACAACAAACGTATAAGACAAACTCTTTACTGCAACATATAGTCTATATCTGGAATAATGTATATTTTTTCCAAACTAATATTCGCTAGAACTTATTTTAAGGATTGTATCACTAAATTCTTAAAATAATTTTCTGAGAGTCTATCATCAGCATACACAGAAACGTACTAAATTCGCTGCCTTTAATAGATAACATAACTTTAAATCATTCCAAAATTCTTACAGCAAACACACAAACAGAATTCACATCCAAAGGCAATGTTGTTTATGCAGCTGGTTCTCAAGTCTTGATGTTCAGCGTAACTTGAAGCTATACGGACACGAGTTTCAGCTTAGATGCAGCCATATACCGCAATAACGTGTTGAATTCAAATCGCATTTGCATAAGTCCTAGTTCCATGTAACACGGTACGTCGTGATGGCATACAACTTATCAGGAACAGCTGAAACATTCAATGTGTGTTAGGTAGTGCTTGTAACCATCAAAAATGTTTATTGGTCTGAAGCAGAATCCAAGCCTGCATTCTGAAGGTGAAACTAAATACTTCATTATCTGCCTTTTCTGAACTTTATTGGGGTTGGTTTCCAGCCTAACGCCGGCCTAAATGCAGCTGAGTGCTAGTATTTTATGTGGAGCAACTGCTTAATACCCAGCTGGCGTTACCCAGCTACTGAGCTGGGTAACACAATACCACTTGGTAAGACTGCTATCAGGTTTCTGGCTTCTGACTACCCGTGACAACATTCTAAGGTTTATAAATGACAATCGGGAATCTTGATTTGCACCTCGGTAAGCGTTGCTTAACCTGCTTGAAGATTTCACCTTGTGGAGCCACAAGCTCAGCTAAATACTTTTTTTTCTTTCTTTTTTTTTTTGGGATGGGAAAGAACACAATATAACAGAAAGCTTGTACACCAGGTCGTGAGTTATTTAGAAACTCATTTGAACAAAGAAAAACTTTTGAAGGATGATCTTCAATCGTCAATAGCGCCCTCCACACGTACAGTTCGGACCGCGCATCTTGGACTGCGTTCCAAACCGCAGTTAGATCTGTACAGTTTGGACTGCGGATCAAACTGTTGTGCTAATTACGGTTAAAAATGCATTCACGGTTTGGATTGCAGACGAAACTTACATAATCTAGACCAACGTTCCGAACTGTGCGTGTAAATTGATTTTCAAGAGTTTGGACTGCAGTTTGGACTGGCGCGTGGAACGTTATAACTTTTAAAAGTTTTTTACGCAGTAGTAAGAAAAATTGGCCAAGTGCGAGTCAGACTCGCCCATGAAGGGTTCCGTAGTAACTATCTATACTTATAATAAATCTGTAGAGAGGTCAATTCTGTACATGAAATATATTTCCAAAATAACTATCAGGGGGTGATTAAGGATCGATACTCATGCCAAAAATGCAATCAGTTAAATTTTTGTCTGTTTGTCTGTCTGTCTGTCTGTCTGTATAACCGTTATAGAAACAAAAACTACTCGACGGATTTTAACGAAACTTAGTACAATTATTTTTCATACTCCTGAGCGGGTTATAGTATACTTTTCATCACGCTACAATCAATAGGAGCAGAGCAGTGAAGGGAAATGTTGGGAAAACGGGAGAAGTTACTCCATTTTTTAAGCTTCCGTCGCGTGTGCAACCTTAATGGTTAAAGCTACACAAATCATTTAATGACGGAAATGTTCTCCTTAAAATTATATAAAAAATATCCCACGACAGCATATGTCTAACTTTTATGGTTGACTCACAATAACACGTGTAACTCCCGATAGCTTAGCAGTTCGAAGCTTTCTGATTATAATATTTGTCTACTCTTACGTTTATAACACTCTCAGTCACCCCTAATCGAAAAAGTTAACATTATTAACTATTCCATAAAAAAATTGGCCAAGTGCGAGTCAGACTCGCCCATGAAGGGTTCCGTAGTAACTATAATATAATATGCAAATTTATTTGACGAAAAAAAAACCTTACAAATTTCTTAAAACTAGCTTATTTACATTTTTTACAACTGCGCCAAATAAATTTGTTTAGAAAAAAAAAAACCTTACAAATTTCTTAAAACTGGCTTTTTTACATTTTTTACAACTGCGCCGAATAAATTTGTTTTTCATAGTGTTTGTATGAATTACAAAGTTATATTTGCGGTTTTAGAAAATATGCTGTATCTCAAAAACTGCTGAACTGATTTCGTTCAAACTAATTTTGGTTGAAAGTTTATATTAAGATCTACAGACATATATTTTTTTAGATTTTTCACTCCATTATTATAGAAGTTAGAGGTTGTGTCCGCCACACACACATTTTACCACTTTGGAAGCTTATATCTTTTAAACGATTGACTTTATGGAAAAGTGGTTTTAGAAACCCCGATGTCGTTTTTAAAGAACTGTCTATAGATACCACACATGCATCGATTTCATGAAAAAAAATATTTTCAGGTTTAGTTCCATGTATGGGGAGCCCCCCTTTATTTTAAATACTTTTTAATTTTTTTCTCAATATCGGAAAGCGGTTCACAGAATACATCTACCTATCAAGTTTCACGTGTATAGTCCTAATAGTTTCGGAATAAAATTGCTGTGACAGACGGATGGACGGACAGACAGACAGACAGACAGACAGACGGACAGACATGTCGAAACTATAAAGATTCCGTTTTTTGCCATTCGGCTACGAAACCGTAAAAAGAATCATATAAATCGGTATAGAAACACCAAAGTTATACATGAAATACGCTTATAATAATAAGCCATCGCGCGTGAATACTGAATCATGCTATAAGGATTATTTTTGAGAATCAGTCGCCGCGCTCGACGCGTCTCGCGGTCGAAGCGTTCTCTAGGTACTTAAGCCTCATGTGAACGTGATCTAAACAATATTACCAATACATTAACTTACGCTGACGGAGTCGCGGGCACAGCTATATTGTATCATTACGCTAAGGCCAATAGGAGCGGAGCGCCAATGAAGAATGCTTCAAAATCGGGGTTAAATTTAACGTTAGCCCAAAGTAACTATTCCACGCGGACGAAGTCGCGGGCAAAAGCTAGTAATAAATATAATTTAATATATTTATTTGAAAAAAAAAAGCTTATAATTTCTTAAAACTAGTTTATTTGCAATTTTTAAAACTACGCCAAATAACTTTGTTTCTCATAGTGTTTGTATGAATTACAAAGTTATATTTGCGGTTTTAGAAAATATGCTGTATCTCAGAAACTGCAGACCCGATCTCGTTCAAACCAATTTTGGTTGAATGCTTACATTAAGAAACATAGCATATATTTTTTGTATAATTTTTCACTCCATTATTGTAGAAGTAAGAGGTGGGGGACACATTTTACCACTTTGGAAGTGTATATCTTTTACACGATTAACTTTATGAAAAAGTGGTTTTAGAAACCACAATGTCATTTTTGAAGACCTTACTATAGATACCACACACACATAGGTTTCATGAAAAAATATATTTTCAGTTTCAGTTCCATGTATGGGGAGCCCCCCTTTCTTTTAAATATTTTTTTTTCATGAACTCGGAAAGCGGTTCACAGAATACATCTACCTACCAAGTTTCACATGTACAGCTCTAATAGTTTCGGAATAAAATGGCTGTGACATACGGACGGACAGACAGACAGACAGACATTTTTTTTTTTTTTTTTTTTTAGGTAGGGCCACTTGTAGATCAGCACACTAAGGCTGTGAGTCTACTTAACCGGACTTTCCTGTGGTGACCTCTAATAAATTAAAGGCCCCCAGCCAGGGCTTACAAACTAAAGTTTACTTAAAGCTAATGACCGCACGCTAAGGGCACTCCCTGTGGAGTACGGGCCTCGGCATAGCGGGGTCATTTTGGGAGGGCAGCAAAGGGACAGGCTGGGTCATATTATTTACGGGAGTATTTATTGCTACTGGCTCAGCATCGCGGGCTGGCTCGTTTGGCAAAGGTCGGGGAGGATTTTCATTACAAGTACGCGGACGTCGCGATGGGCCTCGTCGGCGAGGCCGGAATAAGGAACGTGTTCTGTATTTGTGTTTTCTAAGAGTGCTGGTTTCCCTACTGCTCTCTTGTCGGATGGTGGTGGGGTCGTCAGGCTCGTCTAGGATGTTACGCGGGCGACGAACCCGAGAAATCTTGGAGGGTCTGGATCGGGCGGCCGATACGATCAGGGGGTTAGTGTGGGTATCAGCAGAGGTGAAGTAACGCACTGACATGCGTTTCAACACTTGCTTTATGGTCGGGAGTTTGAGGTCTACGTGGAGATCCTCGTTCCTACAGAACCAGGGCGCGCCCGTGGCCTTTCGGAGAAAACGGTTCTGAATGACTTGCATCCTATGGATCTGATTGGGACTGGCATGAGCAAACACCGGACAGGCATACATCATGATAGGACGTATGCATGTCGTGTATATTCGGATTTTACATTTAAGGGAGAGCTTGCTGTGTTTATTCAGCAGGGCGTGGAGCCTACCGAGAGCGAAAGCGGCTCGCGAGCGAACCGACTTTATGTGCTCACTGAAGTTAAGGAACTGGTCGAATTGGCTTGCCGAACATAGTGATCGGGCGAGGGGGGGTGAATTGTTTATGCTGGCGAGCCCTGCGAAACAGGACTGCTTGACTTTTGTCGGGATTTACCTCAATCCTCCATTTCCTAAACCAATCGCCTAGTGCGTTGGCTGAGGTCTGGAGGGTATGAGCGATGCTAACGGGATTATGTCCCGAGTAGTAGATGGCCGTGTCGTCGGCAAATAGGGATAACTCTACTGGGGGCTTTTTGGGGATATCGCTAGTGAATAGCGTGAAGAGTGGGGGGGAGAGCACGGCGCCCTGAGGGACGCCGGCTCTGATAGGGCGGGGAGTGGAAAGCGCTCCTTAGATACGATATCTGAAGGAGCGGTTCGACAGGAAGTCTCGAATGATGAGCACGAGACGGTCCGGCACACCTAGTTGGTAAAGCTTGTAAATTAAGCCATTGTGCCAGACTTTGTCGAAAGCCTTCGCTATATCAAAGAATAGGGCCCCCGTCACCAGACCGCGTTGAAAGCGGCCGCTAATGTGCTCTACGATGCGGTGGGCTTGGTGGACACTGGAATGATGGGCTCTAAAGCCAAACTGTTCGTTAGGGATTAGGCTCTTGGCCTCGACAAAGTCCTTGAGCCGATTAAGAATAATCCGCTCGTAGACCTTGCCGAGGGCGCTGAGCAGACTAATGGGTCTATAGCTAGTCGGGAGGTTCTTGGGCTTTTTGGGTTTTGGGATACCTATCACTATAGCCTCTTTCCAAGCTTGTGGAAACAAGTTGTTGGACAAGGCGCCATTGAAGATGGCAGCCAGTAGGACTATGATCGTACGTGGGAGGAGTTTAAGTGCCCTAGTGGTCAGTCTGTCAGTCCCGGGAGCTTTCCTAGGTTTGAGTTTCTTGATGATCTCCTCCACCTCGTCTTCCGTGACGGGGGGGAGGGGAGCATCAGGGTCCTCGACAGGGGGTAGGGCAGATCTACGTTCGACCTCAGCATCCACGTGGGCAAGGTGGGCTGGGTCGACTGGTTGGGAGCTGGGAGAGCACTGTGCCTCCAGGCTGTCGGCTAGGCATTCGGCTTTGTCTTCGTCGTCGAAGGCAATGCTTTTGTCCGGGCGGATAAGGGGAGGCATTGAGGCAACCTCAGTGGCGCGCATATTCCTCTGAAGTTGCCAGAAGGCATGGTGGGTGGGTTCCAGTTCGCTCAGGGTCTTGTCCCAGCCGGCTTCACGCCACTCTCTGATGCTGTTACTTACTTTGCGCTGTAAGTACCGCATGAAAGTTTTGTTATTCTGGCAGGGGAAAGCTCTGTAGGCACGGACTGCTGCGTTCTTCTCAGTCAGCAGGGCCCGTACATCGTCCGGGAGTTTCCGGCGCCAGTGCTCTGACACCGGAATCTCCTTTGAACAGTCGTTCAAGACAGATTGCACGTGCTCCGTGAGTGAGTCGATCGCAGCCGTCGTGTCGGCGGCGGACTGGATGTGGTCGGGGATCTTGTCCAGGTGAGGAGACGTGTTGGATTTCAGCAATTCGCCTACTTTCCTCCAGTCAGTGATCACCTGTGTGGGAGGGGGGCGGTTAGGGTCATAGGGACCCGATCTCGGAGTTAACTCCAAGATCACCGGTCTATGGTCAGAGTCAAGTTCGTCTACCGTCTCTAAAGAGTGCAAACGTAAGTTCACATTCTTCAGGAGGGCAATGTCGAGTACGTCGGGCAGGTGGGATGGCTCGAACGGGTAATGAGTAGGCCGCATAGGACCTATGATATCTATGTGGAGAGGTGTGCAAAGGTCGTATAGTACCTTCCCACGGGGGTTGGTAATACGACTACACCATGCGGGATGTTTGGCATTGAGATCCCCCGCTATAAGGACGGAGTCACTCATGTCAAGAAGGGCTGTAAGGTCGCTTCGTAGTGAGGCGTTTATCGAAGAATTTGAATCTACGTCGTTGTACGGTGGGAGATACGCGGATACTATTGTGATAGAGGGATGGCCCGTCATGCCTAGCCGGCAAACGGATACCTCTAAGTGGGCAAGGGGCGGCGGATCCATAGGGATGCAGTGCAGGGAGTTCCTATAATATATTAGAGTGCCACCTCTGTGGCATCTAGTCCTATCGTTCCTAACTAGCCGGTAGTTGGCTACCTTGGGATCCCTAAGGTGGGGTTTGAGGAAGGTCTCTTGGACCAGAAGGATGTCGAGACTATGATCGCGAAGGAAAGTCGCGATCTCGTCCCGTTGATTGGTGATGCCATTGGCATTGAAGTAACCTAGCTTTAGGGATCGGGGCTTTAATCTCTTACTAGCCGTGTTATACATTATGGCTGTTTAAAAAGGTTATCAAAATGACTTTTGACATCGGGATACTTAGAGTATACCCGAATCAGGGAGTTGATGCTAGTGCAGGCCACGACCTCCTTTGCCATTTGGATGGCGCGGGGGGACTGGAAGAAACTGAAAGTATTCCCAAGGATGAGGAACGCATCGAGTTCCGGCTCTTCCGAGCGAGGGAGTGACTGGGGAGGAGGTGGAGGCTGAGAAGCCACAACAACCGGAGCGGAGGGCATGATGGGTTGATCCATCAGCCCAGGGACTTTCGGCCTTAGTGCCGGGAAGTTTTGGGCGTGATTCGCCGCCGTCCAAGGAGTTGGACGCTGGGGACTGAGGGTCTGGGGGAGCTCAGACGAGAGTGTAGGACACTCTCGTCCCTGGCGTGCGCTAGCGCGCGTTGCCAGTTTAGGGGCGGAAGTTTTCGGGGCTTTCGGACAGCCTCGGTAATTGGCGGGGTGGCCAGATTGCCCGCACAGCACGCAGCTGGGCGGGTCTGGGCATTGGGACCTATCTTTTGGGCGACTGCACTCCGCGGTGCCGTGATCGCCCAGGCACTTTACGCACCGGGGTTTGCCGAAGCAATTCCGTTGCGCGTGCCCATACAACTGGCAACGGTGGCATTGGCCTACAGTGCCACTCTTGTGTGGCTTCTCAATGAGAATTCCTGAAAGACTGCATACAGTCTTCAGCGCAAAGATGGGGTGGGGACCTTCGGAGACGGGGTGGCAGATGACGAGGACGTTGTTAGACGCCCTGCCACCTCTGCCGTGCATACGGTGCACCTCAATCACCGGGATGTTCTGTGACTCTAAGTCGCAGACGATCTCGGTGGTGGGGATCTCACTGGGGATCCGGCAGAGGACCACCCGAACGGGCTTGCTCTCATGGAGCGTATAAGTATGGTGAGGGATATTTCGAGCCTTGAGTAGCTTCGAAAGCGCGCGGTGGTCGTTAGCTGTCGCTAACCCTACTTTTATGCCGTTCTGAACGGCGCGGGCATTCGTGTAGGCGATGCGTTGCTCGCCACACGCTTTGGACACGTTTGTCCAAGCCCCCTTGTCATGGATGAAGATGGGTGGGGGAGGGATGGTCTTGCGCACTGAGGCGCTGACGACTGGGGTTTGGGTAGGGCTGGGCCTAGTGGCCGAGGAAGTTGAGGGCTGGCTCTGCACTAAGCGTGCTGGCTCGGGAGGGGAGGGTTTCTTGGCCTTAGGGGCCTGGGTGGAGGACGAGGCCTGCGACCTCTTCTTCCTCTTTCCCTCGACGAGGATAAACTCGTCGGAGGAAGAGGTTTGATCGGAGGAGTGCTCGGACTCCGCTCGCTCTGAGCGCTCAGAGTGTATGCTCTCTGCGCGCTCCGAGCGCTCGCCTTCCGAGCTCTCTTTTTCTTGTTCCTCCTCCTCAGAGTCCATTTCGACGTCTGGGGGGGAGGGGGACCTATCTGCGATGGGCGCGGGGGTGGGACCTAAATCTGGCTGCGGGGTGGGAAACACCGCGGGGGGTATTGAGTCAATCTCCTCCTCATACTCCCTTTGTAGGGCGGGGTTTTTAAATAGGATCTTTCCTAATATCTCGGTTGTTCGATTTAACCGAGTCGTTAGGGATTCTACTTTGGTCATGAGATCCTCTACTATGTCCTCCATATTGGAGGCGTCAATGGTGGGCATCCTAATCTCCTAACCCTAACATGTGAGCCTCGAGGAGACACGTCAAACGTGAGCTCCCCGAGCAGACGGTCCCCAAAAAGAGCCCTGCCCCGGAGTTTCTCCTAACACAATGTTACCGAGAAGAGAAACCCAGACAAACTCGGTAACTGTGTTGCCGTCTGATGTGGCCTGAAGGGCCCTATTTGCCTACCCCTCCGGGCGGGAATGACCCGGAGGTGAGTTCGCTCCCTGCGGGGATAGCAGGGAGGTGTGTGCCTAATGGTGTGCCCTAAGCTTGTAACCGGTCGCCAGTCTTAATGTGCGAACCGGGCCCTATTGGGTCTAGTGCGAAGGGGTAGATACACCCAACCGACACTAGGTGTGTATGCTGTGAAGAGAACTCAGTAACTAGGTTTGACTAGGAGATCCCCCAAGGCCAAAACCTAGCACTAGACTCCAATTGACTGCTTCACCCTGAAGGGGATCAGCGGGTGCGTCGGGTCAGCACCCCCTTGGTATTGTTGACACCGTGAGGTTTCCAACCAAGGACCACGAAACTGTGGTTTTACCCTGAAGGGGCCAAACCAAATTGTTTTGACAATCTCTGTTAGAGAAACACGATATCCTTCACCGCCTCGAAAAAGGCGGATCCGGACCAGGCGTCGTAGTCGGCGACTACGAGTGACGTCACGGCGGGCGTGACGAACGGAGCGATGACTCAGGCACGGAACGATCGAGAGCGCGGAGCGGCACGACTGTCGCGGGCGAGCGTCGGAGCAGAATGTTTTTGAGACAGACAGACAGACGGACAGACATTATATATACACTATACTCCTTCCTTTTTAGCTTCCAGAGACACGGATGTTCACGGAACAAACGAATGAACTCTGTGATAGTTTGGACGCTCCAAACCGCCATTTTTGTAATTTATGTTTATACGTGATGCGTGCGTAAAACTGTGAGACATGCGCTCGCGTCGATATGCCAGATTGGACTGTTAGACCCGCACATCTACACGTACAGTTCGGAGCGAGGGATGGAACGGCGCGTGCTGTTTCCCGCGGTCCGAACTTTACGTGTGGAGGGCGCTATTGTCTCCGTTACGATTGAAAATTAATAATAGAGTGAGGTTGTTGTTTGTATTGATTGACAGCTCCATTTACTCACTCGAAGTCACTTCAACTAACTTTATGCGCGGGGTTTTTGCAGAATGGGACTACAGAAGCTTTCGAGAGGCTTCAAACAAATGACAGTCTGTCTTAGGCAGCCTGGCGTGATTGTGGGTTGGTGAAAACTGTCACTATCTAGATCAGTGTCTAAAGCTAAAGCATTGTGGAGGTCAGACAGGCAGTCACCCCATGTAAAACACTAATACTCAGCTGCACACAATTAGACTGGAAGACAACCCCAACATAGTTGGGTATAAGGCTAAGCAAATGATGATGATGATGGTAAAACTATAGGGTTGTCACCTTTTTTTTGCAGTTAAAGTACATTGGTTAAAATAGGTAAAAAAAGTACATAGCATCAAAATAAAGTACAATTTATTTTCAAAGACGCTTTCCGCTGTCTGTCCCTGTGTATGCTTAGATCTTTAAAACTACGCAACAGATTTTGATGCGGTTTTTTTAATAGACTTTAAACAATTGCATATCTTTACAGTCTATATTTAAATTAATGTAAATAAGTAATTCATTTTTTATCAAATTAGGAGATGCTTTGTTTATTACGACTAAACTTTTCGAAATCAAATCATGCGAAGTAAAGTATTTTCGTGTACTTTATTGTTCTCATAAAGTATAGAGTACAATTACCTGTAATAACGTACAATACTTTATTATACAGTACGAGTGGCAACCCTATAAAACTAC
The DNA here is from genome assembly GCA_943138885.2 of Tholera decimalis. NCBI lineage: Eukaryota > Metazoa > Arthropoda > Insecta > Lepidoptera > Noctuidae > Tholera > Tholera decimalis. Next base: position 35,589,898 of record OW964549.2, on the reverse strand, counting down.
CAATGTCTATATCAATAATAGCATTGACTGCTTAAATGACAATATTGTCTAGAAGTGGTCTAGAACCTCAGGTATGGTCCAGTGAAAATGAACATAACTACAACAAAATGAAGTAGCTTGCAAACATTTTAGGTATCTTGTACAAGTTATATTTTAATTCCATATTTATACACTCTCATCGTAAGAAAGCAAAATTATTTAATTATGTCTAATTCTGCATAAGATTACATACTTATACAGGTTGGAAAAACAGACATCACAAATAGGTACCCAAAGAGGCCATTTTTCGAAATATGTGAATCTTAAAGCTATCTCAGTATAAGACTTCAAGATCTCTTTCATGTAATCCGAGAACATCTCAAACCTATAATCTTTAAAAACCATTCACTTAGCTAAGTGAAACTGCTTACTCATTGAATATTCTACATAGCTGCTAAAATCGTTCACAATCAACCTACATTCACACACCTGGTCACACATCTGAAAGAGGCTTTGTGAAATTCGACAGAACTGGAGGTGTACTGGAAGTTCTAACAATTGGTTTCAAAGACCTGAAAGCCTTTGAAATTCAAAAGTCAGGCACCTTTGTGTGCGGTGTGTGAGATCTATCTGCTCGTGTATAATCGTATTGTCAGTTATCTACGTCAAATTATATAGATGTAGACTAGTTTTGAAGCACTATCTTCTTAAGACCTGACTTTCGTGTCATACGGTTAGTAGTAGAGTAAAGACAGTAAAATTTTGACACTAAAAAACGAGTATATTTAATATCTAGCTTTCTATATACATGGTACCTGGTTAGCCGGCCTTCTTGATGATTTAAGATGGTATTCACGACCCCCACTGATTGTTTACGCATTCCAACTAGACTGCAACAAATGAATCGAGCCCACCTACTCCCAACGAACCTTTTCTCACTACTCTGATTTCAAACTCTTTCCTGTTTAGGGTTCGGTAGCCGAATGGCAAACACGGAACCTCTCTTCTATAATAATCGAATGAAAAATCTAAAAAAATATATGCTGTTATATTAATAAAAACTATCAACGAAAATTAGTTTGAATGAAATCAGGTCAGCAGTTTTTGAGATATAGTACATTTTCGAAAACCGCAAATATAACTTTGTTTTTCATACAAACACTATGAAAAACAAAGTTTTTTTGCGTAGTTATTACGGAACACTTCATGGACGAGAACTTATTTCTTTATTTAAAAAAGTTTCTCCATGACTTGACGGTTAATGAGTTTACGAGACATTTTCAGTTTATGAAAGCCAAAAAAATATTTTCTTAGTTTCCGGTTTCTTCAAAAGAAAGTTCAAGCATTTCAATGCTCATATAGTTAAAGATTCTAACTTTCATTCGATCAAAGTTGTTTGTAAAAGACAGTCGTGCGTCTAAACCGCAATATAGCAATGTCAATAACCACTACACAGTCAATCTCATGATAGTGATGCGAAAAATTATTACACGCTTTATCTGATCCATTTGTAGTTCCGCAGTCGACTGTCAATTTTACGCTTCACTGGTTCATAGCACGCGTCAGATAAGCCGAAGACATATCAAAAGCTCAGCTAAGAGAGGAAACTTTTCATTCTGTGGCCTATAATCGAGATATTACTTTAACGCTTTACGCTCATGATGTAAAAAAGCAGATTTCATACTAGAGAGAAGAATATTTACCTAACTCAATTTTAGCTTTAAAATCCTGTCAAGCATTGACATTTTAGTTTGAAAGGCTCTTCTAACTTAGATTAACTTTCGGTGTTCTACTAACTTTACCTATGTACTGTAATGAGATAAGACCTTTCTCTGTTTGAGAAATCAGTCACGTCGATCCTCGATGTTGTACTGAACCTTTTTGGATCCTTTTTGGTATGACAGCATTATTATTGTTGTTCTATCTTCTGAATCTAGTTCGTCATTGTGTTTTTTTTTCTTTTGAGGTTGGATAAAGATATACTATCTTTGTCCTGGGACCTTTTCTTTAGAACCTTGATTTCTTTTTGGCGTAAAAAAACAGTAAATGCTACTGGGCGGTAGTTATACTGTATATCTTTGGATGAATTTTTGAATTTGGATCAGAACTAACGATATATTTTTATAATTTGTTACGATTTTACGTGAATTAACCTTTGTATAGTGGATTGGTCGGTTTTCTTTTACAGAGAATTCTATTCAATTTGGAATGGATTATTTTAAGATTACAAGCGATTTTATTAGACGATTGAAAGTCAATAATGGTGTGGATGATGTACATACTTATAATTGATACATCGTGTATTTGAAGGAACAAAATTCATAAAGTGTCTTCAGACTGATTAAATATCTGTATTGTAATGTCCTATATCCGCCTCTATTTACTTATTCTCCGATCAATCAGATCTAAACACTGATATTCAGCCGCATTTGTTTACTTTGGGTGCCGACCCCAATAAACTTGGCAAAAGACAAGCTCGATGATAATGAACTAGCGACTCGCCCCGGCTTCGCACGGGTGCAATGTTTATATTAAATATAGGCAGCGTTCGCGAGAATCGTTAACGTACGGCAGTTTTTTCGACGCTTTACTCCACAATTTTCACTACCACGAAAAATCCTATCTATTTTCCGGGATAAAATATAGCCTATACGGATTCGGAAGAATCCCTCTAAGTAATGGTAAAAGAAATTTTGAAATCGGTCCAGAAGTTTTTGAGCCTATTCAATACAAACATACAAAAATACAAAAATACAAAGGTTTCCTCTTTATAATATTAGTATAGATATAATGATTGATAAGTATACAATAACGCGTGATAGAAAAAAAGAAAAGTGACGATGTTTTATTTTCATTAATAAAAAATTCAATTCATTACTTCAAACAATGTACAGTTATTAGTATCTAAACACGTATCAGTGGCAGCGCTGCAGGCTTATGATTGATTTATTAATGTTTTTTCAAACAACAATGAAAGTCACGAAACATGAGCTTCGAAAGTGACGTAATGTTCGATATTCGAATTTATTTCCACTTCGATGATAATACTGACAATCGATTTTCAATCAGTGTTGATTTAAATGTTTATCAATAGCTTAATTGGCAACAAAACGAATCAATTGAGCGACTATTACGAGTATAAGATTTGTTAAATCAATAAAGTATATAAAAACTAAACAAACCTGATTTCATCTATTTTTCTTTCGGACTAAGTTACTAATAAATCGAATAATCTATTAGAGACCGAAAAGTGTTCGGCTGATAGTGTTAGTGTAAGCTTAATTACGATGCTTTAGTTTTTCTGTATGAAACGGAGGCGTGAGCGTTTGGACATACACGTATGTTATTTGCCAGAGTCATTTGTTAAATGGCCCCTTTGAGTGTAGACCATTTACACCGGCTTTTTGTATCACTTAGTCCAGTATTAACCATGACTTGTGTAAAATAAACTCAGATATATTTCGCTCTTGGAGTATCTGCCTATTATCACATACCAGAACAATGTTTACACCGGTAATGAAGAGACCTTAGTGCTTTTACAAATTGTGTGGAGAGCTTGTTTCCTAAAAACTTCCCACATTGGGCGGGACTATTCGAAACTTTGTCGTATTTCCTCCTACAATTCAAAGTTGAAATTGTCTAAATATTTTGGGTTAAGAGTGTTGAAGGAACTTCCTGAAACACAGAAAACTTTCTTCCGCATTGTTACGTTTGAAAATATAACAGCATGATCACAAAGTCTTTAATTTGAATAAAATCCAAAAGGGGCAAAATCTAATCGACAATAATCGATATGCATAATCAGTTGAACACTTGGATCGCATAAATTCCTGACATAATCGAATCAGCGCATTATCCGATAGTGGAGGAGAATCCGTTGCGGTGACGGCTGACACCGGCCTCGCAGCCTCACTCCTCACTCCTCACGCGGAAAGCCAGCTATTCAGTTATCTAGGTCATCCCTGCACGCAGCTGCGATAGGCCGCAATCACGCGAATGACCACAAAATTATTCCGTTCCCACAGTTTAAATGAATTAGCGATACTACACACCTCTATTATGTGATTTTATGTAACTAAGTAGTTACGTATTACTTAGTGGGTGCCTATGGTTGCTTGTAGCGTATTATTACGATTTATTGGAAGAACATCTGCTAGTTTCGTACGAGGCCATGGCCAGATATACGATCTGTTTCAATGTAATCGTTTGATAAAAAGAAACAGTCTAAAACGAATGGTTTATTTCTTATTGTAAAACCTTCTCGCTTAGCTCGCATTATTTTTTCTCGTACGAGCTGTATAATGTAACATCCGATATTCAGAGCAATTGTAGGACGGCTGCTTATAAATTCTGAGAAGGAAGATTTTAATTTTAAATTTTTCGTCTTCAGTTCGTTCTTAGGTAAGTTCTTAGACCTCGGTTTGGTGCGCTGTTTTACATTTGTTTTAACTGAAATTGGTATTTACACCCATGTTTATTTTACATTCATTTTACATCTTCAGATTTTTGATTTGCTGGGATTGCGAGAACGTTGTCATGAGATACCGCGGCTACGAAACGCTAGGGCAATATAAGGAAGAGGATGGTTGGTGGACATTAGTCAGTAGAAGTCTGACACTCCCTTTCGCTCCACCCGGAGTGGTAGAAGTTATTTGGTGATTAGCCCCAAAAAGAGCTTTTAAATTGTTCCGACTACAAGTTTTTTCAAAACATACTTACCGTTATCATCCCACTTATGTATTAATGAATCTACGGATTATAATAAAGGGAAATGCAATCACTGGCCATATTAGCAGTTTGTAAGAGTTGCACAAGTCATTGCATAACCTTACCACAAAACGCGAGCAACTGTCGCAAATGTGTGTGATGCTTGTTGGACCGTTACAACAACTTGACTCAGACCGACAAACTGCTTGTGACCTATTGCTTGACTGGGTTTGAATAAAAATATAGCCTTTACATCAATCACATGGAAATGTGTTTTTGCTTGCATAATTGCTAACAATACAACTAGCAACATGAGATGTCGAATAGTTTAGAAATGCGTAGGTGATAAATAGGTTGCAAGGAACACGTCAATTTAATATCATTATATATCTATGGTAGAAAGGCAATGGTGGAAGTGCAATTAGATTCCAGATTATATCCCATCTTCTTTCTTGCCCTCTGTGCCTGAGTGCCTACAACTGAAGTGACGTTTGAGTTGCGACTGACGATTTTATGACGACTGGAAGTAGCAAAGTTCAATGCCAATAATATTCTAAGGATCCATACAAAAAAGGTTTTGTGTCAAACTCAAATACAGATTCGTTATAATAATTAATAAGCATTTTTATTTTCATTCATTCATAAACAGCGGTTTACCGAAATATTTCTCTCATGCGGTTTCCCACAGCAAATGCAAAGCCGTTTTTGCGCCAAACAGAGGCTAAAACCGCATATGAAAAAAATTGAATTGTTCTATTTTTTAAATGGGTCTTTGAAAAAAAAAATGAAATGAAACAGTTCTAGTAGCCATTATCTGTAAATGAAGAAGTTTACATATGGGTGCCAACCTTTTTTGTTTGCGACTGTGTAGGAGAATCGGAACGCCGTATGAGCAGATATGAATTAAGGCATTTAATTTCTCATCACATCACACATTGTAAAGCGCTCCTGTACTAAATGTTGAATGAAATATTCTGTTGTTTGGAAGCAGTAACGGGTTCATAGTCTATAAACTAAAACGAGGTACCTGAGTACCTTCTCAAGCGACATTGTACAGTCTACAATGTACGTAGTTTTTGTTTACTGGAAATTCATACTGAGAAACGCTGTATTATATGATTAAAATTATGTGCATTCAATTAAACATGACAACAAAGTAATGATTTACTATGGCATAGAGCTTTTATTTATTTGATATGGTAAATAGCGAGATATCCATAACAAACAATTGAGGCAACGTTTAATTTGGAAACTATAGAAAACCAATTTGCTTGTTTGTCCACTGAAAGCGTTGGCCGCACATAGCACGTAGACCACTCAAATCCCAATTACGTATTCACCAGCAGACTCCATATTTATGCAAAAAATCATCTTCAATGGCCACTAATTGCCTTCGGTTTCGCTTTTGTGTTGTTAATCAACGCATTGCGATTGTTCCGTACCCATTGTCCTCTACTGATTAGTCGACCCCTGGGTTTATTACGACATTTTTGTGAAGAAAACCCTTTTCGGGGTAGATTGTAATAAAGGATTTAGTAAAATATTCGTCACTTTGAATTTAACGTTGTGTATCATATACCTACTCGTATTGTTGGCACAGACGCCATTGCTGGATGCTGATTATCCTTGCAATTATTAAACTTATTATCAAAAATATTGGAGCTTTGAACGTCATTTTTAACCGAATTAAAAAAAAAGGAGGAGGTTCTCAGTTCGGCTTGAACTTTTTTTTAATGTATGTTACCTCATAACTCGACGGCTGGACCGATTTGGAAAATTCTTTTTTAGTTTTAAGGGTATACTTTTTAGTTGGTCCCATTGTCGTCACGTTAGGATATAATGATGGAATCATGGAGAAATCGACGGAACTCTTCAAATATTATAGGCATACCTATAACGTCTTGGGTATTTCTTATAGTCCTTGTGCAGTTGCTCTTGAAGAGCACCATTTGGGGAAGAGGAACTGATGATGAAGACCACAGATGGCCACCGAAACTACTCAATAATAAGTTTTTCGTGGATTGCGATTCAATTACTTGAATATGCATGTTAAGCACTTTATGCTCATTACAATGCATATGGTGAAGTACCAGGAGAACTCCTCAAAAATTAACAACTCAGCATCGGGAAAAGCAATATTTTGTAAAAGGTTCTAAGTAATTGATATTTTGGCTTTGGTAACTACATAAATTACAAACCGACCCACTAAAAAGCGTGAAAAAAAGCTTTTTAGCAAAAAATAAAACCCACTTTTATATCAAAACACTACAAAGCCAAAAATAACTTTAATGTCGGAAGGCGGTGTCAAAAAAAAAAGAAAATACAAAACCAATAACACCGACTATCAAAATTAAAGTTATTTTTGGCTTTGTTGTGTTTTGATATAGAAGTTTTTTAGTAATTAAGTCTATAAAAGCAGAGTGTGATACGGGCACAAATTTCAGTTTGATGAAATAATAACAAAGGAACATTGTTTATTTCGCTTTATCCAGAAAATAGTTTTAGATACGATCCCGCACGCAAAATATTCTTAATTTTGGAATGAGGTTTGGCTATATTTTTTTGGAAAATGCATTTCTGGGGGCTTCGACCTAACCAGAAAAATTTATCACTGATTACAAAAATGGTGTATGAAGTCGCGGACAGACGCTAGCGTAGCATATAAACCTTATTTTTCCCGATCCGAACAATTTTAATAAAGGGGACTGTCAATATTAAATATTCAGGAAATGTCCGGGTAACGCAATTTACCTATAAAATGTTGACTAAAATTTAATTTGCTTCGAAAACATAATTATGGCACCCTCGTATTTATCCAATAGAAGCGGCTTGTTTGCTGTTGAATTATATATTTTTTAAACACAGAGGGAAAAACATTAGTGAAGTACATTCAATCAAATGTACGAATGGAGAGGTACATTTTCTTATCGCCGACTTGGAAGTTTCTTTGTGCTATTCTTATTCACAAGGTTTTTTGATGCCTTGCAAGGAAGAAGTGAGAATCATTACCAACACCCAAATATAATAATTGTTTAAGATGCCCACATTTTTTGGTTCATAGGTTTTATACCCTGTTTAATTAAATGTTTCCTTTATTATGGGGGTAAACATTCTAGCTAATTAGGCTGGCTTTCATTTATTTAAATATTATGCAACACAAAAAGTACAAAGAGTTTTAGGCATTCTCTACTAGTTAACCATGAGTGGTGAAGACATGGCAGGTGCATAATAAATGAACTAAGTAATAATAATAATCTGAAATATAGTTTATATTTCAGATTATCGGCTTATAATAGTAAAATATAATACATTTTCATAGATGTCCTCCACCCTGGGGCTTTATCAGACACTAAATGACTAAAATTTTCACCGCCGCACTTGCGCCGGGGGCGGCAGGACATTTGAATAATCTTCAGTTTCTCAGACGATCTTTAAATGATAGAAGAGGCTGATCGGTTGTTACATCCATTTTGATGCAACATAATTATAGTATTTTCTGCTACCAGCTTCGCTCGAGTGAAAATAAGAATTAATCCTAAGGAAATATACCTACGCGCTGTGTTTTATCTAAATCCGTATGGCCGTCGAGACGCGAAAAGGTAATAGGCAGATTTAGTTTAGATTATAATGAATTTCCAGATTGATATTGTGTCACTTCAAAATGGTACCGTTTCTAATGTGCCACATGATTTGATTTTTTTCAGAACACTGAGAATTCTTTTGACACGCAATTTTGAAAACGTGTGCTAAATTCTCGACCGCAGAGCCATATTAATGACGCTTGTCATTTCGCGAGGCCGTATTTGGACATTTTATGTTAAACAGTGTTACTTTCGCGCTTATAATATTATGGATATAGATAATAATAATTAGCAGACCATGTTATAGATGTTTTGTTTTTAAATTATGATGTGGGTGCATATGAAAGTCTTCCTATGGGCTGTAATATTTCATTAAGGACTGAATTTTCAAAAATCACATAAATTTTACGTGAGGAATTGAAATATATTTATTTATTCGTTTTATTGAGAAAAAGCTAGGAAAATATTCTAATCAGCCATATTTATTTCAAGTTAAACTTTTCTGGCTATTGATAAATTAGCCTCAGAAAAGACTGAGGAAATTGAAATGAATAAACGTAAAATTGAAATAAAAAAATTGCACAATGAGCGCAGTTTTAATTAAAGTATGTTAAATGTGCAGCCGTGTGCCTCGGGATTAAGCAGTGTAAAAAAATCTTCATTTTCAGCAACTGAAAAAATTAAATTAAGCAAGAACGTTTTATAATTGAAGCGTCTTTTTGGTTTCAGGTATTACTGCAGTATGGTGAATGTGTGATTATTAAAGTACTGCGTTGAAAGGAGTGTTAGTGAAATTATTATAAAATGTGCGTAAAAACATATAATTCAAGAACGATGTTTATCGCTACGGTATTAGTGTTAGTGAGTGTAGTGGGTGCGAATGTGAACTCTACGAGTGAGTCGGGGGCCTCCCGCATGGCATGGATGAAGTCGTTGCTGGACCACCACAACTGGCTGAAGTACCTCGACAACAGCAGCCTGGCTTTGGCTCAAGAATGTGAGATGGACCTGAGGACCTATCTGACTGGTCTTAACGATGGACAACTGTGGGCTTCGAAGAGTAAGTCTAAATTATAGAAATCACTTCATAAATTAGTAATTTGGTACATGGACATGCTCTCTGCAACTTGATGTTAGAAGTTACTATTGTAGTTTTTGTGTATCTGCACTTTCCATTCAATAAATCTATTTCTAGATGTCTTTTTCTGCGGCAACGAGTTTAAAAAATACTGATCTTTTCACACAGATGTTTTAAAATTTTATTTGGAACAATAAACCATCACAACCATAAAGAATTTAATAAAATAGCCGAGTGAAATAAAAGCGCCATAAAAGATAATATTTTCTGCTTAATAGCTGCGGTGTACCCAGCTTCTCACTTGAGTTGCATAAGCGTCAGATAAAAGTCGTAAAGAAAGCAGTTGGAAGCAGGCACCCGCCGCCCGCGCCCCCAACCTTGCTCCAACTAGGTCGCAGACTGCATTCTTTACAAGTTTCATATAAAATTCCAGCGCCGAAAATACTCTTGTATATTTTGGAAATGGTTTAATAAGCATATTATATTGTTCAAGCAAAGAGGCAGAATAATCGCTTTATACGTAAGTCTAAAGTAGTGGTGTTCCGGGCCTCTTTCTCAGTAATCTAATTATACTTTACTATTTTTTGTGACCATTACTATAGGTAAATCTTATTATCCCTTAAATGCAGCCCCAGTTTACTAATGACAGCGCTAAATGCCAAAGTAATAGAGGATAATCGGTTTCACTGAGGCGCCTGGTTTTATTTCCGTGATAAGAACTTTCCGACAGAACATTTCAGGAAACGTCAGGGTAGGTATTCGGTTTATATGGATGTGTCACCAAATTATTGTAAATCAGCGCCACTATTAAGGCGCAGGCGCGATGTTTTCATTCGCATCTCATCCGATCATTACTGTCCGTCCATCCTCTCCAATCATGCATAAATGTATTTTGGAATACATCAAAATTGTATTAATATTAAACAGTCTGTGAATGTTTATTGGATTTTTGATGAGAATAGTTTTTATCAGTCAAGTACAACAGTGCGACATACAGCAGCTTGAAGTAAGATGAGACACTCTCAAGTGCAAAAAAGTTTTCATTTCCTCGCATTCGATATTATTACCTTGCGCCGTGAGATAATTTTCGCGCGCTAACATTCCCAGCCATCCTTCGGTAGTCGTAAATATCCTCCATCCTCTTGAATCTTCAGTGAACGTGATCGAAATGAGAATCGTATCTTTTCGTCACGATCGCTCTTTGGTTCGAATATCATTTATCATTGCTCTATGGTTTCACATCGGATTCTTGACTGGCTCCATTCATCTTGTATTTCATCTTGAAAGTTGAAGTTATTCGAGTAAACAAACTTTCCCTGATAACGAATGCAGATTCATCGTTTGTTTCGAAACATTATTTGTCACGACGGGAAGTTACGCTTATATGTATTGGTAATAGATTATTTGTAACTAGGCTGCTAACTGGATATCATCATGATTTCGACCATTCGATCCAAAAGTAGTGCACTGCTGGAAATAGACTAGTCCAAAATATCTTCTCATATATCCAGCACATTGCTGCGACTTCGATATTAGGCCCACTGCTGGGACACAGGCTTCCTCTTTATGGGAGGGAATGGGCCGAAATCCACCGCGTGACCCCAATACGGGTTGGTGGGTGTTCCATGTCTTCTGTCCTAACCCAAGCCATGCCGGTTGCGGTGTTTTCCTTCACCGTTTTGAAAATAATGATGCTGATGAAAATACATAAAGTAATGTGTGTCTGTTGTGGAAAAAAAAAAGAAAAAAAAAAAAAAAACCTGGCTGAATTTGAACCCACAAGTCGAAGTCGTACATCTCTCACTAGACCATTTTACACTGTTATGTAATGAGTATGGAATAGTAGATCGTTACACGAGGGTATTTAGACGCCCAAGCACAGCGAGGGCGGCTATAGTACGAGTAGGAATTAATGTTTTTCACCCGTGTTAAGTACTCTACTTTCATTTCGAATATAAGAAAAGTAGAAAATAGTAGTTTTTCTAAAATATTTATTGATAATAATTAAATAATTTAATTTAATTGAGAAGTTAGAACAATTTGTGAAATTGAAAGTTACATTTTTGTTTGCAATATTTACGCTGTTTGATATTGGCTGTGCTGAATTTCTGTAAAAGTAGGAGACTCAGTATTTGATTAGACGGTGGAATCCATGGCGCAGACTCCCATGAAGTAGTTGGTTGAGGCGAAGTGCGGCGTATGTATTTAAGTATCTTTCCTTTGAAATTTCTGGCAAAAGATTTTCGATGACTGTATTTGCCTCGTCTTTAACGGAATCTGGGGTCAACATTTCAGAATCACTTGAACTCATTTGTAATAAGATATTAGTCTAAATTTATACCGAAATTTCGATACAGCTTACAGAGTTAGTATCCCGCCAAAATATTAGTTTATTTAAAATGTTAACTATGGAACACACCGCGTCACAGCCGCGGGCGGACCCATTTAGTTTTTTTTTTTAATTCACCCTGGCTGTTTATGCACTCACAAGACCGCAGCATTTTTTCTTAATTATGTTAGATTTTTTTCATCACACTTGCACGTAATCAGTATCTAAACATACAGGTTAACTTAGCCGTAATGCCCCATATAAAACTATATAGCACAGCACACAGGTCATGCAAGTTCAAGCAAGGAGTTAACACCAAAGAGTATAATAATCTCAATTGAAAGTTTTTCTTAAAATGTTATCTAAACAGGAATGTCATTGCAATCTCGCTACATGTTACATAAATACTCAACTAATGTTCTTAATAATCGATTTTAATACTTTTTTGTATCAAACCGTCGAAATAATTTTTATTTTTTTCACTCCGTCATGGCAGTATACCTACGTAAGTATTTGCCCTTAACGTTTCTGAACGAAACATTTGTATAATCTGTGGTGTGGGCAAAAAGCTCACCATCCGCTTAAAAATGTTCACTTATTTCGTAACTTTCGTAATAATAGTTGTGCTGACTTGTGTATTAAAGCTATTATTCATAATTTTTTACCTTTTGTATTTGAAGACAAGTAAAAAAGTTATAAAAAATATCGTCGTCGTCGTCCGATGAGTGTGATGTAAATGCAACACCGCCAGATATTATCCATGCAGCAAAAACAATTAATGAAAAGTTTTTTCTGCCCTATAATTTTATTTATTTACTCGCAAATGTGATGAAAAACATTGTATGTTTCACGGGCGGTACGGGAATTACGAACCTCGATTCAGAAAGCCCTCAGTCTCCGACTTCGGACTTCTACTAGAGCCTCGATCGTAATTCCTTACTTACCGCCCTTAATACACAATGTACTAAGTATTACAGCCGGCTGCCTAACATAATTTAGTTCCATTTTTTAAATTTATTCCCACCCTAGAGAGGGAAGCAATTACTATGAGTCTCCTGCCCAAAGGTGGGAAGTGGCATCTTCCACTCGCTTCTCGGATCCAACAAACACTGCTTTCTGAATATGAAAAATGAAAAATATTAACAAACCGAGCAGATGGATACTTACTTTAATTGTATTGTCAAGCACAAGCAAGTGGAATAATTTAATCCCAGAGCCAATTGTTACGCGGTTTTCAATTTAAAGATTGCCCTGCAGCCATCCCATTTCTCAAGTTCTTCGTAAATAACTTTTTAAATTTATTTTGTAAAACAGTTTCATTTAAGTAAAGTATGATACTAAGAGAAAGATTCATTTGATAATAGTAAGGTTGGGTACTCACTATTCTATTCGAATAGTATTTCAGAACATAATGTAATTTATTTATTTATTTACACTTTATGCACATAGGTACAAAGGCGGAATCTTACAACAAAGTAAATAAATACACATTTATTGCGAAAGTCGTTTCTCAGTATGATTATTATTTGCCAATATTCCGTCGTTTTGTTGTTTTGGGATCAAGGGAGCTTCACAATGAAAGCAAAACGCTATTATATGTATATTGCTATTGCTTACCCTCTGTACAAACACCCGTAGATTTAATTTTGAATTCAATTGCCGCAGAAACGTGAATACGGGCCGCTTTTTAAGGAGGTTTTTAACGCTAACGTCAATTTGAATGGTTTAATATTTTAACCGTTTATAAAATTGTAGTGTGCAGAAATCTTTGCAACATTAATTATTGTGATTATTTTTATTTTGATTTTCTAATTTGTATAAAGCCACTCTAATCTATACAATATGTAAAATTGCTGTGTATAAAATATTAGAATATTATATTATATATAACAAACAAAAGCCCAAAAAATCTTCCGGCATCCCCGTAACGGATCAAAGTTTGTATGAAGCTTCAACAGTATTAATGTTACAGAGTGTAAACATTGGCATATGGTACGTATAAATATATTATTACTTTATTATATTTTTTTTTTTTCAACTTTCTTCCCAGGAGGTAAAGAGACGAGAAAGTTTATATGAAACTTCATCAGAAATGTAAAAATAGATATTCCGAGTCCCTGATTAAAAACAATAGTTTGAAAGTTAATCCCCAAGGGATAAAAGTGAGGGTAAAATTTTATACGAAGACTCGTTTCTAACTAAAACCGACGACCGACCAACCGACCGTCTTTAAAGGCAAACGAACGAAGTATGAATGGAGGAAAGTATGGACTTTTGATATACAATCATGTCAAAAAAGGTTGAACGGATTGAAATGGGAGTCGGCATAGAGACAAATAATGTGAGATTGGTTTAAGCTCAGGCGGGTAATTATAAAGGTACATATAAAAATTTTCACGCGAACAAAGTCGCAGGCAATAGCTAGTTAAGTATATAAGCAATCAAGGCAAAAGCACAACACAACACAGAGAGCTCGATTAGATTGATGTAACTTTGATTGTATCTGTGATTGTAACGAAACATTAGTAAAACAGCGAAGCGTCGACGTCAAAGCGCGAAACTCGCCGAAGGGGAAACTAGAGACGTCACTCTGAAACAGGGCTGTAATGCCTCACCCATCATTCACAGAGAATCTGAGGATGCCAATCATTCAGCCAATTCGAAGACGGAGATAGTTCCTTAAGGTACTTTGCTAATTCCAATAAATTGTTTACTCCCGATGTAGTTTGACAAGCTAATGTCTTGAGATTTACTAAGTCTACTTATTACGATTACGATTTACTAGTCTAACGCTAACAAGGTTGTAAATAAAGTGTAAAATTCAGGCTATCTCTATTCTGCAGCACAGTGCCTTAACAGATATTATTTCTGCTAGATTACCTACGTCCACTACAACCCATGTTGCGGTTCTAATAAGAAATGTATTAAAGTGCCTCAATTAATTTAAAACACTAGACATTGAATGACATACATGAACGAATTTATTAACATCGTTTCGAATTTAAATCTGCATGGCACATCTGTTACATTAACACGGCTTTACAATGTACAACAATAGCGGGAAATGGGAGAATCTATTACGTCACATTACATGCAGCGGGGAAAGATTTTAGACAAGTGGTCCGGGTAAACGAAGCTAGATGAGTGTGCTCAGACAAATGAATAGCCGAGGTGATGTTGGGATCTGCGCGCCCAGCCGCACGAATGTACAACTAACTGGAAATAATTCTCATTGTGTGGCTTCTGTCTCAACATCTCATTTATTTAATACGGTAACACAGTTGTTTGTTTGCGTACTGTTAAACAATGCGCAATACGGATCCAAGTAAATTTACATGTCCCTATAAATTACCCTATTTCAGAATCGGTAGGGCGGAAAATCGGGAAACACAGGGCAATTAAGTTCTTGGCATTTAGCGTAGTGCGGTTTTACCTACAAATTACGTGATTTGCATCTTACTTTGTATTGTTACAAACTAAAGACGGTTAACGGTATTCAAAGTTAGACGAAAAATATATACACAAATAATACTTACATCAGGGCACTGATGTTAATCGTTACCAAAAAGTCGTTTCTTGTGAACTCAGAAAGTTGATACCTACCATAAGATCTATAAATATTCATGCAATAGCCCCATTAGTTTGTTATATTACCCCAAACGAATACTTCAAATTAGAAAAAGAAAGAAAAAAGGAAACAAAAACGTGCACTTGAAAGATTTATGAAACATTTTCGAGTTTTGTTTACTCGCAAGACACGAATATGATTATTTTCGCAGGAAGTAAACTGGTTTTCAGAACAATCCACTCCATAAATCAGGAAAGTTGACTTATTGCGAAGTTAACTTGTGCCCACCTGAAACTTCGTTGGGTTCGGTTCGGCTCGTTGAAGGCAGCTTTTATTGACAAGGAAACAAATTATTATTATTATTATTTATTGACAGGCCTGTTGGTCTAGTGGTCAGTGGCCCTGATTGCTATGCACAAGGTCGTGGGTTCGATTCCCACCCAGGACAAATGTTTGTGTGATGTATGTTTATCAGTTGTCTAGTACTCATAGCACAAGCTCTGCTTAGTTTGGGACTAGATGACGTTGTGTGAAAGTTGTGGAATAAAAAAAATAAAATAAAAAATCTGTACTGAAACCAAGGGAATGGCTGCTTAGCCTTTTTCCAACTATGTTGAGGGTCGGCTTCCAGTCTACAAGTCAACCGAATGTAGCTAAGTACTACAGTACATCTAACCTCCACAACCCAGTAGACTGTCGTCATATCTTCTGGATTCTGACTATCCGTAATGACTGCCGAAGATGTACAAATGACAGCCGGGACCAAAGGCTTAATGTGTTTTCTGAAGTATCTCATATGTTAAGATTGCTAAATTGCTCTACCCCATGATGAAGACCTACCCCATAGATCCCATGAAAAAAAATTTACTGACGTAATTAACCCGGCGTCATGGGGGCTGGGTCAAAATTACCCGCGCTTTTGTAGTTCACTTATAATTTTAAATCGACGCACGCGACGTTGCTGCTCTTCTCAGTAGCTGGAGTCATTGAGTCCCTCTACATGTTTTTGCCGTGAAATAAGTTTGGCGAGGACCGCGTTGAGAGTTACAAGTGTTGTCTTGGAAAAAAGGTAAATATGACCCATGCCTGTATTCAGTGTAACTATTTTATGCCCGGAATGTTCTAAGTTTGCCACGAGAACTTCGCAAAAAATTGGCCAATTTTCAGGCGAACCTATAGAGGAGCCCCCAGCAAAAATAACAAATGCTCGTAAGAGGTGTCAGGTGTATCCTGCAAGCAAATATCGCAAAACTACACACGTATGTGAAGGATGCAACAAGTATATTTGTCCTCAACATATAGTGCCTTACTGCGCCAATTGTATTAATAATGATGAGTCTGATTAGCTTTTTTTATATTATTTTATATAAGAACATTTATAAAATTGCCTTTAGAAAACCAAAGACTGGTTAATATTCTATTTATGTTAAGTTTTGGTAAAGGAAGCCAAATTTGTTGATTTTTGAGTGCATAGTTTTCAAAACGTTGTACTTATTAATAAAAATTTCTATTTTCATTAAGTTTATAGTTTTTTATTACCCTTATAACAGTCAATTATTGTAGGCAAAAAAAATATTAATTTTCTCATATACATACAGAAATATTCACATTCCTTATCCGGGTAATGATGACCCAGCCCCCACGTCCGTGTAACAATTTTCCACCTCCATGACGCCGGGTTAAATACTAACGCATTCTCATCTGTGTTTTAAGACACTCTCGGGGCCTAAATAAGAACAGGAATAAGTTAATAAGTATTCATGAAATAATGAATGAAGAATTAGCGAATGAATCTGAATTTATTAGAATTTAAAAGAAACTGTACGCTTTGATGAACCACAGCCCTCGGGTAGTACGAGCAGTAACTAAGTAGGTAGTGATGCATAACATAGTATGCAATGGATAATAAATAGGTAGATTGTGTTACGGGAATGTAGGTAAAGTAACTACTGAGGTTAAACAAGACTTTGACTTTGTTTAGTCGGTGTTACTTCTCAAGGTAGTCAGCTAGAAAACAACAACCTCATTAAGTTAAAATTTACGAAAAATAACGTCTTAAAGTGTTATTTATAACCAAATTGCAAAATCAAATGCTGTATCACTTACTATTTTTCAATTATGGCGTATGTTTTTCCTATTTTTCAAATAATTATCGCAAAGGACCTCATGGCTTATATTCTCGTCGTATTTCGCGGAGGAAGGATGAAAATTTTATGAGTGTTAATGTGGAGATGACGATCTTTTGTCTGTTTGTAAGAAAACGTTATAAGGAGACGATGACGTGTTAAACCATCACCTCCTGTCATATTAACGACGATTTAAGAGAATAATAGAAGGAAAAACCATGTTGCGCCCGCAATAGTTACTTCAACACTTGATGAGAAGATGTTGTGGAGGAGTCACCACAATTCTGCCAATAATATATACATAAATAGGTACTTAAGTGTATTGTAAGGTGTACAATAAAGTATATAATAATAATACAATGATAAACCTTCAATCGCAGGTCGTTGTTGATGAAATGTAATTTTAGCGGTGAAAATTATTAAAATAAAAAAAACGGATTTATTTTCTACGCATACATGTTTTTTTTTTTGTTTAAGCTGGGTAAACCTTTTTTTTCTGATGAAAATCATCAGATGACTCTCGCTGTGGTGGAGCAGAAGGGTATCAGACTTCTACTGACTAAAACCCACTTTGCTCCTTCAGTTGCTCTTGCATTTTGGGGCCGCGATATCTCGATAGAACATTTCCACAATCCCGTAAGGCAATGGCCCTAGCGGTCCCCGTCAATGGTGCTGACTGCTCTTTGAGGCGCGCGCGGAACACGACGCGTCACCGACTCAGGTCTTGTCCTTACCGGCCGGTGAGCTACCCCTGCTCGCCGACTGCAGACCCGCACCTACGGTGGCCGACCGTCCGCCCGCCCGGGGCGTCTTCCGCCGTGGCTAGGGCGCGAGGAAGAGAGTTGCCTCTCCCTCGCGCGTTTAGCCTCCTCCGCAGAAATAGGTGACTGCATCCCATTCCCTCTCGCCCCGCACCATGGTCTGAACCAGAGCAGGGCGCGAGAGGTCACCGCCGCTGATCGCCTCTACGAGGACACGACGGTGCTCCGCCCAAGCAGGACACACCTAGACCGTATGCGACACCGTGTCCTCCGGGTGATCCTCACAATGACGGCACCCGGGCGTGTCCTCCCGCTGTATCCGAAACAGGTACCTCCCGAAACAGCCATGTCCGGCCAGTACTTGCGTCAGGCAGATGGCGAGGTCTCTCAAGCCACTCCTCAAAGAGGGTGCTTATCGCCGCGATTGTGGCGTACGTGCCCGGCGCTCGGTTGCGATAGTCGCTCTTTCCATGGCACCGTGCCGGAGCTCTGTCCGCTCTGCTGCAATTTGCCGCGGCAGTGGGAAAACCTCTAATGAAGGAGTCATTAGATGTATTCCCAGTCGCTGTGAGTGGAGCTGAACGGAGTGTCAGTCTTCTACTGATTAAAAATCCACCCTGTTGCTTCAATTGTCCTTACGTTCCGGGGCCGATATGCGTACATGATAATTTTAACAATGTGTTAAAAGACCATAAGTGAATTGAACAATGTATCAGTAATATAAGGATGGCCATATTTACATTTTTTACCCATGTCAAGTCACCAATAAAGTCTTCGCAACTGTGACAACCGATTATCATGGGAATGTGTTCAATTCAGAAGTGTATCCCAAACATTTCAAATATTCAACACTTCTTTTACCAGACTGCTAGGAGACAAGGTCAACACTAAAACATTGACCTACAGGGGATCAGGGTTCCGAAAAGTGGATCGAAAGGTGTCCGTCTAACTTTATTTAGTTTTATCTTGTTTGTGTGAATAAAATGAATTCGGACCGTTTTATTGGATCTACGTAAATCCAAGAATGTTTCACATTTCCAGGCTGTTTTTAAATATATATTTTTTTGCTTTATTTAGTTAGATCACTATATTGTGTTTGATGTTGCTTGGGCTTGTACTTTTAGTACTGCAATCAGTGTTAGTAATAGTGTATAATATGTATGTAATGTAAAAAACATAAATTAATAAAGAAAATTGCATAAAATACCTATATTATTAATTTCATAATAATATGATGAAAAACTATTAATTGCTTAAATGACACAAAATACGACACCCGAATGGGGTCTACTCCGAAACCACAAAACCGAAGTATCGGCCGAATGTTCGAGCGTTTCATACTACGAACTTCATTCTACTTCGTTCGGTCGGTTCGGAGCCGACCAAACTTCATTTTGACGTTTGTTGTATCGTAAACCCTACTCTGAACGAGAAAAGCCCGACCGATAATTTGAGTTTGACAAGAGTTACATCGTGAAATTAATGTCAAAATTCACGACAGCAAAATAGGTCTCTTTTGAGTATCGAAAGTATCGAATTTAATGAATTATTACAATTATCTTGAGTTTTATGTTTGTTTAAAGTGTTAAAGTGAATGTGTCATACTTAAAATTGTAGCAAAATGGCAAAGACTTATACAATTATTATAAAATGAACGAAACTTTTAATAGTAGTTGTATATTAAACTATTATTATTATAGATTTCATTCATTTTCTAATAATTGTACGAGTCTTTCTTTCTGTCTTTGTCTGAGTTACTCGAAATGGATAGGTAAACTATATTAAAAACAGTTTCTTATTTCTAGTATGTATTAACATTCTTTTTAGCTTTATTAGTTTTACATTCAATATATTAAGTAACCATTAGAATGATTATAATTTCTTTCTTTTTTCTTTCTTCTTTCTTTCCATTTCCCATAATAGAAACTATTTTAAGTTCCCATTGGGATAGTGAAGAAGCCGTGAATGGTCCACCTCCTGTGGCAGATGCAGACCGCCGTGCCTCCCCTGCTGCTTTTTTTGCCAAATGCTTTTTATCTGTCCACACCTAAAATAAATTAACAATATAATTAGACCTTGGCACACTCACAAAAAATATCTAAACATAAAATTAGTCCTATCAGAAACTGGTTTGAATTTTAATACTTAGTCACAATAAAGCACAGATATTAGTAAAAAAAAATACTGGACTGTTCATATAAACATGTAGGTATGGTTGTTCTTGCAATTCACATCAAATACACGCATGCACATAAACTCATGGATGTATGTACAAAAATAAGCTCAACAGACATGTAATGCAATGCAAAATGAGTTAGATAATAAATTGCATCCAACTACAATATTATAGTGACAAAACCATGGACATAACAATAATTTATTGAAATTTAGAATGTAAGATATTCATGTAAATTTTAGTACTTACCTACCTAAGTAGATACGTACTCAATTAATCAATCAATGAAAACTTACTTTTTGCCACTGTTTTGTGGGTTTGGTACAGCCGCCCATAGCATTTAGCGTGGTCCGGTTTTCATCCCACAGTCGATGATTCAAAGTACGACCGTCGATACTCCTCAAGTTGCCTTTAGCCAGTTCTCGATGCTGCTCAAGGAAATTGAGGAGAGCATCAATTTGTGCCGATGTCGGTCCGGACATGGTGACTTGTTCTTGAAGAATGTTTGTTCATAACTTCATTTTCAAACATCCAAAACACGAACATGAGAAAACGATAAATCCAAGTAGCATTATTTTTTGTTGATATGATGTCGTAACTTAACTTGAACACTTAACACTTCAGTCAGTCACTTGATGCTAAACGACCGAAATACGGTTATCGCTATAATATAACGATAGCAACAGACGAGATTTGGTTTGAGTTTAAATATATTTATTCCTGCGGTTTTAAAAACTCAAGCACCGATTGTTTTTGTCCTACTTGTCATTCTTTGACTTTTTTATTTTGACAATCGGCATAGGCAATCTCTATGTCTGCTGTAAATATCAAAGAGTATAGTAACTAGTATAATGGTAAATATATTGTTTTTTGAGAAATATTACAAATTTCGTAGTTATAAATACTGGATTAAAAGTAAAGTCCAATTTCCTTATTATAAAAAATAGTTTTATTCTGTAATTAAACAGTTAAATTATATCGAAATGAATATTAATGACTAATAAAACCACAACGATAAAACGTTCAACTCTAGCAGTACATTTCATTCGGTCATACACTCACCGAACATTGGACTATGGTGCCGACCGAACTTTACCAGTCCGAACTATGTTCGTAGTAGGACAACAATTTAATGTTCGGTCGTCTTTCGGTCGGTCCCGAACATTCGGATGTGTCATTTCGGAGTAGATCCCAAGTTGTCACTTCATGTAGATATGCTTGATTCCGATTAGTTTGCTTCGTCAAAATAGTTTTATTTTTCTTATTTTTATTTATGTAAAATGTAATGTATAAATGAATTAAACAACTTATGAAAAGCAATGACAAATCCATGCTATAATTTTAAATTCGGAAGTCACTCTGTCTTTCAGAATGTCAGCCAGCCTGTATTTAATCTCTTCACGTCTAAACAGCAAAGTGGATTTGGATGAAACTTGCCAGTGATATTAAAATATCTCTTAGAATGAAATCACAGTTTTCTCTACAAATCGACTCAGTCCCACATAAATCCTAACAGTAATGTTTAGTTATTCGGTAAAGAAACAAACACTACAGGAATCTATTCAATGTTTTAGTGCCTAGTAAACACGCTCAGATTTACAGTTGAGAGTAAAGTTAAATTATCTTGTAAATACAAATGATAAAAGTTTTCACGGCTTCGTTTCGGTGTTTGTATAATGTGCCAGCATTGTTTATGTAGACATTTGACTTTACAATTTGTAAGATCGTCGTCCACGTCATCTCCATCGATCGTGTTCTTCAAGATACAGGCGCCGCGCCGCGTCGCCTTGTGCGGGGTCCACAGATATCTTACTTTTATAAATATAGTTTTGTTGCAGCCAAAAATATTAATATGTGTTGTAATGTTTTTACGCTACGAAATTCTAGGGGCTTACAAACCAAGAGGTGTATTCTTAAAAAACCTTTTTGATTATATACATTTTTAACCGACTTCTGAAAAAGGAGGAGGTTCTCAATTCGGATGTTTGTTTGTTTTTTTTTTTTTATGTTTGTTCGGGCTTAGCTCCGTCGCTCGCCAACCGATTTGAAAAATTCTTTTTTTGTTGGAAAGGGTATACTTCCCAAATGGTCCCATGAAAATTTTATCGACATCGAACAAGCCGTTTCTGAAAAATCAACAAAAGTCTAAAAAAAATATTTACATTGATGATCTTTTCGGTTACTCTATATTGTGTTTTTGTTCGCGCGTTTTTAGTTTTTTGTAGTTGACATTTTGGCTTTTATAACTAGATTAATTACAAATTGACCCACTAAAAATCGCGAAAATAAAAACTTTTTTGCAAAAAAATAAAACCGACTTCCATATCAAAACACTACAAAGCCAAAAATAATTTTAATTTCGGAAGGCGGTGTGAAAAAAAAGAAAATACAAAACCAATAACACCGACTACCGAAATTAAAATTATTTTTGGCTTTGTAGTGTTTTGATATGGAAGTCGGTTTTATTTTTTTTAAATAATGTTTAGCACATAAAACACAGAACCATAGTTAGATTTGATTTCGATGTACATGTTTACCGTGTTCGTGTGACGACGTCGTAGCTTTCTGTTTGAATTTGTGCGGTTTCAGGCAACGTTGCGATATGTAATATATTTACCGTCAACCTTTATCGCAGCATCGTGTACGACCGTACATACGAGTACATACATACATACTTGTGACGCAACCCTACTCGGTTCATGGCCTATACTCACCTCTGTTTCACAATTATTTACCTACAAACCTCACGAGAGGACACTTAGCTTTAAAAGAAGATTAGATTTTTTAATTTACGCCACTTTGTGCAAGATACATGAAAACTTTGGACGTAAACAACGTGGTACTTAAACGGTTTATTTAAATATTCATTTATTTTAACGGGTCACAATTTACATTAAGTTGTTTCTTTGTAGTTAATCTGCATTGTTTTTTATAGATACGAAGACTATTTCGGTAATTTTGAATTTTCTCTTTGTTTTCGCTTGCACTTAGCAAACAGAAGACAATTAATGTTAAGAGGCTATAAAATGTTAAATTGAAGAAGTTTCGAACGACGACGTAGTGTAATTTTGAGCCATAATAACAAGAAAACAACGATACTAAATAGTTCGTTGAATAGAGCTATAATACAATAGCATAATAATGGACTGAATAAAACTATGGTATTACAATAGACTAGCTTCTGCCCTCGGGTTTGCTCGCATGAAGAGATTCTTTTGACGAAATCAAAGAAAAAGAAACCCATGTTGCTTGCTGATATATAAGAAAGAACAGAAATAAAAAAAAATTTCCTCTTCTTAACTTACTTTTAATATTATTCGGATACCGTTTTTCAGCAGGTATCGCTCTACAAACCAAATTACCCTTAAGATTGTTTCTTAGAACTGGTAGAACTTCAAAAGTCACCAACAAATAGATAGATAAGTAGATAGAATATACTTTATTGTACACTAATATTTGAATCACATTTAAATAACAAAATCGAAAAAAAAATTGGTTACAATGGCGGTCTTATCGCTAAGAGCGATATCTTCCAGACAACCTTTGGAAGGACTTTACGAGCTTTAATAAAAATTGGCCAAGTGCGAGTCAGACTCGCCCATGAAGGGTTCCGTAGTAACTATAATAAATATAATTTAATATAATTATTTGAAAAAAAAAAACTTAAAAATTTCTTAAAACTAGCTTATTTACAATTTTTACAACTACGCTAAATAACTTTGTTTTTCATAGTGTTTGTATGAATTACAAAGTTATATTTGCGGTTTTAGAAAATATACTGTATCTCAAAAACTGCTGACCCGATCTCGTTCAAACTAATTTTGGTTGAAAGATTACATTAAGATCTACAGCATATATTTCTTTTAGATTTTTCACTCCATAATTATAGAAGTTAGAGGGGGCGGACACAAATTTTACCACTTTAGAAGCGTATATCTTTTAAACGATTATCTTTATGAAAATATGGTTTTAGAAACCTCAATCTCCTTTTTAAAGACCTGTCTATAGATACTACAGACGCATAGGTTTCATGAAAAAAAAATATTTTCAGTTTCAGTTCCATATATGGGGAGCCCTCTTTATTTTAATTTTTTTTTTTTTTCAAATAATCGGAAAGCGGTTCACAGAATACATCTACCTACCAAGTTTCACATGTATAGTCCTAACAGTTTCGGAA
This sequence comes from Tholera decimalis, assembly GCA_943138885.2. NCBI lineage: Eukaryota > Metazoa > Arthropoda > Insecta > Lepidoptera > Noctuidae > Tholera > Tholera decimalis. Next base: position 35,565,416 of record OW964549.2, on the reverse strand, counting down.
TAAAATGGTTGTGACATACGGACGGACGGACAGACAGACAGACGGACAGACATGTCGAAACTATAAGGGTTCCGTTTTTTGCCATTCGGCTACGGAACCCTAAAAATGGAGAGGGCTATATTAGTGTACTGCTGTACATATACTCATCAAAACGAAAAACTTGAAATGTACATAACCGCCACCTGAATTCGCCTGAGCTCGGACAGAGCAAGTTATTTGTTCAGTACGAGCTTCAAATTCCTTCGCAGACTATCCTGCTACAATATACTAGGATAAACTTATTATGCTAGACCAGTTTCGAAATCTGTGCAGAAATTCTTTGAAAAAAAGGAAACTAACAGTGTGGGTAGAAAACACATCACTAACAATCTTGTTAATCCTTCTAATTAAGCTAAATATGCTTGTTGTGTTGTACCTTAGCCATTAAGCAATAGACGCTTCCAACATTATATTTCGTTACATTCCTACTCATAGAAGTAATCTGTGTTACTACTTATAAGTAGTAACTATGTAAGTAGTAACACAGATTCCTTCTATGTTTTATTTAATTATTTATAATCTTACTAGACTTTCAATAATACATGTCGTTTTGCTTGGTAGAATTTACTTGACATATTGGAAATTATATTAAATCAGTAATTCGATTAAGGTTCCAACAGTGGTGATCCCCGAGTCGACGGCGCGTCGTGTGCCACCTGCGACTCAAAGAGCAGTCTGTACGTCGATTCTTTAAAATTCGAACAACAACTCCTCTCACATAGCTATTCACTGTCACTTCGCTTATGGTTCAAAGTGATCTTGATTTTGCATAACAGCGTCGAAGTGACGGAGGAATTATCTTACCGAATGCCACTTCTCACGTCATCTCATACTTTATCTGTCAAAATCTTTAGTTGAACTCGCTGACACGCTCGCAAGGGTAGCGCTAGTGTAAATTCGAATTAACAACCGAGTTTTTAGAATGCCAATCAATAAACTCACAGCGGATTCAGATTCGAAGTTTAGAATGAGGTCATACAGAATAACACAGCAGAACCTTTGTGAGGGATTGATAGAGCCATTGCTTGACGGGATTGCAGGAATACTTAAACAAGATACCGCGGCTCTAGAAAGCAAGATTGTTGGAGGAACAGAGTGGATGAGGTGTAGGAGTTTGACTGTTCCTTTCTCTCTGCCCAAGGCGGGAGGAGCCATTCGATGATTTTTCCCCCAAAAATGAAATAAAAAGACGAGCAAAGTGGATAATGTGCGTGTGGTGTGAGGGCCACTTTGATAAAACTCTGTGAAAATATGCTTAGGATTTAGTGAACATTCCCAAAGAAATGTGAAAGTTGGAATGAGATTTTGTGAAAGTCAAATAACCCAGTTATGGACTGTAAAGATGGGCCCTCAGTTCTCACATAGAGGATTGAGGGCCCACCTGAACCTGATAAACTATGGACACTACTGCAAAAGTCTTTATGCTAAAATCTAAGCAAATGCCTAACAAAATTTGTGAAAACAACATATTATCGAAAAACTCTGTCCTAATTTGTATATCTTCGTACAAAATGGGCCCTCAATTCTCATACGCGTAAACGTTTATTACGCAAATAAAATGAAATCATTAACTTACAGCTACTGTTTGAAATCCTATATGCTACTAAAGAAATTGTGTAAATTTGTGGAAGCAAGAACAGGTCACCACTTCTTGTTGTTTGGAAGTTATGACCTTGATAAAATTCGGGCCCTCAGTCCTCCATTTCTTTTGCTTTCGCTTTGCTTACGCTTATCGTATGAAAGATAAGACAAAATCAAAACTGTATCTTTTTGTGAAAAAAAAATGTGCTTCAAATTCGATACCAGAAGGAAATTTAAAAGACCTTTATTCTATAAAAAAAATCGAGTATTAGTTTTTATTCTCTGAATTAGGAAATAGGGTGACCACAATTTCTTTTAGATTGCAGGTTTTAAGAAACTTTCTTCAATTTTTCCCTTATTATCGTCATAGCATTTGAAATTACTACCAATTAATACATGACATTTGTCAATGACAAACACTATCAGCGAAAGGTGGAGGAACGAATTCAGTTGCTCCGATAAGTTCGTACACCTTTGATTTTATTCTTAGTGTGTGCGGTATATCCTCCAGGCAAACTCACCGGTACCGTTTAAATCAATTGCAATGACGAAATGTAAATCATAGTTGACTGCTACGTTAGAACCACAAGTAAGACAAGACTTAAATGATTCGTCAAAACAAATTGCGTCTTCCTAACACTCGATCCCAAAAACGGATAACATATCCTAATTGAGTGGTAAGAAAACAAATTGTCTTTCTATTGGAATAGATATGCAGTAACTGTTAACGCATTGTTTTGTAAATAAGGCACTGTAAAAATTATTCAACAGAACTGTTTCAAGATAATTAGCTACATTGCTTTGGCAATCAACTTCGATTCTAGTTCTGATTTTTATATAAAATGCTTAACGACTACATCTGCTCGGATTTTGGAGACGATGAGATGATTTATTTTTGATGAAAAGATTGAGAAGATGAGATGTTTTCTGGAGTATAAAATATATGTACATTACCTACAATCGACAATCGTTAGTAGATCATTCATATTAATAACTTAGATGTAATAAATTACAATATATAAACATAACAGTTATTCTTGAACAGTTATCACAGCGCTACAGTCCAACTTTAAGAAAATGTTAGGTACGAGCGAGTGTCTAGACCGAAGATGTGTTTGTGTATTAAAAAAATATTATTTTTATTTGATTTATTACATTTCATACACATATTATTTACATTTTTAATATTCCTATTAAAAAAAAACATTTAAAATATAAAAAACAGTAACCCACTGGTATCGGGAACAGGGTCCAAGCTACCGTTGGTCAGGACTCTTGAGAGAGGAACCTCCTAACAATTCGCGCCGTGTCCAGTTTCTTTGGTAAGTCGTTCGGAGCTCAAGCAGTACGACTGTGGAATACTCTTCCCGTGTCAGTAAGACAAGCACAAACCCTTCCTTCTTTCAAAAACATGGTAAAAGATCTCTATCTCTCTCTTTAATTTGTTACTATGTTTTATATCTCTCAGCTTTGTTTTTTTATGTATAAAAAATTGTTTATTTCATCAAATGGTATTTGTACATGATGTTAGCAAAATTGATGTTGTTTGTATTACAAATCGGCAAATTTTTTGGGCGACCAGCTGTTCTCCTAGCTAGGTTGCTGGGCAACCTGTATTAAGGAGAGACAGTTTGCCACTCCGGTTGGTATTTTACAAAATTAAATTAAATTATTTACTAAGATTATGTTATACATTATTATTAAGTAATAGATTGTGAGCAAAGATGAAGTTTATAAAAGAATGAATATACAGAATATACAACGTGTAATTTAAAGGGTATATACATACCAAGTGCATGGCTTCTTTGGATGATAACAAACGATATGGCAAGGGTTTTGTAATCCTAAGTCTACGTGTGTAGAACTTATTACAAATACCAATACACAATACCAGAGACCGAATTTTTAAAATTAAGAAGATCGAAAAGAATTATCGTGTTATTGGTAAGTGACGTGGAAAGTTATTGACCCTCGTAGTGCTGTGACACGTTTGTTATGATTGGTATTCAAGAAATATATGAAACCAATAATTTGGTATCAATTCTTTGAGTCAGTTATTTTGTGCTGAAACTGTGCATAGAGACTCCATACCAGATGTTGTCTTCAGCCCTTTTGGATTGATATGGGGTTTCTGTTACACGTTGTATATGTATATGTGTATTGAGTATGTAGGTTATTACTTATTTATTGTATATAAGTGAATCGTACACCATGGACTACCCGCGTATTTATTTTCTCCTGCTGTGTCAAATCCATCCAAAGGTTGTCTGTAAAAGATCGCTTTTAGCAATAAGACCGCCCATTGTAACACCCTTTGTAGTTTTTAAGTCCTCATTTAATTCTGTTATGGTGTACAATAAAGAATATATATATCTATCTATCTGGATCAAGCCCTTGATTTAGCTGCCCAAAGAGAACCTCCTAAGATGTTTGTTGTAATTATGCCATTGGCTGAGACGACTATCGGTACAATGATTGCTGTATCCACATCCCACATGTCAGAAACCTCGCGAGCCAAGTCAAGATGATTAATTTACTTATTTGTCTCGGTTTCCACGAGATTCTCGTCATGTGGGATCGCTATATCAACAATCACTGTGCGACGCTCTAATCGGTCTATTACCACTATGTCAGGCTTATTGGCAACAATAGTTCTGTCAGTAATGATAGAGCGATCCTAGTACAGTGTAATATTGCCATTTTTGAGAACTGGGTCGGGCATATACCTATAGTACGATACTTCTCTACTTCTAGACCAGAATAACCGGAGATATGTGACGAATGGATTCTACGGGTTTGTGACATGCCCGACATATGTTGACGATAGTTATTCGTCATCATAACTTCGTCCATAATTGCACAGACAAAACCTTCGGTTTCCCCGATGAGGTCACCAAAATGTAGCCAGGCTACGGAGGCTAACGTATCTACGTCAAACCAATGAAGGGCACAGTAACAGCGTCCGTGAAGCTCCTTGCTCTACCATACTTCTCTGCGGTCATTAGTATCTAATACTACAGGTTTGGTTTGATTTATTATTATTATTTTTATTCTTCAATATAACTGTTTCCGCTGCATTATCATAAACTATTGTTTAGTATTTACACTAAATATTATAACTATTGTGCATATAATATGTAAACAATAAAATAGTTTCTGAGGTATTACTACTTTGCAACAGCAGAAGGAACTAAAACATCACTCAGAATCGCCACTAACACTGTATATAAAATATGAGGGTAAAAAGAAATTATTGTCACCCTACTCACATACACAATGAAAAAATAGTTGCTTTCGCTATCTATTAAGATTTGTAGTTTTATCATAAATATTATTTGTAACAAATGACACCAATTTGAAGCACATTTTTTTTCACAAAAAGATACAGTTTTGTATTTTTCTTATCTTTCATACGATAAGCGTAAGCAAAACGAAACCAAAAGAAATGGAGGATTGAGGGCCCGAATTTTATCAAGGTCATAACTTCCAAACAACAAGAAGTGGTGACCTGTTCTTGCTTCCACAAATTTACACAATTTATTTAGTAGCATATAGGATTTCAATCAGTAGCTGTAAGTTAATTATTTCATTTTATTTGCGTAATAAACTTTTACGTGTATGAGAATTGAGGGCCCATTTTGTACGAAGATTTACAAAGTAGGACAGTGTTTTGCCATAATATATTGTTTTCACAAATTTTGTTTAGCATTAGCATAGATTTTGGCATAAAGACTTTTTCTATAGTGTCCATAGTTTATCAGGTTCAGGTGGGCCCTCAATCCTCTATGTGAGAACTGAGGGCCCATCTTTATAGTCCATAACTCGGTTATTTGACTTTCACAAAATCTTATTCCAACTTTCACATTTCTTTGGGAATATTCACTAAATCCTAAGCACATTTTCAAAGGGTTTTAACAAAGTGGCCCTCACACCACACGCACATAAGTGGATATTATGTTTTTCCTTTCCCCTCCACTTTTCTCCTCTAAATTATTGTAAATATAGTGGGATCAAAAACAATTGAATCGATTCGTTGTGATTGTGGTTTTCAGGAATTGCAGTGGTAATAGTGTGTAAAATATGTACCTATTCAATGTCAAAATACGTATTTATGAAAGTACGATAGCTTAAGCAATTTGCAATCGTAACAGACAGATTTAGAAATACTTTCCTTGGAATTGATTTAATACGTTCGAATACACAGATCCGTTATGCCCTCTCTAATTTCACGCCAGCCTACTCGGTATAAATCCACTTCACTATATTCGTCAATATTTAGACAGATTGCTATGGAATACGACATACAATACACGTTTTAATAAAACAAATATTGCTCATAGACACACATTTATAAATGTTTGCATTTCAATTAACAGAATAGTAATTTCTCCTATTATATTATTAACTAGTTCTGCCTGCGGATTCGCTCGCATTATTAGCTTTTTCAGCGAGAAAAGCATAACCTACGTTACTTTTCAGCTCTTCGACTATCCCCACACCAAACAATACATAAAATCCGTTGTTTCGTTTTATCGTGAAAGAAAGACAAAATACAATCACGCTTTCGCTTTGTAATATTAAGTATTAATTAAAATGTTTCCTCTATTAACATCTATTATTGGTTGTGAAATCGAAAATATAATCCCATAAAAACAATACTTGTCAAAAACCCAAGTCTCGCAACTTAGTTGTTCTACCGTAACAAGTTGCGAGATCCATGTAATACCAAGTCGGTTATTAATTTATTCAGTCCCTACTTAAGGGACCTTCTGTCTTAAGTTGTTACGTAATTATCTAACCTAACGACATCTTATAGTGACCATATCAATATTAAAAATCTTTACCGTTTTAAATAAATAGATTGACTCGGCCATCGCATGAAAACACAATATATCTCACAAGTAATACATATATAAATTAAATTGTTTATTGCTTCTACTGACTAGAATTCTACTGACTAAAAACCCACCCTGGGTTTTTAGTCAGTAGAATTCTGATACACCCGAGCGGAAGAATACATTCGATGATATTTTTCACCAAGAAAAAAAAAAGTACCCATCTACATCTATTATTTCATTATATTATACAGGTACACCGATTAATTAACTGCAAATGTAACTTTGTAATCCTATATATTTATATGGGATTACAAAGTTATTTATGCAGTTGATGTATCTAGAAAACTGGAATGAAATTGAAAAATATTATAGTTTTTCCTTGATTCATATACTAAACACTAATTGTATTCTAAATTTGAAGCTTCTATGTCTGCTAGAAGTGCTTTAGACTTTTGATGATCGGTCAGTAAGTGAGTGACAAAATTTACAAAATTAAGGAACTTTGACTCGTTATAATTCTTAAACTACTGGTTCAAATTGAATGAAATTTGAAATATATCGTGTTTATACAATGCCTGTTTGGTTACTGAAAATTCAGGCTTCTAGTTTTATCCACAACGAAGTTATAGGGGGTCGAAAATGGCCTGAATTGCTTCGAGAAAAGAATGGTACGGCCGTGCCGCTTTTTTGCTCGAATTGGCGGGGGCACTGCCGTGCCCCCAGATAATATTACATGCTATTTCCTGTACTAAATTGAAATCTGTTTACACCACATTTGTCTTCACCCACTAATATACATATCCGTTCAAATATTACCGAACGGTCCACTTATTAACGTTGCAGTGAGAATAAATTTCTTAACCCTGCACAGAGGTACTTACGTTGGACCTACGAGTTACATAATACCCGGACTAGTTTATGTATGTTTCCAGTTATGAATGAGATTATTATACTCGTATTATAAGAGCGACCTAGTTGGCGCGTATTTTGTGGAGATAATCGTGTTTGCGAGATGTAGCGCGGCGGCGTGCCTCTGGATCTCGCCTGCGCCTCAAATTGATGCGACTGAGGGTTTCTTCCACATGGTACCTGTGTGGTAAGCATTTTATGCTGATTTGGGCTTTTCGGATGAACTTTACACGTCAAGTAATTGGTTCAATAATTCAGGTTATGGATTGGTATATCCTGGGGTAGTGCTAGATCCTGGGGTAGGATACTATTGTGCGGCTTTTTATTTACGGTAATTATATAAAAATAGTGATACATCTACATTTATCACTATTTTAATTTATCAAATTTTAATTAACTTCTTGTAGACCAAGCTGTTATATGTTACTTCATGTAGATGAAGTAACATATAACAGCTAGGTCTACATGAAGTTAATTTTATATGAAGGTATATTATGTTCTATATGAAGTTTATTTTTATCTAATACTAGTACTCACGCGGGGCTTTGCTCCCGTGGATTCTATCACGGTAAAAACATAACTCTCCTTTTGTAGTCGCGTAAAAAGTAACCTATAATCTTCTTCAAGCTTCAAGCTACTTCCATACCAAATTTCATCCAAATCCACCCAGTACTTTCGAAGATTAGCGCGTTCAAGCAAACAAACAAACAAACTTTTCCGCTTTATAATATTACTAGTACTCACGCGGGGCTTCGCTCCCGTGGATTCTATCACGGTAAAAACATAAATCTCCTTTTTGCAGTCGCGTAAAAAGTAGCCTATAACCTTCCTCAAGCTTCAAGCTAATTCCATACCAAATTTTATCCAAATCCACCCAGTACTTTCGAAGATTAGCGCGTTCAAGCAAACAAACAAACTTTTCCGCTTTATAATATTAGTATAGATTTGGAGTAGATGAGTGACTGCTTTGGAAAGTACGTGAAGCCGTTGGTCCCGGCTCTCATTTGTACATCTTTGACCGTCGTTACGGGAAGCCAGAAAATCTGAGACCAGTCTTACCAAGATATCGTTTTACTCAGCTAAGTAGCAAGTGCTTGTGGACGTCAGATAAGCTGCCGCTCGATATAAAACACTATTACTTAGTTGCACCTGTTTAGATTGGAAACCGACTCGGACATTGTTTGGAAATAACTTAGAGCAGATGATGATATGATATTCTGCATTTCGCAATGTTAAATAAGTAGATGGTTATGCCAGTCATGCTAGGTAACTGAATATAACTACACGCTCTATTATGCATTACACTATCTTCAATATCTAAAGTACCTATTGAAGTTTAGCCATTTGCAATATCTTGTTGAGAAATGTTAGTAGGGTAAGGAAGCACACATTAATAAACTGACTCGTGTACAGCGCTACAACAAAGCGCTCATGTTTAATTATAGGTACGAGTATTATTGGCACTTCGCTCCGCCGACATTTCTCTCGTGGATGTATTCTGCAGATACGAAGGGAACTGCTTGTTAATACCTGAATAATGCAGACTGTTCCATCACACGCCTCACCTCTTTGTTTACTGTGTAGTTTGTTAATGCTTTCATTCGCTGCCTGTGTCGCTTTATCCGTTATTTTCAGTTATGGTTAGCTGTGAATGTGCCTCTTTTAAATGCATTTCAATAATGTTCGTTGTAGGTAAAAAATAACATGGTAGCATGGAAAGAGAAGCTGTCACAACCGAAGGCTGGGTACGCCGCAATCGCGGCGATAAGTCCTCTCTTTGAGGAGTGGCTGGAGAGACGCCACGGCATCTTTACCTTCCGCCTGACGCAGGTACTTACCGGAAACGGGTGTTTCGGGAGGTACTTGTTTCAGATTTAGCGGGAGAACACGCCCGGGTGTCGACATTGCGTGGACCACCCGGAGGACACGTTGGAGCATGCGGTGGAGGTGTGCTTCCGCTTTACCCAGAGCGGGAGAAGAGACATTCGATGATATTCCCACCCAGGAACAAAAATGGTACAAAACATAAGAAGTTATTTATATGACCAAGTAATCTTAGGTATCACTGTTAAATATCGTGAGGTAGGTAGAAATTTAAATAAAAATTGGCCAAGTGCGAGTCGGACTCGCCTATGAAGGGTTCCGTAGTAACTATAATAAATATAATATACTTAATATATTTATTTTTAAAAAAAAAACAAAAACCTTACAAATTTCTTAAAAATAGCTTATTTACAATTTTTACAACTACGCCAAATAACTTTGTTTTTCATAGTATTTGTATGAATTACAAAGTTATATTTGCGGTTTTAGAAAATATACTGTATCTCAAAAACTGCTGACTCGATCTCGTTCAAACTAATTTTGGTTGAAAGTTTACATTAAGATCTACAATATATGTTTTTTTTTTAGATTTTCACTTCATTATTATAGAAGTTAGAGGGGGGGGACACACATTTTACCAATTTGGAAGCGTATATCTTTTAAACGATTAACTTCATGAAAGAGTCATTTTAGAAACCTTAATGTCATTTTTAAAGACCTGTCTATAGATACCACACACGTATAGGTTTCATGAAAGAAAATATTTTCAGTTTCAGTTCCATGTATGGGGAGCCCCCTTTATTTTAAATATTTATTAAATTTTCTCTTAAAATCGGAAAGCGGTTCACAGAATACATCTACCTACCAAGTTTTACATGTATAGTCCTAATAGTTTCAGAATAAAATGGCTGTGACATACGGACGGACGGACAGACAGACAGACGGACAGACATGTCGAAACTATAAGGGTTCCGTTTTTTGCCATTCGGCTACGGAACCCTAAAAAAGAAACATTGCTCCATACCAGAATTATCTCCTGTATTTAATTTAATTGCTTGTCAACGCATCCGGTTAACAAACAATTACAACAAACAACTACAACAAATTCACTTGCACAAACATCCAGACTCGTCACAGCAACCTGTATGCCATACAACCATTTGTTCGAGTGCGGGAATCGAACCCGCGACACGCAGTGTAGTAGCCAATCGCTCAATCACTGCGCCGACTGTGTTGTGTGGAAGTTATAAGTCTGAAATAGACAACCTATTTCTACTCTTCAGAGCCTCCAGTATCAGGATAGTGTTATTCTGTAAGTCTTATGATTAAACGGTTGCAGTATACCCCTGAAACGCTTATTGATTTTTCAATAGTTTCCTGTTATACCAACGTTATTTGAGTGGTACAGTGGGTATAACATTCAGTGGTTCAGTGGCGAATGTTTTAGTTGAAGCTGTCGCATGTTGTAATGGAACTGGTCGTGTTCGCCAACTATAGATGAAATTGTAATGCGAAACAAATAAATCTATGTAGTTTAGCCAACATTGCACATTGAGGTTGAGCATGTTAACTATAATAATGTAAGTAGGGTTTGTAGTTTGTAACTAGAGTTCTATAGATAGGCCAAAGTCAATTTCGCAGATTCTCATCTAGACATTATTAGGCTAGGCGGCCATTGTATGTATAATATTAATACTTAACTGATGGCACCAATTAGAATACGCAATCAGAGCGTAGGCAATTACGCACATAATTCAGAGATATGTAATATTCTATGTTGTAGGCCTATTAATTATGTAAAAATTTAATTAAAAGGCAAAGAATCATTCTTTATTATAGAGACGAGCCCTGGTGATTGAGAAACGCGTGCGCCGGCTAGTGACGTAAGGCGCATGCTGGCTGCGGCCGCGCGAATCCAAACTCTTGCGCAAAATACGCCTCATAACGTATAAATCGCAAATTTCATAAGTAACCAGTGAAAGTAAGCGATTCATTTCACTTACACGCACGAAGGCGGCGTGTCGGCGGCTCTTGTTAAACAAGCCACGCTTGTGGGCTGACGGTGACATAATCTGCGTAGATCTCATTCCGTCAGTTGGTACACAGCTATATCTAAATTTTATGTTAATATTACGATTATTGTATTTGCTCTTCGTGTTTCAAATGCGATGCCGGTGAATTTCTCTTTGAAAACTAACAGACACCGGTTGTCCGTTGTTGTATGTTTGATATTTCTATAACCCGTTCGTTCCATCATCAGACTATAAGACGAATGGCAATGCGTCATTGTTACAAGGTGGATATCCAACGCCTTAGAATAACAACGCATAGAAGGATAGTACGAGTGCAAAAAGTGAGGCAACTAAAACTTAGCCATTTTTGGCTAACTTTGCTCGACGAGCCGTCAGTATTCAAGGTCACATTCTGCCGAACAGAGCTCGCGAGTAAATAATTTAAAACGACCGTTTGTAGCGTAAAGGGATGTCATAGTCCTTCAGGAAAACAAAAAACGTGTAATTAAATTACATTTCACAAGTAAATACTTACATTTTATACATTATATTTAAGTAAATCGACCATCAAACAAAAATTCTAATAACCTAAATTATCACAATTCAATGTTGCTATCCGTGAGGAAAAAAATACCCATATTGATTTCTTTAATTTGAGCTTATTTTTGTTTAAAAAAATATAGGGTAAAACTTTCCTTTATGGCCCGTCGATTTTTGGGTCGGGGTGGGAGGGGAGGGGTGGGGGGGGAGTAGTGCTACTCCCCTGTACCATCCCTCCCCGCGCAAACCCATGGTTATAGTGATATCCATGGTTAAAGTTTTTAGGTTAGAATAAAAATTTCGGAAAAATTTAGTATTGTTTGGCAGGAGGAAGGCAGCGGGAGTGGAGTGACGGGGCAGGGGGTGCTCCTCTCCTCCCCGGCATTACTCCAACAAAAAGGTTTTCAAAAAACTCAAAAGTTGGCTAAAAGGTGTAGTCGGAGCTCAATGGTTTAAAAAAAAATAACCACGAAGGTGATGGCCGGGTCTGTTCGCTTGCTGCGCTCGCTCACTAGACCCGGCCATCCCCTTCTAACCTAATCTGTCCGAGTCGGGTTGCCCCAAGTCCCGAGCTCGCTTTGCTCGCTATTGCATCCTAACTTCTCCTAGTAACGGTTGGAACTACCATGAATATTATTTATCATATATTGCGTACTATTTCCCAATTTGTATGGAAACTTTAAATATTATATCTCACTTTCACATTATTATCACACTTCACTTTCCGTTCCACAGTGTAAACAAAAATTCGTAATATTTTTGTGTAAAAACGTCAACGCAATTACATAATACAGCACAGCTATAATGCCCACTAATAACACACCAAATTTAATACGTGAATATCATAGGCGTAGGAAGGGGGGGAGCCGGGTGGGCCGTGCCCACCCCAGAATGGTCTGGTGCCCACCCGAGAATTTTTACTAACAAACAATTATGGCTGAAAAATTTAAAAATCTGGCCAATCGCTTCTACTACTGGGGGCCAGGCCCCCCCTGCGAAATATCTCTAGATACGCCAATGGTGAATATGTGAAAATAAAATTATTTTTACGTAAAAATATGGCATAAAATTGAACAAAATACACTTCTTCTGTCAATGGAACATGAAATGTCAACTTTGACGTCTACCATGACAATAAACAACCTAAAAATTTGCAAATGGCGTGCTATTTTTCAGTATTAAACGTATTAAACAGTAAAACTATGAACTTCCAACTCAACGGGCCATAAAGGAAAGTTTAGCCAAATATAGTTTTGGCGGCAATTATGTATGCGTCAAACTAAACTATATTTATTTACAGCTACTACCTACAGTGTTTTATAACTAAAAGTTACTGTTAGTTCGAAGAGTGGCATCATAAAGATGACAATTTTATTGATTAAGATTTTTTTCATTTAAGTAATGTTCTCAATAATATTTTTCTATTTCATAAATACAACACATACTTTTAATTGATATCAAACGAGATTTTTCAAGCAATTAATACATTTCTATAATATCATTATAACACATTACACATCAAACATTCTAAACGCAATAAACGATATCTCATTTCGTTTACCTTCCGTAAATATATGTCATATAAGTCATATTACATGAAAAAACATCATCTTATTTAGTTTCATAACATAAAATACTTGATTTGAACCAGCAACATAATAGTGCGTTTTCCCATTTTTGTGGTAATGGTACTGGTAATGGTATCACTGAAAGCTATATTTGTGTGCGTTTGAAGAACGTAGACACATTCGGCTCACGCACACAAAGAAAATAAAGTGGACACACGAAATCGCTCGTGTTTTGTTCTAGACGCCTCTTCTATGCGTTGTTATTCTAAGTCCAACGCAAACGCACAAAAATTTTCGGTTACTTTCATTGCGCGTAAAGCTTAAGAATGGAATTCCCTGCCGGAGTCTGTGTTTCCTGATAGCTATAACCGGGTTCTTTCAGAGTGATTACTTGAGATTACTTATAAGTAATGTGCTTCATCTTCGCCCACATCATCGCTTAACGAGATGTTGGTCATAAAATCCACCTATCATCAATAAAAGTATCGCTATTGGGTTTTCGGCTACAAAATGTTGTTCGGAATTGGAACAGAGCTCGGTAAATTCTATAAACTTGCTACTTACCTGCCGTGTCGGATGCAGTAGCTTCGCCGTCAGCTGAGTGAGCCATTATGCACTGCTTACCACTCCCAGCGGACTCAGAGTGACGTTAATGTTATGAAATGAATTGGTTGCAGCATGAGGAAAACTGACACTGTTATTTCCAAGATCCGGTTGAGAAACTTTATTTTTCGTAGAAATGAAATGTTAAGATCAAAATTAATGAAATAATTGCAATTATATGTATACAAACTCGGCTAAATTAACGATTATGAGGTAATCTGACTGACATGTTATCAATATTCTGTAGGTTATGAGTATGGGAGTATAAAGTTTACACAATCATATCTTACTGCAATTTATAGTAACCATATTTAATTTTTCGGCCTGCAAACAGAATCAAAATACAAAATTCTTAAACAGTTAGACATGATGCTGTGCCAAGGAAAACCTACAGCACAGCCCTCATATCGATTTAATTCATGTCTGTGGAATTTAGCTGAATAATTTGATTTGACTACCTGTATAACTCTTTGTTGAAGTTAATGTTGAGCAATTGTATATTCTGAGTGCCATTTAAAAATTATCCATAATGTGATCTAATAAGCTTGAGAGTAACGGCTATCTATTGATCCGTTTGAGGCATTCATAGGGAATCAAGGGAACAGCATGCAAACACAAGGTTTTAATCTACTGGTACTGGTTTAAGCTAGATGGGGGTTCACAGGATTTCTAGATTACTAGCAATCATGTGAACCCCTGCAGCTTATCTAAATATGCTTGTGTCTAGCTCAACCTCTTAATCACAAGTCGGACACTTATTGACGCTTATTTCATCAACACTAATAGAAATCAGCCGCTGTGCAGTACATATAAGTGCGAAAATTTTAAGCAAACCTGTGAAATTGCAGCTTTTTTTCGCATTTTTAGGGTGTCATATACTATGACACCCTAAAAATGCGAAAAAAAGCTCGCGCCGCCGACCCGATACTTCGGGTCGGCGGCGCGTCGTGTTCCACGCGCGCCTCAAAGAGCTGTCAAAACCAGTGACGGGGCCTCACAGGGCCATTGCCTGCCGGGGTTTGCGGGAAAGTTCTACCGAGTTACCGCGGCCCCGGAAATTTAGGGCAGCCGAAGGAACAGGGTGGGTTTTTAGTCAGTAGAAATCTGACACACCCTTCCGCTTGACTCAGAGCGGAAGAAGACATTCGATGATTTTCCAACCCCAAAAAAAAAAAAATGGTGTCATAGTATACGGTTGTTTGTTTTAACATGATTACTTTTAATTCTGTTTCCTGAAAGATATCGAATCAATTAAAAGTTAACTTGAATGACGGAATCGGTTTAACTCTTCAAGTTACGTACCTACTTAGGTGTATTTATACCTATTTAAGTATGTATGTAATACAGTACCAACTGGACGCGCTTGAGTCTATCGAGAAGCGGGCCAAAAGACTCATTGGCAACGATGCACTGGTCGAATCAAAGCTCCAGAGCCTTGAACATCGACGACGAGTTGCAAGTCTATCGGTTTTCTATCGGTTACATTTCGGGGAGTGTGCGATGGAATTACACAATCTAATTCCACCAAGCCCGTTCCATCATCGGACTACGAGACAAACGGCGAAGCGCCATCGTTACATGGTGGACATCCCACCCATACGCACCAAACGTTTTGGGAATACCTTCATTGTGCGTACGGCTAAGGAGTGGAATTCCCTGCCGGAGTCTGTGTTTCCCGATAGCTATAACCTAGGAGTCTTTAAGTCAAGAGTGAATAGGTTACTTTTAGGTAAGCGTGCTCCATCTTCGACCACATCATCACTTACCATCAGGTGAGATGGTGGTCAAACGCGAACCTATTCTAAATAAAAAAAATAATAATAAAAAAAAAAAGTTACATGCCTTCCATAATTCGATAATGACACGTTTGTCCGCTTACCACCCTCTTAACTATAATTCGACATTTCAATGTCTGAGTTAAGTGATAATCTAAATTAGTATTGGCCTCCGGAAATTGGCTCGTGAAATGAAAAAGTTAGTCATAAATTGGTAGCAAGATACTTACTGTAACTTGTAAAGTTAAAATCAAGTTATTTTAATGGGAAAAAAGAAATTATAAAAATTTCCTCAATATCATATTTACTTCTTTTGTGTTTATTTTGTAAAAGAAGGAAAGACTGCAACAATAAAGTACCACTCTCCATGCCCCTGGTGCTGCCTTCCTTGAACATTATTAAATATATACCCATACAACAAAAGTAAGAGAACTTTAAATGTTACTTTTTTGTATCTATAGAAATATTGTAAGGTGTACAATAAAGTATATAATAATAATAATAATAATAATTCATAATTACATTTAGTTTCTTAAACTGCAATAACTCGAATTGAGCCCACAAACACTCGTTATTGTGAAGATGTTGACACGGAGTGTCAGCGTGCATCTACAACCACGCATTGCAATCTGTAGTGCCGTCGGTCTGTTGCCTCACCACAACCACACAACGGCGAGTGGTGTAAGCCAATCGGTCAATTAACAGGAATTTGCCCAATATTTCGCAACACGAAACGTCAATCCTTTGTAATGAAATATTTAATGGCGGCCAGCAAGTGGAACGGATGTATGGACATAGTCGTATTTGTAGGTCCCTAGAAAGAATGACTGAGTTATTTGCCAACTTTATTTTCAGTGCCGCGGTTTATTGGGCTCTTGCGAATATTCCTATGTAGTCACGAACATTTTGTTCATCAATTTATTTCGCAATTAAAGAAGTGTAGCTGCAATGATGTCGAGTTACAAACCGCAGTACTAATACAAATAATGAACATATAATTGTGATATAGGTTATTATATAGGTGAGGTCCAGCATGGCTCAGAGGGTACGCGCCCGACTTGCGAGTTGCAGATCATGGTTTCTTGAACCCAGTCCAACACATTACTTTCTGTCATTTATACACCGTGGAATTTTAATGGTTGTTTTCCCAAAGCGAAATGGCTTTGTCTTGGTAATACAATCGTTTTATAAACAAATAAAATATTAGAAACAAAAAATGGCGCAGTGAAGTTAATACATTATCACCATGCGTTAGAGCTTATTTTGCTCTGAACATTTATTAATCACTTTTACCTTTGTTGGCAGCGCGCGGTGGTGCGTGTTTCGTATCGGTACCTACGTTACGTCTACTGAACTACTAATGATTCTCGCGCTTACGAGTTTATGAATATTTTATTAATGTTAAAAAAAAATAGTATTTTTTTAATTTTTACTGTATGTTTCGATACTGACTATATATTATTATTATAATATAGACTGATGGGTAACCGTCTTGCCGCGGGAAAACAACCATTTAAATTTCACGCTGTAGAATCACCACTATTCTCAAATTGGTGAAGGAAAACATCGTGGGGCATGTCCTAGGAAGAAAATCAAGACATGTGACTACCACCAACCCGTTCCATTTCCTTTCATAGATTGGAGGCCTGTGTCTCTAGAGTGGGAAATTAATAGTAGGAATTATGATTATTTGGTTACGGTTATCCGCTTACTCATTTTCATATATTTAAAATGTATATTAGGTACGTAGGTAAACAGAAAAGTACCTACCTACATAAATAATAAGTGCCTTTCAAAAATTTTTTTTCCGAACAAATCATATTATTATCTTGCGGCAATTTGTCAACTCTTGAATTGTATTCGAAGAGGGAAACGCGACAAAGTAATAAATAGCAACATAATCAAAATATCAAATTGAAGTGCCATTCACGTAGCCACAAATTATTTGTTGTTCGCGGAGAGTCATTTTTGAATTGATGCCGCCACAACCTATAGGAATATTGTATTCAGGCATTGCGTAACATAACCTCTTCACAAAGTAAGATTGTATTTTTATCAGCTCTCTATTGAAAGGAAAAAATAAAATTACATAATATATGAGTATGTGTTCACAGAAAACAGTTTCCCAAATTTCCACCTTTAAAACCACTACCCCAGTTTATATAGCGTATGTTACCATTGGTCTCACATTTCCGTATTTTTGTTTGATTGCTCGTGGAAAACCGAAAAGCTTTTAGGAAGCTCCACTATGTTTTAATATTGTCATGCCCGCTGGCGTCATTTATATTTAAATGAACTGAAGTAGATCGTATATTTTCATGTACATTTCTCTATCCATGAAATGGATGGGTTTATGAAGTCACTACGCCGAAATAATATATTAAAGCGACTTTATGACGCCACACGGAATCTGAGCAATTCACGAAGATCAACTGACGCGTGAGATGTTTATGCCTTACGTAATAAGTATGAGAAAAATATTCAAGCAAGTGCAGAATTGACCGTAAAGTGGGTCGTTGTCCGACCATGACTGCAGGTGCATGAGACGCAGCGCCCGCGCAGGCCGCGATGACGGTGACGGCCGGCGAGTCCGGCGACGCAACATCAACACGGCTTAATCACAGGCCACCAATGTACACAATGAAACCTTAAGTAAAATACTCAGTTTACACGTCTTTTTACTAACTGTGAATGTACCCGACATTGATAAGGGTTCCTTAAATATCTAACATGCGACCTTTTTGAGACAGACAAATGTTTGTACGTTTTTAAGTCTGCCTCCGCGTGCCCGATGGACCTTATTGACTTCGCCGCAAAAGGGACCTACGACCTTATATGAATTTACGCAAAACAGATTTTAATGTAAAAATAAAATTTATGTCATTCGTATCCGGTACAGTACTTCTCAAGTCGTGACAGAACCCTAGCTGCGATGGATCGCTGCCATCTTTTTTTGCTGTCATGCGACTATCCCAAAAAGTCCAAAACACTATTCGAGATATTCGTTCCGATTTGTGTCTCTGTTATAGAAATGGCTGTCTGTAATGGAACCCGGCCGCGTGGTCTGAAAAACGTGCTTATTTATCTTATTAAAATTACATAAATATCTTAACCCAGAGCTAAACTTCAACAAAAATCATATCCTTTCCTACCTACGTCAAGAAGCTCCTTTAGACATAAAATTTATTTACAACGACACAACAATTGAAACTGTACAAGAATTCTCACTCAATACTCGGTTTATCCATAGACACAAATTTAAATTGAAAATTACATGTAAAAAAAATTAGGTCAAAATTGACAAAATTTGGCTCTTCGGGAAATTAAAAAAACGACGAATTTTCATACTGCTCTAGTTACATATTATGCCTATGCATACTCATGGTTAAGTTATGGCAAAATACTATGGGGAAAAAGTACACACGCATCAACATTTTCACACTCCAAAAACGACTCATTAGGATATTCGTAAACATAGAAAACACAGACAGCTGCAAACCCCACTTCCAAGAGTACAAAGTGTTAACACTTCCCTGTATATATATCTTGGAAATGTGCAAGTTTGTTAGATACAACCAACACCTATTCACTACACGAGAAAGCATGCAAACTCGCTATAGATTACGACAACAAAATAGGCTTAACTTACCTGGTGGTTCTAAGCTGAAAATACACTCTACAAGCACCTTAGTTATGTCAGTAAATGTCTACAATAAATTACCTTATATAATTAATAATGTACAAAAATAATATATTTATAAATAAATTAAAACAATTTCTTATCAATAAGTGCTATTATGATATCCATACTTCCATACTTCCATCCATACTTTCATATCCATATCCATACTCCATACGGTAGGGGTAAGTATCCCCGCGTGACAGGCGGGAATTAAATAAATATAATATAGTATTGTAATAAATGTATAAAATTAATATAGTAGTAAGTAGTTAAAGTAATATTTTCGTACACAATATTTATTGTAAAATATGTATTTAGTCCAATAAATTATCTTATCTAATACACATTCTATATAATTATAATAATTGTAATAGCCTTCTTTCTCTTACTTAATTTGCTGTGCTCGATAGGGTTCATATTGTGGAATGCAAATAAATGTATTAAGTATTATATTTCTTTATTATTTTCTTTTTAAATATTGGAGTAAAACAGAGGCTTTGATTAGATGTTAATTGAATGCAGATCTAAATCCCTACCTAGCTATGACGAATTCTTAATTAACTCCAAAGACAAAGCAAATAGATGGCAGTGTGCAGGTTGACCCAGATATTACATTAGTCTATTCATAGAATCTAGCCTGAAGTCTATTTCCGTATATTGAATGTTCTGAGGTATCATGTGTCCACCAACAGATATCTTTGTTCAAACTATGATATCAGTTTACAAAGTAATCAATATGAGAGAATTAATTGAATGTGTATGTTGTAATATTTGTTCAATATTTCAACATCGTGTGGTTAAAGTTACAACTTACCAAGGTAGGTTCAATAGTTTGAGCTTAATGATCAGCGAGTGCTAGGGAGCTGAAACTTTTGTAATCAATAAAGTGTTCGATGTTGAGTGGACATGAGATCGTGATTATAGCTTTAACGAAACAACCCTTTGATAACCCCGATGGGACATGAAAGATGTTTTTCTAGAATAGATTTTGGCATCAAAAAGTGATCTGTTTGATATCAAACCTATTCCGGGAAACTGTTCAACCTCAGGAGTCAAAAAAAAAGAAGTTTGATGAGTTTTCTTGCGTGGCTTTGAGAAATTTGATGTCACAATCACGAAACCTAAAATGTTTTGTGATAATAACCTGATGGTAGTTATTTATTTTGGTTTTCTTATAAAGAGTACACTTACAAGCTAAAATATTTTATTTACAAGTCGATGTTGTAATTCATCAAGAGATAAACATTTGTAGTTTGATTCATATAAAAACTGTCTTAGTTTCAAATAAACTGGCTCTCTCTCTAGTTTTACAACAGTCATCAACAGCGGGATTACCACTATGTTAATTGTTATAAAAGCAACTTGAAGGAACGTATATCAAAACTTTTTACTAAGTACTGTGTTAAAGTTAGCACAAGACACTAAAACAAAGGTTATTCAGTCGCTCCGAGTTTTACTTTACCTTATAACAATAACTCCTGTCTAGTTTATTACAGAAAGGGTAACATTTATTCAAATATCTCACCAAGAAGTGTGATTTCCTACAGTATTCACAGATGAAAATGTTCTTTTGGAAGGCTTTACATGATTTAATATCTCCGCTTTGCTTGCCTTGTTTTAAAGCCGTCGCGTATCGTACGAAACTGTTTAACATTCTCTTTTACTGCACCTGCGATATATTTGTAGTTTACGGGGCCGTAAAAGTGTCCGTAATAGAAACGAAATTTTAGACCCACCGCGCCGCCTGCTGTACCCACGAACTGAAGCAGTATAAAGCAAAAATCATAGCTTTGCTTTAATAAAATAACACAAAATAATGCTTTTGTATCCCGGCTTGAACGGAGCGGGTTAAAGTTTTTATGAAAGAATATTTTCTTAAAGTTTTTGTTAACGCAAAATATCTAATAATCGGAAAATGTATAGACTTTCACATAGAACCTATAACAAAAGGCGGTTTACCACGGAAGCTCATAATAACACTTAAGGTGCGGATAATGGAAGCTCCTGCGGGTGCTCATCTAGGGCGAGCAATATTTCACTGAATTAATAAGTGAGAAGGCTATAAATCACGAGAGCTGCGCTCAATGTGGCCGGGTAGGTATATCTAGGCATCACGGACAACTCGGTGCAACTTGCCGAGTATCCGGGTATCCGGAGTATTCGGCTAGCCGGAGTATCCGTCCGAGCACTATTGTGTTTGAAGATGCGACTAATGAATCTAATCGAGATTGTTAAGTGAATTAGTCAAATATAACGACACTATTTATCAGAGTTCGGCTTCTGGCATTAACCTATTTATGGATCAGTATTTGACTGGTTTCTTTGAGGTCATTTATGACTGAGATGTTTTCTGACGTAGAAAATAAAGTTGAAGAAAAGGAAAGAAATTATTGAAGATAAAGGTATTTTTAGCTCCATTTATTCTCAGTGCTATTTGAACAGGAGTAGGTATTAATAATTCTTCAAAAGGGAAGGACAGAAAACCTCCAGATGAGAAAATTTAGATTTTATAAAAGGGTCTTTTTCCAGTAATTCTAGAAATAAAGCGAATTAAATCGTTTTAATTCTATTCAATTTATTTATTTGCGATACCTAGCTATTCTTGTTATATAGTTTTACGAATTATGGGCAAAACAATTCTATTTGTTTGTCTAGAACTTTTTGGATACAGTTCATAAAGAAATTAATTGCTTCGCGTAATTTAATTGCTTCGCGTCCTGTTTAAGTAATTTTACCATTTTCAGGGTTTTGTAGAAAAATAATCAACCCTTATAGTTTTCATATTTGACCTGAGTTTTGCGGTTTTGCTCACACAATATTGACGCTATAGAATTATAAAAAAAAACTGGCCATAGTTATATATATGAATCATGTCTACAATGTTGTATTTAAAACACTGGAAAATAACTGTTTTATTTAAGGTAATTCCCATACTGGTAATTGAGGACTATTTCTTCGTGTGTAAATATTAGTAGCCCTTAGAATATTTGTAACTATTTTACGATGTAGATACCTATTTTTTAATATTAAAAAATACTTTATCTACTACTGTAGCTAAAGCTTTATATTTTGCAGATATATAATATGTTGGTACTTCTCAGTGCAGCCAAGAATATAGCAATGTTATGATGTTGGAATGTGAAAGTATTCACGATAATTGTTTATACAACGAAGTTTAAAGGAAACTATCACTGCTCAATTGTTGTGTACCTATTATTAGTCTATTACAAATATTATATAAATTAGTACTCACGCGGGGCTTCGCTCCCGTAGATTCTATCACGATAAAAACATAACTCTCATTTTTTGCAGTCGGGTAAAAAGTAGCCTATAACCTTCTTCAAGCTTCAAGCTACTTCCATACCAAATTTCATCCAAATCCACCCTGTACTTTCGAAGATTAGCGCGTTCAAGCAAACAAACAAACAAACTTTTCCGCTTTATAATATTAGTATAGATGTAGCTGTTTGTTTTAAATAAGATCTATTAATATAAAATTCACAATATAAGAACTATAAAAACCACAAACTAACAATAAAAACGAAACCGAGGACTGTTGAGTCTCATTTATTGCAAATTGAATTTGATTTATTAATATTTTTCCGCCTTCAGACCGGATTTTTCGGGAATTTTAAGAATTTACAGTGATGGAGGAATTTCTAGGAAGATTTTTTAAACCTCATTTTATATCGGTATTAGTCAATATGCTTCATAGATTTTTTTATTATCTATACCAACATCTAGGTACACAACAAACAGCTGTTTTTATTAATACTTAATGCTTTTGACAATATTTATTAAAACTTGGTTTATTCAGCTCAGAAACAGAAGACTACCTTTTTTTTGTAAGAAAATAAAACCGTTTTCTCAGGATTAATTTCCTTTCCCTCTGTTTGTAATATGGTAATCAAGATAATTTTCATTCAGACAAAATTCCTATTATTACGTGATTGCCGTCGACGTTCGTGGCTGTTGCAAATGATCAAATTATAATTAAATCTCTTTACTTTGGCTTCATTTGAACTTCATTGGTGCAAGCTTATATTTAAAACGAGTCGTATTTCGTATTCCGAATTTCTGTCGGGAATGTTTTAAATTAATTCAGTTCGCCATCGTCGAATCTTTTTGCTCTGTTTTTGAAATAAAGAATAACTATTTTGTAAATTGCTAACTCTTTCAGTGTGGACTTGTTCAGCGTAATTTTTTGTTGTTATTTTTATGTTTGTAACTTTGTATTGTATTGTAATATCTGTATTCGAATAAATGTTTTTTTATTTTATTATAGAAAAAACATTTATTCGATACAGAATTTATTTCTCTATATATTAAATAATTATTTAACAATTAACTAATGCTTATATGGAGACAACAGCGTAATTGGAATTAAAAAGAATTTTCCTGTTAACCAATCAGTAAGTAAGTACAGGATCGAAACAAAAAAAATGTAGCAAAGTTTGGTGGCAACTGTCTGGGAATACTAAAAAACTTTTTAACAAAAAATTAAACCGACTCCCAAAAAACACTGCAAAGTGAAAAATAACTTTAATTTCGGTAGTCGGTGTCTTTAGTTTTGTTTTTTCGTTTTTGGCACCGACTTCCGAAATTAAAGTTATTTTTCACTTTGCAGTGTTTTTTGGGAGTCGGTTTAATTTTTTGTTAAAAAGTTTTTATTTCACTCTTTTTAGTTGGATGATTTTTTATTTACCTAGTTACAAGAGCCTAAATGTCAAGTACTTATAACCTTTTACAAAATATTGCTTTTCCCAATCCTGGGCCGTTAATTGTTGAGGAGTTCTCCTGGTACTTCACCATCAGCTCTACATCACCATATGCATTGTGACGAGCATAAAGTGCTTAACATCCATATTCAAGTAATCGAATCGCAATCCACTCAATACTTATTATTGAGTAGTTTCGGCGGCCATCTGTGGTCTTCATCGTCAGTTCCACTTCCCCAAATGGTACTTTTTGAGAGCAACTGCACAAGTTACTATAAGAAATACCCAAAACGCCATAGGTGTGCCTATAATATTTGAAGAGTTCCCTCGATTTCTCCAGGATCCCATCATCAGATCCTGACTTTGGTGATAATGGTACCAATTTCGAAGTATTTTCCTTATTTCTCTCCTCTCTCTGTAAGCAACATAGTGAGGAAATAACGCTCTCAATATACGACACATCCCATAATATGTTCAAGCATTTTGCGAACGTAGGTATTTATGACGAAACACTTTGTAGTTAATTACATTCTGAAATACGTCAAAGCTAGCACTTAAAAGCGTCACATTAAAACGCACCGCAGGAAATAGTTTGACGATATTGTGTTGCACAAAGTGTGATAAAATACAAAGTGAAGCAACTTCTCACTTAAATTAATATACGACTGAGGTAAGAAACTGCTACAGGTCAGTTAAAATGAGTTTTAGAGGGAACTAAACTAGCAAATCATAAATGTGATCAAAGAAATACTATAGCTGATTTAAAAAAAGAACTTCCTAACCATGCTCTTCTGACAGGAATCCCAAATGTGTCTGAACGTTTAATTAGGGGACCACGTTTTTATTTAAAAAAAATATATCATAGAGCGAGGTTAGGGTATCTAAATAATTAATAATGCTGCCACTAGTACCTACTTTGTATGTCCATCTGAGATCTACAACTCACCAGGTGCGACCCCTTGACAAGACCAATGTCAGATTTTCTGGGTTCTTGTCACCCGTACAGCTGTACAAATGACAGTGACCTAAATATTAACGTGCTTTCTCAACCTTGAAAACCGACATGCAGCTGCGTATGTGTGTAACTCCATCTCATGTTCATATAATGTAAAGAAACTGATTCAAATTCCACCATTGAATGTTTCTCTAACCACAATTTTTCTGTTTCCAGTATTCGACGCTTCCGGCCAGTATACTCCTAACGTCCTCTTCGGCAACGAGTACTGGCTGGGCTCGCAGAATGCGTGTCGTGATCTGCAGCTCAAGGAGTACTATGCGCTCACGCCGCCCTTCGCCACAACCTTCTACGTCGCCAAAATCAACCTGACCGTGGACAATGAACATCTACCGCAGGTGTGTTTGGATTAAATTCTTGTTATATTTAGTTCGCTTCCACTTGCAGCTTCCCGACTTCAAAAAAAGTAGGAGGTTCTCAATTCGTCTTGAACTTTTTTAATTTTTTTCTTATAACTCGGAGATGGCTGGACCGATTTGAAAAATTCTTTGTTTTATTTGAAAGGGTATACTTTCTAGTTGGTCCCATTGTCGTCACGTTTGGATCTAATGATGGAATCATGGAGAAATCGAGGGAACTCTTCAAATATTATAGGCACACCTATGGCGTTTTGGGTATTTCTTATAGTAACTTGTGCAGTTGCTCTTGATAAGCACCATTTGAGGAAGTTGCACTGATGATGAAGACCCCAGATGGCCACCGAAACTACTCAATAATAAGTATTGAGTGGATTGCGATTAGATTACTTGAATATGGATGTTAAGCACTTTATGCTCGTCACAATGCATATGGTGAAGTAGAATTGATGGTGATGTACCAGGAGAACTCCTCAAAAATTAACGGCTCTGCACCGGGAAAAGCAATATTTTGTAAAAGGTGATAAGTAGTTGACATTTTGGCGTTGGGAACTAGATAAAATACAAACAGACCCACTAAAAAGCGTGAAAAAAAACTTTTTAGCAAAAAGTAGAACTGACTTCCATATCAAAACACTACAAAGCCAAAAATAACTTTAATTTCGGAAGGTGGTGTCAAAAAAAAAAAGAAAATACAAAACAAATGACATCGACTACCGAAATTAAAGTTATTTTTGGCTTTGTAGTGTTTTAATATGGAAGTCGGTTCTATTTTTTGCTAGAAAGTATTTTTTGTTAAGTTATAAATATATTTCTACTTAATTTTACTCATCTCCACCGTTTACTCTGCCGGCATAAAAGAAATCTTCTAGAGTATTTATTTGATTCATAGTGTACGGGACAATTTTAATCTACGTTAAATGCCAAAGGTAAGGAACGTATTTATTCAGATAAGAATTAATACTGAACACAAATAAAAAGTTTCAAAAAGAACGTAATATTTTTTATTAATATTTTGCACATAAAAGTAGTTATTGTGAGTTTGACCCACGTAGGAGGTATACTTACATAAGATGTTGCGGACCATTTTGTAGCATTATTTTATGTGTTACGTATAATTCTCTAGTACATTACTTTGCTGGGTTATGCGGCGTAAGCGCATAAAAGCAGGCACTATCTATTGTTGAAAAACGTACAAAAATCTGTTTAGAGATTTTTGAATTCATCGCGATCATACAGACAGACAGACGTGGCCGGGGACTTAATTTTATAATATGTTAATATAAGGATATCCAAGGTAGCTCAACAGAGTTGGTAGTGTTATTTCCCTACATTGAATGCTCGTCTTTCACGATCACTTTTGTAATGCTGACAGATGTAACGATTTCAAATAGATGTTTTTAGTAACCTTTTTATGTAAACTTATTCAAACTGTCACGTAGTTGCGACATCAGAATATTTTATCAGCTATTATCAACGATTTGCTTTCTATTTGATGGAAGATACGGACGATTGCATGAAGTTCAAACTTTCCCTCCATGACTCGGCATTTGAATGACAATTCAATCCGAGTTATGTAATCTCTTTGACCTCTAGAGGTTAATCATGCAGACGTGAACACAGAACAAACCATTCTCTTAGAATGAAAGTGATCTAACTTAGAATTCTTGTAACTTCTGATTGTGATACAAAGTTACCTTTAACATTACTCTAAATAATTAAGGAATGATGGCCTATACAACGTGTAATTTAAAGGGTATATACATACCAAGTGCACGGCTTCTTTGGATGATAATAAACAATATGGCAAGGGTTTTCTAATCCTATGTGTACATGTGTGGAACTTATTTGAAATTTCAATACATTGATACCAGAGACCGAAATTTTCAAATTAAGAAGAACGAAGAGAGTTATCGTTTTATTGGCAAGTGACGTGGAAAGTGATAACCTTAATAGTGATGTGACACGTTTGTTATTACTGGTATTCAAGAAACATATGAAACCGATAATTTGGTATTAATTCTTTGAGTCACTAATTTTGAGCTGAAACTTTGCATAGAGACTCCATACCAGATGTTGTCTTCAGTCCTTTTGGATAGATATGGGGTTTCCGTTACACGTTGTATATATATATATATATCGGTCATGGGAAAGCTATAATTATTATCATCATGTGCATAGCTTTTTCCCAACTATAAGTCGTCTTTCAGTCAAACGAGATGCAGCTGAGTATTAGCGTTTTATATGGAACGACTGTCTATCTCCGACCTCCGCAATCCAGCTGGGTAACACGATACTCTTTGGCCAGACCAGTATCAGATTTTTTGGCTTATGACTACCCATAATGACTGTAAGGGCGGGGCCACACGATGCGTTGCGGCGCCGCACCGCAAAGATTTCACCGCGTCAGTGGGCACACGAGCGGTGCGGCGCCGTAACGTTGTTATGTCGCAGTGGCGCCGTAGCAGCGTTGGACAGTCTGTTAATGAAAATGGATCGTAAAAGACGTCTGTTGTTGGCGCTACTATTACGCTACCGCCGAAATGGACGTAGAAGCGTACGACGATACTGGATCTGTCCTTTTATTGCACTAAGGAACAGTGATGGACAGGACGCAAAACAACTGAGCGGTGCCGCTCCGACGTCGCAACGCATTCACCCCTCCCCGCCTCGTCTTGGTGGTTGCAAGTCCGGTGCGGCGCCGGAGCGCATCGTGTGCATGCCACAGATATTTCTATGTAAGACGACGCAGCGACACCGCTCCAGCACCGCACCGCCGCCGCAACGCATCGTGTGCCCCGGCTCTCAAAGTTGTCCAAACGACAGCGGTTCAACATGTTTTCCGATAGACGGAGTAATCTTTATACCTATGTTGAGATAGCCTTCCACCAACAGTCCGACCTCGGCAAGCTTTGATTAACCTTGAAGATTGACCATGTGGCTGTTAATATTTAGCCATGAGCTCCTCGTTATCATTATCAGATTTGTATGTTCAAATTTATTCATCATTGCTTGCTTGGCGGCATGGGAAGAGCGACTATCGCAACCCAGCGCTGGGCACGCCACAATAGCGGCGGTAAGTCCCCTCTTTGAAGAGTGGCTAACGAGGCGTCATGGCGTCCTCACCTTCCGCCTGACTCAGGTGCTCACTGGACACGGTTGTTTCGGGAGTTACTTGTGTCGGATTCAGCGGGAGGAAACGCCCGGGTGTTACCATTGCGAGGATCGCCCTGAGGACACGGTGGAACACACAGTGAAGGTTTGCCCCGCTTGGGTAGAGCTCTGCCGTGTCCTCGTAGGGGCGATAAGCGGCGACCTCTCGCTCCCGGCCCTGGTTCAATCCATGGTCCGGAGTGACGAGGCATGGGAAGCAGACACCTCTTTCGAAGCAGTTATGTAAGTGAAGGAGGTGGCGGGACGCGCGAGGGAGAGGCGGGTCTAAAGGCCCTCACAGCTCTTGCGCCCCAGTCGCCGCAGGAGATGCTCTGGGCGTCGGCTGTCGCAGGATGACTCCCAGCCACCCACCATAGGCGCGGGTCTGCGGGCTGCGAGCAATGGGTAGCTCGCCGCCCGACTGAAACCAGGCCCGTGTAGACGGCGCGTCGTGCTCCACTCGCGCCTCAAAGAGTGTCAGCAAAATTGTCGGGGCCCACAAGGGGGCCGTTGCCTGCCAGGGTTGCGAAATTGTTCGAAAGAGTTACCGCGAAACGTAACGAGTAAACGCGAAAACGGATGGGTTTTAGTCAGTAAGATTTTTACTTGACTTGACACACCCTTCCGCTTCGCCCAGAACGGGAGGCAGTCATCGGATGATATCCCATCCTTAAAAAAAAGCCCACTTTCATTCTAAGATTGCGAAATATTGATTTTAAACTTAAAAATATAACAGGTTTGCATTTAAAAAATACCCAGTTAAACCTTTTCAGACCACTTAACTTGGTTGTCTACTTATCGGGGCAAGTGCCCGAGTAAACACGGGGTGGTTTTAGTCAATTAGAGTCTTGTAGACCCCTTCGCCTATTTCAGGGCGGAGGACATCCATGAGGATTCCCACCTCTACAAAAAAAAGTTGTCTACCGATTGCCTGACTACGTGTATAAAATAAATTCATATAAATTCAGGTCAGTTATTTATTTAATTGTATTGCTGTCCTTATTCACTAAACACACAAAAAATGGTTTCGGTATATGGTGAATTTGTCACTGACATGAGTGCACAGCACTTGCAACAATATTATATAACTACTAAAAAGGTATGCAATAGGATCAAAGTTAGAATCACAATAAAATTAAAATCTATTTTTTACCCAATCCTGAGGAACCTTAATTCATAGGCCATAAAATTGATTGACAAAACACAATAACAAACTAGCAAAACAAATAACAATAAATAGACTCCAAATCTTCGTAACCGCCTCGTCATTCGAAACCGTTAATATCTAGCTACAAAAAGCAACTTACCCTAAACATGTATTGCGGGCTTGATTCACCCTTACGTCACAAAACTTTAATATGAAAGTTTTGTTCCATAGTTCCACGTTTCTGCGTCGATAGAGTCAACTTTACTTGCTTTGTTGTATTTTCCTGACGTGTTGTGCGAAAACACGTCATTAGCTTGTAAAATTTATTTAGTTTATAGTTTTTGATTAAACTTTTTTAAAGAGCTACATTTTGAATGGTTGGTAAATTGTGGAAATAAGGAAATAATATGTACATTTTATATTTAATCTCTATTTTCTGGTTTTCATTTATAAGAAGACGATTATTGTCATGTTATCAATTATTATTCACTAACGCACAATTTAAGTTGTTCGGTACTATGATCAGGATAGAGTCGGTGCTATCTCATACTCTAATGACCAAGGATGTACGACATTTCGATTAGGACAATCTCGGTATTTGCGTGACTACGAATTTTCAATCCCGCGGGATCTCGGTATTTGCGGGATCTCGTATATCGAAAATATTCACATTTATATAAGGCAAATAAAACAATGAATGAATCAACTAACTCCACATTGATTTACGTATTACTATTAATATGAGATCAATCAAATTACACCGTTTTTTTTACAAAAAGCAGTAACAAATACTGAATAAAAAACTTTACTGATATTTTAGGCTACATACTTAGGCTACCACTGACTGAAATTCGGCTATATTAGGCTACTTAAGCTTTGAAAAACGGGCGACATCGGCCCCCGCGTTGTTTGCAACACTGCCGGCCGCCAGTCACCGAGCGATCGCGCTCGCGAGAGGTTGCATGCATGTTTTTTTTTAGTCCCGCAAATCCCGCGGGTCCCGCGCCCGTAATCCCGCATCACGCGGGATTGGAAAATGACGCGGCATCCCGCAATACCGAGATCTCGGTATTCCGGGATTGGAAGCTCTAATTTCGATACAACCTCGTAGGGCTAGTCATCGAGAGAAAGCATATTTGATGCGCTACAACTTAACACTTATAATCAGCCCATAACGTTGTCACTACTGGGACATAGACCACCTCTATAACATGCTGCTTTCTAACGATGTTTTCCATCGCGGTTTTGGGAGCAGTGATGACGATGAAAATTACACCACTCAAACTAGTGTGCCCGCCTTTGGTTTGAACTCATGGCCTGCCACTCGAAAGTCGTACTTGAAACCCCGGGCCACCAGTACCAGACTATAATTAGGTATATGTACATGAGGCTAACGTAAAGAACGCAGAGAAAACAATCTTTTTTCATATTTAATATGTTATACAAAAGTAAAAGTTGAATATAATGTGTACAGGTACACATTATATTCAACTTTTACTTGAAACGAACTAAATGTCTACAATTTATTAAACTAGCTTCTGCCCGCGACTTCGTCCGCATGGGAGGGTTTTCCCGCGTAAATCCTGATTCCGTGGGAATTCCGGGATAAAAAGTAGTCTATGTGTTATTTCAGTATGTCAACTATCTAATTACCAAATTTCATTCAGATCCGTTTAGTAGTTTTTGCGTGAATAGGTAACAAAAATCTATACGTATCTAAACATCCACACTCAAAAACTTTCGCATTTATAATATTAGTAAGGTATCGTGAAATTTCCTCACGATAACTGAAAAATATTTACTGTACGTGTTTTTTCTAGAATTTTCGCATATTCCTACATATTTTCGCCTTCGGTAAATGAAAGCAGCTAAGCTTATAAAGTATATGGCCACTGTAATCGTTAACATGGACTACTTTCCATGTATAGGTCGAATACGCTTAGGTATCCGGTATTTTAATAAAAAATTAGGCCTTTTGAGAGAATCTGACGACCTAGTGATGTGAGGGTAGTAATGAAAATTTCACTTTATTCTTTTATTTTGTCGGAAACTCTTCCTAGTTATAGGCAGTATGAAACTGTACCTATTTATTTTAGAGTAGGTACATATATAAAGCAATACATAAATCGAATACTATTACTAATTACAATTTTAAATTGCTACTACAACAATATCGCATGAGGTTGCATAGGATACGGACCTTATAATGTAAGGTCCATATATGACATAATTATGCTGGCTGGATATACGTTTGCGTTTGCGATTTTAATTTTAGTACAAGCAGATATAGTTCGGTTTGGGCTAAAACATAGTGTATTACATTCTCTTTGGTTTGGGCCGTCAGATAAGAAACCTATAAAAATATAAATTTTATTGGTCCACGCTTCGATATGATCCCGCGTTTGACTATCGTCATAAATACGGCGCCGCGGCTGAGGGCACCCCTTTTCTAAATTGCGAGTGCCAAGAAACCGTCAGCGCTTAAAAAATCATGATTTATGGTTGATTTTTATCTTAATTTATACCAACCATAACCATAACCAAAACACAAATATCCAAACTTTAACATATTTTATATTATGATTAAATTATAATATTCCTTCAATAAATTGAAGACCTACATATAGTACCTACTGTGGTATCTGACTCAGTCAACCATCAACCATCTTCTTCACCACCTACTATTATTTTTTTATTAGCTTACAACAACAGAAAAGTGTGATCAAATACTCGTATATAAGAAAGTAATATCAAAAGCGAAGTATATAGATTACTGATGGTCAGAAAGTTTTCATCCCCGAGAGGCGCGGGGCGTGGATGAATCCACATTAATAACGGGATATGGAACTTGGGAAGGGAACGTATCTTTACTAATATTTATGTTCCTATTGAAGGTGTTATGTGTTTTTATTCTAATTAAAACATTTCGGTACTTCTTAGAAAAATAAGGGTAAAACATAACATCACACTTTTATTTCTCAAAAGAGTTATGCAAAGGTGTAGTTGGATTTAAAGTATCTTTTCCTTTTCTTGACTTGTAAATCCTCGTGGATGTTCTCCGCTTCGGTGCACATCAGTGCCAGGGGCTGTGGAAGTATATAATAATTACTCTTCATCAAGGCCCTCAGTAGATACTTATAGTACTTGCATCAACATCATGTTAATTACGTTTATTTCATCTATTAGGTGTCTATCAGGCCAGAAAAAAAAGGTGTCTATTAGGCCGTTAGCACTCAGCGTAGTTTAAACGCGTATATTAGTAGTATATACGCGCTTCAAAGAAGATTCAAACCCAACCTTGTAACCTATGCACACGGGGCGATCGTGAAGCGCGTCTATATTGCGCGTATATACTCAGGTACAGCCTTACAGACGCTCTGTAGTCGTTCGTAGACAGAAAAGTCTTCTGTTGTACTAAACGCTTCTCTTCGGCCCCTCCTCAACCCCCTTTCATGCCTTTATACGCGTATTTGCATCATCATTATCGAAACAAATGTAAAAAATAAGCATATACGGCGACTAAAACGCGCGTTCCTAAAACGTTGTCTGCGCGATTAAAATACGCTGTGTGCCTACAACCTTACCCTTAAGTATCAACAAATTCTAATTTTGAGATTCTATTTCATGAATCCTACTGCTAAATCTTTTTCATTAACATATGATTCTACCCAATTCTCTCTATACTTATATTTTACAAATTTATATTTTACACAATCATTAGGTACACGTCAGTGAAAATCAACTGCAATTTGGCAACAGTTGCAACAGCTTGCCACCATTCTGATAACTATATGATGTCAGAACCTGTTTGTACATTGTGGCTAATGAGTGCTGTGGAACCTAATGACCTGGTATTAAAATCCACTCAGTGTCATTATGTCATTGGCTTGGTAGGCTATTAAAATTGCTTTCAGATTATAAGGCCAGGTATAGATTTTCCTTTCAACTTGTTAGTGGATCCAAGGGTAAGAACGACTTTGTATAAGTCTAAATAAAAATACATAAACTGAGAAAAGTTATTCCAGCCGAACACGAAACAATGTAAAGTTTAAGATTAACTTAAAAGAGAGAACATTATGTAGGTGTATATACAATGTTAAAGGTAACCTTTCCGCATTTGCCAATTGTCACAAATTCTTAAGCAAAACATCGCTGAAAAGCTTAAAGAAGAAAAATCCGTAGCATTTGTATACGTAATTCTTTAAAGACGGAGAAAAGCTATGAGAACCGCCAGCTGTCGTCTACTTCCCTGGTCCTACACCGATACATCGTGTGGTATATTCGTCACGTTGACTGACATTCAATTACGTACCTCAAGCTTACGCAAAGATCGTCCGGTGATATCTGCTCGTTTAATGAATGGAGTGCAAGCTTGGCCGCAAATTAGCTTGACGACACTGTTGGTGTAATGTTTAGCGATTGGCTGCTGCGCTACGTTTTGCGGGTTTGCTTCCAGCACCGTAACAAATGTCTGTATAACCATCAAATAGTTGTACCGGGTCTGGAATGTCTGGATGTTTGAAAAAATGCGCCCACGAACAATTTAAATTCTTATAGTAGGGTAGTGCTTTTCTGTTATTTCAATGAATCCACATATTTGTACGAAAGCTTATAGCACAAATAAGATACTGTACGGAGTTTATTCATATCATCTTCGACATCTACGAATACAGGAAGTTTTCCTTGTGATCCTGCACTTTAAACAAGTTTTACAAAATGTTTTTACATTTACAAAACTCGTTAGGGATGTTATGAATTATATAAAAATCTGCTTCTGTAAAAAATCTTCATAGAACCTAATAATATCTTAGCCGTTTCTAATGTTTGTTAAGCAACTAGGACAAGTTAGAAAGCTTTTATGTATCGGGCCACCACTGTGATGATTGTTACCCAGGGTTATAATAGATAACCTTTGAAAACTGTCGTTTTGTTTATAATTGGTGCTTGGGGAAACTGTTTCCTTAGCTGGTTTTAATGTTGTTTACGAGTTTTATGCCGCTTGTTGGAAGAAAAACAAAGTCGTTAGTTATTTCTTGTTTTGCTTAACTTTTTAACGAATCCCACCAATGTTGGGCTTTAATGTCTGAACGCAATTAACCACGGCCTTTCTTGATGATAAAATACTTCATTTGTTTTCGCTCTTTCTTGATAGTTAAACACGGCATAATGTGCTGACTCTATAATAAAATGGCTTTAAAAGTTAGACCTACATATGCTGTCAACAGTTGATGGCTAATCTATCAGCAGATGCGTTTTTCTTGTATGTTATGTTTTAGTTCAATCACGCAAAAATGTCATAAGGAATACATACGTATATTTTCCAATCTGCCAACGAACGGAACTAATAGACCACTTTTATTCCCGGGAAAATATGAGAAATTTCCATGTAAACGAAGTCGCGGGCTAGTCCTATATACTTTTAGCGCTTTTACTGTCATCTTCGCCACGTTACAGAGGCGAAATGCCAAAATATAAGGAATTCATCACGTGATATTTTGACAGCACTTGTTAAACCAATACATTTTTGACTTTGAAAATCTTTATCAACTCATGATAGATGATAGAATACGACATGCGTACAGGCATCTGAACACAATTTGTTTTTCATCCTATCTATTCGAAAAGGACGACTTGGTTCGCCTTTAAGTGCATCCAAAGGTGGTGTTTTCTATAAGAAACTTTTAGCGGGCAGTAATGATTTTTTAATCCTCTTTGCGCCACAGTTATCTTTGCCGCGCGGTTTTTGAATTTGGAACATCATAGTGTTCAGTGCCAAAGAAATCGAATGCAAATATTGTTTGAATAAAGACTGGCTGGTACGACGGCCCATAGTCGTGCTGCCGGCTGAATTAAAAAAAAGAAATCAAATTAAAAACGCGCGAACTATAGCCCGCGTTTTCGTCAATTTTCACGGATTGTTAGAAATTCATGGTTTTGTTTTGAAAAATTAGTTCTTAAAGTGAAAGTGAAAGTATAGAAATAACTCCTGTAAGTATTAGAATAGATAATCTAAAATCCCGGGAGAAATATATGAAAGCCTATGGTAATTTTATTGAATGGAGAAATGCAAGAGGCGCCTAGAATTTATCAGAATCTGTGTTTTTGGCTTACTTCCAGTACTAAGCCAAAACTGAACAACCTTCCACTTTTTGGAGTACCTACTCAATGCTAAAATCAACAGTTAGTTCTAATAACGACATAAAACTGGACACATATTGGAAATTAATACCGTATCTGAAGAGGATGTCTGATGGATTTAAACCTAAAAAATCCAAAGTGTTCTCAGTCAAAAACGTGGACACTTTCCTTAATGAGGCACCCGACAAAGTCTTTCTTGCTGTAAAAGTAAGTAACTATGTATATAGTGGATTACATAGTGTTTTAAAATGCGCATTTTATTGTAACCTGTACTTCGATGGATATTTGTCTTATTCACATTTGGTTTTGTTACAGGTGGCTTTAATTTTCGGAGTATACGGAGCTTGTCGTGGCAATGAACTTTTAAAAATAACTGTTGATGATGTAGAAAATCACTCGGATAGTTTACTGTTAGTAAAGCTGACACACACAAAAACAAAAATTGACCGATCCTTCGTAATCCGAAGAAAATACAAAACTATTTTACAGAAATACCTGGACCTGCGTCCTGCTGATATAAAGACCAATCGGTTTTTCGTCCGTTATCAAAATGCTTCAAACAAGTCATGGGAAAAAATAAAATTTCTAACATGCCACAAGAAATCGCTACATATTTGAAGTATACTTATTTGATATCAAGCTGTATACAGGACATTGTTTTCGTCGTACTTCTGGAGCGGACTTAACTGTTCTCAAGCGACATGGAGGATGGAAGTCGAGTGCTGTAGCAGAGGGGTATATAGAAGATTCCATTGAGAACAAGGCGAAAACATGTGAACGCATCGTGGAAAACATTAAATTGCAATCTTCAGTTAATCCATCCATGCCATTGTTGCCGCGCCCATCTACATCCAAAAACAACGTGACTCACCGTCACATTTTCCTCAAAATGAGCCAGATTCGGACAATATTTCAAACAAGTAGATTATAAAATCTACAACAATCTCCAATCCTAATAAAACTGTAACAATAAATTTTCATAATTGCGAAAATGTCTCAAATGTAAATATAAGTTTTTAGTTGTTTTATTATTAGATACTATTTAATTTCAATTTAGTTGTTACCCTATATTTTATAGAATAATAATATTACAATAAAATATGAAGCGCCTTTTATTTTCTCATAGTGGGTGATGAAAAGTAGAGTGTATCAGTCGGGTGCACAATATATTTTTTCATCACACTTGTACGTAAACAGTATCTAAACATACAAGTTAACTTGGCCGTAATGCCCCATATAAAACCCTCGAGCTTTCTTTTTGTCATGAAACCCAAGGTCGGTAAGTAATTTATTTTTTTATTTTATAGCACAGCACACAGGTCATGTAAGTTCAAGCAAGGAGTTTACACGCAATTGAAAAATTTTCTTAAAACGTTATCTAAACAGGAATTTCATTGCAATCTCGCTACATGTTACTTAAATACTCAACTAATGTTCTTAATAATCGATTTTAATAGTTTTTGGTATCAAACCGTCGAAATTATTTTTATTTTTTTCACTCCGTCATGGCAGTATACCTACGTAAGTATTTGCCCTCAACGTTTCTGCACGAAACATTTGTATAATCTGCGGTGTGGGCATAAAGCCCGCCATCCGCTTAAAAAAGTTCACTTATTTCGTAAGTTACGTAATAATAGTTGTGCTGACTTGTGTATTAAAGCTATAATTCATAATTATTTACCTTTTGTATTTGAAGACAAGTAAAAAAGTTATAAAAATGTCGTCATCATCGTCCGATGAGTGTGATTTAAATGCAACACCGCCAGATATTACCCGTGCAGCAAAAACAATTAATGATGTACAGTGACTATAAATTTTAATAAGTAAGTTTTTTCTGCCCTATAATTTTATTGATTTACTCGCAAATGTGATGAAAAACATTGTGTTTCACGGGCGGTACGAGAATTATGAACCTCGACTCAGAAAGCCTTCAGTCTCCGACTTCGGGCTTCTACTAGAGCCTCGATCGTAATTCCTTACTTACCGCCCTTAATACACAATGTACTATTGGCTCGGGCGACGTACTTTGAATCCCTCGCAACGTTCAGGATTCTACTAAAGAATCTCTCACTTCACTCGGGATTCAAAAAGCGCCCTCACCGTAACTATATTATTTTGCTCACTTATGATACAATCTACTATTTATGGTGGCCAATCTCAACATTTTGGAACATTTAACATTACTAGCAATGTGGGTAGAATTCACTAACCCCTCCAACTAAGCTAAATATGCTTATGTCTGCAGTGGGTTCACGGCAATACTGTAAAGGGTAGGTTTCGAACCTGCGACCACTCGTTCACAAGTCCGACACCCTAGCCATTAAGGTATAGGCGCTTCCTTAATTGTTGTTGCTATGAGGATCAATCTGCCAATTTTTCAACAAATCTCCTTGTATTTTCTCTACAGAGCAGACTGATGCTGGTCGGCGAGTGCGTGCCCGCATCTTGCGACAAAGGCGCCATCTCCTCGCTGCTCAGCGCCGCAGAAAGTGCTGCCTCTGCACAGGCGTCCACTGCCGGCCTGGCTGCCTCTTTCAGCACCGTCAATGTGCGCCCAGTGCCTGGTGACTACGATCTTTTCGCTGACCCTAAGCTGCAGATACTGGGGTAAGCCACTGTTCACATGATCTTTGTCAAGAATGAGACGAGTCATTTATCAACCTATAGAATTGCTTTATATTTAACTATAAGAATTAACCTGATGACTTTTTATACTGACCACTCCTCAGCCAGTTAGCACATCGTAGATTTCTACAGTAAAAGAATAATTTTAATTATTCAGCCTATAATGTTCTCATTGCTGGGACGCAGAGTTGGGAGTTGGTGGATGTCATATGTCTTCGGAGATTTGGTCCTAGGAAATATCGGAAATATAGTAAATATTGGTTTAAACTTTAAACTCGGGCCCGTAACCACTGGGTCACCACTGCTCTTTGTAATAGTAACAGAATAGATAGTTAAAAAATTAAGAAATCTCCACACACTTGCAATTATGCACGCTATGGTATGATAGTAATTGGTTAGAAAATAAGAGTAGGTCCAAGTCATACAAGGTTCTTCGTGCGTAAGATAATGATGATCATCATTCCATACAAAAGATGGAATCAGGTCTTGAAAAGTTGTTGGCCTTGTCGAGCTATTCTGTTTTGTTTAATACGTGGTTCCAAACTGAGCTGATGTACTTGACACCAAATTACAATAATGATAGTAAGTGTTTGTACTAAAACATGTTTGTACATATATTTAGTTTATTGTTAGTGACAAGATTCTATTTAGATAGCAGACTTACTATTTGGAAACACTGATTTTTTAAATCTATTATATAGAAGTTAAGTTTATCAGCTTGTTGGAAGAAATCTCTGGATCTACTAAACTAATTGTAAAAATGATTTCACTACTAAAATGTTACACTATCACTGAGTGGCATATGCAAATATTTTACGCGAGCGAAGCCGCGAGCAGAAGCAGGTCAATAATATTATTACATTTTAGTGGAAGTCATTTGTTTTTTCGGCCAATGTCGTTACACCTTGTACCCAATACATACGCTTTACAGAATAACATACTTAAAAACGTCTATAGTAAAACCTAATTAACTCACACATTATTTAATTGACTTATCAAATATGCATAATTATGTACTAAAATACAAACTAGAACAAAGCATGAAAAAATTGATCCTCAACGCTGTCGGCTGGCAACGTACCCAAGATACTGGCGGCATTGCCTCGTTGTATGGCAATGCTTAGCCGTTGACCAAAGAAATAGCCAGCCCTTGGGTCGTGGGAAGCGTCAACGAGCCTTTTCGATATTTCTTTAAAAAGGCTGTGAGCACACGGGCCCCATGGTCCGAGAGTTTCGACCCCAAACGGCTCGAAAATATAGTTGTCACCGAGATGACTATATTTACGCCGCTTGAGGTTTTCCGCAGCCGCAGCGGGAGCGCCAGCATAACATGATGAACTGGGAAGATGGGATGGCGCGACAGTATCGACACAAGTTGCGTCCCACACTAAAAGCCTACCCATCTTCCAAGGAAACAATGACATGCCATCCGGTCTTTTGCCATCGTCACGTGCCAGTCCATTGGGTTCCAATACGGCTGGAACGCCGACGGTGACAAGGGCTCGTCGGATAATGTCGTTTAAACCTAATTTAATTTAAATGAGATATAACTAACATAACTAACGAAGTCCATTATCAAATTAATAATGAGGTAGGTAGACATTACGTAGAGCTACCTATCTAATTAATTAATTCATCTCACTGCGTCTGACGTATTATGTAAATCACTGATGAATGCTGGGACTATATTATCTCATAACCATTCAAGGTTGATTTACGTCTCCGAGAACATTTACCTAATTAATTACAAGGTACGACAGTAATTAATTTATAGTGAAAAGAAATATTAACCTTTTCATTTTAATCATTAACCATACACAAGAATAGAGAGCATTTTTAGGGTTCCGTAGCCAAATGGCAAAAACTGGAACCCTTAAAGTTTCGTTATGTCTGTCTGTCTGTCCATCCGTCCGCATATCACAGCAATTTTATTCTGAAACTATTGGGACTGTATCATGTGAAACTTGGAAGGCAGAAGGCTGCTTTCCGATTTTAGAAAAAAAAAAAAAAAAGTTCAGGAATATACACTTTTTCACAAAGTCAATCGTTTAAAAGATTAGAAGCCCCTCTAACTTCTATAACAATGAATTAAAATAACATAACTTTCAACGAAAATTGGTTTGAATGAAATCGGGTCAGCAGTTTTTGAGTTATAGCATATTTTCTAAAACCGCAAATATAACTTTGTAATTCATACAAATACTATGAAAAACTTATTTATAAAAGCTTATTCGGCGTATTTACTACGGAACCCTTCATGGGCGAGTTTGACTCGCACTTGGCCAATTTTATTTTCTTTAATCTATTTAAGGGGAATGACGTTGGACGATTCCTTTTTCAAAATTGACATAGACGGTCAAAAATACTACTATTTTTTTATAATTGATAGGCTAACGTTATATACCTTATTTTGGCTTCAAAACCTTTAAAATTGCGTCTATTTTCGTCTTAAAACTTAAAATACTTAATTCAGATCCCGTGCTTAGTAAGCCTTAATTATTTACATAACGCAATTAGCTGGTAACCATTTCAAATTATAATAGTGTAGTATTTGATATTGCATAAAATACTTATATTTGGAATAACAGAATAATTATTTCAGGGCCGTATTTTAATGACTCTGATTGCAATAAAATGCATACATAAATTTAATTTTTTATTTAATTTAATTTCTGTTATTGAGTAGGCATAGAATTGTAAATATTAGGTATTAAACAAATACACTAAGTACATATATGCAGCCATGTTCAACGAGATATCGCAGCTCGTAATGTAAGGGCAGTTGAAAGTTCAGTACGTCGATTCTGTAAAATTCGAACAACAACTCGCATCTCACATAGCTATTCACTCTCACTTCGCTTATGGTTCAAAGTGACCTTGATTTTGCATTCTGTAAACAGCGTCGAATTGACGGAGGAATTATCTTACCGAATGCCACTTCTCACGTCATCTCATACTTTATCTGTCAAAATCTTTAGTTCAACTCGCTGACACGCTCGCAAGGGTAGCGCTAGTGTAAATTCGAATTAACAACCGAGGTTTTAGAATGCCAATCAATAAACTCACAGCGAATTCAGATTCGAAGTTAGGATGAGGTCTTATAGAATAACACAGCTGGATAGGTTTTTAGTCAGTAGAAGTCTGACACTGCCTTCCGCTCCACATAGAGCGGGAAGAGAAATTAGATGATTTTCCCACCGAAAAAAAAGCTGTTTTCTAGTTACTTTTATTGTTAAAGATTATTATTTTCATTCACTAAGTATATTTGTAGTTCGCTCGTTTTAAAGACTTTCCGACCCAAACATGTGAGATAGATAGAATATTATTTTCTGTACACCAATTATTCAAACACATCTGTTTCACAATATTGAGGTGTGTATTGGTGGTGAGGTGTCTGAAACATAATAATCTGCAATACTTCCTTAGCCATGCATATATATAATTATATGTAAAATATAATAAGTAGGCAGTGTGTGTCTGTTTCAATTTGCCTGAAATATGCCAGAAAACCCGTTTTTTGCGCAATTTCAGAATGTTCTTATATTATAGTTATTTTGTCGTTTAAATTGCTTAATTTTAATTGTGTGTATTGATATACCTAGCTAAACACTCATTTAGTTTGTCATTTCAGGCTTGTGTAATAGTATTATTAATAAGTAGGTAATATTAACTTGGTCGAATTTATTCTATACTAGCTTCTGCTCGCGGCTTTGCTCAAGTGGAAAGGTTTTTTTTTGTAGCGAAATTAAAGTTTCGTAATGCTATTTGCTGACAATGTCAATTCAATTCAATTCAATTATTTATTTGCAACAAAAAGGATTACAATATTACTTAAAAACTAGCACATAGAAAAAAGTATCAGTAAAAATAATATAGGATCATCTGCAGCCGAACTAGGTAAACACCTGTATCTCGGCATACAGCGCCAATCCTCTCAGTCTATGACATTGAAATTTTATTAAATCAGCAAGTACAGTCTTTCTTTAAACTTAAAAAGAACAATTAAGATAGAATAGATAGAGAGAATTATTGAATATTAACCAATGTAGCGTTATATTGGTTAATATTCAATTATTTTTACAACCAGTCTAATTGTTTTTCAGTTTATCCATAACAAACAAAAAATGAAAACTGTCCTCTTTAAAATTTTAGTGTAGATAATCATTTAGTGTCCCAATGCTTGAGAGACCGACATTGTGTCTTACCCAACGAGCACATTAGTGGAAATAGCAGCCTATTTTGTTACTTTGGGCTGTAAAATAGCGCTTTAAGGGTTCAAAAAGCAGTTCAGAGTTGCATATCTGCATCCGTAAAGGTTTATAGTTATAAAAGTTACTTAAGGTGCTATAAGCTGAATCAAATACTACCCTAGCCTTCACAGTAGTCCACGGTAGAACTCATTTACCACTTACACCTTTATATGAGAGTTACGAAGGTCATTCTGCCACTCACAGCTGCATAGTAGTTTCCATTGTAACTTGTATAGGTTATAGTTATAGTAACCACTATTATACTACTATAAGTTTAATTATAGAAATAATAGAAACTCTTATGCATACTATAGTTACAAAAAAATC
This sequence comes from Tholera decimalis, assembly GCA_943138885.2. Classification (NCBI taxonomy): domain Eukaryota; kingdom Metazoa; phylum Arthropoda; class Insecta; order Lepidoptera; family Noctuidae; genus Tholera; species Tholera decimalis. The sequence continues at coordinate 35,522,316 of OW964549.2, read as the reverse complement.
ATCAGTGTAACTAAGGCCTTTAGTAGCAATAGTCATTCCTTGCAGGCTCAATCCATTCGCCATTTTACAGCCACTTTTGTAACTATTATAAAACATTTAATAAAATGGATGCTAAACGAATAAGTACGTAACTAGATCTTATTTATTTATTTATTTATTATATACTTTATTGTACACCTTACAATACACTTAAGGATACAAATAATTAATCTTATAACCTCAAAAACAGGAAAATAGGAGCTTTTTGTGGCTGTGAGTTGCACTAGGGGAACAAAAATCACTGGAAGCGTTAGAAGGGTGAAAATTAGCACTATGATTCTCAAAAGGGAGTTATTAGAGCTCAAACTGCAGGTTATGACCAGTACAATGACGCCATGATTTTTTAAGAAAACTTATAATTCACTTGCAAAATTGAGTTGATATACATTGGTTTTTCAGTTAAATGTGCATTAAATGTACCGGTAAACAATCGGCCATTTCCGAATAGTAAGTTATCCACACGTAAAAATACGGAAATAAAATTTATTCTGTATAACAAATAAAAAATATCACATATCTTTTGTTAATTTTTTAAATATCATAAAAGCGCGTTAAAATTACTCGAAAATTAGCTTATATATGTACAGTAAGCTGGACAGCGTTTTAAGTATCTTTATATATCTTGCTAATACAGAATACAAACATTTACTTCTTTATGTTTTATTTTCATGATGGCGACGAAAACACTTTACCAAAATATTACAAACAATGTCAACTGAAGATATACAATAAAGAACTATAATCAATTCATTCGTTCAAAGTAGTTCAAAATCATTCAAAAGTAGCGCTACGAGAGCTTTAGTATAGCGTTAATAAATCGTTATAGCTATTAAGGAACCTTTATGCAACCGTTGTGCAGGTTAAATGGAACTTTAGGTTGCATAAAATGGCGCCCAAATAGCGCTAAAGCGGCTGCTTTAAGTCTGCAGTAGACGCTCTAGCGCTTACGTCTATTACCATAAGTAATAATCGGATACGCTCCAAAGCTCTAATGCAGCCCATTTGTGCTAGTTGGGTATAATTAGTCTTGAGGTCTTGACCTATAGTCACAGTCACCATGTGAATGTATATTAAGTTTAGAATGTTCTGAAAGTCACACATTCACTACACTCAAAGTTTTTTACTTAACAAATGTCTGTGTTAAGGTCAAAACAATCATTATAAAAACGAATAAATAACACATTAGTCCGAGAGTATTGTTTGTCAAACACTTTACAAAGACTGATGCTGAAACGTCTAAGATGAAGATGTATTATCCACATGACCCGTTTAGCAATACGACCCCAGTACCAATAGATATTACGAACACGTATATACGGTCACGCACTTATTACGTAAGGAGAATACAAGCACTAAACTTAAATTCTGTGAATGAAAACACGTAGACTATGAAACATTCGGGATAATAAGTACTTATAAACTTTTTTAAATGGCAACACTGCGTGCAATTATATTTTTTATGCGCTGTTCACACTGTACAACTTTTTATGTTCTTTATTTAAATACTGGGTTGCTGGCTGTTTTGCGTTATAGTGTGAGTTTGCCAAAATACCAGCGGTTAAACAAGGTTCTGAACGAGTGCCAAGAATCTCGTTAAAACCTCTCGTGACCGTCGCCGTGCTTGCATGATAACAAGTGTTTGGAAGCTGTTCAATTTTAAATCATGTTAAGAGTTTTACTGCTCACAATCTCATTTTGAGAGAAATTTAGCAAATTTGAACAACGGACAAGACTTTTAAGAACACAATGTTTTTGGAAGAAACAGTATTGGCATTTTGTTTTATAGTTCACACACTGTTGTGGGGGAAAAGGCTGTACCTTGCACTATTATTATAATATTTTTTATTCTCTTGCCAATATCATCCTGCGGCTCTTATTCCAACTTATTTGTGATCGGTACATACTACACAAATATGTTTCTTTCCGTGTTTTGTATGTTTCTCTACACTCGCCTCCTTTGTCATCATATCATTAAGATTTTCTCTCAGATTAAATGTAATATTTTCTTCCAGAACTGTGGTGACCCTGGTGTTAATCCTGATGTTCTTCGCGTCTCTGTATGAAGGCTACCTGGAGCGCAAGTACCGGCTAATGAAGAATGACCTTGAAGTGGCCACCGACGTCAACCATAAGCAACCTGTTGGTACTTTCGTTTATAATATCACTCTTTTAATAGAAAGGAGTATTTACTGTAATCAACCAGTAATTTGATGTAAGGAGTCGTACAAAATGCATGGACTTTTTTATTGTTGATGCGTTTGACCACCATCTCATCTGATGGTAAACGATGATGTGGTCGAAGATAAACCACATTTCCTTAGTAACCTTTACGCTCTTGACTTAAAGACCCCAGGTTATAGCTATCAGGAAATACAGACTCTGGCAGAGAATTCCACTCCTTTGCAGTACGCACAATGAAAGTATTCCCAAAACGTTTTATACTTATTTCTAATTAGTATTGTTGGAGATGCTGGATTATATGTCACTCTGGTGGCGAGTTAAGCTTTGTTTTCCTAGGAAAGCGGTGCCGTCATATAGCGGCCGTAATATTACGGACGCAAAAAGGCGTCCGTCTTTACGGTGACGACATGTGGAAAGTTCCACGGCCGTTTTAACACACTGTCTGCTTCATCGCAATCTAGTGTATTACATTCTCTTTGGAAACGTTCACGAAACCATCTGACACCGACAAGACGGCCGTCATGCAAATGGCGGCACCGCATTTTGACGTTACGGTGTCAGTTACCGCTCTCTAGGAAACCGCACCATTTTGTTTACATAGACAACGTTCTAGTGACGTCATTCACCGCTGTATTACGGCCGCTATTTGACGGCACCGCTATCCTAGGAAACCAAAGCTGACATTTCCGTAATTCAAATCAGTTTGAAGGATAGTTGCTATGATAACGGAAAAATATCGGCATTTATGAATAAGCCAAACTTTTTTGATAATTCGTTGCGGCATACTTATGGCCGCGTACGTGTTTTATTGTATGGTTCAAAAGCTTTAAATTATGATGACCCTCCAAAAAACTTGATTGCGATGACAAGGAAAAACCATTTTCCACCGATCCATTGAGGTTTTTCACTAAACATATCGTGTGATTGAGCATGGCGTGTTACAACCGGGCAGGCCCGTCCCAGGACAAAAGGTCGCTGAATTTCCCAACCGGCGATTTCATAAAAACTAATTTGAAATAAGCCCACATCACACGTGACCGAACGGCATTGTGCGGTCCACAGAACAATAAAGGGACATTTATTATTGAACCGAAAACTTCCGTACGCACTCGAATATTAAAATCTCCAACTTTTTAACAGGAATCATGGTGGACTGGTAGAGAATGCCTACGGCATTAAGTTCACCTTTGTGCATAATGTGTAAATAAATTAAAACTGAACTTTTTCTAATATTCTAAATTGAATACGAGTAGGTATAAGCCTTCATAGTAGGTATACCGAATGTCAATATCAAGTAAACTCTAGTATTCTATTTATTTATCTCAACCGTATAAATCTGAAATATATGTGTTTGCGACATCGAGAATAATAGACCCATTGAACAAAGGCATCGCTCCAACCAACTGGGTGACCGGATCTAGTAGCTCATTCATTGTTTTGTCAACATTTTTCATATAATATGTACTCACTTTAGTCGGCTTCGATATTCAAATTGATAGGCAAATTTTAGATTACCCAATATTAATATAGATCAAAATTAATAACGATCAACTATTGATAAACCTATGTACTCATTGTCTTAGAGTTTCGAAGATCAAACAAATGTTCGCTTAAAATTATAATTGCTTTCATATTTAGTATTAGATAATGGTTTTAATAAAGATAATATTACGAAGAAAAAGATATTGGTATGCGCACATGTGACCTATAATTTCCCGGCAGGTTACGAAAATATTGACACTTTTTTATGGCATACGCCATATTTGGCGCGAATAAACGCCTTTTCTTCGTTCTTTTTATCAGCGTAAACGGTTCCATCATCATCATTAAGGTATGGCAGTATAACAGCAAGTTACGGATGTGGAGGGCGAGACCATGAGACGAGATTAACGACTTTGATAAAACTTTACCCTTTGATAAAAATAATTTATTGAATCACCCAGGTTTTGTTTACATCAAACAAAGATTTAATTAACTGTTAAAGTAGTATACTGTGCGCTTTATTAAATAAACTGCACTTTACAACTTCAATATAAAAGAAACAAGAACTTATTTATTACACAATAATAGTAGATTAGTAGCCAAGGGCTGTAAGGCATCAATTGCAGCCCGAGATATTTAAAGTGCAATTGATGCTTACACCCGAGCTAACTACTCTGCTTTACATCTCGATTGTGAGGTAAGTAGAAAAAAACTGGCATTACAAGAATAAAACATTTTATTAGTTAAAATTGATGAAATGAGAACAATTTCCAAATTTTAGGGACTTTATCTTCATCACTTGCAGAACTCATGTCTTTTTCCTAATTAGCACGTCATTATAAAAAAATCCCACAAACAAACAATATTTAAAGTAAAAGTTTTCTATTCCCGCCTTTTTTCATCTTTGTTTTTTAAATTTTTTTTTCAACTTGAGCGTCGTCGTTCGATATTTAAAATTGATGACTATTATACTCATACGAAGACAAGACTGAATAGCGAAGCGACCTCTTTTGTCATTGGGCTGAATGCATGATGTCTATTGCCAGTATGCCATGGTTAGATGTACGCGAACTTTTTGAAAGAGTGAAGAGATTTTTTTTAATTTCTTACCACCCTAGGGCTTTTCTAGCTACATTATTACCCTAGAGCGCTAATTGGTTACCTACAAGCCCCATTTGGGGGTAATAAGGACCTACTTACCGAATATGAGAGATGTAAAACTTATTTATTGGTAATGTATCGCTAAGGTCGGTCTGTAAGTCCGCCCAGTGTATCACCCTTTTTAGTTGTTAAGTTATTTGATTCTGTTAACGTGTACAAAAACAAGTATATCTATCTATTGCTATATTTGAATAAGTACATTTTTTTTTGTATAATTATGTGAAAAGGGTTGGATACTCTTCCATTGTCCACAGTCAATGAACACTTCTGACGTAACGACATTTGCAGGCAAATAACAATGTGCCGGCTGCCGATGGGAAGCCAGTGAGCGCAGACAATGGCGATAGGGACCTTCGGCGGGAAACTTGCGGTGAGTACCTAATGCGCGTTATGTGGGACAGCCACCACCACTCTATACACACATACTAGAAGCGAAAGAAATACCCTAATTCATTGTGTTTGAAGAACCTTCCACGCCAAAGAGATCTCAGTAATGTCTGATAATAATTAGGAACATAATGAAAAATATACGGACCTTTTTAATGGTCCCCAAACAAAAGGAACAGACAATGGCCCGGCATGATGTCGACCCCAAAAGTTATTTGTTCTCTCACAACAAAATGAGAATATATTAAAGATAATAAACCTTGAAAATTCCCAAAAGTTAATTATGAAATTATGAAACTAGTTATCCCCTTGGATAACTAGTGATGCAAAAAAATATTTAACAACTGACGAAACCTTCCACTTTGTTCTGGAATATAAAAAAAAAAAACTGCCAATTCTTCATAGCTCTGAAAATAAACTTGGTTCATAAGCCAACAATTAAGAAGTTTGAATAAGTTGGAAGTCGAAAGGTCAAGAAGTACAATTGCTGGGAGGTATAACTTTACGACTTGCTCGGAAATTACGACAATGGGTTTTTGCATGCATATTCTACACACGGAACTTGCAGATAACTTATCGTAAGTATATTTGCGTAAGAATATTGTTAAACATAATTATCTCGAATAAGAAAATTTTATTCCATTGGGCATATAAACTCAGTAAGATTATAATCGCTTGCCTGATATATTAAACTCAGTAATAAATTATTTCCGCGGGTTGGGAATAAGGGAGTTTACACCAGCATTACCTGCGCGTATAACCATAATAGTTGATACTGTTTCTAATATAGGGTTCGAATATACGGGCAATGCTATGAAACATAACTAATTGCCATTCGCCGTGCTAATAGCTTATTAAGCAACCTTAAGATTGTTGCTATAATGCTATGCATGCGTTAAGTAAGTTATCCAAGTTAGGCGAACATTAAGCTGGCGTTGAAGGTATTTCCCTTGAGACTCCCTTCCACTTAATGAGTATCAGACTGAATTTTAGTTAATGCGACACGTAAGTAGGTAGGTATCTCCACATTACAACTCCATTTCAGGTACAAGCACCAGTACTGTAGTATAAACTTCAAAGTAATTGGAAATACCAATGGCCACACACAGTTTGTATGATTTCTCCCTCCACAAATCCCTTACCCGTTTTATATAACATCGCCGGATATTGCATTGTGAAACAATGTTATCCAATCGAGTGGCGATCTATTGTTTGTATGGCTACTCTTTAAAATAAATAGCAAAGAGAAACAGTCGACTCAATAAATCGGTAACAAGAATCAAAGCAATTTCCTTGTTCCAGGAAAGCGTTCTCAAAAAACTTTGAAGTTGTGATCCTTTAGTGGAATTGCTGGGCTATGGAACTTATCTTTGTTTCAATTCAAGTTGTTCTTTTCCTCAGGAGTTTGGTCGGAGGTGCTTTTGTCGTTCTCTATCTTATCGAATGGACGTACGATCCTCAGCACGGACCCGCCCAACGATGGGGCCCTCACTTGTCTCCACGGAATGAGGTACGTTTCTTTTATTACGGTGCTTTATCGTCCTGTCTGCCTATGTAAGTATATTAAAGGTTCGTATCATTTTGTTTTTAGTGTAATCGCTTCTTTTTTATAGCGTTCCTGAATAAATCTTCTTTCTGGAACCAAGTGTCTGTTAATCTTTAAGTGTTTGTACTAAAGCCTGAATCGGGCGAGTTATGGATCTTTGTTTAGTTTTATACAAATCTCTTTAATACAATATAAAATATACCCTATTTGTTATAGTTATAGTAAATAGCTGTAAAATTTCAATAGAAGCTTGTTTATTAATGTTGGTATTTAATCAATATAATTATATTAATGTACTTAGTAAGTTCACGGCGTTGTTACGGCGCGGGAACTAAAGTTAATTAAACTTTTGAAATTAGTTCCACTTTAATGGTCAGTCGTTTAGTACAGTAAGAGTAGGTAAATTAATTTGGGTTACTATTTTTATAATGTAAGTACTAAGGAGAGTTTAGTGATATTTATTGGCAACCAAACAAGAGAACTAGTTAGTTATTAGATGTAAATATTAGATTTAAAGCTAACAGTATTATTACAAAATTTGGAAACTACACATGTTAAATATCCCGTTTTAAGTTATAGAGAACTATAGTTCTAGTTTTAGACCATAGCCTTATTGTATGAAATAGAATCGTTTTCTTCCATAATGTACATAATTCACAGGCAGCAGAAGAATTAAGAAACAAAGCTCGTGCAATATACGAAATCTTATACTGTCCATGTTTTCAGGTTTATGTCCGTAATCTGGGTAATAATGGTGCACACTTACCTGACCATCTTCTACGTGGCTGATAACAAGACTATGCGGGTCATCACCGAGAGGAACTTCTGGTACCAATCCGTGGGCAACGCATCCTATTGTGTCGACACATTCTTTGTTATCAGGTCAGTTCATAAATGTTCTTATTTTTTGTTAATACTGCATTATTTCGGGCACGCCGCAATTGCGGCGGTAAGACCCCTCTTTGAGGAGTGGCTAGATCGGCGTCACGGCGTCCTGACCTACCGCATGACGCAGGTCCTCACCGGACACAGAAGTTTCGGGAGGTACCTGTGTCTGATGGGAAAGGAGGAAACGCCTGGGTGTCACCATTGCGAGGGTCGCCCTGAGGACACCGTAGAGCACATGATGCAAGACTGCCCCGCTTGGGCAGAGCACCGACGTGTCCTCACGGCGGCGATAGGCGGAGACCTCTCGCGCCCGGCATTGGTCGAGGCCATTCTGCGGGGCGAGAGGGAGTGGGAAGCGGTCGCCTCCTTCTGCGAAGCAGTCATGCTTCCGAAGGAGGAGGCGGGCCGCGTGAGGGAGAGGATGGCGTCCTCCCTCCAGCCCAGCCGCAGTGGTAGACGCCCACGGCGTCGGACGTCGGCCGACGATCTCCGGCCACCGTAGGCGCGGGCATGCGGACAGCGAGTAAAGGGCAACTCGCTGTCCGACCATGGACCATGCCCGGGTCGACGGCGCGTCGTGTTCCACGCGCGCCTCAAAGAGCGTCAGCAACATGACGAGGCCCCCTCTGCAGAGGGCCGAAGCCCGCCGGTGTCGCGGGACTCATCCCGTTACCGTGGCCCCGGTATGTAAAGGGTTATTGAAGGAACACCGTGGATTTTAGTCAGTAAAAGTCTGACAGTCCCTCCCACCCTTCCCGGAGTGGGAGGACTTATTTGATAATTTTACCACGTTAAAAAAAAAAAATAGTGCATTATTTGGGGCTATGATAACACGCTTTCTCTCTCCATTCTCCCCTATAGATTCAGCCCTCTTTTATACTCGTATAATCGCTTTAGATGTATATTTTCTTTATCTTCTTTAAAGCTATTCAAAAGTTACAAATTCAGAGGTGATGTATAAATCATTTTTAAAGTATTTCTACTCTAAATTTTTAAAAATGACCATCTCTTTGGATTTAGTCTGTTCAGAGTGATATGGTTAATTATAACAGACGCTTTTATTAGGTCGATCTGTATGTAACTAACTATGTAATGGAATCTAAGGTAACTAATTTAACCATCTTTAAAGGGTCGTAGCGTAATGAAAATTGGCAGCTGTACGTAGTTCTGATGACAATACAATAATATGGTACTGTCAAACTGATCTGATGATGGAGCTGGAAGATATGAACTGGAACTTCATGATGGAAAATCGTATCACAGCTGTTTTGGATTTCTTAGAAAAGTCTTGTAATTAACTTTGACCACGATTAGCCTTCAAGATCTGATGATGAAGCCGGAAGATAGGCACCGGTATTCCATGATGGAATATCGTATTATAGTCGTGTTTGCACTTGTGAGAAAGGCCACGTAACGGACTTTGAACACGATCTTTTTTGTTTTTACGTGCATTTCTAAAAGCGTGTTTTTCTAGTGTTTTTTAAACTATCAATTTATTAGTATAAATTTTATTAGAATAAAAATTGATAACTTTCCGTATCCGCTTCTTCTTGTAAAATGTCACTGCGTAATCGTATAAAATATTATTACAACTATAATACAACAATATAAATATATGCCCTTTTAAGCGACATCTTTAATAGTTATTATTTATATAAATTAACGCCATGCTTATTCCAGTTTTTTTTTTATGATTACGAGATTTTAACTAACTCAGCAGTTACATAACAATATAAACTAGGTTTATTTAATACATTAACATTCTCAACATTGGCCTTGAGAAATAGAAAGTCTTAATTTTCATATCCTTATAAAGTTCGTACCGCATTTAATTTACTTTTGTAACAAGCGTAAAGGAATTTACTTCGGAGGCATTTTTATTACCAATAAACACAATTTAAAAATCATTTTAGCCCGAAGCTTTCGAGCATAAAAGGTTTTTGATTTTCCGGTATAAAACGAACTTACTTCATTTTATTTAATACCTTCCAGGATTTCAAAATTCCGCTCTAACATTCAACCGGTTAGCTGCGAAGTTGGTATGGAAAAGAACAATGTCAACTTGACCTCAATTATAAGTTTAGGCGTGTGTATTTATGTTAATTTACCACAATACATCTTGTCCTATCACTTTGATATATGACTCAAACACAAAGTTCATTATAAGTTTGGTGACTAAGTATGACTATAACCTATTTATATTCCACTAGTGGTCGAAATTCAACCTAATTTAAATGATTTCAAATGCATTATTATACAACGTGTAAATTAAAGGGTATATAGGTACATACCAATTGCACGGCTTCTTTAGATGATAACAAACGATATGGCAAGGGTTTTGTAATCCTATGTCTACATGTGTGGAAATTATTACAAATTTCAATACATTGATACCAGAGATTACAAAATATTCAAATAAAGGAGAACGAACAGAATTATCATGTTATTGGCAAGTGACGTGAAAGCTATTGACCCTTGTAGTGCTGTGACACGTTTGTTATGACTGGTATTCAAGAAACATATGAAACCGATAATTTGGTATCAATTCTTTGAGTTACTTATTTTTAACTGAAACTGTGCATACAGACTCCATACCAGATGTTGTCTTCAGCCCTTTTGGATAGATATGGGGTTTCCGTTACACGTTGTATAAAATATTAGCCTTACTTAACTTTGCTATATTTCATACTAAACGTAGTTGTCGTAAAAAGGGGTACAACATGTTATATACATAGATACCGAGTCTACAATTACTGGACAGTCCCACTGTCCACACATTTTCGCTTCACAAACATTTAATTACGATTAAATACAAATGAATATTTGATCAACGATTGGCTGAGCTTCCATCCGAATGACAATGGAACCCTTATCGGCTTTGATATTCATCAGACTGTTTGACCGTCAAATCCAATTACGTCCGAGACGACTCTAAACACCCGCCGCCGGTGTCAATTGAAAATAGTTGCAGACAGTTATAGATTTTCGGGCGGTAAAAAGCCGCGAACATGAATTCCCATAAAACCGTTTCATACCTATATATTTTATGGTTGTCATTCTATTTTCACGAACATGTTTTTGTGCCGTGCCCAGTATGGTGACAAGTGGCGGGCATGACAACTTTCATTATTGTTTTTGGTACACGCAAAAGCAAAGGGAATGTATTACACTATGTTTTACGCAAAAAAACAAAAAGGAATACAAATTGCGCGGTGTATCGTTACACTCTGTGTTTGTATTTATGGTACAGAGCTTATCAAAACACGTATAACCATAATACTTATTACAACAATATCCAATTTATTTTGGGCAGTTGGAGTAGTTTGTTTTTCCTTGTCTTGTGTTTGACAGCCCTGGGCGAGTACGGGTGCGCAAGGGTAGCTTCGTACGTGTTATAAGACGGGTGTAAATCAAATTAATGTGGTTCACTAGGGCGATGTAATCAAGTAGATAAGTTATTTTTATTAGCTATAAAGGAGGATACGCTTAAAATGAACAGAAAAGATGATAGATGCTTAGCGGTGGGCGTGTGTGTAATGGCTGAAACAATGATATTCGTCGTAGTTTCATAGGCGTCTAGATACTAGCGCGCATTCATTGTTTGGGAATTACGGATTGCTTTTTAACCGACTTCAAAAAAAGGAGGAGGTTCTCAGTTCATCTTGTACTTTTTTTTATGTATGTTACCTCATAACTCGGAGACGGCTGGACCGATTTGGAAAATTCTTTTTTCGTTTGAAAGGGTATACTTTCTAGTTGGTCCCATTGTTATGAAATCAGGATCTGATGAAGAAAACCTGGAGAAATCGAAGGAAATCTTCAAATATTATAGGCACACCTATAGCGTTTTGGGTATTTCTTATAGTACCTTGTGCAGTTGCTCTCAAAAAGCACCATTTGGGGAAGTGGAACTGATGATGAAGACCACAGATGGCCACCGAAACTACTTAATAATAAGTATTTCGTGGATTGCGATTCGATTACTTGAATATGGACGTTAAGCACTTTATGCTCGTCACAATGCATATGGTGATGTAGAGCTGATGGTGAAGTACCAGGAGAACTCCTCAAAAATTAACGGCTCTGCATCGGGAAAAGCAATATTTTGTAAAAAGTGATAAGTACTTGACATTTTGGCTTTTGAAACTAGAAACACTAAAAAGCGTGAAAAAAAGCTTTTTACCAAAAAATAAAACCGACTTCCATATCAAAACACTACAAAGCCAAAAATAACTTTAATTACGGAAGGCGGTGTCAAAAAAAAATACAAAACCAATAACACCGATTACCGAAATTAAAGTTATTTTTGGCTTTGTAGTGTTTTGATATGGAAGGTAAATTATTTTTTGGTAAAAAGCTTTTTTAAAATGCATATTAATATCTTTCTGATGCCGCTCGACTTTAGGGTCATATTTTATAAACAGTCTTTTCTACGGTAGCTGATAAGAGAATGACCTAAAATGGTCAGAATTACGAGTAGTTATCAATTTCCTTTCTACGGTCTTACCCTACCCTTTGTAATATCAAATAACCATCTCATACGGTCTTCAATTTAAACTTACTTTGTTACAGAAATCTTATATAATGCTCTCTCATTTTTTATAGCGGGATACTCGTCACAATCCTATTCTTACGGACAGAAGACAAAAAGGCCGCAAAAGCTGCGCAGCTTGACAAGCAGGACATCAACAAGAATCTTAACGGCTACAGTAACTCCGCGCTCTCTATCTCCGTGATAAGCCAACAATCTTTTAAAGAGGATTTATTGGACAAGCCGAAAAGCAGCGCCTATTCCATAGCAGAATGTGTGGCTATGATTAAGTCTTTCTTAATTTTGCTCTCTTATCGATTAGTGAGACTTACCCCAGCTTATGGGTTTGTGATTGGGCTTAATGAGATTGCTTTAAGGTATACTCACGATAGATCAGTGTTTGAGCCAGCGATATTCGACCATATTACATGTGATAAATACTGGTGGCGTAATCTGCTGTACATCAACAACTTGTACCCTCAGCGAGAGATGTGCATGGTCTGGTCGTGGTACATGGCCAATGACACACAGTTCTACGTCGTTGGAATTATTCTTCTACTCATTTCTGTGAAGTAAGTGACGATTTTAAATATGAAAATAAAAAGCAATGTAAAAAATACGGGAAACATAATGTAGCGTACATATTCACTAGCTTTTCTAAGTGTAAAATGTACAAATACTTTGTGCCTTTTTCCGTAGACACTGTTTTACTAAAGTAGAAAATTGGTTTACTGAATTTTCACAAGTTGTCTGAGTAACTATTAAGACGATTTATGTTATGAATCCGTTTGTAGAATCTTGAAACGGTATTCAGCCAGCAGGGCCCCAATGTAATACGCTTTATTTAACGAGCCACCTACTTTTCTTGGCTAACTTTGCGTATCGTGTTTTCATATCTTTGTTTTATTTGTTGGTCTTGTTTCTTTAGGGTGTAGTTTATTACACAGTACATTGTTTTCAGGCATCCAAAGTCCGCGATGATATCGCTAGGATTGGTAATGGTGAGCTCGTGGGCAACTACCATCTACATCTCAGTGTGGCATCAATATAAGGCGCGGATACAAGAGCCCTTCGAGATGTTCGACCCGCTCTACGACAAGCCTTGGTCGAGGATCGGACCTTATCTAGTCGGTAAGACTAACTTGGATTCTAATATCACATAGATAAGTTCTAATTTAATATAACTGCTGGGGTACTAAGAAAGAAATTAGTTGCTGCTCGTCGATCTTAGTAAAACTTGTACGAAATTATGAATGGACTGTGATGGATGAATGTTGTAGCAAGCAATTACCAATTTCCTAAGTATTCCAAGCCTCGGCAAAGTTACGTATGTTCAATACTCTCTCCAGTGAACCGAGATTATTTTTTGTATCTGTATCGGAGAAGCTTTCAGCTACTTCAATCGAATCACTCTCTGAAACAATTTCCAGTTTGATAAATTATGAAGAGCGAGCGAAATTGGATGACTGGCTACTCTATCTTCGTTTAAATGTATTCGCACGCCTCCTTTTTTAAAACACTCAAAGAATCGCAAATATGAAAATATTTTTGAGTAAAGAATTTAAAAAGTATCCATCCCAGGGCTTCTGGTAAATATCGCTGTCATTGTACCCAAAAATTAAGTTTCTGTAAGAGAATTGCGTTGTATCCTTCTTTATCATAAACTTGTTTTGAATGAATTACGTGAGCGTAGTTATGTATTATTACGAAAGTAGGTGTCATATGCAAAAAAATATTTGCGGCCGCATTGCGCAAAACAAATAATATTATATTAAATCCGTCAATAAATATGCATGTAATACTTAACATAACATTAACAACATATCAAACAACTTTCATTTCTTTTTTTAAATCAGTTTGACCTCCGACATTTATAGAATTCATCGGTCGTTTGCAGACGCTTTATTGTTGGACTTCATTTGTTTACCTCAGTAACCCACATATGCATGTAGTTTTAGTTCTCGAAACAATATCGGTGGGGAATTATAAAGCGCATACTAAAATAGGTCGAAACGTTCGGCTTAGCTGTATATATAAGTTCTGTTAAAAATTATTTGGGTCAGCACTCTGCCGCCTGTCGGCCGCGCCGCAATCACGAGGAATGCTCGACGCGCCACTGATTGTGTAGCCCTTCCAAACTCGCCTCCTCGCCTAATCCTCGAAAATGGGCCTTTGACTGAGATTTTATCGGTCCTACCAGAATTTTATCGCTATTCGCTCACTACATTTCGGTTTCCTTTCGCTGGTCGGTGAGGGAATCATAAACGCGTTCGACAAGCGAAAACGACAACCCGATAACTCCGTTTCTAGCTTAGTCTGTTTCACACGAAACGAGGACGTAGGTACCCGATACGAACATTGATATTATCAATATAACCCCTTTTCTCTCGCATTTTGCATGAGAACCGAATAATTAAGTGAGTATTTTCTATTTTGGACGTGCATCATGTAAATAAATAAATAAAATTTTATTCGAGTAGCATGTTTATAGAAAAGCACAGATAGTCCCGAAGTAGATATTGGTTTTAAGAGTGGATAAACATTGGTAAACCATTGTTCTTATCGTGTGGGTAGGTTTAACGACCCATACACCGTAGTGTTAGAGTTTCTAGACCGCCTCAAGGGCCTCTGGCGTGGTCTATTATGACGACCGCCATTTGGCGACCGGGTCCCCGGCTTATACGTGCCTTCCGAAGCACGGAACCATCTTTTAATCAGACAATCAGGTGATTCAGGCCTGCAATGTCCTTGCCAAACTGGAAACAACTTTACAAAGTATGCTTCCCGCGGGAATCGAATCTATGACCACCGGGTCACAAGGCAAACGCCTAAACCACTCGACCACGGAGGCAGTTAAGGCAGCCGGGGTTGCGGGAATATTATAACGAGGTCTAAAAAATACCTACGTTTACTATTACGTATTATTAGTATTTATTTACGGTGATGAACTATTGAGTTAAAAAACACAAAACACAAACTTAAAACAATAACCTGACCGCAAATCCCAAAATATCTGATTATTTTGCAGTCATTTCTTGCGGTTGGTTTTCGTCAACTATGACCACGCATTTGAAACACTTTGCATATTATGTTTGCACAACAATTTCCTGCTGATATTCTGTTCACAATAGAGAATATGTATTTTCTATTTGTGCACCCTTCTCGTCCCTGGTCCAAACTACCTTGAGAACGTGAAAAGAAAGTATAACGTGGGTGTAAAAATAACAAGCGCAGTACGATCTAACTTGTCGCAAGTGACACAGTTGCGACGGGCGATGAGGTCGTTGAAAAATTTATTACAGTTTTATTATCAGGAGTAAGACCCTTGTCACAATAACGCCCTTAATCCCGTCAACATTGGGATTTATTCCTCTCATACAATATACATATGCGTGAACGTCTGTTCAAATCAATTACGTATGGCTTCCGATTGTAATATCCATGGCTCGCAAATTTACAAATATTTACATACATTATACTGTAGCAGCTTTGAAATGCTTTATTTAGTATTCTAACGAATGAATACAAGTATTTTGATTTTCAAAACAGATTTAGAATGATTCATGTGGAGAATAACTTTCTTATTTATATAAATATTAATATACCGCCTATATTACATACGCAGTCTTTTTGCGTAAATACCGATCTGATTTAGAAATTTTACGATTCGCAGAACTTTCGGGATAAAAATTGCGGAAATACGTGTAACAGAATAAACGCAATTCCTGAAAGTTCAGAATCGGCTTCTGAATCGATTTCCGTCATAAAAAATTGGTGTTAAATTTTGACGGAAAAATCTTTCATTTAACTTAAAATGGAAACACAGTATCATGAACAATTAATACAATCCTTAATTCAAGGAAATGCGCTCGTGTGCGTGTCTGCCGCTAACATTGCATGAATGTATGCGTCTGCGTAAGGATATTTTATGACGCACATACGTTTTGCGTTTAGTAAAGATAACTATTTTATAAAAAAAATGTCTAGGTTTGGTTTCAATTTATTTAGTTAAGGATGTTGTTTTAGACTTACAATTTAATATTCTAATTGGGGTGTCTGAGGTATTGCGCTTAATCTGTTACAGCTTGTATATATTCTTCTCTATCTTTCAATACAAGTCCCATTTTAAATAGTTCTATCATATAACTTACTTTAGTATAACAGAACTGTTAGTCCGAGCTGTTTTTCCGAGTGAACAGATAAATAGACTAAAATATTATAACAGTTGGTTTGTTTTATAGTAACTTGTGATCATTATACCTAATCATTGTCTGTGATTTCAAAATACTTAAGTTTCCTTGAAAAACATAGGTGTTTTGAAATCACAGAACGAAAATTCATTACATTTATATGCAGATGTTTACAAAAAACCCAATGAAGGGTTGCTTAAACCATATTTAATCAACGAATAATTTTCATTAATCAAAAATATAAAAAGATCCGCAAACCAGCTGTTTCATGAACCTTCATGAAACATTCACTTATCGGACTATGTATAGAATACATAAGGTAGTTGATCGATCTGCTTCAGGGATATAAAGATGTATTTATTTCAGGAATGGTGGTGGGATGGTACCTGCACAAGACGCGGTGCAATCTCCGGGTGCCGTATTGGGTGGTGGCACTAGGGTGGCCCGTGGCACTGGCTATGATGGGCAGCCTTATCTTCAGCATGGTGGATGGATACTTCGAAGTGTGGCCCACCGCCTTCTACATTAGTATCGGGCATACAGGTAAGAACAACCTATGGATTCAATCAAATCATTTATTCGCAAAGAATATACAGAGTTGATACGACCTAGGGGCTTTCCTTTAAACTGCATATACTAGGTACCATTTTCAAGCTTTATACCAAAAATCAATTAAATAGGAGAAGTAGTTTAGTCGCAAATGATTTTGATGAGATGCACCTTAAAGCGTTAAATCTGACCAAGACAAGAGATAACACACGCCGCGCTATGGTACCACTTTGTTACCTAGGTATTTAATTCAGTCACATTTATTTACAAAGGGTGGTTGCGTTTTACTCTGATTTGTAAGCTATTTAGTTTGTTTAAAAATTTTTTTGGCTCTATTTAACCGACTTCAAAAAAAGGAGGTTTACAATTTGTCTTGAACATTTTTTTTTTATTTTTATTTTTATGTATGTTACCTCATAACTCGGAGATGGCTGGACCGATTTGGAAAATTCTTTTTTTGTTTGAAAGGGTATACTTTCTAGTTGGTCATATTGTCGTCACGTTTGGATCTGATGATGGAATCATGGAGAAATCGAGGGAACTCTTAAAATATTATAGACACACCTATAGCGTTTTGGGTATTTCTTATAGTATCTTGTGCAGTTGCTCTTGAACCATTGCATTAGCACCATTTGAGGAAGTGGAACTGATGATGAAGACCCCAGATGGCCGCCGAAACTATTCAATAATAAGTATTTCGTTGATTGCGATTAGATTACTTGAATATGGATGTTAAGCACTTTATGCTCGTCACAATGCATATGGTGAAGTAGAGCTGATGGTGATGTACCCGGAGAACTCCTCAAAAATTAACGGCTCTGCACCGGGAAAAGCAATATTTTGTAAAAGGTGATAAGTAGTTGACATTTTGGCTTTTGTAACTAGATAAATTACAAACCGAGCCACTACAAAGCGTGAAAAAAAAAACTTTTTAGCAAAAAATAGAACCGACTTCCATATAAAAACACTACAAAGGCAAAAATAACTTTAATTTCTCGGAAGGCGGTGTCTTTAGTTTTGTATATATTTTCGTTTTTGACACCGTCTTCCGAAATTAAAGTTATTTTTGCCTTTGTAGTGTTTTTATATGGAAGTCGGTTCTATTTTTTGCTAAAAAGTTTTTTTATTTTTTAACTGTATCAAATTAACACTAAACACGTATAGTATATGTAGAGTAATTTAATTAGAGTCGTATCAACTCTGTAGGTCATCTTCATAATCTGCTAAGCCTTTTTCTAACTATATTGGTCACCTTCCAACCTAATCGGATGCAGCTGAGTTGTGTTTTACATGGAGACTGCCTATCTGGCCTCCATATATCAGTAGCTGGGCAACACATACCTCTTGGTTGGACCAGTGTCAGATTTACTGGCTTCTGACTACTCGTAACGACTGTCAAAGATGTCCAAATGTCAGTCAGGACCAATAACTTAACGTGCTTTACAAGGCACGCGGTTATTACACTGTCAAGTAATACGGTCGAGGTCCTGTCCTCGTAGAGGCGGTCGGCGGCGGCGACCTCTCGCGCCCGGCCTTGGTTCGGGCCATGGTGCGGAGCGAGACGGAATGGGATGCGGTCGCCTCCTTCTGCGAAGCAGTCATGCTAGCGAAGGAGGAGGCTGAACGCGCGAGGGAGAGGCAACTCTCTTCCTCACGCCCCAGCCGCCGCGAGAGACGCCCCGGGCGTCGGGGATCGCGAGCCGATTTCCGGCCACCGTAGGCGCGGGCCTGCGGGCGGTGAGCAGGGGTAGCTCACCGTCCGATAAGGATCAGGCCAGGGTCGGCGGCGCGTCGTGTTCCACGCGCGCTTCAAAGAGCTGTCAGCACCAGTGACGGGGCCTCAATGGGCCATTGCCTGTCGGGATTTGCGGGAAAATTTTATCGAGATACCGCGGCCTCGAACCTTTAGGGCAGCTGAAGGAACAGGGTGGGTTTTTAGTCAGTAGAAGTCTGACACGCCCTTCCGCTTAACCCAGAGCGGGAGAAGTCATTCGATGATTATCCCAATCAGAAAAAAAAAGTACCCAATTCCGGGCTAAGAAATTCCTCACAAAAAAGAAACCCAATAGCACTTTTATGATATAAATCTATGTCTAGTAATCCATTACTCATTCTATAAATTTGATTATACAGCAGAACCCGATGTGTCTGTGCTTTGTAAAAAAAAGTAATAAAAAATTAAGCAGGTAGGTAAAGATGAATTACAGGTAGAACAAAATCTGTGATTTTTAATATTGTTTCCGTCTGGCCTGCCTTTCATTTATTGGTTTTATTAACACATCTCCACAGTATAGTTGAGATATAATTCGAAAAATAATGTGTGGCCGTTTAACCATATTTGTAAGTTTTTGAGTTCACGCGGGCGAACCTGCCAGAAATAGGTTATGAAAAAAGTTTCAATGGTTAAATGAAATCTAAAGTCCCAAAGTAATAATTTGAAATGATCACTAGGCAATTTGCAAATATAATTTTACATAATTATGTGTATTCTATCATCGGACTACAAGACAAACGGTGATGTGCCATCGTTACATGGTGGACATCCCACCCATACGCACTAAACGTTTTGGGAATACTTTCATTGTGCGTACGGTTAAGGAGTGGAATTCCCTGCCGGAGTCTGTGTTTCCCGACAGCTACAACCTAGGAGTCTTTAAGTCAAGAGTGAATAGGTTACTTTTAGGTAAGCTCAAAAAAGATCGCTTTTAGCGATAAGACCGCCCATTGTAACACCCTTTGTAGTTTTTAAGTCCTTATTTAATACTGTTATGGTGTACAATAAAGAGTATATCTATCTATCTCCATCTTCGACCACATCATCGCTTACCATCAGGTGAAATGGTGGTCAAACGCAAACCTATTATCAATAAAAAATTATTGTTCCGTCCAACGTGAAACAGAACGCACCTTTTTGGTTGGCAACATTATTATCTATGGTCTTGTCTTTGAAAATGACTTGACATATAATTTTTCTTGCAAAAAAGCAACCGCCGAGTTTGTTGAGATTGATTTTATTGATTGTAATTGAAAATCGAGTTGAATCTACGCGGTTAAGGATAAATTGATTGTAATTAGTGATTAGTTGAACTCTAGAATCCCGAATTGAGTGGAAACCTGGGATATTTTGAACAATAACGCCGTATTGAAGTCAGACGTATGACACGCGAAACTTGTTGAAAGTAATTGTGAATTGGTGCTAGAATACGCCTGTGGGGAAACGTTAATGCTGTCTGGACCACGCCATCTGAAGAGCGGCGCCTTGTGAACGTCCATGAACACTTGACCATCATTACACGTTTCAATTACTCATTACATACTCACACACATATCACGGACGTGGCCTGAGGAAGGTCGAAGCTTGTCGTCCCAGCTCAGAGGGTAAGTCTAGGCTATAAGCTTAATCATTACGGCCTAAGAGCCTATTGTTTGAAAAACAACGGTAAAGCTCCACGTACCGTGGACTGTTCGACATACCAGTTACCGTTGGCTGGCTTGGTGTGGAACAAACTGGTAGCAGGGCGTGGCTTATAATATAAGATCCACTAAGTAAATTGGAAGTTTTGAACTTTGGTAAAAATAACTTAATAAATT
Organism: Tholera decimalis; assembly: GCA_943138885.2. NCBI lineage: Eukaryota > Metazoa > Arthropoda > Insecta > Lepidoptera > Noctuidae > Tholera > Tholera decimalis. The sequence continues at coordinate 35,501,771 of OW964549.2, read as the reverse complement.
TGAATATATTGTTGTGTCACCCGGGCTCAAATTGTATTTGTAATTTGTACTGTAGCCCCTGTTGTTGTACTGACAAGTAAGATTTATTTGTGAAATTAGGAATTATTAGTTGTATTTTGGTACATAATTTGGTATATTTGTTGTAAAAGTTGTTTGGTATATTTGTTGTAATTAATAATTTAATGTCACTAATCTGAATTTAAAAGTTTATCTAAATAATAATCACACATTTGTTAACATAGCCTAACATAACAAGACTTGAATTGTGTATATTGATTTATTGTTTAGTGTGATTATTGGATTGTGTTATTGGTGGTTGTCCGGAGCAATATTGTGCATTCAATTGTTGTGTTTAATTGGTGTTGATCCAGCGCAATATATACATTAAATTGTTATTTTTTCCTGTAACTAGCCATCTTTAGCAAGCTAGATTCATACTTGGAATAAGTATAGGGTCGGATTTAGACTTGAAATAAGTTGAATTTAAGTTTATTTTGGTGAAATTATTTATTTATTTTTTATTTCATTGTTTGTTGTTTAGTTAATTTAACTGGTTGGTATTGTTATTTGATTGTTGCAATGGCCTCATTAAAGGCAGTCAGGGAGTCTGCTGCCAGATTGGCCTCACAGTTGAGATGGTTCACATCGGCAGCAGCAACGGTTGAGCGTTTGGACTTGGAAGAGGTCACCCTTGCTCGGTACGAGGACTTGAATGAGAGGCTCAAGTCGGTTGATGCTGTGCTCACACGCTTCAATGAGTTCATCATGGATGTGGATTTGGGGGTGATGGACCAGCCAGCCCGCGATAAGGTTCTGGGTGACTATGACCAGATTGTCCACCTGGGGGATGTCATAAGTCAACGAGCCCGGGAAATTTTGAAGAGCCGGGTGCCTGAGGCGGCCAAGCCACAGACCCCCGTTGTTACAGGCCCTGGACTATTGGGTAGGCTGCCCACCCTTTTTTTTTTAACGTGGTAAAATTATCAAATAAGTCCTCCCACTCCGGGCAGGGTGGGAGGGACTGTCAAACTTTTACTGACTAAAATCCACGGTGTTCCTTCAATAGCCCTTTCTGTACCGGGGCCACGGTAACGGGATGAGTCCCACGACCCCGGCAGGCTTCGGCCCTCTGCAGAGGGGGCCTCGTCATGTTGCTGACGCTCTTTGAGGCGCGCGTGGAACACGACGCGCCGTCGACCCGGGCATGGTCCATGGTTGGACAGCGAGTTGCCCTTTACTCGCTGTCCGCATGCCCGCGCCTACGGTGGCCGGAGATCGTCGGCCGACGTCCGACGCCGTGGGCGTCTACCACTGCGGCTGGGCTGGAGGGAGGATGCCATCCTCTCCCTCACGCGGCCCGCCTCCTCCTTCGGAAGCATGACTGCTTCGCAGAAGGAGGCGACCGCTTCCCACTCCCTCTCACCCCGCAGCATGGCCTCGACCAAGGCCGGGCGCGAGAGGTCTCCGCCTATTGTCGCCGTGAGGACACGTCGGTGCTCTGCCCAAGCTGGGCAGTCCTGCACCGTGTGCTCGACTGTGTCCTCAGGGCGACCCTCGCAGTGGTGACACCCAGGCGTCTCTTCCTTACCCATCAGACACAGGTACCTCCCGAAACTTCCGTGTCCGGTGAGGACCTGCGTCATGCGGTAGGTCAGGACGCCGTGACGCCGATCTAGCCACTCCTCAAAGAGGGGTCTTACCGCTGCAATTGCGGCGTGCCCGGCCTTTCGGTTGCGACAGTCGTTCCCTCCATACTGCCCTGAGATCGCGCCGGAGCTCTTCCCGCCGCATCTCGACTTCTCGAGGCAGCGGGGATACGCCCCGTCGCTGCGCCTCCACGCGCCATTCATAGACGCGCTGGAGGGCAGTCGCCTCCAGATCCCAGGGCAGCAATCCGGCAAGGAGGTTGGCCGATTCGCCGGCGATCGTGTGGTATCCCCGGATCATTCGGATAGCTATGACCCTCTGGCATGCGACCAACTTTAGTGGTCGCGTCCGGATGCACAGGGCCCACACTGGGGACCCATAGAGGGCCATGGACCGCACGACGCCGGCGTACAGCCTTCGGCAGGAGGCGTTTGGCCCGCTGAGACTAGGCAGGAGTCGCCTGAAGGCGGCTGCTGCCCGGTTCAGCTTTGGGGCCAAACTCAGGAAGTGCTCCCTGAAGTTCCACCGGCTGTCGAGGACGAGTCCCAGGTACTTCATCGTCCTCCCGACGCCGATGCGAACCCCCTCCATCGTTATCTGGGACTCGGACTGTGGCGCGTTCCGACCGCCATGAAAGCACATGGCCTCGGTCTTGTGCAGCGCCACGTCGAGTCCCAACTGCCGGATCCTATGAACGACTGTCGCAACCGCTTGCGTCGCCAGGTTGGCCGCCGCCTGGTGCGACTCTCCCTGCGCCTGGACGAGCGTGTCTTCAGCGTAACATACTACGCTGACGCCGTCAGGGAGGTCGCCGCGCAGCACCCAGTCGTATCCGATGTTCCACAGGGGCGGCCCCAAGACCGATCCCTGTGGGACACCGCACGACATCTCTCGCCGGTTCCACTCTCCCCGGTGACCGGGGTAGATGACGGCTCTGTCCGTCAGGTAGTCCTCGACTATGCGACGGAGGTAGATCGGCACCCGGTGATACCGGAGTGCCTCCCTGATGCAACTCCAGGGCAGGGTGTTAAAGGCGTTGGTGATGTCCAAAGACACCGCCAAGACGACCCTGCCCCGGGATACCGCGTCCCCCGTCGTGAGGGCTCTCACGCGCATGATGGCATCCACCGTCGAGCGCCCCCTGCGGAAGCCAAACTGGCACTCCGCAAGATCCGGGCCCACCCGATTCAGGTGCCCGAAGAGACAGTCTGCAATTACTCTTTCCAAGAGCTTGCCCGCCTCGTCGAGCAGCACGATGGGCCGGAATGCGGACGGAGAGTCCGCAGGGTGCCCGGCTTTCTGGATCAGGACCAGCTTTCCCGTCTTCCAGCGAAGCGGACACTGGCCCCTCTCCAGGCATGCGCTAAAGAGCCCCCCTAGGCTGCCCACCCTGGAGCTGCCACATTTTGACGGTCGCTTGGACCACTGGCTGGGCTTCCTAAATCTTTTTGAAAGTCTTGTAGATGCACGCTCGGACCTCGGACCTGCCCAGAAGTTGGCCTACTTGTTGTCCGTTTTGGAAGGCGAAGCCAGAGCCTTGGTGCAGCACTTGCCGGTGACGGACTCCTCCTACCCGACCGCTCTGGAGCTTCTCTCCCGACGGTATCAGAACAAGCGCTGCCTGGCTGATGTGCACATCAGCCAGATTTTGGGACTACCGGCCATTGCTAGCACGTCGGCGTTGCGCACTGACTTGCTGAACCCGTTGGTCTCAGCGACCAACGCCTTGAGACGCTTGACATTACCGGTGGAACATTGGTCCTACCTGTTGGTGCACATAGTGATGCGGTTGCTCCCTGCGGAGTTGAGGTCACGTTTTGAGCAGAAGTATGGTGGGGATAGTGCCACCCATCTTCCCCCCTTTGACGACCTCCTCAAGTTTTTGGAAGACGAGTGTCGGTTTTCGGATAACACTCGTGGCGCCACGGGGTCACGCCCACCACCTTCTTGGCCTAGAGACCAGGGACGGACTAGGGCTAGGGGGCCTGTTGATGTTCGCCCCGCCCCCCGTTTTCCGGGCGCCCGGAGTCCTTATGATTGCGACTTTTGTAAGGCAACGGGGCATGTCATGGCGCGTTGCCCGGCCTTTTTGAATTTGCACGTAAGTGTCCGCCGCCGCATTGTCAATGCACGCCGTTTGTGCTTCTCGTGTTTGGGGGCCCACTTCCATCGGGACTGCCCCGACCCCCGTCCGTGTAGAATTTGCAAGGGGTCCCACCTGGAGATTTTGTGCGCCAACGCGAACCGCTCCAGCAGACCATCTTCTGAGGAGGGTTCGCGCAGGGGGGGGTATTCCGGAGACGATCACCGGGCTAAGGCCCGCAATTATGCACGCCGCACTCCACCCCCCGCGCAAGTTGTACGGGAGCCCCGCGAGCGCCATTTGGTCTCCCCTCGTCAGGGAGAACGCGCGTTGGCTGCTAGGCAGCAGTGGCCGGACCAGCACCGCTACCTCTCCCCTCCGTTGGCGGAACGTCCCCGGTTGGAGTCGCGCCCTCCGCCATTCAGGCATCCGGTGAGATATGCCCTTCCGGCGATGGCGAGCGGCTCGGGACACCGCGCGGACGAACCATTTGATGTTTACCCTCGTCGTGAACGAAGGCAGCCTGTATGCGGCGAGCGGTCGCCGCCCAGGCATCGCTAGGAAATTGACGCCTGCCCCGCTAAAGGACCCCCCCCCCGATCATGACGGTTTTGTTGCCAACGGCCTCGGTCAGGGTCTGGGGACCCTTGGGTGACTCGATTGTGGTCCGTGCCATTTTGGACACGGGAGCCCAGGGTTGCCTTTTGTCGTCTTGGTTAGCGGGACAGGTTGGCCTGGAGGTGAATGACTTTTCAGGCCAGATTCGGGGAATTGGCGAAACGGCTGTCACCACTGTTGAGGGAAGGACCTGGTTTGAAATCACCCCTTTGAGTTGTCCGTACCCTAAACTTCGTGCTCCTGCCCTCGTTCTGCCGACTATATTGGGTAGCCATCCCGATTGTCAGTTGCCTTTGGATGTTCTACGGTTGACGTCAGGTCTGGATTTGGCTGACACCCGGTTTGATTCCCCTTGTACGGTGCATTTGTTGTTGGGTTCTGATATTCTAGGGAGAATATTGTTGGGAAAGACGATGGTCTTGCAGCCGGAGACCCCATGGTCCCTCGGGAGGGGCTTGGTGGCGGTCTCAACCATCTTCGGCTTTGCGGTTTAGGGCCCAGTGTTGGAAGTGCCCCCTTCACCTGAACCTGTATTTGCGTTGGTGTCCGGCTCAGCCCTCTCTGACGCCGTTCAGAGGTTTTGGGAGGTTGAGGAGCCCCCTCAGGTGGCCCGCTTGAATCCGGAACACGAAGAGTGCGAGTTGTTCTATCCGAACAACACCGGTCGACTCTGCTCCGGTCGGCTTGTGACCCGGCTGCCTTTTGTTGCGGTGCGACCACCTCTCGGCCAATCCAGACCTACGGCTGAGAAAAGATTGTTGGCAATGGAGCGCCGCATGGCCAGGGACCCGGTGCTGCGGCAAAAATATGTAGATTTTATGCGTGAGTATGCAGACTTGGGACACATGTCGGTGTCAGATTTGGATTGGCGCTCAGTAGAGCATTTCTTCTTGCCACATCACGCGGTCCTCAAGCCATCCACTGGTAAACTGCGCACAGTGTTTGATGGGTCTGCGCGGACTTCTTCCGGCGTCTCCTTGAATGATTGCCTGCATTCCAGCTCCAAATTGTTGAGGGATCTTTGTGACGTCATCACGTCTTTTCGTCGTCATCAAGTTGTCTTTGTGGCCGACATCAAAATGATGTTCCGGCAAACGGTTATTCACCGGGATGACAGACGTTATCAGTTGATCCTGTGGCGGGAACATTCCCAGGATCCCATGATTGTATACGAGCTCAACACGAATACGTACGGCCTTCGATCAAGCCCTTTTGTAGCTATTCGTTCGCTTTGGGAGCTTGCGGACCGGGAGCGTTTGAGGTTCCCTCGTGCGTCCGCCATCTTGAAAACGGACCTGTAGGTCGACGATGTCTGCACTGGAGCTCCTACGGTTGAGGAAGCTATCCTGTTGCGTGATGAGTTGGTCCAGATTCTGGCTTCCGCTGGCTATGAGTTGCGTAAATGGGTGTCCAACTCGCCAGCGCTATTGGAAGGTGTGTTGGAGGATCATAAGCAGGATTCTCATTTGTTTGAAAACGTTGACAACCCCGCCATGATGGCCGTCCTCGGCGTTCAGTACCGACCAGTTCAAGACACCTTTACGTATGATGTCGACTTGGAGTCACCTCCTACTTGGACTAAACGACTGGTGTTGTCTACTGTAGCGAGGACCTTTGACCCTAATGGTTGGATCTGCCCGGTATTGTTTTGAGCAAAATGCTTCCTTCAGCGCCTTTGGACCGCTGAACTTGGTTGGGATGAGCCACTTCGGGAAACCCTGTTGGAAGACTGGCTCCAATTTGTATCCGCACTCCCTGCGGTCAATGAGGTCGCGCTGCCACGCGCTATCCTCCCCCCTGGGATTTATACTGCCACCCTTCATGGGTTTTGTGACGCGTCCTCTCACGGTTATGCCGCCGTTGTTTATCTGCGCACCGTCAGCGCCACAGGCCAGGTGAAGTTGTCACTGGTCATGGCCAAGAGCAAGGTGGCCCCCCTCCGGACGGCATTGACCATCCCTAAGTTGGAGTTGTCAGGGGCGGTGCTTCTTGTGCGTCTTCTAAACCACGTTGCGCTCACTTTGGGTGGAACTGTTGACATTCGGGCTTCTTACGCCTGGACGGACAGTCAAATTGTTTTGTGTTGGTTGAAGACGTCCGTCCACTCTTTGGAGGTCTTTCTTGCGAACCGAGTGTCGCAGATTCAAGGTTCTGAAACGCCTTTGATTTGGAGGCACGTGCCTGGTGACCTGAACCCGGGCGACGTGGCCTCACGCGGGTGCATGGCCCCCCACTTGATTGCTCACCCCCTCTGGTGGGGACCGGACTGGCTGACTCGCCCCGAGGACGATTGGCCTCGAACGCCAGTCTTGATGTCGGATCCTTTGCCCGGACTTAAGGTGTTCGCTGTTGGGACAAAGGACCCTCCGTTTGATCCTGATTTTTTGTTGAATCGATACAGCTCCCTCGACAAATTGTTGAACGTTACCTCGTGGATCAGGCGTTTTGGTCACAATTCTAGGAATCCAGGGGACAAGCGCCTGTCACCAGTTCTCTCTCCTCAAGAGCGACAGGAGTCACTCCTCCTTTGGGTCCGCTCTGTGCAGGCTGCACACTTTGAGAAGGAGATCGAGGTCTTGAAGTCTGGTAGGGTTAAGTTGTCGGGAGCCATTAGTGTTGCGTCCCAAATGTAATTTTGAACGCTCTTTTTGGTGTGGCAACATTCTATTGTCTTTGATCTTGACATAACCTCTCTGACTTGACAGATTGTCTTTGTTTGGTTGGAAAAATGTCCGCACGTTTTGGGACTTTGATTTGATTGTAATTGTGATAGATTGAACTTTGTAATCTCGGATTAACAAGAATCCAGTGATATTTCTTGAAACATATCGCCTTATTGTGTCTACCACGCGTAGCGCGCGTTTGTTGGGATCGAGTCGGGTGTGAGCTGAGTTGGAACCGCGCCATCTGGATATCGGCGCCTTGGGAACGTTCTACAACACTTGACTTACATCACACCTTTCAATTACTCACCCCATTTTACATACATCAACCACACTTAGGGCATGACCTTTGAAGGTCGAACTTGGCGTCCCCAGCAATCAGGTTAGTGGTACATTTTGTTTATTAATTAAGGCCTAAGAGCCTACCACAACGTAGGGCTCCGCGTAATCGCGGACGGTTCGGCATACCAGTTACCGTTGGCTGGGCTTGGGGTCGAACACTCTGGTAGCAGGCGTGGCTCTTATAAGATCCACTGATTCATTCTGGTATAGGCGTGGCTCTTATAATGTAAGATCCACTGGTTTAATTGGAAGTTTTGAAAGTAACTTTGGTTTGATTACTTAACACAACTTATAACTTGATAAGTTTGAATATATTGCTTTGTCAGCCGGGCTCAAATAGTACTTGTAGTTTGTACTGTAATTTGTAGTGCTAGCCCCTTAGAATTGAATGACAAACAGGATTTATTTGTGAAATTAGGAATTATTGGTATAATTTGGTACATAATTTGGTACATAATTTGGTATTTGTTGAAATTAATAATTGAATGTCATTGATCTGAATTTGAAGGGTTATCTAAATAATAGTTACACATAGTCTAACATAATAGGACTTGAATAGTGTGGATTGACTTATTGCATTTATTTGTATTTATTGGATTTTGTTAGAGATTCTCCGGCTCAATATTATACAGACAATTGTTGTGCTTATTGATGTTTAATTTGAGGTTGATCCAGCATTGTATTATACATTCAATTGTTATTTATTTTGTAACTAGCCATCCTTAGCAAGCTAGATTCACACTTGGAATAAGTACAGGGTCGGATTGGGACTTGAAATAATTGAATTTGAATTTTTATTTTGTTGAAACTATTTGGTCGGCTAACAAGTCATTACTGTTTGTTTAATATTTGATTGTTGGTTGTTGATTGTTGTTTGCATTAATATTTGATTGTTGCAATGGCCTCATTAAGGGCGGTCAGGGAGGCTGCTGCGGGATTGACCTCACAGTTGAGATGGTTCACATCGGCAGCTGCAACTGTTGAGCGTGTGGAATTGGAAGAGCTCACCCTTGCTCGGTATGGGCAAGTGATTGAGAGGATCAAGTCAGCTGATGCTGCGCTCATACGCTTCAACGAGTACATCATGGACGTGGATTTGGGGGTGATGGATCAGACGGCCCGCGATAGGATTTTGGGTGACTATGACCAGATTATCCACCTGGGGGATGTCATATGTCTGCGAGCGCGGGAAATTTTGAAGAGCCGGGTGCCTGATGCGGCCAAGCCGCAGACCCCTGTTGTTGCAGGCCCTGGACTATTGAGTAGGCTGCCCACCCTGGAGCTGCCACGTTTTGACGGTCGCTTGGACCACTGGCTGGGCTTCCTAGATCTCTTTGAGAGTCTTGTCGATGCACGCTCGGACCTCGGACCTGCCCAGAAGCTGGCCTATTTATTGTCTGTCCTGGAGGGCGAAGCCAGAGCCTTGGTGCAGCACTTGCCGGTGACGGATTCCTCTTACCCGACCGCTCTGGAGCTTCTCTCCCGACGGTATCAGAACAAGCGCTGCCTGGTTGATGTGCACATCGACCAGATTTTGGGGCTACCGGCCATTGTCAGCGCGTCGACGTTGCGCACTGACTTGCTGAATCCGTTGGTCTCAGCGACCAACGCTTTGAGACGCTTGGAGTTACCGGTAGAACATTGGTCCTACTTGTTGGTGCACATAGTGCTGCAGTTGCTCCCCGCGGAGTTGAGGTCACGTTTTGAGCAGAAGTATGGTGGGGATAGTGCCACCCATCTTCCCCCCTTTGACGACCTCCTCAAATTTTTGGAAGACGAGTGTCGGTTTGCGGATAACACTCGTGGCGCCACGGGGTCACCCCCACTACCTTCTCAGCCCAGAGACCAGGGACGGACTAGGGCCCGGGGGCCTGTTGATGTTCCCCCCGCCCCCCGTATTGCTGGCGCCCGGAGTCCTCGGGCTAGGGGGCCTGTTGATGTTCGCCCCGCCCCCCGTTTTGCTGGCGCCCGGAGTCCTAGGGCCCGGGGGCCTGTTGATGATCGCCCCGCCCCCCGTTTGGTTGGTGCCCGGAGTCCTCGGGCTAGGGGGCCTGTTGATGATCGCCCCGCCCCCCGTTTGGCTGGCGCCCGGAGTCCTCGGGCTAGGGGGCCTGTTGATGATCGCCCCGCCCCCCGTTTGGCTGGCGCCCGGAGTCCTCGGGCTAGGGGGCCTGTTGATGTTCGCCCCGCCCCCCGTTTTGCTGGTGCCCGGAGTCCTCTTCATTGTGACTTTTGTAAGGCAACGGGGCATGTCATGGTGCGTTGCCGGGACTTTTTGAATTTGCACGTAAGTTCCCGCCGCCGCATTGTCAACGCACGCCGTTTGTGCTTTTCGTGCTTGGGGGCCCACTTCCATCGGGACTGCCCCGACCCCCGCCGGTGTAGAATTTGTGAAGGGTCCCACTTGGAGATTTTGTGCGCCAACGCGAACCGCTCCAGCAGACCAGCTTCCGAGGGGGGTTCGCGCATGGGGGGGTACCCCGGAGACGAGCACCGGGCTGAGACCCGCGATTCTGTACGCCGCACTCCACCCCCCGCGCAAGTTGAACGGGAGCCCCACGAGCGCCATTTGGTCTTCCCTCGTCAGGGAGAACGCGCATTGGCTGCTAGGCAGCAGTGGCCGGGTCGGCGCCGCTCCCTTTCCCCTCCGTTGGCGGAACGTCCCCGGCTGGAGTCGCGCCCTCCGCCATTCGGGCATCCGGTGGGATATGCCCCTCCAGTGATGGCGAGCGGCCTGGGACACCGCGCGGACGAATGGTTTGATTGTTGGCCTCGTCGTGAACGAAGGCAGCCTGGAAGCGGCGATCGGTCGCCGCCCAGGCATCACTAAGAGATTGACGCCTGCCCCGCTAAAGGAACCCCCCGATCAAGACGGTTTTGTTGCCAACGGCCTCGGTCACGGTCTGGGGACCCTTGGGTGACTCGATTGTGGTCTGTGCCATTTTGGAGACGGGAGTCCGGGGTTGCCTTTTGTCTTCTTGGTTAGCGGGACAGGTTGGCCTGAAGGTGAACGACCTTTCAGGCAAGATTTGGGGAATTGGCGAACCGGCTGACACCACTGTTGAGGGAAGGACCTGGTTTGAGGTCACCCTTGTCAGTTGTCCTTACCCTAAAATTGGTGCTCCTGCCCTTGTTGTAACTGAACTTGGTACAATTGTTGGTGACTGATCGTCACACTAAGAACTCGCATGCCGGTTGCAATGCGCTGTTGGCCATTCTGCAGCGAGAATTTTGGATTTTGTCGGCTGATCGCGTCAATGAGGCGAGGCCCTTTGCTGGCGTCGTAACGGACTTTGTTGGTCCCCCTTTGTTGAAGACGTCCACCCTTCGTAATAGCAAGATTGTTGGGGCTTATTTGTGTGTTTGTCTGCCTGTCAACCAAGGCAGTACATTTGGAGCTGGTAACCTCCCTCTCGACAGAGGCCTTTGAGGCGACTTGGGAAAGATTTGTGTCTCGCCGTGGGTTACCTTCGTTGATTAGGTCTGATTGCGGTACGAATTACAAGGGTACAAGTAACTATTTGAAGGAGGTATACGCCTTCCTTAATGAGAACCAGGTTGACATTGGTAATAGTTTGGCCCGCCGAGGGGTCACTTGGTTGTTTGACCCGCCAGCCTGCCCCCCATTGGGGGGGTATTTTTGGGGCCGCGGTGAAAGCGGCAAAGGGACGCTGGCGGAGATTGTTGGGAGACACCGTTCTCACCTTTAATGAACTAGCTACGGTATTTGGCCGCATTGAAGCTGTGTTGAATTTGCAACCTTGTCAAGACTTCCAATTGATTAGCGGACGGGTAGGCCCGTCCGGGGGGGGTAGATGTTGCGTCCCAAATGTAATTTTGAACGCTCTTTTTGGTGTGGCAACATTCTATTGTCTTTGATCTTGACATAACCTCTCTGACTTGACAGATTGTCTTTGTTTGGTTGGAAAAATGTCCGCACGTTTTGGGACTTTGATTTGATTGTAATTGTCATAGATTGAACTTTGTAATCTCGGATTAACAAGAATCCAGTGATATTTCTTGAAACATATCGCCTTATTGTGTCTACCACGCGTAGCGCGCGTTTGTTGGGATCGAGTCGGGTGTGAGCTGAGTTGGAACCGCGCCATCTGGATATCGGCGCCTTGGGAACGTTCTACAACACTTGACTTACATCACACCTTTCAATTACTCACCCCATTTTACATACATCAACCACACTTAGGGCATGACCTTTGAAGGTCGAACTTGGCGTCCCCAGCAATCAGGTTAGTGGTACATTTTGTTTATTAATTAAGGCCTAAGAGCCTACCACAACGTAGGGCTCCGCGTAATCGCGGACGGTTCGGCATACCAGTTACCGTTGGCTGGGCTTGGGGTCGAACAATTAGTAAGCTGAATCCCTTCTTGGATAAGACGGGTCTTTTGCGCGTTGGAGAACGGTTGAGGCACTCTAGCCTTCCTTATGGCGCCCGTCACCCCCCTTTGTTGCCCAAGGAGGGCCACTTGGTTAAATTGTTGGTGACTGATCGTCACGTTAAGAACTCGCATGCCGGTTGCAATGCGCTGTTGGCCATTCTGCAGCGAGAATTTTGGATTTTGTCGGCTCGTCGTACTATTCGTAGCATCGTCTTCCGTTGCATGCCGTGTTATCGGACTAAGGCCTCCACTATGCAGCCCCTAATGGGAGACTTGCCGGCTGATCGTGTCAATGAGGCGAGGCCCTTTGCTGGCGTCGGAACGGACTTTGCTGGTCCGTTTTCGGTGAAGACGTCCACCCTTCGTAATAGTAAGATTGTCAAGGCTTATTTGTGTGTTTGTCTGCCTGTCAACCAAGGCAGTACATTTGGAGCTGGTAACCTCCCTCTCAACAGAGGCCTTTGTGGCGACTTTGGAAAGATTTGTGTCTCGCCGTGGGTTACCTTCCTTGATTAGGTCTGATTGCGGTACGAACTACAAGGGTACAAGTAACTATTTGAAGGAGGAATACGCCTTCCTTAATGAGAGCCAGGTTGACATTGGTAATAGTGTGGCCCGCTGAGGGGTCACTTGGTTGTTTGACCCGCCAGCCTGCCCCCACTGGGGGGGTATTTTTGAGGCCGCGGTGAAAGCGGCAAAGGGACACTGGCGGAGATTGTTGGGAGACACCGTTCTCACCTTTGAGGAACTAGCTACGGTATTTTGCCGCATTGAAGCTGTGTTAAATTCGTGCCCATTGTGCCTGCTCTCTTCGGACCCAAATGACTTGGAGGCTCTAACACCGGGCCATTTCTTGATTGGACAGCCACTTGTCGCCTTGCCGGAGTACCCTTTTGTTGATGTGAGACAAAATCGGCTTTCGCGGTTTCAGTTGGTGCAACAGCTCGCTCAGAACTTTTGGAAGCGTTGGAGCTTAGAGTATTTGCACATCCTCCAGCAACGCGTCAAGTGGACGGATAAAACTCATCCGCCCAAGATCGGAGACCTCGTCCTGATTAAGGATGCCAACCTTAATAAGCCTTTGTATTGGCGCAGGGGGCGCATTCTCGCGCCGACGCCACCGGACTCGGCGTAGTCTGGGTTCGGTGCCCTGTGGCGTCGGCGAAGAAGATCGCCGAGAGCGGCAGATTGCTGGTAGGCTGGGTTGCAGCGAGGGCGAAACTCCTGCAGCCCCGGGCTTTGCGGTGCTTCCGGTGCTTGGAGAAGGGGCACGTCCGGGCAAAGTGCACCGCCGAAACTGACCGTAGTGATCTTTGTTATCGCTGCGGTCAGCCCGGCCACAAGGCGGCCCAGTGTTCCGCGGCACTCAACTGCATCTTGTGTTCGGATGCAGGGAAGCCAGCGGGACACAAAGTGGGCGGAGGGGCCTGTGGCGCGCCTGCCAGCAAGGCCAAAAAGAAGAAAAAGAAGAGGAGCACCAAACCTGCCGGGGAAACCTCGCCTCCCCCGCAGGCTAGTAGCTCCGCGGCCGACTCCCGGCCCAGGACCGTTGCCGAGGGAATGGAATGTTAATAATGCTCCAATTCCATTTTCTCCAGGGCAACATCAACCACTGTGCCAGAGCTCAGGATCTCCTACTCCAGAGCATGGCACAGTGGTCGATTCACGTGGCTGTGGTCGCCGAACCGTACTTCATCCCCGCCCGTCACAACTGGCTGGGATGCGCTAACGGTTCGGTGGCCATTATTGGCGAGACTCTGACCGACCCGTCTCGGGGCCGCGGCTGGGTTGCTGCGGTCTCGGGTGGCATCGTCATTGTGGGGGCGTATTTCTCTCCCAACAAGAGTCTCGCCGACTTTGAGGGTTTCCTTGTCGAGTTGGGTGCCGTCGTAGGCCGCCATCACCCTCGTCCCGTTCTGGTGCTCGGGGATCTCAACGCCAAGTCATCGGCGTGGGGATCTCCGGTCACTGACCCTCGGGGCGAGGTGCTAGAAGAGTGGGCGGTGACGACCGGTCTGGTCGTCCTGAATCGGGGTTCGGAATACACGTGCGTGCGGCAGCGGGGCGGGTCGATAGTGGACGTCTCGTTCGCTAGCCCCTCTGTCACCGGCCGAGTCCGCGACTGGCGTGTCGCCGTGGAGGTGGAGACGCTGTCGGACCATCGGTATATCCGGTTCGACGTCTCTGCCCAGACCGCGAGCGGCCGCCATCCAACAACCCCGATTAACGACGGCCCGCGTTGGGCGCTTAAGCGCATCGACAGGGAACTTCTCGAGGAAGCTACATTAGTCCAGTCCTGGACCTGGGAGTCGACGACGGACAGCCCCGTCGACGTTGAGGCGGTGGCGCTGTGGTTTCGGGGGGCGATGACGCAGATCTGCGACGCGTCCATGCCCCGTGTCCGCCAACAGTCCGCAAGGCGCCAGGTGTACTGGTGGACCGCCGAGATCGCGCAATTGCGCGTAGCGTGCGTTGCGGCTCGCCGCCGGTACACCCGATACCGGAGACGACGTCGACGGGATTCCGCCGAGGAGGACGCGCTGTATGAGGTGTACCGCGCGTCCAAGGAGACTCTGTGGCTGGCCATCGGCGACTCAAAGTCGCGCGCCAGGGAGGAGCTGCTGGGATCCCTGGATCGGGATCCGTGGGGGCGCCCCTACCGTTGGGTACGGAGCAAGTTGCGTCCCTGGGCGCCTCCACTGACGCGAAGCATGGAACCCCAGTTGCTAGAGGCGGTGGTGTCGGCCCTCTTCCCAGGGCGACCGGAACACGTTCCCCCGGCGATGGCTTCGCCCTCAGCCACAGACTCTCCAGAAGAAGAGGAGAGCACCGATGTCCCCGAGGTGACGCAAGCAGAGATGGGAGCGGCCGTGTCACGACTCCGGGCTAAGAACACAGCGCCCGGACCCGACGGAGTGCCTGGTCGAGCTCTCGTCCTGGCTCTGAAGGAGCTAGAGCCCCAGCTGAGGACGCTTCTCACGGCATGCCTCGAGCAGGGTCAGTTTCCCAGTGTGTGGAAGGAGGGGAGGCTGGTCCTCCTCAGGAAGGAGGGGCGCCCCGCGGACTCGCCGTCCGCGTATCGGCCCATAGTGCTGCTTGACGAGGCGGGCAAACTTTTTGAGCGTATCATCGCAGATCGCCTCGTCAGCCACTTGTGCAGGGAGGGGCCGAACCTGGACGACAACCAATTCGGTTTTCGTCGGGGGCGCTCCACCATAGACGCCATCATGCGCGTGAGGGCCCTGGCGGAGGAGACGGTGTCCCGGGGTGGGGTGGTGGTGGCGGTGTCTTTAGACATCTCCAACGCATTCAACACCCTACCCTGGAGTTGTATTCGGGAGGCCCTGAAATACCATCGCGTGCCTCCCTACCTCCGCCGTACAGTAGGGGCTTACCTGGAGGGTAGATGCGTCACCTATCGGGGACGTGACGGTGCTGGTCGGCACCTCACGTCGTGCGGTGTTCCACAGGGATCGGTCTTGGGACCGCCCCTGTGGAACATCGGCTACGACTGGGTGCTGAGAGGCGAACTCCCGCCGGGCGCCGACGTGACGTGTTATGCGGATGACACGCTCGTAACTGCCCGGGGGAGCTCGCACAGGGAAGCGACGTTGTTAGCCACGGCTGCGGTCTCACAGGTGGTGAACCGCATCCGGCGCCTGGGCCTGGAGGTGGCCCTGAACAAGTCGGAGGCCATGGTGTTTCATGGCCCTCGACGGGCGCCGCCGCCGGGATCACACATCGTGGTCAGCGGGACCCGGATAGCTGTCGAGTCCACCATGAAGTATCTGGGATTGGTGCTCGACAGCCGATGGGAATTCGGGCCCCACTTCCGGCGGCTGGTGCCCAAGTTGATGGGCGCAGCGGGCGCGCTTTCAACGTTGCTTCCCAACTTGGGGGGCCCGAGCGCCGCCTGTAGGCGGTTGTACGTGGGAATCGTGCGGTCCATGGCCCTGTATGCGGCCCCTGTGTGGGCGCTGGACATGACGGCCGGCACTCTCGCCATTCTGCGCAAACCGCAGAGGGTGATGGCCGTCAGAGTCGTCCGCGGGTACCGCACGATTTCCTACGAGGCGGCTTGCGTCCTGGCCGGATCCCCGCCCTGGGACCTAGAGGCGAAAGTACTCGCGTCGTTGTATCGATGGCGCGAGGAAGAGCGGGCACGGGGCTCAAGGCCGGTGCAGCGGCAGATCGCGCTGCGCCGAGAGGAGCTCCGTCAGGTCTTGGTGGCGGAATGGCGGCAGAGGCTTCTGCGCCCTACCGCCGGCCTCGCTACCGTCGAGGCGATCCGGCCAGTACTCGACGACTGGCTCGGGAGAAGGCACGGCTCCCTGTCTTTTAGAGTGACACAGGTGCTGTCGGGGCACGGCTGCTTCGGCAAGTACCTGTGCCGCATAGACAGAGAGCCGGACGCTCGGTGCCACCACTGCGTCCATTGCGGGGAGGACACGGCGCAACACACGCTCGCCGAGTGTGTAGCTTGGGAGGAGCAGCGCCGTGTCCTCACAAATGAAGTAGGAGGCGATCTGTCGCTGCCGGCCGTAGTGCAGAGTATGGTCGGCAGCGCAGAGTCGTGGGACGCGGTGGTGTCCTTCTGCGAGGACGTGATGTCGCAGAAGGAAACTGCGGAAAGGGAAAGGGAGATCTCCACTCCCTTCCCTGGCCGCAGAAGGCGCACCGGGCGCAGGGGAAGGGCGGACAACGCCCTTTTCCAGCCCCCATGAATGGGTCCAGGGGCGAGGGACTTGGGGAAGTCCCCCGCCCCCTATTTAATGGACCCGAGTCGCAGGCGCGCGCGGGTGTTGGCGCGCGCCTCTGAGGCGATGCACGGGGTAGTTCAACACCTCACTACCCCGTGCAGGAGGCGAGGCCGGGACAGACCCGACCAGCACTAGTGCGGGGCTGCGGAAGAATTAGGTTTCCCGCGGCCCCCCGCGCACGTGCAAAAAGTGGGCGCATTCTCAATTTAGTGGCTGGCACCGATGGGGTCCCTCGTTTTGCTGAGGTTTTGGTGGACGGATCCATCATAAAGAGAGCGGTCGCAACCTTGTCAAGGCTTCCAATTGATTAGCGGACGGGTAGGCCCGTCCGGGGGGGGGGGGGGGGGTAGATGTTCCGTCCAACGTGAAACAGAACGCACCTTTTTGGTTGGCAACATTATTATCTATGGTCTTGTCTTTGAAAATGACTTGACATATAATTTTTCTTGCAAAAAAGCAACCGCCGAGTTTGTTGAGATTGATTTTATTGATTGTAATTGAAAATCGAGTTGAATCTACGCGGTTAAGGATAAATTGATTGTAATTAGTGATTAGTTGAACTCTAGAATCCCGAATTGAGTGGAAACCTGGGATATTTTGAACAATAACGCCGTATTGAAGTCAGACGTATGACACGCGAAACTTGTTGAAAGTAATTGTGAATTGGTGCTAGAATACGCCTGTGGGGAAACGTTAATGCTGTCTGGACCACGCCATCTGAAGAGCGGCGCCTTGTGAACGTCCATGAACACTTGACCATCATTACACGTTTCAATTACTCATTACATACTCACACACATATCACGGACGTGGCCTGAGGAAGGTCGAAGCTTGTCGTCCCAGCTCAGAGGGTAAGTCTAGGCTATAAGCTTAATCATTACGGCCTAAGAGCCTATTGTTTGAAAAACAACGGTAAAGCTCCACGTACCGTGGACTGTTCGACATACCAGTTACCGTTGGCTGGCTTGGTGTGGAACAATTATAATAATAATAATCATAGTTAAGAGCATCGACAAACAACTTAGGAGGCTCTCGTTGGGCAGCTGGATCACGGGCTAGATCCAGAAAGCAGTACTTCTGGACACGGCGCGAATTGTTAGGAGGTTCCTCTCTTAAGAACCCTGACCACCGGTAGCTTGGACTACGCTTGGCTTGGTGGGCTACTGTTTTTTTATATTTTTAAATGTTTTTTTTTTATAGGAATATTTAAAAATGTAAACAATATGTATGTAATAAATGAATATAATCATAATAAAAAATTGGCCAAGTGCGAGTCGGACTCGCCCATGAAGGGTTCCGTAGTAACTACATATAATAAATATAACATACTTAATATATAAATTTGAAAAAAAAACCTTACAAATTTCTTAAAACTAGCTTATTTACAATTTTTACAATTACGCCAAATAACTTTGTTTTTCATAGTATTTGTATGAATTACAAAGTTATATTTGCGGTTTTTGAAAATATACTGTATCTCAAAAACTGCTGACTCGATCTCATTCAAACTAACTTTGGTTTAAAGTTTACATTAAGATCTACAACATATGGTTTTTTTAGATTTTTCACTTCATTATTATAGAAGTTAGAGGGGGGACACATTTTACCATTTTGGAAGCGTATATCTTTTAAACGATTAACTTTATGAAAAAGTCATTTTAGAAACCACAGTGTGATTTTAAAAGACCTGTCTATAGATACCACACACGTATAGGTTTCATGAAAAAAATATATTTTCAGTTTCAGTTCCATGTATGGGGAGCACCCTTTATTTTAAATATTTTTTTTAATTTTCTCTTAAAATCAGAAAGCGGTTTAAAGAATACATACACATCTACCTACCAAGTTTTACATGTATAGTCTTAATAGTTTCGGATAAAATGGCTGTGACATACGGACGGACGGGCAGACAGACAGACGGACAGACATGTCGAAACTATAAGGGTTCCGTTTTTTGCCATTCGGCTACGGAACCCTAAAAAATAGCTATTCAAAATCATTAGCTTAGGCCTTTTCCCAGTAGTGTTGGGGCCAGGTTACAGTCTAAATGAATGCAGTTGAGCTCTTGGAAAGACTAGTGTCAGATTATCTAGCTTCTGACTACCCGTAACAACTGTGAAAGACATTAATGACAGCCGGGATTAACGACTTAACTTGTTTTCCGGGGCACGGAGTCTAGAGTTAGACCATCCATGTTCCGACCTCGGCAACCGTTGCTTCACCTTAAATATAGACCCGTACGGCTGTTATCATTTAGCCACGAGCTTTCCATCATGTTCATGTTATATCACTAGTACTCACGCGGGGCTTCGCTCCCGTGGATTCTATCACGGTAAAAACATAACTCTCCTTTTTTGCAGTCGCGTAAAAAGTATAGCCTATAACCCTCCTCAAGCTTCAAGCTACTTCCATACCAAATTGCATCCAAATCCACCCAGTACTTTCGAAGATTAGCGCGTTCAAGCAAACAAACAAACTTTTCCGCTTTATAATATTAAGTATAGATTCGTTTCGCTGTTTTAATTTTAAATTCAAATGTATAAATACCAATGCTAAACAAAAGTTCTTTTTACCAACCTTTTCTTCAGAGTTGATCGAGTACTAAAAGTAGGATGAATTTAAGTACTTTCACCCGCCAATGAATTAACAGTAAGCCTGTAGAGAGCTGCTTCTTGCAAAATTAAGACATTTCTACGTTTTCCATTCCGCTGAAATTTCCCCTTTGATTCCCCCATTCATGTGCAAAGTATCCGAATCCGATTACTTACACAATGGAGTGCTGACATCCACGTTACCATCCCACCGATAACTACTGCAGTATCTTTTGTCCTATCTAAATGAGCAATTTGAAAGATTTTTGGTATACTTACTGAAGGACTTATCATAAAATAACGGAAAAGGCCAATTGGGTTAAGGCTCCCAAATCTCGTACTGAAATTTATTTGTAGCTCTTTGTAAAGGTTTTCAAAAAGAAACTACCGCAACGATCAACCTGATTCTTTCATCTCGCCATTTTTTTTTTTATTGGTAATAGATTCGCGTTTGACCACCATCTCACCTGGTAAGTGATGATGTGGTCCCTACGTACAATGCAAGTATTCCCAAAACGTTTAGTGCGTATAGGTGGGATGTGAACCATGTAACGATGGCGCATCGCCGCACGGTGGGCTGAAAATCGGCTTTCATAGACTTAGGCATTTTATTTTGCAAGTGCGAGTTTTTTTGCCGGATATCACTTCTATTAGTTATAACAATATACAAAAATGACACCAGAATTGATTCTGCACAGAAACGAAGGAATTATAATTTTTTTTCGAAAATTTTGTATGGAGCTAGTATGAAAAATCGAAATATCTCTAAAACGGCAGCGATAACCGTAATATCCTTATAGGGGGTTATAGTACTAATTATTTATGATTTTTTGACATACGTTACATAATGGTTGTAGATGCCTTTTTTTTTTAAAAATCGTCAAAATATTTTTATTTATTTTTACATATTTAAACGTTCCTTTTAGTGTTTAAGTTGAAGAATTCAGAGCTTTAACAACTCTTATCATAAAATGCATCACCCCTATAGACCTGAAGGACTAGACAGAGGTGTGTAGTGTCTTGTTGATCTTGTAAGATTTCCAACAATACCAAATAGTTGAATATCAGTGTCAAAGTGCCCATGCTGTCGCTTCTTTTTGAAAGATAGGGGAATGAAATTGTTAATTGATCATACCCTAAAAGTATGATTACAACATAACCGGACACATAATAATAATAATATCCTTATAGGGGATTATAGTACTAACATTATTTATTTTAACATATGAAACTGTTCAAAACGATCCATGAACTGTGTCAAAGTTAAGAACATCGTTAGGAAGCATGCTTTTTCCCCAAATATTAAGAATATGTGAAAAAAAAAGACTGTATATAAACTTTTTATTGATAGGTAATTTAAATAAAACAGAAGTAACAAAAATAATATCTAATAAATTCAATTATACAAAATACATATTTGAAACTATAATTTATGAAATTATTAACTAAACATATTGGTACAATAAACTAACATAAATAACAAAAGAACATAAAGAAAAATAATTAAATTTTACAAATTTTCTTTACAACTTTCGTTGTCGGACTCCAATTCCGAGTCAGAATCCAGATCGGATATACCTACAAACTCGAACTCAGTTTCCGGAAACTGTATTAGGTCGAGAGTTTCAGCAAAAAAGGTTGTCTTCCTTTTGGCATCTAACTTCGGCCTTTGTGCACTTAGAAAAGGATCCGAAGAAACAACAAGCATATTTAGGATATCTTGATTAGAATCTTGCCTGCTTCTTTTCCGCGAATGATGTTCCCGGAACCTCCTAAAATCTTTGTTTCGAGACTCTGAGGCTTCTTCCGAGAGAGTCCCAATCGGGACAATATCATTTTTTTCGATTATGTCAGCTCCGTGTATTAATAGTTTATGTACGGTTGATGACATGTAGTACCAGTCGTATAATTCCACGTACTTTTCTGCTGTTTTGCGAGCAAAATCTTTAAATTTGATGACATCGATCTTCTCACCAGATGTTATTGCTTGCAAAATAACAGCAAATCTTTTTATCAGGTTTTGATCCAACCCAGTAATAGCTGCAGTTTTATTGGGAAACTCGAAAAACTTCCTTGCGGTATTCCCGTCATTGGTAGTTCCCGAGCCTTGTTTTACTATATCAATTAACAGATTGAGCTCCTCTTTAAATTTATTTTGAATTTTTTTTTTCTGTTTTGTAACATATCTTTATGCTCATTACTTCTTGCTGCCCACTATTTGAAGTCAAGTCTGTACGCAATGTGTAACAGACATTCCATGCAATTTATACGGGCATGTAGGGATGATAGGCCAAATTCATATATGTCAGAACACACAGTTTTTGATGTTACAGCATCTAAGTGGTTCATTTCTGTTGGTTTTGCTAAGCACAGGTAGCATGATGCATTTGATCTAGCTTCAGAAATGTACGTGCAGACTTTTGCGTCGATCATTGTCATCATTAGTTTATGAGTCACCCTGTTACTATTAATGCACTCTGTGGGGTTAAGGGCCTCAATTTCCTCATCCATTTTTCTTTTGTTATCAATGACAACTGCATGGCTTTCTTTTACAAAAGTGAACTGAACCGGACGACAATAAAAAGTTGAGCATGGTTTCGGGTTTGTCCATATAGTATTATCTCCATCTGTCAGTTTCAGTGGCACCAAGGAGGTCATGAAAATGCTTGAATCATCATGCTCGCCGTCCATTTTCTGCTTGTATCGGCTTTGATTGGAAGCACCATCAAATCCCCACTTCGATATCAGCTTTAACTGCTTATTTTCCACATTATCAGAAAGACTTTGAAGAATCCGCTTCACCGTGATGTCAAGTAAAGCTTGAAGTGTAATTCTAGCTGATGAATCCGTAACTGATACTGATTGATTAGGAGGGTAGCATGCAAGCTTAGTTTGTTGCAGTTTATAGTAGGATGGGTAAATATCCTTAGCACCTTCCCGAATGGCAGTCTCTCGCAACGTAATATATTGCCACTTTGAAAGCTTAAGTGAAAGAAGCAATCCAAGTGCTTTCTCTGGTGTAAATATTACTGTTTTCTTAATGCTTTCCTTGATTTTAACGGCAGCTTCTGGATTTTTGATCATATAATTGATTACAGATGCGATATCTTCATAACCTTCTTTTTTTTTTTTTTTTATTTAGAATAGGTTCGCGTTTGACCACCATCTCACCTGATGGTAAGTGATGATGTGGTCGAAGATGGAGCACGCTTACCTAAAAGTAACCTATTCACTCTTGACTTAAAGACTCCTAGGTTATAGCTATCGGGAAACACAGACTCCGGCAGGGAATTCCACTCCTTAGCCGTACGCACAATGAAGGTATTCCCAAAACGTTTGGTGCGTATGGGTGGGATGTCCACCATGTAACGATGGCGCTTCGCCGTTTGTCTCGTAGTCCGATGATGGAACGGGCTTGTTGGAATTAAATTGTGTAATTCCATCGCACACTCCCCGAAATGTAACCGATAGAAAACCGATAGACTTGCAACTCGTCGTCGATGTTCAAGGCTCTGGAGCTTTGATTCGACCAGTGCATCGTTGCCAATGAGTCTTTTGGCCCGCTTCTCGATAGACTCAAGCGCGTCCAGTTGGTATTTAGCAGATCCATCCCAAAGATGAGAGCAGTACTCCATACACGACCGAACCTGGGCTTGATAGAGATTGAGCAACTGTTTGGGTGTGAAGTACCGTCTCACCTTTGCTAGGATTCCCAACTTTTTTGATGCTAGTTGAGCCTTAGCCTCGATAAACGGGCCAAAATTGAGGGTAGAAGTTAATGTTACCCCCAGAAGCTCGATATGGTCAGTTATCGGCACAGTTACACCTCGGAAAGTAGGAGCCGGTTCAAATTGGCTCCTTTTTGCGGAGAAGAGACACGCCTGGGTCTTAGCTGCATTAAACTTGACCAGGTTGGCATCGCCCTATTCGGAGACAGCCTTCAAGGTCAAGTTCAAGCGCCCGACCATGTCCTCACGGAGAGACCGGATCTGTGACCCACCAGCTCGCGCGCTGGACACATATCTCTCAGAAACTGTGCTGTCGTCTGCATACCCAAAGGTACCGGGCATTAGCAGATCGTTAATGTGCAGCAAGAATAAAGTTGCTGAGAGAACAGACCCCTGAGGGACCCCGGCATTAATTGCCAATTGGCCAGACGAGCAGCCATCAATGACCACTCGAATGGACCGATCCCTCAGGAAGTCTTCAATCCAAACGCAAAGTTGGGTGGGTAACCCGAAAGAAGGAAGCTTAGCAATAAGGCTATCGTGCCAGACCCTGTCAAAAGCCTTGGAGATGTCAAGGGAAACAGCAAGTGCTTCCCCTTGCCCTTCTTCTTTTAAACGTGCTGCAGCTGCATATGCCAATTCACAGGAATCCTCGCCTATGTGCTCACTAGATCTTCTCTTTTTCTGTTTGCTTCCCAGATCTTTGAATGGTTTTCGGGACCTTTTTGTCATTGTTCCAACAGTCGATGATGTCGAAGGTTCTGGAGAGACTGAGCGTGCTCTTGGTATCTCATCAACAGTTGGTTCTTGATTTATTAAAGTTTGCACGCAACTCGGCCAATCAATATTTGCTTGCAACCACTCTCCGTACGTATTTCTAAACTTAAAAAACAAAGAATCGTTTAGATTTCTGCCACCTGTTTAAAGCAGCTCGCGTGAATCTCCGGCAAAATTCTTTGAGAGTTACTTGATCTTCGGCAGAAAGGCAATCGCCTATGCGGGACACAATTGCACTAAACAATACTTCATGATTAAATGAAGGACACTCACTTTTTAGAAGAACAAACAAATCTAAGTTGGTGATTAAACTTTCCATTCTAAGATTTTGTAGTCGCAAAGCAAATAGTTTTAGTGTTAGCAGTTACACGGTTGTGAACAATCTAAATTATGGAACAAAATTATAGCCCTTTTATTGTATAAAGTCAATAATTAGTTAACTACCCTCATTAAAGTTATAAAAGATATGATAATAAAAATTTATAATCGTCAAAAACATTTCGTAGAACTCATAGTAGAACTAATCAACATTAGCAAATCACATTAGCTCACTAATTATAAAAAGGTGAATGCAGTTCTTAGTTGGTATTGTTGCGAGATATTTCAAATCATTTAATCACTTAATAGGCTCATTAGAATCAGAAGACTACAACCATCATTCTAATTACTTAATTACTTGTCATCAGACTCATTAGATGACTACACAATATGTTATTTTGTATTTTGAACGTATGCAAGGTTTTAAAATTCCTCTTGTGTCGATATTATTATGTGTCCGGTTATGTTGTAATCATACTTTTAGGGTATGATCAATTAACAATTTCATTCCCCTATCTTTCTAAAAGAAGCGACAGCATGGGCACTTTGACACTGATATTCAACTATTTGGTATTGTTGGAAATCTTACAAGATCAACAAGATACTACACACCTCTGTCTAGTCCTTCAGGTCTATAGGGGTGATGCTATTTTATGTTAAGAGTTGTTAAAGCTCTGAATTCTTCAACTTAAACACTAAAAGGAACGTTTAATATGTAAAAATAAATAAAAATATTTTGACGATTTAAAAAAAAAAAGGCATCTACAACCATTATGTAACGTATGTCAAAAAATCATAAATAATTAGTACTAAAACCTCCTATAAGGATATTACGGTTATCGCTGCCGTTTCAGAGATATTTCGATTTTTCATACTAGCTCCATACAAAATTTTCGTAAAAAAATTATAATTCCTTCGTTTTTGTGCAGAATCAATTCTGGTGTCATTTTTGTATATTGTTATAACAAATAGAAGTGATATCCGGCACAAAAACTGGCACTTGCAAAATAAAATGCCTAAGTCTATGAAAGCCGTTTTTCAGCCCACCGTGCGCCGTTTGTCTTGTAGTCCCATGTGGAACACACCTTTACAAAGCCTTGGTATTGCGAATAATGCAAAGGAAAAATACTTATACAGCCTTATTATACCGACATTATAAAATTTTACTGCAAACTGAGCCTTAGAACAGTACCTGACTGCAAGCAAATATCGGAAGATTTTTTTTTTTTTGTGTAAAACAAATGAACGTAGCATCGTGCGGAAGGAAGTTTGCGTAACCCACGCACAAAATGTACAAGTATTTTCCATCATCGGTTTTATTAACAAATCTCTTGTTAGACGTAGTAAAAGTCTTCTTACTCTATAAATGAACCACTCAAGCCTAAAATTAAATAAATTTGGTATAAAAACTTCGCTAATTGCTTTGCTCTTTTACTGTTGTCATAGAGCATTTAACATTTTATTATTTAAGGCTTGAAAACGTGTTTAACATAATCTTTTAATGATCTCTCTGTTATTTCAATTAAACTTCGTGTTTACTGGAGTTGCTTGCCGTAGGGTGTCGTAAAACAGTAAGAGGTTTCTACACAAAATTATGGACAGAAGTGTCTTTTGTATTTGCTTATCAGTGCTCATGCAAATATATAATGCATGTTTATGTTTCTTTACAGAAGAACTGATTAACTGAATCAACAAAATTACGTACATATATTATGTACACTAATTGCTCGCGTGTTGTTTTTTATCCCTAAACGTAATTCAGAAAACGGGTTTGTCTTGCCTGCCTTTCTCTTTATCTTGTAAGAAAATGACGCGATTTTTATTATTATTATTATTTCGGATGAGCCTGCCTGATGCCTAGACCTGAATTAGGAAAGAGAGAACCTAAAAGATGCTTGTTCACTCTTACTTTAAAGGTTTACGGGTTATAATTGTAGGGAACACAGTAGCCAGCAGACAGGCTGTGCACACAATAGATTTGGAGGAGAAGCGTTTAGCGTTTACTGACCCTGCAGCATGTCTGGTAGCCCGGTAGTGAAATGAAGACGGAGGGATCAGGTCGTAAGCTACCCCCGCTCGTCGTCCGCAAGACCATGCCTATGGTGGCCGGACATCGCGTCGCAATCTCCAACGTTCGGGGCATCTCTCTCAGCACGATAAAACGTCTATGTCTATCTATATCTCTAACGTCTATCTATCAGCTACAACCTAGGAGTCTTTAAGTCCAGAGTGAACAGGTTATTTTTAGGTAAGCGTGCTCCATCTTCGATCACATCATCACTTACCATCAGGTGAGATAGTGGTCAAACGCGAACCTATTTTCAATAAAAAAAAATGTATGGTTGAAGGAAGGCATGAGATTTAGGACCCACACACACACACACACACACACACACACACACACAGACACACACACACACACACAAACACACACTCGCACTCGTCAAGTTTGCCACATAAATACGCTGACACATTCCACTTGCACGTCCGCTATGTGAATTTTATATTAATGTAACCCTATAGTCGGATACTGCCCCCTAAGATACAGGCTTTGCCTAGTTTAAGGGGCAGGGTTGAAACTAGTGTACATATCTGTAATTAATTTGTTAACATATAAATCTGTGCAATGTACATCAAATTTGTGGTAAATAAACTTATTTATTTATTTTATTATTATTATACTTATGTATCATTAATTTTCTACCAGCATGGAGCGTCTCCCGCAGCACGCTAAATCAACTATTTATTGTTGAAGGAAGGCATAAGATTTAGGATCATACTTATGTATCATTAATTTTCTACCAGCATGGAGCGTCTCCCGCAGCACGCTAAATCACCTATTTATTGTTGAAGGAAGGCATGAGATTTTGGATCATACCTATGTATCTTTAATTTTCTACCAGCATGGAGCGTCTCCCGCAGCACGTTAAATCAACTATTTATTGTTGAAGGAAGGCACGAGATTTTGGATCATACCTATGTATCTTTAATTTTCTACCAGCATGGAGCGTCTCCCACAGCACGTTAAATCAACTATTTATTGTTGAAGGAAGGCATGAGATTTTGGATCATATCTATGTATCTTTAATTTTCTACCAGCATGGAGCGTCTCCCACAGCACGCTAAATCACCTATTTATTGTTGAAGGAAGGCATGAGATTTAGGATCATACCTATGTATCTTTAATTTTCTACCAGCATGGAGCGTCTCCCACAGCACGCTAAATCACCTATTTATTGTTGAAGGAAGGCATGAGATTTAGGATCATACCTATGTATCTTTAATTTTCTACCAGCATGGAGCGTCTCCCACAGCACGCTAAATCACCTATTTATTGTTGAAGGAAGGCATGAGATTTTGGATCAAACTTATGTACCTTTAGGATCAAACTTATGTACATTTATTCTTGTATCAGCATGGGGCGTAGCAGTGGCATGGGTGGCGATCTCTTGCTGCAGCGGGTACGGCGGGCTCGTGAACTCCGCTCTGTCGTACCGAGGCCTGCTGCCACTGAGCCGGCTGACCTACTGCGCCTACCTGGTGCACCCTACCATTATGATGTACACCTCCTTCCTACTGGACGGGCCCTTTCACATGCAGAACTCTACAGTGGTGAGTACAATACTGAGGTAGACTGCTAATTGTACCCGTTCGTTCAGTTTGCTTCTTGCAATTTCGTTGATTTCATTCAAGTCTGTTGCAGTGACTGTTCATGAAATAAAAGAAACATATATCTCACGCTGTAGTTAAGATATTCTGGAAAATACAAGTAGATTAGAACTGCGTGATCATTTCAAAGTATGTAATTATGCATCAATTAATCAAAAATATGGAATAACATGCATTTAATTTTGTTTTTTTGTTAATAAAATATTTATTAGCTCTAGTAAGGGTTTATAAATATTTTGAAATAAAGATATTTAAAAAATCTTCGCTGATGAAGATATCGGCGAAGAATTTATGAAGCTTTATATAGAATTTATAGCAGCTGTTATAGAAAAAAGCGTTGTCGCTAGAGAGACAGATATATTCGATTAAATTCGTAACTGGTTGGTGTTTCTATTAATCGAATCCAATTTCCTTTCTGTAATTATTCTTAATAGTATAAGTTTTACAGAATACTAAAGGCAACCTACTTAATCAAACTGCCTGAAATGTATTTTCTTTTTTGCTTTTGCACCTGCGTTCAACCGTAACTAAATGACACTTTTTAAATATGAATTACTACAAAAAAATATCAACAAAGCAATATAAGATTATATGGCTTTGTTGAAAAAATCTTGCAACAAATTATAAAAATAGTTACCTTAATTAAAATTCGGTTGCTAAATGTAATTTCATATATTATACTCGTATTCCGTACATAACCGACGAATTACGGAATTTTGGAATTGGGGTCTAGCTGTGTGATATACGAATTAAATTAATACTTGATACGTATTAATACGTAAGTAATGGTATTAAGGGGGGAGAAATTTTATTTTCTCAAAGTAAACTTTATAATTTAAAATAAACTATAAGGTAAAATAAATCATCTTTCATAAAATCTTTATTTAGCAAAAATATTAGCCAAGATTCATCACAGTTATTACTATAAGAATGAATGTACCTAACTAATGAGTATGGCCCCTAGAGAGTTAGATATTTTCTTTGTATGAATAGGGTATTCTCTTATCTTAATAAATGTCTTTTCTATTTGGTCCGTCAGTTTGCTTTTATAAAAATAGTGTGTCATATATTATCAATAAAAATGTTCAAGATCAAAACTTTCAATAGAGTGGGGGCTGGTGACGTCACAGGAAATTTCAACTCACTGTGACTTCTTCATTTTGTAACTAATGTTTTGTAAAACATTTGACATGAACACCCACATAACACAAAATATGTTTGTGTCTATGTTCAAAGTTGCACAATATTACATCAATACGGAACAGTTCCTAATGTTCGAACATACTTGCCTCGTACTCGTCTGCACGGAGAGATAAGAACATAAATTCCCCAAATGACTCGTACAAACAGTCTAAATTTAACATCAGGTAGAAACGTAAACGTAAAATTTGATACCTGCCTGGGAATGAAAGCCGGTGACTCATTAGCCACTCCCTGACTTCACCCTTTTCACTAATTATAGGCGTTAATTTACTGCCCAACATAGTCTCATAAATTTCATAGCGGGTACAGTTGCAAGCAGAATATTTCACTTCATTTGAGGAGTGGCTAAATAATAAAAGCCGCAATGGCCGATTTTCAAGATTGAGGAGGACGTTGCGTAGATGGTTGAATATCTATACTAATATTATAAAGCGGAAAAGTTTGTTTGTTTTTTGCTTGAACGCGCTAATCTTTGAAAGTACTGGGTGGATTTAGATGCAATTTGGTATGGAAGTAGCTTGAAGCTTGAGGAAGGTTATAGGCTACTTTTTACGCGACTGCAAAAAAGGAGAGTTATGTTTTTACCGTGATAGAATCCACGGGAGCGAAGCCCCGCGTGAGTACTAGTATAATATAATATCATCATACAATATAATATAATCATACTGAGAATTTCTTTCAGTATTACGATACATATTGCCATTATACATGTCATAAAAGAACTGCATTATTTCAGTCTGCCCAGACGCATACCCTATACGAGGAAATCATTTTTTAATTTATAATATGTCAACATAGTTTTGCTCGAAATTGTACTAGTTGTTCTACTTTATTACAATAGCTTCGATATTTCTATTATGTTGCTGGTAACGTGATGGTAAACGTTAAGTTTAATTAATCAACGTATAGCGTGTAAAAGTAAAAGTAAAGACCTCTCTTTAGTTCGTCTTTATGGTTTTGCCGCCTAGGTTGTTACGAAACCTAAATAACTGAATGCTGTGTAGGGTGATGCTGGGGCTTTTGATCTTCCGTGATACTTTATAAATGTTTGCAAAAGCCCGTAACCTTTCATGTCATCATCAGGAAAAGAGCTAACAATAGTGTTGATGAAATGGATAGTCCATTTGTTGGTCACTGGGCACAATTACATTGGTCAACCCGGTGTTCAATACCTGCAAAATATACAACATAAATTGTACATACTCACATAGTTTTAAGCCTTTATGTACTAAAACTATGGAGTAAATAATTTACGTCTTAAGAACTTTATAGAATGTAAAAGCTACTATTGTATTTATGTACACAATATTGCTAATGTCTTGTCATGTTCTTGCATGCTTTAATACGAAACTATTCTGAAACACGGCGAACTTCCAAACTTGCTTTCATTTATTTAATGTCCTCAACTGGAGCCGACGGGTTAGATAAACACAGGGCTCCACAAAGGAATTCGGGACACTGAGATTAAACTGCAACCGTATCTTATTGCCAACATAAATCTCTCATTTGGGAGACAATAGTAGCACTAAAACATACACGAAAAGTATCAGTAAATGAGAGATAAATATTTCATTAGTGTCGCCATTTCACGTGAATCGTGTCGTGAAGAATGGTCTGAAAGCAATACACTTGTATAGCTGGGTGCTTGAGAGGCACAGATTTATGCCAAGCTCTCGACATCCATTCAAACGCTGGCACATAAAAGGCGGCCCTTGAATTGTGTGAAAAACTTGTAATTCATCGTACAGTACAACATTTTTCCACGACACAGGACTGGCAGGCGGTCACTGGTCTTTCTTTTGTGAGTATTTTTGCCGAGTAACTGTACGCGTTTCATATGTCAGGACTCATTAGTCGATGTCAATGTAACTGAGGCCCTTACTTATTTGATCACTAGTTACTGGTCACCAGACATTTCTAATGACACTCGCGTCTGATTGTATTATATTTTGGAAACGAGATAAAGCTTTCAGGTTAATTAAATAACGTACTATTCGTCGTGTATGTTAAATGTCATAAGAAGCTACATCACGCAAAATAAAGCACAAAAATAAAGTCAACGTAAGGAAATTATGCTTAGAGTTACTGTCATGAAATGATGCTTTATAACAAAGTACGCGTTTGAACCTTCTTAATATTTAATGGTTTCATATATAAAACTCTTTATGGGTTATGTTCTAACAGATTTGATTGGTACAAAGTGCCCAGAACTGTTGTTTAACGGGGCAAACATTAGTTACACAGTTATAAAAAAGCTCTGCTTCCTGAACTAGGTAGTTAGCCTGTATCTCAGAAGATACTCCCTAACCACCTAAAATATAAGCTTATTTTATGTAAATCCCTAAAGTATCCAAATATAATAAACCTTTTTATTAATAACAATTTAAAACATGAAGCCAAATTCACACATAATCAATCACACAACATAAAAATTTGCAAAGTTCTCTCTTTTATTTCTTCGCGTCCTTCGTAAGCCTTTCAGCATTATTAACCGACATATAAAAGCAATAACGAAGTATCATTTCATTTAAAATGATATGCAGGAAACTCATCTCATATCCCTGTTTTATCGCCGCAAAAATACGTATAAACAGTTACTTTAGGGTGACGAGGCTTTACGATTATAGTTATGATAATTTTGATAAAAGTTTTCTTTAAATCATGATCATAATAAGTTCTAGAACTAAATATTTTATAAAGCTTTCTACACTATTTCGCCATCTCAGGTAAATAAAACCATTAGTACGAATGAAACCTTGAATCTTGAAGTTTGATAGTAATGCACTGCGAAGTACAGCTGTGCCTGAACACAAAACTTAAGAACACGTTACATAGTGCACAGTAATGGTTTCTGAGTAAGTTTGTAGCAGTGAAAGTAATAGCATAGTAAGTTCCCCTGAAATCTAAAATGGTCTCAATATCTACGCAAAACACGACATAATTATGATATCGTTAATGGATGTCTCGCTCATAAATATGTGCCTACCTAAATAGTCACGCTTAGAATGAAAGTGAGCTCACTGAAAAAAAGCTATTTTTGGGGTTGTTTTATGAACATATCTCTCACGCGATCAATGACCCTTAATTACTTATAATTTGAACCACGGATATTTAAGGTAATTTATATGAAATCAGAAGTATAGGTAATTTAGAGTTGCGTCAATTTCATTCTATGAGAACATACCACAAAATATTTTTAGCTGGCACCGTTAATCAGCGCAGTGTGAAATGTCGTCTAATTAAGTCAAAACCAGAATTCGAGGTGATAAGTTATCCCGTCAACTTTACCCCTCGCTTCCCCCGACAACGACAGTTTGCGGCCAAAAGATTTATATCTCGTCGTCACTTCAGCGAAGAGTTACTTGTTACAGTTACACTTTACTGTATTAGTTTTTTAGGGTTCCGTAGCCGAATGGCAAAAAACAGAACCCTTATAGATTCGTCATATGTGTCTGTCCGTCCGTATGTCACAGCCATTTTATTCCGAAATTATAGGACTACCCATGTGAAACTTAGTAGGTAGATATATTCTATTTATTTATTTATTTATGTACACACATGACACTTATAAAGGAAAAAAAAAAAATACAGACAAAAGAGCACAAAGGTGCTGCTTATTTCCTAAGAAATTTCTTCCAGCAGACCTGCGACAGGAGAGTTGAAGAGGAGATGATAGACACAGTGTGTATAAATACTAATTACGATATAAAACATACTTAGCTATAAAATTAAACTAAAATGATATATTTAATAAATATATACATACATAGAATTAAAATACATGCTATAAAAATATATACCTATAATAAATATATAAAATTACGGGATGTTAGATAGGTAATGATCTTTGACCTGCTTTTTGAAAATAGTAATGGATTTAGCTTCACGGATTTTAGTGGGAAGTGAGTTCCACAGTCGTACTGCATGAAAGGAGAAGGAGTGGGAATAGAAACAGGTTTTTTGGGATGGGAAATTGAGATGGAGTTTAAGGTGGGATCTACAAATGGCATCAGTAGGACGAGTGAATGAAAAACGATCGCGCAGGTAGCTAGGATATGCAGGATTGAATAGGATGTTGTACAGAAGGAATAATATTCGAGTGTTCCTGCGAAGACGGATAGGGAGCCACTTGAGATCCTTGCGAAACTGAGAGACATGATCGTATTTCCTCAGACCAAAAACAAAGCGAATACACAAGTTTTGCAAGCGCTCAAGCTTACATAAGAGCTCCTCAGTGGCATCCAAATAGCAGGCATCAGCATAATCAATAATCGGCTGAATTAAAGTTTGAGCTAAAGAGATTTTAGTTTTGAAAGGCAAGAAGCTTTGTAGGGATTTTAAAGAGTGGAATCTAAGTGGAGAATCCCAAATTAAGGGGGGTTCCCCATACATGGAATTGAAGCTAAAAATATTTTGTTTTGCTAGTAATGTGAATTCTACCCGCATTACTAGTTATCTTTTAAAAATGGAAAAAATGAAGCAAGGCTTAAGGATGTAATCTCTGGATCTGCTAAACCAACTTTAAAAAAATCCCTTTCATCATTAGCAAAGCGTGAAAGAGAAGCTGAAGCTAGTAATAATAGAAAATACGAAACTCATATAAATGTTGAGTTATGAAAGTGCACTCAAACCATAACCCGAACTTAACTTTCACGTTCCGACATACAATCAGCTGAAATGTTTTCATCAAACAGCATTCGGTGAATGAAGTTGAGAAGTATTAAAATTTTTCTAGTAAATACGACCACCGGTATACTGTGCAATGTGCAGGTACACACATGTAAATACAAATATTACTCAGGCCATATAATAATTCCAAACGCAAGGATGGAAAACTACAAAGCAGATAAGAAATAAACTGTAATAATGTAATTTGCTGTTATTTAAAACATCGGAAATTATTATTCTTTTTTTGAATCCTTATTTTATGACGACTAAAGTAAACAAAATTAAACATAACATCTATACTAATAATATAAAGCCGAAAAGTTTTTATGTTTAAAAGCGCTAATGTTCGAAATAACTGGGTGGATTTGGATGAAATTTGGTATGAAAGTAGCTTCAGCTACAAGCTACAAGCTAAAAGCAGGTATCCTATAGGATACGCCACTGCAAAAGAAGAAGATCATGTTTTTATCGTAATAACGACAGCTATTGACAAAATAACAGAATTAATTCGCATCTGTTTTATGGCATGCTCCACTTTTGGTATCAACTCTGGTTTTCATTTTAATCATGACAACTTGAAGATTATATAAACCAAATAAGACACCGCATTCGTTAAGGTACTCCTTACCTACTCAATTTTATTTTTCTGTTTTACAGCTCGCGATCTACGCTGGTTACGCAGTAATGGCTTTCCTGGCTTCGTTCGCCATTTCGCTGGCGTTCGAGGCTCCCGCAGTCCGACTCCTCAAGATCATCAGCGGCGATCCTCGAAGCAAGAAGAGGTCCTGAACTACACGAAATACAGAAGAAGTCAGTCGTAGCATTAACACGTAAAACAAACGTGTTGATCACATGCGGTATTTGTTTAACGCGCACTCATTGATTTACAACAATTGTAAATAAAAATATAGGTACTCCTATTCCTCTTACACAAATGTTACTTCTGAAATCCAAATCCTGTGTATTTGGATATTTAATTTCCTGTTTCACTCTCCTCTGACATCGAACCGTCCCCAGTGAAGTGCGCTCGATCGAAGCTTTATTTAGGTTATTTTTAAACCCAAAAGGTTAAGGACTAGATAGTTACCAATAAAGACTTTATACATGTTACCAATGTGAGTCCATATCTTTTTATATATCAGTTTCAAACATGAAGTTGGCCGAATGGTTGGGTCGATGGTCGTATCCGAACCATTTGATGTAACGTCGAAAGGGGTAATGTTTTATAGCTTTTTCTATAGATGGCACATTGTCACAAGCGCCAGTCATCACGAGCTTACTGACCTAGTTGAGAAGTTAAACACATGCTTGTTAAAGTACTTAGATTTAGGCAACTGATTAAATCCAGTGTACGATGCGTCTACCTACAGTCTAGTTTCACAACGCGGTGAAATGAGCGTGGCATTCTGGGTAATGTGTTCCTGGATTAGATTAAATCTCACTGCTGCTCGATGTGTTTGATTAACTATTGATAAACAAACATTGAATTTAGTGACTGGATACGGATTATCTCTCTAAAAATAAGATGCTGTTAGTGATTTATTTTACAAAGTATCCACGTACTCCATTCGAAGTAAATCGATAAAATAATTTCTCCAATTGTCGAATTTGGCATGTCGCTCCAGTATATGATAATTTATTATTATTACACTCCATGAATGAATCAATCATGTCAACTCACCGCGCGTTATCTCGCCGCCACACTCATAAATCCTCTGTGTATGTAGGTATAATAACTAGGTTCTTGTTAGGAACCCAAAACCGTACGTTACTCGTCTCCAGCGAAAATGTTT
This sequence comes from Tholera decimalis, assembly GCA_943138885.2. Lineage (NCBI taxonomy): Eukaryota > Metazoa > Arthropoda > Insecta > Lepidoptera > Noctuidae > Tholera > Tholera decimalis. Next base: position 35,466,513 of record OW964549.2, on the reverse strand, counting down.
TTGTTGCTGAAAATAGATTACTTACAACATATAACTTTCTTTGGTAGGCACTTAAACCAGCTTCGACATTTAGGAATGTCTATCTTACTGAATCTGTATGTGTGTTCTATGTATGTGTAAGGAGCGTCAAATGATACACGGAACGACGTTACTAGTATAATGCTTTAATGCGACTAAAAACATATATCATAAGATCCAGGGCGCAGCCGCGCGTAGGCATACACACACGTATACATAATGCACTGTGACTATATCAAAATGCTTAGTCATTAATACCACACATGTGTCCCTACAGTAGCCCCCCTCTTAAGGAGAATGAGCCACTTTACAAAATTCCAGAAGAGGAGAAAAAAAATTACACATATTTATTTTTACCAACCCATATTTCTGGTTACCATACATTGATTACATTACATTGCAAAACATTACAAAACATTACATTACATTATTATAACAAAAAAAAATTAAAACAGCACAAAAATACAAACACAAAAAAAAACAACAACTATAGGCTCGAAATCTAAACGCTCGCACCTACTTAATATCGTTCAGCATTGTGCTCTGTTGACGGAGGTTGCACAGTATGTACTTTGACCACCGGAGGTGACCACCCAGCCACCGTAGCCTCCTTGCGAAACCAATCTCGCACCCGTTTCCTGCATTGGTTTCTTAGCCACCATAGGCACATCAGCCCAAATAATATAACAACTACCATAACCACAATTTCCAACCAATTTAATCTTTGTCCTATCACTTCATTGGACACACTTTGAGAAATCGCCACATTATTTTGAGAGGGTTTACTTTGATTATAACCCATCACTATATTTCCGATACCTTGACGATGAGCACAGTTTAAAGACAGAATGAATAATAATTAATCTAAGTACAATAGTAATAAGGTCACACACAAATTTTCTTATCGACGTTAAAACAACTGACTTAACATTTTATACCTACTCACATTTCCATTTACGCAATTATAATAATTAAAATAACACAATTATAATAAATATTGTAACCTTACTCTACACATTGTTCATTTAGATTGCGACATAACATTTCTGCTTACATACTACAAAACAATCGCCTACTCATGCCTGAGTAGCTCATTGGTTAAAGTTACAACCTAAAGTTCCCTGGTTCAATATTTTAGCACTATCCTTTCAACAAAAAAAAATGTGTACAATGCTACAAATAAGGTTTACTCCCCAGTACTTTACCTATGTGTGTATGTATGTAATACCCATAATTATTAAGACATGAAATATGCAATATAAACACCATTAACATATAACATAACGTCTCATATCCTAAATCTTACCGGGCGTTTGATCGCCCTGCCACTACGTGTAGTATAGGTGGTGAGCTTATCGCCCGCTGCACCATCGTTTATCTTACTGCCTAAGTTATTACTACTCTTACAACTATCCTGTAAAAAACTATAATTCTCTTGTTGAGTGGTAGGGCCCTCGTTCAACATATAAGCCGGTTTAAGTCTGTCTATACTAACCTTTACCTGTCTGTCTGCCATTTGTATACGAAAGTATTTTTCACACCTGTCTATGACCTTATAAGGTCCATCATATGGTGGTTGTAAAGATTTTTTTATTAAATCTACTCGTACAAAAACATGTGAACAGGATTGCAAATACGTATGAACAAAAATAGTACGAGAATCTCTTTGACTAGTGGGTTTCGGTCTGAGATTACTTATAGCTTCCCTGATTTTATTAACATACTCATTACTATCGCTAATAGTTATACTTGTGCCATCGTAAAAATCGCCGGGCAACCTCAGCGTTTTGCCGAACGCTAACTCGGCCGCGCTAACACCCGTATCGCTCCGTGGTGTTGCTCGCAATCCAAACAAAACCGTATTTAATTGTTCGATCCACGTACCGCTATCCCTTTTGGCCATAAGCGCTGCCTTCAGTACGCGATGAAATCGTTCCACGGTTCCATTCGCCTGTGGATGATACGGCGTAGTTCTCAATCTATAAATTCCTAGATATTTAGTGAGCTCCCCAAACAAGCTACTTTCGAACTGCCTACCCTGGTCTGTCGTGATTCTCACAGGACAGCCATAACGTGTAACCCAGCCCTCGTAGAGTACCTTGGCTACCGAACTGGCGTACATATCTTTCAGAGCAAACGCTTCCGGCCAACCCGTTGCCCTATCTACCACTGTAAGGCAGTATCTGTATCCATCAGGCGATGTAGGTAAAGGTCCCACTAAATCTACATGGATATGTTCAAACCGACCGCTAGCTTCGAATTGACCTAATCCCGAAACCGTGTGCCGAATTACTTTAGATCTTTGGCATTGTATGCAGGTTTTAGCCCACGTTCTTATATCTGCATTCATGCCTGGCCAAAAATACTTAGTTGCTACTAATTTCCTAGTGGTTCGATTCCCCGGATGCGATATATCATGAACTACATGGAATGCCTTTTTTCTAAAGCTCACAGGTAGGTACGGCCTGGCAACGCTAGTTGATACCTCGCATATAATTTCATTCTGCTCGTCGGGCAAAACAATTCCCTTGAATTGCAATCGTCCGGTGGGTTCCGATAACAACTTAGACAGCTCCCCGTCCGTCCGTTGCTCTATCGCTAATTCCGCGAAGTCGAGGGCATTCGGACAAGCAATCATAGAGATTCGAGATAATGCATCTGCTACAATATTATCGGGCCCGCTAATGTGTCGAATATCCGTCGTAAACTCACTAATGAATAGAAGTTGCCTAATCCGTCTAGGCGTCTCTTTATCGCTGGGTTTTTTTGAAAATGCGTATACCAAAGGCTTATGGTCAGTGTAAATTACGAAAGATCTACCTTCTATCAAATACCTAAAATGCTGTACCGATAAATATATTCCTAATAATTCCCTATCGTATGTACTATACTTTAATTGCGCATCACTGAGTTTCTTAGAGAAGTATCCTAAAGGTTTCCAGTGTGTGCCGACCTTTATTTGTAATACGCCACCTACGCAGTCATTCGATGCATCCGTCATAATTGCAAGCTCTGCACTTGTTGTTGGGTAACTCAGAACGGTTGCGTTCTGTAAGTTACTTTTACATTTTGCAAACGCGGCATCCGCTTGGTCTGTCCACACAATGAGCGATTTATCTTTCTTTTTAGCGTTTTGTAAATATTTATTTAAAATCGCCTGGTATTCTGCGGCCCTAGGTAAACTAGACCTATAAAAATTTACCATTCCCAAGAAGCGCCTTAACTGATCTACAGTTTTTGGCTTCGGGAAATCAATTATCGCCTGTACCTTGTCGGCTAATGGGCTAATCCCCTCAGACGTAACTTCATAACCTAGAAACTCTAATTTCTCTTTCCCAAAGCAACACTTCGATAAGTTGATAGTGATTCCAAACTTATCCAACCGCTCGAAAATCGCTTTTAGGTGACGCTCATGAATATCCGCTGTTTCACTGGCCACAATAATATCATCGATGTAGCAAAAATAAAAATTTGAATTGAGGTCCTTTCCTTCTGCGCTAAATTGCGTTTCTAGACCCTGTAAAACAGTGTTATTCATGTACCTCTGAAAAGTTTGCGCCGCATTTCGCAATCCGAAAGTCATACGCGTGAACTCATATAAGCCAAATGGTGTTATTATCGCCGTTTTTTCTATGTCTTCCGGTGCGATTAAAATATTATGAAATGCTCTATTTATGTCTAAACGCGAAAAAATCCTTTTATTCCCTAATATATAAGTAAAATCAATAATACGCGGAATGGGGTACCTATCCGGCCTCGTTATGGCATTAAGTGCCCTGTAATCGCCACAAGGACGTATTTGCCCATCCTTTTTAGGTACCACGTGCAAAGGGCTCGCCCATGGACTCTTTGACGGCCTGCAAATTCCTAATTCCTGCATTCGTTGGAACTCTTCTTTAACCCTGGCATATCTCTCCGGAGCAAGTGGTCTAGCCCGCGCAAATACCGGGGGCCCAGTCGTCTCGATATAATGAAATACCGAGTATGGAGGGTCCTCCTTAAAGGAAACTGGTTTAGTTATCTCCGGGTATTGTAACAGCAAATCCGAGTATGCACAAGTATTATCCACTGTAGTTAACGAGGCTCCCTTCCACTCTACAATTGATCCTATAATACTTAGACTAGTTACTTGGTCTAAGAGACGTCGTCCGCTAATGTCTACTAATAACTTATTCTGCAGTAAAAAATCTGCGCCTAGTATAGGCTGTTTGACTTCTGCAATAATAAAATCCCACGTATACGAACGTCTCAAACCCAAATCTAATGCTAAGGTTTTTACACCATAAGTTCTAATTAACGTCCCATTTGCTGCGTATAAATTATAATTACACTTATCACTTTTATATTTATGTACACAATTCTTATCTACAGGTATAACAGACACATTAGCCCCGGTATCGATTAAAAATCTCATACCTGATATCCTATCACACACTATGAGGCGGTTGTGCGTTGTGCAGCGTCCCGCCATATGCTGCACCTGGTCTAGTTTTCCGCTGCTTTCGGCTGGGCTCCCTTCCAATTACAGGGCTTGATACACTTTGTTGCATTCTCTCTGAAACGGAAATGGTAATAACACAGCCAATTAGCGTTTCTCCTTCTAGGTGATGAATTGCCACTCCTCGATGCCGATCCGGATCTCTGTTCTTGTCCATAGCGTTTTTCAGGTCTGCTACGTTCCAAATCTTTGAGCCGCAGGTTGATTTTCGCCAGCTCTCCCATGATCAGGTTTGTATCCGACGTCCCAGCAAGTGTCTGCTGACTTGACGATGGCGCTTCCGATGCTTTGACCACGGAGACTTGTGCTGTACTGCCTGCTGTGCTCTCCAGCACCTTGTCTGCTACCGCTGCGAGTACGTCGAGGTTCTTCGAATCCGTAACCGTAAGCATGGCTCGAACTGCTGTCGGCAAGTGCGACTGCCACATCAGCCGCAGGGTCTCATCCGACACTTTTTCTCTGGCCAGGTCCCGCATTCTTCGTAGTAGCTGCGATGGCCGTTGGTCGCCAAGCTCCATTTCTCCAATCAATTTTTGAAGTTTTCTGGTCTCTGTCTCCTCGAAGACTTCCAATAATCTGTCCTTCAACGCTTGGTATTTTCGTGTTTCCGGCGGCGCGAACAGCAGATCGCTTACTTGTTGTATAGCATTTTTCCCTAGCTTCGTCACCACAAGGTTCAGTTTCGCTGCATCGCTTAGCTTCTGGCTTTCCACAACGGCCTCGAACTGAACGAACCAGAGTCGCGTTTGATCCGCCCAAAATTCGGGTATTCGTGATGCCACTGTTATGCTAGCTAGCGCACTTGTTTCGTCAGTACTATCCCGGGACTCTGTTGCACGCGGGTTCATTGTAACGCGATATCACTTAACCTCCACACACAAAAAGAAACGTTCGGGGTCACCACTTTAGGAATGTCTATCTTACTGAATCTGTATGTGTGTTCTATGTATGTGTAAGGAGCGTCAAATGATACACGGAACGACGTTACTAGTATAATGCTTTAATGCGACTAAAAACATATATCATAAGATCCAGGGCGCAGCCGCGCGTAGGCATACACACACGTATACATAATGCACTGTGACTATATCAAAATGCTTAGTCATTAATACCACACATGTGTCCCTACAGACATATATGAATGCAGCAGCGCTAAATCATTAATGGTTCATGTAATTGAAAAGCATTACCCCGTAAATAATAATGAATTATATCAAGGTCAGAGATTATAAACATGTGTTTCTATAATATCGTGTTTATTATAATTTCGAGGACCTATTAAATATTTTCTACCTCTAATAAGTACCTAGTGATGTATGCTCAATTAGTCCTTATTTGACGGTAGTGTAGACATAGGTCCAACAGAAACTTTGCTTTCATTGTTAAGGTAGTACAATGATTTAATTTTATGTATTTCTTATCAATAGTTAGCAAGGAGATAGCCTTTAGATTATTTTTATGATAAAATATTTTTAACATGTGATATTTCATTGAATATTTAGAGGTCCTTGATAACTTCTTCATAGAATTCGTCAGATCTTATAGGTTTTACTATTCGGGAATCATTCGATATAGTAATTATATTAGTTTAGCTCTGTATCAAAACAATCATTCATGATATGATGTAATGTCTCAATCACCGACCTCAAATGAAAAAATATTTGACTAAAATACTCTGAAACCAAGTTACATAATATTGTAAATAGAACATTTTGTAATAAAGCATTATTTAATGACTCTCATGTGTGTTATTTATTTATTCCTGTTGGAGTATGCCGCAGATTTGCCTACGTGATAAATTACCTAACGATTGGTAATTAACTTTTGCGGACGTGTTCCAAATTCCTAATGAAAAATTCTATCATGCCTCCCCAACAGAAAGGAAAGATAAAAAAGTCTGTGTTATATTCTGTAGAGTTAGCTACCGTGTCGGACAATATTGACTCGTATGCAGTTGTAAGTAGATACATATTCGAGTATCTTCATAAACGAAATAAAAGTTACCAGATTAGCGGAACCTAAATTAAATTTTTCCATAGGAAATTGTCAATAAAAAGTGGTTTTTTTTTAAGGTCAGTCTTGTGCGCGGCACCACTGGATGCGGCTGCGTAAATATCGGTACTCGGTGACTCATGTGCGAAAGCAAAAGAAAAAAAAAATGTCTTCAAATATTGTAAAGTGTGTGAACTGTAATATCGTGATTAACGAACTTTTGGCTTTCCTAAGATATTTTATGGACTTTATGGATGAGGAAAGTATACATCAGTTGTGTACCACCTCTTTCTCTGATGAAGAAATTGGGAAAGCAAAGAAGTTATTGGTAGATTCGATGCCTAATGCAAAAAAGTTGCCCACTCGTCGAAAGCAGGGAAAGAAGAAAATGTCAAGAGATCTTGATGACATTATTTCGGTGTTAAAAAGTGCTGATCCAGAAATTTTCCTAGTGTTCGTAGCAAAGGAATTACACAAACTCCCGCCGGTCACTTTTGACCATGTTGACGTGACCCTGCTTCTGAGAGATATCCTGTGCCTTAAAAATCAACTGTGTGCTTTGGAAGAGAGATCAGTGTCGGCAGATGAGTTTAATAAACTTAAATTGGAGCTTGAACATATGAAACACGCATCGCTCATAGATGATTTTGCGTCAAATGGAAATATAAATAAAAAGCGTGGTATTCGCCTGTGAAACAGTTTTGAGTTTGATAGTGGACCCATAGGACTAGTTATGTACCACAGTATGTACCTATACAATCAGCTGTTAAACATTCGTCACCAAAAGCGCAGCAGAACATAAGCAACGAATCCTCAATCTCGTTCACCCGCATGCAAAACAAAATCACGAACGCGATCGGGTGTGTGGATGCGCCTACGAGCAACTTGGATTCGCAGGGTGTGAAAGAGATCGACTGCCAGGCGAGCATTAGATGCAGCAACGATGCGAGAGTAAGCGGGACAGAGCAGCGGAGGGAACGCGCCGAAGCCCCTGCTAGCGCCGCGGTTTCGCCGTCATGCGAGGTATTGAGGCAGCCTACCTGCGCTAACGCATCGACCAAGCCTGCAACAGGTGGTTCTCAGTCGTCGCCGTCGTCGTGCCAAATAGAAACAATGAAGGTAAATACGTCGGCTAATCTACTTAACGCTCGAGATGATTATGTAATGTCACCGCGTAGGAGTGAGATGTGTAAACAAGTGGTAAGGGATAATAAAGACTCGGAATGGCAAGTAGTGAGGAAAAAAACATCAAAGCGTTATTATAAGTTTATTGGGCAGAGAGGCTGCGCTTCTACTGCGCCCGACGGTAAATTTAGAGCGGCCGATGTAAAAGTTCCGCTATTCATTTCTAACGTTAACAAAGAAACGAGTAAAAATGATATTATTAGTTATATTAAAAGTAAAATAAATGATACTGTAACTTTAAAAAAGATAAATATGAAGCAGGCAAAAAAGTACAACGCTTATAAAGTGTTTGTTTCTAAATGTAATTTAGAGTTAATTTTAAATGATAATTTTTGGCCTAACGGAATAACGTTTAGGCGTTTTGTGCATTTTATGTACAAAACGGAATCGAATCATGACGCAAGTTAATATACTATGCAATGGATGGAAGCTGTCAACAATATTTTAATTTAATTAGTTTTAATTGTAAGTCGGTCAAGCGGTCTATTTACTGTATTCGTAAAATCTGTGAAATGTCTGATTTAGTAGCACTTCAGGTAAGGTGGTTGCTCCCCCATGAAATACCTTTATTGGGAACTATTTCTAACAACTTTGAATACACAGGTAAGTCCGCGGTAGACACATCTGTGGGCTTGCTGAAGGGAAGACCTTATGGGGGGGTAGCCATACTCTGGAGAAAGGGTCTGTTTGAGAATGTTACTGTGCTGCACTGTACTAGCAGCCGGCTGACAGGTATTCGATCTGTGGTTGATAATCGCTCAATTATTTTATTTTCTGTATACATGCCGACTGACTCATCGGACAACTTACCAATTGTGACAGAGGTTCTTGGTGAAATTAGTGCAATTAGTGCTAGCGAGGATGTGGAGAATTTATTTATATTGGGCGATTTTAATGCACACCCTAGGGAGCTATTTTATAATGAGCTGCTTAATTTTTGCTCGGATCAGTCTTAGATTTGTGCTGACTTAGAAAAATTAGGCTCACAGACTAGCACGTACACCTTTATTAGCGAAGCTCATGGGTGCAGACGATGGCTGGACCATTGTGTAGTGTCATTGTCAGCCTGGCAAACCGTTGTTGACGTGCGAGTTGTAGAGGACGTTTTTATGTCTGATCACTTACCTTTACTTGTTAAATGTGATATCAGTGTTTTGAGGCCTAAGTTGGTGACTAGTGACTGGCATCGTAGTTTGGTTATTTGGGGTGAGAGAGATAAGACTCAAATAAACAACTACTATAAATTATGTGATAACCGATTGCGTGACATAGATTTTCCATCTGAGTTCTCGGAATGTAGTCGCGGGTCATGCAGTTTAGAGGGTCACAAAAGTGTGTTAAATAAATTGTATGAGATCATTGTGCAAATACTGAGTGATGCGGCTGTTGGGTCTAGTGGGAAGCGCCAAAATAGACAGAAAAATAGCAGGCACTTGTGTGGCTGGAATAAACATGTTTGTGAAGCTCATCGTGTGGCCAGGCTTAAGTTCAAATTGTGGGTATCATGCAAACGTCCTTCGGCTGGCATCATCTATGATGAAATGATTGAGTCTCGTAGAATTTTCAAAAGTCGTTTGAAGTGGTGCCAGAAAAACCAGGACCAACTTAGGATGGACACACTGGCTAAACACAGATCAGCAAATGATTTCAGTAAATTTTGGAAGGCTACTGGTAAGCATGATATTAAGCCTGGTCTCCCTGTGAGTGTAGGTGGGAATAGCAAACCGGTGCATATTGCTAATTTATTCAAGGAGCGTTTTAAGGTCCACTCCCCACTGGGCCAGTCAGCGTCGTCTATTAGTCCTGAGGCTGGATGTGTCGGAGGTGAGTCGTTTGTAAATTTCACCGCTACTCAAGTAAGATACGTGTTAAAGAAAGTTTCGGGTGGAAAGTCTCCTGGTCATGATGGGCTTAGTGTTGAGCACTTGCGTCACGCTGGGTTTCACCTGCCGAGGGTCTTGGCCATGTTTTTCACGATGTGCATGAGTCACTCGTATTTACCTCACGATTTAATGAAAACCATTGTAGTGCCTATCGTGAAGAACAGGACTGGGGATATCTCGGATTTGGGGAACTACCGCCCCATATCTCTAGCTACTGTGATTGCTAAGGTGCTGGACGGTGTGATTGATTCTTGCTTGGATAAATAGGTATATAAATTTACATGACGCACAGTTCGGGTTTCGGGCCGGGCTATCCACGGAAAGCGCAATAGTGAGTCTCAAGCATACCGTCCAATACTATACGAATCGTAGGACGCCGGTATATGCCTGTTTCCTTGACCTCTCCAAAGCTTTTGACCTCGTGTCTTATGATGTGCTCTGGAGAAAGTTGAGGAACAGGGGTGTACCTGTGACCATACTCAATATATTAAAATATTGGTATGGACACCAAACGAATTTTGTGAGGTGGGCCAATACACTCTCTGAGGCGTATAGGTTGGAGAGCGGGGTGAGACAGGGGGGACTGACATCTCCCAAGCTCTTCACCTATATGTAAATGACCTCATCGTTGAGCTCAGCAGCAGGCGTGTCGGGTGCTCAATAGACGGCGTCAGTATCAATAACATCAGCTACGCGGATGATATGGTGCTGCTGAGCCCGACGGCGAAGGGTGTCGGGGAGTTGTTAAAAGTGTGCGAGGTCTATGCCAATGTCCATGGCCTATTGTATAATGTTAAGAAGAGTGAGTACATGGTCTTCAAGGCCAACGGTAAGTGTCCCGATCTTCTTCAAAATATTACCCTAAATGGCTTGTGCATAAATCGTGTTGTAAAATTTAAATACCTAGGACATTTCCTTACCGACGGCCTTGAAGACGATGTAGACATTGAAAGGGAACGCAGGGCTCTAGCGGTCAGAGGTAACATGCTGGCCCGCAGATTCTACCGATGCTCTGATGATGTTAAGGTCACCCTTTTCAAAGCTTATTGCCAGAGCTTTTACACGGGGAATCTGTGGGTTAGTCACACCAAAAGGTCGCTGGATTCCCTGCGTATCCAACATAATAATATTTTTAGGATGGTGTGGGCTGCCGCGTTTCTGTAGTGCATCAGGGATATTCGCACTATTTCACACTGATGGTTTTCATGCCATTATTCGCAAGAAAACGTCATCCCTGATATGCAGATTGCGTGGCAGCCTCAACATGATCCTGAATACCGTAGCTGATAGATCATCCCCATTATGGTTATCCCTTATTATGAGGGATATATAATAATTTGTAATAATTAATAATTGTAATAATGTGTGTGTACCTGTAATTTGTGTTGTAATCTTTGTGTATTATGATAATTTAATTTAATTTTAATAACGATTATGACATGATAACTTTGACATTTTTCTAATTTGTAATTTTAAACAATGTATATGGATCTTTGGACATCTGAATTAAATGATTTTTATTTAAGGAATAAAATCAATTCAAAATTATTTTATTTCTCATAGGCCTACATGGGCACTCATAAAACGTCAGAAGTTAGTGCCTTGTCAGTGTTGGTATGTATTCTTTAGTTCAGACGATGAAGGTAAGTCTTTAAGTGTGTCAAAGCACTTAGGTTCATTAACTGCCTGACTCTGTTCACTTCAACAAACGTTACAACCATAGCCCAGTCAAATGTCTACATATTATACAAGTTTATAATAGTTGGGCTGGGACGCTGTCTGCTTAAAATACTTGAGGAAAGTTTTACAATTTTTTTTGTGTGTGGCATCTAGCAGGTCAACTTCTGAGGTTGTCGGCTGCTTAATTGGGCTTACCTGTGGTTGCCTTAATTAATAAATTGATTAAAGTCTCCAGCCAGGGTTTATTACAAAACTTACAAACTAGGCGACTACACGCTAAGGGCCTGTCGTGTACGGACTTCGGCTTAGGGGGTCGTAGGGGGAGGACAGCTATGGACAGGCTGGATCAGATCATTATTATTATTCCTCCTCCTTGCTTCGCCGCAGTCGGGTACATAGTGTATGTAGCAAATTAAATCAATTCTTCTATGCCCTCTACATGCTCAAAAAAGTATCTAACCAAATTATACTACTTAATGCTTATCATGCCTACGTGGGAACCACTCTATCGTATGGGATTTTATACTGAGGATATTCAACTAATAAGGAATTTGCGTTTAAAGCTCAAAAAAGGTGTATAAGATATATATTGTGGGATACACCTAACAGATTCATGTAAGCCCTATTTCATAACCCTCAAGATATTAACCCTTCCTTGTCTTTATACGTATGCGGCTTCAATTTTAATTAAATCGGATATCAGTAGCTATGACACATTCACGAGCAGTATACTTAAGAATATACATATTACGCAATAAATCATCCCATACTAAAGTGTATAGCAACAGTATATTTTGTATCGTCGTAAAGATATATAATTAGTTCCACCCATAGAAATTAAGTCAAACTCAATTAGTACTTTTAAAAGGAAGCTTCATAATTAAAAGAGCATATTATTCAATAAAATAATTCTTTGAAGAAAAATAAAAATATTAAAACAATTGTGATAGGTACTAAATATTAAGTGATTACTGTTATATAATTAAAAAATAATGATAATCAGTAATTAATATAATGTAACCTGTTCTATAAGATAAACATAAATTGCAACGCCTTAAAAGGCAACTAAGTACTAAGAACCTTCCTATTTTTTTTTAATGAAAATAGGCTCGCGTGACCACCATCTCACCTGATGTTAAGTGAAGATGTGGTCGAAGATGGAGCACGCTTGCCTAGAAATATCCTATTCACTCTTGACTTAAAGACTCCCAGGTTATAGCGATCAGGATACACAGACTCCGGCAGGGAATTCCACTCCTTAGCCGTACGCACAATGAAATTATTCCCAAAATATTTTGTGCGTATGGGTGGGATAGCCACCATGTAACGATGGCGCATCGCCGTTTGTCTTGTAGTCCGATGATGGAACGGGCTTGGCGGAATTAGATTGTGTAATTCCATCGCACACTCCCCGAAATATTTATTTATTATTTATTTATTTATTTATAGTTAATTAAAACGATTAAAACCAATTACATTAATTAACTTAGAAATAAAAGGTACATATAACAAACACATAAACTAGTATATACATTACAAACTATTACAAATTATTTTGAAACTAACACGGAACCGAACTAACACGGAACAGTGGACACTCTCGCATACTTTCTCTCGCAAAACATCAAACACACTCGTATAATTTCTCTCCATCCATCAACAAACACATCACATTCAGGATATTCAATCAGGAGGGCGTTGAGCACCTCAAGGGTGCGACAGATTGGGGACTGGGCTCTGGCGACTGTATGACATAGTGGCCGCGCGAATAATTTATTTATAACCGATACAAAACCAATATCGATGTTCAAGGCTCTGGAGCTTTGATTCTACCAGTGAATCGTTGCCAATGAGTCTCTTGGCCCTTTTCTCGATAGACTCAAGTGCGTCTAGTTGGTATTTGGCAGATCCATCCCAAAGATGAGAGCATTGCTCCATACACGACCGAACCTGGGCTTGATAGAGATTGAGCATCTGTTCCGGTGTGAAGTACCATCTCACCTTTGCTAAGATTCCTAACTTTTTGCTGCTAGCTGAGAATTGAGGGTGGAAGTTAGTGTTACCCCAAGAAGCTCAATACGATCGGTTATCGGCACGGTTACATCGCGGAAAGTAGGAGCCGATCGGAATTGGCTCCTTTTTGCGGAGAAGAGACACGCCTGGGTCTTAGCTGCATTAAACTTGACAAAGTTGGCATCACCATTCGGAGACAGCCTTCAAGGACAAGTTCAAGCGCTTAACTATGTCCTCACGGAGAGACTGGATCTGTGACCCACCATCACGGGCATCGATTTCGATCGATCGATCGGGCACGGACATCTTCAAAAATATTTTGTACACTCAGTTCGCAATAAATAATTTGAATTTGAATATGACTATTTATTTATTTACACTTCATGCAAAGGCGGACTTAATGCCGTAGGCATTCTCTACCAGTCAACCATGAGTGGTGAAGAGATAGCGTGGGAGGTGCAATATGTACGTGAGAAGTTGTAATACAAAGTACATAAAAGGCTATAAAAATCCACATAAATAATAAAATAAATGCTTATAGAAATATTTATAAATATATATGTATATACTTAAGTATCATATGAAAATTAAATTTGAAAATACTGCTCATTGGTGAAGAAAGTAGATCCGCAATTTCTTCTTGAATTCATAGCGACTGTTAGCCGTCCTGATCTCGAAAGGAAGCGCATTCCAGAGGAGAATTGAATTAATATGAAAAGAAGGATGAACAAAGTCAGAAGTATGAGAAGGGCAGAGTATGAGAAGGTTGTTGGAGGAACGTTCCTTTGGTGAGAAAAACAAAGAAACTGAAAGTGTGACATTAGATAAGAAGGTGGGCTGGGAGAGTTGAGTAGAGAGAAAAGTGTTGTCGAAGCGCGCAAACTTCTCCTCTGACGAATGGGCATCCATTTTAGCTCAGACCTGAAACTTGAAACATGGTCATATATCGGAAAACGTACCGAAAAACCGCTTATTTACATGAGATTTGTAAACGCGTCCTTTATCATAGTGCCTGAAATGTGTTTTACGGTGATGGTAGGCGATAGATGAGGTCTACGATGGAACGAGCGTGCCCAGAAGATGCCTATTCACTCTTGCTTTATTTTTTTGCGTTCAAACGCAACTAAATGCATCACTTTTTAATTATAAATCACCACTTATAAAAATATCAGCAAAGATATCAGATTATATTGCTTTGCTAATACACTTCTCATCAGAAAAATCTAAACACCATGCAAGTTTATGTTTTTTAAGGATTATCAGAAAAATGTGTATATTTAGGAATATGTGTCAAATGTCGTTTAATATTGAATAATATGAGGTTTTCAAATCCGTTAGTGTTTTAAATTCAAATTAAATTTTCATAGGTTTCGTATTTTGTTTAACAAGTCATTTTTACCCTGTATGGAGTCGTTCCTTCAACCTTCTTCTAATTGTAGAGTCAATTACAGCCACTCTACGTAAAACATGAAGCTGCTGCTGCAGTTGAAATGCATTAAGGCGTCGATTTTGTAAAGAAGTTATTACAATAAATCGATCATCTTGCTCGATTCGCTTCGCTTCGATTCCTGCCAGATCCTGAACGGCGCGTGAACAAATCAGTCTCCCGATAGCGTTTGTAGACTCTATGAACAGACGACAGGCTTAGATTCAATCTTTCAGCCACAACACGCTAACTAAGTCCAGAATCCAGCAATGCCACCACAAATCCATATGTTTTTGAAAAAAAAAACTTTTTCAGACGTCCAAAACTCACAGTAAACAAATATTTTTTTTTAAGATAACGCTAATTTTCAGTTTTCAAAGGTGAAATCTCGGTGAAATGTACTCCAACTCTAAACACACATTTGTCTCAAAAAAGTGAATCATTTCTTTTATAGGATAAACAAATGAAATTCTCATTTTGAATTTAGAATTTTCGCTTGTCACTGTAATGGCCAAACTGCCAGCTATACAATCATGTGATTTTTTTCATGGAATGAAAACTCTTTTGTGTTAAATTAGGACAGAAACCATAAAAACGGAATTGTTTCGATTTTTCTGATGAAAAATGAAAAGGGAGAATAATTTCACTAAGTTAACTTTTTAATATAAAATGAACAATAAACTGAAATAAATTATCCTTAAAATAATCGGGCGTGAACAAGATCAAGAGTGGGTTCATCAGCAATAAAATTTTTTTTTGCAAAATTATTAGCCTAAATTCATCAGAGTTATTTCTATAAGAATGAATGTAACTAATGAGTATGGCCCCTAGAGAGTTAGATGTTTTCTTTGGATGAATAGGGTATTCTCTTATCTTAATAAATGTGTTTTCTATTTGGTCTGTCAGTTTGCTTTTATAAAAATAGTGTGTAATAATTTTATCACTAAAAATCAAAAATTTCAATGGAGTGGGGGCTGGTGACGTGACTTGGATGCTAAAAGTATGTGACGGCATGATGTCTTCATTATGTAACTAACTATGAATAATTATAATTATTCATAATGTACACAATAGTTTTTGGCATTGCACATTTGGCATGAACACCCACGTAACATAAAATACGTATTTATTTATTTGGTAATACCAAACGGTTACACATTTTGTCTTGATTAATTAATATACATACATACAAATTACAAATATATAACCCATCACGTTATCCACAGCATACAATACAAAATATAAAAACAATTGTGAACTAAGGCGCAAAAGAAGAATACAAAATTCCTAAAAACCGCTACTCTGCTGTATGTGTCTATGTTTTACTAGACACTATATTACAACAATAGAGAACAGTTGTGAATGTTGGAACATACTTACCTCTTACTCGTCTGCATGGAAAGATAAGAACATAAACACCCCAAACTCACACAAACGGTCTATATTTAACATCAGGTAGATGCGTAAACGAAAATTTTATACCTGCTGGGGAATGAAAGCCAGTGACTCATTAGCCACTCCCTGACTTCACCCTTTTCAGTAATTATAGGCGTTAATTTACTGCCCACCTGCTCATTAATTTCATAGCGGGTACAGTTGCAAGCAGAAGTATTTAATTTCATTTAAGGAGCTCGTGGCTAAATAATAATAATAACAGATGGACGATCTTTCAAGAGTGAGAAGGACGTTGCGTAGATGGTTTAACAACTTAACATATTGAGATTCAGATGAATACTGGAACTGGAGTTGGAGTTTTCTCCAACGATCTCAACATAAATATATCCAGACCGCTGGGGAAGCTCAACACCGTCTACCAGGCGGAATGTGTGGGCATTATTCAGGCGATCCATGCCATAGAAGCCAGGAAAGTCACGGATAGTCACATCCGCATACTTTCCGACAGTGCCTCAGTACTTCAATCCCTAGAGAAAAATTATATCACGTCCAAGCTCATACTAGAATGTCACAATGCGCTGCAACGCTCAGCGGTTGAGAACCGCAATACTGTGACACTGCAATGGATAAAGGGGCACAGCGGATCACTCGGCAATGATGCGGCGGACGAACTGGCCAGGAGGGGGTCCGGCGCGATGGTTTTCGGACCCGAGCCCATCGTGCCGCTCCCCTTCACCCAGCTGCGCACATGGCTTAAAGAACACACACACGACCAAGCCCGAAAATGGTGGTCCTCGGCACCAGGCTGCAGGCAGTCCAAAGAGGCGATGCCAAACTTAGATAATAAACTAACCAGGCGCCTCCTACACCTGGACAGAAGAAGCCTGCGAATGGTGGCGGGGACCATCACCGGGCACTGCTCACTGAACAAACACTATCACACAATAGGTATAACGGACAGTCCCCTGTGCAGGGCATGTATGGGGACGGAGGAAACGGTAGGACATGTGCTCCTAGAGTGCACGGAAATCACCGAAATACGGAAACGAACCCTCGGGTCATTAAATTCCCTTACAGATATCCTGAATAGACCGAAAGACCTGATCTGCTTCTGGAGGGAGGTTGGCTGGATGGAGTGACGGCCGACATGGCTCACGCACAATGGTCTCGTGCAGAGACTAAGTGCGGAAACCAAACTACAGAAGAAGAAGAAGAAGAAGATATTGAGATTCTGCGTTTGTCGGATATTAAACCGTTGGTTCTAGCGGTCATTTGTATATTATAGTCAATCCTTATCCGTCGGAAGCCGAAAATCGGACACTAGTCTTGCCAAGGAATATCGTGTTATTCAGTACTTCACCTGTATCCGGTTGGACTAGAAGGCGACCCCAGCAAAGTTGTGAAACAGCGGAGTAGATGATGAGTAATAATCATAGGTATTTTCATAGTTGTTTTGTGATTAAAATGTCACAAACTGGCAAAGTGCGTACTAAAATATAGTAATAATATAGTAATATCTTTATTTCCAGTTTACAATTTACATGTGGTTAGTCATTACTCACTAATAACAAAACATTTCATCTCATAAATTGTAGCTTTACACTGAGTTATAGATCACTGTTCCTGACGTCACATCGAGCCACACACCACTCCGCGATCGCGAGCCTCGCCTCACCTCTCACTCGTTCGCCGACAACTTGAGCGTGCGCACACATATCGGTCGTCTCAACAATTGTAACCACTACCTACTTAAGAAATACAGTACTTGTCATACCATCGGAATCAAGTAGTTTTATTCAAGACCACCAGCAGCACACCTGGAGCTTGATACTCAACAATCACTGACACCCAAGCTAAGATTAAACTTGTGTTATGGGTGTCAAGGCTCTCAAAATTGGCATTATTAACACTAATTAAATGTTCGGAGTTAAGTTGTGTACACATATTAGGCAATATAAACAGTAATAAAGATTCCATACAAGCAAAAATTTAAAATAATAATGCAAATTACAGAAAAAAAAAAAACTTTCTGTGCAGTGTTATGTATGTGTGTGTTGGGATGAGTAAGAATGATTGTGTGTGAATGTGTGTGATATGTGTGTACATGCTAGTGGCTGTTGAATTGTTTATGTAACTGACAAATTATTGGTTGTAACTTATACGTCCTACGGATATAGTATTTGTTCCACCTCCTCATAATTAAGACTAATAATCCATTTACTGACCTCCCTTTTACATTTAAATTTACTAAGCTGGTAGATGTTACATTGCTTATTAACAGTGTTGTAAATACGACTGCCAAGAATCCTAAAATGTTGTTTTGCAAGTTTTGTTCTATCTATGACTAAAAGATCCTAGGTGCATAAGTGCTTCTAATTTCATTAATTATTTAAAGACCAACCTGCCTAGGTGAACTACGGATTTCTTGTTCATTCGCAATGTACAGATCAGTATTACGTTTCATTTATTTATTAAAGCTTTATGCAACACGAAATGTACAAAGGCGACTTAATGCCATAGGCATTCTCTACCAGTCAACCATGGGTGGTGAAGATATAACATGGTAGGTGCATAAAAAATAAATAAACTGAGTAGATAATATATATAAAGTAAAAGTTTTATTGAAATGAAATGAAATGAAATATTTATTTTGTAAATTGGTTATAAATAACACTTTTACACGTCATGTTTTTTTGCGTGTTAAGTTTAGCTAGATGAGGCCGGTATTTCCTAACTGACTACTTTGAGAAGAAACACCGAAACAAACTCAGAGGTCATAGTCTCTTTTAAAGTCCAGACAATTTGTATTTGTATATGAGAAGCATGTAGGTTAATGTCTGTGGTTTTTGAGGAAATAACAACGCAAATTTGAGCGGACCTGTCCAGACAGTGCAAGCATTTGTCAGTTATCATGTAGCTCAACTTAGAACTTAAGGAGCTCAACAATTTGACAAAAAAAAAACCAAAGGAGATTCGGGTAGGCCACACAAGTACTCAAACTGCTTGACATCATTAAATAAATTATAGTGAAAGTAAAAACAACGAAAAAAGAATAACCTACATTGTCCTCACATTAACAATAATGAAATAATTATATAAAAAAAAAACAAAATAAATAGGTATACACAATACTTAACAAAACAAATATTTTAATCAATAAAAAATAAATCAACTATCAAAAATTAGAAAATAAAAAGGGCTCACGTATATCACTGGAGCATCTCATTCCCAAGCCTTCTTGTCCTCAATATAATCTTTAACACTGTAAAAAGCTTTCTGACATAGCTTACGTTTTATAAACAATTTGAATTTATGAATACTTAGTTCTTGAATATGGCTAGGAATTTTATTATAAAAACGTATACATTGGCATCTAAACGAACCACGTATTTTTTTCAACCTTGTTTTAGGAATGACATATTTGTCTTTGTTCCTTGTATTTACACTATGACAATCACTGTATTTTTTAAACAGATTAATATTTTTGTGTGCATACAAGAGATTCTCATAAATATACTGAGATGGCACAGTCATAATATTAATCTCTTTAAATTTGTCTCTTAAGGAGTGCTTAGGACTTAATTTATAAATTGCACGAATGGCCCTTTTTTGTAATACAAATATTGTGTGAATGTTGGCAGCATTTTCCCAAAGTAAAATGCCGTATGACATCACACTGTGAAAGTAACTAAAGTAGACTAAACGTGCTGTTTCGATATCAGTTAATCCACGTATTTTTCTAACGGCATATGCTGGAGAACTTAACTTTTTTGACAATTTATCTATATGGGGGCCCCACTGAAGCTTCGAATCCAAAGTTATGCCCAAGAATACTGTGGTATCTTCGGGTTTCAATATTTCGCCCTTTATTGATACACTAGTATTCACTTGCCTAACATGAGGTAACGTAAATTTTAGGCATTTGGTTTTTTTCTCATTAAGAAGAAGATTATTAACATTAAACCAGCTAACTACAGTCGCAAGGGCTCTGTTTACTTCTTCAGTAACCTGCTGTTGACGTTTAATTTTAAATAAAAGAGAAGTATCGTCAGCGAATAACACTATGTCATGATTTTTGATCAGGTACGGCAAATCATTTATATAAATAAGAAACAAAAAGGGACCTAAAATTGAGCCTTGGGGGACCCCCATCTTGACCACAGATCCCGGCGATCTTTTGCCGTTCACATCGACTCTCTGAATCCTTCCACTCAAGTATGAGGTTAAAAGATTCAGAGAGGAGTCCCGGAATCCGTAGTGGTGTAGTTTCCTGATTAATGTCTCATGGGGAACACAGTCAAACGCCTTAGACAAATCACAAAAAATGCCCAACGCATCGCACTTATCTTCCCATGCATTATAAATGTGTCCTAAAAGTTCAACACCGGCATCAGTTGTTGAACGACCCTTTGTAAAACCAAATTGTTTATTATGTAGCAATTTGTGTTATTAAAATATCTTTGCATCTGCATTAAAATAATTTTCTCAAAAATTTTACTGAAAGTGGGCAGTACAGAAATAGGTCTATAATTAGTAGGGTCAGATGTACTACCCGATTTAAATAGTGGGATTATTTTACTATATTTCATTAGATCAGGAAACTCACCGCAATCAATACAATTATTAAATATAACAGCTAATGTAGGAGCAATAATGCGTATAATTGACTTAGTAACTTCAACAGAATTACCCCACAGGTCTGCAGTCTTTTTAATATTCAAAGAATTAAAAGTTTTGATGATGTCATTAGAAGTAACATGTTGGAATTTAAACTCTGAACTACAAACTGGCACATTTTTTTTAAGTAATGTTTCTGCAGCAATGGGAGATGATTTTAGCGACTTGGTTGTCGATACGGGAATGTCAGTGAAAAAAATTTCGAATTCTGTGGCGACTTGCGAATCTAATGTTATTATATTATCATCAATAGTGAGGGTGTATCAATATTTCGGTTGCAAGACCTTCCCGTTTCGCTTTTTATAATATCCCAAGTCGTTTTAATTACATTACTACTATTTTTAATTTTAGAACTCAAGTAGCGAGACTTGGCAATATAACAGACTTTTTTAAATAATTTAGAGTAGTTCTTAACATATAAATTAAATTCTACCGAGTTAGTGTAAGTCCGCTCCTCATAGAGTTCATAAAGCCGATTTCTACTTTTATAAATACCAGTGGTGGCCCAGTCACTGAAAGAAGTGTTACTATTTACTGAAGCAATTTTGGTAATAAATGTGTTATCGAATTGTTGGCAATACATTTTGAAAAAATCATTATAATGTTTATTAGAGTCCTCATTAGTTAACAAACAGGGCATTTTATTTAAGAGTTTAGTTTTGAATGCTTCCAGGCGATATTTAGTTTTTGGATTTACAGTGATATTCTTTTTTAACATTTTATTGACTTTTATTACAAACGTATATATACATATATAACTAGAATAAATTTACATACATATTTATTATAATACATACCAAAAATATATTATATATATTAATAAAAAGTCATAGAAAGGGGGGTATGAAAACTCTGCTTCCACTATTTGTTAAGAAAATATTCCCGTAACTTTCTCTTAAATGCATATTGACTGGTGGCCGTTCTGATAGCGAGAGGTAGTGCATTCCACAGAAGAATAGACTGTATATATAGAAGGAAGAATGTATAAAATCAGAAGTATGAGAAGGACAGAGTAAGAGAAGATTATTGGAAGAGCGCACATTTTTAGCGTAAGAAAAACATAGAAATTGAAAATGAGAAATAAGGCAAGAGTGAGAGGTAGGAGAGCTCACAAAATAAAATTCACATTAAATATTCTTTATTATAAAAGAACTTGATTATGCCGAGAAAATGATTACTTAATTTCTCATATGTTAACATATTTTTGCTCGCAATTGTATTTATTGTTCTAGTTTATTACAATAGCTTCGATATTTTTATTCTGTTGCTGGTAAAATGAAGGTAAACGTTTAGTTTAATAATTAATCAATTAGGTACTCGCATTCTATTTCACATAGTATTTAGAACGTTTTTCATTATAATCAAAAGAGATATTGCGTCTGGAACTTCTTAGTTGTAGTTTTGTCATCGCTAAAGACAGAAAATTGTTGAATCTCGTGCATCATCTCTCAAAGAATTATATATTTTCCTGCCTTTCTGAGGAAAAAATAAAGACCTCTATTTAGTTCGGTCTTTATGGTTTTGCTGGTTAGGGTGTTACGAAACCTAGATAACTGAATGCTGTATAGGGTGATGCTGGGGCTTTCGACCTTCTGCAATACTTCATAAATGTTTGCAGAAGCCCGTAACCTCTCATGTCATCATCAGGAAAAGAGCTGCCTTAATGATAGGCCAGGTGTGGAGCGGTGCATTCCAAAAACAACAGTTTATGAAATGGATAGTCCATTAGTAAGTCACTGGGCTCAATTAAATTTGTCAACCGAGTGTTCAATACCAACAAAATATGCTAAATGAATTGTACATTTTATTTATTTTTATTTATTTATTTTTATACAAACTTAAATCTACCATTACAGGTTGCACTCAATGCGATAGATAAGTTAAAATTATAAATTATATAAACACAATTTAGATCTCTCTACATTCCCTTACTATATTTACAAATCATGGCAACATAACACAAAATATATGGCTTTTGTGAACTCGCTCATTGAACAGGAAAATAAATCGATACGTGAGACTACAGTGTTGAGTGCCCGCAAGGCTCGCGTCATCGGCGCATGCTGTAGCAAGTTGGTACGCGCGCTAGGCACCACCAGCAGCGGCGGCCGCCGCCGGCACTCCAGATAGCCATCCGGGACACTAATATGTATTTCGCACAAGATACTAGGGTTATGAAACTTGCCACGTAATATTTTAAACATATATGTGGCTAAAGCCACTTTCCGCTTTATTTCTGTTGCCCTACTATACCAAGTATAAATAATGTTGGATATTGAAATTGAAATTGAAAACCATTTATTCGGTTATAAACACACACAACAACAGAAAATTACAAACATAAAAATAAAAAAAAATAAAAAATTACATTAAGAATTTCGCTGAGCATGTCTACACCGAAAGGGTTACCAACTCAGCATTTGCTGGGCGAAAGACACCCAGCGCTGGTTTTCAGTTGGCACCCCGCAGTGACACACGGACGAGGGTAAATAAACTAATATTAATTAACGTGTAGTGTATTAAATACATAAATAAAACAAAAATTGTAACGTTTAATATCGTGCTACGTGCTACAAATAAAAAATAAAAAAAAAACCTTTTAATTGTAATTTGAAACTCGCCACCAAAAAGCGCGTTAGTTGCCTAGTATCAAACTGCCCGCCAAAGGAAAAAAATAAATAATAACAAAAAAGTGACAAGAAAAGTTATTAATGAAATACGAATTTTTATTAAAACTAGATTAAATAAAATTGATCAAATAAATTTTACAACAGGTGTTGAGATTTCAAATAACTGCCCTAATACTAAGTTTGTCAAATAAAATTGAGTAATTAATTATCTTATTAGAATAGAATTACCTATAGCATATTGTAACTAAATAAATGATTTGTCAATATTTATATTATTAAAATTAATTTGCGACTGAAGGACAAATTTCTTAAGACTTTTCTTAAAAGTATTTAAATTCTTTAAGTCCCTAATTGGTGGGGGAATATTATTCCAGCACTTGGAGGATGCGTACCGAAAACTTCCACGAAAGGCAGCAGTACGGTGATGCGGGGTAGCTAGCTGTTGGGCGCAACTTCTAGCCTTGCGCTGCCGGTGATTATTAATCCACGCCAGTTTTGAGTACAAGTATGAAGGAGATTTATATTTGATGACGCCAAAAAGAAGACAAGCTAAATGCAATTTTCGGCGTGACTTCATCTTTAAAATATTGTTGTGATTTAAAAATGGTGTAATATGGCTCCTGGGTGGTACATTAAAGCAAAACCGTGCGCAAGCGTTTTGTACCCTTTGGATTAATCGTACGGTACATGCAAGAAGTCGTGGTCCTACAACGGTGTCGGCATAATTCAGTTTCGATAAAATCAGACCTTCAGCTAGTTGTACACGCAGGTCCTCACTTAAGAATGGGCGCATTTTGTACAAGACCTTGAGACGATAGAAGCAATTTTGAACGCAATTTGCAATGTGAGCTTCAAAACGAAGGTCTTGGTCCATAATCAGACCCAGATTTCTTGCCTCGTAAACACGATCAATGCATTGACCCATTACGCTTACGTTAACAAGAGAACTGTTGACTTTGTCTAGTTGACCTTTAGAACCAAAAAGCATAAATTTAGTTTTGGCAGGGTTAAGTAATAGTGAGTTCCGTTTTGACCAGTCGACGATCCTTTCGAGATCCTCGTTCACCAATCTTACTGCATCAGCATATAGTTCAGGTTTAAAAGAAAGGTATAACTGGATGTCATCAGCATAGATATGAAATTTACAGTGCTTCAAAACATCAACAACATCAGCGCTATACATAATAAACAAAGGAGGGCCCAGAATGGACCCCTGCGGAACACCCTTAACCACTGCAGTCATATTAGATACAATGCTAGATCCATTTGCATCTTGAATTTCAACAAGCTGCTTGCGATTGCTTAAATAACTGTTAAACCATTTAACCGTGGGCGCGTCAAATCCATAATACGTCATCTTTGAAAGCAAAAGAGACAAATTGATAGAATCAAAAGCTCGGGTGAAATCTAGTAATACTAATAGAGTACAACATCCCTCATCTTGAGCCGCCAATATGTTGTCTATAACATCTAACAGAGCCGTAGCGGTACTACGACCCCTCCTAAAACCTGACTGCACATCCGGTAATATATTATTTTGCTCGAGGTATGCAGTCAGTTGGGAGTTAACTACTTTTTCCAGTACTTTTGATAAAAATGGTAAAATACTTATTGGCCTTAAGTCTTTTACAGTGATAGGGTTCGCGAGTTTAGGAATAGGTCGCACAATGGCAATTTTCCATATATCAGGGAAGGTCGACGTAGAAATGGAATCATTAATAATAGACGTAAGAATTTCTAAGGTTTGAGGAAGTGTCAGAAAAAACATGTCAAGTGTTATGCGGTCAAAACCCTCCGCATTGGATTTAAAATTAGATAAGATCTTAATAATGTCAGATTGGTCTACTGTTCTAATAGAGAAAACCCCTTCATTAAATTTATGGGACTCATAGTATGCCACACATGAAACTGGTGCCATATTATCACCAGGAATATTTAAAAAATGTGAATTTATTGTATCTGGGTTATTGAAATGAGAGGGTAATTCAGCCACTTTTTTGAAAGGCAATAAGGTAGACTTTAGATTCTTCCACAATAATTTAGGATGACGTATTTTGCTATTAATATTATGTTTGAAAAAAAGCTACTTTTTCGTGATATATGGACTTCTTCACTAGACTTTTTAGTTCTTTATAAAACAATATTTTGCTTTCGGAGCCTGAGTTTCTACATCGTAGGTGTACCTGATTGCGTAAGGACATCATAAACCTGATATTATCTGTTATCCATGGATATGACCTTTCCTTAATAATTTGAGGCCTAGAGGGAGCATATTTATCGAATAATGCGATGATATTGGAGTTGAGATGTGCTACCATAGAATTTACGTTACCTGACAAATTGTTGTCCTGCCAAACCATTGAGGCCATGTCTTCCTTAAAATTCTCCAACGGTATGTTTTTTAGATTCCTACGAGTTACAACAATTGATGGTATTTTCTCCTTTCTAAAATAAAAAACGGCAGTAACAAAGGCATGTGCGCCAAGCGCACTTATCCAGTCCACTTCAATGTTGCGAGCCTTCGCATCAGTACATACAAGGTCTATAAGGGTCTCGCTAGTGGGAGTAAAATGAGTAGCAGATGTCACCAGTTGACTTAAATCGAGACTTTGAAGAAAAATATTTAACTTAACTGTTTTAGAGTCTGTGTGATTCAGGACATTTATGTTAAAGTCACCCAATACAACAGTGTGTTTGCAAGTCGTTATGGAATTTATTGACGTAGTTAGCGCATCAAAAACCAAATCAACATCCATCCATGGTGGTCTGTACGCGGTACCGATAGCGATTTTAATACCATTTGTGCTCAGGATAAGCCACATTTGTTTAACTGATTCGTGAAGAGAGTCAACCGGGTGCGCATGGATGCGCACCTTTATCCCGCGCTTGATGTAAAACCCAACGCCACCGCCGCGTCCGCCGCGCACGCTCACCGGCCGCGGAACATGTCGCAACCGGTACCCGGGCACGGCGGGCGCGCGTCCCTCTTCACCCACTCTAAGCCAGGTCTCGTTTATTGCCATTACACTGACATCATGATGCTCTAATGCGGCGATAAATTCATCATGGTGAGTGCCCAGAGAGCCAGGGTTGAGAAATCCAAATTTGAGATACTTGGCACTCATTATAATGATTCTATACCATAAAACAAAACAATACTCAACGGCGGTTTGTAATAACAACTATTCAACCTTAACGATTTGTAATAAACAAAATAAAATAATTTTAAAATAGGCGCACGAGTGAATAAAATAGGTGTACGAGTGAATAAAGTGTCAATATATACAAATAATACATTGTGAAATTGTATTAAATAAATAAACTTAAATTTAATGTGTAAAATTAATGCATTATTAAACATAGCGTGTAAACTTAATGTGTGAATACATAGTAATATCATATTTCGAAAGCATATAAGTATCATCAAACATGTGTCACTACATACAATACCAACTAAAACAGTGCACCCTTTAGGCAGAGAATGCTGCAACCAGACAAATACATAACAAACAATCAGGGAAATAACAAAACAAACAAAAAAAAACACGGGTGAAAAACAATTGAATAGTTCAAATAGGCCTTTTAACCTAACTAATAAACCCTTTAAACCGTAAAATTGCCAAAAATTCGGGTTATATCCTGAACGGAACGAATGCGCTGCGGGAGTACACCGTCTTCCTTTTTAACATGGATGCGGCCGTCTTTGGTCCACACATACTTATATTTATGCCTCTGTCCAGCCTCGCGCGCGTTGAAAAACAACTTAGTATTTATCGGCGTCAGCCGCTCGTTTAAATAAAACCTTATCGACGGCCCGTGAAGTCCTAGATCCGCCGTATTGAGCCCTCGTCGCACGCACGCCGCGCGCAACAGTTGGTCGCGAGTGGCGCGGCGCGCCAGTCGCACCGCGAGCGCACGCGGCTGCGGTCGCTCCGCTGAGTCAGCATCGCCGGTCACGGTAAAGTTACGACGTACCATGCCAATACGTTCCACATTCACAATTTCACGCTTGTCGATTTCTACTCCCAGCTTCGAAGACACCAACCTAAAGATGTGTATTGGGCTCTCATCCTTAGATTCCGGTATTCCGGTTATCGTGACGTCATTTAACAATAGATCCTGATCACGTTCATTGAGTTGCATCTTTAGATTAGCAATGGTCTCCTCAAGATGGTCATAAGACGAAGGTTCCTTTTCCTCAAAACGCTTCTCAAGGTGGGAGACTCTGCTTTCAATTTCGTCCACACTTTCCCTGCATATCCCGACATCAGCCCTTAAACTCACTATTTCATCCCGGAATTCTCGCAACTCCACTCTCATAGCACTAAGTTCCTCACGAAAACAGCGAATCTCGTGGGCTACGCTAAGCTCCTGAGACTCTGTTGTAGTAGGGGAGAGGGGCTTAGAGTGTAGGGTGATCGCTGTTTGCACATTTATCTGTTCAAACACGGCACCTCGATTTGTCGCTGCAGGTAGACTCCCTGAAATGTGCTGGATCATATTTTGCTGGCTGCCGATTAAACTACTGTCAGACGGGCTCTTGACAGGTGCAGCGGAGTTGTCTGTTCTCGATAGTTTGGCCTTACATACCGGGCACAACCAATTAGGCGACACCTTTGTCGACGCAACACCAAGGCAAGCGGAATGGTATGACCCGGAGCACTTGGTGCAACGGATGCAGTCTGCCGTCGCCATAAATTTACCACATGAGCCACACTTTGCCATTATCAAACACTAGATGGTTGCCGTTAATAAACAGTATAAAAATAGTTTCAAACGTATGCGTAAGTGCTGCGATCACAGTATGGTAGTACCACTAAGGAGTCATAGATGGCGCTGTCAGTATCCAAAACACGGTTCGATGTTTACAGAATCGACAAGCCGATATATTATTATTATGTTTCAGTGAGCATGAAATGCCACACATAACATCCGTAACAATCACTACGCTTCTTTGTTCTTTAGCTGCCAAAGTTTTGGTTCGTAACTTTAAGTTTTTATATGTAAAAAAGTATCGGGTAGGTAGACGATTTGCACTGGATTTATGGTTAGTTTTATTTCTTGTTTACTATTGTTTTAGTGTTTACTGTCACTGCACCACAATATATGTTACGTCTTGGAACTTGTTTAAGCACTTCAACAATAAATATTTCAAAGAAAGTCACTCCTTGCATTTAAAACACGCAACTGTATCGAGTCTAGTCAGCTGTTACCGACGTCCGTGACGGCACTCCACGATACGATATAACAGTGGATAGCCAGGATAAACCTCATATAATTTAAAATATAAAAATCGAATAAATTTATTCTGAATATGTTCCAACATTGTTTTATACTTAGCTTCGTGGGGGCTCCAAACTACCGCATTACACTCTAAGTGACTTTTAACTAAAGCTTCATATAAAGCCCTTAATGCACTTATATTGGTGAATTCATTGGCTTGCTGTAAAGTAAATCCTAAATTACGATAAGCCTTTTTGCATACCATCTTTATATGTTTCCGGAAAGTCATATCATTTGAAAATTGAATGCCAAGATCTTTTACTTCCGTAACGCGCTGCAAAGGCTGACCTTGAATTTTATAAAAGTTGTGGTTAGGTACCTATTCGAGCTCTAGTGAAAGATATTACTGAACATTTTTCTACGTTAAAATACAGCTTATTGTCTTTGCTCCACTGTGCAACCCTATCAATGTCCCTCTGCAGAACGTCGTGATCCGTAATGTCTCTTACTACAACACAAAGCTTAACGTCGTCAGCAAAAAGGAGGCAAGTTAACACAGAAACTACTTTTGGCAAGTCATCTACCATCAAAATGAAGAGAAAAGGTCCTAAATTACTTCCTTGACTGACTCTAGATCTAGTGAAATATGGTGCAGAATGATATCCGCCACAGTCCACGAACTGACGTCGGTCTCTCAAATACACACATCAAAAGTGTCTAGGGATCAAGCATTTTTATGCGGATTTCTTGAGATTGAGATGTGGCTTTGAAATAAATTTATGATTTTATAAATTTATATGGATCCTTTTTGGTGCATTTCATAATTTGAAACAGGAACTGTTAATCAAATTCGAGTAAAAGATGAAAATCAGCTGTCAATATTTTCCCTATAAAAACATACAACGCATTGAAGACATTATTAGTGCTACTGTTTCCCTACTACTGATTAAAACCAACGTTATTATGGAGCGGCGACGTCATTTAAGCAGGGAAGAAATGCTCAGAGCCGTGGGAATGATAGAAGCTGGTTCCCGGCAACGTACTGTGGCTTTAGCTCTGAATACAAGTCAGAGTGTTATCAGTCGACTTTGGACACGTTACCGAAGCACTGGTACCGTGGCTGAGCGCCATGGAGGACGGTATCGCTGCACCACACGGAGACAAGACCGATACATTCAAATCTTAACTCGAAGAGCTCCAACAATAACCGCCATGATGTTAGCCGTGAGGCTTCATCACTCTTCAGGGAACTTAATTAGCGACCAAACAGTCAGAAACCGCTTGCATGAAGTGAATCTTTATTCCCGAAGACCGCTACGGGTACCACCTATAGCAATGCACAATCGTAGGATTCGATATCAATGGGCTCTTGAACACAGAAATTGGGCAGAAGAACAATGGCGTTTCGTGTGCTTTTCTGATGAGTCTCGTTTTGGTATGAGACCGGATACAAGACGTATACGACACTGGAGAACCCCTGGACGCCAACAGCGATTAAAATCCTGCCAGGAAGTCCATCCTTATAGTGGTGGAACCATCATGGTATGGGCGGGTATTTGGATCGGCGGAAGAACTGAGTTGATTTGGATCAGAGGCAACCTCAACGCTCAAATTTATGCTGAGACGATTGTATCTGACGTCATCGTTCCTCTACAAGTGCAAATCGGTCCCTTATTTCAGTTAATGCATGATAATGCACGACCGCACACCGCAAGAGTTGTAAGACAGACTCTCGCCGCAGCTAACATCAATGTCCTGCTCTGGCCTGCTCAGTCGCCAGACTTGAACCCGATTGAGCATGCATGGGATATCCTACAGAGAAGAGCTCTGCCGAATATGGAGGGTATCCAGTCGCAAGAAGACCTTTTTTTGTTGTTGCAACGAACATGGGCGGCCATTCCACAGCGTGATTTGGATGAACTCATTTTGAGTATGCCAAACCGATGTTCTTATGTTGTTAGTGTTCGCGGTAGAAACACAGATTATTAATTGTTTAAGTTACCCAATAAAATTTTAAAGAAAACTGTTATTTCAGTCTTTTTTTCGAACTTTAATGTTAGTGGTTCAAATGTCAAAAATCCCTTTATTAGGAAAATGGCAAATTTCTTTATTAATGCAAAGGTAACTTGGTTTATCGTTACTGTGACAAACGAAAACACTTTATTTGATGAATCCTTAAAGAAAATTTTAATTAATATCAATCAGGAGAAAAGTTATTGCAAAAATATATGTTGATCCCTAGACACTTTGGATGTGTGTAGCTTGCAAAAAATTTTAAAGTGTGAGGTGTAAAACCTTTTTCAGCAAATTTTAGGAGAAGGACATCATTGTCAACTGTGTCAAATGCCTTTCTAAAATCTAAATATGCGACATCCACCCGTAACCCTGCATCCACTGCTGGAACAAGTATAGACATGAGGTGGAGCAAGTTTCCTGTTGTACCTCGTCCGGGTCGGAAGCCATGCTGTTCATCAGATAAATGGGCACTCACCTGTTCATATAAGCAACTATGGATGGTCATCTCAAACACCTTAGCTGGAGCGCAAAGTATCGCCACAGGTTCGGCACCGGTACCACCAGGGTCAGCTTGCAAAGTTCAGGAAACTTTGCTGCTGCTATACACACATTAAATAGATGCAACAAAGGTCCGATTAAGGTCATGCGACTGTCCCTAAGTAAAAAAGGTGGTATTCCATCTGGACCCGCTGACCGTTTAGGAGACAAGTGGACACGCGCTCTTTCCACCACCGATGGTTCAAGACGACTTAGATGGGCCCAGGTTCCGCTGGTTGTCGCGGTAGCGCTTGCAGCCCCTACATTTAACTCGGCTGGCTTCGGATTATATACAGAATGAAAGAATCGAGCGAACTCGTCAGCACAATCTTGATCAGTTAGAAGTTCTCCATTTTTGTTTAACTTAAAACTATATGAATCACTTCTTTTGGAATTAACGTAGCTTTAGCTCAGATGCCAGATGGTTTTGCACTCGGTCACGATGACGGTCATGAGCGAGTTTCGAATCTACTTTTATCCTAGCGCGGCACTGAGCAAACGCCTCATAATCACTGCGTAATCCTAACCTTATACTTTTTATGAAGATAATATTTTAATTTAATATCTTTTATAATATTTGATGTATACCTAACGTGACCATTTATTTTTTGTCTCAAAACGGGACATTGGTTTATTAAGGTCAATTAACAGGTTGTCAATGAAAAAAAAACACTTCATTTAAGTGTTTTATTTAGGCATAGTCAGTTAGCTTAAAAGTTACAAATTAAAAAAATATATATACTTACCCGAAAAGTTAAGCTACCTATATTTATATTTATCAGATGAACAAATTTGCTTTAATATAGCTGTTGATGATTTTAAGTAAGAATGAAATTCTTAGCACGTTTTTTTTTAAATTCACCTTAATTATCAACATCGCCGTTAGAACAGAAATTTGTAACTGGGTTTTCTCAGATGTCTACAATTTTTGAACAATTTCCCATGATAAATGATCTTTATTTTGCAAATTGGTTATTAAATAACACTTTTACATGTCATTTTTCATGCGGGAACCTTTTTTAAATCAGCCCAATAAAATATCTCCATTTCTATGGTAAGAGTAGTAGTAGTCTAACCTTCAAGTTTCAATACAGCTTGATGAAAACTTATTGACTGAGTGTGTAAAAATAAAGCCACAGTTTAGATGTGGAATCTTCAAAAAAGTTTTTTAGTAACAGGGGACATTTTTCAATACTCAAAAAGTAGTTTTTTAATCGCTGATACATGTTTGAAACCCTTTCCAAAGCAGGCATAAGAGGCTTTGCTATAGCCGAGCATTTGTCGATATTCCGTTTCAGTTTCGGCTCAAAACTCCTTTAGAGCTTCAACTCGAATCGTATAAATATAAAAAATATATATATCTTCACAATAATTCTTTCGTACGCGCGATCAAATCATGATTGAATTAATTTCGATGAACAATCATTAGACCGAAAGCTATGGTTTTCTTGTATCGTGTGATAATCCCAGACGCCTTCTGCCACGGCCATATCCAAATCATTTGAAGTTGGCGCGTCCAATTTCTTGAAAAAGTTTAACATCGAAAAACTAGAAGCGGCGCGCGGCCGGCGGCACGATCGGCATTTTTATGTTTTCAACCGACGACCAAAAGAGGAGGTTATCAATTCGATGCGTATATATATATTTTTTTTTTAATGTATGATCACCGATTACTCGAAGACGGCTGAACCGATTTGGAAAATTCTTTTTTTGTTTGATAGAGTATACTTCGAAATTGGTCCCATTTTCAGAAAAGTCAGGATCTGATGATGGGATCCTGGAGAAATCGAGGGAACTCTTCAAATATTATAGGCACACCTATGACGTTTTGGGTATTTATTATAGTAACTTGTGCAGTTGCTCTCAAAAAATACCATTTGAGGAAGTGGAACTGATGAAGAAGACCACAGATGGCCGCCGAAACTACTCAATAATAAGTATTGAGTGGATTGCGATTCGATTACTTGAATATGGATGTTAAGCACTTTATGCTCGTCACAATGCATATGGTGATGTAGAGCTGATGGGGCAGTACCAGGAGAGGCTAGGCTCTTGTAACTAGGTAAATTAAAAATAGACCAACTAAAAAGAGTAAAATAAAAACTTTTTACAAAAAAATTAAACCGACTCCCAAAAACACTGCAAAGTGAAAAATAACTTTAATTTCGGAAGTCGGTGCCAAAAACGAAAATACAAAAGTAAAGACACCGACTACCGAAATTAAAGTTATTTTTCACTTTGCAGTGTTTTTGGGAGTCGGTTTAATTATTTGGTAAAAAGTTTTTTGAACACATATGTTCTATTTTAGTACTTTTGCATTTACACGTTTGTCTTTTACCAAGTTTAACTTTTACATTGTATTTACAGTTCTCGTAAACAAAAGAAAATTTATCTAAGATAAAACATAAAATATCATTAGGATTATCGTAATCCAAGGCCGAACTCCAGTTAACCCGTGAGAAGGCGCGCTATGAGCAATTTGCTCACACAAAAATTTAAAGCAAAATTTTTTGGTGATACCGACGCCCTAACGTCTCAAGCGCCTAGGTACCTTCCTAACTATTCATCCCCTCTCCCGTGACGCAACTCTAATTTCGGAATAACTTTAATTTCGGAAGTCGCGCACAGTGTTTGATCGGACCCAAAAAAATTCCCTATGCTGTTTATTATGTAAACTGATCAAGAAATGCATTTGAAATGCAAGACTAGAACACCCAAGTGTTTATTTCATATACTTTTTATTACATAAAATAATAAAACTTACGTGACCTTGACCTTAAAAAATGTTAAATAATTTCTGTAAATTTAATGAACCAAGATAATGTGTTCAAATAAATACAGTCTAATGGAAAATCTTTAGCCGCATGTTTGTAAGTTTTTATTTTTAGAAAATCACCTCTAGATACCAAGTAATTAATTTTTTTTCATATTTTCTTCTTTATTTTTTTTCTCCTTAAAAACTCAAAAGTGCGACTTGTGACTAGCATAGAAATATTTCCCGTAATAAGGCCTATCACTGATAAAAACACCACGTTCCACTATTGAGGCTCGTAGGAGGAATTAAGTTTCAAAACATAGTGATTAGAGTTATCACTCAACTTGAACCTTTCATTTTATTTCAAAGTCAAAGTCCAAAAATGTATTGCATGCAATTTATTTGGTTAAGGGCCGTAGGATAGGTTGACAAATAACTCAACCTCCGACAGATGACGCCAGTAGCATTTGGTTCCAATATTAACTCTCAAATCGTTAAAGCACATCGGTATCTCTGAAATACTTAGGAGTAAGTAGGTCATAACTGAGATGAGTTGATTTAACGGTAGCATGGCCATCTGTACTGACTGTGATAGTTACCTTGGTATATCATATTTGTACAACGACATCTGGCTAGTAATATAGAATTGGGAAATTGTAAAATCTATTGATATAAGCCGCTATGTTTCATGTTATATAAAGAGGTTTCATTGCCACGTTGAGGAGTTCAACATAAATTAAGTTTTCGCTTTCGAAATAATGTTTACCATCAGTCAGATTCAATACTTGCCGTAGGTAAGTGTATACAAAATATAAAAATATTACCATATCTTTATCACATGTTATATCGAAATGCAAGCGGTCTGCAAAAAATGTAGGGACCACAGTCATCTAATTAAGATTAATGATATTATTAATTTCGAGAAATAGTAATAAATAACAGTTTTATACTAAACCTGCTCGGAAAGTACCTTATTACTTTTTAAAAAGTTTGACAGAAAGGACGTCATTACTGTAGTACAAATGTGCGGGTCGCAAAAGTGTATGAAAATTCATTACTAACGTGCTGGAGACACTTCCCTCCCGGAAAGGTGTATGAAAATCCATTACTAACGCGCTGTTTTTTTTTTAGTTTAGACCAATTCAGTAGCTATCTTAAAAGTACTTATAATGCCAAAAGACAAGATACAGATTATTATTATTATTATTCTCTTTATTTTCCTCGTAAAAAAGCTCGGAAGAAAGTGCGATTCCCAACTCGTGTGTATTAAGGCTCAAACTACATTCTCGTTGGTAATCGGTCACTTTCTCCCACTGATTTGAAAACCACTTGATCGCACATACATTGCCCCGACGCACGAAAACTATGCGAGTTTTTGCTCCTATATATTGGCTACGATACACGAACCATTTTAGTTGTGACCAAGTATTAGGCCTGTGTGCATGCTAAACAATTACAAATTTTAAATTTTTGTATCCAATTTATAACGCATAATAATGTTTTCATGCACGTTGAAGTGGTGTGGAAAACATTCCCAGACATCTAGATACCAAATGGATGACATAACTATTCATCAGTAATGAAATAATATGAAAATTATTTATCATTTAATCCGATTATAAGCTACCGCAGAGGTCCATTTAAAATGGTGGTTTGGGTGGTCAAGGACAAAATTGTGTCGCGCGTTGATGTCTTTTGGAAATGTTCTTACATGAAGAAATTCTAATTCTTTTATCCTTGTCTTTTCATCTGTATTTTTATCGTAAAAATCTGTGCTGTTACCTATACCGGCTGGATACGATATCGATAATTATAAAATTAAACTTTTTTTTTGTAATTCAATTCAGATAGTTGTCATAAAATACCTATCTACATTAACCGACTTTAAAAAAATTGGCCAAGTGCGAGTCAGACTCGTCCATGAAGGGTTCCGTAGTAACTATAATAATATAAAATAATAATTATGTATATTTATTTGACGAATAAAAATAAACTTAAAATTTCTTAAAACTAGCTTATTTATTTACATTTTTACAACTACGCTAAATAACTTTGTTTTTCATAGTGTTTGTATGAATTACAAAGTTATATTTGTGATTTTAGAAAATATGCTGTATCTCAAAAACTGCTGAGCCGACTTCGTTCAAACCAATTTTGGTTGAAAGTTTACATTAAGGTCTACAGACATATATTTTTTTTTAGATTTTTCACTCCATTATTATAGAAGTTAGAGGGGGGGGACACACATTTTACCACTTTGGAAGCTTACATCTTTTAAACGATTGACTTTATGAAAAAGTGGTTCTAGAAACCCTTATATCATTTTTAAAGACCTGTCTATAAATACCACATACGCATAGGTTTCATGTAAAAGAATATTTTCAGTTCTAGTTTCATGTATGGGGACCCCCTTTATTTTAAATATTTTTTAATTTTTTTCTTTAAAATAAAAAAGCGGTTTAAAGAATACATCTATCTACCAAGTTTCACATGTATAGTTTTAATAGTTTCGGAATAAAATGGCTGTGACATACGGACGGACGGACAGACAGACAGACAGACAGACGGACAGACATATCGAAACTATAAGGGTTCCGTTTTTTGCCATTCGGCTACGGAACCCTAAAAAGGAGAAAGTTCCGATATTTTTTCTTCTGTGTGACATGCATGTTTTCATTTTAGATTTCCCAAGATTCCATATTAATAAGAAAAGTGGATGGATAAGGTTACTAGGCAATATTGGTTTCTAGTTTGGTTTTTATTGATATAATGTTGAGAATAGTCAAAATAATATAAGATACCTATATCCAATTTTTCTAGGCTTCAAATAGTATGAGATAATTAATTAACTTGGACCTTTGCATTACAATATCGCCCTCGTTAGTTACTTTGGTTCCGGGGATGCGGTAATGGTCTCTATGAGATTCCGCGGCCCCGGAACTTAAGGGCAGCTGAAGGAACAGGGTGGGTTTTTAGTCAGTAGAAGTCTAACACTCTCTTCCACTTTACCCAGAGCGGGAGAAGTCATTCGATGATTTTCCCACTCAGGAAAAAGAAACAGGTTCCTTTGTTTCGATGTCGAGTCCACGGGTTAAGTGTATGTAGGAGGGAGGAGTCATTAGATAAATCATCTAATGGTGGTGAGTACCACCAAAAAATAATTATTACCTTGTGC
The DNA here is from genome assembly GCA_943138885.2 of Tholera decimalis. Lineage (NCBI taxonomy): Eukaryota > Metazoa > Arthropoda > Insecta > Lepidoptera > Noctuidae > Tholera > Tholera decimalis. The sequence continues at coordinate 35,429,410 of OW964549.2, read as the reverse complement.
CTGCTGAAGCTACAGTTGTTGACACATCTGATTTTAATGAAAATATATTTATTATGGAATATAAAATAAATATAAAAAAATAAAATATAAAAATAATATATGGCCGGCTACATTGTCCATGCTCTGATAAAGCAAATAAAATGCCTAACTTGTATTGGAGCGTTGATTGGTGTTACAAATCAAAACGCCTTACAATTTCAAAAAGACACTAAACCAAGTTATTGTAAAAAGTGCTGCCTCAGAAATATAATTCCAATTATTTTATGAGATCGGTTTTAAAATCACTGATTGGGTATAATTTATTCCCGGATATTAATTTTCATCAATATGAAATAGAAACTACCAATCATTTGATTGAATTAGCAAGATGCATAATTCAGAAATATGTAGATGCTCGGTTATCATTTTTTAGCAAAAACAATCAGGACCCTAAAATTTTAATTCGAAAAACATTTACCAAATTAATTCATTTTAAAAATCAATAAAAACAGCATACTTGTTTTTTTTTTTGTAATTGAGACTGATAATTATTAAATATTATTATGTGATTTTATTGAGTAATTTTATAATGTTAAAGTTAATTTTATCGATATCGATAACTTTCCCTCAATCAAGTAGAACAATCCCTAACTCGGCATATCTATGAAGCTTGACTTTGAACTGACCAATAGCAGTAGCGCATTTTTTTCCTCGCCTCCCAACCCGTATTGGTGAGTTGTGTTCTTCAAAGAAATCGGCCTATAAGCTCTCTAGGTTAAATACTCTCTGCTTTCTCCCCACGATGAACAATGTACTAATAGAATAAAATAATTATCAATCTATTGATATGATATTTTGTGAATTATGTAGATTGATAGCCAATCTATTCAGAAAAAAAAATGTAATTGGAAAGTTATCCTCTGCTGCCATTGTCAGCTCAGAATGCTGTTTATTTATTTACACTTCATGCACATAACACAGTGTTTGATCGGACCCAAAAAAGTTCCCTATGCTGTTTATTATGTAAAATGATCAAGAAATGCATTTAAAATGCAAGACTAGAACACCCAAGTGTCTATTTCATATACTTTTTATAATATAAAATAATAAAACTTACGTGAACTTTAACCTAAAAAAATGTTAAATATTTTCTGTAAATTTAATGAATCAAGATAATGTTTTCAAATAAATACAGTCTAATGGAAAATCTTTAGGCGCATGTTTGTTAGTTTTTATTTTTAGAAAATCACCTCTAGATACCAAGTAATTTAATTTTTTTCATATTTTCGTTTTTATTTTTTTTCTCCATAAAATCTCAAAAGTGCGACTTGTGACTAGCATAGAAATATTTCTCGTAATAAGGCCTATCACTGGTAAAAAAACACGTTGCACAATTGTGGCCTTTGGGAATTATGTGCCATTTAGTCACAACTTCCGGAAGCAGCCAGTGATCCATTCAGTTTGGAGTGTAGTACTTCATAACTTCCGGAAGCAACGAGTAATCCATTCAGTTTGCAGTGTAGTACTTCACAACTTCCGCAAGTAAGCAGTGATCCTAGTATAAGGTACAAACAAGACCTTAAAATCAGAAAACGAATCATGAAGTCACTAGAAGGCGAACCTCAGAGTCAAGTGATAAAATCTTTTTCTTCTACGGTCTCCCCAGATGATGGAAGCAAGATAACATCAAAAGCTTCAAAAGATTTAGAAAAAGTAATAAAACTTTGTTTAGAGTCACCAAAGGGAGCATCCATGGTTTTAAAAAAAGTTTCGACAGTCACCAAACTTTTTACACCAGAGGAAGCTTTAGGTGTCATAATTGATAGAAAGCTGAGTGTGGAGACTTATAAACTCTTGCGGCGGGATTTGAATAGTCGAGGATACCCTGCTTACCCGCCTTACCATGAAATTTTAATTGCAAGAAAAGCATGCTATCCAACTGAAGACTTAAAAGTTTCTGAAGTCGAAGCGTCAGTTTCGTTGCAGGGACTACTGACACACACTTTGCAACGAATTGTTCGGAGTTGTGAGGCTACTTTCATCGAATATTGCAATAGAAAAGGCACGCAAAGTATCTCAGCCGTATTTGAAGGGTCCTGGGGTTTTGATGGTAGCTCAGGCCAATCGTTATATAAGCAATCCTTCCCACAATCTACAGAAGATATCTCCATCAACGAAAGTAGCCTTTTCGCCACAACTTTTATTCCTTTACGAATCGTAGTCGACAAACATTTCATTGCCTGGCTCAATCCTACACCCCAATCGTATCAATTTTGTCGACCGCTGCACATCCAATACAAAAAAGAATCAAGTGATCTTATACTTTCCGAAAAAACATTTGTAGAAGAACAGATCAGAAGTTTGACACCAATAACTACACAAACTTCAGAAGGTCACAACATAATATTTGATTGTGACTTGACATTAAGCGCTATTGATGGTAAGGTCCTCAATATAATTACTGGAACATCTTCACAGTTAAGATGCCCATTTTGTAAGCTTACGGCTAGTAATTTCAATGATTTGGAAATGTCTTATCAAAAACCAACCATAAAAGAAAATATGCGACACGGTATCAATCCACTTCATGCGTGGATACGTGTTTTTGAGTTTTTGTTGCATCTTAGCTGTAAAAATGATCCGTTGGTACAAAAATGGAGAATCAGTAAGGGTAGCCCTGAAAGCCAAATAGCAACGAAAGAAACGCATTCAGACTGAAATAAGAAACAGGATTGGATTATTAGTGGACGTAGTGAAACCTAATGCCGGAACGGCAAATGATGGCAATTCAGCCCGGAAAGCACAATCAGATAAATACCGTGGCACATTTACTGATATTTTAGGTCTGGATGCATGGTTAGTCGACAGATTGCATATTATCCTTGTCACAATATCTTGTGACTATCCTATAGACGCAAAAAAGTTTGGCAATTTTCCCGCACGCTCGCAGAAAAGTACGTCCAATTGTATAATTGGCACCCGATGACTGTCACTATTCACAAAATTCTAGTGCACGGAGAAGAGATTATTGAATCCAGTTCAGTTCCTGTCGGGATGCTCTCAGAGCAAGCGGCCGAATCACGCAACAAATTCTGGCGGTCTGATAGGGAACGTCACTGCCGGAAAGTAAACAGGATACAAACCATGGTAGACCTCTTTCACCGTGCATTAGAATCATCAGACCCATTGATTTCTATGTCACACCACATTTTACGTCGAAGTTCATACAAGCGGCTTTGTGTGCCAGAAGCTGTACGCGAACTTTTAAAACCAATTCACGAAGAAAATTTGCAATTAGCAGGAGGCGAAGATGAAGACGAAGACTCATCATTGGATGGATCTGTTTCATTAGATGATGATAATGCAGATGATTTTGGCTGCACGTTAATATGAAGCAACGAAAGCGATTTGTATGAGTAGGTTATTTATTGGATGTGGTTCCAAAATAAAAAGTGTATAACCAATAATAGTAACCAATGATGTTTTAGAGTAGTTTAGTGTCAGTACCATGTTGAAATTTATTTATTATTTACAAAAAATATACCTATATTTGTTTGACCTTTAAGCGACAACCCTATTTCGTACCATTTGACCTTTGAACTAAATGGCCCATAATTCCCAAAGGCCGCAATTGTGCAACGTGGTTTTTTTTATCAGTGATAGGCCTCATTACGAGGAATATTTCTATGCTAGTCACAAGTTGCACTTTTGAGGTTTATGGAGAAAAAAAAATAAAAACGAAAATATGAAAAAAATTAAATTACTTGGTATCTAGAGGTAATTTTCTAAAAATAAAAACTAACAAACATGCGCCTAAAGATTTTCCATTAGACTGTATTTATTTGAAAACATTATCTTGGTCCATTAAATTTACAGAAAATATTTAACATTTTTTTAGGTTAATGTTCACGTAAGTTTTATTATTTTATATTATAAAAAGTATATGAAATAGACACTTGGGTGTTCTAGTCTTGCATTTTAAATGCATTTCTTGATCAGTTTACATAATAAACAATATAGAGAATTTTTTTGGGTCCGATCAAACACTGTGAGTCGGTGCCAAAAACGAAAATACAAAACTAAAGACACCGACTACCGAAATTAAAGTTATTTTTCACTTAGCAGTGTTTTTGGGAGTCGGTTTAATTTTTTTGTAAAAAGTTTTTTCAGACTATAATTGCTGTTCAATATCATTGGCACAACTGTGGACAACCCTAAATTCTGTACGACACTTTTCGCATCTGACATCTGGGGAAGTATTTATTTGCTTGATGAACGGATATTTTGCTTGTAAGTCAACATTGAACGAACACTTGCGTTTCGGCAATTTAACTTAATATTTCATTTAATTTATTTTATAAACAATTTTAACATTGTGTTGAAATTTTTAAAATTATAACTAAGTACAAACAATAATAAAAAAACCGGTCAAGTGCGTGTCGGGCCACGCGCAGTGTAGGGTTCCGTAGTTTTTATAACAGCCAAGTGCGTGTCGTATTCGCTGACTGATCGTTTCATACCATGCTCTAACTAAAAGCCAAACATGACTACCTAACTAATTTGACTTCCTGTACAAATTCTCACCTGATCCGACAATTTTGCACGAAAAGTTTTAATTTTTTTTTAGAGATTTGTATAAAACTTGTCATAGCCAGTGTTTTGAATTTAAATTCGGACAGAGTTACACTACTCAATCGTCACAAGAAGCTAGCACGACACAACTGGCGCTTAGCGCCATCTATCGACATTTATGTAGAGTTGTTAGAAATTTTCGAGTCAAATACAATTGGTCGACTATTAGTCGTAAACTTGTAAAGCCCACTTATGTGTGATAGTTTTCCTTTAGATTTCGTTATATATAGGTACTACTGCCGTGACATTTGAATTTCTAACTACAACCGTTTAGTTGATAGAGAGGGAGGACACTTGACTCTAACGAAAATTGTTACTTTTAAGCTTGATAAGTCACAAACGGTTTACTTAATCAAAAAACGATCTTACCAAACCCCTAATATTTTTGAAAGACCTATCCAACGATATCCCACACTATGGGAAGAACGAAAAAAATAATTATCATCCCACTTTACATGTATGGGAGGTACCCTAAATAATTGTATTTTTCAAAATTTTATTTTAGCACTTTTTTGGCGTCGTTAACGTGTATACTCATGCCAAAGTACAACTTTCTAGTACCAATAGTTTTTGAGCTAAACCGCGGACAGACGGACAGACAGACGGACATGGCGAAACTATAAGGGTTCCTTGTTGACTACGGAACCCTAAAAATGACGGGTAGGAATTATTACAATCCAAATAAAATAAGTTACAATATACAATTTGAAATAATATTCTAGAATAACACTGTTACACAAATCATATAATTATGTTTTTTTTTATTGAAAATAGGTTAGCGTTTGACCACCATTTCACCTGATGGTAAGTGATGATGTGGTCAAAGATGGAGCACGCTTACCTAAAAGTAATATATTCACTCTTGACTTAAAGACTCCTAGGTTATAGCTATCGGGAAACACAGACTCCGGCAGGGAATTCCACTCCTTAGCCGTCCGCACAATGAAGGTATTCCCAAAACGTTTTGTGCGTATGGGTGGGATGTCCACCATGTAACGATGGCGCTTCGCCGTTTGTCTCGTAGTCCGATGATGGAATGGGCTTGGCGGAATTAGATTGTGTAATTCCATCGCACACTCCCCGAAATGTAACCGATAGAAAACCGATAGATTTGCAACTCGTCGTCGATGTTTAAGGCTCTGGAGCTTTGACTCGACCAGTGCATCGTTGCCAATGAGTCTCTGCGCCCGCTTCTCGATAGATTCAAGCGCGTCCAGTTGGTATTTCACAGATCCATCCCAAAGATGAGAGCAGTATTCCATACACGACCGAACCTGAGCTTTTAGAATTTGTATCAGAAATTGAGCAGCTGTTCCGATGTGAACCGGTGTGGTCTCACCTTAGCTAGGATTCCTAACTTTTTTGATGCTAACTGAGCCTTAGTCTCGATAAACGGGCCAAAATTAAGTGTGGAAGTTAAAACCACCCCAAGAAGCTCAATATGATCGGTTATCGGCACGGTTACACCACGGAAAGTAGGAGCCGGTTCGAATTGGCTCCTTTTTGCGGAGAATAGACACGCCTGGGTCTTAGCTGCATTAAACTTGACCAAGTTGGCATCACCCCATTCGGAGACAGCCTTCAAGGACAAGTTCAAGCGCCCAACCATGTCCTCACGGAGAGACTGGATCTGTGACCCACCAGCTCGCGCGCTGGACACATATCTCTCAGAAACTGTGCTATCGTCTGCATACCCAAAGGTACCGGCCGCAGATAGTTAATGTGCAGCAAGAATAAAGTTGCTGAGAGAACAGACCCCTGAGGGACCCCGGCATTAATTGCCAATTGGCCAAACGAGCAGCCATCAATTACCACTCGAATGGACCGATCCCTCAGGAAGTCTTCAATCCAAACGCAAAGTTGAGTGGGTAAACTGAAGGAAGGAAGCTTAGCAATAAGGCTATCGTGCCTGACCCTGTCAAAGGACTTGGAGATGTCAAGGGAAACAGCAAGTGCTTCCCCGTGCCTCTCAATGGCCTCACTCCACATATGAATATTAATGTCAAATATAAACTACGTAAAAAACACATACACGAGCATTATACAAAAACAAAACAAATATCGAGAAGTGGGCGAACGAAAAATCTGTCAAATAAATAGTCAACAAAGCGCGAGCGACGACGTCTTGGCCATTCTCGTCTATATTCGCATCAGCCGATGAGTCCGTTGACGCGGTCTCAGAAAACGGGACAATTTTGCGTCCCAGAGATTATTGCGGGGACACCGGGATTCGTAATTATAAAAAGGGACAGTCCCGTTCAAAACGGGACGTCTGGTCACGTTATGTATACCAAACCGGATACATATACCTATTATTTATAGATTTCTGTTTTTAAGAGGCACACAAACATCAAAAACTTCAGTGATTTTATTACTATAGAAAAAGTTTAAAGCTAAATCAGGATCTTGTAACTCATACATGTCACGCCAATCTATTGTTGTTAATAAATAATATCATTGTTCAAAGTTAGCTTTGTTAAAGCTCCACTGTTTAAACTGTAGTCAGTTTAAACAGTGGAGCTTTAACAAAGCACCAAGCAGTATACACTGTTTGGTGGGTATCTGGTATGACTGGCGAGTGGCGACGCGACGCCCTCGGAGTGTTAATATCAACAGTGACTGAGAGCGGCGGGTGGTAAGCGTCCACTGGCTGCAGCCCATCTCCCTCGCACACGGTCACGCCACTGCGGCCGAAATAAAATGTCGAAATAAAGTTTCGAAATAAAATGGCTGTGATATACGGACGGACGGACAGACAGACAGACAGACATGACGAAACATAAGGGTTCCGTTTTTTTCCATTTGGCTACGGAACCCTAAAAAGAGAGAAATAAAAACTTTTTAACAAAAAATTAAACCAACTTCCGAAAAATACAGCAACGTGAAAAATAAGTTTAATTTCGGTAGTCGGTGTCTTTAGTTTTGTATTTTTGTTTTTGGCACCGACTTCTATCGGCTTGTAACATAAAGTTGACTGAAGAAGTTGTTGGGCCGTAGGTCGTATCCGAACCGTTTGATGTAACGTCGAAAGGGGTAATGTTATCTATAGATGGCACATTGTCACAAGCGCCAGTCGTAACGAGCTTGCGCTGACCTAGTTCAGAAGTTAAACACATGCTTGTTATACTTGAATAGGTGCTTGTTCTCTTAGATTTAGGCAACTGATTAAACCCAGTGTACGATGCGTCTACCTACAGTCTAGTTTCACAACGCGGTGAAATGAGCGTGGCATTCTGGGTTGTATTGTTGTAGTGTTCGTGGATTAGATTAAATCTCACTGCTGCTCGATGTGTTTGATAAACTATTGATAAACAAACACTGAATTTAGTGACTGAAGACGGATTATCTCTCTAAAAATAAGATGCTGCTAGTGATTTATTTTACAAAATATCCACGTACTCCATTCGAAGTAAATCAATAAAATAATTTCTCCAATTGTCGAATTTGGCGTGTCGCTCCAGAATATGATAATTTATTATTATTACACTCCATAGCCACACTGGATGCAATGAATCAATCATGTCGGCACACCGCGCGTTATCTCGCCGGCACACTCATAAATCCTCTGTGTATGTAGGTATAATAACTAGGTTCTTGTTAGGAACCCAAAACCGTACGTTACTCGTCTCCAGCGAAAATGTTTTTGTTGCTGAAAATAAATTACATATAACTTTCTTTGGTAGGCACTTAAACCAGCTTTGACATAATTATATGAATGCAGCAGCGCTAAATCATCATGGTCCATGTAATTGAAAAGCATTACCCCGTAAATAATAATGAATTATATCAAGGTCAGAGATTATAAACATGTGTTTCTATAATATAGTGTTTTATATAATTTCGAGGACCTATTAAATATTTCCTACCAGTATAAGTACCTAGTGATGTATGCTCAGTTAGTCCTTATGTGACGGTAGTATAGACATAGGTCCAACAGAAACTTTGCTTTCATTGGTAAGGTAGTACAATGATTTAATTTTATGTATTTCATTTACTATCAATAGTTAGCAAGGAGTTACTCGTTTAGATTATTTGTATGATAAAATATTTTTAACATGTGATATTTCATTGAATATTTAGAGGTCCTTGATAACTTTTTTATAAAATTCGTCAGATCTTATAGGTTTTTTTGCTATTTGGCAATCATTCCATATAAAAATTATATTAGTTTAGCTCTGTATCAAGACAATCATTCATAATAATATGATGTAACGTCGCAATCAATGACCTCAAATTAAAAATTATTTGTTAATATTTGACTAAAATACTCTGAAACCAAGTTACATAATAAGTATTGTAAATAGAACATTTTGTAATAAATCATTATTTAATTACTCTCCTGTGTGTTATTCATTTATTCCTGTTGGAGTACGCCACAGATTCACCTGCATGATAAATTACCAAACATTGGGTAATTAACTTTTGCGGACAGAATTCCATGTTTCTAATCCCATTGAAAAACTCTATTATGCCCCAACAGAAAGGAAATATAATCTTTGTGATGTTCAGTGCAGTTGGCTACGGGTGTCAGCCAATATGGACTCATATGTTCATATATTCGGGCTTATTCATAAAATAAATAATAGTAACAATATTAGCGGATTCTAAATTCAAATTTCGTAAAGGAAATTTCCAACAAAAAGTTGCTAATTTTCATTTAAACGAAGCGTATATTTGTGTTATTTTTATGAATAAGCCTTTGTCAGTGTCAGGACCTATGTATTCTTCAATTCAGATCTTACAATGATGAAGGAATAAGTATTTAAGTGATGTCGAAGCACTTAGGCTTATTAACTGCTTGACTCTGTTCACTTCAAGCAACAAACACTACAGCCATAGCCCAGTCAAATGTCTACATAATACAAGTTTATAACAGTTGGGCTGGGACGCTGTCTGCTCGAAATACTTTAGGAAAATTTTACTTACGGAGATCTGGGCATTTAAAGCCCAGACCGCAAGCTAAATATAGGCTGCTAAGTAATAAGTTTATTCTTATATTGTTTTGATTCCCTAGTATTGCCGACATCTATAAAAGTAATAAATTCATGTCACATGCCGTGGTGAAAAGATTAGCCTGTCAGCGAAGTAGATAGCGAGCCATCGGTCCTAGGGTTTGAAGGACGTATTTATGTATGAAACTTGTGGAGGTTCCAATATAGTGTGAATAAAATACCATTTTTATCACTCATTCAAATCTGAATAAAGCATTTTATTCACGTAGTATAATAAAATAAAAGTCAATCGGTTCTAAACTCTACATTTATTTCAAACGCATTTCAACACAGCGAAACGAATAAAGCTAATGGGCTGTAAGAGCAAATCGTATCAGAATAAACGGAAAAATAATACTGAGCTCTTGAAATGATATCAGTGGTTAGGGCGAGATTAGAAACGTCAGCTTTTGTGCGACACGGGGCCGCACTATGCGACAGAATAGTCGCGCGATCGATCTGCGTGCCCGTTGTCTGCCTTACACCTCGTAGCGATTATCATCGGTTATACAATACGGATGGTGCGCCCATAAATTGGTAATATCATGAAGAATTTTCGTTTCACCGAAATAAACTTAGATTATGTGAAATCGTGATGTGAGCACAAAAAATGGTTATAATTTCGGTAGATTTTTTTAAGATAGGTATGTATATGTTCGTTCCTTATCCCCCTGATCCTATTACGAAGGCAATAAGAAAGAATATTTAAATTTTTGAAGCCTACAGAGGCGCTTGTGGAAAATAAGTACAAACTCTAGTAACGCTGTTGTTTGTCTCTTTGGTTAAAAATTGCCACATTTGATGTGGCTCCAGACTCGGGACAATTTAACTAGTATCATTATTCATCTAAATTAAGTTTTTCTAGCAGTCTGTAATATGAACTTATAAAAAATCATATAAAACCTCATTTTATGTCCCATAACGCATTACATTATCTCTGCAAAAAACATAAAAATAAAATTTTTGCAATAAAATTATCATAAACACAAATGCATCAACAATATAACATACAATAACAGCAATGGAGTTTAATGACATAAAATATCATTCTTTAAGCAACTACTATGTTCTTTGCCAAATCTCACATAAAATAAGAGTTTGCTGAATTTATATAGATAAAGTCTATATGCCTATACTTCCTCGCAGGTAGGTATTTACGAGATTAAATTTTGTCCGGATTCGTTAAAGTTCCCCACTTGAGATAAAGTGGCGGTATGCAGTCGAGAAGCTAACTTAACCAAGGAATTTATTTAGAACTAGCTTCTGCCCAAGGCTTCGCTCGCTTGAAGAGGTTTCTTTCAGCAAAAAAAAAGTGTGTATGTGTCTATGTCCTTCTTCACGCTCTTCTGCATGCCATATCTATCTCGGTAACTTTCATCTAAACCTATTTCGTGCTTTAGACGTGAAGTAACTGACGGACAGAGTTAATGTCACATTTATGATAAAACTTGGATATAGCCATTCGATATAGCTCATTATGTGTCAGGTGCTCCATGTAAAGTACTGTCACTCAGATGCATAGAGTATATCATAACTACTGTAATTATATACTCTAAGCTCAGATGCATCAGTTTAGACTAGTCTAAACTGATCTGCTTAGCCTTTCGCCAAATATTTCCCAGAAATATTTGGGAAAGGCTAAGCGGATGATGATCTTGTTATTTGTGGACAATTTTTTTCGTAACGATTGATCCAACGTCATATCTGTGAATGAAAAAGTTTTGTGAAATCCATCATACTTGAATTGACGTTTCGAGATAATTGGACTTGTTTTAAGTGATTTATTCGTATCGAAATGTTTAATAAATAAAAATACGAGAATGTCTTGAAATATTCGTGGTAGTATTGTACATGTTCCTATGCAAGATTGCCTGCTAAGATTTATCATGAATTATTTTACTTTATTGTTGTTGATAAAATGCAGGTATACCTTAAGTTTTTAAATAAATCTAACGTCTCTTTATAGATAATAATGTACACAAAAGATGAAACATGGTCTTAGTTAACCGAATTATGAAAGTTGCTGGGTAAAAAAAAATGTTATATATCTTAATACATTTATTCAGATATAAATATAATAAGTGTTTGTCTAAGATTCTAACTAGATTTTTTTTCTTTTGTGCTTATAGGATTTTTCACAAAACTAAAACACGAAGAAACTTTTTTAATTTTTGTATTTTTATCGGTCTGTCTGTCTTTCTGTTTGACCGGGATATTCTCTGCCTAATTTTCATGAGACTGACTGGAAGAGAGAAATAATTTATTATAAAATTACATAGCGAACCACGAACTTAAAATGTATTTTTTTTGTTTTAGTTTCAGTCACCGAGTGGTCCAATTATAATATAAAAATTGGCCAAGTGCGAGTCAGACTCGCCCATGAAGGGTTCCGTAGTAACTATAATAATATAATATAATATGTATATTTATTTGACGAATAAAAAAAAACCTTAAAATTTTCTTAAAACTAGCTTATTTACATTTTTACAACTACGCTAAATAACTTTGTTTTTCATAGTGTTTGTATGAATTACAAAGTTATATTTGCGGTTTAAAAAAATATGCTGTATCTCAAAAACTGCTGACCCGATTTCGTTCAAAGCAATTTTGCTTGAAAGATTACATTAAGATCTACAGATATCTGTTTTTTGTAGATTTTTCACTCCATTATTATAGAAATTAGAGGGGGGGGGGGGGGGTACACATTTTACCACTTTGGAAGCTTATATCTTTTAAATGATAGACTTTATAAAAAAGTGGTTTTAGAACCCTTATATCATTTTTAAAGACCTGTCTATAGATACCACACACGCATAGGTTTCATGAAAAAAAAAAAATTTCAGTTCAAGTTCCATGTATGGGGACCCCCCTTTATTTTAAATATTTTTTAATTTTTTTCTTAAAATCGGAAAGCGGTTCACAGTATACATCTACCTACTAAGTTTTACATGTATAGTCTTAATAGTTTCGGAATAAAATGCCTGTGACATACGGACGGACGGACAGACAGACAGACAGACAGACAGACAGACGGACAGACATATCGAAACTATAAGGGTTCCGTTTTTTGACATTCGGCTACGGAACCCTAAAAAGTAAAGGTAAAATATTGACGTGAGCTGAAATGGAGAACCTTGGAAATAAAACCAGAAAATGAGCAAAAAAAAATTATTATTAATCTAAATAATTCGAGAGTGTTATGTGAATGTTGTGCGTTGATGTTATCTTTAATGGTTGTGTGCTGCTGTAAGTATTGTAAGCAAGCGTTTATAAAAAGAAAGAGTTAAGATTATAGCGCGAGACATTTATGGATATGAGTAAGAATACAACCCTGATAATTATTTGGGAATTTACTGTTTAATGACATGATTTTTTTTTATTGATATGTTATATATTAAGATGAGTATTTTAAATTCTTCTCTCATACGAACTGTGCTTTAAGGCTTTATCAGGGAAAACCACTTTTATGACGGCCTCCTCGATGGTTTCAATAAATATAAATATGCTTGGCGACGCTGCCCCAGACTGATATTCCATATTGGACCACTGGATAACAAAAGACTCGGATATATTTTTCGTTGAATTGCCATATCGGTTTACCATCGTGGTGAAAAGATTGGTCAGCAAGCCGCTTTTCTTTTGTTGGGGATCATATAATAACAGCTCTCACTCTAGATGGAGCGGAAGGGAGTGTCAGTCTTGTACGAGAAGTAAGCAGATGTACGTATTTATTATATAAGACGTTTTCATAATGTCTTACCAAAGGATCTAATGGAAAGAAGTGTAATAAATGGGCAGATGGTTGCCGCACATATGCGTTAATTTGGCGGAGGGCCAGAATCTGAGGTTTTGAAAAGTGTGACGAACTTTGTTTTTTTATTACGTTTAGAGTGAGAATGTCAGCAATAGTAAGCAAACCGTTATCAGCAAGATGATAGACTTGACAATAAGTCTTGACATCAAATATAACTATCGTGTCATATGAAATTTTGGCATTACCTAATGAAGCATTCATGTAAAAAGAAGGGTTGGACAGAAAGTACTACCATGAAGGAATTCTGACACTGGTAAATTTAGGCCTAAATTACCTTATGTTACTATGTTTAGTTGTATACGTTTAGTATTTAAATCTCACTAGTGTGTGTGTGTGATATTTGTGAAATAAAATTACGGCTTGCGGCATATGTAAGCACCATAATGTAGAAAAAATATAACCAAATAGCTTTCGCTGGGGCTTCGATTTAATCAACTTAAGAGCTTGCAATATTCCGAGTTACATATAATGATTACCTGGCTAACTCGTTACATCATTAATCTCTCTCTCTCTCTTTAATTTGTGACAATTTTTTTATGTATACATATATTTATATCGCACCACTAAATGTAAACTCCGGGAAATCGAAAGACCTATTTTTTTCAGAAATGACCAGAAACTGATTTTGGAATATTCACTAGAGATGTCAGGAAATTAGTAATTTATACACGAAGTTATATGTTCTAAAGCCTGTTCAATTAGATATTTTTTAAACTATCCCCCTGAAACTTGATAAAACTAATTTTTTAAGTTATTTAGTCTACTTTAGGTAATAGGCACCATCTCTTCGTTCTTCTTCATTTGAAAAAATCAGTTTCTAGTATCGATCTATTCAAATTTCTAAGTTCCACACATGTAGACATAGGATTACAAAAATCTTGCCATATTATTTGCTATCGTCCAAAGAAGACGTGCGATTGTTATGTATATACCCTGTGTAAGTCAAAAAAAAAGTTATCGTAACGTGAGTTTTAACTCCGCGTATGTATTTTCGTGGGGATTTTGAAAACGCCATTAACTCAATATGAGTACTTTTTGAATTAGTAGGTTTTCATCTAAGGGTGCGACATGTGTATTGTGTATACGGAGAAAATAAATACGCGGGTAGTCCATGGTGTACCATTGATTACCCGCGTATTTATTTTCTCCTGCTGTGTCAAATCCATCCAAAGGTTGTCTGTAAAAGATCGCTTTTAGCGATAAGACCGCCCATTGTAACACCCTTTGGTTTTTAAGTCCTCATTTAATTCTGTTATAGTGTACAATAAACAGTAAATCTATCTATTTCAGTAAACAAGTACATACACTATGCCGCCGAGGGAATACATTATCCGATTTACTTTCAAAACTCACGACTTAGGTGTATGTGCCTAAGTTAAACATTTATTTATTTATTTATAGTTAATTAAAACGGTACAACACCAATTACATTAATTAACATAGAAATAGAAATACATTTAAGATAAGAATAGTAATAATTGTGATTGAAAATTGAAATTATATAAGATAAAATAAAATTAAAATTAACATGGAACAGTAGACACTCTTGCATACTTCCTTTCACAGAAGACCAGACATGCACGCATAATTTTACTCCATTCGTCAGCAAACACATCACATTCAGGGTTGGTAGTCAGGAGGGCATTGAGCATCCTTAGAGTGCGACATACTGGGGATTCAGCTCTAGCGACAGTTTTGGAAGTCGGTGGAGCAAACAAATTGTGTAAGCGGTTCTGACGATGTCGGATGTACTTGTCAGGCACGAATAGTCGGCAGAAAAGGCCATGGAGCTCGGGACAATTGATACGTCCGCTCAGGATCTTGCAGGCTACTGTGAGCTGATCAAAGCCTCTCCTCACCTCCAAAGAATTAAAGCCTAGCATTCCTAAAAGGTAGTTGGTAGGGTACATGTAAGGGAAGAAGTGGTATAACCTTTTGAATAGGAACCTCAGGAAGGTTTTCTGAACCTTTTCTATCATTATTGTTTGAATTGCAGTGTAAGGATGCCAGACACAGGCACTGCTTTCAAGTTTACTCCTTACCAAAGTGGTGTATAATAGCCTAATAACATTGGGATTGCGGAAATCCCGAGCATTTCTTAGTACAAAACCTAGGCGCCTAAAAGATTCTTTCGCAAGGGCAGAGACGTGATCTCTAAAAGTCAGGTATCGGTCAAAGGTCACTCCCAAGTCCTTAATATTGGTGACACGAGTAATTGCTTCTCCACCCAAACAATAGTTGTAATGGATTGGTTGCAACTTCCGACCGTACGTCATGACATAGCACTTGCTCGTATTAAAAAACAGCCTGTTCTGGATGCTCCACTCATAGATGGCGTCAATGTCCTTTTGCAGGAGTTTACAATCATCAACCGTTTTGATTTGCGCAACAAGTT
Source organism: Tholera decimalis (assembly GCA_943138885.2). Lineage (NCBI taxonomy): Eukaryota > Metazoa > Arthropoda > Insecta > Lepidoptera > Noctuidae > Tholera > Tholera decimalis. The sequence goes on along the minus strand of OW964549.2, from coordinate 35,413,599 downwards.
TTAAGTCATCAGCATAGAGCAAGCATTTCGCAAACTTGACATTGGAAATAAGATCATTGATCATGATTAGGAAGAGAGGTGGCCCCAAAACAGATCCTTGACTCACACCTGAGCGAGTGTAGTAAGGCTTGGATTCGAAGCAGCCATGTCGGACAAACTGTTTGCGATCCCGCAGGTAGTCAGAAAAGAAGTTAAGCCAAGCGGACGAGATACCGATGGCTCCCAGCTTCGTCAATAGCACATCATTGTCAACTTTATCGAAAGCTTTACGGAAATCGAAATAGAGCGCATCAACTTGCCTACTCATGTCCATGCCACTAGATATATAATCAACATGAATAAGCAAGTTTGAATTTACGGAGCGACCGGGTCGAAAACCGTGTTGCGCATCAGATAAAGACATATCTATGCGTTTGTGTATAAATTTATGCAGTATGTGTTCAAAGACCTTAGCTATGGTAGGCAGGATAGCGATGGGTCTGTGTTCCTCTACAGATGTTTTATCTCTAGTTTTAGGTATGGGAGTGACCCGCGAAATTTTAAACTGCTCAGGGTAAATGCCAGACTGGAGGGCTAGGTTAAAGATATGACATAGAGGAACTGCCAAGATATCGTTACATCCCTTGAGAATAAATGCTGGAATGTTGTCAGGGCCAACTGAACTACAGGACTTGAGTCTAGCAATTCCCTTAACTACATCCACAAGGTCTAAAAAGGGGAGAGGAATATTATCTCCTTCACTACAAACGATAACATTTGTTGGGTCCAACTGAGGTGTATCAGGCAAAAAAACGCTGGCAAAATATTGAGCAAACGCCTCGGCCGCTCCGACACCCGAACTAGTCTCACCTTTATGAACAACAGTTGGCTCGAAACCACCCTTTGATCGCAGACTCGAAACATGCTGCCAGAATTGACGCGGGTCTTTTGCTATATTGTTTTCAAGGTGACGACAATATACTTTGTAAGCTTCCCGGGTTCTTAATTTGAGATTTGATCGGAGGTTGCTAAACTCCGCATACGTAAAACTACATCGCGAGCGTTTCCATTTATTGTGCAATTTACTTTTACGCTGACTGTCGCGTATGATGTCTCGAGTAAACCAAACTGGATAACGCCGATTGCCAGTACTCCTTCTCCTCTTCTTTGGAACGGAAGAATCGAACAAACTATACAGAATCTGGTAAAACTTACCAGCAGCGGCGGGAGCGTCATTGCAGCGAAGAACGTCACTCCAAGGAGCAGAACGAATTTGCTCGTATAGTAGTGTGTAGTTTCCTTTACGAAAATTCCAATCCCTACTACGATCAATGTTGCTGGGGTCTAATTTTTCGTTAACCTTGTCCGTTGCGATGTTAACCGCAATGTCTAACGGAGGATGATAGAAATCAATTGGTACCAACTCCATCCCTATGACATGCTCGCAGTTAACACCAGTGCCCTCCCGAGCCAACACTACATCTAACTTACTCCCACGCATATTCATCACTTCATTCATCTCAGCCAGATTACAAAAGCTTAGGAAATAATGATAATAATTGTTTACATTCACGGATGCACTATTTAAATTAAGATCGCCTAAAATTAAAACAGTTCCGTTCATATTACAGATGTTACTCTCAACTTTGCAAAACCACGCCATATAGTCATCGTCAGTAGCAGTGGGCTTGATGTAGACAGCACACACAGTTAAAAATACGCCATGAATTATCATCGTTGCCCATAGATCTTCGCCGCCAGCCGTCTCAAAATTATGTCGTCTCGTCATGGTAACGCCAGGGCGCGCGGCGAGAAGTACGCCACCACCCGGGGACACTCTGTCTCTGCGTAGAATCCGCCAATCACCGCTTGACATTTCTGCGTCCTCCACCGAGCTATCCAGATTTGTCTCTGTTACGGCTATTACGTCATGCTCGGCGAGTAGTAAGCTTGTCCTCCAAATGGGTAGCTTGGTTTTGAGCCCACGCACGTTCTGATATAGTAAGCGCAGATACACGTTACGATCAGTGGGGTTGGATGGAGCAGAAACGCTGAAAGTCTCACTGAGTCTCATCGCTTCGGGCACGAAAATTTCGACGCCATGGTTTGACGCAAATATCCTCTGCCCAGTTTTGAGCTGCCATGACCTGGTCAGCCAGTTTTGAGGGCACACCCAACTTAAAAGATGCATATTTGCCGCGGGATTTTAAGGTTTCTACCGTGCAAATATCTATTCCACAGATGCTAATTAGGTGTTCACGCACCTGGCCATCAGACGTACCTTGCTTCACATAGAAGAGATGCAGGTATCTCCACCTTTCCGAAGCCTCTAAGTTGGTGGTACCAGGTGCTGCTGTCCCACGCAAAACATTGCTGAGCGAACGGCGGGAGCGTCTGTGCCGAACTTCCGTCCACCCATCTTTTAATTGACCTTGTTCTGTGTCAGTTTCATCCACCGTCTCATCCGAAGCAGAAACAGGTATCACGACACGCGGTCTAGCAATTTGGCAGATAGCTGGTGACACTGGTTTACCTTGTTGGTGTATATTCCGCAGCTGAATCTCGTTCACAGCCTTTTTTCCCTCTGGCAGTATCGCAATGGAATCGGTGACTTTTTCACTGTAGGTCGGTGAAGTGGTTGGTAGCTGAGTAACTGCCAGGCTTGACTGAAGATGTAGGTTTTTAACTTCTTGCTGTCGCTTCGTCGGATTCTTTCTCCTAGCTCCCACTTGATGACTTGCTGAACTCGTTCTGTTTCCGAGCTCTGTGGTAGTTTTGTGTATGGCTTCACACCGGCTTTTTATTCTAGAAACGTCCTCAACCAAGGTGGACAGTAATTCATCCTGCTCAGCCTTCCACGCAGCTAACTTGAGGTCATAGTCGGCTCTCCACGTAGTCAACATACGCATAAGTTCGCCCTTCAATTCCCAGCATATACAGGAAGAATGCATTGCTGGGTTGTTTGGCGAGTCATCAATTCGCGGCCGCTTACCCCTGTAGGTGACGTTCTCATTGGCTTCGTTACAACTGGAAGCTGTAGCTATGTCAGGGACAGATTGTGATTGTCCCGATCTAGGGGGGGATGCAGGTGGCGTGCGATGCATATTAGGCATTGACGTTGTAGCCAACTGCAGGTGCGTAGATGGAGTGCAGGCACGTAGATTGTTTGTTTACAAAACAAAACAATAAGACAATGCTTGAAAACTCTTTATTTCACTTCTCAGTCTGGAACGCAAACGTCAAAATTGTCCGATGACAGTTGGCAGTACAGTGACGTCGGACAGTGACGGTGACAGTTGCGCTGCGGGGATCGCGAGCGAGTTACGCATGCCTTTACAGCACTTATGTACTGCACGTAACCGTGAGAATCCTTTGCACACACGCTTGAGTCACAATGATGAGCACTTTTAACAGTTTTTTCGTTAGTTGTTTGTTTTTGTTTTATAACACTTTAAAAAGGTTAAAAACGAAGCAATTATAATAGCACAGTGTATCTCCAAACTATACTTGAAATTTCACGACAGAACTAGTCGAAAAAGCAGTAATGAAACTACACTGAACTACTACATGAACTTTATACGGCTAGTTAACAGGAAACTTTGTTACGTTAGTCCTATATGGTTAATAACCTAAATGTATTTTACATGGGGCAGGAATTTAGTAGGAATTTAGACATTTTAATGCGCATTAATTGAAACAAAAATTAATCAATCTTTTCAGCGATACTTGTAGTAGATCTGTCAATCAGTGACATTGTTATGAAAGCTTATTGTCTACCCACAGAACATCACAAAAGGTACAATTGTAGCAATAATTTCAAAAGAAATAAAGGCATAGCCGAGGAAAGGGCTAAAAATATTTTTTGTGAAATGCCAATTTCACAAAGCGCGCTGGAAACGGTATGCGACCCTTGTGTCCTAGTTCACTTCAAGATTCTACTAATTACTTTGCCGCTTCCGCTGCAAAAAACACCCTAACTGTTAATTAACGATATTTTTGCTCTGTTAATGGGTGCACAAGTCGTTTCATTACTGACGAGCTGCATCGACCACCACGCCGGCACTGGAGCAGCCTCGATAACTTTTTAAATTCATAAATATTTTTTGTAAATTAACACTGACTGTAGAAAATATTGGTGCGGAGATAAAACTTAATGATTACCCTACCGTGTTGTGCTTCTTTTTTCGTAGTTTGCACAGAATTGTATAGTTGACAAATGTACGAAAGTAGTTTTCAAAAACATGCCCATCAACTGATGTTACTGTTTGAAAAGTAGTTTGTTAAATTCAACCGTATGCCGTTCGGTATATGGTGGAGTTTAAAAAATCTATGTTTATGTTTATACCTATGACATGACCAACAACAAAGTTATATAAAATATTTAAATTCTGGCAACAGTTCGGAAGATTTCAATCGAAGTATTTACTGATAGTTACTTGTTCCACATCTTAGCTAAGTATTAAATACGCAAAATTGTTTTACTAAAACGCTATTAGATATTTACATTGTAACTGTGGTAGACTAACTAGAGGTAAATCTTATTGGGATATCAAATACTCTGGTGAAGGCGTCATGAGTAAATTTAACTTTGTTTCTGAAAGAATGCAATATTATCGGATGATGTGATGATGTTATGAAGTCGATGTTTTACAAAATACATTTACTCAAAAATATATATCCAATTTTATGATTCCATGTCAGTGTTCTGTGACCAGACTCATATTACATTCCTACATTATTATTCAAATAGATGTTCGGCACACTTTTCTACATGAAAGATAATCAGCCTATAACGGTCGCACTGCCTCCTCCTCCTAAAGCCTCCTCTCTATAAGAGGGAATGAGCCGCAATCCACCACGCAGGCCCAATGCGGGTTTGTGGATGTCACATATTCCCACCAGTTCCTGAATGTTGAAAAAGATTTCTTGCTAATATTTATTAGAACTATACACAAATTCATACCTAAAGGGAAAACACTGAAACCTATTGAAATAGAAATTAAAAGCAATGTTTCTACAACTTATAACGCCATGCAGAGCGTTTGAGCACCCGTATAATTTTCACGTCCAATTTGTATCCTCGCCTCGGGCAAAGGGATCTTTTTCTACCGCTACCTGTGTTGGCCGAAACTAAAAAAGTGATTTAACTTTGAAATTATTCCAAAAAGCAATAAAGCTTACTTAAGCAATCTTGAGTGACCCTATGTGCCTTTTTAGCTAATGGAAGGAAATTATTTAAACGTAAAAATAAATCAAGCAAATTATCAAAGGTCAATGAATGACTCGAGAAGTTACGAACATTCACGGGTTTGTAAAGGCCCCCCGAGACGGTCCAAAGGTTTGACTCAAACACGTAAATTTTGGTTTGACTCAAACCATTTTGATCGTTTACAAAGGTAGTTTGAACGGTTTGTCAATCACATAGGTACGAGTTTGAAGCACGTTTGATAAAATTTCATATTTTTGTTGTGTTTGATGCGCTGTTTGATCGTGTTCCGACGCGTTTGAACAAACTCGGCTTAGTTTTGCTTTGGATTTTGTAGCGTGAGCTTGTGTGTGACGAAAATATCGGACGAAAATATTGAAATTGAAACCAAACTGCGCAGTGCTGTTTGACAAACCGTTCAAACCGACATCAAACGGTAGCATCAAACACGTAAAGTTTGAATCAAACCGTTGGACCGTCTCGGGGGCCCTTAAGAGCTCAACATGGTAGCGGCGTTACTAAAACAAGACAAGTGACATTCCGTAGCTTGACGAAGGCGATTGTCAAAATGCCAAAATTAAGGCTGTCAAAATGTTACGTGAACATTTCTTTATATTTTGACAGTTCATAGCATGACACTTTGTCTAGAGCCTAAGTATATGCGTACCTTCTAAAAGCTCTACAAACCGTTAATCGATAAACTTAGTTGTATCAATACCAGCAGATTCCTTTCCTCTTACATGTTCGCAAAATATACTCAACCGTATGCTAGAGATAATGGACAAATCCAAAGTCAAAACAAAATAAAAGTTTTTACATAACCGAATAAAACGAAGATTGCGATACAATACAAAATATATACCGTAAAATCGGGGTACATTAGCCCTAGGGTGTAACTTTGGCCCAAAACGTCAAAAAGTTGAACTTTCCGCCACGCCGCACTTTAGGGAGCTATTGAAGTAGTTCGCGTTATATATCGATAGGTGATGGTATGGGGCGGTCGGTATAACAGTTTCACGTTCACAAAGCGGATTGGTGAACTTGTAATTAGAGTTACAGGTTATTACATGTAAACGCGTAAAGTTATTATGTGCAAACTTTGTCACAAAACAATACTTCCAGGTAAGTGTAAGTGTTTTTTAATAATCAATCGTAACAGATATGTATGTTGGATTCTAATGTGATAGTAATGAAAGAGTTAAATACATTTTTGTGAGAAGTATATGACAAATAAAATTACAGTATACTTTGGCCATCGTTTTCGGGTATCTTTGACCCATGGGTCAAAGTAACCTCACGATGTTTTTTCTGTTTCTAATTTCGTTTAATCAGCTAAATGATGATTTTCTGATTCGTAAAGATGCCTACAATTTATAAAAGGACACCAGGAGGTCGTCGTTACATTGATTATACAAAATAACAGTTGCAGCAATGTCTAAACGATGTGATATCTAAGATTTTGAGTCAGCGGGAAGCTGCACTAAAATACAAAATTCCTCGCAGTACAATAAAGAATAAATTAAGAAATAAACACTGCAGCAAACCTGGCCATCCAACAATATTTACAACAGAAGAAGAAGAGGCATTTGTCGGCCATATTACAGCACTTTCCGAATATGGATTTCCGATAACGGATATCGACTTCAAAATTATTATAAAATATTACTTATCCTCACGTGGTAGATAAGTTAAGCAGTTTAAACATAATGTACCTGAAATTGAATGGGTAAGAGGATTTCTTAATAGAAATAAGACACTATCTAGACGGTTAGCAAAACGTAAGAAATCCGAAGATCGAAGTTGCCATTACGAAGACAAATATAAAGAAAACCTAGCTCTGGCAAAGAGAATGAAGTGCGATGTTCAGAGTTGTAATGATGAAGACAAACTGGTAGACGACCTAACTTTGTTGAAGTATGTGCAGTCAAATGCTCAGAGCTGTAATGTTCGAGTAGAAGCTGTTATTGAGGAGGAGCGTCAGTATGGAAATGACTATTGTGTCGATGATCATGAGTGTTGGTTAAATGGGGTTCAACGTTTAGCCAGGGAAAATTATATCGACGTTTGTAGAAGGAGTAAGTTGTAAGTTGCATGAAGAGAGGAAAATTCTAGAAATGGCCTGCAATAAAAGATGAACAATTATACCGTTGCGAAGCAATGATAAAGAAAATTAATGTTCCTAAATTTGTGAAAAAGGGCTTATTTATTATACCTGAAATTGATTTAATTAATACGGATAAGTCTGATCTATGTCTATATTACCTAAAGATTCTCAATTTTTGAAGACTGATTAGTAACAGATAGGCACCTCGTAAAATAATTTGTTTGTTTATGGATGTTAATTAAAATTACACATTTTGAGCTACTTTTAATAAATATAATTACTAACTAACAGATAAATCTTCTAAACTAATAAGTTTAGAAGATTTATCTGTTAGTTTTGCTAAGATATAATTAAAAAAGCCATGTTCTAAGATTTTTTTTTAATTTGCGTTTTCAGTACAATAAAAACAAGTTTATCAAGATAATACGTCTTTCTTTGATATATGAAATCAATCAAAACAGGCTTCTTGGCCTTTTCATTGAAAATCGTTACGTTTTATTACATTAAAAAAATGAGGGCCAAATAAACCCGCTTCAAAGTACAACTTTGGCCCAAACTTTGGGAAAACAAAAAGAAAACTTAGGTGTTATTTTCTTGAGTTTTATCTATGTTTATGAGTTGATGATATTCACAACTGAACACCTATTTCTATTATAGAGACATAGTGCTTCTTAAATTAAAGTACTCAAACGAGAAGTAAAAAGTATCATGATTTTGGGACAAAGTACCCCGACCTTACGGTACTCTCCGGGTTCACGCCGGAAAATTTTAAACCCTGAAGTCCGGGAAAGAGTAGTCCTCATTTAATTCTGTTATGGTGTACAATAAAGACGTTTGCCCGAAATTCATATCTGAAGTTAGCTTTCAGTGAGCTTTCACTACATTACAACATTTCAGCCACTGACGCGTGTTTTGTGACAGTTTACTCCTCTAACTTTTCAAGTTACGACAGAAATGATAATGAGAAAAAATTTAAACATTGTTTTTTTTTTATTACTGATGAGCCCACTCTTGACCTCGAGGTCGATCTCGCCTGATGGTAAGCGATAGATGAGGTCTATAATGGGACGAGCGAGCCCAGAAGATGCCTATTTACTCGTGCTTCAAAGGCTGAAAGGTCATAAGTGGCTGGGAACAAAGAAGCCAGCAGAGAATTCCACAGCGTGGCTGTGCGCACAATAAATGTGGGAGAAGCGCTTGGTACGACAAGACGGTATATCAAGTATCAACCAAATGTGGGTGATACCCAGCCGTGCGTCTGGTAGACCGGTAATGAAAGGGAGATGGAGCTTCAGGCGATTGGTAAAAGGCACAGATGTACTTCGGAAAGTAGGGGATAGTTAAAATGGGCTCCTTTTAGCGCTGAAAAGACAAGCCTGTGTTTTCAGAGCGTTGAATTTGACCAGATTGTCGTCACCCCATTGGGAAACGAGATTTAAGGTCAAATTCATGCGCCTTACCATGGCCTTTCTGAGAGTGGCAATTTCGTCCCTATCATAGTCATTTTCATCCAACCCGTAACGTTTCTTAGAAAGGTAGAGAGGTGGCAGACGGTTACAAATAAAATGGCTGAGTATCTTTTGTCGTTTAGACGATCATCTTTTAATAAAAGAGATTTTTTTATCGCAGCGGGTGGTTATTGGATGCTAGAGATTGATTACCTTTATTATTTTGTTTTACCTTAACTTTAGTATATCGAGTTTGGTACTACGACAAAAAGAGCAAATAAATGAATGAAGAACAAAAACAAAAAATTTTAGATATCGACGTTCCTGACATTGCTCTGAACGAGTTGTTCGACCTTTGCGAAGTTTATGACCGGGATATTTTGAAATACTGCAATAAAATATAGTTAGTAAACCAAATAGGTTTATATCTTTTATGTGTATATCTCCACTTTACAATAATTTATTCAGATGATATAGTATGGGCTATTTACGTCAGTGAAGGTGTGTCCCATTTATGATTCTCGTCAGGGGATCTCTTTTTTATTATATGACCGTTCAACAGCCCTATATTTCGCAGAACTGGGAAGGTATAAATTGGTAAACTCCACGTGAAATTATAAAAACAATTAAATCGGCTTTAATTTATTATATCTTTTATGCTGTAAATTTATTTAGATCGACAAGAGCTGACCCTAAAAAGTAACTTATGATGGGAATTTACTGAATGAGCTTATGAGTTTATTGAAAATTCAGTCTGTTTCATATAAATTTTACCTCCCTCTATCTCTTTAATCTCTTTGTGAGCGTAGTTTCCGAAAAAAAGCTTAGTTGAAATATACAGTCTATAAACTACGTGCTTGCCAAATTTCATGTTCACCTGTCAAATATTTTTTCAATACACTTCCTCGAAAACTGGCTCTTATCGCACTACGATTAGGTTCAACATGCAATGTATTTCACACTCGTAGATTTTTTCATTTTTCACACACGAGGGTTTACCATTCCAGTTTTTGCCACAGATAATATTAAACAACTATTCAATTCCCTATATTCGGCGGTGATTGTTTTTTTTTCACAGCAGAGGCGCATGTTTTTAAGGCCTTATATTTAATGAAAATTAAAATTGTGTTTATGAACAGAATATCAGAAATAAACATTATTATTTATAAAATAATTTTGCTTTTATCAACAAATTAACATTTATTTGTGTTCTAAATAAAAACTAAAAAAAATTATAATATCAGGCTGTTTTGCGGCTTCATACCTTTGCTTCTCCTTTAACAAGCGAAGGTAAAGCGCGAAAAAGTAAATGAAATCTTATTCATTTGTGTCTTTTGCGTATGTTATTAAATTTTTGATGAGAACTATTTAAATACGAGTATTTAGCTTGCGATCTGGCCATTTAAAGCCCAGACCGTAAGTTAAATATAGGCGGCTAAGTAATAAGTTAATTCGTAGTTTTGTTTTTATTCCCTAATGTTGCCGCTATCTATAAAAATAATGATTCATGTCACATGCCGTGGTGAAAAGATTAGCCTGTCAGCAAAGTAGATAGCGAGCCATCGAGCATAGGGTTTGTCGGACGTATTTATGTATGAAACTTGTGTAGGTTCCATTTATTCCATCGAATATAGTGAGAATAAAATAGAGTTTTCATCACTCATTCAAATCCGAAAAAAAGGATTTTATTCACGCAGTATAATAAAATAAAAGTCCATCGGTTCTAAACTCTACATTTATTTCAAACGCATTTCAACACAGCGAAACGAATAAAACTAATGGGCTGTAAGAGCAAATCGTATCAGAATAAACGGAAAAATAATACTGAGCTTTTGAAATAAAACCAGTGGATAGGGCGAGATTAGAGACGTGAGCTTTTGTGCGACACGGGCCGCACTGTGCGACAGAATAGTCGCACGATCGATCTGCGTGCCCGTTGTCTACCTTACACCCTGTAGCGATTATCATCGGTTATAGAATACGGATGGTGCGCCCATAAATTGATAATATCATGAAGAATTTTCATTTCACCGAAATAAACTTAGATTATGTGAAAACGTAATGTGAGCAAAAATATGATTGTAATTTCGGTTGATTTTTTAAGATAGGTATGTATATGTTCGTTCCTTATCCCCCTTATCCTATTACGGAGGCAATAAGAAAAAATATTTAAATTTTTGAAGCCTTCAGAGGCGGGCTTGCGTGGAAAATATGTACACACTCTTGTAACGCTGTTTTTTGTCTTTGGTTAAAAATTGTCTCAAGTTTAGCTCCATACTCGGGACAATTTAACTTATGCACCATTCATCTCTTTTAAGTTTTTCTAACAGTCTGAAATAAAAACTTATAAAAATCATTTAAAGCCTCATTTTATGTCCCATAACGCACAACATTATCTCTGCAAACAACATGAAAATAAAACTTTTGCAATAAAATTATCATAAACAAAGATTCATTATACCATAATTTATTTATTTTTATTTTTTATTGGCATACATAAGAACACAAGTACATTGGTCGAGAAACACTGGTGCCTGTGGTAGGTAATCAAAACCTGTATTACAGGTCACCAGAATTTCACCTCTCAGAAACTGTTTTACACAAAATAATTTTATGATACCAATACTAAATTACAAGATAAGCAAGCAAATTAAGATACAATAAGAAATTTAAGAGATTAGTGCAGTTACAAACAATGGTATGGTGTGTTGTGTGAGGTGTGATGTGGTGTTTGTGCGTGTGTATAAAATCTTTGTTTGCGGGATTAGGTTAACTATTTCAGTACTTGCAACAGATCTTCTGTTGCATTATAAGATTGCTTAAGAAGCCACTCCTGAACAACTATCTTGAGATTGTGTTGGTTAAGTTGGTGTACATCTAATTTCTTATGGATACTGTTATAGAGGTAAGGGCCAAGGAAAACAGAGAATCGACGGCTGAAGGCTGTCTTAGTAGAAACGGATGAGGCCACAAGGTGGTTACGACGCGTGAGCGCAGGTAGATACTGAGTCAAAGCGTGTTGCTTCATCACGATCGCCAAAATAAATAACTGTCGCACAGTCAACACTTGGCAGTATTCAAAAAGTTCGTTTGTGGGAAATAAGCGGGGCTTGAAACAACAGACCTTGAGGACCGCTCTTTGGGCGCGCTCAATCTTGATCAGATTAGATTTCGCAGCACCTCCCCAAGTGGAGTTGCAGTAACACAATATTGATTGGCATAGCGCCTGATAGACCATCTTCATAACATTTGTATTAGCGGATTGACGCAATTGTTTAAATATATATATAAGTTTTCGAACACGGTTAGAAAGGCATTCAATATAATTTTTGAATGTTAAGTTGTCGTCTATCACTATGCATAATAGCAATGGAGTTCAATAAATTAAAATATCATTCATTAAGTAACTACTAAATTCTTATTATTCGAACTTGAAACGGGATATTTACCATGTGTACTTTTTGTTTCGAGTTTCCGATATTTCGGCACTTTTGCAAGCGCCATGATCATGCATGAACTGAAGTAATTGTGGGTGGACGTTTATGAGCAGACGAATTGGTCTACCCTCTTTCTCGTTCGTTTTTTGTGATCGCCACTACTACCACTGTAACATGTGTCACTCAAAACTCGATTCTGTTCCTGATACACAAAACTCTCGCGAACTTTTTTGAACACTTTTACGGGGCTTACACAATTGAACCACTGGATTCCAGGCCCTCAACAGTTGAAACCAGTCCTCCCGGTTGAAGTTCTTGTATTTGATAATCTCAATCGCTTCCCTTACCAGTCTAGGTAAATAGTAGCGTTCTGTCGAGATGACCTGAGGGTTATGTAACTCAATCCAATGGTTCGATCCTGCTTCTAAGAGATGTTGTGCTATTGCCGATTTTTGAACATCATTATTTTTCACATGTTTTTCATGTTCTGAAATTCTGCAAGCTACGGTACGCTTTGTCTGATCGATATAAGCCTTTCCACAGCTTCAGTCCAGTATATAAATAATATAATATAGTTATAGACACCGGGTTTTTCCAGAGATAAGTTGTCTTTCGGCGAACGCAGAATCTGAGATACTTTCTTGAACGGAGTGAAGATGGTCTTTATATTTCCGAAGAACGTTTGCAACCTTATCTGTCACTCCCTTCACGTACGGCAAAAATCCTGGTTGCCTCTCAACCTCGCACTTCCGGTGTCTAGATACAGGTTTTTGCCTACGCTGTGCGATGTTCACTGTATGTCCGTTTCTCTGTAGCACCTTCTGATCATGTATTAGCTCATCATGTAAATATTCCTCGTCACATAAGTCATATGCGCGGTTGGTAAGCAAAGTCACTACAGAGTCTAGATTTTTGGGATGGTGATGCGAATCAGCGCGTAAATATCGATCCGTGTGAGTGGATTTCCGGTAGACTGAGTGGCCTAGCGAGCTATCAGCATGATCAAGAATATTTACGTCTAAGAACGGTACGGTCCTCTCATTTACCATCTCGTAGGTAAAGTTTATTTTACTGTGTATGCTATTTAGGTGTGTCAAGCATACTTTTACCTCTTGTTGATCCCTTCCAATGATTGCAAATATGTCATCAACTTATCTCTTCCACAGTTTGATTGATGTAGATGCAGTTGAAATAGCTAACTCTTCAAAATGCACCACTATCCACATGTTGGCTACTACGGGTGCCACTGGACTGCCCATTGCTACACCATCAATCTGTGGGTAATACTGACCTTGGTATATGAAGTAGCTAGTAGATAAACAGTGATGCAATCATTTCACGTATTCTACGGGGATGTTTTACTCTTGCAATTTTACCTTAACTACTTCCACGCAGTCCGCCACAGGTGCATTTGTAAACAAAGACTCAACATCAAAACTGAGCTTCGAGTTTGATGGATTCGAAAGACTCTCGGCATTTCATCGACATCCTGCTATGTCGATGAAATGCCGAGAGTCTTTCACATACGATGCTGAATGTCCAACTAATGGTTGAAGTATACTGGCCACATGCTTCGCCAAGTAGTATGTGGGCGAGTCAATCTGACTGACTATGGGCCGTAGCGGAACATTCTGCGCTTTTGGTAAACCATATAGTTTCGGAGGCTGCACATTTCTAGGACGAAGCAAGTACTTAGTTGTGTCATCTGTAAGTATGTGTTGACACTCTTTTATTATCTTGTGTGTATTGTGATTCGTTCATGCTGTTCACTCTCTTTTAGGTGTTCACATAACTCAATAAATGGCGGATCTTTTCATCATATTCAATGACGTTCATGACTACAGTTGCATCCCCTTTATCCGTTTTAAATACAAGTACGTCTTCATCTTTGCGAAAGTCACGTAATGCGGCTATCTCCTCATCGGTGATATTGGAAGTAGGAGATTTAGCGTGACGTAACGCTACGGCGGTATCCTGCCTCAGTACATCGGCGTCACTCACTGATATTAGATTTCGTCTTATCACTTCCTCCATTCTGCGTTTTACGAGCAAAATTTAAACCCTTTTTAACCGACTTCTAAAAAAGGAGGAGGTTCTCAATTCAGATGTTTGTATTTTTTTTTATGTTTGTCCACGCAGAACCCCGTCGCTTGCCAACCAATTTAAAAAATTCTTATCTTGTTAGAAAGGCTATACTTCCCAAATAGTCCCATGAAAATTTTATCGAAATCGGACAAGCCGTTTCTGAAAAATCAACAAAAGTCTAAAAAAAATATTTACGTTGCTGATCTTTTCGTTTACTCTGCATTGCGTTTTTTGTTCGCGCATAACTCCGTCATTTACGAACCGATTTGGAAAATTCACTGTCCCACTAAACAGCACGAAAATAAAAACTTTTTTGCAAAAAATAAACCGACTTCCATATCAAAACACTACAAAGCCAAAAATAATTTAAATTTCGGAAGGCGGTGTGAAAAAAAAGAAAATACAAAACCAATAACACCGACTACCGAAATTAAAATTATTTTTGGCTTTGTAGTGTTTTGATATGGAAGTCGGTTTTATTTTTTGCAAAATAGTTTTTTCAAGTATACTAAGTGCACCCTGTAATAAATCCTTGCTGGACAAATCAACCGTTCGAGTTGTGTTTTCGTTGTAATTACTTACTGGTTTTTGTTTTTGAATTAGTGATTAGTATTTTAGTTGCTTCCTCACTGCACTCATTTCTTGAAACAGTACACACGGTAAATATCTCGTTTCAAGTTCTAATAATACTGTTAGTGACCATGTTAGCTTAAAAACTTATACTAAATTCTTTGCCAAATTTCACAAAATTAAGATTTTATTGATATTACGTAGATAAAGACTATATTCCTATACGTCCCCGCGGGAAGGTATTTAATATAGGCTCCTTTTATGCACCTCGGCTAGTGTTAATGAGTGCAAAAGTCGTTTCATTACCGACGAGCTGCATTGCACTGGAGCCGCCTCGATAACTTTTTAAATTCATAAATTATTTTTTGTAAAACACTGTCTGTAGAAAATATTGGCTTGGAGATAAAACTTTTAATGATTACTGTACCGTGTTGTGCTTCTTTTTTCGTAGTTTATACAGAATTGTATAGTTGACAAATGTACGAAAATTATAATATAACAAAAAGTTTTCAAAAAAATGGCCTCAACTGATGTTACTGTTTGAAAAGTGGTTTGCTAAGAACGGTATACGGTTGAGTTAACATTTTTTTATATAGATATGACCAACAATAAAGTTATATAAACTATTTAGATTCGGGCAACAGGTCGGAGGATGTCATACAAAGTATTTACTGATACTTGTTCAACATATTAGCTAAGTATTTAGCTTAAATACGCAAAATTGATTTACCGTACGCTATGAAATATTTTGATATCTGATATCTAGAGTTAAATCTTAACTTTGTTTCTGAAAGAATGCGATATTATCTGATGATGTTATGGAGTCGAGAGTCTACATGACAATGGACACGTATATCAAGCGATGATTTATAAAATACATTTACTCGAAAATATATAATATCCAATTTTCTAATTCATATGGAATCAGTGTTCTGCGACCAAACTCATAATTATGAGATTCCTACAATTATTCAAATAGATGTACGGCACATTCTACACCAAACATCAGCCTATAACGGTCGCACTGCTGTAGCGAAAACCTCCTCTCTAAAAGAGGGAATGAGCCGTAATCCACCACGCGGGCCCAATGCGGGAGGGGACCAGTTCCCGAATGTTGAAAAAAAATCTTGCTAATACTTATAAATATATGCCTGAATGATACACAAATTACCTAAAGGTAAAAACCTGATACCCGTTGAAAAATAAATTATAGATAATAACTTATAATATAGCCACTAACCACGCAGAGCGTTTGAACACCAGTTTAATTTTCATGCGTAATTTTTATCCTTGCCTTGGGCAATAGGATCTTTTAACAGCCGCGTTTTTCGGCGAAATTAAAAAAAAAAGTTATTTAACTTATTCCCAAATTATTCCCAGCATCAATGAAGCTTACGTTAGCAATTTCGAGTGAACTAATGTGCCTTCTTAGCTAATGGAAGGGAATTATCATGAAACATAAAAAAAAACTAAATTAAGCGCTCAAATTGTTAAAGTGCGATGAATGACTCGAGAAGTCACGAACATTCATGAGTTTGTAAAGGCTCAACAAGACAGTGGTGGTACCAATATTTTGTCTTGTCAGACAAGTGGCATTCTATCAGAGGTAGCATGCCATTGTTATTTTATAAGTTCACTAGTTTAATTAAAACCTTACTGTGTGAAGTATCAAACCTACCTCTGTGGATAAATATTTGCATGCCAATTCTAAATGGCAGAAAGTGTCATGCACTGAATTTATTGTATCATCTCTACCTCCCATGATTTATGCAAATCAATTGAAAGAAAAACACTGGAAATACTTTTTATAATCACTTTTAATACTTCTTCACATTATAAAATGTAACCCGAGTCCTCCTTTGTCGTCTGTATCAGCTTGAACGTCGACCGCGCGTGCCGTCTTTTATAACCAAAAGACAGCTATGGGCTGTCACAAATAACCATCATTTTTGACATTAGACATTATCGTTTTGCAACCCACAACTATAATAGTTAGATAGTCAATTATTGTGTTTGGTAACACTGTGGGTTGCCATGAATAATATTATGATATTTACATTAAAGGTAACAGTGTTGCTACCCATCGATAAGATTAGTTAGATATAGTCGATTATTGTGTATGCTAACGCAATGATTTATGATTTATGCCGAAGCCAACTGTATGCAAAATTATATAGGCTGTCAAAATGACACGTGATCGTTCCCTTATATTTTGACAGTAGCATTCCTTGGTAGGGGCCTAAGTACATACCTTCTAAAAGTTCTCTGAACCGTTAGGTAATCGTCAATCTAGTTGTTTCAATACCAGCAGATTCCTTTCCTCTTTCATGTTCACAAAATGTTCTCAACCGTACGCTTAAAATAGACAACAGTTTCCTAAGTTTCCACTTCGGAAACTAAAAAACGTTGTTGTATAACCGAATAAAACGAAGATTGCGATACTTTACAAAATATAATGATTCTCCGGGCTCACGCCAAAGAATTTTATACCCTGAAGTTCGTTAAAAGAGTAGATAGGTACGTTTGCCCGAAATTCACATATGAAGTTAGCTTTCAGTGAGCTTTCACTACATTATAACATTTCAGCCACTGACGTGTTTTTTCTGACAGTTTGTCCCGTTAACTTTTCAACTTTTTACCTCACGACTAAAATGATGAAATTTTAAACATTGGTAATTCTCATTCAAACCGTAACGTATTTTTAGAAAGGTAGAAAAGTGGCGGATGGTGAGGAATGAAATACCTGAGTATCTTTTCTCGTTTAGACGATTATCTTTCAATAATCGAGATTTTTTATCGCAGCTTATTGGATTCTAAAGATTGATAGCCGTCATTATTGTTATTTTTTTTACCTTAACTAAAATGTTTCGAGTTTGGTACGTACATACTACGATAACAAGAGCAAATAAATGAAAGAAAGACTAAAACAAAAAATATTAGATACTGTCGTTGCTGACATTGCTCTGAACGAGTTGTTCGACCTTTGCGTAGTTTACGACCGGGATATTTTGGGACACTGCAATAAAATATATATTTAGTAAACTAAATAGGTTTATATGTATGTTTTATATCAATATCGCCACTAAACAATAATTTATTCAGTTGACATGACTGAAAATTAATTTCGAATATTATAGTAGGTACCTACGTACGGGCTATTATTTGCGTCAGTTCTCGTCAGGGGATATTTTTTATTATATGACTGTTCAAGAGCCCTTTATTCCGCAGAACTGGGACAGAATAAATTGGTGAACTCCACGTGAAATTATAAGAAGAATAAAATCGGCTTTCATTTTTTATATCTTCTTTATGCACTGAATTTATTTAGGTCGGCAGGAGCTGACTATACAAAAGTGTCTTGAGATGAGAATTCACTGAATGAGCTTAGTGTATTAAAAATTAGCCGCATCCACCCGCTTTGCTGGGCCATCCGCTATTCAGTGGGTATATGTTCCATATAAATGTTAACCTCCAATCTATCCCTTCACGGGGGTAGTTTCCGAAAAAATATTAGTTGCAATATCCTGTCGATTAGAGTCCATCTTCTTAGCGTATCGATGGCAAGTATGATATAAAATTTAGATTATATTGGGTCAAAACTCAGCTACGCGAAATCTGCTCACTGATGCAGACATAAGGTTATTAAGAGTGCAGGTGACGGTGCATGCAGAACAAGATAGAAGGTGGGCCATTTTCTATGGGGTCACGCCGCATATTTCAGATCTGAGCCATCTTAAAATCCCCGTCTGTAGAGATTATCTTTGCTACGGCCGACTTGGGTACGAAGTGTGTTGAGGCATTTTCAAGCCGGCCACGGCAACACGTGCCCAGGTGGTAGAAGCTCAGATGGTTCGATGAAGGCATCAGGTGGATTAAGAAGTTCCCGCCAAATATCACATACTGTGGCGGACGTGTTGCTATTAGCTGGGCTAACTGGACTAACACACCCGAGAAAGCTTTTCAACCTCTGGGACACTGGGACATATCCGTACATTGGGTGGTGTGAGTCAGCTTGTAGCTTGGTCCTGTCAATGCGTCTCGCTATAATCCTACGAGCATTTGGAGGTGCAATCCCAGTTAGTGGGTCAGTTTCAGACAACCATCTCGTTCAAAGCTATATGCACAAGGTAGGCGTGGGCAGAGCTGTCCCATAGTGGTCAGGCATATTCACCAGCAGAGAGCGCCTTACCAGTTGTTTGCAGAACTTGAGGAGACGCTCCCCATTTGGTGGATGTAAGGCGGCGGAGCAAGTTGTTTCTGGCGTGGATTTACATTTATATTGCTTGGCAGTTATTTTTGTAGGTGAGGGACCGGTCTAAAACTATACTGAGGTATTTTGGAGTATATTGCCCATAAGCTACCGACTTGCCAGATAAATCTGGCAAGTTATAATAGAGCAAATATTTTTCCAGATTTCGTGTTAAAAGTTTCAAGAACGTTTTTTTTTTCTATTCTTTGATGATCTATATGTTCAAGCGTTAATGCAGCGTCAGTATAGCCATAGCTTGCTCAAAATGAATGGATCTTTTGAGTTAAGCATCTCAACGACTATTTTGGGATCTTATTAATTCTCTCCTAGATATAAGTATTATTATATTATTATAACTTTATTTCTAATTATACACATATAAATTACATTTTTAAATATTTCTATAAAACACAAAAAACATTTAAAAATATAAAAAATAGTAGCCCACCGGTATCGGGAACAGGGTCCAAGCTACCGGTGGTCAGGGCTCTAGAGAGAGGAACCTCCTAACGATACGCGCCGTGTCCTGGAGTACCGCTTTCTGAAGCAAGCCCTTGATCCAGCCGCCTAACGAGAGCCTCCTAAGGTGTTGGTCGAGGCTCTTGGCTATTAAGCCATTGGCTGAGATGACTATCGGTACAATGACTGCCGAGTTCACATCCCACATGTCGACAATCTCATGCGCCAAGTCAAGATATTTGATTTGCTTATCTTTCTCGGCTTTCACGAGGTTCTCGTCATGCGGGATGGTTATATCGACAATCATGGCACGCCTCTCGTTTCGGTCCACCACCACTATATTAGGCTTATTGGCAACAATAGTCCTATCAGTGATGATGGACCGATCCCAGTATAATGTGATAAGGCCATTATCGAGAACTGGGTCGGGCACATACCTATAGTACGGCACTTCCGATTCCACAAGAGAATATTTCAGAGCAAGTTGCTGATGTATAATCTTGGCTGCAAGGTTGTGCCTATGCAAGTATTCTCCATTAGCAAGACGAGAACAACCAGAGACAATATGACGGATTGATTCACCTGGACGGTGACATGCCCGACACATGTCAACCGTGCCATCCTTCACAATAAATTTCCGGTAGTTGTTCGTCATGATAACTTCGTCCATAATTGCACAGACAAAACCTTCGGTTTCCCCAAAGAGGTCACCGAAGCGCAACCAAGCTACGGACGCTAAATGATCTACATCGGGCCCATGAAGGGCCCGGAAAAAACGTCCGTGTAGCTCCTTACTCTGCCATATCTCCCTTCGATCGTTAGTGTCTAGCACTGCAGGTTTGCGCCAGTTCTCATTAGCCAAGGAGAGCGGGGTGAGTCCCTTGTCCACTGCTACTACATCTCGATGCATACCCACTTCAGAAGCAAGGAAATGTTCCCTGAGACTGTATACCTCGCGGTTGTGGAGAGTTTTAGCATTCAAAAAGCCTCGACCTCCACATTTCCGCGGGATATACAGCCTCATCACTGACGAGCGTGGGTGATGCATTCGATATGCAGTCAGCAATGTACGAACTCTCCTATCCAGGGCGTCAAGTTCAGTTTGAGTCCATTTGAGTACGCCAAAAGAGTATATCAACACTGGCATGACCCAACCGTTGAAGGCACGCACCTTATTTCCGCCCGATAGAAGGCTTTTAAATACCTTCTTTAGGCGTCCAAAGAAGCGCTCCCTCAGCGATTGCTTCATGTCAACTTCATTGATACCTAACGCTTCCGACATACCCAAATACTTATAGGTTTCGGTTGGGGAGAGGCTTCTCAGGTTTATGGAATTCGAGGGTTGAGATCCCACGGATTCCACAATCTCCCCTCGCTTTACATGCATAATCGCACATTTGTCGACACCAAACTCCATCCTAATGGCACTACTGAAAGTTTCAGTTACCTTCAGTAGTTCCGTCAGTTGTAGACTAGTGGCGCCAAAAAGTTTTAAATCATCCATGTAAAGGAGGTGAGAAATAACCTGACCACCTCTTTTCAGCCTATAGCCTAGACCTGAATTCTCCAGCAGTGTGCTTAGAGGATTCAAGGCTAAGCAAAACCAAAGCGGACTCAAACTATCGCCCTGAAATATACCTCGCTCGATCCTTACCGGTTCGCTGTACCTTGGGATATATCGACATCCTGGATAGCGAAGAACTGTCCTCCATTGTCCCATACATGATGTCAGAAAGGTGCGTAAAGTTGCATTAATTTTATACAATTCTAGCACCCTCATGAGCCATGTATGGGGCACTGAGTCATAGGCCTTCTTGTAGTCTATCCAACATGTCGACAGATCTTTTTTGGAACGTCGAACCTGTTGGCTAATGGCCATATCAATGAGGAGTAGCTCCTTAGTACTGCGGGATCCATTCTTACATCCATTTTGAGAGGGAGACATGATGTTATTGTTTTCAATGTGTTTGTTAATTTTAACCCTCAAAATGGATGTCAGAACCTTATAGACCGTTGGTAGACACGTGATTGGTCAATAATTTTTGGGTTCCGCGGTGCTACCAGATTTGTGGAGCAGGTGGGTAACTCCAGTGGTAAAGAACTCAGGTAGCGAGCCAGATTCTAGGGCAGATTGGTACTGAGACGCCAAGCGGGCGTGCGATCTTGTTAGCCACTTGATCCAAAAGTTATGCAGTCCATCCGGCCCTGGAGACTTCCAATTAGGCAGCGGACGGACTGCATGGGCTACATCTTGGGGGCTGATAGTGATTGCCCCCATTTCTGGTATTGGATCGCAGACTCGCTCGACCTCCCGAGTCCAATCGCCTTCGGTGTGACTGACAGGTACCGACCAGATGTTGCGCCAGAATGTACATAAGGCGTCATCATCGGGTAGGCACATATCAGTCGCACCTTGCTCCGGTCGCTCCCAAGCCTTATATACCCACCTTTCGTTACTTCGGAATGTGCGATTCTGGACGAATCGCTCCACTCGCCGTCCATACCTCCGAATGCGGTTTGCCCATGCATACACCTTCTGCTTTAGGAAGTCGATGCGCTCCGTGACACAGGACATATAATTTTGTGGGTGAATATTGGTTCCCAAAAACGCCCGTCTCACAAAGCGCATCACTCTCGGGCGAGTGTTGCCCCCCCTAAAGCAAAGAAGTTTTCCAATGAGTGCCCTGGTCTCACCGATTCGGCGCTCGATCCTACACTGCCAAGCTGGCACAGCGGGCTTAGGTCGTGTAGCTATGTCATTAGAAATTCTAACATTAGCTACACGACATGCCGCGACAGCTGCGCAGTATAAGACAGAGTGGGTATCGGCGAGGTCTTCGCAGTTATCAAAATAGTCTGACAACTGCGAATCCAGAGCAGCCACCAGTGCCCTATTCCTGTTATGCATGGGCAAACGAGGCAAGCGTGGTCTTATTTCAGGCGGCATGTTGCGATATTCCCGAATAGCACACTCCAAAGCACTCCTCAATTCCTCATTATACTGGGTACTTACGTTTGTAACTCTGTCACTACTCTCCTCAACTTGGATGTTGGGCTGTGGTGGTACCACCACAGTCGGCGTCGGATGTGAAGTGACATAGCTACTCATTTCCGAACGGAGGCGATCAAGTACGGCTTCATCCAACATATGGTTACGTTGGATGACACGCACTTGATCCGATAGTCGCTGGGCCGAAACGTTGACAGTTGGCTCAAGTACCTGAAACAGAGAGAGCATCCGACCACGGTACGCAGTCAGGTTAGTTCCCCCCTCTGTAGCCCCATAGTATGAGCGCATGACGTTCTCATTAATGGATTGAGTCCATCGCATGCGCTGCACACTTCCACCGGCAGCGGGAACCCTATCAGAAGCCGGCGGGCCTCGAGGTTCCAAGCAGGCCGGAGGTCGGCCTCTTCCCCGTCGACGCGCAGGTGGTGGTGTCGTCGGCGGCGAGATGTATTCGTCGCTCGAGCTCGACGCAACTGCAGCGGCCGGAGTCTCTTCACTCACGGCTGGAGCTGGTCCCGGCGGCTGCGAGGCGGAGCTGAGCGACGAATCCGAAGATCTTGGGCGTGTAGCTCTGAGCAATCGTGCCCGGTTTCTAGTCAACATTTTTTTCATTCAATGCACGAAGTTTTATTTCACATTAGTCCATTTTATAGGTAGTAGATGTAGTGTGGGATTCATGAATTGTAGTTTTTTTTTTCACTATTTTCGTTTTATCGAACATTTTAAAATAACTATTTTATATCAAATTATTGATAAAATCGGGATGAAAAAATTTTTGACGTGCTTGTTGACAGCCGGGCCACTTATAACTATTATTAGATATTACAATATATTATTTTTCGCTAGTGCTTAAATTTAGGGTTTGAAGCGAACATAGTTTCTGCTAGGCTAGGTATAGTAACATGGGCGCGATAAAGGTCATATATGTTTAGCTAACACTAACAACAATGCGGTACACGCCCCCTGTGCAAACACTGTGAACTAGAGGGAGCTGCCTCACAACAGGCGCTGGACATCGAACCGCTTATCTGATGGTCCCTCGTCACACCCCCCTTCCCCCACCGCACCTTTCATCCGCATTCACCCCCGCCAAAATTTGTTGACGCGTTTCATGTCAAACAACGTCGGTTCGTTTGATCGCAACCTTTGAAAAACAATTTCAACGAAGGGCATCTTTCAAAGGACAATTTATTGTTATTCGTCATTACTTCTTCAGGCACATGAGAGCTGCCAGTATCGCCTTCAATACAAAGAAACAGACTGGAAACTGAACGCTGAGAATTCATTTCAGATAATTTGAGAGATTAAAAGGGATTTAACGCAACTAAGTAACTATGTAGGTATACGTTTATTTTCCGATACTGGAGTAAAGCTTAAATTAGTTAACGAAGGAAAACTTTCAAATCTTTCATCACGAAATTGAAGCTTAGAGATCGATTCAGTGAAAGAGAAATTATAAGTTTTATAAAGATCTAGTCTTAGTTTTGTTCTGCACTTAGGAGATAAAGCAAAGTCTTATGTCTCGGGCGCCATTGTGAAACCCAAGAAAATTGCTCTCTCTATTGTAATTGCAACTCACGGAACTTAGGAGCGAAAAAGAGCTTCTAGCTAGAGCAAGACCTACCCTACTGCCAGTAATTGGTCACAATTTTTTATCGCTCACGGGCTAGTTTGACTAATATATGACCTGATAGTAAGTAGTGATGTGGTTGAAGATTGCCTAAAAGTAACCTCATTCACTCTTGACTTGAATCTTGTTTTTTGTTAAATGCCCGGGGAGCGCATGCAATGCGACTTATCGCCGTGATTGCGGCATGCCCATTCATTTGATGTCTAGATTTAGTTTCATTTATGTTATTGAAAGTTTTTGCAATAGGAATGTACAAGTAAGTATTTAAGAACATAAAAATCCCACTCAGTAACCTGCACGGGTCTTCAAGATTGCATCGTAATCGATAAATATTACATAATGTTTGGTTATTGAAGTTTTCTAAAATCTGAATTGCTTTTGTGAATAATAAATCTATAGTGTCCCTGGTTTCTTTACGTACAAATTCATTTAAGATACCAAGGAATTTACGATATTTAGGACAGAACTGTTTCTTTTGAAAAAAAAAAATACTACTTAATATGTTTTTGTTCTTTGACCGTTGACCTTTTGTTTCGCTGTATAAAACTCGTAAGTAATAAAATTAATATACAATGATGCAGGAAAGTCTGTTCAAGTTCTTGGCAAATTGTAAGACATAGGTTAAGATAGATGCGATTGCGGGAATGTTCTAACGAGATACCGCGGCCCTGGAACGCAAGGGCAACTAAAAACTTCTACTGACTAAAAACTCACTCTGCTCGTTCAAGCAGGGTGAGTTTTTAATCAGTAGAAGTCTGCCACTCCCTTCCGCTTTTCATCCAGATCGGAAGTCATTTGAAAATTTTTCCACTTGTAAAAAAGGGTTAAGATAGATTTAGGGTATAATGGGGCCGTCATACGCTGTGCGTAAAAATACCCAATGAAATAAAGAAAAAGAAATATACATCTTTTTGAATTTTGTGTTTAATATAACACAACTTTTATTAAGTGGTTGTAAAATAAGTATTTTACCATTATTTTTCCTATCTTAGATTATTTTAAAATTATTTTGAACTAGCACTTTGCCCGCGACTTTGTTTGCGTGGATTTCGTAATATTTTATAGCTACCCCTGGATATCAAGAAAGCCGAGTATAAATTCTCTTTTAAGCGTGAAATGAGAAACCATTACTTAAAAGCCTGACATTTTTAGTTTGATTTTCGCCATAAATATAAATTACTGTGAATTCTCTTAATCTTTTTTTTTATTCGGAATATGTTCGCGTTTAACCACCATCTCACCTGATGGTAAGTGATGATGTGGTCGAAGATGGAGCACGCTTACTTAGAAGAAACCTATTCACTCTTGACTTAAAAACCCCCAGGTTATAGCTATCGAGAAACACAGACTCCAGCAGGGAATTCCACTCCTTAGCCGTACGCACAATGAAAGTATTCCCAAAACGTTTTGTGCGTATGGGTGGGATGTGCACCATGTAACGATGGCGCATCGCCGTTTGTCTTATAGTCCGATGATGGAACGGGCTTGGCGGAATTAGATTGTGTAATTCCATCGCACTTTATAATGTTAGTATGGATGTTATTTGGCTAGCAATACGACTGTATGTCTAGTACTAAGCCACCTATTATTTCGAGGTTTTCAAAGAATCAGATTTTTCAACAAAATAACTTATTCCCAAATATCAGCTGAACTACTGAATATTGCCGAAAAAATATGGGAATACCAAAGATCCATCCCTCAACTAAGTAACGCCTAATCTAGTATATTTCAAATTTATATTATAATGTCAATTTTTATTATAGTTTTAAGAGAAATTGAACATTTTATCGTGTGTTGTTCCAATTCGGTGAATTTCTTTAATAGAATTTTGAATTTAATCACAGAAATTTTCATAGAATATATTTATAACGATTGTTTTTGCGTTAATATTACGAGCAATAGTAATCAAATTGATTTTACAAACACTGCTTAATATAGTAATGGATTTATGGTACCTTATCATCCATAAATCCATTACTATATTAAGCAGTGTTTGTAAAATCAATTTTAAGATTTATAAACACGAGCTATGAAAAATACATCTCAGCCGCTTGGGACATTTCTGTCTACCCCAAAACTGTACCTTCAATACCAGTCTAGTATTCTATTTTAATCGACTATATAGTCTTGTAAACATACCCTTATTCCTAAAAACATTTCCCTAACTACCCCTCATCCGATTGCATGTATGTTAGAAGCCCCTCGAGAGCACAAGTCAGTTGTAAATTCACTAGGAACGTATAAACCAAGGCAATGAAATCTGTTTTATAATGAACGCATATATCCCAGAGAGTCAGAGCCACTGTGTCTTACTCCCCCGTCCCACTCGAATCGAAGATTACATGAATGATCTAACTCGCAACAAAGATTCAGAGAGAGAGAGAGCAATTTTAAGTTCTATAGGATATGAAAAATCTATTTCAAAAATCAAGCTTTGACCGTGTGAGACCAAGTGTCATAAAAAATAAGAATAAGGCCTATAAAGTTTGTGCGAAAAACAGTTAGGTGTTAACGTTCTAAGAAATATTAAAATTATATTATTTAATAGTTTCATACATTAAAATAAAACTATGTCTAAAAAAATATGTCTAGAAATTAAAAAAGCACAATTTTTGTTATTATAATATCAGCTATTGTGACAATGGGGAACCCATTGACTCATCCGTAAGAAACATTTCTTTAAAAAGAATTAAGCCGGCCATAGACTACATGGTTCCGCGGTTTTTTGCTCATTTTCATTATGGACGCCTCTAAAAATATAACAAAACATACAAGTTCGTAAACAATCAAAACACTAAACATTACTCAGACGAAAAGATATTTTGGATTGAAATACAAAACACTAAGTCACGGTCAATTCTCTATAAGAAAATGTAAGTTTGTAACAAAAAAAAATAAGTCGACCTACCTTGCTTCTAAATAAAATTTCATAATTCTAATTCACCCTGCAGGTTTTAATTTGTATCTGAGTATCAACATAATTATTATGTCACAATTTGGCAATATCTTATGTTGCGTTAACTTAATAGATCTACACGTATTTGATACACTGACAGACTGAAAACGAAGTGATCCCATAGGGTTCCGTTTTTCATATGATGTACGGAATCCTAAATATCAAAAATACTCAACGTTTTAGAATTCACTTATTTAAAAACAACACGGGCCGTGTTGTTTTTAAATAAGTGAATTCGTGGAACATAAATTAAGTGAAGCCATTGAAGTTTAGATATTGTTTTATATTTTAAATAAATGGCTGTAATTGCGTTTTTTTTTATTAAGGTCAGCTATTTAACATTTAAAAAGAACTTTTGTGGTTACCTTTTCTAGTACTAGCCGCATTTGCATTTTCATAACAAGAATGTTTTGTTAGTTTTGTGAAAAATATTCAAATAAACATGGCAGCTTTATGTGTTTGACAAAAAATTGCTTCCAAGCATTTCAGTCAGTTTTGTCAGTTGAGTAAGATTTATAATTAATTAAGTGTTGGCAACACCGAGTGAAGCTACCGCTAGTGGAGTTCAGGCGCTGAGGTTATGCTGGTCGACGTGGCGTGATCGACGGCTCTCTTTCTCTTTGACTTGGGCTCTGGACGTGTACAGTTGTGTTGTGCTTATTTTTGCGTGATTAAAGTTGACTGTCTGTATATTTGTGAACCTCACTTTTGTTTTGTTTATAAATCCCTAATCAGCAGTACTAGCAAAAATAGTTAACATAAGTTGGTAATAATTTGTATTTAATTTAATGTAATTAATAATGTTTATTGTTTTTTAGTCAATCAATTATAAATTAAATGATGTATTATTGAATTGTGTTAAATGAATGTAAATATAACATATAATATGTAACTTTTTCATGGGCCTGCGTGCCTGCAATAAATGTTCTTTTTATTTCAACTTTACAATGGCCCACATTTTTTTCCGTAACAAGAGACAACGTGAATGACTTGCAATTCAATAATAATACAGCCTTTTATTTCTGAGTTTACAGATATTTTTGACGATGTTCACACTTTACAGTATATCCCTGTGCTCGGTATGCCTTGCGATAAAGGTCTCTTCTAAAGTCTTTCACTGCCTTTCAGTAACTGACAATAAATATGGATTAAAACAATAAATTTCTTACAAACAATATACAACAGTAAACTGATTCCCTTAGTAAGTTCAGTGTCGTAATTTATGAAACAATACTAAATAAACCGTA
The DNA here is from genome assembly GCA_943138885.2 of Tholera decimalis. NCBI lineage: Eukaryota > Metazoa > Arthropoda > Insecta > Lepidoptera > Noctuidae > Tholera > Tholera decimalis. The sequence goes on along the minus strand of OW964549.2, from coordinate 35,385,219 downwards.
ACGGTTCGTCGCAACATGAACCGGGATGAAATATCGGTTCGGGCTCCGTGGCTGATGCCGCGATAATTATAATAAAATGAAAACTGAACGAGAAAGGGAAGTGGGATATAAAAGGACTTCGAAGGCGGTTGCTCGCTCAGGACCGAAAAATATTAATGTCTGAGTTTGTAGTCAGCAAGGAAATACCAGCCTCATCCAAATAAAAAAAAGTGAAATGAAATTGTTATGAACCTATTTTTTTTTTCATAGCCTCGTGCTTGACCACCATCTCACCTGATAATAAGCGATAATGTGGTCGAAGATGAAGCACGCTAACCTAGAAGTAAACTAATCACTCTTGGTTTAAATAACGTTATAGGTATCAGGAAAATAAATACACATAGGTATATCAATAAATTATACAATATAATTATAATTTTTATATTCCATAGCAAGGCTAATCGTTTGAGTAGGTACACTTGGAATGTATTCATTTAATATTTCTCACTTATGTTACAAACACACCGACTGGTATATTTTAATTATGTTTATGTGAATGTATCCCGCGCGTGGTTCAACGCGCCTGCTACGCGTTTGTTACCAGCTACGTAACTGCTACGCGTCTGCGCGCCTGCTACACGCTCGCTACGTGTTTGCTACGCGTCAGCTATAAGTTTGGTATGCGTCTCCTAAGATTGTCCTATTGACCTGATTGAACACTCCGCCAAAAGCTATTCTGTGAAAAAAATGTCGGCTTGATGACGTATGAATCTTCAGTAGGCTTCTTTAGTGAAATCGAATTGGTTAATCTACCAACACAATACTGAAAACACAAAAAAAATGAAGGATAAAGTAACAACCGGATCTAATTTTGGATCTATAGATTCTGGGCGTATCATAGACAAACTTTTTCTCTTGAGAATGAGTAGCATAAAAAAACAATTGTATTAAAGCACTGAGGACCATTAAACCTCTTTTGCGTTCAAAAATGTCTAGGAGCAGAGCTTTCGGAAACTCTTCGTCTCTTTGCCACTGAAGCAGTCAAAACTAACACATTTTTCGATATATTTTTCTCCACTTTTTCGCTCCCCAGCTGGATATAAAGGATAGTTCCAAACAACAGCGATTTTCTAATAATGTTTTAATCTTTGTGTTAATATAATAAGCATAAAGACGTAGGTCACAAAGGTTTGACTTAAGTAAGCAAATATTTTTATCATTAGTTGAAATTTGTAATGATTTCTGCTGAAAAAATATCCGGGTGAAAAAAATCACCAAGTCAATTTCGAAAGCCGTTCGCAGAGCAAAGGAATGACATGTTAAGAATCCTGTCAATAAAAAGAAATTAACGCGGCGATGCGCTCTCAACTCGCCGAATGATTATTTTATTCAGTGCAAAGTGTTGGCTCGTGCTTTAAACAATGAGACAGGCATAGGCATTCAAACTACAAAAAGTGTTGGCTAACACTTTTTGTAGTTTGAATGCCTACATTTTGGCTTATTAATCTGCGAGCTAGCTGGCTGAATAATAAACCGTGAGACGAATGCTCTTTCCATCTGAACGCGAAATATGTTTCATTGTACCTAATTATATCATTAGAACTTAAAACGGTATATTTATCATGTGTATCTTTTGTTTTGAGTTTCCGATATTTCGTCACTGTTGCAAGCGCCATGATCACTGATGAACTGAAATAATTGCGGGTGGACGCTTATGAGCAGACGAATTGGTCAACCCTCTTTCTCGTTCGTTTTTTGTGATCGACACCGCTACCACCGTCACATGTATCACTAAAACTCACCGTGTCCACTCACGAACATCTTATACATATTGTAAATATCCCGTTTTGAGTTCTAATGATACTATTAGTGACCATGTTAGCTTAAAAACTTTTAGGTAATTATGTTGAATTTTACCCTACAACTCTATAAGTGTTACACAACGTAACATGGTTTCCGTAACAAAAATTATATGATTTTTTCCAGGAGATTTTTGACGTCATAAATTTAAAACCAACGTCGTAAATCCAAAGTCAGATTTCTGGATATTTTATTTACCTCAGAGCCGTGTAACCCTTGTAACATTTAAAAAAGTTATAATTATGGAAAATCAATATGCTGGCGCCATCTGCCGATGGCGATGATGTGTACACTCTCAACAAAATAGTAACTCTTGGAAGATGTCATAGATGGCGTAGCGTACGTGTATCCAGTATTAGAATTTGAGTTAATGAATATATTTAAACATAATAATAAATGAAAATTAAATTAATGGTAATCTCCTTATGCATAGAATGTGTGAAAATAATTTAGTAAGATTCTATGCTGAGGTAATCCAATTAGTAATGTCTTTTGTCATGGTCAGAGACAATTAGTAGCTGTCAAGTCAGAGGCCGTTCTTTTTCTTCTGGCCTTTGACGAGCAAGGTCACAAGCTATTAAGATATAAAGATTTTCTAATAGCCCATCATTAATGACGAAGGAAAGGCAGGGCACAAGGGTGAAATATAAGACCCATGTGAATCAACCGGAGAATGTCCGTGAGTAAAAATATTTATCACATGTCTGAAATTAGGCCAAGCGAGAGTTTGTACCCGCGTCCAATTTATGTTAACACCACGTTGTTTTATCTTTTGTTGTAGGGTCGCATATTTTAGTTTAACTCTTAATATTTTAACTTAATAAGGAAGAAATGGTCATGTTGTGAAGATATATAAAGGGAGTTTTTCACCAAATACGTCGTAGAACATGAGATGTGATTCGGGTCCGAGCAAATCAATGCCACGTTTTGATTGAGCACACCACACGGATGCGATACTGCTGGCGGAACTCGTGCCATGATTTAATTAACTGAAATCTATTGTTTATGGGTAATTAAGAAACCCCAGACTGTAAGTGTATTTAATTATTTAACTTAAACTGTGAAATTTAGAAGTAATGAAACAACCAACACGTGTCTGAAGAACGCATAATTATATTTAATGATATGACCAACCAAACTTGTCTGGTGTTTTATTTATAATGTAATCTCATCATGCGCAAGAACTCAGCCCATAAGTCTCATCTTCAGAAATCTACCCTACAACATCTTACACCCTAAAATACCAAAAATGCTTCATAATTTTTGTCCTGGTAGCTAAAATCACTCTTCATCTGTGGTACTTTTTTATAAATAAACCAATGAGTAGATTCATAAATCATGGCTGATACAACCCACTACATCGTTGCAACCTAGATATGCTGAAATAATTGGAATTTATTAAATCATATAAATATATTATTAAATTATTTACTTAAAAAGCCTGAGAACTCAATAAGGACCTACTTGAAAACAACTGTTTTGAGCCGAAAAGAAAGAACTGGATTTCACCGATAAACTTCCAACCTTTTATAGTTTTAAAGCAAAGGAAACTCAGAACAATCTACTTGGAATAACATTAGAACTTCTACTGGATAATCTTCAATATGTTACAGCTAGTTACAGACAGTTTCTTACTTTTCAATCGTCTGACTTCTTTGATCCTTAAACGAAGTTCATTGTTGCTCTATACCAACTTAAAAATTATAATATTGTACTTACTTATTCGCCCACATAATAGTATGTTTTCCTCGGTCTATATAAGCTATAATAACAATTAAAAGTTCCTCAAGGACTTTCCGTGAAAGTCTAAACTTCGGCTCTTGGCAGGTAATTGATAATAATTGGTCGGGAAGCGACCGATTGCTAGCTTAGGCACTAGGCGTACTTATTTATTGCAACGTCTGGAACCCTGGCCTCCACACGTTCACGATTGACTCATTACTTTGCTTAGGGACCATTGAACATTATACCTTGTACACACCCTTAACATTGCTAGCACTATTCCAGGGAAATATTGGGACCCAAAATACAGACTCGATAATTGAAGGAACAATGTAGATTTTTAGTCAGAAGAAGTGCGACACTCCGTTCCGTTCCATCTTGAGCGGGAGGAGGCAATAGATATTTTTACCACCTAAAAACGGTTTATCAAGTGATGTAAGTGAGCACTTAAGATATTTGGAAACTTAACAAAAAATTGGCCAAATGCGAGTCAGACTCGCCCATGAAGGGTTCCGTAGTAGGAAACTTGCCTAATTCGTACTTACGCCAAATTCGTACTCCACTTAAAACTCGGCTTTGGTAACAGCTATCAGCGCCTCTAGTGTCAAAAAATATAAATAACAGTCGGCCATTTCACCACCTGACAGATAACATCTGTGAAGCTGCTCTCCACAAAAATATTGAAAAAGTAAGTTTTTTTCAACTATTACTGTAATGTTTTTACACATTTCGTAAGAGTTTTATTCAAATAAGGTCTTGTATAACCTATTTTACGATTTGATACGTATTAATGTGTATCTTTGCGATTTCATCTGACGTGTTATCATACTCGTAACTTTTGTCAATTTTTTTGGCGGTAAATTTAAAATTTGTTTGGCTCTTGTTCCTATTTCGTACTCGAGTTAACTTCTTAAAACGTACTGGTACGATTTAGGAAAACTATTTATGAATCTGAATTTGACAATTTACCAATTCTTAAACTGTTTATGACAAGTTGTTTTATTAGATTTTGATTGGAAATATAGCCACAGAAGTTAAAAACATATTAAACATAATTATTTTCTATTTTAGAACACCATGATAAAAAGAAAATATTATTCTTGGAGCAAAGAAGATATGGAAGAAGCGATTAGAAAATATAACAATGGGAACTTAAAATTCAACGAAGTTTGTCGTGTATTTAAAATACCCAAACCGACATTTAGACGACATTTAAAAGGCTTGAATACACATAAAAGAATTGGACGTCCGGGTGATTTAACGGAGGAAATGGAAGCAGAACTAGTTAGACATATTCTTTTGTTGGAATCTAGATTTTTCGGCTTGACCATTACCGATTTACGGCGCTTAGCTTATCAGTTAGCAGAAAAATACGGACTGAAACACAGATTCAATAATGAATCGCAACTAGCTGGTTGGAAATGGTATTATACATTTATGAAGAAACATCCTGAAATATCCTTACGAACCCCAGAACCCACCTCTATGGCTCGCTGTAAAGGATTCAACAAAGAAACGGTGATGGCGTTCTTCGACAAATATGAGTACATCTTAGACGATGGTCAATTTACAGCCGAAAAAATTTATAATATGGACGAGACAGGCTTGAGCATAGTTCATAAGCCTTCAAAAATTTTGGCTCAAAAAGGGAAACACCAGGTTGGAGCTGTCACTATAGTCTTGTGCCTGCTCGGTCACTTTGGAGATCGCTCCGTACTAGTTCATTTCGGACAGTGAACTAGTTCACTCTATTAGTTCTAACAGCTCTATTCGTTCTTCGCTCTCGGCGATCCGTAACTCAGACTCGGACCGCCGAGAGCGAAGAACGAATAGAGCTGTTAGAACTAATAGAGTGGTCCGCGCAGTGCTCTGAGTCTCAGAGCATAGCGCGGACCACATAGCAAATGTAGGTACTATCAAAGACACCGTATTTATTTATGAGAGCTCGAGAGCTAGAGCTCTGTATTACCACAGCGTAAACAGCTGACATAATATTAGGATTATGTATAATTTAAACAGAGATATTTATTACCATTGAAATGTGAATCTGAAACGGTTCTCATATTTTTCTTATTATCTATGGTTCTCATTCATACAGACACAGACTTAATTCGTATGACGTTTCTGTCAACCAATCAGTGACTGTATTTCACTTCTCGTGCGCACGGTTTAGAATGTACGACAATGTACGAGTACGAAAAGAGCTGTTAGAGCTGTTAGAACGATTACAAGCCAGCGTTCGGAAACGGTTCTTTTAGTACAGTGCAAAGATTCGGCTACTATTCGTTCATCGTTCACGTACTACACAAGACTATGTCACTAGCGGTGAACGTGGTGTTAACACAACATGCATTTGTTGCATGAACGCAGCTGGAGAATTTGTGCCTCCCATGCTTATATTTAAACGTAAAAGGATGACAGAGAGCTTGATGCGTGGAGGGCCACCGAATACATTGTTTTGATTGTTCAGAAAGCGGATGGATTGTCAGCACCTTATTTACCAAATGGCTTAAACATTTTATAAAATGTCTAAGACTGCAAAAATCACAAGAAAATCAAATTCTTCTCATCCTAGATGGCCATTCGACGCACACGAAGAACATTGATGCAATTAATATCGCTAGGGACTATGGAATAATTATGTTATCTCTTCCGGCCCATACCACACACAAGTTGCAACCATTAGATAGGTCATTTTTCAAAACTCTAAAACAGAATTTTAACACTGCTTGCATGTCATGGATGCGAAACCACCCTGGATCTGGCATAAAACAAACAAGTATTGCAGAAATTTTGAAAGAGGCTTATATTCGAGCAGTTTGTATGGAAACAGGTATACATGGCTTCGAATGTTGCGGTTTATGGCCTTGCAATCGCTATAAGATCAGGGATGAGGAATATGTCGTACTTGAAGAAGCTAATCTAAGTCTTCCAGAATCTCCCCGCTCTGAATTGGCTGTAGTCTCCCAGAATTTAACAACTGAAATACAACAAGAACAAACAAAGGCTTTCACGGGTGTGCCACAATCTAACGAGATTTCTGTGCAAGAACAGACTGAGGAAGCTATGTCCCCAAATCTTTCTGAGGTAACGGGATTCCACCCTTTGGAACAGCAAGATCAATGTCTAGAAGAGAAAAAGAAAGAATCTTCTTCAAATACAAAAGTAGAGGATTTTACTGCACAGTCAGTTAGAATGACACTGGAAACTATATCTCCATTACGTGCTATTCCTGGAAATTCGAGGCCAATGAAAAGAAAAACTACAGGTGCTATTGTTATTACAGAGAGCCCTTATAAAAAAGAGCTCGAGGGTAAAATAGAAGAGTCGAAGAAGAAGAATGTATCAAAGAATCTAAGTGCTATGAAAAGTAAAACTACAAAGACATCACAAAAGGAAAATAAGAAAAAGAAACAAGAACAAGATGAAAATAGCAGTTGGTACTGCATATTATGTCAAGAAGACATAAAAGAAACCATGATCCAGTGCACACAATGCGAGACGTGGGTACATGAACTTTGTGCAGGAACCAATAAAAAAACCAAAGAATATAACTGCGATGATTGCCGAGAATTGGCGAAGACCATCCGTCGAATTTGTTAAGAATTACTACTTGTTTTAATAACACATTGTTGATTATGATGCTGATTCACAATACTGTATACCAATGAATAGATCTCAAAGTACGAATTAAGGATATATCAGTACGATTTGGGATGAATGGTCTTAAATCGTACTTTTTTTAGTTTTTTTTAATTGTTTATTTTTGAGAAGTTTATAAGGTTTATGTTAAATTTGATTACAGAACCAATAAAGTATTTAGTAACCAAAAATTACTTTTAATTAAAACTAATTTATCTTTCCTAAATTTCTAAATATGATGGTTTTCTCTTAAGGGGTACGAATTAGGCAAGTTTACCTAACTATAATAATGTAATATAATATGTATATTCATTTGAAAAAAAAACCCTTTCAAATTTCTTAAAACTAGCTTATTTACATTTTTACAACTACGCCAAATAACTTTGTTTTTCATAGTGTTTGTATTAATTCCAAATTTATATTTGCGGTTTTAGAAAATTTTATATATAGTTAAAGGCTTACATTAAGATCTACAGACATATGTTTTTTTTTAGATTTTTCACTCCATTAATAATAATGGAGTGAAAAATCGAATTTTTTCACACATTTTACCACTTTGGAAGCGTATAACTTTTAAACGATTAACTTTATGAAAAAGTGGTTTTTGAAACCTCAATTTCATTTTTAAAGACCTGTCTTTAGATACCAAACACGGATAGGTTTCATGAAAAAAATATATATATTTTCAGTTTTAGTTCCATGTACAGAGAATTTCTTTATTTCGAATATTTTTTATTTTTTTTCTTAAAATCGGAAAGCGTTTTACAGAATACATTTACCTACCACGTTTCACGTGTATAGTCCTAAAAGTTTCAGAATAAAATGTCTGTTACATACGGACGGATGGACGGACGGACGGACGGACAGACAGACAGACATGACGAAACTATGAGGTGTTTTGCTATTCGGCTACGGAACCCTAAAGAGGGGGTCCGAATTTGAATAAATTTTCTATCTACTGGATAACATCGGTTTGCTCGAGAGTCAACTCCTCTCTAACTTGTTTATACTGGCAACTACTAATAAAACAAACAAGTGTTTCAATTAAAAATCGCCTTCCAAATACCTACAACTCTCAGTAACTAAAAAGCAAAAAATAAGTAAGCTCCGCTCCACCAAGAGCGGGAGGAGTCATTTGATGATTTCCTTGCCAGGAAAAAAGTAAAGAGAGTTGAATAAATTTCTGGATTTTATATTTTTATTTTTTATTGTTATAAAACTGGGTACCTATTTAACTGATTTTGATAAAAAAAATAAAGGAACATGAAAAGTATACCCTTTCAAACCAAAAATAAGTTTTTTTCATAAAAAAATCGTGAACTTGTAATCTTGCAAATAATTGTAAAGTTTGTGAGGGTGGATGAATGGATGTTTGTTACTCTTTCACGCAACAATAGCTGCCACTATCAGAATGAAATTTTGTATGTAGATAACTGAAATCTTGGAATAATGATCAGTCCTACAATAAGCCAGCCAGCGGTAACTGGCTTGTCTGAACTTGTCCACGATTCGTGGAGCCCTACCGTTGCTTTCAACAACAAAACAGGCTCTTCGGCCTACAAACCATATATATAAATAACAGTTCTAACCACTAACCTTCTGTGCTGGGTTCGCCAGGCTTCTACCTTCCTAGGTCACGCCCAAGTGTGGTATGTATGTAATTATGAGGTGAGTAATTGAAAAGTGTGATGTAAGTCACGTGTTCTAGAACGTTCACAAGGCGCCAGTCTCCAGATGGCGCGGTCCTGATCAGCATCACAGCCCAACTTATTTCCAACAAATGCGCGTGCCACGCGGTGAGGCAATACGGCGATATGTTCCGAGAAATATCCCTGGGTTTTCGTCAATCCGAGATTACAACTTCAAACAGTAGTTAATCGCGACCCAATTATCGGTTGCAAACGGCGATTCCAAACGATATTTTATCAATTACAATTAAATCAAAGTCCCAAGAACGGACATTTTCCAACAAGGAAGCAAAGTCTATCTGTCAAGTCAAAAGTTATGTCAAGTGTCAACATCAAAAAGACAATAGAATGTTGCCACACCAAAGATCGTTCAAAAAATACATTTGGGACGCAACATCTACCCCCCCCCGGACGGGCCTACCCGTCCGCTAATCAATTGGAAGTCTTGACCAGGTTGCGAATTCAACACAGCTTCAATGCGGCCAAATACCGTAGCTAGTTCCACAAAGGTGAGAACCGTGTCTCCCAACAATCTCCGCCAGCGTCCCTTTGCCGCTTTCACCGCGGCCCCAAAAATACCCCCCCAATGGGGGCAGGCTGGCGGGTCAAACAACCAAGTGACCCCTCGGCGGGCCAAACTATTGCCAATGTCAACCTGGCTCTCATTAAGGAAGGCGTATACCTCCTTCAAATAGTTACTTGTACCCTTGTAATTCGTACCGCAATCAGACCTAATCAAAGAAGGTAACCCACGGCGAGACACAAATCCTTCCAAGTCGCCTCAAAGGCCTCTGTCGAGAGGGAGGTTACCAGCTCCAAAGGTACTGCCTTGGTTGACAGGCAGACAAACACAAATAAGCCTTAACAATCTTACTATTACGAAGGGTGGACGTCTTCAACAAAAGGGGACCAACAAATCCGTTACGACGCCAGCAAAGGGCCTCGCCTAATTGACGCGATCAGCCGACAAAATACAAATTTCTCGCTGCAGAATGGCCAACAGCGCATTGCAACCGGCATGCGAGTTCTTAGTGTGACGATCAGTCACCCACACTTGAACCAAGTGGCCCTCCTTGGGCAACAAAAGGGGGTGACGGGCCCCATAAGGAAGGCTAGAGTGCCTCAACCTACCTCCAACAGGGTTTCCCGAAGTGGCTCGTCCCAACCAAGTTCAGTTATAACAAGGGCAGGAGCACCAATTTTAGGGTACGGACAACTCACAAGGGTGATTTCAACCAGGTCCTTCCCTCAACAGTGGTGTCAGCCGGTTCGCCAATTCCCCAAATCTTGCCTGAAAGGTCGTTCACCTTCAGGCCAACCTGTCCCGCTAACCAAGACGACAAAAGGCAACCCTGGACTCCCGTGTCCAAAATGGCACAGACCACAATCGAGTCACCGAAGGGTCCCCAGACCTTGACCGAGGCCGTTGGCAACAAAACCGTCTTGATCGGGGGGGTCCTTTAGCGGGGCAGGCGTCAATCTCTTAGTGATGCCTGGGCGGCAACCGATCGCCGCATCCAGGCTGCCTTCGTTCACGACGAGGCCAACAATCAAAATATTCGTCTGCGCGGTGTCCCGAGCCGCTCGCCATCACTGGAGGGGCATATCCCACCGGATGCCCGAATGGCGGAGGGCGCGACTCCAGCCGGGGACGTTCCGCCAACGGAGGGGAAAGGCAGCGGCGCCGACCCGGCCACTGCTGCCTAGCAGCCAATGCGCGTTCTCCCTGACGAGGGGAGACCAAATGGCGCTCGCGGGGCTCCCGTTCAACTTGCGCGGGGGGTGGAGTGCGGCGTACAGAATTGCGGGTCTCAGCCCGGTGCTCGTCTCCGGGGTACCCCCCCTTGCGCGAACCCCCCTCAGAAGCTGGTCTGCTGGAGCGGTTCGCGTTGGCGCACAAAATCTTCAAGTGGGACCCTTCACAAATTCTACACGGGCGGGGGTCGGGCCCCCAAGCACGAGAAGCACAAACGGCGTGCGTTGACAATGCGGCGGCGGGCACTTACGTGCAAATTCAAAAAGTCCGGGCAACGCGCCATGACATGCCCCGTTGCCTTACAAAAGTCACAATGATGCGGACTCCGCGCGCCAGCAAAATGGGGGGCGGGGTGAACATCAACAGGCCCCCGAGCCCTAGTCCGTCCCTGGTCTCTAGGCCGAGAAGGTAGTGGGGGTGACCCCGTGGCGCCACGAGTGTTATCCGAAAACCGACACTCGTCTTCCAAAAATTTGAGGAGGTCGTCAAAGGAGGGAAGATGGGTGGCACTATCCCCACCATACTTCTGCTCAAAACGTGACCTCAACTCCGCGGGGAGCAACTGTAGCACTATGTGCACCAACAAGTAGGACCAATGTTCTACCGGTAACTCCAAGCGTCTCAAGGCGTTGGTCGCTGAGACCAACGGGTTCAGCAAGTCAGTGCGCAACGTCGACGTGCTGACAATGGCCGGTAGCCCCAAAATCTGGTTGATGTGCACATCAGCCAGGCAGCGCTTGTTCTGATACCGTCGGGAGAGAAGCTCCAGAGCGGTCGGGTAAGAAGAATCCGTCACCGGCAAGTGCTGCACCAAGGTTCTGGCTTCGCCCTCCAGGACAGACAATAAATAGGCCAGCTTCTGGGCAGGTCCGAGGTCCGAGCGTGCATCGACAAGACTCTCAAAGAGATTTAGGAAGCCCAGCCAGTGGTCCAAGCGACCGTCAAAATGTGGCAGCTCCAGGGTGGGCAGCCTACTCAATAGTCCAGGGCCTGCAACAACGGGGATCTGCGGCTTGGCCGCATCAGGCACCCGACTCTTCAAAATTTCCCGCGCTCGTAGACATATGACATCCCCCAGGTGGACAATCTGGTCATAGTCACCCAAAATCTTATCGTGGGCTGTCTGATCCATCACCCTCAAATCCACGTCCATGATGTACTCGTTGAAGCGTGTGAGCGCAGCATCAGCTGACTTGATCCTCTCAATCACTTGCCCGTACCGAGCAAGGGTGTGCTCTTCCAAATCTACACGCTCAACCGTTGCAGCTGCCGATGTGAACCATCTCAACTGTGAGGTCAATCCGGCAGCAGCCTCCCTGACTGCCCTTAATGAGGCCATTGCAACAATCAAATATTAATACAACAGGCTAAAATTAACTAAACAAACAACAATGACTTGTTAGCCGACCAAATAATTTCACCAAAATAAAAACTCAAATTCAATTATTTCAAGTCCAAATCCGACCCTGTACTTATTCCAAGTATGAATCTAGCTTGGTACAGATGGCTAGTTACAAAATAAATAACAATTCAATGTATATATTGTGCAGGATTAACACCAATAAACATCAATAAACACAACAATTGACTGTATAATATTGAGCCGGAGAATCTCTATCAACACAGTCCAATAAGTACCACAAATGCAATAACCAATACACACAATTCAAGTCCTATTATGTTAGACTATGTGTAATTATTATTTAGATAACCTTTTAAATTCAGATCAGTGACATTCAATTATTAATTGCAACAAATACCAAACAACTTTTACAACAATATACCAAATTATGTCAAAATACAACCAATAATTCCTAATTTCACAAATAAATCTTACTTGTCTGTACAATACCAAGGGGCTAGCACTACAAATTACAGTACAAACTACAAGTACTATTTGAGCCCGGCTGACAAAGCAATATATTCAAAACTTATTACGTTATAAGTTATGTTAAGTAATTAAACTAAAGTTATTTTCAACAATATTCAAAACTTCCAATTAAACCAGTGGATCTTATAAAACCACGCTCTGCTACCAAATGATCAGTTCTACAATAAGCCAGCCAGCGGTAACTGGCTTATCTGAACTTGTCCACGATTCGTGGAGCCCTACCGTTGCTTTCAACAACAAAACAGGCTCTTCGGACTACAAACCATATATATAAATAACAGTTCTAACCACTAACCTTCTGTGCTGGGTTCGCCAGGCTTCGACCTTCCTAGGTCACGCCCAAGTGTGGTATGTATGTAATTATGAGGTGAGTAATTGAAAAGTGTGATGTAAGTCACGTGTTCTAGAACGTTCACAAGGCGCCAGTCTCCAGATGGCGCGGTCCTGATCAGCATCACAGCCCAACTTATTTCCAACAAATGCGCGTGCCACGCGGTGAGGCAATACGGCGATATGTTCCGAGAAATATCCCTGGGTTTTCGTCAATCCGGGATTACAACTTCAAACAGTAGTTAATCGCGACCCAATTATCGGTTGCAAACGGCGATTCCAAACGATATTTTATCAATTACAATTAAATCAAAGTCCCAAGAACGGACATTTTCCAACAAGGAAGCAAAGTCTATCTGTCAAGTCAAAAGTTATGTCAAGTGTCAACATCAAAAAGACAATAGAATGTTGCCACACCAAAGATCGTTCAAAAATACATTTGGGACGCAACAAATAACATTGGATATAAATTGCGAACAGATCCAGTGATATCCCTCAGTTATTGGGCAAAATTGGACTGCACGTACCTGGTTCATTCTTACGTAGGTTCATCCCGTTTATTGCGCACACGAAGCACAAGAACTAACTATAGACAAAATTCGATAAAAAGATCGACCCGTGTGTACAATGCGACTTGCCAGGAGGTTGATATCGACCAGGGTGGGGCAAAAATTAATTGTGAAAACAATTAACAACTAACAATTAAATTGCCAGATTTAGTTGCAACTAACAACTAATATAATTAATTGTAATTGCAAGATAACAGAATTTACAATGAATTAATTGTTAATTGTTTAATGCACGTTTACAATTACAGTTAACAATTAATAGATGTCGGTAACTGAAAAACATAATGCATATTGTATGCATTATGAATTGAGTAAACGTAGTTTTAAATACAAAGAAAATAAATTTATAAATCAACAGTAATTTAAGTAAATTAGTGTTCAGATTCATGACCACATACAAAAAGGTATGGTAAGGTGAGGGGTGGGGTGGGGTACTGTGCAGCGAGTAGCGCACTTCAGAGTCACCATAAAGTTTGATGTGTCCATATTATATTTACAATCATCAAATAAATTTATCAAAATTACAATTAAAAATTTAATTGCAATTGTATTAATTGTAAACCACAATTAATTGATTTTATTGCAATTGATTTTAAATGCATCTCTCAATTAAAGAAATTGATTACTTTAATTACAATTAATTTAGATGGAAGAAAAATTGTAATTGTTTGCATCTAAAATTACAAAAATAATTCAATTATGCCCAAAACTGATATCGACATCTTTAATACAAGCGTGTCTAAGTCAAAGAAGACTCTTTTGTTGATAACATTTAAAAGTTATTTAATTTTTACCCATTTGTACTTATTTAATTTTTTTTTCACTCTCTCTGCATCTCAGCTAATCTGTCTGTATTATTATATTGTATATCTGGTTATTCGTGAAAACTTGTAATTGGCCATGTTGTATTTATTATGCGTATTATTTTCTCTGTCTAGCTGTAAGATTTCCAAACATAATAAAAAAGAATACATAAGCTTCTATCCTGAAATTTGGAAACGTGCAAATATAACTTCTGTACATTAATCGGGATCTAAACAAAATATTGAAAATTACCGTCTAATATCTAATTTGTCAGCCTTATCGAAGCTTTTTGAGAGGCTGGTCCATAAAGAGATTCATGAGATTATTTCTAGATGATCAAAGAATCAGATTTTATAATAACATTTACCAAATATCCGATGAACCACTTAATATTGCTAAAAAAACATGGGCACACTGATGATCCACGTCCACCCCTGAACTACTTGTCTACTTTGGCGTACAATATTTTAAGTTTATTTTCAAATGTCAATTTTTATTGATAACAGGTACAGGTTTGAAAAGAAATTGAACATTGTCTCTTGTTTCTTCAGTTCGGTGAGTATCACTAATAGAAATCTGAATTGAATGACAGACATTGTCATAGAAATGTATTAAGATCTTATGCGTAACTATTACAAGCAGTAGAGTATAGTTTGATGTCGAGGAATGGTTGAGTTGGTGCCGAGAACAGTCCTACGGGGCGGATACAAGGGAGTTATGGTAGCACGAGGGTATCTAGCTGGAGCTCGGAATTTAATCTTACCTAATAACTGAGGGCAGTTTATTTTGTTTTGTAAAATCTTAACAAGGAAAGTGAAATCTATTATGTCTCTACGTTTTTCTAGACTTTTAACTTTAAAATGCGATAATCTAGCTAAATGAGATCGTTTTCCTTTGGCAATTCCAGACGAATACGCTAAATGCCAAAGGAATCTCTTCTGTATTCGCTCAAGTCTTAGCTTGTGTGTAGCATAATGTGGTCTCCAAACATTGCTACAGTATTCCAAGATGCTGCGAACGTGGGAGTTGTATAAGAGTATTTTGGTTTTAGGTTGCCGAAACCCTACTATGTTTTTTATAACAAAACTCAACATTCGAGAGGCTCTTTTGATGACGTTTTCCAAGTGAGGTATAAAAGTTAGCTTCTGATCATACATTACACCAAGGTCTTTGATTTGATCTACTTCCTGAATGACGTGAGCACCAATGGAATACACAGACGTCACCAATATTATTTTTTTAGAAAATTTGGTATGGAAACATTTTTTTATATTAAGGTTCATGTCATTTTTTTATGTATTTTACTTTACTATCAATAATAATTTATAATAACTTCATGAGAAAACTCAAGAAAACTGTTAAAAAATTCCAAATAAAACAAACCTGACACACACTTATGCCATTTTATAAATGAAGTATAACAATAATGACATAAACTAGGTTTTGAAATGGAAACAAATCATGAATTTAAACAACAAATTAGTCAATTTAGTTTTAGAGAGTTTTAGTTTCAGAGCTATGCAGGCTGTAATCAGACTGGTAAATTCTTCGAGAGTCTACAAACTGTTTTTGGCCCAAAATGAAGATAATCTGCGCCTATATATATTGTCGTAATAAATAGTGTAAGCTATC
The DNA here is from genome assembly GCA_943138885.2 of Tholera decimalis. NCBI lineage: Eukaryota > Metazoa > Arthropoda > Insecta > Lepidoptera > Noctuidae > Tholera > Tholera decimalis. Next base: position 35,369,346 of record OW964549.2, on the reverse strand, counting down.
AGACCAGAAAGACTTATTAGTGAAATGGGCGGAACACTTCAATGAGGTCCTGAACCCTAAATCGCTGAGTGCTGACCTTACGTATGTTAATACAGTCGTTGATCTGCCTATTTGTGAAGACCTGGATAATCCACCTACTTTTCAAGAATTTAGTTGTGCGCTTAATAGCCTAAAATATGCCAAAACACCAGGTGTCAAGTGCAGATTATTTGAACTAATTTTGAATGTGTGGGAATCGCAAGCTGTTCCGCAGGAGTGGAGAGACGCCACAATTTGCAAGCTCTATAAGAGAAAATGTGACGTGTCTAATTTCAGCTGTTATCATAGTAACTCCTTTCTATCAGTTACTGGGAAGTTAATTATTATTATTATCTTTATTTCAGACCCATGGGCCCATAGAAATCATTACAAACAATGTTAGTAGGTACAAAAACCATTATATATAAGTTAGTATTTGTGTCAGTAAACATGCAAAAACAAAAATTACTTTTTATTGGATTGCAGGTGTACACCTGCTCAATATACAATAAACGGACTATTTATTTTGTCCGCTAACGCCGTGACGATACTGCTGGAACTACCACGGACCCTTCTCATCATAGATGCCGTTCTGTTGCGTATGACGGCGAAGAAATCATCGATACGTGCTTCCGCAAACATAGCGGAAGCACTGCAATACCGTGGCTTTTTCAGCAGTATCCTCAGAGCGTCGTTATATTGCATCCGAAGGGCGTTGTAAGCCCGTCTCGTATAATTGATCCACAGACTGCAGGTATAGAAAGACTGACAGAAGGCTCTGAAAAGCATCAGTTTCACATCTGTGCTACATTGCGCAAATCTGCGGGCCACCATATTACAGCGGACTGACAGCGCCCTCCGTTCCCTCTCCAAGTCTTCATCGTCTTGTAGCCTATCCGTCAACACGTGCCCTAAATATTTGAATTTAAAAACCCTCGTGAGAGTAGCTCCACATATCTATCATATATATCATATCATATCAATCACGTCAAATGCTGTTGGTAGTGACTGTGTAAGTCGCAAGATGATACTCCCTATTTTGGACGAAATCCTTCCTGTCATCTGCCATATCCTTAATCATTCTGTATCCTCTGGTGTTTTTCCATCTGCATGGAAAGAAGCTCATGTAACTCCACTTCCAAAAAAATGTAATCCTGTTTCTTTCTCTGAATTCCATCCCATTTCCATTTTACCGTTTCTGTCCAAAGTCCTAGAACGCCTTATTCATAGTCAGCTTAGTGCTTTCCTCTGTAGAAACAGACTCCTTAATTTTTACCAATCCGGGTTTCGTCCGGGGCATAGCACTACCACAGAACTTGTTAACATTATGGATGATATAAGACTGGGTATGGACAATAAGAAATTGACGGTCCTTTCTTTACTTGATTTCAGTAATGCTTTTAACATTGTTGATTTTGATGTCTTGCTCCGGATACTATGCTCTCTTAACATATCTCCAACAGCTATTGATTGGTTTCGTAGTTACCTGTGTGGCCGCCGACAACGTATTTGCATTGAAGGTTCGTTGTCTTCATGGTGCAATACTACTGCTGGCGTACCACAGGGGGGTGTTCTCTCTCCTCTTCTTTTCGCCATATTTATAAATTCTATTTCAAATGAACTTCTCTCATCCTACCACCTTTATGCTGACGAACTGCAAATTTATTCGCAAGCTCCCGTTGAAGATTTGTCTGAGGCGGTAAAGACAGTGAATAAAGATTTAGCGCGTATTTCCGATTGAAGTTTGGATCATGGTTTGAAGGTTAATCCTGCGAAGACTAAAGTCATTATTGTTGGCAGCCCTAGGCTACGTTCCAAAATTGACTAGACGACCCTTCCCCAAATCATTTTTGATGGAGCTGTTATACCCTACTGTGACTCAGTAAAAGACCTTGGTATTTATATTGATAAAGATTTGTCTTGGGGTCCCCAGTTGCAAGAAGTGAGCCGCAAACTGTTCGCCTCTGCGGGGTCTTTACGCAGATTGCGCAATTTCCTACCGACTGCTACTAAAACTGCGCTTGCCCAATCTCTTCTTCTCCCTATCCTTGACTATGCTAATGCAAGTTATCCAGATCTAACTGAAGTGCAGCTAGATAAGCTTGAGCGACTCCAAAATTTTTGTATCAGATTCATATTTGGATTGCGCAAATATGATCATGTTTCTGAGTTTCGCACTAAACTCAAGTGCCTGCTTATTCGCCTTCGCCGGAATGCACATATTTTATCATTACTCTACAGTATTCTTGTTTTCGTTTAGCTGCGCGTTCACGATACTATCAAGGATTCTCGCCGTGGTAGTGGCCAATGATATCGGCCTGTAGTTGTTCTTATCAGATGGATCCCCGGTTTTATCCTTTATTATTGGAACCACTACAGTTTTTATCATATCCCCAGGGAGAAATGAATGTCCTATACAAAAGTTAAACAGCAAGCTTAAGACTCTGAGCATGTGTACACCTGCATAGCGCATATGTTCAATACTTAAGCCGTCATGACCAGGCGACTTACCTCGCTTCATTCTCTGAATGGCACCTCTAACATCCTTGGCCGTTATTCGCGTGTAAGACTCACCTGGTCTGACGTCTGGCTTACATAAGTTATTCTTTTCACAACTCATTGGTTCTATTGTAAACAGCTTTTGAAACATATTAGCAAAATTATAGTTACCTTCTTGGTTGCCAACACTCACAGGAACACTCGGCTTAGGATTCAAGTGAGCCGTATTCGAACTCGTATTTCAATGCTAATATGTCCATTTTTATTTGGTCCGCATGATCTTGGCACCACTTCATTTTTTGCTTAAAACCCTTTCTACTTTCACTCAAACTCAAATATACTGATCCCGTACGCGGCTTCCCATAAAGTACCCAGGTATTAAAATCAAGCCGAGCCATCCTGTGAGCCTGACTTACATGTTTGTTCCATCCTACTACATATTTCCTTTTTAGTACTTTACTGACGGTTCTAGTTGCCACGGAAGCACTAGTCAATATGGACTTAATGTTCACATACCAATCATTTATTATAGCTTTATGATCTACATTATCACACATAAAATCACAACAGTTCCGTAATTCAGCTGGAAAGTCCACATTGCGTAGTCCCTCATTGCAAAGCTCACTGTATCTATTGATTTGATCTTGGTCCCTAACTCCCCACAGTATTTTATTACCTACTTACAGTATTTTTATTACGTACAATGTTAAGGTTACATATGACCTCCAGCGGAAAATGATCAGACCATGTCACTTCATTCAGTACCTTTACAGCTCTTATCGTTTGAAATGCCATAGACGTAACCAGGCAGTGATCTAGCCATCTTACACTTCCGTGTAATGGCCCACATTATTATCTCACGCCTTGGCAAGTTGACGGAAGGAGTTTTGCCAGAATCACAGTGTGACGGTTGAAGCCATCTTCGTCGTCAAGGAAATACAAGAAAAAAGGCCAGAGCAGAACAATCGTCTCTACATGTGCTTCGTAGGTCTTGAGAAGGCTTTCAATCGAGTACCTCGAGAAGCTCTTTGGAATATCCTAAGAAAGTCCGGTTGTCCTTAAAAATTCATGAACCAGGAAACCAGGCAATTCCATGATAACATGAGGGCCCAAGTGATGCATGAACGTGCTTTTTCAGACCCTTTCCCAGTGACTAGCGGGGTAAAACAGTGGTGTTTGATGGCTCCCACAAAGTTTGCGCTCTTTCTTGCAGCGGTAATGGACGATGTTTTGGAAAAATGCTGTGGACTTATCAAATTGAATGTGCGCACGGACAGAAGTGTTTTCGATCTCTCACGGTTTCGAGCGAAGTCCAAAACCACTCACCTGTCCATAATGCACACTTTATGCTGATGATGTGTGCCTTGTGGCAGATAGCATGGAGGCCTTACAGAATTATACAGATGCTTTACAAGAGTCTTGCCGCAAGTTTGGTTAGGTTATCTGCGTTTCTAAAACTCAGCTGCTCAAACAGCCACCAAAAACTGTGATGCTGATCCGAGTTCACTAAGTATCCGAGTTCATAAGATAATCGTCTTGCATCCGAAATTCCTGCGCGGATAGCACGCGCTGCTGCCACCTTTGGGAAATTAAATGTTCATGTCTGGAAGTACCACGACATCAAGGTTTCAGCTAAGCTCGCAGTCTATCGAGCTATCATTGTACCAATACTTTTCTCGCCTCTGAAACCTGGTGCGTTTATAAGACGGATATAAAGAAGCTGGATTCCTTTCACATTAAATGTTTGCGTTCCATCTTACGCTTCAAGTGGTAGAACCGTGTTTCGAATGCTGATGTGCTTCTCCGTGCGCAAATTCACGGAATGGAAGCCCTTATAATGAAGGGTCAGCTACGTTGGTGTGGACACGTCCAGCGAATGGATGACTGCAGACTACAGAAGGCTGTATTTTATTTGGTCCTTTCGAGTGGAAAACGCAATCCCGGCGGGCAGTACTTTCGATATAAGGACGCGTTTAAGCGAAACCTAAATTCGTGTAGTATATCTTTGGATAATTGGGAAGAGGATGCACAAAAAAGGTTACTTTGGCGTTCAGACGTTAAAAGGGATGTCTGCAATATTGAAAACGCTCGACTATCAGAGCTGTATATTAAGTGTCAGATCCGCAAGAACCGACCTAAACCTTCCTATAACTACACTTTCAACAACGAGTGCAAGCTTTATTGTTCTACTTGCAACCGGGTATTCAAGACGAAATTCGGATTCGCCAGCCACATACACAGCATTTGCCAGCCACATTCGCCAGCACACGCCAGTAGATAGCCAGCGTCGCTATCGTCGGATACGACGCGGACGACATCATCATCATCATCATCACCTACTTACATAATATTTCCAAAATATGTAATTATGTTATTTGATATTCACATTGATATTCGTATTTACTGACATATTAAAATTACTAATAAATTACTTTTCAACCGACGACAAAAAAGGAGGAGGTTATCAATTCGACGCGTATATTTTTCTTTGTTTTTTTTTTATGTATGATCACCGATTACTCGAAGACAGCTGAACCGATTTGGAAAATTCTTTTTTTGTTTGAAAGGGTATACTTTGAAATTGGTCCCATTGCCAGCAAGTCAGGATCTGATGATGGGATCCTGGAGAAATCGAGGGAACTCTTCAGATATTATAGGCACGCCTATAGTGATTTGAGTATTTTTTATAGTAACTTGTGTAGTTGCATTCGAAAAGGACCATTTGTGAAGTGGACCTGATGATGAAGACCACAGATGGCCACTGGAACTGCTCAATCTATACTAATATTATAAAGCGGAAAAGTTTGTTTGTTTGTTTGTTTGTTTGTTTGTTTGCTTGAACGCGCTAATCTTCGAAAGTACTGGGTGGATTTCAAAAATTCTTTCTGATTATGATAGGCAGTTTCATGAGGAAGGCTATAGGCTATCTAGCATTACGCTACTCCTCTCGGTTTTCCTACAATAAAGGTATTGGTGAAGTAAGTCGGAAGGAAATATGCCGCTAAATTACTATAATCGCGTGAGCTGGCGAAATGCTGAGTTATACGTAAAGATCATGTACTACAAAAATGTAGGATTTATGTAGATCTAAAAAAAGTCTGCGGTACTGCATATCAAACTTTTATAAATAATCCACAATAAGGCAAATTATGTTAAGAAAATATTTAAAAAATAAGGAATGTTTTTGTAGTATTATTATTATGCGGCCATATTAATATTTGCGTTTGAAAGTAATTTCATCATCAAGACAATTTCATGAAGATTATCTTTGCCTTTTACAGTATATAATTTGGGCTTATAGTTTAGGAGAAAATGTAAAATTAAAATTATTCAACAACGCTATTCACCGAAACGGCCGCGGCGGCCCGGGGATGCACGACGCGACGCGTTGAGCATGACTCGCGTACTCTACCACTCCGCGATAGATACCGCACTGATAGTGAACCTTATCTTGGTTTCATTTCGACTTCTTGGCTAAGAGACTTCCTATGTAAAATTGTTTCAGCTTCTTTTACGTCAGATGTGTAATTTTGTATCTATACATTTGAATATTTATATTTTACTTTCTCTTTAGTTGAATAAGTAATTTTGGTGTTGGTTAAAATAGGGTGTTGTTTTGTTCATCCCACTTTTTATGTCATCGTTCAGTTTAAAGGTATGTTGTAATGAGATACCGCGGCCCCGGAAGGCAAGGGCAGCTGAAGTAACTGGGTGGGCTTATAGTCAGTAGAAGTCTGACACTCCTTCTCGCTCCACTTAGAGCGAGAGAAGTCATTCGATGATTTTCCCACCCGAAAAAACGGGTCAGACATTCAATGTTGGCATAGTTTAAAAGCGATGTTGTTAGGATTCCTTAGCCGAATAGCAAAAAAACGGAACCCTTATACTATTCGTCATGTCTATCTGGCCGTCTTTCCGTATGTCACAGTCATTTTATTCCGAAACTATTAAGACTACAGAGTTCAAACTTGATATATAGATGTATTCTGCAAACCGCTTTCCGATTTTTATGCGAAAATAATGTAAAAAAAAAACATTTTTTTTTTACTTCAAGCCTGTACGCCTATGCGGGTGTCGGCGTCTATAAATAGACCTTTAAAAATGATACTGAGGTTCATGTAATCATTTTTGTCAAAGTCAATCGTTTGAAAGATATATTTGGGGACACATTTTACTACTTTGGAAGTGCCAAAGTAGTAAAATGTGTCTCTAACTTTTAAAATAATAAAGTGTAAAATATAAAAAAATATGCTGTAGATTCTAATGAAAACTTTTAACTAATTGATTCGAACGAGATACAGTTTTTGAGATTTCATTTTCACATTTGTAAAATCCGCAAATAAAACTTTGTCATATAAACATTATGATAACAGCATTTTTTACGTTAATCTATGCTAGTAAGCATAGCTACGAAATTCTTCGCGAGTCAGTCGAAAGATATACGCTTCCAAAGTGGTAAAATGTGTTTCACCCCCCACCCCCTCCTACTTTTATAATAATGGAGTCAAAAACCAAAACAAAATATATGCTGTAGATCTTAATAAAAATTTCAATTAGAATTGGTTTGAACGAGATCGGGTCAGCAGTTTAAAAATACTCTAAATGTATTCTTGACAATATTATTAAATTAAACTATATTTACTTCGCGATTCTCTATCCATTGCGAATTAGATTGACGCATAAAATTACACATTAATAATAGTAGTAGGATTATACGCTGGTGAAACCGCGGGGCACAGCTAGTATTGTATAAGTAGGAATAATAAGTATTTCATGGGTTCCGCTTCGATTACTTGAATATGGTTATTAAGCACAATATGCTCGTCACAATGCATATGGTGAAGTGAAGCTGATGGTGAAGTACCAGAACTCCTCAACAACTAACGGCCCAGCATTGGGAAAAGCAATATTTTGTAAAAGGTTATAAGTAGTTGAGATTTAGGCTTTTGTAACTAGGTAAATTATAAATCGACCAACTAAAAAGAGTGAAATAAAAACTTTAAAATAAAATAAATGTTGTAATGTGAAATAAAAGTTTTTTACATAATTATTTGTAAGTGAACGTGTCATATAATCAAACGATCTTGTGCAATTTTATTGACATAATGACATATTTGCCAATTGCGTCGTCGTTCTACCAATAAAATTGAAATAATTTGTCATAACTTACATTTACTTCGCTATAAGTCCTGACATGTTCTTACTTCGCGGAGCGCCCCGCACAACTGTCGTTTTTGTCACAGATAGAAATTTCGAAACGTGAACTTCTGACATTCAAAACTCATTTTCGTAATTACTTAATTATTTGCGTTAACTTAGAAACTTGAACTTATTACATCTACACGTTTTGATATACTGACAGACAGATGGAAAACGAATTGATCCCATAAAGTTCCGTTTATTCATGTGCAGTGCGAAACGATTTAGAATTCGCTTATTTAAAAGCAACACGTGCCATTGCGTGGAATATAAATTGAGTGAAGCCATTAAGGTTTAGTTCTGTGTTATATTTTATAACAGCGACTGAAATTGCGGCTTTTTAAATTAAAATCAACAATTGAACATTTCAAAAGAACTTTTGTGGCTACTACTAGTTGTATTTGCATTTTCATAACAGGAATGGTTTGTTAGTTTTGTGAAAAATATTCAAATATTATTGTTTCCAAGTATTTCGACTACTTTATAATGATAAATATATTTTCCGTAACAAGAGACAACGCGATTGCAATTCAATAATAATACAGCTTTTATTTAGGAGAGATTTTTTTTAAGATATTCAATAATAGTCCGTGTGCTTGGTATGTCTTATTAATTTATTATTTTGTGAGAGTAATTAAAACACCACAATTAGAATTTTCACTTAAAATTTAAACGTTTATTAATCGTTTAATTTATTTGGAAGGAATGTGTCTAGCTCCTAACACACAGGCGGGATGAATGAAAAGAACGATAGAGGGCAGGCGAGTACAGAGCTTTGTTGTGTTGAAGCTTGTTTATATTAATTTTTGTAACTAATTTATGTAGCAATTCAACACGCCCCCTCAAAAATTAATCGATAGTTATACAAACAAAAATAGATTTAAATCGATTACCTAACTAAATCACATTAACTTCCAAATACTTGCTGGGGAATTACAATTTGGTCCAACATTCGTTCGAGGGTTGAGGAAAACCCAGTAAAACCTTCAACCAGACCAATTCAAATAAAATGAATACTTATTATAAATGACGTGTGTTTTTAAAATTAATTCGTTCATTACACACTTATTTACACTGCACTGTTATTGCACACCCATTTTATATCTCATCATTTGAAATGTACTTGCAGGCAGAGCTTTAATGCGTCGGCCAGCTGTTCACCTGTGGGAATGTAATTTAATTTTATTACATTTTTCTCAACTTGTTCCCGAGAAAAGTGATATTTTATATCAATATGTTTTGACCGTTTATGACTTGACGGGTATGCCTATACATCCATTATTGTCTTCATAAATGACAATTGGTGCAGTAATAAGTATATTTATACTGGCTGTTAAAGACCTTTGCCACAATGCTTCTCTAACTGCCTCGAACAATGCCATATACTCAGCTTCAGTTGAGGAAGCTGCGACTGACAATTGTTTTCGAGTACACCAGGAGATCGTGCACTGGTCAAAGAGTTTAAATAAATACCCAGTTGTACTCTTTCTATCATGTGTATCATTGCCACCCCAGTCTGAGTCTACGTATCCACATAAAATCTCATTGTATTTACACCTTTTGTAACACAATTTAAGATCAGTTGTGCCTTTTAAGTACCTTAGTACCTTTTTTAGACATTGCCATAGTTCTTTATTATTTTTGTGTGTGTACCTGCTCAGTATGTTTACACTGACGCTTAAATCGGGCCTAGTACATAGCATAATATACATAAGGCATCCTATGACGTTTCGACAGGGTGCGTCATATCTTTCCTCGGAATTCAACGCGTCATAGTTTAACTTATTTTCTAAGGGTGTAGACACAGGTTTACATTCATGCATATTAAACTTAGTCAAGACTGTTTTTATGTATGCACTTTGGTCTAAATACACTTGATCACCTTCTCTAGTGATTTTTATGCCTAGAAACAGTTTTATTTCTTTTAAATCGGTCATTTCGAATTTTCTCATCAAATATCTTTTCAAATTAGTCATAGTATTTATGTCAGCGCATACTACTACTAGATCATCAACGTATAACACTACGTATATATTTTTACATATATATCCTTTATCTAGTATATATATACATCTGTCAACTGATGAATTCTGAAACCCTATTTCTTTCAAAGCATGTTCGAATACTTCGAACCAACACCTGGCGGCTTGTTTAAGCCCATATAACGCCTTTTGTAATTTACAAACATAGCCTTCTTTACACGATACACCTTCAGGAACCCTTAAATAGATTTCCTCTTTTAATTCGCCATTTAGGAAGGCGGTCTTAACGTCCAAGTGATGAACTAATAAATTAAATTGATTGGCAAGGCTAATAATGAATCTAAAACTGGCTATTCTGGCGACAGGTGCAAATGTTTCATTATAGTCTGTAAGATACTCTTGACTAAAACCACGCGCCACTAAACGCGCCTTATATCTTTGAGGATTTCCAAATTCATCATTTTTGACAGTAAATATCCATTTACAATCTACGATGTTTTTGTTTGGCGGTTGTGGTACTAAAGTCCACGTTTCATTTTTATGTAATGAACTAAGTTCCTCTTTAATCGCGCTTTCCCATTTACTTCTATCATTTCTATACTTAATTTCTGCAAATGATTTTAGTAAATTGCATAAAACAGTTTGAGCACATATCAAATAGTCTTGGTCATCAATTTCATTATATGAAACAGGGGGTTTGTCTTTAATCCTATCACTCCTCCTAAGTTCAGTATTTTTGTTTACATTTTGCGTATCATGGTTCAATTTGCAAACTTTAGTAGGACATTCACCTTTCTCACTAGATTTTGAACCATCTAGTTTCGTTTCGAGATAGTTTCGGGACTTACTTGACACTGATTTTGACACACTATCATTATCAGTTTTGTCATGAGAATTTCCAATATTCTCTTCAGGCTTCCAAGAAGGCCTGGACCTCAAAAAGTTAATTTCGTCCACGATAACATCTCTAACCACTACGAAGTTTTCGCAGTCTGGGTTCCAAACTTTATAACCGTTTGGTTCATACCCCACCAAAATACCTTTCCATGATTTATCATCAAATTTTGCTTTAGTCGTTTTGTTATGCACATAAACTGTCGATCCAAAAACCTTTAAATATTTTATTTCCGGTTTCCTATCGTGCCACATCTCATATGGTGTTTTTAAAAGTTTGAGGGCTTTAGTCGGTGTTATATTTATCAAATAAACTGCAGTCAAAACTGCCTGACCCCAAAAAACTTTATATAATTGAGCACCGTTTAAGATAGAACGAGCTTTCTCAGTAATGGTTCTTACCATCCGTTCTGAAACACCATTTTGCTGTGGAGTTCTAGGAACTGTTAAATGGTATGAAATACCCTTTTCAGCACAGAACCTCTTCATTTCGGCAGATAAATATTCACCACCGTTATCGCAAAACAAGTTAGTTACTTTTAAATTAAAGTTAGCTTCACTTTTTGCGACAAAGTCTTTGAACGCAGCATATACGTCAGACTTGTATGTTATTAAGTATGTAACACAATAATGGGTATACTGATCAACAAACAACACAAAATAATTTTTATTATCAACTGTCATTGGAGTGATAGGACCACAGACATCAGAACTGACAGCATATAGAGGTCGATTTACGTGACTTCTGTCCTTGGCGTGATTAAACGGCAGTCGGCTCTGCTTCCCATTAATACAAGCTTCACATAATTCATTATCCGGCACCACAGCGCTTAACTCACTTATGTCCTTAAACAACTCAAGTCGTTTTATTTCGATAAATTTGTTTTTACTCATGTGACCAAGGCGCTGATGCCATAATTTGTAATTAGTTTTGTCACTAGTGCATGCTTGGGAAACAGGACGACTCTCGCTTACAGACACCACAAAATCTACAGCAATTAAATTGTTAAAGGGCATACCTTTCATCACTGTTTTACCATTTTTGCATATTTGCGCACCATCAGTACTGAAAATGACAGTGTATCCAGCTCGCTGCATTTTGGAAACCGACAGCAAATTGTACGGAACCTCAGGGCAGTACAGAACACCGTCCAAACAGCCCTGGATACCCATGTTGCTGGTAACCTGCAGTGTACCTCTTTTTGTAGCTGAAATAAATTCACCATTTTTAGCAACTGAAATTTTCAGTGGTGTATCTAAAACGACAAAGTTAGTAAACAAGTCTTCTCTATTGATAATGTGATGCGAGGCGCCGGAATCCAGAAGAAAGGTAACTTTGTTATCACAGTCTTGCGTTTCATATTCTCCGGTCATAAAAGCAAATCCTGAGAACTCATTCAATGCTGATTGTTTATTCTGGCTTATCTCAACTGAGTGTACTGTTCTTGGCCGGTTATTGTTTATATTATTGCCCTTTTGTTGATTCATTTGTTTGAAATAGAAACAATCATTTCGTTTATGTCCTCTACGCCCACAATGATGACATTTTATTAATTGAAAGTTCTCATTCTTTCGTTTTATATACTTATTTGACTGTTTATTATTAAATTTTCTTTTCGTCGACTTGTCACTTTTCATTTCAATTTGCAACACTTTTGCGCTCATATCGCCTGACTCGTTTTTCAGCTTCACTTCATGATCCAATAGCCGTGTTTTAACGAAAGCTAACGTCATATTATCTTCCGATAACGTCTCGATCGCTGTTATCACTCCGTCGTAAGTTGAGGGTAAACTTAGCAATAAATGAGCAACTTTATCGGTTTCTTCTAACTTCGCACCAGCTGCAAGTAGCTCCGTGATGAGGTCATCGAACGTTGCAAAGTGTTTTATGAGCGACACTTCACTTTTTAACTTTAACGACAACAACTTTTTTCTTAAAGCCAATTGAGTTGCAATGCTCTTACGCTCGTACAACGTATCTAAATTCTTCAAAATGTCTTTTGCCGATACGCCCTCCTTAGCGAAACCGAGATAAGAATCCGATAGATATTCGATGATTACATTTTTAGCTGTACTATTATTTTTTTTTCACGTTTCGTTGCGAGGTAATGAGTCGTCGTCAATAACTTTTATCACATCCATTTCGTTAAGCAACGCACGAATACGAAACTTCCATACACTATACTTCTCACCGTCGAACGGCTTGATATTTCGTTTTATCTTGGAATGGTCCATTTTTTTTTTTATTGTTCAACACAGCGGATTTTCACTCGCGCACAACTGGTCCCATAACCTATTAATTTATTATTTTGTGAGAGTAATTAAAACACCACAATTAGAATTTTCACTTAAAATTTAAACGTTTATTAATCGTTTAATTTATTTGGAAGGAATGTGTCTAGCTCCTAACACACAGGCGGGATGAATGAAAAGAACGATAGAGGGCAGGCGAGTACAGAGCTTTGTTGTGTTGAAGCTTGTTTATATTAATTTTTGTAACTAATTTATGTAGCAATTCAACATGTCTTGCGATAAAGGCCTCCTCACTTGTCTTTCACTGCATTTCAGTAACTGACTACAAATATGGAATAAAACAATAAACTTGTTACAAACAATACCGCTCGCTTAGGACCGAAGAATATTACTCTCTGAGTTCGTAGTCAGCTACGAAATACTAAAATAAAAAAAAAGTGAAACGAAATTATTATGAACCTACTTTTTTATTATAGGCTCGCTTGACCACCATCTCATCTGTTGTTAAACGATAATGTTGTCGAAGATGAACACGCTTACATAGAAGTAACTATTCACTCTCGACTTAAATACCTCAGGTTATAGGTATCAAGAAAATAGATACATATACATATATCAATAAAATATATAAAACAACCATTGATGTATTAAAAGGAGGAAGATATGTTACTCTCTAACATCGCAATCAGTAAACCTGGGCTCGGCGCACGAATACATGCACAGTAACTCACACATCTGTGTTCAGTGTCGTCATCAGTCCCAAACCTACAGTTACCGATAGACAAGGATAGAGATAGGAGACGGCGCTGTAGTGCGAGCGGAATCGCCTCAGTTGTCGAATGTTTGCGCTTATGAATGAAATAAGATTGCATGTATTAGGTAAGTACGTAGTTAGTGATTCCCATGACCCACGTCTCTTATTTTTCTTCCTGGTGTAATTAAAACACTGTCTAGCTATACAAGAAGTCATTTTGATGCGTATTTATTCCAAAAAAAATCCTTAAAAACACGAAGAGACGAGAATTTCTTGAGCTGTGTGATCAACAACGTTCCGTACGCGACTGAGAGTGAGCGCCCACCAACTACGGGCAATCACTTAGTTTTGTAGGACCAAACTCAGTGTCTAGTACCGTATCTTCCTCTTTTTAATATATCAATGAAAACAACTATCGTTTTAAAACCCCATAGCAATTGCGTAGGTACAAATGGAATTATTTCACTTAATATTTTTCACTTATATTTCGAACGACACGGATCGAATGACAAAGACATCGGCCGGTATATTTTTAGCGATGATTATGTGAAGGTCAGTACGTACTCGTAGGTACATATTTTATTCATGCAGTCTCTGATCCCTTTCAACCAGCTTCTGCTTCTCTACGTAAATGAGTATCTTCCTATACTTCCGATTTTGAAGCTTTTTTTAAAGAGATAACTAGCAATGTGGGTAGAATTATCATTACTAGTCATTTTATTAACCCCTGTAACTATGCTAAAATAAGCTTGTGTCTGACTGGATTCTCGGCAATAGTGTATTGGGTGGGATTCGAACCCGTGAGCTTACATGGCCGACATCTTAGTCAATCGGCTATTGACGCTTGACTTGCTCCAGCAAAATCTATTTTTGCGTCAGTATTATGAAATGTTATCGAAAAAAAAAGTTAAAAGTCGATTTCCGTAAAGTAACGCCTTTATTCCATTATGTCATTAAGTTTAAAATTATTTCCAATCCGAATTTTTCGTGTTGTTAAAAGATTAATCTGAATACTTAAAACATTTTCCGGAAAAGAAAACACGGAAGCTTCAACATTATTGGCTTAAAATATCATTGTAATGAAATCTGCAAAGTTTGACATAGTGAGTGCCGTTCAAAATAATAAGTAAGCCATACAAAGTGAAGTTACGAGTTTTATAATAAAATCCAAAGTGAACCTTTGTTAAAAAATTTAAAAACTGCTTCATGTTTAATATGATACGAACGTAATCTATATATACAACGTGTAATTTAAAGGGTATATAAATACCAAGTGCACGGCTTATTTAGATGATAACAAACGATATGACAAGGGTTTGGTAAATTTCATAACTCTTCACGTGATTACAAAGTGAACTGTCGGTTATACAATCTTTTAACTCTGCAGGAGAGGCGTATCCTAATGGATATGGGGTTGCTATATGATATTTTACGGGGACGGACCGATTGCTCTATGCTTTTAAATAAGATTAAGTTTAATGTTCCAAGGAAACGCACTAGACACACTACATTATTTTGTACTCCATTTCACTCGAGTAACTACGGTAAAAATAGTGTAATACCACGTTTACTCGACTCTTACAATAAACACTTTAACAGTGTGGACTTATTCATTAGATCTAAGAACGATTTCAAGAAACAAGTTTTGTTTGAATTGTTATCATAATAGGCTATCTAAAATTTCAAACAATATACTAAATGGCTGGGTATCTAGTTAGTATATATTTTCATTTCTATATGTATGTATATATTTTTTTTCTTCATATATATAAATTAGTATATGTTATTTGTAATTATTTGTATCTATTATATGATATATATTATATTCTTCATGAATATTATATACTGATCTCGTCAAAGTGCCCAATCATCTTTAATATTAATATTAAGACTGATCCACCTTGAATATCTTTTGTGGATAACTGTTATTGGCTACTCATGTAATTATAGATAAGTACCCATTTAAGAATTGTATGCTGTTGTTATCCCTAATAATAAATAAATAAATCCTATGTCTTCATGTGTGGAACTAATTAGAAATTTCAATACATTGATACCAGAGACTGAATTTTTCAAATTAAGAAGTTTGAAGAGAATTAACGTGAAGATTGAAAAGAAGTGACGTGAAAAGTTATTGACCCTCGTAGTGCTATGACACGTTTGTTATGATTGATATTCAAGAAACATATGAAACCGATAATTTCGTATCAATTCTTTGAGTCACTTATTTTGTGCTGAAACTGGGCATAGAGACTCCATACCAGATGTTGTCTACAGCCCTTTTGGATTGATATGGGGTTTCCTTTACACGTTGTATAAAAGAAAGTCGTGTTAGTTACACTACTTATAACTCAAGAACGGCTGAACCGATTTGGCTGAAAATTGGTAGATAGGTAGCTTAGAACTAGGACCCGAACATAGGATACTTTTTTATCCCGAAATTCCCACGGAATTGGGATTTACGCGTAAAAATCCCACGCGCAGGAAGTCGCGAGCAAAAGCTAGTGTCTAATAAATAGTATTTAACACAGTAACACATTTTTCTTTAGTAAAAAAGGGTACTCCGATATATCTGACCCACATATCACAGTGCATCGGTTAGAAAATTAAAATAAATTATTTTTATAAGTAATTGTCCCACGCGTGTTTTAACGTGCCTGCTACGCGTTTGTTACCAGCTACGTAACTGCTACGTATCTGCTATACGTTTGCTACAGTCGTATCTGGTACTCGTTCGCTATGTGTCTGCTACACGTTCGCTACGTGTCTGCTACGTCAGATGTGAGTTTAGTATATTGTTGCTGCAAAGCGTCAACTAAGTTTGTGCTCTGATTGAACAATGGGCCAAAAGATATTTGGTCACTCGGACCAGAAAGAAAAAAAGGGTTTGAATTATTCCGAGCTATTATTATTACCCGGCTAACTCGTTACATCATCAATCTCTGGCCCTACCTGCAACTATGTTCTTGTAAACAAGTACATAACAATGCCGCCGAGGGAACACATTATCTGATTAACTTTCAAAACTCACGACTTAGGTGTATGTGCCTACGTTAAACATGACCTTTATACGGCTCGTTAACAGGAAACTTTGTTACGTTAGTCCTATATTGTTAATATAGGCCTTTAAATGTATTTTACATTTAGTTTGTCAAATTTTAATGCGCACATTAATTGAAACGAAAATTAATCAATTCTTTCAGCGATACTTGAAATAGATCTGTTAATCAATGAAATTGTTATAAAAGCCCACAGAACATCACAAAAAATACAATTGTAGCAATAATTTCAAAAGAAACAATTACACAAAGCTCGCTGGAAACGATGTGCGACCCTGGTACCTACCCTGGTTCACTTCAAGATTCTACTAATTACTTTGCCGCTTCCGCTGCAAAAAAAAAAAAAACACCCTGACGGTTAATTAAAGACATTTTTGCTCTGTTAATGGGCTCACTAGTCGTTTCATTACCAACGAGCTGCATCGACCAGCACGCCGGCACTGGAGCAGCCTCATAACTTTTTAAATTCATAAATTAATTTTTGTAAATTAACACTGTCTGTAGAGAATATTGGCTCGGAGATAAACCTTTAAATGATTACTGTACTGTGTTGTGCTTCTTTTTTCGTAGTTTGTCAGAATTGTATAGTTGGCATACATATGTACGAAATTTATGATACGAAAAATAAATAGTTTAAAGCCCACACTTGCCCTAATCATCTATCTTGTAAATGTCTGACGCTTAACGTTGTACCCAATATAAAATACCTAGGAGTGATTATAGATGAAAAATTGGACTGGTACGCACATATCGACGCCCTGTATTCTAGAGTTAGAAGATTGATATATATTTTTAAAGAACTGAGACATTCTGCTGACACCGAGACTTTGACCCTGGTGTACCTCAGCCTATGTCAATCTATCATTATGTACTGCATTCCGGTGTGGGGTGGCACTTACAAAACCGCAATGCTCTATGCTGAACGCGCACAACGAGCAGTACTGAAAGTGATGCTCTTTAAACCAAGAGACTTCTCTACTGACCAGCTATATTCTGACGCACAAATCCTCACAGTCAGACAGCTATATATCCTCCGTTATATCCAGCGAAGACACCGTACTCTTCCTCTAGACAAAAACCTACTTCAAAGGCGCAAAGGTTTTCCAGTATGCAAAGCAATCCCTTGTCGATATGCATTTACAAGTCATCAATTTTTAGCACAAAGTTCACGTATTTATAACAAAATTAATAAAATTATTTCCATTTATAGACTCACCACCCACGAATTAAAAAAAAACTTAAGAACTGGCTACTTCTTTTATCTTATGACGAAGCAGAAAAAATATTGTGTATCGAAACTTAAATTTATTTGTATAAATAAATTTAGGATAATTTAGGAGTTTAGGAGTTTAGGGGTTTAGGAGTTTAGGATAATTTAGGAGTATTCCTATGGAATCAAACTATCTTTCATTCACACATATGAGCACACCGTCGCCCGCGCACGCATGTACACACACCCACTCACACAAACACATACACACACACAAACCTTCCAGACACTCATAAACACACACACAATCTTCTTTTGCTGTTGACAACAGAAATATTGTAACCGAAATGTCACGGTCATATTATTTATTGCCAATGCCGAAATATCTCCGACTCCTAAGATACAGGTCTACGTACCTAGTTTAGGTGCCGGAAATCTGACACTAATTTTTAGATTTGCTGTACAACCTACTGTTTTTCTTTTCTCTTATGTATTGCGTGTCTTTTCTTATGTACAAATAAATTTTATCTTATCTTATCTTATAGTTTTCAAAAATATGCCCATCAACTGATGTTACAGTTTGAAAAGTAGTTTGTTAAGAAAGGTATACGGTTTAGTTTAAAAAATCTATATATGTAAGTTTATACCTATGATATGACCAACAACAAAGTTATATAAACTATTTAGATTCGGGCAACAGTTTGGAGGATGTCATACAAAGTATTTACTGATACTTGTTAAACATCTTAGCTAAGTATTTGGCTTAAATACGCAAAATTGATTTACCAAATCGCTATGAGATACTTTGATATTTTCATTGTAACTATGATCTAGAGTTAAATCTTATTGGGATATCAAATACTCTGGTGAAAGTGTCATGAGTAAATTTAACTTTGTTTCTGAAATAATGCAATATTATTTGATGATGTTATTTATTCATTAATATATTTTATTTATTTATTTAAAGTCAGCCAACAATTGTTTACACATATTATTACAATGCGATTAACAAATTTACATATACAAGTGTAACAATCACTTATGGAGTCGAGAGTCTACATGACAAAGGTCACGTATATCAAGCGATGTTTTACAATATACATTTACTCGAAAATATACAACGTGTAATTTAAAGGGTATATACATACCAAGTGCATGGCTTCTTTGGATGATAACAAACGATATAGCAAGGGTTTTGTAATCCTAAGTCTACGTGTGTAGAACTTATTACAAATACCAATACACTGATACCAGAGACCGAATTTTTCAAATTAAGAAGAACGAAGAGAATTATCTTATTAAAGGCAAGTGACGTGGAAAGTTGTTGACCCTCATAGTGCTGTGACACGTTTGTTATGATTGGTATTCAAGAAACCAATAATTTGGTATCAGTTCTTTGAGTCAGTTATTTTGAGCTGAAACTGTGCATAGAGACTCCATACCAGATGTTGTCTTCAGCCCTTTTGGATAGATATGGGGTTTCCGTTACACATTGTATATCCAATTTTCTGATTCATATGAAATCAGTGTTCTGTGACCAAACTCATATGCGATTCCTACATCCTACTATACCTATCTTCTATTATTCAAATAGATGTTCGGCACATTCTACACCAAACATCAGCCTATAACGCTCGCACTGCTGCATGCTGGAGCGAAAGCATCTTCTCTATAATAGGGAATGAGCCGTAATCCACCACGCGGGCCCAATGCGGGTTTGTAGATGACACATGTATCAGTTCCCGAAAAAATCTTGCTAATACTTATAAATATATGCCTGAATGCTACACAAATTCATACCTAAAGGGCAAAAACTGAAACCCATTGAAAAAGAAATTATGAACAATGTTCCTATAACTTATAACATAGCCACTAGGCATGCTGACCGTTTGAGCACACGTATAATTTTCATGCCCAATTATTATCCTCGCTTCGGGCACAAAGTATCTTTTTGTACCGCCATATGTGCTGCACGAAACAAAACAAAAATTTTATTTAACTTGGAAATTATTCCTAACAGCAATGAAGCTGATTTCAGCAATTTTGAGTGACCAAATTTTCCTCTTTCATGTTCACAAAATGTACTCAACCGTAGGCTAGAGATAATGGACAAATCCAAAGTCCAAACAAAATAAAAGATGTTATATTATAACCGAATAAAACGAAGATTGCGATACAATACAAAATGTAATGACTCTCCGGGTTCACGGCGGAAAATTTTACACCCTGAAGTCCGTGAGTAAATAGGTACGTTTGCCCGAAATTCATATACGTAGTTAGCTTTTAGTGAGCTGTCACTACATTACAACATTTCAGCAACTGACGCGTATTTTGTGACAGTTTACCCCTTTAATTTTCAACTTTTCCCGTCACGACTGAAATGATAATGAGCAAAAGTTTGAACATTGGTAATTCTCATCTATGCCGTAATGTATTTTTAGAAAGGCAGAGAGGTGGCGGACGGTCACAAATAAAATACCTCAGTATCTTTTCTCGTTTAGACGATCATCTTTCAATAAAAGATATTTTTTTATCGCAGCGGATAGTTATTGGATGCTAAAGATTTAGATTATATAGAACTTTAACTTAAATATATTGAGTTTGGAATATACATACTACGATAACAAGAGCAAATAAATGAAAAAAAGATAAACAAAAAATTTTAGATAAGTAGGTACTGTCGTTGCTGACATTGCTCTGAACGAGTTGTTCGACCTTTGCGTAGTTTACGACCGGGATATTTTGGGACACTACAATAAAAATATATTAGTAAACCAAATAGGTTTATATCTTTCATATGTATATCGCCACTATACAATTATTTATTCAGTTGACAAGACTGAAAATGAGATGTATTTACGTCAGGGAAGGTGCGTCCTATTTATGGTTCTCGTCTGGGGATCTCTTTTTTATTTTATGGTCGTTCAAGAGCCCTATATTCCGCAGAACTGGGACGGAATAAATTGGTGAACTCCACGAGAAATTATATTAACAATAAAATTGGCTGATAGTTAGATCGACAGGAGCTGACCCTAAAAAGTGTCTTGAGATGGTAATTCACTGAATAAGCTCATGAGTGTATTAAAAATTAGCTTAGAAAATATTTTAGAGATATTGAATTTTATGTACTGCTTAGACTTCAGACAACAAATCCAAGCAGTAAATAAAATTCAAATCTATTTAGATTAGCGAACATAGTTTCTACTTGGTGTAACATAGGCACGATAATGGTCGTCTATGTTTAGCTATCACTAACGACAGTGTGGTACACGCTCCCAGAGCAAACATTGTGTGAACTAGAGGTAGCTGCCTCACAACAGGCCCTGGCCATCGAACCGTTTATCTAATGGTCACACCCCCCTTCCCCCACCGCACCCTTAGTTCACATTCATCCCAAACAAAATAAGTTGACGACTTGACGCATTTCACGTCAAACAACGTCGGTTCGTTTGATCGCAACCTTTGAAAAACATTCTTAACCGCTGAACCGATTTAGATTAAATTTGGCATGGGAATAGTTTAGGACCCTGGGAAGGACAAAGGATGGTTTTCATCCCGGAAATCATCACTAAAGGATGAAAAAAGGGTGTTGGAATTTCGTATAGAGAATCATTAATGTCCCCGCCCTCTCCACATACATAATACACTTAGACCGCTGAACCGATTTAGATGAAATTTGGTATGGAGATAGTTTTAGACACTGGAAAAGACATACGATGGTTTTTATCCCAAAAATCATCCCTTAAGGATGTAAAAGGGGTGTTGGAATTTTGTTTCCCCCCTCCCTATTCATTCAAATTACGTATTCAAGAACCACTTGAAACAATTTTTTTTAAACTATTCAACTATATGTAGCCTACATATAGTTGAATAGTTTAAAAAAAATTGTAATTGTAATGCAAATCTTTGTTTAGGGCTGGGGTCAAACCCACATCATGCACCAGTCAACCGCTACGCCAACCGTGTCGTTTAAATTTTAACCAATCCAGTTAATATACGAATAATTTCTATTTTAAAATCGGGGCAATATGCGGCTGTCCTTTTGAAAACAGGAGAAGATCGTATGGCAACAGATATCAACGGGATGATTTATTTGAGCTCTGAATTCTGTAACATAGTCCAAGATACAGATAATTTAATAAACCACGTTTATTCGGATTTGAAAACAAATATTAGAGATATATGGCTGCGTGAAAAAGCAATTGTAGGGCAGATTAATGAAAAGAGTATGTCTCATGTGGATGGTGGTAATGTTGTCGAGTATCTGTCCGTCGACAATGTCATGAATATTGAGCAAGTGACGTCGTACCCTGTAGAGTTTATCAACTCTCTGGAATTGTCAGGTAACCCATCATATTATTCGAGGCTTAAACTTGGTGTCCCAGTCCTGTTGATGTGTAATCTGGACGCATCAAGGCTCTGTAATGGTACGCGACTACAAATTACACACCTTGGACGCAATATTTTACAAACAATAATTATTATGACAGGAACAACAAGCGGTGAGAACGTATTTATTTCTCGCATTCCAATAATTCCGACCGATTTGCCATTCCAGTTCAAAAGACTCCAATTTCCCTTAAAAGCAGTATTCGCAATTACCATAAACAAAGCTCAAGGACAGACACTGAAAGTCGCAGGTGTACATTTAGAAAAACACTGCTTTGCTTTTCTCATGGGCAACTGTATGTGGCGTGCTCACGAGTATCAAGCCTACAAAATCTACACATTTTAGCCAAGGACGGGAAAACCAGAAACGTAGTTTACAAAAATGTATTATAATAACTACGTTTTTGGTTTTAAAAACATACTTTTTTTTGTTGATAATAGGTTCGCGTTTGACCACCATCTCATCTGATATAGTGATGATGTGGTCTGTAGGTAACTGTCGGTCTGTTTTTGGGGGTGGGTTGACCCTGGTGATGGTTTTTTTTGTATTTTATGCGTTTTTTAACCACCCAAAAAAATGTACCGATTGGCAACAAGAATTATCAATAAAGTGTAAATTAACGCGGGCGAAGCCACGGGCAAAAGCTAGTCAGTAATAAAGCAAAACTTTCATCACGAAAATGAGGCTATCAATGCAAATGGGAAAAAAAGTATAACAAAAGCATTGTCTAGGTTTTGTTCTTTTTTTCTAGACCAACTTAATAATAAAAGACGATAATATCTATTAGGCACACAGGGGTTAAATTATGTTACATTATTAAATAAAGTAAAATTATGTCACAAGCTCCATTTTGTATCCTAAGCAAAATGAAGGAACCCTGATTTAACTCGAAACGAAGCGTGAAAGTTAGTTTTTAGAATCCTGAATGCAGCAAGAGAGGACTTCAAGCTAGCACAAGATCTATTTAGCTCCCATCCAAATGCAAGTAATTAGCGGAATAAGATCGCAATAGTAGAAAAATAAATTCATTATTTAATGAATACCTAATAAATATGAGCAAAACTTTTTTTATTGCAGACGGTATAGTTTGACAAATTATTATCTGACTTGATGATAAGGAGTGATGTGGTGGAGGATTTTGTACGCTTGCCATAAAATAACTTCATTCACGCTTAGCTTAATTTTATCTATAGATAACAGAAAAAACAGCCTGTGGCAAGAAATTCCAGACCTTAAACCATTTGCATTTTGCGTTTCATTTGATGCTGAAATATATTTCATTTATTTTTGCAATGTATTTGCAACAGATAGGAATTAAGTAAGTATCAACATTGCAGTCACACTCAGAAACCTGCGCGGGCTTCCAAGAAAGTATATTCTTACCAAAGGTGCAAATTAATTGATGAATATTACAGAATAGATTCAGGTGTAACTTGGCGGAAATCCATACCAAACTAATACTTTAGGAAAATATCTAGTGTTAATTCCGCCAAAAACTAAAAATGATGCACCTCCCTCCCCCTTGCAAATATATACACATGCAGGATGCAAAAAAAAACATACCACATGCAAACAAACCGCACTCGACACGTGTTTCGGAACATCCTCCACGAAACATCCTCTTCCGCTCCACCCAGAGCGGGAGAAGTCATTCGATGAAAAAAAAAGGAGGTATTGTCTATTTATTTATGTACACACATGACTTACAAAAAAAAAAAAAATTAAATACAGACAAAAGAGCACAAAGGTGCTGCTTATTTCCTAAGAAATTTCTTCCAGCAGACCTGCGACTGCTAAAATCCGGGAAGCTAACCCGGATTTTAGCAGGAAGTGAGTTCCACAGTCGTACTGCATGAAAGGAGAAGGAGTGGGAATAGAAAGGGGTTTTATGGGACGGGAAATTGAGATGAAGTTTAAGGGATTATAGAAGTATGTCTGAAATGTGAATTGCATTTGTGAGTGATCAATAGATCAATGGTCCCAGAGTTTGTTACCTGCCAATTTAGCCCCATGACTGTTCAGTAATATTCAATTGCTCAGATAGTAATTGGGAATTTGTGATATATAGGAAAACTCTAGGAAAATATAAATTTTCAAACTAACATGGTCACTAACAGTATCATTAGAACTTAAAACGGGATAGTTACCATGAGTAGGTAATTATTTATTTATAGAAGTCAAAGTCTCCTTTTTACTTCGAGAAATGGGAAAAGAGACTCATTGTCAACGATGCACTGTTCGAGTCAAAGCTCCAGAGCTTTCATCAACGTCGTGTTGCAACTCTCTTGGTTTTCTATCGGTTACAACTCGTGTAGAATGCGACGGACATAATCTAATTCCACCCAGTCCGTTCCACCATCGGACGACAAGACGAGTGGCAATGCGTCGTTAAATGGTGGCTATCCCACAAACGCAAAGAAGTGGAATTCAAGAAAGAAATTGCTGGAGTCTGTGCTTCCTGATAGCTGTAACTTGGGGGTCTTTAGCGTGCTCCATCTTTGACCACATCATCACTTACCATCAGGTGAGATGGTGGTCAAACGCGAGCCTATTATCGATAAAAAACGTAAAGAAACTTCAATAGTGTAACTTTAACTACATTCCCTTAACACAGTCTCCCTATTTATTATCCATTACATAGGTACTACCTACTTCGTTATTTCTCGTAATATCCCAGGACGGTGGTTCCTAATCAAAACGTACAGGCTTCTAGTAAATTCAGTTTAATTCGCTAATTCTTCATTCATTATTTCATTTATTATTATAAACTTGTTCCTGTTCTTAATTAGGCTCCGAGGGTATCTTAAAGCACAGATGAGAATGCATTATTATATAATACGACAATAAAACATTTTTCATGGGTTCTATAAGGTCGATCTTCAACGTTAAGCAACTCTTGTCGCGGTCGGCCCGTGGATGAGTGACTGTCTTAACATATTGAGACACCTCGGAAAAAACCGTTTTGGATAGAAGCTAGAAAGTCTGACACCAGTCTTGCCAAAGGGTATCGGGTAGTCAGCTTTTCGGTTGTGGAGGCAGGCGTCCGTCACTCGCTCAAGGCCACGCGTTATATGCCTATCGCTTCGCGTATCGCCGTCGGTACATCCGACAGTGGGCTGCCGCACGCCTGCCTGAGCCTGTTTAAATAATTTTGACAACGTCGTAATGGATCGACCTAAAAACAATTGATTTTCCTCCGCTTTGCTCCTGTTTTTTCCCTTTTGATTATTTATTTGCGCGGAATTTTATTAAAATTAAAATTATTTACGCGGTTTCGGATATTTTCAACACTAAAATTTAATAATCAGGAATTCAGGGAAGGAAAAAATGCATCTATCATTTTATTAAACTGAAACATAATTGTTTTTCTATATTCGTTTTATTACCAATATCTAAATATATATAACTCAAAGGTGACTGATTGACTGACTGACATAGTGATCTATCAACGCACTGCCCAAACCACTGGACGGATCGGGCTGAAATTTGGCATGCAGGTAGATGTTATGACGTAGGCATCCGCTAAGAAAGGATTTTGCGAAATTCCCACAGGATCGGGATTTACACGGGAAAAACTTCCCACGCGAACGAAGTCGCGAGCAACTGCTAGTCATCATATATAACCCTAGGACATTCGCCCGATGACGTGGGTCGCGCAGCGGGAAAAACAATTTCAACTCTCAGTGTGCGTATTTATGGTACATTTCTTCTCGCTGCAAACAGCTGGTATTATTACTAAGTTTTTGTAGGCTATTATAGCGTAGGTATTTTCGCTTTTGTATGAGAGTGATGTATCTGTTACGAAGTAACTATTTAGTAATCTGTGGTGGAGGTCTGATAGGCAGTCGCTTGTATAACAATAGCGCTGCATCCGGTTAGACTGGAAGTCAACCCCAATATAGTTGAAAAAAGGCTAAGCAGATTATGATGAAAGTATAATTTGGAAGTCCATTTCCTTAGGTTCAGTACAGATTTGTTTTCTTATCAATAAAAGCTGTCTTTAACGAGCCAAGTTTCAGGTGGGAGCGAGTTACTGACTTTCCTGATTTATGGAGTGGAATGTAACCAAAACCAGTTTATTTCCTGCGAAAATAATCATATTCATGTCTTGCAAGTAAACAAATCTCGAAAAGGCTTCATAAATCTTTCAAGTGCTCGTTTTTGTCTGCTTTTCTTTCTTTATTTTTCTAATTGGTATTTGGTAAATCCCGTAATTTGTAGGTAAAACGGCACTATGCTAAACGCTAAGAACTTAACATGGGACATGTAAACCCGGATCCGTATTGAGCATTGTTTAACAGTGCGCAAACAAACTACCGTGCTACCGTATCAAATAAATGAGATGTTGAGACAAAAGCCACACAATGAGAATTATTTCCAGTTAGTTGTGCAGATCCCAACATCACCTCGGCTATTCATTTGTCTGAGCACACTCATGTAGCTTCGTTTACCCGGACCATTTGCCTGAATCATTCCCCGCTGCATGTAACGAATGAATTATATTCATCTGTGGTCATGGCGCTTGCAACAGTGCCGAAATATATAAAAGTAGAAACACATGGTAATTATCCTTTTTTAAGTTTTAATGAAAAACTATTTGAGAAAACTTGGAATACGAGTTAATATGATTTGTTTTTGTCATACTATATCAATTTCTTTTGAAACACTGTATAAAACTCGTTATACAATTAATATATTTTTTTGAATTTTATATGTTTAAAATAAACTTTTACTAGTTGCATAATAAATACCTACTTTAATTGTATTTTCATTCACAACCTATAGATTAGATTATTCTTCATTTCGTAACTACTATATGAAGAATTGTAACAAGTAGTCATTAGTCATAGACAACATAGTGTGAATACATCTTTATACTAAAGTGTGTAGACGCCTTTACACACAGGGTGACGCCCGGGGACGCCATCTGGTCTGGTCACACTGTTTGAAGTTGAACCATATTGTACTGACTTATCTTTTAGATAAACGTAATTCATGTTCTTAATACCACCTATACCAATAATAACTTGTTGTGACTTATAACCAGGTTTTATTTAAGATCCGCCTTAACCCACAACATTACATGGTGTCAGAAGTGGAGAGGCATAAACTGTAAAATGTCGACCGATGAAAAACCAACCGCCGCCTCAAGCGCAGGATCCATGACGAGAAATGTATCCATCAACGGAAGCATGTCACCCTTAAAAGTGGATGGAAGTGTTGGCCACAATTGGAAAAAGTGGAAACAACAGTTTAAAATATTCATGAAAGCAAGTGGCATTAGTCAAGAATCTGAAGACAGGAAAGTGAATGTCTTCCTACACTTCATTGGAGGCGCGGCGTTAGAAATCTTCAATACATTTGGCCTGGATGAAGATAATGTCAAATACGAAAAAGTGATTGAATGCTTTGATAATCACTTCATCCCTAAAGTGAACTTAATGATAGAAAGTCACAATTTCTTTACTTACAAACAAGAAGAGAACCAGACACTAGATGAATTTGTAACAATACTACGGCAGAGAAGTGCTTCTTGTGAATTCAAAGAACTTAGAGATCGTCTAATTATGGATATTTTTGTTTGTAATATGCACCCAAAGTACAAAAGCATACAAGAGAAATTGTTAACAGAAGACAAGTTGGATCTAGATAAAGCAATATCTATTGCCAAGACTTTAGATATGTCACAGAAAAGAGCACAACAGTTAGAGTCAAGCAGTGCTGTTATGCAGTTGTCTCAGCATCAGTCGTCAAATCGCAGTCAACGTCAGTCGTCAAGCCGCAACCAGCAACAGTCTGCAAATCGTCATGAGTCAAAGTCAGCACAGTCAGCAACATTGAAGTCACAATCTACAAAGCATCAGCAGTCATCATCAGCAAAGTCAGCAGTGTCAGCCAGTCAGTGTACTAAATGTGGTCAAGTTCATAGATTTAAATGTCCTGCAAGAAATGTACAATGTAGAATATGTCAAAAAGTTGGTCATTATGCTAAAATGTGTTTTAAGAAAAAGATAAATTTAATAGATAAGGAAGAAGAATCTCCTGATACACAATTTTTTATTGGTCATTTGAAAGGTAATATGTCAAAAAACTCAGGTGAGTGGTCAGTCTTGATACAAACAAATAATGTAAATTTTAAATGTTTATTAGACACTGGTAGTGATGCTAATGTCATGTCTTTACTTACCTTCAAATCATTAAACTTACCTATAACTATATTAACACCCTGTCAGTCTAAACTAACATCATTCAGTGGTAATTGGATGGGCGGTAATGCAACGTATGCGACTTAGAAGTTTTCGGTTACACAATTGACGGGAACCGGCGCTGGTTGGAACAAAAGATAAGAGTCCAGCGTCGTATAGGAAAGGCAGCACTAACCTTGATAATCCAGGATATTCAGGACTGCCAGCACTCTGATCACAGTTCACCACCACAGTATAACCGTTCTTCTGCTACGAATTGGTCGCACAAAACGACGCGACCGTTCGAATGCGATTCGATGCGTTTGTGCTCTAACGCGACTCGACAGCCATTGAAGGTCCGATCGTCCATCGGAAGATCCAGACGCGATCGATTTTTCTAGAGCGGTATAGTCTCTCTCCCTCACTCTCGAATAGACGAAGGTCTAGTGCAAGGGAGAAAGGATAATATGCGGAAGGGGAATGTCTAACCAATTAGCGATTATGCGTGTTGCCAATAATTAAAAATATAAACGAAAAGAATCGTATATCAGCGCAACCATTCCCCCGGGCTTGAAGGGATGCCTTCAAGAGTGAGGCAAACCACAAGAAAACGAATCTATTCGATAATTACTATCCTATAACTACGAAACTAAATACCTAATAACTAATATTAACCTAACCTTAAAGACGAATTAAATAAACTACTGGTTAGGCAATGGGCAAAGACGCACCACGGGACGCAAGTAGGATCCGGTGGTTGTCTTAACCCGAACGATACGAGTGACTCCGGTTGAGTCAGGGAAAATTTCCTCCACGACACCCAAAGGCCAGTGTAGTGGGGGCGAGTTGTCGGATATAAGAATCACGACCGTGCCGACAGAGACCGGATCGACCGGCGTGTTCCATTTGCGGCGAGATTGCAAAGTATGGAGATATCCAGTTCTCCAGCGCTTCCAAAACGACTGTACTAACTTATCTAGTAGCTCGTGTCTAGCAGTAAGAGTTCTCTCGTCTATTTCCTCGGCAGGCAAGTATTTCAGAGGCGTGAGATTCAAAAAGTGCGCTGGAGTCAATGCGAGCGGCTCTGAAGGATCACTAGAGAGTGTCCTACAAAGAGGTCTAGTGTTCATTACCGATTCTATTTGAATAAGAACGGTACTTAATTCTTCAAACGACAGAATAGTATCGCCTATGACCCGATATAGGTGTGACTTTAAACTTTTAATATTAGCTTCCCAATTGCCGCCAAAGTGACTAGCCGTCGGGACATTGAGTGACCAATCTATTCGATTTATAGCTAATGTATGACCATATTCCGAATTATGGTACTTCGAACAAAGAAATGCGTGAAGTTCCGAGAGTTTCCGTTTAGCGCCTATGTAATTAGTCCCGTTATCGGAATAAATTCTACTAACCGGGCCACGCCTTGACAGGAACCGTTTAAAGGCGCCCATAAAACTAGCTGTGCTAAGATCCCCAGCGAGCTCTATGTGCACCGCGCGTGTAGTCATGCAGACGAACAGACACACGTAGGCCTTGGTGGAGCGAACACCTCGACCGCGAGACATCGTAACCTTAAACGGACCGGCGTAGTCCGTGCCCGTGTGGACGAATGGCTTAGCGGTTTGAACGATACGACAAGAGCGATGATCGGCCATCTCAGGAAAGCTCTGCTTAGGGCGCAGCCGAAAGCAGGGAAGGCACTTATGGATCCTATTCCTAATTAAATTGCGTGCAGAAAGGATCCAATACTTCTGACGCAAGAGCGACATTAGCAGGTCGGGACCTGCGTGGCAGTTCAATTTATGATGATAATCGACTAACAAATTCAAAACGAGGTCCTTGCTTGGAAGCAGAATGGGATGTTTCCCATCATAACTTAAATCCGAGTTTCTTAAACGGCCTCCGACTCTAATGAGTCCGTCTTCGAGAAACGGTTTTAAGTGTCGAAAAGCAGGACTACAATGTTTGCCTTTCCTGAGTTTAACCAACTCAGTGGAGAAATAAAAGCGTTGAAGCTCGCGAAGTATGAGCAATTCAGCGAAGTTGTAATCCGCTGCCGCCATGCGGTAACCAATAGGCAACAGTTTAGCGAAACGACAAATGTAAATTACTACTCGAAGTAATTTACTCCAAGACGAGATACGATCGACCAAAGAAAGAATAGTAGATCTTTCGGTTGGTGTAGCGGAGAGCAACGAATGTTTCTTCTCTTCAGGCACTTCGCATACCGAAGAGGGATTGAAGGTGACGACAGGCCACTTTGAAACGTCTAAGCTGGCCCACGGAGGACCACTGAACCAAAGCGGATGATCAATGATTTGGGAAGGTGTGAGCCCACGTGACAGACAATCTGCGGGATTGTCCGTACCGGACACGTGATACAGGTTTTGTGGCGATAAGTCGTCCTGTATTTTCGAGACTCTGTTGGCCACGAAGGTGTTCCACCGATGGGGCGACGAATGTACCCAACAGAGAGCGACTGTTGAATCCGAAAATGCGAATATGTTGCGAAATATAATGCGGTTTTGACAAGCGACTACGACATTTTTTATGAGTTGAGCTAGCACAAGAATAGCGCACAGCTCCAGACGAGCAAGAGAAACGACCTTTTTAGGGGAGACCTTCGACTTAGCGGTCAACAACCTAACGATATTGCCATCACTATTTTGAACGTGGAAGTAAATAACCCCCCCGTATGCTTTCTCACTGGCGTCCGCGAAAGCCAATATAGTAACCACACTATCGCCGACGATACCAACGTGACGTGGGATCCTTATATTACAGAGCAAGGGAAGCTCTTCTTTGAAGCGAATCCACAGCCTGACTATATCTTCAGGTGGAGTATCATCCCAGTCACAATCAGACAGCCAAAGCTGCTTGATTAGAAGTTTAGCGTACAGGACAACAGGTGCGACAAATCCCATGACGTCCCATATTTTAGCGACACACGACAATATTGTACGCTTAGTACAAATCTGAGCGGGAGTATTAATTTTCATGCCGAAGTTGTCCGACGTAGGTGACCAACACAAGCCCAGTACTTTATGTTGGTCGGACTCATCGAATTCCTTGACAACTGGCAGGCGGTGCGAGGGTGGGATCGAATCTAATACGACTTGGGAATTACTGGTCCACTTAACTAGCTCAAATTGACCAGCCTTCATGAGACCTATCATTTCCGAAGCGGTGGAAATGCCCTCGTCTTCCGTGCGAACGGAATGGACGTAGTCGTCCATATACAACCCCGCAGCGACAATATCTTTGGCCTGAGGGTAGGAGTCACCCTCATCCTCAGCCAACTGCTTAATAGTTCGAAGTGCATGAAAGGGGCTAGACTTAAGCCCAAAAACGACACGATTAAATTCATAAACCTGTAAAGGTTCTTGCGGGGAAAAGCGATACAAAATGCGTTGGAAACGCCGATCAGATTCTCGGACTCCAATGCTGAGAAACATCTGACGAATGTCTGCGGAAAGCGCTATCGAAAACAAACGAAAACCAATAATAATATTGAACAAGTTCCCTTGTAGGTTCTGTCCACCATACAAGAGATCATTAAGCGAGATGCGGGTAGTAGTTTTACAACTACCATCGAGAACGACACGAAGTTTGGTTGTGACCTTATCATCTCGGATCACACCATGATGCGGAATAAAATACGAACTTCCCGCCGAATCAGGATTCGTAGATGAAATGTAGCCCTTTTCTAAATATTCCCGGATGACACTGTCATACGCGACCCTTAATTGTGGAGAAGCTTGCATCTTCCTTTCCAAGCAGTAAAACCGCCGTTCACTTGCTTGGCGCGAATTGCCAAGGGATTCGACATCAGCCTTGAAAGGCAAAGCTACTACGTAACGTCCCTCACTATCCCGAGTGGTAGTGCGGGTGTAAAATTCCTCACACAATTGGTCGTCCGGGCTGAATACCGGGGGAACACTCACTTCCTCTAATTCCCAGAATTTCCGGACAGCAGAGTCTAATGTGTCCGCGATACAGCAATGCGATACGGTCGAATTACCGTCAGTACATGCTGGTGCGTCACCTACGATCACATAGCCAAGGACCGTTTCTAATGCGAGCGGCGATAAATTCGAAGTCGATCCTTGAACTCTGTTCGACAAAAGCAGGTGCGGAAAAATCGAAGCGCCGATCAATACGTGAATCGGGCCTGATGAATAATATGTATCGTCTGCCAACGGTAAGTCTTCGAAGTTAGACAGTCGCGAAGTGTCGACTGTCGCGGTTGGCAGACGTTCGGTAATCCTATCTATTACCAACGACTCAATATCATAAGTTATATTATGATCGAAACGAGAATGAATTTTAAATTGTACGGAACCTTGAATGGGTTTACTCGAACCTCCTATACCCCTAACAGTGGAACAAGTAGGTCTATTATTTATGTTTAATCCTAAACGTTGACAGCAATCGCGAGTAATAAAGCTACTCTGAGACGCGCTGTCCAACAATGCACGAACGCAATGTTCGTGACCACGAGAATCTAGAATAACGATACGTGCGGTACCCAACAATACAGTTCTAGAGCCTTTATAAGGGCCGACTGCACTTGAGCATAATGCTACATCCGAGTTCGCGGGAATCGAACCCGCGCTCGGCTCTTCGACTGAGCGTGACGGCGACATATTTGACGCAGGCCTATTTCCAAAACATAGCAATGTATGATGTTTGTACCTACATTTTTTACATGTAGACGTCGACTCACACGCAGACACGCGATGACCACTACTTAAGCAATTTATACACAAGTTGTTTGACTTAACGAATTTAAAACGTTGATCGGGGTTATAACTCTTAAAAACCGTACACTTATAAATGTAGTCATGGTTTTCCTTACACAAACTACAAGCGACTGGTTGAGAACTGGACACATATGCGTTAGTTGATTTACGATCTAAAGGCCTTTTATTAGTATTGACTCGAGCAACAGGTATCGAAGTTCGTTCTAAAACCTTTATATGATCACTAACGAAATTAACTAGATCGGAAAACAATGGGATTTCGGATCCATTCGACTTTAATTGATAATTGGATTCGAACGTACGAACGGTGTCTGGGTCCAGTTTTTTAAGCGCGACATGCAACAATATAAAATCAGCAAGGTCACTGACTTTTGTATGTTTTAAAGCAACTACCGACGAAGCGAACTTATCAATAAATGATTCTAAACTACTAGGGGTACCTGATGTAATAGATTTAAATTCAAATATTTGAGTTAAGTATGAAGTTGCCGATTGTCGACTATCTTCATATTTTTTACAAAGCAAATCGAAAATGAGTGGGTAATTATCTGCAGACGGGGTAATACCAGCGAAAATTGTACGAGCTTTATGTGTTAATTTACCTAATAAATAATATAATTTCTCACAGTCTGTTAGAGAAACATTATTATGCACGACATTACGATAACTAGCGACGAATAATGGCCAATTCTTAATATCTCCGTTGAATTCGGGTATTTCAATTGGCGGCAATCGAGGTGACCTTTGGACCTCACTATGAGAGTGAGCCGTCAGGTTCTTCTCAGCCCGTAAAATGCGCCCTAAAAGGTCTTCGAACGCAGAAAGCGATTGATAATCTACAACATATTCAGGGTTTAATTTTAGCTCATGAATAACAATTTCATCCAAAGCACTTTCAAAATCCACACGTAGTGATTGTACTAACGAGATGTCGCACAAAAATGATTCCTTAATGCTTTCATCCGAATGAATGTGTTTTATTTTATCTGCAATACTCTGCATGCGAGCAAAGATACGATCTCTCTTTGCTACCAGTCTTTTAAGAGTAATATCGGTCGGTGCCATATTTATGAGCTATGAATATCAAACTAATTATTATAAGAAATATTTAGTAACTACCCACCGTTTTGCGAAATAACGGCCGGGTGCGCGACGCGGTCTCGAGTAACCTTGACTCGACCGATTGGTATTTACTTTACAAGTAACGATAATTAACTACTAAGCGGGGTTGCGAAATTCCTTACTAATCGATTATTAGCTAGGAAGACACGAAAACGACGTAATGAATTACGATGTACTTACTTGCCACGCGTTGGCAAATAAGTATCTATGCGGGGTTGACTACGAAATACGAATACGAAACTACGATATACCTAGCGAATTCTAGGGAATGGCTGTGCTGATTATTATCCGACTCGGGAAGGACCATTAAATGGATGGGCGGTAATGCAACGTATGCGACTTAGAAGTTTTCGGTTACACAATTGACGGGAACCGGCGCTGGTTGGAACAAAAGATAAGAGTCCAGCGTCGTATAGGAAAGGCAGCACTAACCTTGATAATCCAGGATATTCAGGACTGCCAGCACTCTGATCACAGTTCACCACCACAGTATAACCGTTCTTCTGCTACGAATTGGTCGCACAAAACGACGCGACCGTTCGAATGCGATTCGATGCGTTTGTGCTCTAACGCGACTCGACAGCCATTGAAGGTCCGATCGTCCATCGGAAGATCCAGACGCGATCGATTTTTCTAGAGCGGTATAGTCTCTCTCCCTCACTCTCGAATAGACGAAGGTCTAGTGCAAGGGAGAAAGGATAATATGCGGAAGGGGAATGTCTAACCAATTAGCGATTATGCGTGTTGCCAATAATTAAAAATATAAACGAAAAGAATCGTATATCAGCGCAACCAGTAATAATGTTAAGATCATAGGACAATGTCTAATAAAATGTAATTTTGTTCTACAACAAAAGTCAATATGTCATAATATTATGTTTATCATAGCCGATGTGTCCGCTCCTACTGTAATAGGCAGAGATACCTGTAGTGAGTTAGGCATGATAAAAAGAGTCTATAATGTACAAAGTCAAGTCACACAATTAAGTGAAAATGTTTGTCAAATGAATGTCTTATTGTCTAATTTTAGTTCATTGTTTGTGGGCTTGGGCTGTCTACCTGGTGAGCTGCATATCACTGTCAACCCGGACATACCTGCCAAGGTGGATGCACCACGCAAGGTTCCTTTTGCACTTCACGACAGGCTGAAAAAGGAATTGAGAGATATGGAGGAATTGGATGTCATAGTCAAAGTGACTGAACCAACAGCTTGGGTGAGTTCTCTTTTACTAGTAGAAAAGAAGAATGGGCAACTCAGAGTCTGCCTGGACCCAAGAAATTTGAATCAGGCTATAAAAAGGTCACACTATCCTATACCTACCTTAGAGATGGTAAGAGCCAACTTAGCCGGCTCTACAGTATTCTCAACCCTGGATGCCAGCAGTGGCTTCTGGATGATTCAGCTAGACGAGGAGAGTTCTAAGCTTTGTACATTCAATACACCTTTTGGAAGGTACCGTTTCAAACGTATGCCTTATGGTATAAGTTGTGCGCCAGAACATTTTCATAGAATTATGACAGAAACATTCGGAGACTTACCTGGTACCTTAGTATACTGTGATGATATTTTAGTTCATGCACCTACTCTACAAGAACATAATGTCAGGTTGGAAAATGTTTTTAAGAGAGCGAAGGAAGTCAACATCAAGTTTAACAAAAATAAATGTATTTTTGGTGACAATCAGGTTAAGTATTTAGGTCACATCTTTTCTAGAAATGGAATATCTCCTGACCCCGAGAAAATTCGTGCTATCAAAGAGATGCCTACTCCAACATGTGTCAAAGATCTTCAACGCTTTCTAGGCTTATTGAATTATCTTGGTCCATTTATTCAAAATCTAGCATCAGAAACAGAATCTCTTAGAGAGTTACTAAAAAAGTCAAGTCAATGGCAATGGAATCCATGTCATGATGCAGTATTTTGTCGTCTTAAAGATATTATCTGTCAAGCACCTGTCTTAGCACATTTTGATGTTAAAAAACCTATAGTCCTGTCTGTAGATGCAAGCAAGTCAGCTGTCGGAGCTGTTTTATTACAAAATGGACATCCTGTCTGCTATGCATCTAAAACTTTAACATCAAGTCAAGAAAGGATGGCTCAAATAGAGAAAGAATTATATGCCATTGTCTTTGGCTGTACTAGATTACACCAATATCTTTATGGTCAAGTTGTCATGGTAGAAACAGATCATCGTCCATTGATCACATTGTTTAAAAAACCTTTAGCAGAGGTACCTACCCGTCTACAGAGGATGATGATGAAATTACAAGCTTATGATCTTAGAGTTGAATACAAACCTGGATCTCAGATGTTTATTGCTGATACACTGTCAAGAGCCGCCTTACCTGAAACAAATGAAGACACAATGGATGAAGACATGATTATCCATGTTAATATGCTTATAAAAAACTTACCTGTTTCAGCAGATAAAGTGAAATGGCTTGTCCAAGGTACTAGCAGTGATGAAACCATGCAGTTGCTGCAGAAGTACTGTAAAGAAGGATGGCCTGCAACCAAGTCGCAAGCACATTTGATGACACACCCATACTGGAACTATCGACATGAGATACATACCGAAGGAGATCTAGTTTTTAAAGGTAGTAGTCTTATTATACCTACTGATCTCAGGAAGGATATCTTGAAAATTATTCATAGTGGTCACCAAGGAGTAGAAAAGTCAAAGAATTTTGCAAGAGGAAATGTATTTTGGCCTTTAATGTCACATGATATAGGAAACTTGGCAGAAAGTTGTACTGCATGCCTGTCACACCGAAATGCAAATCCTCCAGAACCATTAATGTCACATGAAGTTACTACATTCCCATGGGAGAAAGTTGGCATTGATTTCTTAGATTATAAAGGACAAACATATGTTGTCATTGAAGATTATTATTCTAATTATATAGAAATTGCAAAAATGCATAGCACTAATGCAAAAACTTTAATTGAAATATTAAAATCAGTTTTTAGCCGCCATGGAATACCTCTGGAATGCATGTCCGATAACGGACCACCATTCAACTCCATTGAATTTCAAAAATTTCTTCAAGATTGGTCCATTCAGCATACAACTTCTAGCCCATATTTGCCACGGTCTAATGGATTAGTAGAATCTGGAGTTAAAATATTTAAAAGAATTTTATCTAAATGCCAAGAGACAAATACTGATCCCTACTTAGCATTACTTCAGTACAGAACTACACCAAGAGGTAAATTGCCATCACCATCCAAGTTACTGATGTCACGTCAACTGAGAACGCAGTTACCAACTGCATTACATCATCTGCAGCCTAAAGCCGTTCCAGTTGAAGAATACATGAAGTTGAAAGCAACTGAAAAAGAAAAACAGAAATTATATTATGATAGAAAAACAAAAGAATTACCTTTGTTAGAGGAAGGAGATGATGTTATGATCAAGAAAGACCCTAATAAAAATTGGATTCCTGGAAGAATACTGAAATATTCTGAAGAGCCAAGATCATATATAGTTGAGACGTCGGAAGGTACATATAGAAGAAATAGACAACATTTGGTTCCAGTGACACAACCAATTCCTGTCTCTCCTCCATCACAAGCACCACCGCCTGTAACATTAGAAAGTGATAGAGATACTGTCGCTGTTCGGGACGATGGGATAAAAACAACTCGATGTGGTAGACAGGTCAGGCCCCCAGCTAGGTATGCTGATTGATTAGTTTATTTTTAATTGTAAAATTAACTTAAAAAAAAGGAACGTGTAACAAGTAGTCATTAGTCATAGACAACATAGTGTGAATACATCTTTATACTAAAGTGTGTAGACGCCTTTACACACAGGGTGACGCCCGGGGACGCCATCTGGTCTGGTCACACTGTTTGAAGTTGAACCATATTGTACTGACTTATCTTTTAGATAAACGTAATTCATGTTCTTAATACCACCTATACCAATAATAACTTGTTGTGACTTATAACCAGGTTTTATTTAAGATCCGCCTTAACCCACAACATTACAAGAATAAGACAAACATAGTGGAAGAAATAATGTGAGACAATTTCGTTTGGCTAGCAATACGACTACAGACCGATTAATAAGCCTTTTCAAAGAATCTGATTTGTCAATAAACTAATATATTTCCAAATATCAACTAAACCACTGAATATTGCTGAAAAAACATGGGGACACCGATGATCCACGTCGACCCTTGAACTAAGTATCTACTTTTAGGAACAATATTTTAAGTCTGTTTTCAAATATCATTTTTTATTGAAAACAGGTACGGGATACAAAAGAAATTGAACATTGTCTTTCAGTTTTTTCAATACGGTGAATGTCACTAATAGAAATTTGAATTGAATCACAGAAATTGTCATAGAAATGTTATGATCTTATGCGTAACTATCACGAGCAGTTGAGGCAGTTTGATTTTATGATATTTTCTACGCTAGCAAACACTGCCCAATATTGTAATGGATTTATGGATGACAAGTTATTTGAAGATTTATTTTTTATTTTATAAACACGAGCTGTGAAAAATACATTGCCGCTTAGGACTTAAAGACTTATTAAACTTATACTTACTTAAATTATTTAAAAGAGAGCCGTTACATAGACGGACTAGCTATAAGCTTGATTTCTCTGTCTACCCGGACTTCATAACACAAAACCACAACTGCACCGTAAAGCGAAAAATAATTATAGGATGTCTTATTTGGTTTAAAATAAGAGCTGTGTACCTACTCACCTGATTGAAGTCGGTGACAAGCCAATTAATAGTTTTGTTTGTGTCACGGTAAGCCTTCTATTACATTTTCAGAGACCCGAACACGAATTTTCATTAGCAATGCAAAATAGAAGACAAACTCTTTTTTTCGTTTTTGCCCATTATGAAAGATCTATCCAAAAACAAAACTATATTTAATCTAAATAACAGATGCAACTCGAACTCCGCGCCAAAATGGAAAACAGTTGTATCAATCTCACAATGAAAATAAAAACAAGAATTAAATTTGGAACCATAAACAAATCAACCATTCCCGATACTTTTTGGACTGAATGTGTGTGTCTATAACAGATTTTGACTTAGTGACAATTGGTAGGTACCACCGCTGGAATATAGATCTTTGATGAACTATAAATAACTTTGAAAATCAGTCCACAATTGGCAGAGAAATCGGTGAACATACCTACATAAAAAATACATACAGCCGAATATAGTACATCCTCTTGTTTGATGTCGGTAAAAAGGCATTATTTAATAGTTTCGATTATTAAAGGAAAACAAAAAAAAATCTAGAAATTAAAAAGAAATGCACTATGTTATATTATACTATCATCTATTATGGCCATGAATTCCAATAAAAATTTGAATTTTATATTAGAACCATTTATTTAAAACTAAATAAGCCGGCTGTACACTTCATGGTTCCGCGGTGTTTTGCCTCATTTTCATTATGGACGCGCCTAAAAAATATAAAAAAATATTGTGGCGGAAAACAGTCAACATTAACTTCAGAAGTTTGTAAACTATCAAAACACTAAACATTACTCAGACAAAAATATAATTTGGATTGAAATATAAAACATAATACCTAAGTCGCGGTCGATTCTCCTAGAGCAAATGTAACTTGTTTCTAAATAAAATTTTATGATTCTAATTCAGGGAGAATTAGAATTTTGAGTTTCAATTTGTGTATAAATATCAATATCAGCATAATTATTATGTCGCAAAGTAGTCATAATATTTTATGATGATTATCTTATGATTTACACGTACTTTTAGTTTTGGTACACTGACAGACAGACGGAAAACGAAGTAATCTCATACGGTCCCGTTTGTTATATGATTAGCGGAACCCTAAATATGGAGAATACTTAAATCCACTTATTTAAAAACAACACGGGCCATTACGTTCATACCATATATATTAAGTGAAGCCATTAAAGTTCACCACTTGTTTTATTTTTTTTAACAAATTACTGTTATTGCGATATTTAAATTAAAATCAGCAATTTAACATTTCAAAATTACTTTTGTGGTAACCAAAGCTCACGACTTCAACCCACGTGGCACATATTGGATATTTTTATTGCTCATTGGTTTTTCTGCTTTTGTTGTTATGTTTTCTACTACTAGCTGTATTTGCATTTTCATAACAGGAATGGTTTGTTATTTTTGTGAAAAATATTCAAGTATACATGGCAGCTTTATGTGTTTGTCAAAAAAATGCTTCAAAGCATATCAACTTTACAATGGCCCACATTTTTTGCGTAACAAGAGAAAACATGAATGACTTGTATGTAATTCAATAATAATATCGCCTTTTATTTCGAATTTTACAGTTTTTTTGACAATGCGTACCAAACACAAGGCTACCTACTAACGATAAAGGCCTCCAGTCTTTCACTGCATTTCAGTAACTGACTATAAATATGGAATGAAACAAAAACAAACCTTCTTACAGACAATATACAAGAGTAAACTGATTCCCTTATTAAATTCAGTGTCGTAATTTATGAAACAATACTAAATTAAACGCGACGGTTCGTCGCAACATGAACCGGGACGAAATAGTAATCTTGTTGTTGTTGGGGCTCCGTGGCTGATGCCGCGATAATTCTCTCTTAATTGGACCATCAGTGCTTTAATAAAATAAAAACTGAACGAGAAAGGGAAGTGGGTTATAGAAGGGCTTCGAAGGCGATTTCTCGCTCAGGACCAAAGAATATTAATCTCCAAGTTTGTAATCAGCTAGGAAATACCGATCTCATTCCATTCAATCTTTATTGCAATCACATGTGTTTACAAGATCTTAATATTAGTAGGTAATAGCTCACTGTCGGGCTTAGCTGTTTAGTATAATATAATAATTAGAGTGGCCTTTTCAAGACACACAATAATAATGTTGCAAAACACCAGACTAAATTCAGTTCAACTGACCAAAGAAAAGTGGAATAAAATAATATTATGAACCTACTTTTATTTTTTGATGGGCGAAGATGAATCACGCTTACCTAGAAGTAACCTATTCACTGTTGACCTAAAGACCCCAAGTTTTATGTGTCAGGAAAATCAATACATATATAGCAATAAAATATACAAAATAATTATAATTTTTAACCCCATAGCAATAAGCAAGACAAATCGTTTGCGTAACTACATACACTGGGAAATAACTATTTTAATATTTCTCACTTATATTCCCACGAACGACACAGATGTTACAAACACACCAACCGGTACATTTTTAGAGATGTTTATGTGAAGGTAAGTACGTACTCGTAGATACATGTTTTATTCATGCAGTGTCTGATCGCTTTCATTTATGTAGAGAAGCAGAAGCGGGTTCGCTTCTGCTTCTCTACATAAATGAGTCTATTCTTATACATCCGATGTTGAGCTTGTATTCATAACAGTTATATTATAATTTCATACGCTTCTGGGTACAGGAAGTTTGCAAAATTAACGAATTTATTTTGTGTACATATGTAAAGTAGGTAAGTAAGTTTTGCACACAACTCTTTGGTGATGTTACAACTTTTGGCACCCACTTATGTTCCCTTAAATTGAAAAAAAAAAACATACAACATACGGATAAACATACATATGTTGATACTTACAAAATTTTCGAATTACTACAGGATACAGATAACTTGCCCGCTGCCGTAAGATTACATGACTATCTTAAATAAAACACGACTGATCTTATAAAAACCAACATGAATTTCCTACTGTTAAGACCTGCAATAGGCCCAGTGCAACGATAACTGGGGTGTCCGAACTGTCCACGATACGTGGAGCCTACCGTTGCTTTTCAAACAAAGTTCTTACAAAGGCCTACTTCTACTAGGCTTTATGAATACATTATTACCACCAACCTTCTGTGCTGGGTTCTCCAAGCTTCGACCTTCCCAAGGCCACGCCCCAAGTGTGGTATGCGTGTAATATGAGGTGAGTAATTGAAACGTGTGATGTAAGTCAAGTGTGTGGACGTTCACAAGGCGTCAATCTCCAAATGGCGCGGTCCCAACAGCATCACAGCCTAACTCACACCGTGGTGGAAGTTAATTTTCACTACCTTTTTTCAACAAAGCGCGTGCCACGCGGATGGCCATCAACCGGCGATAGATCCGAGAAATATCCCTGGATTCTCGTCAATCCGGGAGTACAAAGTTCAACAATAGATAATTCGCGCCCCAATTATCGGTTTCAACAGGCGAATCCAACGATATTTTTCCAATTATAATTATCTCAACAGGTCCCAAAAGGCGGACATTTTTTCCAGCAAGCAAAGTCTATCTGTCAAAGTCAAGTAATGTCAAGATCAAATTCTTTATGTCAAAAGGGTGCGTTCTGTTTCACGTCGGACCGAACACCTACTATAGGAGATTTTTGTACGTATTTATATTTTTGCAATGCAATGCAATGATATACCATCCATATATATATATATATATATATATATATATACTTGTAATTATAGGTTCTAGTGATGCAAATATTTATATCAATTTACTAAATCAATTAACAAGATTCGTTAATTGAATTATACTCTTTAATTAAGTTCATATCAATATTTAATGATAATTTCGAAATAAACTAGATGTTAGAGCTTCAATGCACAATGTAACACCACTTTTCCGCCTGTCAATTTCCGCCTGATTCCATTATGTCATTAAGTCTGAAAATACCCGTACCTCGAATTTGTCGTGTAACTAAAAGATAATCTAAATAAATTAAATATTTTTCGGAAGAAAACACGGAAGCTTCAACATTCTTAACATTTAATACGCTTAAAGTATCAGTGTAATGAAATCTGCAAAGTTTGACAAAGTAAGCTTCGTTCAAAATAATAAGTAAGTCACAAGTCCAAAGGGTTTTGAATATTATTTATTTATTTTTCAACACACTTGCTCATAAAATGGCTCATATTTCACCGCAATTAGGCACATAATGACACCTGTAATCAAACTGTGACTTTTTCTTTACTGTTATTCACAAGTGAGTTACAGGTTTTTTTTTTTTTTAATTGGTTTGGCGTTGCTTTGTTTTTAAAAAAGTTTCGAAATAAAAAAGATCGTGTTCAATAGTACAAATAAATTAATGTTCCTACCTCTTGCTTGCTAGTTTCATGCAACTTCGTATTTAAATTGATAAATTTCAACTTGTACGTTTTTAATAAATACAACTTTCACTCAAATATAACTTTTGTTTTTTCTATGATAAAGAAAACTTTGAATTACCCATTTTGTACGTGGCTAAAACGCTATCCGAGAAAAGCCAAAAAAAGAAACCTCATTCTTTTAGTCTATGGCCGATCTGTTAGATGCGCGCACATAGGAAAACTGATTAATTTTCCCGCCATTGCGAAAAATTTTTCACAACTCGGTTTCACTGTTGAAATTATAGTTATTTATTAATTAAAATGTCTACAAGTACTAGCTATGAAGAACAGTAAATAATCTGTCTGATGAGACCGCTATGCCATCAAAAACAGTTAATTATAATTTTACCAATTGCACATTTACTAATTGTTTCTCTAAATAAACTTTTTACTTACTAAATAAAATGGCTTTTAGTATTATTTTCTTCACAAGTGTGTTGAAAAACGTCGTATGATATACGTGTGTATTGATGATTACCGTCCTCGGCTCTCTTAAGACCCTCACCTAACGGCTCGGGTCTCAATGGCGCCTCGGCGGTAATCACCAACATTACACACTTGTACCATAATGTACTATTATCTTATAGAAAGCTTACAGACTAATAATAAAGATAAAATACATTCGTGGGTAGGGAAATTTGCTAATTACAAGCTTCCACATATATGCTATCAAGTTACCTACATCTAATTTTTGTTGACATTTAACCAAACACAATAGATAACATACTTATCACTAAGGTTACAAACTAAGAATTAAAGCAAAAAAATTAACTACTAAGAAGATGATCAAATCATGCAACATAAAACTAATAAATTATAAACAAATTACATCTAATCATGAGTGTCACCAAAATATTCATTATTGAAAATTTTTCTAAATTTCTGTGCACTTGTGCAAAATAGGTCGATTTCCAGGTAAATTATTAAATGCAATAACACTGCGTATGGAGAAGGCGTTGCGCCTGTACTTAGTAGATACACAAGGTGCCTGAAGCAAGGGTCGTCTGCGTAGGTTATTTAGATTGGTGCGGAGGTGTATTTTACTAAGGAGTTCTGGACAATCAATCGAACCGTTTACAATGTTTGCCAA
Source organism: Tholera decimalis (assembly GCA_943138885.2). NCBI lineage: Eukaryota > Metazoa > Arthropoda > Insecta > Lepidoptera > Noctuidae > Tholera > Tholera decimalis. The sequence goes on along the minus strand of OW964549.2, from coordinate 35,324,780 downwards.
AAAACATATGTCACCAATATTACGTCTTACGTCCAAGGGTAAAAAGTGGTATCGCTTACAACGTTGTTCGTAGTCAGCAAAAATCTCCTCTGAACGGATTCAATACGAAATTTGTAAATCTCGTATTGAGGGTTCCAGACTTGGGAAGCATACTCGAGTGTATGTTGTATAAGTGTGTGTGTTGTGTAAGTGTATGTTAAAAAAAACTTTGTATATTATGTTAAAAACTGCGTGAACTTATTTTAATATGGCAGGTACGAACGTCACATCTAATCAATAGTACATACTTAACACAGCAACATATTATTAAAATTTTCATTAATGTGAATTTTTCAGTACATGCTTCTTTAGTCAAATCGAATTGATGTCAATTAATGTACCAACACAATACTGAAAACACAAAAGTAATGAAAGATAAAGTAACAACAGGGTGCAATTTTGGATCTATAGATTCTGAGCGTATCATAGACAAACTTTCTCTCTTGAAAATAAGTAACGTAAAAAATAACCTTTCCGGACCATTTGGCGCCAATGTCGAGGACCACTGCCTCTTATATGAACTAGTTATCAGATGAATGCTTCAATAAACCTTCTAGACTTTGCCTTGCTATGTTTTTTCCAAGTCAATTTCCAAATCCAAGTTAATTAGTAGGCATATTTACCTACTTATAAAGTTTAGTCCTATCCCTACAAAGGACTATCTATAGGGATTATAAGCGGCGCTTATGACTGAGTGTACCTGTCTATTCAAATGTGTGACTTGACCCTATCGGTGATTTTGTATTGTTGACATTTCGTAAGGTGATCAAATGTCAACGTAAGACTGCACTGTAAACAAATCAAATCAAATCATTTATTCAAATTTTCTTACAACTAGATGTATACTTAAAGTCATGCTTAGTTTAAGGTAATTAAATACATGTACTTGAACTAGGTAAACCTGTGTTTCAGGCGATATGTGCCAATATTATCTTAAATATTCACCTTATAATAATACATTAATCTTTAATTGCATGTAACGTTAAACATAAAATATAATTATAAATAAAACAAAACAGATAACTAGGCTATAACTATAAAACAGATAACTAGGTACATAATTATGAAGTCTAATAATTACATGATTTTAATAAAATTCTTAATGGCTATTTTAGCACAATTAATAACTTTTCTATATCTTCGTAGGACAAACTTTGGAGGGCAGTCTTTACGGCTTTTTTACATTTATTTTATTCAAGTGGATATATGTTAGAAATAGCACTTAGTCTATTGTAGAGAAGCGATCCCAGATACACAAAAAAAAAATCGATGTAAAAGCACACTTTGTGCTCGTTTTTTCCGTGCAAGCTATATCTGTCCGTCTTTTATTACAAATTTCACTATTGTAGGGAAGGGCTGCGTGCTATTTTAGTACTGTGCTCATTATGAATAGCTCTTGAACCGTTAGTACACTACATGATTTGTAGAGGAGGTTGGTTGGAAAAAGAAAAGGACGGAAGGTTGGCACCTTGAGAATTGCTCTTTGGGCAACAAAGCACTGCATACCATAAAACCTCTTTAGCGTTATATCCAGTTCAAAAACATCAAGGAGCTGAGCTTACCGAAACTCTTCCTTTCTTTGCTAAAGGTATCATAATAAATACAGTTTTCGATAAATTTAATATTTTCACTCCCCAACTTGATATAAAACTCCAAACGACAGCGATTTTCTACTAATTACTGAAAGAAAGGCGTTGCAGTTCTGACTCTGCGTCGCCTCAATACGCGCCACATGATTAATCATTATTATGTTTCCGTAAGCATATTTCTATCACGTAGGAGAATTATAATGTCTCAGTCTTTGTATTCATATAATAATCATAAAGACGTAAGTTACAAGGGTCTCACTTGAAAGAAAACTACAGTATAACCATTGTGAAATAGTATATTTTAGCTTCAGTTAGACTCATTTGTACAGATTTATTTAGCTTAATACTACTCGACAGCCAGAAGAGATAGATTGACTATTCTAATCTCAATTTTTTCTTATTTTACACCTCCATCCCGAGTTACCCAAAAAGTAGTGGAGAGCGCGCGAATTTTAAGTCTATAGATGGACGTTCACAGATTATAAAAATGTGACCACAAATATGTATACATAAACATCTTGTTAACATTTTAAATAAATGTTAGAGTATTATTTTGAAATCATATTTTAACAAATTATCAAGATTTGATAGTACCAAATTTTGGATAATAAGAGTCAAGTTGCAAACTCTCTTCATTCACGTTTAAATATTGAATTTATTTAATAATTGCTTACATTCGTCCATCCTGACTAACTATTCGCGTCCTCGCGAAATAGTAAACATACTTATATTCAAACTAAATAACATTAAATTATTAGTAATTTTGATACATGAGTATATAGTGTAATTTATTTTATCCCTATTAACTCAAAGCCAAAATGTTTTATTTCACAGGGCACGGTTCGAAATTAGTCGTTTTCTGTGGAGAAGAACCGGCAAGAAACTCCACAGTTACTCTTTTCAAATCAAAATATCATTCTTACAATGTATCCATAATACAGGTTAATAAGCTATGAGAGGACAGTATAGATCAATTTAATACAGCACAATGTAATTACAAATAAAAAAATGTTAAACAAATCTAAGAGTCTACAGTGTTCTGCCATTCTCAAAAAAAAAAAAAGCTTTATGTAATATTAAAGTAAACTTGAGAAGCGACAACATTAGACTACAATAATGAAGGATAAACTAATAATAAAAATGAAACAAAAAGAAAATCTGTCAAATCAGATGGATTATCGTAGTTGAGTCGTTAATCAAACTTCTACTGACTAAAACCCCACCCTGTTCCTTCGGCTGCCCTAAAGTTCCAGGGCCGCGGTATCTCGACAGAACTTTCCCCCAAACCCCGACAGGCAATGGCCCTATGAGGCCCTGGTGTTGACAGCTCTTTGAGGCACGCGTAGAGCACGACGCGCCGCCGACCCGCGCCTGGTCCTTACCGGACGGTGAGCGACCCCTGCCCGCCGTCCGCAGGCCCGCGCCTACTGTGGCCGGAAATCGGCTCGCGATCCCCAACGCCTGAGGCGTCTCTCGCGGCGGCTGTGGCGCGAGGAAGAGAGTTTATTAAAAAAAATTCTAAACAAAGCAAAAAAAATACAATTTATAAATAAATTAGTTAAATCTAATAATAAGGTGAAAACTATGTGGAAAATTATCAATGAAAGGACGAACAAAAATGTGAAAAAAAAAAACCAAAAGCAACATAACGCTACATATAAATGACAATATTATCTCGGAACCTAAGCAAATTGCAAATATATTTAACGACTTTTTGCGTCTATCGGAGCGGGGAATGCCAAATCTCAAGACAAGGAACCGCAAAGCACGTACACGTACACTCAGTACTCCACAGAAAACAGCTTATTCCTAAGCCCGGTAGATCTCAATCAAATAAATTTATTATTAAAAAGCCTCAAAAACAAAAATAGCTATGGAATAGACGAACTGCCACCAACCCTAGTAAAACAATGTGCAAATGAGCTCACCCTGCCATTTTGCTTGCTCGTCAACCAGTCTTTTGAGGAAGGAAGGTTTCCGAACTGCCTAAAAAAAGCTATAATCAAACCAGTTCACAAAAAAGACTTAAAAACGGATCTCACTAACTGCCAACCTATAGATCTTCTACCTACCGCCTCGAAAATATTTGAGAAAGCGATGTGTAATCGCGTTTACTCGTTTTGCGAAAAGTACAAAATTTTTAACGATTCACAAAATGGTTTCCGGAAAAATCGCTCTACAGTTTTGGCAGTATATAAATTTATTCAGGAAGCCATTGATATAATTAATAAGAAAAAATACGCTGTAGGGATACTATTAGATATGACGAAGGCTTAAAGGCTTAAAGTACAATATAACATTCTGCTTAATAAGTTACAAGGGATAGAGATCCGCGGAAAGGCTCATGAATGGTTTAAATCATATTTAGAAGATAGAGAACACCAATTCGAGATTGAATACTATAATGAACATAAAAAGCTAATAGAATACATACCATCGGACAGCAATAAAATTTGCGCCTCAATCCCCCAAGGGAGTGTTATTGGATGTCTTTTATTTATCATTTATATAAATGACCTCCCAAAAATTATAAAAGAGTCATGTGTTCTGTTCGCTGACGATATCTCAGTACTGACTTCATGCCAAAACAATAGTAATTTAACAGAAACACTTACACAGACTTTAAACAAAATAATAACTTGGATGAACGAGCACAACCAAGAGCTAAACTTCAATAAAACTAAAATCATGTCCTTTCACCCACGTCAAAAAGCTCCTTTAGACATAAAATTTATTTACAACGACACAACAATTGAAACTGTACAAGAATTCTCACTACTCGGTTTATCCATAGATACAAACTTAAATTGAAAATCCCATGTAAAAAAAATTAGGTCAAAATTGTCAAAATTTGCATATGCTTTTCGCGAAATTAAAAAAACGACGAATCTTCATACTGCTCTAGTTACGTATTTCGCCTATGCATACTCATGGTTAAGTTATGACATAATACTACGGGGAAACAGTACACACGCATCAACACTTTTCACACTCCAAAAACGACTCATCAGGATATTAGTAAATATAGAAAACACAGACAGCTGCAAACCCCACTTCCAAGAGTACAAAGTGTTAACACTTCCCTGTATATATATCTTGGAAATGTGCAAGTTTGTTAGACACAACCAACACCTATTCACTACACGAGAAAATATACAATCTCGCTATACATTACAACACAGAAATAGGCTTAACTTACCTGGTGGTTCTAAGCTGAAAATACACCCTACAAGCACATTAGTTATGTCAGTAAAAGTCTACAATAAATTACCCGATATACTTAAAAATGTAATAATATTTTTTAATATTTTTTATTAATATTTTTTTCTTTTGTAAAATGTGTATTGTTCCTATAAATTATCTTATCTAATACACATTCTATATAATTATAATAATTGTAATAGCCCTCTTCCTCTGTTTTAATTTGCTGTGCCCGACAGGGTCCACAATGATCTAAAACAATATCTTGTATGTATTTACCACCTAAGTTCACATTGTGGAATGCAAATAAATGTATTGAGTATTGAGTACATAGTAGCAACAAACATAGCTTAGCGTGTTGCTGTGTCAATGAGCTGGAAACAAAATGTGTATCACAAGCTTGCAGGCTCACTGTTCCGTTCAATCATTCAGTTTACTGAGAAATTGCCATTGTACAGTCGTGGTCAGATATATCTCTACACGAACGTGACACATTTCGATAGAGCATTCAGTGATTCTTTCATCTAGTGACGTTGATATATGCATGTTTGAACTGAACAGCTCGCCGTTCTGAAATGTTTCTAACGTGTTGTTTTTCGGTTCGTTTTGTTTGTGATAGGTCGCTACGCACTGATAAATATTTTAGAAATCACTATATTACACACATTTTATTTCTACGTACACAAACTCACATAACCTATTAAAAGAACTAGTAGAAAATATTTGAAAATACAATTTTCAGGATGACTCGAGTGGAGTTCAAGATAAATATTTTGATTTCAATCTCGTAGGATTGTTTTTTACTTAACGCGTACAATCGCAATTGCTTAATTAATCTGTTATATCTGCTTCATAGGATTATCGACCTTAACGCTAAGATCAAAGATTTCATTAAGCGCATTATTACTTATTAAAGGACAAACATCAAAATTGTTTGTCCCCAGAATACTCAAAACTTTTAATTAGCATGAACTAAACGTTTTACAAACAAGTAGCCACCATATTCCGAAAATATCTTTAGTTCTCAAATGAACTTTCGAAATGATCTCATTAAAAGTCTGCGAATAAAACTACACATAAAACTAAACATAACACAATGGTTGACTTGTGAAATTTTCATGACGAAAAGTAATTCCGTATTAATCTTATACAGTTGTAAAAGATTCACATTTCTCCAAATTTTAACAAATCTTTTAAATTCTAGAGAATAATCTCCTCTCAAGCACTGCTAACGCGAAGCGAGGAGAACTTTAAAATACATCGTATTTAGCGAGCAGGACGCACTTACAGCTGTGGTGGCGAATTGCTTTTCTCATAGTTTGCGACAACTTAAATACTTCACGAATTACCAGACTAAGGACCGCTACAGATGAGATCACTTTTCGTTCTGTACATCATATTAATTAACTCAACCGTTTCGGAACTCGTCTATCCTCCGAAAACTTACTAAAAAAAGTGGCTAAGTGTGAGTAGGACTTATCCATGTAGGGTTCCATAGCATTGATTAGCAAAAAATAACTTTGTTTTTCATACTGTTTTCATAAAAGTGCTATATCTCAACAAGTGCTGACTGTATCTCGTTCAAAGTAATTTTCGTTGAAACTTTTCATTAAGATACACTCTAGCATTTTTTTTTCTCGTCGGTATTAAAAAGTTAGACTGGGGGACACGTTTTACTAATTTGGAAGAGTCTATCTTTCAAACGATTTGATGATGATGTTTGATATGTATATCCATGCCAAATTTCAGCGTTCTAGTGTCAAAAGTTTTTGAGCTAAGCCGCAGACAGAAGGACATGGCGAAACTATAAGGGTTTATTTATTTATTCAAAAAAGGGTGCCTTATTGACTACGCAACCCTAAAAATGGTATTAGAAACTTCAATATAATTTTGAAAGACCTGTCTATAAACAAGTCTTTCGTTCGAGAAAGACAAAAAAATTTTTTTAGTTGTAACTTTCTGGGTAGATATAGTCTGTGATACAAAAATAAAAAAATTAAGGAAGGGCTCCCCATACATGCTTCCATGTATGGGGAGCCCTTTTCACACGGTTCACAGTCTACATCTACCTACCTAGTTTCAATTGTCTAATCCTAATAGTTTCGGAATAAAATAGCTGCAACATACGGTCGGACATACAGGCAGATATGACGAATCTATAAGGGCTCCTTTTTTGCCATTCAGCTATTGAACCCTAACTAAAGCTCTCCACCACCTGCTTGCAAAGGATTTCGGAGTTTTTGGCCACATAACACATAAAGATAAACACTACTACAAACAGGTAATGGTAATACCGGTATACCTAAAGTCTAACTAATAATGGCGAAAAGCCGCGAAGATGTAAGCTAATGAGGTAGTCTGATCAAAACTGCCCTTTTAAATGCCAACATTCAGGATGCATTTCACGACGCCAAGAACAGATAGTGGTGAAAGAATATATTTGAAACGAAACTGACACAGGGAGGTCACGACCCTCAGCAATCAGGAATTCTAAACGCTCATCAAATTATCATATCAAACCTTCATGTTAATCTCACCTGTATGGCATCATATACCCGTCAAGTTATACATAATTATGTTTAAGCTTAATCGGTAGCTTTTAAATATGCATTAAGCTAGCTTCAAAAATCTTTGAAAAGTTTTCTCAGTTTGATCCTTTTTTGAAGTCAATTCAAGCGGAGTAATTGCGGCTTTTCCTATACATCCTATTCATTGTCACCAAGATATCGACTAACAAAACATACGTTATGATACTCACTCTTTAGGTATCAATCAACTCGGAAAACTAAACATGATCAAATATTATTAGCGAGAGTTCTACGAAATTGCCTTTGTCTGCTAGTCGGTAAATATTATCTACAAATATCAATTATAAGTAACATATGGTTGTAATTAGATTAGATCGGCGACTCGGTTGGCAAAGTGGCTCAGCAATTGGCTACTGCGCTTAGTATCGCAGGTTCGATACTTGTACAGAAAATACATTTAAAGTAAATCACCTTTTTTTCTGGGTGGGAAAATCATAGAATGACTTCTCCCACTCTGAGTTAAGAGGAAGGGTGTGTTAGACTTCTACTGACTAAAAACACAACCTGTTCCTTCAGCTGCCCTAAAGTTCCGGGGCCGCGGTATCTCGTTAGAACTTTCTCGTAAACCCCGCGCCTACGGTGGCCGGAGATAGCGGAGGCGCGAGGAAAAAAGTTGCCTCTCCCCACGCGTTCGGCCTCCTCCTTCGCTAGCATGACTGCTTCGCAGAAGGAAGTGACTGCATCTCATTCCCTCTCGTTCCGCACCATGGTCTGAACCAGAGCAGGGCGCGAGAGGTCGACGCCGCCGGTCGCCTCTAAGAGGACACGATGGTGCTTGATACTTAGCTTACTTGTAGGATTTAACAAGATTGTTATTAATGTGAGTTCTACGGGTCCTTAAGATGGTTACTAATACACGGACCGACCACGGCGAGCGACTGTGAAGATAAACTCTTGCGGCTGCTATTATTTAGCCACGAATTCCTCGTTATTATTAAATTATTAATCCTCTTAAACGTCTAAGACAAAAGTACTACGATAATACGATGATACCCATTGCACGGTACTTTAGTCACTGACTTACATTCTCCTCTCCATTTCTCGCAGAGCAAAACCTGACCGCTAACGATTTGATTGGCTTCCGTAATTGATTTGACTTCACGCCAGTCTATAAAACTCTCAAAAAGAGAACTCCTTACTCGTATTCTCACAGCAGTTATGATTATTATGATACCATATCGAGCGCTTTAGATGAACGTAAATGACGCATGTTCTGTAAAGAAATTGAGCGAAACAATATGAAATTATAGACTGCTGTAATAACGAAGCAAAACACGAGTAAAACGAAACCATTACAGTTCAGTTGTTAAGAAAATGGCAATCTAAAAATAGACTGGAAATAAAACTTTATGAAGTTTGTTCGGCGATAAACACGTAGCGACGTCGGCGGCTGACATCACGCCACGCTCGAGACTTATCGTTCGTAAACTGGTGTTACTATCACCGCGTACCGCCAAAACAGCCCAGATATTTCATTGTCTAGCTGAGCTGAATCCACAACTGTAAAAGATTAACTTACGTAACAGTACTACGGTTGCCCCATCTATTTTTAATTTGCAGCTTCAAGTTATAACTTTGTGAGATTCACCCAGAGAATAATTATTGCAGTTTCATTGAGGCCAATGTGAAATAGAGCTCCAGTGGTTCAGTGAAATCCTTTTATTATTCTTTTATCTACTTCACCCATTTATTAGCGTGAATAAAAGGTTTTACTTGGAATACAACTTGAGCAATTGCACTGCATAACGTTGCAGATTGCTTTTACATTTAAATTTGATAGAATTCAATATTTTCCAACTGTCCAATTGTTCAGTGTCATATTACAAGCGGCTAAACACAAAATGGCCGGCCCTGGTTCAATCCGTGGTCCGGAGCGAAGAGGCATGGGAAGCAGTCACCTCTTTCTGCGAAGCAATTATGCAAGCGAAGGAGGTGGCAGGACGCGCGAGGGAGAGGCAGGTCTTAAGACCCTCACAGCCCTTGCGCCCTAGCCACTGCATTAGACGCTCCGGGTGTCGGGAGTCACAGGGTGACTCCCGGCCACCGTAGGCGTGGGCCTGCGGGCTGCGAGCAATGGGTAGCTCGCCACCGGACTGAAATCAGGCCCATGTAGACAGTGCGTTGCGTTCCACGCGCGCCTCAAAGAGTGTCAGTAAAATTGTCGGGGCCCACAAGAGGACCGTGCCTGCCGGGATTGCGGAATTGTTCGAAAGAGTTACCGCGGCCTCGGAACACGAAGGGTATATGGAACACGGATGGGTTTTAGTCAGTAAAAGTCTGACACACCCTCCCGCTTCGCCCAGATCGGAAGACAGTAATTGGATGAATTCCCATCCTTAAAAAAAGCGTTGTTGTCAGACGGGTACTTTAATTTCCTGCCTTGTCGATCCATTTTACTCATTTATGAATATATTTTAGTATTTCTATTTAGTCCTTCTTAACGTTACGTCATATTCACAAACGATACTCTTCATGCACGGATGAAAGAATTTCCTGCTGTGCTTATAGTAGTAGATATATTTGAACAATGATATGGTTATTTATAAAATGCATTTTAGATTAGTAGGTATAATATATTAATATATTTACAAAGTTAATGGAGAGTAAAAATAGACGCAAAGAGTAAAATGAATGATTGGAAGGTAAGGTTTTCTGAGAAGTGAACAACTTATTGCAGCAAATATTGTTAATATGCAGGTAAAGTTAATTAAATTAAGAGAAACCCTCAGAGCACGTCTTCACGCTTTACACGCGCTGCACTTCAAAGGAACTTTTCTTTTATTTAAAGAAACGTCAGATCAGAAGAATTTAGAGAGTAATATTATATCACTACCATACGCATGGAACGGTTTGGCAATGGGAAATTCGTAATGGGTACAGAAAGAGTGAAATTCCCTGCTGGAGTTTGTATTGCCTGGAATCTTTTAAGTCAAGAGGGAATAGGTTACTTCTAGATAAGCATGCTACATCTTCGACTACATCATCGCTTACCATCAGGTGAGATAGTGGTTAAACGCGAGACTACAATAAAAAATATCAAAGCGAGTCTATCTGATATTCTGATGTACAAAGCAAGTTTGATACATTCTAGAATATGTTTTTCATGTATTTTTTTTCACATTATTGATCCCTTGAGCCATTGTTTATATCCAGCAGGGGAGCGCCCTGCTGGATATAAAGAATGACTCCAAAGCACCAATGTGATTTTCTACTATATAGCTAAAGAAAGGCATCGCAGTTCTGCCTCTGCGACGCCTAAATATGCGCCACGTAATTCATCATTATATATTATATTTCCTTAAGCATATTTCTATGATGCAAGGGAATTAATATGTCTCAGTCTTTGTATTAATATAATAAGCATAAAGACGTACTTTATAACGATCTGACTTCAGTTTATTTGAATCCGATTATTATTTTTATCTTCAGCCGAAATCTGACAATCATATTCGGGTGAAAAAATCACCAGGACCATTTCGAAATCCATCTGTTGTGAAGGAATGACATGCTTATAATCATAAAAATTAATATAAAAAACCAACGCGGCGATGCGCCCTCAGCGTGCCGAATGATTATTTTATTCAGCGCACGCTTTAAACAACGAGAACCAACACTTTTTGCAGTTTAAATGCCTACATCTTGGCTTATAAATCTGCAAGCTAGCTGGTTGAATAATAAATGGTGAGACGATTTTTCTTTCCATTTGAATGAGAAATATTTTTCATTATACATAATGATGTTGAATTATACCCTAAAATTCTACAAGTGTTGCTACATGGTTTTCATAGCAAAAATTATATTCTTGTTTACATGAGGTTTTTACGTGCTAAATTTAAAAGGAACGTCGAAAATCCAATGTCAGAATTTCTAGATACCTAGATCTAGGTAATACAAAATATGCTTCACTATTTTTGTTCATGGTAGTTAAAAGCACTCGCCGTCCTCATGAAAATCATCTTACTACTATTTTTACTACTTTTCGGTTACTTCTATCACGAGTGAGCTAAGCCGTCACTTATAGCAAGCGTTCGATAAGGTCTAAAATGGATCAAGTGAGCCGTGAAGATGCCTGTTCGCTCTTCTTTTAAAGGCTGCCAGGACATATGTGGTAGGAAACATAGAAGCTGGCAGAGAGTTCCACTCCTTTGTTGTGCTATTCCATGCCAAATATAAAAATAGGTATTTCATGAGGAAAGCCTCTAATAATAACTCGATAGTCGATTTTTTTTTTATTTTGACCATAACATTTCTCAAAACTCTCACGTCTTCATCATCTGCTCAGCCTTTTCCAACTATGTTGGGATAGTCTTCTATTCTGACCGCATGCAGCTGAGTATTAGTGTTTTACATGGAGATAGATAGATAGAATATACTTTATACTACACCTGCTTGGAAAGTACCTTGATACTTTATCAAATTTACGGTAGAAAGTACGTCATTGCATATCGAACAAATATGCGGGGAGAAAACGCATCTGAGCGGGAGAGAAAAGTGTATGAAAATCTATTTCTTACGTGGTTTTTCTTTTTTAATTTTGGGTAAGACTATGCGCCGGTAACCTAAATATCCAAAGCCAAAAAGTTTTTACAGTGAGTTTTTATCTCCAAGTTCGCAAAATGACACTGGCCACTAGCTGTGTGTTGGATGGTGTCGGGCTGGCAGTGCGACCCTGCGGCGGCAGGATAAACAATTTGAAAAAAGAACATGTGAAAATTACAGACGCCATTGGCGCCATTTGTGAAAACTGTGTTACATTAAGCTTCACTAACTGCAACAATTATACTATATAAAGCTAAATTACCACTCACTGACTGACTGACTCACTCATTGACATAATTGTTCTCCCAGATGGTGGATGGGGAGGTGGGTATATTTTGACAGATTCGTAAACAAGTAACTCTCAAACCTACGGGAAAAGTGCCAAACCTCCCCTTTTCCCCCCCCTTCTCCCCCCTCCCTATCGAATCTCGGAAACTACGAGACCCGTATTTTTTTCTTTTTACGGATTCGTATAGAGGAGGCTCGGTAAAGTAAAAACCATTTTTCAAAGTCCCCCCCCCCCCCCGCCCCCCTTCTCCTCCCCTTTAGGCGCATCTCGGAATCTAAGAGACTTGTAACATTTTTTTTTTCAGATTCATTTAGAGGGGCAATGCTTTAGTCAAAATACTTCTGCAACCCCCCCCCCCATTACCCCCCCCACTTTTTTTTTTTTTTTTTTCACAAGCACGCGAGGTGCTTGCACCTCGCGCAACACGCAAATACTAAAGCCCCCATCATCCCCCCCACTTTTTTTTCTCACAAGCACGCGAGGTGCTTGCACCTCGCGCAACACGCAAATACTAAACCCCCCCCATCACCCCCCCCCACTTTTTTTTTCACAAGCACGCGAGGTGCTTGCACCTTGCGCAACACGCAAATACTTGATTTAGAGGGGCAATGCTTCAGATTTTTTCACAAGCTCGCGAGGTGCTTGCACCTCGCGCAACACGCAAATACTTGATTTAGAGGGGCAATGCTTTAGTTTTCTTCACAAGCACGCGAGGTGCTTGCACCTCGCGCAACACGCAAATACTAGTTTCAATATAAATTTCAATTAGTAAAGATTTAGTTTTTTATTTTCCTCGTAGGTGTAGTATAAAGCACTATGTATCACTCGAGAGAAAGTGCGATTCCCGATCTCGGGTGTTTTAAAGCCCTCGCCTACGGCTCGGGCTTCAAACGACACCCTCGACGGTAATCGGTCACTTTCTCCTCTTGGTGAACAATGTACTATTATTATACACCAATAATTGAATCACACTTAAATAACAATATTGTAAAAAATTGGTTACAATGGCGGTCTTATCGCTGAGAGCGATATCTTCCAGACAACCTTTGAAAGGACTTTATGAGCTTTAATTAAAATGGGGAGGGCTATATTAGTGTACTACTGTACAAATATTCATTAACAATGGAAAAACGAATAAAAATACAACAAATATATATATATAAATACAATACTTAAGTACATAAAATAAATAAATATATAATGTGTTCTTTAACATCGTGTGGAGAAAGCAAAGGAATAATCATAAGTTTGAAATAAAATGATTGGCAACCGAGCTTTTAAAAACAGCAAGTGACTGAGCTTGTCTTACTGACACCGGCAATCCATTCCACAACCGAAGGGCCTCCACCGTAAACGACTGGTCGTAAAATTTTGTGGACCTCTACATATCTGACCTCTACAACCCAGAAGCTGGATAACACGATACCCCTGGCTAGACCAGTGCCAGATTTACTGGCTTCTGACTACCCGTAACGACTGCCAAAGATGTCCAAATGACTGCCGAGAACAACGGCTTAATGTGCTTACTGAGGCACGAGGGTATCATACTAGTGGTAAGAAATTCTTTACAGAAAAACCGAATAGCACATTTTGCCTGACCCGGGCATTGAACTCGAGTCCTCGTGCTCAGCAGTCGCGCTTGCGACTACTCGGCCAACGAGGCAGTCTCAGAACTCTCACTTAATAGAAGAAAAACTTTTGACTTCCCATATTAATTTAATCTTTATTCTTTTTTTTTCTAAACTTTGCAGTGGCGCGCGTTATAGCCGATGAAATGAAAGGATTTAATAATATCACTATAAGATTAAATTATCTACAAATTTAATTTTTATTCTTTGTTAAAAGCAAATTAAATTGTATTTTTATTTATTTATTTGTTTATTTATTTAAGAAGTATGGAGGACTAACAGCTATTAAATACAGAAAATAAATGGTATAGTAGACAGTGAGCCAATTAAAAGTCCTCACGTTTAGAGGCAGGAAAATCTTAAATTGAACACTTGAAAGGTAGTCTTAATATAACCATTATCTTAAATACAATATTTAAAATGACAAAATAGATAGCAGATATAAATAACACATACAACACAGTAACTACAAAAATTCATTATTTTTGAAAAAAATCAAGGCTTAGGCGTCTTTTGGCTGCAATCACACTTGTTATAAACGGGTCAAAATCGTGTTGCAAAATTATGTTTATGTACTTAAAATATAATAGTGTGTTTTGTAAGGCGACCGCGTCCGTCAAATGTTCTGACGACCGTATCTTTACTATTTAAATCAATGTTTAAAACTAAACTATCCAATAATGGATTCAAGTTTTTGAATCGAAAAGAAAGAACTGGATTTCATAGACAAACTTACAATCTGTTATAGTTTAAAAAGCAAAGGAAACTCAGAACATGTTGCTTAAACTCAGAACAATCAACTCGGATTAACAGCAAAACTTCTACTGGATAATCTCCAATATGTTACGGACAGTTACAGACAGTTTCTTACTTTTCAATCGACCGACTTTTTAAACTTTAAACAAAGTTGTTGGCTCTATACCTACTTAAAAAGACCAATCTTGTACTTAAATATATGCGCCCACACAATAATATATTGCCTCAGTCTATTTGAGTTATTTATTACAATTAAGAGTTCCCTAAGGACATTCTTGCTAGACTAAAATTAGTTAATGGACGGCTCTTGACATTAAGTAATTGATAATTATTGGTTGGGAAGCGATTGATTGCTAGCTTAGGCCCTGGAAGCTCTTATTTATTGTGACCTCTGGAGCCTTGGCCTCCACACGTTCACGCTTGACTCATTGCCTTGCTTAGGGACCCTTGAATAATTTCTCTTTGTACACATCTTCAATATTATTAGCATTATTTCGGGGAAATATTGGATCCCAAAACACATACCTACTGGAAACCAACGACTCGCCATTGGATTTTGACATATATAACATGTACAACATTTTGTTTGATTTAGTACTTATGACATAGATCTACAGTCTTCGTCGTGGAATCATCAATTTATCTAATTCATCTTCTTGTTCTTCGTATCGATGGTAAATCGCGTACTATGCATTGGACCCAGTAGATAGTCGCGATTTCATAATACAATAGAAATTTATGATTTTCTTTGAAAAAAGTTGTCATAACTTCAAACTTTCAGTAAAGAAAACCATAGAAACTTGATAAAAGTGCAATGAACAAAGCAGGATTTAGATATACTTTACAAAATACTGTCTGTGTACACATAATTCATCAGCATCACATATAATCCGTCAGCCTTTAAAGAAAGAGTAAAACGGAATCTTATAAGCTCGCTGGTTCCATCGTACCAAAACCCCATTTAACGCTTACCATCAGGCGTGATCGGGTGAACGAGCCGGGAAGAGCGGGCTCCTAAGTACGTTTTCATTTCATTTTTAATGTTTCTCTTTGTACGAAATTCATATTTCATGAAATATGCAAATATAATGAAATTTTACAACTTTGTTATCAGATCACTCACAATTTAAAGCTAATCGACATATAGTTTCTTAGAGGATTATACACACTATGCTCATTTAGTTCTTTATGAAACTACCAATGTTTTATCTGACCAAAAATTGTGTTGGCCTGTTATTATTCCTTATTGTGTTTAGTGTATGTTCAACCCACGTTATTTTAGAATTTTATGGAAGTCTTAATCAGTTACTGAATAATACGCATAGATACTATTTTCTACCCTGAAAAATAACTTTAGTATAACATGTTACCTCGGTGAGTAGGTACAATCAGCTTCCAGCTCATGTTTATAAACCTAAGTTTAACACAGGTAAATCTCAAAGCAATGTGATTTCTACGCCCTTTGACCCAGCCGGTCTTTGAGCGTCGTTTTCCGTACTACAAAGGGCTTCCAAGTTTTAAAGATTACACCCTCATGAGCATTTGGAATTCAAAAGATACTGCCGTTTAAATAAACAGGGTTGTATTAAAAACTGGGAATTCTAAAGATTTTAACGGTTTTTTTGTATCCTTCAACTATGCAACATGTTTCTCGGTAGGTATGTATTTTGTATTACAAAAATAAAGTGAGTGATTGCAGTCACCCTGAGAGCTATCAGAGCGTACGCCCCCGTCATTCGTCGCTCAAATCGCTCCCGGTCCGATACCGTATATATTTAGCGCTCTATTGGACCCTATGAATCAAATTTCCCATCGGCGGACCTTATCTAAATCACTTTCCCATTCTTGCAACGACTCATATTGTTTCGTCAAGCGTTCATAGAGGAGATTTATTACCACTTCTTAATACAATTGTAGTTGAAAACCTAATAAACTAATTTTAGATAAAGGTATTTCTAGAAAATTGAATTTAGCTAAGGCTTAAAGAATAACGGTTATAACGGTGTAATATATTTGTGCCTAGTCAAGATAGTCAAATAAAATACTCTTAAGGAGGTATAACTGAATCAAAACTCGGTCATCTGAATTCCTTTCAAATCGTAACATATTTCAAAACTGTTGTTATTCTGCTATTAGTAGCCAACCATATTATGTAAACTTATTATCAAATCAACCAGAAAAATAGCAAGCAACAAATTATACACAACCGAAATCACGCAGTAGCGCTCGGATCAAACACTCGGTCAGCAGTTGCCGAAACACAACAGTTCGGCTTAATTCCAGCGAAGCTCCTCTGTACGACGATAGGAGACTGAATAGACAATGGCAGAGTAAGAGGTAGTACCGGACAGGAGCATTCGATAGGATTATCTGCAGTAAGCCGGACCGATTTCACAATACGCTATATAGCTTCGAGGATCCATCTCGCGACCTACCAAACAGAAGTTTTATTAAAAACCTAGAAGGAACTTTCAGTTTTCTTTACCAACCAGACTTTAAACAACGTTATTTATACAATATCCAAAGTTGTAGTGACCGTGCGGGATATTCTGGGGTAAGTAATTAGCTGGCAAGGACATTAGATTGTGCGATATTTGTACATAGTAGCAACAAACATAGTTTAGCGTGTTGCCGTGTCAATGAGCTGCAAACAGAATATGTATTACAAGCTTACATGCTCACTGTTCCGTTCAATCATTCAGTTTATTGAGAAATTACCATTGTACAGTAGCTAGTCGTGGTCAGATATATCTCTACACCAACGTGAGACACTTCGCTAAAGCATTCGGTGATTCTTTCATCTACTGACGTTGATATACGCAGTTTGAAGTGAACAGCTCGCTGTTCTGAAATGTTTCAAACGTGTTGTTTTTCAGTTTGTTCTGTTTGTGATAGGTAGCTACTCGCTGATAAATATTTTTGCAATCACTATATTCCACACATTTAATTTGTACGTAGTGTAATCCATCTTATTTTATGATAATTGCGACTTTCAAACTCACAAAACCTATTCAGGGATCTAGTAATAAATATTTAAAATTACAATTTTCAGGATGACTCAAGTGGATCTTGTTCAGGATAAACAATTTGATTTCAATCTCCTAGGATTGTTTTTATTTAACGCGTACAATCGCAATTGCTTCTGTAGGACCCTTGGGTCCTTTAGGTAAGAACACTAACTGCCACTGGTTCACTACTACAACCACTTCCAAAACGGAGCGCAGGCGCCGTCCGACTCGTACCGCGTTCGTCACGAGACTGACGTTTGACAGCTAGCCCCCTCCATATTGGTACGTGAGACAATGTATTGTACCTACTTTATACATACAAACACTTTTTTTTTTTTTTTTTTAGGTAGGGCCACTCGTAGTTTAGCTCTATACGGCTAATGTACTACTTAACCGGTCTGTCCTGTGGTGACCTCTAATAAATTAAAGGCCCCCAGCCAGGGCTTACAAACTAAAGTTTACTTAAAGCTAATGACCGCACGCTAAGGGCACTCCCTGTGGAGTACGGGCCTCGGCATAGCGGGGTCATTTTGGGAGGGCAGCAAAGGGACAGGCTGGGTCATATTATTTACGGGAGTATTTATTGCTACTGGCTCAGCATCGCGGGCTGGCTCGTTTGGCAAAGGTCGGGGAGGATTTTCGTTACAAGTACGCGGACGTCGCGATGGGCCTCGTCGGCGAGGCCGGAATAAGGAACGCGTTCTGTATTTGTGTTTTCTAAGAGTGCTGGTTTCCCTACTGCTCTCTTGTCGGATGGTGGTGGGGTCGTCAGGCTCGTCTAGGATGTTACGCGGGCGACGAACCCGAGAAATCTTGGAGGGTCTGTATCGGGCGGCCGATACGATCAGGGGGTTAGTGTGGGTATCAGCAGAGGTGAAGTAACGCACTGACATGCGTTTCAACACTTGCTTTATGGTCGGGAGTTTGAGGTCTACGTGGAGATCCTCATTCCTACAGAACCAGGGCGCGCCCGTGGCCTTTCGGAGAAAACGGTTCTGAATGACTTGCATCCTATGGATCTGATTGGGACTGGCATGAGCAAACACCGGACAGGCATACGTCATGATAGGACGTATGCATGTCGTGTATATTCGGATTTTACATCTAAGGGAGAGCTTGCTGTGTTTATTCAGCAGGGCGTGGAGCCTACCGAGAGCGAAAGCGGCTCGCGAGCGAACCGACTTTATGTGCTCACTGAAGTTAAGGAACTGGTCGAGGATCACACCTAAGTATTTGGCTCGCTTCTCCCAAGGGATTGGCTTGCCGAACATAGTGATCGGGCGAGGGGGGGTGAATTGTTTATGCTGGCGAGCCCTGCGAAACAGGACTGCTTGACTTTTGTCGGGATTTACCTCAATCCTCCATTTCCTAAACCAATCGCCTAGTGCGTTGGCTGAGGTCTGGAGGGTATGAGCGATGCTAACGGAATTATGTCCCGAGTAGTAGATGGCCGTGTCGTCGGCAAATAGGGATAACTCTACTGGGGGCTTTTTGGGGATATCGCTAGTGAATAGCGTGAAGAGTGGGGGGGAGAGCACGGCGCCCTGAGGGACGCCGGCTCTGATAGGGCGGGGAGTGGAAAGCGCTCCTTCGATACGATATCTGAAGGAGCGGTTCGACAGGAAGTCTCGAATGATGAGCACGAGACGGTCCGGCACACCTAGTTGGTAAAGCTTATAAATTAAGCCATTGTGCCAGACTTTGTCGAAAGCCTTCGCTATATCAAAGAATAGGGCCCCCGTCACCAGACCGCGTTGAAAACGGCCGCTAATGTGCTCTACGATGCGGTGGGCTTGGTGGACACTGGAATGATGGGCTCTAAAGCCAAACTGTTCGTTAGGGAGTAGGCTCTTGGCCTCGACAAAGTCCTTGAGCCGATTAAGAATAATCCGCTCGTAGACCTTGCCGAGGGCGCTGAGCAGACTAATGGGTCTATAGCTAGTCGGGAGGTTCTTGGGCTTTTTGGGTTTTGGGATACCTATCACTATAGCCTCTTTCCAAGCTTGTGGAAACAAGTTGTTGGACAAGGCGCCATTGAAGATGGCAGCCAGTAGGACTATGATCGTACGTGGGAGGAGTTTAAGTGCCCTAGTGGTCAGTCTGTCAGTCCCGGGAGCTTTCCTAGGTTTGAGTTTCTTGATGATCTCCTCCACCTCGTCTACCGTGACGGGGGGGAGGGGAGCATCAGGGTCCTCGACAGGGGGCAGGGCAGATCTACGTTCGACCTCAGCATCCACGTGGGCAAGGTGGGCTGGGTCGACTGGTTGGGAGCTGGGAGAGCACTGGGCCTCCAGGCTGTCGGCCAGGCATTCGGCTTTGTCTTCGTCGTCGAAGGCAATGCTTTTGTCCGGGCGGATAAGGGGAGGCATTGAGGCAACCTCAGTGGCGCGCATTTTCCTCTGAAGTTGCCAGAAGGCATGGTGGGTGGGTTCCAGTTCGCTCAGGGTCTTGTCCCAGCCGGCTTCACGCCACTCTCTGATGCTGTTACTTACTTTGCGCTGTAAGTACCGCATGAAAGTTTTGTTATTCTGGCAGGGGAAAGCTCTGTAGGCACGGACTGCTGCGTTCTTCTCAGTCAGCAGGGCCCGTACATCGTCCGGGAGCTTCCGGCGCCAGTGCTCTGACACCGGAATCTCCCTTGAACAGTCGTTCAAGACAGATTGTACGTGCTCCGTGAGTGAGTCGATCGCAGCCGTCGTGTCGGCGGCGGACTGGATGTGGTCGGGGATCTTGTCCAGGTGAGGAGACGTGTTGGATTTCAGCAATTCGCCTACTTTCCTCCAGTCAGTGATCACCTGTGTGGGAGGGGGGCGGTTAGGGTCATAGGGACCCGATCTCGGAGTTAACTCCATGATCACCGGTCTATGGTCAGAGTCAAGTTCGTCTACCGTCTCTAAAGAGTGCAAACGTAAGTTCACATTCTTCAGGAGGGCAATGTCGAGTACGTCGGGCAAGTGGGATGGCTCGAACGGGTAATGAGTAGGCCGCATAGGACCTATGATATCTATGTGGAGAGGTGTGCAAAGGTCGTATAGTACCTTCCCACGGGGGTTGGTAATACGACTACACCATGCGGGATGTTTGGCATTGAGATCCCCCGCTATAAGGACGGAGTCACTCATGTCAAGAAGGGCTGTAAGGTCGCTTCGAAGTGAGGCGTTTATCGAAGAGTTTGAATCTACGTCGTTGTACGGTGGGAGATACGCGGATACTATTGTGATAGAGGGATGGCCCGTCATGCCTAGCCGGCAAACGGATACCTCTAAGTGGGCAAGGGGCGGCGGATCCATAGGGATGCAGTGCAGGTAGTTCCTATAATATATTAGAGTGCCACCTCTGTGGCATCTAGTCCTATCGTTCCTAACTAGCCGGTAATTGGCTATCTTGGGATCCCTAAGGTGGGGTTTGAGGAAGGTCTCTTGGACCAGAAGGATGTCGAGACTATGATCGCGAAGGAAAGTCGCGATCTCGTCCCGTTGATTGGTGATGCCATTGGCATTGAAGTAACCTAGCTTTAGGGATCGGGGCTTTAATCTCTTACTAGCCGTGTTATACATTATGGCTGTTTAAAAAGGTTGTCAAAATGGCTTTTTACATCATGATACTTATAGTATACCTGAATCAGGGATTCAATGCTTTTGCAGGCCACGACCTCCGTTGCCATTTGGATGGCGCGGGGGGACTTGAAGAATTTAAATGTATTCGCTAGGATGAGGAACGGATCGAGTTCCGGCTCATCTGAGCGAGGGGGTGACTGGGGAGGAGGAGGCTGAGAAGCCACAACGACCGGAGTGGGGGGCATGATGGGTTGATCCATCAGCCCTGGGACTTTCGGCCTTAGTGCCGGGAAGTTTTGGGCGTGATTCGCCGCCGTCCAAGGAGTTGGACGCTGGGGACTGAGGGTCTGGGGGAGCTCAGACGAGAGTGTAGGACACTCTCGTCCCTGGCGTGCGCTAGCGCGCGTTGCCAGTTTAGGGGCGGAGGTTTTCGGGGCTTTCGGACAGCCTCGGTAGTTGGCGGGGTGGCCGGATTGCCCGCACAGCACGCAGCTGGGCGGGTCTGGGCACTGGGACCTATCTTTTGGACTGCACTCCGCGGTGCCGTGATCGCCCAGGCACTTTACGCACCGGGGTTTGCCGAAGCAATTCCGTTGCGCGTGCCCATACAACTGGCAACGGTGGCATTGGCCTACCGTGCCACTCTTGTGTGGCTTCTCAATGAGAATTCCTGAAAGACTGCATACAGTCTTCAGCGCAAAGATGGGGTGGGGACCTTCGGAGACGGGGTGGCAGATGACGAGGACGTTGTTAGACGCCCTGCCACCTCTGCCGTGCATACGGTGCACCTCAATCACTGGGATGTTCTGTGACTCTAAGTCGCAGACGATCTCGGTGGTGGCGATCTCACTGGGGATCCGGCAGAGGACCACCCGAACGGGCTTGCTCTCATGGAGCGTATAAGTATGGTGGGGGATATTTCGAGCCTTGAGTAGCTTCGATAGCGCGCGGTGGTCGTTAGCTGTCGCTAACCCTACTTTTATGCCGTTCTGAACGGCGCGGGCATTCGTGTAGGCGATGCGTTGCTCGCCACACGCTTTGGACACGTTTGTCCAAGCCCCCTTGTCATGGATGAAGATGGGTGGGGGAGGGATGGTCTTGCGCACTGAGGCGCTGACGACTGGGGTTTGGGTAGGGCTGGGCCTAGTGGCCGAGGAAGTGGAGGGCTGGCTCTGCACTAAGCGTGCTGGCTCGGGAGGGGAGGGTTTCTTGGCCTTAGGGGCCTGGGTGGAGGACGAGGCCTGCGACCTCTTCTTCCTCTTTCCCTCGACGAGGATAAACTCGTCGGAGGAAGAGGTTTGGTCGGAGGAGTGCTCGGACTCCGCTCGCTCCGAGCGCTCAGAGTGTATGCTCTCTGCGCGCTCCGAGCGCTCGCCTTCCGAGCTCTCTTTTTCTTGTTCCTCCTCCGCAGAGTCCATTTCGACGTCTGGGGGGGAGGGGGACCTATCTGCGATGGGCGCGGGGGTGGGACCTAAATCTGGCTGCGGGGTGGGTGGCAACGCGGGGGGGTGTTTGAGAATGGGATTGATTCTGATGGAGTCAATCTCTACCTCAAACTCCTTTTTTAGGTCGGGGTTTTTATATATAATGAGCCCTAAAACCTCGGTGGTTTTAGTTAGCCTATCGGTTAGGTACTTGACCTGAGCGGATAGAGTCTCTAAGGTCTCCATGTTGGAGGCGTAGAAGTGGGGATCCTATTCTCCTAAACCTAACATAAGCGCCTCGAGGAGACACGTCAAACGTGAGCTCCCCGAGCAGACGGTCCCCAAAGAGCCCTGCCCCGGAGTTTCTCCTAACACTTCGCTACCGAGAAGAGAAACCCAGACAAACTCGGTAGCTGTGTTGCCGTCTGATGTGGCCTGAAGGGCCCTATTTGCCTAACCCTCCGGGCGGGAATGACCCGGAGGTGAGTTCGCTCCCTGCGGGGATAGCAGGGAGGTGTGTGCCTAATGGTGTGCCCTAAGCTTGTAATCCGGTCGCCAATCTTAATGTGCGTACCGGGCCCTATTGGGTCTAGTGCGAAGGGGTAGATACACCCAACCGACACTAGGTGTGTAAGCTGTGAAGAGAACTCAGTAACTAGGTTTGACTAGGAGATCCCCCAAGGCCAAAACCTAGCACTCGACTCCAATTGACTGCTTCACCCTGAAGGGAATCAGCGGGTGCGTCGGGTCAGCACCCCCTTGGTATTGTTGACACCGTGAGGTTTCCAACCAAGGACCACGAAACTGTAGTTTTACCCTGAAGGGGCCAAACCAAATTGTTTTGACAATTCTCTGTTAGAGAAACACGATATCCTTCACCGCCTCGAAAAAGGCGGATCCGGACCAGGCGTCGTAGTCGGCGACTACGAGTGACGTCACGGCGGGCGTGACGAACGGAGCGATGACTCAGGCACGGAACGATCGAGAGCGCGGAGCGGCACGACTGTCGCGGGCGAGCGTCGGAGCAGAATGGATGCATACAAACACTACAGCTTCATTAATCTTTTATATCAGCTTCATAGGATTATCGACCTTAACACTAAGATCAAAGATTTCATTAAGCGCATTATTACTTATAAAACCAACATCAAAATTGTTTGTCCCCAGAATACTCATAACTTTTAATAAGCACGAACTAAAAGTCTCAAAAGTTCTCAAACGAACTTTCGAAATGATCTCATTAAAAGTCTGCGAATATTATATTATATAAAGCTAAATTACCACTCACTGACTGACTGACTGACTGACTCACTCATTGACATAATTGTTCTCCCAGATGGTGGATGGGGAGGTGGGTATATTTTGACAGATTCGTAAACAAGTAACTCTCAAACCTACGGGAAAAGTGCCAAACCTCCCCTTTTCACCCCCCTTCTCCCCCCTCCCTATCGTATCTCGGAAACTACGAGACCCGTATTTTTTGTTTTTTACGGATTCGTATAGAGGAGGCTCGGTAAAGTAAAAACCATTTTTCAAAGTCCCCCCCCCCGCCCCCCTTCTCCCCCCCTTTAGGCGGATCTCGGAATCTAAGAGACTTGGAACATTTTTTTTTTCAGATTCATTTAGAGGGGCAATGCTTTAGTCGAAATACTTGTGCAACCCCCCCCCATCACCCCCCCCTCTTTTGTTTTTTTTTTTTCACAAGCACGCGAGGTGCTTGCACCTCGCGCAACACGCAAATACTTTTTTTTTCTTTCACAAGCACGCGAGGTGCTTGCACCTCGCGCAACACGCAAATACGTGATTTAGAGGGGCAATGCTTTAGTTTTTTTCACAAGCACGCGAGGTGCTTGCACCTCGCGCAACACGCAAATACTAGTCTACATATAAAACTAAACATAACAAAATGATTGACTTATGAAATTCTCATGACGAAAAGTAATTCCGGACTAATATTTTACAACTACAACATTCACATTTCTCTAAATATTAACTAATCTTTAAAATTCTAGAGGGTAATCTCTTCTCAAGCAGTGCTAACGCAAAGCGAGGAGAACTTTAAAATACATCATATTTAGCTAGCATGACGCAGTTACAGTCGTGGTGGCGAATTGCTTTTCTCATAGTTTGCGACAACTTAAATACTTCACAAATTACCTAAGGACCGCTACAGATGAGATCACTTTTCGTTCTGTACATCATATTAGTTAACTCAACCGTTTCGGAACTCGTCTATCCTCCGAGAACTTACTAAAAAAAAGTGGCTAAGTGTGAGTAGGACTTATCCATGTAGGGTTCGATAGCATTGATTAGCGAAAAATAACTTTTTTCATACTGTTTGCATAAAAGATAAAGTTATATTTGTGGTTTATGAAAATGTGGTATATCTCAAAAACTGCTGACTGTATCTTTCACTGTAAATTCCGTTGAAATTTTTCATTAAGATACACTGCAGCATATTTTTTTTTTAATTTTTCACTTCGTTATTTAAAAAGTTAGAGTGGGGGACACATTTTACTAATTTGGAAGAGTCTATCTTTCAAACAATTTGATGATGATGTTTGATATGTATATCCATGCAAATTTCAGCGTTCTAGTATCAAAAGCTTCTGAGCTAAGCCGCGGACAGAAGGATATGGCGAAACTATAAGAGTTTATTAATTATTTATTCAAAAAAGGGTTCCTTATTGAACGCAACCCTAAAAATGGAATTAGAAACCTCAATATCATTTGAAAGACCTATTTGTAGTCACAGTTTTTTGTTATAACTTGGTAGGTAGATATAGTCTGTGAACCGCCTTACAATAGTAGTTGATACAAAAATAAAAAATTAAGAAAGGTGCCCTTTTTACACAGTTCACAGACAACATACTACCAAGTTTCAACTGTGTAGTCCTAATAATTTCGGAATAAAATGGCTGTGACATACGAACGGACATACAGACAGACATGACGAATCTATAAGGGCTCTGCTTTTTGCCATTCGGCTATTGAACTCTAACCAAAGCTCTCCACCACCTGCTTGCAAAGGGTTTCGGAGTGTTTGGCCACATACCACAGAAAAATAAACACAACTACAAACAGGTAATGGTTATACCGGTATACCTAAAGTCTACGTAATAATGGCGAAAAGCCGCGAAGATGTAAGCCAATGAGGTAGTCTGATCAAAACTGCCCTTTTAAATGCTTACATTCAGGATGCATTTCACGACGCCAAGAACAGATAGTGGTGAAAAAATATATATGAAAGGAAACTGACATAGGGAGGTCACGACCCTCAGCAATGAGGAATCGCTCATCAAATTATTATGTCGAACCTTCATGTTAGTATCGCCGTAATCTCACCTGTATGGCGTCATATACATGTCAAGTTATATGCGCAAGCTTAATCGGTAGCTTTTAAATATGTATTAAAGCTAGCTTCAAAAATCTTTCAAAAGTTTTCTCTGTTTGATCCCTAGTTCAAGTGGAGTAATTGCGGCTTTTCCTATACATCCTATTCATTTTCACCAAGATATCCACTAACAAAACATACGTGATGTTACTCACTCTTTACGTATCAAGCAAATCGGAAAACTAAACATGATCAAACTATTAGCGAGAGTTATACGAAATTGCCTTTGTCTGCTAAGCGGTAAATATTATTTACAAATATACAGATGGATTATAAGTAACATATATGGTTGTAATGAGATTAGATAGGCGAGTCGGTTGGCGAATTGGCTCAGTGGTTGTCTACTGCGCTTAGTATCGTAGGTTCGATACTTGGACAGAAAATATATAGCAAAACACCTATAGATATATTATAATTACGGATCTGTCTGTTTGTGAATACAAGTTTAAATGTATATAATCGGTCTCACAATACACGAGAATAATATAATATACATGAAATTTTCATAGTGTGGGGCACATTTAAGGTAATCATTTATGGCTTAAAAACTTGAAAGTTCTGAGCTGCCTATAGATTCGATCAAAACGTTTTACAGAATATTAAAGATACTTAATAAAAAATCAATATTATACACTAAGGCATAGAAACCGCGCGAAAAATCTAGTAGCACATTCACCAACAAAACAACCCACCAGCTCATCATTCTCCCCAATCACTTATCACGTTAATACATATTCAGCATGTACTGACGAAATGACCCGTGACTAAAAAAGTTTGGCAACTGAAACTATCAAACAACTATTGATATGGAAGTCAGCATACGTGGTGGAAGTCGTAACGTTATTTACATAACATTGCTTTGGATTTGAACACACATTTGAGCTAAATCACGTGATCGCCAAAGTATCTGTCTTCGCGCTATCAAAATTTGAGAAATTTTCTTGTGCAATGAGATTTTAGTGATGCTCAGTAGAGTTACCCAATGAAGGAATTGCTTTATAAATACGGAAATGCAAGGAAAGAATATTTAATTTTGTCGTCACACAAAACGCAGTTTGAGGATGTTCCATTCTAATGAAGCGTAAGTAGGTATATGCAATAGTCTAATGGCTAAGTTAGGATTCTACCCACACTGCTAGTTCTCTTTAATTAAAAAAAAAAATAGAAAGTATAATCGTATTCCTTTATTACGAAAATATAAAATTAATAAGTGTGAATTTATCGGTCATCTTATATTTGATTCATCCAGAATTAACCCTCCAGAAAGTGAAAAGTTAATTTACATTCATCATCTGCTTCGTCTCGATATCCTAACTTTGTTCGGTTATGATAAAATACTTGTAAAAGTATTTTATGTGGAGTAACTGACCTTCACAACTCATTACCTAGGTAACAGGTTACCTCTGGGCACGGCGCTATCGCGACGATAATTCCTCTCTTTGAGAAGCGGATACGGTGGAGCATACGGTCGAGGTATGCCCTACTTGGGCGGAACCCCGTCGTGTCCTCGTAGAGGTGATCGGTGGCGGCGATCTCTCGCGCCCTACTCTGGTTCAGACCATGGTGCGGAGCGAGAGGGAATGGAATGCAGTCGCCTCCTTCTGCGAAGCAGTCATGCTAGTGAAGGAGGAGACTGAACGCACGAGAGAGAGGCAACTCTCTTCCTCGCACCCAAGCCGAGGCCGCCGCGGTAGACGCCCTGGGTGTCAGGGATCGCGAGCCGATTTCTGGCCACCGTTGGCGCGGTTCTACGGACGGCGAGCAGGGGTAGCTCACCGGCCGGTAAGGACCAGACACGAGTCAGCGGCGTGTCGTGTTTCACGCGCGCCTCAAAGAGTAATCAGCAGATAGAGCCATTGTCTTACGGGGTTGCGGGAATGTTCTAATGAGTTACCGCGGCCCCGGAATGTAAGAGCAACTGAAGGAGCAGAGTGGGTTTTAAGTCAATAGAAGTCTGACACTCCCTACCGCTCCACCCACAGCGGCAGGAGTCATTTGATAATTTTCCTACCCAGAAAAAAACGTCAAAGACGTATAAATGACAGCCGGGATGATCAGCTCAGTATACATACCGAAGCACGGTCGTTAAGATGGTCACTAGTCCATGGACCAACCACGGCGAGCGACCGTGAAGATAAGCCCCTGCAGCTGCTATTATTTAGCCACGAACTTCTCATTATTATTACATTATTAATCCCCTTAAACCTCAGAGATAAAAGTGCATTACTACAATAATACGATGATACCCATTGCACGGTACTTTAGTCACTGACTTACAGTCTCCTCTCCATTTCCTGACCTGACCGCAAACGATTTGATTGGCTTCCGTAATTGGTTTGACTTCACGCCTGTCTATAAGTCTTTCAAAAAGAGAACTCCTTACTTGTATTCTCACAGCAGTTATGAATATTATGATACCTATATATTGAGCGCTGCAGATGAACGTAAAGGACGCATGAAAACGAAACCATTACAGTTCAGTTGTTAAGAAAATGGCAATCTAAAAATAGACAGGAAATAAAACTTTCTGAAGTTTGTTCGGCGATAAACACGTAGCGACGTCGGCGGCTGACATCGCACCAAGCTTGCGCTTGTCGGCCGTAAAATGGTGTTACTACCACCACGCACCGATAAAACAGTCCAGATATTTCATTGTCTAGCTGAGCTGAATCTACAACTGTAAAAGATTAACTTACGTAACAGTACTTCGGTTGCCCCATCTGTTTTTAATTTGCCACTTCTGCTTTGTGAGATTCACCCAGAGAGTAATTGCAGTTTCATTGAGGCCAATGTGAAACAGAACTCCAGTGGTTCTATGAAATTTCATCTACTTCACCCATTTATTAGCGTGAATAAAACGTTTTTCTTGGTACACAAGATGAGCAATTGGTCTGCATAAAGCTGCAGATTGCTTTTTCATTTAAATTTCATAGAATTCAATATTTTCCAACTGTTGGACAGTTGGAAAACTGTTGGACAGCTGTTCCGTGTCATATACAAGCGGCTAAAGACAAAATGTGTCATGTCGCATTTGAAATGCAATTTCAATTCTCACGTGACTTGAAATTCATCGTATAAAATATCTTGAATGTTCCGAATTCATTCATGCAGGATGGGAAAATATGAATTTCGAGCGGAGCTCATTCACGAATGCCATCGAGCATCCAGCGTGACTGGGAACCTGGTCTACGGACAGCCAGACACCGCCACTTGTAATTCAATCAGGCGACCGCAGCACTGTTTCTGGGCACTTTAATTTCCTGCATTGTCGATCCATTTCACTCATTTATAAATATTTCAATATTTCCATTTAGTCCTACTTAACTTTACGTCATATTTACAAACGAATTATCGTTTGTATATTATTATTATTTTATTGTATCACAGAAAGTACGGATGATATAATTTCCTGCTGTGTTTATTTATATATTTAAATATGCTTATTCATAAAAAGCATTATAGAATGGGCAATAGGTATATTATAAATAGTAATAACTTTAAAGCAAAAATAGACGCGAAGACTAAAATGGAAGGAAAATAAGGTTTTCTAAGAAGTAATCGACTTATTGCAGCAATGATGATAATTTAACGAAGAGAGAATCAAAGCATGTCGTCATGCTTTACAAGCGCTGCACTTCAAAGGAATGTTTTGTTTATGGAAAGAAAAATATTTTCTTCCTCAAATTCATATTTTTATTTTGCTCATAATATACTCAATACAAAATCAAAACAAAAGTGTGATTAGGAAAGTAAAGAAATCTAGAAAGTAAGATTATTAAGATAACATCCCAACCATCCGCACAAAAATATAAGTTTTTTTACAATAGTTTCATAGTGCGTACAGCTAAGAAGTGGAATTCCCGGCCAGAGTCTGTAATATTTCCCAATAACTATAAACTGGAACTCTTTTAAGTGTCACTATTGAATAGGTTACTTCTAGGTAAGCAGGCTTCATCTTCGACCACAACATCGCCTACCATAAGGTAAAATAGTGATTAAAAGCGAGCCGATTATTTTTTGATCGGTCGATTTTATTTTATTGTTAATAAGTCAATAAAAAAATCGAGGTATTATTATTTACTGCCTCAAAAAAAATAGTACATAGCTTGTATGTACTTTTTTTTGTTTTTCCTTGTTAGTGTTCTCCATCAAAGGAAACAAATTGTCGACACGGTTGGGCAATGTCGAGCGATGGGCTGCTACATGTCGTTAATGTCGCGGTTTCGATTTCCGCACCGCGTAAATGTTTGTTTGGCCTACAAATACTTGTTTCGGGTCTGAGTGTATGTAAAAATGCACTCACTTACAGGAGAAATTCCTAGTGCGTGATAGTATTTATTTTGAAACATAGACCTGTTAAAGTTTGCCCAGTACTACCAGCTGGCATCGTAATAGTTAGACGACAATACTAATACTTCATAAGCCCAATTTTGTATAGCAAAATAAATGAGTTTTTGAACATATTCCCCTTAACTGCACGCAAGTGTAAATCAATACAAATAAGTGGCTCAGTTTTCTGACTTATGAAGAGCTTGAATATGTTGTGAAAACTTGAAACAAGTGGAAATGTCCCTTTTATTTTTCAATGCCTTCCAAATCGCAAAACCAACAAATATACATATACCTATACGTATTCACACATTCAATCACACGCTTACACACATATACACTAAACTTTCATTCCATACGTTCACACACTAATACATTCCAAAATCGAAAACATATATTTTTAACACGCTTTTATTAGGTCGACCTGTATGTAACTAACTATGTAATGAAATCTAAGGTAACTAATTTAACCATGTAGTTCTGATGACAATACAACAATATGGTACTGTCGAACTGATCTGATGATGGAGCCGGAAGATATGAACTGGAACTTCATGATGGAAAATCGTATCATAGCTGTTTTGGATTTCTTAGAAAGGTCTTTTAATGAACTTTGATCACGATTAGGTTTCAAGGTCTGATGATGAAGCCGGAAGATAGGCACTGGCATTCCATGATGGAATATCGTATCATAGTCGAGTTTGCACTTGTGAGAAAGGCCACGTAATGGACTTTGAACACGATCAGGTTTCAAGGTTATAACAAACCTAAAGAAAATCTGTTATCGGTTTTCTTAACCTTTTTGAATTACCGCGTAATCCATAGATTTATTATTAGGTCGATCTGTAACGAACTAAATATGCAATAAAATCTAAGAATCTGAATTAAACGTACTTCTAATTGTTGTATAATCATGAAACTTGGCAAATATATGTAGATTAGACGACAATAGAATATTATGGTACCAGCTGGTCTGACGATGGAATTGGAAGGTGGCTGATGGAACCTTGGACTGCCTACTAGTAAACATTTCTAATTTCTGGTCATTACATTAGTCCTAAAAGCGTGTTTTGGTTTTTTAAACTATTAATTTATTGTTACTTTTTCCTATTGTGTAAATTCATGGAACTTGAAAAGAACCATCAGAATAAACAAATGTTTTTCTGAAATTACCAATGTATGTGTTGTTTGTTTATGATTTTTAAATCGTAATCTATTCGCGTTATCTAACCATTTTGTCATAATTTACAATTAGTCATTTAGATAAGTGTGTCCGACTCCAATCATATATCATACGTGGGTGGTAAGGTCAACAGTTACATAAAGTCAATATCTTATTAGGACTTGCAATAAGATGTAATGGTCGATTACATTCACATTATTGGAAGTTGAATACGAAACGATAAAGTTTTTTTATAAATCTATCATCCCATTCAAGAAATAAAAAGAGAGTCAGGATGAGTCACACAAATACGATAAGATGATAAATAAAATTATATCAATTTCCACATTTGTACCTATAGATTTTTATATCCACTAAATTTTTAACAAAAAAAAGTAAATTTTGGCTTTGCAGTGTTTTGAGATGGAAGTCGGTTTCATTTTTTTTATTTTTCTTTTTTCACGGGATTTTTTTGGGTTGGTCTGTAATTTATCTAGTTACAAAAGCCAAAATGTCAACTACTTATCACCTTTTACAAAATATTGCTTTTCCCGATGCAGAGCCGTTAATTTTGAGGGGTTCTCCTGGTACTTCAACATCAGCTCCACTCCACCATATGCACTGTGGCGAACATAAAGTGCTTAACAACCATATTCAAGTAATCGAATCCCAACCCACGAAATACTTATTATTGAGTAGTTTCGGTAACCATCTGTGGTCTTCATCATCAATTCCAATTCACCAAAAGGTGCTCTTCAAAAGCAGCTGCAAAAGTTACTATAAAAATTACCTAAATCACTATAGATTTATCAGAATATTAGCAGATTTCCCTCGATTTCTCCATGATTCCATCATCAGATCCTGACGTAATGACAATGGGACAAACTAGAAACTATACCCTTTCGGACAAAAAAAGAATTTTCCAAATCGATCCAGCCATCTTCGAGTAATCGGGGAACATTATACATTAAAAAAATATTCGGACGAACGGAGAACCTCCTTCTTTTTTTTAAGTCGGTTTAAATAATATTTTGCAATAAAAAGCTAAATGACGTCAATATTGGGATAAACGTCAGTTGAACAGGCGTACCTACTTACGGCTGGCGGAAGGACAAATGCAGGTAAATTCTAGGTTTCAGACAAGACGCATTCAGTCAGCGGTACAATGGCCAAGGCAACGATTGAAATGTCAAAAATGTATTGGATTGAAAAACACTTTCGAAATGTAATCTGTCAATCTCTTATTTGACATCGGCTAATGTCACCGATAATTGCTTTATTAGAATAGCTCTTTATCTAGAGAATCTAGTGTATATTAATTTATTTGCACCACCCGTTCTTACAAACATAGGGCTGGAGCCTAAGGATTTGACAGCTGCTGCAGAGCAAAGGCAATGACACCAATCAGTTTACGATTTTGACAGTTGATGAATGCAAAGGCTCTGCCAGTTAGCAGTGTTGGTCAGTCTATTTATCTATATATTAATTGACAGTTCTCTAGCAATGGCAACATTTACATTTCCCATTTTACCTACATAAAATGGGAAATGACAGGTAGTAGGTACCAACCAAAACATCTATTAACTGCATCTGTAACTTGCTTACCGATTGATTCTACATTGTAGTTTCTCATCTGTCACAATGTGTGCTGGAAATGGGAAAAACCGACGCATTCTTTATAATAATAAATAATTTATTTTCAGGCATCTGTGGCCCACAGACCTTACAAACTAAAAAATATATTTCAATCATACAAACCAAGTTCCAACTGTGTACGTTCGACGGACAATGTTTCACGAAAACATTTATGGGAAAAAGGATTCCTTACTCAATTCATGAACTTGTGAAATTTTACATTATTTCCAGTGACAAAAGATTATTTTTACTTAAAAGGTA
Organism: Tholera decimalis; assembly: GCA_943138885.2. Lineage (NCBI taxonomy): Eukaryota > Metazoa > Arthropoda > Insecta > Lepidoptera > Noctuidae > Tholera > Tholera decimalis. The sequence goes on along the minus strand of OW964549.2, from coordinate 35,291,381 downwards.
CGAGTATATCTGTAAAAAAAGCTTTTGACATGTTAAGATAGATTCAAGTTCCATACATAATGTTTTTAACAAATAATGATATTTTAGCGATAAAACATTACAATGCAGTGTGTTTATACAAGGTGTAACAGATTAGGCGCAATACCTCAGACACGCCAATTAGAATATTAAATTATAAATCTAAAACAACATCCGTAACTAAATAAATTGAAACCAAACCTAGATATTTTTTATAAAATAGTTATCCTTACTAAACGCAAAACGTATGTGCGTCATACAATATCCTTTCGGAGACGCACACACTTATGCAATGTTAGCGGCCGACACGCATTTCCTTGAATTAAGGATTGTGTTACTTTGTTATGATACTATGTTTCTATTTTAAGTTAAATGAAAGATTTTTCCGTTAAAATTTAACACCTATTTTTTATGACGGAAATCGATTCAGAAGCCGATTCTGAACCAACTCCTTTCAGGAATTGCGTTTATTATGTTACACGTTGTATAGATACCGCTTTCTAATGATCATGCAATATTTGGATAGACTATGAGACATATGTATGTATGTACCAGTGATATGGCCTGGTACGGCTCTCAGTGTTTATTAGCTTGATAGCGAACCAACCAACGGGCAATATTGCCCGGAGCCCGAGGATAACATCCCTGGGGACTCGTCACCTTGTCCGGTACCGATAATCTCTGGTTCTTATTCCTGCCGTTCCGACTGGGAGGGCACCACTACGTCAGTACGTTCTGTACTTTAATATTGTTGACTAAATATCATGCATCGTTTAGCCTTTTGGACATGGATTAGATCATCAATTGTTTACTAAAAGTATTTTTTATGCGTCAAACAATAACTGCACTAGCTTATATAACATTGTAGAACAATAAATAGGAATATCGAGATACCTAAGTAGGGTCTTACAAATCTGCCAGTCTGAACAAACACAAGTCTGATATAATCGAGACACGTTTACAGTAATCTTCTTAACGGATATTTGTTCACTGAGAAACAGACTCAATACAATCACAGAAATGGTATAAAAGTAGATATAATAAGGTCGAGGTCTTCGCATTATTGGCATTATAAAACACGAAATATCTCAAGGAGGTAAAATCTTATTGCGTTTGCGGGTACCGAATGAAAACAATGCCACATAGATTACTTTACCTAGAAACATTCAGGCCGAGATTCATACCTATAACAAAGCATGTTTCTATGTAGGTATATGTACAATTGTACATGTATAAGTAGAGTATTGAGGTCAATCACAACTTTATAAAATAACCTTGTGGTAGTAGAAAGCTTCACAGACACAAAAGGTGCACTCAAGCAGTGCTTCTGTAGACTTGAATGAATTGTGATCATTAATGCCACAACGCGTTCTGGACATTGATTATTCAAGGCGACACAAAGAAAAGACTGGCCGTTTTACCAAGCGCTTACTCTTACTCAGCTGGGAAAAGAATTTCCACGAAACCACGTTTTGCCTTAAATCTGTTTAGCTTCTAGGATTTATGAGGATAATAATATGACATCAAATCATAGACTTAATGGTTAAAAAAATATTAATCGGATAGTCTCTCAATGTAGTGAATCAACTTACAAAAATCTTTAAACTAATATGATGCTAATTTTGACATTTTTAATAGAAAATTATATACTCCAATTAAAATATTATTAGACAGAAGTTAAAAAATTGGCCAAGTGCGAGTCAGACTCACCCATGAAGGGTTCCGTAGTAACTATAGTAATATAATATAATATAATATAATATAATATAATATAATATAATATAATATAATATAATATAATATAATATAATATAATATAATATAATATAATATAATATAATATAATATAATATAATATAATATAATATGTATATACAACGTGTAATTTAAAGGTATCTTTGGATGATAACAAACGATATGACAAGAGTTTGGTAATCCTATGTCTTCATGTGTGGAACTAATTAGAAATTTCAATACATTGATACCAGAGTCATATTTTTGAAATTAAGAAGATTGAAGAGAATTATCGTGTTATAGGCAAGTGTCGTGGAACGTTATTGACCCTCGCAGTGCTGTGACATGTTTGTTATGATTGATATTCAAGAAACATATGAAACCGATAATTTCGTATCAATTCTTACGTCACTTATTTTGTGCTGAAACTGGGCATAGAGACTCCATACCAGATGTTGTCTTCAGCCCTTTTGGATTGATATGGGGTTTCCGTTCCACGTTGTATATTTGACAAAAAAATCTTACAAATTTCTTAAAACTAGCTTATTTACATTTTTTACAACTACGCCAAATAACTCTGGTTTTCATAGTGTTTGTATGAATTACAAAGTTACATTTGCGGTTTTATAAGATATGCTGTTATCTCAAAAACTGCGGACCCGATCTCGTTCAAACCAACTTTAGTTGAAAGTTTACATTAAGATCTATAGACATATATTTTTTATTAGATTTTTCACTCCATTATTATAGAAGTTAGAGGGGGGACACATTTTACCACTTTGGAAACGTATATCTTTTAAACGATTAACTTTATGAAAAGGTGGTTTTATAAACCTTAGTGTATTTTTTTACTACACACGCATAAGTTTCATGAAAAATTAAATTTTCACTTTTAGTTCTATGTATGAGGAGCTCCCCTTTATTTTGAATATGTTTTAATTTTGTTTACAGAATACATCTACCTACCAAGTTTCACATGTATAGTTGTAATAGTTTCGGAATAAAATGGCTGTGACATACGGACGGACAGACAGACAGACAGACGGACAGACATGACGAAACTATAAGGGTTCCGTTTTTTTCCATTTGGCTACGGAACCCTAAAAAGGTTCTTTTTAATGTACACTTTGTAATAAAAACCAATAAACTTGTTACAGTTACAATTGACGCTAAATTTATTTATATACCAGCTGTCACACTTCATTGTAATCATTTTAACAATTTACCTTACGAAATTAAGTGGCTTTTATTTGAATATATTATTACAATCCAACTTAAAATTAAAGTGACAATCCTAAAAACCTAAAAGAAGCAGGAGTGAACAGTATTGGGAATTTTTATTAAACTATAATTCTACCAAATTTAAAATGTCACCAAATCCCTTCATAAGCTGTGACAGCCGGGTTTTTCTAATTTTACCGGTTTATGTCGTCTGTTAAATTGACGTAAATGTTGTGATTGTCATGAGAAGTTACTATATATTTATTAGTTTTTAACATAAATTTTTAACACTTTATAGACTTAAATAAAAACCCTAAACTACATATATACATCTAAAAGTAAACTACAATATGGCATCCAGAAATTCGTGCGCATCGCTGTCCACTGGTAATGTGCCCAAATGACTGGCGGCATTGCCACGTTGTATGGCAATGCTTAACCTCTGTCCAAGGTAAAAGCCAGCCTTTGGGTCACCCGAAGTGTTAATTAACTAGGCGTTTGGATAGATCTTTAAATAATCTGTGAGCACTCGGACCCCACGGTTTATGCATAAAAAGTAAAGAGCCTTAAGCCAGAGTGTGAAAGAGGAAGGATAAAAGAAAGACGGAATGACAAGGACTCCAATTATGTTGGAGGTATCAGTAACAATGCCCTGTGATGACGGGTGCATAAAAAAAAAAAGACCCCACGGTTTCAACCCTTTGGGGTTGCTCGAAAATATAACTACCAACAAGGTTATTATATTTCCGCCGCTTGAGGTTTTCAGAAGCCGCAGCGGCAGCGCCAGCACAGCAAGACGAGCTAGGAAGATGGGATGGCGCAAGAGTATCGACACAAGTTGCGTCCCACACTAAAGGCCTACCCATCTTCCAAGGAAATTTTTATTTTATTTATTTATTTTCTCCCACAGAATACATACAACAAAATTTATTTAAACAATTTTTTTTTTGGTAGGGAGACAGGAGCCCATACTAAGAAAACTTGTGTTATGGGTCTCCTGGCCACCTTAATCCAGACACATTACAGAACAGGTCAAATTGGAAACTTAGAATTAAGGGAGCGTGTTAAATAAAGACATGCCGTCCGGTCTTTTGCCATCGTCGCGTGCCAGGCCATTGAGTTCTAATACAGCTGGAACGCCGACAGTGACAAGAGCTCGTCGGATAATGTCGTTAATATTCGCGTGCCGTGCTATGCGACCCGCACTGCGGCCGCATGGAAGGCCGTGGTGACCGAGGCTGTTGACAATTTCGCCGCAGTGGCAGCGATGAGCAGAACAACAGGGAGGTCGGGAATCGAAGGAAGGGAATCGAAGGGAAGCAGCGAGACGGAAAGTAGTATCATCGAACAAGGTGCCTATGTTCGATGACGGTAGTGCGTGAAGCCAGAGACCCGACTTCCATTCACCCACAGCCAGCAGGCGCGCACGCTCTGCAGCCGAAGCAGATGTGGCAATAAGGTCACTCTGAACTGCTCTACAGAGCGGCTCATCCCACCGCCTCTGAGATGATGGATTGTCGGGTGGATTTAGGTTCGGGCAAGCGAGTTTCCAGGTATCTATAGCCTCGGTGAAGAACGGCACATTGAAATCAACCAGTGACGGAGCTAGAATATTCCTGATTAATTTCTCAGTGCCGTGTATCGAGGACATAAAAGCCGGTAGACTGATACTAGTAATTTTGGGACGCCGAGATCACCCATACAAATGAGAAGAGTAGCTTGTGCCCAAGCTCGGTCTTCCAAAGCCACATTTAAAATTCCTGTCAGAGTTTGACGAATAATTTGGTCCATTTTTTTCAAAAGGTAAGGATGATGCCATTGATGTGAAGAAAGGGAGAATGAGAAGTTATGTCATTACTGTCATTTGCTAGTGAATACTTGCGAATGTTACGCATTGTTTTGTTAATATAATTAATTTTCATGATTAAGTTGTTATTCGTTTTGGTTTTTCTATTCTTATTGGTTAGTATAACTTATTAGTGTTGTTATTAATTGATTGTTTTATACAAAACGTTACGTTTTGTTGCACTACGGGTGTTCTCAGTGCGGGCCCGATTGCCTTACAACATAGAAGGTCCAAGTCTGACCAAAACCAACGACCGATGACGACAAAAACGTGGACCAAAAGTAGACCTCGACGACCTATTAATGTCTCCCAAAAAAAAAAAGAAAATGTAACAAACTCCACTTCGTGCTGTGGAAAAGCAAACTCTCACTAAAAATATTAGTGAGAGCACTAATATTTTTAATATAAGCCTGGCCTGCATGTACTCCTTGTTATAAAACTGAGTTGATAAACAACTGCAGAAGTTGCTGGTAAGGATGATTCATAAAATGATTACTATAAAAATATTTGTAAGCAAGATACATTGTGTGTAAACCTATATTTTCTTATTTATAGCCATATCTTGGGCCATTGTGTAGTCGCCTGCAGTCTTGTAAAATTCACATAAATGTCCTACGGAGTAGAAAAAGTGCAATCATTGACAAACAGGAGATCGTCCTACGGAGACTAAAATATCTTCATGAAATAATAAGGCTAATGAAAGAAGGAAGAGGAATATATTATTTAGATGAGACTTGGCTAAATGAAGGTACAACGCTTCTAATATATTTTATCAATTTTTTATGCACCAAGAAATGTTTGGCCATCCTGCATTTAGTAGCATTAGGATTTAGAAGAGTTAAATACAAAAGTACAACATAATTTCATTAATTTATTTTGTGTATATTGTATTCAAAACAACCTTTTATCATACTTCTATTAAGTCCTCAAAAACACACTGGGCAGGTCTATCCACTGGTGTAAGGGGACGGAAAAAGGAAGGCAGCTTATCATCGGTTATATTGGCATGTATGTAGGTACTTGATTTACTTGCTTTTGCTTTTAATATATTTTGTTAAGAGGAAAATAAAAAGGAAAAACTAGGAAAATGCGTGTCGTGGCCATGGAAACAAGGTTACTACTCAGCATTAAGCTATAGCTTATGTCACAGTACTGTTTTTCGGTGGTTGCTATAATTAGTTTAAATTTTATCAGGACTGTTCTCGCCATTAACAAATGAACACACCATTGTTATTGACTATTAGCTAGGTAATAATATTGTATTATGAATTAACACATGCAAAGCGAACTTAAAGTTATAAATGTTGTCGCTACTCTGTTATAGTGTATTATAGTATATCTATAAGTTATTTCTAGCAGTGAAATTATGCGGTTACGGAAAATTTACTTGTATTAATTGTGTTTCTATTTTGTGAATGCTAAATGGAGTACTGAGTAAATACTGAGTTGACAGATTTATTTTTCTTTTTGTAAATTAAGGTATGCAAGCGCTCTCACTGATTTTTTTTTCGAGCCATGGTCATTAAAGGTACCAAAGTGGCTTGAAGAGACGGTTAAAAGTTGTAACTAACTAAAATAAAATAAAAAATAACTAGCGTCTGAAAACCCCACAGACGAAACTATCGAAAAATAAACTTTTAAAGTATTCGACTAATTGGTTATTACTTATTACAAACTAGTACTCACGCGGGGCTTCGCTCCCGTGGATTCTATTACGGTAAAAACATAACTCTCCTTTTTTACAGTCGCGTAAAAAGTAGCCTATAACCTTCCTCAAGCTTCAAGCTACTTCCATACCAAATTACATTCAAATCCACCCAGTGCTTTCGAAGATTAGCGCGTTCAAACAAACAAACAAACTTTTCCGCTTTATAATATTAGTATAGATTAAGTTTGATTATAATACCTTGGTTTTGACTGAAAGTCTTGCAAGCTGTCACCCGATAAGGACCAGGCCTGGGTCAGGAAAGCCCCTACTTTTGCAATCGGGTAAAAAGTAGCATATAACCTTCCTCACACTAGCAACTGCGATTATTAGTAAAGATATTGTTACGCCAGTCGCTTAGTGAAGTACGTCGAGAAACTTCGACAGAAATCTAGAATATTGGGGACACTAACGCCATCTAGCGGCGAGTAGCAGTACTGAGTATATCTAGTCAAGACACTTACGCCATCTAGCGGCGAGTAGCAGTACTGTGTATCTCAAGTAGCTCTGTAATATTCTTGGCAGTATAAACAGCGAGTCGATTTTACAAGAATGTTCTAGAGCTCATAGACCGGGGTATAAATAGATCGCAAAGGGACGCAGAGAGTCAGTCTTATTACGAGGCGAATACGCGATATAATCGAAGCTTTACAAGTGAATTTCAGTGCGATTGAAGTGTTAAGTGACAAGTGTTGTGGTGCGGATAATTGTGTTAAATTTTTATTTTGTGATTAATTAATTAAAGTGTTCATTTTGGTTTAATTGGCGTTAATTATTTCTATCCCAAACCCCAGCTCGTAACAATATGTAGGTATTTGATCTGTTATGTTAGCCTATTTTTGTGAACATGACTAATAATGGTTTTGAGTAAATCCTGTTTTACTGGATCTGTCAAAAAGGATAGTTGCCTACTCTGGTGGATAGTAGCCTAACGTTAAAAATGCTTTGGAGGATGCTTGCCTGGTAAGGGGCTAGACACCTCACAGTTTTTAAAATAAAAACAAATATATGTCAATTGAATAAATCAATATTTATTATTTACTGCAATGCAATCGTTTATTGAGTCCTGGTGCGGAAGTTTCTCGAAGGACCGTAGCAGGGATATAATTTTTGGCGGTGAAATATTGACCACACACAGTTATGAGCCGACCAGGGTAGGAAAGTAGGTGATGCAGGACTTACTTGGATATCTTCTGGACGAAGCGCGTGGATGTATGGACAGCTTGTGTATATGCTGCACGCGTGATGAATCTCACCTTCTTAGTTGCTGAACACTTTCACTTTGGTCTTTATTTCGTCACACGTGTGTGGCCAACACGAATAGTTGATAGCTTTTTTTAGATTTACAGATATATTAGTGGTTAATTATCTCGGCGCGGCGTGGGTTGATAACTTGTCTTGGTGTGGTAACTTCACGGCGGTTTTTTGATGAAGACGAGTAGACACAATATGGCGGAGGTAATTATACCTTTTTTTCGAATCACAGCATCTGTGCCGTGATTGGCGGGCGATGAATGCGCCAATCAGTGGCGCGTGCGGTGAACATTTCTTCTCTCATTTGTGGGAATTGGATACGAGGGAAGGAATTATTGGTCAGCTCAAAAACCGCGGTCAAATAGGAATCTGTATTCTAATATGTAAGATGCGTTCGGATATATGATAGTAGAAAATTATAAATTAAATAAAACTTGCGCAAGCAAGTCCTAATCAAAAAAAAATAAAATAGCAAGATTTATTCTCTAAAATTATAACAAAAATAGCGTCCAAATTTAAGATTGATAAATTATTAATAAAATATCATTATTTATTCATATTTATCCCTTACACAATGATAAAATAGGATAGCTATAACCTAGGTGTATTTAAGTCAAGAGTGAATAGGTTACTTCTAGGCAAGCGTGCTTCATCTTCGACCACATCGCTTAACATCAGGTGAGATAGTGGTCAAACGCAAGCCAATCAGTTACAAAAAAATGTATATACAGTAGATGTTATAAAGATTTAATGATAATGTTGTTGTCGCACGATTAAAAATATCTAAGTCTTATGGGTATCTCAAGTGCAATGATCTTTTACTAACATACTACGTAACACGTAGATAATATTTTTATCATCAAAACCGCATTTACACTGATTGTACATTGCAGTTCGTAGCCAAATCCAAGTGGACACTTCAAAACATTCTAAATCGGACAAGCAAGCGAAGTGGACGTAGATATGTTCAGCCTTATCATTCAATTGTTTCTTGTATTCGTGATAACGTGTTTGTCTATATTCTATCTCTTCGCGCGGAGTAACTATGGATACTGGAAGAAACGAGGCGTGCCTTACGATGAACCAACACTATTCTTCGGGAACCTTTCATTCCTGATGAGAAGGAGCTTCTGGGATGTCTTCTACGACCTCAGCAAGAAGTACAAGAAGCATGACTACTTCGGAATATTTCTATCATGGAAGCCACTCCTCATTCTAAACTCCAAGGAGCTTTCAAAGAAAGTCTTGGTGAAAGACAGTGACAGTTTTCAAGACAGATACAGCTACTCAGGAGTCAATGACGATCCGTTGGGCTCATTGAATTTGTTTTCTATCAAGGTATGTATGAAATTTACCTACTGTAATCAGGCCGATAAACTTGGTAAACGATAATCCATATTAATCCTCTTAATCCTGTATTACTTAATATAAGTGAATTGAAACATTGAAATTTGCTTTATTAAATAATCAGCTTACTTTGCCGGATAACCATTATCATAATGATGATGATGATGATCCGACCGATTTCGGCCAGGGCGACCGCTTTAACTCCTTCGCTCGTGCGCTCGCATGTGCCCTATGTAGCCAATCTTCTTTATGTAAGTCCTCGCACATTGCGGGCATATGAACACACCGTTCACAAAGTTATAATTGATTGCCGCAGACGGCCGGGCTTTCAACTCATCACGCTTGGCATCGAGCACAAGGCGACGTTGTGACTCATAGTCACGGACTTTGGTTTGAACCAAAGCCCTCCAGTCCAATCGATTGGCGGCCCGCTGCTCCCAGCGAGAAGGCTGAATGTTACATTTTTTTACAATGACGCATAATTACATCTTTGTAACTGAGGAGTTGTCCGCCATGCTTACGCTTGCCCTCCTCAAGTTTTATAATCTGTGTTTCGTGACCGTTGATGTCTAATGACATCACCTCCGTCTTCTTAACACTGATCTTCAGGCCAAATTTACGGCATGACTCATATCAGGCTGACATTAGCTGCTGTAATCCGTCTGGAGATTCTGTCACAAAACACAGGTCATCCGCATACCTCGCTAGGTTGAAAATGTTACCGTCGCTACGGAAACGGATACGGATACCTTCAGAAGTAGCTTGTAAGACCTCCCGTACTACAACCGCAAAGTACAAGGCGAACAATGTGGGCGCTAGGACGCATCTCTGCTTCACCCCACAGGTAACGGGGAAGAAGTCTGATTGTTCGCCGTCAGTTGCGACACAGCACTTCATGTCGTCGTGAAAGAGTCTTATAAGTCTTAAAAACTTTTCCGTACACCCTATCTTTCCGACCACCATCCAGAGGGCTTCTCGAGGCACACTGTCAAAAGCTTTTTCGAGGTCGACAAAACGGAGATACATCTGTCGACCTTGCTCCCTACTCTTCTCTTGAAGTTGTCGTATAGAGAATATGGCCTTGCACGTGCCCCAATCAGGTCGGAAGCCAAACTGGGTTTCTGGTAACAACTTTTCAGAAAGGTTAATAAGTCGGTTCAGTAATATTCTATCGAAGACTTTTTGCTGAAAACAGTGAAATGCCTCGGTAAGAGTCACAATTCGAACGATCGCCTTTGTTCTTGTAAAGGGCCTTGATGCACGATACTTTAAGAGTAGATGGGACGTATTCTTTTTCCCATATGTTGTCAAAAAGCTCCCTGGATACTGCCGAATGCAACTCCTCACCGCCACATTTAAATAACTCACTCGGTATAAAGTTTATACCAACCGCGCGCTTATTCTGTTGTTGTTTAATGGCAAGAAATATCTCACCACGCGACAGTGGCTCGTCCAGCTTTACGTCAGTGGGAAGTTGAGGGATCATCCTAACGTAATCCAAGTCCACTGACCGGTCTATGTTTCAGCAGAGTGTTGAAATGTTCCACCCAACGGCTCAGCACTTCTTCCTTACTTTTGAGTAGGCCTGTGCCACTCGGAGATTTCATAGCCACCTTAGTATGAGAAGTAGTACCCAGTACTTTTCGAACCTCACCATAGAATTCCCCCAGCTGGTTGGTGTCAGCGAGCCACTGCGTGTGGCGAGCTTTATCTTGCCACCACTTATTCTTAATTTTCCGAGATAGTTTACGCAGACCCAAATCCTTAGCCGGCTTTTACTTATCATAATATTGATAAATAAAAGCCGGTTAAGTGCGAATTCCATACAAACTTCATATTTTACATGTTTTATTTTACATGTATCATTTAAGCTATCGCCAATTTAATTAGTTTAGTGTTTCTTAAATAATAGAGTTTGCCCGCAAAATAGTAGATTTGTCACCAAAATGTAGTCGCCAAACAATATAAAATCAATTCCACAATAAATCACCTAAAATCATGGATATATAGGGTCTAGTACCAAATAAATGTTTTCGTATGTATTATAATAGGTTTGTCCTAATAAGTATTTAAGCAAACTAATTTAAAGAGATCACCAATAAGTCGGGTCTCCCTTGTTTGACCGAAAGGAATTTGACGGTCGACGGAGCCCCTCTTCGCGGGGCTCCTATTTCTGGGTGGTTTAAAAAAAATAACCTATCCGAGTCGGGGTACTCTGAGTCGGGGTGTTAACTAATTAGTTAATTAATTAATTTATTTAGTGACAGATCTACCATTCTGAGCACAAAGCTATTATTTAAGTAATAAAACTATTATTATAAGAATGAAGTTTATATTCATCTAACGCACTACAATTTTATTGATAATCCATCTCTTATATTACACATATACACTTCTGGACACATCTATTGGCCCACCTTAGAGTTTAGGTTTCGATGGCCCCTACCGAAATATGATTGCTAGATTGAACAAAAACTGTTGATGCAGTTTTAAACCTGATACATTTTACCATCTTTTTCGATCGTATAGTTTTAAATTTGAATTCAGAATACCATACGACATGGACCTACGCCTAACAAGTCGGATATGCGCCTTGTTAAAGGCAATTAATTTTTGAATAAAAAACATGTTTTATCAAATAAAGGTTTAATTTAATAACGCGTGTTGCCTCCATGGGCATCTACCACAGCTCTCATACGATTAGGCATAGAGTTTATCAACCGCTCTATGAAATTTTGAGGGATCATCTCCCATTCCTCTTCTATGGCAGTTTTCAACTCCTGCATCGTCTGGGCAACTGGCTGACGAGCCCTAACACGCCTTTTTAGCTCGTCCCACATGTGCTCAATGGGGTTCATGTCTGGGCTTCTGGCTGGCCAGTCCATAACTGTGATGTTCACATCCCGAAGATATTCCCTGACGATGCCGGCCGCATGGGCTCTTGCATTATCATGCATAAAAAGGAAATTTGGGCCCACATAGTCCGCGTATGGTATCACGTGAGGTTCTAAGCACTCACGAATGTATCTTTCAGCATTTAATGTTGGCAGCCGTGGTCCTGTAACAACCTCAAGTTGAGTTTTGCCGCTCGCGGATATACCGCCCCAGACAGTCCATGAGCCACCGCCATAAGCAACCCTCTCTTCAAAGCAGCATTGTGCGAAACGCTCTCCCTTACGCCGGTAGACCTTCTTCCTTCTATCATTGCCATGTAACACAATTTTAGACTCATCAGAAAAGAGTACACGGCTCCAATCTTGCTGTGTCCAATTTAAATGACTGCGTGCGAAATGAAGGCGCGCTGTTCGGTGGGCTCGCTTTAGTTTGGGCCCATTAGCTGGCTTGTGTGGTACCATATCGCGTTCTTTTAACCTTCTCCGAACAGTTCGAGCGCTCACAGATACTCCGTGGAAGTCGCGAAGTTGGTTTTGTATCTCAATGGAGGTAAGGTGACGATTTCTCAAGCTGGTCGTCACGATGAATCGATCCTGCCTTTCAGTTGTGACCCGAGATCGTGGCCTTCCTTGGCGACGAACAAAGCCGCCAGTCTCTAGGTACCTCCGATAAACATTTCGGACCGCAGATCGACTTAAATTAAGTTGAGCACTCACGTTTCTTTGGCTGTGTCCGGCCTGAATAAGTGCCACAGCTTGGGCGGCGACTTCAGGTGAAGTATCCATAGATTATTGATAGAACCTCACCTTAATGTTAAGAATAAGTAATGTTTGTTGCAAAAGCAAAGATATCAATCACTTTTTCAAGAATTAAATCCAAGTAAACCAATAAAACCAAGTTTTCTTAGTATTCGATTGTTTGATATCAACAAACAGGCTCCAAATTGTCTTTTGTTTCTTTAAATTCTGTGTTCGAAATTCAAAAAAAGACTATTGAATGAAATTGTGAATGTGCCAGGTTCAAAACTGCATAAAAACTTTTTGCTCGACCTAATATAAAATTTTAGCTAGGACCAAACGAAACTGAAAATACAAGGTGGGCCAATAGATGTGTCCAGAAGTGTATTAACATTAATTTGATAATTCATACCTGGGGACACTTTTTGTTAATCTGCGAACGAAAATATTTCGTGGCGATAGATCTATTTATTAGGCGATACAACTTGATGACAAATATAAATTTTGGTGACAAGAAATATAGTCCCCGTAAAAAACTCTCTAGATCAAAATAGTTTATTTTAAATGAAGAGATAGTATTTTCTAAATACTACGAAAAATCTTAAATATGAAAATATTTGTTTCAGAGTCCTATGTGGGTGCAGATGAGGTCCGAGATCTCTCCCATGTTCACCAGTTCTCGCCTGAGAGGCATCACTGAGCTGATGAACATCAACTCTAGCGAACTCGTGCGCAGGATCCACAAGGACTACGTCGATAACAATAAACCTGTAGATCTTAAGGTACATACTACATAATATTATACAATAACCGCTTACGTGCAAAGAAAAATATTATATTTAACAAGTTTTGTTTTTTAAATTCAATAACAGTGGCATATTTACCCGATCTTGGCCACCGTAGGCGCGGGCTTGCGGGCAGCGAGCAAAAGTAGCTCACCGTCCGGTAAGGACCAGGCCCGGATCGACGGCGCGTCGCCACGCCCGCCTCAAAGAGCAGTCAGCAGCATTAACGGATTCCGACAGGGCCTGCTGGGGTTAGGGGTAGGTTCTAATGAGGTATCGTAGCCCCAGAACGTACTTATGGGCAGTTGAAGGAACAGGGTGCGTTCTAGTCAGTCTGACACTCCCTCCCGGTCCACCCAGAGCGGAAGGAGTCAATAGATGATTTTCCCACCGAAAAAAAGATTCCGTATTTAGAACAATGGCGAAAGCTTAGCTGACTTTAATTTGAGCGTCTAAAAGTGACTTTATACGGAGGCAGTTCTATTATTTTTCTACGTTTTTTCAAAGTATCACATTACCTAGTTAAGTCCGAATAAAAAAAAAGTAATTAAAAAGATTAAAAAACCCGACTGCAACCTTATACTAAAACTAACTGAAAATCTAATAAAAACAAGCCCATTATAAATTAAATAAAAGTTGGAAGCAGGCGGGGCCCATGCCATTATTATAGTTTCAAACTCAAATGGGTCCCGCCTGCTTCCATCTTTTATTTAATTTAAAATGGGCTTGTTTTTATTAGCTTTTCAGTTAGTTTTAGTATAAGGTTGCAGTCGGGTTTTTTAATCTTTTTAATTACTTTTTTTTATTTCCAGCTTTTTAGTTTACAAATGTGAAAGATTACGCAGACGATTTAGTTCTTGATACGTGTTTTTTACGATTTGTCACTTTGAATTACTTTTAACCATATAAGTTGTATATATGTTTGTAATCACCTTTTAAAACCCTTTATTTTGATACCCCACTCGATAGGTTTTGAGAAAAAAAAAACTTTTTTGAAGGCATAATATGGCGCCAAAAATCCGCCATTTTGGTTTTTTTTATTTTGATATACCCAGTGTCACTTTCACAGTCAATACAAATCTAACGATACCTCTCAAGCTAAAATCCGTCAAGCCGTTCAGGCCACAGAGCGTGCCAAACAATTATACATACATATATACTCTCGAAAAACATAACCCTCCTTCTGGCGCAGTCGGGTAAAAAATATTTAAAATGAATAGTTGGTAATTAGTTATTTGATTTTTTCATTGACAATTAGTGATGCCATTTTGTATTTATTCTGCCAAGTGGCAGTAAGTGCAATATTATTGTAATAAAATCAGTTCTTTGTAGGTAGGTAAAATATTGTAGTGTAAAAATAAATGAATTACTTACTTTCAATTAATGACTGGCAAAAAAACTATTATACCAAGTCAAAAAAAAATATAACTTGGTTTGACAACTGTTGATTGTTCATGTCACATTACCCTCAAGACAAGAATATCACAAATATTTATATGTATAATCTATGGTTAACTGATTACTAGGCAGCATGGTCTAAGACCTGTTCCGTCAGGAACTAATCTACTTAAAAAAAATGTTCATGTCACGGATGCTTGCATATTGTGTCTTGTGTTGCTCTCGATTGTTTTCGGTTTTCTATAATTTTCACATGACCTGACATAACATGACTGAATTTCTATTATTCTCAGACTTTTCGAACAAAAATTCTTGCACAAACTAATTCAGAAGTTGACGCCGAGTTAAACAAGATATTTTTCATTTAAAGACGCAAAAATTTAATCTCAGCTAAATTAATGTATGGGTGACTGCCATTGTTCTTTCCAAAAGTATTTCTAGTCTATCTTCCTTTAAATTTTCCTCACGATCGTGATCCAATTCTTTCATTGCAAAATTAAGACAGTTGCAGGACTATAAATAAACTGCCTACAATGCTACCACGCAGTAGTTGACATTTTTCAGTGACGTTCTGTTTTTGTCATTTTTAACCGACTTCTAAAAAAGGGAGGAGGTTCTCAATTCGGATGTTTGTTTGTTTTTTTTTTTTATGTTTGTTCGGGCTAGCTCCGTCGCTTGCCAACCGAATTGAAAAATTCTTTTTTGTTGAAAAGGGTATACCTCCCAAATGGTCCCATGAAAATTATATCGAAATCGGACAAGCCGTTTCTGAAAAATCAACAAAAGTCTAAAAAAATATTTACGTGGATGATCTTTTCGTTTACTCTGCATTGCGTTTTTTGTTCGCGCATAACTCCGTCATTTACGAACCGATTTGGAAAATTCACTGACCCACTAAAAAGCGCGAAAATAAAAACTTTTTTGCAAAAAATAAAACCGACTTCCATATCAAAACACTACAAAGCCAAAAATAATTTTAATTTCGGAAGGCGGTGTGGAAAAAAAGAAAATACAAAACCAATACTACTAATACACTTAGACCGCTGAACCAATTTAGATGAAATTTGGTACGGAGATAGTTTTAGACACTGGAAAAGATATAGGATGATTTTTATCCCATAAATCGTCCCTTAGGGATGTAAAAGGGGTGTTGGGACTTTGTTTCCCCCCTCCCAATTCATTCAAATTTCGTATTCAAGAATCACTCGAAACAATTTTTTTTAAACTATCTACTGTTACATGTTAACCTAGTACCTATATATATTCACAACGATCTAAAAGGTGCATCATCGCTAATTATATTTACGAAGTTACACATTTATGTCTTCAGTATTTTTAATAGCAGGTTTCCCTGAAGGAGTCATGAAAAAAGGTTAATTTTTTTTTAAATATCATAGTGAGGTAAAATTTGTAGTCGGCGACTATTCGGCAAAATATGCCAATTATAATTGGCGCAAATTAAATAAAACAAATAATTTGTACTTGTTTTATAATTTAACAGCATTATTTAACGAAATATGACACATACGTAACTAAATAACATGGCAATGAAATTAATAGGTACTTCCTAATCCTTATGAATTGGTAAGTATTAATTAAGTAACAAAACAATATGAAAATAGTAACTAAGTATTCATTAAGTCAGATATTTAGTTTTAAAAAGCATATTTTAAAAAATCTAAAGTTACAGTCTTGAAACATATTCAAAAACCAATAAGGTAACTTATTAATCAGTTAGTAATTAAGCTTATTTAACATCATTAATCGAAATATGGCACATGATACATAAGCAAAAATAACATGGCAATGGTAAGTAAGTATTTATTAACATCTAAATTTTTAGTGTTTAAAAGTCTTTCAAAATTTCATTTTTAATTAGAGGGTAGTTGTGATGCAGGAACGTCAATGTTTCGGCTCGATCAGGGAGTAGGCGATTTTTTTTTCGTCTCATAGATTTGGCCAGCTTCCGAGAAGAGACGTTCACTATAAACAGTGCTGGCGGGACAACAAGGGCATACTTTGGCGATAAGAGACATTTCAGTATATCTGGAACCGTTCTGGTGCCACCACGCTGGAATTGATGGATTTAGCAATGGTGGTAAGGGCTCAAGTTGGGATACAGAAGCAACAGACGAATGGGATTCGTTTGAACTATACTTTTAATAGAAGGCAAATCATTGTGTTTAAATTTTATGTGATTCGTGACCGTCGCGTCAAATAATTCTCTGGCACTGGTTATATTTCACTTTTCAACCGACGACCAAAAGAGGAGGTTATCAATTCGACGCGTATATTTTTTTTTTTTTTTTTTTTTTTTTTATGTATGATCATCGAGTACTCGAAGACGGCTGAACCGATTTGGAAAATTCTTTTTTTGTTCGAATGGGTATACTTCGAAATTGGTACCATTATCACCAAAGTCAGGATCTGATGATGGGATCCTGGAGAAATCGAGGGAACTCTTCAAATATTATAGGCACACCTATGGCGTTTTGGGTATTTCTTATAGTAACTTGTGCAGTTGCTCTCAAAAAGTACCATTTGGGGAAGTGGAACTGATGATGAAGACCACAGATGGCCGCCGAAACTACTCAATAATAAGTATTAAGTGGATTGCGATTCGATTACTTGAATATGGATGTTAAGCACTTTATGCTCGTCACAATGCATATGGTGATGTAGAGCTGATGGTGAAGTACCAGGAGAACTCCTCAACAATTAACGGCCCAGCATTGGGAAAAGCAATATTTTGTAAAAGGTTATAAGTAGTTGACATTTAGGCTCTTGTAACTAGGTAAATTAAAAATCATCCAACTAAAAAGAGTGAAAAAAAAACTTTTTAACAAAAAATTAAACCGACTCCCAAAAAACACTGCAAAGTGAAAAATAACTTTAATTTCGGAAGTCGGTGCCAAAAACGAAAAAACAAAACTAAAGACACCGACTACCGAAATTAAAGTTATTTTTCACTTTGCAGTGTTTTTTGGGAGTCGGTTTAATTTTTTGTTAAAAAGTTTTTTTGACGGTTCATCTTCAATATCATCAAATAATGTCCACAGTACCCGGCCCGTTGGTATAGTGGTCAGTGGCCCTGACTGCTATGCGCAAGGTCGTGGGTTCGATTCCCACCTAGGACAAATGTTTGTGTGATGAGCACGGTCATTTGTTCTTTGTCTGGGTGTAATTTATCTATAATATGTATGTATTTAGAAATATATATGTATGTTTATCAGTTGTCTAGTACCCATACCACAAGCTCTGATTAGTTTGGGACTAGATGGCGTTGTGTGAAAAAGTTGTGGAATATTATTATTATTATTCCATTTATTTAATATATGTACATATAAATTACATTTTTAAATATTAATACTTTTTTAATTTTAATTTAATTTAATTTAATTTAATCGCATAATATTACAATATTAACAGAAATAATCCTAAGTTACACTTTCAATTGGGTTAATAAAAACTGTTAGGTGTAGCACCCAGCACCCTTACTAAGTTATCAAAATAACTTGTATTAAGGACGCTGGTACAAGCCCAAACTTATAATAATTATCACATTAAGAAATTGCAGGAGAACAAGTATTTGCCAAGGTAAGTTAGCATAATCCTATTAACAAACAAATTAATCTACAATTACAATTCATGCATTTATATATTTTATAAAATGTCATTGTTTTGTGCGTGTGTGTGTGTGTGTGTGTGTGTGTGTGTGTGTGTGTTTGTAAGTATGTGTCTGCGTATAACAGTGAGAGTGTGTGCAAAGGTGATAGTGTATGTAAATGTATGTGTTGTGGTTTTGCGGAGGGGTTTCAGGGACAATTATATTCGGAAGAGAGCAGGCGTTCTGTATCAAAATAGTTTGTTGCAAGTAGAAAGTTGGTTACAATTTTTTTAAGAGACGAGGTTGATAGTGGGTAGAATTTTAGTTTTTTATGGAGTTTATTATATAATTGAGGACCCTGAAAACAAAAGAATCGTTTTGTAAATGAGTACTTGCATGTGTAGCGCTGACAAACTTCATCTTTACGTCTTTTGCTCATAATAGCGTATGGGGTATTTTTGTGTTGTAATGTGACTGTACTGAGAATATAGAGTTGCCTTACAGAAAGCACCCTGCAACACTTGTACAATTCTTCTGTTGGGAAGAGTATTGGACGAAAAGTACTCACCTTCAACACAGCTCTTTGTGCTCTTTCTAATTTTAGCAGCAGGGTCTTAGGTGCACCACCCCATGCCGAAACACAATATGACAAAAGTGATTGGCAGAGGGCAAGATAGACCCCTTTGACGATTCGAGCTTCTGCCACATCTCGAAGAGTCTTAAAAACGAACATTAGTTTTCTAATCCTTACTGTCAGTGATTCTATGTGTGGTGAGAAGCTCAGTTTATCATCAAGAGTCACTCCGAGGTATTTGATGGTTTGTGTACGTGTGAGTTTGGGACAAGAGCAGGGTAAGGTTTTTGGACAGTCAATTGAGTGAGCGATTAGAGAGAATGAATTCGATGGTTGTGTCGATTTGCGTAGGGTAAAGCAAATTATATTTGTTTTATCAGTGTTAAGGGTAAGTTTATTCTCATAGAGCCAATCTAAAACCATATCTAGCCCCCTCTGTGCCGTGTTAAAAGCTTCATGCCAGGTATTACCCGTAAATGTGAGTGCAGTGTCATCAGCAAAGGCTGTAATTTTTCCATTTTGCAAAATAAGGTTGCACAGCCGATTAACATATACCAAGAAGAGTGTGGGACCAATCACACTCCCCTGAGGAACGCCGTAAGTGACAGGAAGCTCCCCACTTAGGTAATTGTTAATTTTTACGCATTGTTTCCTGTCGCTTAGGTAGTCCGCAAGTATTTGCAATGGAAGGCCCCGTATTCCCAGTTCTTCGAGTTTCCGTATAAGGATGGGAATAGAAACTGTGTCGAAAGCTTTTTTTAAGTCTAGGAAAACAGACACTACTTTCTTTTTTTCATCCATGCTTTTAACAATGTGACTCGTTAGGTCTAGAACAGCATCATTAGTTGACTTATACCGACGGAAGCCAAACTGGTTAGAACATAAAAGCTTTTTTTCCTCAAGATATCGAATGAGCCTCTTGTTAATAATGCGCTCTAGTATTTTGGAAATCGAAGGTAGGATAGCAATGGGTCGGTAGTTGTTAACACATTTTCTACTCCCTCCCTTGTAAATAGGATGCACAATAGCTTTTTTCAAGTAATGGGGGAACACACCCGTGCTGAGGCAGAGATTAAATAAATATGTCAATGGGGGGACTAACATACTCTTATAAAGTTTAAGAAACCTGGTAGAGATGCTGTCCCATCCAATTGCAGCGTCAGTTTTTAAGGACATGAGCAGCGTTTCCACCTCATCGTCATCAGTATCGATCATTACAAAAGAGTGTAATGGCGTAGTTGTAGCATTAGGCAGGGAGCCTCCATTAAAACTGTGGTGAGTAAAAGCGTTTGCAAGATTTTTCCCCATATCAACAAAAAACTCATTAACATTATCTACCGACAGTTGTGGAGAAACAGAAGAAACCAGTAAGTCAGTAGAGGGATTTTTTTGGGCTTCGGTGTTAGTAATTCTCTTTATATTTTCCCAAATCTTTTTGTTATTTTTGCCAGCCTTGGTCAGCTCCGCCCTGTCGTGGTCTCTTCTGAGTTTTTTAATTATTTTAGTGCAGTAGTTTCTATACCTTTTATATGTTATTTTTAGTATAGCATTATCTGGTGATACCTTCAGTTTTTGGTGCATAGCATCCCTGTTACGTAAGCAACGTAGCATTCCAGTTGTCATCCACGGTTTAAGTAAACGTTTTTGATTTGGCAGTCTAACTATGGTTGTGTGAGAGCGTACAATATCAGCAATCGTGTCTATAAGATAAAAAGCGGCTTCATTAGCGTCGGTATACTCATAAATCGCATGGAGATTCAAATTCTTCATATCAGTATCCAGCGACTTGTAATTTACTTTTGACACAGTTTTGGCAGCAGTATTTGACTTTTGTTTACTTTGTCTGAGACAGAGAAGGACTGGATTATGGTCTGTCACACAAGCTTCAATCACTATTGTGAGCGCTGATGAGGTCGCCTTAAGCATAACGTGGTCAAGACAAGTAGCATCACGAGTAGGGTAATTATGAGCAGGAAGAAGACCATGAAAAGCTATAAGATCAAGGTAGTCGGAAATGCGATTCGGGGTTGGGGTAGCGGTGATATCAAGGTTTACATCTCCAAGAATAGCTACGGTTTTATATGAAGAGAGAGTAGTTAAAAGGGAATTTAAAGATTGCAAAAAATTGCTTATGTCCAGAATAGAGGGTGAGCGGTAAATACATACAACGGCTTTCTCTGTACCGATCGTTAGCACAAGGCAGCTAGCGTCCATAAAATCAGGCTCTACGACCGAGTAACTACCAACGTTTTTAACATATAAGATTACCCCGTCATTCTGGTTTTTAAGTTTTGCAGTACAGTAGTGTGAATAATTTTCAATCGACGGTAGGGTACTGTGAGATTTTAGCCAACACTCCGTCAACACAATAACTTCACAATCAAATTTAATTCTATCGAGGAGTGTTAGAAATGAGTCACAGTTAGCGTTTACTGACCGGATATTCTGGGTTATAATCTTGAGCTGCTTAGTGGGGTGAGTAACATAGGATGAACATTCTTCAGGTTGACAACGCAATGAGTCAGATACGGACAAGTGATCAATATTATCGTTTAAATCGCGTATGTTATCCACTAGTATCAATAAATAATAACGTGTCACTAACGAGGGGTTCTAATCCAATGTTATGAAGGTATGCTATTAGTTTTTTTACGTTTTTGTATGCTCGAAACCGCGTGTTATGATTGTAATTTTTAATATTATTTGTGCTTAAGAAGGTAGTAATTTGAATGAATGATTTGTGCGGGAGAGAGTTATATGTAATTTTTGTAAGTGTTGATGTATGAGTCATATAGGTTAATGATTGATAGTATCCATGAAAACCATTAAACAATGAATTACAGTAACAAATTATGATATTGGAATAGAAAATAAAATTTAAGCAAGCATAAATCGAAAATAATTTCGTAATTAAAATTAAAGAAAAACAGTTTAATAAAAAAGTACTTAAAATTAGTCAGTCTATCGTTTTTATGTTCTTCAAATCCAGTTCACTATTTATGGTATACACTGTAGCGCCCTCTTTCTTGCGGATTAATACTTTTCCGTTCGCAGTCCAACAAAATTTGAAGTCATATGTTTTCGTAAAGTCTCGAGCGAGATAATGAAGTCGCTTCGCCTTAACGGTGAGACTCTCCGATAAATAAACTGGTTTGACAGGACCGGCTAATTGTAGGGTAGCTGTAGAAAATTTGTCATTTGGGTTGGATCTATTGTAGGTTTTTAAGGATTCAATTATTTTAGCTCTCATAATGGTTGACGTGAGGTTTATTAAAATAGGTCTGTTGGATTCTGACTTTGTCTTCAAGCGATAAACATCTCGGATGTCAGATGTTTCAATTGGAACCTTCAGAGCCTTACCTGTTTCGATAACGATTTTAACCAGATCTTGTTTAGTTTCCGGAGTTGAGGGTGGTAAGTTCCTTAATTCCAAACAAGTGGCTTTTTGGTGTCTTTCCAGGTGCTCAACCTTTTCTTCCAGGATCTGAATATATGCCAGGTGATTGTTCCGCTCAGTCGATAGCTTATTAAATTCCACCATTAGGTCATCGTACTTTTTCGAAACAAAGTCGGCCGACTCTTTCAAAGCAGCATTAAGTAATTTAATCTCTGCAACTGACGCCTCGAGAGATGTATGTTTTTCATTCTGCCTTCTTTCGAAATTTGAAAATAAGGTTCTCATCTCAGTCATAAACATGTCGACGTCATCCACCCGAGTGAATTTCCTTTTATCTTTCCGTTGCGTTACGTTAGGTTTCTCTTGCTCAAGGGATTGTGAAGGGAACTCAGGTTCCAAGTCAGTACGCAGCGATGGCGATGACGGGGGTGGTGTACGTTTTAATGGCATATTGAATTTAAACAATACAAAAAAATAAAAACAGTAAAGGTCGTCTGAGCGTCTGATGTATCTACAGCCCTCGTACAATTTTTTTGTCAACAATGCAAAGCATGTATATCTTGCTCACTCACATTAAAATAGTTGAATCTTCCGTGCGAAGTCGCCCAATTCCGTAGCGGTAGCCGCTGGATCGTAGCAAGCAACCAGTGATGTAGTGAGCAGTAGTGTATTTAAACTGTAAGCTACTATGCGGAGCTTTATATCTTTAAAATAAAGGTTTTTAATTCGCCGTGTTGAACGTCTTTAACGCCTGGTAGATTTTTAAAAGCAGTACAAGGAACTATAAATTGCTCACACTATTGCCACAGGCGTTTATCATGTACATGCATATTCGGTAAGTTGTGGGTAACCGTAAAAAATTGAGATGGAGTTCAATCAATTGTTTTTGGTGATTTAAGCCATATATCACAGCACAAACGATGTAATTAATACTGACACAATTCACCAACCACTTAATTTGTCCATTCACATTAAATGTTCGCACCTTAAGACGTTTTTTTACACCAAAAAGTAATTATTTATCGAGAGTACTTTAAACATGACCTACTTGTCAGAAGCACGATATATATATGAATGATATAAATACGAAAAATAAAAACATTTAAAAATATAAAAAATAGTAGCCCACCGGTATCGGGAACAGGGTCCAAGCTACCGGTGGTCAGGGCTCCATAGAGACGAACCTCCTCACAATACGCGCCGTTTCCAGGAGCACTGCTTTCTGGATCAAGCCCTTGATCCAGCTGCCCAACGAGAGCCTCCTTAGATGTTGGTCGAGGCTCTTGGCTATTATACCATTGGCTGTGACGACTATCGGCACAATGATTGCTGTCTCCACATCCCACATGTCAACAACCTCGCGCGCCAGGTCAAGATACTTATTTTTTTTTAACTATCTCAGCTTTCACGAGGTTCTCGTCATGGGGGACTGCTATATCAACGATCATTGTGCGACGCTCTAATCGGTCTATCACCACTATGTCAGGCTTATTGGCAACAATAGTCCTGTCAGTGATGATAGACCGATCACAATACAGTGTAATATTGCCATTTTCGAGAACTGGGTCGGGCACATACCTATAGTATGGTACTTCTGATTCCACAAGATTGTATTTAAGAGCAAGTTGCTGGTGAATAATCCTGGCTACGAGGTTGTGTCTATGCAAATAGTCTCCGTTAGCCAGACGAGAACAGCCGGAGATAATGTGACGAATGGATTCTCCCGGTTTGTGACATGCCCGACATATGTCTACCGTACCATCCTTCACAATATACTTCCGATAGTTATTCGTCATCATAACTTCGTCCATAATCGCACAGACAAAACCTTCGGTTTCCCCGAAGAGGTCACCAAAACGTAGCCAGGCTACGGACGCTAATGTGTCTACGTCAGACCCATGAAGGGCTCGGTAATAGCGCCCGTGAAGCTCCTTGCTCTGCCATACTTCTCTGCGGTCATTAGTATCTAATACTACAGGTTTGCGCCAATTCTCGGTACCTAAGGAGAGCGGAGTGAGGCCTTTGTCCATCGCTACCACATCTCGATGCATACCCACGTCGGTTTCTAGGAAATATTCCCTAAGGCTGCATATCTCGCGGTTGTGCAGGGTCTTTGCATTTAAAAAGCCACGACCCTCGCACTTCCGCGGGATATACAGCCTCATCACCGATGAACGTGGGTGATGCATTCGATTTGCAGTCAGCGATGTGCGGACCCGCCTGTCCAAGGCGTCAAGTTCAGTCTGAGTCCATTTGAGTATGCCAAAAGAGTACATCAATACTGGCATGACCCAACCATTGAAGGCACGCACCTTGTTTCCGCCTGATAGAAGACTATTCAGTACTTTATTCAGGCGGCCAAAGAAGCGTTCCTTCAATGATTGTTTAACATAAGCAACATTGATGCCTAGTGCCTCTGACATACCCAAATACTTGTAGGTTTCAGTTGAGCCGAGGGATCTTAGGTGTATGGAATCCGAGAGTTGAGTTCCCACGGATTCCATAATCTCCCCTCGCTTTACATGCATGACCGCACATTTGTCCACCCCAAATTCCATCCTGATGGCGCTACTGAAGGTTTCCGTTACCTTCAGTAGCTCCATGAGTTGCAAGTTGCTGGGGGCCAAAAGTTTCAAATCATCCATGTAAAGCAAGTGTGATATGACCTGACCACCTCTTCTCAACTGGGAGCCTTGCCCCGAACCCTCCAGCAGTGTACTGAGAGGGTTGAGAGCCAGACAAAACCACAGTGGGCTCAGACTGTCGCCCTGAAAAATACCACGCTCAATCCTAATCGGTTCGCTGTTTTCCTGGATCTGTCGACATCCTGGATAGCAGAGAACCGTCTTCCATTGCCCCATACATGACTCAAGGAAAGTGCGGAGTATTGGATTTATTTTGTACAACTCCAACACCTTCATGAGCCATGTATGTGGAACCGAGTCATAGGCCTTCTTATAATCTATCCAACATGTCGACAGATTCCTTCGGGAACGACAAACCTGTTGGTTTATGGCAATATCGATGAGGATAAGCTCCTTAGTACCGCGGGACCCGTTCCTACATCCATTCTGAGAAGCAGACATGATTGAATTTGTATCAATGTGATTATTAATATTGGCTCTCAAAATGGATGTAAGAACTTTATAGACCGTCGGTAAGCACGCAATCGGTCTATAATTTTTAGGTTCCGCAGTACTGCCTGATTTATGGAACAGGTGGGTTATTCCTGTAGTTAGAAATTGAGGTAGCGATCCTAGCTCTAAGGCAGACTGGAACTGAGTGGCCAAGCGAGCGTGCGAGCCTTGAAACAATTTTATCCAGAAATTGTGCAGCCCGTCCGGCCCTGGAGATTTCCAGTTGGATAACGGACGGACTGCACGGGTTACATCTTGGGGGCTGATAGTAATTGCCCCCATTTCTGGTATAAGGTCACACGTGCGCTTGATCTCACTCATCCAGTCACCCTCGGTGTGGCTGACAGGCACCGACCAGATGCTGCGCCAGAACGAGCACATGGCGTCATCATCCGGTAGGCACGTATCAGTCACACCTTGGTTAGGTCGCTCCCAGGCCCTATAAACCCACCTTTCATTGCTTTGGAATGTGCGATTCTGAGTGTATCGCTCCACCCGCCGCTTATATCGACGAATTCGATTTGCCCATGCATAGACTTTCTGCTTCAGGAAGTCGATACGCTCTGTGACGCGGGTCAAATAATCCCGAGGACTGATATCAGTCCCCGCAAACGCCCGCCTCACAAAGCGCATCACTCTAGGACGAGTGTTGCCCTGCCTGAAGCAGATAAGTTTACCAATGAGTGCTCTAGCCTCAGCAATACGACGTTCGATCCTGCCCTGCCAAGCTGGTACAGCTGGTCGTATAACTCTGTCAGTCTTTGGAAACTTGACATGAGCTACGCGACAAGCCGCTACAGCTGCACAGTATAGGATTGAATGAGTATCGGTGAGGTCTTCACTATGGTCAAAATAATTTGACAGCAGTGAATCTAGAGCACACACTAGCGCCCTATTTTTCTTATGCATGGGTAAACGAGGCAGACGAGGTCTAAGCTCAGGCGGTGTGGTGCGATACTCCCGTAATGCACACTCCAAAGCACTCCTCAATCGTTCACTGCATTGGGTACTCACGGTTATAGCCTCGTCATCATCATCTTCACCGACGTGGTCGGGTCGCGGTGAGATAATGGGTTGTAGTTGCACCGCGGCCAGTGGAGAAGCAGATGAGACACAGCTGCACCGTGATTCGAGGCGTAGTCTATCAAGTACGGCGTCATCCAACATACGGTTACGCTGGATGACCCGCACCTGATCCGACAGTCGTTGGGCCGAAACGTTGACAGCTGGTTCAAGTACCTGAAACAGAGAGAGCATCCGACCACGGTACGCAGTCAGGTTAGTTCCCCCCTCTGTAACCCCAAAGTATGAGCGCATGACATTTTCATTGATGGAATGTGTCCATCGCATGCGCTGCACACTTCCACCGGCAGCGGGGACCCTATCAGAGGCCGGCGGGCCTCGAAGTCCTAAGCTGGCCGGAGGGCGGCCTCTTCCTCGTCGACGCGCAGGTGGTGGTGTCGTCGGCGGCGAGAAGTATTAGTCGCTCGAGCTCGATGCAACTGCAGCGGCCGGAGTCTCTTTACTCACGGCTAGAGCTGGTCCCGGCGGCTGCGAGGCGGAGCTGAGCGACGATTCCGCAGGTCTTGGGCGTGTGTTATTGAATAATCTTGCCCGGTTTCCGGTCAACATTGTCTACGTTGTACGGTTGTACGAAGTTTTCATTTACGTCGTTTGGTCTATTTTCTTAGTTGGAACATATATGAAGTGTGGTTTTATGGATTGTTGGTTTTTTTTTTAACTATTTTCGTTCTGTCGAACATTATTATTATTATTATTATAGTACTGCTTTAATTATTTCAAATAGATTTATTTATGCTGGCGCCGCAGCAAACACAAAACGAACGAAATAAAATGTAAACGTCACGTCACAACATGCTCACTAGCCGAATAATGACGAAAAAGTCCGAACACCTCCGACAAATATGTAATAGAATGATCGGCTTTACCGATTAGTAGGCCGACTAATCGGAAAATTAAAAACTGATTAGTCGGCAAATACTATAGTCAGCCCATCACTACTAATGATCCAATTCTAAAATTGTTTTCATTGGTCGTTAGATACATTATTTGTAAATTCACAAAGACGAATTCGCGGGCGAGTGCTAGTCAAAAATAAAATTATCTAATGATATTTATATGTGTAAAATAATCTAAAATGAAAAATAATCTAAAATATGCTTCTAGACGCACGTACGCATCGCTGTCCATTAGCAATGTATTCAAAAGACGTTGTATGACAATGGTTAACCTCTTTCAACTAGACGTCTGGAAAGATCTTTAAATAATTTATGAGCACTTGGACGATCCGAGGGTTTCAACCCCAAATGGATCGAAAATATACCAACGAGGTATATTTCCGCCGCTTGAGATTCTCTGCAGCTGCAGTGGCACCGCCAGCACAGCAGGACGAGCTAGAAAGATGGGATGGTGCAAGAGTAATGTTATGCGATAAATAAAAAATCTATTTGACTAGCTGAAAAGCTAATTACGGTTAAGAAAGAATATAGCTTTTTTCCATTAACAAACTTATTACTATACTAAAATAAACTTACTAATTCTACTGCTAGAAAAGTAGTAGTAGTATGCATGAAAGGTGGTGGCAACGAACCCAGTGCGGGTATTATTGGATATGAAAGACTTCGAGATTTTAGGTCATGCTGGTTTCTTGACGATGTTTTACTTCACCGGGACCCAATAGAACATAATATATGTTTTTGTAAACGTCCCGCCTGCTTGTCACGTTTTAAAATAAAAATGTGCTTGTTTTGCATTTCAGTTGAACAGTCGGGTTTTTTAGATTTTTTTACAGCTTTTTAGTTTGAATATTAATTATCAATTTTTATGTTTCCTCGGTCGTGTCACATTGGCACCCCACCGGATTCAGAAAGTGAAAGAACAAAGTCCTTAGTTTAAACTTTCTCATTGTATTATTTTTATTAGTATTACGGTAATGATAATCATGATATTACCTTTTTGAAATCTTTATGTTGAGCCCTTTAATTTGATACCCATATTATAGTATTCCAAAAAAAAAAAACTTTTTTGCTATGTTCAATGACGTCGCGCCTCCGCACCGCCATGTTTGATTTTTTTAACGTCACCTATCTAAGAACACTTAGTGACTTGGGTCGCTAAGACAAATCTAACGATACCTCAATTATGTAAATCCGTTCGGTGGTTCTGCAGATATGAGGTAATAAAGAATATTACATACATACATGCAATATACGCGCGAAAAACATAACTCTTCCTTTGCAGTCGGGTAAAAACATTCATTAGGTACTTAAATTGCTTTACTCTTGATTTCCAGAGCAAACTGCATAGCTTAGATTCTATAAAAAAATATATTATGTAATAACTTTATTATAACTTAAATACGTTAATATTTTGACTATTACCTATAATTTGTGAGTAACTGTTACTGTACACGTAAAATTATAGGAACAGTATCAGAAAAACGAAAAAAAGAAAAAAGTTGGAACAGGACATTCGACGAAGACATACATACAATGGCAGTGATGATGATCTGAATTATCTGCAGTGGCCAACTATAAAGGAAATGGTATTGGAGATCAATACCTGGCCAGAGGTATCTACAAGACATCGCTCGTATTTCTTATAACTCACACTACTTTTATTCCATTCGATAGATCATTATTTCTTGGAAACCTTTCATTTCGAACCTTGAAAGAACATATTGAAAAAGATCAGTTTTGTATTTCAATAGTAACATTGATATGTTTTGATATAAAAGACTAGATATTTTTTGAATTCTGGATTGTATTTATCTTAGTATTGATACGTGAAGCAAAAACTTCATTAAGTTTACATACACAAAAACAAGTGCAGAAAGTAGATATATATTTTTATTAATTCTCTCTGTAGAAATTTGAACTTAATTAAAATTTAAATTATGATCTACCACTGGGTAACCTTCATAAAGATACTTTACAATAAGTAAGGCTTATATTTAATGTAACAATTATTATTAATGTCTCCGGAACTAGGCAAAGCCTGTATCAGGAGATACAGGTCATTTTTGTCACCATTTAAAAGTCCCTCGGTCTGGTGATTTGCTCACCTACAACCTTTTTAAATAGGAAATAAGATACTTAATTTAGATTACAACATTATTTTGGATTGTTCCAGAGTCTGTTCTCAATGTACACCTCTGACACGGTAGCATACACTGTGTTTGGCATCCGTGTGAGTGCGCTGAAGGAGCTGACCTCTCCGCTCTGGCACATCACCCGCCACATGGTTAAATGGACCTTCTGGAGAGGCTTCGAGTTCACAATGATCTTCTTCCTCCCCGCCGTCGCTGAAGTTCTCAAGTAAGCCACCTTGTCAATCAAAATAAAAATGATTAATTCCGTAAATTGTAATATCCCATGCGGCACGTACAAGCCACCAAATTTGCTAGACTATTCTCTAAACACCTCGCCGTGAATACTTGCATGGAGCTTGAGGTGAAATAAGATTCCACTTTAATTAGATTGCTTGACAACTCACTTTATCACGTTCGCTGACTGTACGTCGTTAGGCGAGAAATTAAAATAGTGCATTATAACAGTCTTCGACGTCATCTCACGATTATTTTTCATATAAGTATTATGAAGAGCAGTATCCACTGTCATATTATGAGCAATTTCATATTTCTTCTGCCGTAATACGAGTATTTTGTGGGTAGTTTCATATTGCTTGCTTGTGCACGAGTACTACGTTGATTTGTCATTTAGTATGGAAAATTCTACCGTCGTAATGTGGTGTCAGGGTAAGTGCTCACTGTCAGTGACCGTGTTATTATGAGTCCAAAGCTAAGTTTTCAAGTTTAGAATTTGACTATTCTCTTAACCCCTGAACATGAAAACTTAGTTTTGACCAACTTTACTTATCAAAAGCAATTTTTATGAAATGTTTTTTTGGATATTGTAAACTAAACATTCAAGGTATGTAACTGCCAAAATTAAAACCAGCTCAAGTATCCTTTAGAAATTCTTTCCCAACGAACCTTAAGAGCATACCTACATACTTTCAGATTGAAGTTCTTCTCGCAGCCAGCAACAGAATACATAAGAAAGTTGTTCACGGAAGTTGCCGCCGAACGACAGAAAACTGGCCAGACTAGCGACAAGGACCTCGTTAATCATTTGTTAAAGTTAAAGACGAATTTGAAGCTACCTGCTGGCTCCAATACACGTAAGTTTTCCTCCAAAGACCTGATACCATATGTCAACAACTTAAAGTAAAACATAAATCACGAAGCGTAAAAAAGAACCTTGACTCCTAACGTATCTTTAGTAACGATAAAAACACAAATCACACACAATCAAGAAATCGTAATAACTAATCTAATCACACAAAAAATGTCGTTAGAAAATCCATATTACTATAGGGGAGCTATTCTAAATTCAAAATATATATAACTGTATCTCCTTATCTTTCAGAATTAGCTGATAACCTAATGATGGCGCAGGCGGCTGTGTTCATATTGGGTGCTATCGAAACATCGTCCACAACATTAACATATATGCTGCATGAGCTGGCGTACCACCCTGACGAACAGGTACACACATCCATCAAGACATCGTTAACTAAATGATCGCTCATTAAATTATCTAATCAACTAATAATTATTACGAACATTCATTATGTAGGATTATTGTGTACCCATCGAGGATTACATGCCATAGCAACGCATTAAGACAAAGATTCGCATCTACAAGCACCCATTTTTTTATTTATTTAATAAACTCGATACCATCACACGTCTCTTCTCTTCCCCAAGTTTTTGAAACACAAAATATTACATAACAAAGGAATTATTTCTTCCAGGAAAAACTTTATAAGGAAGTCGGCGAGACGTTAAAAGAGAGCGGGAAAGATGTTCTGGAGTACGACGATTTGTTGAAAGTTAAATATATTACTGCGTGTATGCATGGTACGTATCAAAACATGACAGATTTTAGTACAATTTACGACTTTAAAGTGTTCATAAATGTTAACGCATACAAATTAATCTTACAGAAACATTGAGGAAGTACCCTCCAGTGCCTCACTTAGATAGGATTTGCAATAAAGAATACCAGCTAACTGATGATCTGGTGGTGGAACCTGGTACGCCGGTGTTCGTAAACGTGGTGGCAATACACTACAACGAGGAGTATTACCCGGACCCGGAGCAGTGGCGTCCAGAAAGGTTCATCAACTCCAATGACAGCGACAATCACGACTTTACTTTCTTGCCCTTCGGTGAAGGACCCAGGTTTTGCATAGGTATATATAATTCCACTTGTGGCACTATTTTTGCTAAATGATCGACTAAATAACCATATGGAACAATGCCAGGTTGCAGTGCAATTTAAGTGGTACTGCAGCCCGCGGAGCAATTGTGTGAGGCAACACGGGGTGGTTTGAGTCAGTTAGAGTCTGACAGACCCGTTCGCCCGCTGTAGGGCGGGGAACATTATGAGGATTTCTACCTCGAGAAAAAAGTATACCAGGAGCACAAAACCTGTAAAGAGCTTCGGCTTGAAGATTGTTTGTTGCATTGTACTGTTAGAGAAATGTACATGATCACTGAGTCCAGTTCATAACTCAAAAAATGTGAGTTATTTTTTATTAGACACATATTAAATTATTATTTAAATCTTCAGGTAAACGCTATGGAATGATGCAAATACGTACAGCAATCGCTCAGATGATTATGAAATACAGATTTGCGCCAGATGGACCAAAGCATCTGGAAACTGACTCTTACAGCGTTATTTTGGGACCCAAGGATGGTGGTAAAGTCAAGTTTATTCCTCGTACATAAATAGATAAACTGTAACGTGCAACTAATTAAGAATTTACATGTATTGATATAAGTAATTAATTTAGTGATCAATTTTTATTTGGAGAAGAAATATACTTCTTCAAATTATAATCAATGACTTTGTTTTATTTCCATCACAAAACTGTCTTTTGCGAGATATTAAAATAAATCTATGAACGTTTTTTGTCTAGTGCCTTTGAGGCACTTAAATCAAAGCGTTAGTGCCCCCAGACAATTCTGCGACATACTCGATGGGATACCGAAATACTACTCAATTGCTATGCATGGATTAGCTATGCCTGCAGTATAATAACAACGCTTTCGTCTATTTTCTTATGAGAATATGATAAACTGATTCAAACCGGTGAGCCTGAGAGATTTGACTAATACATTTACGGAATCAGTTATATAATATATACAGTTATTTGTGAGCATGGGCTAAAAATATTACGAGATAGGTCGTTTTGTTTGTGGGAGAAGTTCTATTGTCTAATCCATTATGAGAACAAGTGCCAAGTTCCATTAAATTCATAATTACCTAGTCTAGTGAGACATCTCTATCAATCTTCTCTGGATTGGTGAATTTTTCGGACATCATGCAACGAATTCAGTTACACTTCTTGTAAAAACTATTACTTTTTGTTCGACTCAAAATTATGAGACTTTATTGGAGTGAAAGTATTGCATTGACCTAGCTAAAGACAAATAGTGATGCGCCGCCACGATTATGACGAATCAACGTCGTCAATAGTTCGTTAGACTTCCAATGCATGCCGTTTATTGCCAGCGTAGATTACAACTTCCGGCAATCGAATATTTCCTTTAGTAAACTTATGACAAAATTTTATTTGTGAGGGAGAATAGGTTTTATTTTATACTGCGTATTTCACACGCATGACGTAGGTACTTTCAAGCACACACACACATCACCATTATATTTTGAAACCATATCAACAATATTGTAGATTCGAAATTAGTGTACAAAAAATTATATTTTTAATTAAAAATGGAACCAGTTATTTTAATAATTTTGACCAATCGCTGTCAGCGACCGATTAGACTGCCAGTGTACCCATAAAATTACATACATATGTTTGTAAAACTATTTCTGGTGTAAGTATGTTCTTTCAAACTATCTATTTTTACCGACTTCAAAAAGGAGGATGTTGCTATGTTCGGCTATATGTATTTTCTGTTATGTGTGTTCACCGATTGTTGTTCGCCTATTGAGGAACTATTTTCAAAATTATTTTTTGTTAGAAAGCCTATACGCCTGAGTTGGTCCCATTGTCGCCAAGTCAAAATCTGAAAATGAGATTCCGGGGAAATCGAGGGAAGCCCTAAAATTTTATAGTCACATACATTGTTTTTCACACAGAAATCAAAGTATTGTATCTATGGTTTTTCATATACTTTCTAACGCCATTCAGATATTTGTGCCCAGCAAACATCAACTCATGTTTCTGAGCTGATGATGTAAGGTATAACTCGGGATTTGATTATGGAATTCCAGGAAAATCAAGGGAAACCCTCGACTTCAAGGGCGCTTAGAATGTTTACATATACTATCTAAAGCAATTCAGATATTTGTGTCCAATTTAGATGGGAATGACACCGACATCAATCAGGTGAGTAAGTACCCTAGCCCTTTTCATAAACGAAATTAGACATCCAATGATTAACTAGTATTCGCTTTTTAGGGCGGCAGTCGTGTTTTTCTTTGTTTTGAAGTCAGTTCCAATTTTGTTGATAATTTTGTTTTAAAGGCCTTTTCTCACTACATAGTATAAAACAAAGTCGTTTCCCGCTGTCTGTCTGTCCCCATGTATGCTTAGATCCTTAAAACTACGCAACGGATTTTGATGCGGGTTTTTTTAAAAGAGTTTGCATCAAGAGGGACATTTATATACATATATATAACATGCATAATATAGTAGAGAAACACTGATAATTTTAGAGGTCGGAAATAAACACATTTTTTTGCTCTTTTCGAGATTATATCAAAATAATGTACTACAGTATTGAACATCTTAAAAAGGTCTAAAAAGTCCGCGATGGTGGAGCATTTAATATAGATCAAAATTGTTCACACATCAACAAAATGAATATCTTATGAGTTATCGCAAAATAAAAATACCTGGACTAGAAATTAATTAAGCAAAATAATATAAGCAAATACAAACTCTATTACCCGAGCGAAGCCGGGCCGGGTCGCTACTTCAGTTATATAAGTTAAATTATGGCGGATACTTTAACTTATAAAGCTGAATAAAAGCCTTTTATAATAATTTATGAAATTTATTAAGTTCACATTGTGGAACGCAATAAATGATTGAGTATATACTCAACAAATCAAAAATCAACCAACTAAAAAGAGTGAAATAAAAACTTTTTACCAAAAAATTAAACCGACTCCCAAAAAACACTGCAAAGTGAAAAATAACTTAAATTTCGGTAGTCGGTGTCTTTAGTTTTGTATTTTCGTTTTTGGCACCGACTTCCGAAATTAAAGTTATTTTTCACTTTGCAGTGTTTTTTGGTGGCGGTTTAATTTTTTGGTAAAAAGTTTTTATTTCACTCTTTTTAGTTGGTTGATTTTTAATTTACCTAGTTACAAGAGCCTAAATGTCTACTACTTATAATATTTTACAAAATATTGCTTTTCCCAATGCTGGGCCGTTAATTTTTGAGGAGTTCTCCTGGTACTTCACCATCAGCTATACATCACCATATGCATTGTGCCGAGCATAAAGTGCTTAACATCCATATTCAAGTAATCGAATCGCAATCCACTTAATACTTATTATTGAGTAGTTTCGGCGGCCATCTGTGGTCTTCATCATCAGTTCCACTTCCCCAAATGGTACTTTTTGAGAGCAACTGCACAAGTTACTATAAGAAATACCGAAAACGCCATAGGTGTGCCTATAATATTTGAAGAGTTCCCTCGATTTCTCCAGGATCCCATCATCGGATCCTGACTTGGTGACAAATGGTACCAATTTCAAAGTATACCCTATCAAACAAAAAAAGAATTTTCCAAATCGGTTCAGCCGTCTTTTAGTAATCGGTGATCATACATTAAAAAAAAAAAATACGCGTCGAATTGATAACCTCCTCCTTTTTTTGTCGTCGGTTGATAAAATAAGAATTTAAGACGTTTACTCCGAGAAAAAATCATTTCAGGAATTCCATTCCATCCAACATGTTTTGTCATTTCCTCTTACTTCTTACTAATATTTTAAATACGAAAGTTTGGGAGGATTGATGGATGTTTGTTACTTCTTTCACGCAAAAACTACTGGACGGATCTGAATAAAATTTCGTAAGGAGATTGTAGACATCCTGGAATAACACATTTATCCTGGGATCGGTATTTACGCGGGTAAATCCTCCCATGCGAACGAAGTCGCGGGCAGAAGTTAATTAAAATAAATTATTAATATCCAAAAGTTGGTTTGAGTGAGGATTGTTATAAGTATAAACTACTTTTGACACTTATGTAGGTAGTTTCATAGTAAGGCAAACGTTAAAAACACATTTCATAAATATTAAGTGTAAAGAAAAAGAAAAATAAGTTTCACAAAGCTGGCTACTGGATGAATCTCAACGTTTCAGGATTTTGTTCTAGGATAAAGCGTTGCGAGTTAAAAGTGAATTGCTTTCAGGAAAATAACGCTTTCATAGCTTTGTGGAGTTTTATGAAATTACTAAAAGGACTTAGTTGCAACAACTAAAGAAATATAGGTGCAACATATTGCGGTGAGTAACAACAGTACCTACATAGGTATCATTTTTTTTTTTTCGTGGTAAAATTATCAAATAAGTCCTCCAACTCCGGGCAGGGTGGGAGGGACTGTCAGACTTTTACTGACTAAAATCCACGGTGTTCCTTCAATAACCCTTTACGTACCGGGGCCACGGTAACGGGATGAGTCCCACGACCCCGGCAGGCTTCGGCCATCTGCAGAGGGGGCCTCGTCATGTTGCTGACGCTCTTTGAAGCGCGCGTGGAACACGACGCGCCGTCGACCCGGGCATGGTCCATGGTCGGACAGCGAGTTGCCCTTTACTCGCTGTCCGCATGCCCGCGCCTACGGTGGCCGGAGATCGTCAGCCGACGTCCGACGCCGTGGGCGTCTACCACTGCGGCTGGGCTGGAGGGAGGACGCCATCCTCTCCCTCACGCGGCCCGCCTCCTCCTTCGGAAGCATGACTGCTTTACATAGGTATAATAAGGACTAAGAAAAATATTATCTCTGATACTTAAAAAAAAAAAAAAAAATTGAAGTGTCTATCTGTGATTACCATATGTTTATCGAGTGCTTACAGCTGTTATTACGTGATATCATAATCTGCTTAGGCTGTTCCTAACTTTTTTGAATGCCAGTCTAACCTAATGCAGCTGAGTATTGGTGTTTTTAGGGTTCCGTAGCCGAATGGCTAAAACCGGAACCTTATAGTTTCGTCATGTCTGTCCGTCTGACTGTCTGTCTGTCCGTCCGTCCGTATGACACAGCCATTTTATTCCGAAACTATTAGAACTATACGTATGAAACTTGGTAGGTAGATGTATTCTGTAAACCGCTTTCCGATTTTATGAAAAAAATTAAAAAATATTTAAAATTTTGGGGGTCTCCCCATACATGGAACTGAAACTGAAAAAATTGTTTTCATGAAACCTATGCGTGTGGGGTATCTACATATAGACAGGTATTTAAAAATGACATTAAGATTTTTAAAACCACTTTTTCATAAAGTTAATCATTTAAAAATTATACGCATTCAAAGTGGTAAAATGTGTGCCCACAAAGCTTTCAACCAAAATTGGTTTGAACGAGATCGGGTCAGCAATTTTTGAGACACAGCAAATTTTCTAAAACCGCAAATATAACTTTGTAATTCATACAAACACTATGAAACACAAAGTTATTGGGCGTAGTTGTAAAAAATGTAAATAAGCTAGTTTTAAGAAATTTGTAGGGTTTTTTTTTAATAAGTATACATATTATATTATATTATTACAGTTACTTCGGAACCCTTTATGGGCGAGTCTGACTCGCACTTGGCCAATTTTTTTACATTGAGTGACTGCATATCTGACTTCCACAACCTAATAGCTGGGTAACACGATATTCTTTGGCTGGATAAGTGTCAGATTTACTGGCTTTTGATTACCCGTAACGACTGTCAAAGATGTCCAAACGATAGCCAGGACCAACGTGATTTTCGAAGCACGGGTGTATCACAGCCCCAACTTCAAAACTCCTGGCTACAACTGAGAAAATCCTTATAGAAAAACCCAATAACACTTTTTGCCCGACCCGGTAATCGAACCTGAAACCTTCGTACTAAGCAGTCGCGCTTGCAAGCACTCAACCAACGAGGCAGTAATTTATTTTATTTTTAATTAATTTTATTTTATTTTTAACGGTACACCATTTGTACATAACGTCATGGCTCGCATTGGACGATGTATTTTACGTTTATGTTGCAAGTAACACGATTTGGCTGTATCATTCTACTAATCGATTCATACTTGACCGGTTTTAGTAACATTTTAAAGGGAACACCACTAAAATGAACGAAAAAAATATGTTTACAAAATGCACCTGTGCTTTTTGTTGTGACACCGCAGACTTTTTCGTTGTGTTATCAAATAGTTTTTATTACTTTTTACAGTATCTAAGTGGAATAATTTGTGTTAACATTGCCTACACATTATTGTGTTATCGTGTGTCATTTTCCGTGAATATGTGTTTTTTCGTGTGTATGACTTCGAATGTGAGTGAAAATTATAAAAGTGAAATCATATCACATCACTGCGAGATAAGGTCAGTTTGATTTGCTTATTCATTGATATAAATAGTTAGATAAACTCATAACGAAGCCAGGAAGGTATAATATATACCATGATAATGGCCATAAATTGCTGATTTATCATTTTTTCTGAAGTCCTACCCAAAAATCAAAAGTACATCAAACATGCGACATTCGAGGGGTTAATAGAGTACATTATAACAAAAAGAAAATTAAATGTAATAACTACTACATTTTCCACAGATTACTATTTACATTGCTATGCGGTGGACTAACAATTTACACGATATTAAAACACAAATAACTTTTTAAAAAACAGTCTTTCTGTTTGTCCTAGTCCAATTTTAATGGGACTTTCACAAGAAGATAGAAGAGATTAAAATATAATGTTGTATATATAGCGGGTAAAATATAGGCTTTAATAATAAATATAGGCTTAATACGGGATTCCTACGCGGTCGGGATTAACGCGGTAAAAACCTCCGATGCCAATCAAATCTAGGGTAGACCTAGTTATAATTATGTTTTCAATGCAAACTTTCCATGTAACTGCAGTGCAAGTTCATTGACAAATGCAACCTGCTTATTGAAATCTATGGGGCTCTGTATTATATTCTATTGTATTTTGAAAATCAAATGGTTTTGACCGCATCAGAAACACAGTTTCAAGCTAAAGACTGTCAGCGCCGATATCAGAGAAAAATCTGAGAGTTAGTGGGTTGGGCGGGAAACATGTACAGAATGCGAGGATAGAGGGTCAGTATCGTCAATCGGTGGTAACCTTAAGACGAACGTCATGACAGGTCTAAAAAGAAGATAGGATAGGAAGGAGGTATGGAGGTAGAATTCACATTAAAATGCTTGTATTTGGAATGAGTTCACGGCACTATTGCCGTAATGGGTTCGAACCTGCGACGTCTCGATCAAGTCCGACACCATTAAGTATTGATGCTACATGGAGCTCTTGCCTATTGGTTCGGTTGGCCAAGAAAAAACTAACTGGAACCAGATACGAGAGGTCCTTTCCCTTTCATTTCAAACCAACAAAATGTTTACGTAGTTAAATCTTTTATCGTGAAATTAAATTTGCTTAACGAATCATATTTCTTGCGAATACTTACAGCAACCTGTGAAACAGTGAACGAGTTTACGTAATTCCACAAATGTTGAATTACCCGGTAACTTGGTTGTTAGTGGTTGTTAGGCTTCCGAGGTAACATGAATATTAGCTCCTAGAAGTTTAGCACATTAGTACCACAGAGTAACTTGTGCTGAAATCACGTGTTTCAGAAACATGTGCGGCTTCGTAGGTGGACTTTATCGAAGCGAGAAATCTTGACGGATAGCTTGTAATCTGACATGATTAAATAAGTATATCAACCATTATTAATGGTTGACTTCTATGAAAAAATAAGATAATATTGGCTTCACTAGCCTGTTTTTAGGGTTCCGTAGCCGAATGGCAAAAAACGGAACCCTTATAGTTTCGACATGTCTGTCCGTCTGTCTGTCTGTCCGTCCGTCCGTATGTCACAGCCATTTTATTCCGAAACCATTAAGACTATACATGTAAAACTTGGTAGGTAGATGTATTCTGTGAACCGCTTTCCGATTTTAAGAGAAAATTTAAAAAATATTTAAAATAAAGGGGGCTCCCATTACATGGAACTGAAACTGAAAATATTTTTTTTCATGAAACCTATACGTGTGTGGTATCTATAGACAGGTCTTTTAAAATGAAACTGTACTTTCTAAAATGACTTTTTCATAAAGTTAATCGTTTAAAAGATATACGCTTTCAAAGTGGTAAAATGTGTGCCCCCCCCCCCCCCCCCCCTCTAACTTCTATAATAATGAAGTGAAAAATCTAAAAAAGCCATATGTTTTAGATCTTAATGTAAACTTTCAACCAAAATTGGTTTGAACGAGATCGAGTCAGCAGTTTTTGAGATACATTATATTTTCGAAAACCGCAAATATAACTTTGTAATTCATACAAATACTATGAAAAACAAAGTTATTTGGCGTAGTTGTAAAAATTGTAAATAAGCTAGTTTTAAGAAATTTGTAAGGTTTTTTGTTTTGTTTTTTTTGAAATTTATATATTAAGTATGTTATATTTATTATAGTTAGTACGGAACCCTTCATGGGCGAGTCCGACTAGCACTTGGCCAGTTTTTTTATTTAGTTACTAATTAGCTGTAGCAGGTGACTTTGTTCGGGTGGATATTTCGCAAATTTTCTCTGGCCAAAAAGTAGCTTACGTGCTATTACTTCCTATCTCCGTGCCAAATTTTGATCAGATTCGTTCAGCCATTTTGGCATGATTTATGTTGTCTGGAAGATAAGAACGCCATTGTAACCATAAGTTGAGCAATATTGTGAAACAGGAGTGTTTAAATTATTGGTGTGCAATAAAAAGTATTCTATTTATCTATCTATCTATCTACTTTACACTCCTCCAAACTTTGCTATGCTAGCTGTTGCCCGCGACTTCGGTCGTTATATGTTATTTTGAAATATGGATAGTTCTTCAGGGACAAAATTTTCGATTTCTATGGATACATTTCTGTAACCAACTAACAAAACGGCATGTATTTTTTTTTGTATAGTTTAGCTGTATCCGTTACTGGGATAAATGATATTTTTTAAATAATTGCTGTCTAGGTACAAAATAAAAATATTTGAAGCTTGTTCTTCTGATTCATATAACGCGTCCGTTTGCCATTTTCTGGAACAAAATGGTTGATGTCGCATTTTCCCTTTGATACTTCAATATGAATTATAATTACATCGAAAGGAAATGAAATGTCCTCTTTAAAAAAATGTGTACTTATTAGTTATAACTACGTTAGTATGTTTATAAATAAATAAATAAGAAGTGTCCGACGTATAATATTGATTAATGTGGCGTAAGCTGCGCTTAACCGTACTTGGTCGGGTATTAATAATGAGAGTCTGGCTTCCCACACGGGGGGAAGCCAGTCGTGCACGGTGCAATGGATGAGCTAGAAGGCAGACGTGTGGCTGGTTGGCTTAGATCCCGGTGTTACTAGAAGTTATGTTACTGTAAAGTTTCTTGTCAATCCATTTACTAGTTGTTACGTGAAAGAGTAACAAACATATATACATCCATCCTCGCCAATTTCGTATTTATAATATAAGTAGGAAGTAGGAAATAGTAGCATATTGTTGTGTGCCAAATAATACAACCGGTAAGTTCAAGTTTTCAACTGAAAACAGTAATAGTCAAAATTACATAGTTACATCTAATTACGAATTACAAATTAAGTATTTATTTCTGTATAAGTGATTTGTAATCTTTAGAAATAAATGAATTCTAACCGTAATTACGTAACGTTTAACACACTATAAATGTATACGTACCCACATAAAAAATATAATGTAGATAAACCGTAATAAAAATCGATAAAACATTTCAACTTTACCAGAAAACTTTTTAAACGCTCAGTAACTTTACGGTTTGAAGTAAAAAAAAGTTATTCAAAGGAATATTTCTTCAATATTAAACGCATTAAGAATTTCTCAGAAACATTCTTTAAAGGACTTTTATAAAGTGTTAAACTCTTCAACACTCTTAATATTTTTCTTTTAAAATGTTTCTAAGGCATTTATTAATTTAGCCCTTAATAATTTGTATAAAAAATTCGTAATTCTAAAAAAACAATGCTTTTAAGGGAATGATGAATGAATATCTAGTGTTAATTCCACCAAAAACTAGATGATCAATCTTGCATGCAGGATGCAGCACCTCAACCAGCGCAAATATATGCACATACATGCATCTGATCACATTCTGTATATAACTTATGGTGTCATGGCGAACTTTAGCTTTACCCGTGGCTGCGCTCACGTAAAAATACAGAGAAAAATATAAGAATGCATACTACTCACATTTTCTTTACCACTTAAGATTTTTTTCCGGATTCCATGAGTTCGTGTCCTATTCACAGTTTAAGCAGTCGTATGATCCCTTCGTCCTACTTTCGATCTGCTATTGTATCTGTTTCACG
The DNA here is from genome assembly GCA_943138885.2 of Tholera decimalis. Classification (NCBI taxonomy): domain Eukaryota; kingdom Metazoa; phylum Arthropoda; class Insecta; order Lepidoptera; family Noctuidae; genus Tholera; species Tholera decimalis. The sequence continues at coordinate 35,249,052 of OW964549.2, read as the reverse complement.
TCCTGGGTTTATCACGACGTGATCACGTGACTATTAGGCGTCTGTTTCCAACCCGGGGACTTGTGACGTTTCAAATGTACGCGGTTTCATCTCGTTATTCAACGAGAGCACGCGAGCATGACTGAACATTTTCCAAACGGTCGCATTTTGACACACATTGTTAAGGGTCTCTTCAAAACGAATCCGTCGCTGTTTCTATATTGGATCTTTATTTATGAAAACACATACGAGGTATTAGTTTCCTCGTAGATGAGTCTATTTGTCGTCTTCTTCATTGTTGATATCTGTTAAGAGAAGCTGGAAGCTCGTGGCTAAATAATAACAGTCACACGGGTCGATTTTCTAGGTTAAGCAACACTTGTCAAGGTTGGTCCGTGAATGGGTGTCCATCGATATTCCTCCGTGAATCGAAAAGCGCGTTTATCCGTTGATCCCGGCTGTCATTTGGAGGTATTCCTCGAAGCGCTACCATTTTGAAGCGCACCTAATGAAGCGCTCCTTTTTTATTCATCGGAGCGCTCCTTTTAGTATACCATGTTATCGGGAGCGCTACTAAAAGGAGCGCTCCGAGGAATAAAAAGGAGCGCTTCATTAGGTGCGCTTCAAAATGGTAGCGCTTCGAGGAATACCTCTTATTTTTACATCTTTCACAGTGGTTTGGGGTAGACAGAAGCAGAAAATCACGCGCCAGTCTTGCCAAGAAGTGTCATGTTGCCCAGTTACTGGTTTGTGGAAGTCAGACAGACAGTCACTCCATGTAAAACACCTAACTGCATCACGTTAGACAGAAAAGGCTAAGCAGATTACGATGACATGGTCAATACCTGCAAATGGCAGTTGATCACCGTCGTCCTGCAGGAAGGCTTCCCAAAGGGTTGACGAAAAGAGAAGATGGACGCCATAACATCCCACGCACATATTCCTTGCAGTAACCATTACGTATGTGAATGAATTCTAGATGCTAACTGAAACCACGCGGTCATCACTACATTACACTTTCATGTCGCATTTGCATAGTAACAGCGAAGTTTCCTGCAACTCATTCAAAACTTCCTCCGTTACGTGACCTACCATTACGGCGCATTTATTCCCTAACTCCCAACATACGTACCTGGTAAGTGGCAAGATGGCGCGTGAAAAATGCTTTTAATCGCGCTGATTCTCCCGCCCCTACACGGACAGGGTGTGCCTCATTTACAATTAATTTCTCCGCAAATCCTATTCTTTGTTATGTAAGCGATTTACGAGATTAATTAATCAGCATTATCGTGTAGATTACATTCGATGCGCCGAAGGATTAACTAGCAAGGGATACTAAAACCATTTTAAGCTGTTATCAGTCCATTTTCATCGATATCGATTCGACACATATTCTAGTGTTTGCTGTATATCTTATACCACAGCTATGTAGTTTAACCCTTAACTTAGTTCGCATGGTGTTTTTTCCCGTATAAATCTGAATCCCTTCGGAGTTTTTTAATAAAAAGTATCCCATATGTTCCCGTTTAACCTCCTCCATTTCAGTGAAATCAGTTCAGCTGTTCCAGATATTAGCCCGATAAAACAGAAAGACAGACAGCCAGACAGACAAAAAAAACGGATAATATTTTTAAAGTTTGTTGGTGTTTCTGTATCGTTTAAATCACTACTTACATAAGTAATTGAGAAAACACTGTAATTATGAAATCACAGACATATGCTTCAACTTTATTGACATGTATAGAAGATGTATAGATACTCCTGTTATTAAGAAATTCATATTCCAGAAACTGGTAGCCAGAGTACGGTGGCAGCAATGAAACAGTGTGTCTCATAAACTCTACCAGTAATACCTTCTCGCATTGCTCACCTAAATAATTTAATTTAAAAAAGTCATCTGTCTGCTTAATGGGTGCTAAAGTAGATAGCACTACGTTGCTGCTCTAAGCTCTATTTCAATTAAGAAGGTTCAATTAGAAGGTTTTCTTTGAGATAGTCTCGGGCGAGTCAACCTTATTGATGGGTATCGGGTATTTCGGGTTCACGTTGTCCGGCCATATTGGTCTAATTGTTCAAGTGTTTAAATTTTGTGTTCAAATTTATTTTAGTAGTAGTGCCTAATAGCAGAGCTTATAGCTAATTAGATTTTTGTGGGGATATATTGTTGTATACAAAACTTGACGTATCTTTTTCCATTAAACAGAGAGATTATATGACTTTTCCTCTAACAGGGTTATGTATACTATACATTAGTTATGAATCACGTCTGTAACTGTGTGAAATAAATAAATGTATCTAATATTTTTTTAATATTGTTCTACTGTTTAAGCTCTTTCAGCATCATTTAATTCTAACCTATTGCCATGGGAAAAAACTGGCTTCTGCAATACAGTTAATACTAGCACAAAAGTCAGGGAATTCTTGAATTTATTACATTATCAATAAAACGATTACGATTATTATAAAGTGCTTATGATTGTAAGCGATTTAAAATAATCATGACAGATCGAAATAAACAGTGGACTTATCTGCAATAAAAAAGAAAAAACATGATTATGGTTATTTTGAATTTGTTCTATACAACGTGTAACGGAAACCCCATATCTATCCAAAAGGACTGAAGACAACATCTGGTATGGAGACTCTATGCACAGTTTCAGCACAAAATAACTGACTCAAAGAATTGATACCAAATTATTGGTTTCATATATTTCTTGAATACCAATCATAACAAACGTGTCGCAGCACTACGAGGGTCAATAAGTTTCCACGTCACTTGCCAATAACACGATAATTCTTTTCGTTCTTCTTAATTTGAAAAATTCGGTCTCTGGTATCAGTGTATTGGAATTTGTAATAAGTTCTACACACGTAGACTTAGGATTACAAAACCCTTGCCATATCATTTGTTATCATCCAAAGAAGCCATGCACTTGGTATGTATATACCCTTTAAATTACACGTTGTATAACACTTACTATCAGGACAAACATCATATTTGTGCGTACACCGCCGAAATTTACTTATATGGCTACAATATTATTTCTATGTAAGGTTCGGCTTATGACTGACTATGAAGAACGAAAACAAATTTAGGTAGGTACGGGCAGCAACTCGTAACTACATATTATTGTCTTTTTATCGGTAATTGATATTATATCGTATGTTGAAAGCTGTTAGAAATATTCTGGTTGGTCCTTTCGGCAAACAACATTATACTATGTATTTTTAACACTTTCATCGCAATTTTTGCAAATAAAAACAGAGGTAAAGGTTGAGTTGAATCATGTAGAAAAATGTCTGCGTAACCAATTTTGGTATCAATTCAGAGAATGGTGAAGTTAGGTTGAAAAAAGATTGATTTTGAGTTTTTTCTATGGTCACTATTACTGTAAGGCAAAAGAGAATAAATCATGAGCTTGTATAGTTGGATACAGAGTGAGCTCTTCAATTTTGTTATGATGTGCTGATATAATGTCCCGGATATAGGGGGACATGTTACGTTATATTTTGCCAATTCTGACCAGTCTTCGTCTTGATAATCCATCACGATCCCTTCCCGTGGTTTTGGGGCCCGAATTTTTACGGGCCAGCCGAGTCTCATTTAAGCTGAACAAACACCTGAGCCTTGTCAACGGTTAGAATTTTGGAGGGTGTTTTAGTTGTTACGCTAAATTAACATCACTTCGGCAACAACATTTTGATACTTAAAATGACATAGCATAAAGTGAATACCGTTCCCACTGTTGGAACACAAGCCTGCTCTCTACTTTATGAGAGGTAACAGGCCGTAATCCACGACGCAGGCCCCGTGTAGATGATGATGCGGGATGTCGCATGTTTTCGAATTTTTCAGGCCTGAGTTCGAATTCAAGAGCTACAAGTCGTAAGTCGTGCCTGTAGTTTTTGGGCCACCACCGTTTTCCTTTATCGACCCTCGGTAAAAACAAATAACAATACTAATATTTTACATAAATCTTCACCGAACAATCTTAAGCTCAAGACTAAAAGGTTTCTATCACAACGTAAAATCAATAATTTATCGACAGCTCCTACTTTTCCCGCTGTTCTAAGACGTCATCTCTAGATAAGTCTGTTTCCCGTGTTTTTATAGACTAAAGGCAGGGTATGTGTTACAAAATCGTCCACCAGGCTGCGTTCGATATCTTTTTGTGACTGTATACAATATGTTACTGCATATAGAGAGAGAAGTCGTAAGTCAAAACAGGGAGCATCGCTTGAATACTTTTTAGGGTTCCGTAGTCGAATGGCAAAAAACGGAACACTTATAGTTTCGTCATGTCTGTCTGTCTGTCTGTCCGTCCATCCGTGTGTCACAGCTACAGGACTCCTAAAATGATATTGAGGTTTCTAAAACCATTTTTTCTTTAAATCAATCGTTTAAGAGATATGCGCTTCCAAAGTGGTAAAATATGTGTGTGTCCCTCCTCTAACTCCAATAATAATAGAGTGAAAAATCTAAAAAAATATATGCTGTAGATCTTTATAAAAACTTTCAAGGAAAATTAGTTTGAACGAGATCAGGTCAGCAGTTTTTGGAAATATCACATTTTCTAAAACCACCATATAACTTTGGATTTCAAACAAATTCTATGAAAAACAAAGTTATTAAGTTATTTGAAGGCAGATATTGATACTCTAAACAAAAAATTAAATAAGCAATCATACACCTTACATATGCTAGCAAAAACAGTAAGCACCTCTGCTTTACTTGCAGCATATCATGGCTACTAGGGATCCCTGATAAAATATTGTATCATATTCTGGAGTCATTCTACCAATAAAGATATGGCATTTAAAGTCTACAACAGAAACTCCATCCATCGATGAGTTCAAAAAGACATTAAAAAGATGCTGGCTTTGTAAATGTTACTATACTGTTCAGGACTACTTAAGAGAGGATGTAAGGACATAATTATGTTAATCCCATAAATTTAAATATTGACATTGTTATTACTTTACTAATCTTTTACAAATAATACATAATATCTTGACATTCTCGTTTAATACCGTATGACATTTCAATTCTTTAATCTTTAAGTGACATTATAATTATTTTTAATTTTTTATGACTTTCTAATTTTATATAATTAACTAGTATTTGCGTGTTGCGCGAGGTGCAAGCACCTCGCGTGCTTGTGAAAAAAAAAAAAAAGGGGGGTGTGATGGGGTGTGATGGGGGGGGGTTTTGTATTTGCGTGTTGCGCGAGGTGCAAGCACCTCGCGTGCTTTCTTTAAAAAAAAAAAAAAGGGGGCTGTGATGGGGGGGGGGTTGCAGAAGTATTTTGACTAAAGCATTGCCCCTCTAAATGAATCTGAAAAAAAAAATATTCCAAGTCTCTTAATTTCCGACATCCGCCTAAAGGGGATGAGAAGGGGGGTGGGGGGGGCGACTTCGATAAATGATTTTTACTTTACCGAGCCTCCTCTACACGAATCCGTAAAAAAAAAATACGGGTCTCGTAGTTTCCGAGATACGATAGGGAGGGGGGAGAAGGGGGGGAAAAGGGGAGGTTTAGTATTTGCGTGTTGCGCGAGGTGCAAGCACCTCGCGTGCTTGTGAAAAAAAAAATGGGGGGGGGTGATGGGGGGAGATGGGGGGGTTTAGTATTTGCGTGTTGCAAGAGGTGCAAGCACCTCGCGTGCTTGTGAAAAAAACAAAACAAAGGTGGGGGGGGGGGTGATGGGGGGAGATGGGGGGGTTTAGTATTTGCGTGTTGCAAGAGGTGCAAGCACCTCGCGTGCTTGTGAAAAAAAAACAAAAAAAAAAGTGGGGGGGGGAGATGGGGGGGGGAGATGGGGGGGGAGATGGGGGGGGTTTAGTATTTGCGTGTTGTGCGAGGTGCAAGCACCTCGCGTGCTTGTGAAAAAAAAAAAAAAAAAAGGGGGCGGGTGATGGGGTGTGGTTGCAGAAGTATTTTGACTAAAGCATTGCCCCTCTAAATGAATCTGAAAAGAAAATGTTCCAAGTCTCTTAATTTCCGAGATCCGCCTAAAGGGGGTGAGAAGGGGGGCGGGGGGGGGGCGACTGAAAAATGATTTTTACTTTACCGAGCCTCCTCTATACGAATCCGTAAAAAAAAAAATACGGGTCTCGTAGTTTCTGAGATACGATAGGGGGGAGGGGAGAAGGGGGGTGAAAAGGGGAGGTTTGGCACTTTTCCCGTAGGTTTGAGAGTTACTTGTTTACGAATCTGTGAAAATATACCCACCTCCCCATCCACCATCTGGGAGAACAATTATGTCAATGAGTCAGTGAGTCAGTCAGTGGTAATTTAGCTTTATATAGTATAACTAGTATTTGCGTGTTGCGCGAGGTGCAAGCACCTCGCGTGCTTGTTCAATAAAAAAAAAAGGGGGGGTGATGGGGGGAGATGGGGGGGTTTAGTATTTGCGTGTTGCGCGAGGTGCAAGCACCTCGCGTGCTTGTGAAAAAAAAAAGTGGGGGGGGGGGGTGATGGGGGGAGATAGGGGCGGTTTAGTATTTGCGTGTTGCGCGAGGTGCAAGCACCACGCGTGCTTGTGAAAAAAAAAAAAATAGGGGGGCTGATGGCGGGAGATGCACAATTATTTCGACTAAAGCATTGCCCCTCTAAATGAACCTGAAAAAAAAATTTTTCCAAGTCTCTTAATTTCCGAGATCCGCCTAAAGGGGGTGAGAAGGGGGTTGGGGGGGGCGACTTTGATTAATGGTTTTTACTTTACCGAGCCTCCTCTATACGAATCCGTAAAAAACAAAAAATACCGGTCTCGTAGTTTCCGAGATACGATAGGGAGGGGGGAGAAGGGGGGTGAAAAGGGGAGGTTTGGCACTTTTCTCGTAGGTTTGAGAGTTACTTGTTTACCAATCTGTCAAAATATACCCACCTCCCCATCCACCATCTGGGAGAACAATTATGTCAATGAGTCAGTCAGTCAGTCAGTGGTAATTTAGCTTTATATAGTATAATAATTATTGTATTAGTGTAATTAAGTTGTAATTGCTTGAGATTTGCATTCCGCAATGCGTAATATGGTTGAACTGTACTCTATTTCTTTTAACAACTTTGTACCCATACCCATGCCCTGTAGTCGTGGATTACAGGACTAAATACTTCGGCAACCCAGGTACCCTCCGAGAAATGGTAAGCAAAACAAAGGCGTTGCTCGCCTTCCTGGAGGAACTGGCATGGATTGAGTGAAAAGAAATCCTACCCTTACGCAAAATAGTCGTGTAGTTGCGGATACCTACCCGACCCATACCCATATTAGAAAATAAATGAAATTTGAACTTAAATTTTACAAAAGCACGTCTGACTAATTAAACATCCCTTTACGAATTAACTTTATAAAATTATCATGAATACTTAAATAATTAACTCATTAATATTATAAGTAACTGATTCATTTATTTATGTCCCTCAAATACCTATAATTAAGAATTTCTTAACCAAAAAATACATCTGATAAATAATTTCACAAAAGGTTGGAGAAGCGTCTCCTTTAGGAGCAGTAAGGCTTCAATCATTGGTTCGGACTGTAGTATGGTGAGGGACCGGAACTAATGTAATAAATCCCCTTTGTCTTCAATTTCAGAGGTACCAAACATTTCCACGGGTATTCTCCTTCAGTTGCACGCTTGACCACATCTTACGAGCGAAACATCCTACTACTATAATCTATACTAGTTAGTGGTCGAACAATTCGACCGTTATTTAAATTATTTTGATAGAATTATTATAGCAGAATATTAAATTTTTGCCCTCTATCTCTCTATATAAACTTTGGCTGTGGCAAACATACTCCTGCGTCTGTGTAACTCTCGTAAAACGGGTACAAAGTTTTTGATTTACATAATTATATTATTTAAAATGATACAACAAAATATACATTTTATACAAAATTTACATTTTCTTGTACGGTACGGTACGCGCATAACTTCCTAACGAATGCACAATATTTTTTTTGTTAGTTGTTATCAGGACCAACAAAAACAAAATTACAAAGTGGATAAAACATGTAAAAAAAAATGGCGGTACGACGGTGGCTGGGTCGGCCAATAAGATACAAATGTAGAAGCGCGTATACTTGAATGTCATGATTTTTGTAAACTTCACAAATCTCAACGTATTGATATCCATTTTTGGTACGCATATACATAGGTATGGATATATGATCAAGACACTTTTTATGGCGGGAATACGTTCCCTTGGGATTATAGCCGCCTTACACAAACAACCTACATTAACAAATTCTAAAATTATTTCATGTTTCAATAGAATATTTGATCCGACCGTATTGTACGGTTTTAATAGCTTCCTTTTTTCTTTTAGAATATCATTAACAGAAAACACAGTGTATTTTCCCATGCCGGCTATAGCCCAGGCCGATAAAGCTACAAGAAATTTTATAACAAGTACACGTACTATCGTGAAAGACAATAGACATCCCTTATTACCATTTTTGGTAATATTATCATAAAATATAATTTATTTTTGCTGAACTATTTTCCTATTATAAAATAAAATTCATTTATTTCAGGTCCGTAACCCAAATAAGATAAAAATACTAATTCAAACACTATTGTCCGGCTTTTCGGATAATTTCACATACAAATAGTGTCATTAAATTAATTATTATAAAGTCCTAGGTACAAATATTCCTATTTACTAACATAAATAACCTAAAACAATGTGAAAGCACGAACTTTTGAAATAGTTTTTCAGCATATTAACGCTACTATGCGACTGAAGTTATAATCTCCCAGCTTTTAGTTACCAAGGACCGCTAACCTGACGCGTACATCTGCGAGAAGTCAGTCACCTGAAAGGGTCGTTTTACACGTCAATGGTTCTTTGACAATTTAAACTTTTGTTTTACCTAAATTGTCACCCCTTCAGGCGATCCCGGGATTGCAAAAAAATATTTACTCACTTTCCTGATAGATTTATCAACGAGCTAGGTATTTTTGATGTGAAAAAATAAAATACCAATTAAAACTCTCAAACGGGTAAAAACGAACTAAAAGTAGCGAACGTTGGATTTTTCGTGGAATGTGTGTAAATATATTTTCATGCTAAACAAGCTTCACACAACATTTAAACATGAATACGATTACACTCCTTATATTATTAAAGGTTCTACTGAAGAGTAACAAAACCTAAAGCGTGTATTGTGTAGCGCGTATTCTATCTAAGAATTTTTGGATGTTCAGTTGGCTGCTCAAATTGGTTTCGACAGTATAAGTATCATTACACCCGACTGTATTACCCAATTTTCGTCAACAGACTTGTATTGAACGTAGGTACCATGTGCATAATTCTTCCGTACACATGTAGTAAACATGCCAACATGAGATGTAAGATATTTACTTATGGAATTCTGACTAATATTTTAGCAGTTAATCACAGAAAACTAAAATAAAACTAATATTTACGAGCGTTGAAAACGGTTTCCTAACAAATCACCAGTGACTCTATTGCTTCCATTTGTTTAAAGTTTTTATTTTTGAATTCAGAACTACTGAAATATGAAGAAAAGATTTTTGTTTATTTTACTACGAACATTTTTTGAAGTAAAAACGCAGTCTCATATTATCTTCTTTCCATAAAACAAAAATCAAAACCGTGATCCATATTAAGGTGGTCTGGAACCTTAAGCCTAGCTTATTCATAGCTTATTCATAAGTTCATATCATATAAATCAGGCAAGAGATTAAGAAGTGTAGCCATAGACTTGTGGAGCTCTTAGAAATAATTTACGCCGCAGTCGATCAGTTCTACACTTATTCACTGAAAACGTTAAGACACAGTGCATTAAAATGAATCATCGACTAAAAAGGAACATACAATAGCGAAATGAGCAATGCTTTACAAGACCAAACTTTTTCTAGAAGTCCATGACTGCGTCATGTTCATTTTTCAGTAAAATACATAATTTAAACTTCCTAAATTTCCGATTCCGGCAATAAAAATAAAATGCGATCTTTCTAAGTTATCTGTTTTAACGTTAGCTTTTTAAAAGTTTGATTTTTTCTTAGCTTCAAGGGACTGTAGACCTGAGTATGACTGTACTGTACTGTCACTGTTATAGACCTGGTTTTAATTTCAACCCGATATCTCCACGCATTCCCGAAACAAAAGGTCTTGACAGACAGACAAACGGACAAGAAAGTGATCCTATGAGGGTTCCTTTTTTCCTTTTGAGATATGGAATCCTAAATATAGCGCCTATAATACTGAATAACGTTCAAATGACTAAATGTGAACTTTAACGGCATATTTTTGCATGGTACTAACGTTCCAGTTAATATAGACAATTCCTGAAAACAATATCTTCATAACGGTAAAACAAGAGTAACGAATTCACTTTGTCATTGTATCAGAATAACATTTATGTACTTTATCTTTGACGGTTGTTCCCATAATACACGGCATAAAAGCTTTCTCACATTTTTATCCCTAGGGGCGCGTATCGAATTTCGAAATATGTGCTCATCTTACGGCACAACAGATGACAGGCTCTGCCCGGATTACGCGTGTGATATATGGTGATAACACAATCATAATATGAAGGTGTTCTTTCAAGGGTGATTTCGTTTTTAGGTTAAGTTATGTGGACTTAAAAACTTTTTAGCAAAAAATGAAACCGACTTCCATATTAAAACACTGCAAAGCTAAAAATAACTTTAATTTCGGTAGTGATCGGTGTTATTGGTTCTGTATTTTAATATTATTTTTGACCTTTTACAAAATATTGCTTTTCCCGACGCAGAGCCGTTAATTTTTGAGGAGTTCTCCTGGTACTTCACCTTCGGCTCTACATTACCAAATGCATTGTGACGAGTATAAAGTGCTTAACTTATAAAGTAATCGAATCGCAATCCACGAAATACTTATTATTGAGTAGTTTCGGTGGCCATCTGCGGTCTTCATCATCAGTTCCACTTCCCCAAACGGTGCTTTTCAAGAGCAACTGCACAAGGTACTATTAGAAATACCCAAAACGCTGTAGGTGTGCCTATAATATGTGAAGAGTTTCCTCTATTACTCCAGGATCTCATTATCAGATCCTAAATTCATAACAATGGGACCAACTAGAAAGTATATCCTTTCAAACGATCAAAAAAAATCCAAATCAGTCCAGCCGTCTTCGAGTTATGAGTTAACATAAATTGAGAACCTCCTCTTTTTTTTGAAGTCGATTAAAAAGTTTAAACAGTTAGTGTTAGATACCAAACTGTCTATGTTCTTTAACGTTGTATTTGGGTCCTACAACGTACAGTCCTAACGATTCCGAAAGCAACGTGAATGTGGTTTTAAACCACCTATCAGGCCATCATCATTGCTTCAAGTACCACATAAGCATCCGCCTAATGTATTCACATCGATGGTTCCTGTGAGTCTGTCATCCAGCAGATTCCAGCTGATACTAGCGGATTCACTAGAGCATCGCTCCACTACGTCGCTACACTAGATCCTTTTGAATCCATGAACTTATATACTCGCGTTTTTTTTAATTCATAAGTTAATCTATCATGTTAACTAGAGATTGGAGCTTCCTTTTAGCCAACAGAAAGACTGTTTTAACACACTCCGCTAGCAAACTAGGTTTGTGCTTGTTGCCACATAAGTTTGTTGACTGTACGCGTAACAGTCGCCGAACTTAAGGAAATCAGGTTCCATTCATTTATTATAAAAATGTTAACTAAATAATATACATAAATATCCAAATAATCCAGCATCGGGAAAAGCAATATTTTGTAAAAGGTTACAAGTAGTTGACATTTAGGCTTTTGTAACTAGGTAAATTACAAACCGACCAACCAAAAAGAAAGAAATAAACTGTATGCCAAAACAAAAATTAAAAACCAATGACACCGACTCCCGAAATTAAAGTTATTTTTCACTTTGCAGTGTTTTTTGGAAGTCGGTTTAATTTTTTGTTAAAAAGTTTTTATAATTGTTGAAAGTGACTATATTTGGTAGAAGCTATGGGAATTGGTGCAACATGCAAAGCTGAGTAAGTATAGTCCTCGACACGTAAGTTGGCAAGGTTTTGGCGTAGTAGGGGTAAGTTCGCGCATCGTGCACTTAGTGGAAGAAAAAAGTGGTCACTTTTACTGCTTGCCATTATTCTATGGTTATTGCCATCATTTATTTTTAATCATGTCTGTTTAGAAGAATGTTAAAGAAAGAAGAGGAATTATAAATAAAATAGACATAATTCATAAGTACTCGTACATTTAAAAGTGAAAAAAATGTATTTAAATAAACATTGAAAATAATAATTGTGTTCTCGTATGGTAATGTTACGATAAATTACCACTCTAAGGAATATATTTTATTACAGTATTGTTTGCCGTTCATAAATTGTTATATTTCTAAACGTGAGGACTTATAGATCATTATTGGCTTTTTGTTGCCTAGTCTATCACTATCCTGTATTATAGGTATTAGTCCTCCATATAAATACATAAAAAGGAGTGGAGTGTTTGAAGATCTTTTTATGTAAACTACATAAACTACTTAGTGTTGCTTATGGTGATTATGAAATAAGGGAAGTTAGTACTGCGAAGTTCTTGGGTATAACTATAGATGAAAAGCTGACTTGGAAACCTCTTTTGGAGGAAATTTGCAAGCGATTAAGTAAATCAGCATATTTGTTATTTCAACTTTCCAAAAAAGTTAATATTGATACACTATTGATGGCATATCATGGACTTGTCGCCTCAGTTCTGCGATACGGTGTTATTTTTTGGGGACAGTCAACAAATAGGAAACTTGTTTTCAGGATGCAGAAAAGATGTGTACGGTATATGTGTGGTTAAAAAACAACAGATAGTTGCATTCCTTATTTTAAAAAGTTAAAAATATTACCTCTACCGGCTTTATACATCCTAGAAATTGCATTATTTGTAAAAATGAACCCACATTTATTTAAGAAACTATGTACAGTAAAGAAAACACCCATGCGTGCTCAGTACACTAATGATTTATGCCTTGTAAAATGTAAAACTTCTCTTATGAGGAAAAGCTTCGTTGGTATTGCACCGCAAATATATAATAAAATACTTGATGACATAAAATGTATGCCAGTGCAGAAGTTTAAAAAAACGCTTAATGGGCTACTACTAGAAAAATGTTATTACACTCTAGGTGAAATTCTTAATGTCGAATCTCTGTAACTTTACAATATTGACATTTTTACCTATACTTGACATTTTTAACATATATTTTTTCATTATTTTATTTTTTAAATTAATCTTCTAAATTATGAATTTTAAAATTTTACTTGCTTGCATAATAATATTGTGACGAATTTATATTTTAATTTAATAGTATTATTCTTTTTTTGGAATAATTTGTATGTCAATAGACAAAACAGAGCGCACTACCTAATTTTTTAAGATCGTGTATATAATTATCACCTATGTTTACGAATAAATGATTCTGATTCTGATTCCTTTTATAAATGTAAAGTTGTAGAAATAAGTAACGTCTAGTAGTGTTTCCTTGGATCCGTAGGGACTTGAAAGTGACAATTTAGCGTCATTTTTCAGAAAACGTAAAATTAACATTAAGAAATAACGATATTACTCTAATTAAGTAAACGCCTTTGAGCCAAGCGCCGGTGAACCCTACCGTTAATAAGTAGTTATAATAAAATAATTGCTTATATTAAACGAATTCATTTTAAAGCTATATAAAATTAGAAGCCATTTATACAAATTAGTTGATCTTGGGATTACAAGTAAAATGAAAAGGCTTAGTGAACTCTTAGACATTAGTGGAGAGAAAAATAAAACAATGTTAAAATTGGGGTAAAAATCCATTAGGTTTAGTGACTGTCTGTTCTGAATCGTTAGTTGTGTTTATTTTGTCTTCAGATAAGGAACAAAAACGGCCGTAATGGCCATTAAAAATGAAAACTCTAATGAATTATTAAAGCAAATTATTATACTCTCTTGTACCGGGAACGATGATTAAATGTTCAACTTTGACAATTAAATAGAAGATTTTTGAAAGCGGAGATAAAATTATGCGCTACATTTATTTTACAGCATACGCCTTCTTATCGGTAATTAACATTTAATCGTATGTTTGGTGGATTTCGTGAGTTTTCGGCTTTTAATTCCTCGGACATGCCGGTGGTCTCAGGATGTTTTTCTTCTCCATTTTCAGAGTAGTAAGATGATGAAAATTACAAAAAGGAGGTAATAGCTCTGCCTGAGATCGAACACAAGAACCGTAAGTCGTAAGTCGTGCCTGTAACCTTTGAGCCACCATCGTTTGCCTTGATTGAACCTCGACCAAAAAAAATAGCAATACTAATATTTTACATAAATCTTCACCGAACATCAAACTTAAGCCCAACACTGAAAGCCTTCCATCACAATGTTAAATTAATAATTTATCGACAGCTCCTACTTTTCCCGCTCTTCTAAAACGTCATCTCTAAATAAGTCTGCTTCCCGTGTTTTCATAGACTAAAGGCAGGGCATGTGTTACGAAATTGTCCATTAGGCTGCGTTTGATATGTTTTTGTGACATACACATGTCAACAGATGAGGGGTGTCTTCATTATTTTGTTGGTCTGTCATGATGGCACGTGGAGTCCGACGTGAAATAATACACAGGCACAGTTCGGTACACTCAACTTTACTGTTCGCAACACTTTACAATAAAAAAATAATAAAAGATTAAAGATCTATTTTCGGATTGAAAATTAAAATAAAATGGAATGTAGTGAGGTTAGCCAAGTCGTCCGTTGGTCGCCACGATCACAATCCGAATGTGTCAACTGTACAAGACTACCGCCTTTTTATTAACTTCAAAAATGACCAACGACAACTTATTCGACTAAACACACTCAAGCATTGCCAGACTAAAAATCAAATTAAACAAACTAAATTAAAATTATGACAAACGCTTAACATTCCATTAGCGATCTGCGACACAGCCATCTCTGACCTTCACACGACCTCGTGGGATGAGGTACCTCAAATGAAAAAGTAACTAGTTCGCTCGGCTATCCTGACCCACATCAGCGACATTCTTACAAAAGTAATTGGGTTTGATTAAAACGCAATACTCATAATAAGAAAGCTTAATTGATTGAGAACCAAACATAACAAACTAAAATTAAACAGTACTAAAAGCACAAAATTCTGAAAGCATTTCAGACTCTATCAAACAAATCCTCAGCACTTAACCAGCGTTACAAATCCTATCACTTAACCAGTGATAATAATAATAACGCTTAACCAGTGATATTAACATACTAACGCTTAACCAACGAAAGCACATCATAACACGCTTAACCAGCGTTTCAACAACTAACGCTTAACCAGCGAAAGTCAACATAATCCGCTTAACCAGCGATTATAACACTAACGCTTAACCAGCGAAAGTCAACACAACTCGCTTAACCAGCGATTATAACATTAACGCTTAACCAGCGAAAGTAAACACAACTCGCTTAACCAGCGATTATAACACTAACGCTTAACCGACGATAGTAAACACAACTCGCTTAACCAGCGATTATAACACTAACGCTTAACCAGCGATAGTAAACACAACTCGCTTAACCAGCGATTATAACACTAACGCTTAATCAGCGATAGTAAACACAACTCGCTTAACCAGCGATTATAACACTAACGCTTAATCAGCGATAGTAAACACAACACGCTTAACCAGCGTTTCAACAACTAACGCTTAACCAGCGAAAGTCAACATAATCCGCTTAACCAGCGATTATAACACTAACGCTTAACCAGCGAAAGTGAACACAACTCGCTTAACCAGCGATTATAACACTAACGCTTAACCAGCGATAGTAAACACAACTCTCAACAAATTTCCTAACAAATTTTGCCATATGCTCAAACCAATACAAGTCGTTTATTTTTTTTTTCAAGGGTTTTGTCCCATCCTAGGTGCATAAGGGACTCGTGAGTGGTGCTAACAATAGACCATCTCAAAGTTCTAGGTACTATAGGCAGACATAAACTCCTATTGTTGCGCTGTATCTTACGATGTAAAACACCAGATCTGATCTCGTAAGTATTTGCGATATCATTGTCAAGATTCCCGTCTTTAATTTTAACCATAAGCTCAGAGATCTCATCATCACGTTGTTGCTCAGCCAGCAACCAAATGGCAGAGAAATTCGTGATATTGATATGCTTCTGCTCTACCTTTCTAAATGGGGTTTTGTCAGGTACGGGATTTCGAGAGAAAAAGTCAGCATGTTGCATCCGTTTTCCATCAACACGAATGATGTTGAAGTCAAACGACAGCAAAAATGCCCACCACCTATGAACCCTATGTGTGAGATCTAGCTTTTTACGAGTGGACTCAAGAGCGTGACAATCGGTCATGACTGTAAAATGGTTGCCGTACAAGTTGTGCCTAAAATGCCGAACTGCATTCCCAACTGCGTGAGTCTCCAACTCATATGAGTGGTATTTAGACTCTACAGCTGTGGTGCGTTCAATGGGATCCGGAATGGAATAAAGAGTAGTGAAGTAATGAGTACCGTGAAGCCTATTAATTTGGTCGGAAATCAATGGCAATGGAAATCTGTCAGTACTGTATTATCGTTCAATTCGTTCAATTCGATAATCAACGCACATGCGGTCACTGCCATCCTTCTTCTTCACCAGAAGAATAGGACTGGCGAACGGTGAGGAGCTAGGGCAGATCACATTAGAGGAGAGTAGTTTAAAATGGTACGTAATTCGATACTTGACTCAACATTCGAATCGACATTTAAAATATTCACATGAGGTAAGTTTTTCGAAAAGATTAAAGTTTTAGAAGTCATGTTAATCACCAAGTAATTAATCAAAATTTCACGTCCAACCACTATGTCATGTTGAAGATATTCATCAGGTAAAACATGAAAAACAATATCTAAAGCAATGTTACCAATATCAACATTAACTAAAATGTTTGACCAATAACCGTCATAGTAACGACAGTATAATTACGCTCACCAATAAATTTACACGAAATAGAATCTCTCATTAATGAACACTCTGCTCCAGAATCATAACAAAAATTAAAAGACTCACCAGAGTGACGGAAAGTACCAGTAGGCGCGTTAACCACGCACAAGTCCACACGACGTTGTTCAGGATCAAACTCGGGTAGCTGCACTTTCTTGCTAGAAGCAGGTGACATTGCAACATTGCAAGAAAGTTCTGGTTCTATTGCTCCAAGATCAGGCGCCATTTTTCGTCTGCCTCAGGTTCAGGCTGGGTAGCACGTGGGCATCCCACTTCTGATGTCAACAGATGAGGGGTGTCTTCATTATTTTGTTGGTCTGTCATGATGGCACGTGGAGTCCGACGTGAAATAATACACAGGCACAGTTCGGTACACTCAACTTTACTGTTCGCAACACTTTACAATAAAAAAATAATAAAAGATTAAAGATCTATTTTCGGATTGAAAATTAAAATAAAATGGAATGTAGTGAGGATAGCCAAGTCGTCCGTTGGTCGCCACGATCACAATCCGAATGTGTCAACTGTACAAGACTACCGCCTTTTTATTAACTTCAAAAATGACCAACGACTACTTATTCGACTAAACACACTCAAGCATTGCCAGACTAAAAATCAAATTAAACAAACTAAATTAAAATTATGATAAACGCTTGACATTCCATTAGCGATCTGCGACATACATATGTTACTGCATATAGAGAAAAATATTCATACTTGACAAACGTACCGTCACAAGTTCTATAGTTTTATATGACATTGTTCATGCTGGTGTAAATAAGTTATACCACGCTATGCTGAATATCAATATCATTTTAGAACTTGCACAAAGATGATTCAAAGTACAGTATTTCGTTTTTACGAGAATTTCGCAGTGGGTGAGGTAGGTACTCGTGCTTCATCAATCCACTCCAATCAATCAACGTTTGCATATTCCACATGAACTCGCCACTCAATTAATACGCTTTCGATGGACATGGCTACGCGTCCTCTCAAAATGAATACGGAAGATTACAGAACAGATTTCATAGCAGTCTAAAAATACATTTGTGTTTGCATAAAGAAAAAATGAGACAGAACATGCATGTTCTTTGAACAACACATTCTGTACAACAAATATTTAAAAAAAAAGTTACTTAAAGGGTCTAAAAAATCCGACTGCTTTTCACTTTTAAAAATAAAAATATGCTTGTTTCTTGCATTTCAGTTAGCAGTCGGGTTTTTTAGAATTTGTAAGTAACTTTTTTTCATATTTTTAATTTAAAAATTAATTTAAAAAAAAAATTATTCGTTTTCCCGGTCGTGTCACATTGGCATCCCACTGGATTCAGAAAGTGAAACATTCTTATCAATCATTCTTCTAAGTCCATATTTTTAAACTTTCTCATTATATTATTTTTGCTAGTATTACACTAATGTTAAATATCATATACCTTTTTGAAATCCTTGTGTTGAGCCCTATAATGGGATACCCATATAGTAGTATTCGAAAAAAAAATTTTTCACTACGTATAATGGCTTCGCACAGCAAATGTCACCTATCTAAAAACACTTGGGCTGCTAAGACAGGTCTAAGGAAACCTCAATTATGTGAATCTGTTCAGCGGTTCTGGAGACATGCGGTAATAAAGAATATTACATACATACAAGATACGCGCGAAAAACATAACCCTTCCTTTAAAGTCGGATAAAAATAGAGAGTTTTCTAAAATATTTTATTTAGTCCGTCACGTAGTTAAACAAAAAACATTGGACACGTATTCTTTATTTTATCACGTAATTGAAAAATTAAAACGATACAGTGAGTTGAATTTTCGCGTGACGCCACACCTCGGTATAATTTTTAGCAATGTATGACGTCAGCAGCCCCCACTCCTGTACTTTGAAGCTTTCCATCTTTGTGAATTTTTCTTAACTTGAAAAAGCAAAGAATACGTGACCAAAATTTTTTGAAAATCTAACTAATGGACCAAATAAAATAATTAATTTGTAACACAGGAAACTACCCTATTGTGGGAGCCAGGGAAAACAAAAGAATTTGGTTCGTTACGTTGCACGGTGCGAGTTGGACGAAGTTGGGAGATGATTAAAAATGATAAAGATCTGTTTTTCTACTAAATGAGAGGCTTGTGGCTAATTAATAACAGCCACGCGGGTTAATCTTCAAAGTAAAGCAACGCTTGTCGAGGTTGGTTAGTAGATGGGTTACCATCTTAACAAAATGAGATTCCTCCGTGCGTCAGAAAAATTGTTAAGACTTTGATCACGGTTGTTATTTGTACATCTTTGACAGTCGTTATGGGAATCATAGGCCAGAAAATCTGACTTCAGTCTTGCCCAGGAGTCAGACAGGTAGTTGTTCTAGGTAAACTAGTAGGTACTCAGCAGGCTACATGCGGTTAGGCTGAAAGTCGACCCAGACATAGTTCATAAAATAAGGGTAAGCAGATGATTAGGTTTCTACTGAATCTACAGACATTTGAAGTAACGAAGGCTTATATATAACCCCTGCTCGAGGTCACATTAGTATATGTGCATGAAATAGCAGATTGTTACACGAGGGTCGTAAGGAATCAATTCCAATTTAAATTAATTATAGTCAGTTAATTTGTTTGAAATTTTAGTTTTGTTTTGGACAAAATCTGCAATTAGTCTTCCGCGACTGTGCTGGATTTCCATCCTCCATGCATTTTTAACATAGTCAAGTTCGCCCCAGAATCAGCTAACAATGCCCGGTATACTGTTCCCAGTTTGCTAAATTCAAACATATTTGCTGAGATTTTATTTTTACCGATCACTTGTTTATAGCATTTTCCCTTTTATTAGTTGAGAAAAAAGCGATCCGTTTTAATGTCATTAGGTCTGATTTTTTGATATTTTTTTACTATTCGTGTAAACTCGTCTCGTACAATAAACGTGTGCTCAATATTTGTTTTTGTTTTAGTAAATTTTACGAGTAATAACTGGCCTTGATTTTCAAAGTCGTTAATTGTTAAATTTGTGAGTTCACTGCTTCTGCAGGCTATGCTTATACCGAATATCAATACCACCTGTGAAAAACAAGATTTCTTCAATTACTATTAATCTTTAAGGTACCTATGTAGATAAAATAACAAGCAGCCATCCTTTACTCCAGGAATACACGGGTATCCAACGTCTTTATTCTAAATTTACGCAATCTAGTCAGTGTGTTTGTTGTTATGATTGCCCCTATTTTTACAAACCTATCTATAATACATCAGGGTTGTAAAATAAATATCGATCCCAACGAATTCGTGGGGATCGATGTTTATTTTTAGAGTAAAAGACCTCGCCTTACCTAGATAAACGTTTATAGCTTACCTTCACGGCCAAATATATCTCGTCAGGGGCTTCATTTAAAAATGAAGATATTTCGTAAGAAGTGAAAACCTTAGATTTTTTGCTCTTGAAACCCTGGGACTGTCTTTTCAGAAACGATGTTAGATTATGGAATCTTTTCAAATGGACATTGTATTTTACTCTTAGTGTACCCTGAACCGGGCACGCCGCAATTGCGGCGGTAAGACCCCTCTTTGAGGAGTGGCTAGATCGGCGTCACGGCGTCCTGACCTACCGCATGACGCAGGTCCTCACCGGACACGGAAGTTTCGGGAGGTACCTGTGTCTGATGGGTAAGGAAGAGACGCCTGGGTGTCACCACTGCGAGGGTCGCCCTGAGGACACAGTCGAGCACACGGTGCAGGACTGCCCAGCTTGGGCAGAGCACCGACGTGTCCTCACGGCGACAATAGGCGGAGACCTCTCGCGCTCGGCCTTGGTCGAGGCCATGCTGCGGGGCGAGAGGGAGTGGGAAGCGGTCGCCTCCTTCTGCGAAGCAGTCATGCTTCCGAAGGAGGAGGCGGGCCGCGTGAGGGAGAGGATGGCGTCCTCCCTCCAGCCCAGCCGCAGTGGTAGACGCCCACGGCGTCGGACGTCGGCTGACGATCTCCGGCCACCGTAGGCGCGGGCATGCGGACAGCGAGTAAAGGGCAACTCGCTGTCCGACCATGGACCATGCCCGGGTCGACGGCGCGTCGTGTTCCACGCGCACCTCAAACAGCGTCAGCAACATGACCAGGCCCCCTCTGCAGAGGGCCGAAGCCTGCCGGGGTCGTGGGACTCATCCCGTTACCGTGGCCCCGGTACGTAAAGGGCTATTGAAGGAACACCGTGGATTTTAGTCAGTAAAAGTCTGACAGTCCCTCCCACCCTGCCCGGAGTGGGAGGACTTATTTGATAATTTTACCACGTTAAAAAAAAATAAAAAAAGGTGTACCCTGAAGCATTGAATACCTACTCCATAACATAGAAGGCTGTATTTTGCCAGATACTCCATCGGAAATACACTTTCGGAAAATGATTTTATTTTTTATCTGCTCTCGCCACTTCATAATGTCATTGTATGTATTTCAGTACCTTTGAAATTTCTGGCAAAAGATTTTCTATGACTATTTGTCTTGTCTTTAACAGAATCTGGGGTCAACATTTAAGAATCACTTGAACTCACTTTAATCAGATATTAGTCTAAACCGAGATTTCGTTACAGCTTACAGAGCGCGGGCGGACCCACTTAGGTCTTTTTTTTTAATTCACACTGGCTGTTTATGCACTCACAAGACCGCAGCATTTCTTTCTTAATTATGTTAGATTTTTTTGCAGCCGACAGCCTAACCAAATTTAGTTCTATTTTTAAAATGTATTCCCACCCTAGAGAGGAAAGCAATTAGTATGAGTTTTTCCCGTCCAAAGGTGGGAAGTGGCATCTTCCACTGGCTACTCGGATCCAACAAACACTACTTTTCAAATATGAAAAATGAAAAAGTTCTATTTTATATATAAAAATAGAAAACCGATAAGCTCGACTAAAGTGGTACTTTGAATTCTCTATCAATAGTTTCAATGACAAAGTACTTCAAAAGCGAATTTTGTTAAAGATAGGAATGTTCGATATTAAAATTGTATTATATGCCTAAGTTCTTTGTTCCATACAAAATCTTCATATTAAGTGGGTACGTAGTACAGATGATAGGTGCTCAGGTGTGCGAGTCAGAACTGACACTGTTTGATTCATTACAATTCAAACTTGATTTGTAAATCGTTCGACAGTAAATCAATCTTGATATTGTTACTTATAACTTTATAGTAACATGCCCAAAAACTTCAATAATAAAAATATCACAAAACCGTCTTTTATATGTTTGATGTTCTCTGTTTGATGTTCTCTGTTTGATGGCAAATATATCCCCTTAATGTGGGGCTGCCATCAGTCTGAATTTCCCCGAATTTTTCCTAGTTCGGAGAGCGTCAGGAGGCGTCCGGGGGGATTTTTCCCGTCCGTTCGTATCGTCCAGGTAAAACCCGGACAATTATTGGTCTTACGGGTGCTAAAAAGCATCTCTATTATTTTCCTATGATATTACATCTCATTGTTCTTGATTAAATATAAAAAGAGAGTATTACATAAAAATTAAGATTTTAGCCAAGTGTCCGGGGTTTTTGAAGTCTTTGCCTGATGTCGGCAATTTAGGTGATGGTAGCCCTACCTATAGAGGACATTAAGCTATTAATACAAAATATATACGGCGGTGTTGTGAACTATGCAATTGTCGATGTTCAATTTTATTTCCCTTTATTCGTGTCATGTACGACTTGAAACGAATTCCGTGTGTTCCATCACTATTTATAGGATAGCTGTTCCAATAAGACATTTTAGCCAAATAAATAGGAGTAACTAATCAAAAACCGTTAAATCTATCTTGTATTTTCTTTTTCAGAAAATGATAATAACCTTCTAGCATAGTGTAATTTATAGAAACAAATTTTTGTTTATGACAATCTTATAATAAGCCTTACCATTGATAAGGTAGTGATTTTTTTTTCGAAAGTAGCGATTTTTATTAAAGAAAATAGTTATTTAAAAAAAAAAAAACAAATCCTGGTCAATAACGGCTTTTGTTCCGTCACTCTTTATTAGCGTTTCAAATAAAAATATATAACTGGCATTTTAGCTTTGCTTTATCACTTTTAGTAACAGAGAAAATATTTTTTATGACCCAGATTAAATTACACGTGTAATAAATAATGAAATAACAATTAATTAATTGTTGAGGAGTTTCAGCTTCAGTTTCAGCATCAGTTTCAGTTTCAGCTTCAGTGTCAGTTTCAGCTTCAGTTTCAGCTTCGGCATCAGTTTCAGTTTCAGCAGCATCTGTTTCAGCTTCGGTTTTGGTTTCAGTTTTAGCTTCAGTTTCAGTTTCGGTTTCAGCTTCAGTGTAAATTTTACTGCTGACGCTCCTAAAACTGAAACAGAAGCTGAAACTGAAACTGACGCTGCTGAAACTGAAACAGAAGCTGAAACCAAAACTGAAATCGAAACTGAAGCTAAAACTGAAACTGAAGCTGAAACTGAAGTTGAAACTGAATCTGAATCTGAAACCGAAACTGAAGCTGAAACTGAAGCTGAAACTGAAGCAAAAACTGAAACTGATACTTTTCAGTTTCAGCTTCAGTTTCAGCGTCAGTTTCAGTTTCAGCAGCGTAAGTTTGAGTGTCAGCTTTGGTTTCAGCTTAAGTTTAAGCATCAGTTTCAGCTTCAGTTTGGGTTTCAGCTTCAGTGTCTTTTTCAGTTTCAGCTTCAGTATCAGCTTCAGTTTCAGCTTCAGTTTCAGCTTCAGTTTCAGTATCGGCTTCATTTTCGGTTACAGTTTCAGTTTCAGCTTCAGTTTCAGCTTCAGTTTCAGTTTCAGATTCAGTTTCAGCGTCAGTTTCAGCTTCACCTACAGTCTCAGTTTCAGTTTCAGCTTCAGTTTCGGTTTCAGCTTCAGGTTCAGCTTCAGTTTTGGCTTCAGTTTCAGCTTCAGTGTCAGTTTCAGCTTCAGTGTCTTTTTCAGTTTCAGTTTCAGTTTCACTTTCAGCTTCAGCTTCAGTTTCAGTATCGGCTTCATTTTCGGTTACAGTTTCAGTTTCAGCTTCAGTTCCAGCTTCAGTTTCAGTTTCAGATTCAGTTTCAGCGTCAGTTTCAGCTTCACCTACAGTCTCAGTTTCAGTTTCAGCTTCAGTTTCGGTTTCAGCTTCAGGTTCAGCTTCAGTTTTGGCTTCAGTTTCAGCTTCAGTGTCAGTTTCAGCTTCAGTGTTTTTTTCAGTTTCAGTTTCAGTTTCACTTTCAGCTTCAGCTTCAGTTTCAGTATCGGCTTCATTTTCGGTTACAGTTTCAGTTTCAGCTTCAGTTTCAGCTTCAGTTTCAGTTTTAGCTTCAGTTTTAGCGTCAGTTTCAGCTTCACCTACAGTTTCAGCTTCAGTTTCGGTTTCAGTTTCAGCTTAAGATCAGCTTCAGTTTCATCTTCAGCTTCAGTTTCAGTTTCAGCTTCAGTTTCAGCGTCAGTTTCAGCTTCAGCTACAGTTTCAGTTTCAGCTTCAGTTTCGGTTTCAGTATCAGCTGCAGTTTCAGCTTCAACTTCAGCTTTAGTTTCAGATTCAGCTACAGTTTCAGTTTCAGCAGCGTCAGTTTCAGTTTCAGCTTTGGTTTCAACTTCAGTTTCAGCTTCAATTTCAGCTTCAGTTTCGGTTTCAGTTTCAGCATCAGTTTCAGCTTCGGTTTTGGTTTCAGCTTCAGTTTCAGCTTCAGCTTCAGTTTCAGTTTTGGTTTCAGCTTCAGTGTCAATTTTAGTTTCAGTTTCAGCCTCAGTTTCAGCTTCAGTTTCAGCTACAGATTCAGTGTCAGTGTCAGTTTCAGTTTCAGCAGCGTCAGTTCGAGTGTCAGCTTTGGTTTCAGTTTCAGCTTCAGTTTCAGTTTCGGTTTGAGATTCAGTTTCAGCTTCAGTTTCGGTTTCAGTTTCAGCTTCAGTTTCTTCAGCAGTAAACTCAGAAACATGATCATATTTGCGCAAACTAAATATGAAATTGATACAAAAATTTTGGTGTCGTTCAAGCTTATCTAGCTGCACTTCAGTAAGATCTGGATAATTTGCATCAGCATAGTCGAGAATATGGAGAAAAAGGGATCGGTCAAGCGCAGTTTTAGTGGCAGTCGGCAGGAAATTGCGCAATATGCGTAAAGACCCTGCAGAGGCAAACATCTGCAGCTCACTTCCTGCAACTGCAACTCCATCAAAAAGGATTTGGGGAACGTCTTGAAGGTTCTATTCAATTGAGGCTGCTGGTTAGAAAGTCAAGTTAGCTAAATAAAGTTTGTTTTAAAAACGTTCGTTAGTTAAATAAAGTTTCGTTAGTTAAATAAAACATTCGTTAGTTAAATAAAACGTTCTTTAGTTAAATAACGTTTTCGTTACTTAAATGAAGTGTTCGTTAGTTAAATAAAACGTTGAGTAGTTAAATAAAACGTTCGTCAGTTAAATAAAACGTTCGTAAATTAAATAACGACTTCGTTAGTTAAATAAATTCTTCGTTAGTTCAATAAAATGTTCGTTAGCTAAATAAAGTTTGTTTTAAAAACGTTCGTTAGTTAAATAAAGTTTCGTTAGTTAAATAAAAAATTCGTTAGTTAAATAAAACGTTCTTTAGTTAAATAACGTTTTCGTTACTAAAATAAAGTTTTCGTTAGATAAATAAAACGTTCGTTAGTTAAATAAAACTTTCGTTAGTTGAATAACGTTTTCGTTAGTTGAATAACGTTTTCATTAGTTGAACAACCTTTTCGTTAGTTGAATAACCTTTTCGTTAGTTGAATAAAACGTTCGTTGGTTAAATAAAACGTTCATTAGTTAAAAGAAACGTTCGTTAGTTAAATAACGTTTTTCGTTAGTTATATAGATGCGTTAGTTAAATTCAATTTGCGTTAGTTAAATTCAATTTGCGTTAGCTAAATTCATTTTTGCGTTAGTTGAATTCACTTTGCGTTAGTTGAAGCTTCAGCTTCAGTTTCAGTTTAAATTTCAGCTTCAGTTTCAGTTCTTGCTTCAGTTTAAGCTTCAGTTTCAGCTTCTGTTTCAGCTTCAGTTTCAGCCTCAGCCTCAGTTTCAGCTTCAGTTTCAATTTCAGCTTCAGCTTCAGTTCAGTTTCAGCTTCAGTTTCAGTTTCAGTTTAAATGTCAGCTTCAGTTTCAGTTCTTACTTCAGTTTAAACTTCAGTTTCAGCTTCTGTTTCAGCTTCAGCTTCAGTTTCAGCCTCAGTTTCAGCTTCAGTTCAGTTTCAGCTTCAGCTTAAGTTTCAGATTCAGTTTCAGCTTCAGTTTCAGCTTCAGTTCTTGCTTCAGTTTAGGCTTCAGTTTCAGCTTCAGCTTATATTTCAGCTTCAATTTCAGCTTCAGTTTCAGCTTCAGTTTCAGCTCCAGTTTTGGTTTCAGTTTCAGCTTCAGATTCAGTTTGGGATTCAGTTTTAGCTTCAGTTTCAGCTCTAGTTTTGATTTCAGGTTCAGTTTCAGCTTCAGATTCAGTTTCAGATTCAGTTTCAGCTTCAGTTTCAGCTTCAGCTTCAGTTTCAGCTTCAGTTATTGCTTCAGTTTAGGCTTCAGCTTTAGTTTAAGATTCAGTTTCCGCTTCAGATTCAGTGTCAGTTTCAGCTTCAGCTTCAACATTAGTTTCAGCTTAAATTTCAGCTTCAGTTTCAGTTTTAGCTTCAGCTTCAGTTTCAAACTCATACTGAAACGAAATCTTCAGATTTCGTTTCAGTATGAGTACCGAAACTGAAGCTGAAACTGAAGCTGAAACTGAAGCTGAAACAGAAGCTGAAACCAAAACCGAAGCTGAAACTGAAGCTGAAACTGAGGCTGAAAATGAGGTTGAAACTGAAGCTGAAGCTGAAGCTGAAGCTAAAGCTCAAGCTGGAACTGAGCTGAAACTGAAGCTGAAACTAAGGCTAAACTGAGGCTGAAACTGAAGCTGAAACTAAAACTGAAATTCGCACTGAAGCTAAAACTGAAACTGAAGCTGAAATTGAAGCTAAAACTGAAGCTGAAGCTGAAACTGGCACTGAAACTGAAACTGAAGCTGAGACTGAAGCTGAAACTGAAACTGACCCTGAAAATAAAACCGAAACTGACACTGAAGCTGAAACTGAAGCTGAAGCTAAAACTGAAACTGAAACTGAAGCTGAAAATAAAACCGAAACTGACACTGAAGCTGAAACCAAAACTGCTGAAACTGAAACTAAAGCTGAAACTGAAGTTGAAACTGAAGCTGAAGCTAAAACTGAAGCTGAAACTGATGCTGAAACTTCAAAAAAAAGTTTCAGTGCCAGTTTCAGCTTCAGCTTCAGTTTTAGCTTCAATTTCAGCTTCAGTTTCAGTTTTAGCTTCAGTGCGAATTTCAGTTTTAGTTTCAGCTTCAGTTTCAGCTTTAGTTTCAGCTTCAGTTCCAGCTTGAGCTTTAGCTTCAGCTTCAGCTTCAGCTTCAGTTTCAGTTATAGCTTCAGTTTAAAATTCAGCCTCAATTTCAGTTCTTGCTTCAGTTTAAATGTTCGTTAGCTAAATAAAGTTTGTTTTAAAAACGTTCGTTAGTTAAATAAAGTTTCGTTAGTTAAATAAAACATTCGTTAGTTAAATAAAACGTTCTTTAGTTAAATAACGTTTTCGTTACTAAAATAAAGTTTTCGTTAGATAAATAAAACGTTCGTTAGTTAAATAAAACGTTCGTTAGTTGAATAACGTTTTCGTTAGTTGAATAACGTTTTCATTAGTTGAACAACCTTTTCGTTAGTTGAATAACCTTTTCGTTAGTTGAATAAAACGTTCGTTGGTTAAATAAAACGTTCATTAGTTAAAAGAAACGTTCGTTAGTTAAATAACGTTTTTCGTTAGTTATATAGATGCGTTAGTTAAATTCAATTTGCGTTAGTTAAATTCAATTTGCGTTAGCTAAATTCATTTTTGCGTTAGTTGAATTCACTTTGCGTTAGTTGAAGCTTCAGCTTCAGTTTCAGTTTAAATTTCAGCTTCAGTTTCAGTTCTTGCTTCAGTTTAAGCTTCAGTTTCAGCTTCTGTTTCAGCTTCAGTTTCAGCCTCAGCCTCAGTTTCAGCTTCAGTTTCAATTTCAGCTTCAGCTTCAGTTTCAGCTTCAGTTTCAGCTTCAGTTCCGGCTTGAGCTTCAGTTTCAGCTTCAGCTTCAGTTTTAGCTTCAGTTTCAGTTCCAGTTTCAGTTTCAGCTCCAGTTTTGGTTTCAGCTTCAGTTGTGTCAGTGAAGCTGAAACTGAAGCTGAAACTGAAAATGAAACTTAAACTGACACTGAAGCTGAAACTGAAGTTGAAACTGAAGCTGAAGCTTAAACTGAAGCTGAAACTAAAGCTGAAGCCAAAACTGAAGCAATAATTTAATAGCAGTTATAAACTGAAGCTGAAACGGTATCTGAAACTGAAACTGAAGCTGAAACTGAAGCTGAAACTGAAAAAGACACTGAAGCTGAAACTGAAGCTAAAAACAAAACTGAAGCTGAAACTGATGCTGAAACCAAAGCTGAACCTGAAACTGACGATACTGAAGCTGAAACTGAAGCTGAAACAGAAGCTGAAACCAAAACCGAAGCTGAAACTGAAGCTGAAACTGAGGCTGAAACTGATGTTGAAACTGAAGCTGAAGCTGAAGCTGAAGCTAAAGCTCAAGCTGAAACTGAAGCTGAAGCTAAAACTGAAACTGAAACTGAAGCTGAAAATAAAACCGAAACTGACACTGAAGCTGAAACCAAAACTGCTGAAACTGAAACTAAAGCTGAAACTGAAGTTGAAACTGAAGCTGAAGCTAAAACTGAAGCTGAAACTGAAGCTGAAACTGATGCTGAAACTTCAAAAAAAAGTTTCAGTGCCAGTTTCAGCTTCAGCTTCAGTTTTAGCTTCAATTTCAGCTTCAGTTTCAATTTTAGCTTCAGTGCGAATTTCAGTTTTAGTTTCAGCTTCAGTTTCAGCCTCAGTTTAGCCTTAGTTTCAGCTTCAGTTTCAGCTTTAGTTTCAGCTTCAGTTCCAGCTTGAGCTTTAGCTTCAGCTTCAGCTTCAGCTTCAGTTTCAGTTATAGCTTCAGTTTAAAATTCAGCCTCAATTTCAGTTCTTGCTTCAGTTTAAATGTTCGTTAGCTAAATAAAGTTTGTTTTAAAAACGTTCGATAGTTAAATAAAGTTTCGTTAGTTAAATAAAACATTCGTTAGTTAAATAAAACGTTCTTTAGTTAAATAACGTTTTCGTTACTAAAATAAAGTTTTCGTTAGATAAATAAAACGTTCGTTAGTTAAATAAAACGTTCGTTAGTTGAATAACGTTTTCGTTAGTTGAATAACGTTTTCATTAGTTGAACAACCTTTTCGTTAGTTGAATAACCTTTTCGTTAGTTGAATAAAACGTTCGTTGGTTAAATAAAACGTTCATTAGTTAAAAGAAACGTTCGTTAGTTAAATAACGTTTTTCGTTAGTATAGATGCGTTAGTTAAATTCAATTTGCGTTAGTTAAATTCAATTTGCGTTAGCTAAATTCATTTTTGCGTTAGTTGAATTCACTTTGCGTTAGTTGAAGCTTCAGCTTCAGTTTCAGTTTAAATTTCAGCTTCAGTTTCAGTTCTTGCTTCAGTTTAAGCTTCAGTTTCAGCTTCTGTTTCAGCTTCAGTTTCAGCCTCAGCCTCAGTTTCAGCTTCAGTTTCAATTTCAGCTTCAGCTTCAGTTCAGTTTCAGCTTCAGTTTCAGTTTCAGTTTAAATGTCAGCTTCAGTTTCAGTTCTTGCTTCAGTTTAAACTTCAGTTTCAGCTTCTGTTTCAGCTTCAGCTTCAGTTTCAGCCTCAGTTTCAGCTTCAGTTCAGTTTCAGCTTCAGCTTAAGTTTCAGATTCAGTTTCAGTTTCAGCTTTGGTTTCAGCTTTAATTTCGGCATTAGTTTCAGTTTCATTTCAGCTTTAGTGTCAGTTTCAGCTTCAGCTTCAGTTTTAGCTTCAATTTCAGCTTCAGTTTCAGTTTTAGCTTCAGTGCAAATTTCATATTCAGTTTCAGCTCCAGTTTCAGCTTCAGCTTCAATTTCAGTTTCAGCTTCAGCTTCAGTTTCAGCTTCAGTTTCAGCTTCAGTTCCGGCTTGAGCTTCAGTTTCAGCTTCAGCTTCAGTTTTAGCTTCAGTTTCAGTTCCAGTTTCAGTTTCAGCTCCAGTTTTGGTTTCAGCTTCAGTTGTGTCAGTGAAGCTGAAACTGAAGCTGAAACTGAAAATGAAACTTAAACTGACACTGAAGCTGAAACTGAAGTTGAAACTGAAGCTGAAGCTGAAACTGAAGCTGAAACTAAAGCTGAAGCCAAAACTGAAGCAATAATTTAATAGCAGTTATAAACTGAAGCTGAAACGGTATCTGAAACTGAAACTGAAGCTGAAACTGAAGCTGAAACTGAAAAAGACACTGAAGCTGAAACTGAAGCTAAAAACAAAACTGAAGCTGAAACTGATGCTGAAACTGACGCTGAAACCAAAGCTGAACCTGAAACTGACGATACTGAAGCTGAAACTGAAGCTGAAATTGAAGCTGAAACTGAAGCTTAAGCTGAAACTCATACTGAAACGAAATCTGAAACCGAAACTGAAGCTGAAACTGAAGCTGAAACTGAAGCTGAAACAGAAGCTGAAACCAAAACCGAAGCTGAAACTGAAGCTGAAACTGAGGCTGAAACTGAGGTTGAAACTGAAGCTGAAGCTGAAGCTGAAGCTAAAGCTCAAGCTGGAACTGAGCTGAAACTGAAGCTGAAACTAAGGCTAAACTGAGGCTGAAACTGAAGCTGAAACTAAAACTGAAATTCGCACTGAAGCTAAAACTGAAACTGAAGCTGAAATTGAAGCTAAAACTGAAGCTGAAGCTGAAACTGGCACTGAAACTGAAACTGAAGCTGAGACTGAAGCTGAAACTGAAACTGACCCTGAAAATAAAACTGAAACTGACACTGAAGCTGAAACTGAAGCTGAAACTGAAGCTGAAGCTAAAACTGAAACTGAAACTGAAGCTGAAAATAAAACCGAAACTGACACTGAAGCTGAAACCAAAACTGCTGAAACTGAAACTAAAGCTGAAACTGAAGTTGAAACTGAAGCTGAAGCTAAAACTGAAGCTGAAACTGAAGCTGAAACTGAAACTGACGATACTGAAGCTGAAACTGAAGCTGAAATTGAAGCTGAAACTGAAGCTTAAGCTGAAACTCATACTGAAACGAAATCTGAAACCGAAACTGAAGCTGAAACTGAAGCTGAAACTGAAGCTGAAACTGAAGCTGAAACTGAAGCTGAAACAGAAGCTGAAACCAAAACCGAAGCTGAAACTGAAGCTGAAACTGAGGCTGAAACTGAGGTTGAAACTGAAGCTGAAGCTGAAGCTGAAGCTAAAGCTCAAGCTGGAACTGAGCTGAAACTGAAGCTGAAACTAAGGCTAAACTGAGGCTGAAACTGAAGCTGAAACTAAAACTGAAATTCGCACTGAAGCTAAAACTGAAACTGAAGCTGAAATTGAAGCTAAAACTGAAGCTGAAGCTGAAACTGACACTAAAGCTGAAATGAAACTGAAACTAATGCTGAAATTAAAGCTGAAACCAAAGCTGAAACTGAAACTGAATCTGAAACTTAAGCTGAAGCTGAAACTGAACTGAAGCTGAAACTGAGGCTGAAACTGAAGCTGAAGCTGAAACAGAAGCTGAAACTGAAGTTTAAACTGAAGCAAGAACTGAAACTGAAGCTGACATTTAAACTGAAACTGAAACTGAAGCTGAAACTGAACTGAAGCTGAAGCTGAAATTGAAACTGAAGCTGAAACTGAGGCTGAGGCTGAAACTGAAGCTGAAACAGAAGCTGAAACTGAAGCTTAAACTGAAGCAAGAACTGAAACTGAAGCTGAAATTTAAACTGAAACTGAAGCTGAAGCTTCAACTAACGCAAAGTGAATTCAACTAACGCAAAAATGAATTTAGCTAACGCAAATTGAATTTAACTAACGCAAATTGAATTTAACTAACGCATCTATATAACTAACGAAAAACGTTATTTAACTAACGAACGTTTCTTTTAACTAATGAACGTTTTATTTAACCAACGAACGTTTTATTCAACTAACGAAAAGGTTATTCAACTAACGAAAAGGTTGTTCAACTAATGAAAACGTTATTCAACTAACGAAAACGTTATTCAACTAACGAACGTTTTATTTAACTAACGAACGTTTTATTTATCTAACGAAAACTTTATTTTAGTAACGAAAACGTTATTTAACTAAAGAACGTTTTATTTAACTAACGAATGTTTTATTTAACTAACGAAACTTTATTTAACTAACGAACGTTTTTAAAACAATCTTTATTTAGCTAACGAACATTTAAACTGAAGCAAGAACTGAAATTGAGGCTGAATTTTAAACTGAAGCTATAACTGAAACTGAAGCTGAAGCTGAAGCTAAAGCTCAAGCTGGAACTGAAGCTGAAACTAAAGCTGAAACTGAAGCTGAAACTGGAGCTGAAACTGAATATGAAATTTGCACTGAAGCTAAAACTGAAACTGAAGCTGAAATTGAAGCTAAAACTGAAGCTGAAGCTGAAACTGACACTAAAGCTGAAATGAAACTGAAACTAATGCTGAAATTAAAGCTGAAACCAAAGCTGAAACTGAAACTGAAGCTGAAACTGAAGCTGAAGCTGAAACTGAAATTGAAGCTGAAGCTGAAACTGGAGATGAAACTGAATATGAAATTTGCACTGAAGCTAAAACTGAAACTGAAGCTGAAATTTAAGCTGAAACTAATGTTGAAGCTGAAGCTGAAACTGACACTGAATCTGAAGCGGAAACTGAATCTTAAACTAAAGCTGAAGCCTAAACTGAAGCAATAACTGAAGCTGAAACTGAAGCTGAAGCTGAAACTGAAGCTGAAACTGAATCTGAAACTGAATCTGAAGCTGAAACTGAACCTGAAATCAAAACTAGAGCTGAAACTGAAGCTAAAACTGAATCCCAAACTGAATCTGAAGCTGAAACTGAAACCAAAACTGGAGCTGAAACTGAAGCTGAAACTGAAGCTGAAATTGAAGCTGAAATATAAGCTGAAGCTGAAACTGAAGCCTAAACTGAAGCAAGAACTGAAGCTGAAACTGAAGCTGAAACTGAATCTGAAACTTAAGCTGAAGCTGAAACTGAACTGAAGCTGAAACTGAGGCTGAAACTGAAGCTGAAGCTGAAACAGAAGCTGAAACTGAAGTTTAAACTGAAGCAAGAACTGAAACTGAAGCTGACATTTAAACTGAAACTGAAACTGAAGCTGAAACTGAACTGAAGCTGAAGCTGAAATTGAAACTGAAGCTGAAACTGAGGCTGAGGCTGAAACTGAAGCTGAAACAGAAGCTGAAACTGAAGCTTAAACTGAAGCAAGAACTGAAACTGAAGCTGAAATTTAAACTGAAACTGAAGCTGAAGCTTCAACTAACGCAAAGTGAATTCAACTAACGCAAAAATGAATTTAGCTAACGCAAATTGAATTTAACTAACGCAAATTGAATTTAACTAACGCATCTATATAACTAACGAAAAACGTTATTTAACTAACGAACGTTTCTTTTAACTAATGAACGTTTTATTTAACCAACGAACGTTTTATTCAACTAACGAAAAGGTTATTCAACTAACGAAAAGGTTGTTCAACTAATGAAAACGTTATTCAACTAACGAAAACGTTATTCAACTAACGAACGTTTTATTTAACTAACGAACGTTTTATTTATCTAACGAAAACTTTATTTTAGTAACGAAAACGTTATTTAACTAAAGAACGTTTTATTTAACTAACGAATGTTTTATTTAACTAACGAAACTTTATTTAACTAACGAACGTTTTTAAAACAAACTTTATTTAGCTAACGAACATTTAAACTGAAGCAAGAACTGAAATTGAGGCTGAATTTTAAACTGAAGCTATAACTGAAACTGAAGCTGAAACTAAGGCTAAGCTGAGGCTGAAACTGAAGCTGAAACTAAAACTGAAATTCGCACTGAAGCTAAAACTGAAACTGAAGCTGAAATTGAAGCTAAAACTGAAGCTGAAGCTAAAACTGGCACTGAAACTTTTTTTTGAAGTTTCAGCATCAGTTTCAGCTTCAGTTTCAGCTTCAGTTTTAGCTTCAGCTTCAGTTTCAACTTCAGTTTCAGCTTTAGTTTCAGTTTCAGCAGTTTTGGTTTCAGCTTCAGTGTCAGTTTCGGTTTTATTTTCAGCTTCAGTTTCAGTTTCAGTTTTAGCTTCAGCTTCAGTTTCAGCTTCAGTTTCAGCTTCAGTGTCAGTTTCGGTTTTATTTTCAGGGTAAGTTTCAGTTTCAGCTTCAGTCTCAGCTTCAGTTTCAGTTTCAGTGCCAGTTTCAGCTTCAGCTTCAGTTTTAGCTTCAATTTCAGCTTCAGTTTCAGTTTTAGCTTCAGTGCGAATTTCAGTTTTAGTTTCAGCTTCAGTTTCAGCCTCAGTTTAGCCTTAGTTTCAGCTTCAGTTTCAGCTCAGTTCCAGCTTGAGCTTTAGCTTCAGCTTCAGCTTCAGCTTCAGTTTCAACCTCAGTTTCAGCCTCAGTTTCAGCTTCAGTTTCAGCTTCGGTTTTGGTTTCAGCTTCTGTTTCAGCTTCAGTTTCAGCTTCAGTTTCAGCTTCAGTTTCAGCTTCAGTTTCGGTTTCAGATTTCGTTTCAGTATGAGTTTCAGCTTAAGCTTCAGTTTCAGCTTCAATTTCAGCTTCAGTTTCAGCTTCAGTATCGTCAGTTTCAGTTTCAGCTTCAGTTTCAGCTTCAGTTTTAGCTTCAGCTTCAGTTTCAACTTCAGTTTCAGCTTTAGTTTCAGTTTCAGCAGTTTTGGTTTCAGCTTCAGTGTCAGTTTCGGTTTTATTTTCAGCTTCAGTTTCAGTTTCAGTTTTAGCTTCAGCTTCAGTTTCAGCTTCAGTTTCAGCTTCAGTGTCAGTTTCGGTTTTATTTTCAGGGTCAGTTTCAGTTTCAGCTTCAGTCTCAGCTTCAGTTTCAGTTTCAGTGCCAGTTTCAGCTTCAGCTTCAGTTTTAGCTTCAATTTCAGCTTCAGTTTCAGTTTTAGCTTCAGTGCGAATTTCAGTTTTAGTTTCAGCTTCAGTTTCAGCCTCAGTTTAGCCTTAGTTTCAGCTTCAGTTTCAGCTCAGTTCCAGCTTGAGCTTTAGCTTCAGCTTCAGCTTCAGCTTCAGTTTCAACCTCAGTTTCAGCCTCAGTTTCAGCTTCAGTTTCAGCTTCGGTTTTGGTTTCAGCTTCTGTTTCAGCTTCAGTTTCAGCTTCAGTTTCAGCTTCAGTTTCAGCTTCAGTTTCGGTTTCAGATTTCGTTTCAGTATGAGTTTCAGCTTAAGCTTCAGTTTCAGCTTCAATTTCAGCTTCAGTTTCAGCTTCAGTATCGTCAGTTTCAGGTTCAGCTTTGGTTTCAGCTTCAGTTTCAGCATCAGTTTCAGCTTCAGTTTTGTTTTTAGCTTCAGTTTCAGCTTCAGTGTCTTTTTCAGTTTCAGCTTCAGTTTCAGCTTCAGTTTCAGTTTCAGATACCGTTTCAGCTTCAGTTTATAACTGCTATTAAATTATTGCTTCAGTTTTGGCTTCAGCTTTAGTTTCAGCTTCAGTTTCAGCTTCAGCTTCAGTTTCAACTTCAGTTTCAGCTTCAGTGTCAGTTTAAGTTTCATTTTCAGTTTCAGCTTCAGTTTCAGCTTCACTGACACAACTGAAGCTGAAACCAAAACTGGAGCTGAAACTGAAACTGGAACTGAAACTGAAGCTAAAACTGAAGCTGAAGCTGAAACTGAAGCTCAAGCCGGAACTGAAGCTGAAACTGAAGCTGAAACTGAAGCTGAAGCTGAAACTGAAATTGAAGCTGAAGCTGAAACTGGAGCTGAAACTGAATATGAAATTTGCACTGAAGCTAAAACTGAAACTGAAGCTGAAATTGAAGCTAAAACTGAAGCTGAAGCTGAAACTGACACTAAAGCTGAAATGAAACTGAAACTTATGCTGAAATTAAAGCTGAAACCAAAGCTGAAACTGAAACTGAAGCTGAAACTGAAGCTGAAGCTGAAACTGAAATTGAAGCTGAAGCTGAAACTGGAGATGAAACTGAATATGAAATTTGCACTGAAGCTAAAACTGAAACTGAAGCTGAAATTTAAGCTGAAACTAATGTTGAAGCTGAAGCTGAAACTGACACTGAATCTGATGCGGAAACTGAATCTTAAACTAAAGCTGAAGCCTAAACTGAAGCAATAACTGAAGCTGAAACTGAAGCTGAAGCTGAAACTGAAGCTGAAACTGAATCTGAAACTGAATCTGAAGCTGAAACTGAACCTGAAATCAAAACTAGAGCTGAAACTGAAGCTAAAACTGAATCCCAAACTGAATCTGAAGCTGAAACTGAACCTGAAATCAAAACTAGAGCTGAAACTGAAGCTAAAACTGAATCCCAAACTGAATCTGAAGCTGAAACTGAAACCAAAACTGGAGCTGAAACTGAAGCTGAAACTGAAGCTGAAATTGAAGCTGAAATATAAGCTGAAGCTGAAACTGAAGCCTAAACTGAAGCAAGAACTGAAGCTGAAACTGAAGCTGAAACTGAATCTGAAACTTAAGCTGAAGCTGAAACTGAACTGAAGCTGAAACTGAGGCTGAAACTGAAGCTGAAGCTGAAACAGAAGCTGAAACTGAAGTTTAAACTGAAGCAAGAACTGAAACTGAAGCTGACATTTAAACTGAAACTGAAACTGAAGCTGAAACTGAACTGAAGCTGAAGCTGAAATTGAAACTGAAGCTGAAACTGAGGCTTAGGCTGAAACTGAAGCTGAAACAGAAGCTGAAACTGAAGCTTAAACTGAAGCAAGAACTGAAACTGAAGCTGAAATTTAAACTGAAACTGAAGCTGAAGCTTCAACTAACGCAAAGTGAATTCAACTAACGCAAAAATGAATTTAGCTAACGCAAATTGAATTTAACTAACGCAAATTGAATTTAACTAACGCATCTATATAACTAACGAAAAACGTTATTTAACTAACGAACGTTTCTTTTAACTAATGAACGTTTTATTTAACCAACGAACGTTTTATTCAACTAACGAAAAGGTTATTCAACTAACGAAAAGGTTGTTCAACTAATGAAAACGTTATTCAACTAACGAAAACGTTATTCAACTAACGAACGTTTTATTTAACTAACGAACGTTTTATTTATCTAACGAAAACTTTATTTTAGTAACGAAAACGTTATTTAACTAAAGAACGTTTTATTTAACTAACGAATGTTTTATTTAACTAACGAAACTTTATTTAACTAACGAACGTTTTTAAAACAAACTTTATTTAGCTAACGAACATTTAAACTGAAGCAAGAACTGAAATTGAGGCTGAATTTTAAACTGAAGCTATAACTGAAACTGAAGCTGAAGCTGAAGCTGAAGCTAAAGCTCAAGCTGGAACTGAAGCTGAAACTAAAGCTGAAACTGAAGCTGAAACTAAGGCTAAACTGAGGCTGAAACTGAAGCTGAAACTAAAACTGAAATTCGCACTGAAGCTAAAACTGAAACTGAAGCTGAAATTGAAGCTAAAACTGAAGCTGAAGCTGAAACTGGCACTGAAACTTTTTTTTGAAGTTTCAGCATCAGTTTCAGCTTCAGTTTCAGCTTCAGTTTTAGCTTCAGCTTCAGTTTCAACTTCAGTTTCAGCTTTAGTTTCAGTTTCAGCAGTTTTGGTTTCAGCTTCAGTGTCAGTTTCGGTTTTATTTTCAGCTTCAGTTTCAGTTTCAGTTTTAGCTTCAGCTTCAGTTTCAGCTTCAGTTTCAGCTTCAGTGTCAGTTTCGGTTTTATTTTCAGGGTCAGTTTCAGTTTCAGCTTCAGTCTCAGCTTCAGTTTCAGTTTCAGTGCCAGTTTCAGCTTCAGCTTCAGTTTTAGCTTCAATTTCAGCTTCAGTTTCAGTTTTAGCTTCAGTGCGAATTTCAGTTTTAGTTTCAGCTTCAGTTTCAGCCTCAGTTTAGCCTTAGTTTCAGCTTCAGTTTCAGCTCAGTTCCAGCTTGAGCTTTAGCTTCAGCTTCAGCTTCAGCTTCAGTTTCAACCTCAGTTTCAGCCTCAGTTTCAGCTTCAGTTTCAGCTTCGGTTTTGGTTTCAGCTTCTGTTTCAGCTTCAGTTTCAGCTTCAGTTTCAGCTTCAGTTTCAGCTTCAGTTTCAGCTTCAGTTTCGGTTTCAGATTTCGTTTCAGTATGAGTTTCAGCTTAAGCTTCAGTTTCAGCTTCAATTTCAGCTTCAGTTTCAGCTTCAGTATCGTCAGTTTCAGTTTCAGCTTCAGTTTCAGCTTCAGTTTTAGCTTCAGCTTCAGTTTCAACTTCAGTTTCAGCTTTAGTTTCAGTTTCAGCAGTTTTGGTTTCAGCTTCAGTGTCAGTTTCGGTTTTATTTTCAGCTTCAGTTTCAGTTTCAGTTTTAGCTTCAGCTTCAGTTTCAGCTTCAGTTTCAGCTTCAGTGTCAGTTTCGGTTTTATTTTCAGGGTCAGTTTCAGTTTCAGCTTCAGTCTCAGCTTCAGTTTCAGTTTCAGTGCCAGTTTCAGCTTCAGCTTCAGTTTTAGCTTCAATTTCAGCTTCAGTTTCAGTTTTAGCTTCAGTGCGAATTTCAGTTTTAGTTTCAGCTTCAGTTTCAGCCTCAGTTTAGCCTTAGTTTCAGCTTCAGTTTCAGCTCAGTTCCAGCTTGAGCTTTAGCTTCAGCTTCAGCTTCAGCTTCAGTTTCAACCTCAGTTTCAGCCTCAGTTTCAGCTTCAGTTTCAGCTTCGGTTTTGGTTTCAGCTTCAGTTTCAGCTTCAGTTTCAGCTTCAGTTTCGGTTTCAGATTTCGTTTCAGTATGAGTTTCAGCTTAAGCTTCAGTTTCAGCTTCAGTTTCAGCTTCAGTTTCAGCTTCAGTTTCGGTTTCAGATTTCGTTTCAGTATGAGTTTCAGCTTAAGCTTCAGTTTCAGCTTCAGTTTCAGCATCAGTTTCAGCTTCAGTTTTGTTTTTAGCTTCAGTTTCAGCTTCAGTGTCTTTTTCAGTTTCAGCTTCAGTTTCAGCTTCAGTTTCAGTTTCAGATACCGTTTCAGCTTCAGTTTATAACTGCTATTAAATTATTGCTTCAGTTTTGGCTTCAGCTTTAGTTTCAGCTTCAGTTTCAGCTTCAGCTTCAGTTTCAACTTCAGTTTCAGCTTCAGTGTCAGTTTAAGTTTCATTTTCAGTTTCAGCTTCAGTTTCAGCTTCACTGACACAACTGAAGCTGAAACCAAAACTGGAGCTGAAACTGAAACTGAAGCTGAAATTGAAGCTAAAACTGAAGCTGAAGCTGAAACTGGCACTGAAACTGAAACTGAAGCTGAGACTGAAGCTGAAACTGAAACTGACCCTGAAAATAAAACCGAAACTGACACTGAAGCTGAAACTGAAGCTGAAACTGAAGCTGAAGCTAAAACTGAAACTGAAACTGAAGCTGAAAATAAAACCGAAACTGACACTGAAGCTGAAACCAAAACTGCTGAAACTGAAACTAAAGCTGAAACTGAAGTTGAAACTGAAGCTGAAGCTAAAACTGAAGCTGAAACTGAAGCTGAAACTGATGCTGAAACTTCAAAAAAAAGTTTCAGTGCCAGTTTCAGCTTCAGCTTCAGTTTTAGCTTCAATTTCAGCTTCAGTTTCAGTTTTAGCTTCAGTGCGAATTTCAGTTTTAGTTTCAGCTTCAGTTTCAGCCTCAGTTTAGCCTTAGTTTCAGCTTCAGTTTCAGCTTTAGTTTCAGCTTCAGTTCCAGCTTGAGCTTTAGCTTCAGCTTCAGCTTCAGCTTCAGTTTCAGTTATAGCTTCAGTTTAAAATTCAGCCTCAATTTCAGTTCTTGCTTCAGTTTAAATGTTCGTTAGCTAAATAAAGTTTGTTTTAAAAACGTTCGTTAGTTAAATAAAGTTTCGTTAGTTAAATAAAACATTCGTTAGTTAAATAAAACGTTCTTTAGTTAAATAACGTTTTCGTTACTAAAATAAAGTTTTCGTTAGATAAATAAAACGTTCGTTAGTTAAATAAAACGTTCGTTAGTTGAATAACGTTTTCGTTAGTTGAATAACGTTTTCATTAGTTGAACAACCTTTTCGTTAGTTGAATAACCTTTTCGTTAGTTGAATAAAACGTTCGTTGGTTAAATAAAACGTTCATTAGTTAAAAGAAACGTTCGTTAGTTAAATAACGTTTTTCGTTAGTTATATAGATGCGTTAGTTAAATTCAATTTGCGTTAGTTAAATTCAATTTGCGTTAGCTAAATTCATTTTTGCGTTAGTTGAATTCACTTTGCGTTAGTTGAAGCTTCAGCTTCAGTTTCAGTTTAAATTTCAGCTTCAGTTTCAGTTCTTGCTTCAGTTTAAGCTTCAGTTTCAGCTTCTGTTTCAGCTTCAGTTTCAGCCTCAGCCTCAGTTTCAGCTTCAGTTTCAATTTCAGCTTCAGCTTCAGTTCAGTTTCAGCTTCAGTTTCAGTTTCAGTTTAAATGTCAGCTTCAGTTTCAGTTCTTGCTTCAGTTTAAACTTCAGTTTCAGCTTCTGTTTCAGCTTCAGCTTCAGTTTCAGCCTCAGTTTCAGCTTCAGTTCAGTTTCAGCTTCAGCTTAAGTTTCAGATTCAGTTTCAGCTTCAGTTTCAGCTTCAGTTCTTGCTTCAGTTTAGGCTTCAGTTTCAGCTTCAGCTTATATTTCAGCTTCAATTTTAGCTTCAGTTTCAGCTTCAGTTTCAGCTCCAGTTTTGGTTTCAGTTTCAGCTTCAGATTCAGTTTGGGATTCAGTTTTAGCTTCAGTTTCAGCTCTAGTTTTGATTTCAGGTTCAGTTTCAGCTTCAGATTCAGTTTCAGATTCAGTTTCAGCTTCAGTTTCAGCTTCAGCTTCAGTTTCAGCTTCAGTTATTGCTTCAGTTTAGGCTTCAGCTTTAGTTTAAGATTCAGTTTCCGCTTCAGATTCAGTGTCAGTTTCAGCTTCAGCTTCAACATTAGTTTCAGCTTAAATTTCAGCTTCAGTTTCAGTTTTAGCTTCAGTGCAAATTTCATATTCAGTTTCATCTCCAGTTTCAGCTTCAGCTTCAATTTCAGTTTCAGCTTCAGCTTCAGTTTCAGCTTCAGTTTCAGTTTCAGCTTTGGTTTCAGTTTCAGCTTTGGTTTCAGCTTTAATTTCAGCATTAGTTTCAGTTTCATTTCAGCTTTAGTGTCAGTTTCAGCTTCAGCTTCAGTTTTAGCTTCAATTTCAGCTTCAGTTTCAGTTTTAGCTTCAGTGCAAATTTCATATTCAGTTTCAGCTCCAGTTTCAGCTTCAGCTTCAATTTCAGTTTCAGCTTCAGCTTCAGTTTCAGCTTCAGTTTCAGCTTCAGTTTCGGCTTGAGCTTCAGTTTCAGCTTCAGCTTCAGTTTTAGCTTCAGTTTCAGTTCCAGTTTCAGTTTCAGCTCCAGTTTTGGTTTCAGCTTCAGTTGTGTCAGTGAAGCTGAAACTGAAGCTGAAACTGAAAATGAAACTTAAACTGACACTGAAGCTGAAACTGAAGTTGAAACTGAAGCTGAAGCTGAAACTGAAGCTGAAACTAAAGCTGAAGCCAAAACTGAAGCAATAATTTAATAGCAGTTATAAACTGAAGCTGAAACGGTATCTGAAACTGAAACTGAAGCTGAAACTGAAGCTGAAACTGAAAAAGACACTGAAGCTGAAACTGAAGCTAAAAACAAAACTGAAGCTGAAACTGATGCTGAAACTGAAGCTGAAACCAAAGCTGAACCTGAAACTGACGATACTGAAGCTGAAACTGAAGCTGAAATTGAAGCTGAAACTGAAGCTTAAGCTGAAACTCATACTGAAACGAAATCTGAAACCGAAACTGAAGCTGAAACTGAAGCTGAAACTGAAGCTGAAACAGAAGCTGAAACCAAAACCGAAGCTGAAACTGAAGCTGAAACTGAGGCTGAAACTGAGGTTGAAACTGAAGCTGAAGCTGAAGCTGAAGCTAAAGCTCAAGCTGGAACTGAAGCTGAAACTGAAGCTGAAACTAAGGCTAAACTGAGTCTGAAACTGAAGCTGAAACTAAAACTGAAATTCGCACTGAAGCTAAAACTGAAACTGAAGCTGAAATTGAAGCTAAAACTGAAGCTGAAGCTGAAACTGGCACTGAAACTGAAACTGAAGCTGAGACTGAAGCTGAAACTGAAACTGACCCTGAAAATAAAACCGAAACTGACACTGAAGCTGAAGCTGAAGCTGAAACTGAAGCTGAAGCTAAAACTGAAACTGAAACTGAAGCTGAAAATAAAACCGAAACTGACACTGAAGCTGAAACCAAAACTGCTGAAACTGAAACTAAAGCTGAAACTGAAGTTGAAACTGAAGCTGAAGCTAAAACTGAAGCTGAAACTGAAGCTGAAACTGATGCTGAAACTTCAAAAAAAAGTTTCAGTGCCAGTTTCAGCTTCAGCTTCAGTTTTAGCTTCAATTTCAGCTTCAGTTTCAGTTTTAGCTTCAGTGCGAATTTCAGTTTTAGTTTCAGCTTCAGTTTCAGCCTCAGTTTAGCCTTAGTTTCAGCTTCAGTTTCAGCTTTAGTTTCAGCTTCAGTTCCAGCTTGAGCTTTAGCTTCAGCTTCAGCTTCAGCTTCAGTTTCAGTTATAGCTTCAGTTTAAAATTCAGCCTCAATTTCAGTTCTTGCTTCAGTTTAAATGTTCGTTAGCTAAATAAAGTTTGTTTTAAAAACG
Organism: Tholera decimalis; assembly: GCA_943138885.2. Taxonomy (NCBI): domain Eukaryota; kingdom Metazoa; phylum Arthropoda; class Insecta; order Lepidoptera; family Noctuidae; genus Tholera; species Tholera decimalis. The sequence goes on along the minus strand of OW964549.2, from coordinate 35,206,398 downwards.
TTCGTTAGTTAAATAAAGTTTCGTTAGTTAAATAAAACATTCGTTAGTTAAATAAAACGTTCTTTAGTTAAATAACGTTTTCGTTACTAAAATAAAGTTTTCGTTAGATAAATAAAACGTTCGTTAGTTAAATAAAACGTTCGTTAGTTGAATAACGTTTTCGTTAGTTGAATAACGTTTTCATTAGTTGAACAACCTTTTCGTTAGTTGAATAACCTTTTCGTTAGTTGAATAAAACGTTCGTTGGTTAAATAAAACGTTCATTAGTTAAAAGAAACGTTCGTTAGTTAAATAACGTTTTTCGTTAGTTATATAGATGCGTTAGTTAAATTCAATTTGCGTTAGTTAAATTCAATTTGCGTTAGCTAAATTCATTTTTGCGTTAGTTGAATTCACTTTGCGTTAGTTGAAGCTTCAGCTTCAGTTTCAGTTTAAATTTCAGCTTCAGTTTCAGTTCTTGCTTCAGTTTAAGCTTCAGTTTCAGCTTCTGTTTCAGCTTCAGTTTCAGCCTCAGCCTCAGTTTCAGCTTCAGTTTCAATTTCAGCTTCAGCTTCAGTTCAGTTTCAGCTTCAGTTTCAGTTTCAGTTTAAATGTCAGCTTCAGTTTCAGTTCTTGCTCCAGTTTAAACTTCAGTTTCAGCCTCAGTTTAGCCTTAGTTTCAGCTTCAGTTTCAGCTCAGTTCCAGCTTGAGCTTTAGCTTCAGCTTCAGCTTCAGCTTCAGTTTCAACCTCAGTTTCAGCCTCAGTTTCAGCTTCAGTTTCAGCTTCGGTTTTGGTTTCAGCTTCTGTTTCAGCTTCAGTTTCAGCTTCAGTTTCAGCTTCAGTTTCAGCTTCAGTTTCAGCTTCAGTTTCGGTTTCAGATTTCGTTTCAGTATGAGTTTCAGCTTAAGCTTCAGTTTCAGCTTCAATTTCAGCTTCAGTTTCAGCTTCAGTATCGTCAGTTTCAGTTTCAGCTTCAGTTTCAGCTTCAGTTTTAGCTTCAGCTTCAGTTTCAACTTCAGTTTCAGCTTTAGTTTCAGTTTCAGCAGTTTTGGTTTCAGCTTCAGTGTCAGTTTCGGTTTTATTTTCAGCTTCAGTTTCAGTTTCAGTTTTAGCTTCAGCTTGAGCTTTAGCTTCAGCTTCAGCTTCAGCTTCAGTTTCAACCTCAGTTTCAGCCTCAGTTTCAGCTTCAGTTTCAGCTTCGGTTTTGGTTTCAGCTTCAGTTTCAGCTTCAGTTTCAGCTTCAGTTTCGGTTTCAGATTTCGTTTCAGTATGAGTTTCAGCTTAAGCTTCAGTTTCAGCTTCAGTTTCAGCTTCAGTTTCAGCTTCAGTTTCGGTTTCAGATTTCGTTTCAGTATGAGTTTCAGCTTAAGCTTCAGTTTCAGCTTCAGTTTCAGCATCAGTTTCAGCTTCAGTTTTGTTTTTAGCTTCAGTTTCAGCTTCAGTGTCTTTTTCAGTTTCAGCTTCAGTTTCAGTTTCAGATACCGTTTCAGCTTCAGTTTATAACTGCTATTAAATTATTGCTTCAGTTTTGGCTTCAGCTTTAGTTTCAGCTTCAGTTTCAGCTTCAGCTTCAGTTTCAACTTCAGTTTCAGCTTCAGTGTCAGTTTAAGTTTCATTTTCAGTTTCAGCTTCAGTTTCAGCTTCACTGACACAACTGAAGCTGAAACCAAAACTGGAGCTGAAACTGAAACTGAAGCTGAAATTGAAGCTAAAACTGAAGCTGAAGCTGAAACTGGCACTGAAACTGAAACTGAAGCTGAGACTGAAGCTGAAACTGAAACTGACCCTGAAAATAAAACCGAAACTGACACTGAAGCTGAAACTGAAGCTGAAACTGAAGCTGAAGCTAAAACTGAAACTGAAACTGAAGCTGAAAATAAAACCGAAACTGACACTGAAGCTGAAACCAAAACTGCTGAAACTGAAACTAAAGCTGAAACTGAAGTTGAAACTGAAGCTGAAGCTAAAACTGAAGCTGAAACTGAAGCTGAAACTGATGCTGAAACTTCAAAAAAAAGTTTCAGTGCCAGTTTCAGCTTCAGCTTCAGTTTTAGCTTCAATTTCAGCTTCAGTTTCAGTTTTAGCTTCAGTGCGAATTTCAGTTTTAGTTTCAGCTTCAGTTTCAGCCTCAGTTTAGCCTTAGTTTCAGCTTCAGTTTCAGCTTTAGTTTCAGCTTCAGTTCCAGCTTGAGCTTTAGCTTCAGCTTCAGCTTCAGCTTCAGTTTCAGTTATAGCTTCAGTTTAAAATTCAGCCTCAATTTCAGTTCTTGCTTCAGTTTAAATGTTCGTTAGCTAAATAAAGTTTGTTTTAAAAACGTTCGTTAGTTAAATAAAGTTTTGTTAGTTAAATAAAACATTCGTTAGTTAAATAAAACGTTCTTTAGTTAAATAACGTTTTCGTTACTAAAATAAAGTTTTCGTTAGATAAATAAAACGTTCGTTAGTTAAATAAAACGTTCGTTAGTTGAATAACGTTTTCGTTAGTTGAATAACGTTTTCATTAGTTGAACAACCTTTTCGTTAGTTGAATAACCTTTTCGTTAGTTGAATAAAACGTTCGTTGGTTAAATAAAACGTTCATTAGTTAAAAGAAACGTTCGTTAGTTAAATAACGTTTTTCGTTAGTTATATAGATGCGTTAGTTAAATTCAATTTGCGTTAGTTAAATTCAATTTGCGTTAGCTAAATTCATTTTTGCGTTAGTTGAATTCACTTTGCGTTAGTTGAAGCTTCAGCTTCAGTTTCAGTTTAAATTTCAGCTTCAGTTTCAGTTCTTGCTTCAGTTTAAGCTTCAGTTTCAGCTTCTGTTTCAGCTTCAGTTTCAGCCTCAGCCTCAGTTTCAGCTTCAGTTTCAATTTCAGCTTCAGCTTCAGTTCAGTTTCAGCTTCAGTTTCAGTTTCAGTTTAAATGTCAGCTTCAGTTTCAGTTCTTGCTTCAGTTTAAACTTCAGTTTCAGCTTCTGTTTCAGCTTCAGCTTCAGTTTCAGCCTCAGTTTCAGCTTCAGTTCAGTTTCAGCTTCAGCTTAAGTTTCAGATTCAGTTTCAGCTTCAGTTTCAGCTTCAGTTCTTGCTTCAGTTTAGGCTTCAGTTTCAGCTTCAGCTTATATTTCAGCTTCAATTTTAGCTTCAGTTTCAGCTTCAGTTTCAGCTCCAGTTTTGGTTTCAGTTTCAGCTTCAGATTCAGTTTGGGATTCAGTTTTAGCTTCAGTTTCAGCTCTAGTTTTGATTTCAGGTTCAGTTTCAGGTTCAGTTTCAGCTTCAGATTCAGTTTCAGATTCAGTTTCAGCTTCAGTTTCAGCTTCAGCTTCAGTTTCAGCTTCAGTTATTGCTTCAGTTTAGGCTTCAGCTTTAGTTTAAGATTCAGTTTCCGCTTCAGATTCAGTGTCAGTTTCAGCTTCAGCTTCAACATTAGTTTCAGCTTAAATTTCAGCTTCAGTTTCAGTTTTAGCTTCAGTGCAAATTTCATATTCAGTTTCATCTCCAGTTTCAGCTTCAGCTTCAATTTCAGTTTCAGCTTCAGCTTCAGTTTCAGCTTCAGTTTCAGTTTCAGCTTTGGTTTCAGTTTCAGCTTTGGTTTCAGCTTTAATTTCAGCATTAGTTTCAGTTTCATTTCAGCTTTAGTGTCAGTTTCAGCTTCAGCTTCAGTTTTAGCTTCAATTTCAGCTTCAGTTTCAGTTTTAGCTTCAGTGCAAATTTCATATTCAGTTTCAGCTCCAGTTTCAGCTTCAGCTTCAATTTCAGTTTCAGCTTCAGCTTCAGTTTCAGCTTCAGTTTCAGCTTCAGTTTCGGCTTGAGCTTCAGTTTCAGCTTCAGCTTCAGTTTTAGCTTCAGTTTCAGTTCCAGTTTCAGTTTCAGCTCCAGTTTTGGTTTCAGCTTCAGTTGTGTCAGTGAAGCTGAAACTGAAGCTGAAACTGAAAATGAAACTTAAACTGACACTGAAGCTGAAACTGAAGTTGAAACTGAAGCTGAAGCTGAAACTGAAGCTGAAACTAAAGCTGAAGCCAAAACTGAAGCAATAATTTAATAGCAGTTATAAACTGAAGCTGAAACGGTATCTGAAACTGAAACTGAAGCTGAAACTGAAGCTGAAACTGAAAAAGACACTGAAGCTGAAACTGAAGCTAAAAACAAAACTGAAGCTGAAACTGATGCTGAAACTGAAGCTGAAACCAAAGCTGAACCTGAAACTGACGATACTGAAGCTGAAACTGAAGCTGAAATTGAAGCTGAAACTGAAGCTTAAGCTGAAACTCATACTGAAACGAAATCTGAAACCGAAACTGAAGCTGAAACTGAAGCTGAAACTGAAGCTGAAACAGAAGCTGAAACCAAAACCGAAGCTGAAACTGAAGCTGAAACTGAGGCTGAAACTGAGGTTGAAACTGAAGCTGAAGCTGAAGCTGAAGCTAAAGCTCAAGCTGGAACTGAAGCTGAAACTGAAGCTGAAACTAAGGCTAAACTGAGTCTGAAACTGAAGCTGAAACTAAAACTGAAATTCGCACTGAAGCTAAAACTGAAACTGAAGCTGAAATTGAAGCTAAAACTGAAGCTGAAGCTGAAACTGGCACTGAAACTGAAACTGAAGCTGAGACTGAAGCTGAAACTGAAACTGACCCTGAAAATAAAACCGAAACTGACACTGAAGCTGAAGCTGAAGCTGAAACTGAAGCTGAAGCTAAAACTGAAACTGAAACTGAAGCTGAAAATAAAACCGAAACTGACACTGAAGCTGAAACCAAAACTGCTGAAACTGAAACTAAAGCTGAAACTGAAGTTGAAACTGAAGCTGAAGCTAAAACTGAAGCTGAAACTGAAGCTGAAACTGATGCTGAAACTTCAAAAAAAAGTTTCAGTGCCAGTTTCAGCTTCAGCTTCAGTTTTAGCTTCAATTTCAGCTTCAGTTTCAGTTTTAGCTTCAGTGCGAATTTCAGTTTTAGTTTCAGCTTCAGTTTCAGCCTCAGTTTAGCCTTAGTTTCAGCTTCAGTTTCAGCTTTAGTTTCAGCTTCAGTTCCAGCTTGAGCTTTAGCTTCAGCTTCAGCTTCAGCTTCAGTTTCAGTTATAGCTTCAGTTTAAAATTCAGCCTCAATTTCAGTTCTTGCTTCAGTTTAAATGTTCGTTAGCTAAATAAAGTTTGTTTTAAAAACGTTCGTTAGTTAAATAAAGTTTCGTTAGTTAAATAAAACATTCGTTAGTTAAATAAAACGTTCTTTAGTTAAATAACGTTTTCGTTACTAAAATAAAGTTTTCGTTAGATAAATAAAACGTTCGTTAGTTAAATAAAACGTTCGTTAGTTGAATAACGTTTTCGTTAGTTGAATAACGTTTTCATTAGTTGAACAACCTTTTCGTTAGTTGAATAACCTTTTCGTTAGTTGAATAAAACGTTCGTTGGTTAAATAAAACGTTCATTAGTTAAAAGAAACGTTCGTTAGTTAAATAACGTTTTTCGTTAGTTATATAGATGCGTTAGTTAAATTCAATTTGCGTTAGTTAAATTCAATTTGCGTTAGCTAAATTCATTTTTGCGTTAGTTGAATTCACTTTGCGTTAGTTGAAGCTTCAGCTTCAGTTTCAGTTTAAATTTCAGCTTCAGTTTCAGTTCTTGCTTCAGTTTAAGCTTCAGTTTCAGCTTCTGTTTCAGCTTCAGTTTCAGCCTCAGCCTCAGTTTCAGCTTCAGTTTCAATTTCAGCTTCAGCTTCAGTTCAGTTTCAGCTTCAGTTTCAGTTTCAGTTTAAATGTCAGCTTCAGTTTCAGTTCTTGCTCCAGTTTAAACTTCAGTTTCAGCCTCAGTTTCAGCTTCAGTTCAGTTTCAGCTTCAGCTTAAGTTTCAGATTCAGTTTCAGCTTCAGTTTCAGCTTCAGTTCTTGCTTCAGTTTAGGCTTCAGTTTCAGCTTCAGCTTATATTTCAGCTTCAATTTCAGCTTCAGTTTCAGCTTCAGTTTCAGCTCCAGTTTTGGTTTCAGTTTCAGCTTCAGATTCAGTTTGGGATTCAGTTTTAGCTTCAGTTTCAGCTCTAGTTTTGATTTCAGGTTCAGTTTCAGCTTCAGATTCAGTTTCAGATTCAGTTTCAGCTTCAGTTTCAGCTTCAGCTTCAGTTTCAGCTTCAGTTATTGCTTCAGTTTAGGCTTCAGCTTTAGTTTAAGATTCAGTTTCCGCTTCAGATTCAGTGTCAGTTTCAGCTTCAGCTTCAACATTAGTTTCAGCTTAAATTTCAGCTTCAGTTTCAGTTTTAGCTTCATCGCAAATTTCATATTCAGTTTCATCTCCATTTTCAGCCTCAGCTTCAATTTCAGTTTCAGCTTCAGCTTCAGTTTCAGCTTCAGTTTCAGTTTCAGCTTTGGTTTCAGCTTTAATTTCAGCATTAGTTTCAGTTTCATTTCAGCTTTAGTGTCAGTTTCAGCTTCAGCTTCAGTTTTAGCTTCAATTTCAGCTTCAGTTTCAGTTTTAGCTTCAGTGCAAATTTCATATTCAGTTTCAGCTCCAGTTTCAGCTTCAGCTTCAATTTCAGTTTCAGCTTCAGCTTCAGTTTCAGCTTCAGTTTCAGCTTCAGTTCCGGCTTGAGCTTCAGTTTCAGCTTCAGCTTCAGTTTTAGCTTCAGTTTCAGTTCCAGTTTCAGTTTCAGCTCCAGTTTTGGTTTCAGCTTCAGTTGTGTCAGTGAAGCTGAAACTGAAGCTGAAACTGAAAATGAAACTTAAACTGACACTGAAGCTGAAACTGAAGTTGAAACTGAAGCTGAAGCTGAAACTGAAGCTGAAACTAAAGCTGAAGCCAAAACTGAAGCAATAATTTAATAGCAGTTATAAACTGAAGCTGAAACGGTATCTGAAACTGAAACTGAAGCTGAAACTGAAGCTGAAACTGAAAAAGACACTGAAGCTGAAACTGAAGCTAAAAACAAAACTGAAGCTGAAACTGATGCTGAAACTGAAGCTGAAACCAAAGCTGAACCTGAAACTGACGATACTGAAGCTGAAACTGAAGCTGAAATTGAAGCTGAAACTGAAGCTTAAGCTGAAACTCATACTGAAACGAAATCTGAAACCGAAACTGAAGCTGAAACTGAAGCTGAAACTGAAGCTGAAACTGAAGCTGAAACAGAAGCTGAAACCAAAACCGAAGCTGAAACTGAAGCTGAAACTGAGGCTGAAACTGAGGTTGAAACTAAAGCTGAAACTGAAACTGAAATTAAAGCTGAAGCTGAAACTGAAGCCAAAACTGAAGCTGAAACTGAAGCTGAAGCTGAAACTGAATCTGAAGCTGAAGCTGAAACTGAACTGAAGCTGAAGCTGAAACAGAAGCTGAAACTGAAGCTTAAACTGAGGCTGAAACTGTAGCTGAAGATGTAACAGAAGCTGAAGCTTAAACTGAAGCAAGAACTGAAATTGAGGCTGAATTTTAAACTGAAGCTATAACTGAAACTGAAGCTGAAGCTGAAGCTGAAGCTAAAGCTCAAGCTGGAACTGAAGCTGAAACTGAAGCTGAAACTAAGGCTAAACTGAGGCTGAAACTGAAGCTGAAACTAAAACTGAAATTCGCACTGAAGCTTAAACTGAAACTGAAGCTGAAATTGAAGCTAAAACTGAAGCTGAAGCTGAAACTGGCACTGAAACTGAAACTGAAGCTGAGACTGAAGCTGAAACTGAAACTGACCCTGAAAATAAAACCGAAACTGACACTGAAGCTGAAACTGAAGCTGAAACTGAAGCTGAAGCTAAAACTGAAACTGAAACTGAAGCTGAAAATAAAACCGAAACTGACACTGAAGCTGAAACCAAAACTGCTGAAACTGAAACTAAAGCCGAAACTGAAGTTGAAACTGAAGCTGAAGCTAAAACTGAAGCTGAAACTGAAGCTGAAACTGATGCTGAAACTTCAAAAAAAAGTTTCAGTGCCAGTTTCAGCTTCAGCTTCAGTTTTAGCTTCAATTTCAGCTTCAGTTTCAGTTTTAGCTTCAGTGCGAATTTCAGTTTTGGTTTCAGCTTCAGTTTCAGCCTCAGTTTAGCCTTAGTTTCAGCTTCAGTTTCAGCTTTAGTTTTAGCTTCAGTTCCAGCTTGAGCTTTAGCTTCAGCTTCAGCTTCAGCTTCAGTTTCAGTTATAGCTTCAGTTTAAAATTCAGCCTCAATTTCAGTTCTTGCTTCAGTTTAAGCTTCAGTTTCAGCTTCTGTTACAGCTTCAGCTACAGTTTCAGCCTCAGTTTCAGCTTCAGTTTCAATTTCAGTTTCAGCTTCAGTTTCAGCTTCAGCTTCAGTTCAGTTTCAGCTTCAGCTTCAGCTTCAGATTCAGTTTCAGCTTCAGTTTCAGCTTCAGTTTTTGCTTCAGTTTCAGCTTCAGCTTTTATTTCAGTTTCAGTTTCAGCTTTAGTTTCAACCTCAGTTTCAGCCTCAGTTTCAGCTTCAGTTTCAGCTTCGGTTTTGGTTTCAGCTTCTGTTTCAGCTTCAGTTTCAGCTTCAGTTTCAGCTTCAGTTTTGGTTTCAGATTTCGTTTCAGTATGAGTTTCAGCTTAAGCTTCAGTTTCAGCTTCAATTTCAGCTTCAGTTTCAGCTTCAGTATCGTCAGTTTCAGGTTCAGCTTTGGTTTCAGCTTCAGTTTCAGCATCAGTTTCAGCTTCAGTTTTGTTTTTAGCTTCAGTTTCAGCTTCAGTGTCTTTTTCAGTTTCAGCTTCAGTTTCAGCTTCAGTTTCAGTTTCAGATACAGTTTCAGCTTCAGTTTATAACCGCTATTAAATTAAATAACTGTTCAATATGTTTTTTCAACTGGTCATAATAACATCTCGAATATTTAAATAACAGCTCAAAAAAATAGTTCCCTTATTCTTAACTCTAAAGTCCTCTTAATTCTTCAACATTCTTAATATTTCTCTTTTAAAATGTTACTAAGGCGTTTATTAATTTAGCCCTTTATAATTTTTATAAAAAATCATAATTCGTAGAAAAGCTTTTAAGGTTATATATTATTATTAATTAAAAGTATAGTAGGTACCTACCTCCCCAAAATATTTACTCATCAATTATGTCATACATCATCGTTGCAGCAAGTTCAGGCGAGAAAGAGTAACAATCATAATCACATTCGCATTTATAATATTAGTTTTATTTCTTTGATATATAGAAATATATCGTCGTATCTTACGAATAGGGGCGTAACTGCATAATAGCTACTTTTCAGGAGACACTTTTTTGTGTTTAATTAAATTAAATGTGAACAATTATATATTGGTGGTTTGATATAATGTGTATTGGTATTTTATAGTTTGTTTAGCATTATTTTCAATATATTATCTTTATATTTTATACGCATTTTGTCCCTTAAATCCTTATTCTCCGTTATGTTAAGGCTTAGTAGGACTGGACTTGAGCAATAAGTTACATTATGTCTTTTATCTGCGGAAATGTTGAGGCCACAATCGCCTTAATGGCCTGTTTATATTTTTCTGATGCGGATTTTCATTATTTCATAGGAATTTGTGTTTAAAACTATTTTACCATTACTAGGAAAACAATTTTAGAATTATAATTTCGAATCAAAATCTGAATTTTGTTAACATATTTGCTATTTAAAAAAAAATATTTTTGGGAAACAAACGTTTATCTTTAAACCATCAGAGCTTAATTATAAATTACACGTAATCATAATCACAATCAGTCTTTAAAATAAAATTTATAATCTTTAGAATAATTTTAGCCTTACACATTGACATGAGGTCTTTATATTTATCATAATTTACTTTTAATGGTGATCCATTTACTGACGTGGCTTCCGAAATTACATTTTTTTCCCTCTAGTACCCTTTCTTAATGTAGTAATTTTTTTTGTAATCCTCATCCAGTCCATATTTATATTTAAGAACGTTTATATTGTTCTTGCTAACTTGCACTTCTTTGATTTTGTTCCATACAACTTTTTCACCATCATCATTCTTTAACCAATTCTTGCCATCGAGCAATTTATGATAATTATAAATATCATCTAAGGTCATTTCTTTTACCCTATAAGTTACTCCTGTTGTTTTTGCCCATCTGATTATATTGATCCATTGATCTGGAGTGTAAATAGTTTTATTGCTGGAAGCTCTTTCTATATCAGAATGGACACTGTCTCCTTCATTCTGCGTATGGCCGACTTCGAGAAACCTATGAGTTGTCAATGTCAAATTTTTCTACGATGTGTTGATAAAAAGCGAAAACTATTTTATTATTTTATTACGGTTTTTCCCGGAACAGTTATCGGACCAAAATTTAAATGTTTTTGCACCTTCGTCAATCTTTGATTTAATAAACAAGTTTAAACCGCTACTGATCTCATTGGCTCCCTTTTTACCGATCACCTCTGTCCACATGTAACAAAATCCACTTTTTCGGGCTACGTCATATACAGTAAAATCAAAAATATTAAGTTTCCTCTTGTAATAAAATATACTCACATTTCCAAAAGGACAAGTCAATATTTTTTTGCATATCAAAAGTGGCGGTTATCACACTGAGGTCTCCTTCAGCTTCGGCTTTATCAGCCGCCTTTATAGTCCTCGCCAAATTTTTACGTTGCATGTGTTGATCTTGCTCATTCTTCTGAGTTTCAGTTGGCTCTCTTGTATTGTAAAATGCATGGAATTTGTTGCATTGGTCTTTTTTGGGAGTGTAAAAGGCAATATTAAAATGAGTGTTGACAATATCTTCATATTAGCGCAATGTAGCAATTTGAGAGCTATAAGTTTGTGGATCAAACCACTCGGTATACAATTCATGGAGTCGCTTGTAAGAAAGTTGTCCATCAAGGTATTTTTTCGTACTACTTTTTCTACAGTAGTGCGATTCTACAGGTGCAAAGGAAAGAATATGATTTTTCACACTGTCTACAATGATTTCTTTTATCTTCTTTGGTCGATTATGGTGTTTTCCCCTCAAATCCAGTAAAATGTGCTCATTGGTCCCAGCATCCCGTTTTTTAAAAGAACTTCTTATAATTTTTTCGCTGATCGATAACGTATTTAAAAACATTTTACGACATACTACGACGCTTTCATTATTGATTGGTAAACTGTAGGCTCTCGTCTGTGATCTATTAGGACCTTCGGCTTTAATTCTCTTCGGTTTATGGCTCTTTACGAATTTTAAAATAAAATCTCACTGTTTTTCGTGACTTCCTATCTCCCAAAAACCATTAAAAATACGTTGCCTATAATTTTCATCCAACTTTTCATAACATATCTTTGGACAACTGCATGGTGATTTAATTTTCTTTTCAGGAACAGTTTCTCCCTTCTTATTAATAAAAGCTTTGCCGGAATTTTTCAGTCCTTTTCGTTTTAAGTCTTTTCATCCTGTAGAATTTCTTGTTCGTATTTTACCTGGACCTCGTTTTTTGGTACATCTGCGAGTAGAAGAAGAACTTACAGGGGAATTAACAGCTGACGATAGCGGAGTGGGGATCGTAAAACTTGAAGTCGGGCTATCTAAAACGATATCAGCCATTGAAACGGATAGATTTTCAGATTGAAGTGTGAATTCACTTTGTCCTGTTTCTAACTGGCAAATAGTTGTTTGGTCGGACTCTTCAGTACATTCTATAATTATGTCACTTATAATTTGGGATTCAGATGGAGCTTCTAGAGGGTCGCCATTCTTTAGTTCCAGATTTTGTACTTCGGACAAGATTACAATCTCACTTGCACTATCATTTTGGTTAGGTTTGTTCATGTTGTTTTCGACATCCTAAAAGTAGGAAAGGAGACTTTAAATCATAAAATTATCACACTAGACTAGTTTCGCAATATTGTAGGTAAAAATAAATTCATATCATTGATATTTCAACCAAAATTATGAACTAAACTTTGGATGGAACACGATGTCGGGAAAGAGCATGAAATGGAATAAAATTATTATAAAACCACTTACGCTGTTAAGCTCAGATTTAATATTTTCTTGGATTAAATATTCTATCTCTTCTTTACAACCACGTGGCACTGGAGACTCGATTCGATCCCTTTCATCAAAGCAACTTTCAAAAATGTTGGCTGAAAATAAAATGAAATTTAAAATTGCTGTCAAAGATAACTGCTGGAATCTCGTAAGCACCTATAATATGAATTAGATCGAATAAATTTGCATACATTCTTACTAACATTAATAACCATAACATATAAAATAGACTTTTTCTAAAACTTTGAGAAAAAGTAAAATAATGAAGTAGGCGTAATTGTAATTTTCGTGCGCAATGCTAATAATGCGGCCACAAATGCTTTTATATCAAATTTCAAGCAATAGAAAAAAGACTTAAGTGTATTTAAGCCCCAAACCAGAAAAAGCATGTAATTGTGTACTCAATGTTTAAATTTGTCAAAAAGGGTTAAGATCATGTGAGCGTAAAATATATTGTACTTAAAATAGCAATGTGAATATTCCAAATGCACCAAAGAAATAATAAAAGACAAAAAAATCATTTGAACGTAGAAGAAAGACAGAAACGTAATTAGGGCTTCGTCTCTTCTATACATACGCAATTTAGCCATTCCATAGAAAACGGCCACAATCACCATGAGGGTTTTTTTCTATGTACACCCTATATTGAAAATGAATAAGTAATTAAAATGACTTAATTGAGCACAAACTCGTTGATATTATGTTATTTGAAGTTAATCAATACAGTACAAATTAAGAAAACATAATTTTTACCTTAAAATCCTTTGAGGTATAAAATATTTTGATTTACTTACTTGCTATAATCTTCGTATGTTTTCCTTCATTTCCACAATCTTCCTTTCCAACTAATTCCACCAACTTTCTTCCTCGGCGTTTCATTTATTTTCAATTTCAAATACTACGGTAAATTTAATAATTATGACTAAACTTTAGTACCTAGTACAAGCAAAAGTGTTGTGTTATTTTTAGTTTAAAAATCAGGTTACGCTCGCCACAACTAACAATGTCCACGTTCCGCCGAATAGTAGCCGTGCGGCGCTAGCACGCACTCCCCGCGCCCACGAACCCCTAAACTCACGAAGAACGAAGGTGTGACGGTGGTTGTTGCTTTATTCTTCGTTGAAAACGTAGTGCTTAAAATTGTGGCTTTTTAGAAAACCTAATTATTTGATAACCTGTACTGTTTTTAATTGTTTTGTTAAACTGGTTATATGTGGTATGATGAGCAGAATTTAATTATGGAATAAAAAAAGAAAGCCCCTATGTTCGTTAGGGCACTATTCGTAGGATACGACGATATAAGAATGCATACTACTCACATTTTCTTTTTAACTTAAGATTTTTTCGGATTCCAGGAGTCCGTGTCCTATTCATTATGTTTAAGTAGTGTGATCCCTTCGTTCTGCTTTCCCCATCTGCTGTTGTATCTGTTGCACGCCCCGGGTTTATCTCAACGTGATCACGTGACTAGGCGTCTGTGCCCAATCCCGGGATACCTGTGACGTTTCAAATGTACGCGGTTTCATCTCGTTATTCAACGAGAGCACGCGAGCATGACTGAACATTTTCAAAACGGTCGCATTTTGACACACATTGTTTAAGCGTCTCTTCAAAACGAATCCGTCGTTGTTTCTATATTGGATCTTTATTTATGAAAACACATACGAGGTATTAGTTTCCTCGTAGATGAGTCTATTTTTCGTCTTCTTCATTGTGAATATCTGCTAAGAGGAGTACCTGAGAGCTCCTGGCTAAATAATAATAGTCGCACGCGTTCATCCTCAAGGTTAAATAACGCTTGTCAAGGTCAGTCCGTGGATGGATGAGCACCTTATCATATAAATATTCCTCCGTAAATTGAAAAACATGTTCTATATTTTTGACAGTGGTTTCGGGTAGTCAGAAGCAGAAAATCACAGATTAACTAGCAAGGGATACTAAAACCATTTTGCGCTGTTATCAGTCCATTTTCATCGATATCGATTCGACACATATTCTAGTGTTTGCTGTACATCTTATACCACAGCTATGTAGTTTAACCCTTAACTTAGTTCACGTGGGTGTTTTTTTTTCCCGTATAAATCAATCAATCAATACCTTCTTCTTTAATAAAAGTATCCCAAAACGGGAACACCGTTTAATCTTCTCCATTTCAGTGAAATCAGTTCAGCTGTTCCAGATATTAGCTCGGTAAAACAGAAAGACAAACAGCCAGACAGACAAAAAGACGGACAATATTTTTAAAGTTTGTTGGTGTTTTCGTATCGTTTAAATAACTACTTACATATGTAATTGAAAATAAACAGTGTTATTATGAAAACACAGACATACATTTCAATTTTATTGACATAGAAGAAGATGTATAGATACTCCTATTATTAAGAAATTCATATTCCAGAAAACTGGTAGCCAGAGTACGGTGGTAGCAATGAAACAGTGTGTCTCATAAACTCTACCAGTAATAATACCTTCTCGCATTGCTTACCTAAATAATTTAATTTAAAAAAGTCATCTGTCTGCTTAATGGGTGCTAAAGTAGATAGCACCACGTTGCCGTTCTAAGCTCTTTCAATTAAGAAGATTCAATTAGAAGGTTTTCTACGAGATAGTCTCGGGCGAGACAACTTTATTGATGGGTGTCGGGTATTTCGGGTTCACGTTGTACCGGTCATATTAGTCTAATTGTTCAAGTGTTATTAATTTAAAGTGTGTTTGGGGAATACGCGGAACAGGGTGAAAAGTCCCGCATTCCCATTGAAAAGGGAGGATCCTCCGACCAGACAGGTGTTTTGTCTGGTGGGCAACTGCCCGATGTTTGTGATCGGGTGATTTGTATGTATGCTAGTTGTGTGGTAAACTTTGCTTGCGCGATACAGGATAGTTTTGTATGTTGCGAGATAGATGTCGCTACATGTTTTAATGTTGAGTTTAAATTTATTTCGGCAGTAGTACCTAATAACAGAGCTTATAGCTAAATAGATTTTTGTGGGGATGTATTGTTATATACAAAACTCGACGTACCTTTTTGCCATTAAACAGAGAGATTATATGACATTTCTTCTAACAGGGTTATGTATACATTAGTTATAAGCCATGCCTGTAACTGTATGCAATATATAAATAAATAAATGTATCTAATATTGTTTAATATTGGATGAGATATTCTGCTGTTTAAGCTCTTTCAGCATCATTTACTTAATTTAATTATGCATACCATTCTAAACTATTGCCATGGGAAACAAACTGGCTTCTGCAATATAGTTAATACTAGCACAAGAGTCAGGGAATTCTTGAATTTATAATGACATTATCAATAAATGATTGTGATTATTATAAATCGCTTACGATGGTATGCGATTCATAATAATCATGAGAGATCGAAATAAACAGTGGACTTATCTAGAATAAAAAAGAAAAAACATGATTATGTTTATTTTGAATTTGTTCTATACAGCCTGGAGAGGACTATTATGATCTTAAATTAAACTTCGTTTAAATTATTATGTTCTCAACCTGCACACAAAAAATTAATCGAATATTCATTTGTTTAGCCACAGGACATTATTTTTCATTTTAAGCATTTTCTACATGATGTATTGTTAATAGGCGAGTACGCGACAGGTTATCAACCCCGAGTTGCATCGGTATCATCTCACACGTTGCCAATTCGCTACTGCAAAAACCTACGCCTATTATAAATAATGCAATAATGCAAAATATATGTTTATCATTTATCATAAACCCCGTGTAGATGACGACGCGGGATGTCGCATTGTTAAGAATTTTTCAGTCCTCGTTCTTCCGGTTTTTTTTTACGATATTTTCCTTCACCTTTCTGAGATCAGTGAGATGATGAAAATTACACAACGTAATAAGTCAGCCTGAGTTCGAATTCAAGAGCTACAAGTCGTAAGTCGTGCCTGTAGCTTTTGGGCCACCATCGTTTTCCTTTATCGACCCTCGCTAAAAGCAAATAACAATACTAATATTTTACATAAATCTTCACCGAACAAACTTAAGCTCAACACTAAAAGCTTTCCATCACAACGTAAAATCAATAATTTATCGACAGCTCCTACTTTTCCCGCTCTTCTAAGACGTCATTTATTTCCTCGTAAACTT
Source organism: Tholera decimalis (assembly GCA_943138885.2). Classification (NCBI taxonomy): domain Eukaryota; kingdom Metazoa; phylum Arthropoda; class Insecta; order Lepidoptera; family Noctuidae; genus Tholera; species Tholera decimalis. The sequence goes on along the minus strand of OW964549.2, from coordinate 35,190,382 downwards.
TTGTTAAGAAATTGAACAGATGCGTATCCCATGTTGGCGTACTGAAAAGAAAGCTGCGACAATGGTATATCCAGAAAGTCTGTTTCCCGTGTTTTTACAGACTAAAAGCAGGGTATGTGTTACGAAATTGTCCTTAAATCATAAACCCTTATAGTTTCGTCATGTCCGTCTGTCTGTCTGACTGTCTGTCTGTCTATCTGTCTGTCTGTCTGTCCGTCCGTCCGTATGTCACAGCCATTTTATTCCGAAACTATTAAGAGTGAAACTTAGTAGGTAGATGTATTCTGTAAACCGCTTTCCGATTTTTAGACAAAAAAAATATAAAATTAAAGGAATATTAAATATATATAAATTTAGACAAAAAAGAATATATAATTTTATTTTTAGTTTCAGTTGTATGGGGAGCCCCCCATACAACTGAATCCAAAAATATTTAAAATATTTTCTTTTTATCAAAACTATACGTTAGGGTGTCCCTTATATGAACATTTTTTTTTTTTAGTTTGTAACGCATACCTTCTATTTTTTTTATAAATGTTAAAACATATTCAAATAAGAAATTTCACCTTTCTAGTATGATCGCAACCCGTGCCGACTGAGCTTCAAACTTTATTGAAAATCTTGTCTTGTCCTCATATTTGGGTCGCCAATAAAACTATTATAAATGTAACAAATTAAGTGAATAAGAGTTAAAATAAAATAAATTTACATAATAAAATTAATCTTTATTAAAAAGAAAATAATAACAGTCAGCTAAGGTAACTTCTCTTAAGTGTGGTTTTTTAAAGTCAGGATTGAAATATCGATGTTCCTACACACAACGCAACAAGAACTGTTGTTATTCTTCTTCTGCCTTTAATTTGACAGCCATTTCAGTGGTATCATTCACAACTTTCAAACGATTTATTCAGCGTCCTGAAAAGCTACATCATCATTCCAACAACATACACACCGGGTCACTTGATTACTCCACGCAAAAAAATATATTTTTGTATAGAACATTCTAGAGCTTGGCGGAGGCTTCTCGTTAAAATTTACCTTTAACAGTATTACACGATATTCTGGAATACCCTTTCGATTATTCCTGTTTTGTACTGGAAATCGCTAGAATAATATGCCAGGACTATATAATGAGATGGACACTTGTTTACTCCCATTAGTTGTTTTGAAGCAATCGTTGACGTTAGACGTGTGACTTTTTTTTGCGTGAATCACTATACCGTGTCTATTCGAAACATTTTCGTGTTATAGCTAAACGTTTTAAATACGTTGCGAACAATGGGTAGAGGGAAGACCTTGAGCATAGAAGAGAGAACTAAAATTTCTACTCTTAAATCACAAGGATATTCAAATAGAAAAATTGCTGGAATTATTCATCGGAGTACTTAGGTTGTAAACAATTATCTGCGAGACCCAGAAAATTACGGAACAAACCGCAAAGGACGTACAAAATTGGCTACGACACCTCGCGAACGTCGTCTTATATTAAGAGAAGCATCGAATTCGGCTAGTACAGCGAGACAAATTGCGTCGAGAGTTGGTACTTCAGTAAGTATTAGAACTGTAAGGCGAATAATCGCCAAAGCGACTCATTTACAGCGTAAAAAATTAAAAAAGAAGCCACCATTAACAAATCAACATCGTGTTTCCCGATTGGAATTTGCTTGAATTCATATGACGTGGAATCATGAGTGGAAGAATGTGGTCTTCTCTGATGAAAAAAAGTTTAACTTGGACGGACCAGACGGATTTACTTATTACTTTCATGATTTAAGAAAAAATGAAAAACTTTTATCGAGGCGACATAGTAGCGTTGGATGTGTAATGATTTGGGGTGCCGTTTCTGTGCATGGGGCGGTAAATTTAGAGATTTTATCGGGAAGACAGACTGCTGAAAATTATAAACAAATGCTTCAGTGCAAATTTAGTGAAATAGATAAATTATTTAATGGTCAGACATGGATATTCCAACAGGACAATGCCAGCATTCACACTGCAAGGGTTGTTCAGAGCTGGTTCGACAAGAATAAAATTGATGTTCTTCAATGGCCAGCCCATTCACCTGACCTAAATATAATAGAAAATATTTGGGGGTGGCTTTCAAAACAAATATATGCTGATGGAATGCAATATAACGATAGAAAATCATTGATTTCTTCGATTAAGTCCGCTTGGTCAAAGTTACCGCAAAAGTATATAATTAGTTTATATGAATCTATCCCACATCGTATTTATGAAGTGATATTAAATAAAGGAGGCTATACACATTATTAAAATATATTACTGTCGTTTAGCTTTCAGTTTTTCTTTGATGAGAGTAATCAAGTGACCTTCCCTATTTAATACGAAGAAGAATTTTTAGTTGATTATTTTTCTAAAACTATGATTAAATGACATGAAGAGTATTTTATTGATGTGCATTTTTATTTTATCCTGTTATTATAAATATGCATCTTTACTAAGTAAGAGAAGTTGATTTTTTTATGAGAGAGTAATCAAGTGACCCGGTGTGTACATCTTCTTGCAGAAAACCGTCGTCAATCTGAAGTCGTGATCGAAATGTTTTCCGATACAAAATCATCATCACCAATCATTAATTCGTTTTATGTACAAAAAGAAACACATTAATAAACAAAAAACAACAAGAAATATATAAAAAAAAAACATAAATACTTGCTTACCGATAAGATTTTGGGTCATTCCTTCCTTCGATGGAACATAGCGTTTCTGTGATTGCCAACTTAAATTTCTGTTTAACTTGGCAATCATTTTAATTTTAGCTTATCAACTTCATCATCGGAAAGTGATAATATGACAGTCTCTTCACACTAATACGAACCACAGGTGATGGCTACATTTGCTTAACGAAGCTTTAGGAATTGTTGCATAAATTTTTTCGTACTCTTTTACCTTATTCAAGAAGCACAAATCTTGGTTAGGTGCTTTAGTTGATACTCGAGCCAAGGTTTAACATACAGAAATGAACATACACGTAAACGTGACAATAAATAAACAAAAGAAGAAGAGAAGAGCCTTTTTGTCTTTCGCAATCATTCGGAGTTGTGATTGCCAACACATTTTGAAGAATAGATCGCTCTCGCCACCCATCATGCCTGATACTGTGCTCCAGGGTGCCTGAGTTTTTTCTTGTTACGACTCCAAGTTATTTGTAGTGAAAGTAGATGTTACCTCGCCTCTGTCTCGCTAACTCTCTTCCAATCACCTTTGCCTAACTAGCTATTCCGTCTTTCTCTGTGAATTTTTTGTCAACGGCACCCAAGCGTCCCGGTCAACCTTGCTCTCTTTGTTTCTTTAAAAATGCCTAGTCTTCCTCTATTTTCATTATTTCAAAGGCATCAGCATGTGCAATAATATCAAATAAGTTATCGAGGTGGTTTTAAAATTATATTCACGTTTCTTGAACGTAGCTGGAGTCTTCTTAATTTTTTTTTTTGTTGATCTGCCCCAAACATTATATTAATCAATAAGTTTCTTCACGCATTTTAGAAAATGTTTTTGTGAGAACTCTTGCTTTTTCCCAAAATATACTGCACTCTTTAATTACAAGACTGGCACTTTCATTGACAGTCAACTTGACTTCGCAAATATTATAAAATAGGACAGCGAGAACTTGTGTGTTTGACGGTAATTTTGCACCGGTTATTTGATGGCTAGGCAGTCCGACATGGAAAATATTTTCTTTGTCACTCCTTAACCCTACCGACATTTATATGGAATAAGAAAAAGGCACTAAAAATCTTAAAAATCGTGTATGAAGTGACTAATAAAACACTCAGTTACAGGCTCAAACGCGGTACCCGCGCCCAATTTGTATAAACAAGTTCAATCGCAAGTCGGCACGGGTTATCGTTTATAAAACGGACTAATATTTATTTTTAGACTATATTAGGTCATTACTCATTACAAAAGTTTTAAGAAGGTATATGTAAAAATATTTCACCATCGAAATTTAAGGGACACAACTGGACGCGCTTGAGTCTATTGAGAAGCGGGCCAAGAGACTCATTGGCAACGATGCACTGGTCGAGTCAAAGCTCCAGAGCCTTGAACACCGACGGCGAGTTGCAAGTCTATCGGTTTTCTATCGGTTACATTTCGGGGAGTGTGCGATGGAATTACACAATCTAATTCCGCCAAGCCCATTCCATCATCGAACTACGAGACAAACGGCGAAGCGCCATCGTTACATGGTGGACATCCCACCCATACGCACAAAACGTTTTGGGAATACCTTCATTGTGCGTACGGCTAAGGAGTGGAATTCCCTGCCGGAGTCTGTGTTTCCCGATAGCTATAACCTAGGAGTCTTTAAGTCCAGAGTGAATAGGTTACTTTTAGGTAAGCGTGCTCCATCTTCGATCACATCATCACTTACCATCAGGTGAGATAGTGGTCAAACGCGAACCTATTTTCAATAAAAAAAAAAAAGACACCCTACTATACGTGTGTGGTATCTATAGAGAGGTCTTTAAAATGACATTGAGGTTCATAAAACCATTTTTTATTAAAATTAATCATTTAAGAGATATACACTTCCAAAGTGGTAAAATGTGTGTGCCCCCCCCTTTAACTTCTATAATAATGGAGAAAAATATATGCTGTAGATCTTTATAAAAACTTCCAAGAAAAATTGGTTTGAACTTGAACGAGATCGGATCAGCAGTTTTTGAGATATAACATTTTTTCTAAAACCGCAAATATAACTTTGTATTTCAAACAAACTTTATGAAAAACAAAGTTATTTTGCGAAGTTACTACGGAACCCTTCATGTGTGAGTCTGACTCGCACTTAGCCAATTTTTTAACCTGTACTTTCTGTTGGCAAAAGTCTTCTCAGTTCTTTCAATTTTCATTTTAAATAGCTTCCTTAGTATTAAGAAACTATTCAAGCCTTCCCGCCATCTTCCCCTCGGTCTACCGCGACACCGTCAAGCCAACTATATGCATAGTAAGCCTTGGTCTTACAATATACGGCGTAAAGGGCTTTGACGAGGAAAATAAAAGTTAAAGAATAAGATTGAGAGAAGTTCAATTCAGGAGAAAACAGACTGCAGAATCCAGAGAAGTATATATTCATACTCGACAAACGTAGGTACCGTCACAACCTCTACAATTTTCTTAGGCATTATTTGAGCTCGTGTAAATAAGTTTAAACCACAAAAAAACGAAATATCAATGTCATTTTAGAATTAAGATCAATCTGCTCAAAGAAGATTCAGATTACAGTATTTCGTTTTTACGATAGTTTCGCAGCGGGTGACGTACTCGTACTTCATCAATCCACTCCAATCAATGTTTGCATAAATTCTACATGAACTCGCCACTCAATTAACACGCTTTCGACGGACACGGCTACGCTCCCTCTCTAAATGAATACTGAAGAGTACGGAACAGCTTTCATAGCACTCTAAAACACATTTGTGTTTGCATAAAAAAGATGAGCCACAGGACATGCATGTTCTTTGAACAACACATTTTTTGACGACGAGTTGCAAGTCTATCGGTTACATTTCGGGGAGTGTGCGATGGAATTACACAATCTAATTCCGCCAAGCCCGTTCCATCATCGGACAACGAGACAAATGGCGAAGCGCCATCGTTACATGGTGGACATCCCACCCATACGCACAAAACGTTTTGGGAATACCTTCATTGTGCGTACGGCTAAGGAGTGGAATTCCCTGCCGGAGTCTGGGTTTCCCGATAGCTATAACCTAGGAGTCTTTAAGTCAAGAGTGAATAGGTTACTTTTAGGTAAGCGTGCTCCATCTTCGACCACATCATCACTTACCATCAGGTGAGATGGTGGTCAAACGCGAAACTATTTTAAATAATAAAAAAAAAACATTCTTTAAAACAAATATTTTAAAAATAGTGGTTGTGGTCTTATTGAAATTGTGGGAGCCAGTAAGAATAAAAGAATTCGTTTCCCTTACGTTGCACGGTGCGAGTTGGACGAAGTTGGGAGATGATTAAAAATGATAAAGATCTGCGTTTCTACTAAATGAGAGGCTTGTGGCTAATTAATAACAGCCGCACGGGTTGATCTTCAAAGTAAAGCAACGCTTGCCGAGGTTGGTTAGTAGATAAGTGACCATCTTAACAAAATGAGATTCCTCAGTGCGTCAGAAAACTTGTTAAGCCCTTGGCCCCAGCTTTCATTCGTACATCTTATATGTTATAGTTATAGTTATAGTTGATATGGGAGTCATAGGTCAAAAAATCTGGCCCAGGCTGCAAGCGGTTAGGCTGAAAGTCAATCCTGACATAGTTGATAAAAAAGGCTAAGCAGATGATTATATTTCTACTGAATCTACAGACATTTGAAGTAACGAAGGCTTATATATAACCCCTGCTCGAGGTCACACTGGTATATGTGCATGAAAATGCTTTATTTTATATACAAAAAGAGAAAACCGATAAGCTCGATTAAAGTGGTACTTTGAATTTCTTATCAATAGTTTCAAGGAAATACCTTTACGAAGTACTCAGGCTTATTGCAAAAGCAAATTTTTGTTATAAATAGGAATGTTCGATATTAAAATTGTATTCTATGCCTTAGTTCTTTATTCTATACAAAACCTTCGTATTAAGTGGGTACGTAGTACAGATGATAGGTGCTCAGGTGTGCGAGTCAGAACTGACACTGTTTGATTCATTACAATTCAATGAGCAGTGAGCAATGAGGGTAGAATTCATATTACTACGAATCTTGCTAACAGGGGTTAGCGACCTACTCTGTCCAACTAAGCCAATTGGACGTAGTTAAGCAGAAAGGACTCAATCCACACTTTGGCCTAAATTGAGTTAAGTATGCCATCGTACTCCTGAAAGTCGAATCTATCATGTAGTGAAAACCTTTTTTTTTAAATGTACACGAAAACTAGTTTTTCTCTCTACCCCGACTCAACCCACAGTATGAAGAGCATACAAAATGTATTTGCTGAAAGAACTCACTCCGCTTGAATTGTTTCTGAGTAATGACATTCCTATGAGTATGTTCTTAAGATCCATAAATCAGAATAAACTCAAACAGTTTGGATCCTGTCTGAGAATTAGTTTTGATTGGAAATATAATAATTATCAAATAACTGAAACAACTCAAACAGTTTGGGTCGTTTCTGTGATATAGGTTTACTGACATATAAGTATTTATTTTTGTTTATCAGAAACGACTCAAAACACGAAATATTTCAGAAAAACAGCTTTTGAAGAACAGCACATTAGGACATAGCTGAGCAAAAATTACTCAATCTACAATAATTCACTTTTGACATAATTATGAGCTTTCCAAGTTTCAGCTGTAATTTCTCAAACAAAAAGTTTAATTTTTGCCCCTTATTATTAAGAAGATAGTTTGTATGATATTATCTGTAAATAGTATATACACTTGAGAGCAATAGAATCGCACACCCCAGATATTTACAAAAAAGCTGAACATTCTTAATAAAATTGATAAAACATTAAAAAGTAGCAATGTCAACTTAAAAGTTCATTAATTACCTTTTCAATTATACCAAGCATACCACCAAACAGTATGCAAAATGCTCAAAAGGATCTTTTAGGAGATGAAATGAAACTTACAAGTAAAATTGCAACTATTGCGTTTAGGGAACTAGACATTGAATGGAAATGAATCAGGAAAATACAATAATTAAGTATATCATTAGAATTTAAAACGGGATATTTACCATGTGTATTTAATGTTTTGAGTTTCCGATATTTCGGCACTGTTGCAAGCGCCATGATCACGGATGAACTGAAGTGATTGCGGGTGGAAGTTTATGAGCAGACAAATCGGTCTACCCTCTTTCTCGTTCGTTTTCTGTTAGCGACACCGCTACCACTGTGACACACACACACACGGTGAGTTTTGTGTGTCGGGAACAGAATCGAGTGTTTAGAGATACATGTGACAGTGGTAGCGGTGTCGCTAATAGAAAACGAACGAGAAAGAGGGTAGACCGATTTGTCTGCTCCTAAACTTCCACCCGCAATTACTTCAGTTCATACGGATGAACTGAAGTAATTGCGGGTGGAGATCACGGGATCATGGCGCTTGCAACAGTGCCGAAATATCGGAAACTCAAAACATTAAATACACATGGTAAATATCCCATTTTAAGTTGTAATGATACTGTTAGTGACCATGTTAGCTTAAAAACTTATATTACAATAATTATGATTATTTTGCAAATACCTAAGTTATAAATAACACATTCACACGTCATTTTTTTTGTAAATGTAAACTAGAAGAGGCCAATGTTTCCTAACTAAGAAACACTGAAACAAACTCAGCAGTTAACCGCTGAGTTTGTTTCAGTGTTTCTTAGTTACCGTCTCTTTTAAAGTCCATACAATCTGTAGTGATTAAATCATATGAGAGCCATGTAGGTTTAAGTCTGTTGAGCCCTTAAGAGGACAGAATCTCACAGATTTGAGCAGGCCCGTCTAAATAGTGCAAGCATTTGTCAGTTGTTGCGTAGCTCAACTTAGAACCTTAAGGAGCTCGATCATTTTGACGAATAATACCAAAGTAGGGACATTTGGGTAGGCCAGCGTTCCAATACTGCCGTTGGAGTTGTGTAGGAGCTGGATTTCTTTTACCCGCCTTTTAAGATTTAAATTTTATTTTATTTAATTTCACATGTGCAGTCAATTATGCCTCAGCTAATTTTCTGACTGTCCACCGACTTATGCTGACATTGCGTACTTCTCGAATCAGTTGTCCCAGCTCAACCACGTTCAGCTGTCGATTTCACATAGATCTCGCCACAAGAAAGCAGTCGTTGCGCTCTGACGTTGTATATTCATATATTCTTCTACGGCGTAAATTCACTCGTGAAATCAGTGTCGTTAGGCAAAAAGAATGAAAACAAAATAGATTTAATCCAATTTTCAGAAGAAGATTTTGAAGTCCTTTGGCCCCTGAGAAATATCATTCCTCAAGCAAAGATCGAAGATTTCAGATCTATATTTACTTTAATACCCAAAGACTGTCATACATTTCATAATAACCATAATGGAAACAGCTGTATTGACTAGGATTTTGATGGATACGGGCCAAATCTTGACTTTGACTGAGGATGAGGGAAATAGATATGAGTGCTCATTTTCGCGCTGTTTTTTCAATATTTTTAATTTTAATTATGTGGGTTTTTTACGTGTTTTTGATAACTTGATGATTTATGTTACAAAATTTATAACTTTTATGTAATAATACTCGTTCAATTCTTTTAAATAACTTATTTTTTAGTCGATAGGTAGTTTTGAGTCAATTCTGAGAAAATAAAAAAAAATACCTGTCTTTACAAATTTAGGTTTAATTGTAAGGACTCAACCCACATTTCATCTAATATCTCGAAATCTATTGCAAAATATATCACTATTTTGATAGACAAATATAATATAAACTATCATCTTAATAATAAAGTGCAAAAATTTAAAGAAATGTTACTTTTTGTTAGAGCAATTACACCTGAAACTTCAAACGCCCGTATCTCAAAAGTGACTTTTTGTGGATTGAGTCCTTTCTGCTTAACTACGTCCAATTATGCTTGTGTTTGAAGTGGGTTCACAGCAATAGTGTAAGGGGTGGGGTTCGAACCAGCGATCTCTCGATTATAAGTCCGACATTAGGCTCTTGTTCTACGGCGAGCAGGGGTCGCTCACCGTCCGGTAAGGACCAGGCCCGGGTCGGCGGCGCGTCGTGTTCCACGCGCGCCTCAAAGAGCTGTCAACCCCAGTGACGGGGTCCTATAGGGCCATTACCTGCCGGGGTTGCGAGAATGTTTTAGCGGGATACCGTGGCCCCAGAACTTAAGGGCACCTGAAAGAACAGGGTGGGTTTTTATTCAGTAGAATTCTGACACTCCCTTCCGCTCCATCCAAAGCGGGAGAAGTCATTCGATGATTAAAGTACATGTAATTTTATGGCTGTGTTCCAAATAAATATTATACTATATTATTGACGTTTCGTAAATCGTTTGAAATTAAATCAATCTTGAATATTGTTACTTGCCCAAAGAAGTCAGCTTACAATATATACTTATAACAGACCTTATAACACCAATAATAAAAATCACAATACCGTCTCTTATAAATATCTGTTTGATGTCAAATATATCCCCTAAAGGGGACAGAAGCTATCGATACAAAATAAATACACGGCGGTGTTGTGAACTTGGCACTTGTCGATGTTCAATTTTATTTCCCCTTTTCGTGTCATGTACGACTTGAAACGAATTTCGAGTATTCGAACACTATTTATAGGATAGTTTTTAGGATTAGGATAGTTTCAGATCAGCGTTTCAGATTCAGAAAATATACAACGTGTAATTTCAAGTAATTTCAACATACCAAGTGCATGGCTTCTTTAGATGATAACAAACGATATGGCAAGGGTTTTGTAACCCTAAGTCTACGTGTGTAGAACTTATTACAAATTCCAATACACTTTTCCCAGAGACCGAATTTTTCAAATTAAGAAGAAAGAAAAGAATTATCGTGTTATTGGCAAGTGACGTGGAAAGTTATTGACCCTCGTAGTGCTGTGACACGTTTGTTATGATTGGTATTCAAGAAATATATGAAACCAATAATTTGGTATCAATTCTTTGAGTCAGTTATTTTGTGCTGAAACTGTGCATAGAGACTCCATACCAGATGTTGTCTGCAGCCCTTTTCGATAGATATGGGGTTTCCGTTACACGTTGTATAACCGGTATTTTGAGTTTGCTTTATCCCTTTTAGTAAGAAGGAAATAAATTTATTTGACCCAGATTAGGGTACACAATAAATAATTAAATAAAATAGTATTACGCTTTGCCAAATAGACCCAGCTCAGCAAAATGCCAGCTACCCGCAATGTGCCCGACGCTGATTTTCAACTGGACGTGTGACAGGTGTAAATCAGCTTTCTAATAGTCATCACTAATTATTCACAATTATTATTATTATCAGATTTTGCATAAAATATTAATACAGTCGAAAAAGATTTTATTAAAAAAAATATAAGCTATATAAAATTAAATAAACGAGAATATTATAAACTGCACGATTAACTCCTTTATCCATTCTACTTGTACATACGTACAACTTGCATCCATTCAATATCATTTTATGTTTGTAAGATATGCTTACCATAATTATAATAATACGTCATTTAAACTATATTTCGTATTATTTTAATTATAACATGAAAATGTCACTACCATAGAGCCATTTATAATTTAAGTAAAGTTTTACTTGTTTGACATGAACCAAAGAGTAAAGTATGACATGAACGATGGTCGAGTATGACATCCTGTAGGTGACAGTGTACATATTTACATTGTATTGTTTTATCATGGTGAAATAATAAATGTACCCCATAAAATTGAGATATAGGTATGCTGATATACACGTCATGTTTGCGAACTGACGCCATCATTTGCGATAGATTATCTCTGAAATTATATTCTTCTTAGTCCTCTGCTGCTCTTTTGTGACGACAAGCTTTATCTTGACGGTACATTGTAGTGGTAGCCAGTGTTTATTCTGTTTTTCAAAAGTTTGGTTGAGCAATCGACCATGAGAGAATAAAACGGACCATCATCCAATATCATTCTTTGGCCATAAAATATATGACCATATACCAAATTATATATCCTTTCAAATTGTATGTGAAAGCATACCTATTTATATCCAATCAAATTGTATGTGAAAGCAGCCTGATTAATTAAACGTAACTTTACGAATTAATTTCACAAAATTATTATGAATATTTAATTAATTAACTCATTAATTATACAAGCAACTCACTAATATTGTATGTAACTCAATTATAAGTAAGTCATTAATTTATATTTCTCTCATATACCCAGAGTTAGGAATTTATTAACTAAAAAATACGTCCGATAAAGAATATCCTTTAGGAGCAGTAAGGCCTCAATCATTGGTTTGGACTGTGTGGTGAGAGACCAGAACTAATGTAATAAATCCCCTTTGTCTATGATTTCAGGGGAATCAAACATTTCGACGGTTTCCTTCAGTAGCACGCTTAACCACATCTTAGAAACGAAACATCCTCCCTTAATATAATGTTTACAAATAGTTGCCTAGTGGTCCAAATTCGATCATTATTTAAATTATTTAGAGAGTATTATTATTACATAATATTAGCTTTCTGCAATCCTTCTCCATTTAAACTTTAACTGAGCCAAATTTATTTATTTAAACTTAATGCAACAAGGCATTCTCTATCAGTCAACCTTTGGATTAAAAAGATCACCATGTGGTAGGTGTACAACTTAAATAAATGTCATTATCGAAAGGATATATGTATAAATATATATATACAGCGTGAAATTTTAATGGTTGTTATCCCACGGCAAGACGGTTACCCATCAGTAGTAGTATTGAAACATAAAGTTAAACTTAAAAGAACACAAAGCTTTTTTTTTATTTATTAAAAAAATATTCATAAACTCGAAAGCGCGGGAATCATTAGTAGTTCAGTAGACGTAACATAGGTATCTACACGAAACACACGCGCCGCCACGCGCTGCCGACAAAGGAAAAAGTGATTAATAAATATTCAAAGCAAAATAATCTCTCGTGAATAGTGATACTGCATTAATGCCCTCGGTGGCATGTTACGGCGACGGAGCGGGGCCTCCCTCCGTCGCCGTAACATGCCGCCGAATGCCGATTGCTGCGCTCTGCGCTTAGTCCTTCCGCGAACGTCGTACGTGCAATGCATTATCGTTTCCAAAATGAATCGTCATAAAAATTAGTAAGTCGCTATGGTGCACAGAGAGGAGGCCTGTGTCCCTGTAGTGGGAACGTAATAGGCTGAATTATTATTATTATTAAGGTGCAACTGTACGCCAGGACTAATAACGACTTTCATGGCCGAACTTGACTCCGTTGGCCTTTTTCTTGTGGTCTGAGCTCAAACACCTGGTGTATCGTGTTGTGCGTTAATAACTGCGATAGTGGATGCTTTTAATATCGTAAGACGTGACAGAGACACCTTAATAAAACTGAAAGATAATCAATTAAAACGTGCTCGATTGTGTATTCAACGCAGTGGCTTGCACTTTGAACAATTACTCCTAACTCCGTTACAAGGAAGTGTAGGTAAGTACCTACTCGCACCTTTGTAAACATTGAACATATTAAAGTAGTTAAGTTAATTAAAATTATTGTAAATAAGTTGATTCAAATTTTTTAAATACGCCCCAAATACTTTGTTACGTCTCTAATTCAGAATATTATTTTTCTTAGATGAAATTGCAGTTTAAAGAGTATTTATGACGGTCCTAAGCCTTAAAAGTATGAAGGAAAAATTTGAATAACTTTTTGGGCAAAATTTATTATGAAAGAGAATAAGTTAACAGCTGATTGAAAAGAACGCGGGTCAACGGCCGCAAGGCCATTCGTCGCCCGGCTTGCCTGAGCGTAGGTATCCGGAGGAGTACTATTGATTCGTGGTTGGGGTCAAGATTTGTTTTTCAGAATGGTTAATCTGCCAGTTTTACTGAAAAAATTAAAAACAAATTAAATTTAAATTACACGGTGTATATACACCGACAAATTTTAATGGTTGTTTTTCCGATGCGAAATGGCTTTGTCTTGGTAATACAATCGTTTTATTTACAAATAAAATATTAGAAACAAAAAATGGCGCAGTGTAGTTAATGCATTATCACCATGCGTGAGAGCGTATTTTGCTCTGAACGTTAATTAATCACTTTTCCTTTGTTGGCAGCGCGCGGCGGTGCGTGTTTCGTGTAGGTACCTACGTTACGTCTACTGAACTACTAATGATTCTTGCACTTCCGAGTTTATGAATATGTTTTTTAATAATTTGAAAAAAGACATTCGTTTTTTTAAGTTTAACTGTATGTTTCGATACTACTACTGATGGGTAACCGTCATGCCGCGGAAAAACAACCATTTTTTCACGCTGTATAATAAAATACATATATATGTATTATGTATGACTAATAATCTTTCTAACTAAGAGAACTCACAATAATTATATTTATTGCGAAAACCAAACTAAGAATGACAGGCTTTTAAGTAGTGGTTTCTCATTTTACGCTAAAAGAGAATTTAAACTCAGCCTTCTTGATGTCAAGAGGTAGCATATTCCAGAGTTTAATGATAGAAATAGCATAGGAATTAGCCATACCTGGTTCGGTGAGAAGGAATGTGAAGAAGTAAGTTTTTGGTTGCGCCAACGTTAAGTCTATGAGAACTTACTAACACTTTAAAATTTTGTTTTAAGTAATCAGGAGCACAAGGATCGTTCAAAATAGTGAAGAGCATGCAGAGGGATCTGAGGGATCTCCTTTGACATCCGTCAATGGTTGCAGAAGTTACAAAAGCCTAAATGTGTTTTTCCTATGCCAAGCTGTTAATTTTTGAGGAGTTCTCCTGGTACTCACCATCAGCTCCTCATCACCATATGCATTATGACGAGCATAAAGTATTTTACAACCATATCTAAGTAATTGAATCGCAACCAATTAAATACTTATTATTGTGTTGTTCTAGTAGTCACCTGTGGTCTTCATCATCAGTTCCACTTCACCAAATGATGCTTTTCGAGAGCAACTGCACAAGTTACTACGAAAGATTTGACAGGCCCGTTGGTATAGTGGTCAGTGGCCCTGACTGCTATGCGCAAGGTCGTGGGTTCGATTCCCACCTAGGACAAATGTTTGTGTGATGAGCACGATCATTTGTTCTTTGTCTGGGTGTAATTTATCTATAATATGTATGTATTTAGAAATATATATGTATGTTGATCAGTTGTCTAGTACTCATACCACAAGCTCTGCTTAGTTTGGGACTAGATGGCGTTGTGTGAAAGTTGTGGAAAAAAAAAAAAAAAAAAAAAAAAAGGTACCCAAATCACTACTGGTGTGCCTATAATATTTGAAGAGTTTTCTCAAGGTTTCCATTATAAGATCCTGATTTCATGACAATAAAACCAACTAGAAAGTATACCCTCTCTAACAAAAAAAGAATTTTTCAAATCGGTCCAGCCATCTTCAAGTTATGAGGTAACCTTGGAGGTAACATACATAAAACAAAAGTTCAAGCCGAACTGAGAACCTCCTCCTTTTTTGAAGTCGGTTAATGAATCGCCAAAATGTACGTACGTGCATTATTTTAGAAAGACTGCACAAAATTATAACAAATGTAGAACCGCGTGTATGTTTGTTAACTACACAAGTCTCCATGGATTTATATAAATTTTTGGTACTCATATTTATATAATTAAGACAGATTTTACAGAAGGAGTGCGTTCCCTGGGGATTATTTCTGCCATTCATAAACAACATAATTTAAAAAAGTCTTTAATAATATTTTTTATTTCATGTTTCAAAAGACTATTTGTTCCGAACGTATTGTACAGCTTTGATAGCTTCCTTTTTAGGGTTACCGTAGCCGAATGGCAAAAAACGGAACCCTTATAGTTTCGACATGTCTGTCCGTCTGTCTGTCTGTCTGTCCGTCCGTCCGTATGTCACAGCCATTTTATTCCGAAACTATTAGGACTATACATGTAAAACTTGGTAGGTAGATGTATTCTGTGAATCGCTTTCCGATTTTAAGAGAAAATTTAAAAAATATTTAAAATAAAGGGGGCTCCCCATACATGGAACTGAAACTGAAAATATTTTTTTTTCATGAAACCTATACGTGTGTGGTATTTATAGACAGGTATTTAAAACTGACATTATGGTTTCTAAAATGACTTTTTCATAAAGTTAATCGTTTAAAAGATATACGCTTCCAAAGTGTCCCCCCCTCTAACTTCTATAATAATGAAGTGAAAAATCTAAAAAGAACCATATGTTGTAGATCTTAATGTAAACTTTCAACCAAAATTGGTTTGAACGAGATCGAGTTAGCAGTTTTTGAGATACAGTATATTTTCGAAAACCGCAAATATAACTTTGTGATTCATACAAATACAATAAAAAACAAAGTTATTTGGCATAGTTGTAAAAATTGTAAATAAGCTAGTTTTAAGAAATTTGTAAGGTTATTTGTTTATTTTTTTTTTTCAAATAAATATATTAAGTATGTTATATTTATTATAGTTACTACGGAGGAACCCTTCATGGGCGAGTCCGACTCGCACTTGGCTAATTTTTTTCTTTTACAATATCATTAACAGAAAACGCTGTGTATTTTCCCATGCCGGCTATAGCCCAGGGCGGCAAAGCTACAAGATATTTTATAACAAGTATACGTACTATCGTGAACGATAATAGACATCCCTTATTAAATTTATTGGTAATATTCTGATAAAATATAAAAATACAGAATACAGAATAAAAAAGATAATAATACAAATTCAAACACTATTGCTTGGTTTTCCAAATTATTAAACATATAAATAGGAACATTAAATTAATTATTATAAAGTAATTATTATTAGGTACGAATATTCCTATGTATGAATATAAATAACCAAAAACAATGTGAAAGCACAAGCTTTTGAAATAGTTTTCAGCATTAATATGCTGAAAACTTTTCAAAAGCTTGTAAAATACTCGGCTGAAGTTAAAATCTCCCAGCTTTTAGTTACCAGGGACCGCTAACCTAACGCGTACAGCTGCGAGAAGTCAGTCACCTGAAAAGGTCGTTTCACACGTCAACGGTCCTTTGACAACTTAAACTTTTGTAATAGCTAACTTATCACCCCTTCAGTCGGTCCCAGGATTTCAGAAAAATATTTACTCACTTTTCTGACAGATTTATCAACGAGCTAGGCATTTTAGATGTGAAAAAATAAAATTCCAATTAAAACTCACAAACGGGTAAAAACGAACTAAAAGTAATGAACGTTGAATTTTTTGTGGAAAGTGTGTAAATATGTTTTCCATGCTAAACAAAATTCACCTGAAGTCGAGTTTTGTTGGAACATGTAAACATGAATACGATTACATTCCTTATATTATTAAAGGTCCTACTGCAGAGTAACAAAACCTGAAGCGTGTACTGTGTAGCATGTATTCCATCTAGGAATTTTTGGGATTCAGTTGTAGGCGGCTCAAATTGGTTTCGACTGTAAAAGTATCTACACCCGACTGTATTACCCCACTTTCACTGTACTACACCCGACTGTATTACCCCACTTTCGTCAACAGACTTGTATAGAACGTACCGTGTGCAAAATTCTTCCGTACACATGTAGTAAACATGCCAACATGAGATCTTACATATTTACTTAAGGAATTCTGACTAATATTTTGGCAGTTAATCACAAAAGACTGAAATAAAACTAATATTTACGAGCGTTGAAAACGATTTCCTAATAAATCACCAGTGACTTATTGCTTTCATTTGTATAAAGTTTTTATTTTTGAATTCAGAACTACTGAAATTTTACTTCACTACGAAAATTTTATTACTATCAATGCTATCACAGAATTCTGAATTAAAACAATTTCTCATATTAGATTATTTCTATAAAACGAAAATCAAAAACGTGATCCATATTAAGGTGGAACCTTAAGCCTAGCTTACATATTCATATGTTCATATCATATAAATCACGCATGTGATTAAGAAGTGTAGCCATAGACTTGTGGAGCTCTCAGAAATGATCTATGCCACAGTCGATAGGTTCGACACTTATGAGTTACGACACAACTCGTAATGAGGTTCGCTATTCTTAGATACAAAATTATACGTGAACGTACACTAAGTCACTGAAAACGTAAAAACACAGTGCATTAAAATGAATCATCAAATAAAAATAATCACACATACAAGAGCGATAAAAACAGCGTTTTACAAAACCAAACTATCCCTAAAAGTCCATGACTGTGTCAGATTTATTGTTCATGTATGGAATGTCCAATTAATAAAAAAAATTTTAAAAGATCCAATTTCTAAAATACACAATTTCTACTTCTTAAATTTCCGATTGCTACAACATCTAATTCCCAAAATGCGATATAATTATTTTTTTAACGTTAATTTAAAAAGTTAGATTTTTTCATAGCTTCAAGTGACTGTAGGCCTGAGTAAACAGTATTAATTTCAACCCGATATCTCCATGCGTTCTCGAAATAAAGGGCAGACAGACAGACGGACATAAAAGTAATCAAATTACTAAGTCAGTACAAAAACCAGGCGATACCAGTATCGCATACCACACAGGTAAACGATTATTTTATCGCATGGTACTAACGTTCCAGTTAATATAGTCAATTCCTGAAAACAATATCTTCATAACTGTAAAATAAGAGTAACATTTTCACTTTGTAATTGTATCTGAATAACATTTATGTACTTTATCTTTGACGGCTGGTCACATAATACACGGCATAAATGCTTTCTCACTCTTTCATCCCTCGGGGGCGGATCGAATTTCGAAATATGTGCTCATCTTACAGCACAGCAGATGACAGGCTCTGCCCGGATTACGCGTGTGATGTATGGTGATAACACAATCATAACGTCTGTGTTCTTCCAAGGGTGATTTCATTTTTTAGGTTAAGTTATGAAGGCTTAAAAGGGTAAACATATAGTATTAGATAGCATACTGTCTACGTTCTTTAACGTTTCATTTAAATTCCTACAATGTAGAGTGCTTACGGCGAAAGCCATGTGGAAAGGGTTTTAAGCCACCTATTAGGTCATCATCATTGTTTCAAAGTAGCACATAAGTGTCTCCCTAATGTATTTACATCGATGATTTATGTGTATTGTGCGAGTCAAACTCGCCCATGAAGGGTTCCTCCGTAGTAACTATAATAAATATAACATACTTAATATATTTATTGGAAAAAAAAAAAAAAAACCCTACAAATTTCTCAAAACTAGCTTATTTACAATTTTTACATCTATGCCAAATAACTTTGTTTTTCATAGTATTTGTATGAATTACAAAGTTATATTTGCGGTTTTAGAAAATATACTGTATCTCAAAAACTTCTAACTCGATCTCGTTCAAACCAATTTTGGTTGAAAGTTTACATTAAGATCTACAACATATGTTTTTTTTTAGATTTTTCACTTCATTATTATAGAAGTTAGAGGGGCGACACACACATTTTACTACTTTGGAAGCTTATCTCTTTTAAACGATTAACTTTATGAAAAAGTCATTTTAGAAACTATAATGTCATTTTTAAATACCTGTCTATAAATACCACACACGTATAGGTTTCATGAAAAAAAAATATTTTCAGCTTCAGTTCCATGTATGGGGAGCCCCCTTTATTTTAAATATTTTTTTAATTTTCTCTTAAAATCGGAAAGCGGTTCACAGAATACATCTACCTACTTGTTTACCAACTAATACTCTTAACATTTTTTATTTAGTCAAATATTTCAGTTGGAATAACAGTTTTTACGCAAAATCTTGTAAGTTCTATCGTAGTTATAGGTAATAGTAACCTAAGTAGATATTAAACATAACTAGTAACTGATTACCACCTGTGCTAAGATAGGTCGACGGAGCCCCGCGATGCGGGGCTCCTATTTCTGGGTGGTTTAAAAAAATAACCACGAAGGCTAAGGCGGGATCGAAGCGGAGCGGAGCTCCCGCCTTAGTCTTCTAACCTAACCTATCCGAGTCGGGGTACTCTGAGTCGATTTCACCAAACGTTTATTGTCTGAAGATTGTTTGCTGTAATAAATCATTTGATTAAAGACCAAATGCCATAATGACATTATACTTGGTAATATTTTGCCAAGTAAAAATTTGACCAAATAAAAATATGCGTACTAAAATCATTCAAAATATTGCAATGGTATAAAAAAAGGTTGCTAAAATTTGTTTGGGTAACGAAATTTTGTCAAAATCTTTTCGGTAAAACGGCAGGATCCCGTTAGGCTTGCATATAAATACATAATAAAGAGTGGAGTATTTGAATATCTTTTTATCTAAATTACATAAAATACGAACCCTTTAAAAACCCCTTTTAGAAATAAGTAACTTCTGGTAATGTTTACTCGGATCCTAAAGGACTTGAAGGTGAATGAGAATTAAACTCGTTAGCGACATTTTTCAGAAAACGTAAAATTAACATAAAGAATGACGATATTACTCTAATTAAGTAAACGCCCTTGAGCCAAGCGCCGGTGAACTCTACCGTTGTTAATAAGTAGTGATAATAATATAATTGCTTATATTAAAAGAATTCTTTTTAAAGCTATACAAAATTAGAAGCCATTTATACAAGTTAGTTGATCTTGGAATTACAAGGAAAATGAAAAGGCTTAGTGAGCTCTCTGACATAAGTAGAGAGAAAAATAAAACAAAGTTAGAATTGTGGTAAGAATCCATTAGGTTCGGTGACTCTCTGTTCTGAATTGTTTGTTGTGTTTATTTTGTCTTCAGATAAGGAACAAAAACGGCTGTAATGGCCATTAAAATGAAACCCTAATGAATTATTAAAGCAAATTATTATACTCTCTTGTACCGGGAACGATGATTAAATGTTCAACTTTGACAATTAAAAATAGAATGATGTTTGAAAGTGGAGATAAATTATGCGCTACATTTATTTTATAACTGGCACTCCAAAGTAATAAATTACTATGTGAACTTAAGTAACTCCGTGATAAATTACCAGAAACCCGTTTTTCAGCACCTGTAAATTTTCAAGGGTACACAATTACGTGGAGGAGCGTATTAATTATTATCAATCCTTTTATGGATAATGTATGTCCAACCCTTCCGGACAGAGCTTTTATCCATTCAGGCGATGGTTTTCCGTTCGGTAAGTTTTGTTTGATTCAAAAGGAATTGTCTGGAATCGGCATTAGTGAATTGCCACGAGCCGGGTCGTCGAACGAAATGCACCGGCTCCCTAATGTTTCGGTTTCAGTCGGGCTCGGGTTTCCAGTGTAACGGCGGGAGAGCTCCGGGCCGGCCGCTTGTCGCTCGCTCCCGAAACCACTCCGCGTAAACCTTCTTACACGAAACACGAATACTAATGATTAAGAGAATTCTCGAACGCAAGATTTAAAAGTTTTATAAAATAAGTTTGGAAGTGTCAAAGATGTTTGTAGCGAGGATAGCTTCGATAAGTGCATAACAACGCACTGCATCGGTGAGTGCAGAATGTCATGTGTACCTACAACTACCAGTTCACTTGCTTTCATTCCAATTACGAGCCCGTGTTCAGTACGAGATGTTATTTTGGTAAAGTGATGTGATGAGAATTTCGATGGCAGCAAAAATAATTAAGAGTTCCTTCTGAAGTATAACTTTGAAAATCACTCGCCTAAAAGCTTCTCCTCGTATCGATTCAAATATTATTGCTCACACAAGTTACATTTAAAAATAAGTGTTACAAAATGAGTTATTTTAGAAATCACACATAGAACGCGATCAATAGCGAAGAGGAACAATAAAAATATAATGAAAACTTTGATTTTACGGGTAATCTTCGTGGATTTCTCATAAATGATAAAGTCGATAAAGTAGAAGGGTTTGGGTACGGAACAATTTCCGGGCTGGGCCATAATAGACTGGCTAAAATTAATACCATTTCGTTTATTACGTTGCTGCTTTTGAACAATGGTATAATAATTGTCCTTGCAAAGGTTGGAGATTGCTGAAAACTAATTTCTTTTTCATATTTCTAATTACTGAAACTAATTAGTTAGACTGTAAAATAAAATAACTAATCACCTAAAAATGAGAATTCCGATTGCTGTTAAATTGTTCTGGTATTTAATTATCTTTGTGGCCAGATTTTAAAAGCCTGAAATTATTTGTGCTATTTGAAATACACTTCTTTTATCTCAATATCCCGACTAAACTTTATTGCTATGGACAAATGCAATATGATAAATGTTTGATTTAATCGTCCACATAAAACCACAGTGTTGTAATGAAAGGAATTTAAAAACAACATTAAAACCTTTACAGTTCTCGTTTCGTAACATAAATTTTACGTACGGTTTTTCATGAAAATAAAGTATTACGGCTGCATATATGTTGAGAATTTAATGAGATGATGAATTCAATGATATGTCACCCATATCGCTGACAGCGTTAATATTGCAAACTGAAAACCGAAATTATTTTTATTACATTAAAACCTTAACCTCATTCGAGATTTGAATAAAAACGCGTACTGACAAAATCGTTGAAAAAACAAAACACGGTAGAAGACGAAGACAGACGAAGACATATCTTATGAATTCACAATGACAACTAAAACAAAACCACATTACATAATCTTTGCTCAAAAGTGGTATACATTGACTATTAGGCATTATGGTGATTGTTAACATAACTTTGAGATGAGAAGTTCAGGCAACTTGCTCTATAGAAGCGTGTGTGTACATGCTCTAATCTATACTAATATTATAAAGCGGAAAAGTTTGTTTGTTTGTTTGTTTGCTTGAACGCGCTAATCTTCGAAAGTACAGGGTGGATTTGGATGAAATTTGGTATGGAAGTAGCTTGAAGCTTGAGGCAGGTTATAGGCTACTTTTTACGCGACTGCAAAAAAAGAGAGTTATGTTTTTACCGTGATAGAATCCACGGGAGCGAAGCCCCGCGTGAGTACTAGTATAAGATAATTGTGGCTTTATACAACGTGTAACGGAAACCCCATATCTATCCAAAAGGACTGAAGACAACATCTGGTATGGAGTCTCTATGCAAAGTTTCAGCCCTAAATTATTGGTTTCATATGTTTCTTGAATACCAGTAATAACAAACGTGTCACAGCACTATAAGGGTCATCACTTTCCACGTCACTTGCCAACAAAACGATAATTCTCTTCGTTCTTCTTAATTTGAAAAATTCGGCCTCTGGTATCAATGTATTGAAATTTCTAATATGCTCCACACATGTAGACATAGGATTAGAAAACCCTTGCCATATCGTTTGTTATCATCCAAAGAAGCCGTGCACTCGGTATGTATATATACCCTTTAAATTACACGTTGTATATACCATTTGCTTAGATTTTTCCCAACTGAATTGGCATATTATAACCGGGATGCAGAGCTGACTTTACAGAGTGTCTGCCTATCTGACCTTTACAACCCAGTAACTGGGTAACACGATACCCTTGGCAAGATTGGAGATAAATTTTCTGGCTTCTGAGTACCTATGACGACTGTCAAATATGTACAAACTAGTACTCACGCGGGGCTTTGCTCCCGTAGATTCTATCACGGTAAAAACATAACTCTACTTTTTTGCAGTCGCGTAAAAAGTAGCCTATAACCTTCCTCAAGCTTCAAGCTACTTCCATACCAAATTGCATCCAAATCCACCCAGTACTTTCGAAGATTAGCGCGTTCAAGCAAACAAACAACTTTTCCGCTTGCTAATATTAGTATAGATGACTGCCGGGATGAATGGCTTAAGTTCTTTCCGAGGTTCGAAGGAATCTCGATATATTACGATGATCACCCATTCAAGAACAGTCCTCGGCAAGCAAGGCTTAACCTTCAATACCCATACGGCACTTATTATTTAGCCACGAACTCCGCCTCCTCCTATAGATAAAAACATTAAATGTAATGTGTATATTAAAAAGGTTCAATATCTCCGATTTAATTAAAATGGGGTGGTAATTAAGTAATTATCAGACTTTTTTATTTAGTCACTAATAGTTAGTTTTACAACTAAATAAATCATGGAACAGACTGTTCATGTATTAAAAGTAGTTTTGTACCTTCGCATAATACCTGTCATCATTAATTCTCTAAATATTGGTGAAAATTAACCGCATCATAATCCGTCAAGGCGTTCAGAAGACAATCACATAAACACGACGAAAGGCTATTCGTAGAAGTTTAGGAGCTTTATGGTTACTGAAATTCACTGTGACTTATGTATCTAATTAATAGTAAGAATATTTATCCGCTTGGAAGGTAAAATAAGAACAGATTTTTTTTTTCAATTCGATTTATTGTCCGGAACGATGAAATTTCACGACGCATATTTCCGGACGACAACGATGTGGAGGCGTACTTCGACGCTTAAGTGTGTTTTGTTTGTATTTATGAACGAAATAAATTTTAGTAGACGTAAGTAGACAGTCTTTGTTTAGTTACTGATGCAATATATCAGCTAGGAAACACATCAGTCCCATCAAGTTTAAATTCACGAAAATAAATACGTTTATAAATAATCAATTTGTAAAATAAGTATTATCGATCATTTAGATGAGTATAAATAATATGCGATGAAAAAAAAATTATTTTCCACACTAAGTTCAGTTGGATATAGTAACTACCAAATATACGCAAAAGATATAAAGTAATAGTCAATTTAATAATAACTACCTATTTATATGTACTGAACCAAACAACACACAGTTACACAAAAATTAAATACACTTGGGCCTCGATGTTATTCTCCACATTGCCATCATCCAGTAACGTGTCCAGAAGACATACCTACCACCTACCAGCTACCAGCATTGCCACGTTGAATGACAATGCAAATTATTCGGGAAATGAACGAGCCAGCCAAAATCTCATCAACCGACGAGAATGACCTTGAAAAAGAGTGCACTTGTATCCCATGACCTAAGACCGACCGCAAACGGCTCAAAACTGTAATTACCAATAAGGTTAAATTGGATTAAAGTCTGCCATCAATATCCCTAATAAATAACATTCCAGCAGAGCATTCAAACTTGGACGTTTGAAACCAAATTAATCTTGTGAGGGCAACAGACCAACTTTTTCAACAGATGTCTAGTGACAACGATGTGTTAAGTTTCGACGTCACTCGGCACTCTTACATCGCATCCAGACAAAAGAATCCCAGTTACATTTCGTAGTTCCACATTTGTGTGAAGTTTCAACTAGTTTACTCATTTTGTTGCTAGTCCAAGTGCATGTCGGGCCACATTCAGTGGAGGGCGCCTCAAAGAGTCGTCAGCACTAGTGACGGGGCCCTACAGGGCCATTGCCTACCGGGGTTGTGGGAATGTTCTAACGAGATACCGCGGCCCCGGAACGCAAGGGCAACTGAAGCAACAGGGATGGTTTTTTAGTCACTAGAAGTCTGACACTCCCTTCCGTTCCACCCAAAGCGGGAGAAGTCATTTGATGATTTTCTCACCCAGGAAAAAAAAGGGTTCCGTAATTACTACAACGCCAAGTGTGAGTAGGATTAGCTGACAGTGAGTTCCGTACCATGCTCTAACAAAAACAAACTACTCTTTTTGTCACAAATATTTTCAATGGAATTTGTTCGAAAGCGAGTGGAATACAGTTGGTCAACTATTACTCGTTAATTTGTGAAACGAATTTAAGTGTGACAGTTTTTTGTTTTTAACTTCGTTATATGTAAATACTACTTCCGTGATGTTTGAATTCCCAGCTACAACTACTTAGTAGGTAGGAGGGGACACTTTTGGCTCTAACTAAAATTAGCACTTTAAAGCTTAATATTGCGCAAACGGATCCCTGAATCGAAATTGATCTTCCCACACTCCCATTAGTTTTGAACAACCTATTCAATGATACCCTATATTATGGGGTACACGAGATATATAAAAATCATCCCCTCTTTACGTGTAGGGGAAATAACTTAAAAAATGTTTATGCATGATTTTATTCTACCTCTTTGTCGGCGTGATTAATACATATACAACGTGTAACAGATTAAGCGCAATACCTCAGACACCCCAATTAGAATATTAAAGTCTAAAACAACATCCGTAACAAAATACATTGAAACCAAACCTAGACATTTTTTATAAAATAGTTATCCTTACTAAACGCAAAACGTATATTTATGCTTTATACAATATCCTTACGCAGACGCATACGCTCATGCAATGTTAGCGACCGACGCGACAATTTCCTTGAATTAAGGATTGTATTAATTTTTCATGATACTGTTTCCATTTTTAGTTAAATGAAAGATATTTCCATCAAAATTTAACACCTATTTTTTATGACGGAAATCGATTCAGAAGCCGATTCTGAACCAACTACCTTCAGGAATTGCGTTTATTCTGTAACGCGTTTATATATCCATGCCGAAATTCAGCGTTCTAATACCAATCGTTTCTGAGCTAAGCCGCGGACAGACGGACACAGCAAAACTATAAGGGTTCCGTGTCGACTACGGAACCCTAAAAATTGGGATTTTGTGAAACATCTACCGGTTCCTATCCATATTTTTTAATAAAGAAAACTAGCAATGTCGGTAAAAGTCACATAACTAGCAATCTTGTAACCCATCCAACTAAGCTTAATAAGCTTGTGTGTGAAGTAGGGTTCGGGTGTGGGTTCGGACTTGTGTCCGACACCTTAGCCATTAGGCTTTTGACGCAATGCGTTTCTTAAGATAAGACTATGCACAATTTGAAAAATGACAAGACCTTAATCAATCCACTTTGTTAGAGAACGGCCGCGTTTTCTTTTCTCTTCGGGGTTCCCAAACAGAATCAGTTTGTCCAAACTTTCGTCGCCTCTACGCACTGATTAGCCGAAATACAATGCGTTTTTGGCATATCGTCGACAGACGAGTTTTAATACGGATCTGCGTCAGGATTGATACAGGATTGTCTCGAGTAGGTACTACATCTCGAATACATCAATCCTTTCTACAATATGTTTGTTGCAATCTACAATGTTTGTTTAGGTGGTAAATATTTATAAAAGTACTACAATTGTGGACCCTGTTGGGCATAGCAAATACAGTTTACTCACAGTCTAACTTAACATTAAATGTACCATTTAGAATGTATTGTTTAATAATAATAAACTCATTTATTTCAGAACTTGTGACTTTCCATAATATTGTTAGTAACATTATACCTTAAAACTATGTTAGTAAATGCAACTGACTTAGACAATACATTACAGGACAATCCTGTTTGCAAGCGATTACGTTTAGGAGACTGTTGATGAGGACACGCACTCTGTGCATCATGAACGCGGCGCGCTTGCGTCTGATGGCCGCGAAACCATCAGTGTGCGCGTCAGCGAACATACCCGATGCGCTACAGAAGCGTGGCAGCCTCAACAGCATCCTAAACGCATTGTTGTACTGGATACGAAGAGCATTGATGGCTTTTAGAGTACAGCTGGTCCACAAGCTACACGTGTAAAACACTTGGCAATAGGCCTTAAAAAGCTATGTTTTTACTGCACCAGTACAGCGTGAAAACCTACGAACAAGCATGTTACTCCTCACCGCCAATGCTCTCCGTTCCCGTTCTACGTCAGAATCATCCCTCATAGCATCCGTGACGATATGACCTAAATATTACGCTATAGAATTTTTAATATATTTTTTTAATTTGTATATAAACAAATGGTTTTTTAGGGTTCCGTAGCCGAATGGCAAAAAACGGAACCCTTATAGTTTCGACATGTCTGTCCGTCTGTCTGTCTGTCCGTCCGTCCGTATGTCACAGCCATTTTATTCCGAAACTGTTAGGACTATACATGTAAAACTTGGTAGGTAGATGTATTCTGTGAACCGCTTTCCGATTTTAAGAGAAAATTTAAAAAATATTTAAAATAAAGGGGGCTCCCCATACATGGAACTGAGACTGAAAATATTATCTTTCATGAAACCTATTCGTGTGTAGTATTTAGAGACAGGTATTTAAAAATGACATTATGGTTTCTAAAATGACTTTATCATAAAGTTAATCGTTTAAAAAATATACGCTTCCAAAGTGTCCCCCCCTCTAACTTCTATAATAATGAAGTGAAAAATCTAAAAATAACCATATGTTGTAGATCTCAATGTAAACTTTCAACCAAAATTGGTTTGAACGAGATCGAGTAAGCAGTTTTTGAGATACAGTATATTTTCGAAAACCGCAAATATAACTTTGTGATTCATACAAATACAATGAAAAACAAAGTTATTTGGCATAGTTGTAAAAATTGTAAATAAGCTAGTTTTAAGAAATTTGTAAGGTTTTTTGTTTTTTTTTTTTCAAATAAATATATTAAGTATATTATATTTATCATAGTTACTACGGAACCCTTCATGGGCGAGTCTGACTCGCACTTGGCCAATTTTTTTTAATTTCTTTGAGGCTCAGGTAGTTTATTACCGAATTTTATTGACACGACTAGGAGGCTAGATGAATGTATGTGTAATCAGGATGCTGATAGGTTGGTAGGTGTTTTGTGTCAGAGTTTCAATTAAGCCATCAAGCATCAGCAAGCAAGTATTGAGAATATTGGACTTGAGCATGATAATAATCTGGCGGGGGTTGTCGATATGTGGAATGTGGATACAGCAATCATTGTGCCGATGGTCGTCACAGCTAATTGTATAATAGCCAAGAGCCTCGACCAACATCTAAGGAGGCTCTCGTTGGGCAGCTGGATCAAGGGCTTCATCCAGAAAGCAGTACTCCTGGAAATGGCGCGTATTGTGAAGAGATTCCTCTCTCAAGAGCCCTGACCACCGGTAGCTTGGACACTATTCCCGATACCGGTGGGCTACATTTTTTTTTTTTAATATTTTATATTTTGTATATTAATATTTAAAAATGTTATTGATATCTACACAGATTACACAAAAAGATAATAATTGCTGTCATCAACGTCATCATTTGCCTAATTTAGCCCAACCAGAAGATGCTATGGAAGATTTCCAGAGATTTTCAAATTTTATTCCGAACTAGCTTTTGCCCGCGACTTCGTCCGCGTGGAATAGTTACTTTGGGCTAACGTTAAATTTAACCCCGATTTTGAAGCATTCTTCACTGGCGCTCCGCTCCTATTGGCCTTAGCGTAATGATACAATATAGCTGTGCCCCGGACTCCGTCAGCGTAAGTTAATGTATTGGTAATATTGTTTAGATCACGTTCACATGAGGCTTAAGTACCTAGAGAACGCTTCGACCGCGAGACGCGTCGAGCGCGGCGACCGATTCTCAAAAATAATCCTTATAGCATGATTCAGTATTCACGCGCGATGGCTTATTATTATAAGCGTATTTCATGTATAACTTTGGTGTTTCTATACCGATTTATATGATTCTTTTTACGGTTTCGTAGCCGAATGGCAAAAAACGGAATCTTTATAGTTTTGACATGTCTGTCCGTCTGTCTGTCTGTCTGTCTGTCTGTCCGTCCGTCTGTCACAGCAATTTTATTCCGAAACTATTAGGACTATACATGTGAAAGTTGATAGGTAGATGTATTCTGTGAAACACTTTCCGATTTTGAGAAAAAAATTAAAAAATATTTAAAATAAAGGGGGGCTCCCCATACATGGAACTAAACCTGAAAATATTTTTTTTCATGAAATCGATGCATGTGTGGTATCTATAGACAGTTCTTTAAAAACGACATCGGGGTTTCTAAAACCACTTTTCCATAAAGTCAATCGTTTAAAAGATATAAGCTTCCAAAGTGGTAAAATGTGTGTGTGGCGGACACAACCTCTAACTTCTATAATAATGGAGTGAAAAATCTAAAAATAATATATGTCTGTAGATCTTAATATAAACTTTCAACCAAAATTAGTTTGAACGAAATCAGTTCAGCAGTTTTTTAGATACAGCATATTTTCTAAAACCGCAAATATAACTTTGTAATTCATACAAACACTATGAAAAACAAATTTATTCGGTGCAGTTGTAAAAAATGTAAAAAAGCCAGTTTTAAGAAATTTGTAAGGTTTTTTTTTCAAAACAAATTTATTTGGCGCAGTTGTAAAAAATGTAAATAAGCTAGTTTTAAGAAATTTGTAAGGTTTTTTTTTCGTCAAATAAATTTGCATATTATATTATAGTTACTACGGAACCCTTCATGGGCGAGTCTGACTCGCACTTGGCCAATTTTTTTATGGAATAGTTAATAATGTTAACTTTTTCAATTAGGGGTGACTGAGAGTGATATAAACGTAAGAGTAGACAAATATTATAATCAGAAAGCTTCGAACTGCTAAGCTATCGGGAGTTACACGTGTTATTGTGATTCAACCATAAAAGTTAGACATATGTTGTCGTGGGATATTTTTTATATAATTTTAAGGAGAACATTTCCGTCATGAAATGATTTGTGTAGCTTTAACCATTAAGGTTGCACACGCGACGGAAGCTTAAAAAATGGAGTAACTTCTCCCGTTTTCCCAACATTTCCCTTCACTGCTCTGCTCCTATTGATTGTAGCGTGATGAAAAGTATACTATAACCCGCTCAGGAGTATGAAAAATAATTGTACCAAGTTTCGTTAAAATCCGTCGAGTAGTTTTTGTTTCTATAACGGTTATACAGACAGACAGACAGACAGACAGACAGACAGACAGACAAAAATTTAACTGATTGCATTTTTGACATGAGTATCGATCCTTAATCACCCCCTGATAGTTATTTTGGAAATATATTTCATGTACAGAATTGATCTCTCTACAGATTTATTATAAGTATAGATAAATAAATAAATCAAGAGCCATCATTCGCAAGAGTGGAGTTACAAAATACTATAACTTCCTAAAAGCACTCACCGGATTCAGCCGACCAGAAACTATATTAACGAAATCAAATCGACAATTCTGGTTATATATTTGATAATATAATATAGAATTGATTGACGCGTCAAGTTGTAGGTAAACTTGGAATGGCAAAAAAGAAAAAAAATAATTTTGAATGATAACATCCGTAGCTACTATATTGTTCAGATAACTTAAAATTTATCCATGAGATAAGGTAAACCTGCACCGTAACATAAAATTATTGATAATTAATGAACACTTAACAGCAACTTAGATAACTATAACCACTAAGCCCTACCCGTTAATAAAAACTGTGCACTACAAAATATAAAGCTACAAACGAGCATACAAATAGGATTTTAATTTTGTTCGCTGAAAATAAAATACAATTATGTACTTGCTACAATAAAAAACAAATTGGCAACACGAGGATCTGCGAATATTCGAGTAGTTGTACTCAGGTACGAGCTCTGAATTGGTACGAACACTTCAAGTGTTCAGCGATACTCAACCTTTTTCGTTAGGTCCATTCCATCCTCTTCTAACGTTGAAGCAGTTTTATAACAACGATTCTACTAGCTATATTTATAACTTCTATATTTCAGAAGACACACAACGTAGTGTTAAAATATCATGATTCAGTCATGAGAGCAAGACGGAGCTTTACAGAACGAAAAGAGCTATCTCTTCTTTGCAACGGAATTATGATGAAACTAGCTTCTGCCCGCGACTTCGTACGCGTGGAATGGTTTTCCCGCGCAAATCCCGATCCCGTGGGAATTTCGGGATAAAAAGTAGCCTATGTGTTATTCCAGAATGTCAACTATCTACTTACCAAATTTCATTCAGATCCGTTCAGTAGTTTTTGCGTGAAAGAGTAACAAACATCCATCCATCCTCACAAACTTTCACATTTATAATATTAGTAGGATATGGTGCTTGATACGGGCCCTGAACTAATGTTATTATGAATAGGTTAGATTACTCCTAATTATGTGAGATATAGAAGTTACTGAAAACTAGGGCTTACAATACAGAGATCTCGGTATTGCGGGATCCCGCGTCATTTTCCAATCCCGCGTGATGCGAGATTACGGGCGTGGGATCCGCGGGGTTTGCGAGACTGAAAAAAAGCATACATGCAACCTCTCGCGAGCACGATCACTCGGTGACTGGCAACCGGCAGTGTTGCATACAACGCGGGGGCCGATGTCGCCCGTTTATCACAGCTTGAGTAGCCTAATATAGCCGAATTTCAGACAGTGGTAGCCAAAGTATGTAGCCTAAAATATCAGTAAAGTTTTTATTCAGTATTTGTTACTATTTTTTGTGAAGAATAAACTGTAATTTGATTGATCTCATACTAATAGTAATACGCACGTAATACGTAGATAAATGTGGAGATAGTTGATTAATTCATTATTTTTTGTGATAAATAAACGGTGCAATTTGATTGATCTCATACTAGTTGTTCAGTCCCAAGCCAGCGCAACGGGGCTGGTATGCTGAACGGTCCACGGTACGTGGAGCCTAACGTTGCTTACAATAAACAAGGTTACACTATAGCCCTTTGGGCTTCCCCTTAGTGGTTAATAATTATAATCACTTACCCAAGGAGCTGATGACGACAAGCTACGACCTTTCCTGATTCCGCGTCCGTGTGTGCGTGTGTGTATAGGTAATGAGTAATTGAACGTATAGTGAAAGTCATGTGTGGATGGACGAAGGTTCTCAAGATGCAGTCCTCCCAATGCGGTCCGTCAGCAATCACAGCACAATTACTTGTTTCCAGCGGATTGGAGCGGTTTATCACTACCGTTTTCCAACAAGTGCGCGTGCCTTGGTATGGCGTCAATATGGCGTAATTGTTCCGAGAAATATCCCTGGATTCTCGTCAATCCGGGATTACAAAGTTCAATCAATCACTGAACACAATTAATCTGTTAATCTCACGTGAGATCCAATTTGATTTCCAATTATAATCAATAAAACTCAATCTCCCAAACGGTGGTTAGTTTTTCAAGAAAAGGAAAACGTCAAAAAAAAAGTCAAAGACAATAGAATAATGTTGCCAACCAAAGGTGCGTTCGGTTTCACGTTGGACTTAACATCTACCCCCCACGGACGGGCCTACCCGTCCGCTAATCAATTGGAAGTCTTGACAAAGTTGCGACCGCTCTCTTTATGATGGATCCGTCCACCAAAACTTCAGCAAAACGAGGGACCCCGTCGGTGCCAGCCACCAAATTGAGAATGCGCCCCATGCGCCAATACAAAGGCTTCAGGTTGGCATCCTTAATCAGGACGAGGTCTCCGATCTTGGGCGGATGAGTTTTATCCGTCCACTTGACGCGTTGCTGGAGGATGTGCAGATACTCTAAGCTCCAACGCTTCCAAAAGTTCTGAGCGAGCTGTTGCACCAACTGAAACCGCGAGAGCCGATTTTGGCTCACATCAACAAGAGGGTACTCCGGCAAGGCGACAAGTGGCTGTCCAATCAAGAAATGGCCCGGGGTTAGAGCCTCCAAGTCATTCGGGTCTGAAGAGAGCGGGCACAATGGGCGCGAATTCAACACAGCTTCAATGCGGCAAAATACCGTAGCTAGTTCCTGAAAGGTGAGAACGGTGTCTCCCAACAATCTTCGCCAGTGTCCCTTTGCCGCTTTCACCGCGGCCTCAAAAATACCCCCCCAATGGGGGCAGGCTGGCGGGTCAAACAACCAAGTGACCCCTCGGCGGGCCAAACTGTTACCAATGTCAACCTGGCTCTCATTAAGGAAGGCGTAAACCTCCTTCAAATAGTTACTTGTACCCTTGTAATTCGTACCGCAGTCAGACCTAATCAAAGAAGGTAACCCACGGCGAGACACAAATCTGTCCAAAGTCGCCACAAAGGCCTCTGTCGAGAGGGAGGTTACCAGCTCCAAATGTACTGCCTTGGTTGACAGGCAGACAAAAACACACAAATAAGCCTTGACAATTTTACTATTTCGAAGTGTGGACGTCTTCACCGAAAAGGGACCAGCAAAGTCCGTTCCGACGCCAGCAAAGGGCCTCGCCTCATTGACACGATCAGCCAGCAAATCTCCCATTAGGGGCTGCATAGTGGAGGCCTTAGTCCGATAACACGGCATACAACGGAAGACAATGCTACGAATAGTACGACGAGCTGACAAAATCCAAAATTCTCGCTGCAGAATGGCCAACAGCGCATTGCAGCCGGCATGCGAGTTTTTAATGTGACGATCAGTCACCAACAATTGTACCAAGTGGCCCTCCTTGGGCAACAAAAGGGGGTGACGGGCCCCATAAGGAAGCCTAGAGTGCCTCAACCGTCCTCCAACACGCAAAAGACCCGTCTTATCCAAGAAGGGATTCAGCTTGCTAACAGCTCCCGACAACTTAACCCTACCAGACTTCAAGACCTCGATCTCCTTCTCAAAGTGTGTAGCCTGCACAGAGCGGACCCAAAGGAGGAGCGACTCCTGTCGCTCTTGAGGAGAGAGAACTGGTGAAAGGCGCTTGTCCCCTAGATTCCTAGAATTATGGCCAAAACGCCTGATCCACGAGGTGACGTTCAACAATTTGTCGAGGGAGCTGTATCGATTCAACAAAAAATCAGGATTAAACGGAGGATCCTTCGTCCCAACAGCGAACACCTTAAGTCCGGGCAAAGGATCCGACATCAAGACTGGCATTCGAGGCCAATCGTCCTCGGGGCGGGTCAGCCAGTCCGGTCCCCACCAGAGGGGGTGGGCAATCAAGCGGGGGGCCATGCATCCGCGTGAGGCTACGTCGGCCGGGTTCAGGTCACCAGGCACGTACCTCCAAATCAAAGGCGTTTCAGAACCTTGAATCTGAGACACTCGGTTCGCAACAAAGACCTCCAAAGAGTGGACGGACGTCTTCAACCAACACAAAACAATTTGACTGTCCGTCCAGGCGTAAGAAGCCCGAATATCAACAGTTCCACCCAAGGTATGCGCAACGTGATCTAGGAGACGCACAAGAAGCACCGCCCCTGACAACTCCAACTTAGCGATGGTCAATGCCGTCCGGAGGGGGGCCACCTTGCTCTTGGCCATGATCAGTGACATCTTCACCTGGCCCGCGGCGCTGACGGTGCGCAAATAAACAGCGGCGGCATAACCGTGAGAGGACGCGTCACAAAACCCATGAAGGGTGGCGGTATACACCCCAGGGGGGAGGATGGTGCGTGGCAGCGCGACCTCATTGACCACAGTGAGCACGGATACAAATTGGAGCCAGTCTTCCAACAAGGTTTCCCGAAGTGGCTCGTCCCAACCAAGTTCAGCGGTCCAAAGGCGCTGAAGGAAGCATTTCGCCCAAAACAATACCGGGCAGATCCAACCATTAGGGTCAAAGGTCCTTGCTACAGTAGACAACACCAGTCGTTTAGTCCAAGTATGAGGAGACTCCAAGTCGACATCGTACGTAAAGGTGTCTTGAACTGGTCGGTACTGCACGCCGAGGACGGCCATCATGGCGGGGTTGTCAGCGTTTTCAAACAAGTGAGGATCCTGCTTATGATCCTCCAACACACCTTCCAATAGCGCTGGCGAGTTGGACACCCATTTACGCAACTCATAGCCAGCGGAAGCCAGAATCTGGACCAACTCGTCACGCAACAGGATGGCTTCCTCAACTGTAGGAGCTCCAGTACAGACATCATCGACGTACAGGTCCGTTTTCAAGATGGCGGAGGCATGAGGGAATCTCAAACGCTCCCGGTCCGCAAGCTCCCAAAGCGAACGAATAGCAACAAAGGGGCTTGATCGAAGGCCGTACGTATTCGTGTTGAGCTCGTACACAATCATGGGATCCTGGGGATGCTCCCGCCACAGGATCAACTGATAACGTCTGTCATCCCGGTGAATAACCGTTTGCCGGAACATCATTTTGATGTCGGCCACAAAGACTACTTGATGACGACGAAAAGTCGTGATGACGTCACAAAGATCCCTCAACAATTTGGGGCCGGAATGCAGGCAATCATTCAAGGAGACGCCGGAAGAAGTCCGCGCAGACCCATCAAACACTGTGCGCAGTTTACCAGTGGATGGCTTGAGGACCGCGTGATGTGGCAAGAAGAAATGCTCTACTGAGCGCCAATCCAAATCTGACACCGACATGTGTCCCAAGTCTGCATATTCACGCATAAAATCTACATATTTTTGCCGCAGCACCGGGTCCCTGGCCATGCGGCGCTCCATTGCCAACAATCTTTTCTCAGCCGTAGGTCTGGATTGGCCGAGAGGTGGTCGCACCGCAACAAAAGGCAGCCGGGTCTCGAGCCGACCGGAGCGGAGTCGACCAGTGTTGTTCTGATAGAACAACTCGCACTCTTCGTGTTCCGGATTCAAGCGGGCCACCTGAGGGGGCTCCTCAACCTCCCAAAACCTCTGAACGGCATCAGAGAGGGCTGAGCCGGACACCAACGCAAAGACAGGTTCAGGTGGAGGGGGCACGTTCAACACTGGGCCCATAATCGCAAAGCCGAAGATGGTTGAGACCGCCACCAGACCCCTCGGGTGGCACCATGGGGTCTCCGGCTGCAAGACCGTCATATTTCCCAACAATATTTTCCCCAAAACATCGGAACCCAACAACAAATGCACCGTACAAGGGGAATCAAACCGGGTGTCAGCCAAATCCAGACCTGACGTCAACCGTAGAACATCCAAAGGCAACTGACAATCGGGATGGCTACCCAATATAGTCGGCATAACAAGGGCAGGAGCACGAATTTTAGGGTACGGACAACTCACAGGGGTGATTTCAAACCAGGTCTCTCCCTCAACAGTGGTGACAACCGCTTCGCCAATTCCCTGAATTTTGCCTGAAAAGTCGTTCACCTTCAGACCAACCTGTCCCGCTAACCAAGACGACAAAAGGGAACCCTGGGCTCCCGTGTCCAAAAGGGCACGGACCACAATCGAGTCACCAAAGGGTCCCCAGACCCTGAACGAGGCCGTTGGCAACAAAATCGACTCGATCAGGGGGGGTTCTTTAGCGGGGCAGGCGGCAATTTCCTAGCGGTGCCTGGGCGGCGACCGATCGCCGCATCCAGGCTGTCCTCTTCCACGACGAGGATAAGGTTGGAATGGTTCGTCCGCGCGGTGTCCCAAGCCGCTCGCCATCGCTGGAAGGGCATATCCTACCGGATGCCTGAATGGCGGGCGGCGTGACTCCGACCGGGGACGTTCCGCCAACGGAGGGGAGAGGTGGCGGTGCTGGTCCGGCCACTGCTGCCTAGCAGCCAACGCGCGTTCTCCCTGACAAGGGGAGACCAAATCTCGATCGCGGGGCTCCCGTACAACTTGCACGGGGGGTGGAGAGCGGCGTGCAGAATTGCGGGCCTCAGCCCGGTGCTCATCTCCGGAATACCCCCCCCTGCGCGAACCCTCCTCAGAAGAAGGTCTGCTGGAGCGGTTCGCGTTGGCGCACAAAATCTCCAGGTGGGACCCCGTGCAAATTCTACACGGACGGGGGTCGGGGCAGTCCCGATGGAAATGGGCTCCCAAACACGAGAAGCACAAACGGCGTGCGTTGGCAATACGGCGGCGGGCACTTACGTGCAAGTTCAAAAAAGCCGAGCAACGTGCCATGACATGTCCCGTGGACTTGCAAAAGTGGCAATCGTAAGAACTCCGGGCTCCAGCAAAACGGGGGGCGGGGCGATCATCAACAGGCCCCCTAGCCCGAGGACTCCGGGCACCAGCCAAACGGGGGGCGGGGCGAACCTCAACAGGCCCCCGAGCCCTAGTCCGTCCCTGGTCTCTAGGCCGAGAAGGTGGTGGGCGTGACCCCGTGGCGCCACGAGTGTTGTCCAAAAACCGACACTCGTCTTCCAAGAATTTGAGGAGTTCGTCAAAGGGGGGAAGATGGGTGGCACTGTCCCCACCATACTTCTGCTCAAAGCGGGACCTCAACTCTGCCGGGAGCAACCGCAGCACTATGTGCACCAACAGGTAGGACCAATGGTCCACCGGTAACTGCAAGCGTCGCAAGGCGTGGGTCGCTGAGACCAACGGGTTCAGCAGGTCAGTGCGCAACGCCGACATGCTGGCAATGGCCGGTAGCCCCAAAATCTGGTCGATGTGCACATCAGCCAGGCAGCGCTTATTCTGATACCGTCTGGAGAGAAGCTCCAGAGCGGTAGGGTAAGAAGAGTCCGTCACCGGCAAGTGCTGTACCAAGGCTCTGGCTTCGCCCTCCAAAACGGACAACAAGTAGGCCAACTTCTGGGCAGATCCGAGGTCCGAGCGTGCATCCACAAGACTCTCAAAGAGATTAATGAAGCCCAGCCAGTGGTCCAAACGACCGTCAAAATGTGGCAGCTCCAGGGTGGGCAGCCTACCCAACAGTCCAGAGCCCTTGACAACGGAGGTCTGAGGCTTGGCCTCCTCAGGCATCCGGCTCCTCAGAATTTCCCGGGCTCGTTGACCTATGACATCCCCCAGGTTGACAATCTGGTCATAGTCACCCAAAACCTTATCGCGGGCTGCCTGGTCCATCACCGCCAAATCCACGTCCATGATGTACTCATTGAAGCGTGTGAGCGCAGCATCAGCTGACTTGATCCTCTCATCCACTTGCCCGTTCCGAGCAAGGGTGAGCTCCTCCAAGTCCGGACGCTCAACCGTTGCTACCGCCGATGTGAACCATCTCAACTGTGAGACCAATACGGCAGCAGACTCCCTGACTGCCTTTAATGAGGCCATTGCAACAATCAAATATTAATACAACAGGCTAAAATCAACTAAACAAACAACAATGACTTGTTAGCCGACCAAATAATTTCAACAAAATAAAAATTCAAATTCAATTATTTAAAGTCCAAATCCGACCCTGTACTTATTACGACCAAGTATGAAACTAGCTTGCTAAGGATGGCTAGTTACAAGAAATAACAATTGAATGTATAATACAATGCTGGATCAACCTCAAATAAATACAACAATAGGATGTGTAATATTGCTCCGGACAACCTCCAATAACACAATCCAATAATCACACTATAAACAATAACCAATACACACAATTCAAGTCTTATTATGTTAGACTATGTGATTATTATTTAGATAAACTTTTAACTTCAGACTAGTGACATACAATTATTAATCACAACGAATATACCAAACAGCTTTTACAATAAATATCAAATTAACCTGATAATTCCTAATTTCACAAACAATCTTACTTGTCAGTGC
Source organism: Tholera decimalis (assembly GCA_943138885.2). NCBI lineage: Eukaryota > Metazoa > Arthropoda > Insecta > Lepidoptera > Noctuidae > Tholera > Tholera decimalis. The sequence goes on along the minus strand of OW964549.2, from coordinate 35,151,696 downwards.
AATACCAAGAGACTAGCACTACAAATTACAGTACAAACTACAAGTACTATTTGAGCCCGGCTGACTAGCAATATATTCAAAACTTATTAGGTTATAAGTTATATTAAGTAATTAAACTAAAGTTATTTTCAAAACTTCCAATTTACTATGTGGATTTATTATTAAAACCCACGCTCTGCTTACCAAATGTTCAGTCCCAAGCCAGCGCAACGGGGCTGGTATGCTGAATGGTCCACGGTACGTGGAGCCTAACGTTGCTTACAATTAACAAGGTTACACTATAGCCCTTTGGGCTTCCCCTTAGTGGTTAATAATTATAATCACTTACCCAAGGAGCTGATGACGACAAGCTACGACCTTTCCTGATTCCGCGTCCGTGTGTGCGTGTGTGTATAGGTAATGAGTAATTGAACGTATAGTGAAAGTCATGTGTGGATGGACGAAGGTTCTCAAGATGCAGTCCTCCCAATGCGGTCCGTCAGCAATCACAGCACAATTACTTGTTTCCAGCAGATTGGAGCGGTTTATCACTACCGTTTTCCAACAAGTGCGCGTGCCTTGGTATGGCGTCAATATGGCGTAATTGTTCCGAGAAATATCCCTGGATTCTCGTCAATCCGGGATTACAAAGTTCAATCAATCACTGAACACAATTAATCTGTTAATCTCACGTGAGATCCAATTTGATTTCCAATTATAATCAATAAAACTCAATCTCCCAAACGGTGGTTAGTTTTTCAAGAAAAGGAAAACGTCAAAAAAAAAAGTCAAAGACAATAGAATAATGTTGCCAACCAAAGGTGCGTTCGGTTTCACGTTGGACTTAACACTAGTAGTAATACTTAAATAAATATGGAGTTAGTAGATTTACTGTTTTATTTGCCTTATATAAAAGTGAATATTTTCAATATGTGGGATCCCACAAATACCGAGATTAAATTCAGGCTGCGGGATTGCAAGCCCTACTGAAAACATTGATTTAAAAACATTAAATAGTATGACACAGTGCGGGGCCTTATAGGTTACAGACAACCTTTAGATGAACTTGATTGAAACAAAAAGGACAGAACTTCAAGTTGTCTTTGGTATGCTGTTCGCTTATACAATAAATACATAGCAATAATTATGAAATATATTAGAAAACTTATGTAAAAATGACAGCCCACAAAACTGCTAGTAATGTGAATTTAACCCAAATTGCTAGATCTCTTTAAAAAAACAAAAAAAAAAACTTTTCTCTTTTTTCTCAATACTGAGGATCGTGATCATTGGCTTCTGTTGCTTGGATAATAGTCCTCAACCGGTCCCTAGCCATCGCCGCCTTCACCGCCAGGTCAATTTTTTTTTGAAGCTGATGCTTTCCATTCTTGGACAGACCATCTGGTTGGCGAGCAACTTCGGGCTTCTTGCATTCTACTCCGCCAACAACGACCAGTTTCTCCAAGCTGTCATACCCTCTCAACATTATATGGCCAAAGTATGAAAGAATGCGATAGATAGTAGATGGGCAGGTTTTTACATGGATTTGAGACAAAAAAGATACATTTGTGCATTTAGCCATCCAGAATTCATAGTCTGGCTCATCGGCGAACCGTTGCTTGCCTGTCGGTTTTCTATAGATTGTACTTCGGGGAGTGTGCGCAGGAGCTCCATGATCAGATTCCTTCATCTCCATTTCACTACCGGTCTACCAGACGCACGGCTGGGTACCATCCACACTTGGTTGATATATCGTCTTGTACCAAGCGCTTCTCCTCCACATTTATTACGCGCACAGCCAAGTTGTGGAATTCTCTACCGGCTTCTGTGTTCCTTGCCACTTATGACATTTCAGCCTTTAAAGCAAGAGTAAATAGGCATCTTCTGGGCTCGCTCGTCACATCGTAGACCTCATCTATCGCTTACCATCAGGCGAGATCGAGGTCAAGAGCGGGCTCATCAGTAATTAAAAAAAAAACCAGAATAACCAAGAATTTGCCTCCAGAACTACATCTCGAATACATCTAATCTTTGCCTCTCTCGGGCTCATATCGTCCATGTTTACACGCTGTACAAGAACATGGGAAGTATGAGAGCTCTTATCAAAATAAACTTAAAACATAATAAGTTACCGACGTCGTGAGTAATAATTATTAACTATGGTTTTAATGTGAACAAAAATTGAGCACGCCTTACAGACAATGGCCACCCATTCCATAACCGTACTTCCTGAATAGTAAAAGATTTTTCATAGATGTTAGCATTCGGCATCTCAAAGAAGATAAATTGTTACGTAATCACTAAAACTACTGACGAGTACGAAAATTCTTCACTATCTCAAATCTAGATTTTGTCTGAATGCAATAGGCTATTTTTATGCAGCAAAACTAATACTTTGGGGGCAACAAGAGCGAAGCCACGGCGCGAAGTGACTTAGAAATATAACTACCAACAAGCTGTTAACTAGTTAGTACATGTATTAATTACTCTATGTTTAGTTTCATAAAACTCAGCGGGTTGAACCCGACCTCAGGTTAACGACACCTGATTCGTCTCCATTAAATGACTGTTACAGCCAATGCCAGGCAACAGCTGGCTCTGTAACTTATGCAGAAACATGAAAACTATACTCAAGTACACTTGATTATTGTTGTTTACAGTTTTACGATTACTCGTTTGTTTTACGAGTTCAATTCGTAGTTCTAAGTATTCATGATTTCGTTTATCCAGAAATTCTGTAAATCTTGCGTGTTTATTTCGGGTAATAATGTAAACAGTTACATAACAGAAATACCTCTACTCACGTATTTCACTCTGCTTACATTAGCTAATGACCACTATCTGGCAGAAAACATTGGAATTTTGTTCAATTCCTCTTGATAAAGAATCCTGCACACAGGCGCGTTGCGATAATGCGACCGCGATATCGGTACTATTTTCATAGCAATTATATACCACCGACTGCATGTCATGTCGTATCTGTTTAAGGACCTTTAACAGACCTTAAGCCTTGGTATTTTTTTCAAATCCAGGAGTTAGGATGACGCGAGCTTCAACGTCACCGCCGCTGCGTCTACTAGAGCGATTTGCTAACAGCACGCCAGCACCAGCCACCACCACCACAGCCAACAATGTGGGCCCACCCGTGCCCAAGCCCAGCGCCAACAACAAGAGGCCCACGCCCATCATTATATACCCTACTGGTAAGACAACCATAAATGATAAATGATCTTTATTTTGCACATTGGTTATTAAATAACACTTTTACACGTAATTTTTTTCGTAAATGTTGTTACTGACAGATTTGAGTGGGCCTGTCCATACAGTGCAAGCATTTGTCAGATAACGTATACGAGCTCAACTTAGAACAAGGAGCTTAACGATTTGACGAACAATACCAAGATAAGGACGTTTGGGTAAGCCGCAAAAAGCACTCAAACTGCCAGACAATTATGTTTAACTCGAATAAGTTACATAGTTCACATATTCACAATAGTTTATGAGGATTATGTAGATTAGTCTGAAATGGCCTTTTGAGGAAAGATTTGAGATTCAGAAAGATCATAGATTTGAGTAGACCCGTCCTGTCAGTGCAAGTCTTTGTCAGTTAGTCTGTAAGCTCAACTTTGGACTACTAAGGAGCTCAACACACCTGACGAACAGTGCCAAAGAAGGGACATTTGAGTAGGTCGCGAATGTACTCAAACTGCCAGACAGCGTCGTAAGAAAGATAGAGAAAAAAAAATAAAAATAATAGTGAATGGAAATTATAAGAAAAATCCACATTATCCTCGCCTTTAACTACATAATTACCAAAAATAAATTTTAAAAATATTATACTTTAAAAAGTAAATATTCATGTCAAAATAAATATTAAAAAAAAAAATAATGTCTAATTGTATTAAAAAAAAAAAAAATAATTGTGAACAACAGTAATGCTCCCTGTATATCATTGGAGCAGCTCAATCCCAAGCCTTTTTATCCTCAATATAGTCTTTAACTGTGTAAAAAGCTTTCTGGTAAAGCTTGCGTTTTATGCCTAATTTAAATTTGTTGAGGCTCAGTTCTTGCAAATAGCAAGGTATTTTATTATAAAAACTTATGCACTTGCATTTAAAAGAACCACCTATTTTCTTGAGCCTTATTATTGTAACGACAAGATTGTGTTTATTTTTAGTATTTACGTTATAGACATCACAGTATTATTAAAGAGATTAATATTTTTATGCGCATACATGAGATTCTCATAAATATACTGAGAGGGCGCAGTCATTATATTAATTTCTTTATATTTATCACTGAGGGAGTGTCGTGGACTTAATTTATAAATAGCACGAATGGAATATTGTAATTATATCGGCGGTGTTCCCCCATAGCAAAATGCCGTATGACATCACCCTATGAAAATAACTAATGTATATGGGGGCCCCACTGAAGCTTCGCATCTAAAATAATGCCTAAGAACACTGTGGTATCTTCGACTCTTAAGCTCTCGCCCTTTATTGACACACTTGTGTTTACTTGTGGAACATGCGGTAATGTAAATTTTATGCACTTAGTTTTTATCTCGTTAAGCATAAGGTTATTGACATTAAACCAATTCACTACCATTGTAAGGGCACTATTTAATTCGTCAGTAACCATCTGTTATAAAAATAAAAAATAATAAAATAAAATAAGTTTATTACATATCATTTTTGCTTACATTTCATGTCGAGGAGCCGCCATTTAAGCATAGAAATGCCTGTAGTTGAAGGCTCCGCTCTTCCCTTACATTATAAATTTACAAAAGGCAAATATAAAGAAAATACGATTAATTTTATATGTGCGTGAGTGTATGTGTGTATCTGTTGACGTCAAAATTTAAATAAAAGTTAAGTATCATCAGGAAACAACACTCTATTATGGTTATCCTTTATGAGGAATGGCAAGTCATTGATATAAATAAGAAATAGAAAAGGACCTAAGATTGAGCCCTGGGGGACCCCTATTTTAACTATAGATCCGGGAGATCTTTCACCATTTACATCAACTCTCTGAATCCTATCACTTAAATATGAAGTAAGAAGATCCAGAGAGGCATCCCGGATTCCGTAGTAGCGTAGTTTCCTGATCAATGTTTCTTGGAGAACACAATCGAATGCCTTCGACAAATCGCGAAATATGCCCAAAGTATCGCACTTATCTTCCCATGCACTGTAAATATGACTTAAAAGTTCAACACAGTCACAGTTCACATCAGTTGTTGAACTATAGGGGTCATTCACAGTCGTCAGTAAAACCAAATTGTTTATGATACAGTAACTTGTGCTTATTAAAATACCCCCGCATTTGATTTCAGATCATTTAAAAAAAATCTAAAAGTAGGTAGAACTGATATTATATAATAATTTCTGGGGTCTGAAGTACTCTACCTAATTAAAATAATGACATTACTTTACTATATTTCATTAGATCAGGAAACTCACCATGATCCATATATTTATTAAAAAACTTTTTACCAAAAAATTAAACCGACTCCCAAAAAACACTGCAAAATGAAAAATAACTTTAATTTCGGTAGTCGGTGTCTTTAGTTTTGTATTTTCGTTTTTGGCACCGACTTCCGAAATTAAAGTTATTTTTCACTTTGCAGTGTTTTTTGGGAGTCGGTTTAATTTTTTGGTAAAAAGTTTTTATTTCACTCTTTTTAGTTGGTCTATTTTTAATTTACCTAGTTACAAGAGCCTAATTATCAACTACTTATAAAAACTACTTTTACAAAATATTGCTTTTCCCAATGCTGGGCCGTTAATTGTTGAGGAGTTCTCCTGGTACTTCACCATCAGCTCTACATCACCATATGCATTGTGACGAGCATAAAGTGCGTAACATCCATATTCAAGTAATCGAATCGCAATCCACTCAATACTTTTTCGGCGGCCATCTGTGGTCTTCATTATGAGTTCCACTTCCTCAAATGGTACTTTTTGAGAGCAACTGCTCAAGTTACTATAATAAATACCCAAAACGACATAGGTGTGCCTATAATATTTGAAGAGTTCCCTCGATTTCTCCAGGATCCCATCATCAGATCCAGACGTTTATGAAAATGGGACCAATATCGAAGTATACCCTTTCAAACAAAAAAAGAATTTTCCAAATCGGTTCAGCCGTCTTCGAGTTATCGATGATCATACATTAAAAAAAAAATATATATATATATACGCGTCAAATTGATAACCTCCTCTTTTTGTCGTCGGTTGAAAATAACAGCTAATGTAGGTGCTGCAATATTTATAATAGACTTGGTAACATCAACTTAATTACCCCATAGGTATGCAGTCTTTTTAAAATCAATGATTTAAAAGTTTTTATTTCATTACAAGTTACATATTGAAATTTAAATTAAGAACCACAAACTGGCACATTTTCTTTAGGTAAAGTTTCTGCAGCAATGGGTAACACGTTCAGAGATCTGGTTATCGATATGGGAATCTCAGCAAAGAACGATTCAAAACCCGCGGCAACTTGCGAATCTAATTTAATTATTTTATTATCAATAGCAAGGCTGTAATCATCATTTTGTTTGCAAGACCTGCCTGTTTCATTATTAATAATGTTCCCAGTACTTTATATTTTTGAACATAAGTAACGTGATTTGACAATATAGCACACTTTTTTAAATAATTTTGATTAATTCTTAACAAATAAATAAAATTCTACTGTGTTGATATACATAAGTCCGTTCCTCATACAGTTCATAAAGTTTTCTATTTGTATGGATATCAATGAAGGCCCAGTCGCTGGAGAAACTGTTATTATTTACTGAGGGAATAAATATGGTATCAAACTGTTTACAATACATGTTAAAAAATCATTATAATGTTTGTGTATACCATATTATAACCATGGGTGCAAAGTGACATTCTATTGGGGATGACGATTGTCAAAAATACAATGATTTTTACTGATAGAAGCGAGAAACATTCACCTAAAGTCTACGAAGGTATATATTTTACTAGCCATTTGAAATTATGTTTATGGAGATTATTGAATGGAAAAAAGGCAAACCAAATATGTATTCGTTCACATACTGCAACATCTAGTCTCAGGGAATAAAACATAAAATGGAGAGGATGAAATTGTGCAAGTGCATACTTTTAGTTTCATTCCTTAACCTAAACATAAATGTGGTGATGATTACGATAGCAACGCTAATGAAGAAGCTACGGCTCAGTCTTATCATCACAGCTAATCCTTACTTTGGCTTTCCTCACATCATCGTACGGCTAAACCATTAATATCTAAAACTTATTAAAAACTATTTAATTCCTTCCAAACCCCAACCTTTTATGCACACCATATTTATAACCACAAGAAATATTTTTCCGGACTGATATGTAAGTAGGACAGGTATTTACCTTCCTGAAGAGTTTATCTGAAACGACAAATCCATAATGGAGTACCGAAGCCTGGTTTTCACAGAATAGAAGATATGGCTCACTGTGAATTTCCTTATTATATTTTTGCGATCTTTCAATTTTCTGGGAGCTCCTTAGAACCTTCTGTATATTTTAACTAGACTATTTTTTGTCACGTATAGCGAATTCAACAGCTTTACATATTTAGATGGTTCACTTTAAGAAAAAGTAACACGACAAACAATCAGAACCATCCGTCCCTTTCAAATGTTATTGTTGAATACGCAAAGTTTTCAAATAAACCGTAATTACTGTTACTTCCGCTGATACAGGCAACAATTTCGGTCTGAGTCTGAAATAGAATACGTTCCTAATGTAATCAAAATACTTGTGCGTAAATCTTAACTAATCCTTTTACATACGGCAAAAGAATTTTTCATGTACAAACAGCCTCCAATTAATTATATCGCTATCAACATAAATAGATTTTGCCGATTCGAGCGTGAACGAACTTAGTACATCTCTAGAACTGTCCTAGTTAGTGGCGTGTCTAATGACCGACTACAAGAGTGATTAAATGGGTAATTTGCAGCAGCTTAATCGTGTAAGTTCAATGATAATCGAAATCTGCTTCTGCTGATGTCCCAATTTGATAAGATAAACCAAGAAAACAGCTTTAGAGCTGTTTTCTGCCACGTTCGTCCCACTGATTAGACCGCATGTGCCGATAGATACATTATGAACATTGTGAACCAATTCAAGGAATTAATGGTATGGCTTTTAAATAATAACAACTTAATTACATTAAACAAAAGTCCTTTCTGACAGACAATAAAATTGAACATCATGTCAGATTATGTCCAACATTAAAAGTCGTTTATTTCTCATAGGGCTTGAACCTGTTATCGGGTTATTTTGAATAACAACATTATTGCAGCAAACTACCCTACAGGCTTAAAATTTGCCTGATTATTATCGCGAACTGGGGCGGTAGTTTGGGTTGCCAACGTCTTCATTATGGCTCGTTTGGGGTGGATAGTGAAAAAAATTAAAAAGTAATTAGGATGGAAGGGGAAGCTAAGTTACGTTCCAACGAAATATTCTTTCCATTTTTAGACTCGAAAGGTTGATTTAATTATCGAGATCAGTGTCAGATTTATTTATGAAGGGAACCGAGAGATGTTTTTCATCTTTTTTTTTTTCTGGGTGGGAAAATCATCAAATGACTCCTCCTGCTGTGGGTGGAGCGGAAGGGAGTGTCAGACTTCTACTGACTAAAAACCCACCCTGTTCCTTCAGTTACCCTTGCGTTCCGGGGCCGTGGTATCTCGTTAGAACATAACCGCAACCCCGTAAGGCAGTAGCCCTATCGGGCCCCGTCAATGCTGCTGAAATGAAATGAAATATTTATTTTGTAAATTGGTTATAAATAACACTTTGACACGTCATGTTTTTTGCGTGTTAAGTTTAGTTTAGCTAGATGAGGCCGGTATTTTCTAACTGACTACTCTGAGAAGATAACAGAAACAAAAAACGGTCATAGTCTCTTTTAATGTTCATGCAATTTACAAATACAAATTGCATGAACATTAAAAGAGACTATAAGAAGAATAAAAGACTAAAAGAGAGAATATGAGAAGCATGTAGGTTCATGTCTGTGGTGTTCTTTTGAGGTAATAACCACGCAAATTTGAGCGGACCTGTCCAACAATTTGACGAACGACATTAAGGACATTTGGGTAGGTCACACAAGTACTCAAACTGCTTAATACCATTAAATAAATTATAGTGAAAGTAAAAACAATTAAGAAAGAATAACCTACATAGTCCTCACATTTACAATAATGAAATAATTATATATAAAAAACAAAATAAATAGGTATATACAATACTTGACAAAGCAAATATTTTAATCAATAAAAAATTAATCAACAACCAAAATTTAAAAAATAAAAAAGCTCACGTATATCACTGGAACAGCTCATTCCCAAGCCTTCTTGTTCAGAATATAATCTTTAACTGTGTAAAAAGCTTTCTGACATAGCTTACGTTTTATAAATAATTTGAATCTATTAATACTTACTTTTTGAATATGGCTAGGAATTTTATTATAAAAATGTATACATTGGCATCTAAATGAACCAAAAGTATTGGACACAGGTAATAATATGAAAAATATACTCCCCGGGTTTGGTGATTTCAAATCTACAATCCAAACTAACAGCCGGTACAAAATTTATTGTTTTATGGATTTTTGAAGTTTTTTCAACAAAAACACGGCAAAAACACTGACTGGGTCACTTTATACATTTAATCTAAGGTAAATAATACATCTAAAACTAGTAAATACACAATTACAGAATATTTTCAAACAATTTTGCTGACTGCTCATTGAGGCGCGCGCGGAACACGACGCGCTGCCGACTCGGGACTGGTCCTTACTGGACGGTGAACTATCCATGCTCATCGTCCACAGGCCCGCATCTACGGTGGCTGGAGATTCGGGCGTCTCCCCGGCGACTAAGGCGTGAGGAAGAAAGTTGTCTCTCCCTCACGCGTTCAGCCTCCTCCTTCGCTAGCATGACTGCTTCGCAGAAAGAGGCGACTGCATCCCATTCTCCCTCGCCCCGCACCATGGCCTGAACCAAAGCCGGACGCGAGAGGTCGCCGCCACCGATCGCCTCCACGAGGACACGGCGGTGCTCCGCCCAAGCAAGGCACACCTCCACTGTATGCTCCACTGCGTCCTGCGGATGGTCCTCACAATGACCACACCCGGACGTATCCCCCCGCTGTATCCGAAACAGGTACCTCCCGAAACAGCCATGTCCAGTCAGTCAGGTACTGACCGGACATGTCTGTTTCGGGAGGTACTGGAGGTTCCGTCAGGCGGAAGGTGAGGACGCCGTGGCGTCTCTGTAGCCACTTCTCAAAGAGGGGACTTATCGCCGCGATTGCGGCATGCCCAGCCCTCGGTTGCGACATCCGCGTTTTCCATGTCACCGTGAGATTTTTCCGGAGCAGATATTTTTCAGCTGGGTGTCAAATTAGCTAGCTCGCTTATTGTTTTCGCGAGTAAAGACAGCTATATGTATATATCTAATACATTTGTACGCTTTCCTTTTCACTTTGATTCTCCTAGTTGTAACATGCCGTATAGCCACAGTGCTGGTACAAACAGCCCGTGTCTTATTTAATATTGGTCTCATTTATCGCAGACAAGACTGCGCACTTAGCTGGCTGTGCCTCAAGCTCTCACATCATAAGTCCTGCACACGTTATAAACTCGGCCATGTTGCTCTACCGTCATCTATTCTATACTTATAATAAATCTGTAGAGAGGTCAATTCTGTATATTTCCAAAATAACTATCAGGGGGTGATTAAGGATCGATACTCATGCCAAAAATGCAATCAGTTAAATTTTTGTCTGTCTGTCTGTCTGTCCGTCTGTCTGTCTGTCTGTATAACCGTTATAGAAACAAAAACTACTCGACGGATTTTAACGAAACTTGGTACAATTATTTTTCATACTCCTGAGCGGGTTATAGTATACTTTTCATCACGCTACAATCAATAGGAGCAGAGCAGTGAAGGGAAATGTTGGGAAAACGGGAGAAGTTACTCCATTTTTTAAGCTTCCGTCGCGTGTGCAACCTTAATGGTTAAAGCTACACAAATCATTTCATGACGGAAATGTTCTCCTTAAAATTATATAAAAAATATCCCACGACAGCATATGTCTAACTTTTATGGTTGACTCACAATAACACGTGTAACTCCCGATAGCTTAGCAGTTCGAAGCTTTCTGATTATAATATTTGTCTACTCTTACGTTTATAACACCCTCAGTCACCCCTAATTGAAAAAGTTAACATTATTAACTATTCCAGCCCATTATAGCCCCCCTTTATTTTAAATATTTTTTAATTTTTTTCTCAAAATCGGAAAGCGGTTCACAGAATACATCTACCTATCAAGTTTCACATGTATAGTCCTAATAGTTTCGGAATAAAATTGCTGTGACAGACGGACGGACGGACAGACAGACAGACAGACAGACGGACAGACATGTCGAAACTATAAAGATTCCGTTTTTTGCCATTCGGCTACGAAACCGTAAAAAGAATCATATAAATCGGTATAGAAACACCAAAGTTATACATGAAATACGCTTATAATAATAAGCCATCGCGCGTGAATACTGAATCATGCTATAAGGATTATTTTTGAGAATCGGTCGCCGCGCTCGACGCGTCTCGCAGTCGAAGCGTTCTCTAGGTACTTAAGCCTCATGTGAACGTGATCTAAACAATATTACCAATACATTAACTTACGCTGACGGATTCGCGGGCACAGCTATATTGTATCATTACGCTAAGGCCAATAGGAGCGGAGCGCCAATGAAGAATGCTTCAAAATCGGGGTTAAATTTAACGTTAGCCCAAAGTAACTATTCCACGCGGACGAAGTCGCGGGCAAAAGCTAGTCATATAATAAAAGAGTATTTTTAGCCCAACGAGGACGAAGATTAAAAATTCACTCACATTTTTTTAAATTGAAGTCGCAGATTCAATTTAAAAAATGTGAGTGAAGCAAGCAGAAGCAACAATTGAATAAATAAACAAGTTGTTCATGTTTCTAATATTTTGATCAAGTGGTCGCAAGCGCGATTGCGAGCAACAGATCTCGGATTTGAATCCCAAAACGGGCAAAAATGCTATAGGGTTTTCTATTAGATATTAGTAGTAGCACGGAGTTTATAAGTTTGTGATGGATATCCCCGTGCCTTGGAAAGGTCCTGCGCCTGATCTCTCTCCAGTCTTGTCGGATTGTCATCCTAACGAACTAGAGTAAAGGAACAGACAGGGCACGTGTACCTACGCATACTTACCTGTATCATACTTTTGCACTATAATATCTCCAGCGCTGCTGGCTAAAGTCCGCTGAGGTTGACCGCCGTGGCTAAAATCGGTCAGAAGGACTACCATATTGTTTTATATTCTTGATTACGGTATTAATACAACAAAAGCATTTTGTGTTTGAATTACTTTAAAGTATGTAAATGAGACGCATTAAAAAGGCACCGCCAAGGTGTTATAGCATTTCAATTTTTAATAAGGTATTCAAGACATAAAAGTTTCTAAAAGTGCAGAAAGTGTTGGCATATTAAATTATTTACATACATTATAGATTATGCCGATGCCTGCTATTTGGATGCTACCGAGGAGCTATTAAACAAGCTTGAGCGCTTGCAAAATCTGTGCATTTTCTTTGTTTTCGGTCTTCGAAAGTATGACCATGTTTCTCACCTTCGCAAGGAACTCAAGTGGCTCCCAATCCGTCTTCGCAGTAACACTAGGATTTTGTGTCTCCTCTTCAACATCTTACACAACCCGTCTTACCCTTCCTACCTGCGTGAGCGCTTTTCTTACGCTCGTTCTAGCGACGTACCGTGTAGATCACAACTTAGATCCCTCCTTAAATCTCATCCTCATAAAACTAGCTACTACTCTTATTCCTTCTCTGTCCATGCTGTAAGATTGTGGAACTCACTTCCACCTAGCATTCGTGATTTAAAAACTATATCTTTATTCAAATGTCGATTAAAAGAGCATTACCTTTCCTCTTAACTGTGCCAATTATTTATTTATATATTTATATTATATGTTTATATATTCTTACATTATGTATTTATTTAAGTATATGTTATTTTTATTGCATTATAAGTATGTGTAGGTATACTTAATATTTTAGTTTTAGACTTCACATATTAATTTTGATTTCTCTTCTTGTTCTCACACACTATTGTCTACATTTCTTTTTCACTTCTCCTTTCGCAGGTCTGCTGGAAGAAATTTCTTAAGAAATAAGCAGTACCTTTGTACTCAAATATTATAATTATGTTGTCCTATTATATTTTACTGTGTGTACATAAATAATAAAATAAATAAATAAATATATTTTAATCAAAATTAATTAAATGGGTTCATTCTTAAAGTAACATAAACATAACGTTGTGGTTACTAATTTTCAATTCCAACTTAGAATGCTCTTAAACGATCAGCTGTGTTTGTTTTGAATTAGTATTTACAATAATACTAATTAAATTTTGGAATTTTTATGTTTTAAGCCAGACAAGTTGTCGAATTTTTTATTAAATAAATACAAATCATAAATATATAGCAAGTTATTTTCTTTTATTTGCAGCAATTTTAACTCAGGTAATTGAAAAAAAATTAAAACCCAAACATTTTTTGACGAACGGAAAGAAATTAGCAAAAGAGATTCAAAACTAGTTAAATATAGCTAAGTTAAATATACAAAGAAATGCTTCAAATATGCAAAATATTAGCTAGTTCATAGTGTCTATCACATCGGCAGCGCATTTGCTTACTTATTTAGCTGTCAGAAAAATGCTTCAAACTTTAAACTCCATTTCACTGGTCCCGCTTCTCCAAGCTCGGTGCTATATTTAAATAGTATGTTGGCATTTATCCGTCCAGTCTATAAACACGACTAAATATTTATATCTTTTATACATAAATTGTAGTTTTGTGTTTTCAACCCGCTGTGAATGTCGTCAAAACATAACCCAAATGTGCAATTAAGTAGCCAAGGTGCATGTTGACACACACCTGTAACTGAAAAACAAATATGTAGATGAAAAATAAATACAAATAGTGAAACGAAAATGTCAAGCCTTGTTTTTATTGCCTCAACTCCGTACATTGTCGAAACTCATTGAGTCTGTTGGTTTATACCCAGCTTGATACATGTATATGTGGCCCCACTTCTCTCCGCCCTTTGTTTATGGGAAATTGCCGGAGAAATACATTATAACCTACTTTTTATTGTTCCAGTAACACCGGAATCGATAGTAGTGCCGATAGTATCGTGCATATTCGGCTTCCCATTGTTAGCGCTCACCGTTATTTGCTGCTTGAGAAGGAGGGCCAAAATGGCGAGGTGAGTTACTGGTATATTGTAATGACAAAACCTAATGAAATCGAAAGACATTTACTGAACCGTTATGGTCATGTACTTGGCCGGTCCGATAACATTATGTCCTCAACGATAAACCCCCAGGGTCCGCTCGTTTGCTTTTAGGTCAAATTTCGTCTATTTATGACATCACGAGACCTTTTCACTAGCAAATTAATTCAGAGCCTATTCAGCGAGTACTTGTTCGATCGAGTAAGAGAACAGTTTAAATGAAGGACAAATACAACAGTGTGGAGTGCATGATTTTTGTAAATCAATTTACTTTACACCGTAGAGCTACACTAATACCCCATATATACATTCCACAAGGGAGGCAGTTATATGTAATGTGCGTGATAATGATGATTAATTACACTGAGATCGTACACGGCTGTTGTTAAATTCAGCTTCAGTGCTCCTACGGATTTTGTGAAGCAATTTTGCGCTCTGCCGACTAATAAAGCGAATATTTTATAGCATAGTACTCAAAAGAGGTTGTTGTGCCTAATAGCCATGTGGGTCGATATTAGAAGTGAAGCTGAAATAATGTGCCTAGATAAGTGCAAAAATATGATAAATAATTTATATGAATGTAGTCCAAACTCCACAACACACGGCAAAAATACACAGAACAGATCCATTCTGACTTGTCGGACTTGTGATCGAGATGTCACAGGTTCGAACCCCACTCATTACACTATTAACGTGAACCCACTCCAGACACAAGCATATTTAGCTTAGTTGGAGGGGTTAACAAGATTGCTAGTAATGTTTGAAAAAATATATATACAGGGTTAATTGTAAAACACCAAAAACCTCTCAGGACTATGTTACTAACATCATAATAAACAACTTTTGTTCTATGACTTTTAAAAATTCGTCATATTTTAGTTCACCAGATTTTCATACAAAAATAAAAATATTTAAATTGAACGCCCTAAATGTTACAAAGTCTATGCGAAGCAAAAGAAAACGATTTATACTATCATTTTCTAAAACAACCAAAACAAAGGCATAGGAAACGCAACACATCGGTAACCGGACTGACACAATAATAATAAGCAAACTACATTTCTTAAAGAAAAATCTCCCCAACCTGGCTGGTCCAAATCCCCCGGGGTTTCTTTCCAAAAAGCAAAATATGTAAATATGTAAAAAGTGCAAGAAACAGGATCTATAAAAAACAGTATTAATATAGCAACACTCAATACTCGTACGCTAAGAACAGATGAATCTCTACAAGAACTAGAATATGTATTTAATTTTATAAACTGAGATATTATCGGCCTGAATAAAATGAGGAGAATAGGTGAAAATATTGAGCAACATGAGAACTACATATGCTATCATATAAGGATTCTTTATCAAAAAGTGCTACAGTGAATGTATACAATCCTTTATTGGAGTCTCAGAACAAATTGCCCAACTCAACATCAACTTACCTGGGTATGAAAGTATATCAATAATCCGAATATATGAAAACACTCGCTAGGGCACAAAAAACAATCTTCACAATTATGTCGATAAATATACATATTTAAAACAAATAATTTCACTAGAAAATCAGATGCCAGAAAATGAAATAAATACCAGAATAAATAAGACGTGGAAAAGATTTTGGTGGAAAGAAGTCATGAAGAAAAGAAGAAAAATGGACAAAAGATGTTACTTTATGGTACCCTGGAGATGGAAAAAGACAGAAAGGACGGTAAAAAAGAAGATGGGAAGATGACATCAAGCAAATAGCTACAACAATGTGGCAAAAAAGCTGCTAGCAGGGAAATATGGAAAACCCTAGGGGAGGCCTATGCCAAAGGCCAAGCTAATAATCATATTACCGATATCACAAAATAATTTTGCTATCACACAGTATAATATAAAATATATATATATATATATATATATATAACTGTACAAACTAAAATAGTAATAATATTAAACTGAATAATTAAATTAAATGTTATAAAATATAATTAAATAATATAAATTGTATCAAATATTATGTATAAATTTTGCATGATAATATTGTAAATAATGTAAGTGCATGTAATAGAAATAATTTATATAAAGATATAATAATAATAGTAACATGTAGTATTAGAAATAAAGGATATTTGAATTTAAATTTGAAGTGGTATCTTTTTAGTTACAATCATAACCTCGCTTAACTGAAAACAATTTTAAACACGTTTCTGCAAATATAGCAAAATCACGTCTAAGGATAAGAACTTCTTGATTCCATGCCGTCTCGATGTAAATCCATCGTAGCGTTTTCTTCGAGTGCATAAAAAAGATATTTTCAGAGAACGAGCAAGGCGAAGGAATTGCGAGCTGGACCGAGGAGAGCTGTCAGTTGTGAAGATGTCTCCCGTGAGATGTAAGCCTCGTGCTGTCAGTCTGATCCGTTCGCCGCGCCCGCCGCCCACGCTGGAACTGGACACCGTGCTCGAAGAGAGATCCGACCCTGAACAGACCACACTCTCACAGGTATGTTTCCAGCATATTTACATACAGAATCAACTTACCATTTCCTATCCAGGTTTATATTCACACTTGAAGCAAAACCTTTGTTCCTTTTTACCACACTGCAAAAAAGGAGGAATATCGTGAATTCGTGATAAATTCCACAAGAGCGAAGCCCCTCGCGACTTTTAGTATTTTTATAATAGCGGTAAACTTAAGATTTAAATGAACTGTCATCGAATTTTGATCTCTGGATAAAGACTAATTTAGGTAAGAAATTGTCAAAGAGATAAATCAAAAAGATCATACAATAGTAATTGTATTTTGTAACAGTCTGCAATCTAGACGACCTACAGAAAAGCAACAATTATTTACTACATGCAACTTTGTCCCTTTCAATGCAATGGGCAATGTTGTGAAGGTATATGCCATTTTAAGTTTTTATCCTGTACCAACTTCTTCCTCTGGCTTTGCCGCACTAAATTCGAAATTTATCCTAAAGGATCAGATACTCAGGATAAAAAGTATCCTATATCCCTATTTCACATGGTCTCAGTACATGGTCTAACTGGGTCGATTTTCAGCTGTTGAGCCGTTTAGACGTATATAAATTACAAACATAATGATAGTTCGAGTTACATTCGCTGTTATAATGATTAGTATATAATAAAATATGGATGTTATATCTTTATGTACCTACATACTTTTTAATTGTAAAATTGTGTATGAGAATAAAGAGATTACTAAAGCTCTGGGAATTAAAACATATTTCAGAGCTGCGGTTTATCGTGATTTGAAATAAAACAATGAAGCGTGACTTTTATGTGAAGTTATTTATTAAATTTATGTTATTGTTCTCACGGATTGACTATATTTGCCCACATATTAGCCATTGTTATAACATAACGGACCAAAAAAATCTTCGTTTCAGTAATTTCTTCCCATCTTTAAAAATTGGCCAAGTGCGAGTCAGACTCGCCCATGAAGGGTTCCGTAGTAACTATAGTAAAAATTTCTTAAAACTAGTTTATTTACAATTTTTACAACTACGCCAAATAACTTTGTTTTTCATAGTGTTTGTATGAATTACAAAGTTATATTTGCTGTTTTAGAAAATATGCTGTATCTCAAAAACAGCTAAACCGATCTCATTCAAACTAATTTAAGTTGAAAGGTTACATTAAGATCTATAGCATATATTTTTTTTAAATTTTTCACTCCATAATTATAGAAGTTAGAGGGGGGGACACATTTTACCACTTGAGAAGCGTATATCTTTTAAACGATTAACTTTATGAAAAAGTTATTTTAGAAACTTCAATGTCATTTTTGAAGACCTGTCTATAAATACCACACACGCATAGGTTTCATGACAAAATATACTTTCAGTTTATGTTCTTCCCCCCCCCCCCCCCTTTATTTTAAATATTTTTTATATTTTTTTATAAAATCGGAAAGCGGTTCACAGAATACATCTACATACCAAGTTTCACATGTACAATTCTAACAGTTTCGGAATAAAATGGCTGTGACATACGGATGGACGGACAGATAGACAGACAGACGGACAGACATGTCGAAACTATAAGGGTTCCGTTTTTTGCCATTTGGCTACGGAACCCTAAAAACTAGAATTGAATATGTGATAAATTCTCTTAAATTATATTTGTACAGCTCTTTTGTAATTTTAACAAAAGGTCGTGGCTCCATCCCGCGACCTTCCTTCCTTTCTGTTCTCATTGACGACATACCATTCCATCTAATAGTAATTTAAATATCAAATACAACAATTCATACTAATTTAAATCTATCTCAAGGCATCGCAATCCAGATATTTCCATAGTGGAGTGGTCTTTTAAGAGGTAACGAAGTTCCTTCTATGTGTTGATGGGTGATCACCAGGGTGGTTTTAGTGAGGTATAAATCCCACTCTCCCTGTTCTTCTTCCCCAAAACTTCAGGTGCCTTTTGAACGTTTCCCCCGATAACAAAAAAATATATTTCAGATATACCTATATGCTAAAGTTATCCCTCTTACCTGAAACCGGGCAGCCTAATAATAAAAGCGTGCTGTAGGATTTACAACACAAGCCCACAGTAATTATAAGGCATTCAATTATTTGCGCCCGGGGTTGCGGAAATATTCTAACGAGATACCATGGCCCAGGAACGTAAGGGCAATCGAAGGAACAAGGTGGAATTTTAATTTTTGAACGGAGGCGATTAGAACGGAGACGATAGATGATTTACCCACCCAACAAAAAGTCAATAGTTGCATGAAAATAACCAATATGCTTATCTTTACAAGGATTTTTCTTTGTAGGTAGAAATCACACCAGACCGCGAGGTGGGCACGATACTGTTTGGAGCGGTTGGCGCGATGAGCACGGCAGCGGCGGCGGCGGTGTGCAACCGGGACAGCTAGCGGCGCGGCTCGGTGCAGCCCGGCGCGCGTTCGCCTCTCTGGGCCGCACTCACCAGCCAGCCGCTCGACGAAGACGACCCCGACGACGACGAGACTGCCGGCGAGGACAGCTAGCAGCTGGACGAGCGCTCCATTGTCGACATCGGCGAGCGCATGAAACTCTTCCTGGACATTCCTCTTCGATTCTAAATCAATCAAGTCAAACCAACATTGCCCAAATTTGTGCCGTCAACTCAAAACTGCATCTGCAATTATTCGAACCATTAATTAACTGTTATCTGATTTCTAACCCATGTAAATAAATGCACAAAGGAAATCCGACTTTAATCAATTCCTTCTGGATTCAAATTATCTATGTTACCAATATTGAATTTCGGTGTTTCGTGAATCGATTTCCCTTACAACGCACAAAGTGCTAAGCCTATTGTGTATGTGGAATATAAAGTGGCATGTGCGGGTCACATCTGTCCTAGAAAATAACTGAACATTGAGCGATTTTTAGTACAGGCCGCTTCCAATAAGACATGGCTGCTCATTATCACAACAAGCAGGTACCAGTACCCAAAAGAAAGGCTCAATTGAAATCTTAGACTTGAAAAGGCCTAGGTAGACTATGTACCTCAATTAATAAACGCAATCTAATGGCGTTTCTGAATAATAAATTTATCCAAGAAAGCTCTTTTGAGCTGAGTTTCACGGAATGCGCAGATGTTCTTTCTGAGATTTATTAAAGACGGGTTAATTTTGAAATGTTTAATTATTAATTCTCACTCATTGTTGAATATTAAAATCATGAATATTGGCAATGAGTAAGATCATGAATATTCCAGTATTTTAATACCTAATACGATGTTCGCATTTGTAATGTTCATGACACCAACATGTTACTACTCAGCGAAACTGCGGTATAGATGTCTAGGTATATTTCGAGTCATTTTAAATTATGATATCACTCATAAACTTTTGTAAAGGAGAAATCTTAGACGATTATTGTACAATTGTACATAATATACCTGATAAGTAACTAATTCAGTAATGTAAATAACACTAGCTTTAACGTTGCATGGAGCTAATTTAGGCTTGACCCTTGTGCATGGCACAATATCACATTAAATTATTGAGTAGGTAGGCATATGATGTGTAAGATGTTGAAGGTAAAGAAGCCTACGTTATAGATGGAAAGTCGTTATTTATTCGAAGAATTTGCAGATAGAATTCAACGACGATGATCACGATACATTAGAGGAATATAGACAAAGTTTAAAAAAAATATACTTAATTATCAGAACATAGATGTATAAGCATGATAAAACGAGACCAATTCTAAATTCAGCCAACTAATTAAATATAAAGGTTTCATATTATATTGTAGGTACTAATAATAGGTACGCGATTTACATTTTGTGTATTATAATGAAAAACCGAATTTTTTATTCGTAGTTTCAGCTTTGTTGACATTGTAAATAAACCTTGTAGAAGATACGATAAATAACGGAACATAAACTCGTACTGTACACGTTGAGTTTTTCCGGAATGAGTCAAAAATCACGTAAATAACTTGCCATTTCAACAGCACCTAACAAAACTTGATAGGTATATTAGAAGAAAAATAACCTCATGAAAATCTTACCATGGGTGACTTAACAATTTTCTGTCTTATTAGGCCGGTAAAGGTGTGTAATTTTGGCATAATTATTCAACTAGATGAGTAAACCCTTTCCTCGCCGCTGTGCGGTTTTACGGCCTTATCGGGTCAAAGTATCGTAACGTAAGAACCACATAATTAAGGGCTCGTTTACGTGCCTACGCACAATGTATAATCCACATTGGTAGAGTAAGTGGGCCATAGTCTAGTAACTAACCTACACCGAGAGCATTTTACTGGAAATTAACATTTCATCTCTCTACTATACCTACTAGATCGATTATTCAACCAATGCAAGTTATCCATGAACTGATATTAATTTAGAGTTAGTAAACAAAAAGGTTAACATAATCTGCAATTCAGTGTGATTATAATGCCAAAAACTGTTGGTCTATTGATACAAAAATGTTGGCGAGATTAGTATAAATCCTGTGTAACAGTAGTTATAAATTTACGAGAACATATGGAACAATTGGAACGAATGTATATCAATAGATGAATTAAATTATATTTGTGTTCTACTCAGATTTTGTTTTATTTGGAATTTAGATGTAACTAGGGAAAGCTCCTCCATCACGCGGTTTGAAAGCGTTGAGAATTTTTTTTTTAACTTTACACAAGCTTTTTTTTCGGCGAGAAAATCATAAAATGCCTCCGCCTACACTAGCTGGAGCGGAAAGGAGTATCAGAATTTTACTGACTAAAACCCACCCTGGTCTTTCAGTTGCCCTGACATCCGAGGCTCATTCCCGGAACCCCAGCTGGCAATTAACCTATTGGACCACGTCAATCCTGCTGCCTGATATTTGAGGCGCACGTGCAAACTATGCGCCTTCGATTCGGAAACATTGCTAGCATCTGCCAGCGGAACATATTCACGAGATAAAACGTACCCTTTGCCCTATTCCAGGATATGGGTACATAACGTGATATAATAGTGGAGCTTAGAAAAACAACGCACGCTCAAAACTTCTTTATGAACGATTATATAAACTAGTCGGGATCTATCTGAACACAATTTACGTACTAATTAGCTATTCGCGTATCCTGCAGCTGAGTCCCCGAACAAGCCCCGTTTGATTCCGGTTTTCTGAAATTTCAATGCATGTGTAACTACAACGTTACAATGACTCACATAATAACGAAAAACCTGTTTCATTCATAGGTCTCTTAGATCGTTTCACAAAATTAGTCTTTAAAACAAAGCTGTGAAGATTTAAAATACTAGTATATATTTTAGTTTATGTAATACGAGGAGCCTTCGCTACGAATTAGATGATTTACTAGCATGGTGAGGGTCAGATTATGAAACAGTTCCGGACGGTCAAGCCAGTCGGTATACTCATAAATATGCAACTAAATAAAATTATGACGTTACAGTTTTCAATGCTTAGTTCAAATTATTATACTATATAAAGCTAAATTACCACTCACTGACTCACTGACATAATTGTTCTCCCAGATGGTGGATGGGGAGGTGGGTATATTTTGACAGATTCGTAAACAAGTAACTCTGAAACCTACGGGAAAAGTGCCAAACCTCCCCTTTTCCCCCCCCTTCTCCCCCCTCCCTATCGTATCTCGGAAACTACGAGACCCGTATTTTTTTTTTACGGATTCGTATAGAGGAGGCTCGGTAAAGTAAAAACCATTTTTCAAAGTCCCCCCCCCGCCCCCCTTCTCCCCTCCCTTTAGGCGGATCTCGGAATCTAAGAGACTTGGAACATTTTTTTTTTCAGATTCATTTAGAGGGGCAATGCTTTAGTCGAAATACTTGTGCAACTCCCCCCCCCCCATCACCCCCCCCCCCCTCTTTTTTTTTTTTTTTTCACAAGCACGCGAGGTGCTTGCACCTCGCGCAACACGCAAATACCAATTTCTTTTTTCACAAGCACGCGAGGTGCTTGCACCTCGCGCAACACGCAAATACTTGATTTAGAGGGGCAATGCTTTAGTTTTTTTCACAAGCACGCGAGGTGCTTGCACCTCGCGCAACAAGCAAATTCTAAACCCCCCCCCATCACACCCCCTTTTTTTTTTCACAAGCACGCGAGGTGCTTGCACCTCGCGCAACACGCAAATACTAAACCCCCCATCAACCCGCCCCAATTCTTTTTTTTTTCACAAGCACGCGAGGTGCTTGCACCTCGCGCAACACGCAAATACTAGTTATTATACTATATAAAGCTAAATTACCACTCACTGACTGACTCACTCACTCATTGACATAATTGTTCTCCCAGATGGTGGATGGGGAGGTGGGTATATTTTGACAGATTCGTAAACAAGTAACTCTCAAACCTACGGGAAAAGTGCCAAACCTCCCCTTTTCACCCCCCTTCTCCCCCCTCCCTATCGTATCTCGGAAACTACGAGACCCGTATTTTTTGTTTTTTACGGATTCGTATAGAAGAGGCTCGGTAAAGTAAAAACCATTTTTCAAAGTCCCCCCCCCCGCCCCCCTTCTCCCCCCCTTTAGGCGGATCTCGGAATCTAAGAGACTTGGAACATTTTTTTTTTTCAGATTCATTTAGAGGGGCAATGCTTTAGTCGAAATACTTGTGCAACCCCCCCAATCACCCACCCCCTCTTTTTTTTTTTTTTTTTTCACAAGCACGCGAGGTGCTTGAACCTCGCGCAACACGCAAATACTAGATATATTATATAAAGCTAAATTACCACTCACTGACTGACTGACTCACTCACTCACTCATTGACATAATTGTTCTCCCAGATGGTGGATGGGGAGGTGGGTATATTTTGACAGATTCGTAACCAAGTAACTCTCAAACCTACGGGAAAAGTGCCAAACCTCCCCTTTCCCCCCCCCCTTCTCCCCCCCCCCTATCGTATCTCGGAAACTACGAGACCCGTATTTTTTTCTTTTTACGGATTCATATAGAGGAGGCTCGGTAAAGTAAAAACCATTTTTCAAAGTCCCCCCCCGCCCCCCTTCTCCCCCCCTTTAGGCGGATCTCGGAATCTAAGAGACCTGGAACATTTTTTTTTTCAGATTCATTTAGAGGGGCAATGCTTTAGTCAAAATACTTCTGCAACCCCCCCCCCCCCATCCCCCCCCATTTTTTTTTTCATAGACACGCGAGGTGCTTGCACCTCGCGCAACACGCAAAAACTAAACACCCCCAACTCCCCCATCACCCCCCCTTCTCTTTTTTTTTTTTTTTCACAAGCTCGCGAGGTGCTTGCACCTCGCGCAACACCCAAATACTAAACCCCCCCATCAACCCCCCATTTTTTTTTTTTTTATAAAAAGCACGCGATGTGCTTGCACCTCGCGCAACACGCAAATACTAAACCCCCCCCATCACCTCCCCCACTTTTTTTTTCACAAACACGCGAGGTGCTTGCACCTCGCGCCACACGCAAATACTAGTTATACTATATAAAGCTAGATTACCACTGACTGACTGACTGACTGACTCACTCATTGACATAGTTGTTCTCCCAGATGGTGGATGGGGAGGTGGGTATATTTTGACAGATGCGTAAACAAGTAACTCTCAAACCTACGGGAAAAGTGCCAAACCTCCCCTTTTCCCCCCCCCCTTCTCCCCCCCCCCCCCCCCTATCGTATCTCGGAAACTACGAGACCCGTATTTTTTTCTTTTTACGGATTCGTATAGAGGAGGCTCGGTAAAGTAAAAACCATTTTTCAAAGTCCCCCCCCCGCCCCCCTTCTCCCCCCCTTTAGGCGGATCTCGGAATCTAAGAGACCTGAAACATTTTTTTTTTCAGATTCATTTAGAGGGGCAATGCTTTAGTCAAAATACTTCTGCAACCCCCCCCCCATCCCCCCCATTTTTTTTTTCATAAGCACGCGAGGTGCTTGCACCTCGCGCAACACGCAAAAACTAAACACCCCCAACTCCCCTATCACCCCCCCCCCTTCTCTATTTTTTTTTTTTTTCACAAGCACGCGAGGTGCTTGCACCTCGCGCAACACGCAAATACTAAACCCCCTCCCCACTTTTTTTTTTCACAAGCACGCGAGGTGCTTGCACCTCGCGCAACACGCAAATACTAGTTATACTATATAAAGCTAAATTACCACTGACTGACTGACTGACTCACTCATTGACATAATTGTTCTCCCAGATGGTGGATGGGGAGGTGGATATATTTTGACAGATTCGTAAACAAGTAACTCTCAAACCTACGGGAAAAGTGCCAAACCTCCCCTTCCCCCCCCCCCCTTCTCCCCCCCCCCCCCTATCGTATCTCGGAAACTACGAGACCCGTATTTTTTTCTTTTTACGGATTCGTATAGAGGAGGCTCGGTAAAGTAAAAACCATTTTTCAAAGTCCCCCCCCGCCCCCCTTCTCCCCGCCTTTAGGCGGATCTCGGAATCTAAGTGACTTGGAACATTTTTTTTTTCAGATTCATTTAGAGGGGCAATGCTTTAGTCAAAATACTTCTGCAACCCCCCCCCCATCACCCCCCCCCCCTTTTTTTTTTTTTTCACATGCACAACATGCGCAACACGCAAATACTAAACCCCCCCATCTCCCCCCGTCATCCCCCCCCCTTTTTTTTTTTCACAAGCACGCGAGGTGCTTGCACCTCGCGCAACACGCAAATACTAAACCCCCCCCATCACCCCCCACCATTTTTTTTCACAAGCACGCGAGGTGCTTGCACCTCGCGCAACACGCAAATACTAGTTATACTATATAAAGCTAGATTACCACTCACTGACTCACTCATTGACATAATTGTTCTCCCAGATGGTGGATGGGGAGGTGGGTATATTTTGACAGATTCGTAAACAAGTAACTCTCAAACCTACTGGAAAAGTGCCAAACCTCCCCTTTCCCCCCCCCCTTCTCCCCCCTCCCTATCGTATCTCGGAAACTACGAGACCCGTATTTTTTTCTTTTTACGGATTCGTGTAGAGGAGGCTCGGTAAAGTAAAAACCATTTTTCAAAGTCCCCCCCCGCCCCCCTTTTCACCCCCTTTAGGCGGATCTCGGAAATTAAGAGACTTGGAACATTTTTTTTTTTTCAGATTCATTTAGAGGGGCAATGCTTTAGTCGAAATACTTGTGCAACCCCCCCCATCTCCCCCCATCACCCGCCCCCCCTTTTTTTTTTCACAAGCACGCGAGGTGCTTGCACCTCGCGCAACACGCAAATACTAGTTCATCTATACAACTATTATGTATTCGATATTTATACATATAAATAAAATTGAAGTGTCTGTCTGTGATTACAAAATAACTGTTTTTTCAAGTGCTTTAAATACATAGTTATTTACGCGATACTAAAACACAAACAACTTAATTAAAGTTTAAGTTTGTCTATGTTTCTGTTTGTCCGAGTTAATCTCCGGAAAGGCTGAACAGATGTTAAAGGGACATTCGCTGGAAGATAATGATGCCTATGTATTGACGACATAGGCTACTTTTTATTGCAGAATTCCAACGGGATCAAAATTTTCGAGAGAAAAATAATCACTCATACGAATTCGCGGGCACAGCTAGGTGCATATGTATATGTTACATCTACAACGTGTAACGGAAAGGGTATATACATACCAAGGGCACGGCTTCTTTGGATGATATCAAACGATATTGGAAGAGTTTCAACTCAAAATAAAATACTTTAAAAATTGATACCAAATCGGTTTCGTAAGTTTCTTAAATTGAAATCATAACAATCGTGTCACCGCACTACGTAGGTCAATAACTTTCCACGTTACTTGCAAATATCACGATAAATCTCTTCCGTAACTCTGTGCGCCCAGTACTGTAGTAGCCAACCGTCTAGGTGGTGACTTCATTACTACCGAACATGTAGAGATAGGATTAAAAAACCCTTCCAATATCGTTTGATATCACCCAAAGAAGCCGTGCCCTTAGTATGTATATACCCTTTCCGTTACACGTTGTAACGGGACTATAAATTCCATTTAATTAAGACGAAATTTAATTGTTCAAGGAAACAGAGACTTTGTAGCTATTAGTTATTTTAGTACGTTTTGATATAAATAGCAACACAGTGAAAATTAACGTTAATACATATTTAAAAGTAACGACTACCTAATTACGTACTTATATGGAAATAATCATAGTACTGGTTGTTCAGCATGTTTTCATAGAATTAAAATTTAAAACAAGGGCAAGGGGTTAATTAATCCTTATCTGATTGTTTATGTTGCCGATAACAGTGCTGGAGAGACAACGACCGAATCCCCTGACACATTTGACCAAAATATGTTACTTTTAGCCAAAGTAATGCTACAATGTCAAATTGATTTCGGCACAATATTCTGAAGCTCGATTTCCGAACGGCATTGTGAATCTATTATACCTAGTCATTATTACGGCCCAACCCAGTTGATACCCATGAACTCTATACATTGATTGCCAATAAAAACAAAATCTTTTATCTATATATAAAAAGAAGTCCTTTATGATTATATAAAATGACTGTCTGAACAGTCAACGCAGATCAAAAACTGCTGGGTTTACATGCTTGAAATTTTGCTTGAGGATTTCTTAAGAGTGAGAAGTAAGTGAGTATTTTTGGAAATTCATTCCTTAAGTTGGTGCAATAATATTGAAAGTTTGTATGATAAATCTAGTCTAAAGGCCCAACAAGCAATATATTTAGGGTACAAAATGATGGATAGGTGGGTACAGGTACGATATGGGTGTGAAAACATGAAAACCGATTTTCTTATAGAACAATCTTTTTCTTTGAATTAATACTTAAAACTTACTTATAAAAAACATGATAGGAATAATTCTTTAAAAAACTGGCTAAATGCGAGTCGGACTCGCGCACGAATGGTTCCATACCATTATCTATAAAAACGGCAAAAAAACATGTCTGTTGTATGGGAGCCCCCCTCAGTGGCGGCGCTAGGCGTCGGCGACGTCGGCCACCGCCGACGGCCTCGCGCCTGAGGGGGCCTCGCAAAAAAGTTTTTACAATATAAGTACACTATGACAACCGGTTCAAGTGAACTTGAAAGTCGCTATTGATACTTTACGTTACAGGATTTGAAAAAAGCATAACAGAAACTAGATTGTTTGTGGAGAAAAGTACTTACAAAATTCAGTCTCAATTTAAGGAAAAAAGAAAAGCCAGGAAGAAACGAATGTTCATTACGAACATACTGATCGACAACCATTTGAATCTCCTGAAATGCAGTTCAGAGTCAACTTTTTTAACACAATTATGGATGCTATAATAGTCGACACCAAGTATCGATTTAAAGCGCTTAGTGAATATTTTGAGCACTTTGTTTTTATTAATGACATTAATTATTTGAAATCTATACCAAAAGAGGATCTTCTCAAACATTTTAATTTAGGTACAGACACCAGCACATCAACCTACCCCAATCTGTCAAATTTTCCTAGTCGAACATGAACCTTCCGCTTTTGTGATAAAGTTGAAAATCTATTACAGAAATTTGACAGATTGGGGTAGGTTGATGCGCTAGCGTCTGTACAATACTTCGGGAACGCGAAAACAGTAACATACAGCTTTTCGAACTATATGAAGGACTTCAGCTTTTTAAATCTAATTCACTAGACTCTATCAACGACGCGAAACAACTCATCCAATACTTATATTTTAGAAAATATTTTTGTAGATGTACTTATATCCGAATGTTTACATTATAATTAGAATCATGCTCGCAGTTCCAGTCAGTGCAGCTTCCGCTGAGAGCAGCTTCTCAAAGTTGAAATTGATAAAGACCTATTTGAGAAGCACGATGTGCCAAGACAGACACATCCACGTTAACAGCTGTGTTATTCTGTAAGACCTCATTCTAAACTTCGAATCTGAATCCGCTGTGAGTTTATTGATTGGCATTCTAAAAACTGGGTTGTTAATTCGAATTTACACTAGCGCTACCCTTGCGAGCGTGTCAGCGAGTTGATTTTGACAGATAAAGTATGAGATGACGTGAGAAGTGGCATTCGGTAAGGTAATTCCTCCGTCACTTCGACGCTGTTTACAGAATGCAAAATGAAGGTCATTTTGAACCATAAGCGAAGTGACAGTGAATAGCTATGTGAGATGCCAGTTGTTGTTCGAATTTTACAGAATCGACGTACAGTTCTGTCAATCGAAGCTGAAATAGCGGCTAGTCTTAGAGCTACGACACAATCCTGAAAAAATCAGTTAGGCGAAAAGTTCGACTATTTTAATTACTATGTGTTTAATTATTTTTTGCCATCTTTTGATTATCAACAATAAAACTCGTTTCACTTAATTTAATGGTTTTTTTTTACTGCGAAGTAACTGTTCGGAACTGATTGGTAAAATAAGGCTACGTGTTCCTTCTCTCAGGTTAAGGAATCATCGACCTCTGTATATTCCTTCTGTGCGGTAAATTTATCGGCAAAACTTTATGATAAGAGCTAGCAGATCATATAATGCATTGTGTCATACTGTTAACGATCTTGACTTATTCTCCACCAGCGTCACTAAACTCATAAAAAAAAATGTATAATCAGTTTTTTGAACCACACTAAAACCATTACTTGTATACGCTTCTATTTATTTATTCATAACTCGCTTCGAGTGCTTTTACTTCTTGCTTTCTTTATAATCTCAGTATTTATATGTATCATCTATGGATAATAAATTAAAAGAGGCCTCGCCAACTTGGTGTCGCCGACGTCCAAATGTGGTCTAGCGCCGCCACTGGCCCCCCTTAATATAAAACAAATATTTAATTTGTTTTATATTAAGTACATTATTTATTTTTAAAGTGAATATATCAATAAATATTCCGTAAATATTTTAAGCGTCTACCTGTTGCCGTTATCAATATCGAGCAAAAACGAGCAAATTAATCACATTTGTTGTATGGGAGCCCCTTTAAATATTGATTTTATTCTGTTTTTATTATTTGTTGTTATAACGACAACAAAAATACATCATCTGTGAAAATTTCAACTGTCTAACTATCACGGTTCATGAGATACAGCCTGGTGACATACGGACAGAGGAGTCTTAGTAATAGGGTTCCCTATTACTAAGACTCCGCTATCCGTCTGTTACCGTCGTCGTGGTATCGACCGTTTTACCCTTTTGGTAAGGAACCCTAATTTAAAGTTATTTTAATAAAAAAGATTGTTATTATTTAGTTACGCTGTGGTTTTAACCTAGCCGTTTTCGTTTTAACTAACTAGCTCAGCCCGCGACTTCTTCCGCGTGGAAGGTTTTTCCCTCTTAAATCACAATCCCGTGGGAATTTCAGGATTAATATATGCCCACATACTTTCCTATAACAGCCTTTAATTTCGTGTGAAAGTCCTATCAACATCGGTTCAGACAATCCAGAGATTAAAACAGAAAGACAAACAGAAAGATGGCCAATTTTATTCAGAAAATATTTTTTTTAATAATTGGCTGAAAACTTTGTTTAAGTATCGTGTAAATAAATAACTTAAAGTACTTGAGCAAAATACAGTTATTTTGAAATCACAGACCTACACTTGAATTTGAGTTATTACTTATGTATAGAAACGAAATCTGCGCGAACGAACCCGCGTTCAAAGTCCTAGTAATCAATAAAATCGCCTTGATCAGTCCAATTCTTATTTTTCATAGAGATTCTAATATACGAAGGTCTGTATTACTCAATATATTATGTATTTATTATTATTTAATATTTCTACGTATCAATTTGACTCTGCATAATTTTTTCCACGACCTATTGTTTAGCACTCTCTACGTAAAACAGAGTGGAGGTCGCTTAACCTATATGCCAAAGTTATTTCAGCGCTTGCTAATTAGGTCAACACCATGAGCTTGGTGCTAATACGCATCTAATAAAGCATACTGATTTTTAAAAGACTCATTATCGTATAACACTGATTTGCTAGCTAGATACCTAAACTCGATATACTCGTGATTGACGTTTTTAATAACAAAAATTTATAATTTTTAGAATTGCTTTACACCTTCCCACTAGTAGTTATTTCAACATGATATCTCGGTCTCACTCTTTCAGTTTTAAAACGATTGAAATGTAGAATGCCTTGAAAGTAGTTTGGCATACTCAATGTTCTCGTATTTTGCAAAAACGTGTTGGTAAAAATGCAAAAAGTAGTAACAAAAGACCTGAGTTTGATACATATATTGGTCGGTACGTATTTTAAAGGCTAAATTAATTGATTGAGACACGTAGATACATGAGCAGCATCAACATTCGGTGGACATTGAATGCACAATACAATAGGCACTACAAATAATAATGTGGTCGCCAAAACAAATTAATTAAAATTAGGCCACTAAATTCCAATTCTCTGATGCTGCCAAAATCATATTTAAGTTCACCAAAAACCATTATATGCTCATGTACATAAAGGTCTTCTTTTTTCGGCAAAGGTAGAAAATTAATCAACAGCCAAGGGAACGAATGATTATCTCGGGCAGTAATTGAGTGCCATCGTAACAAGTTGTAAGTGAGGTGACATGCTTGTGGCGAGGCGTCCCTAACTATACCCTGATAAATAACATCGCATCTGTTGGAACTCTATAGAGGAAGTAGAAACCACAGCAGTTGACAGCAGTCGATAAAGTCACATTTATGTGTCACGTAAAAAAATGAGCATAGGGTTATTTATTATTTATTTATTTATTATATACTTTATTGTACACCTTACGATACATTTAAGGATACAAATAATAAAACTAGTGTACAATGGCCGGTCTTATCGCACAGGGCAATCTCTTACAGACAACCTTTGGATGGACAGAAATTAAAAGAGATAGATTTAGGGCTGTCAGTGTACAATATCATACATAATACTAATTAAACATAATAATAGAATAATAATAAAACATACGACAAAAAATAATATATAAATATGTACATTTCAAATTCATAATAGAGAAACGAGGAGAAAAAAAATTATAGTGAGAGGTAATGCTGGCATTTTGAGTTGGTGTTTTGTTTTAAACTAATTATAATACAACTATTTCTGCCCGTAACACCTCACAGAGTCGCTGGTTTACCACTGAACATGCAAACTTTCAGTTGTAAGCCAGCGTCTCTAGTGATCTGGCATATGCTGAACTGGACGTATAACAACAGACAAAATTTTAAAAACTTTGTTTATGTTTTAGTATCTCGGAAGAGCTCATGGCTAAATAGTCACAGCCGCACGGGTTGAACTTCAAGGTAAAGCAGCGCTTTCCGAGGCCAGACTGTGGATGGGTGAACGTCTTATCATATCGAAATTCCTTCATGCCTCGGAAACCTGGCTAAGCCGTTGGTCTCGGCTGTTATTTAAACATATTTGATAGTCGTAACCAGTAACTAGACGCCAGAAATCTGACTCTGATCTTACCAAAGAGTAGCATGTTACCCAGTTGCTGAGTTGTGGAGGTCAGATAGGCAGTCACTACATGTATGTTTTACATGAAGTGACTGTCTGTCTCTAGTAGTCAGCTGCATGCGGAGAGCTATACACCGTGAAATTTTAATGGATTTTTTACCGCAGCGAAATGGCTTTGTCTTGGTAATACAATCGTTTTATAAACAAATAAAATATTAGAAACAAAAAATTGCGCAGTGTAATTAATGCATTATCACCATGCGTGGGAGCTTATTTTGCTCTGAACATTTATTAATCACTTTTTCCTTTGTTGGCAGCACGCGGCGGTGCGTGTTTCATGTAGGTACCTACGTTACGTCTACTGAACTACTAATGATTCTCGCGCTATCGAGTTTATGAATATTTTTTAATAATTTAAAAAAAAATACTTTCGTTTTTTCTTATGTTTAACTGTATGTTTCGATACTACTACTGATGGGTAACCGTCCTGCCGCGGGAAAACAACCATTTAAATTTCACGCTGTATTAGACTAGATCCCGACCCTAATAAATAGTTGGCAAAAAGCTAATCAGATGATGATGAATTGAGAAAATACAGTCATGTTGATATCACAGACAGACACTTCAACACGCATTTTATTAATACGTAGATGTAACATATTCCTTCTCCTAAGTACTTCTTTAATCAACATTATGCCAAAAGAAGTGTAAAATTTCAGGCCTCACTTTTTCTTCAGCCACATTTACAGCCATGTATATAGTACAGTACGCTTGTACTCACTAATAATATAATGGTTGTTATATATATACAATTATGCATACATTAAATTATTCAACGATAGGTATTTCATTTCTTTCGGGTGTCCCATGACACCTCTAGCTTTTTATTGTTTGCTAGATTTCAGCGAAACTATGAATAAGAAACCTTCATACAAATATGTAGGCTACTTCTAACGCTGTTTACCCAACTTTACGACCGGTCTATAGATGTGAAGGTTTTATGTTTCCGGACCACTGCTCTCAGGGCTACTAAAAGTATTGCTAGATGCCTTCTTTGTTCTATCATCTATTCAGTATCCCGTCCTTTTTGTGATCTTGAATGTTTAATATTATATTTGAAAAGATCGGGAATTATTAAAAACCTACTGAACTCGTCATCTGCTTCACCTTTTCCCCTATTATGTTGGAGCTTCGAGATCCAGTGTAGCCGGATGCAGCTGTGTATTAGTATTTTACATGAAGCGACTGCATAACTTTTCCCATATTTTGAAAGACTAGATAGGGTTTGTGCTTGTCTTACTGACACGGGTAGAGCATTCAACAGCCACACTGTGTTTTAGGACCTTTAACAGACCTTAAGTCTTAGAATCTTTTCCAAATCCAGGAGTTAGGATGACGCGAGCTTCAACGTCACCACCACTGCGCCTGCTGGAGCGATTTGCTAACTGCACGCCAGCACCAGCCACCACCACCACAGCCAACAATGTTGGTCCACCCGTGCCCAAGCCCAGCGCCAACAACAAGAGACCCACGTCCATCATTATATACCCTACAGGTAAGACATCCATATTATCCATATTACCTTGGGCACAAAGTGACATTCTATAAGGGATAAGGATTATCATTGCTTTTTACTGATAGAAGCAAAAAACTCAACTAAAGTCGTCATCTCATCAATCACCTAAAAACGTATACAATAATTTACTCACCATTTGAAATTATGTTTGAAGTATTTATGGACAAAATGGCAAATTAAATGTGTATTCATTCACGCACAGCAACTTTTAGTTTCAGGAAATGAAAAATAAAACAAAAAAGCATGCAATTGTGCATGCTTTTCAGTTTTATTTTTCATTCCTTCTCAACATAAATGTGGTGATAATTACGATAGCAACACTGAAAAAATATTTTACAGAACTAGTTTAGTTAACTGACAAATAGCCAAACCTTGATAACTAACAATCAAATTTAATTTACGTATTGATCAACTGATTTTGTTTATAACAAAACTGAATTATCTACTAGGAACTATAGTAATGTAGTCACTATTTTTTTTGTAATAGGTTACTCAATTGTTTGTTATTTCCTACTCAAAACTTTTTTCAGTGATGGCTGATGAGTATGCTGCGGCTCGGCCTTGTTATCCCAACTCAGGCTTTCTTTGGCTTTCATCACATCATCGTACGGCAAAACCGTTGATGTATAAAACTTATTAAGTAACCTATTTAATTCCTTCCAATCCCAACCTTTTATACACACCATATTTATAGCCACAAGAGCAATTTTTCCGGGCTATGTAAGTAGGACAGGTATTTACCTTCCTGTAGAGTTTATCTGAAACGACAAATACATAATAATGGAGGCCGAAGCCTGCTTTTCACACAATAGAAGACATGGCTCAGTGTGAATTTCCTCTTTATGTTTTTGCAACCACTCATCCTTCTGGTAGCTCCTTAGAACCTTCCGTATATTTAGGTGGTTCACTTTGAGAAAGGGTAACATGACAGGCAAACAGTCCCATCCGTCCCTTTCAAATGTTATTGTTGAATACGCAAATTTTTCAAAAAAACCGTAATTACTGTTATTTCCGTTGACACAGGCAGCAATTTCGGTCTGAGTCTGAAATACAATACGTTCCTAATGTAAGTAATCAAAATACTTATAAAAGCGTAAATCTTAACTAATCCTTTTACATACGGCAAAAGAATTATTCACGTAGAAACAGCCCCCAATTAATTATATCGCTATCAACATAAATGGAAGTTGCCCATTCGAGCAAGAAGAAACTAAGTACATCTCTAGAACTGTGCTAGTTAGTGGCGTGTCTAATGACCGACTACAAGAGTGATTAAATGGGTAATTTGCAGCAGCTTAATCGTGTAAGTTCAATGGTAATCGAAATCTGCTTCTGCTTGACGTTCCAATGTGATAAGATAAACGAAGTTAATGGCTCTTACATGCCATTGATTACACCATGTGTGCCGATCGATAAATTACGAACATTGTAAACCAATTCAAGCAAAAGATAAAAAGAGCAAAAAGGGTCCTTTCCGATACATAAATAAAATAAAATAGGGCAATGCGCGCAAAAATGCGTTAGATTAAGCCCGGAATCAAAAGTCATTTGTTTCTCATAGAACCTGTTATCGGGTTATTTTGAATAGCAACATTATTGCAACAAAGTACTCTGCAGGCTTAAAATTTGCCTGATTATTATCGTGAACTGGGGCGGCAGTTTGGGTCGCCAACATCGTCGTTATGTCGGCCGACTCGTTTGGGGTGGAAAGTGAAAAAAATGAAAAAGTAATTAGGATGGAAGAGGAAGCTAAGTTACGTTCCAACGAAATATTATTTTCATTTTTAGACTCGAAAGGTTGATTTAATTACCGAGATCAGTGTCAGGTTTATTTAAAAAGGGAACTGAGAGATGTTTTTCATCTGGGTGTCAAATTAGCCAGCTCGCTTATTATTTTCGCCGATTGCCTTTTCAGTGTGATTCTCTACAGACAGCAGCCATAAAAGCAATATGTTGTAACATGCCGTATAGCCAACAGTGCTGGTACAAACAGCCAGTGTCTTGTTTATTATTGGTCTCATTTATCGCAGACAAGACTGCGCACTTAGCTGCCTGTGCCTCGAGCTCTCACATAATAAGTATTACACACGTTATAAACTCGGCCATGTTGCCGTACTATGTAGCTTCAGATAATAAAAGTGTATTTTTAGCCCAACGACGAAGATTAAAATTCGCTCAGGTTTTTTGAATTGAAATTGCAGATATAAAACTACAATTGAATAAATAAACAAGTTATTCATCGTCTTAATATTTTGGTCGTTGGTCACTTGACTTGAGCAAATAGGTGTCGGGTTCAATTCCTGGGTCTGGTAAAACGTGCTATTGGGTTTTTCCATTAGAAATTTCTCAGTAGTAGTTTGGATAGCTAGTCGATCCTGCGCCTGATCTCTTCCCGGTCTTGTGGGATTGCCGTCCCATTTATACAGAGTAAAGGAACAGAGAGTGCACTATACACTATATGTGGCCCCACTTTTTGCCGCCCTTTGTTTACGGGAAATTGCCGGAGGAATAGACTATAAACCTACTTTTTATTGTTCCAGTAACACCGGAATCGATAGTAGTGTCGATAGTATCGTGCATATTCGGCTTCCCATTGTTAGCGCTCACCGTTATTTGCTGCTTGAGAAAGAGGGCCAAAATGGCAAGGCTAGTTACTGGTATATTGTAATGACAAGACCTAATGAAATCACAGAACATTTACTGAACCGTTATGGTCGTGTACTTGGCCGGTCCGATAACATTATGTCCTCAACGATAAACCCTCCAGGGTTCGCTCGTTTGCTTTCAGGTCGAATTTCGTCTATTTAGGACATCACGAGACCTTTTCACGAGCTACTTGATTCAGGGCCTCTTCAGCGAGTACTTGTTTGATCGAGTAAAAGAAAAGTTTGGCAAATAAGGACAAATACAACAGCGAATATAATACATTGTTATAGGAAAACGATGGAGTGCATGATTTTTGTAAATCATTTTAATTTCACCGTAGAGTGACTCTAATACCCCATATATACATTCCACAAGGGAGGCAGTTATATGTAATGTGCGTGATAACGATGATTGTTTACACTGAGATCGTACACGGCTGTTGTTAAATTCAGCTTCAGTGCTTCTACGGATTTTGTGAAGCAATTTTGCGCTCTGGAGACTAATAAAGTGACTATTTTATAGCATAGTACTCAAAAGAGGTTGTTGTGCCTTACAGCCATGTGGGTCAATATTGGAAGTGAAGCTGAAATAATGCACCTAGATAAGTGCAAAAATATGATAAACAATTTAAATGAATGTAATGGTATCTCTTCCCAAACTCCACAACACACGGCAAAAAAACTTTTTACCAAAAAATTAAACCGACTCCCAAAATCACTGCACAGTGAAAAATAACTTTAATTTCTGTAGTCGGTGTCTTTAGTTTTGTATTTTCGTTTTTGGCACCGACTTCCGAAATTAAAGTTATTTTTCACTTTGCAGTGTTTTTGGGAGTCGGTTTAATTTTTTGGTAAAAAGCTTTTATTTAACTCTTTTTAGTTTGTCGATTTTTAATTTACCTAGTTAAAAGAGCCTAAATGTCAACTACTTATAACCTTTTACAAAATATTGCTTTTCCCAATGCGCCCAGCATTAATTTTTGAGGAGTTCTCCTGGTACTTCACCATCAGCTCTACATCACCATATGCATTGTGACGAACATAAAGTGCTTAACATCCATATTCAAGTATTCGAATCGCAATCCACGAAATACTTATTATTGAGTAGGTTCGGCGTCCATCTGTAGTCTTCATCATCAGTTTCACTTCCCCAAATGGTATTTTTTGAGAGCAACTGCACAAGTTACTATAAGAAATACCCAAAACGCCATAGGTGTGCCTATAATATTTGAAGAGTTCCCTCGATTTCTCCAGGATCCCATCATCAGATCCTGACTTGGTCATAAATCGTACCAATTTCGAAGTATACCCTTTCAAACAAAAAAAAAATTTTCCAAATCGGTTCAGCCGTCTTCGAGTAATCGGTGACCATACATAAAAAAAAGAGAAAAAAAAAATATATGCGTCGAATTGATGACCTCCTCTTTTGGTCGTCGGTTGAAAATACACACAGATCAGATCCATTCGGACTTGTCGGACTTGTGATCGAGATGTCACGGGTTCGAATTCCACCCATTACACTATTAACGTTAACCCACTCCAGACACAAGCATA
Organism: Tholera decimalis; assembly: GCA_943138885.2. Classification (NCBI taxonomy): domain Eukaryota; kingdom Metazoa; phylum Arthropoda; class Insecta; order Lepidoptera; family Noctuidae; genus Tholera; species Tholera decimalis. The sequence continues at coordinate 35,113,693 of OW964549.2, read as the reverse complement.
TTTAGCTTAGTTGCAGGCAGAGCCGGATTAACCCTGTCAGGGGCCACTAGGCAATGGAGTTCTCGGGCCCCCTTTCTTACATTGACTGACCGAATCGTGTGTCACTAAAATCGGTGTCATCTCGTCGTTCTGGGTACGATTCTCGACATAGGCTGTTGTCTTGAGTCTGGGTGATTTTAACCGACTTAGTTCGCCGAAAACTCTTTCTTAAAGTATGTTCCCCAATTACTAAAAGACAGCTGAACCGATTTGGAAACTTCTCTATTTTTTTTGAAAGAGTATAATAGTATACTCTTTCAAAAAAAATAGAGAAGTTTACCCAAATCAGATCAGATCCTGATTATAGAATTAGGATCTGATCTGATTTGGGTATTTTTTATAGTAACTTGTGCAGTTGCTCTCAAAAAGCATAATTTGGTGAAGTAGAACTGATGATGACAACCACAGATAGCCACCGAAACCACTCAATAATAAGTATTTCATTCATAGGTTGCGATTCGATTAATTGAATATGGTTGTTGCACTTTATGCTCGTCACAATGTATATGGTGAGTTGGAGCTTATGAAGTACCAGGAGAACTCTTCAACAATTGACGGCCTTTTATCGGGACAGTAATTATTTTGTAAAAGGTGATAAGTAGTTAAAATTGAGGCTTCTGTAACTAGATAAACTATAAACCGACCCACTAAAAAGCGAGAAAAAACTTTTTAACGAAAAATAAAACCGACTTCCAAAACAATACCGCAAATATGAAAAATAACTTTATTGACATAAAATTTTGAATCTATCATATCTTTGAAAATATTTATTTGGTTCATTTAGTGTACGGGAAAAGGTTAATCTGTAGTAAATGCCGAAGCTTATAAACGTATTTATTTACGTACAAATTAATAAATAAATATAGAAAACAGCTTCGAAAATAACATAGTATTTTTAATCAATATTTGGCAATAAAAGTAGTTATTGTGAGTCAACCGTAGGAAAGAGATATACTATCGTGGTCTTTTTTGTAGCATTATAATTATTGTAGATCTACAATTCTCTAGTATATTTCTTTAATGTATCTCTGCTGGTTTACGCGGCGTACGCGAGTAAATCTTTCGGGAGACAAGATATTTTGCGACTTCTTCAACAGTAATCGTTATATTTCAATCAATTTACATAAAATATTAATGAATTAAAAAACTTAAGCCTTCCTCAGGAATCACACCATCTATTAGTGAAAACGGTACCAAAATCCGTTAAGTAGCTAAACTAATATCTCGAAAACAATCATTAATCTTGCCTCGTTTTCTCGCCGATTTTTTCAAGGCTGTTTTTATAAAAACAATCTAGTATTTTACTCCAAGTTTGTAAATTTTTAAACACAAAGCACAACGTTTTTTGGTTACATTTCCGATCTTAAATCTCACAAATCGCAATTACAGAAACTATTTTAACATTCAATATTTATAACTATGATGCGTTTCAACTAGGAACAGGATCGACTTAGCGACATATTGTGTCATCATAGCTATTAAATCAAACTATAGTTCGGTAGAGTGAACAAACAAGCATCTATTAAAATATTTATTCACAAATATTGAGCGCAACAAAATTCCTCATTCCTTATTTCAGTGATTAAACGCGAGCCTAATATAAAAAAAATAAAGCGAGACTACATAGTTACGTAATTGTAAACTATAGCACTTAAGTACGGTCCCTCGGTAACCTTAGGGACCGCACATTAAGGGCTGTAGATTTTAATATATTCGTTTAGAAATTCCCAGAATTGTTATAGTTTTTAAATTCTACTACTAAATAAAAATTGTCGATCGATAAAAAAAATCTTGTCGCTCGCTCTGGGCCCCTAGTGGATGCGGGGCCCCTAGGCAGTTGCCTACTCTGCCTAATGGTTAATCCGGCCCTGGTTGCAGGGGTTAACAAGATTTCTAGTACTGTGAAATCTATAATTTTGTTAGTAATATTTAAAAAAATATATCACACTCCTTGTAAGAAACAACCAAAACAAAGGCATAGGAAACACAACACATCGGTAACCGGACTGAAACAATAATAAAAAGCAAACTACATCTCTTAAAGAAAAATCTCCCCAACCCGGCTGGTCACCGTGGGGTCACCAAACCCCCTGGGGTTTCTTCCCAAAAAGCAAAATATGTAAAAATGCAAGAAACAAGATCTTAGATAGAAAACAGAAAAAGCAGTATTTATATGGCAACACTCGACACTCGTACATTAAGAACAGATGAAAAACAAACAGATGAAAGAACTAGAATATGCATTGAATTTTATAAACTGGAACATTATCGGCCTGAGTGAAATGAGGAGAATGGGTGAAAATATTCAGCAATATGACAACTACATATTCTATCATATAGGAAGCACTCCAGGCCTACACGGAGTGGGATTCCTTATCAAAAAGTGCTACACTGCTGACTGCTTTTCAACTCGAAACGTACTTATTAGCTATTCGTGAATCCTGCAGCTGAGTCGCCGAACAAGCCCCTTGATTCCGGTTTTGTGAAATTTCAATGCATGTGTAAGAACATTACAATGACCCACATAATAACGAAAAACCTATTTCATTCATTGACCTCTAGTATTAGATCGTTTCACAAAACTAGTCTTTAAAACAAAACTGTGAAGATTTAAAATACTAGTATATTTATTAAAGTTTATGTAATACGCGGTGCTTTCGCTGCATAACATTGAATTAGATGATCTACTATCAAGGTGAGGGTCGGATTATGAAACCGTTCCGGACGTTCAAGCCAGTCGGTATACTCATAAATATGTAACTAAATAAAATGATGACGTTACAGTTTTCAATACCGAGTTCAACTTATTCATCTATACAACTATTATGTATTCGATATTTATATACATAAATAAAATTGAAGTGTCTGTCTGTGATTACAAAATAACACATTTTTCAAGTGCTTTAAATACATAGTCATTTACGCGATAGTAAAACACAAACAGCTGAACAGATAGTAAAGGAACATTCGCTGCTAAATAATGAAGGGTATAGGACAATACATAGTCTACTTTTTATTGCAGAATTCCCACGGGATCGACATTTTCGCGAGAAAAATAACCACTCATACGAAGTCGCGGACATAGCTAGATGCATATATATATGTAGTACATCTATGTGACTATAAATTCCATTTAATTAAGACGAAATTTAAATGTTCAAGGAAACAGAGACTTTGTAGCTATTAGTTAGTAGCCCAAAGAGCTATTCTGAAAGTGTCATCTTTTAAACCCTATAGTTACCCCACTGAGCAACTTTACAGAGAAAGTCAAGTCCTGACAGTGCGCCAACTGTTTGTTCTGCACACTCTGTTGAAACAACATACTTGCCTGGAATATAATCCTGTTCTGTCCAGAGGGAGAAGACGTTACGATCCAGTAGAGCGCAACTATACACGTCACAAAACTGCTTTCGCTTAGCGTTTCTTTTACTACCTAGGTGGCTACTTATATAATAAGACTCATAAGGTATTACATATATTTAGTCTCACAAAAAATGCATGCAAAACAAGGCTGACTGACTGCTACTGACCCATATCAACATACTCAAACACTCACAAATTCACACATACTTCACATGTACTAACATTCTTCTCGCATAATAGCAAAATAAATAAAAAAATATATATTATAGTATGATACCGTGTTATTGTCTACGCGCTTAGTACATAAATATAATATTGAAATGTAAAGGGGTGGGATCCTGGTGTCCTGTAACACAGGCCTCGAGCCTAGCTTAGGCACCAGTCTCCCACTATATAACTAGATACTTACCTAAGTTATGTATCATAATTTGGCAAATCTGTGTAATGCAATTTATATATATTGTGGAGAGAAAAATAAACTTATTATTATATTATATTATTATATATTATAGTTATTTTAGGACGTTTTGATATAAATAGCAACACAGTGAATATTAACGTTAATATTTCAAAGTAACGACCACCTAATTACGTACTTATATAGAAATAATCATAGTACTGGTGGTTTAGCATCTTTTCATACAATTAAAATTTAAAACAAGGACAAGAGGTTAATTAATCCTTATCTGATTGAGTATGTTACCAATAACAGTGCTGAAGAGATAACGACCGAGTCCTCCGACAAATTTGACCAAAATATCTAACTTCTTGCTTAAGTAATGCTACAATGTCAAATTGATTTGGGCAAAACATTCCGAAGCTTGATTTCCGAACGGCATCGTGAATCTATATACCTTGTCATTATTACAGCCTGTAAGCGCCATTCGCATTATTTTATCTATACTTATTGTTATTAGAATTTTATCATAAACGCATACTTGCAACATTATATTACACGTCACTCATTGACCCACTCTTTTCCTGTTCCACTCATGCGACCAATCGCTCTCCCTCATTCCACTCGCAAACTCACTCGCATACTAGCGACACGTATAACGTGCGCCCGCGCCCCGCTAAAACTCTAAAAAGTGATAAACTAATGGTGATGTGAATCCTCAAACCTTCTCTCCTCTCATGAAGCTTGGATGAAATATCGTCTGAACCGGCGCGCTGGGTACTGATATCGAAGGGACTCATAATCTACATCACCTGTAAGTACCTTTTCCTTCAAGTCCTGGAGTCCCTTCGATATGAGTATCCAGCGCGTCGGTTGAGACGATATTTCCTCCAAGCTTCACGAGACACTACAAAGCCAAAAATAACTTTAATTTCGGTGTTATTGGTTTTTATTTTGACACCGCCTTCCGAAATTAAAGTTATTTTTGGCTTTGTAGTGTTTTGATATAGAAGTCGGTTTAATTTTTTGAAAAAAAAAAATTACTTAACTTTACACTTTTTAGTGGGTCGGTTTGTAATTTATCTAGTTACAAAAGTCAAAATGTCAACTACTTCTCACCTTTTACAAGATATTGCTTTTCCTGATGCAGAGCCGTTAATTTTTGAGGAGTTCTCCAGGTACTTCACCATCAGCTCTACATCACCATATGCATTATTATGACGAGCATAAAGTGCTTAACATCCAAGTGATCAAAAGATCGATTTATTCAAGTAATCGAATCGCAATCCACGAAATACTAAATTATTATTGAGTAATTTCGGTGGCCATCTGTGGTCTTCATCATCAGTTCCACTTCCCCAAATGGTTCTTTTCGAGAGCAACCGCACAAGGTACTATAAAAATACCCAAAAGGCTTATAGGTGAGCCTATAATATTTGAAAATTTCCCTCGATTACTCCAGGATTCCATCATCAGATCCTGATTTCATAACAATGGAACCAACAAAAAAGTATACTCTTTCAAACAAAAAAAGAATTTTCCAAATCGGTCCAGCCATCTTTGAGTTATGAGGTAATATATATATAAACAAAAAAGTTCAAGATGAACTGAAAACCTCTTCTTTTTATTGAAGTCGGTTAAAAAGCAAAATACAACTCACTGATTAATCACGAAATCTCAGAAATCACAAGTAGTAGGGCTTTCCAATTTTTCATGGAGGTTCCTTTTAGTACGCAGATGCTCGCTAAGACGGGATTTTGCGAAATTCCTCGGGATCGGGATTTACAAGGGAATAACTTCCCAAGCGAACGAAGTCGCGAGCAACTGCTAGTTATGTATAGAAACGAAATCTGCGCGAACGAACCCGCGAGAAAAGTCTTAGTAATCAATAAAATCGCCTTGATCAGTCCAATTCTTACTTCTCATAGAGATTCTAATATACGAAGTCCGTATTATTCAATATATTTGTATTTTTATTATTATTTAATATTTCCACGTATCAATATGACTCTGTATAATTTTTCCCGCGACCTATTGTTTAGCATTCTACGTAAAACAGAGTGAAGGTCGGTTAACCTATATGCCAAAGTTATTTCAGCACTCGCTAATTAGGTCAACACCATGTGATTGGTGCTAATCCGCTTCTAATAAAGCCTGCTGATATTTTAAAAGACTCATCATCGTTAGAACACTGATTTGCTAGCTAGATACCTAAACTCGATATACTCGTGATTGACGTTTTTAATAACAAAGTTTATATTTTTAGAATTGATTTACCCCTTCCCACTAGCAGTTATTTCAACATGATATCTCGGTCTCACTTTTCCACTTTTAAAAATATTGAAATGTAGAATTCCTTAATAGTAGTTTGGCATACTCAATGCACTTGTATTATGCAAAAACGTGAAGGTAAAAATTCAAAAAGTTATAACAAAAGGCCCGAGATTAATTCATATATTGAACGGTAAGTATTTTAAAGGTGAAATTCATTGATTGAGACACGTAGATACATAAGCAATATCAACATTCGATGGATATTGAATCCACAATATAGTTATATATGTTGACAGTCATCTCGCTCTCGACGAGTGACGGCGCGAGCGCACTCTCGAAGATTCCAAGTAAAGATATTTATATAAGTACCTATAATAAAATAATACACAATGAGTGTTGTCCGATCTCCACCACAGTCACCTAATACGTGTAGCGAAAGCAATAGAGATTCATTAACAATAGCAAGTGGTATCGAAAGGTCCGAAAAGACTGGTGGTTCTCAACCAGATCTGCGAAAGATTACTCAGCCTGATAACGCCAATCAGATAACTTTTCGAGGCAAAAGGAAACAACCGCATGATGACTTTGGTGCACAGTTCGATCAATTTCAAGCCAAAATGGAATCGTTCATGAAAGACTTGTCTAGAAATCAAACGGCAAATCTTAACAAAATATCACAAGACGTCTCAGCCATAAGGGAAGAGATCAGTCAGATCAAGGTAACAACAGATTTTCTGTCCTCGGAACAGCTCGGTATAAAATCAGAATTGGCGAATGTCTCAGAGTTTAGAGCTAACATCGAAAAAAGAGTGGAAACAATTGAGGACAACATCACACTATTGAAATCGGGTTCCACCTCTGTGATAACTACACCTACGTTTAGCTACGAAGATTTTATCTCAGAGACCCAAGAACGATCACACAGGGAGAAAAATGTTATCATACGAGGAATAGATGAGATCCGATCTTCAACACTTGAAGAGCGACGCATTCATGATAGCGAGGAAGTAAGAAAGGTAATAAAAATGGCTGTACCAGAGTCCATAGAACCAACGAAAACAATACGTCTAGGAAAATACAATCCTGATAAATCGAGACCTATAAAGGTTATATTTTCATCACCTGAAGCAGCAAAATCTATTCTACGTAATAAATCAAACATAAAACCTGAAAATATTAAAATATACTCTGATGAAACACCGTATCAACAAAAACATAGATACTTTTTGAGAGAAGAACTGAAACGACGACAAGAAGCAGGTGAAAAAGATATAACCATAAAATATATCAAAGGTGTACCAAAAATTACAAATATCCAGACAAAAAACTAAAAGCCATAGAAAATACAGATGATGTAAACCTGACCACTACTCATGACATATGTGATTCATACAACAATCTAGTAAAGGACACTAAATCTCGAAAATTTCTCTACGCTAACGCACGCAGCATTGTGAAACCGGGATAACTCGATGAACTAAACTGTATCATACAATACAATATATCCAGTCCTGTGCATATAATCATCCTTACTGACACCTGGATTAAGTCAGAATCCGAAGCCAAAAGTTTGAAATTACCAAACTACACTCATTATTATAATATTAGAGAAAATTCAAGAGGAGGTGGTTCATCGATTTTTGTTCACGACTGCTTAAAACACAACTACGTAGAAGACCTGTGTAAAGACAACAATCACTACTTGTGGGTTCACTTAAATAAATATTCATTGGATATTGGAGCCATCTACAAAACTCCAAAATCCGATCATACTGGATTTTTAGAAGAATTCTCACAGCAGCTGCTGAGGAGAAAAAGGGCTTTGGTGTTCGGTGACTTCAATTACGACCTACTAAATCCTAACCGATCTGTCAATAATTACACAAAAGTACTGCTGGAAAATGGACACATAATCTTGAACAAAATTGAAACAAATTTTAGCACCCGCGAAATACCTACAAAGCTATCAATTCTTGACCACGTCTCATCCAATCTAAAAAATCATAAATTTCATATGGCAATAGTGGAATCACCAATGTCAGATCACAAGCAGATATATCTAGAAGTTGGCAAGTATACACCGGAAATTAAAAAGAAAATAATGTATCACACTATAGACTACGCAGCACTACACCATACAGTAGAAAGCACAGCTACTAACATCACTGAAGACTACAATAGCTTCGAACAAGTAATTAAGGAAGCAATATATAAAAATAGATTGACTAAATTCAAAATTCAAAATCCACTGAAATCTGACTGGATTAACAAGGACATTATTGTAATGATATCTAAAAGGAATCAACTCTGGTCTACTCACAAGGCAAATCCAAATGATGAATCAATTACTAAAAAGTTCATAGCCTTACGAAATGCAGTATCTGTACAAATAAGGAATAGTAAAAGTAAATATTATTATAAAGCGTTTAAAACTGCGAGAAAAAACCTTTAAAGATGTGGAAGCTAATCAGTAACTTAAATGGAAACAAAGCAAAATCGTGCTTGGTTCCTCCAAAATTAGATACACCTATAGGCCAAATTTCGGACATTAAAGAAATATGCAATTATTTTAATACCTTTTTTGCTACTATCGGGTCACTTTTAGCAAACAAAATCATAACACATAAAAATAACACACCTTTACAGGCAAATACACAAAAGGCTAAGTCTAATACATGCGAACTACTTAATCTAACTCCAACTACTGAAGAAGAAGTTAGCAAAATCATAGATAATCTCAATACAAATACTAGCACGGGATTAGACGGTATAAGTTGCAAAACCATAAAATGCATCAAAAACTTAATATTGACTAAACTTACAATGAGCATTAATAAGTGTTTACAAATTGGTTTCTTTCCTGATCCTCTCAAAATAGCAAGAGTGAGTCCAATATTTAAGTCAGGAAAAAAAACTGACCCAGGCAATTATCGCCCTATCTCCGTTCTTCCAACAATATCTAAAATCTATGAGAAAATATTATACAGTCGTTTAGATAATTATCTTAAAACTGTTAACTTCTTTTCAGAAAAGCAATATGGTTTCCGCGCAAAATCCAATACGTTAACTGCAACAATCGACCTTGTGACAACCCTGAAAAATAATATTGATGAAAAACGCACAGCACTTGGAATATTTATCGACCTGAAAAAGGCATTTGACACAATTAGCCATAGTTTACTACTCCAAAAATTGTATGATATTGGCATCCGAGAAACAGCTCTTGACGTATTTCGATCATATCTCTCAAATAGACAGCAAATTGTTGGTATTGGTGACACAGAAAGTAATTTTGAATCCATTACCTACGGCGTGCCGCAAGGATCTATTCTTGGACCTTTGCTCTTTATTATATATGTAAACGACATTCATAACCTAAATTTAACAGGTGACATAATTTTATATGCTGATGACACCAGTTTATTTGTGTTTGGCAATGACACTGAACAGATCATTAAACAAGCGCAGAAGGATCTGGACATTCTCTTTAAATGGTTCCAAGATAATTTACTGACTGTTAACACAACTAAAACTAATTACATTATATTCAGAGCTAAGAATAAAAAAATCATAAGTCATTCAAATTTATACATGAATAATGAACCCATAACCGAAGTTAGTTCAGAAAAGTATCTTGGACTTTATATAGACAAACATCTGACATGGCAACCGCACCTAGACAAATTAAGGTCTAAGTTATCTTCTGTTATGGGCGCGCTTCGCGGTATTGTTCGTTGTTTACCAAAGTCCGTTAGGTATATTATCTACAACTCCATGGTAAAACCCCACTTAGACTACTTAATAGAAGTTTGGGGTACTGCAGCAAAAACAAATATTAAGCAAATAGAAATATGTCAAAATAAATTAATTAAATTACTTTTTCACTATCACTATCTGACACCTACAGAAAAAATTTACAAAGAAACTAAATTGATGACACTATCACAAATATATAAGTATAACACATGCATCCTAGTATACAAGCTGTTACATAAAAAAATTAATTCTAAAATAACATTTACAACAAAAGGACAAACACAAAAACGCAGCACTAGACGAAAAAACAATATCTGTCTCAGACCACCACGAACTAACTACGGAAAGAAAAGTATATTATACGAAGGAGCAGAATTATATAACAAATTGCCAAGCGACGTAAAAGAGATTCAGTCATTTAGCTTATTCAAAAAAACCGTAAAGCACCACATCACGAAGGTTTTTTCTCGAGTTTAAGTTTAAATTTAAATAAAACAAATTATAACAAATTACCAAATAACTAATTGCTATACAGTTACTATCAAGGAACGACACGTAATTGTTCACTCATCTATTAGCTTCTCTAGCTACATGTGGGTAGTTAGGGAAAAGTATATTCTAACTGCGACAAGCAATTTATGTATGAGTACCTACCTATTGTCTGTATAACAATATTAATGTTTTTAATTAATTAACTTGTATTTCTCATATTAAGTGAAGTGTATTCTTTTTGAGAAATAAATGTCTTAAACCGTACAATATAATAGGCACCACAAATTATTATGTGGTCGCCAAAAAAATTATTCAAAATTAAGCCTCCACTTTCCATTTCTCTGATGCTGCCCAAATCACATTTAAGTGCACCAAAAACTATTTTATGCTCATGTTCATAAAGGTATTTTTTTCGGCACAGGTAGAAAATTAATCAACAGCCAAGTGAACGAATGATTATCTCAGGCAGTAATTGAGTGACATCGTAACAATTCGTAAGTAAGACGATATGTTTGTGGCGAGGCGACCCTAACTTTACCCTGATAAATGACATTGCATCTGTTGGAACTCTATAGAGCAGGGTTTCTCAAACTGAGGTACGCGTACCACTAGGGGTACGCCATTGAGTCATAGAGAGCACACAATAAAATTCACGTAATGGTGGTAGCTAAGAGAAATGCGAAGAGTTTGACGGCGCACAGGCAAATACATTCATGGTAATAACTGCAAGCATCAATGTAGATTTGAGCATTAAGCAATATTGTTCATTGTTGAAAACGACTTCATTTGTGACAAAAACCAAGCCCACATTGATATGTAGTATTAAGAGGAGGCTCCCTAAATTGTATGTAATTTTGTATTCATATTCTGAAACAATCACGCATACAATCAAAATGGAACTTTAGTATATGATTTATTGGATCTTTTTCTTTCCATATCTAGACCAGTTTTGTAATTGGAACATTTTCGCTCGATTCATTTTTTAATCGAAAATCATGACTTTTTTAAAGATTATTCAAAATTTAATCAAGATTACTCGGCTTTTATATCTAAAATTAGTATTGACAGTGAGAAATATTAGTTTATTTTCCAAATATAGGACATTTTTTCTCTAGATCAATTATCACTTTAGTTATAAACGAAATAAGAATTGATACTTACGACATTTAGTTTCGAACCCGAATATGGTAAAAGAGCGCAGGCAATATTCAACTTTATTACTGCTGCGTTAGCGTTTAGCACACAACGGCAGTTTTGAAACCAAACATGGTGAAAGAGCGCACGCGATATTCAACTTTATTACTGCTGCTTTAGCGTTTAGTATACTACGGCCTAACCGGGGTGGATGGGGGCGGAACTTGCGTAAAAATTATTTTGCACTGCCTGGTCTTAACCTCTCGAACGTACCCACCGGCGGGCGCCAAGACACATGAACCAAAATGTCCACTATGAGAGTGGATGTTAGCCGGATTAATTCTTTATAAGTACCTACATTTATTAGTTATATTTAAAAAAATAAATACAAAAGAGCAATGAATGAATGAATGAAGAGCTATTAATAACTCTTTTGTATGTTATAAGAAAAAACAATAACATGTATTATAAAAAAGTGCCTATCAATTCTATTCTATAATAAGGGGTTCGCTATGGTCTCGAAAGTCCATTAGGGGTACGTGGAACAATAAGTTTGAGAAACCCTGCTACAGAGGAAGTAGAAACCACAGCAGTTGACCCGTTAACCCGCGCCGATACGGGATTAATCTTCAAGTCGATAAAGACACATTTTATGTGTGCCATAAAAGATTTGCGCAGGAATTTGCATTTTAAGACATAATAAAAATATTTCTGCCCGTAACACCTCACAGTGTCGCTGCTTTAAAACTGAACCTGCAAATGTTCAGCAGCAAACCAGTGCCTCTAGCTGTCTGGCATATGCTCAACTGGACATATTAAGTGCAGCCACGGGGCGTAGTTGTACCTATTGCTTTTTGTATTGTTGTCCCATAGAATAGAATAGAATACCATTTATTTGTCAGAATATTGTACAAAGTTGTTAAGTGCATTATTAATTAAGATCAGAATATTCTACCGTTTCCGGTGTACAAATATGTAAACTTATGGTTCTTTAAATTACAATTAAATTAACTAATATTAGAATGGAGTTTACAAATACATAAAATTAATGGTGCAACAGTTGTCAATGATAATAAAATTATACAAGTTAGATTTAATAGGCATCAATGTCAAATATTTTGGTAATTTTTTCATTCATATAGTCGTCAGTCGAGTAATAACATTTACTCAAAAGAAAGTTAAATAATTTAAGTTCAAATGTTCTGAGGTTAAGAGTTTTGAAGTCATCAGGTAATTTGTTATAAACAGTAATGAACATGCAGTATACATTATTTGAACACAGTTTAATTCTACGCCTAGGAACATTAAGCATTTATGTACTTTTCGACTAGGTCTGGATACAACATCATTATGCAAGTCAAACTCTTGTCTATTTTGGTGTACAAAAACACAAATTTCAAAAATATACAGTGCTGGAAGAGGTAAGATTTTTAGTTTTTTAAATAGTGGAACACAACTGTCCAGTGGGTGCGCTCCACAAATGGAGCGCACACATTTTTTCTGAGCTCTAAACACTCTTTCAAGTTCTACCGAATTACCCCATATTATAATGCAATAGCGCAAAATTGATGAGACGTAGCCATGGTATACACATAATGCCGCATTAAGTTAAGGTTTTTGTCAACTATTATCCCCAAGAACTTTGCGTTATCGACCTCTTCTATCGTCTCATTTCCGTGTTGTATTTTAAGCCGTTGACGCGTACTATTGTATGTCTGGAACTGTATCATTTTCGTTTTATTAATATTTATATGAAGATTATTCCGTTCAAGCCATGTGATAATTTTATTTAATGTCATGCTTATTTCATTTTGGTACTCAACAATGTCGTCATTTTCGTTTTAATACTGAGGGTTGTATCTTCAGCCTATATAATGCAATTGTGAGAAGTTACTTTAGTCAAGTCATTAACGTATAGCAAGAATAAAGGGGGACCTAGTATGGTCCCTTAGGGTACACCACAGTTGTTTTCACGAAACTGAGACCTATATGCGAATTTCTGATTACCCGTTTGTCCCGAAATCTCAACACATTGCTGTCGATGTGTAAGATAGCTTTCGAACCATTTCAACGCGTTTCCCCTTATGCCATATCGCTCTAATTTATAAATTAACAGTCTAGGATTCACGAAATCAAAAGCCTTGGACATATCTAGAAAGATGGAGACGATTGGTAGTTTATCATTAAGGCTTTTCGTTATTAATTTAAATAGAGTAAAGCAAGCTGTTGTGGTCGATTTATTTTTCCGGAAGCCAAATTGATCTTCACTAAGGATTTTGTATTTGGCTAAAAATCCGGAAAGATTTTCATGCATGACCTTTTCAAAGATCTTTGATAATATTGGTATGAGTGTTATGGGGCGGTTGTTATTCATATCACTTTAATCTCCTTTTTTGTGAATCGGTTTAACAATTGAAAATTTTAATCGTGAAGGAAATAAACCTTGCATAAATGACAAATTAATAATATGGCTAATATGAGTTGATAAAAATTTAGAGCATAATTTCAGGATTTTTGTATTTATGTCATCATAACCTGTAGAATTGGTTGATTTTAACGAGTTTATGATTTTATATACAGTGGTGTCATTAGTTGGAGTCAAATACATAGTATTTGAATGGTAAGTCATTGGTGGTGTATAGTCAATAGAAGGGTCAATGGTGTCATTCGTCATATCAATAAAAAATGTCAGCTATCTTTTCAGGTTGAGTAACAGTTTGTTTGTCTTATTGAATTTGTTTTATGTCATGATTATTTTGTTTTTCACTGGTATTACTTTTTATTACATTCCAGGCAGCCTTACATTTGTTGCTGAAATGAGACAAATAGCGCGTGTTTTCGCCTTTTTGTGCCTGTAACATGCATCTTTTTAGAATAGCAGTATATTCACTACAGATATTTTTATGACGTTGTTTATTCGCAGTTGTGAGACGATATTTTAAATTGTAATTGTAATTGTAATTGTAATTTATTTCTCAAAAAACTTAGTACTAGTTTACATAAATTATAATTTGGCAGTGTATAACATTGTAAACTGGATGTAGCTTTTGTAACCGAACTAGGCAATGCCTGTGTTTCAGTTATCAATGCCATTTCCCAGGAGTTTTAATAAAATCGCCAACAAAGTGTTTGCAATAGTATGGAGTACTTATCTGCTAAGATTAGAATATAACATTAATTACACAAATTAAGAGTTAGTAAGAGCGGAAGTGATTATGAGAGTGTGTGCAGTATCTGTGGAGTTTGATTTAAGTGTGAATGCGTGAAGTGTATGTAAGTGGTAGTATGTGTGTGAGTGGTGGGATGTATGTGTGTGTTAGAGTGTGTGAGTGTGTGACTAGGCTTGGGTAAGTTGAGGATTGAGGTATACATGTGCGAGTGTGTTTGTGTGAGCATGGTTTTATCACAAAAGGTTATTTTACTTATAATTTACATTTAAACCTAATTTATAATTACTGTACAACATTAAGTAATAGTTCAGTTTCTTCATAATTAAGTTGTTGCAAATATTTACTTACAATTGGCTTACATTTTGATTTTGTCAGGGGATGTATATTTAAAATTTTATTTATTTTGTTATAAAGGAACGGGCCGAGAAATTCAAAGAATTTTTTAATAAATTTAGTTTTATTATTTGTCCGTTCCGTACATACATTTAATCTACGACGTGTACATGCAAGTTTGTCGTAGGGCACTATCATATGTTGTTTTAGTATGATGTTTAGTATAAAGAGTTGCCTTACTGTTAGAACCTCACATATTTGATAGAGAGAGACCGTCGGAAAGAGAATTGGTTTGAAAATGCATACCTTTAGAATTGCACGTTGGGCAACCTCAATGGACTTCATTGTTGTTTTACTAGAACCCCCCCAAGATGAAATACAATAGTTTAATATAGACTGACCGAGGGCAAAATAAATTCGTTTTAGAAGGTATGGTTCAGCAACATGCCGCAGATTTTTAAATATATATATAAGTTTACGCACACGAGAGCAAAGCAGCCTAATATGTTCCTTGAAATTTAAATTACTGTCGATTATTACGCCCAAATATTTGATGGTCTGAACACATTCCAATGACAAACAGGCACAGTTGGCTTCTAGGATACATTTGTGAGAGATAATTTTATAACTACTGCTGTGGTTTGACATTTTATTAATGCTGAATAAGGCATATTTTGTTTTGTCCACATTTAAGGTCAACATATTTGCGTGAAGCCAGCTTCTGGTTATATCATAACCCCGCTGAGCAACACTATATACCTCATCCCAAGTATTTGCTGCAAAAACTAAAGCGGTATCGTCCGCGAAGGAGATGATTTCGCCTTGAGTGAGTTTGAGACTTGTGAGTTCGTTTATGTAAACGAGAAAAAGGGTGGGTCCAAGGATGCTACCCTGGGGTACACCGTGGGTGATAGGAAGGTAATCACTTTTGCATTGACCTACACGGACACACTGACTACGACCAGATAAATAGCTCTCAAAAAGTTCCAGTTGGGTACCTCTTATACCAATGTGATCAAGTTTGGTCAGTAAGAGCGGAACAGAAATCGTATCAAATGCCTTTGCCAGATCGAGAAATATTGAAAGACATTTTCTCCCCTTATCCAAGTTTGAACTGACCAAGCTAGTAAGTTTGTTCACTGCTTGTTCTGTGGACTTACCATGCCGAAAACCATACTGATTTATGGATAATATTTTATTATTTTCTAGATAATTTACGAGGCGACTGTTCATAATTTTTTCAAATATTTTCGATATTGCTGGTAGTATGGATATTGGCCTATAATTATTGATACGATTTCTGTCCCCACTCTTATAAATTGGACACACTTCTGATCTTTTTAAGGAATCAGGGAATACGCTAGATTGTAGACTATCATTGATAATTTTCGAGATAGGACTGCTTAAAATATCCTTATGCAGCTTTAAAAAGTGACCACTAATCCTATCACAACCTGGAGCGCTTTCACTTTTTAGGCCCATGATAATTTGTTCAACTTCCTGTTTATCAGTGTCCATCAAAACAAAAGAATTTTTCTGCTTACAGACATCAATATAATTTTGAAAATCTGTATGAGGTACACTAGTTTCTTTTTTTAATTTCTCAGCTAACGAGGCACCGACATTTATAAAATAACGATTTATCGTATTTAGAGATTGCTCTGGAGAAGAAGAAACTGTCAGGAGCTCTTTTGACTGTTGTTTTAATGTTGCTGTGCTAGTAATATTTTTGATTGCTTTCCATAATTTTTTATTGTCATTTTGCGCGTTTGTAATTAGATTTTTTTCATACTCTATTTTAATTTTTCGCAAAAGTGTGTTACAGAAATTCCTGTAACGTTTATAACTTATTTTTAAAATTTCATTTTCCGGTGACAATTTGGCTTTTTTATGTAAGTTATCCCTGTTTCGCATACATCTTAATAAACCCTGCGTTATCCATGGCTTAATGATTTTTGACCGCCTTGGCAAAGTTGTGGTTTGTGTATTTTTTTCGATTATATGTTGAAGGCTTTGTGTCAAGTAAGTCATTGTAAAGTTTGGATCTGCTGACTGATAAATAGGATCGAGATTAAGACTAGATAGATCTTGTGTTATTCCTTCGTGGTTAGTTTTAGTTATAGTTGTAGTTATGTAGTGTAATGTCTTTTTTAGATGCAGGCTTAATAAAACTGGATAATGATCAGTGACCGTTGCATGAGGAACCAGTGTGGTCGCTGTGGTAGTAGTTTTAATTAATGCGTGATCCAAGCAAGTTTCACTGTCCCTCCGGGTTACTAAGCTATGTGCTGGTAATAAACCGTATGTGGCAGCCAAAGTTAAATAATGTTCCCCATGTAGGTCTATTTTATTTGAATTAATAGCTATGTTTATATCACCCATTAAAACATTATGCTTATAATTTGATACTTTCAGTAGAATTTTATCTAGGGAGTGGAGAAATGGATCTATGTTGGTAAAAGATGGTGATCTGTACAAAGCGATAATAGCAATTTGGCGCTCAACAATGGCAACCAGGCAATTACAGTCTTGGAAGTCTGGCTCCTCAATGGAGACATTGAGGTGCTCTTTATAATAAATAACTACACCATCATTTTGTTTGTTATTATTTTTAGTTGCTGCATGAAGATATCCATCTAGTTTTGGAACTACTGCACATGAGAGCCAACACTCTGTCAAAATTAGAATGTCACATTTAAGTTTTAGTCTACTTAACAATATTTCAAAGCCTGAAAAATTACAGTTTAAACTGCGGATGTTCTGTGTTAAAATAAGTATTTGATTAGACGTGTCCGTTAAGATATTGTGACATTCTTCTAAATCTGCAGTTTGTGAATGGGATACTGATAGTCTATCAATATTTTCCGAAAGATTAATTATATCACCAAATGTTTGTTAAAAAATAAAATATATAATGAATATTTATCGGGGATTTAACTTGATGTAGAGCATTTTTGTGCGTATAAATGTTTGGGATGTAAGTTTTCAAAATGTTGTGTGTTACGTTTGTATATAAGCGGTTGTAAAGTAGGTTTAGGTATGTACAAGTATAAGTTGAGTATGTATAGTATGATTGGTATTTATAGTGAGTTATTATGTGAGTGTAAATGAAGAGGCGCAGAGAGTGGATTAGTGATAATCTGTAGGTGTAGTGTAAGTGAGTTATGAATAGTGTTTTACAGGTTGCAATTAGAGTATAATTTACATTAATACAAAGAATAAAAGCATGCATTAAAAAACAAAAACAGTTTAAAGGGTCGACCGTAACAAGAAATAGTCACATTGTGTTTCGTATGTTATCTAGGTCCGCAACTTCGTTAATACGGATATGAGACGATTCTTCGCTTTTTTTTAAGTACACAATCCCGTTTGAGGTCCAACAGAAGTTAAAACCGTGGGTGTTTTTGAATTGTCTCGCCAGAAAGTATAGCTTCTGAGTTCTATATGTCAGGGTTTCTGCTACATATAAGGGTTTAGCCTGATATTTATGGTTTAAATGAGTGGCGTTCAGCTTTTCACCTTTCGCCTTCGGTTTATTAAAACTTTTGACGGCCTTTAGAACTCTGTCTTTCAGGAGCACGGAAGTGAGGTCTACGACTACCGGATTCGTGTTATCTTTGGACTTTAGCCGATAAACATCTTTTATACTGGCGCTGCTGATATCTATATTAATTGTTTTTGCTAAATTTATTATTTCGTTGCACAAGGAATCTTTAGTCTCCCCACTTTGTTTCGGTATGTTCCGAATTTCAAGACCAGTTCCACGGGTTTTTCGCTCTATTGCCTCAAGTTTCTCTTCCAACTCTTTAATCTGCAATTTGTCAACCTTTCTTTCCTTTTCTAGTGTGGTAATCTTTGATAGGAAATCATCGTATTTGTTTGACATTAAGTCCATGCTCGTTTTAAGGTCCTGGAAGCGTTTTTCCTGCTCTTTTGAAAATGATGCAAACATATCCCTGATAAGGGCCGTAATGTTAGTATTTTCCTCGTCATATTTCCGTTTTTTCCGCTCCGTAATGTTAATTGCAAGAGTGTGGAGATCAGGTTCTGACTCACAATGTTGCAAAGGAGTGTCAATCGCTGCCTGTGCAAACGCAAGCGTAGCACTCCGAGCCTTCACTGCTCCCTCTACCGCCATTGAGCGGGAAGGTGAAGCGGGAGGGGTCCGTTTTAGCGGCATAATAACAAGAATAGAGTTTTCTTCGCAAATTTACAATAAGTACCAGGGCAATATACGTACGAAGCGATGAAATATGCAGAGTCGCGTCGGAGGTCACGTTAAAGTTGCTGCAATTGACGAATGCGAAGTAATTACTAATCCGTCCAGTGTAGTGAGAGCTGTACGTTAAACAATAGATGCGCGTACGCCCCTATTTTTAATTAGCTGAGAGAAGCTTATCTATCTCTTTCTGGCACGTTGACACGACTTAGCCGGACAGCACTCTCTCATTAGATTTCTATCCTTTGCGCGCTTTGCCTTTCTTGTCGTACAGTTTAAGTTTGTATATGTGAATATACGTGTGTGCGTAAAAAAGCGTACTCACAGAATGTTTGTTAAGCTCCAGCGAGCTTATGCACTCCTATTCACTAAGGATGATATTTTAATATTTTAATTGCAAATAAAATTGAATTATAAGTGGAAAATAACTTTGTGGCACGTCTACTCTCGTCAGAGGTCCGGGAGGAAGGGGGGAATGAGTAGGTGCAGTACGTAAAGTACCAATAATATTCTTAATTTCTTACTGACGCAAAACTCTCAATTCAGTTAATCCGGGCGTCCTCAACTCCTCACTCCGTAATATAGACGTCTTTTGTTTATACAACATTTTTAATACCTTTTATCATCCAATTATGTTTTGGGGTCTTAATAGTTATTTTAAACTTGATTTTGGGGTAACATATACCATAAGTGTGTTGTGACTTGTGTGCCTTACATGAATGCCTTAAATGAAATTACATTAATTATAATGTAATTTCATTTATTGTTGTTGTAAATAATTATAATGATGGCAGTGTATTTATTGGAGAAAGAATACAATTTTAATTTAAATAAAAACCCTAAACTACATATACACACCTAAAAATAAACTAAAATATTGCATCCAGAAATTCGTGCGCATCGCTGTCCACTGGCAATGTGCCCAAAAGACTGGCGGCATTGCCACGTTGTATGGCAATGCTTAACCTTTGTCCAAGGTAAAAGCCAGCCCTTGGGTCACGCGAAGTGTCAACTAGGCGTCTGGACAGATCTTTAAATAATTTGTGAGCACTCGGACCCCACGACCCCAAGGTTTCAACCCCAAACGGCTCGAAAATATAACTACCAACAAGGTTATTATATTTCCGCCGCTTGAGGTTCTCAGCAGCCGCAGCGGCAGCGCCAGCGCAACAAGATGAGCTAGGAAGATGGGATGGCGCAAGAGTATCGACACAAGTTGCGTCCCACACTAAAGGCCTACCCATCTTCCAAGGAAATAAAGACATACCGTCCGGTCTTTTGCCATCGTCGCGTGCCAGGCCATTTGGTTCTAAAACAGCTGGAACGCCGACAGTGACAAGAGCTCGTCGGATAATGTCGTTAATATTCGCGTGCCGTGCTATGCGACCCGCGCTGCGGCCGCATGAAAGGCCGTGGTGACCGAGGCTGTTGACAACTTCGCCACAGTGACAGCGATGAGCAGAACAGCAGGGAGCACCTAATCGAAGGGAAGCAGCGAGGCGGAAAGTAGTATCATCGAACAAGGTGCCTATGTTCGATGACGGAAGTGCATGGAGCCAGAGACCCGACTCCCATTCACCCACAGCCAGCAGGCGCGCACGCTCTGCAGCCGAAGCAGATGTGGCAATAAGGTCACTCTGAACTGCTTTACAGAGCGGCTCATCCCACCGCCTCTGAGATGATGGATTGTCGGGTGGATTTAGGTTCGGGCAAGCGAGTCTCCAGGTATCTATAGCCTCGGTGAAATACGGCACATTGAAATCAACCAGTGATGGAGCTAGGATATTCCTGATTAATTTCTCAGTGCCGTGTACCGAGGATACAAAAGCCGGTAGACTGATACTAGTAATTTTGCGGACGCCGAGACCACCCATACGAATGGGAAGAGTAGCTTGTGCCCAAGCTCGGTCGTCCATAGCCACATTTAAAATTCCTGTCAGAGTTTGACGAATAATTTGGTCCATTTTTTCCAAAAGGTGAGGATGATGCCATAGATGTGAAGAACGAAGAAAATACATTAATTTGGGTCCAAAACAACAGTAACGAATTAAGGTGATGGCCGAATGCATATTAATTTGGTATATCCTGTCCAAGATGTCATTAAAATTTTGTATTTTTTCCTCGACAAAATCGGGAAAGGAATTCTCATAAATTGGAGACCCAAGAAGACGAAGAGAACTTTTTTCCACAATTTGGATATCTGGGGCTATTGCGTTGAATTTTGAAAGTGTCAGTTGTCTGTCAGTACTGTCGGATATAAATAGTTCACACTTCGAAAGGTTGAGGTCCAATCCTATGGAATGGAATTGATTTATTAAAAACTGTAGATCATCTAATACCGTGTCTACATCGCCTCCCAGGGTTCCATCATCGAGATACCACACATTAAATTTCGAATTTAACTGTCGAATGATTGTTGTTGTTGTTGCCTAATAACCTCCTCCATCTTCAACTGAACGTCCCATTAAAATTAGCTTCGCCGTTCCAGAGATTAGACCAGACCATGTAACGTTACATTTCCCTGGGTAGACAGGGAAATGTAAGGTTGCAATAAGGTGCTTGCCTAATTAGGAGGAAGCATGCTTTTATAAGGAATATAGCAAGGGATAGAAATCAAAAGGAAAAAGATGAACAGTATTTATAAAAGAAATAATTAATTGTATAAAATTTGCTGGAGTCACGGAACCCTAACAAAACTTGAGATGACGAAGATCGGGGTTGATGCTAAACGGAGCTGATGGTTCAAGTCAAATGAAGAGGTCACGAAGAGGTGGCTGCAGGACGGCTGGCCTCAGTATTCCTTCGGTAGTAGAGCTCGAAGAACGTTTGGCCTCGTTTTCCTTCCTTTTGGCCGTAATAGTGGGACGGGGGAAAAAGTCAGGCTTTGTCGATGCAGCAGTTGGTGGTAATGGTAGAGAACTCGGAGGATGTCAGCATGTCTGGAGGTCCGGGCCACGGATTGTATATGGTCCGGGCCACGGATCGTATATTAAAAGATGACCATTTCACTCTGATATCTATTATCTGTTTTCCTTGCAGACTTCTCTGTTTCAGTTCTAGGCGTAGACCACAGATAACTTTAAATAAGTCAGAGAGCGTAGACTGACCGCTCCCCCGTCATCTCTCTAGCTAAATCGAGTTTTAAGCATTTGAATGAGGTTCTAGAATGAAAAGAGAAATAAATGTAATTTATCACGAGGTATTGTACCTCGTCAGTTACCTAGGCAACCTAACCTCCTAACTCCAGCAATGAAATAAAAAGAAAACTCTAATGACTTTACAGAAACGTAAACAAACAAAATATTGCAGAAAAAAATAGCTCAATATCAGCATATTAGGAAATTGTAAACTAATAATAATGTTATAACGTAAGTATCAAAGCCCTATAAAACGGAAACATTACAATCAACAAAAAGACAGACTGACAAAAAATGTCAAAAGTTTGTTTGTTTTGGTATCTCGGAGGAGTTCGTGGCCATTGGGGTTATATGTACTACGTACTAGAGGAGCTATCCTAAGCAAAGGATATGTTCCATTTTGGCAAGAGTTTAAGCTTAAGTTCACTGCAGCGCTGAAACAATAATTAGTCGTATAACAAAACAATAAAAACACGCAGCGCTAGAACGCTTCTAAGGTGTAGTTTTCTCGCGATCAAAAGGTCGGAAGCGCCGTAAATTAACATGGCGCTTACGCGTTTTATTCAACGTTCTGCTATAACATGTCACTTATATAGATTAAACTGCTGACTGACTATAGATAGACGTGACATAGCTGTATACCTAGCCATCATATGGCGAGGGTTTTGTAATCCTAAGTCTACGTGTGTAGAACTTATTACAAATTCCAATACACTGATACCAGAGACCGAATTTTTCAAATTAAGAAGAACGAAAAGAATTATCGTGTTATTGGCAAGTGACGTGGAAAGTTATTGACCCTCGTAGTGCTGTGAACCGTTTGTTATACCATAGTTTTTTTTATTTAATTTTTATTAATAAAAATTATTCCGTAAGTTTCAAGCGTCAATTTATCGTAAGCCATAGTTACAACCATGCACTTAGTGCAGGACGCTTGTACTCGGCCCGAGCAGGTGTCGCGTAGTGTTTCCGCGCGCCTTTCTAAAATTATGACAGGGTGAGGAGATGCTCACCCCTCCCCCTCATCTGAGATGGGGTAAACGACCGTCACTGCTGGGGTGATTGTGGAGAATGCTAACGTGTCCCCGCACCCCAGCTAGAAGTGAAGGAGAGAAACACCGTGTGGTAGTCAGTAAGAGTCTGACAGACCCCTCCGTCAACCCCAGGGCGGAGGATATTCATGAGAATTTCCACACGCAAAAAAAAAAGATAGGACGCTTGTACTCATCATAATGGTTGTTATACATATACAATTATACATAATTATGTATTATACAACGATAGGTATCTTGTTCGTTTTGTTTAATTGTATATGTATAACAACCATTATGATGAGTACAAGCGTCGTCGTTTCGGGTGTCCCATGACACCTCTAGCTTTTTCTTTTTCGCCATATTCCAGCGAATATATGAATAAGAAGCGCTCTTACAAATATGTACGCTACTTCCAATGCTGTTGACCCAAGTTTACGACCGGACTATACAACGTGTAATTTAAAGGGTATATACATACCAAGTGCACGGCTTCTTTGGATGATAACAAACGATATGGCAAGGGTTTTGTAATCCTAAGTCTACGTGTGTAGAACTTATTACATTCCAATACACTGATACCAGAGACCGAATTTTTCAAATTAAGAAGAACGAAAAGAATTATCGTGTTATTGGCAAGTGACGTGGAAAGTTATTGACCCTCGTAGTGCTGTGACACGTTTGGTATTCAAGAAATATATAAAACCAATAATTTGGTATCAATTCTTTGAGTCAGTTATTTTGTGCTGAAACTGTGCATAGAGACTCCATAACAGATATTGTCTTCAGCCCTTTTGGATAGATATGGGGTTTCCGTTACACGTTTTAGATGTGAAGGTTTTATATGCCTCCAGACCACAGCTCTCAGGACAACTAAAAGCCTTCCTTATTCTATAATCTGTTCAGCATCCCACCCTTTTTATATTCTTACATTTTTTATGTTGTATTTAAAAATACCGGAAATTAGGTATTAAAAACCCACCTAACTCATCATCTGCTTAACGTTTTCCCACCATAAAAATATTCTTACTACTTCCTCGTGACACTACACCTCTTTATACTACATATGACCACACCTCATATGTCTCATCTGACAGAGGAGATTTAGTATTTGCAGGCACACACACTCACGTTCACGAATACTCACTCACTCACCCACGCACGTAAACACACACACACACACACACAAGTACGCCACACGCAATCACATAAACTTTTTGGTATTATGTTTGTCCTTATCTTTAAGTTTAACTAGTTTTTTTTTAATGTAATCCTTTCATCTCCTCCCGGGAGAGGGCACTGGCTCCTGTAACACAGGTTTATCACCTAGCACGGGAGTCAGGGACTCAACTGGTTTTATGTAATAATTTTTAGTGCAAATAAAGTTTATATTATATTATTATTATTATATTACCTATGTTGTGGTCGGCTTCCAATGTAGCCGATTGCAGTTGAGTATTAGGCTGGAAACAGTGCTTGACCGACGGTCGGCGCTGACTGTCAGTCGGCGTAGCTATATCTATGCAAGCCTATGAATGCGCACTCAGCTACGCTGACGATTTTCACAACCGACGGTCAGCGCTGACGTCAAAATGTACGGTCAGCGCTGACCGTCGGTCGAGCACTGTTTCCAGCCTTAGTGTTTTTCATGAAGCAACTGCTTGTCCTCCACCGCCCAGTAGCAGGGTTACACGATACCCATTGGCAAGATCAGTGACTAATTTTTTGGCTTCTGACTACCCGTAACGACTGAAAAAGATTTACAAATGCCAAACAGGACCGTGCTTTACGTGCTTTCCGAAGCACGGAGGGTCTTAATATGTTACAAAGGTCACCCATCCACGGAAAGACAACGGCAAGCGATGCTTAACTTCGAACATCGACCCGTGCGTCTGTTTTATTTAGCCTACCAGCATTGCCACGTTGAATGTATGCTACCAGAGTTGTCACAAATAGAATGAGCCAGCCATACCATCACAGAACAAAAATTAAGTAGAAGTGCCCCTACACTCTCTAAAAACAAAAACCAGTGTCGCTAAAGTCACACATTTGCAAATCAAATTGTCCATTACACACATAAAAAACAGTGATATAATTGGTTACAAAGTTGAAACACAACTTTAACAAATCATCTTTTTAATGCTGTCAAAAATTGAGTCTTATTACTACGACCGTAAGTTGTTATTATTTGACATGACATAATCAATAAAGGCGTTTATCGTTTAAAAAACTTAAATCAAACAATTTACAACGACTTCAGCTACTCAACGCTAGATGGCCCTGTAACCAATTTATTCTATTCGGAACGCCAAGCACTTTGAAATAGATGTCATATTTGCATGCACATGTAATGTCTTTTGCCACTCAGATACAGATGTAGACAAATATCGATATTTTAATATCGATGTTACGTATTTTATTCGTGTGAGCAATGTAATAATTTATCGACATCATACAAATGCTCAGTAACGGAAAAATGTTGATCAGCTTAAAAAAAATAGAATCTATGTTAATATTAAAGAGCTAAAATTTTAAGTTTGTATGTAGGGATAATCTCTGAAACTACTGAACTGATTCTGAAAATTCTTTCTCTAATATGTAGCTGTATTATTCTTGAGTGCTATAGATAGGCTACAGATTATTTTCAAATAATAAAGTATTAATTTCACGCGGGCGAAGCCGCTGGCACAAGCTAGTGTTCAATGAAACGATAATAGATAAGTATTAAAAATATTTATTGACCTTGAAATAAAACACATTTGTTTAATATTGCCGTTTTGATAGTTTTGTTTTTAATTTTAATAGGTGACAAAAGCGTATATTAATATATTTTGCCCTGGTGGCTTTCATTAAGTCGGTAATATAATTAGACGTAGGAAACTCCCCTAACTGATGATAGATTATGTTTCGGAATATTGACGACCCAATAAACATCCATTTTCCATGATAAAAGGATTTTGGGGAAAACTGAAATATTTAAATTACTTTTTTACTTTTTTTTGAGGTCCATATCCAGAAATTGATGTGTTACAGTTTTTATTATGTGATGTTATCTTTATTAACTACTAGCTGCTACCAGCAGCTTCACCCGCGTGAAAGTAGAAAATTATCCCAAGGGAACAGTCTCGGAAAAAAATCATATGTGCTATTCCAGGACATGGTCTACTCGTGTACCAAGTTTCATAGAAATCCGTTCAGCCTTTCAAGCGTGAAGAAGTAACAAACTCAAACTTTTGGCTTATAATATTAGTGTGATATTATTATTATCTCCTTTATTTTACATATCTCTCAAAAATTACATTTTTAAATATTTTTCTATAAAAGAAGTGACAATAAAAAAACATTAAAAAATATAAAAATGGCAGTCCACTGGTATCGGGAACAGGGTCCAAGCTAACGGTGGTTAGGTCTGCAGAGAAAGGAACCTCCTCACAATCTCAAAAGGAGAACTGCCTTCTGTATCAGGCCCTTTATCCAGCTGTGTAACGCCAGCTTCGACAGATGGCCATCGAAGCTTTTAGCTCATGAGCTAAGTCGAGATACTTTATGTGTTTCACTTTCTCAGCTTTCACGAGATTCTCGTCATGTGGAATGGTAACATCGATTATCATTGCGTGGCGCACTAATCCCTCTATCACCACAATATCAGGCTTAATGGCAACAATAGTCCTATCAGTGATTATAGACCGATCCCAGTACAACGTGACATGGTCATTTTCGAGAACTGGGTCGGGCACATACTTATAATACGGTACCTCAAAATCGACAAGATTATTACTATTATTATATACTTTATTGTACACTTTAACTTAACACAGGACAATCATTTATAAAAATAAGTGTACAATAGGCGGTGTGATTAGCGACCCGTATTTACTACATACGGATGCAGGCTACATGTGGTTAAAACGTCGACATTTCTGTGCAATCTTAGTTAAACATTTATGAATTATACACTTAAACCTTCCGAAATCAATTTCCTGAATTATGGTGCCAGCTACGAAATGAAGAGTTAGAAATAAATAAAAATTATCGATACGGACCTACTTTACAAATGTGTCCCATCCCTAATTGAGTAGCGTCGAAGTTACTATAATTTATAGTATGTTGCTTGAAAATAAGGTGGTTTATAGTTCGTATTGGGGATGAAATGTGGTATTGTCATTAAAATCAAATATATTTAAAATTAACAAAGTTTAATACTTGCTGATGATACGATAAACCTCCACAAGATACATTTTTTTCTGCTTTCGTTTTTGCAGGTCAAAACCGCATAACAAGGCATAATTTCTAATATATTTCGTGTATTTTAGAGACAACCAATCGCGACATGAATCTGACAGCGAATAAGCTAATGTTGCGCATCTCTGCTTAATGTTGACACGCGCGCGATATCTGAGCGGCACTTCCACTATATTTTCTATTCCGTGCATACCATTGAGCCAGTCAACTGGCGAGCATGTCATCGAAAAAGAGCGCACTTGTATCCCATGACCTAAGACCAACCGAAAGCGGTCCTAAACTGTAATATTATACTATAACAACAACAACACACAAATACTAGTTATATTATATAAAGCTCGATTACCACTCACTCACTGACATAATTGTTCTCCCAGATGGTGGATGGGGAGGTGGGTATATTTTGACAGATTCGTAAACAAGTAACTCTCAAACCTACGGGAAAAGTGCCAAACCTCCCCTTTTCCCCCCCCTTCTCCCCCCCCCCCCTATCGTATCTCGGAAACTACGAGACCCGTATTTTTTTCTTTTTACGGATTCGTATAGAGGAGGCTCGGTAAAGTAAAAACCATTTTTCAAAGTCCCCCCCCGCCCCCCTTCTCCCCCCCTTTAGGCGGATCTCGGAATCTAAGAGACTTGGAACATTTTTTTTTTCAGATTCATTTAGAGGGGCAATGCTTTAGTCGAAATAATTGTGCAACCCCCCCATTTCCCCACCCCTTTTTTTTTTTTTTTTCACAAGCACGCGAGGTGCTTGCACCTCGCGCAACACGCAAATACTAACCCCCCCCCCATCTCCCCCCCATCACCCCCCCCCCCCATTTTTTTTTTTTCACAAGCACGCGAGGTACTTGCACCTCGCGCAACACGCAAATACTAGTTATTATACTATATAAAGCTAAATTACCACTCACTGACTCACTGACATAATTGTTCTCCCAGATGGTGGATGGGGAGGTGGGTATATTTTGACAGATTCGTAAACAAGTAACTCTGAAACCTACGGGAAAAGTGCCAAACCTCCCCTTTTCCCCCCCCTTCTCCCCCCTCCCTATCGTATCTCGGAAACTACGAGACCCGTATTTTTTTTTTTTACGGATTTGTGTAGAGGAGGCTCGGTAAAGTAAAAACCATTTTTCAAAGTCCCCTCCCCGCCCCCCTTTTCACCCCCTTTAGGCGGATCTCGGAAATTAAGAGACTTGGAACATTTTTTTTTTCAGATTCATTTAGAGGGGCAATGCTTTAGTCGAAATACTTGTGCAACCCCCCTCCCCATCTCCCCCCCATCACCCCCCCTTTTTTTTTTTTTTTTCACAAGCACGCGAGGTGCTTGCACCTCGCGCAACACGCAAATACTTGATTTAGAGGGGCAATGCTTTAGTTTTCTTCACAAGCACGCGAGGTGCTTGCACCTCGCGCAACACGCAAATACTAGTTATACTATATAAAGCTAAATTACCACTCACTCACTCACTCATTGACATAATTGTTCTCCCAGATGGTGGATGGGGAGGTGGGTATATTTTGACAGATTCGTAAACAAGTAACTCTCAAACCTACGGGAAAAGTGCCAAACCTCCCCTTTTCCCCCCCCCTCCTCCCCCCCCCTATCGTATCTCGGAAACTACGAGACCCGTATTTTTTTCTTTTTAAGGATTCGTATAGAGGAGGCTCGGTGAAGTAAAAACCATTTTTCAAAGTCTCCCCCCCGCCCCCCTTCTCCCCCCCTTTAGGCGGATCTCGGAATCTAAGAGACTTGTAACATTTTTTTTTTCAGATTCATTTAGAGGGGCAATGCTTTAGTCGAAATACTTCTGCAACCCCCCCCCCATCCCCCCCCTTTTTTTTTTTTTTTTCACAAGCACGCGAGGTGCTTGCTCCTCGCGCAACACGCAAATACTTGATTTAGAGGGGCAATGCTTTAGTTTTTTTCACAAGCACGCGAGGTGCTTGCACCTCGCGCAACACGCTAATACTTGATTTAGAGGGGCAATGCTTTAGTTTTATTTCACAAGCACGCGAGGTGCTTGCACCTCGCGCAACACGCAAATACTAGTTATATTATATAAAGCTAGATTACCACTCACTCATTGACATAATTGTTCTCCCAGATGGTGGATGGGGAGGTGGGTATATTTTGACAGATTCGTAAACAAGTAACTCTCAAACCTACGGGAAAAGTGCCAAACCCCCCCTTTTCACCCCTCTTCTCCCCCCTCCCTATCGTAT
Organism: Tholera decimalis; assembly: GCA_943138885.2. Classification (NCBI taxonomy): domain Eukaryota; kingdom Metazoa; phylum Arthropoda; class Insecta; order Lepidoptera; family Noctuidae; genus Tholera; species Tholera decimalis. The sequence goes on along the minus strand of OW964549.2, from coordinate 35,083,877 downwards.
CTCGGAAACTACGAGACCCGTATTTTTTTTTTTTACGGATTCGTATAGAGGAGGCTCGGTAAAGTAAAAACCATTTTTCAGTCGCCCCCCCCCCCCGCCCCCCTTTTCACCCCCTTTAGGCGGATCTCGGAAATTAAGAGACTTGGAACATTTTTTTTTTCAGATTCATTTAGAGGCGCAATGCTTTAGTCGAAATACTTGTGCAACCCCCCCCCCCCCATCACCTCCCCCCCCTCTTTTTTTTTTTTTTTTTTCACAAGCACGCGAGGTGCTTGCACCTCGCGCAACACGCAAATACTAGTTTACCAATAAGGTTAAATTGGATTATGTCAATCAGAATATCCCTATAAATAACATTCCAGCAGAGCATTCAAACTTGGACGTTTGAAACCAAATTAATCTTTTGAGTGCAACAGACCAACTTTTTCAATAGACGTCTAGTGACTACGTTGTGTTGAGTTTCGGCGTCACTACGAACTCTCACATGGCATCCATAAAAAAGAATCCCAGTTACATTTTGTAGTTCCACATTCGTGTGAAGTTTCAACTAGTTTACACATTTCGTTATTAGGCTGTGGCGTGGAGAGAAATATAATATGAAAAATGGGGTCTTAAAAGCATACTTCTAAGTTATGGTTGAAAAAAGTTCAAAGCACCTCTCTCTCTCTCTTTTGCATCTGGAACGGATGGTCTGCTTCTACCAGTTCCTATCCAGCGCGTGTCTTAAGACCATGTACAATTTGAAATCCAATGACCCTTTCATTTGATCAATCCACTTCGTTTGAGAACGACCTTCGGTGTTCCTAAACAGCATCAGTTTTTCCAAACTTTCTTTGCCTCTGAGTACTGTGTGGCCGAAATACAATAAGATGTATTATTGGCTTATCGTTGACAGACGAGTTTTAATCCGGAGCTGTGTCAAGATTTATGCAGTGATGAGTTTCATCTTCACCACTTCTCGAATACATCAATCCTTTCCAATCAAGCAAGCAAGCATCTGCAAGGGAGTTTTGAGTATATTGGAATTGAGCATAAAAATAATAATAATTGCAGTCATCAAAATCATTATCTGCCTAGTTTACCCCAATCAGAAGATTTTATGGAAGATTTCTAGAGTTTTCCAAATTTTATTCGGAATAAATAATAAATTAAGAGTCATTATTATTCCCAAGAGTCGAGTTACAAAAACATTTAATTTTCTAAAACCACTCAACGGATTCAGCCGACCAGCAATATTAACGAAATCAAATCGACAATTCTGGTTAAATATTTGATCATATAATAGAATTGATTGACGCGTCAAGTTGGAGATAAACTTGGGATGGCAAAGATGAAAATTTAGTTTTTAATTATAACATTGGTAGCGTTATTGTTCAGATAACTGAAAACTTATCTATGAGATAAGGTAAACCTGCACCATAACATAAAACCAAATATTGAAAATTAATGAACAAACAACTTAGATAACTACGGCCCAGTAAGCCCGTTATTAAAAACTGTACACTACAAAATAATCTACAAACGAGCATACAAATAGGATTTTAGTTTTGTTCGCATACAATAAAATACAATTATGTACGTGCAACAATAAAGAACAAATTGGCAACACAAGGATCTGCGAATATTCGAGTAGCTCCGAGTACGCGCTCCGAATTGATACGAACACCTCAAGTGTTCAGAGATACTCCACCTATTTCGTTACGGTTCATTCGACCCTCTTCTAAAATTGAAGCGGTTATATAAAAACGATTGCAATAGCTATATACTTTCTATACCTACTTCAGCAGTAATACAACGACCGCGAAACAAAGCTTTAGAGAACGAATACACTGTCCTTTTCCACCAACGGAATTATGACTGAATTTACCACTAGACACGGCTCGTGCACTAATATTTTATGAAACTAAAACATTATTCCTAATTCTTTATGTGAGTAATATAAGTTTATAAAAATATCGACTAGAAGAATTACACAATGCAGGTACTCCTTTTAGTTTAAACTGATCATATAAAGACAATATTTGGACGACTTCGATTGAAACATATAGAACAGAACTGCAGGTTAAGTATGATGTGCTGTTTACTTATACAATAAATACATATTACCAATAATAAGTATTAAACAAATTAGAAAACTTATTTTTAGACGAGGTAATGATTATTGAACATGGTTTTAAAAGTGCACAAAGGTTGAAAGCTGGTGGTAAGATTCAGCACCTATAAGAAGATTTTTAAAAATGAAATGAAATAAATGAAATTACTTGCTTTGAGGGCCCCAAGAGCAAAGCCACGGCGCAAAGCGATTTAGAATTAATACCAACAACCTGTTAATTAGTTAGTACGGGTATTATTTACTTTATGATTAGGGTCTTCATAAAACTCAACGGGTTGAACCCAACCTCAGGTTAACGATACCTGATTCGTCTCTATTAAATTACTGTTACAGCCAACGTCAGACAACAGCTGGCTCTGTAACTTATGCAGAAATATGAAAAGTATACTCAGGTACACTTGATTATTGTTGTTTACAGTTTTACGATTACTCGTTAGTTTTACGAGTTTAATTCGGAGTTCTATTCATAGTTTCGTATTTGCGCCCAGCTCGTCCGGCGCCCACGTCATTATCCAGAAATTCTGTAAAACTTACGTATTTATTTCAGGTAATAATGTTAACAGTTACATAATAGTAATTATTCCTCTACTTATGTATTTCACTCTGCTTACATTAGCTAATGGCCACTATCTGAAAGAAAACATCAGAATTTAGTTCCATTACTCTGGATAAAGAATCCCGCACACAGACGCGTTGCGCGTAAGGTGTACAATCCTTACAAATATTATAAATGCGAAAGTAACTCTGTCTGTCTGTGCGTTACGCAATCACGCCTAAACTACTGAACCGATTTAAATGAAATTTGGTACGGACATAGTCTAGAGCCTGAGAAACGATATAGGCACATACTTCTAATACGAATACGGGGATGAAAATCTGTATGGAAATTACGTCATTTTTAAAGCTCAAGCTTCTAGCTTTTAAAATTATAAACTTATTTTTTGACTTTTGATTAGAAAAATGTACTTAAATCATCTATTAGCAGTAAAATATTGTAAATAGCTTATTTATGTATGAGTTTTATTTTCAAAATAATTAGTCAAAAAAATTAAAAATGCTGCTGAGAGTCACTATTCTGCGCGGATGAAGTCGCGGGCACAGCTAGTAAAGTATATAATAAATAAATAAATAATAAACATACAAATAAATGCTTCAAATATGCAAAACATTAGCTAGTAGGTAGTGGCTATCACATTTGCTTACTTATTTAGCTGTCGCAGTGTTCAGAAAAATGCTTATCTCTAAACTCCATTTCACAGCTCCCGCTTCTCCGAGCTCGGTGTCATATTTAAATAGGATGTCGGCATTTATCCGTCCAGTGTATAAACACGACTAAATGTTTATATCCTTTGTACATAAAATTTTGCTCTGTGTTTTCAACCCGCGGCGAATGTCGTCAAAACATAACCTAAATGTACAATCAAAGAAAAGTTTCGTTGATTTTAGTAGCCAAGGTGCATGTTGACATACACCTGTAACTAAAACACAAATATTTAGATGTAACGTAAATACTAATAGGGAAACGAAAACGTCAAGCCTTGTTTTTATTGACTCAACTCCGTACATTGTCGAAACTCATTGAGTCTGTTGGTTTATACCCAGCTTGTTACATGTATATGTGGCCCTACTTTTTGCCACCCTTTGTTTACGGGAAATTGCCAGAGGAATAGACTATAAGCCTACTTTTTATTGTTCCAGTAACACCGGAATCAACAGTAGTGCCGATAATATCGTGCATATTCGGCTTCCCATTGTTAGCGCTCACCGTTATTTGCTGCTTGAGGAGGAGGGCTAAAATGGCGAGGTGAGTTACTGGTATATTGTAATGACAAGACCTAATGAAATCACAGGCCATTTACTGAACCTTTATGGTCATGTACTTGGCCGGTCCGATAACATTATGTTCGCAATGGTAAACCTTCCAATGTTCGCTCGTTTGCTTTTAGGTCAAATTTCATCTATTTAGGACATCACGAAACCTTTTCACGAGCTTCTTGATTCAGGGCCTCTTCAGCGAGTAAGTACTTGAACTTTGGCAAATAAGGCCAAATAAAACAGCGTATATAAAATTAGTTATAGGAAAGCTATGGAGCGTACGATTTTGGTAAATCATTTAACCTTACACCGTAGAGTTACACTAACGATACCTTCCACTGAGATCGTACACGGTTGTTGTTAAATTCAGCTTCAGTGCTCCTACGGATTTTGTGAAGTAATTTTGCGCTCTGCAGTGAATATTTTATAGCATACTACTGGAAAGAGGTTGTTGTGCCTAATTAGCCATGTAGGTAGATATTGAAAGTGAAGCTGAAATAAAATATCTAGATAAGTGCAGAATCACGATAAGCAATTTTGATTTATATAAATTTTATGGTATCTCTACACCGTGAAATTTTAATGGTTGTTTTCCAAAAGCGAAATGGCTTTATCTTGGTAATACAATCGTTTTATAAACAAATAAAATATTAGAAACAAAAATGGCAGATTAACCATTGTGAAAAACAAAACTTGAAAGCGACCACGAATCAATAGTAATCCTCCCCGATACCTACGCTCGGGCAAGCCGTTAGCCGGGTGACGAACGGCTGCGCGGCCGTTGTCCTGCGTGCTATTCAATCAGCTGATATCTAATTCTTGATAATAATAGGCTTTACACAAAAAGTTATTAAAATTTTTCCTGTATACTTTTAGCTGCAATTTACTGAATACGAAATTAAATAAAAACAAGTTTATCATCCAAGATAAATAATTTTCTGAATTAGAGACCTAACAAAGTATTTGAGGCGTATTTCATAAATTTGAATCAACTTATTTACAATATTTTTTTTTTACATAATTTACAAAAGTACGAGGAGGTGAATTACCTACACATCTAGGTAACGGAGAAATTGTTTGAAGTGCAAGCCATTGCGTTAAATACACAATCAACCACGTTTTAATTGATTGTCTTTCAATTTTATTAAGGTGTCTCTGTCACTTCTTACGATATTAAAAGCTTCCACTCTCGCAGTTATTAACGCGTCGCAAGTTTCGTGTTCTTCACGATACACCAGGCGCTTGAGCTCTGACCACAAGCGAAAGTCTATTAACGGAGTTAGGTCCGGGCTAGATCCCGGGTTAGATCCCATTCAAAGTACTCGATGATTTCTTCGTCGAGCTCTGGCGAAATAACGGCCGATCGACCTCTGCTCTGCGCATGTGCTGGTATCTGAAACTGCCCATGATCATAGTAGCCGCTGTATCGCTGCTACGATCGTCTGGGCCGATGGGACTTGGGGGTTCAGAAACCCGCGAAGAGCGGGGCATCTGAGTTGTCCCAATGCGATGGTATACGTACCCTTGTATTGGGACAGCACGGACTGCCGGGCAGTTCTTCTCATGCAACCGAGCGGGTGGACGGGTTGTGGATAGCCCAGCTTCGGCTGGGGGACCGCCACCTAGCAACCTGGGTGGCGACCCCCCTGCCGGAGTGTCTCGGCAGACGAGACTCCGGACAAGAGAAGTTTCCCTTACGCCAGATCCCAGGCCTAGGGATAACCTAATACTCTGTTCCTCGGCTGCACGGGTCTGCATGGTTCTGCTACTGTCTCTCGCTGGTGCGGGCGGGCTGCATATATTGGCTGGTTCAAGTGGACTAGCCAGTGATGCGGTGAGCTCGCGCCTGCGGGACGGTGGCGGATGCGTGTGGCCCTGTGCAGTCGAAAACATCCCCCTCACACCTTTCCTTCCCTCTCCCATCCCTTTCCTTTTTTTCCTTCTTTTCTCCAACCATCCAGAGGAGGGGCAACCTCTTTTCCCAAAAGCCCAACCAAATAAAAATGAACCTAATGAAGCAGAGAACAAAGACTACCCAGGTGGGTCCCGGCCAAGCCGGGGAGTCCCACACCGACAAGTCGGTCAGCCCCCATCGTATTCTGGGAGGGGGCAATTCACTGCCTATAGGTGCTGCTCCTGCAGCAACTACAAAAAATTCTTCGGCTGCTACCACAGCGCCACAAAACCCTGCTGCTATTACAGCGCTAACCACAACCACGGCTGCTACCACAGCGCCAAAAATTACCACACCGGCTGAGACCCACGCGCCTTTATACCACACCCCGGCTGCTGTTCAAGCGCCAAAACGACTAACACAGACTGTGCTGACCACGAGTGCCTGGCAACAGAGCATCGTTAGGAACAGCTTTAAGAATAACCCAGACGGCGACACGAGCAAAGGTAAGGCGGCCAGCTCCAGTGGACCCAGTGACCGGAGGCGCTCAGTCTGCGAAGGCACTAGCCAGCGCATTACGCCGACGGCCGCTGAAGAGCAAGTACGCGATCAGCCGCGAATCCGTGAAGGGACCTCCCAGCGCGTAAAGCGGCCGGATGCGGAAACACGCGACCGAAACCGAATCCGCGAAGGGGAAACCCAGCGCGTAAGATCTTCGGAAGCGACGGAGTCTGCCGGGACCGAAAGCCGAACCCAAGACATTGACACTGACACTGACATGCCCCGAAGGAGGAAGGCGAAAGGCAGGGAGAAACGGGCTGGAGCCCTCACAAACGTGAGGCCGACCGTCCGGGCCGCTGAACCACAACCCGGGCCAAGCGGCTCGGGGGCGGCAAAGCGAGATCGCCCGGACGACACGGCTTCGCCGAGCGCGCTTCAGGGAAACCCGAAGCATGTGAGAGTCCAGCCTGCTCAAGGGGAGCAGAGGACCTACGCGCGGGCCACGAAGAATATACCTGCGCGACTCGCCGTAGCAATCTGCTTCCCCCCCCCCCCCTCCAGGGACCTGACTCCGGAGGAAGCAAACAACATTAAGAACAGACTTGAGGAGCTCGTCATGGACAGCGACGCGTCCCAACCACTCCCGGCCTTCCGCGGATATCCTCGGGTAGCGGACGGTACTGTGCAGATGTGGTGTGAAGACGACCACTCCTTGACCTGGTTGACACAGAATGCGACACAGATAAGACTCCCGAACACCGACCAAGACCGAGTCATGCGACAGACTGATACACCTACCCGTTTCCGATCCGCGCTATTTGTACCCTGGTACAATGGGGACATAGCGCGGCTCCAGAGCGTTCTGATTCGTCAGAACACTTGGTACGACATTGGTAGGTGGTCACTGTACAGGGCGACTTCTGTCGGTGGGGATAACCATGGGACGTATCTGACCCTGGGGATCCCGACCGATGAAGCCGAAAAGGTCTTGGGGCGGGAGCGGCGCGTATCGTACCTGCTTGGGTCCATATACGTCCGCTTCTACCCCAAGAAGCTACCCTCAGACAAGACTGAGACCACTGAACAGACACAGACAGACACCGATGTGACTATACTGGAGGAGGAAATGGCGAAGGCTGCAATGGCCGACGCTGAGTCAGACTCAGCGCCACCCCCGTCACCGGGATGGACAATGCAGCTGCTCGCATCCTCACCCAGCGACACCTGGCGAGGAACAGGGGAGGGAGATGAAGTATCCAATGGATCCGACTCCTCCTAACTCCGCTCCAACGTCAGCACCACCCACAGCAAACACCCAGATCATCCAGGCCAATCTCCAGCATAGCCAGACCGCCACGGCTAGCCTTCGCAGAGCCCTGGAGATGAATCCACGGACAATTGCACTTATACAAGAGCCGTTGATTAGAAACAACAAAGTATGTGGCCTTGGAAACACCGGAGGTAATATCACTCTAAACACACTTAATGCAGAGAAACCACGTACCTCTATATACACACCCAAAGACATACCTATTACCCCACTAACTCAATTCTGTTCCAGAGACCTGTCTGCGATCAGGCTCCGGATTGACAGCAATGCTCCAGACTTAGTACTAGCCTCGGTGTACATGCCAGGCGACAACGAGAACTGCCCACCGATAGATATGATTGGTCTTGTACGTCACTGCGAGGACGCGGACCTGGACCTGATCATCTGCACCGACTCAAATGCTCATCACCCGCTTTGGGGAAGTGAAGTATCCAACGCCAGAGGTGAGACGCTATCCACATACCTATTCTCCACTAACCTTAACATTGTGAACCGAGGCTCAGAGCCCACTTGGGTTACAGCCAGAGGTCAAACAATCATAGACCTAACTCTAGCTACCGAAAACGCGACCAAACTTATCTCTAATTGGCGCATATGTGATGAACCCTCCTGTTCCAATCATAGGAGAATCCGCTTTACCTTAGCAACCATGATAAAAAAAACCCACACCGAGGCGCAATCCGTGCCGCACAAACGTCACAGAATACAAACACCACCTAGCCTCTTTGTTGGCTAGACGACAGTTACACTCGACACCCTTGACTGATCCCACACAGCTTGAAGAAATCGTGACAAAATTAACAAACGACATAACGGAGGCTTACCACGTGAGCTGTAAACCAAGAACACCTAACACCAGGAGTAAGGGAAACCCATGGTGGAATGCTGAACTTGGTAGGCTCAGAAACACGCTACGAAAACAATTCAACAGAGCAAAGAACGAAAGAAAGACTGCCACCTTTCCGAGGACAGCACGTGGGAAAACGAATCTAGACAGACACCAAGTACTACAGACTGGTCTAGAGCCCGTGACATAATCACTGAGGACCGCATAACATGGGCCATTAAAACATTCCAGCCATACAAATCTGCAGGACTAGATGGCATTTTCCCGGCCCTTTTGCAATGGGGTGAACACATCCTGACACCCTGGCTGCTGGAAATCTACCAAGCCTGCATAGCACTCAGATACGTCCCACTAATGTGGCGGGAGGTGAAGGTCATCTTGATACCCAAACCAGGCAAAACTGACTATACACAACCCAAAGCGTACAGACCGATAAGTCTCACATCCTTCCTACTGAAAACCCTAGAGAGGCTCTGCGATAGACACATCCGAGATGGACCTCTCCATAAGAATCCGCTTCACGGACAACAGCACGCCTACTCAACGGGGAAATCAACAGAATCTGCCCTACACAGCGTAATATCTAAAATTGAATGCGCAATACACCACAAATGCTCTTCGATGACTGTTTTCATAGATATCGAAGGTGCTTTTGACAAGACCACGTTCCAGAGTGAGTACAGCACTCAGCAGGCACGGTGTAGATCAAACCCTGAGTGACTGGATCACCAACATGCTCAAGCAGAGAGCAGTAAGAGTCACAATAAACAGCACAACGAGGGCCATCGTGGCGAAAGGCTGTCCCCAAGAGGGCGTCCTCTCACCACTGCTATGGACCCTGGTCGCAGACAACCTCATCAGGAGACTCAACGATAAAGGATACTTTACCGTTGGCTACGCCGATTATATAACCATAATAATAAATGGAAGCCATGAGAATACCATATGCAATAATGCAACCTCATGCGCCAAGCCCTAAAAATAGTAGAGGACTGGTGCCGAGAGTATCAACTCTCAGTAAATCCTACAAAAACTGAGCTCATACTTTTCACCAAAAAGAGGAAGCTGGCGGAGCTGGCACTGCCAAAATTCTTTGGCACCACTCTAAGCCTTTCGGCTGAAACCAAATACTTGGGCATCTTCCTGGACAAACAACTGAATTGGGCTAAACACACTGAGCACATCACCAATTAAGCCAGTATCTGCATGTGGCAGTGCAAACGCATGCTAGGCAGAAACTGGGGTATCAGCCCCAAAATAACCCACTGGCTATATACGACTGTTATAAGACCAATTATCACATACGGCTCCCTAGTCTGGTGGCCCAGAACAGACTTAAGCACGGCACAAAAGGATCTTGAGAAGCTGCAACGACTTGCATGTGTGGCGATCACTAGCAGCATGAGAACTGCACCCACTGCCACTCTACAGGCCATGCTGGGCCTACCACCACTGCACTTTATAGTACGAGAGGAGGCTGCCCTGGCAACCTTCAGACTTGCTATATCCGGGGCACTCTTGCGAGACTCCAGGATCAAACACACACGCATCATGGAGGACTCAGTCAAACGACAACCCCTGATGACTGCACCATATGATAAGACTGCAAAGACGCACCACTTTCAAAAAAACTACCAAATACAGCTCATGCCGCAGCCCGAGGACTACTCAGGGCCTAAGGAGCTTAGGATTTACACTGACGGCTCAAAGACAAACACTGGAACTGGAGTTGGAGTTTTCTCCAACGATCTCAACATAAATATATCCAGACCGCTGGGGAAGCTCAACACCGTCTACCAGGCGGAATGTGTGGGCATTATTCAGGCAATCCATGCCATAGAAGCCAGGAAAGTCACGGATAGTCACATCCGCATACTTTCCGACAGTGCCTCAGTACTTCAATCCCTAGAGAAAAATTATATCACGTCCAAGCTCATACTAGAATGTCACAATGCGCTGTAACGCTCAGCGGTCGAGAACCGCAACACTGTGACACTGCAATGGATAAAGGGGCACAGCGGATCACTCGGCAATGATGCGGCGGACGGACTGGCCAGGAGGGGGTCCGACATGATGGTTTTCGGACCCGAGCCAATCGTGCCGCTCCCCTTCACCCAGCTGCGCACATGGCTTAAAGAACACACCCACGACCAAGCCCAGAAATGGTGGTCCTTGGCACCAGGCTGCAGGCAGTCCAAAGAGGCGATGCCAAACTTAGATAATAAACTAACCAGGCGCCTCCTACACCTGGACAGAAGAAGCCTGCGAATGGTGGCGGGGACCATCACCGGGCACTGCTCACTGAACAAACACTATCACACAATAGGTATAACGGACAGTCCCCTGTGCAAGGCATGCATGGGGGACGGAGGAAACGGTAGGACACGTGCTCCTAGAGTGCACGGAAATCACCGAAATACGGAAACGAACCCTTGGGTCATTAAATTCCCTTACAGATATCCTGAATAGACCGAAAGACCTGATCTGCTTCTGGAGGGAGGTTGGCTGGATGGTTGACGGCCGACATGGCTCACGCACAATGATTTCGTGCAGAGACTAAGTGCGGAAACCTAACTACAGAAAAAGAAGAAGAAGAACCCGCGAAGACGGAGGACTCCAAGCGTTGGGGCTCCGCGTAAAGTTGCCGGGCAGCGTGGGAGTTATAATCAGCTCTAGCATACAGTTGCACCATAGCGACTCCAAATTGCAATAAGGCCGTGCGCGCACTGCCTTGCGGTGGCCGCAATTGCGGTAGTTCTACCGCACCGGTAGAATCACCGGGGCCACCGGTGACTCTACCGCACGCGTTTATTCCACACTCCATACTTCACAGATTTTGCGTTTCCAAAACGCAACGCAGTGCGCGCACGGCCTAATTGTAATGACGATCCATCCATCCACACTGATAAGGCGCAATGCGAAGCAATAGGAAGTCGACACGTGGCATCATTTGTAATTGTTGTTAGTTTGTAGTTTATGCCATATCACTAAACACGAGAGCTTATTTTGCTTTGAAGATTTAAATCGGTATTTTCTTTGTCATCTCTGTTTTGTATTTTGTGTTGTTGCGTGCAAACTAGTTTATGCCGTATTACCACGTGCGAGAGTTTATTTTGCTTAGAAAATTTTTATGCACAGCTGTTCTTTGTTGACAACGCGTGCGATTTGAGTAGTACCTACAAGTTACCTCTAGTGTTACTATTGATTCTCACGTTTTTCGAGTTGATGAATATTTTTTGAATTATTTTAAAACCAAAACATCTTTATTTTTTTTACTTTTTCTCTATGCTACGAAAGTACTCCTTATGGCAAGTTGTTCTGCTTGAGAAAACAACCAAAATTTCACGGTGTATAGTAAGAATCATAAGGTCTCCTCGCTTAACTGGAAACAATTACAAATACGTTACTGTAAGTATAGCAAAACTACTCCTAACCACTCCTAAGGACTAACTTCTTCATCCCATGCTGCCTCGATGCAAATCCATCATAGCATTTTCTTCGAGTGCACAACAAAGACATTTTCAGGGAACGAGCAAGGCGAAGGAATTGCGAGCTGGACCGAGGAGAGCTGTCAGTTATGAAGATGTCTCCCGTGAGATCGAAGCCTCGAGCTGTCAGTTTGCTCCATCGCCGCGGCCGCCGCCCACGCTGGAACCGGATACCGTGCTCGAAGGGCGATCCGACCCTGAACAAACCACACTCTCACAGGTACGTTTCAAGCATATTAGAATGAACTTACCATTTCCTATATAGGTTCACATTAACAAATTAAGCAAAACCTTTGTACCTTTTTTTACAAAAATAACGCGGGTGGAGAACGATGTTTGATGCAGTTAAAGCTTATAATTGGAGGAGTACAGAAAGCTAATGTTTTTATCAAATTTTAACCATTTGGTGAAGAGTATTTTAGACAAGAAATGGTTATAGAGATAAATAGATCTTGTAGTTAGTAATCGTGTTTTGTAGCAGTCTGATTGGAAATCGTCACAGACTTACAGTCTAGGCGACCTACAGAAAAGCAATAGTAATGGACTGCACTGTAACTTTGTCCCTTTCAAAGCATTGGGGAATTTGTGAAAGTTTTCTTCAGTCCCTTCTCCGTATTTATAGGTGTACGCTGTTTTAAGTTTTTATATTATACCAACTTCTGCCTCTTGCTTTGCCCACCCTACATTCGAAAATTAAGCCAGTAGAACAGATACTCGGGATAAAAAGTATGCTATGTCCAAATTTCTAGACATGGTCTAATCCTGATAGAAGTTGCGGTTATTAAGCCGTTTAAGCGAAAAAAATACAAACATACAGATAGACAGATTTACTTTTATAATGGCTGTTAAATAATATAGTATCGATGTTACATTTTTAGGTACCTATCTACTGTATTGTACTATTTTGTAGTTAATTAAGACGTGTATCTGAAAACAAAGAGATTACTAAACCTCTGGGAAATAAAACATATTTCAGAGCTGCGGTTTATCGTGATTTGAAATAAAACAATGAAACGTGACTTTTATGTGATGCTATATTATTTATTTAATGCTGGGCATCGTTTTCACGGATTTACTTTATATTTAACATAACTTTATTATAACGGACTCGCTAAAAAAAGCCTTTGTTTCAGTAATGTTTTCCTTTCTGTTATTATTGAAAACGAGAATTGAATATGCGATAAATTCTCAAATAATATTTGTACAGCTCCATTATAATTTTGGCAAAAAGGTCGTAACTCCATCCCACGATCTTCCTTCCATTCTGTTCTCATTGACGACAAACTATTAAATCTAATAGTAATTTAAATACCAAAAATAGTAATACATACTAATTTATATCTACCTCAAAGCATCGCAATCCAGATATTTGCATGGAATTTAGACACCATACGTAGATATACCTAACGAGATACCGTGACCACGGAACGTAAGGGTATTTGAAGGAACAGGGTGGGTTTGTAGTCAGTAGAAGGAAGGAAGTACACTCCCATCTTCCCCACCAAAAACCGAGATCATTAAATGATTTTCCCATAGAGAAAAAAAAAACAATATTTGTTGTTGATTTCTTTTTGTAGGTATAAATCACACCAGAACGCGAGGTGGGCACGATACTGTTCGAGTTGTGCAACCAGGACAGCTAGCGGCGCGGCTCGGTGCAGGCTGACCCGCACTCACTAGCCAGCCGCTCTACGAAGACGACCCCGACGACGACGAGACTGCCGCCATGCCGGCGAGGACAGCTAGCAGCTGGACGAGCGCACCATTGTCGACATCGGCGAGTGCATGAAACTCTTCTTGGACATTCCTCTTCGATTCTAAATCAATCAACTCAAACAAACATTGCACAAATTTGTGCCCCCAACACAAAATTGCATCTGCAATTACTCGAACAATTAATCGACTGTTATCTGATTTCTAATCCATGTAAATAAATGCACAAAGGAAATCCGACTTTAATCAATTTCGTCTGGATTCAAATTACCTATGTCAGGGCTTCCCAAACTGTGCGTCGCAACGCCTTGGGGCTCCGCGGTATTATCCTAGGGGCGTCGAGAGGCGATCTAAATAGGTTGGCTGTCTCGGACGATAAATTACGCACGCTTTTCATTTTCGTTTTAATATTCACTATGGCGGATAATTCTATAAAAAAATAGAAAACGAACTGAAGGAGGGAGTAACGAAACTTTAGAAAAACGGAAGGAGTATAGAAGAATTTAATTTCGGATTTACCTATATTTAGAACTTCCTCAATGTCTTCCTCATTGTGTCATAAAGTATTGGCGGCTGAAAGTATTTGGAAACAACTCACTGTCATCTTTAAGGTAAACCGAGAGACTTTTTAGTTATAAAATTGCGAGTAGTTGATATTGTATCATTCATTCGTGATTGGTTAGCCGCCGTATTCATGATATGGCAGAAGATATTAATGAGCAAATTGTGGAGAAAGAGAAACACCCGTTCTTGTCCATGTTTTGGCCGTCAATGTGATATAAATACAAATAAAATACCCACTTAGTAACTAAAATATTGCTATTACTTATTTGTAATGATAACTCCGGAATTAAAAGTTGAGTTCATCAAGAGACTCAATCGTTTAGTGCCTTATTTAACACTTCCGGTCGCTGGTTAATCCTGTCAAAGTAGGGATGTCAACTTTTACTGAAAAAAAATCGATACACCGGTTACCAAAAATCGATTTATGAAAAATCTATTTTTATTATGTAGTTGCTTCACTTTTATTATTTTATTTAGAGACAAAAAAAGGTTTGTCCATTATCGAGCTTCTAAATACGAACAATTTAACCGATTCTGTGTTTCTAGTTTCTCAAAAATATAGATGTTTCGATAAATTTTTTTCTTAGCGTTTCCCTACGTCAAGAAAATCGTAATTGACAACTGACTGACATTTAACATTTTATTTAGTGCTGTTTTCTTGTGACTCGTAATTTGTTTTCGATTATGGACGACTTTGATTGCGATTATGGATCCGGTAACAACTCCCGATGATGACTTTGGCTTAATATTGGATTCTGAACCCGCCTCCCACGACGACACCGGCTTGCCAATGCATACCGTACCTGTTTCTCACGAAGGACCTGACACGATTATGGAACCTTATCTCTGTGTCAACTGTGGCGTATATCATTGATATATGATAAAAACAAGGCCCAAGATACACACTCAACACCTCAAAACCGTCCGCATAAAATAACTGCTTAATTTTAAATTGTGCACTTATTTCAAAATAGTATAGTCCAAGCATAGCCATCAATGCCAAGATTTCGGAAGGAATGTTTTTTTTTCGGTAAGTTTATATCATTGAGGTAATATGTACTACGTACTAGAGGAGCTATCCTAAGCATTGGATATGTTCCATTTTGGCAAGAGTTTAAACTTAAGTTCGCTGCAGCGCTAGAACGCTTCTAAGGTGTAGTTTTCTCGCGATCAAAAGGTCGGAAGCGCCGTAAATTAACATGGCGATTACATTTTTGTTCAACGTTCTGCTATAACATGTCACTTATATAGATTGAACTGCTGACAGAAGTGACATAGCTTTATACCTAGCCATCTTCATTCGCACTCTTTTTTCATACTTTATTATTAATTGACTTTAACCTAAAAAAAGTACTTAAAATAAAAAATTACTTAAAATAATTGTACAAAAATATGATAGAGAATAGAATCAGGCGTTACAATGTACTATGACAAATATTATGATAACATTTCGTGTTCGTTACCCCAAAAAACTAGTCGTTGAGGCTCGCAATGTCGTAAAACACACGACGGCATATTTAAATGTATTTAATGCGTTTGAACGTTTTTTACCTTTAAAACAAATACCTAATGACTTATGCGCTCAAGATCTGACAGGCGTCTAAGTGAAGAGCAGTCAATAGTCCGCACTTGAACAAAACGCAGTAGTGATATGTAGTGACTTCTCTAGTACATAGTACATATTACCTCAATGGTTTAATGGTTTTAAGTGTTTCTTCATAAAATAAAATCAAATGAAATAGTAATTATAATTCAATTAGCTATTATAGTTTTTTGATCAATGTTGGCTACAACTATTGTAACAAATATCGTCTGTTCTTGTACAAGGAAATGCATGGAGTAGTGTAAATTTTTAAAATGTTAATTTTGTTGTAGATTTCTTCGTGACTCATTTCGCTGTGCAGAATGGGCATCTATTGTCGCGAAAGAAAGAGGAGAAAAAATATACAACGTGTAACGGAAAGGGTATATACATACCAAGGGCACGGCTTCTTTGAGTGGTATCAAACGATATTGGAAGGGCTTTTTAATCCTATCTCTACATGTTCGGAAGTAATGAAGTCACCGCCTGGACGGTAGGCTACTACAGTACTAGGCGCACAGAATTACGGAAGGGATTTATCGTGATATTTGCAAGTAACGTGGAAAGTTATTAACCTACGTAGTGCGGTGACACGATTGTTATGATTTCAATACGAAAAAACTTACGAAACCGAAAATTTGGTATCAAGTTTTAGAGTATTTTATTTTGAGTTGAAACCCTTCTAATATCGTTTGATATCATCCAAAGAAGCCGCGCCCTTGGTATGTATATACCCTTTCCGTTACACGTTGTATAGCCCTTATAAATATTCGAGAATATCTTCGATTCATATTGACACATTGGACATAACGGGGAACAACCGCAACCCTGTAAGGCCCTATCGAAACCCGTTAATGCTTCTGACTACTCTTTGAGGCTATTATATGCCAGAAACACGTTTCTTGATACCTTTTATTTTATTACTTTATTACCTATTTGTTATAATAGCGGCAATATAAAATAGTATCTACTACTTTTTACAGTCGGTCAATAATACTTGCTACCGTACAAAATGAACATTCGCATAAAAAAAGCACACTGCTTTGTAAAAACAACATTAAACAATTCTGGTAAAGTGGAATTTGCAAAAACATATGCTTATAGCATAACTATTACTACGAAGGTAAAATTGGCAACATTTTCAAGCGCTACTTTTACTCGAGACTGTGCATCTTGAGTTTTTGTATATCAATGGCGTAGATACACGAAAACTTCAGAGATTTACCTTGAGCAATGTAGAAGTTCTGTCTATATTTCAACAATGAATTGCACCACAACAAGTAAGTTAACTATAAAAACATACAAGTTACATAATATTGCATAGCTACTAAAATCTATGAGTATGTTATTTGTAAAACTTGATTTTTTATATTATGATTTATAAAAGTCCAACCGAGTTCCATGTAAAAAATTGTACTTGTTTCTTTATCTATGATGTCAACCCTAATGCCTCGAATTTGTTTCTTTTGTGGCCGTCACTTGGCCAAAACTTCTTTCTTAAACGGCATTTCCCTCAGGTCTATTTGCCAGTCAACTTAATGAGGATGCTTAATTGATATGTGACGTAAATAATAAAAAATAACACATTTGTTTCTTGAATGTACCCTACATTCAAGAAACAAATGTGTTATTTTGCAGAAAAATATGTGGCAAGGCTGCTGATTTATTTAAACTCTATATGAACCTCGTTTTGAGAAACTATGGTCAGAAAAGTAAGCACATCCTTCTCTTTAATACCAAACGTAAAGAGATAAAGGGTGTGCTTGCTTTTTACCTTTTCTGTTTGCTATCATTTTTGTTTTTATGTTTTGTTCTTTATTTTCCAATAAATTATTTTGATGCTATTTGGAGTTTTTCTGACTAATTGTTATTAGAACTACAACTAGTAGGTAAATGTATGACAAGAAGGTCAGGGCGTCGCAAAAATATGGCAACTTCCCAAGGGCGTCACAGCTAAAATAAGTTTGGGAAGCCCTGATCTTTGTAAATAATATTGAATTTCGGTGTTTCTTGAATCGATTTTTCTCACAAAGCACAAAGTGCTAAGCCTATTGTGGAATGTGAAATGGCATGTGTGAGTCACATCCGCCCTAGAAAATAACTGAACATTGAGCAAGTTTTAGTACAGGCCGCTTCCAATAAAACATGGCTGCTCATTATCACAACAAGCAGGTACCAGTTAACAAAAGAAAAGGCTCAAATGAAATCTTGAAAAGGCTTAGGTAGACTATGTACATTAATTAATAAACGCAATCTAATGGCGTGTCTGAATAAAATAAATCCAAGAAAGCTCTTCTGAGCTGAATTTCACGGAATGCGCAGATGTTCTATTGTGAGAGCCACGCGAAAGAATTTTATAAGACGGGCCAATTTTGAAATGTTTAGTTATTAAATCTCACTCCTTTTTTAATGTTTAAATCATGAATACTGGCAATGGGTAAGATCATAGATATTCCAGTATTCTATTACCGTATAATACGTTCGCATTTGTAATGTTCACAACACCAATATGTTAGTTACTACACAGCGAAACTGCGGTATAGATGTAATCGATTATTCCCGATGTCCACCACTTGTCTGGCCACTGATTATTCCCGATGTCCACCACTTATCTGGCCACCACTGGGGGACAGCGAGACAACTTTAAAACATTATTCTCGTTGTCCACCACTGGGGGACAGCGTCACAACTTTGTAAATTATGACTCTGTGCAGCTTTTAAAGGTACCATCACATAAGAAATGATGAATCTCACACATTACATTTTTGGTTTCTTCAATACAAAACACTACAATTCGGTTGTAGTTATATGAATAGTCTAAAAGAAAGTCCTTATAATCTTTTGGAACATGGAATTCTTCCACATTTTGCATTTAAGTCTTTTCATTCCAGCGATTGTATTTCTATGTCTGTATAAACTTGATGCTTTGAAATGACGGTATGTTTTGAATCAAACTCGGTATGACTTTGAATTGACTCACCATAGGTGAGTGGCGGCCACCAGTGGTGGCGAATGGAAATAATTTACAAAGTTGTGACGCTGTCCACCAGTGGTGGACAACGAGAATAATGTTTTAAAGTTGTCTCGCTGTCCCCCAGTGGTGGCCAGACGATTATTCCCGATGTCCACCACTGGGGGACAGCGAGACAACTTTAAAACATTATTCTCGTTGTCCACCACTGGGGGACATTTCGATTCATTTTAAAATGTGATATCATTCATAAACTTTTATAAAGGAGAAATCTAAGCTTAGACGATTATAAGTCAGTAATTTAAATAACACTAACTTTAACATTGCACGAAGCTATTGTAGGCCTGACCCTTGTACATGGCACAATATCACATTAAATTATTGAGTGGTAGGCATATGATGTACAAGATGTTGAATGTAAAGAATTATAGATGGAATGTCGTTATTTATTCAAAAAAGTTGTACATAGAATTCAACGAAGATGATTAAGTCACATTAGAGGGACATAGACAAAGTTTAGAAAGTTACAAGAGAAAAATTATCAGAACATAAATGTATAAGCATGATAAAACGAGACCAATTCTGAATTCAGCCAACTAAGTAAGTATGCTACATATTATATGTAATATAAATTAAAAAACCGAATTCTTACTCGTAGTTTCAGCTTTGTAGCCATTGTAAATAAACCCGGTAGAAGATACGATAAATAACGGAACATAAAGTTGTACTGAACACGTTGAGTTTCACCGGAATGACTTAAAACGTTAATTAACGTGAATAACTTACGATTTCAACAGCACCTACTAAAACTCTATAGGTATATTAGGGCAAAAATATGATTAAAAAAAACTTTTTAGAAAAAATAGAACTCTTTTCAGTTTTCACGCTTTTTAGTGAGTCGGTTTGTAATTTATCTAGTTACAAAAGCCAAAATGTCAACTACTTATCACCTTTTACAAAATATTGCTGTTCGCGATGCAGAGCCGTTAATTTTTGAGGAGTTCTCTTGGTACATCACCATTAGCTCTACTTCACCTTATGCATTGTGATGAACATAAAGTGCTTAACATCCATATTCAAGTAATCTAATCGCAATCAACGAAATACTTATTATTGAGTAGTTTCGGTGGCCATCTGGGGTCTTCATCATCAGTTCCACTTCCTCAAATGGTGCTTTTAGAGAGCAACTGCACAAGGTACTATAAGAAATACCCAAAACGCTATAGGTGTGTCTGTAATATTTGAAGAGTTCCCTCGATTTCTCCTTGATTTCACCATCAGATCCAAACGTGATGACAATGGGACCAACTAGAAAGTATACCCTTTCAAACTAAAAAAGAATTTTCCAAATCGATCCAGCCATCTGTGAGTTATGAGGTAACATACATAAAAAAAAATCCTGATAAACTGAGAACATCCTCCTTTTAGTTTTTAAGTCGGTTAATAACCTCATGATAATCTTACTATGGGTGACAACGATTCTCTGTCTGATTAGGCCGGTAAAGGTGTGTAATTTTGGCTTAATTATTCAACTAGATGAGTACACCCTTTTCTCGCTGCTGTGCGGTATTACGGCCTTATCGGGTCAAAGTATCGTAACATAAGAACCACATAATTAAGAGCTCGTTTACGTGCCTGCGCACAATTTATAATTTACATTGGTAGAGTAAGTGGTCCATAGTCGAGGAATTAGCCTACACTGAGAGCATGTTACTTGAAATTAACATTCCACCTCTCTATTAAACTAGATCGATTACTGAACCAATGTAAGTTATCCATGAGCTAATATTAACAACTTTAGAACAGTAGACAAAGCTTTAAGCGTATTAAACAAAAAGTTAATACAATCTGCGAGTCAGTGCGATTATAACGCCAACAACTATATTGATACAAAAACGTTGGTGAGTTATGTATATCATCCTGTGTAACATAGTTATAAATTAACGGAAACGTATGAAACAATTGGAACGAATGTACGGAATGTATGGAATCAATAGATGAATAAAATTATATGTATTTGTGTTCTTCTCAGGTTTTGTTTAATTTAGAATTTTAGATAGAAAACCCCTCTGTCACGAGTTTCTAACGACTCGAAAATATTTCTTTTTTAACTTTCCTAGCTTCTTTTTTTCAGAGAGAAAATCATCAAATGCCTCCACGTACTCTGGCTGGAGCGGAAGCGAGTGTCAGACTTTTACTGACTAAAAACCCACCCTGGTCTTTCAATTGCCCTTGCACCCATATCCGTATATCTCGTTATATCATTCCTGCTACCTCGGCAGGCAATGATCCTATTGGACCGTGTCATTCCTGCTGACTGATATTTGTGAGGCACATGCGAAAATATAGAAAATATAGTAATATAGAAGCCAGCGGAACATATTCATGGTACCCTTTGCCCTATTCCAGGATATGTGTTCGTGACGTGATATAAAACTGGGGCTTAGCAAAACAACGCGCGCCCAAAACTTCTTTATGAACGATTATGTAAGCTACAAATAGTTGGGATTAGATCGATCGATCTATCTGAACACCATTGGAGCACTGCTGACCGATTTTCAGCTCAAAACGTACTAAGTAACTATTGGTGAATCCTGCAGCTGAGTCGCCGAACAAACCCCTTTCGATTCCGGTTTTGCGAAATTTCAATACATGGGTAAACATGTTACAATGACCCACATAATAACGGAAAACCTGTTTCATTCATTGACCTCTAGTATTAGATCGTTTCGCAAAACTAGTCTAAAACAAAACTGTGAAGATTTAAAATACTAGTATATATTTTTATTTATGTAATACGTGGCGCCTTCGATGCATAACTTAGAATTACATGATCTACTAGCAAGGTGAGGGTCAGATTATGAAACCGTTCCGCACGGTCAAGCCAGTCAGTATTGTCATAAATATGCGGCTATATAAAATGATGACGCTACAGTTTTCAATGCCGAGTTCAAATTATTCATCAATATATCTATACTAATATTATAAAGCGGAAAAGTTTGTTTGTTAGTAGTAGTGATTTGCCGGTTCTGGCGCACCAATCCCGTGGCTCACCGGTTCTGGCGCACCACCGCTTCTGGCGCAATCGCGGTCCAGGGCGTTTCAAAGCTAAAAAAAAAAAAAAAAAAAAAAAAAAAAAAAAAAAAGGTTTTGGGGTCCGCTGATCACGTTTCTGCAATCCGTTTTCGCGTAAGATGCATGGTTCCGGAGATACAGAAATCAATTAACAACAATCTGTTTCATTTCCGGTGACCCGAAACCCTCATTATCGACTTTCATTGTTCGCCTTTTCTTATCTATTGTCCGTGCGTCCGGCCGCTCACCCTCATTAGGATTGCATTGACGTATGCATGTATTACTCATTGTTACTGCTACTGCTATTGTATACTTTTATTGTTCATAAACCATTGCTTACTTTGCTATTCGGGGTCATCAAAACGGAATCAATAAAACACATGCGTCATTAACAAATTTTATTTTTATCTACAAAATATGAGCGGAACATCTCATCCACTAAAATATCGTTGTACAGTGTGTTCCCTGTAAATATGTTTGTAAAACTATGCATTGAACATCCCTGAAACTTATATAGCAAATACATTAAGCAATATTCACCACAAACTGAAGTCCAATCATTCTGAATCCTATCAATACTCCAGCCCCATCTTTTACAATTCCTTTTCAAAAACTCGAGATGATATCGCGCAGGTGTTCGCCCATAAGAATCAAAATATTGACCGATGCCATTCGTATCGATATGTACAGCTACCCAGTGTGAACCTGGCTTATCATCCGCATCCAAATTGCATATTATATACGTTGGTGCATGGGTATACATAGGGAGTCTATTAGCAGCATAAACATTATTTTCTAGACTGGGATGAATCTTTTTCAGATGTTTTTGTACTTCTAGTGTATCCATGATATAGCATATTATTACACTACCAATCTATTCAATGGTTGTCATAGGAATGTTCAATTATAGTGATTTGTAAATATTAAATCGCATTATTTTGTAGCACTCACAAAACAGGTTGATGCCAGCAATGTGAGATAAGTTTGTTGACTCATAGAGTTACTATCAGTTTCCGGAGGAACGTGAGATAATTTTGGTGATTCATAGAGTTACAATCAGTTTCGTTGTATTTAGGAATTTGTTTTAGATAAGAATGGTGCTATATAAGATCCTACCATTGCAGTCATGCAGTCAGTCTATGGTCGTTTGACCGCAGTGGATTGTATACGTCTACCAATACTACGTTTGTGTTACTTCAACGCATCAATGGCCATGGAGGTAAGTGTTTATTCTATTGACAAACTTACTTGTATTCTTGTTGTTGTTTCCTAACGTGTGTGATTAAGTGTAAACAAATTGATATTAACATGATAACTGTCTTGTTGCAGAAATCATTCAACTTCGATGAAAATACCTATAAACAGTATTACTACTCACCGCTCTCCCCTCAACATGAAGAAGAGAACGATGACATCGTTATTAATAACACATGTGATGGTGGAAAAAGGAAATCACAACCGATTGATCATTTTTTTGAAGTGGCACCAAAAATAAAAAAGAAGAAACTGTTATCGTCAACCGTGGCACGAGCCGCTAGAGATGGTGTATCATACATTTCTAGTAATTCTGACGACGGAGACCAAGCGACGCATCTCATTAAAATTGAAATGTACGATATGAAGAAGCTATGTAAGATTCCAACTACTGATCATTGGAAACACGCTACCACGAGGATTAAATATTATGTAAAGAATAATAAGGATAGCATCTACGACAGCACAAACGGGCTCGTATACAACATTACAAAGACAATAGCAGAAAGTGAAAAAGTTAAAAAATACTTTTTTAACAATGACACCCATTAGTTGATTAGTGAATATGATTCTGTTTACTTAAATTACTTCTGTGTACTCATTAGATTCTACCTGACTTTCTAATCCTTTGCTAGACTCTATGTAATGAACATTATTTGAAATTGGGTATCGGTTTGTCTACCAACACTTAACTGTTACTTACTGTGCTACCTAATTTCTTCTTTGCTATAAAGATGGAAAACTTCAGTGAAGTGTGTACCAGTGCTTTCTTTTCCGCACCCATGGAAGAGAATATGGAACTATTCATCAACGAATTCGATCAGGAGCTGCCTAAAGTTTGTGATGAAATGGAGAAGTGTGAACTGTTTGATTCATCGTATGATGATGAGTTGTATAATCACTGTGCGATGGTTGAAACAGCGTTGATGTAAGTATTAGAAGTACAAACTCAATAAGAAAGATTATTGTTGTATTGTTTTATTTTAAGATTTGTCTAATAATTTTCTTGCTGTTTTGTTACAGTCAACCACAAGTTGGAAGAGGTATCAAACGAGGTATCACTACTGACGAAAATAAGGTTCCCAAGAAAGCAAAATTTGATGAAGGAGCTTCTACATCATCGACTGAAACAAATAACGTGGACAACAATAAGGTGGAATGTGACACATGTCATGTTTTTATTAATAAAAGGTATCTAAATAACCATTTAAAAAGCAATGTTCACAAAAATAATCTTTTAAAATCACATAATTCACTAGCAAATGTTACAGTTGTTGAAACCGCTTTTGGCAACCGAATTTTAACATATAGAATTAATAGTAAAACAATTCAATCGGGGCAATATTTTGAAACACCGGAATCGTTTTTAAATTCATTAAAAATTGATATCTTATTTTTAATCAATGAATGTATTCAACAACATACAATTTTTAAAATAAACTTCATATTGCATGCTGATTTCATACAACAAACTAAAGATATTAAAAATACATTTGATTTTCAAACGTTTAATTATATAATTTGTCAGGGTGATGACTTAAATATATTTTTTTCATCATTAATAGACACTGTTGTTGGTAAAATTTGTCAATTTGAAAAAAAAGATAGTGGTTGGAGTCTTAATCAAATTAAATACATAGATATGAATGTTAACAAATTCAACCCCTTACGTGGTAGTTCATATATCGATCTTCCTCAGGATATTAAATTAAAAAAAGCTGTAATCAATGTTAAAAATAATGATAATATGTGTTTCAAATGGGCATTACTCTCCGGTTTATATCCTGTATGTAAAAGTGTAGATCGCGTAACATCATACGCAATTCATGAAAATAAACTAAAATTTACTGGTATTTCTTTTCCGGTTAAAATTGTAGATATATCAAAAGTAGAGAAATTAAACAATATTAGTATAAATGTTTTTGGTTTAGAGTATAATAAAGAAAAAAAGTGTAATTCAGTTGTAGGTCCTTTATATTTAACAAAATGTCGTACACCTAATCATATCAACCTACTATATTTATCGAATGGTACTAACAATCATTACTGTTATATTAAAAAGTTATCGCGGTTAGTTAGCTCACAAATCTCAAGTAATCATCACGCAGTTTATATATGCGATTCATGTTTACTTCATTTCCCATCAGAGGAAAGACTTAATAACCATCAACAATATGATTGCGCTCACATTTGTACGGAATTACCAAACGGTAAGGATTCCAAAAAGGATTGGTTCGGTAAAGCAACATCAAATAATAAAATAAAATTTGATAAATTCGTGAAAAAGTTGGAAATGCCTTTTGTGGTTTATGCAGACTTTGAAGCATTTTTGAACCCAATAGAATCATGTAGTAACGATCCATCCAAGCCTAGTACAATTAATATTCAAAAACATGAAGTGTATAGTTTCGGATATTACATTAAATGTTCATATGATGACAGATTATCAAAATATGAGACGTATAGTGGGCCAAACTGTGCACAAGTGTTTATGAATCGCCTTTGTGAAGATTTGAAAACAATAGTTAAAAAAAATTGTTTCCAAAAATGTCCCGTTCCATTATCAGATGAAGATAAAATTAAAATTTCAAATTCAAACATTTGTCATATTTGTGAAACTCAGTTAAATGAAGATCCTTTTTACGATTTTGATTGGTACACTGGCAGTTTTAGGGGTGTTGCGCATCAAGTGTGTAGTTCTAAGTACAGAACCCCTCGTTATGTTCCAATATTTTTACATAACCTCGGTCACTACGATGCTCATTTTATTGTCCATGCATTAAACCTCGATGATGGCAAAGTTGAAGTTATTCCACAAAATAAAGAACGATACATATCATTTTCAAAACAGTTAACAATAAATAATCAACCTGTAAGTTTAAGATTCGTAGATTCATTGAAATTTTTATCATGTAGTTTAGATCAGCTAGCTAAAAATCTTAATGACGATCAGTTTAAAGAACTAAAAAGAAACTATCCTATTAATGAAGATTTTTTACGTTTAAGACGGAAAGGTATTTATCCTTATGAATTTATGCGTAATAGTGATTGCTTGAAACATCCGTCACTTCCTGATCAACACCAGTTTTATAGTTCACTCACAGATTCAAATATTTCAAACGATGATTATAATCATGCAAAAGATATTTGGCAACATTTTAAGTGTAGTAGTATGTCTGATTATTCCGATTTGTATTTAAAAACTGATGTTTTACTTTTGACCGATATATTCGAAAACTTCAGAAAGCTTTGTATTAAAACTTATGGATTAGATCCTGCCCATTACTATACTGCTCCAGGTTTAAGTTGGGATGCAATGTTAAAATTTACGAAAATAGAATTAGAATTGTTAACGGACTATGACAAAATTGCTTTTTTTAAAGCTGGTATTAGAGGGGGTGTATCTCAGTGTAGCAATCGTTTTGCTAGAGCAAATAATAAATTCATGGAGGATTATGATGGTGAAAAACCTAATTCATATCTAACATATTTTGATGCGAATAATTTATATGGTTGGGCAATGTCCCAATCCCTTCCTGTTGGTGGTTTCGAATGGATAAATTGTAATACAGATTATAATGTGTTGGATACGTCTGATTTTGGTTATGTTTTAGAAGTTGATTTGGAATATCCTGATGAACTTCATAATTTGCATTCTGACTTTCCATTATGTCCTGAAAACATATGTGTGGGTAATACTAAAGAAACTAAATTAGTTCCTAATTTAAATAATAAAAATAAATACATCATTCACTACAGGAATTTAAAACAATGCATTGAAATGGGAATTAAATTAATTAAAGTACATAGAATTTTAAAATTTAAACAGAGTTCTTGGCTAAAGAAATACATAGACTTAAATACTAGTTTGAGAACGTTAGCTAAATCAAACTTTGAAAAAGACTTTTTTAAATTAATGAACAATTCTGTCTTCGGTAAGACAATGGAAAATATTGAAAAAAGAGTAAACGTTAAACTACTAACTCACTGGGATAATCGTGGTAAAGTTTTAGGTGCTCAGGAATTGATTGCAAAACCAGAATTCCATAGTTTATCAATATTTT
The DNA here is from genome assembly GCA_943138885.2 of Tholera decimalis. Lineage (NCBI taxonomy): Eukaryota > Metazoa > Arthropoda > Insecta > Lepidoptera > Noctuidae > Tholera > Tholera decimalis. The sequence goes on along the minus strand of OW964549.2, from coordinate 35,056,666 downwards.
CAGAACATTTAGTCGCAATACAATTACGAAAAACAAAATTGATTTATGATAAGCCAATTTATTTAGGATTTTGTATTTTAGATATATCTAAGACCCTTATGTACGAATTTCATTATAACTACATGGTTAAAAAGTTTAATAACAAAATTAAGTTATTGTACACCGATACCGATAGTTTGATATATCAAATTTTTACAGATAATTTGTATGAGGATATAAAACCTGACCTACTTCACTATTTTGATACATCAGACTATCCAGAAAATAATATTTATGATTATCCAAAATTAAATAAAAAGAAGTTAGGTTTTTTTAAAGACGAGAATAATGGTAAAGTGTTGAAGGAATTTGTAGGGTTGCGATCAAAAATGTATGCCTTGGAAGTAGAAGATAAATTTATAGCAAAGGCAAAAGGGGTTAACAAAAGTGTTACCAAAAAAATGAATATGGAAAATTACAAATCGTGTTTGTTTAATAAAAATGTGCAATATTGTAGTATGCTTCGGTTTAAGTCAATCAAACACACCATTTTTACACAAAAAATAAATAAAGCATCTTTATCATATAATGATAGCAAACGATGTATTATGGACAACAACATTGATACATTGGCTTGGGGACATTATAAATTACGTTAAGTGTTGATACTTTTTACTTTTACTTCTGTACCTATACGAAATTTATATTGATTGTAAAATTATGATATTACTATAATGTTATATAATAGTTTATTACATATTTAAAATGTATTGTTTGATTGTAAATAATGTAAGAAAATTGTGGTTTTTATTTGTAGGTTTAAATTTGAGATTGTAAAATTCTGATGTACTAATTGTGTTAGTTTTAATTATTCGATTGTAAATAATGATATCTAAGTAATAATAAAACGGTGAACATACATTTGAGAAGATTGTAAAGTTCTGATAAGTAATAATTTTAGCAATATATATATATTTAATTTTTACAACATAATTTTCATTTTTTATTTCCTCCCTTTGAACTCTAGACGTGTGAAATGTTTCACTTTATCCATCCGTTTACTGCTATTGTGGCAGGACCAAGTGGATGTGGGAAGTCAAATTTTGTAACAAATTTCATAAAATCAGTTAAAGAAATATGTAATTGTGATTTTAATCAGATCACATGGTGCTTTGATGAAATGCAACCTTTATATAATTTACCAAATGTTAACTATCATCAAGGAATTCCAAATCTTAATATGTTTGATGGTGAAAACCCACATCTTGTTATTATTGATGATCTAATGAGAGAGTCTGATGGAAGAATTGTGGATATATTTACAAAAGGTAGTCATCACAGGAATCTGAGTGTATTTTATTTAACACAAAATTTATTTCATCAGGGTAAAGGTCAAAGAGACATTTCTTTAAACTCAAGTTATATAATATATTTTAAAAACCCTCGAGATAAAACTCAAATAAGATATTTAGCACGACAAGTGTCACCAGACAACCCAAAATTCATTGAAGATGCCTATAGGGATGCAACTTTAGAAGCGCATGGATATTTAATGGTTGATTTAAAACAGAATACCAATGATTTTTGTCGTATCAAGACAAATGTCTTCCCATTTAATGGACACTGTACAGTCTACGTCCCCACAAAAGAGTTTAAATACACCAAGAATCAAACAATTCAAATCATTTCTAAATGATGCATCGTCGACTCACAACGCATAAACATTTGCTAAGCGCTTTGCATACGCTTAAACCAAAATATCAAAGAGCGTTACTTAAAACATGTGATGAAGAAGAAATAAACTGTATTTGTGAATGTATTCATAACGTTTTACAAGGAAAGGTACCTCTTAAAGATCAAGATAAACAAAAATTGAATAAACACAAAAATATACTCCGTAAACTGGTGCATAAGTGTAAACATAAACTAAGAAAAAATATAATCATACAAAAAGGAGGGGCTTTCTTACCAATAATATTAGGTGCAATATTGAGTGGATTAGTAAGTGGACTAGCCAGTTAACATGGAAAATGCAAAGAAAATGATACTTATTGAACCTGGATTGATTGAAAAATTAAAACAAGAAAATAAGGTTAATAGTAATTTGTCTCGATTAGATATTGAAATGCAAAATATTATGAATAGTAAGACGGAAGACCGCAAGAAGTGGATGTTATATTTACAAACACTACAAAGATACCTTCACTTTACCGAAGAGGATCGTCAACCACTCAGATTACCAATTTATTCTGATACATCTAATGAAGATTCAAATGAATCTAAAATTGGTTTTAAAAATAAAGATAGAGATCTAAAAAGTTCAGTTGATGCTGAATCTTTGTTGGATGAGAAAGGATCCATTAAAAGTAAAGAAAATGACACAAATCCACTTTACACACCAACTCAAATACTCAGTTTAATACCAAAAACATATAATAAAAAAGGTGAGTCATTATTAAACTTAATTGGAACAAGTAAAAGTAAAATACATTGGGATAATGAAGGCACAGTCATAATTGATAATGAAAAAATTCCTGGAAGTAATATTGTTGATTTAATAAATGATTCACTAAGACCCTTAAAAAGAAGTGATCCGATAGGGTGGGATAGATTTGCTAAAGCATTAAAAGATATTAAAGTACCACTTACTTATATTGGAAATCCAAAGAGATGTGAGTTTATTAACCAACTTCAAGCAAAAGATCTGAACAAAACCTCTGAGATTGAAGTTCAAGAGTTTTCTACACCGAGCAGTGGAGATAAAAGATCTATAACTAAAATACGTAAAAAGCTCGATTGGGAAAAATGGACCCCGTACTAGAAGAAATTAACAGGATTTATTATGATCCATCTAACCCCGCTGGTTTTGGTAGTATTGATAAACTATCAAAAGCCATGAAGGGTAAAATGGATAAAAAGCAAGTAAAGGAATGGTTACAATCACAAGAAACATATACATTACATAAACCCAGTCGGAAAAAATTTCCACGTAATAGGTACATTCTATCAAATATTAATGAACTGTGGCAAGCTGATTTAAGTGATATGCGAACTTATTCTCAATATAATGATGGTTTCAACTATATACTTTGTGTTATTGATGTATTTAGTAAATATGCTTTTGCAAGACCAATGAAAAAGAAAAACTCAGAAACTACTAAAGAATGTTTTGAAAGTATATTTACTGAAAGTAATTCCACACCTACTCACATACAATCTGATAAAGGTACAGAATTTGTTTCAAAAGATGTACAAAAATACTTTAAATCCAAAAAGATAAATTACTATACCACTAACAATCCTGATATTAAGGCTAGTATTGTTGAACGATTTCAAAGAACTCTAAAAATGAAAATGTGGCGTTATTTCACTCATAACAATACTTATAGATACATAGATGTTTTACAGGATTTAATATACTCTTATAATCACAGCATTCACTCTAGTATTAAGATGTGCCCATGTGATGTAAGTTCCGCCAATATTATGACAGTTTGGACTAATCTTTATAATAGAGGATCAAACAAACTTTCTTTAGAAAATCCAAAACCAAATTTCAATGTGGGTGATTATGTTCGAATAACTAAATATAAACATGTTTTCCAAAAAGGATATGAATCAAATTGGAGTGATGAAATATTTATTATATCTTCAATAATTGATAGATCTCCATGGGTTGTTTATACAATAACAGATTTACAAGATGAAGCAATAGTTGGTACTTTTTATGAAAGAGAATTACAGAAGGTCACTTACAACCCCACCTCACAATATAAAATAGATAAAATAATTGGTACTCGTTATTCGGGTAACAGAAAAGAAGTATTAGTGAAGTGGAAAGGTTATCCAGATAAATTTAACAGTTGGATTTTAGCTTCTAGTTTAAAAGAAATATGAATAAAGAAAGTTTTTATTTAACTTTGCTCAGCAATAGTTCAATGGAATACTTTCCTGATAACAAGACCACAAATTTTTCAACAAAATTACCAAAAGCTATGAAATTAGAAGGTGAATGGTCGGTTGGAGTTGTCGAGTTTCAATATCCATGCACCATGTTTACTGTTCAAGATCATGAAAATGTTGTGTACATTACAAAAACCATGTTAATGCCTAATGAAGATAAACCATCAACAGTGTACTACAAAAAACATATTCCGGCTACCAACTATGATAACGTTGAACATATTTTAAGAGCGTTAAATGGTATCAGAGAGAACTTGAAATTTCGTTATGATGAAATAACAAAATTTGTGTCTATTTCTGTTTTGGATAAAAATATAACATCCGTAACATTATCACCCAAATTAAGTTTACAACTGGGTTATGAACCAAATACAAATCTTCTAGACAGAAATTTTGGGAAGTGTCCTGCTAATTTACACTTAGGGTTACCATCTCAACTATTTCTATATTGTGACATTATCGATCCTCAGATTGTGGGTGATGTTATGACTCCGCTATTAAGAGTCATTTCATTAGATCCTTCAAAATACATTTATGGTGCGAATAAAATGCACGTTTTCTCTCCACCTCACTACTTACCTGTAATGCGAAGAGAGTTCGATACGCTGGAAATAGATATAAGATCGAGCACAGGACAAAAAATACCATTCCAGTTTGGAACCGTGTGTATTAAACTACATTTCCACAAATTATAATAATGTATTCTCCTCATGATCATCATAAATGTCCATATGAAAATTATTATTCACATCAAGCTGGATCAGGAGTTGGTGTAATTTATAAGGGTTCACCATACCAACGCGGTCATGGTATTGGGAGCTTCTTAGGAGGGTTATTTAGATCAGTTTTACCTTTACTTTCAAGTGGTGTTCGAGTGGTTGGTAAGGAGGCATTAAACGCTGGAGTAGGACTTTTATCGGATATGGTTCAAGCGCGTCCTATGGAAGCCTCAATAAAAGATCGTCTTAAACAAGTTAGTACGAACTTAAAACGAAAGGCTGATAACAAAATTGATCGATTTAACATGACAGGATCTGGATATATAACTAAAAGAAAACGATTGGCATCGTTCATTCCACCACTAACTGCTAAAGTGAAAGGTACGAAAAAACTTGGTCTAAAACCAAAAAACATCGAAGATATATTTTCAAATTAAATATGTCTTTCCTTCATAATCATTCTTGTGAGTGCGTTAAGTCAGAATTAGATTTATTTGCATTACCGTCTACACAAACAAGCATTGAAAATGGATTGTGGATTCACTATAAACCAATTTCGTCTCTTGCTGATGATGGACCTATCGAGTTTCAAGTTCCTGGAACAGGCGATGACTACATAGATTTGTCTCATACATTACTCCAGATAAAGGCAAAAGTATTAAATCAAGATTCATCAAACTTGATATCAGCTACCGCAGTAGCACCTGTAAATAATTGGCTGCATTCACTTTTTAGTCAACTTGATGTTTATTTAAACCAAAAACTTGTATCACCACCTAATAATACCTATGCCTATCGAGCATACATGGAAACTCTTTTAAACTATGCTCCTGCTGCTAAACAATCTCATCTTACTTGTAGCCTTTGGTATGAGGATACAGCAGGAAAAATGGATTCCACAGATGGTAAAAACATAGGATTTGTTAAAAGACAGGAATTAGTTAATGAAAGTAGGGAAATAGAAATGATTGGTCATCTTCATGGTGACATTTTCAATCAAGATAAATTTTTAATGAATGGCGTTGAAATGAGTGTAAAATTAGTTCGATCAAGAGAGAGTTTTAATTTAATTGCTGGGTCAAATGATGTAAAGTTTAAAGTTTGCATTACAGACGCAACTCTTATTGTTCGAAGAGCACGAATTAATCCAAGTGTATTACTCGCACATCAGAAAGTTTTAGCTTCTACCACTGCTAAATATCCTATTACTCGTGCTGAAGTTAAAGTTTTAACAATTCCATCAGGTGTTCAAGGAAAAACTCTTGATAATATATTCTTAGGACAGGTACCCAAAAGATGTATTATTGGATTTGTAAACAATTCTGCATTTAATGGTTCGCTTACTAAAAATCCATTTAACTTTGAAAACTATGGTATTAACTCTTTCAGCTTATATATTGATGGTCAACAAATACCTTCAAAAGCTTTGCAACCATCTTTTAATAATAATATATTTACATCAGCATATCATACTCTATTCTCGGGGACTGGTATTCACTTTCTAAATGAAGGAAATGCAATCTCTCGTGAACAGTATGCTAAAGGTTACTGTCTTTTAGCATTTGATTTAACTCCTGATTTATCAGCTAACTCATCAGCTCATTGGAATCTCATAAAGCATGGTAGTGTAAGATTAGAAGTACGATTTGAATCCTCACTAATACAAACAATTAACTGTATTGTTTATGCTGAGTTTGATAATATTATTGAAATAGATAAAAATAGAAATGTTACTGTAGACTATAGTAGTTAAGGTTATGTGTATGTAACTAAAGGAAACATTATAAAATTAAATAAAACAAATTATATGCAATATACTATTTTTTTATTTCATTATAAACACCCTATTCAATCTTATACAGAACACTGATCGAGTTTAAACTTTACATAAGCACACTGACTAAACCACTGAACATGCTGCTGCCAAGGATCATCATCATCTTCCCAATCTTTTAAACCGCCACCACAATGGAAACACTTGGTCCTGTCTTCATGACCAGTATAAAAGAAACCGGCTTCTGCAAGATCTTCAGGCTTCTGTTTCATAACGAGTGGCCAGTCTCCGAAACTGAACAACCGTCTAGATTTTGAACTGAAAAATGGATATTCAGCTCTTGGGTACTGCATATTCTTCACTTTTTCTTCTCCAATCAGTTTTGTAGTTTTGCTTTTCAATGAAGTGATCTGTTCACGTATGCCACACTCATCTCTTCCTTCTAATCTTGTTTTTCTCTCAGCACCACAAGACGACACCTCCTTGGATCTAATGAATACACAGAAGTAATTTAAGTAAACAGAATCACATTCACTAATCGATTAATGAGTGTCATTGTTAAAAAAGTATTTTTTAACTTATTCACTTTTTGCTATTGTCTTTGTAATATTGTATACGAGGCTGTTTGTGCTGTCATAGATGCTATCCTTATTATTCTTTACATAATATTTAATCCTCGTGGTAGCGTGTTTCCAATGATCAGTAGTTGGAATCTTACATAGCTTCTTCATATCGTACATTTCAATTTTTATGAGATGCGACGCTTGGTCTCCGTAGTCAGAATTAGTAGAAATGTATGATACACCATCTCTAGCGGCTTGTGCCAAGGTTGACGATAACAGTTTCTTCTTATTTATTTTTTGGTGCCACTTCAAAAAAAAAATTATCAATCGGTTGTGATTTCCTTTTTCCACCATCGCATGTGTTATTAATGACGAGTCAGGTAGAATCTAATGAGTACACAGAAGTAATTTAAGTAAACAGAATCACATTCACTAATCAACTAATGGGTGTCATTGTTAAAAAAGTATTTTTTAACTTTTTCACTTTCTGCTATTGTCTTTGTAATGTTGTATACGAGCCCGTTTGTGCTGTCGTAGATGCTATCCTTATTATTCTTTACATAATATTTAATCCTCGTGGTAGCGTGTTTCCAATGATCAGTAGTTGGAATCTTACATAGCTTCTTCATATCGTACATTTCAATTTTAATGAGATGCGTCGCTTGGTCTCCGTCGTCAGAATTACTAGAAATGTATGATACACCATCTCTAGCGGCTCGTGCCACGGTTGACGATAACAGTTTCTTCTTTTTTATTTTTGGTGCCACTTCAAAAAAATGATCAATCGGTTGTGATTTCCTTTTTCCACCATCACATGTGTTATTAATAACGATGTCATCGTTCTCTTCTTCATGTTGAGGGGAGAGCGGTGAGTAGTAATACTGTTTATAGGTATTTTCATCGAAGTTGAATGATTTCTGCAACAAGACAGTTATCATGTTAATATCAATTTGTTTACACTTAATCACACACGTTAGGAAACAACAACAAGAATACAAGTAAGTTTGTCAATAGAATAAACACTTACCTCCATGGCCATTGATGCGTTGAAGTAACACAAACGTAGTATTGGTAGACGTATACAATCCACTGCGGTCAAACGACCATAGACTGACTGCATGACTGCAATGGTAGGATCTTATATAGCACCATTCTTATCTAAAACAAATTCCTAAATACAACGAAACTGATTGTAACTCTATGAATCACCAAAATTATCTCACGTTCCTCCGGAAACTGATAGTAACTCTATGAGTCAACAAACTTATCTCACATTGCTGGCATCAACCTGTTTTGTGAGTGCTACAAAATAATGCGATTTAATATTTACAAATCACTATAATTGAACATTCCTATGACAACCATTGAATAGATTGGTAGTGTAATAATATGCTATATCATGGATACACTAGAAGTACAAAAACATCTGAAAAAGATTCATCCCAGTCTAGAAAATAATGTTTATGCTGCTAATAGACTCCCTATGTATACCCATGCACCAACGTATATAATATGCAATTTGGATGCGGATGATAAGCCAGGTTCACACTGGGTAGCTGTACATATCGATACGAATGGCATCGGTCAATATTTTGATTCTTATGGGCGAACACCTGCGCGATATCATCTCGAGTTTTTGAAAAGGAATTGTAAAAGATGGGGCTGGAGTATTGATAGGATTCAGAATGATTGGACTTCAGTTTGTGGTGAATATTGCTTAATGTATTTGCTATATAAGTTTCAGGGATGTTCAATGCATAGTTTTACAAACATATTTACAGGGAACACACTGTACAACGATATTTTAGTGGATGAGATGTTCCGCTCATATTTTGTAGATAAAAATAAAATTTGTTAATGACGCATGTGTTTTATTGATTCCGTTTTGATGACCCCGAATAGCAAAGTAAGCAATGGTTTATGAACAATAAAAGTATACAATAGCAGTAGCAGTAACAATGAGTAATACATGCATACGTCAATGCAATCCTAATGAGGGTGAGCGGCCGGACGCACGGACAATAGATAAGAAAAGGCGAACAATGAAAGTCGATAATGAGGGTTTCGGGTCACCGGAAATGAAACAGATTGTTGTTAATTGATTTCTGTATCTCCGGAACCATGCATCTTACGCGAAAACGGATTGCAGAAACGTGATCAGCGGACCCCAAAACCTTTTTTTTTTTTTTTTTTTTTTTTTTTTTTTTTTTTTAGGTTTGAAACGCCCTGGACCGCGATTGCGCCAGAAGCGGTGGTGCGCCAGAACCGGTGAGCCACGGGATTGGTGCGCCAGAACCGGCAAATCACTACTACTTTTGTTTGTTTGCTTGAACGCGCTAATCTTCGAAAGTACTGGGTGGATTTGGATGCAATTTGGTATGGAAGTAGCTTGAAGCTTCAGGAAGGTTATAGGCTACTTTTTACGCGACTGCAAAAAAGGAGAGTTATGTTTTTACCGTGATAGACTCCACGGGAGCGAAGCCCCGCGTGAGTACTAGTCCATTATATAATTATATACTATCTTTACATCAATATATAAAATGGAAGTGTCTGTCTGTGATTACAATAGTTATTCACGCGATACTAAAACACAAACAACTTATTTAAAGTTTTTGTCTGCGGTCTATGTTTCTGTTTGTCCGAGCTAAGCTCAGGAAAGAGACATTCGCTGGATGATAATGAAGGGTATAGGACATACATCGGCTACTTTTCATTGCAGATTTCCCACGGGATCGAGATTTACGCGGGGAAACTTTCCCACTCGTGTGTTCCGAGAGTTTCCCATGAGTGTATCTATACTAATATTATAAAGCTGAAGAGTTTGTTTGTTTGTTTGTTTGCTTGAACGCGCTAATCTCAGGAACTACAGTTCTGATTTGAAAAATTCTTTCAGTGTTAGATAGCCCATTTATCGAGGAAGGCTATAGGCTATATATCATCACGCTAAGACCAATAGGAGCGGAGCACTAATGAAGAATGTTTCAAAATCGGGGGATTTTTTTTCCACGCGGACGAAGTCGTGGGCGGAAGCTAGTCTACCTATATAAACATGTATAATACAATGTATGTGCTACGTGACTCTTAATCCCAATTAATTAGGTTAAAAATTAAAGGTTCAAGGAAACAGAGACTTTGTAGCTATTAGTTATTTTGGCACGTTTTGATATAAAATATCATTATCATTTGATATAAGCATTAGGGGAAAAGTAGGTAATGGGGGTTACTTAAGCAAGAATTGAAATAAAACCAAATCTATTAACTATTTATTTTCTTGTTCTTATAATTAACGTTATTTTAACTATAAACTGATTTTTTATTACTTTGGCTAATTATTTTTGGAATAATAAATACTTTAAAAAATACAGATTCGATCACCATTGCCAATACTGGTTGGCAATGGTGATCAAACCATCGTTACATAGTGGACATCCCACCCACACACACAAAACCTTTTGGGAATAGTTTCATTGTGCGTACAGCTAAGGAGTGGCCCTGCCAGAGTTTGTGTTTCCTGATAGTTATAAAATATTCCGTTATTGTGATAGTTATAATATATCAAAGGTATGTAATTTGGGCAATGAGAGTCACTATGTAGGCAATTGAGGAATCTCTTGACTCTGATTACTTACATAGACGAAAACCTTAAAAAATAAATCCACCAAGAAAATTGAATATATAACAACAGTCTGGGTTTTAAATCACAATTATTAAATATAAAAAGTATAGAAATAAAAATTTGGTACTTTAAGATTTATCTTCATATCTAGTCGAAAAATTAGATCAAAACGGCGCGAGATCTTCAAATGGCTGTTTCTCTCCAGGGCGTTGCGCGAACTGAGTGAGCCACCGTCCGTGCACGGTTTTGGCACAATGCTAGCGAGTGGGTATATTAGCATCACTTGATCGCGTTAGGTTTTTGTTATTTTATGGTGATCACCATTTCCAGCTGACTCCGATTGCCTACTTCTCCCCTAATATTTCAAAGTAACGACCGCTTAATTACATACTTAAATAAAAATAATCATAGTACTGGTTGTCCAGCACGTTTTCATAAAATTATAACTAAATTCAAAACAAGGACAAGAGGATAATAAATCCTTATCCGATTGTTTGTGTTGCGGATAACAACGCTGGCGTGACAATGACCGAGTTACCCGTCACATTGCATACAAAAAGTTCTTACTTAAGTACTGCTACAATGTGAAACTAATATGGACAAAATTTTCCGAAGCTCGATTCCCGAACGGCATCGTGAATCTATTATATTCCTTATTCCAGCCCAACCCAGTTCACTTCATACCCATGAACTCTACACATTAATTGAAAATTAAAAAATATGTTTGAATAGTCAACGCAGATCCAAAACTGCTGGGTTTACATGCTTGATATTGTGCTTGAGGATTTCTTAAGACGTAAGTGAGCATTCAAACGCAGATTTTTGGAAATTAATTACCCAAGTTGGTGAAATAACGGTAAAAGTTAGTATGATAAATCTAGTCTTTAGGCATAACAGACCATATTACACTACTTAATTTATTACAGAACGGATTTCATAAAAAAATATTTGAGATATTAAACTTGACAGGAATAATTCTCTAAAAGTTTGTTGTTATTTGGTTACGGTATTAAAACTATCGCCCGAGGTTTTATTTTGCCTGTTTCATTTGTAACTATCTCAGCCCGCGACTACTTCCGCGTGGAAGGAAATATAAGTCCCGTTTAATTCCTGAACCCGTGGGAAATCTGGGATTAAAAAGGACCTATATGCTGTCCTACCACAGCTTCTATTGTCCTATGAAAGTCCCATCAACACCGGCTCAGCCATACCAGAGATTAATCTAGTATTATATTTATTTGTTCGGGACCAAAAGAAAGATGGTCATGTTTATTGTGTTTTTTTTTTTTAATAATTGGCTATCTTTCTTTAAGTATCGTGTAAAGAATAACTATAAGCATTTGATCACTTCAATTTTATTCAAAGTTATGTAAAGAAACGAAATCTGCGCGAACCAACCCCAGCGTGTCCATTTTTTTCCTGAGTGGGAAAATCATGGAATGACTTCTCCCCGCTCTGGGTAAAGCGGAAGGGAATGTCAGACTTCTACTGACTAAAAATCTTTAGTTCCGGGGCCGCAGTATCTCGTTACTACATTACCGCAACCCCGGCAGGCAATGGCCTTATGGGGCCCGTCACTGGGGCTGACAGCTCTTTGAGGCGCGCGTAGAGCCTGCTATGCTGATGCGCGTCCACGTCCCGGGCGCAGAGCCCCCTGCCCTTCCCATTGCCTTTGCCTTTTTCCCGCGCATTCATGGGGATCTTAAGGAGCTGGAGCTTGCTCTTCGGTAGAAAACGGCCTCTGGTCGCCCTCCCCTGTTCTCCGCTCCCCCTTCAATCTGTAGCGCCCGGAGCCGTCCGAGCTCCTTACGCTTTCCATCTCAGATGCGGAGTCCTAATCCGACCCCATATCTCCCATCGTCTAGCGGCTCCCCCTGCACCCCTCCCCCCCCCCCCCCCCCTGTGAGCCAATCTACCAACCTACCTCGCGATGCGCCGGCGCCTGGAGGTTTGAGATATTTTTTTATGGAGGTTTTCTTCCTCGCGGTCCGGGCAATTAAGCCAAGACCCTCGACCCCCATCTAAAGTCAGAGACATGACCTTAACAATTGACAATGTCAGAGCTACGAGACTCTTGCCTGCCCGGCGGCAGGGTTAACGCACGTCGAGCCCGCTCTACTTTCACCACTGAGCCCCTCTGCTACTCAGAGGGGCACGCGTTGAAGGGATCTTCCTTCTCCTTTGGCCGCCTCTTGGCCCCTCCAAACAGAACATTAGCATACAGATAACAAGACCCCTTAGGTAAATGATTCCTAAGAAGGACTTGTTGCCTGTATCCCAGGTTGCACCGGCCCGGAAAACTGGTCTTCCCCCCGGACGTGTCCCCAAAGGAACTCCAACTCTCGGGCACACGGGGAGCTTTCCTGTCCAGCGCTCCAACCCACGTGTCCTAGTAATCAATAAAATCGCCTTGATCAGTCCAATTCTTACTTCTCATAGTGATTCTAATATCCGAAGGTCTGTATTGCTCAATATATTTATTTGTTTACTATTATTTAATATTTCCACGTATCAATATGACTCTGCATAATTTTTCCGATGACTTATTGTTTAGCACTCTAGACGTAAAATAGAGTGGAGGTCAGTTAACCTATATGCCAAAGTTATTTCAGCGCTTGCTAATTAGGTCAACACCATGTGATTTGTGCTAATCTGCTCCTAATAAACGCCTGCTGATATTGTAAAGACTCATTATCGTTACTACACTGATTTGCTAGCTAGATACCTAAACACGATATACTCATGCTTTGCACTTTTAATAACAAAGTTTATATTTTTGAGAATTGCTTTATTCCTTCCCGCTAGTAGTTATTTCAACATGATATCTCGATCTCACTCTTCCACTTATAAAATGATTGAAATGTAGAATGCCTTGAAAGTAGTTTTGGCATACTCAATGACTCGTATTTTGCAAAACGTGTAGGTAAAAATGCAAAAAGTAGTAACAAAAGGCCCGAGTTTGATTCATACATTGGTAGGTACGTATTTTAAAGGCTAAATTCATTGATTGAGACACGTAGATACATGAGCAACATCAACATTCGGTGGACATTGAATGCACAATACAATAGGCACTACACATAATAATATGGTCGCCAAAACAAATTATTTAAATTAGGTCTCCAATTTCCAATTCTCTGATGCTGTCCAAATCATATTTAAGTGCACCAAAAACTATTTTATGCTCATGTTCATAAAGGTCATTTTTTTTGCAAATGTAGAAAATTAATCAAAAGCCAAGTGAACGAATGATTTTATCTCAGGAAGTAATTAAGCGTAGTAATTAAGTGACATCGTAACAAGTCGTAAGTGAGGCGATATGTTTGTGGCGAGGCGACCCCAACTATACCTTGATAAAAAAAAATATTATTTAAGAAATCGAAAAAACTCGACTACTCAACTGAAATGCTAGAAGCAAGCACATTTTCATTTGAAAAAGTGACAAGCAGGCGGAGCCAATGAAAATGTGTTTGTTTCTTGCATTTCAGTTGAGCAGTTAGGTTTTTTAGATTTTTTAAATGACTTTTTTATTTTCAGCTATTTAGTTTAACGGTTTAAAATTACCTGTATAGTAGTAACGAAGGAACAAATAAACGGACTTGCTTCATCGTCTTTATTTACGATTTGTCATTCTAAATTACTTCTTTTATATCTTTATATTTTTAATTTGGGGCTTTTGTCCAATAAGGATATGTCAACCCCATCGTAAATTAAATTACTTTTAAACATATAAGTTATACAGCGTGGCGATTAGGTTATCAGATTTATTGAAACCACGTACTCTATATTAGGTATTTTATCATATACAATTAAAATAATTTAATTATAAGTACTATTATAGCCGTGGGACCTTTTTTTCCATTTTAATATTTCACAACATCATGTATTACATAAACGTAATCAGCTGACCAATCACTCGGCGCGTGCTCCACCGGCCGGCGCCGCGACTTTCATGCTTTTACAGGTCAGTAAACTATTATTATAAAATATTATTAATTTTTTACCAATAACGACATTTATTTTGTTTGAAAAAATGCATTTGCTTGATTTTAGTAAAATTATTTATTTTATTATTTTAACGGACTGATAACAACTTGTAATACCTGCTGTACATTTTAATGTGATAACCTAATCGTCACGCTGTAAATATTGTTATAACCAGCTTTTAAAAACCTTCATTTTGATACTACATTCAATGGGTTCAGAAGATTAAAAAAATGGAACTCTACAATATAGCCCTCAAATTTCCCAATTTTTCAACCGACGACAAAAGAGGAGGTTATCAATTCGACGCGTATATTTTTTTTTATGTATGATCACCGATTACTCGAAGACGGCTGAACCGATTTGGAAAATTCTTTTTTTGATTGAAAGGGTTTCGAAATTGGTCCCATTTCCATAAAAGTCAGGATCTGATGATGCGATCTTGGAGAAATCGAGGGAACTCTTCAAATATTATAGGCACACCTATGACGTTTTGGGTATTTATTAGAGTAACTTGTGCAGTTGCTCTCAAAAAGTACCATTTGAGGAAGTGGAACTGATGATGAAGACCACAGATGGCCGCCGAAACTACTCAATAATAAGTATTGAGTGGATTGCGATTCGATTACTTGAATATGGATGTTAAGCACTTTATGCTCGTCACAATGCATATGGTGATGTAGAGCTGATGGTGAAGTACCAGGAGAACTCCTCAACAATTAACGGCCCAGCATTGGGAAAAGCAATATTTTGTAAAAGGTTATAAGTAGTTCACATTTAGGCTCTTGTAACTAGGTAAATTAAAAATAGACTAACTAAAAAGAGTGAAATAAAAACTTTTTAACAAAAAATTAAACCGACTCCCAAAAAACACTGCAAAGTGAAAAATAACTTTAATTTCGGAAGTCGGTGCCAAAAACGAAAATACAAAACTAAAGACACCGACTACCGAAATTAAAGTTATTTTTCACTTTGCTGTGTTTTTTGGGAGTCGGTTTAATTTTTTGTTAAAAAGTTTTTATTATTTTTTATTTTAATGTATCCAGTGTCACATGCGCACAAAGGAACGGAAATACTGACTACAGATAGGCGGTCGCTTGATGTAAAATGCTAATACCTAATCAGCTGCATACATATACAGACTGGAGGCCGACTGCAACACAATGGGTGAAAAGGTTCAGCAGATAATAAGTTCAATGTTTCAGGGTTTTATAATAATTCCCCTTCTTTTCAAATACAACATATAATAAATATAAAAAATATTATTTAAATATTAAAGAATACAAAATACCGGCCAAGTGCATGTCGGGCCAGGCGCAGGGTAGGGTTCCGCAGGGGTGTGATACGTGATTTCGAAAATCAGTTTCCTACAACGTCAAGTGCAAGTCGGATTAGCCGACCGAGAGTTCCGAAACATGCTCTAACAAAAACAAATTCCTCTGTTTTACATAAATAAGAACTCACTCTAAATATTTTTCCAATAGAATTTGTCCGAAAGCGAGTAGAATACAATTTGTGGACTAATACTAGTAAATTTGTGAAGCCAACTTAGGTCTAATAGTTTTCATTTTAACTTCGATAGATGTAGTTACTACTGCTGTGACGTTTGAATTCCTAACTACAACCACTTAGTAGGTAAGGGGTAGCTTAATATTTCACAAGTCTTTCCACACTCCCATTATTTTTGAACGAGTTATCAAATGCATCAAAGAAATCATGAATTTTTTTACTTTACTTACATTTCGGGGAGTGTGCGATGGAATTACACAATCTAATTCCACCTAGCCCGTTCCATTATCGGACTATAAGACAAACGGCGATGCGTCATCGTTAGATTGTGGACATCCCCATACGCACAAAACGTTTTGGGAATACTTTCATTGTGCGTACGGCTAAGGAGTGGAATTCCCTGCCGGAGTCTGTGTTTCCTAATCGCTATTACCTGGGAGTCTTTAAGTCAAGAGGTTTACTTCTAGGCAAGCGTGCTCCATCTTCGACCGCATCATCACTTACCATCAGGTGAGATGGTGGTCAAACGCGAGCCTATTATCAATAAAAAAAAAACACTTGGGTCAACAGCGCAGCGTTAGAAGTAGCCTACATATCAGGGCGTCTTATTCATATATTCGCAGAAATCTACAAAAAAAAATTAAAACGTAGAGGTTTTGTAGGACACCCGAAAGGAAGGAAATAAC
Organism: Tholera decimalis; assembly: GCA_943138885.2. Taxonomy (NCBI): domain Eukaryota; kingdom Metazoa; phylum Arthropoda; class Insecta; order Lepidoptera; family Noctuidae; genus Tholera; species Tholera decimalis. The sequence goes on along the minus strand of OW964549.2, from coordinate 35,039,873 downwards.
TTCCAAGCATTATATGCATGGTTGTGGCTGTTCTTTTTTTGAAAATTGACGCCTGACATTTTACACTTCTGCTGACAAAGATGTACAAATGACAGCCGGGACTAACGCCTTAACGTTTTCCGAGGCAAGGAGGATCTTAATTAGGGACGCAACGATATATCGGAAAACCGATAAATATCGATATATCAACCCTTAAAAATATTGATATTTATTGATATTGAATATACGCCGATATCGATATATTAATATCGAAAAACTCAATATATCGTATCGAAATATCGTAAAACCAGCCCTAATTAAAAAACCCAGTAGAAATTAAATTCTTCTATTTTTAACCGACTTCTAAAAAAGGAGGAGGTTCTCAATTCGGATGTTTGTATTTATTTATTTTTTTATGTTTGTCCACGCATAACTCCGTCGTTTGCCAACCGATTTGAAAAATTCTGATCTTGTTAGAAAGGATATACTTCTCAAATGGTCTCATGAAAATTTTATCGAAATCGGACAAGCCGTTTCTGAAAAATCAACAAAAGTCTAAATAAATGTTTACGTTGATGATCTTTTCGTTTACGCTGCATTGCGTTTTTTGTTCGCGCATAACTCCGTCATTTACGAACCGATTTGGAAAATTCACTGACCCACTAAAAAGCACGAAAATAAAAACGAAAACAAAAAAAAGTTTTTTGTATCGACAAGACCCTGAATTAAAAAAAAAATTGGTAAGAAAAATAGCCTTTTCTATGCCAAACCAAATGTTGTGATTATTCAAATAGGTACATACACTAGCAGTCACGCGGGGCTTCGTTCCCGTGGAATTCATCACGATAAAAACTTAACTCTCCTTCTTTTGCAGTTGCGTAGAAAGTAGCCTAACCTTCCTCAATTTTCACGCCACTTACATCCCAAATTTCATTCATATCCTTTCATACCTAATCAGTACCTTCGACTATTAGCGTACTATTTATAATACAGATAATCGATAAACAGATCGATCTTCAAGGTTAAGGAACGTTTGACAAGATCGTTCCGTGTATGGGTGACCATCTTAACATATTGAGATCCCTCCGCTAAAGCACGCTAAGCCGTTGGTCCCGGCCATAGACATAATATTTTTTTCACTTCTCATGCTCTGAAAGTGCTTCTTTGTGCATGGTATAGGCTGCAAAAAATCGAATTTTGTGCACAAGGGCATTAACGTATCTACTCATAAATGTATTATATTAAGGCAAAGAAAATGAGCCATACAGCCAAATGCAATAAGAAGTTCATAGATAGAATTTTTTATTATATAATATTTACTTTAATTTATTTGCCTTATGTGTTTTTTAAGGTATAATAGATAATATAATTTTAATTCAAGTACGGTAGGTTAGTTGATTTAAGAAAATTATTATTACAAAATTAATTTAATAGTAGGCTGTATAGGTCTGCAGCCTAATATCAATGTCGTAAGATTTAAAAAAAAATAAAGCGGCGGGAAACAGCTCTTGTTCTTTTTCTCTTCTGTTTTAAAAACAATTTCCTTCAGTATTCAAAACTGTTCTAATTTTACTTTGAATTTTAATTAAAGAAATGTTATGTTATATACTACTGTTTTATTTCCTCGCAATCGAAGTGAAAAGCAGAGTTTATAACTCGTCCACAAAACCATTTTTATCCTCGACATTACTATGCTAAAAGTCTCGGATAAAAATGGTTTGTTTTATGCACTTGTTGTAAAATCTACTAATATTTCTATGGTCCCTGTCTGGGCTGTCATTTGTATTTTTTTGAGAGTCGTTCCGTTAGTTCCAGATTTGAAACTGGTCTTGACAAGGAGTTTCGTGTCACCCACCCACTGGGTTCTGGTGGTCAGATAGGCAGTTGCTTCATGTTAAACACTAATACTTAGCTGTCCGGTTGGACTGGAAGCCGACCCTAAAATATTTTGAAAAGGATTAGCAGATGATGATAATAATCGATAAATTATATTATATAAAGTTAAATTACCACTCACTGACTCACTGACATAATTGTTCTCCCAGATGGTGGATGGGGAGGTGGGTATATTTTGACAGATTCGTAAACAAGTAACTCTCAAACCTACGGGAAAAGTGCCAAACCTCCCCTTTTCCCCCCCCTTCTCCCCCCTCCCTATCGTATCTCGGAAACTACGAGACCCGTATTTTTTTTTTTATGGATTCGTGTAGAGGAGGCTCGGTAAAGTAAAAACCATTTTTCAAAGTCCCCCCCCCTGCCCCCCTTTTCACCCCCTTTAGGCGGATCTCGGAAATTAAGAGACTTGGAACATTTTTTTTTTTCAGATTCATTTAGAGGGGCAATGCTTTAGTCGAAATACTTGTGCAACCCCCCCCATCACCCCCCTCCTTTTTTTTTTCACAAGCACGCGAGGTGCTTGCACCTCGCGCAACACGCAAATACTAAGCCCCCCATCTCCCCCCCCCACTTTTATTTTTGTTTTTTTCACAAGCACGCGAGGTGCTTGCACCTCGCGCAACACGCAAATACTAGTTATACTATATAAAGCTAAATTACCACTCACTGACTCACTGACATAATTGTTCTCCCAGATGGTGGATGGGGAGGTGGGTATATTTTGACAGATTCGTAAACAAGTAACTCTCAAACCTACGGGAAAAGTGCCAAACCTCCCCTTTTCCCCCCCCTTCTCCCCCCTCCCTATCGTATCTCGGAAACTACGAGACCCGTATTTTTTTTTTTTACGGATTCGTATAGAGGAGGCTCGGTAAAGTAAAAACCATTTTTCAAAGTCCCCCCCCGCCCCCCTTCTCCCCTCCCTTTAGGCGGATCTCGGAATCTAAGAGACTTGGAACATTTTTTTTTTCAGATTCATTTAGAGGGGCAATGCTTTAGTCGAAATAATTGTGCAACCCCCCCCCATTTACCCCCCCCCCCTTTTTTTTTTTTTTTTTTTGTTTCACAAGCACGCGAGGTGCTTGCACCTCGCGCAACACGCAAATACTTGATTTAGAGGGGCAATGCTTTAGTTTTTTTCACAAGCACGCGAGGTGCTTGCACCTCGCGCAACACGCAAATACTAGTTATACTATATAAAGCTAAATTACCACTCACTGACTCATTGACAGAATTGTTCTCCCAGATGGTGGATGGGGAGGTGGGTATATTTTGACAGATTCGTAAACAAGTAACTCTCAAACCTACGGGAAAAGTGCCAAACCTCCCCTTTTCACCCCCCTTCTCCCCCCTCCCTATCGTATCTCGGAAACTACGAGACCCGTATTTTTTGTTTTTTACGGATTCGTATAGAGGAGGCTCGGTAAAGTAAAAACCATTTTTCAAAGTCCCCCCCCCGCCCCCCATCTCCCCCCCTTTAGGCGGATCTCGGAATCTAAGAGACTTGGAACATTTTTTTTTTCAGATTCATTTAGAGGGGCAATGCTTTAGTCGAAATACTTGTGCAACCCCCCCCCCCATCACCCCCCCTCTTTTTTTTTTTTTTCACAAGCTCGCGAGGTGCTTGCACCTCGCGCAACACGCAAATACTAAACCCCCCCATCTCCCCCCATCACACCCCACCCCCACTTTTTTATTTTCACAAGCACGCGAGGTGCTTGCACCTCGCGCAACACGCAAATACTAGTTATATTATATAAAGCTAAATTACCACTCACTCACTGACTCACTGACATAATTGTTCTCCCAGATGGTGGATGGGGAGGTGGGTATATTTTGACAGATTCGTAAACAAGTAACTCTCAAACCTACGGGAAAAGTGCCAAACCTCCCCTTTTCCCCCCCCTTCTTCCCCCCCCCTATCGTATCTCGGAAACTACGAGACCCGTATTTTTTTCTTTTTACGGATTCGTATAGAGGAGGCTCGGTAAAGTAAAAACCATTTTTTAAAGTCCCCCCCCGCCCCCCTTCTCCCCCCCCTTTAGGCGGATCTCGGAATCTAAGAGACTTGGAACATTTTTTTTTTTCAGATTCATTTAGAGGGGCAATGCTTTAGTCAAAATACTTCTGCAACCCCCCCCCCCCCATCCCCCCCCTTTTTTTTTTTTCATAACCACCGAGGTGCTTGCACCTCGCGCAACACGCAAAAACTAAACACCCCCAACTCCCCCATCACCCCCCCCCTTCTCCTTTTTTTTTTTTTTCACAAGCACGCGAGGTGCTTGCACCTCGCGCAACACGCAAATACTAGTTATACTATATAAAGCTAGATTTATACTATATAAAGCTAGATTACCACTCACTGACTCACTCACTCATTGACATAATTGTTCTCCCAGATGGTGGATGGGGAGGTGGGTATATTTTGACAGATTCGTAAACAAGTAACTCTCAAACCTACGGGAAAAGTACCAAACCTCCCCTTTTCCCCCCCTTCTCCCCCCCCCCCCTATCGTATCTCGGAAACTACGAGACCCGTATTTTTTTCTTTTTACGGATTCGTATAGAGGAGGCTCGGTAAAGTAAAAACCATTTTTCAAAGTCCCCCCCCCGCCCCCCTTCTCCCCCCCTTTAGGCGGATCTCGGAATCTAAGAGACTTGGAACATTTTTTTTTCAGATTCATTTAGAGGGGCAATGCTTTAGTCAAAATACTTCTGCAACCCCCCCCCATCACCCCCCCCCCTTTTTTTTTTTTTCACAAGCACGCGAGGTGCTTGCACCTCGCGCAACACGCAAATACTTGATTTAGAGGGGCAATGCTTTAGTTTTTTTCACAAGCACGCGAGGTGCTTGCACCTCGCGCAACACGCAAATACTTTTTTTTTTCACAAGCACGCGAGGTGCTTGCACCTCGCGCAACACGCAAATTCTAAACACCCCCATCTCCCCCCCACTTTTTTTTTTCACAAGCACGCGAGGTGCTTGCACCTCGCGCAACAGGCAAATACTAGTCTATATCTATACTTATAATAAATCTGTAGAGAGGTCAATTCTGTACATGAAATATATTTCCAAAATAATAACTATCAGGGGGTGATTAGGGATCGATACTGATGCCAAAAATGCAATCAGTAGAATTTTTGTCTCTCTGTCTGTCTGTATAACCTTTATAGAAACAAAAATTACTCGACGGATTTTAACGAAACTTGGTACAATTATTTTTCATACTCCTGAGCTGGTTATAGTATACTTTTCATCTCGCTACAATCAATAGGAGCAGAGCAGTGAAGGGAAATGTTGGGAAAACGGGAGAAGTTATTCCATTTTTTAAGCTACCGTCGTGTGTGCAACCTTAATGGTTAAAGCTACACAGAAATCATTTCATGACGGAAATGTTCTCCTTAAAATTATATAAAAAATATCCCACGACAGCATATGTCTATCTTTTATGGTTGACTCACACACGTGTAACTCCCGATAGCTTAGCAGTTCGAAGCTTTCTGATTATAATATTTGTCTACTCTTACGTTTATAACACTCTCAGTCACCCCTAATTGAAAAAGTTAACATTATTTACTATTTCATAAAAAAGAATCATATAAATCGGTATAGAAATACCAAAGTTATATATGAAATACGCTAAAAATAAGCCATCGCGCGTGAATTCTGAGTCATGCTATAAGGATTATTTTTGAGAATCGGTCGCCGCGCTCGACGCGTCTCGCGGCCGAAGGTATAAAATTTCGTTCTATAGGTACTTAAGCCTCATGTGAACGTGATCTAAACAATATTACCAATACATTAACTTATTAACACACAAGGAGTTACACGCTGACGGAGTCGCGGGCACAGCTGTTAACAATAATATTGTGAGGTTCCGTATTGCGATATTTTTCAACAGTATTATAGATTGATATATTATATTTCCCTACTAAATTACGAAAGTTATTCTGTCTGTTACATCAAAATCAGTGAACCGTGAGGAAGGACAAAGGCTACTTTTTTTTTCGAAAAACGACGGAAACGCGGACGAAGTCGCGGGCAACAGCTATCTATACTAATAATATAAGGCTAAAGAGTTTGTTTGTTTGTTTGAACGCGATAATCTCAGGAACTACTGGTTCGAATTGAAAAATTATTTTTTAATTAAATAGTCAATTTATAGATAAAGGCTATAGGCTATATATCATTACGCTAAGGCCAATAGGAGCGGAGCGCCAATGAAGAATGCTTCAAAATCGGGGTTAAATTTAACGTTAGCCCAAAGTAACAATTCCACGCGGACGAAGTCGCGGGCAAAAGCTAGTGTTTGATAAAACTACATTGGATTTCTACAAGCTATTAAAAAAAGAAGATATATCAACATATCGAGCTACTAGACCGATAAATCGATATATAAATATCGACTTAATTCGATATATATCGACATTTATACAAATCTCGCATCTCTACTCAATATATTGTAATCGTCCGGAGACCGACCTCGGCATGCGTTGCTTAACCTCGAAAATCGACCCGTGCGGCTGTTATATTAATCCACAAGTTCTTCAAAAACCCTCTCAGCTGAAAATTAAGGATGTTTTTATCATTAGAATAGAATAGAATAGAATATACTTTATTGTACACCAAAATTTAAACACACCTATTTAACATTATTTCTTAAATCTATGGTTACAATGGCGGTCTTATCGCTAAAAGCGATAGCTTCCAGACAACCTTTGGAAGGACTATCAAAACTTTAATTAAAGTCATTATTCGATATTACTGAATACCTCATACTATTTGTTTTACGAAGAACAAGCTGTTGCCCGGGACTTCATTCTCATGATTTTTCATACAGATTTGATCCCTTATTTTTGCGAAACGAAAAGCCTATGTTTGACCCCGGGTCTTCAATTATCTCCATGCCTCATCTCATCAGAATCGGTTCTAACGAAAAAACATAACAAACCTATAGACAAATATTCGCATGTATGTATATTATTGTATAATGCATGTGAGTTTAAAAGTTTGTAAACGCACCCATGGTACATGAGAAATTCCTGATGTGGAGCAAGGTTCACAAATATATGGATTCGACCCACCTTTATTTGAATATGCCATTAATAAAGTATTAATAGCACCTGTTTATTAATAGACAGCCATTAGTTTAATTAACGACCTGAAGACTATTTAAGCTCCGATTAGTAAGTTCTGCACAAGATTTATTTTATGGGCATGCCGCCGAACTTCGAAATCAATGATAGGTCGAACTTCTAACTTAACAGAGCGTTACTTGACCGACTTTTGTTCAACTTTGGCAAAAGTTTCTTACACCGTTTAGCTGTTAAAGTAATAATCAAACTAATTAATTATCGTTTTACCTACAGTTTTATTTAATTATCGAAGATTCTGTAGGCAGTATACACAATATGCAAGCCAGTAACCGAGTGACACAATACTCCTTGGCAGTGCCAGATTGTACTTATGTCTTACAATAACTGCGACTGTCAAAAATATAAAATGACAATAGAAACGATTTATATATTTAAATAGCAAGCAATGGCATCCAGTCTGATTGGACAGCTATTTTATTTTATTTGGATCTCCAACAAAGATTTATCCATTTCAACCTAAAACAACAAATATACAGCTTTTTTTTAACATTGTGCTTCTTCAGTTATAAGAAACCACATCATAAATTAAAAACTTAGAATAAATTACTTAACAATAACAATTACAGTAATATTATAGCTAATCGCCAATAAAAATGTTTAAATTATTTTTATTCAAATTGCACCGCATCAGAACAGAATCATAAAAGATCTCTATCTCTCTCTTTAATTTGTTACTATTTTTATATATCTCAGCTTTTTTATGTATATATATGTGTATTGAGTATGTAGTTTATTACTTATGTATATAAGTGAATAGTACACCATGGACTACCCGCGTATTTATTTTCTCCTGCTGTGTCAAATCCATCCAAAGGTCGTCTGTAAAGGATCACTTTTAGCGATAAGACCGCCCATTGTAACACTCTTTGTAGTTTTTAAGTCCTCATTTAATTCTGTTATAGTGTACAATAAAGAGTATAACCATCTACCTATCTATCTGGCAGTCATTGCTAGATAGAAACGGAGTATAAAACACACAAGTCCATGAGACATACAAACAGAAGAAAAGAATAAAATGAAATGGCAGTAAGTATTGTCGCAAGCAGTGAGCTCTGACCAACACTACTGTTTAGCTGTAATTAGGCTTTCAGTTTCAGGTAATTAGGTCACGTTAGGTGTTAGTCGAGTGTTGTAATCCGTTGCTTCACCCCTGGTACCACACTTCTGAAAAAATACACCGAGTTTCAGCCATTTTTATCGCACTGCGGTTATTGAACTTGAAAATAAGATTTAGATTAGATAATCATTCGGCCTTTTAAAGTGCAGCATAGCGTAAATATTAGGCGGGTTCTAAAATGCCAAATTACTGAAGGCTACAAGAAACAATTCGCACAAAATTCTACGGTTGAATTCTTAATGTCGTAAGTTGAACTTGGACTCCATTGTCAGCAGTTCTATGGCAAAATATATCGATCGTTGTCACAGAGATACGTTTACTGGTCCAGTGGCAAGGCCGAGTACACGAGACAGTAGTTTAAATTGCGTGTCGTTGCGGGCGCGCCTGGCCAATCCTCGGACCGCTCGCCGCAGGCCGGCGCGCACGCGTGCTGCATCCAATTCCATTCATCTACGAACATGCGAAGTCAATATTACATGCAATTAACAGATGTGCTCATTAACTTAATATCATGTGTATGTAGAACGGTGTCAGTGCAGTGATTTTTCATTCGGTTTTTCGTGAATGAAGTGTTGTGGTTTGATTTTTGAACGTGGTAAGTTTTTGTTTATTTATTTTTATTATTATGATAACATAAACAATTTATGATTTAAGAAATTAAAAGTCACAATATTGTTCTAAAATAAGTTGAATATTTTTTGTATTCCTTTCTGTTCAAAGCAATACCATTATTTACGCTAAATAAAATTAAGAAACAATAAAATTTTACTGGAAGAAAAATTGTTGGTATGTAAATAATTATAAAAACAGAGATATATAATATAGATATATTAAAATAACAAGCCTACTTTACGTTTGCATTACTTAACTTTCCTTTAATTATCTGGCAAGTATCGGAAGTGTTGCAACATTCGATACAAACTTGGGTTACGCCGTGCGCCTCTTGCAGTTTTCGCGCCACAAATGTTCGCAGCTTAAGAAATGTTGGTATTGCTTAAAAACGAAAGCATGAATTCGATACCCATTCGAACAATTAGTCATTAAAAATAACTGAGTTAAAATTGTAAGTAGGTAAGTAGATACCTTCTTTTAAAAAAAAAAAAAATTCGTTATTTCATTGCGTGCCCCGCTTTCAATTTACCAATATGATAATAAAAGGTCCCAACATACCTTATATTTTTCTTACACAACAATATACTGGTTATGGTTTAAATTTTACACCTGATCTCATTATTAACATTCAGATTCATTTATTTATTGTAAAACATTATAAGAATTTCTTATTTGGTAATACATTAAAAGCGCTATGCTTTGCTGCTCTAAGGTGTAGAAAAATACATGCAATATAATTAAAATAAAACAAGAAATTAAGTATATTAATCACAATAAATAATTTAATAAATTAAATCATCTAGCGCATACCCATAGAATTTTCAATCACACTGAACAATATCGATTAGACAACTTGATGAATTATGTATACTGAAAAAAATATAGATCCGCAGTTATTGTAAAAACTGGAAATTGTCAGATTGTTAAAGAAATTGAATAATGTCTGCAACTTCTTAAGGAAGCCACACAGCTACAGGTCGTTCCACTAGCTCCTTTGAGGTCTACTGCGGCCACGTGTTGCTATCTCAGGGCTCCAATCGTATTTATTAATTTAAGCTTTATGTAAAATGGTGGTACATGGGCTTACTTAATGCAAAAGGGCATTCTCTACCCGTCAACCTTTCAGTTAAAAAGACCGAAATTTGGTAGGTTTACAAGGAAATAAAAAGTCATAAATTATGATAATAATATATATAATAATAAAATACTTACTAAATACTTACTTAACTCGACTCATATTTATATATGCTAACATAATAAACTAATAAATATGCGTGCTTTATCTTTCTCACAAAAATTATGGCGAAGATTAAACTAAGAATAGGCTTTTAGGTAGAGTGGCTTCTAGTTTTATGCATAAAAGAAAATTTTGACTCAGCTTTCTTGATGTCAAGGGGTAGCATGTTTGATACAAATAGCGTAGAACTTAAACAGAAACCCGGTGCGGTGAGAAGCCAATCTTGTGTTGTCCAGGCCCACCGCTTGCTTTTGGCAGACATTGAGCTGAACATAACTGACTGAAAATCATCTCTTAATACTCAAAGATTTTCCAATACGTTGAATCAGTTTAAATTAACTAGAGGAGAGGAGGCATTTTTAAGGACTCTGCCTGAAAGTCGATGACACATTAGTAGAGATTACGTGCTGCCGTGCATAGCAAGGCTCTAGGGACACCTCGTCAAGTCCGCCTGTAGCAAAATGTGTGTAATGTGTAGAGATTATGGATTTCCATGTTCTGGTAGTGACTGGTTGGGAGGATTTGAACGAGCTTGAAATCCCTGTCTACCCTTGGACACGTTAGCATTCTCCGCAATCACCAAAGCAGTATCAGTTTGTAGTCACATACTTCATCTCTGTTGAGAGAAAAGTGAGTAGCTTCTCCCCCTTTCGTAATTTTTGAGAGGACTGCGGTAGCATCATGTAGCGCCTGTTCGAGTATATCCCACTGTACCCTGTCTTATCCCTGAATTCCCATGATACAGAATTTAAGGTGACCTAAGGCGCATAGTCAAGTATTAAGAGTACCAAGCAAGCCTCGAAATGACTATCGTTTCGTAGCACGTTATATTTCTCGCTTATTAAGTAGGAGCCCCTTATCCAAAGGGCAACCAGTCACGTCAACAATAAAGGTTAGATTAGGCTAAAGGGTATAGACCGCTTTATTTAGGATTTAGACTAACGACTATGATGATCTTGTACCATTATACCTGTTTGAAGAGTGCATATATGGAAAAGAGCCATCCACAGTTCGCCACCATGCTTCGGGTGACGTACTGATGTCTCGATAGATCTCATGAACATAAAAGCCACGAGGGATACATCAATCTGGATACTCGCTGATTATAATGGTAGAGACGTTAAAATAAATAGAAGTTGAAGCTTTTGCACGTACATTGATTTAGTACCGCAATTCAAGTACATTCCTATAGTAATATAGGTTCTAGCTTCATTCCTATACGCACGCCAAGACTCTTTGCAAATCATTGAACTTTGATATTAATGGCATTAGAACGTCCTTAGACGTATAAACAGATCCCCGTTCCTCTTATAAACGAAAACTAATGCATAATACAGCAATTATGTTGTTAACGATGACACAGTCTTCTTCCATTGAATAGGTACCATGTATACACATAAAGCCATACAACGTGGGAAGAACATATTATAAAGGTATTAAAAGTAAATTCGATTCGTGTTAATGAGTTGCTCAAAGTAGTAACAGCTGCCACCTAATTGATTAGTGGCGTGTATTTCCCTTACGATTCCTACGGTTTGCGTAATAGTTAATACGAGCACATGTTGCCTGTTTCTCTAGCCTCGTGTACGTATAAATAATTTATTTTTATAAATAAGACGACACATGTATTCTCTAAAATATTAAGGGTATAACTGCCCCTATTTTATAAATGTATTTACCAAAATTTTGCAAGTATTTATAAGTCCTATAGGTTACAAGCTTTTTGTCATTGAACGGGCACAAATTTTCAGACCCAGTGCACCAATTGAAAAAATCAAAATTTAAAACCTAATTCCCGGCAAGGGAGTCAAAGAATTCATCCTAGTACTAGCTACGCAGTAACACGTATATCATAGGTACCAGATAAAAAAGTGATATCTCATCTCCAAATTAAAACCTCAAGGGTTTCATTCGGAGATTTGATTGGAAGAGTATATTAACCAAAAAAATCTAAGCAACCATTTCATTTTGAAGTGACCTTATTAAAATACTCGTTTTCCAATTATATGAATACGGCTTTTGTGTTGAAGATTTTCACGAATTTGCTTTTGGCAAGATGCCATGCGAGCCCTAACAGCCTAAATTTAATCCAAATAAATGCAAACCACAGGTAAGCTTTGTAGATATGCACGGATAATCTACAAAGATAAATGTAGGCAAAAGCCTATAATTTTTGCGAGAAAATGTAAAGAAAGATGAGAAAATGAAAATGTACGTAAACATCTTAAAAAAGGCCATGTTCCATTGCCACAAAGGATTAAACTGATAAACATGTTTACAATGCGTTTTAATATAGTATTTATAAAAATAAACTACATATTATTGTGAGCTACATGAATATTGATGAGATGGCCTCTGATGTAACAGATTCCTTCCGACGGCAGTTACTCACATTCCTTCCACTTTTTAAATTTGTACCCTGCCTACGTACAAGGTTAAGTTGTGTTTACTACTTGACAATTAAGTGCACTGTTGTGTTTAATCCTAGACCTTTACAAAACAGTTGGGCATTGGATATCCAGTTTCTAAACTACCGGCTACAGTTTTGCAACAAATAAACCCGTTTGACGAACATACATGTTTAATGTTCACTCAATTTTGTAACTCGATAAGTACTGTATAATGTATATGTTTGTAGGTGCCATGTCAGGAAAGACTGTTTTATTTTAAAAAAAAAGTAATTTATTATTAGAGCACCGGTGTCTCAGTGGTTACGGGCCCGAATTTACTAGTTGCAGGTCGTGGATTTCAGTCCATTCAGGCCCATTACTTTGTGTTATTAAAATCATCACCACAGCTCCAATCAAATCTCAAAGCTCCAATCGGTGAATAGAAAATTTTGGAGACATGTGACATCTATTAACCCGCACTCGGCCCGCGCGGTGGATTACGGCCCATTCCTACTCATCTCTATGAGTAGGAATGGGCCTGACGCCTGTGTCCCAGCAGTGGGAACATAATAAGCTAAATTATTTCTTTGTTTAATCTATATACATATGAATTACATTTTTAAATATTGAAAAAAATATTAACATTTAAATTTTTCAATTCAATTTAAATATAAAAAATTGGCCAAGTGCAAGTCGGACGCGCCCATGAAGGGTTCCGTAGTAACTATAATAAATATAACATATTTAATATATTTATTTGAACAAAAAAAAAATCAAAATCCTTACAAATTTCTTAAAACTAGCTTATTTACAATTTTTACAACTACGCCAAATAACTTTTGTATTTCATAGTATTTATATGAATTACAAAGTTATATTTGCGGTTTTCGAAAATATACTGTATCTCAAAAACTGCTGACTCGATTTCGTTCAAACTAATTTTGGTTGAAAGTTTACATTAAGATCTACAACATATAGTTTTTTTTAGATTTTTCACTTCATTATTATAGAAGTTAGAGGGGGGGACACACATTTTACCACTTTGGAAGCGTATATCTTTTAAACGGTTAACGTTATGAAAAAGTCATTTTAGAAACTATAATGTCATTTTTAAATACCTGTCTATAGATACCACACACGTATTGGTTTCATGAAAAAAAATATTTTCAGTTTCAGTTCCATGTATGGGGCGCCCCCTTTATTTTAAATATTTTTTAAATTTTCTTTTAAAATCGGAAAGCGGTTTACAGAATACATCTACTTACCAAGTTTTACATGTATAGTCCTAATAGTTACGGAATAAAATGGCTGTGACATACGGACGGACGGACAGACAGACAGACGGACAGACATGTCGAAACTATAAGGGTTCCGTTTTTTGCCATTCGGCTACGGAACCCTAAAAATAGTAGCCCACCGGTATCGGGAACAGGGTCCAAGCTACCGGTAGTCAGGGCTCTTGAGAGAGGAACCTCCTCACAATACGCGCCGTTTCCAGGAGTACTGCTTTCTGGATCAAGCCCTTGATCCAGCTACCCAACGAGAGCCTCCTTAGATGTTGGTCGGGGCTCTTGGCTATTATACCTTCTTGGTTGTAACGACTATCGGCACAATGACTGCTGTATCCACATCCCACATGTCGACCACCTCGCGCGCCATGTCAAGATATTTAGTGTTTTTATCTATCTCAGCTCTTACGAGGTTCTCGTCAATTGCACAAACAAAACCGTCGGTTTCCTCGAAGAGGTCAAAAAAACGTAGCCAGGCTACGAACGCTAATATATCTATGTCAGACCCATGAAGGGCCCGGTAATAGCGCCCGTGAAGCTTCTTGCTCTGCCATACTTCTCTGCGATCATTAGTATCTAATACTACAGGTTTGTGCCAATTCTCGTTATCCAAGGTGAGCGGGGTGAGGCCTTTGTTCACCGCTACCATATCCCCACGTCAGCTTCTAGAAAGTATTCCCTAAGGCTAAGTCTTTCCATTTAAAAAGCCGCGACCCCCGCACTTCCGCGGGATATACGAGTATAACCTCATCACCGATGAACGTGGTTGATGCATCCGATTTGCGGTCAGCATTGCACGGACTCGATAGGCTAAATTATTATTATTATTCTGGTGATCGAAAACATTAATAACTACGAACAACGTACATACATAGGTGTACCTACCCAAAGTTAGGGATCTGTTTGTAGAGTAGCGCAGTTTATAAGCCCATATTGTTGGGTCGAAGTCCCTTTAACCACGGTACTTTAACACTCAAACTTGTCGTGTCAAACATTTGACTGACTTGGCAGACACTGTTGTTAGAGAAGTTGAAGGACTTTTGGAACACCCTGTTATTATTTATTTCATTTTAACGGTTCACAAAGTCCTAATATAATTTACCGCCGCTCTGTAGAAATTCGATTAGAAATAGCTTCCAGTTTCTAGAATTCTGTTTTACGATCAAAGTTTAAGTGAACCTTGCTATTTTGGTCACAGCGATCTTATGACGCAAAGCCAGTGTTTGGAGGCTCGTCGAGGTTTCAGACTAGTCTAAGTCTAGAAGTAGACCAGAGTGACTTACTTATCTATAATGTAGTTTTTTAAACAAGACTTTAGGTGTCTATGGTATTTAAAAAAAAACAACCGGTTTATTATTTATGACCATCTGAGAAATTCTGTCAAGATTAGTAGGATTTTTACTATCAAAGAACAAAAATTTTATTGTTGCCTTACCAACTATAAAATACCAACTTTTCTGACCTTGCAGTATACATGAGATATAGGTACATAAAATCCAAGAGAAATATAATTTACAATTAGCGGTTTCGAAAGTCGCACACAAAAGACAACTAACTTCAAAAACTTGGCTTTATCTTTTACAAGTTACATTGACATTGTTCTGTTGTAATTGCATCATCGTGGTGCACTTGTTTGTGCAACCAACAGTTCTTGAAGTTTTAATTTAGGGGTCACATATATAAGCTTCTGCTTGCGATTTCGTTCGCTTTTTTTTTTTTTAACGTGGTAAAATTATCAAATAAGTCCTCCCACTCCGGGCAGGGTGGGAGGGACTGTCAGACTTTTACTGACTAAAATCCACGGTGTTCCTTCAATAACCCTTTACATACCGGGGCCACGGTAACGGGATGAGTCCCACGACCCCGGCAGGCTTCGGCCCTCTGCAGAGGGGGCCTCGTCATGTTGCTGACGCTCTTTTAGGCGCGCGTGGAACACGACGCGCCGTCGACCCGGGCATGGTCCATGGTCGGACAGCGAGTTGCCCTTTACTCGCTGTCCGCATGCCCGCGCCTACGGTGGCCGGAGATCGTCGGCCGACGTCCGACGCCGTGGGCGTCTGGGAGGGTTTTCCCGCGAAAATCCCTATGCCGTGGGGGTAAAAAGTAGCCTATGTGTTATTCCACGATGTCAACTATCTTCTCACAAAATTGCATTAATATCCGTTCAGTAGTTTTTGTGTGAAGGAAACATCTATCACAACATCACATATCATACATCTATCAACTTTCACATTTATAATATTATTAGTAAGACGTTATACGTTAAGGTAGAGGGAGGGGTCGACGAAGTGTGACATTGTATGACAAGGGGTGGGAAGGGTTCTAAATTTCGGGATGTCACATATCAAAATCTGATATAACTATCTAGGTAAGTATTAAAACAAGAAATTTTAACTACTTGGTAACGAAACAAACCTCTATCTGCTGTTACACGTACGGTTGAACGTAAAATTAATTTTTGGACTGCTGATTTCATTTAATCATTTCTAGGAGTTGCATTAAAAAAATGTAATGTTATACGTTATCACAAATGTGACAAGGAGTTATTGAGGTAATATGTACTAAGTAGTACATATTACCTCAATGCAAAGAGTGGGGAGTCCAAAATGATTAAATTCGTATGACATAATTTATAGTCAGCCCCTTCAGAATTGTAGGACGTACCAAACCCTGTCACAACCCTGTCAAATTGAGAATTCGGAGTTTAGAACGCGTCCAACACTTCTTTATTGCAAAAGTTTAACAAGATTTCTGGCTAAAGTAGAGTTTGTCGAGTTATCAACTTCGATCTCTTAATACAGAAATCGAGGCAATTAACAACCAATTTACAGTTCTGAATTTTGATTTAAGTATTTAAGCTAGATTGAAAATAAATTTTCATCAAAAGCGTAGGCACATTTATAGAGCTGTTCTCGTACAACAATCGAGATTCTTAAGACGAAAAAGACAGTGCTTCAAGCCTGTTTTATTCACAAAAGGAATGTCGCGTGTCTGCTTCATTGCAAATATCTGTGAAAGCTTCTGCTAAATATGTATTGGCGCCCTAGTTGTCTCTTCGTGCCGAAGTTAAGCAAGAGCTTGGTATAAACATACCTATGGATCGATATTATCGCCTGAAGTCATGAGTATCCATAACGACTGCAACTAAAGATATATAATAAGTATAACTAGCTTCTGCCCGCGACTTCGTACGCGTGGGAAGGTTTTCCCGCGCAAATCCCGATTCCGTGGGAATTTAATGATAAAAAGTAGCCTATGTGTTATTCCAGAATGTCAACTATCTACTTACCAAATATCATTCAGATCCGTTCAGTAGTTTTTGCGTGAAAGAGTAACAAAGATCCATCTATCCTCACAAACTTTTGCATTTATAATATTAGTATTAGTAAGAAGTAAGATAAGATATATACAACCATAGGCGCATAAATTGTGATGATGTAACACTTGTAACTAGTAAATACCATAGACACGTACTCGCAGGTACTTACCTACTAATTACAAATTCCTTCAGTAATATTAGATTTAAATATGTAACAAGATCATTTTTTTTTTTGGTAATAGGCACGCGTTTGATCAACATCTCACCGGATGATAAATAATGATGTGGTCGAAGATGGAGCACGTTTACCTAAAAGTAACCTGTTCACTCCTGACTTAAAGACCTCTAGGTTATAGCTATTGGGAAACACAGACTCCGGCAGGGAATTCCACTCCTTAGCCGTACGCACAATGAAGGTATTCCCAAAAAGTTTTGTGCTTATAATTATGTGGGATGTCCACCATGTAACGGAATCGGTGCATCGCCGTTTGTCTTGTAGTCCGATGATAATACGGGCTTGGCGGAATTAGTTTGTGTAATACCATCGCACACTCTCCGAAATGTAACCGATAGAAAACCGATAGACTAGCAACTCGTCGTCGATGTTCAAGGCTCTGGAGGTTGGACTCGATCCATCGTTTCCAATGAGTCTTATGGCCCGTTTCTCGATAGACTCAAGTGCGTCCAGTTGGTACTTGGCAGATCCATCCCAAAGATTTCATCTTTAGTACAGCTCCAGATCTGAAGACCATAATTTCGGTCTTGAGGACATTATATTTCAATCTGTGAGCATTAGCATAATGCTCACAGACTGACAGCAGCCTTCTTAACCCTTTAATGGAAGGACTCAGAAGAACCATATCGTCAGCGTAGCTCAAGCTGTTCACACATACGTTACCCAGGTGACAGCCAACTCCGGTTCTTCTGAGTTCCGCGATGAGCCCGTTCACGTATAGGTTAAATAGATCCGGAGAAGTCAGCCCCCCTTGGCGCACGCCACAATCTAGCCTGTAACTACTAGATAGGGTGTCACCCCATTTCACTTGATTTGTTTGGTTTCCGTACCAGTATCTCAACAGATCTACAACATGCTTAGATACTTGTGACCGTCTTAGTTTGTCCCAGAGAATTTTATAATTCACTAGGTCAAATGCTTTGCTCTAAGGTCTCGAAAGCAAGCGTACACAGAAGATTTTCTCAGAAGTTAAGAAACACTGGCCTCATTTCGTTTAAATTTACGGAAAAAAAATACATGTACAAGTGTTATTTAATAACCAAGTTTCAAATTAAAAATCATTTATCTTCTATACTTATAATAAATCTGTAGACAGGTCAATTCTGTACATGAAATATATTTCCAAAATAACTATCAGGGGGTGATTAGGGATCGATACTGATGCCAAAAATGCAATCAGTAAAATTTTTGTCTGTCTGTCTGTCTGTCTGTCTGTCTGTATAACCGTTATAGAAACAAAAACTACTCGACGGATTTTAACGAAACTTGGTACAATTATTTCTCATACTCCTGAGCTGGTTATAGTATACTTTTCATCACGCTACAATCAATAGGAGCAGAGCAGTGAAGGGAAATGTTGGGAAAACGGGAGAAGTTACTCCATTTTTTAAGCTTCCGTCGCTTGTGCAACCTTTATGGTTAAAGCTACACAGAAATCATTTCATGACGGAAATGTTCTCCTTAAAGTTATATAAAAAATATCCCACGACAGCATATGTCTATCTTTTATAATTAACTCACAATAACACGTGTAACTCCCGATAGCTTAGCAGTTCGAAGCTTTCTGATTATAATATTTGTCTACTCTTACGTTTATAACACTGTCAGTCACCCCTAATTGAAAAATTTAACATTATTAACTATTCCACAAAAAAGAATCATATAAATCGGTATAGAAACACCAAAGTTATACATGAAATACGCTAATAATAAGCCATCGCGCGTAAATACCTACTGAATCATGCTATAAGGATTATTTTTGAGAATCGGTCACCGCGCTCGACGCGTCTCGATTGGCCAAGTGCGAGCCAGACTCGCCCATGAAGGGTTCCTAAAAACCTTAAAAATTTTAGAAACCAGCTTATTTACATTTTTATAACTACGCTAGATAACTTTGTTTTTCATAGTGTTTGTATGAATTACAAAGTTATATTTGCGGTTTTAGAAAATATGCTGTATCTCAAAACTGCTTACCCGATTTCGTTCAAACCAATTTTGGTTGAAAGTTTACATTAAGATCTACAGACATATATTTTTTTAGATTTTTTACTCCATTATTATGGAAGTTAGAGGGGGGGGGGACATTTATGAAACGATTGACTTTATGAAAAAGTGGTTTTAGAAACCCTTATATCATTTTTAAAGACCTGTCTATAAATACCGGTTCATAGAATACATCTACCTACCTAAGTTTCACATGTATAGTCTTAGTAGTTTCGGAATAAAGTGGCTGTGACATACGGACGGACGGACAGACATATCGAAACTATAAGGGTTCCGTGTTTTGCCATTCGGCTACGGAACCCTAAAAAGGCGGGGCGTCCGAGCGCGAGCTTCGTGGTTGAGTAGTGACCAGCCTTAGTGTGCTGAACTACGAGAGGCCCTACCTAAAAAAAAAATGGCTGTGACATACGGACGGACGGACAGACAGACAGACGAACAGACATGTCGAAACTATAAGGGTTCCGTTTTTTGCCATTCGGCAACGGAACCCTAAAAAGTGCGAGCTTCATACAATTTTTGCCTGTTGATCCGAATAGACGTTCAGAGCATTCGACCTTATTGACAGACAATACTTAATTGATATTAACAATCCGTGCTTATCAGCGCGACTTTTAGTCGTTGATAATTTATTTTTAGATTCCTTTTGTTGTTATTTTATAAAATAGGTATTAGTTATTTTGGTATACCGATAGGTAAGTTTTGGCTAATTTACGTTCACTTTTTTTATATTAGTTTTATTTTCACCCAGTTGCAACAAAATATAATCGAGGCTCAAATTTTAACAGGTTGCGGTGCAGGAGAAACCGTCTTTATTCCCAGAATTCCCATAATACCAAATAATTTTCCATTCCAATTTAAAAGAACGCAATTCCCAGTATCGGTGTGTTATGCAATGACAATTAATAAGGTTCAAGGGCAGACTTTTCGTGTTGCTGGAGTAGATCTCGGTGTCAGTTGTTTCTCGCATGGGCAGTTGTACGTCGCTCTTTCCCGGGTTAGCAGTTCTAGAAATCTTTATGTTCACGTGCCGGACGGGTCAACTTTCAACATAGTTTACTCGGAAGCTTTGCGCTGAAGTATTTTCGTTCTATAGGTACTTAAGCCTCATGTGAACGTGATCTAAACAATATTACCAATACATTAACTTAATAACACACAAGGAGTTACACGCTGACGGAGTCGCGGGCACAGCTATTAACAATAATATTGTGCGGTTCCGCATTGCGATATTTTTCAACAGTATTATAGATTGACATATTATATTTCCCTACTAAATTACGAAACTTTAATCTGTATGTTACATCAAAATCACTGAACCGTGAGGAAAGACATAGGCTACTTTTTTTACGAAAAACTATGGAAACGCGGACGAAGTCGCGGGCAACAGCTATCTATAGGTACTAATAATATAAGGCTGAACACTTTGTTTGTTTGGTTGAACGCGATAATCTCAGGAACTACTGGTTCGAATAGAAAAATTATTTTCTAATTAAATAGTCAATATATAGAGAAAGGCTAGGCTATCATTACGCTAATGCCAATAGGAGCGGAGTACCAATGAAGAATGCTTCAAAATCGGGGTTAAATTTAACGTTAGCCCAAAGTAACTATTCCACGCGGACGAAGTCGCGGGCAAAAGCTAGTCATAAATGAATATGTATAAGATAGTATCAAATTCAGCAATTTAAAACGCTCTCTTTTTCAGCTGACTTTGTTCTTGTAAATATACAAGTTTAAAGCAATATTCAACTAGTACATTTCTAAAAAAAATATAGATATTCAAATGTAGTAAACTTGTTTTTGTAGTAAACTCAGGGTGAAACGGAAGGGAGTGTCCGACTTTTACCGAATAAAAACCCATCCTGTTCCATCTCTTTGCATCTGGACCCGCGGTATCACGTTCAGACATTCCCGCAACCCCGACGATGAAATAAACTTCATCACTCAATTCACGAAAAACTAAAAGTTCTAGCAAAAAACACACATCATAGACGGAACCTCGAGTTAACAGTACAGTAGTAAGTTGCAGTACTAAAAGATTCCCATACATTTAGCGTGAGAAAGTCAGAAAGAATTTGATTGGTTGCATTAGTGCCGTGTGCAAACTTGACAAAATCTGATTGGTAACGTTAATGCCGTGCGCAAACTTACTGGAATCTGATTGGATAGGGATTCCTATAAAAAGGGAGTAGTTTCTCGGGATCGGCAGTTCAGTTCCAGCAGTAGGTACCTACCTATTACTATTAAGAAAAAAGTAAAATAAAAGTGAAGAAACCTTCAGAAGTAAAGCAGCTCTTCCGATGTGAAGTACCGTCTCACCTTTGCTTGGATTCCCAACATTTTTGATGCTATTGTTATAATTAACAATCTTTTTAAAGGAATATGATATTGATACTTGCTGCATAGATAGCATTCACTTTTCACAGATACAACGCGTTTTTGTTAATAAAATCAGCGATCCAAATTACGACCTTTATTTCATGACGCACATGTTTTAGATAAAATGCTTATTTTAAAGATCATTGCTGTCTATAATTATCTTTCAAAGTTATGCTAATACTGCCACGCCATTTAAAAGTACAATTTAGAACTTTAGACTAGA
The DNA here is from genome assembly GCA_943138885.2 of Tholera decimalis. NCBI lineage: Eukaryota > Metazoa > Arthropoda > Insecta > Lepidoptera > Noctuidae > Tholera > Tholera decimalis. The sequence continues at coordinate 35,018,036 of OW964549.2, read as the reverse complement.
TTTTTTATTTTAATTAATATAAAAGAAACAGCAACGGCAACGTTATCTATACTTACATAATATAAGGTAAATTATTGGTTTTTAAAAAGGATTGTGTAAGCGATTAAATGAGAACTATTCCATTAGCAGCAGTGGCGAGGCTTCTTATTATAGGTGAGTTCTGAATCAAAATTTGCCAAGGTTTCAGATTTTCACAAAAGAATTTTTCATTCTGCTCTTTATTTTTGTACCATAGTTTTATAGACTATAGGATTTGCGAGTTGGACGTTGTTTGCGGTGGCATAAGAGATTTTAAATAACATTACACAGATTTTTGATTACACTTGCGAGTTATGGAACATCTCGCCTGAGCAAAAACTTGGCCGCGGGCCAAATGAGAACTTTTAAAAATGTTTATGGGTAGATTTGCCCAAACCTTTATTTAATTAAATATATGATAAATCTGTCGGGGGGCCTAAAGTCTGTAGGCTTCATAATAATTGATACAGCAGGCACGGCCGTAACTACGCCCATAATTAGCTGTAAGCTACAGCTGTAAGTCAACTATGTGAAAATTTTGCGAATGAATAAATTATAACTACGTCGACGGCCATCGTTCAAGAGAACTATTAAGAGAGTTATGTTAAATGACAACTGAATATACTGCCTTTACTTGACTGCATAGGTTTAATAAACATTTATTGTACCTACTGCGCAATTGAGGTGTCGTACATACCGCTTATAGCAAACTGTGCCTGTTATGGACAAAGCATTGCGTTAAAAGATATACCTACTTACTCCCGAAACAGGTCACTACGTTGCCTCTCGAAATAAAAGTTCCTACACAAAAATATAAGTAAGTAGGTAGCTAGTCCATTACAAAATTAATCTGCTGTTACGTTATCCCGAGGGAACCGGATCGCTAGCTAGCTGAATTAACTACGAGAGATATATAGGTATATACCTATATTTAGATATACCTATAAGATGTTTTTTTTTATAATTGTATTTGAGAGCAGAGTAGCTATCTGAAAGGACTTGACAAGGCCCCAACTGCCGAGTAATATATGTGAATAATATATTATAATATATATTATTATTATCTTTATTTCAACTATAACTGCCTCCGTGGTCGAGTGGTTTAGGCGTTTGCCTTGTAACCCGGTGGTCGTGGATTCGATTCCCGCGGGAAGCATACTTTGTAAAGCTTTTTCCAGTTTGGCTAGGACATTGCAGACCTGAATCACCTGATTGTCTGATAAAAAGATGGTTCCTAGCTTCGGAAGGCACGTAAAAGCCGGTGGTCCCGGTCACCAAATGGCGGTCGTCAAATAGACCACGTCAGAACTCTGACACTAGGGTGTATGGGGTCGTTAGACCTTACAACCCACCCGATAAGATCTTTATTTCAGACCTAAGGGCCCATAGAAGGGCACGCCGCAATTGCGGCGGTAAGACCCCTCTTTGAGGAGTGGCTAGATCGGCGTCACGTCACGCGTCTTGGCCTACCGCATGACACAGGTCCCACTGGACACGGAAGTTTCGGGAGGTACCTGTGTCTGATGGGGAAGGAAGAAACGCCTGGGTGTCACCACTGCGAGGGTCGCCCTGAGGACACAGTAGAGCATACGGTGCAAGACTGCCCCGCCTGGATAGAACACCGACGTGTCCTCACGGCGGCGATAGGCGGAGACCTCTCGCGCCCGGCATTGGTCGAGGCCATGCTGCGGGGCGAGAGGGAGTGGGAAGCGGTCGCCTCCTTCTGCGAAGCAGTCATGCTTCCGAAGGAGGAGGCGTGCCGTATGAGGGAGAGGATGGCGTCCTCCCTCCAGCCCAGCCGCAGTGGTAGACGCCCACGGCGTCGGACGTCGGCCGACGATCTCCGGCCACCGTAGGCGCGGGCATGCGGACCGCGAGTAAAGGGCAACTCGCTGTTCGACCATGGACCAAGCCCGGGTCGACGGCGCGTTGTGTTCCACGCGCGCCTCAAAGAGCGTCAGCAACATGACGAGGCCCCCCCTGCTGAGGCCCGAAGCCTGCCGGGGTCGTGGGACTTATCCCATTACCGTGACCCCGGTACGTAAAGGGTTATTGAAGGAACACCGTGGATTTTAGTCTATAAAAGTCTGACAGTCCCTCCCACCCTGCCCGGGATGGGAGGACTTATTTGATAATTTTACCACGTTAAAAAAAAAAAGAAAAGGGCCCATAGAAAACATTACAATGAAACAAAAGGTTAGATTAAAGCATTGTGTCACACCGTCAGCGAGGAAGCGACTACCTATCGGCCATTTTCTCGCTCAAGAAACGTACAATAGATAATATACTTTCTAAACAAAAGAGCATATATTAATAGTCCATCACTGACTGTTTACACTGCCGGCCGGACTGTGCAGGACTCGCTCCACTAGTTTTTCGCTGAGCGACAAAAGCTATCAAAGATAATATTTGCTCAGCGATGCTCGCTTGGCGGTCAGGACTCACGCTGAGGTACCAACCAGATAATAATAATAATCAGCAACTTGCTTGGAAATACAAACTTGTCGATTCTGAGGTACCGTATTACAAGTATGTGGCCCGACCCAGTTCTCGAAAATGACCATGTCACGTTGTACTGGGATCGGTCTATCATCACTGATAGGACTATTGTTGCCAATAAGCCTGATATAGTGGTGATAGACCGATTAGTGCGCCGCGCAATGATAATCGATGTTACCATCCCACATGACGAGAATCTCGTGAAAGCTGAGAAAGAGAAACACATAAAGTATCTCGACTTAGCTCATGAGATTGTTGACGTGTGGAATGTGGACTCGGCTATCATTGTGCCGATTGTCATATCAGTCAATGAGCTGATAGCTAAAAGCTTCGATGACCATCTGTCGAAGCTGGCGTTACACAGCTGGATAAAGGGCCTGATACAAAAGGCAAGTACTGCCTTTTGTCGATACAGCTCGTATTGTGAGGAGGTTCCTTTATCTGGAGACCTAACCACCGGTAGCTTGGACCCCGTTCCCGATACCAGTGAACTGCCATTTATTTATATTTTTAAATGTTTTATTAGGGTTCCGTAGCCGAATGGAAAAAAAAACGGAACCCTTATAGTTTCGATATGTCTGTCCGTCTGTCTGTCTGTCCGTCCGTCCGTATGTCACAGCCATTTTATTCCGAAACTATTAAGACTATACATGTAAAACTTGGTAGATAGATGTATTCTGTGAACCGCTTTCCGATTTTAAGAGAAAATTTAAAAAACATTTAAAATAAAGGGGGCTCCCCATACATGGAACTGAAACTGAAAATATTTTTTTTCATTAAACCTATACGTATGTGGTATCTATAGACAGGTCTTTAAAAATGACATTGAGGTTTCTAAAATGACTTTTTCATAAAGTTAATCGTTTAAAAGATATACGCCTCCAAAGTGGTAAAATGTGTGTGTCCCCCCTCTAACTTCTATAATAATGAAGTGAAAAATCTAAAAAAAACCATATGTTGTAGATCTTAATGTAAACTTTCAACTAAAATTAGTATGAACGAGATCGAGTCGGCAGTTTTTTAGATACAGTATATTTTCTAAAACCGCAAATATAACTTTGTAATTCATACAAATACTATGAAAAACAAAGTTATTTGGCGTAGTTATAAAAATTGTAAATAAGCTAGTTTTAAGAAATTTGTAAGGTTTTTTGTTTTTTTTTTTTCAATTATATTTATTAAGTATATTATATTTATTATAGTTACCACGGAACCCTTCATGGGCGAGTCCTACTCGCACTTAGCCAATTTTTTTTTATTGTCACTTTTATAATGAAAAATATTTAAAAATGTATTTTTTGAGAGATATGTAAAATAAAGGAAATAATAATAATATTCCACAACTTTCACACAACGCCATCTAGTCCCAAACTAAGCAGAGCTTGTGCTATGAGTACTAGACAACTGATAAACATACATACCCAACGAGCACATTAGTGGAAATAGCAGCCTATTTTGTTACTTTGGGTTGTAAAATAGCGGTTTAAGGGTTCAAAAAGCAGTTCAAAGTTGCATATCTGCATCCGTAAACGTCTATAGCTATAAAAGTTACTTAAGGTGCTATAAGCTGAATCAAATACTACCCTAGCCTTCACAGTAGTCCACGGTAGAACTCATTTACCACTCACACCTTTATATGAGAGTTACGAAGGTCATTCTGCCACTCATAGCTGCACAGTGGTTTCCATTGTAACTTTTATAGGTTATAGTTATAGTAACCACTATAATACTACTATAAGCTTCATTATAGAAATAATAGAAACTCTTATGCATACTATAGTTACAAAAAAATCATCAGTGTAACTAAGGCCTTTAGTAGCAATATTCATTCCTTGCAGGCTCAATCCATTCGCCATTTTACAGCCGCTTTTGTAACTATTATAAAACATTTAATAAAAATGGATGCTAAACGAATAAGTACGTAACTAGATCTTATAACCTCAAAAACAGGAAAATAGGAGCTTTTTGTGGCTGTGAGTTGCACTAGGGTAACAAATATCACTGGAAGCGTTAGAAGGGTGAAAATTAGCGCTATGATTCTCAAAAGGGAGTTATTAGAGCTAAAACTGCAGGTTATGACTACATTACAATGACGCCATGATGTTTTAAGAAAACTTATAATTCACTTGCAAAATTGAGTTGATATACATTGGTTTTTCAGTTAAATGTGCATTAAATGTACCGGTAAACAATCGGCCACTTGCGAATAGTAAGTTATCGACACGTAAAAATACGGAAATAAAATTTATTCTGTATAACAAATAAAAAATATCACATATCTTTTGTTAATTTTTTAAATATCATAAAAGCGCGTTAAAATTACTCGAAAATTATCTTATATATCTACAGTAAACTGGACAGCGTTTTAAGTATCTTTATATATCTTGCTAATACAGAATACAAACTTTTACTTCTTTTTGTTTTATTTTCATGATGGCGACGAAAACACTTTACCAAAATATTACAAATAATGTCAACTGAAGATATACAATAAAAAACTATAATCAATTCATTCCTTCAAAGTAGTTCAAAATCATTCAAAAGTAGCGCTACGAGAGCTTTAGTATAGCGTTAATAAATCGTTACAGCTATTAAGGAACCTTTATGCAACCGTTGTGAAGGTTAGATGGAACTTTAGGTTGCATAAAATGGCGCCCAAATAGCGCTAAAGCGGCTGCTTTAAGTCTGTAGTAGACGCTCTAGCGCTTACGTCTATTACCATAAGTAATAATCGGATACGCTCCAAAGCCCTAATTCAGCCCATTTGTGCTAGTTGGGTACATATTTCTAAATGCATAGGTACATATTATAGATAAATTACACCCAGACAAAGAACAAATGATCGTGCTCATCACACAAACATTTGTCCTGGGTGGGAATCGAACCCACGACCTTGTGCATAGCAGTCAGGGCCACTGACCACTAGACCAGCCCAGAGACAAAACTATCGGTGCTCGCTGCTCGCCAACTCATTTTTAGATGCTAGCTCTAGTCGCTACTCGTTCATCGCCGGCAGTGGGACAAAGGAGATAAAAAAGCAGACATTAAAATATCTACTTGGATAAACAATATGATAGGTTATGCGGCGGCTAGCCTAACGATAGTTTCATCATCGGGGCGACTGCGCCTATCAAGGACGATACGGCATTAAAGTCTTATGTACCATTACGTGACTGATTTTACAATGACATCGTGTTAAATGATAATCTTATTCCATTTAACAATTTATGGATACTGGCCTTCCTTAGGTTTTTATAAATGTGAAGGCAACTCGCTGAATTTGTGAAGAAGAAAAATGCTAAGTACCTACATACTCGTATGTTCGTAATTTCTTGATCGAAAGTTCTTCATCTACTTCAAAATAAATAAATAAGTACGTTTTCCAGGAAGGCAACGGTCGTAAAAATATTGAATTACTTATTAGAAAAGTATGAAATTCTCGTAAATAGTGCTTTTGACATTCATTAACCACTTATCACAGAAAGCTAAGGAATAACGGATTTACGTTAAAAGTTACTCTTAGAAGAAAAACTGCTTTCGCGTCACATTACGCTTGTATTTCGCAAAGAGTTATGTTAAACAAACACACATTTCACCCACACCTCACCAAGTATTTTATTGTTTTATTTTTACTCTATATAACTGAAAATAACGCGTCCATCAAACTTCCAATGCGTCCCGCTATAAAGTGTTTGGCTAGGTATGAAAGGAGAATTTGAAAAAATATACAAGACGTAACTTTTTTTTATAGTTAATAGGCTTGCGTTTGCCATCATCTCACCTGATGGCATCTCAATGATGACGGTCGAAGATAAAACACGCTTGCCTGGAAGTTACCTATTCACTCTTGACTTAAAGACGTCCAGGTTATAGCTATCAGGAAACAATAATAATACATTAAATGTAAAAAGCTAAAAGATTATAGGTAGGTACCTACCTGGTACTAGTTATCACACCACTGTCCTCATCAATATAGAGCATTTATTAAAATAAAATCGTGGGACGCGTCGAATTTCTATTTGCTACAGTCAACCGCTGATATGCTTTGAATGCATTGCTTCATCGCGATCATATTCAGACACAATTACCTATCTTATAATTACATTTATTTCTAATAAACAATACATACTTCAAACTTAATGATCTGAGATAATTTTTTTCGAGTACAGGAGCTCAAGTATTATCTACTAGCTTTTGCCCGCGACTTCGTCCGCGTGGAATAGTTACTTTGGGCTAACGTTAAATTTAACCCCGATTTTGAAGCATTCTTCATTGGCGCTCCGCTCCTATTGGTCTTAGTGTAATCTATACTTATAATAAATCTGTAGAGAGGTCAATTCTGTACATGAAATATATTTCCAAAATAACTATCAGGGGGTGATTCTGATTAAGGATCGATACTCATGCCAAAAATGCAATCAGTTAAATTTTTGTCTGTCTGTCTGTCTGTATATTGTATCATTACGCTAAGGCCAATAGGAGCGGAGCGCCAATGAAGAATGCTTCAAAATCGGGGTTAAATTTAACGTTAGCCCAAAGTAACTATTCCACGCGGACGAAGTCGCGGGCAAAAGCTAGTGATACAATATAGCTGTGCCCGCGACTCCGTCAGCGTAAGTTAATTTATTGGTAATATTGTTTAGATCACGTTCACATGAGGCTTAAGTACCTAGAGAACGCTTCGACCGCGAGACGCGTCGAGCGCGGCGACCGATTCTCAAAAATAATCCTTATAGCATGATTCAGTATTCACGCGCGATGGCTTATTATTATAAGCGTATTTCATGTATAACTTTGGTGTTTCTATACCGATTTATATGATTCTTTTTACGGTTTCGTAGCCGAATAGCAAAAAACGGAATCTTTATAGTTTCGACATGTCTGTCCGTCTGTCTGTCTGTCTGTCTGTCCGTCCGTCCGTCTGTCACAGCAATTTTATTCCGAAACTATTAGGACTATACATGTGAAACTTGATAGGTAGATGTATTCTGTGAACCACTTTCCGATTTTGAGAAAAAAAATAAAAAATATTTAAAATAAAGGGGGGCTCCCCATACATGGAACTAAACCTGAAAATATTTTTTTTCATGAAATCGATGCATGTGTGGTATCTATAGACAGTTCTTTAAAAACGACATCGGGGTTTCTAAAACCACTTTTCCATAAAGTCAATCGTTTAAAAGATATAAGCTTCCAAAGTGGTAAAATGTGTGTGTGGCGGACACAACCTCTAACTTCTATAATAATGAAGTGAAAAATCTAAAAAAAAATATATGTCTGTAGATCTTAATATAAACTTTCAACCAAAATTAGTTTGAACGAAATCAGTTCAGGAGTTTTTGAGATACAGCATATTTTCTAAAACCGCAAATATAACTTTGTAATTCATACAAACACTATGAAAAACAAATTTATTCGGCGCAGTTGTAAAAAACGTAAAAAAGCCAGTTTTAAGAAATTTGTAAGGTTTTTTTTTTCAAAACAAATTTATTTGGCGCAGTTGTAAAAAATGTAAATAAGCTAGTTTTAAGAAATTTGTAAGGTTTTTTTTTTCGTCAAATAAATTTGCATATTATATTATAGTTACTACGGAACCCTTCATGGGCGAGTCTGACTCGCACTTGGCCAATTTTTTTATGGAATAGTTAATAATGTTAACTTTTTCAATTAGGGGTGACTGAGAGTGTTATAAACGTAAGAGTAGACAAATATTATAATCAGAAAGCTTCGAACTGCTAAGCTATCGGGAATTACACGTGTTATTGTGAGTCAACCATAAAAGTTAGACATATGCTGTCGTGGGATATTTTTTATATAATTTTAAGGAGAACATTTCCGTCATGAAATAATTTGTGTAGCTTTAACCATTAAGGTTGCACACGCGACGGAAGCTTAAAAAATGGAGTAACTTCTCCCGTTTTCCCAACATTTCCCTTCACTGCTCTGCTCCTATTGATTGTAGCGTGATGAAAAGTATACTATAACCCGCTCAGGAGTATGAAAAATAATTGTACCAAGTTTCGTTAAAATCCGTCGAGTAGTTTTTGTTTCTATAACGGTTATACAGACAGACAGACAGACAGACAAAAATTTAACTGATTGCATTTTTGGCATGAGTATCGATCCTTAATCACCTCCTGATAGTTATTTTGGAAATATATTTCATGTACAGAATTGACCTCTCTACAGATTTATTATAAGTATAGAAGATTTCTATATCAATAAACAACTCACATTCAACATTACATTACACATTTTTAATAAACGTCTACCAAACTTAGCGCATTATTACAAGTAGGTAAATTATCCTTAATACATCTAGTACTTAAGATTTCCCGCAATTTACATAAGTTTGAACTTACGTAGATACAATTATCAAACTATGTAGAGTACCTATTTGCATACGCATAGAGGCATGCAATGTACAGTGCTCACTGAAGGAACGAACAAACACCTGTTCTTACCTATCTAGATAGATCTACAACTTGTCCATATCGTTTGTATGTATGTACTCACTATTAACACCAAGTCGCTAATTGACTTCGATGTAAGGACTAAACTCCCGTCTACTCGAAATTAACCCAATATTTAAAATGTAACTATAACAAAAGATCTCCTAGCTGAAGTTTTATAGGTATACAGTGTGTTTGAAAAGTACATTATAATCTAATATATATAGGTGCAGTAAATAATGAAAAATTAATTCAAAATCTCCTTACTACTTAAAAACTCATTTACAAAAACAAACGACTTTGAAGTTCCAAAAAAAAAACAATTTTGTAGCAGCTGGTGGCATTACTTTACTTCACTCCCTTATTTCATGGCATCAACTCGATGCGTTTTGTGCAAAACATCATTTAATCTTTGTAGGCGTGAATTATAATTCACGCCTACAAAGATGTATATTAAAATCTGTGTAAATTTTCCTCCTACATCCTCTGGCAAAGGGTCGTGCATTTGTTTTAGTCGTCCGTCACGTCCTAAGAGGTATTGTTGGATACTTAGGTCTTTTAAAAATAATACATGTTGACTTTTCGATTCAGAGATCTGTAAGCATTTTTTTAATCTATTTTTTTCGCTGGTCTTGCGTTTTATATTTGAGTAAAATTACCTATACACGATTTTAAAGATTTAACAACTACATATTTAACTTATTATATTAAAGGTAAAAGGTAAAGTATCACCACGAACTTATCTCAACAATATACATAAAACTAAGTGTATAATTTGTTACTTCGTAATGTTATTAATAACTTTAAAACATAAACATGTATTTCTACTGTAGCTTTACGTTACAAGGAATAGATATAGAAAGGATGGATCGCCGAAAAACTAACCCTATAACATAGATATAGCTTTCGCTGATCAAAGGACAAAGGCTCACATAACGATTGACTCATAAAAACTGTCGTAGATATGCTCCAGAAATGGGATGAGTGTAATTTTCATGGTTATGTGGACAACTACGGACCCTATTATGTGCGTTACGCGACACTCACTTGGCCAATTGTTTATATAATTGGTTTAGAGTATGCCAAATACATAACTTTAGTCTAAAATATGACTACGCATTCCAGACACACTCTGTATGATTACGTTTCGTTTGTTTCAAACGAGTATTAAATATGCTAAAGGATCTGACTTTCAAATTTTGAGTAGAGAGATTGGAACTTGGAGAAGATAGACCACTTATACTTTTTATCCTGAAAGTAAAAATCATCTTGGTATAATTTTCGACTTAGATATTATTATTATTATTTTTATTCGACAACAGGTTCGCGTTTGACCACCATCTCACCTGATGGTAAGTGATAATGTGGTCGAAGATGGAGCACGCTTACCTAAAAGTAACCTATTCACTCTTGACTTAAAGACCCCTAGATTATAGCTATCGGGAAACACAGATTCCGGCAGGGAATTCCACTCCTTAGCCGATTACAATGAAAGTATTCCCAAAACGTTTTGTGCGTATGGGTGGGATGTCCACCATGTAACGATGGCGCATCGCCGTTTGTCTCGTAGTCCAATGATGAAACGGTCTTGGTGGAATTAGATTGTGTAATTCCATCGCACACTCCCCGAAACGTAACCGATACAAAACCGATAGACTTGCAACTCGTCGTCGATGTTCAAGGCTCTGGAGCTTTGACTCAACCAGGTGCATCGTTGCCAATGAGTCTCTTAGCCCGCTTCTCGATAGACTCAAGTGCGTCCAGTTGGTATTTAGCAGACGATAAGATATTTGCCAATATACCTACTATTAGTGGGCTATTTATGTATATGGCAAAATCACTTACTTAGTGTAAGTGATTTTGCCATGTCCAGCCACAGGTACAAAAGTTCCTATACATATACAACGTGTAACTTAAAGGGTATATACATACCAAGTGCACGGCTTCTTTGGATGATAACAAACGATATGGCAAAGGTTTTGTAATCCTATGTCAACACCGCTTTCATGCACAAAAGCATTCTTTGCATGGCACCAAAAATATTCAACAAATTACCAAATGCAATTAAAGACTTAAATATGATTCAATTTAAAAACAAATTAAGACATCTATTAATGGAGAAATGTTATTAAACCATCGATGAGTTCCTTAATGACAAATTGTAAATTATTTGACATTCCTATTTATTGAATTAATTTTGACCATGTACCTATTAATTTATTATTAATTGATTAATTTAGAGTTGTTTATGTTTTAACTGTTGTTTTTCTGTTTTAAGTAATATTGTAATTTATTGACTTATTCAGAGTTGTTCATGTTTTCATTGCTTTTCTGTTTTAAGTTACCTATATTGTAAGTTTTATTTTTTTTCTGGACATAATATGCATACAAATTATTACTATTAAATTTTTTCTTGTAATATACAAATGAGAAATAATGTACACCTATAAGGTAGATTTTTGAGGAACCAATTAATGTAATAAGATCTCATATAAATATGTATCCAAAAATCACATTAATAAAATGAATTGAATTGAATTGAATTGAATTGAACACGTGTGGAACTTACACTTCTGGACACATCTATTGGCCCACCTTGTATTTTCAGTTTCGTTTGGTCCTAGCTAAAATTTTATATTAGGTCGAGCAAAAAGTTTTTATGCAGTTTTGAACCTGGCACATTCACAATTTCATTCAATAGTCTTTTTTTGAATTTCGAACACAGAATTTAAAGAAACAAAAGACAATTTGGAGCCTGTTTGTTGATATCAAACAATCGAATACTAAGAAAACTTGGTTTTATTGGTTTACTTGGATTTAATTCTTGAAAAAGTGATTGATATCTTTGCTTTTGCAACAAACATTACTTATTCTTAACATTAAGGTGAGGTTCTATCAATAATCTATGGATACTTCACCTGAAGTCGCCGCCCAAGCTGTGGCACTTATTCAGGCCGGACACAGCCAAAGAAACGTGAGTGCTCAACTTAATTTAAGTCGATCTGCGGTCCGAAATGTTTATCGGAGGTACCTAGAGACTGGCGGCTTTGTTCGTCGCCAAGGAAGGCCACGATCTCGGGTCACAACTGAAAGGCAGGATCGATTCATCGTGACGACCAGCTTGAGAAATCGTCACCTTACCTCCATTGAGATACAAAACCAACTTCGCGACTTCCACGGAGTATCTGTGAGCGCTCGAACTGTTCGGAGAAGGTTAAAAGAACGCGATATGGTACCACACAAGCCAGCTAATGGGCCCAAACTAAAGCGAGCCCACCGAACAGCGCGCCTTCATTTCGCACGCAGTCATTTAAATTGGACACAGCAAGATTGGAGCCGTGTACTCTTTTCTGATGAGTCTAAAATTGTGTTACATGGCAATGATGGAAGGAAGAAGGTCTACCGGCGTAAGGGAGAGCGTTTCGCACAATGCTGCTTTGAAGAGAGGGTTGCTTATGGCGGTGGCTCATGGACTGTCTGGGGCGGTATATCCGCGAGCGGCAAAACTCAACTTGAGGTTGTTACAGGACCACGGCTGCCAACATTAAATGCTGAAAGATACATTCGTGAGTGCTTAGAACCTCACGTGATACCATACGCGGACTATGTGGGCCCAAATTTCCTTTTTATGCATGATAATGCAAGAGCCCATGCGGCCGGCATCGTCAGGGAATATCTTCGGGATGTGAACATCACAGTTATGGACTGGCCAGCCAGAAGCCCAGACATGAACCCCATTGAGCACATGTGGGACGAGCTAAAAAGGCGTGTTAGGGCTCGTCAGCCAGTTGCCCAGACGATGCAGGAGTTGAAAACTGCCATAGAAGAGGAATGGGAGATGATCCCTCAAAATTTCATAGAGCGGTTGATAAACTCTATGCCTAATCGTATGAGAGCTGTGGTAGATGCCCATGGAGGCAACACGCGTTATTAAATTAAACCTTTATTTGATAAAACATGTTTTTTATTCAAAAATTAATTGCCTTTAACAAGGCGCATATCCGACTTGTTAGGCGTAGGTCCATGTCGTATGGTATTCTGAATTCAAATTTAAAACTATACGATCGAAAAAGATGGTAAAATGTATCAGGTTTAAAACTGCATCAACAGTTTTTGTTCAATCTAGCAATCATATTTCGGTAGGGGCCATCGAAACCTAAACTCTAAGGTGGGCCAATAGATGTGTCCAGAAGTGTATTAGAAATTTCAATACATTGATACCAGAGACCGAAATTTTCAAATTAAGAAGAACGAACAGAATTATCATGTTATTGGCAAGTTACGTGAAAGTTATTGACCCTTGTAGTGCTGTGACACGTTTGTTATAATCGGTATTGAAGAAACATATGAAACCGATAATTTGGTATCAATTCTTTGAGTCACTTATTTTTAGTTGAAACTGTGCATAGAGACTCCATACAAGATGTTGTCTTCAGTCCTTTTAGATAGATATGGGGTTTCCGTTACACGTTGTATAGTGTGACACTAGGTTAATTAAAAAGGGATAAATTACAGACCATATATAGCTTTCCTTTTTCGTGATCCAATTGCAGGGGATATACTCTCAATAACTAAAGCGCTTTTTACGCTGAAATATTTATAGTTATACATAACGTGACCATACGTCCCGCTTTGGGCGAGACTGTCCCGCTTTCAGGCTGTCTGTCCCGCTGTCCCCAACGAGATCAAAAATATTCCGCTTTGAAAAACAAACCTTTATATACCTACTTACTTACAAGTCTACATTCAAATATATCTAAAATCGCGCGAAAGACAGCAGAGTAGATGCGGGATTAAGAGTCAAGCGAGAGCGAGGGACTGACATGCAAGAACGGGATAGACGATAAATGAAGCGAACAAGTAAATCGCGGAACCGATACAAGGTCAGGAATACTGATACATTGAACGTTATTTAATATTGTATTCCTTTACATTTGTTTACGAAGACGACAATGTATTTCGGTCTCATTCAACTCATCAACTCACTTCATTCATCTATTGTGCATGTATATATTTAGAAATTTACCGGATAAGTAATAATCCTAACTCCTCACTACATTATAAATACAAAAGTATCTGTCAATTGTCAGTCCCCAATTATGAGCAGATATTGGCACAGCCCACGAGCTTATAGAACAAACTAGCCACGCTCAAAGCTAAGCAGGCCCCCGGGCTAGACCAGCACACTGCTGAGACTTAAAAACGAAGGAATCAGCTGCGATTGACGCTCTGTTTAAGACATGCAACGACATTTGGCATTCCGGGGAATGGCCTTACAATGACAAAGTCGGTCTACAAAATGTGATAACTATAGACCCTTGGCCCTCATATCTCACGCCAGCTAGGAATTGCTATATAATTAACAACAGGATTCAACATTTCTTGGACTGGCAGATTCCGCAAGAACAGGCAGGTTTTGTCAGATGCAAAGATACCCCCGCGAACAGTTCCTAAATGTACGCAAATTAATAGAAAAAGCATATGTGTTCAATATGACAATCATTCTATGCTTCATCTATTACAACAAAGCCTTTGACTGTGTTGTTTGGACAGATTTATGGAAAGTGTTACGACAGCTAGGAGTGCTTGAACATTTAGTGGCTCTCATCGAAACTCTGTACCTGCTGCAATGAAGGTGTCGTGAGAATCGACAGCAACTTCAGACCCTTTAAGTTTCGGAAAGGGTGTCAGACAAGAGTGAATCCTATAACCCATCCTTTTCAATGCCTATGGAGAATATATCGTAAGAAAAACCTGCAAAAACTGGGTGATTTTGGTACCACCGATAGTGACCTCCCTGGTCACTATCGGTGACACCAAAATCACAAATCTCCGATACGCAGATGACACAACGCTTATAGCCGCTAATGAAGAGAAAATGTTAGATATCCTAGGTAGAATGGAGCACATTAGTATGGAAATGGGTCACTAGATTAATCGCAGCAAACCCAAGGTTATGATGGTGGATCGTGGCGGGAAATTACAGCACACAGGTGTTCTTGGGCATCAAATAGTTGATTGATTTATATATCTCGGCGCCACTATCAGTAATACCGGTTCTTGTGAAGAAAACATCAGGAGGCGCGTAGGAATTGCCAAAAGTGCAATGTCTCAGTTGCAAGGCATATGAATGTATCGCAACATCTCGCGCAAAACTATGATGAAACTAGTCCACAATCTGGTCTTCTCCATATTCAGCTACGGAACTGAGATTTTAACTCTAAAAAAGGCTGACCGCGACCGCATTGATGTTTTCAAGGTGTGGTGCTGGAGGAAAATGCTGCAAATTCCTTGGACTGCTTTTCGCACCAATACGCCTATCTTACGCGAACTAAACGTTAAGACCAGACTATCGACAACTTGTCTGCGCAGAATACTGGAATTTTTAGGTCACGTACGAGTAGTCAGGAAAGAAGACCACAATCTTGAAGAACTCATAATTAACTGGCATGGTTGATGGCAAACAACCTAGCGGTGGGAACAGTGTGGATTGATCAGATCGGTTCCACCCTGGACGTCCAACAACACGTCACTCTAACGATGCCAAGAACAGGCCTAGATGGCGGATCACCATAAGGGAAAAGCTATTTGCGCGGGAGCTTCATGACTCTCAGCATTGAGGAACTCGACGCGAGGAGGGAGGAGGATCTGTCAGTTATGTTTGTTGTAAACTGTTGAACCGATTTTTCCATAGCAAAGTACCTACCTAGTCTTTTGTCGCAAAATTATTGATAAATTTAATTTTGAGGGTCATTTTTTCTAAGAATTTAAGATGTGCGAGGGCAAGATACCACAATTATTTAAATTCACATTACAAACGTCAATAGACTAATGGTTAAGATGTCGGACTTGTAATCGTGAGTTTGCAAGTCCACACCCATAACACTATTGTCCCACTCCAGATAGCATTTTAGCCTATTTAGCTTAGTTGGAGGGGTTGACAAGATTTATTTCTTTATTTATTTGGCTCACCAACAGTTAGGTACACTGATACAAATTGAGAATACATTCAGTAGGTTTATGGACTAAGATTCCTAGTAATGTGTATCCTATCCACATAGCTAGTAATCTTAAAAAAAATAAAATATATATATATATATATATATATATTGCTCTTAAATATGGCATCTTACACCGATTTTCCTGTAAAATATATTTATTTATATACAAAATTTTGCAAGGGTCCCGCTGACACGAAAAAAAATGGTCACGTTAGTTATACATGAAAACATACGATAAGTTTAAATATTTTATACATATAATAATAACAATAGATGTGTCAGTCTGTGATTTCAAAATAACTGTGTTTTTTACAAGTGTTTAACAAACTTCTTTTAAAAATTTGAGTCGTTCTGTTTGTCCGGGCTATTCTCTGAAACGGTGGCACGGATTTTAATGGGAAATATACTAGAAGGTAGCAGAGGTTATAGAGCCTCATATAGGCTTTTCATTCCGCAATGCCCACGTGCGGCATCGGCATCGGGACTTACGCAGAAACAATCTCACACGCGAACGAAGTTGCGAGCACAGTTAGTTTAATAAGAATAAAAATTAGCCAAGTGCGAGTCAGACTCGCCCATGAAGGGTTCCGTAGTAACTATGCAAAATAACTTGGATTTTCATAGTGTTTGTATGAATTACAAAGTTATATTTGCGGTTTTAGAAAATATGCTATATCGTAAAAACTGCTGACCCGTTTTCGTTCAAACCAATTTTCATTGAAAGTTTACATTAAGATCTACACCATATATTTTATTTAGAGTTTTTTCACTCCATTATTACAGAAGTTAGAGGGGGGACACATTTTACCACTTTGGATGCGTATATCTTTTAAACGATTGACTTTATGAAAATGTGGTTTTAGAAACCTCAATGTTATTTTTAAAGACCTGTCTATAAATACTAAACACGCATAGGTTTAATGATAAAAAAAAATTAAACCTTTTTTAATTTATTTTTAAATCGGAAAGACAGAATATATCTACCTACCAAGTTTCACATGTATAGTCTTAATACTTTCGGAATAAAATGGCTGTAACATACGGACCGATGGACAGACAGACTGACAGACAGACCGACAGACAGACAGACAGACAGACATGACGAATCTATAAGGGTTCCGTTTTTAGCTATTCGGCTACGGAACCTAAAAAAACGGATATTTGGTCATTTTTCTGATACAGCGTATTAGCAAGAACATAAATATACCGTACCGTACCGTAGATCTACACAAGAAGGACTAAGTAGTTTCAGTCGTGTCAAGCTTTTTCCATGAATTACGGCGCACTTTCCAAACTTTATCATTTAGTTAAGTGCACTAAGTGCACCTTCGATGCTGGAAAATTAATTTCTGTTTGAACAGACCATTAACGATTTCTTAAAATTTGTCAGAAAAATGTTTGGACAAAGTGTCCAAAAATGTTTGGACAAATGGGGCGTGCAAGTGAAAGCTGATCTCAGATGGCGCCACTACCGTAAGAACCTTTGTCACTGTCAGTGTTAGATTGTGAGATAATATATAAACTCTTTTGCAAAAAAAACGGGCACTTTAGATTTTTTTCTCTACTTCAATGAAGAAGAACAAGAAATAGGTTTTATTAATTTGACGATGTATTGGCATGTTATTTGAAGCATCCTGGCATGATTCTTTACGTTCCAAATTTAAAATTTGAAATTAATAAAAGAAAAATAATGATTATTGTGGATTATTCTAAAATTGCTTTACTAATGGCGCGAATTGCTGAAACGATTTTTAACTGATTACGATATTTTAAAACTTTTTGGATATTTTCTGCAAACTAAACAATTTAATCTTTCTTTTTACATTAAATACCACTTTTTGATATGAGTGATAAAGCGATAAGGGCCGGTAAAGTTATAGCCCTACTTGAAGGAGGTTGTTCGCAAACTTACGTGTCTCAGCGGATAAATGTGAGTCGTTCAACTGTCCAGAGGACTTGGCAACGGTATCAAGAGACCGGTTCGGTCAAAAGAAGACCCGGTTCGGGAAGAAAACGATGCACAGAACCAAGAGATGACGGCTTTTGGTGAGTCAGGCGTCGTAAAGCGTCAAGTGTGGACCTGAAGAAGAGCCTTGAAGAAGTAAGAGGAGTAGAAGTTAGCTTGTGGACGGTCAGGCTTTTGGCTGCCAATATCAGGAGTTACCGCCCAGCTCGGGGCCCTAAATTACTCCGTGAGCACCGTGTTGCTCGACTTCAGTTTGCTCGGAACTGTGCTTCATGGACTCTGGAGGACTGGAATAAAGTATTGTTTTCTGATGAAGCTAGAATCTCTTTGTGTGGAGAGGACCAACGCCGGCGAGTGCTGCGAAGACCACGGGAACGCTATGCGGAAGTGTGTTTCTAAGAAATCACTCCTTATGGCGGAGGCTCCGTTATGTTTTGGGCAGCAATTAATTCGACGGAGCGTACGGAGTTAGTTTTCATAGAAAATGGAACATTAAATGCACACCGGTACATAATGGAAGTCCTAATTCCATATGCACAACCCACATTGACTGCACTTGGGGAAGATTCCATTTTTATGGACGACAATGCTCGCCCGCACCGTTCTGGCGACGTGGAAGCGTACATGCAAGAAGTTGGGATCCGTCGTTTAGATTGGCCAGCTCGAAGTCCTGACCTCAATCCAATTGAGCATGTCTGGGATGTTCTAAAGAGACGGGTAAGATCAGTGCAACCTGCTCCACAAAACATCAGGGAGCTAAAAAGAGTCATGTTGCAGAAGAGTGGGAACGTATTCCTCAAAACGTTATTAAAAACATCGTGGAAAGCATGCCCAGAAGGATTCAAGCTATGATTTTGGCAAGAGGAGGTCACACTCGTTATTAGGTTTTTACATTTGTAACTTTATTTAATTAAAAAAAGTAAAAAAAAAAATCTTGTCTTTATTGCCGACCACTTCTTATTGTTTGGGCGTGTACATCGGTTTTAAAGAATCCGTCGTTTTTTTTCTTTTAATTGCCCGAATTCACTTCACGCGCATTAATTTACACGATTATAAGTATACAGACTACGTCAAAGCAATAAATTTCATTTAATTAACTCAAATCGACCTTAGAACGTAAATTTCCTTAGGTGCCCGTTTTTTTTGCAAAAGAGTGTAGTTATCTGTGGTGAGCTAAAGATTTACACGCTGCGTATTTTTTATTTTCATTTCATTGATTTCAATTGATTATTGAACATGTATTATGTTCTTTAATCGGAAAATTCTCAATAACTGTCTCTAATTTAGGAATTCACTACAATTTCCATAGTGTTACATAGAAAAACTGCTTTGTTATTGGTAAGTGCGCTACTAGCGCCACTTTGACAGTTGCACGCCCTATTGTCTTACTACACCAAAATCTAGAACTTAGAGGCGCCTCTAACGTCAAGAGTCTAATGGCTAAGGTGTCGGACTTGTGATCGAGGTCATGGGTTCAAACTCCACCCATTACACTATTGCCGTGAACCCACCCAAGACACAAGCATATTTAGCTTAGTTGGAGGGGTTAACAAGATTGCGAATTCTACCCACAATAGCTAGTTTTCTTTAAAAACAATTGTTAACACGAGGTTAAATAACAAATACCTATTTCAATCTTAGTGTGCTCGTATTAAGACCAGGCAGTGCAAAATAATTTTCACGCAAGCTCCGCTCCCGTCCACCCCGGTTAGGCCGTTGTATACTAAACGCTAACGCAGCAGTAATAAAATTGAATACCGCGTGCGCTCTTTCACCATGTTCGGTTTCAAAACTGCTGTTGTGTGCTAAACGCTAACGCAGCAGTAATAAAGTTAAATATCGCGTGCGCTCTTTTACCATATTCGGGTTCGAAACTAAATGTCGTAAGTCTCAATTCTTATTTCGTTTATAAAAAGTAATAATTGATCTAGAGAAAAAATGTCCTATGTTTGGATAATAAACTATATTTTCTTACTGTCAATACTAATTTTAGACATAAAAGCCGAATAATCTTGATTAAATTTTGAATAATAATTAAAAATACATGATTTTCGATTAAGAAATGAATCGAGCGAAAATGTTCCAATTACAAAACTGGTCTAGACATGGAAAAAAAAGATCCAATAAATCATATACTAAAGTTATATTTAGATTGTATGCGTGATTGTTTCAGAATATCAATACAGAATTACATACAATTTAGGGAGCCTCCTCTTAACAACTAACGGCTAAATACTCTAGCTTGTGCTAACGGGTTAGGACGACTTAATCTTCAATCGTCCTATTTTTGAACTAGTAGTCGCGCGGGGCTTCAGTCTTGTGTACCTACGTTATCACCATAAAAACATAACTCCTCCTTCTTTTGCAATCCATTAAAAAGCCAAAGTCAAGTGTGTAAAAGAAAAAAGCCAATAGACTCCAAGAGAAAAAAGCCTATAACGTTCCTCTAGCTTCAAGCTACTTCCACACCTAATTTCATGCGAATCCTCCTTTCCTTCCTTCCTTTCGGAGATGCAAGTTTAAACAAACAAACTTTTCGATTTATAATAATATTAGTAGTAATTTATTAATATTTATAATAATTTATTAGTATAAGGAATCTTGAAATAAAAAGACTCGATACCGCCTGTTTCGTAAAAAATATCAGTTCCCTCAAACCGTGATGGTGCCTAACCTACAGAATCCTATTGAGCCCTGTGGGTTGTAAAGCCCTACAAGTAATCGTATCTAAATAGCTGTGATTACAATTTGATTGATCCTAATTCTGCCCACGTATGTGATCGCGGCTACTACGTGACTCGCTGAGCTAGTATCGCACCGGGCGTCCCTTGACTTGACTGTATTACTGGGCTGTTTAATGAACTAATACATGTACCTACAGTGACATATATGTGAGTATATGTAGGTATAGATAAGATTCTCTAACAATAAAGTTCTTTTGCCCTCGAGTCATTTATAGTTTACTTTGATATTCATGATTATATAGATACATACTCATAGATATCCATTTAAAATCAGTTTAGCCGTGCAGTGGTATACGTTATTAGGTATACTTCTTGTGAAACGGACGGGACCACTCCCTGTATCTTACTTTGACCCCATGCATTTTATTGTATCTATTGCTTCATTTGCAACTAAATGCATGGCAACATCAACACACAACTTATTAAGCAAACGTTGTGAACTCGTGAACGGGTAAGACAATATTCATCCATTTGGCAGTAAGCTCTTGCTCATATAATTTAACATAACAAACAGTTTACCTACATAAATAAATATTTGGTTGCGAAAACAATTTACACAAATGGGTTGTTTTCAAAGCAATTCAGTCCTATTCGTCAGAATCAGGCTATGAGAACAAAGACATTTAATACTGATCCACACTATCCAGCTTGATAATTATTACCTTAGGTACCATCCGTGCATTTCGAAATAGGAACCTCATATCTATGTATTCATAATGTCAAAAAATGTGTCAGAAAAATGGTCAGAAGATAAATATTTATAAATTCATTAAGTCAATGGTCAATACAGAAAAAATAAATAAACAAAGTTTGATTCTACTGTTACGCGCATAGTTACGCGTCATGCATATGTTAACAGAATTACGAGTATAATAATTGGTGAATAAATATTTCACACACAATTTTGGTCAAAATTTTGAAAAGTTGTGTGACTTCGGATGTCGCCCATTACGCTGACCTGCTGCTAGCGTGACTGACAATGAGTAAATCCTTCGAGTATTAGGTGATGGTCATCATCCTCATTTGCAATTTGGGTTATCGCAAACGTCATAAATATGGCTGAATTATGGCCACAGTTATGAATATAACAAGTTTGTTGGCAGAATTCCTTAAGCAAAGCAGTAAGGTCATGGCTCATGGCGAACGTTTAAATTAAACTTTAAAAGATAGGTACCATAGATCACTACATACCTAAGGAGCTAGTTCATTTTATGTGAATCTATAAAAAATACCTTTACCTAGGTATTAGGTACTGAAAGAAAGCTTTTACGAAAGATTGAATTGTTTACACTTATAAACCGGCCAAGTTTGAGTCGGACTCGCACGCAAAGAGTTTCGAGAAAATCATATTTTTTTAATGTGTCACTTTAAACCTTCTTTTTACATTATTTTCTTTAAGCTATGAATAAGGCTATCAATTTTTTACGTTCTGTGATGGTTCTGTGATATGATATTTTTACCTAGCCTTAAATTACTCACCTAATTGTTATTTATAGTCAAATTCTTATAAAGTTCGAGAATTTAACGATAAACCCTTTCGTTTCTTTTGTCACACGGTAAATAACAGATACATGTTTCTCGAATAATTGTATTCGAAACACTCCTTTGTTTTTCTAATTAGTCCCCCAAAATCGACCCCATGCTCAAATTGTAGTAATTTTTGCGTCACAAAAAATATAATGCGTACGTACTTTCCACTCAATGGGTCCAATAGTTTCGCAGAAACTAGGTACACGAGTGAACCTAATAACAGACACATGAGTTTTCCGTTTTCCTTGCGGACATTCGCAACCCCAAATAAAAAAGGAAAATACTTCTTTTAGCACTTGATTATATTTAAAAAAAAAGATCGCAAAAAGTAATTGGATTTCGGAAGAATATTCTGGCGACCGACGGCGACGAAGAAAAAGTAATTTCGGAAGGCAGGCGTAATTTGCACAATGTAAAACAGATTTCAGTAGCATTTGTAAAATTTACAACAAATTTCACGCCCATTTGAGACTTAAGAGAAGCAGGGAATATGTTTACTTGTTCATCATCCTACCCTCCAAAGGTTGCTTACGAAGTGCAATCGATAACCAACCTGACATAGCGTGACTGACTTGAAATGATTGATGAACATGGCCTATATTCGAATCCCTAGCAAGATGGTCATTCGTATTCTAAAAAACTCTAGATCGCATCATCGTTAACCTTCAAATATCTGAACGTGGGTCGTTGAGTACCATATGTCTGTCAATAGAATTTAAATTGTTGAATTAAACATTGACAGCGTGAATCATACACAAGTACTTCCCAACTAGCACAAATGGGCTGCATTAGGGCTTTGGAGCGTATCCGATTATTACTTATGGTA
Organism: Tholera decimalis; assembly: GCA_943138885.2. Classification (NCBI taxonomy): domain Eukaryota; kingdom Metazoa; phylum Arthropoda; class Insecta; order Lepidoptera; family Noctuidae; genus Tholera; species Tholera decimalis. The sequence goes on along the minus strand of OW964549.2, from coordinate 34,995,000 downwards.
ATAGACGTAAGCGCTAGAGCGTCTACTACAGACTTAAAGCAGCCGCTTTAGCGCTATTTGGGCGTCATTTTATGCAACCTAAAGTTCTATTTAACCTGCACAACGGTTGCATAAAGGTTCCTTAATAGCTATAACGATTTATTAAGGCTATACGTAGCGCTACTTTTGGGCTCTCGTAGCGCTACTTTTGAATGATTTTGAACTACTTTGAACGAATGAATTGATTATAGTTCTTTATTGTATATCTTCAGTTGACATTATTTGTAATATTTTGGTAAAGTGTTTTCGTCGCCATCATGAAAATAAAACAAAAAGAAGTAAAAGTTTGTATTCTTTGTTTGTAATGGGGCGATGCCAACCTGGTCAAGTTTAATGCAGCTAAGACCCAGGCGTGTCTCTTCTCCGCAAAAAGGAGCCAATTTGAACCGGCTCCTACTTTCCGAGGTGTAACTGTGCCGATAACTGACCATATCGAGCTTCTGGGGGTAACATTAACTTCTACCCTCAATTTTGGCCCGTTTATCGAGGCTAAGGCTCAACTAGCATCAAAAAAGTTGGGAATCCTAGCAAAGGTGAGACGGTACTTCACACCCGAACAGTTGCTCAATCTCTATCAAGCCCAGGTTCGGTCGTGTATGGAGTACTGCTCTCATCTTTGGGATGGATCTGCTAAATACCAACTGGACGCGCTTGAGTCTATCGAGAAGCGGGCCAAAAGACTCATTGGCAACGATGCACTGGTCGAATCAAAGCTCCAGAGCCTTGAACATCGACGACGAGTTGCAAGTCTATCGGTTTTTTATCGGTTACATTTCGGGGAGTGTGCGATGGAATTACACAATTTAATTCCAACAAGCCCGTTCCATCATCGGACTACGAGACAAACGGCGAAGCGCCATCGTTACATGGTGGACATCCCACCCATACGCACCAAACGTTTTGGGAATACCTTCATTGTGCGTACGGCTAAGGAGTGGAATTCCCTGCCGGAGTCTGTGTTTCCCGATAGCTATAACCTAGGAGTCTTTAAGTCAAGAGTGAATAGGTTACTTTTAGGTAAGCGTGCTCCATCTTCGACCACATCATCACTTACCATCAGGTGAGATGGTGGTCAAACGCGAACCTATTCTAAATAAAAAAAAAAAAAAAAAAAAAAATTCTGTATTAGCAAGATATATAAAGATACTCAAAACGCTGTCCAGTTTACTGTAGATATATAAGATAATTTTCGAGTAATTTAAACGCGCTTTTATGATATTTAAAAAAATAACAAAAGATATGTGATATGTTTTATTTGTTATACAGAATAAATTTTATTTCCGTATTTTTACTTGTCGATAACTTACTATTCGCAAGTGGCCGATTGTTTACCGGTACATTTAATGCACATTTAAATGAAAAACCAATGTATATGAACTCAATTTTGCAAGTGAATTGTAAGTTTTCTTAAAAAATCATGGCATCATCGTAATGTAGTCATAACCTGCAGTTTTAGCTCTAATAACTCCCTTTTGAGAATCATAGCGCTAATTTTTACCCTTCTAACGCTTCCAGTGATTTTTGTTCCCCTAGTGCAACTCACAGCCACAAAAAGCTCCTATTTTCCTGTTTTTGAGGTTATAAGATCTAGTTACGTACTTATTCGTTTAGCATCCATTTTTATTAAATGTTTTATAATAGTTACAAAAGCGGCTGTAAAATGGCGAATGGATTGAGCCTGCAAGGAATGACTATTGCTACTAAAGGCCTTAGTTACACTGATGATTTTTTTGTAACTATAGTATGCATAAGAGTTTCTATTATTTCTATAATGAAACTTATAGTAGTATAATAGTGGTTACTATAACTATAACCTATAAAAGTTACAATGGAAACCACTGTGCAGCTGTGAGTGGCAGAATGACCTTCGTAACTCTCATATAAAGGTGTAAGTGGTAAATGAGTTCTACCGTGGACTACTGTGAAGGCTAGGGTAGTATTTGATTCAGCTTATAGCACCTTAAGTAACTTTTATAGCTATAGACGTTTACGGATGCAGATATGCAACTTTAAACTGCTTTTTGATCCCTTAAACCGCTATTTTACAGCCCAAAGTAACAAAATAGGCTGCTATTTCCACTAATGTGCTCGTTGGGTTATTCCTCAGATACCTATTACGAGGCTACGGTCCACTACCAGGTGGTGTACATTAACCCTGATACTGAATAAGTGCCTTTTTGTGGAAAAGCTATCGTTCCTCCTAAAAATAAGTGTTACAGAATAGTTATTTGTTTCAGGAATGAGGATTAAACAAAATACATCATGCGAATATACTTCGGTTTACTCTACATCACCGTAGTGCAAGCAATGGACAGTCGCAGTTTTATGGACTACTGGACTGACTTATTCCGACCTTTTCCGCGAAACCCTAGAGAAGGTTTCATTCCTGACTACACACCAAAGGACCAGGAAGAATTTGATTTTATAGTTATAGGAGCCGGATCAGCGGGTTCTGCACTTGCAAACCGCTTAACTGAAGTTCCACAATGGAAAGTACTTCTCATAGAAGCTGGAGGAAACGAAAACTACTTTTCAGATATTCCTATATTCGCTTCATTCCTTTCTCTCACACCCATGAACTGGGGTTACACTTCTATGCCAGAACCACGAGCGTGCAGGGATCTCCGAGGGAAAGTGTGCTTCCTGCCTCGTGGCAAAGTCCTCGGCGGTAGTAGTGTGCTTAACTTTTTAATCTATCAACGAGGCCATCCTGAAGATTTCAACGACTGGGCTAGAATGGGAAATGAGGGCTGGAGCTACGATGAAATATTACCGTATTTCAAGAAATCGGAAAATATTGGTATCAATGAATTAGGGAACTCTTCGTATCACGGTGTTGGTGGATATTTAGATATTCAATATTCACCATATCAATCACCTCTTGAGAAACCATTTAAGCAAGCTGCCGAGGAACTTGGATATAAATGGAGAGACCCAAATGGAGAAAAAGTCCTTGGATTTTCTAAACCACAAGCAACCATGAGGAGTGGAAGAAGATGCAGCTCCGCGAAAGCTTTTTTGGAACCAATACGCTTTAGAACAAATTTAAAAGTAACAAAATTTTCTACGGTTTCAAAAATTTTAATTAATCCGCTCACCAAAACTGCTACTGGCGTAGAATTTAGAAAGAGGAATATAAGGTAAGTTTACGTTAGGCACCAATTAGTTAGGTATAATAGTTTCTTTCATATCTGAGAGATATAAATATAAGTAGGTCAGTAATCATAACTACCTAAGTACTATCCTAATTTTACAGTATGCAAGTGCGCGCTAGACGTGAAGTCGTTTCATCTGCAGGAGCAATAGGCTCCGCTCAACTCCTGATGGTGTCAGGGGTGGGGCCAAAAGAGCATCTACACGAGTTTGGGATCCCCACGATGGCAGACCTACCCGTAGGATACAATCTTCAGGATCACGTCACGTTCTCTGGCAACGCATTCATTCTTAATGAAACTGGAATGGCCATGAATGCCGTAAGTAACGAAAGTGAAAACTGACAAACATTAAATAGAATATCTTAATCCGATGAGAGCGAACCCAGTCCTCTCGCCTAAAGAGGACTGAACCTATAAATGTCGAAGGGCTCTCAACTGGCCGCATTTGAATAATATGCAGCGAAGGTTCTAATACGTGCCTACCGACAAGGGGAAAACCCGCTTCCCTTTGACTATGCTCTACTCATATGTACCTATAACACTGTTGCAAAATACTGTTTATGAATTAATACATTCGTGCTTAACGATCTAACAGCTTGACTTTATCTATTCAACTAACCGATATAGGTGGCAGGTAGCTAGTCTATCAGATAATTATCAGATAATAATTATGTAATATGCAACTTAATTAAGTAGATACCAATTTAAACAGAAATCTTCAAGGAACGTCAGCAACGTTCTCAAATTTCAAATTCATTGAACACATAATACCCCAAGTACCTAGGTATGCTAATTTAAATTAAAAACCTTTTCAACCGTTGAAATTGCAAGATAAGTACTCGTCAGCATAAATGAATTCATTCGGCTAATTTTGAGACGCGTGTATAAAATTTTCGGCACTGTGGCGTTACTAATCAGAAGCAAAGAGCAGAGCACCCCTACACTTTGGCAATGTTAGCAAAACAAACGCAAATTTATTGTCGTCCTACGGCCTGTAGTATTACGGTTTATAGTTTAAAAACAATAGGTTGCCATTGTCATATAAAATAGATATATTTTATATTCTCAGCCTAGGTTTTTTAAAATAGGTGTAGTAATAGGTTCAACCGTACAATGGCCCGGCCACAGTCAAATTGAATTATGGAGATGTACATACATATCTCCGCTAGAAACGAGGTACTACAACTTGTCACTGTTAAGCCTGCCTACTTACCGCATCAAGTCAGGCAACGAGATGATTACGAGTCATCTTCCTTCCTAATAGTTTCGCCACGTCTAGGTCTGCCCGTGTCGGTTCGTGAAATTACTCAGAGAGTATTCATGGTTTTTTTTTTAGCGTGGTAAAATTATCAAATAAGTCCTCCCACCCCGGGCAGGGTGGGAGGGACTGTCAGACTTTTACTGACTAAAATCCACGGTGTTCCTTCAATAACCATTTACGTACCGGGGTCACGGTAATGGGATAAGTCCCACGACCCCGGCAGGCTTCGGCCCTTTACGGGGGGGCCTCGTCATATTGCTGACGCTCTTGGAACACAACGCGCCGTCGACCCGGGCATGGTCCATGGTCGGACAGCGAGTTGCCCTTTACTCGCTGTCCGCATGCCCAGAGAGAATTCATGCTAAGCTGTAGTTTGGCTTTATACTTGTCGCACTATTTAAAAATAATTTTTATTATTCGATAAACCCCGCAAACAGGAAGATTTTTTTTTCTTATTCTCTCGTTGTATTGGATAGGTTTAAAACGAATAGGGGCTGGCCAAAACCATTTATTGATTCTAAAATCGGGTTGTTAAATATTTAGATATGTACTTCTAGTGTTTATTTTCTGTTAGTTTGACTTTTGATATACCTACCTACTTATCATAGCGCACTTGGCCAGTATTGCAACTTAGGTACAGAAAGTACTAATGTAAAATAATTAAAAAATGTTTAAACAACTTTTACGCGCAACTCATAACTAAAGAAATGGAAGGTAACACTGACCCAATTTGTGTGCTGTTGACCATTGTTTTCCAACTTTTGCACCAGTTTTTCTGCATAAACAGGTACATACAAAGCTAGTGTTGTTACCATGAGCGTAGGAAGGGGGGTAAATTAAAAAACTGGCCAAGTGCGTGTCGGTCTCACCTATGAAAGGTTTCGCATCCAAGAATAATTATTATATTAGCGAAAAATAATTTTGGTTTTCATAAATTACGAAGTTCGTTCAATACTCAATACTTTTAATGCATTCCATATGTAGGTTTTCTTAGGTGGTAAACTTATAATTAGATCATATGGACCCTGTCAGGCACAGCAAGAATAAGTGATTTAGGAGAGGAAGCATTTGTTAATTATATAATATTAATTACTAATTTAACTTAAACATTACATTATATATCTATCACTTAAATATTCGTGTACTAATTAATAATACTTTTGCAGCAAAAAAATGTTTTAGTTTTTTTTTAAATAGGTTAATTTTCTATTCGTTTTTTACAGATTCGGGAAGTTTATTATACAATTTAATGGACATTAATTTTAAATTGAGAACTTGGTATGTTTAGCCTAGATCGGTGTCCGAGTAGATAGCGTGACTGAATGTCTTCTCGTATAAATGACCAAGTTATAGTTGCGGTTTTCGAAAATGTTCTATATCATATAAACTGAGCTGGCAGTACCAATCTCTTTCAAACTTATTTTCGTTGTAAGTTTTCATTAAGCATACACTTTTTAGATTTAGCACTCTCTTATTTTTAAAGTAAGAGGGCGAGAACATATTTTATCAGTTTGGAAGTCTATATCTTTTAAACGATTAACTTTGTGAAGAAATGTTTTTAGAAACCTCGTTCTTTAGCTTTTAATTTTATTTATTTTTGTATAAAAATCGTAAACCGGTTCACAGAAGACATCTACAAGTTTCAACATTGTAGTCCTAATACTTTCGGAATAAAGTACGATTTGTAGCTGTGACATGCGGACAAACAGACAGATTGACCTTCGCCCATGTTTTTTCGTTTGTCTAACCCCGCTTAGCTTCCTCCAGGCTATTAGAGACTTCACCTGGTGGGGATGGACCGCTGAAGTGTCGTGAAGAAGCGACGCCGAGTCACGGCGATTTTTAGGGATCTGTAGCCGTGTAACCCCTGCTCACCATCCGCAAGCCCGCGCCTAACGGTGGCCGGAGATCGACTCGCGATCCCCGACGCCCGGGACGTCTCCCGCGGTGGCTAGGGCGCGGGGACGAGAGTTGCCTATCCCTCGCGCGTTCAGCGTCCTCCTTCGCTAGCACTAGCGAGTGCATCCCATTCCTGTCTCTATCTACCTATCTGTCCATCCGTATGTCACACACACATACAGTTGAATCTTGGTTGGTAGATGTATTCTGTGAACCGTTTTACGATTTTATATAAAAATAAAGAAGGTCCCTCCTTCTTTATTTTTGTATAAAATCGTAAAGCGGGCCCCCAATACAAGGAGCCGTAACAATTTTTTATTCCAAACTATTCGTGCCTATCAAAGACTAGGAAACCACTTGACCGCGCATACGTTGCCCCGACGCACGAAAACTATGAGAGTTTTTGCTCTTATATATTGGCTACGATACACGAACCATTTTAGTTGTGACCAAGTATTAGGCCTGTGTGCATGCTAAACAATTACAAATTTTAACACATAATAATGCTTTCATGCGCGTTGAAGTGGTGTGGAAAACATTCCCAGACATCTAGATACCAAATGGATGACATAACTATTCATCAGTAATGAAATAATACGAAAATTATTTATCATTTAATCAGATTATAAGCTACCACAGAGGTCTATTTAAAGTGGTGGTTTGGGTGGTCAAGGACAAAATTGTGTCGCGCGTTGATGTCTTATGGAAATATCTCTTTTTTTTACATGAAGAATTTCTAATTCTTTTATCCCTGTCTTTCTTTTTGTATTTTTATCGTAAAAATCTGTACTGTTACCTATAACGGCTCAATACGATATCGATAATAATAAAATTAAACTTTTTTTTTTTTAATTCAATTCAGATAGTTGTCATAAAATACCTATCTACATTAACCGACTTTAAAAAAAGGAGAAATTTTCTGATATTTTTTCTTCTGTGTGACATGCATGTTTTCATTTTAGATTTCCCAAGATTCCAGATTTTAAAAAGAGTGGATGGATGAGGTTACTAGGTAATATAGGTTTCTAGTTTGGTTTTTATTGATATAACGTTGAGAAAAGTCAAAATAATATAAGATACCTATATTCAATCTTTCTATGCTTCAAATAGTATGACGGAGTCTAATATTAATTAACTTGGACCTTTGCATTACAATATCGCCCTCGTAAGTTACTTTGGTTCCGGGGTTGCGGTAATGTTCTAATGAGGTACCGCGGCCCCGGAACTTAAGGGCAGCTGAAGGGACAGGTTGGGTTTTTAGTCAGTAGAAGTCTGACACTCCCTTCCACTTTACCCAGAGCGGGAGAAGTTATTCGATGATATTCCCACCCAGAAAAAAAAAACAGGTTACTTTGTTTCGATGTCGAGTCCACGGGTTAAGTGTATGTAGGAGGGAGGAGTCATTAAATAAATCATCTAATGACTCACCACCAAAAAAATAATGATTACCGAGTGCCTGCTGAAGCTACAGTTGTTGACACAACTGATTTTAATGAAAATATATTTATTATGGAATATAAAATAAATATAAAAAATAAAATATAAAAATAATATATGGCCGGCTTTATTGTCCATACCCTGATAAAGCAAATAAAATGCCTAACTTGTATTGGAGCGTTGATTGGTGTTACAAATCAAAACGCCTTACAATTTCAAAAAGACACTAAAAACAAGTTATTGTACGGATCCACCACAGTAATAGAAATTTGTCGTCGTTGTGGAATTTATATTAAAAGGGCGATCAACGAGAGTGGTTTGAAAGTACTGTCTCAGAGATATAATTCCAATTATTTTATGAGATCGGTTTTAAAATAACTGATTGGGTATAATTTATTCCCGGATTATAATTTTCATCAATATGAAATAGAAACTACCAATCATTTGATTGAATTAGCAAGATGCATAATTCAGAAATATATAATAATAATAATATAATATAATAATAATAATATTCCACAACTTTTTCACACAACGCCATCTAGTCCCAAACTAAGCAGAGCTTGTGGTATGGGTACTAGACAACTGATAAACATACATATATATTTCTAAATACATACATATTATAGATAAATTACACCCAGACAAAGAACAAATGACCGTGCTCATCACACAAACATTTGTCCTAGGTGGGAATCGAACCCATGACCTTGCGCATAGCAGTCAGGGCCACTGACCACTATACCAACGGGCCTGTCAGATATCTAAGACGCTCGGTTATCATTTTTTACCAAAAAACAATCAGGACCCTAAAACTTTAATTCGAAAAACATTTACCAAATTAATTCATTTTAATAATCAATAATAACAGCATACTTGTTTTTCTTTTTGTAATTGAGACTGATAATGATTAAATATTATTATGTGATTTTATTGAGTATTTTTTATAATGTTAAACTTCATCTTATCGATATCGATAACTTTCCCTCAATCTAGTAGAGCAATCCCTAACTATAAATCTGATGTAAATGTAAATATCTATGAAGCTTGACCTTGAACTAACCAATTGCAGAAGCGCATTTTTCTTCGCCTCCCAACCCGTATTGGTGAGTTGTGTTCTTCAAAGAAATCGGCCTATACGCTCTCTAGGTTAAATACTCTCTGGTGCCTAGAGACAGGTCTTCTCTCTAAATGACATTGATGTTCCTTAATCGATGTTGTCTCAAAGTAAATCGTTTTAAAGAAGTTTTTTGAGAGATGTAACACATTTTTAAAAACCGCAAATATTACTTGGTCATTTATACAAACTCCCTTCATGGACAAGTCCCACTCGCAGTTGGCCACTTTTTAGGCTTGCGTAGGCAAATGTCAAAAAATGGAACCCTGATTCGTCATGACTATCTGTCTATTCGTCCGTATGTCACAGCCGCTTTATTCGGAAACTATTAAGACTACAGAGTTAAAAATTGTTAAGTAGATGTATGCTGGTAGACAACTTTACTATTTATACAGGGTTATTTGTAAAACACCAAAAACCTCTCAAGACTATGTTACTAACATCATAATCAACAACTTTTGTTCTATGACTTTTAAAAATTCGTCATATTTTAGTTCACCAGATTTTCATACAAAAAATAAAATATTTAAATAAAACGCCCTAAATGTTACGAGGTCTATGCGAAGCAAAAGAAAACGACTTATATTATCACTTTCTTATGCTTCGAATAGACTTTTACAATTAACCCTGTATACAAAAAGTTACATGGAAGTCATTATCTGCCTAGCCTTTTCCTAATTATGTTAGGCTCGGCTTCTAGTCTAATCGGATGCAGCCGTGTATTAGTGTTTTACATGGTGTGACTACGTAACTGACTTCTAAAATCCAGTAGCTGGGTAACACGATACCCCTTGTCTAGACCAGTGTCAGATTTTACTGGCTTCTGACTATCCGTAACGACTTACTTATCTCACATCTCTCAAAGATATCCAAATGACGGCCAGGACTAAAGGCTTAACGTGCTTTCCGAGGTGAGGGTATCACACTGCCAACTTCCAAACTCCGAGCTACTACTGAGAAATTTCATACAAAAAATCCCCATAGCACTTTTTTCCCGGCCCGGTAATCGAACCCGAGAGACCTCGTGCTATACAGTCACGCTTGCGACCAATGATCAAACTAAAAAAAACAAACATTTTCATGTGACAAATATAGTTGGTTTGTGTCATCAAACCTATTTGTGTTGGGTCAATAGATAGGTCTTTAAAAATTACATTGTGGTATCTTATTTTTTCTCCAAGTCAATCGCTCGAAAGATAGACTCGTTTAAAATGGTAAAAGGTCAGGCGTCCGTCACTCTTTCAAGGCCAAGCGTTATATGCCTACCGCTTCGCGTATCGCCGTCGGTACAAACGACACTGGGCTGCCACACGCCTGCCTGAGCTTTTTTAAATAATTTTGACAACGTCATAATGGATCGGCCTAATAACATTTGATTTTCTTTCGCTTTGCTGCTGTTTCCCTTTTGATTAATAAATAAAATAAAATAAAAAGACTTTTATTTCATGCATATTTAGTGTACAATTTACAAGTTTACAATACACTACTGATATTATTCGGTACCTACTATGACAAATTATAGTTTCGTTTTTATATTAAGGGCCTATACTACCTCAGCGCTTCTCACTCTTTATCTCGCTCGCACACTACTGGCCGCTATCGCGCGAGCAAGCGAGACATGGTGGCAGAGAAAAGACTCCAAGACAATTTAGTATAATATACAACGTATAACGGAAACCCCATATCTATCCAAAAGGACTGAAGACAACATCTGGTATGGAGTCTCTATGCAAAGTTTCAGCTCAAAATAAGTGACTCACAGAATTGACCCCAAATTATTGGTTTCATATGTTTCTTGAATACCAGTAATAACAAACGTGTCACAGTACTATGAGGGCAGGGGCGGATCTACCTATAGGCTATTTGGGCTGCAGCCCAGGACCCCGTGGATATAAGGGGCCCCCTGCCAGTGCTCATTAAAAAAATAGACGATAATATTTTTAATCTATATATATATATATATATATAATAAATCGGAAATATGTAAAATTATCATAATATTGGCAGCGCCATAATCGATCAATCCGACGACTTTCGAGAACGAAGCAGGGAATTCCTTTGTTGCTTATCAGGTATTCAGTATTTTTAGCTAGAGGGCGTTTTGTTACAAGGAACTACCCGCAGCGCAATTGCGTCGGGTGGTACCGCCGCATTTTGTTCTTGTCGTCTAAATACAAACTCAGTGTTTAATTGTCACAACCGTGTGTGAGTATGGGTATTTCGTGTGCTATTAAGTGATAAGTAATTTATCCTAATTAAATTCAAATTATTTTTAAAACGTAACCTACGCCAGAAAGCTTTTTACGCAGTCAAAGATTCTATTGAGGACAAAAAGGCTTGGGAATAAGCTGCTCCAATGATATACCTACTTATGTGGACTTTTTAATATATTTTGCTGAGCTAATGATTGACTTTTTATTGTTGTAAATGTGAGGAATATGTAAGTTATTATTTCTTTTTATGTTATTTTCATTATAATTTATATTTGATGTGGCCCGGCTAGAGATTAGTCGCGAGTTTCATATGACAATGATCGACGGAAAAGTGGCCACTATTATAACGGATACTTCGTCTGCATCTGCCTGCAATATTTGCCTTGCTAAGCCGACTGAGATGAACAAGCTGTCAGAAGTATTTCCAAGACCTGTTCGAGAAGATATTTATAAATATGGACATTCTACTCTTCATATGAGGATTCGTTGTATGGAGTGTATTCTACACATATCTTACAACATGGACTTCGAGATGTGGACTGCACGAGGTGCTAACAAGCAACTAAAAGATGCGAAGAAACATTTGACACAAGAAGAATTCAAACAGCAAATGGGAATACTTGTGGATTTTGTGAAGCAAGGCTTTGGAACCACAAACGAAAGAAACACAGCCAGAAGGTTTTTTAGAGATTATGAGAAATCTGCTGAAATAACCAACATTGACAAAGGCCTACTGAAGTATTTTGCGGTTATTCTTCAAACGATTTCATCAGGATGTGCCATAGATATCGAAAAAGTCAGGACTTATTGCAGAGAAACAGCTGAGATCTTTGTTCATCTATACCTACCCATGGTTTTATATGCCCGCAAGTGTGCACAAGCTACTCATACATGGTGCAGACATTTGTCATCGCTTTGGCCTCCTACCAATTGGCATTCTTTCCGAAGAAGCGGGAGAAGCAAGAAATAAAGAATTTCGAAGAGTTCGTGAATATCACACAAGAAAATTTAACAGGATGAAGACCAACGAGGACTTGCTCCATAATTTTTTAATTAGTTCAGACCCATATTCGACCAAAATACAGCAACTCGAAGCAATCCGACCTTTTCTAGATATTCAAGAGCTTTTATTGTTGCCTGAGGTAGTAACTGAAGAAACCGAAAATATGGATCTACAGGAGTTGCAGTCTGAAGATGATCCATTAAAGTAAACGTGACAGATTTAGTGATGTTGTTATTGTTAGAATTGAGTTGGTTAGTAGTAGTAGTTGAGTTTTAGTCCTTTTCAGGACTTCAAAAAAAGCCCTTTACAGGGCTACATCTATGATTTATCAAGAGGAAATATCAACAGATGAAAGAATAATCAACAGATGATTATTAAAAAAATATTAAGCAAAAATGCTTATTTTATCATAACATCACGCTTTATATTCCCCGAAGGGTTCGGCAAAGGTGTATACTACACTATAGTACAATGCCATTTCGCCAGTTACATTTACACCCCACGTAATAGGGGACGAGCCTAATACACGGATGGGGCGCGCGGGGGGCTTGTTTTATTAAAAATGATATTTTGGATTAATTTCAATTGAAAAACTCGTCAATAATATTAAGATAATTCAACATTACAATTTTAAACTTTAAAGCATCGTAGGCGCCAAGGCCGCAGGGATACGCAAGCAATTTATATGTCATCGTATTAAAGACAACAAGTACTTACCAGAATATAAGGTTTGCTTGCTATACTTTAATACTGAACGGAGAAAAAAAAAATAGATTTTCTCCCATACATTTTTATTTTTAATATTTTTTTTGACGTGAAGGAGCAGTTTTTTGAAAAGTTGTGGTACTAAGTATTAATCAGCGTTAAATTACCTATACAAAACGATTTTTTGTTAAGTAAAATATGCATTTTCGATCCTATGTCCACCTTTTTGAAAATCCGGACCACTGTGTGGCGTATGGAAAAACAGCGATTTCATTTCAAACCATATACTGTCCTCTCATATCTAATTAACCTGAATACATTAATTTATATTTAAAATTATATTTTTAAAAGAGTAACTGTGGAGTTTCTTGTCGGTTCTTCTCCATAGAAAACGACCAATTTCGAACCGTGCACTAACTTCTGACGTTTTGTAAGTGCCCATGTAGGCCTATGTGAAATAAATATTTTGAGTGTGATAATAATATTTTTAGGGTTCCGTACACAAAGGATAAAACGGGACCCTATTATTAAGACTCGGCTGTCCATTCGTCTGTCACCGGGCTGTATCTCATGAACCGTGATAGTTAGACAGTTGAAATTTTCACAGATGATGTATTTCTGTTGCCGCTTTAACAAAAAATACTATACACAGAATAAAATAAATATTTAAGGGCTCCCATACTACCAACGGGTCATTTTTGCTAGATTTTGATAACGGCAACGCTTGAAATATTCACAGAATATTTAGTTATATATTCACTTTAAAAATAAATAAAACAAATACTTAAAGGGGGGCTCCCATTCAACAGACATGATCTTTTTTGCCGTTTTTATAGATAATGGTACGGAACTCTTCGTGCGCGAGTCCGACTCGCACTTGGCCGGTTTTTTTTTTTGCTAAAATTCTAATTTCAAATTAATTTTATTTTAAAACATGGAATCTTATATCAAAGTTTGTCATAACGTAATGGTTAGCGTTCTGTTTTCATTGCATTTGAATATTTTTCGTCATCACGGGTACGTTAAAAATGCCACCTTCAATATATATGCAGATTAACTGTCTATAACAACTAAACAAAATAAAACCAATAAGTTGACATTATTAAACCATAATCGAGTAACAACTCCCTTCAGACTGTTCCTGATTGTATATTTTTAAGCGTTTTTTTGATCAAATTCGAAAATTCGAGTAATTATGGAATATGAGTACCGTCGTGGAAGCAAAGCCTCGTTGTCGTCGCTGATGTTGCGGGCCGTAGGTACAAGCGGCACGCAACATCAGCGACGAAAACAAGTCTTTGCTGCCACGACGCTTACGGAACGAACACTACAAACGAATGCACCACCCGTTATTAGTTTTCTAGCTTCCGATCTGGAAATTTCGACCTGAAAAATCAATCTACGGCTGAATTAGCAGCAGCTTTCGACGATCTATATTGTTACACTTGCGTCAAATTGGCAAGGTAATAAAGCTTGACGTCTGCCCCACGAATTCAGTGCCCATCAGCACGAAGGACGCATCGAGTCGTACCTTGAGAATTTTGTTGCTTGCGACAAGAAATGGATCCTGTTCGACAATCGCAAGCGCTCAGCAAATTGGTTGGATCCTGGTTTAGCATCTAAACAATTCCCTAAATGAAAACTGACCCCTACAAAAGTGATGGTTTGATGAAAGGTGATGTTTGGTTGTCTAACCCCGGGGTAACTCATCCCAGCTTCTTAACAAACAGGGTGAGCATTACTGCAGAACTAAACACAATGATGGAGAAGCTCGCACAGTTCCAACCAGCTTTGTTCAATCGCTCGGCTCCGCTGCTCCTGCACTAACTCATACTACATAGCAGACGGTCTACAAGTTACAAGAGCTGGGGTTGGAAGTTCTCCGCCATCCGTCGTACTAAGTAGACTTTGCGCCTGCAGATTTCTATTTTGACCTGAATTTGGATAATTTCTTGGCGGGAAAAAAATCAACACCCGAGAAGCAGTAAAAATGCCTTTGAAGAATTTGTTGCCTCCCGTCCAACTGATTTCTTCAAGAAGGGCATCATTATAAGCTACCACTGAGTTGGAAAAGATGCATCGATTGCATGGGCGTCTACTTTGATTAATGAATAGAAATAAAAATATATAAAAAATACGTTAACTTATTTCATGAAAAACGGCAGTTTCATTGGTAAAGATCTAATATACATATTCAGATGAACACCTGACGTAAAGAAGAAGTAATCTTATTTTTGAAAATAAAGTAGTTCATGTTTTCACTAATTGCTATACCATCTTAAATATTAATTATTTTGACATTAACAATCTCTAGCTATGAAGCGGAGCGCTCTTTCACCAAGATGTCGTATATCGAAAACAAATATACGACAAAAAAGTTGAACGAGTGACTGTCTAAATCATTTGTCAATTCTTTTCTTTTATTATGATTTAAAAAAGGATTAGTAATGAGCAAATAACTGTTTGTACTTATATAAATTACTAGCTGTGCCCCGCGGTTTCACCCGCGTATAATCCTACTACTATTATTAATGTGTAATTTTATGCGTCAATCTAATTCGCAATGGATAGAGAATCGCGAAGTAAATATAGTTTAATTTAATAATATTGTCAAGAATACATTTAGAGTATTTTTAAACTGCTGACCCGATCTCGTTCAAACCAATTCTAATTGAAATTTTTATTAAGATCTACAGCATATATTTTGTTTTGGTTTTTGACTCCATTATTATAAAAGTAGGAGGGGGTGGGGGGTGAAACACATTTTACCACTTTGGAAGCGTATATCTTTCGACTGACTCGCGAAGAATTCCGTATCTATGCTTGCAAGCATAGATTAACGTAAAAAAATGCTGTTATCATAATGTTTATATGACAAAGTTTTATTTGCGGATTTTGCAAATGTGAAAATGAAATCTCAAAAACTGTATCTCGTTCGAATCAATTAGTTAAAAGTTTTCATTAGAATCTACAGCATATTTTTTTATATTTTACACTTTATTATTTCAAAAGTTAGAGACACATTTTACTACTTTGGCACTTCCAAAGTAGTAAAATGTGTCCCCAAATATATCTTTCAAACGATTGACTTTGACAAAAATGATTACATGAACCTCAGTATCATTTTTAAAGGTCTATTTATAGACGCCGACACCCGCATAGGCGTACAGGCTTGAAGTAAAAAAAAAATTTAGTTCTAGTTCCATGTATGGGGAGCCTCCCTTAATGTTTTTTTTTTTACATTATTTTCGCATAAAAATCGGAAAGCGGTTTGCAGAATACATCTATATATCAAGTTTGAACTCTGTAGTCTTAATAGTTTCGGAATAAAATGACTGTGACATACGGAAAGACGGCCAGATAGACATGACATCACACATGATAGTATAAGGGTTCCGTTTTTTTGCTATTCGGCTAAGGAATCCTAACAACATCGCTTTTAAACTATGCCAACGTTGAATGTCTGACCCGTTTTTTCGGGTGGGAAAATCATCGAATGACTTCTCTCGCTCTAAGTGGAGCGAGAAGGAGTGTCAGACTTCTACTGACTATAAGTCCACCCAGTTACTTCAGCTGCCCTTGCCTTCCGGGGCCGCGGTATCTCATTATAACATACCTTTAAACTGAACGATGACACAAAAAGTGGGATGAACAAAAGAACACCCTATTTTAACCAACACCAAAATTACTTATTCAACTAAAGAGAAAGTAAAATATAAATATTCAAATGTATAGATACAAAAATACACATCTGACGTAAAAGAAGCTGAAACAATTTTACATAGGAAGTCTCTTAGCCAAGAAGTCGAAATGAAACCAGGATAAGGTTCACTATCAGTGCGGTATCTATCGCGGAGTGGTAGAGTACGCGAGCCATGCTCAACGCGTCGCGTCGTGCATCCCCGGGCCGCCGCGGCCGTTTCGGTGAATAGCGTTGTTGAATAATTTTAATTTTACATTTTCTCCTAAACTATAAGTCCAAATTATATACTGTAAAAGGCAAAGATAATCTTCATAAAATTGTCTTGATGATGAAATTACTTTCAAACGCAAATATTAATATGGCCGCATAATAATAATACTACAAAAACATTCCTTATTTTTTAAATATTTTCTTAACATAATTTGCCCTATTGTGGATTATTTATAAAAGTTAGATATGCAGTACTGCGGACTTTTTTTAGATCTTCATAAATCCTACATTTTTGTAGTACATGATCTTTACGTATAACTCAGCATTTCGCCAGCTCACGCGATTATAGTAATTTAGCGGCATATTTCCTTCCGACTTACTTCACCAATACCTTTATTGTAGGAAAACCGAGAGGAGTAGCGTAATGCTAGATAGCCTATAGCCTTTCTCATGAAACTGCCTATCATAATCAGAAAAAATTTTTGAAATCCACCCAGTACTTTCGAAGATTAGCGCGTTCAAGCAAACAAACAAACAAACAAACAAACTTTTCCGCTTTATAATATTATATATATAGTATAGATTATACTAGTACTTAATACAGGCCTGATTCTTCCATCTCTCTTTCACTACTGATCTACCAGACATACTGCAGGGTACCATCCTCATTTGGTCAATATACCATCTTGTCACACCAAGCGATTCTCCTCTACATTTATTGTGCGCACGGCCAAGGTTTGGAACTCTCTGCCGGCTTCCGTGTTCCTTTCCACATATGACTCGTCTGCGGCCTTTAAAGTAAGAGTGAACAGGCAACTTCTGTGCTCTGTCGTTCTATAGTAGACCTCATCTGTTGTTTATTATCAGGCGTGATCGAGGTCAAGAGCGGGATCATCAGTAATAAAAATAAAATATAAATAAGAACTCTTATTAAATAAATTAAATTGAATCCATTTTAATCCTGTACCTTATTTTCATCAAATAGATGTAGAAAATAGTTTCTTGACACAATGACAATTATTTGAATAATTAAGAGGCCCCCGAGCAATTGTAGCCCAGGGCCCCACAAATTCACGATCCACCCCTGTATGAGGGTCATCACTTTCCACGTCACTTGCCAATAAAACGATAAAATTTCTCTTCGTTCTTCTTAATTTGAAAAATTCGGTCTCTGGTATCAATGTATTGAAATTTCTAATAAGCTCCACACATGTAGACATAGGATTACAAAACCCTTGCTATATCGTTTGTTATCATCCAAAAAAGCCGTACACTTGGTATGTATATACCCTTTAAATTTCACGTTGTATAATTTAGTAATTATATTAGATAATTTAATTTATTTCTTTTTACGGTGAAAATAATGGTAATTTAAAAAAAGTAAATAACATAAGGCCTGCTTTATAGTTAGTTCAATTTAATATGCAAAGTTTCATTATCTAATTTGAAGTTATTTTTGAACACCCGCGGTTTATTGTTCGGTTTGGAGGTAACTTTGTATTTTTTTTTTCTATCAAGAAACTTTTGTGGAATCGTGTTTTTACCAAACATAGTACCTAACATTAATCCTCAACTTTACCATATATTTATTTCAAAATTATTGCTGCAGTGTTTTCGACATAACCAGGCGTCCGTCACTCGCTCAAGGCCACGCGTTATATGCCTACCGCTTCGCGTATCGTCGTCGGTACATCCGACAGCGGGCTGCCGCACGCCTGCCTGAGCATTTTAAATAATTTTGACAACGTTATAATGGATCAGTTGTAAACTATAGCACTTAAGTACAGTCCCCCGGTAACCTTAGGGACCGCACATTAAGGGCTGTAGTTTTTAATATATTTGTTTACAAATTCCCATAATTGTTATTTTTTTTTATTTCTACAAGTACTGAATACAAATATTTAGATTCACACGCACATAAAAATTGTCGTTCGATAAAAAAATATCTTGTCGCTTGCACTTGGCCCCTTGTGGATGCGGGGCCCCTAGGCAGTTTCCTACTCTGCCTAATGGTTAATCCGGCCCTGACAATGATGGCGAAACTAGCAGTGAAACAGCCCCGACTCGTCAATCGATTTTCACAATTATTGCTATATAAAAACGAAAGACATCAAACTGCACGAGAAACCGATGCAACTATACAGAAGCTACGGTTAGATACCATAGGACATCCTACGTATCAACCAACCGAGACGCCAGTCCTTGCTCCAACAGACGTATTTTTTTTGTGATTCGGTCAATTTTTAACGAGGTAAGAAATTTCTTCCCAAGAGGCAAAATGCTTTCAAACAGCTTGTCAAAACTGGATCCCTAGAGTTCTATCGCAAAGGCATAAATAACCTTCTGATTAGATGGTATAGATAATGAGGATAAATATATTAATTAAATAGTTAAGTTTAGTGTGCAATGCATTTTCGAAAAATTTAAATTCCTTATTTTAATTTTTCGGTTCAAATCAGCAATTTCATACTTTAACCCCTTGTATAACTTTGTCATTAATACAAACGCTATAAAAACAAAGTTATTTTTCGTTAATCTATCCTTGCTACTACGGAACCCTTCATTGGCTAGTCTGACTTACACTTGGCCACTTTTTTGGAAATACTTACGATTGATTTATCAGTTTATTTTTGTTGCCACTACTGCTGCGATACATGTTAAATTAATTCATGTGAAAATTTTCATTTTGTACTTTAACATAACTTCGATAAGTGATCATCGCTTCTACCACTGGGGGCCAGGCCCCCCCTGGAAAATATCTCTAGATACGCCAATGGTTGTTACTTAACTTCGACACCGCGAGCTTTTGTTATAATAAAACACAACGCTGGTAAATTGTAGAGCGTGTCTATTGCCTACTTATTTTTTTCTCAACTGATGACGATGAGGAGAATTAACTCTCTGCCACTGTCTGCTTTGTGTAAAACTGTGAACTGTGTTATTTTTGGCGTACGTCATTTGAAATGATATTTGTCTTTTGTGTAGCTATCAGCATCATCCCCAATCGTGGCGGCTGCATACATGTCAGGAAAAGGTCCAATGACCATCCCTGGTGGGGCCACAGGACTTGCCTTCATGCACACAAAGTTCTCTCGTGACCTCGACAAGACAAGACCAGACATTGAGCTTGTGATGGGAGCCGGTTCCTTGGCCGGTGATGCAGTTGGAATATTACGGTCTTTACTTGGTATGTTTGCCAAACAATGTAAGAAACATGTGTGGTGGTGACTTTTTTGGAAGTTTTCTAAAGAAGTTGCAAAAACAAACACACTCGCAAGTGCATCATAATGCTTTATTATTCTGAACAGCTTTGTTTATTCCATTAAAACTTTAATGGAAAGACATGAAAGTTGACGACTATCAGTGATCCGGAAAATAACATCTTCCGAGAACGGGACTTCAACTTTTAATGAATAACTTGAGCTTTTTGTAATTGCAGGAGTCACGGATGAGTGGTACTGGAAAATGTACAGTTCTCTTCCGTTTACCATGAGACAGCGCACGTTTTCTATGAACCCAGTGCTTATTCGACCGAATAGTGTTGGTAGACTGATGCTCAGAAGCCCAAACTTTGCCGACCATCCTAAAATCTATTTAAACTACTACGCTGATCCGAACGATTTACGAACTATGATCGAAGGAGTTCGTTTGGTAAGAAGAGATTGTTAGGAAATCATTTATTTTTACCTACATGTACAACTACTGAACTCTCGCCTTTTCCCATGACGTTACATTGACAATAAACTACATTCTTTTTTTATATCACCAATAAGACCGCTGTAAGTAGGTCCCAAAGTCTTTCTATAACATCCTCAGCGACTCTTCTCACGCCTGCCTTGTAAATAGTTTTTGTAACTCAGTCACTTTTCCTAAATCATCTAAATTTGTTCAGTCAATTCTAATATTTGCGTTTTTTTTACAATTCCAGATCCAGAAAGTAATTAATACCAAAGCCTTTCAGCGCTATGATGCTAAATTACACACAACACCGTTTCCCGGCTGCGAGTCTTTATTGTTCGACTCGGATGAATACTGGGAGTGCGCTATTATGCAAACGTCCATCACGTTAGACCATCAAGTAAGCAAATTGTGCAATATTATTGACCGTTTTAGGGCTCAAACTTTATTTGTTTTTAAATCTTCAGATTGCGTAATGATTGAAAAAAAGTTTGAGCGATTTTAAATTTTATTGCAAATTTTTGTATTGCATTGTGTGAGGTCAGTAATGTGCAATAATTTTTAGTCCGTGTTTCCGCTTGACAAGGTGTACACACGCACGAAAATATTGCGCATTTAGTTTACTGTGCAGTATAATTGATAGTTTGGATTGTAAACACCATTCAATCTTATTGTGCAATAAAATATATTGCACCATGTTATCGTAGGTAGGGTTACAACCTTTTTTGTTTGCAGTTAAAGTACATTGGTTAAAATAGGTAAGAAAAAAAAGTACATAGCATCAAAATAAAGTACAATTTATTTTCAAAGTCGCTTTCCGCTGTCTGTCCCTATGTACGCTTAGATCTTTAAAACTACGGATTTTGATGCAGTTTTTTTTAATAGATAGAGGGATTCAAGAGGAAGGTTTATATGTATAATACATGCATAATATAGTAGAAAAACAATGATAATTTTAGAGGTTTCTAATGTGATGTTTTAATAAACAACATGTTTGCGCTTACATTGCAAACGCTGGCTGAACCGTACGAGATAGATCAAAATAGTGTGCTCCAGTCCAGTAGGTACAGACCTACACCTTAAAAAGGTCTACAAAAGAATCCGCGATGGCATATGCCTATCTCTTACGGATAACATACTATATATATATATATATATATTTTACTTTAAAAAATGGGCAATTATAAAGCAGTAATTGGAAAGCTATTTACACAAATTCTGTATTAATCCTTATCATTTTAAATACGTTAGTTGGCTTGAGCATTTCATGAAGATTAATTTTTCCCTTCATACCATGCAAATTAAATGAATACTATAGGAGATATAGCAAAATCAAAATAATGCGCAACGAAATTAATTTCGTGTAGCCGTGATTTGACCTGGCGCCTCGCTTCCGAGCCGGGGGAATCCCAAAGTTTATGTAGTATATCAATGTATGGTGGAATTGTGTATCTTATATGTATATGCCTACAGAAAAGTCTGCGATGGCATATGTCTATATGTTAAAGATAACATCCTACCTATGTCCATTTTAATACTTAAAAAAATTGGCAATTATAAAACGGTAATGTAAAAGGTATTTACACAAATACGGTATTAATCCTAATCATCTAAATTAATATTATGTATAACGAGAAAAGATGATTGATTTTTTGTTTGTTACGATTTAACTCAAAAACTACTCAACCAATTTTACCAAAAGCTATATCTCCTCGGAATAACATAGGCTATTTTATATTTTCTGTAAAGAACCCGTGCGAAGCCAGGCCGGGCTGCTTACTAAAATTTAATTGCCGTATGTATATGTACGTAAGCGCACTAGTTCAGAACAGCTGCATTTATTTGACTAATTATTTTTTTGCTGTGTTCGTAATTATCTGGATAGGGTTTGGAAAGAAAACTGTATGATACCGAAAGCAAAATTACACCCGGGCGAAGCCGAGGTCGGCAGCTAGTTGTGTTTAAAAACATATTTCTTATCTGGGGGCACGGCAGTGCCCCCGCCAAATCGAGCAAAAAGCGGCACGGCCGTACCATACTTTTCTCGAAGCAATTCAGGCCATTTTCGACCCCGTATAACTTCGTTGTAGTGTTGCCCAAACGAGAGTCTCGCAAGAGTCTTGCAATTAGCGATTATCCTATTGCTATTTATTAAACGGTAGTTGAGATCTCAGAACAATGTAACAGAGTAGGTACATTTTGAGCTTGAATTGACATAGGCCAACCAAATGAATCAATTTAATTGAGATTCTTGAAGACTCTTGCGAGACTCTCATTTGGGCAACACTACTTCGTTGTAGATAAAACTAGAAGCCTGAATTTTCAGTAACCAAGTAGGCATTGTATAAACACGGTATATTTCAAATTTCATTCAAATTATACCAGTAGTTTAAGAAGTATAACGAGTCAAAGTTCCTTAATTTTGTCACTCACTGACTGACCGATCATTAAAAGTCTAAGGCACTTCTAGCAGACATAGAAGCTTCAAATTTAAAATACAATTAGTGTTTAGTGTAAGAATCAAGGAAAAACTAAAATATTTTTCAATTTCGGTCCAGTTTTCTAGATACATCAACTGCATAAATAACTTTGTAATCCCATATATTTATATGGGATTACAAAGTTATATTTACAGTTAATTAATCAGCGTACCTGTATATAATTATGTATAATGTAATGGAATAATATGTGTAGATCGGTATCTAGATATAATTATGTTCAAAGGTAACTTGTAAAATGGTCAACGGAATAAAAAAAGCCAGAGAGAAGGCTTTAAGAAAATTCGTTATTGGTATACAAAAAGTAGAAGGCACCGGAAAAGAAAAAAGTAGGACTATCTACAAAATGAAATGAGATCCCATAAAAACAATACTTGTCAAAAAACCAAGTCTCGCAACTCAGTTCTTCTACCGTAAAAAGTTGTGAGATCCGTGTAATACCAAGTCGATTATTCAATTATTTAGTCCCTACTTAAGGGATCTTCTGTATTAAGTTTCAACTTTAAAAAAAAATCTATGAACTTCTTATGCCAATTATAAAACGGCATACTCCTATTACAAAGCCTCGAGATGAACGCTATCCGGTGTGGTATTCGCGAGCTTTACTGAAAGCTATTAAGGAGAAAGCTAAATATCACAACTTACATAAAAAATACGGAAACCCCAGAGATAAGATTACGTTTCAATGTCTAAGAACGCGTTGCAGTAAATTGATACGTAACTGTTATGCACATTTTAAGAAGAATATAGCTCAACATTTACGCAACAATCCTAAATATGTCTGGAGTTACTTAAAAAATAAACGAATAGGTGACAATTACATTCCCAACAAAATGTCACTAGGTAATACTAGATTTGCTAGGGGTGGCCTGGATATTTGTAATTTGTTTTCAGACAACTTTCAGTCTATTTATAGTACAGATAAGGATGCACATTCAACGTCAATTGAGTCCACTCCCTATAACAATAATACTTTTAGTCTCTGTAAATTAGAAGTAAAAGAAGTTTTTGAATACTTATCTTCCCTGAACTGTGATAAAGGTCCTGGACCTGATCTAATCCCACCTCTCTTCCTTAGAAAGTGCGCAGCGAATCTGGCTGATCCTTTGACGTAAATTTTTAACTGTTCCTTGTCGCAGGGTTTTTTCCCAGATCAATGGAAAATAGCGCACATCACGCCAATTTTTAAGTCTGGTAGTGTAGATGATGTTGTAAATTACCGACCAGTGTCGATCCTTTCTGCATGTGGCAAAATAATTGAATCACTTGTTCAGAGAAAAATGTTTTCCCACTTCAAAAACGTGCTGGATGACAACCAGCATGGCTTTCGCCCAAAAAAATCGACTTCAACAAATTTAGTAGAGTATGTTTCTTACGTATCTTCTGCCCTGGATAATGCTGGTGAAGTTCATGCAACACTGATTTTAAAAAGGCCTTCGATTTAGTAAATCACGACGTACTTATTTCTAAATTGGAAAGCATGGGTGTTCACGGGTCCTAGTTGCGTTGGTGCGAATCGTACTTAAGAAATCGGTCACAACTGGTGTATCTGAAAGGTTTTAAATCCAAACAGTTTTACATTCCGTCAGGGGTGCCCCAGGGATCCCACCTGGGACCTTTATTTTTCTTAGTCTTCATCAATGATTTGGGTAGCAAAATTTGCTCAGAATACAAAATTTTTGCTGATGATTTGAAACTATATCGAACTATATACAACGACTCTGACGTTATTCAGCTCCAGAATGATTTAAATAACGTATATAATTGGTGTACAGAAAATAAAATGACTCTAAATCAAAATAAATGTCACTTCATCAAATTTAGCAGGAATAAAATTACATGTAATACTCGCTACTCGCTAAACAACAGCCCGCTTCAAGAGGTCGACAC
Organism: Tholera decimalis; assembly: GCA_943138885.2. Taxonomy (NCBI): domain Eukaryota; kingdom Metazoa; phylum Arthropoda; class Insecta; order Lepidoptera; family Noctuidae; genus Tholera; species Tholera decimalis. The sequence goes on along the minus strand of OW964549.2, from coordinate 34,970,192 downwards.
TATTAGGGACCTAGGTGTTTTAGTAGATAGCAGTTTAAGTTTTAGGAGCCATTATGACCACATGATCAGCCGGGCATCTAAATTATCAGGATTAATCGTCAGGGAAATGAAGATCTTTGGGGAACCAGCATTGACTATTGCAATTTATAACAGTGTTATTCGGAGTATTTTAGAATATTGTAGTGTGGTATGGAACCCTTTTCATCAGGTACACTCAGATCGAATTGAACGTGTTCAAAAGAGGTTTCTGTATCACCTATCGTATTCTGATAACAGATGTCGCAGTCTAACCTCGTATAGTTCTAGGTTGAGACATTACAAAATGACATCATTAAGTACGCGTCGGAAATCATTAGATTTCATGTTCTTATTCAAAGTCATAAATGGTCAAATAGATTCTCCTGAGCTTTTAGAAAAGGTAAACATCAGTATCCCTCGCAGTAGTAGTCGTTTAGTTAATCGAAGAACTTTCGTCCAGCCTCATACTCAAACCAATTTAGGAAATTTTTCTCCCATAAGCCGCATACTTTCTGTAGCTAACGCTGTTCGAGGTGAAATAGATATCTTTGCTGGGTCTGTAACCTCAATAAAAGCCAAATTACGGGATATAATGTAGAAACAATGTTTTTATTATGTATCATTTTTCTCTCCTTGTTTATATATACCATATTTAAATTGTCTATTTTTCGTTACCGTTGTATATTTAAGTTTCGGCAATTTGTACGATGTCTTAAATATTGTAAGTGACTTATTATTGTGCATGTTAGATTCACATCTAGTAGGTGTCAATCTGGCATATTATATTGTGTGTTTTATGATTTAATGTGTGATTGTACACCAGTTTTGTGAATTACAAATTAAAAAAAAAAAAAAAAAGTTGTTACGTAATTATCTAACCTAACAACATCTTATAGTGACCATATCAATATTAAAAATCTTTAACGTTTTAAATAAATAGATTGGCTTGGCAATAGCAAAAAAATGTAATTTATATATGTATGTATTACTTGTGAGATATATTGTGTTTTCATGCGATGGCCGAGTCAATCTATTTATTTAAAACGTTAAAGATTTTTAATATTGATATGGTCACTATAAGATGTTGTTAGGTTAGTTAATTACGTAACAACTTAAGACAGAAGACCCTTTAAGTAGGGACTGAATAATTGAATAATCGACATGGATCTCACAACTTTTTACGGTAGAAGAACTGAGTTGCGAGACTTGGTTTTTTGACAAGTATTGTTTTTTATGGGATTACTTTTTGCAGTTTGTATCATATTAGTATCTCTACTAAACAATTGCACAGCATCTTTACAGTCTATATTTAAATTAAAGTAAATAAGTAATTTTTTTTTATCAAATTCAGAGACGCTTTGTTTATTATGACTAAACTTTTCAAACTGCCAAAGAAAATAAATCATGCGAAATAAAGTATTTTCGTGTACTTTATTGTTCTCATAAAGTATAGAGTACAATTACCTGAAATAAAGTACAACACTTTATTATAAAGTATGGGTGACAACCCTAATTGTAGGGTCTAGGGGCCACATTATGCCCTGGGATCTGGAGGCGACTGCCCTCCAGCGCGTCTATGAATGGCGCGCGGAGGCGCAGCGCCGGGGCGTATCCCCGCTGCCTCGAGAAGTCGAGGCGCGGCGGGAAGAGCTCCGGCGCGATCTCAGGGCAGTATGGAGGGAACGACTGTCGCAACCGACGGCCGGGCACGCCGCAATTGCGGCGGTAAGACCCCTCTTTGAGGAGTGGCTAGATCGGCGTCACGGCGTCCTGACCTACCGCATGACGCAGGTCCTCACCGGACACGGAAGTTTCGGGAGGTACCTGTGTCTGATGGGAAAGGAGGAAACGCCTGGGTGTCACCACTGCGAGGGTCGCCCTGAGGACACCATAGAGCACACGGTGCAAGACTGCCCCGCCTGGGCAGAGCACCGACGTGTCCTCACGGCGGCGATAGGCGGAGACCTCTCGCACCCGGCATTGGTCGAGGCCATGCTGCGGGGCGAGAGGGAGTGGGAAGCGGTCGCCTCCTTCTGCGAAGCAGTCATGCTTCCGAAGGAGGAGGCGGGCCGCGTGAGGGAGAGGATGGCGTCCTCCCTCCAGCCCAGCCGCAGTGGTAGACGCCCACGGCGTCGGACGTCGGCCGACGTTCTCCGACGTCGGCCGACGATCTCCGGCCACCGTAGGCGCGGGCATGCGGACAGCGAATAAAGGGCAACTCGCTGTCCGACCATGGACCATGCCCGGGTCGACGGCGCGTCGTGTTCCACGCGCGCCTCAAAGAGCGTCAGCAACATGACGAGGCCCCCTCTGCAGAGGGCCGAAGCCTGCCGGGGTCGTGGGACTCATCCCGTTACCGTGGCCCCGGTATGTAAAGGGTTATTGAAGGAACACCGTGGATTTTAGTCAGTAAAAGTCTGACAGTCCCTCCCACCCTGCCCGGAGTGGGAGGACTTATTTGATAATTTTACCACGTTAAAAAAAAAGAAAAAAAAAATGGGGCCACATTAGAGCCGGAATAAATACCTACTGACCGCACCGGTAACCAAACTAATGAAACTTTTGTGTGGTTTCAGGTGGGAACATGCAAAATGGCTCCAGCGGGCGACCCAACCGGTGTGGTTTCCCCTCGGCTCCAAGTCCACGGCATCCAAGGCCTGCGCGTCGCCGACGCCTCCATCATGCCCCGCATTCCCGCTGCTCACACGCATGCTGCCGCCGTCATGATTGCAGAAAAGGCCGCAGATCTTATAAAAGAAGATTGGGGAATACCTATTTAATCTTCAATAGTCACATACCACTTATTTTACCAAGCCATGTAACAAGCATTGGAAATTTAGATTTAAGTAGGAACACAAAACTTTTGCTTGTGAAAACGGTTAGTCTAGTCAAGTTAGTGTACCAAATAAAAAACACTTCTAGTTATTAATTAAGAACGGAGAATTAGTTATAATTTACGAAACTAAGAAAATATTGTTTAAGAAGTTTAAGAAGATAGAATCGTGGACAAAGGCGTTTGCTTTTTTAGGCCGGCCGCAGACGTTCGGTTTCCTGATCAGGTTTCCTGATCAGGAATTCAGATTCGGAAACCTGAATGCTCTACTTACATACAAAATGTTCAACAAGGTGCACACTATTCTTATTTTTTCCGGACGGAAAAAAAAACCTGACGTTCGGTTCGATGCGTTCCGGAATGTAAGAACGGAAAAAACCTGATGACGTCATTCCGAACGCAGCGCTGGCGTACATTTCGGCTCGGCCGCCGTACACGCACGGAAATTTCATTTCAGATTAGTGTTGCCAAACAGATTTCTCGGTATCCATACAGATTTTCATCATGTCATACCGATAAAAACTTGAGAGTGAACGCCATAGATCATCAACTCTTGCCATAAGTTCTGCACTTTTATTGTGCCTACGCAGTAAATATAAATTAAGTACATTAATGAAGTAAAAATAATATCTATACTTATAATAAATCTGTAGAGAGGTCAATTCTGTACATGAAATATATTTCCAAAATAACTATCAGGGGGTGATTAAGGATCGATACTCATGCCAAAAATGCAATCAGTTAAATTTTTGTCTGTCTGTCTTTCTGTCCGTCTGTCTGTCTGTCTGTCTGTCTGTCTGTATAACCGTTATAGAAACAAAAACTACTCGACGGATTTTAACGAAACTTGGTACAATTATTTTTCATACTCCTGAGCGGGTTATAGTATACTTTTCATCACGCTACAATCAATAGGAGCAGAGCAGTGAAGGGAAATGTTGGGAAAACGGGAGAAGTTACTCCATTTTTTAAGCTTCCGTCGCGTGTGCAACCTTAATGGTTAAAGCTACACAAATCATTTCATGACGGAAATATTCTCCTTAAAATTATATAAAAAATATCCCACGACAGCATATGTCTAACTTTTATGGTTGACTCACAATAACACGTGTAACTCCCGATAGCTTAGCAGTTCGAAGCTTTCTGATTATAATATTTGTCTACTCTTACGTTTATAACACTCTCAGTCACCCCTAATTGAAAAAGTTAACATTATTAACCATTCCATAAAAAAATTGGCCAAGTGCGAGTCAGACTCGCCCATGAAGGGTTCCGTAGTAACTATAATATAATATGCAAATTTATTTGACGAAAAAAAAACCTTACAAATTTCTTAAAACTAGCTTATTTACATTTTTAACAACTGCGCCAAATAAATTTGTTTTGAAAAAAAAACCTTACAAATTTCTTAAAACTGGCTTTTTTACATTTTTTACAACTGCGCCGAATAAATTTGTTTTTCATAGTGTTTGTATGAATTACAAAGTTATATTTGCGGTTTTAGAAAATATGCTGTATCTAAAAAACTGCTGAACTGATTTCGTTCAAACTAATTTTGGTTGAAAGTTTATATTAAGATCTACAGACATATTTTTTTAGATTTTTCACTCCATTATTATAGAAGTTAGAGGTTGTGTCCGCCACACACACATTTTACCACTTTGGAAGCTTATATCTTTTAAACAATTGACTTTATGGAAAAGTGGTTTTAGAAACTTCGATGTCGTTTTTAAAGAACTGTCTATAGATACCACACATGCATCGATTTCATGAAAAAAAATATTTTCAGGTTTAGTTCCATGTATGGGGAGCTCCCCTTTATTTTAAATATTTTTTAATTTTTTTCTCAAAATCGGAAAGCGGTTCACAGAATACATCTACCTATCAAGTTTCACATGTATAGTCCTAATAGTTTCGGAATAAAATTGCTGTGACAGACGGACGGACGGACAGACAGACAGACAGACAGACGGACAGACATGTCGAAACTATAAAGATTTCGTTTTTTGCCATTCGGCTACGAAACCGTAAAAATAATCATATAAATCGGTATAGAAACACCAAAGTTATACATGAAATACGCTTATAATAATAAGCCATCGCGCGTGAATACTGAATCATGCTATAAGGATTATTTTTGAAAATCGGTCGCCGCGCTCGACGCGTCTCGCGGTCGAAGCGTTCTCTAGGTACTTAAGCCTCATGTGAACGTGATCTAAACAATATTACCAATACATTAACTTACGCTGACGGAGTCGCGGGCACAGCTATATTGTATCATTACGCTAAGGCCAACAGGAGCGGAGCGCCAATGAAGAATGCTTCAAAATCGGGGTTAAATTTAACGTTAGCCCAAAGTAACTATTCCACGCGGACGAAGTCGCGGGCAAAAGCTAGTATTTCATAAAGTTTTAGTAGCTTAGTAGTTGAGTATAGCACTTTCAGTAATTGAAACTAAATTCTACTTGACCACTAGAAAAAACCACCAGTCACTAAAAGCATCATTTCGCCACTAAAAGGGGGGTCGAACTAAGTTGGTAACACTGGTCTCTATACGTAAAATTCCGAATTAAAAAAACCGGACGTATGCGCTAGTCTCACGGAATTCCGAATCTGAATTCCTGATCAGGAAACCTGATCAGGAAACCGGACGTCTGCGGCCTGCCTAAGGCCTAAGGCTTTTTGACATTTTCTCCATACAAATGTACTTGTGGGATTACTCCATTATATGATATCGTACTTTCAAATTTGAGTATAATATCGATTTGTCTTGTCATTATCTATGCAAATGCCGGTGATAAACAAAAATAGTAAAAGAATAAGAATTTGAAAGTTCTGAGCCTCTAGTTCCGTATTTTAACGCAACTGTGGGCATTAAATGTAAAGTATAAAATCTCTGAAACAAAATTGGTACTGACATAGTTTAGTTATTGAAGAGTTTAAATAACTTTATTTAGAGTTAAAACATCTAGTTGCTTTTTGGTTAAAACATTTCTCCTAAAAGGCTACTCGTCAATTTTTAGGCGCCCGTTTCTTACAAGAATTATTCTGCATTTCACTACAATGTTTACGCCACGAGCGCGCGGGCGGGGCTGGGCGCACGCACACAGTCACACAAGCCGGGAACCAGTGCCTGTGTGGATTTCGCGGAATTTCACCGGTCAGTCTGCTTATCTGCTACAATTACGTAATTTTAGGTCGTGCGTGTTGTGAATGTATGTATACTAGGGCTGACTGACTATTATCATTTGCACCTTAGTATCGTTATCACTTTAACACCTGACATTGAGCTTTGGATTTTGATTTCGATACTTTATTGATTGTTTGACTTCGCGATTATACATTGACTTATTGTGGTGTGTTTATGACTTCAGCACTACAAATTAATAGGTAATGGATAAGTTGTATTTTATTTTTGGATAAGTATAAATTCCCAAGTACCTATACCTACCTATAGTCTTGGTTGTTATAATTATTTTTTATTACGAATGAGCCCACTCTTGACCTCGATCTTACCTGATGATAAGTGTAAGATGAGGTTTAGGATCGGACGAGCGAGCCCAAAAAATGCCTATTCACTCTTGCTTTAAAGACTGACGGATCATATGTGGCAGGGAATACAGAAGTCGGCAGAGAGTTCCATACCTTGGCTAATAATTAATATTATTAACATTGTAAACTAATAACTGCAGAATAACGATAGTTATTACGTACGTTAGGTAGGTATATTCTTGATATTTGCATTTGAAATGTTATGTACCTACTAAGATAGGTAGTATACTTTTCTATCGCATTCTGATGTCTCTAAATAGTAAATAGATAAGGTACTTCGGTTTTTATATTCATCGTAAAAAAAAAACTAGCCCGTCGGGGTTGTGGAAATGTACTAGGTAACAAAATACCGCGGCCCCGGAACTTACGGGCAACTGAAGGGACAGGGTGGGTTTTTATTCAGTAGGAGTCTGACACTCCCTTCCGCTTAACCCAGAGCGGGAGAAGTTATTCGATGATTTTCCCACCCATTACTATATTTTTTAATGGCTATGTATGTACTCAGTACTGCCAATGAAAATTTGTATGTCGAATATGATATGTAATAGTAGGTATATTTAACACACTAGTACTCAAGCGGGGCTTCGCTCCCGTGGATTCTATCACGGGAAAAACATAACTCTCCTTTTTTGCAGTCATGTAAAAAGTAGCCTATAACCTTCCTCAAGCTTCAAGCTACTTCCATACCAAATTGCATCCAAATCCACCCAGTACTTTCGAAGATTAGCGCGTTCAAGCAAACAAACAAACAAACTTTTCCGCCTTATAATATTAGTATAGATTAAATGCCGGTTCGAACAAGGGATGCACTTAGGTAGAGGAAAGGATGGTAATTTGGAATACCATTTTGTTTCAGACCTGCAACTTTTTTTCCGTTAGGTATATAGAAATAAAACCTTGATTAAATTGAAGCAATATTATCTTACTATCAATGTGCAAGCTATCAAAAACAATTAAATATCCCTACAGGTTAAAATTTTAGCTTGACTGCAAAATGACACAATTTAGATTTGGAGATGGGGTGCAGGTATTTTGGTATAGGAGTATTCCAAATTATATTCACCATGCTTAACTTAGTTATTTTCGCTATTATTAAGTCAATGTTTAAGAAGAAAGTGTATGATTTGTGATAACAAATTTGATCTCAGAGAGCAACTCTCTAAAATCGGTTCCTAAACTGACTGAAGGTAATTTGGCATACCATTTTGGTATTCTAAATTACCTTCAGTCAAAGTCAAGATTAGAGAGACTGTGATAGTAGGTAAGTGATTTAAAGGTGAAAGGATAATTATTCTATACCTATATAAAAAAATATGATTTCTATAATAAACTTTAATCAGCCTTTAAGTACCTTTAATCAGACTTTTAGTTTTAGTAACTTTAATAAGTCTTTAACCAGTTAAATGAAATATATGGGTCATTTGCAAAAATCACAAACATATGATCCAGCTTCATAGCCGGAACATTCACCCTGCACCCAAAGCTCACACATAAAACACGCACCGATATTAATATTGGTCGACAAAATCATTTACTAAACATAAATTAAAAAATTAAAAACATCTCAATCAGTTCAGTTACAAAAGAACAAAGCAAGATACCAACAAACTCCATTGCATAATAATATTATATTTGTAAGTAAGTTAATACAAAGCACTTAAAAAGTAGAACTGAATGTATTTTGGAATATTCCAAATTAACATCACATCGGGTATTCCAAATTAGCAACAAGACGTAGTTGGACATAACCTCAATTTATGGATTTATAAATATACAAATTGTTGAAATCAATGCTAATATGCAAAATTAAATATCTATTTTACACTACACATAAAGCTAAACAGCACAATCATAAGGCAATTTAGCGATGGGAATGGGTTAAAAACGTACCTCAAAAATTTTCTCACGCGCTGTTCCACGTTTTAATCTCTGGTCGCCTTCTTAGAAATATATCAGACTATCCGTGTAAACATATCGATAGATGACGTTACTTGTGAACATTTTATGATCCGTAAGACGAGATGGCACTTTTCGTTTTTGTGAAACCCTGCTATCCCAAATTAACAACAGTATTCCAAAATACCCTCCTTTCCTCTACTTAGCCAGTTATTAATCAAGACCTACCTCCATTGCCAAACTATTTTATTATTTCTATAGCTAAAAGATGAGGTATGTGAAGGGTTTACTAAAAAAATGGGGGGAGGGCCGTAGTTTAGGAAAAAGCGTATTCACGGCGCACTATAGGCTGAAATCAGCGTTTCATAGACATTCACATCATTTTCTTAAAAGTGACATTTTTTTACACGGAATGCTAGAGGAAGCTAATTACATGCCTAAAAATATATTCTTTATGAAATGGGTACGCAAACGGAAGTCTGAGAATTTTTTTTTTTAATTTGTATGGAGACAACATAAAAAAAGTACGATAACTCTGCTATCGCACAATTGGCCTTAATTCCCTTCTAGGGGATTAATCCTTGAATTATTTTGGATTTTTTGACATACTCGGTATCACGGCCTCAGGTGCGCAGTTATGTATTTCTTTTTTTGGTTTATGTGGCAATTTGGTTGGACCAATTTGGCGTAACATACATGAATATGATCTGAATAATTAACTACAGCCCGCGGCAAGCCCGCCACCAGGAAGAACAGGCCCGTCGCCAGGAAGAGCAGGCTGCTCGTCTCCAGGAAGAGCTAGCCCGCCGCCAGGAAGAGGAAGCCCCCACCGGGAAGAACAAGCCCGCCGCCAGGAAGAGCAGGCTGCTCGCCTCCACGAAGAGCTAGCCCGCCGCTAGGAAGAGCTGATGCTACTCACTAAGGAAATGAATGCGAATCTTTGCAAGGACCTTAGTGCTGTAAAGGAACGAGTGTACCAGCAAGAGGAACGGATTACTGAAGCTGAGAATCGTATCTCCGGAGCTGAGAACCGTATCTCTGGAGCTGAAAATCGTATCTCTGGAGCTGAGAATCGTATCTCCGGAGCTGAAATCGAGATCGCTGACATGAAAAAAGCTCTGGGTGTACTGAAGTCTGGAGAATTGACTACAGTTCCTGTGGCCGCTGCTCCTTCGGTGGGAGGCTTCAAGGTACCTGCGTTTGATGGAAGCTCTTCATGGTCGGCCTACAAGATCCAGTTTGAGGCCGTTGTCAAGGTGAACGGAAGGAGCAAAGCGCAGGCTATGACGGCGCTTACACTGGGCCTTCGTGACCAGGCCCTAACCATTCTAGAGGCCTTCGGGAAGGAGGTCACCTACGAACAGTTGCTAGAGGCGCTAGAATCGCGCTATGATGACACACATTTAGAGCACAAGTTCCGTGCTCAGTTGAAAGACCGGGTACAACGTAGTTCTGAAAATCTACAGCAGTGGGCCGTCGAAATAGAAAAGCTGGTCCGAAAGGCTTACCAATCATCGCCTGCACTCATCGACGGTAATTTGGTCCAGGCGTTTGTCGATGGGATTCGGGACATAGAAGTGAGGGCTGCTGTGAGACTCGGGCACCATGAGTCTCTGAAGGACGCCTTGGCCCATGCGTTGAAAGTGGAAGCCGTGCGACAGGACCATCGAGCACACCGTATCAGGGAAGTGGTGTCATCACCCACCCGTGGCGTTCGACCAAGGTTTAGCCCTAGATGCTACGAGTGTAGAGAGAAGGGCCATCTGAGATCCAGTTGCCTGAAGCGAAATATTGGAAGGGAAGAGAGATCTCAGGAAGGTCAGGTGGCTAACCCGACCACCTTCCAGCAGCAGGGAAACGAATAAACGCCAGGACCGCGGGGCGGGTGCTGGCTGATTTTGAAAAAGTCCCAAAAATTTCGAACACACAAGCCCATGATGGAAACCGCTTAATCATCGAAGGCGAAATCAACAGAACACCTTGCAAGCTGACGTTAGATACTGGTGCTTCTCGTACAGTGGTCAGCACTCAACTTGCAAATCACTCTATTGGGGACTTCTTCCGAAACTACGAGAAAGTCCAACTCCTGACAGCAACTGGCCAGCACATACCCGTCTGAGGCGAAAAGAAGGTGGAGATGAAACTAGGAGAAAGGACTTTTTGGCATAGAGTCATCGTGGCCGACATAGTGGATGATTGCATCCTTTCCTGGATTCGTTTGTTTTAATTGTGCTCTATATTAAGTATCTGACGGTGACCATTTAGTATACTTGTAATTGTATCGTCATTCTCATCCAAACCAGTCATCCAATGTAGGTAGTGTTTCTGTGGCCCAAGATTTGAGAACTTGTTTCCGTGACAAAAGATGTTGCGGACTGCCAAATGGTTTCCAGGTCATCGTTTTCAATATTCAAGGAATTAAGAGCTTCATTCAACTCGGTAACATAGGCTTCCCTTTTCTGAATATAATGAAAATTTTCAGTTTCCAAACGGAATGGCTTGACTACATCCATAAAAGCGTACCTATGATGTAGATGAAATGATAACTTGTTTCGGGAGAAGACCTAACCGAAAAATTGATTTTGTTATTTAAATATGGGTAAGTAGGTGTTTATTAATAAAAAACTTTTTTGCAAAAAATAAAACCGACTTCCATATCAAAACACTACAAAGCCAAAAATAACTTTAATTTGCTAGTCGGTGTTATTGGTTTTGTATTTTCTTTTTTTTTGACACCGCCTTCCGAAATTGAATTTTGCGAAGAAGTTTTTTTCACGCTTTTTAGTGGGTCGGTTTGTAATTTATCTAGATACAAAAGCCAAAATGTGAACTACTTATCACGTTTACAAAATATTGCTTTTCCCGATGCAGAGCCGTTAATTTTTGAGATCTCCTGGTACTTCACCATCAGCTCTGCATCACCATATGCATTGTGACGAGCATAAAGTGACGACATACATATTCAAGTAATCGAATCACAATCCACGAATTACTTGTTTTTGAGTAGTTTCGGTGACCATCTGTGGTCCTTCGTTATCAGTTCCACTTCCCCAAATGGTGCTTTTCGAGAGCAAATGCACAAAGCACTATTATAAAAACCCAAAACGCTATAGGTGCGCCTATAATATTTGAAGAGTTCCCTCGATTACTCCAGGATCACATAATCAGATCCTGATTTCGTAACAATGGGACCAACTAGAAAGTATACCCTTTCAAATGAAAAAAAAAATCCAAATCGGTCCAGCCGTCTTCGAGTTATGAGGTACATATACGTACGTTGTTTTAATCTGTAAGAGGAAGGCGCTGATGTCCGTCACACAGTTTATACTAGCACGGACATCATCGTTTACTCTATCTTTTAAGGGACTAACATTTTTATACTGTTTTTGAATAAGATAGATGATTTTGTACCCACCTTTTTGATAATAAACTTATTACTTATTACTTATTATTACTTATTACATACATTAAAAAAAGTTCAAGGCTACTGAGAACCTCCTCTTTTTTTTTAAGTCGGTTAAAAATACCTACTATTTACAGCTACCTATTATTATGAAAATTAAATTATAACTTCTTGTGACCTGACTACGACTATGTGACCCCCCCCCCTGGCGCCAAAGCTGGATCCGCCCTTGTGAGTCAGTCAGTCAGTCATACAGGTCTTTTCTTTTTAATTATATAAATAATAAAATGCTAAACTTTCTCTCCGCTCTGCGATCAATCTATTACAAGACAGACAATCTTTTACGAGAGCTCTTCCCAAATGCCTTAAGGCGCAATATAATCCCGTTGAACTTGCTCAAACGGGTGCTATCACAGAGAATGCCCCGCGCACCCCCTCATTAAAATTACGCGTAGTGTCATATCGTGCGCGGCGCGACACACAGATAAAAGTAGTCAGTAAGACATTTCAGAGCAGTGTTTCAGAATATTTTTAGGTACCTACCTACCTACTTATTTGTTTGTATGTTATTGATCCACTTTTTGTTGTAGTATTACTAAAACAGAAAATATTATAATTATCAATGTAACCGGGCGGCAAAATGTAGACAGTTACTATTAGATTTTTCTCGCAACTTCGCTTACAAATAAAAGTAAATAAATGAGTACTTACCTACTTACATAAAACATTTAAAAAATAAATAGAGCTAGTGGAAAACCTACGCGTAAATAGCTATGCCTAAAATTTTTGATACTAATCCTACTTGACAAGCAAAAACATACCTTCTGAACACATATCGAGAACTGTGGACGCTTTGTCCATCGCGCAATCTTCATATGGCTACGGCCAGCATTTGCCAAACGTGTTAGGGTTGTACAAAGATGATAAAAAATAAATAAAACATTAGATAAACAATAATTATTTATTTGATGATCACAAATGTAGGAACATTATGTGTGAGTGTTGTGCTCTAGAAAAACTAAAATAAAGAATCATCAAAATCATTTTCTTTTTGATAATCCTTGCGAAAATTGATTTTTAGTTCAATAATCTAGACTTACTATACAGGGTGGTTAATTTGCATTTTTTGTATAGGTACTTAATGAATCTAGAGTGTGAGAGTGAGAGAGAAAGTGTTTGCTTATAAGGTATAAACTTTTCTCTCAATACCTATTTTCCTTTCAACACAGGAAAACCGTTGAGCATCTGGCATTAGTCTTGTAGGTAGAAGTCCAAGAGGACAAATACGTAAATTTGAATTGAACAGAATAAAGATACTGAAGAGGTCTTAGAAATATACCAAGAAAAAAAGAACATTAAAAAATCAAACTTAAAGTAAATACTTTAAGTTATTCATAAGACAAAACAATCAAACATCAACATATTTATAATATTACTAATTTTTATTACTCACATAAGTAAATATTTACCTGTGTAATTTTTGTAGCAAATATGATCCTTTGCCGAGATTCCTTTATTTTCTGCTCTAGCGCAAATGTAGCAGAATTTATTTTTAACACCCATGTATAATATTTTATTCGTTCGTTTACCAAATATAGCTACTGCTCCTGACAATATGGAGTATTTTTTTCTTGTATGATATTTTTCCCCAACATCCGTCAGCTATGGCGTCAATTATCGGTATTCCCTTTTCATTTACTTTACCTAATTCAACGGCAGCACATCTCTCTTCCTCAGCAGCTTCGTTCATGGATCTTAATGCTTCAGATTCTCATTTTTTGTTACTATATTCATATAAAAGGTGAGGATTTTGTGAGACCTCAGGAAGTCCTAGAGTTAACGTAAGTTCCAGAAGTTGAGTATGACGTATTTAAATTCATTTCTTCTGGAGTGTTGTCTATTATAAAAATCATATTTCATAAACGACATTTCAGTTTCAATTTATTCATCAAACCTATAAATCGTTCAGATACAATTTTAATTGATTTTAAACCGCAGTCCAGAGGTCCGTGGCTTGATATTTTCTCTACCAATCGATATTTACACGCCTACCAATCGATATTTCTTCGGATTCCCTAAAAAAAAGAAAACAAAAAAATCTGTTGTAATACTGGCGGGCTGAAGATATATTTTTATGTTCAAACAGACAAGTTTTAATTCAAGAAAATATATAATGTTGAAATTACCTCTCTGCTTCATAATGTTTTGTTTCATTTAGTTCCTGATGTAACATCGACTTCAATGAGTGATGATGGATTTTCGGTAGGTACTAGGTCTGCAAAAACATAATAATTATAATATGTAGAAAATAATACATTGGTTTTTGTGATAAGTGTGTTTATATTTATTTCATTTAGTGATTAATTATTTCAGAATACATTGATATTTATTTATTTATTTACTTATGTAATAATATAATAATTATCGCATCATTTGCTGTCTGATGTTGTTCTTTTGCTAAGTTTAGATTTTGTTCAATAGATTGATTACTATTTTATTGAAATTGATTGAGTTTCCTCCACCTTTGTCGTTTTCTATATGAATGGTTGTTTATGTGTTATATTTTGTTTATGTGTGTTTGTTGATTTGCAAGTTTTAACTATTTAGTTGAATGACAAGTTTTTTTTTTAATTTTGTCCTCTATGTACAACCCTATCATGTATGCTTGATAATGTGTTTGTATTTTGTTTTAGTCAATGTTCGCCTAGGTATCTAAACAAAAGTAATCTCGACTTCAATCAAAAATGGTTTTGATTATTAAACTTACGTAAGTATCATCAAAATTGGCCCACGTACTCTAGAGCACCACAAAGGAAAAAACATAGATACTGATGATCACATTACCCTCTTTTGTGTCTCACAGTCGGGTAAAAAGTTCCGGGCTCACGAACGGGGCTCAGCCGCGTGCAATGTGCCCGCCTAGCGTACTCCCGAGTGATTGTTAAATAAATAATTATTTTATCTCGTCGTTTGTTTATTTTATCATTATTTGTACAACCCTAACACCATGAGAAGTCCAGAAAGTTTTCTAAATTCTTGGTACGCGTACAGAAAGTAGGTATGTTTCTGCTTGTACTTCTACGATTATTATCAAAATTTAGGAGGCTATTGCGTAGGTATTTTCGTGTTTGTATAGGAGTGATCTAGGTATCTGTTTCGTGATTACTATTTTCTAATCTGTGCCTAGGAGGCAGTCGATTTTGATGAGTAGGTAGGTACTTACTCGACATCCAATCGAGAAGCAGTATCATCCGGTTGTTGAGCAGCAAATTGCTTGTTCGCTAATCTAAAATAAAAAAAAATAAAAAAAATTGATGTAATGTAGAATTGGCAGCATGGCTGGCCCTTTTTTTTTCTGGGTGGGAAAATCATCAAATGACCCCTCCCGCTGTGGGTAGAGTGGAAGGGAGTGTCAGACTTCTACTGACTAAAATCCCACCCTGCTCCTTCAGTTGCCTTTGCGTTCCGAGGCCGCGGTAACTCGTTAGAACATTCCCGCAACCCCGTAAGGCAATAGCACTATCGGGCCCCGTCAGTGCTGCTGACAGCTCGCTGCCAATTCGGGCCTGATCCTTACCGGACAGTGAGCTACTCCTGCTCGGCGTCCGCAGGCCCGGCGTCTACGGTGGCCGGAGGTCGGCTCGCGATCCCCGACGCCCGGAGCATCTCCCGCGGCGGCTGGGGTGTGAGGAAGAAAGTTGTCTTTCCCTCACGCGTTCAGTCTCCTCCTTCGCTAGCATGACTGCTTTGCAGCAGGAAGCGACTGCATCCCATTTCCCCTCGCCCCGCACCATGACCTGAACCAAATTCTGTGACCGAGTGAGCGATTCGGTAAACCAAGTTCAATTATGTTGAACTAGTGCGCCTCACCATCAACGATCACTGCTTACCATCAGATGGGATACCAGTCAAAACAATATTAAAAAAATATATTCAATTCAATTCACTATAAATATATTTTTATCAACTATATTTTATTTACGAAGTTATTTACTTATAATAATAAAGTTTTTTACATACCATCTTTTTGCTAATTTCTGAACATTCTAATGTAAGTGCTTTTGATAAGCAGCTTTCCATCTCTTCCCACTGTTAGTTTTATTTCCCATCCTTAATCCTTATTTTGTTGCGAGCTGCGGAAAAAATCGACACACATCCATCGTCGATAACGTTCCGCAGAACACTGGCGCGGTGCCGGCAGTGAAAAAATGAGCAAACGTATGTCGTAAAACGCAAATAAATTTGTATAAAATTAAATATTAACTGTTTAATAAAAAACAATCCATCATTGAACGCAGTTTAGCATTTAAAATTTTATAGAATATTTTTGATTTTAGTTACAGTTGCTAATGAAGGGATAAACTGCTTTAAAACTGAATTTAGAGGTGTTTTTTGAAGATTTTTTTACGCATTAAAGTATGTTTAATTACGTTTTGAATTCCATCACTATATGCAAAAAAGACTTAAAAATAATATATTTTTTTGGTTCATAAAATTATGAAAGGTTTAAGAGATACACTGATTTAAAAAACAGCATTTTGACCGTTCTCAAGAAATCTTCACCTTAATCCTCGGCATCTAAAACAACAATTAAACTGTAAAATGTATACAATATACGTTTACTCTATACTTCGAAAGTATTTCTTATGGCAAGTTGTTCTGCCACGGGAAAACAACCATTAAAATTTCACGGTGTATACATTGGTTCTACTCGTTTGGTGGTACATTGGATGGTTTTTTTAGGAGGGAAAATCATCAAAATGACTCCTTCCGCTCAGGGTTGCGCGGAAAGTAGTGTCAAACGACTACTGAATAAAAACCCACTCTGTTCCTTCAGTTGCCCTTGTTATCCGGGGCTGCGGTGTCTCGTTACAACGTTCCCGCAACCGCAGCAACACAAAACCATGAAAATTAAACTCATAACGAACAGCTAAATTTGTTTTCATCACCATCTTCGACTTAAATTCAGAACCCATATTTGTTATTGGCAGCACAAAAATATATACTTAGGTGTATATTTTTTAAAATTTTATGATAAAGAATCTTTTCCACAAAAAATCAAACTGATTTCCAAAAATTACACTGCAAAGTGAAGAACTAGGTCAATTTTTTTTTTCGAGTTTTGTTTTATCGGCTTGTACTTTACCTAGTTACAAAAGCCTAAATGTCAACAACCTATCACATTTTACAAAATATTGCTTTTCCCGATGCAGAGCCGTTCATTTTTGAGGAGTTCTTCAGGTACTTCACCATCAGCTCAACTTCACCATATGCATTTTAACAAGTATAAAGTGATTAACAACCATATTCTAGTAACCGAATCGCAACCCATGAAATACTTATAATTGAGTAGTTCCGGTAGCCGTCTGTGGTCTTCATCATCAGTTCGACTTCACCGAATGGTGTTTTCCGAGAGCCACTACACAAGATACTTTAAAAAAAACTAATGGGTGTGCCTACAATATTTGAAGAGTTCCCTCGATTTCGACAGGATTCCATCATCAGATCCTGACTTGATGACGATGGGACCACCTGGAAATATACGTTCCAGGTGCCTTTCAAACAATAAAAATATTTTTTCAAATCGGTCTAGATTCGAGTAATCGGGGAACATACATTAAAAAAAAAACGTGTCGTGTGCACCCATAAAAAAAATCGGTGTCATCTTGGGTTTTGACATTTATTCAAAAAAAGATAAAATTAAATTTTATTACTCTTTTCTGTCCAATAAATCTAAACAGTGACCAACGAAAATAGCCCTTAATGCGACCAGTTAAGATTCATACGCTTTAACAAAATATGTGAAAAGCTTTAAAAGGGATTTTATTTTTTTGTGAAGCTATTTGTTACATTTTCGTTATTATTAATACACTCATTTTGAGGTGATTATATCTTCTAGCCTGGAGTATTTTTTAAGAATCAAAATATCTAAATGTTTAGCAGAAAAATGATCCTAAACTACCTTTAAATAACCTACCCTTTTTCCTCAACTTTGTATGCAGAGGTCTTGAAAAATCGTGTTTATAATTTACTAAAACCCATATTTTTTGTATTTTAATCACGACTCCTTTTGAGGTAAAGAATTAATCTGTCTATTGCAATTGTTAGTTTCGTTTGAATTTCTTTCGTTTGGTCGGAAAATGCACCCAAAAGCAGCTTATTTACGTCAGATTCGAACTTACGTTAGGTGGAATGAGAAAGTACCTACCTAATTAAAATATGAAAAGTTAAATAAAGTAGTAGGAAACTGATCGATCATCAATCGATTTAGAAAGTTTAAGTAACTAGGGGATAGTCTTTCACTTTGAAACCAAATGCTAAAAGAACGGCATCATGTCAGCTACAAACAACTATTTCTTGCATTCAAATTTAATAAAAAATTATCTTTTTTTTTTTTTTTTTTCCCTTCTTCCGTTAGGACAGGCAAAGAGTCAAGCCCATACAGCCAGGTCTGTAATATTTGTTTCTGTTCCAAGTGTGTAATAAGGCCGGAGCCAAGTCTTCAATGTTACATCCGATGCATATTCCATATTCAATTGTTAGTTAATAAAAAATTATCGATTGCGATGACACTTTGTTCTACTCTGTACAACGGCAAAGGGTATTGTACAGTATTGCAATGTTCGTACCTATAATTACTCAATTTTCATTTAGTACATAAAAGAAATAAAAATGTAACTTAGGTACAGCTAACCACAAATTGTCTAAGCAATAGTAGGGACTCTTGCATATTAATAAATAAATAAAATATTTTCTATTGGTACAATCTAGTAAGATTCCAATAAAATACTTTATTTCTTCTTCTACTTTATGCAAAGTAGAAATTAGGTAGCGTCACAGCTCCCTACACGTCCAAGAGAATCACGTGCGGAACATTAGGCAGAGCTATCTTGGGTCTTGCTTGCTGAAGACGACAGATATCACCGAATACGTCTTGTATGGACCATTTTAGAGGTTGGATGAAGACGATATCCGACTTATATTAGATTCCGAGAGTAATGGTATTTTCTCGCTGCAGCTTACTCAATTCTCCTTCCTCTAAATAAAGCTCAAAAGTATATCCCAGAACTCTGAACTTAATAAGTATTACTTTTCTTTCGGCTCGAAAAGGAGTTAGAACTGCAGACCATTGACTGCACCATTGTTGGCAGCGACAGGTCACTTCCCAGTGAAAGTGATAAGGCGATGTCTTGTCACTAGTCTATATTTAGACTAATGAGCAATACATAGAAGATAAGTATATAGCAAATAAGATACAGTAAGTATTTGGTTGTCTGTAAAAGATCTCTTTGATCTGATTAAAACACTTCTGAGTTTTTTGTTATATTAGGTAGGGATTTCAAAATCTCCAAAACTGATGGCTAATAAATGATGATGTTTGGTAACAACTGAGCATTAATTTCTTTTTGGCAAAAAAACATGTCTGATGTAAACAACTACTTACAAGTTGACGTTACACGCATGTGGCTATAATGGAGTAATGGAGCTTTTGCATACTAATTAACAATCATAACTGGCTTAATTGCCAATAGCGTCCGACAACAGCCTAATGGCTAAGGTTTCGGAGTTGTGATTGAGAGGTCGCAATACAATTGCCGTGAATCATTGGCGTATCTAGAGATATTTTCCAGGGGGGGCCTGGCCCCCAGTGGTATAAGCGATGATCACTTATCGAAGTTGCATTAAGGCTTAATGTACGAAATGAAAATTTTCACATGTATTAAGTTTCTTTTTGGTTCCACTACTGTTGCGATACATGCAACAGTAGTGGAACCAAAAAGAAACTGAAAATCAATCGTAAATATTTCCAAAAAAGTGGCCAAGTGTAAGTCGGACTAACCCATGAAGGGTTCCGTAGTTGCAAGGATAGATTAACGAAAAATAACTTTGTTTTTATGACAAAGTTATACAAGGAGTTAAAGTATGAAATTGCTGATTTGAACCAAAAAATTAAAAGGAATTAAAAATTTTCAAAAAAGTATATTGCACATGTAATGCCATCTTATCGGAAGGTTATTTATGCCTTTGCAATAGAAGTCTAGGGATCCAGATTCAGAAAAAAATCTTACCTTATTAAAAATTGACCGAATCACGAAAGAAAATACATCCGTTGGAGCAAGGTCTGGCGTCTCGGTTTGGTTGGTACGTATGATATCCTATAGTATATAACCGTAGCTTCTGCAGTTACATCAGTTTCTTGTGCAGTTTGATGTCTTGCCTTATCATGGAGCAATAATTGTGAAAATTGATTCAAGAGTCGGGGCTGTTTCACTGATAGTTTCGCAATCATTGTTCGAAATTTTGCACACTAAACATCTGCCTTTATTGCCAGATCAAACCTGAGAAATAATACCACAAATAGACTACCAAACTGTTACGTTATTATTGGTAAGCTATGCTTTAGGACACTGTTGCGCAGGTACGGTCGCAGCCTGGAATTTTGGGAGGGTCACTAACAATAAAATATGTCGAGTAAAAGAGTTTTCTTTATTGCATAATACAAATTTTATTGCACACATTATAAATCTAATGGAAGTCTTCTATTCTTATTGGCAAATTGGGTGATAATATTTGGAACGTCTTATTTTGCAAAATTTTAGAAGATTTTCTTTTGGGGTGTACGATTTTGGGGGGTGTGGTCTTGTCCCCTGTGATCCCCCCTCCTACGGACCGCGCCTTCATTTATGTACCGCTTCAAGAAGGCACCACATTACATCATGAGGCACTCATTACCTATTCATGTTTTTGGGTAGGTAACATTTAACCATGCCGCCAATTCCTGGGTAGTTTGACTCGGATCGGCTTGCAGTCTCCTTTCATACTTTAACCCCTATTATTTCCGATTTTTGAGAATGGGCTTTATCTCAAAAACTGCTGACTGTATCTCGTTCAAACATTTTTTCGATGAAAGTTTTCATTAAGCACATATTTTTTTTATTTTAATTACTCTCTTACTTAAAAAGTTATAGCGGGTGTGGGGCCACAATTTGTACCACTTTAAAGGAGTCTGTCTTTCGACTTGGAGAAAAAATAAGATACCATAATATAATTTTTAAATACCTATCTATACACCTAACACAAATAGGTTTGATGACACAAACAATTTGTTGCATGAAAATTTTTGTTTTTACTTCGGCCGTTGGTCGTAAGCGTGACTATAGCACGAGGTCTCGAGCACTAGTGACGAGGCCCCATAGGGCCATTGCTTGCCTGGGCTGCGGGAATGTTCTAACGAGATACCGCGGCCCCGAAACGACCCTGTTCCGTCAGCTGCCCTTAGCAGCTGAAGGAACAGGCTGTATTTTAGTTAATAGGATTCTGACATTCACTTCCGCTCCACTCAGAGCGGGAGAAGTCATTCGACGATTTTCCCAACCAGAAAAAAAAGGCAGGCAGAAATGACGAATTTTTAAAGAACCCTACCATCCCTACTAGGTGAAGCAGTGGGGTGTTGGCACGCCCCCCCCCTTCCTACGCCCATGCCGTGAACCCACTCGAGATACAAGCATATTTAGCTTAGTTGGAGGGGTTAAGAAAATTGCTAGTAATGTGGATATACCCAAATTGATAGCAATCTTGTTAAACCATAATTGTTATCTTTAAAAAAAAATTGCATTAATATGGATTGTTGAATTAT
This sequence comes from Tholera decimalis, assembly GCA_943138885.2. NCBI lineage: Eukaryota > Metazoa > Arthropoda > Insecta > Lepidoptera > Noctuidae > Tholera > Tholera decimalis. The sequence continues at coordinate 34,948,853 of OW964549.2, read as the reverse complement.
GGAAGAAAATAATATAAATTTAAAACATTTTCTTTTATTCTATTATATAACACGTCACTACTAAAATATACCTATTCAATAAAAGCAAACTAATCAGGAGATGGGCCTGTTTTTGTCTTCCTGTTAAGCTTTCTGTACAAGAAGGATATTCTCTTCTCCATTTCCTTCCATTTTGTTGGTCTGATTAGACGTGAAGGTGTATTAGCCCCCATTTTCCTTTTTCTCAGCAACATCTGTAACATTTTAAAGATAAGTTAATTAATTAGCAATATTTATTTATTTATTTAAACTTTATGTACAATTGTGTTACATGGGCGGACTTAATGCAGCAAGGCATTCTCTACCAGTCAACCTTTGGGTTAAAAAAAATACATTGTGGTAGGTGTACGAGAAAATGGAATGAAATAATATATTTAATACTAATCAATATAACACTAATATATAATAATACTAATAAAATACACATATATGCTAAAATGACAAACTAATAAATACGGTGCTTTATAATATTCTTTCTGATTAAGAGAGCTCATAATAATTATGACGAAGACCAAACTAAGAATAACAGCCCCTTAAGTAGTGGTTTTTAATTTTACGCGTAGAAGAAAATTTTGACTCGGCCTTCTTGATGTCAAGGGGCAGCAAATTCCAGACTTTAATAGTAGAAATAGCGTAAGGATTGGATAGGAACCCGGTGCGGTGAGAAGGAATGTGAAGAAGTAAGTTTTTGGATGCGCGAAGATTAAGATCATGAGAACTGCCCAACAATTTAAAATTTTGTTTTAAGTACCTAAACAGGAGCACAAGGATCGTTCATAATAGTGAAGAGCATACAGAGGGATCTGAGAGATCTCCTTTGACGGATAGGCAACCCTTTAAGCTGAGAACGGAAGGAAGAAATGTGATCATATTTTCTAAGGCCAAGAATGAAACGAATACAGTTGTTGAGAAGTCGATCCAGTTTGTTAAGAAGTTCTTGGGAAAGATCAGAGTAGCAAACATAAGCATAATCAATGATAGGAAGAACAAGTGATTGGACCAATGTGGTTTTAGTGCTGAATAGTGCTACAAGGAAGGAAATGCTTGAATCTATAGAGAGATCGCAGTGTGAATGTTACCCTCTGGCTAACCTGTGCAATCTGCTTATTCCAACTTAACCTGTCGTCAATATATAAGCCAAACACCCGGTTTCTGATTTGAGAATTGGAATTTGAGAACGTCTTAATCTGTACTTAAGTATGACTTAAAAAAAATCGTTTCTGAATTAAGTTTTTTTACACTCTAATCAAGATTTGAGTAATCTAACATCATTTACTCAAATTTGACAGAAAGCATGCTTAACTCATGCTTAAGGTCTTTTACATGCGGCGAGAGAGGGATGACAGTATTGTTGAAGTTAAGCGGGAGAAAGTGGCTAGTGTCCAAGTTAAACTTATATACTAACTAGTAGAGTAGTCAGTTAGGAAACACTGGCCTCATCAAGTTTACATTTACGAAAAAAAAAATGACGTGTAAAAGTGTTATTTATAACCCATTTGCAAAATAAACATCATTATTTCATTATTTATTTCAACTAGCTCGTTGGTCGACCGGGCTCAAACGCGACTGCTGAGCACGTGGTCTCGGGTTCAATTCCCGGGTCGTGCAAAAATTACTATTGGGCTTTCCTGTAAGGAATTTCTCAGTAGTAGACCAGTTTGGAATTCGGCGGTGTAATACCCCATGCCTCTGAAAGCATGTCTCCGGGCTGTTGATACATTTTTGACATCAGGTAGTCAGAAGCTAATACATCTGACACGGGTCTAGCCAAGGGGTATTGTGTTACCCAGTTACTCGGTTGTGGAGATCAGATAGGCAGTTGGTCCAAGTAAAACACTAATACTCAGCTGTGTCCGGTTACACTGAAAGCCGACACCATTACAGTTGGGAAAAGGCTGAGCAGAAGATGATGATGTTATACAGGGTGTCCCGAAACTCAACGTCAAGCTGGTTCGGGGCGCGACCTCTCGCGCCAGGCTCTGGTTCAGACTATGGTGCGGAGCGAGAGGGAATGGGATGCGGTCGCCTCCTTCTGCGAAGCAGTCATGCTAGCGAAGGAGGAGGCCGAACGCGCGAGGGAGAGGCAACTCTCTTCCTCGCGTCCCAGCCGCCGCGGGAGACGCCCCGGGCGTCGGGGATCACGAGCCGATTTCCGGCCACCGTAGGCGCGGGCCTGCGGACGGCGAGCAGGGGTCGCTCACCGTCCGGTAAGGACCAGGCCCGGGTCGGCGGCGCGTCGTGTTCCACGCGCGCCTCAAAGAGCTGTCAACACCAGTGACGGGGCCTCATAGGGCCATTGCCTGCCGGGGTTTGCGGGAAAGTTCTACCGAGTTACCGCGGCCCCGGAATTTTAGGGCAGCCGAAGGAACAGGGTGGGTTTTTAGTCAGTAGAAATCTGACACACCCTTCAGCTTGACCCAGAGCGGAAGAAGTCATTCGATGATTTTCCCACCCCAAAAAAAAAAAAAAACTGGTACGGGGCGATAGGCTAGGTTGTACCAGTTCTAGCAAAAATAATAAAACAATCCATGTGACTAGGTTCATTGATAATAGACACACCCCCAAGTCTAGAACAAAACACGAGCGATTTCGTGCGTCCACTTTATTTTCTTTGTGTGCGTGAGCCGAATGTGTCTACTAGGGCTTTCATCCCGGGAATCTCGGTCTCGAAAATTTCGAGAGTCTCGACGATTTTCTAGTATTTTCGAGACTCTAGACTAACATTTTCTGTCACGGGAAAAACGAGACTTTTGAGACTTCAGTAACATAAAAACTGTATTAAATAATTTATTAAACCAATAGTCAATTTTTATTATGGGTATGGCAATGGCAGCACGGTCGAGCGTAGAGTAAAGCTTAGTATTATCTGTGGAGGTTGAATAACCTTATTGACAAATAACACAGATTTTGTCCACATATTATAAATGTAAATTGCTGTGCCCGAAAGGGTCCATGAGAACTATTACCTACTTATATTAAGATCTTGTTAACACATAATTATGATTGCATTAAAAATTGAATTATGGAACTATTCTGATTGAATTGAAAGGGGTTCAAAGAGTTCAAACTTTTTTGTATGAAGACTGGCATGTCGACCCACCGCCATCTTGATTTTTTTTTGGAAATCATGGCGCATGCTGAAAGCTGTATGTGTCTAACAAAAAATATCAGTAACATGGTACCCCAAAATGTCACATTACCGAGATATTTGAAGGTAAACATCGACATATGACTACAAAGACAATCATTAAAAGTTGACTTATTGCGTGTATATAAGCATCAGATTGTATCCAAATAATCGTTCCCAGGTTGATTATGATTATTAATATTTAAAGAAAGAGAGTAGGTACATTACACGCTACTAGGAGCACGAGAATACTACTACAAATAATTATTTATCCACTAAATCGCATCGCAATGAAACGCAGTCGACATGTCACTATCGTGTGACTACAAGGACAAACATTAAAAGTAGACTTATTACGTGTATAAAAGCATCAGATTGTATCCAAATAATCGTTCCCAGGTTGATTATGATTATTAATGTTTATAGAAAGAGAGTAGGTACATTACACGCTACTAGGAGCACGAGAATACTACTACAAATAATTATTTATCCACTAAATCGCATCGCAATGAAACGCAGTCGACATGTCACTATCGTGTGGCGGATCATGTGACATGCTACTCAGCTTGAAAACGTTTTTCAGCAGTAGTTAAATAAAAGGCAAAAGGTATGTCATTGACGTTAACATTTATTTATAACTGTAAGTACAATATCAAACATAAGTCAATATTAATACTAAGATGTGACATTTTAAAAGATTTATAATATATCTAACACGTATCATAAATGCTACTATACTACATAATCCATATATTCAGCAGGAGGTCGGGTAGGGGTTCTTGATGCCGAGCCTAATACATGTACCAAAGAAAGACATATACCAAAACACGTTTTGTTCATTTTATAATACGGTGGGATGAAAGACAGCCAACACACGCGTGTGGTATACTTTTAAATGCGTTCAATTACGATGCGATGCGATTTAGTAGGCAAATAATTAATTATAGTAGCGGTTTTGTCGTATTGCTAGACTAATAAGCTAAATACTAATAAGCGTATGGACGCGTAATGAGTCTATTTTTAATTATATTTATTGAAGTTATATGTCGATGTTTACCTTCAAACGTTTACGTGACACTTTGGGGTACCGTATTACTGGACATTTTTTGTTCTTCTAGCCATGCATACCACTTTATCATGCGCCGCGATTAAAAAAAAAACAAAATGGTGACGTCGATACGCCAGATAGGTTCTATCCCCTTTCATTATGAAAGCGCGAAGTGGTACTAAGTAGTATCCCTCTAGCGTACAAGCAAAAAGAGCTTTTTTTAATGCGGGTTACTTTTGTAACAAAATTATGGTTAAATGCCCTTTGTTTTTTACGTGCCCACAAATAAAATGATACAAAAACTGTAATAAATGTTTTTTTTTTATTTGCGTTTGTTTATGAAAGTAACTACTTGATTAAAATATCTTGATTTGATTCTCGAATTGCATAGCTTATAAATAAGAAACGTAGTGTTGAAATAGTCTCGAAAGTCTCGTTTTTCCCGGGAATTTCGAGACCACACCTAGTCTCGTTTTTTTTTCCCGGGACTCAGTAATGCATCGAGACTGAAAGCCCTAGTGTCTACGTTCTTCAAACGCAACAAATATAGCTTTCAGTGATACCATTACCAGACCATTACCCACAAAAATGGGAAAACACACTATTATGTTGCTGGATCAAACCAAGTATTTTATGTTATGAAACTAGATAAGATGATGTTTTTTCATGTAATATGACTTATATGACATATATTTACGGAAGGTAAACGAAATGAGATATCTTTCATTGCGTTTAGAATGTTTGATGTGTAATGTGTTATAATGATATTATAGAAATGTATTAGTTGCTTGAAAAATCTCGTTTGATATCAATTAAAAGTACTTATGTGTTGTATTTATGAAATAGAAAAATATTATTGAGAACATTACATAAATGAAAAAAATCTTAATCAATAAAATTGTCATCTTTATGATGCCACTGTTCGAACTAACAGTAACTTTTAGTTATAAAACACTGTAGGTAGTAGCTGTAAATAAATATACTTTAGTTTGACGCATACATAATTGCCGCCAAAACTATATTTTTTGTGCTTCTTTTTAAACAAAGATGAGCACAAAAGAAATCAATATGGGTATTTTTTTCCTCACAGATAGCAACATTGAATTGTGATAAGTTAAGTTATTAGAATTTTTGTTTGATGATCGATTTACGTAAATATAATGTATAAAATGTAAGTATTTACTTGTGAAATGTAATTTGATTACACGTTTTTTGTTTTCCTGAAGGACTATGACATCCCTTTACGCTACAAACGGTCGTTTTAAATTATTTACTCGCGAGCTCTGTTCGGCAGAATGTGACCTTGAGTACTGACGGCTCGTCGAGCAAAGTTAGCCAAAATGGCTAAGTTTTAGTTGCCTCGCTTTTTGCACTCGTACTATCCTTCTATGCGTCATTGTTCTAAGATAATAGATATAATTTTTAAAATGTTGAAAATCAACAACCTAGATCACATATTTAAGTAGGGTAAATACGCTAAACGTCGGCCCAATCTTCGACCGTCTATACGTTTTCAGCTTGCGTTTATTCAAAATGTAATTAAGTGACAATTTTGCTACCTGAATTACAACGTTAGTTCATACTCTATATGTACAAACCGTTACTATTCGATTACGTCACTCGCTCTTCGCACACTGAACGTAAATCGCGACTGCGCCGTTGAAGCGTCAAGTTTGCGATACAAGTAGTTTACCTGATGTGAATACCCATACTTCGGGAATTGATATTACTACGGTAAGACATTTCTTTCTTTTTGTTTTGAGCTTTATTATCACTAAAACGTTATATTTACTATATTTTGAGATAGTTTTTTCAACGTTTTGCTTATTTTTTTAAGGGCAAAATAGGAGGCCGTCAATAGAGCGCCAGTTTTGACTTAAAACCCGATTCTCGGCCGTGGCCGACTTAAAGTAAATGCAGTCTGTTTTATAAATTCCAATTCTACCAATTCCATTGGTTTAACAAGAGAATTTGCAAAGCTTACAGGCAAATAAATCTATTTTACGTTTAATTGCCAAATACCGGCCGGGGTGATATTAGTTGAATCTCGAGAAATAAGGTACACGAAATAGGGGCCGACATTAGAAATATTAAAGATCGTAATGTCGACCAGCCTCAAATTCGGACGCCACTATACAGGCTGATTACTTTTGTATTTTTTCATTGATTGGGTGGTAGGTAGTCATTTTTAATTTATTTATCAAACTTATTTTCTCAAATTTAAATATGTATTAAGACAAGTATATTTTATTAATATTATTAAGAAGTTAAATTTTAATGTAGGTATTGACAATATTGAAAACATATTTATGGTAGCTAATTATGGTTTGGGAATTTGGGATATAAATATAAATTGTTCTTTGGAACTTGCTATCTATGAAACCCTTGTTTATTAGCTTAAAAAATATAAATGGTTGGTCGTGAATCTTTGAAGTTTACTTAATTTCATTGATTCATTAACCTGCACGTGACAAAAAGCTCGGTCGCTTTCACTTTATGCTTTTAATTTAAGGTACTACAATGACAGAGCAGGTAGATGCAAGGCCTTCGCGAAAGCAAAGAAAATTATGCGGTTACGATCGCAATAAAATAAAAGAAGCTCTTGGGGCAATAGGTAACACAGGCGTGCGCTCCTTGAAGGCATAAATGCAGTGCTTTACTTGCCATTCACAGATATTTTAATAAAACGTTCGTACGTTTTAGATGACTTTAATTAATAGTAAATAAATGAATAAACAAAATATAATAACTTAAAAACGCCTAATATTTTATAAATAGCACCCACACAAACATTATGTTTGCCAGGCGCTGCGAATTAATGTACCTAATTCCCAAATAATGCCGCGGATTCACGCAGGAGATTTGTTTGCATGTGTGACGTAATTTTAGTGTCCGTACAAGTTCGCAAACGCACACACCCATGACTTTCTAAAGCCGCCGGTCATGCCGCAGGATACCACAGACTACATAGAGATACTGCGTTCCGAGTAAAATAATAGACAGAATAGGCTATTTGACTGGTTTCTAAAAACCATCTCATATTATTTATTGGTGTATAAGGACCCTACAAATAATATTTATTTTCATATTTTATAAATATTTCGTTTAAAAAAAAAGCATTACAAAATATAGTGATTAAGATTATATAAGCTGTCAAAACGAGCACGCTCCGCTAGGAGTATCTGTGTTCTGTGGTCACACGTTTGTATATCAACATTGGAGAAGTCCAGGGGGAGGACACTCTCCTACATTAGGTTCAATGACAAACGAAACAGCGCCATCTTCATTTCTTAACCGTGAAACTATTACATAGTTTTCTCTAGGTCGCAATAGATGTCTCTGTAATATCATTTATAAACATTTTTAATTTTAACATTTTAGGTTAATATCAATATAATCAACTTTAAATTAACAATTTTGTCATGATTATCAATAAAATCTATTTTATATATAATGGCAATATTATTGCAACACTGCCATTATGTCTATTTGTCTCAACATCTGACAACACAGCACAAATATGAAAAATGGTCGCCGTCATTTTATGTGTAAATCCTAGATTATAAGATTATTTATTCGATAAAAACGTTGAGTTAAAATTACTCCTCCGTTTCGTTACGAAGATAATTATCCAGAAACTTGTTTTGTTTACTTACTACGCGATATAGACGCTATTTTGTGTTGTGTCTGAGTGAATGTTCCGTTGCATATTCGGATGTGAAAACAATGGTAAGTATTTTATAAATTATTATACTATTTTAAATTTACAAGCTATAAAAGTACAAACCCGCCCTCCTTGCTCCTTTTATGTACTTTTATAATTAATTTGACAATGGAACTTGGGGACTAAGTTAAAACAAATAAGTTTCATATTACTCGATTATAAAGTCCTATATCTCAAAAGGAAAAAAAAACATTTAGTTGTGGTCTGTTAGTCGTCTGTTATAATTATACTTCTTATTGCGATACTTTTTTGTAATGTATACCAAAGTTTTAAGGTATGTACTACTCATATATGGATCAGTATGAGCCACAAAAAATCGCACTTTTCGCTAATATTTCATTAACATTATACTTTTGAAGGATGTATAGATGTTTGTTACTCAATCATTACAGAACACATGATTGGATCTGGGTGAAATTGTGTACCAGAATACTTTATAATAATTAATAATAATTCAGCATATTCCATTCCCACTGCACGGACACAGGCCTCCTCTCTATTAGAGGGATATTTTATAGTCTAGAATAACATACAGGCTACTTTTTATCCTGGTATAAAATTCTCGTGGAATATTTTTTTTTAATTCGACAGTCCTGTTGGTCTAGTGGTCAGTGGCCCTGACTGCTATGCGCAAGGTCGTGAGTTCGATTCCCACCCAGGACAAATGTTTGTGTGATGAGCACAATCATTTGTTCTTTGTCTGGGTGTAATTTAACTATAAATTGTATGTATTTAGAAATATATATGTATGTTTATCAGTTGTCTAGTACTCATAGCACAAGCTCTGCTTAGTTTGGAATATTATGTTATATATTATTATTATTAAAATTCCATGCAGGTAAAGCCTCTGGCAAAAGTTAGTTTTTCAATAAAATAATCATAGATTTTGTTTCTTTCAGACTCACTGCATAACAAATTTCCTGACCGTTATAAAACTTGGGTTGGTATTGTTGGTGGAAAGCCTGAGACTATCTGACTTGGACTTTTTTTATGAAGATGTGGATATGTCATAAGCATTTTACTGACGATAAAAAAAATAGCTGTAATCGCCTAAATGCATTTGCCCGGTAAGTTTAACTCTTTCCAACTACGTAGATAAAAATATTAGGTACATATAAACCATATTAATTAAAATTACATTTTCATTATATTCTTGTTTGTATAACGGTGCCTTGTTTATGTTTATTTAGTACTAGCTTTTTGCTCCACTGTTTCATCCGCATTCCTGTGGAACACTACTGATCTGTATTTGTAGCTTGTAGTGTGATGTTTTATAGCCTATTTTACTTTCTGATAAAATAGATTCATGTTAGTGACAGATTTATAAAATTGGGTCAGTTGTTTTTGAGTTTACATTACTGAAAAATCTTTCTTCATAATAATTATCAGCATACATTAATCCACATTTTTATTCCATTATAGGTACATCCAGAGTTCAGCAGCCTGTTGGTACCAGTGATAGTCAACCTGCTGCTTGCCTTACTGTTGGTTTAGGTAAATATTAAATTTTGATAATCTTACTTATCTATGTTACACCACAGCTCCAGAATGCAAAGGCAAAAGTAGGAACGGGATGACCTAAATAGATTTTATAGTATTATTTTGTTATATTTCAGAGGAATCTGGATATCTCCTGTTGAAGACTACAGTTGTTGCTCGGCCTACTGCTTTTCAACCACCTTCACCTTCTACTGATGTATTAGGTTTGTAATTTAATTTAATTAGTTGTACATAAACTGCTTGGTAACAAATGAATGGATATATGACGTGTTTTTTGGAACAATTGTATTAACTATTATGTATTTATATGTACAATTTTATATTTTTCAGGAGATGTAGATGTGAATAACAGTGATGCTGTACGTCATGCTTTAGTGGAACATAACTACTGTGCAAACCCTAAACACACAAAAAGAGCTTTTAATGGTAAGCTTGCAATTCATAAGTTTATAACACTTAATACTACAAGCTGGTCTGTCCATTGGTTTGGCTATAAAAAATTGCAATTTGTTTTTTTAAATATAAGAATAGAGAGCAGTGATAGCGAAAACAATGATGGCCCTGTGGTAACAGCCTCGACTTACGAGTTGTATGTCGTGGTTTCGAACCCAGCCAGGCGCATTACTTTTTGTCATTTATTTCACCACCACAGCTCTCAAAAATGGTGAAGGAAAACATCGTGAGGAAACTGGCATGATCTAGAACTAAAAATTCGAAGACATGCGACATCTACCAACCCACACTGAGCCAGCGTGGTGGATTGTAGCCTATTCCCTCTCACAGAGAGGAGACCCGTATCTCAGACATGGGACATTAAAAGTCTCATTATGATGATGAAATAGTTTTGAATCAATTATTCTAAAATAAATAAATAATTCAAAAAATAAATCATTAATTCTAAATTCAAAAAAGACATAACAAGCCACTTACATGAGAACATAAAATAAAATGTAAATTTAAATTAATAAAGTATAGCCGTTATTTTGTTATATGTTCCCGCTAAAAATATTTTATCGAAAAACACGTAGTATCAGATGTCTCTTTCCTTTCAATCCAGTGTCAAAATGTTTTAACCCTGCACTTATCTGTATATTTCCTAAAATGTTACGATTCACTTTGTCTTTAACATAATAAGACTTTCGTGTCTGTACGATATAATAATAACCATATAGGTAATTGTGTTTGTTTCTGCATTTTCAGTTACTTCTGGAACATCCTTCCACAGCATATTGAATGCTGTACGACCATTCCAGAAGAAAGTCAACTATCTGCAAAGGGAGATCAGTATTTGCGCAAAAGGGGCCAATTCTGTGCCTCCGGTGAAAACTGATTAAACTCAAGTTATATCAAAATTGATTTTTAAATGCACTTACTTGTATCAGAAAAAAAATCTCTACATTTCTGTTTAATCGACATTTTAATACGACTCATATTTCCAGAGATAGTATGATACAAGTAGGCCAAAAAAATATATATTAATAGTTAATGACGTGTAAAATAATTTAACTCCACATAAATCGTTGAGTATATTTAAATAGTTAGATATGTTCATCAATACGTTTATAAACTTTACCTTCAATAAATGTGATTAGATATAAATTCAGTTAAATTGTTTTACACAAATATATTGTTCGTATTTTACTAGTACAACTGCAGATATATCAGTCAATACAGAGACAAAAGTAAAAAAAATGTTTATGTAAAATGATACTGAAGTTGTAATATTATACACGTAGATAGTACTCGAAATACGGCATAAAAAATGTGTACAGTGATACTTTTTATAACTAGGGTGGTTGCGCGGGCATAGGGGGTGGCATTCGCGAGGGATATGCGAGCCGCGCGGGGTGACTAGTGGAAAAGCTTTTGGATGGAGAGCATGCACGCGCCTACGTAGTGGATAGCTATGGCTCACAACAAACGTATTACATGTATCATTTTACACAAATTATAAGTTGTTATTGTAAATAATGTTTTATTAAGTTATTATATCATCAACACCAAACTACCGTTCTAGTTAAATCATTTTACACAATGCATTATAATAACTTTAAGGAATGTATCTGATAAAAAACTAACTTAAATAGTTTTTAATATCTGATTTTTATCGTTACTATTTTATAGAACGTAGATATTTTTATTGTTTGATCGATTTTCGGAACGTATATATTTTTTTATAGTGACTGGCTGATAATAATGAGGAAGTAGTGTGTCATAGCAAGCTTCTTTCACACAGTTCAATTCCCCAAAATGATGTAGTATTTTACCAAGAGACCATGAGAAATTTTGATAGTAGTGACTCTAGGACCTACTACCATAAGCAGAACAAGTTACCTACCCAAAACATGGGAGTCTTTAAGTCAAGAGTGAATAGGTTACTTCTAGGCAAGCGTGCTCCATCTTCGACCACATCATCACTTACCATCAGGTGAGATGGTGGTCAAACGCAAATATATTATCAATAAAAAAAAACATCGCGATTTATTAAAAGTTGACTCAGCCTCCAACGTGTATTGAAATCAGTTTTACTAGATTCATCGAATGCAATCTAGTAAATCTGATTCTATAGCTGAAAATAATGTGGGTTGAGAAAATAATGATAAAGTTTTAGTACTATACCTACCATCCTCTGAGGAATCAAACCAATATCCAGAGTTTATGTTTGGTTTGTGTTTTGGAATGCTGTCATACCAAAACACAAACTATGATTTTGACATTTCTAGAAAAGGTAGAGTTAAAAGAAATATCAGGTTTGCTAACTTAGAACGAAGAAGGAAGTATTAGCAGATCATTTGATTAAATAGAGTGGCCCATCTTTTATTTCAATTTAAAAGAAGAATGATCTGTTTTCAATATTACTAGTATATTATGTTAATGTAATAATATACTAGTAATATTGAAGAACTTGAAGACTAAGGCTGATATCAGAAACATTGATCCTGATTTCTATTCCTGTGACGAAGAAAATAATCTGTATACCTAGTACTTTTTATAGATTTTTATTTTTATTATTATATTTACTTCAACATGTTTTTTATTAGGAAACATTGTGTAACATTATAAAAAATGATGAATGACTACCTCATCTTGCTCAATATTCATTAGTTTTAAAAACGTTTACAAATTTTGATATAGGGACCTACCAGTAGGTAGGTCCCTATATCAAAATTAACGCTTTAATATCACAATACCAGTAGGTATTGTGATATTAAACATATCACAATACCAGTAGGTATTGTGATATTAAACATATCACAATACCGGTAGGTATTGTGATATTAAAGCGTGATGTCATTTAATTTCTAAAATTATTTAAAAAAAGTCGTGGGCCTTATTTTAAAAAGACGTCGTTTGAGACTGGTCTTTAGTTAAATGCTATTTCAGTAATATTTAAAAGTGGTACTTGTAAATGTATAACATTTCATTTCCTGAACACTGTAATGTCATTCACTGAATACTGTAATGCTAATTAAGAAGAGAAGCATTTTAAATGATTTTTTGTTAATTTAAGTTATTTTTATCATAAATATGTGCGTTTTATTTTATAAATAGAGAGTTTAAAATAAAATTAGTTACAAATATCACTTTAAATGAAAATGTTAAATATATAACTTTAGTTATAGCATTATACATAAAAAATAATATCGTGATAAGTGATATTTCTCAATAAATATTAAATTAGGTAAACTTTAGACTGATTTCTGACAAAAAGTTATATTAGATTTGTTTAACAACATTTTTCTGGCATCCTAAATGTAGTGTAAACTAATACTAATAATACTAAAATAATATTAATACTAAAACATAGCTTATGATAGCAGTCTTCACGAGAACTGGATGTGTGGTGTAAGTTGATATAACTTAATATACATTAGTTTACACAGCCATATTATTGGTGCACTTTGATCAGAATCAGAATCATTTATTCGTAAACATATGTGATAATTATATACAAGATCTTAAAAAATTAGGTATTGCGCTATGTTTTGTCTATTGACATACAAATTATTATGAAAAAAGTATTATTATACTATTAAATTAAAATATAAATTCGTCACAATATTTCTATGCAAGCAAGTAAAATTTTAAAATTGATAATAAATTTCTTTTCATGTCAAAACGTATAGTCAATTTAGAACATTAATATTAAAAATAAAATACGTAAAAAAAAGATATATTAAAAATGTCAAGTATAGGTAAAAATGTCAATATTGTAAAGTTACAGAGATTTGTCATTAAGAAATTCACCTAGAGTGTAATAACATTTTTCTAGTAGTAACCGATTAAGCGTTTTTTAAACTTCTGCACTGGCATACATTTTATTTCATCGGGTATTTTATTATATATTTGCGGTGCAATACCAAAGAAGCTTTTCCTCATAAGAGAAGTTTTACATTTCACAAGGCATAAATCATTAGTATACTGAGCACGCATGGGTGTTTTCTTTGCTGTACATAGTTTCTTGAATAAATGTGGATTCATTTTTACAAATAATGCAATTTCTAGGATGTATAAAACCGGTAGAGGTAATATTTTTAACTTTTTAAATAAGGAATGCAATTATCAGTTGTTTTTAAATGTTTTGATGTAGTTGACAGTTTTTCCATAATATTTTCTTGATTTTCTAATGAAATGTTACAAAATCCTGTAATAATAAAAAAACGATGCAACTTGTATTTAACATTAAGTTTCCTGTAAAATTATTGATAATAGTCTTTTTATATGCAATAGAAAATAAATAAAACTTTAAATTGCTCAACTGAAAAGTTGTCATTTTGAAGTTGTATCAGTTTTCACTGGAGGCACAGAATTGTACAAGGATCGACTGGCTAATGCAGAGAAGCTATCACAAAATATTGCGTTTAAGCGAGTAGTAGAACATGTGTCTACACCAGCTAAATTATTCGTGTATATGCAAAAATAGAAAATAAAGAAAATTTAATTTCATTACATACAGTTGTTTTAATAAAAATCCAATTTTTAAATTAACCCTGTATTTATTTACCAGTGCCGAACAATTTTGTTTTAACTATCTTGTGAATATTCAATTGCCAAAATGTTAGTTATTATAAAAGATTCACAAGAAAGTTAGAACAAAATTGTTGGGTACTGGATAAGGCTCAATCTATACTGACTATAGATATGTATGTAGCTATACGTGAATATATATGTATGTAGCTATACGTGTATATATATGTATGTAGCTATACGTGTATATATATGCATGTAGCTATACGTGTATATATATCATTAGTTCAGGGTTAAGAAATAGAGATGGCGCTTCAAATTTGGACTGACAGATTTCCCGAGAGTGGGCTCTCTATATCCGTAGTATTATAGTACTCTATGGGAGAAGTCAAATCGAGAGTTTTGTTTAATAGAGTTTCTGGCTGTAATTTACTGGAAAAAATGAGTTATAAATGGTGTACCAGGTGCACAAATACAACGATAACGTAATAATAAAGAAAGAGAAGCTATTTATAACCGTTCCAAAAAATGTTAAAGTTAGTAATAGTACAACTTGCACGCAAAAATACTAAAGAAATAAAGGATAGTTCGGTAATTTTCTTCTGTCAGGATCATTTTGATGTAAGTAAACATGTTATTATTACTAACTTAAAACATTTTTACAATATAGTTATTCTACTGTTTTAAGGTTAGATAACTGAGATGTTTTTTGTATTATACCTGAATAGCCACAAATATTTCAATATTCAATTATATTTATTACCACTAAATACATCAACATTTATGGCTTTAAAACAACATTTAAAAATATTTCAGATTGAGAAAGATATGGCTATCAATATAATATGGGATTAAGCAAGAGTATAATCATGGTAGATGGAGTTGTGCTTACAAAATTTTATTGCCAGGAAGACCCCAGAAAAAGGATGAGTGATGCTAGTACTTCTAGACATGTATTTGTTAAAAAACAAAGAACCCAACTCATTCAAGAGTGCCAAGACACACTGATGCAGGAAGTGTTAAGTGAACCCGGCCCATCTAGCACCCAACCGACTACAACACCTGTGCAAGAAGTAGTTTTAATGACAACAGGTATGTAGACGTACATCATTTTCATCAAAAAAAGTTGGCAACGCTAGCCGCATTACTAGTCTCATAATCCTGTGCTCGCCCCTGATAGGTAATGGGATGTCCATTTGTGCATTAAACTATTTGGCGTTCCACGTACAACGTTACAAGTATTTTATTTTATTGTGATGTTTTACTTTGTTATAATTTTAGTAACTAACATTGTTGAGGGGGAAAATATATTTTAGTAATAAACAAATACAATTACAAATGTATACTTAGTGTGATATTAGACTCCTGCCAAAATAAATCATATTAATAATATTTGTCACTGTCTTAATTTAAAACACCCTATACCCGGCCGACATTTGGGAAAAACGTGACCGACCATGGGCCGTGAATGGCCGACTTTAGGGTTTTTTCGTTTTCGACTCATCTAAACCTTAATACTTTTTTCTTTTAATAGAAATGTCAACCTTATGCCTATAAACATGAAATAGATATATGAAACTATCCAAAACCGCATCAGAAGCTATCCTTCGTTGCAAACTGATGGCGCCAGAGCGATTCCAAGTCAAAATCCGTTAGGGGGCCGACATTTGGCGTATTTACCCTAATATGATCACAAATCGGTAATTTTCTCAGTGTTTATTTTTTAAATTTAATCCTAAATAGCTTAGCTATTGCTTTCAGTCATAAATCTAATAACTAATATTGTCAGTTTAGTACAAAAAATTAAGTTTTATTAAGTCATGTTTAAAAACGTTTTATGTCATAACTTTGATGCCTCATCTTTAGAAAAATATGTACTATACTACCATAGGCGAATTAGTAAAAAATGGCCTTAAAAAACACTTATCACTTATATTTCCATAAAAAATAAAATATAAATATTATCCATAGAAAAGCCAATGACTGTAGAGTGCCCATTTTTTTGCAAAGGAGTGTATATACAGTTTCATTTTATTTTCATACTTACTTGATATTCATTGCCAGTCATTCCTCTAATCCATGATGGCACAGTATACAGAGTTTTTACTGGGTGCAACTCACCAGACCCAAGTATGTCAATATAATCATTTTGACCGAATAAAGCTTTACGCTCTGTCCAAGCATTTGCTGGCCTGAAACAAAACAATAGAATAATAGTTTCCGTAAAGAAATTATATCACTGTATTAATGGAAAAAAAACATAAAATGTGGTTGACAATGCGAGAAAGCTACTACTAATATGCTTATTCATAAACAGAGACCTATATTCATTTAACTAGTACTCTCGCGGGGCTTCGCTCCCGTGGATTCTATCACGGTAAAAACATAACTCTCCTTTTTTGCAGTCGGGTAAAAAGTAGCCTATAACCTTCCTCACGCTTCAAGCTACTTCCATACCAA
Source organism: Tholera decimalis (assembly GCA_943138885.2). Lineage (NCBI taxonomy): Eukaryota > Metazoa > Arthropoda > Insecta > Lepidoptera > Noctuidae > Tholera > Tholera decimalis. The sequence goes on along the minus strand of OW964549.2, from coordinate 34,931,987 downwards.
ATTTCATCCAAATCCACCCAGTACTTTCGAAGATTAGCGCATTCAAGCAAACAAACAAACAAACTAACAAACTTTTCCGCTTTATAATATTAGTATAGATTTTTAAGTATCCAGACTCATTTAGTTAGTAAACAAGTTCCTTAATCTTATTTTAGTACTTAACCAAAGGTTGTCTGTAAAAGTTCGCTTTTAGCTATAAGACCGCCCATTGTAACACCCTTTGTAGTTTTTAAGTCCTTATTTAATTCTGTTATGGTGTACAATAAAGAGTACATCTATCTATCTAACCTAAATTACTATCACATATTAATGATTGGTTTGTGAATAGAAGCTACAACCTCAACACAGGTGGCGAGCTTGCAGCAGCAATTCAGGAACTCGCTGTTGAACCTGCTCGCAACACCACATAGGATTGTGTTGTAGGTGGCCCACACCAGGCACACCAGGGAAGCCCATTGAGCTTCAGCAAACATCTCTTATGAGAAGCAGGGCAGCCCGAACAACACCCGGAACGCATTATTGTACTGTATGCAAAAGGCACCATACGATTTAAGAGTATGTGCAGCCAATTAAATGCACATACAAGTTGGTAGCGTAAATAATTAGTTGATACCAATTACAATATAAATGTATCTAGTGAGTTTTACTATAGTGCTAAAAATAAAATAATTATGTATGTTACCTGTACTCAGGTATTGGTAGACGTCTCCCTATTGTACGAGGAAGTAAACCACCACACCAGATCTTTTCTTCATATCCGTATCTTTTAATTAAGCGCGTCTTTTCAGAATGATATCGGGTCCTACAAAAAAAATGTGGAACTATACAAACAGAATACTATGCTATAATTACAATATTATTAGTATTTCGGTACGATACCAATTATTATAATATCGTATTGAAATACTTTTTAGTAATCCTAACCTCACAGTGTTTACAGTAGGTTTCCAAAACGTATTCAATACAGCAGATCCCAACCACGCCATTTTCAGAAAAATATATCATGCATGCGTTACTTGTAATTGGTCTATCTAGTATTAGTTACGGGATGTTACGGGATCAATTATATCAAATTTTAATTCAATGAAAACAAAGGCCCTGCTTTGCTCTATTCACAGACACAGACAGTGTTGCCCACAGAACACATGGTGTTGCCGCTGGTCATTTGTAGAGTTAAGGTGAACGCAGACCTAGCCGCACCGCAGTCTCTACAGTCCCCGCATTCATCGCTTTTTGTTAATGGCCTCGCACATCTATCCGCGTCGCAGTCAGGCTTCTGGCTGCAACTTCAAGGCGAAAATTTTTTTATGGACTTTGAGGGGTAAATAATGGTAGATTTTGCTGTCTCACCTGTTCCGTGCGCTTTCTCTTTCTTTCATGACAGTCAGCCATATATGTTTACTTGTCATGTGTCGTAGTATTTTGTAAGTTTGTGCTTATTATTTTCTGGCAGTTAGTTACGGTTAATTTTTTATCTTAATTTGTAAAAAGTGTGATCTTGTTCAGTAAACATAATTGTACCATAATGCCTCCTAATAGCCGATTTATAACTTGTGAAGTATCGTACTTGTGAAGTCGTAAAGGTAATGAAAAAAGGAATTTTATAGCAAAATTTCCATTAGATGAGGCTCGGTATATATTGAATTAGATATTTGATTCTATATTTTATTTAAAACATGGTACTAAAAGGCTTAATCGATCTTTTAATTTTTAGTTTTATTTTGTGATAGTGATGTGCTGTAACGCAAATGGCTCTTATAAATTATCGACAAATGGTGTGTCTGTTTGTAATTGTTTATAAACAATGACAACAAACAAACAATTTATAAACCGTTTATCGCTTTTGCGAGAGGAAACCGCATTTGCATTATGTATAATTTTCAGGCAACACACCAAAAATCAGATCACTATACTCGGAATTTTAATTCGATTCCAGATTTGTCAATTTCAGTGTTGCAACGTTATGATAAGTACTAAATAGTGACGTTGCGAAATTATTTGATATGGAAATGGAATATTTCCGGATCGATTCTTCTCGTTTATAATTTTACTCTAGTAAACTAAGTATATCATGAAATTAAATATTTCTGAACCGATAATTTAGTTTTGACGATTAATTAACGATCTGAGACTTTTCTTTTATAATTGTGTGTGAAATAAATAAAAAAATGTGATCATGAAGGAACATGACAAATAAAACAGATAGATGTATTATGGTAATAATTTATTTTATAAATTGTCGCCGTCATCGCTATCGCTATCGCTGTCACTTTCTGTAACATTTATTATAAATGTGTCTGTGATATTGTCAATTAACATATCTAGCCTACTCATTTTTTCCTCTTCTTTGACAACATGGGACGTATCCCATGTTGTCAAAGAAGAGGAAGAGAATGGTCTAAATGCGTACATTTAGACCATTCGGTAGCCGTAATTTTTTGAATGCCTTCCTGAAATAAATTTCTCACGTCTGTCTATTTGAAGGTTTTATTATTTTGAGCTACATGCCCCTTTACCTGCGCCCATATCAATTCGATAGGGTTTAGCTCGCAATGGTAAGGGGGCAGTCTTAAAACCGTGATCCCATGTTTGTGCTGCCATTTCGTCTACAGCGTACTTATTAAAAGACTCGTTATGTGGAATCAGTTCTAAAAGCGTAGCTTTAACCATATCTGGTTCGTAATGAATATTTTTATTTAAAAGCCAATCTTGAATGGCAGCTTTTTTCCAGCTCATTTTTGGTGCCGTTTCCAATTTTCGGGAGTGGTAAGGTGCATTATCCATCACCACAATTGAGCTTGGTCTTAATTTTGGTAAGACTCCAGCGAACCACTCCTCAAAACAAATTGCATTCATCTCATCATGGTAATCTTCACAATTTTTCTTTGCTTCAAAAATCATGAGCTCCTCTTCCAGGAAGCCTTCTTCACTACCTATATGGCTAATTATGAGACGTTTGCCTTTTCCAGATGGATTTTTTAATCCAGTGGTCAGTCCCTCCAAAAACGCTTGTCGAGATGATGTGACTTTCTTGTCCACCCAAGTTTTTTTTACAGTATGACCTTAAAATAAATATAGTACTTACATGAACATTCAATATTACTATTAAATTTTATGTAAAATGTATATAAATTCATTTTGTGTATAAATGTTAGCCTTACCTGCGTTAACCCAAGTTTCATCTTGATAATATATATGTCTCCCTTCTCGTCGAAACTGACATATAGATCGCAAGTAACGCTGGCGCCATGTTATTATATCATTTCGATCAATAAGTGTGCTCTTGCGTGACCGTGCAAATTTAAAATTAAGATGCTTCAAAATTTTTCTGAGGGTGTCTTTGGAAATCTTGGGCATTTCTGAATCATCGTTCATCACTTGTAAAATCTAAAATAGTAAATTTTATAATAGCTTGGAATCATTACTTATATATAAAAGATGTAGGTATAAAATAATACTGTCTGACTGATTGACTAATCTTTGCAATGGTTGGAGGTTCATTTCAGTAAAAGAACTGATGAACAATTCTTCGTATTGCAGAGAATGTAAATTCATCAATTTTATCTTTGAAACTTCGCTTTGGTCCAGTTTTTTTAGGAGGAGTTGGCGGCGCACCTTTATTTACTTCCTTCAAAACGTTACAAACAGAGCGTGAGGTTATTCCCAATATGTCAGCAACTTTGCTCATACATTCATTTTCTTCCACAACTTCAAAGGCCTCCAATTGTGCAGAAATTTCATTTTTCACGTATTTGTAGGCGTTGCGGATCATTACTTTTTCAGTAACAGTGAAAGCTTTTCGTGGACGTTTTTTTCTTGGGGACAAGAAAACATCCACGACTTTTTGTGATGTACTTGGCTGAGGATCCATTTTGATGGAAAACCAAAATAACAAAATATCGATGAAATACAAATGCAATGAAATGCAATGAAATAAGATATTCGTGCAGTCAGACTGGGAGAATGAAGCCGAATGACACGATAAACAAAATGGCGATAGCTCTCAGACTAAGGAAAAAAGAATAGACATGAAATACCTACGAAAAAAGCGTGCATACCTATTGTGAGTCTGGCACAAAGATGGCGGCTTGCCGTAGAGCTGCGCGCATTATAACATCGATAGTTGAATTGCACGGTGCTTACAGAATTCAAAATTGTCGAAAATGAGTTTTACGTTTAAGAAATTCATGGCCCTTTGATTTAAGTTTTTACTATTTTTAACTACTTTCCCTATAAGTCTTATTTCGTTTCGCAAGGTTCAAAAAAATAGGCCCCCAATCCAGATGCACACGTTTTTTTTAGCTTTCTTCAGTTTTATTTACGTGGTAATGCGAGCTATAAAAACGCACACGCTCGAAGAGTGTCATTTTACATGGCAGGCAGGGCACGTGGATACGGAATAGATGCTACTACAATTAAATTAACTATCTATATTCTGTACTTGTACAGGTATGTTCATAATAAAACAAATTTTACTATGGTGTGGTATGTCTATCCCATTTATTCCCAGTTGCCACCGCGGCGATCACGAATAAAAAACTGTAGCCTTGTGATCGCTGTGTTCATTGCTCGCTTTTTCCTGTGAGCGTAGTATGCGACCGAAATTGCGGCCAAAACAACTGTGGCGACCACGCTCAACATAGTGGGTGCGAGTAAAAAACCTTCTACACACAGTGCCGCCGGCTGGGGAGGACGCCGCGCGCGGCTCAGGGTTACTTAGCGCTTGGAATTGAGTTTCGTGCGGACTTCTAGTTTCTGCGACTTGTGCCGGGGCATATGTGTAGGAGCCTTATTAGAGTATCACTATTACTGATTAGCATACCACGACTGCAGTACCTGTACCTAAGGTCTATAATTACCAGTGATCGGAGTAGGTAGATTGATTTTACGTACTTGCATCATGAGTAGTCATAGAAATCAGAACATGGATAAGGCTTTTTTCCGAGATTTCATTTTGGTACTTACGGGATTGAATCAAATATTGTGAATGTAAAGATTTTTAAACTTCTACATTTGAAATTTATAGAATGCGAGAGTTAAACGTTTAAAATTGTTTTTTTCATATTTATCAAGTAATAAAGTAAATCTTACTTTTTTGCGTCCATTCGAAACTTACATTATGACTAATTTAGTAGTTACTTCTTGCAAGTTTATTATCTGCTGCTTGTAATTATTATATATTATATTCTTGAATAAATAGATATAAATATCTTTTTATACTCCTTAATATTTTTTCGCATTCAGTGCAATAATTTTTTATGAATATGAAAACAGGTAAAAATTAAATAGAAAGCAGCTTATATCAAAATCAACATCTTTATTGATAAAAATATTTTAAATCTTCATTTTCATAAAAAATACAGCAAAAGGGTTAAATATTTCTTATTCATATTGATATATTTCTTTATCCTACACATTACAATATTTGTAATTTCTAAATAATGTTAATTATTACAAAATCCCGGAATCCCGGAGGCATATCCATATTAATATATACGTGCCAGTTCATTGACCCCAAATCAATCTACCTAATCCGATCACTGATAATTACCCATGAAAAGAATAAATAAATACAAAATACGGTTTGTTTTCCTCGTTTGTCAGACTATACTTATTTTTATTAACTAATAATATAACTTAACATTATTTTTTTTTATTTAAGTACTACCACATGGCTCGATCATTCATAATAAAACAAAAATTATCATTTTACACAGATTTATTGAAAACTATAAAAGCCGTTTATCCCAGTCATACTTAAGTTCTAAAATACAAATATGTATACACAATAATCAAATAAGAGCACGTTGCGCAAATTTTATACAAATATACACATTAATAAAACATGAGCATGTTGAACAAACAAAAAACAAAAAAAGATACAAACCACACAATCCTTACTTATTAATATTATTATAAGTGCGAAAGTTTGTTTGTATGGATGGATGTTTGTTACTCAATCACGGCTGAACGGATTTTTATGAAATTGGGCACAGATGTAGATTATAGTCTGGATTTTCTTACTCTGTCTTCTCACTTTTTCATTTAATGTTTTAATTTTTTTCTTCCGATATTCACATTTTGATTTTAATTTTTGAATAATTTCAAGCGCTTTATCCTGAAACAAAAAAAACGCATTAACTTCTAGTTTTCTGCAACTTCGTTCAAGTTTTTGCCGTAAATTAATTTGAAATTACCAGTTACGCTGCCCACAGTACATACAGTAACATATTATAAAATAGAACACTTACATCTGCATAGCTAGAAGTGCTGCAGACAGGCTCCTCTTCCAGTGCTTTGTGAGAAAAAAAATGTTGTGCCTCACATTCATTAAATTGGGCTGGTAACTGTAAAGAAATAACAACAATTTTTTATATTGAGTGAGTTTGTATTTAAAAGTCAAGATTGCATGGTAATTACCATAAGGAACATAATTATTATGAAATATTACACTTACATCTGCATTGTTAGAAGTGCTGCAAACAGGTTTCTCTTCCAACACCCTGCGAGGAACAGATCGTTGTTCCTCACACTCGTCAAATTGTGCTGGTAACTATACAAAGAATAACCATAAATGTTTAATAATATTTACATTGCGAATTCAATCACTAACTCACGCTCACATTTGTTTAGCTTGCATTTTAACATAGACACAACATTTTATAACCTGATATGTATGTATCATTTTCAAAAATTAATCATTATCCATCTCCTTTTGCTATGACTATATCAGGAGTAAAAATAGTGCAGGTATGTGTCTTAATCTGTGTGAGGAGGTGGATAATTAAAATCATATAACTTATATTAGGTTTTGATTCAGTCTGTACGAGAATTTTAAGTATGTTTTATAATTTTCAGAAAAAAAAGTTATCTATTTATTCTGACTAATGTGTATTTAAACCTGAAACTTTATACCAGTATTTCAGCAATATAGAACTGCTGTTGCTGACATGCTTCTCGTCCCTCCTCTCTCTCCATCAACTGGTTTGGATTGGTTACTTGTCAGTAAGTAGGTAAACACAATAAACTTGTCTATTTTCAAAACTTACCAATAATTCACTTGAAGGCAAAGCATCATCGCGCATTCTTGTTATATTTAAAGTTCGGTTAAAACATTTATCTTCAAAATGCAGGGAACAAATAAAAATATGCTTGGTTGTAGTATTCAAATTTTCAATCCCAAGTATATACAGCCACTGTTCTTTTCTTTCTTTACATGTTGGCAATCTAAAATCATAAAAAGAAATCGAGTTAAATAATATTCACCTGTCGATATGTTTTATCGATAAATTGAAAATTCCGAACCGTAACTCTAACTCTATGTTTACTAACAAATGATTTGCTTAAAAATCACATAATATCAACAGTAAAACAGTAAATGATTACAGAAAAGCAAGTGTATCTTTATAAACTTTCCCAAAAATAGCAAAATTTTTCAAAATAATAGAAAACAACAAGATATTTTGAATGAATTCGGTTACTTACCTATGCAACGTTTTATTGGGATGTTTTTGTTGCTTTTCATGCGGCAGCCTAACACACTGCACCTACCCATGATAAATGCAATATTATTCAAGTTCTTACACTATAAACAAGCACAATTTTCGCCTATTATCACCAAATTTTCTTAAAAACACTAAAACAAGCAAGTCGCGATGACAACTGATGTACTTGTTGTTGCCTGTGAGAAAACATGGCGGCCGGCCGCAGTTAGGTATTTTGTGATGTCATCAAAGTTATGTTGCCATTTTTGGCAATGATAAAACTAATGTTGTCCTTTTTTACATATGATTACTCTCACAAGTTAAAAAGAGATGCCGATATATCAGTAACTATGCCGTCGAAATGCATCATATTCCTATAACTACTGTTCGTATAGAATGTTTATGCCATGTCCTCTTTTTTTCCTTAGTCAGAGCGATAGCTGCACGAGCGCGCACTGGTTGCCAATACTGAAAACTATTTAGGCTCTTTTATTATAAGTTTTGTTTTTAATATAAAAACAAAAATATTAACTTTTTATAAAATAGAGCAGCGATTACTAATTAATAAATAATTATTATGAATAATTATGTATTTATTTAAATAAAAATCAATAATTTAGTCTTTAATTGGCACACTGATGGCACACACACTGATTGTTTATCGATTTTTGTGTTCATCACTACACTATTATATGTGGTATCATTATTTCACAAAATGACAGTAGCTAATGTCAAATCTAATCTAATCGAATTAAAATTCTGACTTTAGTTTAGTCACAGGATATTTTTGAAGGTTTTTCTTAGTTAAAACACAAAGTATATTTCCGAGCACCTGACTATATAGGGTGCGTCTCATATCATATAAAGTTATTTGGTATATTTTCATTTCAATAACGTTGCAGTTAACGATTATCAAATACAAGAATAAGGAGGACATGGTCACTGACGTTCTGACGACGGAGCTCCATCGAATGGAATATGAAATGTTTGTGACCACTATGGGTTTGCGTCCAGAAGAAGATCGGGATTAAATTACTGCAATCCTTGACTTAATTATATTATTTAGTCTAATAATCTGTAGTAGTTTTATAATTAAGAATATACTGGATATCTTAAAAACTACAATCCTTGCTTTATTTCAACAAAAATCCTTACTTAAATTTAAAAAAGGTAAAAGAGCCCGTTACCTACCTGTATACTTTATCGATATCGATAAAAAAGTTACTACCATCGCCCAGCACTATTTAGTCTGATAGGTTGGTAGTACTGTCGTATGACGTCTTGTTTCCCTGTGTATATTCGTTCAGTTGGTATTGAAGTGAACTGTTACCTGTTTTTATTTTTTTAGTACTAAGTCCCGTCTGTTAAAACATAGTGTATTACATTCTCTTTGGCCGCCGTCGCTGCAGTCGTTCCCGTCGCCGCACGCATCGCACTTGCAGTGTTGCCAGATTTTTGAAAGCATTATCTGTACCGAAGATTTAAAAAATCTGTAAAAAATCTGTATTTGGTATTGGTATTTTGCTCTTTTATGTAATTTTATCTGTAGGTGCTATAATAGGGAATAATGGTGAACGCAGACCTAGCTGCACCGCACGCGCCGCAGTCTTTTCATTCGAATTCTTTATATGAAGTTCTATGCAACCTCGCACACCTACCCGCGCCGCAGTCGCCGCAGTCCCTGAAACGACCGAACTCCCCTAGCCGCAGCTGATGACGTCACCCGCACGCAGCGTGGATGACGTCATTCGCATCCGCGGCGCGCAGTGTTGCCAGAGTTATAAAGTAGACAGAGAATCTCTGTCAACGGTTTATAATAAAATTACGTATTCTCGTATAAATAATTACTTGCTTATTCCCTATTATAGCACCTACAGATAAAATTATACAAAAGAGCAAAATACCAATACCAAATACAGATTTTATACAGATTTTTTAAACCTTCGGTACAGATAATGCTTTCAAAAATCTGGCAACACTGACGGGAACGACTGCCGCGACTGCGGCGCGGATAGATGTGCGAGGCCATTAACAAAAAGCAATGACTGCGGGGACTGTAGAGACTGCGGTGCGGCTAGGTCTGCGTTCACCTTAAGCAAGTAATTATTTATACGAGAACAAGTAATTTTATTATAAACCGTTGACAGAGATTCTCTGTCTACATTATAACTCTGGCAACACTGCGCGCCGTGGATGCGAATGACGTCATCTGCGCTGCGCTAGCCGCAGTGTCCCAGCAGTGTAGAGACTGCGGTGCGGCTAGGTCTGCGTTCACCTTTACTTTACTCTTTGCCCCGCCAGTGTTGCCAACTCCGGCAAAATCTTCTCGCTAGATTTATTATCTAAAGTTGCTAGAAGTCGCTAAAACTGATTCAACTAGAGACGGATCCCGGATTTACTTACTTTCCGTTTATTGGTGGACATTAGTAGCCTCGAAAGGGGATGGGGGACGCAAGTGAAGAAGAATGTACTACATAAGCAATACAATCTTTATAATTAAAAAATAAATCAACACACACGCCTTATGTACAGTCATCATCAAAATTATTGCCTTAGACGAATCTCCAGACTGGTTTCAGCCATCCCTTGAATTCGGGCTCTCATGTTTCTCGATATTTTTGAATTTACTGCTTTTATTTCTGAGGTAAATCCATAATTTCAAAACAGTTCATACACTTTGTAATTACTATGATGGGTAACGCATTAAAAATCAGGCTAGGTACAGCGTATAAAGAAGAATAGAATCCGAATAGAACTTCACTCAAACTAGTAGTGACTTGCGTAAGTACGTAGGTAGAAAAAGTACGAAAACTACGGAACATAATAAAATACGGGGATTCCCCGAACACATTGTTCTAATGTTACCACTGGTAAAGATAATTTAATTTCGAGCGAGCTTTTTTTAAAAAGGTGTTGGGCTTATATATGTTTTGTTTTCTTGAAGTTTGAAAGATCATTTTTGTCGTCAAATCTTTTTCCTTGTCGCTAAGGCTTAAGCAAAAGTCGTAATTTCTAGCGACAAAGTCGCTAAATTGGCAACAATGTGCCCCGCAGTCATCGCTTTTTGTTAATGGCCTCGCACATCTATCCGCGCCGCAGTCGCCACAGAGTACATTTTTATATAGGGTAAAAAAATCATTTTCAACTCAATAGTATTCAATTAGTAGAAATCAATAACTGTTGTTAGTTTGAGTAAATAAAATATAAAATTATTCCTTTTTATTTGCTTTTTTATAAGTTTTTAAGTGATCAGGATCACACTTCAAAAGAGAAATGTAAATACCAGTGTCTGCGTAAACTGAAAAATAAACATATGACAACGATGTTGTGTTGTTGCTAGAGCAAAAAAAACAGTGATACCAGTATAATAAACATATTTTTACTAAAATAATTATGAAATACCACCATCTAGTGTTCAGTGCAACAAACTTTATTTATTTATTTATTTTATTATTTATGTACACACAGTAAAATATAATAGGACAACATAATTATAATATTTGAGTACAAAGGTACTGCTTATTTCTTAAGAAATTTCTTCCAGCAGACCTGCGAAAGGAGAAGTGAAAAAGAAATGTAGACAATAGTGTGTGAGAACAAGAAGAGAAATAAAAATTTATATGTGAAGTCTAAAACTAAAACTAAAATATTAAGTATACCTACATATACTTATAATGCAATAAAAATAACATATACTTAAATAAATACATAATGTAAGAATATATAAACATATAATATATAAATAAATAATTAACACAGTTAAGAGGAAAGGTAATGCTCTTTTAATCGACATTTGAATAAAGATATAGTTTTTAAATCACGAATGCTAGGCGGAAGTGAGTTCCACAATCTTACAGCATGGACAGAGAAGGAATAAGAGTAGTAGCTAGTTTTATGAGGATGAGATTTAAGGAGGGATCTAAGGTGTGATCTACACGGTACGTCGCTAGAACGAGCGTAAGAAAAGCGCTCACGCAGGTAGGAAGGGTAAGACGGGTTGTGTAAGATGTTGAAGAGGAGACACAAAATCCTAGTGTTCCTGCGAAGACGGATTGGGAGCCACTTGAGTTCCTTGCGAAGGTGAGAAACATGGTCATACTTTCGAAGACCGAAAACAAAGCGAATGCACAGATTTTGCAAGCGCTCAAGCTTGTTTAATAGCTCCTCGGTAGCATCCAAATAGCAGGCGTGGGCATAATCTATAATCGGCTGAATAAGTGTTTGTGCCAAAGAAACTTTAGTCTTCAAGGGCAGAAGACTTTGAAGGCATTTCAGCGAATGAAAGGAGAAATTTACCTTTCGGCTGACCTCATTGACCTGAGCACGCCACGAGAGATTGGAGTCAATAACTACACCCAGATCTTTAGCGGTTTCGGTATAGTCAATGCGAACACCGTCGAGATATAAAGGTATCAGAGATGCAACAACAGCCGCACTGCGAACGAATCTGCTGCCAATGATCATGGCCTGGGATTTAGTTGGGTTAATTTGCAAACCAAATGACTTAGCCCAAACGCTGATGCAAGCCAGGTCATGATTCATTGCAGCAATTGCAGAACCCGCGTCAACTACAGTAAAATGAGGGTAAAGCTGCAAGTCATCTGCGTAGAGATGAAAACTAGAGGAGATTACTCTGGTAACAAAGTTTATGAAAATTGAAAAAAGAAGAGGAGAGAGAACGTTACCCTGAGGAACACCCTCAGTGAGGCTACACCAATCAGAGAAGGACTCCTCCAGGCGAACACACTGAGAACGTCCCCGAAGATAAGATCCGAACCAGGCTAAAGTGGAAGGAGAGAAATTGATAGATTTGAGGATACCTAGTAATATGTCGAAATCCACTGAGTTGAATGCGCTACTGAAGTCCAGCAATACAAGAACTGTAACGGACTTATTCTCCATTGCCCAGCGGATGTCATCAGTCACTTTTAAAAGCGCGGTTACAGTACTGTGACCCGAGCGAAAACCGGAATTGAAAAGGGGATATTATCGAGTTTGACGCCAAAAAAAATGATAATTGTCTATGAACTATGTGCTCAAAAACTTTAGAGAGAAAAGGGAGGATAGAAATGGGTCTAAAGTGGGTTAATAAAGTAGGATTGTTAGTTTTAGGTAAAGGTATTATGTGAGCCTGTTTCCAAACATACGGAAAGGAACAAGAGGAAAATGAGTGTTTGAAGATGTGAGTGAGAACAGGAAGTAAAGAGGAAAGGATAAGAGTTATCATTCTTGAACAAAACTTATCATTACCGACTGCTGAAGAAGTAATCGCAAGAATAGACTTCTTAACGTCATCCTCAGTAACATCGCTAAGCTTAAAGAGAGGACAAAGTAGTAACGGCAACCTAGAAAGACTCTCTAGTGTCGCAGCTTTAACAGACGGATCAAGAGAAAAGGGAAGGAAAGAGAAATGCTTATTTAGATCATTGAGGTTGACATCCTTACACTGGTTGGTAGGTGACTTACCTATGCCTACAGATTTGAGAAATTTTATCAGATTGTTTGAAGTTATGAGACCATGGCAGTCGCTGCAGTCGTTCCCGTCTCTCTGACTTATTTAAAGTTATCTGTGTTCCCGTCGCCCGCGCCGCACGCATTGCACTTAGAGTGTTGCCAGATTTTTGAAAGCATTATCTGTACCGAAGATTTAAAAAATCTGTATAAAATCTGTATTAAGTAAATTTAAGAAAATCTGTAAAACATCTGTATATGGTATTGTTATTTTGCTCTTTTGTGTAATTTTATCTATAGGTGCTATAATAGGGAATAAGCAAGTAATTATTTATACGAGAACAAGTAATTTTATTATAAACCGTTGACAGAGATTCTGTCTACATTATAACTCTGGCAACACTGCGCGCCGTGGATGCAAATGACGTCATCCGCGCTTGGGGAGTTCGGTCGTTTCAGGGACTGCGGTGACTGCGGCGCGTGCGATGCGGCTAGGTCTGCGTTCACCTTTACCGTACGCAAGAGATGAAATTACCGTACTGAAACAAAAATTGCCGTACATTTTTAGGGTTCCGTAGTCAACTAGGAACCCTTATAGTTTCGCCATGTCCGTCTGTCTGTCTGTCTGTCCGCGGTTTAAAAAGCGCCGCACCGAAAAAGTGGTAAAATCAAATTTTGAAAAAAAAAAAAAAACAATTATTTAGGGTACCTCCCCTACATGTAAAGTGGGATGATATTTTTTTTCGTCCTTCCCTTAGTGTGTGTGTTTTATTGGATCCGTTTGCATAACGGCGGGTCTAGTGCAGCAGACGGACTAAAATACATGAATTAGATTTTAGAATTTTAATTGTATTTGATTTTAATTTATTTATTTATTTATGTACACACATGACACTTACAAAAAAAAAAAATTAAATACAGACAACAGAGCACAAAGGTGCTGCTTATTTCCCAAGAAATTTCTTCCAGCAGACCTGCGACAGGAGAGTTCAAGAGGAGATGATAGACACAGTGTGTATAAATACTAGTTATGATAAATAAAACATACTTAGCTATACAATTAAACTATAATGATATAATAAACAAATATATACATACATAGAATTAAAACACATATTTATATTAATGCTATAAAAATATATACCTATAATAAATATATAAAATTACGGGATGTTGGATAGGTAATGATCTTTGACCAGCTTTTTGAAAATATTAATGGATTTAGATTCCCGGATTTTAGCGGGAAGTGAGTTCCACAGTCGTACTGCATGAAAGGAGAAGGAGTGGGAATAGAAACGGGTTTTATGGGCTGGGAAATTGAGATGGAGTTTAAGGTGGGATCTACAAAGTGCATCAGTAGGACAAGTGAATGAAAAACGATCACGCAGGTAGTTAGGATATGCAGGGTTGAATAGGATGTTGTACAGAAGGAATAATATTCGAGTGTTCCTGCGAAGACGGATAGGGAGCCACTTGAGATCCTTGCGAAACTGAGAGACTTGATCGTATTTCCTCAGACCAAAAACAAAGCGAATACACAAGTTTTGCAAGCGCTCAAGCTTACATAAGAGCTCCTCAGTGGCATCCAAATAGCAGGCATCGGCATAATCAATAATCGGCTGGATTAAAGTTTGAGCTAAAGAGATTTTAGTTTTGAAAGGCAAGAAGCTTTGAAGGGATTTTAAAGAGTGGAAGGAAAAGTGCACCTTTCGACTAACCTCACTTACTTGCGCTCGCCAAGAAAGATTGCTGTCAAGTAATACACCGAGATTCTTTGCCAGATCCGTGTACGCAATGACCGAGCTGTTAAGGGATAATGACCTCAAAGAGGAAGTGTCAAGTGCAGAGCGATAGTATCGACTACCCAAGATCATAGCCTGGGACTTGGAGGGATTAATCTGTAATCCGTATGATTTAGCCCACTGACTAATATTCTCCAAGTCACAATTCATGGCACTAATCGCCGAGTCCGCGTCAGCCAGCAAGAAGTGTTGGTAAAGCTGCAAATCGTCTGCATAGAGATGGAAGTGCGAGGTGATAATCTGAGTAACTGTATTAATAAAGATAGAGAAAAGAAGAGGAGAAAGAACGCCACCCTGAGGCACACCAGCAGTGAGATCACACCAATCAGAAAATTTTTCATCAAGGCGGACACACTGAGAGCGACCCCGAAGATAAGAGTCAAACCAGGATAGTGCAGAAGGAGAAAAGTTAAATGAACGAAGGACTCCAAGAAGTATGTCAAAATCCACTGAGTTGAACGCACAACTGAAGTCAAGTAGGACTAATACGGTGAGTGATTTATTGTCCATAGCCCAGCGGATATCGTCGGTGACTTTCAGAAGTGCAGTTACTGTGCTGTGACCAGTACGAAATCCAGATTGGAAAGGGGAAATTAGGTTGTGTGCTGTAAGGTATCTAGAAACTTGGCCATGAACAATATGTTCGAGAACTTTAGAAAGGAAAGGTAAAATGGAGATGGGTCTGAAGTGAGACAAGGTCGATGGATTGTTTATTTTGGGAACAGGTATTATATGTGCCTGTTTCCAGGCACTAGGAAATGAGCCAGAAAATAAGGAATAGTTAGCAATGTGTGTTAGAATGGGGAGCAATTGAGGTAGAATAGGTATTATCATCCTCGAACACACATTGTCATGACCAACAGCCGAAGAGGAAATAGAAAGTAGAGATTTTTTAACATCATCTTCAGAAACAGAAGTCAAATTAAAAGTTGAGCAATTTGGTAAAGGCAAATCAGTGAGCTCTTGCAAAGTTGAAATTTTGACATTAGGTTCAAGAGAAACAGGAGGAAGAGAAAAGTGTTTATTAAGAGCACATATGTCAACATCTGCACAAGTATTAGAGGGTGATTTGCCGATGCCAACTGACTTTAGAAATTTCCAGACATCAGAGGACTTTCGATCAATAAGAGATTCGTGGAAATAGCGTCTTTTAGCATCTCGACACATACGATTGCAGCGATTACGCATAGCTTTAAAGTGATCAAAATTCTGCTCCGTGGATCTACGTCTATACCTACTCTTCGCTTTATCCTTACGAGTAATAGCATCTTTGATTTCAGCAGTAATCCAAGGAGCAGGATTATGCTTTACTTTAATTCGCCGACGCGGCGCATGTTTGTCATAAAGACCCAATAGCTCGGAATTGAAATAGCTGACTTTCTCGTCAATACTGGAGCTTTCGACTACGGAGGTCCAGTCGATATCACTTGCATCACTTGCTAACTCAACAAGATCTAGGCCATTGTAATTACGTAAATAGCAGAAGCGAGGTTTAGGTTTGGGAGATCGGATACGATAGGAAAGAAAGATGAGGTCGTGATAAGAAAAGGTTGCAGTGAGCTGCCCAAACTCAGCAACTTTGCTAGGTGAAGAAACAATCATTAGGTCCAATAGAGAAGGCGTGCAGTTAGGAAAATTATGGGTCGCAGATAGAGGTAAAATTTCAAGATTAAAGGAGGATAAGAGAGTACGAAGTTTGCGAGAACGAGCGTCATCTTTAAGTAAGCATGTATTAAAGTCACCCATTAGAATAACGTGCTCGTACGCGGGGCAAAGTTCATTAAGAGATGATTCTAAGGAGTCAAAGTAGTTAATGTGTAAATTAGGGGAGTAGAATACCGCGAGTAGAACTTTGGTATGATTTAAAGTAATCTCAAGGAATAAAAATTCAGCCGAGCCAGAGTACTGGGATGGAGACGAGCTAATATATCAGCACGTATGTATATGGCAACACCACCACCACCCTTGCCGGTTCTGTCATTTCTGACCAGAACAAAACCATGAAGTGAATAGTGCGTAGAAGGAAGAGAAGGCTTAAGAAAAGTTTCAGAAATTAGAAGTGCATCTAGATGAGCACTGCTAAAGGATGCCAGAAGATCGGAGTAGTGACCAGGAACACTCTGAGCATTAATATGCGCTATATGAAAATTTTTGGGGTATTTAGAAAAAGTAGAGGAAATATTATCATGCAAAGTGTGAACCGGTGTCTCACTTTCCGCGCTAATAAAACTGCAAGTTGAAGAAGAACAAGAGAAAAAGCTATCATTTAAGTCTGTTAGATCATCCATAGATAAATACAAAGTAAAATAAATATATATTTATTTTTATTTTATTTTTATATATATATATATAAAAATAAAATAAAAATAAATAAGTTAACACTAAATACTTTTTAGTTTTTGCTTTGAGGTTAACTACCCTAACTCGCTGATATGTTGGAGGAAATTAACAATTAATGACAATACCACAAACATAAAATACTAAAGATCAAACACAAAGTAACGAATAATTTTTTACGACATTAAACAATAACATTAAAATATTCACGAAAACATACAATGCAATTAGGGAACGAAACTATTCTAGTCACAAGTAACGTCAAATTGACAATGACAGTTTAAACTAGATATGACATATTGTCATTGACATATAATTATACAAACAGGAAAACGTAAATACTACACTGACATTTTATTTAAAATCACTATGAAGGTGATTCAAAAAGTGCAAAATGCTTTAACTACCGACATATAACTGGAATCATACACTCCGACAAAATTAAGATGCTACTTACTGTCGGGTCAGAAAAATAACTAAGTTAGTCACGCCGCGTTGCCGGCGCGCCCTTCTTTGCCTTAACACTCTTCGTAGAAACATGTTTTAAAGTTCTTTCAGCCTTTCCAGAGTCACAGGAAGTATTTGGGAATTGCAAAACCAGTGCACGAAGTTCTCTCGGAGTTTCAATCTTGTGACGTTTAGTATCAGGTGTGATGATCACTATCCTGCCCTCCGCCGACCAGCAACTCTGAATTCCAAAGTGTTTGCGTGCATCCATGAAGGTACGATGCCTAGTTTGTGTCAAGAATTCAGAAAGAGTTATTCCTGAACCTTTCAAGGACTTTTTATTCTCCCATATCAAGTGACGGTGCTCAGTGGTATATAATCTGACCAATATAGGCCGAGCTTTGCCCTGTGTAGATCCCAATCGATGGCAGACATGGATATTGTGTTTTTTAATCTCAGACAAGCCCATTTGGTCGGTTAATATCTTATGAACCACATCGGGCAACTTTTCACCAGTATGCTCTGCCACACCATGGAACAGAAGCACCTTTCGCCGCATCAGGGTTTCGTGTCTGTCGAATCCAAGAGACAGTAGCTCAATTTGGCTCTTAAATTGGGAGAGTGCTTTCCAGACAAATGTCTTGAATTCTGTGAACTCACTTGACAGCATTGTGATATCCGGAGGAGAACTTGTAGCAGATGAAGCATTTTTGAGCTTGTTTTCATATTCAGCCATTCGCAAATTGAAGAGCTGCTCCAAATCTTCCAAACTTGCTGTCAGCTTTGAGTCCATAGTGTGGTAGTAGAAAAGTAAGTATAATAGAATTATGAGGAATAGAAGAGACTTGGAAATAGTGTGAAGTGAGTATAGGGTAGTAATAGACTATAAAATGTAATTATAACATTAAAAATACTATTTTAAATAATTTTAAATGAATAAAAACTGAGAGCTGTCCAACAAGATGTGTTGACCCTGTGTCTACCCACACAGGAAAAAAAATAATAATAATAAATTTTATAATTTTAAATTTATTATTTTGAAATTTTAATTTAATGTATTTGATTATTTATTGATAAATTGTTACTAACATAGTATAAGTTGTCTTACTAACACTATGGATTTTATGTCTGATGTATAATAAATAATAATAATAAAAATATTAGGGGTTTGGGAAGACCGTTTTTTGCTTAAGTAAACCGTTCGTGACTTATCAAGCTTTAAAATACTAATTTTCGTTAGAGTCAAGTGTCCCCCCTCTACCAACTAAACGGTTGTAGTTAGAAATTCAAATGTCACGGCAGTAGTACCTATATATAACGAAATTTAAAGGATAACTATCACACTTAACCCTTTACCGCATGGATTTTAAAATTCGCTCAAATTAATTTATGATATTTCTTACCCCAGAAAACCCCCTATAAAAATAAAGAAAAAAATATATGCATAGAAAATCGTATAAAAATCGAGAAAAAACCCCCTGTTCCATATTTGGAACAACATGCAGGTACGGTAAAGTTAAATGGGTTTAATAAATAAATATATAAATAGTTTTCAGGTACTGCGTATATGTTAGGTAAGGATAAGAATAAGGATTTATAATCAAACATTTATAGTACATTAAAAGGTTTATTCATTTGTGAAAACATGAAAACTCTTAAAACAATTTCGGTCTTTGTTAAAGCAAAAAGTAGCTACCACATTTACTGCAGCATACATGAGATTTTTGTCCACAGTTTTTACAACACTGACAATCATTTTCCCAACTAGGCCAATATGCTCAATCCCGTCTTCAGCCACTTCTCGAGGTGGCAAACCTTTAGCGCTGATTCGTAGCACTACTTTAGTGCTATGTTTGAGCACTATTTTTAGGAGATTATATTTAAGGCAGCAGAGATTTACTTTAGACAGCACTTTGGAGAATAAGTTAGGGAGAGCAATGACAAGGCGTGAAGTCGCAGTAATGAATGTGGAATGAATGTTCTTTATTAAAATAGAATTGTGTATATATAATTGTAGTGTTTACATTAGTTAAACAGTGGTCACTGTGTGAGAGCACGGCCCTCCGCCCGCGTCTCATATAACTGTTGATATTATATTTAATTTATAGCACTTAGAATAATATTCCTTTGTGCATTGTATGAGCGATTGGTTATCAAAGTGAAGGGTGTGCTACGTATGCTACAGGACTCCCCTTCAAGCGAAGCGTACCGGCAGTTTGATGATACGTCCTGAGCGCGTCTGCTTGTTTTCAGCGGGATGTGACGTCAGGCTTGCTCTCGGTACTTCTGTTTTCTTGATATCGCTGACTGTAACAGATGTGGTAGATGGTAAAGTTTCTTCTGAGATAACATATGCAGGTTTCAATCGAT
Source organism: Tholera decimalis (assembly GCA_943138885.2). NCBI lineage: Eukaryota > Metazoa > Arthropoda > Insecta > Lepidoptera > Noctuidae > Tholera > Tholera decimalis. Next base: position 34,912,096 of record OW964549.2, on the reverse strand, counting down.
CTATCGAAATGTTTGCTTGCCGATCGGGTAACTATATTGTGTAAACTTTTTCTGTGCGGCTTATCACTCGGTAGGGTCCTTCGTATGGTGTTTGAAGTGGTTTCTTGACTGCGTCGGTTCTGATAAAAACGTGGGTGCACTTCAAAAGGTCTTGATGAATGAATACGGATTTTTTGTTGATGTGGTGTTTGGTAACGGCTTGCAGCTTGTTTCCTTGAATTATATCACGTAGTTTCTCAACGTAGGTATAATCCATAGTAGGTGTGCAGGTATTTTCTGTGAAAAATTCGCCAGGTAAGCGTAAGTTGTATCCGTATGTAAGTTCAGCTGCGCTTACTCCGGTGTCAGTGTTTAGAGGGGCTCGTAGACCCATTAGGATTGTCGGGAGCTCATCTACCCAGGAACTTGTGTTTGTCAGTTTCGCGCGTAATGCGGTCTTGAGGGTGCGATGCCATCTCTCGATTATGCCGTTGCTCTGTGGGTGATAAGCTGTTGTGCGAGTTTTCTTTATTCCCATTAGCTTCATTAGGTTTTGGAAAAGTTGACTTTCGAATTGGCGGCCTTGGTCGCTTGTTAGTGTGGTCGGACAACCAAATCTTGTGATCCAATGTTGGTAAACGATTTGGGCTATGCGATCAGCTGATATTTCGTCGGTAGGAATTGCTTCGGGCCACTTAGTTAATCGGTCGATCATTGTAATTAAGTATCGATGTCCTTGAGCTGTTGTAGGTAGAGGTCCTACGATGTCAACGTGTAAATGTTGAAAACGTTCGGTTGGCGGGAAAGATGCGATGTTTGAGTGTGTATGTCGTTGAACTTTGCTTTTTTGACAAGGTATGCACGTTCGAGTCCAACAGCTGATGTCTGCGTTCATTGATGGCCAGAAATATTTTTGTGTGATAAGTTTGCGAGTCGTGCGCGTACCAGGATGACTGACATTGTGCACGCTGTTAAATACTTGTCTTCTATATTGTTCTGGTATGTGCGGTCGTACGTAAGCAGTAGAGGTTTCGCAGTATAACTGGATGTTGCTGTTGGGTATAAATATTTTCTTGAGACTAATGTTGTCTTTTGATAATAATTCTTTGATGTAAGTATCCTTTTCATGCGCGCTGGCTATGTCGGTATAATTGATTGTAGGTTGGCATGAGATTGTTTCTATGCGGCTAAGTGTATCGGCGACGACGTTTTGTTTACCGCTTACGTGTCGAATGTCGGTCGTAAATTCGCTGATAAACAAAAGTTGCCTTGTTCGCCTGTTTGTTTTTGAGCTGGAAGGAGTCTTTGACATTACGTATGTCAGCGGTTTGTGATCCGTAAATATGATGAGATTTCGTCCTTCAAATATCTTGCGGAAGTGTTTGACTGCCATGTAGATTGCTAGTAGTTCACGATCGAATGTAGAGTATTTCTTTTGCGCGTCGATGAATTTCTTCGAAAAATATCCGAGCGGTTGCCATGTTTCGTGTATGTACTGTTGAAGTACGGCTCCAGCTGATGTGTCGGATGCGTCGCAGAATAAAGCGATTGTTGCGTGGTGAGATGGATGAGCGAGTAAAACTGCCTTTATTATGCTGGCTTTACACTGCTCGAAAGCTTGCGTTGCTTCATCGGTCCACGTGATTTGTGTTTTATCTTTCTTCTTGACGTTGTGTAGGTATGCGTTCAATGGTGCTTGTTGAGATGAGGCGTTTGGTATATGATCGCGATAGAAGTTTATCATACCAAGAAATCTTCTCAGCTCTTCAATTGTAGTCGGTTTGGGATAGTTAGTAATAGCTTCGACTTTATGTTTTGGAGGTTTGATACCTTGTGCTGATACTGTGTAACCAAGGAACTGAACTTCTGATTGGCCTAAGTTGCATTTGGCAGGGTTAATAGTGATGCCATTTTCTTCGAGTCTTTTGAGTACAATATGCAGGTGTTCTCGGTGTTGGGTTTCATTTTCCGACGCTAGAAGTAGATCGTCGATGAATGGGAAAACAAAATCTAATCCTCGTAGTACTTCATGAATATATCGTTGAAATGTTTGTCCCGCGTTCTTTAAACCAGGGCACATACGTGGGAATTCAAATAATCCCATCGGTGTGATTATTGCTGTTTTTTCTATGTCTTCTTCTCGGACATTCAGTTGTTGGTAAGCACGGTTGAGATCTATCGTAGAGAAGATAGTCTTACCAGATAGATGATGCGTAAAATCTTTGATGCGTGGCACGGGATATCTGTCTGGTACGGTGATAGAGTTGAGTCGGCGATAGTCACCACAAACTCTGATATCGCCATTCTTTTTAGGCACGATATGAAGAGGTGATGCCCATGGACTCTTGCTAGGTCTGCATAGACCTTGTTCGATCATGTTTTCGAATTCCTTCTTTACAATCTCGAAGCGATGCGGTGGAATAGGACGGGCGCGGCAGTGTACCGGTGGTCCGCGAGTTTGTTGAATGATGCACATTGATGTTGCAGTTCAATTGCATTGATGTTAGTCGCGTTATTTCGGGATACTGAGCTAGGATGTCGTGGTATGACTGCGACATGTCAATACTGCGTACGGTAGGAACATCTGTTACACGTACCGGGACATTGAACTTTAAGCTCGTGACGCCGTCGATAAGTCTGCGGTTTTTCAAGTCGACGATAAGTTGATGGTACTTGAGAAAATCGGCTCCGAGTATTGGTTTTGAAACATCTGCTATTATGAACTTCCATTTGTACGGGCGTCGTAGGTTGAAGTTGAGAGTTAATGTTTTTTCGCCATACGTAGCTATTTTTGTGTTGTTTGCAGCGTAAAGTTGAAATAGTAGCGGCGTTGCGACTTGACCCTTTCTTCTCGGTAGCACGGATATGTTTGCTCCCGTGTCGACCAAGAAAGATAATTTAGAGTTTTTGTCGGTGATGTATAGGCGGTGTGAATTTTCTTGAACGCCGGTGTCCGCCTCTGCCAACGTTCGGTCTAGTTTTCCGAGTTTTGTTTGTTGAAAGAACAGGGCGATGTGCAGTGACTAGCTTGTTCCTTGAAACGTCGGTGATAATAGCAGTGTGGTGATGGTGATGTTTCTCGGCTTCGCGATCGTGATGCGCTACGGCGGTGAGATAGGGAGCGGCGGCGGCGATAGTTGTGATCATTGTGATCATAAGGCGGTCTAGCTTTGAGCTCGGCTATTTCTAGCGAGAGTTTTCTTATTTCGTTGATGAGGTACTGCGTATCGGACTGCGACGCTGACATAGGTGCTGCGAATGAGTGTAAGGGGGCGACTTCTGTTGATGCGATCTGCTCCATCATTTTGTCTGCGAGTAGAGAGAGTTCTTCGAGTGTAGTCTTGGTGCTGAATGTTTCGCTGACTGCAAGGACTGACCGGACGTGTGACGGGAGGTGATTTGTCCACATGAGTCGTAGCGTGGAGTCGGGAACTTTATCTCTGGCGAGGTTTCGCATGCGGCGGAGTAGTTGGGTGGGTTTCTGATCTCCGAGTTCCATCTCTGACAGTAGTTTCTGGAACTGGCGGCTGTCAGATTCTTCGTAGGCGGATATGAGCCTTTCTTTGATCGCCTTATACTGATCTGTCTCCGGTGGGTTGTAGAGTAGATCCGTTATCTGCTCGATTTCTTGTTTTCCCAGCTGTGCTATGACCATCTGGGCGAGCTGTGCTTGGCCTTTCTTGAGGTCGTTGGTTGCGGCCTCGAAACTGATGAACCATAGTCGTGGTCGATCGCGCCAGAATGGTGGGATACGCATGGTGAATATTATTTCACGCACCTCAGGTATATCTGGTTCGAGGATGTCTCCGCTTCAGGAGTTTCTGGCTCGGGTTTTCTCCGCTTCGTGTGTTTCTTGTTCGGGGTCACCACTTTAGCGCTGATTCGTAGCACTACTTTAGTGCTATGTTTGAGCACTATTTTTAGGAGATTATATTTAAGGCAGCAGAGATTTACTTTAGACAGCACTTTGGAGAATAAGTTAGGGAGAGCAATGACAAGGCGTGAAGTCGCAGTAATGAATGTGGAATGAATGTTCTTTATTAAAATAGAATTGTGTATATATAATTGTAGTGTTTACATTAGTTAAACAGTGGTCACTGTGTGAGAGCACGGCCCTCCGCCCGCGTCTCATATAACTGTTGATATTATATTTAATTTATAGCACTTAGAATAATATTCCTTTGTGCATTGTATGAGCGATTGGTTATCAAAGTGAAGGGTGTGCTACGTATGCTACAAATCTATGCGCCTTCTTTTTGGTTTTTTAACGTTTTCGATGTTTTGGTCCAAAACGGGTCTCCCTCTTCCACACGTGGTTGGCGTGAAAACGCCTGTCGTTTCTCTCATAAGCACGTCTGCAATATATGTATAATTTGAAGTCAAGAAGTGGCATATAGGTTTCAATGGCCAAAAACCAGCTGTTCACACATACTAAATGGAGCGTATGAAAGAAAATGCGGTGATACCATTTCTTACTTCTTATTTGGATATAGAATCCGAGCATGGAATCCAAAATATCCACCCTTCCCATATATTGATTGTAAATTTCAACCGCCTTAGGGCACGTAACGTCGATTCTAGCCTTTTTTTCTCTTGAATATTTTTATGAAGAAGGCTGATCTCCCACTACCATTTCATATTCTTGTTCATCATTGATTGACATGGTATCATCACTGCAGTCCTCGTCAAATTTAAGTAGCGTCAAACATGGGCCTAAAAATCAATTTATTCAAAAGTTAATATAATAATTAAATAAGAATAAGTTAATTAAATAAGATAATCTTATCTTATTCAAATTATATTTTGTGTGTGTTATGTTAAACCCTAAGCCTAAAGGCACCCTTTTCGCGCTATTACATAACTATAACACGAAAAAAGTTTTTTCACTCCACCCTAATGTATATACCCTTTAAATTACTCATTGTATATTACTATATTATTTCTCTAATTAATGCTACGGCCACGGGGCAGACTTGAAGGCTAAACAAAGAGTATGTAAAACCTTTGAAGCAAGTTGCCAACTTAGTGCTTTCGGCACTAGATCTAGTGCATTTCTTGATGTTTAAGCGGTCAACATTCCATGACAGTGCCTAGTGCTCTAACTAGCGTATTTTTAAAAGCCTACAATTTATCTATTAATCTATCACGCACTTTGGTAAAAACAAAACCAATCAATGGCGCGTTCTGAAACTCATTTAAATTTCAGAATGCACCTCTAATTAAATATCTATAGAAATGCGTGTCGAGTAGAAGTTTTTTGTCTATCCGAATCCCTCCTAGAAACACTGAATTGCATGCGACAAGGATAGCATAGCTGTTTCCGTGGAGAGTGAAACATTAACGTCCAGTCCCTCAACTGCCAAACTGCAAACAGCCACTACAGCAACCGTGAATTCAGACTATGATTCCGAGTCGGAATTGAAATGTTTCGGACGACGATCTAATTTTGTTACCAACTTAATTATTCTCAATAAAAACTTTTTTAAATATTTTGATTGATTTTATTTAATTGGTGCCATTGTATCAAAATTAGCACTACCCTAGTCCCTAGTGCGTTTTAGGGTTTGTTTAGCGCATTTCTTACAATAGCAGTTGGCAACACTGGCGACAACGAACTAATGGTGAACGCAGACCTAGCCGCACGGCACGCGCCGCAGTCTTTGCATTCGAATTCTTTATATGAAGTTCTATGCAACCTCGCACACCTACCCGCGCCGCAGTCGCCGCAGTCCCTGAAACGACTGAACTCCCCTAGCCGCTGCTGATGACGTCACCCGCACGCAGCGCGGATGACGTCATTCGCATCCACGGCGCGCAGTGTTGCCAGAGTTATAAAGTAGACAGAGAATCTCTGTCAACGGTTTATAATAAAATTACTTATTCTCGTCAAGGAACTTGTACCTAAACTGGAATGCGGACGCGAAGCTCAAATCCGTTCCGAAGAGTATACCCTCGAAGGACCTAGCTATCTCTTTCTAGTAGTGTGGATATCAATTCGCGATAAACGTAAGGACAATTTTATTTGATGCAATATTTGCAGGTTTTTTTAAGACACTTATTATTAACCTTACAAATGATGTATTTCTGTTACCGCTATAACAAAAAATACTAAAAATTAATTAAAATAAATATTTAAGGGAGACTCCCATACAACAGTTGTGATATTTTTGGCGCTTTTTATAGGTAATGGTTCCGTACCATTCATTACCTACCTATAAAAATACCCATCATGCGCGAGTCCGACTCGTACTTGGCCGGTTTTTTTCTTAATAACGTATTACATAGAAAGAAAGAAATAAATTCAATAATAAATAAAAAAAATTGCTCGGTAGCGCGATATAACAGAATTCCATGTGGGTGAAAAGCTAGTTCTCAATATATATCTGAGGAACTTATATTGAGCGCGCTAATTTCTATAATAAACCCTTCCTTATACGGGCTAAACGCAAAATTGGTTTTGTTAAGCAGACTTTATTGCGTGGAATTATAAACTTTCAAAGTGGTTAAGACCCGTGATACAAATACAATTATTGCAGATACAGAATTAATAACAGAATCACCAGCTGGCAATTCTTCGAAGGCTTGGCCTTGATAGGCAGTGGTATAGACGTCCAAACAAACGTGCATTAATTGGTAATCTACGTTTATTCGACACTTGTACGGTCAGAACCAGTAGACTAAAAATAAAATGATGCAATGTTTATATATAATTAAAACTACTAAAACCCTTCATGAAAAACGATGATTATAAATAGAAAGAATAACAGAAGAGATATAATTTATTTATGTATATATTTATTTAGGTTAGTTAACCTACAATTGTTTACACTATACATTTGTATGAAACAGTCATATTACATTTATAAGTGTAACAATTAATTACAGGCTAACACCACATGTGCTATTTAAGGTTAGAAATCAATATTATTCACATACATAATTCTAAACATGAAGGAGGCAGATCGAATGACAATTATAAGGTTATTATTATTAGGTTGGTTCTATATTTTCTAGTTCCTCATATGTTGCAGCTGCAGGTTTGTTACAAGATTGGCTTGACACACAACCCTAAAAAATGTGTTACACTATTATTAGTTAAAAGTATGGAAATAATCTTTAAATTATGAATTATTATTATTATTTGTCGACATTAACTAACTGCAGTGGATAAAAGTTAAGTAATTAAGTTATAAGTAATTATTAATATAATAAACTACACTTGTAAGCAAGTTTGCGTAGCTGAGTTTTTGGCCAAAATGATATAAAATATTTTTGCCATCAATTTGCTAAGCAAAAGTAAATAAATCAACAAAAATGTCGACTTTTATGCTTATTAATTTGACTCCTTTCATAACTTTCACTTACTGATCTTTGAATGTGCCCAGTACAAGTTGTATATTCTTTTTTTAGTGGGTTTCAATATTATAGTACTTAAAACATTTATTTGTTTCGCTTTAACAGGAATCTAAAATAATAATAGATTGATGAGAACAAAATTTTAGTATTTATGGTTAAGATAGATTCAAAATGAAAATTCATCTTGCTATGCTCATATTCTATTTCAAACCGTTATCTTCATGTCATTTGTAAAGACTGATAACTTACTTTAGGGAAAATGGATGGAATTGCATCATATGATCTTGTTTCGAAATGCAATATTTCTTCGGGCTTGAAATGGTGGCTACAAATTTTAGAACCGTTTGTGACCCTTTTCTGTGTAGAACACTGAGCCACCGGTCTCGAAGATCATCATTTTTAGGAAAGCTTAAAATAACAAAAAATAATATATAATGAGAAGAAAGAAAAATAATAAATAAGAAGAATAAAGAGAAGAACATCCACTTTTACATTGAAAACATAGTCACCCTAAATGCAATTTGTAAACAAAGTCACAAAACTTACTTAAAAAAGGAAATTCCAGACCCGGGGTACACTTTTCACTCTTGCAATTAACCACAAAACACGTTCTTACCATGGTTACAATAACTTGCACTTTAATATTACGAAAACTCACAAAATTAAATATAATTCAAATTTACAAACATACAGATGTCAAGTAAACGTCAGACGGCAATGTAGTAATTGCCAGGTATAGCATAATATATCACTACTAATTCTTACAAATTCCATTTTTTTTTTGGTTTAAACATCTTGTGTTTGCATGGTAAAATAACTTTAATTTTCATTAATATGCATACAGTAATAATGGTAATTCATTTTAAAGATAGAATTCCAAAGAAGTTTAAAACTAGGTGTTATTACTACAACAGACAGGACGAAAAAATTACCATTGAAATAAATATTTTTAATCTGCCACACAGAAGAAAGGGACACAGTCCACACACGGCACTGTCTCGCTCGGAACGAAAAGTTCCTTCAGTTTTATGCGTGCAAGTTTATACTCTATTATTTAACAGTTAAGAAAGACTTTCTGTATTCTTTGAATCATTCGTAAGCAATCCAGTTAGTAGGTAGAAGATCCTTGATTCTCGTATAAATAATTACTTGCTTATTCCCTATTATAGCACCTACAGATAAAATTACACAAAAGAGCAAAATACCAATACCAAATACAGATTTTTTAAATCTTCGGATAGATAGTAATAATAATAATAATATATACTTTATTTCGGATACAGAAAATCCATAATGTGTTAGTAACAGAAATACTTAAACAACTATACTAGTAAAAAAAAAATTATGCTTTCAAAAATCTGGCAACTCTGACGGGAACGACTGCAGCGACTGCGGCGCGGATAGATGTGCGAGGCCATTAACAAAAAGCGATGACTGCGGGGACTGTAGAGACTGCGGTGCGGCTAGGTCTGCGTTCACCTTTAAGCTGCAGCGACCGAGGAAATTATAGTTTGTATAAAAGATTCTTGGCGGCGACTAAAAGCCTGTGTTTCCAAATTTACAAGCATATGTTTTAAAAAAATAAAGAAACTAATCAAACAAAATGGCCGATGTTCTATAAAAATAGTTTTAATAAGAATATTGAGAATTTTATGGAAAGGCTTATTGTAGTATGTATTACATTTTCGCAAGTTATTGCTTATTAATTTCGTTTTATACAATTGTATGTAATATGTCTTTGTTTTATTTAAATAGACCATTTACACTAATCATTTACGCAAATAACAAGGGAAGCAGCATTCGTTGTTTATTTATTCTCTAAAATATAAACAGATTATTACTGTCCTGCTATCAATACAATTAAGAAGTAATAGAAAGGAATTTCGTTTTGTTCATAAATTGTTCATGCAGTGCTCAAAATATAATAGAATGTTCTGCTTGTGTTTACTTGGGCGCGTAATTGCGTTGTTTGTTTACGTTTCATGATGTTGCAGTTTACACACTAATCCCAAAAAGAGGAATTGTAATGTAAATACAAATTTTATTTCCAGATATTGTTCTAAAATAATGTCTAAAAGAGATCAAGGCGACCGAAATGAAAGAAAGTTGGATTCGAGTGACTACGAAAACTTGATATCTCAACACAATTTATTCGAATCGTCGCGATCAAAGAGTCAAGAGCTGCCTAGTTTTCCCGGATTTTCTAATGCTGAAACACAAACAAAAACAAGCGACATAAAAGAACAAGCGGTGCACTCTGGGCTGGGCGCCTGGCATTACAATCCGTGGTGGATGCTGGCCAGCACGTCGCGGAACCTGCCGTCTCAGGATGACTACTCGGAGCACAGTGATCAAACTAAAGTGAAACAGGAGCCCCGTGGTGCCGGCACTCCCGACAGAGACCCATTACAAACTGACTTGGAACAGTTTCAAGCAGAGACAATAACACCTCCAGTTGGGTTGGACTCGTTTTGTGATGACTGTTCTGACCCATTTTGTGACTCAAGTGGGGCAATCTGTCGCAAACTATTTCACTGCCCTCATTGCAGAAAGAGCTATCCCACAATACTAGAGTTTAACACACACTTGACAGGAGTACATCCTGCCCAAAAGCCCTTCAGATGTCAGATATGTTTGGAACCATTTCACAAGAAATCACAGTTACGAAGACATTTAGATGCCAACCATACACGGAAAGATGTCAACAAGTGTTCAGTGTGCTCTAAATATATAAAAGATAAGAGCAACTTACGCAAACATATGCAAGTACATACTGGACGTGTACCACAGAAACAATTCAAGTGTGATCTATGTAATAACAAACGTTATATGTCATTGGACAGACTCAACAATCATAAGGTGGTGTGCACAGGTGAAAAAGTATTGAAGTATTGTGACATGTGCACTAAAGTTTTTGATAATTCAAGATCACTCAACAGTCACAAAAAAGTACATGCAAGGGAATTGAAGTGTGACAACTGTGGGGAGCAGTTACGTTCATTAGAGCAGTTTACAAATCATAGAATGATTTGTCAAGGCACAACATCGGAAGCAAGTGCCAGTCATGGCCATGCTGGCCAGGGACACGCTGGTGGCCCCTCCATGGGCCGCTGCTGCACTCAGCCAGGGATATGTGAACATGACAAACCAGCCTATCTGAATATACCTGGATATGCAGCTGGTAGAGTACTTGATGCTACTCTTTCCAGTTTGAAATCAGAGCTGAACTGATGACACATGCCACAATGGCTTACAAAGTAACTAATTAATACATATAAATTAAACAGTTTCTTTTTTTTTACAAGATTACCAAATAGATAAATAAATGACAGTAATAATTTTCACAATTGAGAATTTCACAAGACTGATGCAAATATCCCGCCTCACGACTTGCTTTATTATTACCATTTAAATTTAGGCTTTAGTTAGTAGGTTAATACAGATAGAGTAAGTATCATAGCCATTTGAACATGTTCATATGTATTAAAAATTTGAATATATTTGAATATGCTAAAATTGTTATAACCACCTTTAATTTTTAACTAAAAATAATTCATAGCAGTTCAATGGACAGTGAGATAGAACCGGATCATACATGCAACAATTATTGTACGTTTATCAGAGATATTTTTTTATTGTTTGATATCTTTTCTATAACAATGCTTTTGACTGATTTAGAGTAAATGTGAATGTGCAGTATTACAAACATTAAAACAATTTTTATTTTTCTATTTCGAGAAGTTATAAGAGTATGTTATTTTTATAATTTTTAGAACATAATGTTTTAGTTATATCTTATGTACCTAAGTTGTATGTTGTAAACAGTCGGTGGAGATGTATGACGAGCATGTTATATTTTCCAGTGCTCTGATATACTTTTTTCTCCAAAGACATATTATTATGTAGATGTGTGTAGTTTTGTATACATCATGTATACATGTATTTCGAATATTTTCTAAAGACATCTTTTATACACAGCTATGGGACATTATGTTTGTTTCAACTGTTACACCTTTAGGATAAGTTAAACTTGGTCAAGTGCAATGTACCGTTGGCAAAGCCTTGTGCATGTTATGGTTATTGGAAGTATTTGTTGTGTTCTCCCTACCCATAATATTTATTCTTGAAGTGTTATACACTAAAAAATTATTGCTGCAATTTATAAAAATTATATAAGTGTAATGTTTTATTAAATATTTAAACACAATATGTGTACACACCATAATTATAAGATTCGAGGCTATAAAATCTAAAGCTAAATATGCCTTTATTATGCTAATATGTCATAGGAGTTTATTACTGTACTCTGAAATTTTTATCTTGTATTCTTATATTTTTTTAAACCTTATTATTTCTAGTTTATTTATTTTGTTCATGTTATGTGGAAGGAAGAGTACTTCTATTTGGAGGCTTTTTATTCATAATCAGTTGTTGCTATTTACAATTGTTTTTAAATCTAATAGCTTAGTTTATTTTTAATGTCTTTATTGCTTAGATACATAGTTTATATTTTGAAGAATTTTAATAACTATGTAAGTTCCATAAAGGATTCTTGCTTTTACAAGCTACCGAAAATTTGATTGGGTTTATTATACCAAATTCGATTTATAAAGATAATATTATATTGTAGTTACTTAACTGGTAACTTTATAACGGCGTCTTGGTTGATTATGATCTAGTTTTAACATTTATATTTAATTTTATAATATGTTCTTTTGTAACCTCGTCACGCCTCGAGGAGCAAGGCAACTACCCTTATTTCAAAATAAGAATCCTTTCTTCCCGATATGGAGTAAAGCTACTATAAGTTTTGGCTACATCATATATATTCATTATAAGTTCCTGTTTTGATTTGTTACCATTTAACAACCCATCATTAATTAAAAAAATATGTTTCTTCCAAGTAAGTGGGTTGCCCTACTTGTCGAGACGCGTCATTAATACACATTGTAAGCATAAAAGAAGGACAATTTCATAGTAAGAAGTCGGTGAATATTATCGAAAATGTGTTCTTTAGTTCCAATGAGTAGAGTAAGACACTCATTTGTGGTACCTTAGTTTTGAAACGAATTCTTTAAATTAACAGCAATGATTTAACATGTGCACTGAACATTAATCTTATTATTATTCTAAATATTTACAATCCCATTCAAAGTTGTTTGCACCACTCCATCTAAACGCCACAAAGTTGTCAGTCGTCTTGTTATTGGCACTAACCTGTAAGAAAGTATAATGTAAAGAATATATTTTATTATGAAATATTCGTAAGTTTAGTGTAGACGCCACTTAACATCGGGTACTGAACTTAAATGTGATGGCGGCGGAAAATGACAATAATAATGTGTAATCTATTACAGAAACAGTCATATTCTCTTTTGTATCGCCGCCAATTCCTCCAGATATTTGAGAAATCATAATAAGGTACACTGATTAAAATAGATAATGTAGGTAAGTACTTACAATTCGGTTTCAAAATTATAATCAATACTTTTTTGTAATCTGCTTGAAGTTCTCCCTTTATTGATGTTATGGATAATAGAATTTTTTGATCGATTTGAATTTAACTTACTGGTGACATAAACCGTCAAAGCAGACGTGGTTCATCTCAATTTCAAAAGCGCGTGCACGCTTATTTACACTTATATAAATGAAGTGATAAGGTTTATTATTCAAATTCATAAAAATCTGTTTTTCACTGTCTGGTTCGCACCATAGTGACTTGAGGTTAAAACTATTGAGACCATGTCTACATTTCTTAACAAAAACTCATGATTGTCAAAGATTACTTTCTGAGTATCGTAAATGTATTAAGTTGGTGAAAGCACCATAAATAATTATTAATCTGGACATGGGATCCTAACCATTATTGAAAATGTATCTATGCATGTATACCGGTAATATACATGCTTTCGGCTTATTGTACTCAATGTTTATCTTTCTTTTAGTTCACCATCAATATTCGTATTTCATTGTTCAAGAATTTAAGGTTTAGAAACAACTGTAGAATCAGGACGTCAAGTATGGCTAAGCCGCTTTTATTGCCAAATTCCTGTAAGGGTATTTTAAAATATAAATAACATGATAATGCAGAAAATAAATACAGATGATTTGACTTAAATTTTAGATCCTAAATCTAAAAGGTAATGCCTACATTTAATTCAATAGGCATACTCAATATTGCATACTAAACCGTAAACTGTTTCTAAACTAATATTATCGTTATATCGCCGACTGTGACTGATTCTGCCATTTCTTTGGATTGATATTATATACAGAAAATATATACCATTAGGTACCTAAATATTTTGTCTTTGTAGTTTTTTAGCATGGTGTGTAACTTTTAATGCACCTAGGGTTAAGAAAAAATGTGTTCATATGAATTTAGTTAGGTACATAGAATATAGTTCATCTATTTGATTAGTGACGTAGACTGTAAAACAGTGTAATGTGAATTACTATATGGGCGCATTATTTTCCGACTAAGCCTTCCATTGCGTATTACCTAAAATAAGCCAAATTCGATTTTTTACAGTTAAGTCAAGTTCACAGAGGGCTCTTGTGGGAACAATATGGCCTTTGACTCTTTTATTATGTACCTATTACCGTACCCGAATGTAGAACTTAGTAATTCAACACAAGTTAAAGAAAATAGTGTACCTACCGTTACTAAATATCACGAATAAATTGAAATTTCCTTTCTGTTAACATGTTTTATTATTTTCCCCTACCGTTTAGTTTCCGATTCGGTGGCACTGGCTTGGCTATGGTCATAGATTTGTTAGCGTCAGAATGGCTGGTTGCCTATGGCAAGCGGCTCAGTATATTCAAGAATTACTACCCAATTGCTTATATTTGCTACATTTCTTCAATAATTGCTACAAAATTATGATACATTCAGAGAAATGTGAATCTTTTTTTTGACCAGCCATTCTGACGTCAGGGTGGATGGTGGCCTCCGTGTTCAGCATGAAGGATACAGAATTTCTAAAAGTTTGTTGTGACAATAATTGCTTACCAATTTCTACTTTCACAAATTTAAGTGTGAGCTTTCTAATTACTCTAAGTAAAAAAAATAGGTTTTATTAAAATTTGCACGAACAAGTGCCTAATAATTTGGAAAGGCAACAGATTGTTTTACTACAGCGTCTTGCTTATCAAATATTGCAGGCGTTCCTTCGACTTAATTTAATGATGTTTGGTGAATACCACGGAGCAAATTTGCTCCGTGGTGAATACAGTCTGATTTTTCAACCGACGACCAAAAGAGGAGGTTATCAATTCGACGCGTATATTTTTTTTTTTTTTTTTTTTTTTTATGTATGATCATCGAGTACTCGAAGACGGCTGAACCGATTTGGAAAATTCTTTTTTTGTTCGAATGGGTATACTTCGAAATTGGTACCATTATCACCAAAGTCAGGATCTGATGATGGGATCTTGGAGAAATCGAGGGAACTCTTCAAATATTATAGGCACACCTATGGCGTTTTGGGTATTTCTTATAGTAACTTGTGCAGTTGCTCTCAAAAAGTACCATTTGGGGAAGTGGAACTGATGATGAAGACCACAGATGGCCGCCGAAACTACTCAATAATAAGTATTGAGTGGATTGCGATTCGATTACTTGAATATGGATGTTAAGCACTTTATGCTCGTCACAATGCATATGGTGATGTAGAGCTGATGGTGAAGTACCAGGAGAACTCCTCAACAATTAACGGCCCAGCATTGGGAAAAGCAATATTTTGTAAAAGGTTATAAGTAGTTGACATTTAGGCTCTTGTAACTAGGTAAATTAAAAATCATCCAACTAAAAAGAGTGAAATAAAAACTTTTTACCAAAAAATTAAACCGACTCCCAAAAAACACTGCAAAGTGAAAAATAACTTTAATTTCGGAAGTCGGTGCCAAAAACGAAAAACAAAACTAAAGACACCGACTACCGAAATTAAAGTTATTTTTCACTTTGCAGTGTTTTTTGGGAGTCGGTTTAATTTTTTGGTAAAAAGTTTTTAATTCGATCGAATTCTGACAGCTGTAATTTTTAGACACCTTTTTACATTTATTTTGGGACACACCCCTGATCTGATAACGCGGAACGAATTTAGTTAATTGAAATTAAAAACAAAAATGACAACCTAATTATTCATTAAGCAGCCAAAGCAGCACGTGCTGCTTGATTAATAATGTCTTATCTTTTTATTTATATAGATAGGAGTAAACCTTAGTACATTATTAAGTCTTTATTTAATACTAGCTTTTGCCCGCGACTTCGTCCGCGTGGAATAGTTACTTTGGGCTAACGTTAAATTTAACCCCGATTTTGAAGCATTCTTCATTGGCGCTCCGCTCCTATTGGCCTTAGCGTAATCTATACTTATAATAAATCTGTAGAGAGGTCAATTCTGTACATGAAATATATTTCCAAAATAACTATCAGGGGGTGATTAAGGATCGATACTGATGCCAAAAATGCAATCAGTTAAATTTTTGTCTGTCTGTCTGTCTGTCTGTCTGTCTGTCTGTATAACCGTTATAGAAACAAAAACATATGTCTATCTTTTATGGTTGACTCACAATAACACGTGTAACTCCCGATAGCTTAGCAGTTCGAAGCTTTCTGATTATTATTCTGCTCCGAAATTTAAAACCACCATAACTTTGCAATGGAACTCGGCTAAAAGTAACCCAGTTGCAACAAAATATAACCGAGGCTTAAATTTTAACAGGTTGCGGTGCAGGAGAAACCATCTTTATTCCCAGAATTCCCATAATCTATACTTATAATAAATCTGTAGAGAGGTCAATTCTGTACATGAAATATATTTCCAAAATAACTATCAGGGGGTGATTAGGGATCGATACTGATGCCAAAAATGCAATCAGTAAAATTTTTGTCTGTCTGTCTGTCTGTCTGTATAACCGTTATAGAAACAAAAACTACTCGACGGATTTTAACGAAACTTGGTACAATTATTTTTCATACTCCTGAGCTGATTATAGTATACTTTTCATCACGCTACAATCAATAGGAGCAGAGCAGTGAAGGGAAATGTTGGGAAAACGGGAGAAGTTACTCCATTTTTTAAGCTTCCGTCGCGAGTAACCTTTATGGTTAAAGCTACACAGAAATCATTTCAAGTCGGAAATGTTCTCCTTAAAATTATATAAAAAATATCCCACGACAGCATATGTCTATCTTTTATGGTTGACTCACAATAACACGTGTAACTCCCGATAGCTTAGCAGTTCGAAGCTTTCTGATTATAATATTTGTTTACTCTTACGTTTATAATACTCTCAGTCACCCCTAATTGAAAAAGTTAACATTATTAACTATTCCATAAAAAAGAATCACATAAATCGGTATAGAAACACCATAGTTATACATGAAATACGCTAATAATAAGCCATCGCGCGTGAATACTGAATAATGCTATAAGGATTATTTTTGAGAATCAGTCGCCGCGCTCGACGCGTCTCACGGCCGAAGGTATAAAATTGGCCAAGTGCGAGTCAGACTTACCCATGAAGGGTTCCGTAGTAACTATAATAATATAATATAATATGTATATTTATTTGACGAATAAAAATAAACCTTAAAAATTTCTTAAAACTAGCTTATTTTCATTTTGACAACTACGCTAAATAACTTTGTTTTTCATTGTGTTTGTATGAATTACAAAGTTATATTTGCAGTTTTATAAAATATGCTGTATCTCAAAAACTACTGACCCGATTTCGTTCAAACCAATTTTGGTTGAAAGTTTACATTAAGGTCTACAGACATATATCTTTTTTAGATTTTTCAATCCATTATTATAGAAGTTAGAGGGGGACACACATTTTACCACTTTGGAAGCTAATATCTTTTAAACGATTGATTTTATGAAAATATAATGAAAAATTAGAAACCCTTATATCATTTTTAAAGACCTATCTATAGATACCACACACGCATAGGTTTCATGAAAAAAAATATTTTCAGTTTTAGTTCCATGTATGTCCCATACATGGAACTAAAACTGAAAATATTTTTTTTTTTTAGTTCCATGTATGGGACCCCCCTTTATTTTAAATATTTTTTTCTTAAAATCGGAAAGCGGTTCACGGAATACATCTACCTACTAAGTTTCACATGTATAATCTTAATAGTTTCGGAATAAAATGGCTGTGACATACGGACGGACGGACAGACAGACAGACAGACAGACGGACAGACATATCGAAACTATAAGGGTTCCGTTTTTTACCATTCGGCTACGGAACCCTTAAAAGGCGGGGCGTCCGAGCGCGAGCTTCTTCAGCTACCCCGTCCGATTACCATATATAAAATACTTTCTTTTCAGACCAAAGTCCATATAGAGATACATTTACACATAAACAAAAAATAAACACACAAATCTATATATATAAAAGAAAGTCGTGTTAGTTACACTATTTATAACTCAAGAACGGCTGAACCGATTTAGCTGAAAGTTGGTATGGAGGTAGCTTAGAACCAGGAGACGGACATAGAATATTTTTATCCCGGAATTCCCATGATATCGGGATTTACGTGGGAAAAACCTCCCACGCAAACGAAGTTGCGGGCAAAAGCTAGTAGTTAATAATGTTAACTTTTTCAATTAGGGGTGACTGAGAGTGTTATAAACGTAAGAGTAGACAAATATTATAATCAGAAAGCTTCGAACTGCTAAGCTATCGGGAGTTACACGTGTTATTGTGAGTCAACCATAAAAGTTAGACATATGCTGTCGTGGGATATTTTTTTATATAATTTTAAGGAGAACATTTCCGTCATGATATGATTTGTGTAGCTTTAACCATTAAGGTTGCACACGCGACGAAAGCTTAAAAAACTGAGTAACTTCTCCCGTTTTCCCAACATTTCCCTTCACTGCTCTGCTCCTATTGATTGTAGCGTGATGAAAAGTATACTATAACCCGCTCAGGAGTATGAAAAATAATTGTACCAAGTTTCGTTAAAATCCGTCGAGTAGTTTTTGTTTCTATAACGGTTATACAGACAGACAGACAGACAAAAATTTAACTGATTGCATTTTTGGCATGAGTATCGATCCTTAATCACCCCCTGATAGTTATTTTGGAAATATATTTCATGTACAGAATTGACCTCTCTACAGATTTATTATAAGTATAGATTATGGGAATTCTGGGAATAAAGATGGTTTCTCCTGCACCGCAACCTGTTAAAATTTAAGCCTCGGTTATATTTTGTTGCAACTGGGTTACTTTTAGCCGAGTTCCATTGCAAAGTTATGGTGGTTTTAAATTTCGGAGCAGAATAATAATCAGAAAGCTTCGAACTGCTAAGCTATCGGGAGTTACACGTGTTATTGTGAGTCAACCATAAAAGATAGACATATGTTTTTGTTTCTATAACGGTTATACAGACAGACAGACAGACAGACAGACAGACAGACAAAAATTTAACTGATTGCATTTTTGGCATCAGTATCGATCCTTAATCACCCCCTGATAGTTATTTTGGAAATATATTTCATGTACAGAATTGACCTCTCTACAGATTTATTATAAGTATAGATTACGCTAAGGCCAATAGGAGCGGAGCGCCAATGAAGAATGCTTCAAAATCGGGGTTAAATTTAACGTTAGCCCAAAGTAACTATTCCACGCGGACGAAGTCGCGGGCAAAAGCTAGTATTAAATAAAGACTTAATAATGTACTAAGGTTTACTCCTATCTATATAAATAAAAAGATAAGACATTATTATTACTGGGTGGATTTGGATGCAATTTGGTATGGAAGTAGCTTGAAACTTGAGGAAGGTTATAGGCTACTTTTTACGCGACTGCAAAAAAGGAGAGTTATGTTTTTACCGTGATAGTATCCACGGGAGCGAAGCCCCGCGTGAGTACTATATAAAATACAATGGGGGATCACCTTCTTATTGCTCTTTGTTATTATCTTTGTAGATTGATCGTCGTAATAATTCCACTGTTTTCGCCTGCCAGTGAGCTTTATAATGACCAATTTGTATTTAGGTTGCATAACACTGAATTTCATGAAATGAATTTATTTCAGTAGATCATCCATCATCTAATGAAATAAATTCATTTGAATTAAATTCAAATGAAATAAGGTCTCGCAATGCTAAAGTAAATGATTTAATGATGGTGTGCGTTACCCCAGCGGAATGTTGTCACTTTTCAGGATTTCGGCTTGAAAGATAATTAATACCCCATCTCGTGTAAATGTCCCGAAATTTAGAATTTGTGCGTCCAGCCGATCCAAAGATATTCACAAAAAAAAACAGATTCCGCTGGAGTAACGTTACCCCAGCGGCATGTTTTTTAACCGGTGCGGTGGTCGTAGCTAAGTACAAACTAGCTCAGGGCCGTCTTTACCAGGGGGTGCAAGGGGTGCGGTGCACCCAGGCGCGGAGCGCGCGGGGGCGCCTGTCGAGCGGGGAATTTTTGGATATTTCATTGAACTTAATGCCATTGCACAGTTTTATATACGTACTTGTTACTTACGACAAATATGTATGCGCAAGCAAAAAAAAAAGTCATCAACAATAATATTTTTTTTACTTTTATTACGCTTTCGGTCATACCGCATTACTACACAACACAAATAACAATTTTATTTAATACTACACGGGCGAGGCAAAATCTCTAATCCAAAGAGAGTGTATGTATGTACGTTTGACACGTTGCCGCCCGGTCGTCCGCACTTGAAGCAAAATGATCTCTAAGTCAACAGAGTCTAGAGTGTAAGTTCATTTGAAACGGGCGCGCGGCACCTGTGCGTCTATCATATGATAGGCGACTAATTGCGCCCTTTGACATTGCCGCCCGGTCGCCCGCACTTGAAGCAAAATGATCTCTAAGTCAATAAAGTGTAAGTTCATTCATTTGATCTGTTGCGTCCTTCCTTTGACATAGCCGTCCGGGCGCTCGCGCTTAAAGAGAAATGATCTCCAAATAACTACAATTAGGTGTAAGTTCATTTGAATTTACAGCGCGGCGCACGGCGCTTATGTAAGTGTCGGTCAGTGATTGATCTGATTTCTACTTTTAAGTAATTGAATTCGTTAGCTCATTTCATTTGCGACAACCGGTGAATTAGCACGGAAGTTCTTAGAGAAAAAATATAAAGGTAAGTCAATTTTATTTTTTAAGTGTTAGTGTTAGTTTCACATTCCAATCATTATCATCACTCATCATCATCATCATCACATCATTTGTTTATGAGAGAGAGTCATGACTGTTTTGTTTATAATTGCAAAAATACAAATTCTTAATGTTAGTGATTGATAAAAAACTACTTACTTTATTTAGAATAAAGAAAGAAAAATTAAATACTAAATTGAAATTTGATTTTATTGTAGATGGCCGAATTAGGGGATAAAAAGAAACCATCGGGTGCTCAAAATAGAAAAAGGAAACTGGAGAAAGAAGAAAAAATTAAAAAGCTAACTTCTCCGATTGACTCTTTCTTTCGATCTGGTAAGTTCAGTCAGTTGGTACCATAAATATTAAACATAGAAGTCGCTGGTGTATCCTGCCTCGGTTCGATCCCTAAGTTCCTACCTACTTATTATTACACTTCTATTTTTTGTATTAGTTACCTGTAACTGTATACCTAATGAGTCTTAAATAAAGTAGGTTTTTATGATTATGACAATATCTAATTGATTGTTTTTGCGGATTGCGCACTGGAAGGCGCAATGGTTAGTAACTAACACTCACTCTTGTGCCAAAGGTCTCGGGCTCGAATCCCGGCCGGTGCAATATTTATTTAAATACATATCTTCTCAGACCTTGTGTTAAATTTTTGTATTGTGTGATATGTCCAAAACGCGTTCCAATCACAGGAGAAATTCCTAGTGTGGGACACTAGGAATTTCTCTTGTGTCGTGGGTGCGTTTACAAACATATAAACTCACATACACAAACGCCCAGACCCAGAACAACCACTTGTAGATCATACAAATATTTGCTCCGTGCGGGAATCGAACCCGCGACACGCAGCGCAGCAGTCCAATCGCTCAGCCACTGCACCAACCGTGCCGTCAAAGCCGCCGTGTGTTTGCGCATAGAGCGTGCGTAAGCGCATCGGTAATTCCACCCACACTGAGCGCGCTCGCTCGGACTAACGGATTAGACTATGCCCGATTGCCCGCCTTAACTTTAAGGCGCTGTTTTTAATGTCCTAAAATATTATTGCGTGGCCCTGTTACCACACTTGGTTACACAAATTGTTGACTATCTTATGTTTTTTTAGGTACATCTTCGTCAACATCCACCCGACAGGAAGAGACAGTCAACTTGGAAGAGAAAACTTCTACGAGTATTTCCCAAGTTCCAGCTCATACTAGTACCAGTACCTCGCCTGGCTCGCTTACTCCAAGTGAACCAATTCTAATTGTTAACCAACCAGCAACAGAACCAGATGTACGATTTTGTGAAAATTTCGCGAATGATGCTCTCTGGCCGCAAGTAATACCCGATAATTTAAGATTATTTTTAACAGAACGTGGACCGATTCAGATAAAAACAAACAACTATCCTTCAGATAGTAACATAAGGTCGTTTTCAGATACATATTACAATAAAAAGTTACAAAACAACGAAATTATTCATCGAGTTTGGCTTGTATATTCCACATCTACTGATTCTGTGTTTTGTTTTCACTGTAAGCTTTTTAATAATAATGTCACTGCATTTAATGCCCCCACTGGTTACAAAGACTGGGGGCATTTGTCGAGAAATATAGAACGACATGAAAAAAGTTCAGGGCACATATGTTCTTTAAAAAAATAATTTGATAAAAAAAATGAACTAATTGAAAGGGCAAACAGTAGACTCGGTAAATAAAACTGAAATAGACCGCGAAAGAAAGAGTTGGACGGCAGTTTTGGAAAGGATAATAGAAATTATAAAATTTTTGGCAGGTCAAAATATAGCATTTAGGGGCACAACCGAGAAGTTGTATGACCCAAATAATGGTAATTTTTTAAAGTTGGTGGAGAGTATATCTGATTTTGATAGTACACTATCAGAACACATTGCTCGAATTCAAAGAGCTCAGCATCGCATGCCACATTATCTTGGTCATAACATTCAAAATGAACTGTTAGTATAATTGCTGAAAAAATTAAAACGACTATAATTAGTCTTCTGAAGCAATGTAAATACTACTCTGTAATTCTAGATTGCACACCTGATATTTCACACCAAGAACAACTTACTGTTATTGTGAGGTTTATTTATTTAAATCCATCGACAAAACACGCTGAGGTACGAGAACATTTTTTAGGTTTTTTACCCGTAACTGATAATACCGGACAATGGTTGGCGACATATTTGTTATATTTATTAAAATCATGCGATATTGAATTAGATGATTTGCGAGGCCAAGGATATGATAATGGGGCCAATACGAGGGGGAAAAATATAGGCCTCCAAAAAAAAATATTGGATATGAATCCTCGTGCTTTTACATACCGTGTGCTACTCACTCCCATAATTTAGTAGTAAATGACGCCGCTAAAAGCTCATTGGAAATTACAAACTTTTTCTGTATTGTCCAAGAAATCTATGCATTTTTTTTAGCATCCACATCACGCTGGGATGTAATTATGAAACAGATACCTACTTTGACATTAAAACCTCTTTCAAATACGCATTGGGAAAGTAGATTTGAGGCTCTTAGAGCACTCCGTTTTAACATGGATAAAATTTACGATGCATTATACCATATTTTTACAAATAACGAGTATGACACCGACACAAAAAACATAGCGAGTTCATTAATAGCCAAATTAAAGTCTTATAGATTTATATGTTCAGTAGTTATATGGTACAATATTTTACTAAAGATTAATATTGTAAGCAAAAATTTGCAAAAATCGGACGTAAAATAATTCAATAATCAGAAGCTACCAAAATGATTAATCTGGTTAAAAAAGATTTGGAGAAATACCGCACCGATAGCGCGTTTGAACAGTTGTTATCTGATGCAAAATTAATTGCTGAAGAATTAGAATGCGAAACAGAATTTAAAGAAACTGCACGTCCACGTCCCCGAAAAAGACATTTTGATTACGAGGCTGCAGATGAGCCCATTTTCGACCCAACCAACAAATAATAATAATAATATTCCACAACTTTCACACAACGCCATCTAGTCCCAAACTAAGCAGAGCTTGTGCTATGAGTACTAGACAACTGATAAACATACATATATATTTCTAAATACATACATATTATAGATAAATGACACCCAGACAAAGAACAAATGATCGTGCTCATCACACAAACATTAATTGTCCTGGGTGGGAATCGAACCCACGACCTTACGCATAGCAGTCAGGGCTACTGACCACTAGACCAACAGGCCTGTCAAAAAGTAAAATTAAAAATATGTTTTTATTTTTTCTACTGGACACTGCTATCTCTAAATTAAATGAGAGATTCGATTTGCTGACGGAACACAATTCAGTTTTTTCACTCTTGCAAAACATTGAATGCTGGAATAAATTAGAGATGCATGAAAAAAAATCTCAGTGTTATCGACTCCAAGAAAAACTAACATTTAAAAATAGATTTGATATTGACGGGGAGGATTTATATAATGAATTAGAATTGTTGCTAATATTTATCCCTATGCATCAACAAGTACTCCCAATGATATTTTAAGCTATATATATTCTAATAATTTAATTTCCTCATTTCCCAATATCTCAAAAGCTCTGTGTATATATTTAACATTGCCCGTTACAGTAGCAGAAGGTGAAAGATCCTTTTCAAAATTAAAATTAATAAAAAATTATCTTCGTTCAACCATGACCCAAGACAGACTGACAAACTTAGCCATTATAAGTATAGAAACCAAAATTGAGATAAAAATAAATGATTTAATTAAAATCTTTGCCAACTCAAAAGCAAGAAAAATTGAGTTTGTTTGATGTAGGTATGTAATAAACAGATATTTAGTAGGTAATCGAAGTTTTAAGTTTATTTTTGTTTTTTAGAGTAATATATAATAAATTATCAAAATTACGTGTATTGTGTTTTCTTGGTTGACTAGGACCCCTTTCATACTGCAGTGTGTCGTCGCTCGGTCGCGTGCCACGCTGCAGTGTAAAAAAAACGAGGGCGCAGGCTGAGTCCCGCACCCCGGCGCAGAATAGACTTAAGACGGCCCTGAACTAGCTACTTAGATCACATTTCGCACCTTTAAAGTAAAACCGTTACTATACGAAATTATTAAATTTTACAGGAGAGCCAATATTTGAAACAGTTCAGTATCTTAATTTAGTCTAGGTAAGTCTAAGTAGGTACAAATACTTTATGATTTCTTATGAGTTTATATGATAGATATCTGTTTACCGTATACATGTGCTTTAGAATAGTTTTTCTTTATTTACTTACAAAAATATTTTTTAGATTTATATTTTGTTTGGTAAAGATATGATTTAACGCTAGATGGCGAAAAAGACGATATTTTGGAATAATTACAAGTTTAACCTGAAGTTTACGTATATTTTAGATTGATGGTATAAATAACTCTATTCGTGAAAATTTTCGTTTAGTAACGGTTTTACTTTAAAGGTGCGATTTGTGCCTAAATGTGCCCAAGAAATTAAATTTGTGCGTCTTAATTAAGGTTTCAGAGTTATTCAAGATGCCGCTGGGATAACGTTTAGCAAATTGCTGCACCTCTCAAACGGCATGACATAAAACTACGATTTTTTTTACTACGGTGGGTCCTAATTTATGCTTATGCTGTGCAATTTTATTTTTTCTATAATTGACACCGTTGGAAAATAAGAAATTGATTTTCAAAAACCCTAAAATCGATCTTTGCGCTTCAATGAGAAGCCCTAGAAACTTACCAATTAAGGTGGTTTGTACCTTTCTTAAACACAAAGCATCATGCGAAATTAGATGTATCTATTCCAACACTGCAGAGAGCGATTCCATTTTAATTAAAATCTGGCTACGCTAAAATGTAAGACTCCAATATATGAGCTATTATTAGGTGACGGTAATTATGACTCGACAAATAATAAGTACCTTTATTCAATTGCTTATCCTTAAAGTTTCAGCTGAAAAATCCTTGTAACTACACAGATATAAGAAGAAAACCATAGGAAAAGAAATTTCACGATTAACCGAACAAATTGGAATGACTGTATAAAAGCGGCCGCTCAGTACAGCCAACCTTCTTAAATTTGTAGTACATGATTTCGGTTTTTGAAACAGTCTCACACAAAAGTGTTACATAACATTATTTATTGGTTTGTAAAAGTATTTAAGCCATATAATCAGGGCCGGATTAACCATTGGGCAGAGTAGGCAACTGCCTTCAGCCCCAAAAAGGAGAAAAAAAGCGGCCCAATATTAAATATAAATATTACGTTATATTCGAAGCTGTTTTCTATATTTATTTATTAATTCGTATGTAAATAAATGCATTTAATACAGATTAATTTTTCCCATACACTAAATGAACCAAATAAATACTTTCGAATATATATTCGAAAGTATTTATTTATTTTATTTTATGTCATTAAACATTATTAAGTCGGAAAGAGCGACTATCGCAACCGAGGGCTGGGCACACCGCAATCGCGGCCAGTGTGACCGGCGGGCTGATTACGTATGAAATAGCAATCAGGATATATATATATACGTATGAAATAGAAATAGGATTCAGTATTTTAATACTTTTTGAGTATATTTTAGTAAGTTTTCCAAGAGTCAGTATTTTTAAAGGTATATTGGCGGAAGCCAGTATTTTTGGGTATATTTTGGAAAAAAGTTATGGCAATACCATAGCCGTGTCATAAAATTATTAAAAAAAAACTGCGTACATTGACGTTCAGGGAAAGGAGATTGACCGATTTGGACCAAATGCTGCCCAGGCATGGGAATATTTTTAATTTCTTCCTTATATGAAGACAAATTTAAATAAAATAAAATAAAATAAAAATTACCACGGGGTTATACAGTACCTAAAAACTTATCTTATGGCTTTTGTGATGCTTTAACTTTTGATATTTATTTTAACGTTTACGTTAAATAATATGATTATTTAACTTATTCTAACTCCTGAGTCCGGTCCCGACCTCGTTACTCTCGCTCGAAGCAAGTTTTTTTTTGTAAGCTCTACACGAAAATGATAGCTTTGTGCTCGATTTTCAATTCCAAGATAAGTACAACAAAATCACAACGAGAGTTGAGAGAACTCAAAGGTCTCGCTTGTTCATATTCAGATTTGGTAGGTGTCTGTCTCTTTCACGCACGGTGGGTTTATACCTGATTGCGCGCGCGCCATTTTGTTTGTATCGCAGTCTAACATCACTCTTTGACGTGAACCGTTGTGTACTGTGCGCTTATCTATCTCCTTATTTTTTTTACAACCCGGCATTACTTTTGGACTATCGTATCTGCATCACCTGTTGACCCGGCTATTCGTTTGGACTACTCGATGTATCAACCACATCAAAGAGTGTGTTTGTTTTGTGATCGTTCTGTGGAACGAATCAGAAGATATATGTTAACTCGAGATCTTCAAAACGAACATCAACATACAGTTCAAAACATAATTCAAGCTCTACCACGTGAGGTAAGTACTTAACTTTATTGAAGTAGTTATATTATTACACAAAATAAGCCATTATCTCAACAGTTAAGACAATTATTTACATTACTTAAATCATAACAAATGTGTTCTTAGATATCTACTTAGAAGTAGGTACATACCTACTATAAAATCTAGACTCCACTTGGATAAAACTACAAGGAACCGCACAAGAACTCTTTATAGATAGTTATAGTCTACGCGTTATCAGGCATGGGACCCTAAATGTCAACAGCCATAGGCATGTCCAATAAACCAGTCCAGTTATCGGTAGTCCGCTACCTGCGCACCGAGATCGTTGAGCTACCTACTTATTTTAATTAAAAACTACTTTTGTGTTACCACTAGTTGTGTGCGTGGTGCGTGTTTTCTATCTTTGATCTGTAGAAGTTACGTGGTGACGTTGAGATAGATATTGTTATAGGGAAATGTTTTCTTACCCGACGAATTATTTTAAAACGCGTTGAATGTAGTTACCTGAACGTTTTCTCTTATCAGCTCCTAAAAATATTATTCAAGAGTCACCTTCCCGGTTCGAGTATACAATATAATTGGACTACACTTCGGATTCATGTTACGCCGTGGGTTATTTGTTTATCACTTTTTAATTGGTTCCAGATCACATTCAATCATGCGGAATACCTCTGCCATAACTGTTGGACAAGAGCTCGCCGTGGGACGCTACCTGCAATACCTGCTGCGGAAGATGCGCCTGCTGTGGAAGATGCACCGACTGTGGGAAATCCACCTGCTGCGGGTAATCCGCTTGCCGTGGAAAATCTACCAGCCGTGGAAGAGCAGCGCGCGGAGGACGACATTCTAGGACAAAACGTAACATTTCACCTTCCCGGAAATTACTGCCGAGCCCCGAATACTTCAAATGCTTGCATGGTGTACAATTGCACAAATAATACTCGTCGGCGAGTACCAAAAAGTTTGAAAGTGCAATTACTAATTAATAATAATTATTATGTTCCACCATACGCACGTGTGTGTCAGGAGCATTTAGAAGACAACACCTGGGATGTTCTTTTTACGGCACCAAATCGTTGTTTTGATTTTAGACCCCAACAAGTTTTTGAAATGTTAGAATTACTAAAAGAACCCAGAAATCGATTTTGAGAACCTTAATGCGCTGCATGATGAAGAATTGCATTATTGGACAGGCCGCAATCGAGAAGAATTCGAAAGATTATTTAATCAAACTCCACTTTTAGCACAAAGGTGTCAAAATCCACGAACTGCATTAGGTATAATACTTGCTAAACTGAGAACTGGAGAATCCAATGAACGACTCGCCACGTTTTTCAACATGTCTCGTCCAAATCTAGAACGAAGAATGAAAATAGCTAGGGAGTGTCTGGATAGTGATTTTGTCCCTCGCCACTTGGGATTCAACCATATGTCTAGAGAGCAAATCGTTGAAAGAAATCTAGCAGTTCCTAACGCATTGTTTGCTAATAATCAGGAAGCTGTTGTTATATGTGACGGTACCTATATGTACATACAAAAGAGTACCAATTTCTCGTTTCAAAAAGACACGTACAGCATGCACAAGTACAGGAACCTACTAAAACCATTTTTGTTTGTCACATGCGATGGACACATTATTGAGGTTTGTGGTCCCTATGCTGCGACTACAAATGACGCAACCATTTTAAACAATCTTCTAGATGGGCCGGATAGAGTCATTCATTGGCTGTTACAGCCAGGTGATATTTTCATATTAGACAGAGGTTTTCGCGACTCTATTGCGTCTTTAGAAAGCCACGGATATGTCGGCATCATGCCACAATCGCAGACCAGAAGAGGCTCACAACTTACCACACTCGACGCCAATAAATCGCGGTTGTGTACCGTTTGCCGATGGCCTGTTGAAGTGGTAAATGGACGACTAAAACGGGATTTTAAGATTTTTCGCCATGAATACTGTAATCTGGTCATGAGCCACTTTTATACAGACCTTCGGATCGCTGCAGCAATAACTAATGCCTTCCATGTTGATATTTTAGACAATGGCAATGCACGTGAATTTATAAATATAGCCAGAGATCGGCTGAATGTTGCCAATCACTTAGCTGAGTATGTTGATGAAAGAAGGCTAAACCGGAACAGAGCCAACTTCGAAAATATTGCAGTGGGTGGAGATAATGTTGCTTCATTTCCCATGTTAACACCGGAGGAATTGACTCTCTTTGCAGTAGGAACGTACCAACTCAAACTTGCGCTTAGCTATTACAGCGAGCATATACGCACTACGGAGACATTTATTATTCAAAAGTATAACGGTCGCCTTAACGACCTGTCCGATTTTTCGATGCCCACCAGCAATGTGCAACTAATTCGAGCACACATAAAGAGCAGACATACATCGTCAAAAGTGTATCATTGCTACATTTTAATTGACGAGAACAATCATGGGCTTGATTCCGTTCAACATTATTGCTGCTCATGTTTTACTGGGCGAAGAACGATCGGCAGTTGTGCCCACGTTGTTTGCTTAGTTTGGTTTTTGGAGTGGGCTAGGCACCAAGACGTTGTGAGGCGCCCTGCTTTATTTTTAGATTCAATAATTATAGACGACGATGAGGATGACGATTGATTAGGTATTTTAATGTTTACATGAGGCCTAACATAGAGGACCATTTATTATGTTGTAAACCTGTGTAACGAATAAATAATTAATTGATTGATTGAATGACTATCCTTAACTAAGTGTTGTTATAATAATTATAATCCATTGTTTATATTATACCGTCTTTTATTTAAAAAATATGCTTTTGATTATGATTTTTCGTCAATGTTAAACCTAAACAAGAGTATTTTTCTCAATACTCCTCGGATAGATTTTGATGCGCTTTGGGTTACAGACTAGTATTAGTCTAAGGAACATTATGCACTATGATTCAATGTTGGGCAGCACTTGGTCCAACGTCCATACAAAAATGGTCAATCTCCTTTCCGGATTTAGTCTATATTTCATTTTAGAGCAAAGATCAGTAAATTACAGATAGGACATAACAGGTGGGCCCCCTAGAATTATAAATAGTATCGAACCATCTAGTCACAAAATGATTTTCTGTTCTGCACTTGGCTTAATCTTTGAAGGTTTGGTTTCAAACTTTCAAATTGAAACTTAGGGAAATTCCCGAATTATTGAAAGTTTCAATAATTCGGGATTTTCCCTAAGTTTATATTGTACGTGTTCGTCGTAATATAAATAGAGCGCGCGATTTTTTGTTGTCATTTTACTTCATGCTAATACGCTGTTATCTGATACGCAATTCAGAATCCAGAAAACATGTCTGGTTTTCAGCAAAGTTATTTGGCTTAATGGTAACAAATTCCGGAGTTTTCTTCGTGGCTTTCGTGTTATAAAGATGACGAGTACGCTGAGTTTTGTAAAGCGTGCAATGCGAAACTCCAAAGTAGATTATCATCTATAAAACAACATGCAAATACTGAAAAGCATAAATCGAACGTGAACAAACATAAAGGACAATCAAAGGTAAGCTTAACTTTTTTTTTAGTTTTTAGTAAAATTAGAATTACTGTACCTAAAGTCGAGAAGTTCGGAGGTACTTTATTTAGTATATGATCATAATGTATAATTTATGTTTTTACTTGTTTCCAGGTTGACACATTTTTCAAAAAGGCACCAATGAAAGACGAAGTCAAGAAAGCGGAGCTGTCCTGTGTATATGCGGTTTTCTTTCAGAACACAACATCTCTTTTAAGCCGGCTCTACACGTTGGCCAATACAGTGGCGAATGTAGTGGCCAATGCGTATTGGCCAACGTGTAGACGGCGTGTTTGTGCATGTTGGGTGCACAAACACCCCCTCTACACGTTGGCGAATAGTCATTGGCCACTACATTCGCCACTGTGTTGGCCAACGTGTAGAGCCGGCTTTAGAGCTATGGACCATCTTAGTGATGTTCTAGTGAAATGTTTTCCTGACTCCGAAATTGCAAAAGAATTTTCCTGCAAGAGAACCAAAGCAGCAGCTATTACCTATAACGTTTTATGACCCGAATTTGAAAAAGTTATGATTGAAGATATACTTCGTACTGTATCTTCGTCAGGTAAATTATAGTATATTCAATTGTAGTCGATGAAAGTACAGATGTCACCACAATCAAAGTGTTGGCGATAGTAATCAAATACTTCTCTGAAACCAAATGTAAAGTACAAACCAAATTACTTGATTTAGTTGATTTAATTGGTGAGACTGCAGATCATTTATTTGATGCTTTGTCATCAAAGTTATCCGAGTTAGGTTTAGATATAAAAGACGCAATGGGGTTCGCTGCTGATACTACGAATGTGATGTTTGGTCAACACTCTGGCATTGTTACAAAAATGAAAGAAGTGAACCCAAAGTGCTTATTCATAAAATGTGTTTGTTATTCTGCAGCATTAAGTGTTAGTCATGCTTGCAAAATAGTACATACCTAGAAATTTAGAACAGATACTAAAAGAAGTCAAAGAGAATTTGTTGAGTTCGCAAATTTCACTGACACTGAAAAACATAGACTACTGCGTCATTATGATATAAGATGGCTATCGCTTCATGCTTCTGTTAATAGAATAATTGAGGAATGGAGGGCACTGCAGTTGTTTTTTCAAGACCAATATTTGAGTGATCGCATTATGTAATCAGAATTTTTGTATCATTCTTTTAATAATGATATAAACAAATTATACTTTTACTTTTTAGACTACATTTTGCCGATTGTAAGCAAATTTAATATAATTTTTCAAGGCGACTAGCCGTGCATTAAAGATTATATGATGATGCTTCTGGTACGTATTTGTCGATTTTGGGTTGCTATATGAAAACTAATTATATAAAAAGCACGGACAACGTATTTACATTTTTTACAATTTCAAACATCATACATCACCTAAAAAATGGAAGCTCCCCTGGCCCCGATAAAATCAGTGTAACACTCATAAAGAAAATCCATAACTTGATAACAAAACCTCTAACCCATCTGATTAATCTGAGCCTGGAAACAGGAGTATTTCCAGAACAATGGAAGGTTGCAGCAGTTAGCCCAATACACAAAAGTGGTGCAAAAGATAAACCTGAAAATTACAGACCTATAGCCCTTCTTAGTATTTTGTCCAAAATCCTAGAGAAAGTAGTCAATTCTCGTCTTGTTAATTTTCTTGAAAAACACAATCTTATTTCAGACAAACAATTCGGGTTTAGAAAAGGCAAATCTACTGAAGATGCGGCGTCTATGTTGACTAACTCCATCTCAGCAATCATAGAAAGGGGTGAATGTTGCTTGGCAGTCTTTTTAGACCTAGCCAAAGCGTTTGACACCATTTCAACGCATTTGCTCCTCAAAAAACTAGATGCAGTTGGCATAAAGGGAAAACCTCTTGAATGGTTTCACAGCTATCTCACCAATCGCCGACAGTATGTTAAATCAGGCAATCAGTGTAGTGATCAACTCCCCATAAATTTTGGAATACCGCAGGGTAGTTTACTGGGTCCAACATTATTCATAATATACATGAACGATATACTGAATCTTAAATTACGAAATGCAGAACTTATATCCTATGCAGACGACACAGTTATCACGTTTCATGGCCAAACCTGGAAAAACGCCTACGGTCATGCAGAGAAGGGATTGGCAAAACTAGCTCAAACACTCAACCACAACCTTCTTACACTTAACATAAAGAAAACCAAACTCATCACTTTTCACAAAACTCATTGTTCCAGCCCTCCATCCGGCCTTACATTAAAATATCATACATGCTCAAACCATTTTCTAAACACCTCACGCGTAAACTGCTCGTGTGACTGTATTAACCGAACGTCATCTATTCGATATCTAGGTCTCCTAATTGATGAAAACCTCTCATTTAGAGCTCACATTCAACTCCTTTCGGGCCGTCTAAGGAAACTCATTCACATTATGAAGAAATTGAGAGACCGCACCTCACAAGACATAATGAGAACAGTTTATTTTGCGATATGCCAGTCTCTTATCCAATATGGTATATCCGTTTGGGGTGGAGCTGGTAAATCAATTATGATGGAGTTGGAAAGAGCCCAAAGAGCTGTTATTAAAGTCATAATAAAAAACCATTTTTTTATTCCACTGACTCCCTTTATAAAGATTTTCAAGTTTTACGCGTTCGTCAACTCTATATTCTAAATGCAATGCTCCGTACTCACAAAAGCATAAAGATTCGGCCCGACTACCACTTATTATCTTCCAAACGTGTCTTCCGCATACCGTTACAACAAACCTCTTCTCTTCTAGCCAGACGATGTCCCGCTTACCTACACACTCTCGTATACAACAAAGTTTCCAGAAGCTTGCCCTGTGACATAAAAGATCTTTCCCTCACAGCGTGCAAAAAAGTTGTCATACAATGGCTTTTAGGACTTTCATATGATGAATCTGAAAACATCCTAACATCGCTGTAACTCACTCACTCTAACTCGAAATCTCATCAGACACAAACTCCGACACTACACACACGAACAAATACACACAAACCACACACACACACACACATAAACACACCCATTTTGTATTAGTTACTATAAAAATTGTTTTGTTCTTGTCATAATTGAAGAAGTTTATTTTGTACTTAATTTTATTTATGTTTTTGTCTTATATAATTTTAAGTTAAGTAGTTTTAAGTCGACCTCATTCCATCTAAAGTTTTTGATGTTCTCACATACTTATGTTCAGATCATCTTTGATATTGCACCCACAACATTGTCTACCACAACTTAGGTCCCCAAGATACAGGCATAGCCTAGTTTGGGGATCATCGGAAATTTGTAAAGAATCTAATAATGGTCTCAATAAATTCTATTCTATTCTACATTAGACCCAAAATCTAGTGTGAATTATTTGCCATTGAATTCATTGGATTCAAGTGGGTCAAGAATTAATTAAACATAGGGGAAACATAAACATGAAAGAACAAATTGCTGATTTTTTCGGAAAGTGCCAATCTTTTTAAATTGAATTTCGAGTACGCAATTGAAATCACGTTTGCCTTTTGAAGATCAAATTTTCCGAGAACTGAAATTTCTTGACCCACACACTGCCGTGAATAAAGAATTTAGTAGGTAGTTTAAGAAATGTTATGGAAACTTTCCCATACGAAGTACAGCCAGAACAAATACAGATAATTGACGAAGAATATAGAACACTCAAACTTGATCGCGAAGTAAGTAATTTATTACAATCTTCGAGTACTGGCTCACCCCTTTCTTGTGAACAATTTTGGTTGGAAGTTGGGAAAATTTCTAACAGTGATGGTACATTAAAATACAAGAATATAACTAGTTTCAGTAAATCTCTGTTATGTATACCAGTATCGAATACTGCATGCGAGCGCATATTTTCACAGATAAAATAATAATAATCTATACTTATAATAAATCTGTAGAGAGGTCAATTCTGTACATGAAATATATTTCCAAAATAACTATCAGGGGGTGATTAAGGATCGATACTCATGCCAAAAATGCAATCAGTTAAATTTTTGTCTGTCTGTCTGTCTGTCTGTCTGTCTGTCTGTATAACCGTTATAGAAACAAAAACTACTCGACGGATTTTAACGAAACTTGGTACAATTATTTTTCATACTCCTGAGCGGGTTATAGTATACTTTTCATCACGCTACAATCAATAGGAGCAGAGCAGTGAAGGGAAATGTTGGGAAAACGGGAGAAGTTACTCCATTTTTTAAGCTTCCGTCGCGTGTGCAACCTTAATGGTTAAAGCTACACAAATCATTTCATGACGGAAATGTTCTCCTTAAAATTATATAAAAAATATCCCACGACAGCATATGTCTAACTTTTATGGTTGACTCACAATAACACGTGTAACTCCCGATAGCTTAGCAGTTCGAAGCTTTCTGATTATAATATTTGTCTACTCTTACGTTTATAACACTCTCAGTCACCCCTAATTGAAAAAGTTAACATTATTAACTATTCCATAAAAAAATTGGCCAAGTGCGAGTCAGACTCGCCCATGAAGGGTTCCGTAGTAACTATAATATAATATGCAAATTTAATTGACGAAAAACAAACCTTACAAATTTCTTAAAACTAGCTTATTTACATTTTTTACAACTGCGCCAAATAAATTTGTTTTGAAAAAGAAACCTTACAAATTTCTTAAAACTGGCTTTTTTACATTTTTTACAACTGCGCCGAATAAATTTGTTTTTCATAGTGTTTGTATGAATTACAAAGTTATATTTGCGGTTTTAGAAAATATGCTGTATCTCAAAAACTGCTGAACTGATTTTGTTCAAACTAATTTTCTTTGAAAGTTTATATTAAGATCTACAGACATATATTTTTTTTAGATTTTTCACTCCATTATTATAGAAGTTAGAGGTTGTGTCCGCCACACACACATTTTACCACTTTGGAAGCTTATATCTTTTAAACGATTGACTTTATGGAAAAGTGGTTTTAGAAACCCCGATGTTGTTTTTAAAGAACTGTCTATAGATACCACACATGCATCGATTTCATGAAAAAAAATATTTTCAGGTTTAGTTCCATGTATGGGGAGCCCCCCTTTATTTTAAATATTTTTTTATTTTTTTCTCAAAATCGGAAAGCGGTTCACAGAATACATCTACCTATCAAGTTTCACATGTATAGTCCTAATAGTTTCGGAATAAAATTGCTGTGACAGACGGACGGACGGACAGACAGACAGACAGACAGACGGACAGACATGTCGAAACTATAAAGATTCCGTTTTTTGCCATTCGGCTACGAAACCGTAAAAAGAATCATATAAATCGGTATAGAAACACCAAAGTTATACATGAAATACGCTTATAATAATAAGCCATCGCGCGTGAATACTGAATCATACTATAAGGATTATTTTTGAGAATCGGTCGCCGCGCTCGACGCGTCTCGCGGTCGAAGCGTTCTCTAGGTACTTAAGCCTCATGTGAACGTGATCTAAACAATATTACCAATACATTAACTTACGCTGACGGAGTCGCGGGCACAGCTATATTGTATCATTACGCTAAGGAGCGGAGCGCCAATGAAGAATGCTTCAAAATCGGGGTTAAATTTAACGTTAGCCCAAAGTAACTATTCCACGCGGACGAAGTCGCGGGCAAAAGCTAGTAATTTAATAAAAACGGAACAAAGAAACAGATTCATAAACAAAAATGTATCTGC
Organism: Tholera decimalis; assembly: GCA_943138885.2. Taxonomy (NCBI): domain Eukaryota; kingdom Metazoa; phylum Arthropoda; class Insecta; order Lepidoptera; family Noctuidae; genus Tholera; species Tholera decimalis. Next base: position 34,875,905 of record OW964549.2, on the reverse strand, counting down.
AATTTTAAAAACCAAACAAGGTATAAAAGATGAAGGAGGCTGTGTGAATTTTAACCCATCAAACAGAATCTTGAAATATAATTCTAATATTTATTGCGATGATGATGATGATTAATAAATAAAAATATGTTTTGAAAATCAGTATTTTATTGGTATATTTTCCCTGTGCAAGTTGGTATATTTCAGTATTTTTTTAACGAGCTTCGGTTTTTTTTGTAAAATTTAATCTGGTCACACTGATCGTGGCGATAAGTCCTTTGGATAAGTCCCCTCTTCGAGGAGTGGCTTGAGAGAAGACACGGTGTTCTCAACTTCTGCCTGATGCAGGTGCTTACTATATTCTCTTTGGTGCTTACCGGACACAGGTGTGTCGGGAGGTAATGTATCCGTATAACTTCGAAACGGTTGCACCTATTTGACTAATTATTTTTGTTATGTTTATAATTGTCAGGAGATGGTTAGAATATAAGAAAATATTTGAATGAAAAAAAGATACCTGAAACAGAAATGTTTAAGTAGGCGTGTGAGGCATAATGACCGAAAAAATTAGAACAAGGGCAAAAAAAAAGTTCGATAGAATGCTAGTAATTTAAAAATATAGTATTTATGTATTTTATTAATACAAAATCTTTTTAACAAAAAATAAAACCAACTTCCAAAAAACACTGCAAAAAGAATAATAACTTTAATTTTGGTATTTTTGTTATCTGTCACCGCCCCTCGAAATTAAAGTTATTTTTCACATTTGCAGTATTGTTTTGGAGGTCGGTTTTATGTTTCGTTAAAAAGTTTTTCTTGCTTTTTAGTGGGTCGGTATATAGTTTATCTAGTTACGAAAGCCTCAATATGAACTACTTATCACCTTTTACAAAATATTTACTGTCCCGATATACAAGGCCGTCAATTGTTGAAGAGTTCTCCTGGTACTTCACTATCAGCTCCACTTCACCATATACATTGTGGCGAGCATAAAGTGTAACAACCATATTTAAGTAATCGAATCGCAACTTATGACTGAAATACTTATTACCTATTGAGTAGTTCCGGTGGCTATCTGTTGTTATAATCATCAGTTCCATTTCACCAAATTATGCTTTTCGACAGCAACTGAAAAAATAAGCTCTCGTGTTTAGTGATACGACTTAAATTACAAACTAACAACAATTACAAACGATGCCGCGTGTCGACTTCCTATTGCTTTTGTGCGGCGTCGAAATTAGTCTTCCCGCGAATGTCGTACGCGCAGCGCGCCTTTTCAGTGCAAAAGATCGTCATTGCAATTATTGCAATTTGGAGTACGTCGCTATGGTGCAACTGTATGCTAGAGCTGATTAAGACTCCCATGCTGCCCGGCGCCTTACGCGGAGCCGCAACACTTGGAGTCGCTCCGTCTTCACGGGGTTCTGAACCCCAAGTCCCTTCGGCCCGGACGATCGTAGCGGCGACACAGCGGCTACTAGATCAGGGGCAGTTGCAAACACCAGCACATGTGCAGGGCAGCGGTCGATCGGTCGTTATTTCGCCAGAGCTAGACGAAGAAATCATCGAGTACTTTGAACGGGATCTAACCTGGGATCTAGCACAGACCTAACTCCGTTCAATATCGTAAAAAGTGACAGAGACACCTTAATAAAATTGAAAGTCAATCAATTAAAACGTGCTTGATTGTGTATTCAACGCAGTGGCTTGCACTTCGAACAATTACTCCGTTACCGGGAAGTGTAGGTAAGTACTTACTCGTACTTTTGTAAATAATGAACATTTTAAAGTAGTTAAGTTAGTTAAAATTATTGTAAATATGTTGATTCAAATTTATGAAATACGCCTCAAATACTTTGTTAGGTCTCTAATTCAAAAAAATATTTTTCTTACATGATAAACTTGTTTTTATTTAATTTCGTATTCAGTAAATTGCAGCTAAAAAAGTATTTATGACGGTCGTAGGCCCGTAAAATTATGAAGACGACCTCATCCCCCTGCAATTACAGTGGGTCACGAGGCGGGCCAGTTCCCGGGGGGCGGTGCCTCCACCTCAGGCATGTAAGCCAAGACGAAGACGATCGCTTTCTCCGTTCAACAGAAGTCGTATAAGAACTGTGTTTTAACATTACCTGTGACGAAGATGCACGCCCTCGTTTTGTCATGGTTCGTGTTAACAAGAAGCTTACCCTCGAGATTGGAGAGTCCTTGTACGTGGCCTCCTCTGACCCACGTCTCCTGGATCAGGGCAATGGCCGTATGTTGAAACTCCAGCCACTTGCAAAGTTGAGCCGTCGCGGACTGGCTGTGGTGGAGGTTTGCTTGCACGACTTTACAGTTGGACGAATTGTGAGCCATCTTTAACGGAACCCTCGTCGTCCAAACCCAGTTGTAGCCCGGCTAGCAGATCTTCGAAATCACCCCCACCCGGGACAGAGGCTGGTGACAGTGTGATGTCATCCAACTCCCCTCCCGATACAAGGGCGGCGTCCACATTGGCTGGTTCTGCAGCTGGGTCCGCCGTGGTTGTAGCCGAGTTGTCTTGTGCACCTAGTGGTGGTGCGGTTTGGTCCCATCCCGGAAGAACGTCGGTAAACCTACCGTTTGCGCCCTGGTGCTTGATGTATACCAACCCTAGACCAATTGGACATAGTTACGCAAAAAGGATCCATTCCACACTTTTTCCGAAATTGAGTTATATTGATATCTTTAATATATCACCCTGAAGATGCATTTGGTATATATAACTCAATATCGGAAAAGATAGATAGATAGATATACTCTTTATTGTACACCATAACAGAATTAAATAAGGACTTAAAAACTACAAAGGGTGTTACAATGGGTGGTCTTATGGGCGGTAAAAGTGTGGATTGGATCCTTTTTGCATAACTACGTCCAATTGAGAGTCGGCGATCATGCTCCATCAGGATCGGTACCTGCTCCTCCGGAATGGCCAGCAACCACGAACCCACTGGTTCTGGAACCAGAAGGCTCGCCCGATGTTGCTCGAGTCCTTGTACAGATCCATGTCGTCAGGGATTGCAATTCCGCAGCGCACGCGTTTATGAATCTCCGACTGACTCTAGACGACTAGCGATGTTCTAGTCGGGGAAACCAGCCCCGAGACTGTCTTCCTCAGCCATGCCAAGGTGTGGTCGTTGCCGCACCACAGTTTGAGGACACCTCCGGCGAAAACGGGCTTAGCATGAAAGGTAAGCCCTGGAGCATTATCTGCTCGTCAATCGCCGCTAATACCTATTTAGATACTTCCTGGCTGATGAATCCCGTCCGTCCGCAGGTAATCGCCACGTTAAGGGACTCACTAGCAGCCTGGGCGTAGCTTTTGGTGTCAATCCGTTTGGACTGATCAAGACACGGCCGCTTGTGCTCATCCCTAGGGGATAAACTATCGTAGAGAGCTCGCTTAGCCGTACCTGATTGTTCCCTGCGAATTGGTGTGTTATGGTAGCTACCTCGCCTGGACCTCTTGCGGAATTAAGTTGCGGTTGGTTGGGTGGGCTTTCCCGCAGAAAAGCTGAGCTTACCTGGCTTGGTCGTATTGGCCGAGCTAGTAGATGCTACCTGTTTGTTGGGAGGGGTGATTTTACTCTTGTATCCCCTCCTGCGTTCCTGACGCCGCTCCTTACGCGTCAGCCTTTCCCTTCTCTTGACTTGGTCGATGGGAGCTTTCTGGCCTGAAGGACCTATGCCGCCGGGGCGAAGGGGCGATTTTTCGCCATTTAGGCTACTCACGAAGAGAATCGGCTGAGAATCGGCGACGAAAAAACATGAAAGGCGACCAGTCGTCTTTTAGGCTACTTCAGTTCAGGTTCAAGGTTGTCTGGAAAGTGGAAGATATCGCTCTCAGCGATAAGACCATCATTGTAACTAAATTGTTAGCAATATTGCTATTTAAGTGTGTTTCAACTATTGGTGTACAATAAAGTGTATTTAATCTGTCTGTCATAAACGAGCTTAATAAAAAAACATGTCCCATGCAAATTAATGTAAAAGGTTTGCGATACTAGGAAAGAATGGATGGCACTCACTTTATTTATTAGAAAGCATAAATATACGCATAAACTTAGGACTTTTTCAGATTAGAAGCGAGCGCAATAAGCGTGAAATTGCCATACCCAAATGCAGATTGCGGCCTGACACAGAGACACACCGGTTATGGCTGTTTCGGGAGTTACCACTAGATTAGGTGTTAGGACATGCTCTGGTGTCGTCATTGAGACGGTCACCAGGACGACATGGAAGAGGTGTGCCTTGCATGAGCGGAGCAGCACCGTCTCCTCGTGGTGGCGATCGACGACAGCGACCTCTCGCGCCCAGTCCTGGTCCAGACCATGTTGCTGGGCAAGGGGGAATGGGTAGCAGATGCGTCTTTCTGCGAAAGAACGCTGCTAGCGAAGGAGAGGGCGGAATACGGACAACTCGCTTCAGAGCTGCCAGGAGAGAAAAAAAGGTGTGATCGTACGCCAACTACAATACAATCGTATGCCAAGGAAATTTTGAAATGAAAAGATCGTACAACATAGAAGTACAATTTTTTTTATTAGAATAACTGAATCAGACCAGAAACACGAGACATACTTATTGTTTATCACTCTTGTTTTTGGCCTGTCTATGACTTTGATGTCCTTATAAATTCGTCATGTCTTTCTGTCTGTCCGTATGTCACATCCATTTTATTCCCCAACTTTTAGGAATACGAAATAACTAAAATTGGTTTAGTTTTAGAAAAGAAATCAATAAAACTATTTATTAGATTTATAAAAATTCTTGTGGTCATTGCTTAACATTTCTGTTGTTGGCTTAAACTTCGTGCAATTTTCGTTTCTTCAAACAACAAACACAAAAAAGCACTCAAGACAGTACCTATACACATTCAAATAGGATATTTATACTACGTACAGATCGAGACTGACGAGGAAAACAGGTTTTTGACAAGTCACAATTATTACCGAAAGTAAAAATACAAACAAATACAGCCTTATGACTAAGCAAAGAGTCTTCATTCAAGTACAAGATCTAGATACGCGTTAGGTTGTCGGTGAATCCCCCGAAACTCAGTTGCCAGTGGAGCACGTTCGTTTCATTATGAAATGTTGTCAGGTATGTAAAAATCGGAAATTTTCCGTACGATCCTGGTCTAGCGATCGTACATGAGTAAAAATGCCAAAAATATCGTAATAGTACGATTAAAATCGTACATCTGGCAGCCCTGACTCGCTTCCTCACGCCGCAGGAGACCCCAGGCGTCGTGGATTGCGAGTCGATCCACAGTAGGTGCAGACTTCCGGATGGCAACAGCTCAATGTCCGGTAAGGACCAGACCCGTATCTAAAACGTAGTGAACTACATTCTCTTTGCCCGTGTCGACGGCGCGACGTTTCCATGCACGCCTCATACAGAAGTCAGCACTCAGCAACGATTGCCAATGCCTGCCGTGGCCCTGGAACGCAATGGCCACTGAAGGAACAGGGTGGGTTTTTAGTCAGGAGTCTGACACTCCTTTCCGTACTACCCAGAGTGGGAGGAGACAATTATCCCGCAGAAAAAAGATGCAATACTTGTACATTTAGCAAGAATTTTTTGCGTAATACTTACAATTAAATTGACTGTTGGTCAACGTGACTTAGCAGCAAACTAGGAGTACATAATCTAAATGATTGACGACCCGCTTAAGACACTGACAAACTCTTCATCCCAGTTGTGTGTGTGGGACCACTGACAGGAGCAGTTCCATAAATAAAAGGCCATGACGACAAAAGGCTACTTTTTAGGGTTCCGTAGCCGAATGGCAAAAAACGGAACCCTTATAGTTTCGTCATGTCTGTCTGTCCGTCCGTCCTCGTCCGTATGTCACATCTATTTTATTCCAAAACGATTAGGACTATACATGTGAAACTTGGTAGGTAAATGTATTCTATGAACCGCTTTCCGATTTATAGAAAAAAATTAAAATAATTTAAAATAAAGGGGGGCTCCCCATACATGGAACTAAAACTGAAATATTTTTTTTCATGAAACCTATACGTGTGTGGTATCTATAGACAGGTCTTTAAAAATTACATGGGGGTTTCTAAAACCACTTTTTCATAAAGTCAATCGTTTAAAAGATATAAGCTTCCAAAGTGGTAAAATGTTTCCCTCTAACTTCTATAATAGTGGAGTGGAAAATCTAACAAAAATATATGTCTGTGTGTCTGTAACCCTTCATGGGCGAGTCTGACTCGCACCTGGCCAATTTTTCACCATACCTACTCAATACCGACAGCTATTGTAGCTTCTAGTCTAGCTATTTAGTTAGAGTTCACATTACTAGCAAACCCTTCAACTAAGCTAAATATGCTTTTGTCTGGGGTGGGTTCACAGCAATATTGTGATGGGAGGGGTTCGAACCCACGACCTCTCGGTCACAAGTCCGACACCTTAGCCATTAGGCTATTGACGCTTAACCCGACCGAGACGAATAGAAAGAAAAAACAAATACAGTTTATAATAATGTATTCTTTTAAACACAATAGGTATTCAAGAACGCCTTCGGTGAAAATATTATATTACAACACGCCCTCTCTTGACTGATGTTTTAATTATTTTAGATTTCTTCTCTTTCTTTTTCTTGGCAATATTTTCTGTCCTCTTCTTTTGTCTCTCGTCTTTCTTCTGTTCCACGTTCTTTACTCTGGTCTCCCACTGTTTCTTACTCTGTTTCTTCTTTTGGTCCTATAAAAACAGAAGATTAAATGAATTTGAGTTGCAGCTGTAATATTTGGTTTTGCTGGTCTAATTAATGCACTACTTTGGATCCAAACAACCCACTACAATGCGGATAAGGGCTCGCGTTTAGTGTTTTTTCACCATTCACAGGCCTGTCTCATTCCGCGTGTAGGTTTCGAAAACGCAAGTATATGCGGCTATAACTTAAAGTAAAGAATTAAAAAAAAAAAAACAAAAATTGTAATGGCTCTGGTATACCTCCCTTTACATAATATTAACGTAAGGATGGTACAAGTCAAAAAAAAGATTTATGATTTTTTTTTTGTATGGGTGAAAACACTAAAAGTACGTTTTTTCGAAACCTAATGGAACTGTTAGGCTGCTGCTCACACGAGCTATAGTCCCATACATGGCGATCAAGATGACATACAATTCATGTATCTTTAGGCTCCGCTTAGCACGTAGCAAATTTTTGAAATTTGGAATTTTCGAAATGTGGTTTTTCAAATCTTTGCCGTGGTTAAATGACGTTACCGATCGATTAACTTATATTATAGTTAGATTTAGCCTGCTAATGACCTTTATGATGACAATCATTAAAAAAGATATTGATTGAATAGGTTTTTTTGCCCATTCCAAGAACTACTTAACTCATTTTAAAATACCGCGATTAAGGTTGAGATATAATTAGTAACTAATGACATGATCATTAATGTAATGCAACTTTGGGTATCGCTTTGCACGTAGCAGTTTTTGAGGTTATGAATTTTAAGTATGTGGTTTTTCCGATCGCTTTATAAACATTCATTTTAAAAGAAAAAAAAATGCGTAGTAAACTGATTTTAATTTTTTCAAAGAATATAAAGTTAAAAATCTCGAAAAATTAAACGATTTCGTAGAAATAAATAAATATTTTTTATTATAAAATTATACTTATATCAAGACATTACAACAAAATACATCTATAATATTATGATCCACTACAAATATCTACAGCAAGGACAACAAAAATAAATAACAAAGCCAGTATTAAAATTACAAAAATAGGTAAATAGCTCAAATAGTAGTAAAATAAGCGTTAGTTCATTAATTACTATTTAAGCGGTATTTTACCACTATTACAACTCTGACTACAACATTTAATTATAACTATTTACATATTTTTGACTACTATATCTATAGTAAACATAAGAACTACTGCTAACAGACAGTATCTTCGCCCTGATCAGAGTCCCTAATTAACGCACTAACATTAACGTCGACATATTCAATGTTCTCTTTGTCTACATCTGAATCGTCACAATCGTCACAGAAGAGGTCTCATATTCATCAGTGACAGCTCTTTTTGTGGACTTTCGTAGCACAGGTCTTATGCTGGACAGGTAGGGATCTCATGATACAAGGAGAGCATTGAAAATGTCTTCGTTTGTCGCTTTACGGCAAAATTTGCCTGAATAGTGTTCTCGGATTTTTTTGAAATCTTTGTTTCTGGCTTCCGTTGCCTCTTCAGATAATTTGCCAATGGGCATAATATTGAAGTGTTTGATAACTTCAGCACCATGCATTAAAAGTTTGTGGACACTCGAAGGCATGTAATACCAGCCATAGAGCTCCACGTACATTTCTGTTTTTGCAAAGTTTGCAAACACGTCAATATTTATAGGCTCCCCACTGGCTAATACACGCAAAAGTGTTGAAAATCTTTGGATCAAACAGGAATCCAATCCTGTGATAGCTGCGGTTTTCGCAGGATCACTAAAAAATTTCCTAGCTGTGTAGCTAGGATTTTTTTTTTGAATGGGAACACTCCCATCATTTGTAGTTCCCGAACCTGAAACAAAACAAAACTTCTTGACTCTGTGCAGAAAAAATATGTAAATGAAAAATGTTACTTGAAAACATGTAGATTTAAAAGTTATTTTATCTAACCTTGTTTGACGATGTCTACCAGGACGCCCATTTCATCAGGGAACTTCTGCTGTATGATTTGTTTTCTAATCTTCAATGACTCTTTACTGCTTGCATCTCTGGCTTGCCATGTTTTAAAGTCCAGTCTATATGAAATATGGAGAAGGCACTCCATACACCTGATCCAAGCATGAAGAGTAGATAACCCGTACTTGAACATTTCTAAAAATGGTTAAATTAATAAAAACAATATAAATATTGAAGTAATGCAGTGACATTAATTTTTAAAATTATTGAAAACTCACTTTGAGATCTTCTCCAACTTATTCATTTCCGAAGGAGTAGCTTTACATATATCACATGTCTGCAATGAGGTATTTGATAGCTGTGAAATGATTTTGCCATCTATCATGGTCATAAGCATTAATAATAATATTCCACAACTTTTTCACAACGCCATCTAGTCCCAAACTAAGCAGAGCTTGTGATATGGATACTAGACAACTGATAAACATACATATATATTTCTAAATACATACATATTATAGATAAATTACACCCAGACAAAGAACAAATGACCGTGCTCATCACACAAACATTTGTGTCGCTTAACTTCAAACTCGGATAAATCCACTCTAGCCCCTTAGGAGATATTTACAAAAAAGTGATAATAGTCTTAATTTCATGAATTAAAATGCAGTATTTTGTTTTTATGGTAACAGGTATTGAATAAAACGATCCTGTTTAGTAAATTCAGTATTTAACCCATTAATTCTTTCAAAAATGCAATATTTAGATTGGATTTACCTTCATTTGATATAATGGGACGCAATTTATCTATCTTTGAAAACCTCAGTGTGGATTTATAGAATTTTGATTTAATAGGTCTGGATTTATCTGGATTTGAAAATATACGATCAGAACTAGGGTTGTGGTAGTGGCGAAATAACGGTATACCATCGATAGTCAAATTTTGTTAGCTAACTGAATAATACAAACAAAATAAGGAAATCTAGTTTTATTTTACAAAAATAAGAGGTAACCGATTTAAATTATTTTAAGCAAAATTCAATATTTCTTCCGAGTCATCTTCTTCAATTTCTTCTTTGTGCATTGGTCGCCCTATTACATTTTCACTGTTAAGCACTTTTTTATAATGTTTCAATTCCACCAACGATGCCCAGTCTTGGCCAAAGTCCGTTTGCAGTAATTTACGAACAACAATTAGTTTTGCTTCTTGAACCTGAATTTGATCAAATTTTGATCCTGTATACCTACCCAAATCTGACCTGACAGTTCTAATATGTACTGAATATTATATCCTTACATACTTATTATATCCAAATTATTCTGTAACAGTACCTACAACAACAAAATAATAATAATCGATAATAGTTAGCACAACACTAGTGCCAACCCGGGATTCCAAACGACGCTTAGGTATAGGTATTTCAAACTTACCGAATTTTCGCTCTTTCCTCTTTCTTACGGCGAAATTTTATATTAGGCCGCATGCGGGCTTTACTTGGTGACACAATTTAAATAGAATTATCCATGGGAATTGGCTAAATAACAAAAAGAAACAATAATAATGCAGGAGGGTACCGTGCTACTATCGTAAGGTTTACGTCGACTGACGGCCATGTTGAACAAATGCAATTGGCTGATTGGCTTTCATGGACTTAACTACATTTGAAAAAAACTGTCTCATGGATCTATCTGATTTAGATAAAATATTATGATTTTAACGGTTTATTTCTCATGAACCATGCTGATTTATACGCAACTGATAAAATTATTTAAAAACATTTTTTTTCCTTTTTTTTGATACCAAAATCTTAAAAATGTTCAGAATTGGATTTATCCGAGTTTGAAGTTAAGCGACACATTTGTCCTAGGTGGGAATCGAACCCACGACCTTGCGCATAGCAGTCAGGACCACTGACCACTATACCAACGGGCCTGTCATAAGCATTGAGTGCTTTACAACATGGCTTCCCATAATAGAAGGCTGCAGTGCTTTAATCTAAGCCTCAATCAAAGCCTGTTCTTCCACGATGTTTAACTTGTTTTCGTTTGAAAACTTAAAATAAATAGGTCTGCAAAACATGGTGGAAGATGGCTTTGGATTCTCCCATACCTTTTCATCGCCACAAACTAAGCGCAGAGGCACAAAACAACACATAAAAATACTGGAATCGTCTTCGTCTGCCATAGTTTGATTATACAAACTTTGCCCTGAAGCACCATCAAAGCCCCACTTGCATATAAGTGTCAACTCTGCCATCCAGCGAAGATTCCACTCGCACGAATTAGAATTTTCCAAGCCTAGTCACGGTTTTGTCCAAAATTGCTTGGAGTTTTACTTTTACCTCTCATTCCGTGATGTCTATGGTATCTTTTGGCGGATAGCAATTCTTCTTCGCTTCAAGTACGGCTGTATAAGAAGGATACAGTGGTATTCCTTCATCTTTTACACAAGATCTTAAAGTTATATACTGCCATTTCGAAAGTTTCAATGAGGTCAAAATACCTAAAGCTTTGTCAACGGAATATATAGGCACAATTTTCTTTCTATTTAACAATTTCTTTATCTTTGTAGCCTCTTCGGGATGTTCCGATACCAGTTTAATGATATCTGCTACATTCTTGTTTTGTGCTTTCAAACCAGTTGCATGAGCAAGGCTTTCAGTGCTATGCGTTAGGAGCTCTTCCACTCTCCTTCTCTTCTGTAGTGGGCTTAGCTCCACGAATGATTTTCTCGGCGTCACAACTGATGTTGATGTTCCAACACTGCACGTCTCCAGTGTGTAGGATGTTGATGCACCCTCATTTACACCGAAGTCGGAACTGGAACATGGTTGCTGCTCTAGCGACACTACAGAAGTAGTCATTTTTTTCCTCACGACCTCAGGCCATTTGATGTTCTCTTGCAGCCATGTCACATACTTTTTTATATATGTATGTATGTCTCGTGCGATTACACGAGATCCATTTCTTCTCGAGTTACTCACATAACTCTGACAGAATTGTTTCAATTTTTTTGTTTTCATTTTCCGACAATTCAACAGTATTCTCAAAAGCTTCAAATAAAACATTGGGCAGTGAAAAACTACTGTTGTTTGCCACAAACATGAAAATGTCCAAATTGGTACCAAAACCTTCCATCACAACACAATAACAAATATAAGATAATAAGTTAGCGCGCACAAGTACTGAGTGCTACTGATAAAATTAGACTCAAATGACCTGTATTTATACATCTACCCTCATTATCGTTCGCTATTCTCTAATTAGTTACCTATATTACAGACAATAGAATTGTATTGTGACTAGGGCCCATTCTGCCGCCTTAAGGAAAAAAGACGCATCTAACATTTTTTTCGAAATCAGAAAAAATGGCACCTACCAGCATTTTTATATATCGCATAAATTAAACAGAACCCTATGAATCTCACTGTTAAATAAGACGTATCTGCTATATGAATTAAATATTACTAAATAGAAAAGACATTTCTGATGTACCCTAAGTGTAAAGACGCATTTCAGTAGAAACGTCTTATTTATTTACAAAATATTTAATTCTTCATACAATTAAAGACACTTCTGCGTAGTCATAAGAAGAAAAGACTGTTCTGCGTAGATGTGCCTTTTTAGGGTTCCGTAGCCGAATGGCAAAAAACGGATCCCTTATAGTTTCGATATGTCTGTCCGTCTGTCTGTCTGTCTCTCTGTCTGTCCGTCCGTCCGTATGTCACAGCCATTTTATTCCGAAACTATTAAGACCATACATGTGAAACTTAGTAGGTAGATGAATTCTGTGAACCGCTTTCCGATTTTAAGAAAAAAATTAATACATTTTTAAAATAAAGGAGGCTCCCCCATACATGAAACTAAAACTGAATTTTTTTTTTTCATGAAACATATGCGTGTGTGGTATCTATATACAGGTATTTAAAAATGATATAAGGGTTTCTAAAACCACTTTTTCATAAAGTCAATCGTTTAAAAGATATAAGCTTCCAAAGTGGTAAAATGTGTGTCGCCCCCCCTCTAACTTCTATAATAATGGAGTGAAAAATCTAGAAAAATATATGTCTGTAGATCTTAATATAAACTTTCAACCAAAATTGGTTTGAACGAAATCGGGTCAGCACTTTTTGAGATACAGCATATTTTCTAAAACCGCAAATATAACTGTAATTCATACAAACACTATGAAAAACAAAGTTATTCAGCGTAGTTGTAAAAATGTAAATAAGCTAGTTTTAAGAAATTTTTAAGGTTTTTTTTTATTCGTCATATAGATATACATATTATATTATATTATTATAGTTACTACGGAACCCTTCATGGGCGAGTCTGACTCGCACTTGGCCAATTTTTTAACTTAGTATTACGAAAAATAAGCAGGCGCAAGTGGCAATTGTGCCCTTTCTACTTAGTACTGCTAGTTATACGGGGTGACGTGGGGCTCGCGGTTAGAATGCCGCCCTTCAGTTGCGTCCAGGCAGTCAGAGAAACGCGCGCGGCCCTTCGGGCTTTAAAGGTGAACGCAGACCTAGCCGCACCGCACGCGCCGCAGTCTTTGCATTCGAATTCTTTATATGAAGTTCTATGCAACCTCGCACACCTACCCGCGCCGCAGTCGCCGCAGTCCCTGAAACGACCGAACTCCCCAAGCCGCAGCTGATGACGTCACCCGCACGCAGCGGACGCTGCGGCTAGCGCAGCGCGGATGACGTCATTCGCATCCACGGCGCGGTGTTGCCAGAGTTTTAATGTAGACAGAGAATCTCTGTCAACGGTTTATAATAAAATTACTTGTTCTCGTATAAATAATAACTTGCTTATTCCCTATTCTATAATAAACAACAACAACAACAGATAAAATTACACAAAAGAGCAAAATACCAATACCAAATACAGACTTTTTACAGATTTTTTAAAACTTCGGTACAGATAATGCTTTCAAAAATCTGGCAACACTGCAAGAGCGATGTGTGCAGCGATGGGACCGACTGTAGAGACTACGTTGCGGATAGATGTGCGAGGCCAATAACATAAAGCGATGACTGCGGGGACTGTAGAGACTGCGGTGCGGCTAGGTCAGTGTTCACCATAATGCAGGTATTTTTTTAAGTTAAATGAGTATTAGTATTACTAAGTTGAAAAGCAGCAAATGGCTATTAACGTCTTTTTTATTTAGTTAACTAGAACCTGGTAACACATCATCACTAAGTAGGAAAGGCGTTTAAAAAAAATACTAAGTTGAAAGAACGTTTCTAGCAGAAGCGTCTTTTCATTGCAGTAAAACTTCCTTTGTTACATTTTTTATTGCTAAAAAGAAAAGGAAAAAGTTATTTAATTAATACAAAAAATTAAATTTATAATAAGGTTTATTTCCTTTCGCACAGCGCATTTTTAAGTTTTTAAAACTCTTTATTTTTTTTCTCCGTTTCGTACTCCATGTAGATGCGTCCTTTTACCTTATGGCGGCAGAATTTGGCCCTGCTAGAGCTAGTTAATGCTCATGTCATTAGTATCTAATTATATCTCAACCTTAATCACGGTAATTTAAAATGAGTTAAGTAGTTCTTGGAATGGGCAAAAAAACCTATTCATTCAATATCTTTTTAATGATTGTCATCATAAAGGTCATTAGCAGGCTAAATCTAACTATAATATAAGTTAATCGATCGGCAACGTCATTTAACCACGGCAAAGATTTGAAAAATCACATTTCGAAAATTCAAAATTTCTAAAATTTGCTACGTGCGAAGCGGTGCCTAAAGGTACATGAATTGTATGTCATCTTGAACGCCGTGTATGGGACAATAGCTCGTGTGAGCAGCAGCCTAACAGTTCCATTACGTTTCGAAAAAACATACTTTAGTGTTTTTTCCCATACAAAAAAAAATAAATCTTTTTTTTTTCTCAGGCGTAGTGTGTTTGTACCATCCATACGTTAATATTATGTAAAGGGAGGTATACCAGAGCCATTACAATTTTTGTTTTTTTTTTTATTCTTTACTTTAAGTTTCTATGAGTATGGAGCTCGATTTCCAGACCACTGTGCGTCGGTGCGCCTAGTCCAGCAGGAACTCACGATCAAGCAGTGACGCACGCGCGGTTTTGTTCGTCGCCACTACTTCGCAATCGCGATTCTACTATCGTTGTTTTAAAAATGTAACTTTTTAATTAATTTTCGGTAACCATTATTTTTCGTAATTATAAAGCGTTCAGTCCGATACCGATGTTCGTCATTACTATGCCCGTCACTATCTTAACCACGGAACAGAAAATACAGAGGAAGTGCGATGCGACACCATTACTACGGGAACATCATATATGATTACCGTTTTATTTGTGTAAGATTGTGTAAGTTAATAATGCACTACAAATAAACAATTACTTTGATTTGTCATTTTAATTTTAGTCAAAACCAACACAAGTCACAAATCCTACTTCTGGAAATAAACCTTGACGCTCTACAGATAGGATTTATTTTGTTTATGTTCAGAAAATCTTTACGACGTTTTATAATCTTATGTCAATTGACGAGTAAATTCCGCTACTCGACCATAGATGGCGTTATTTTCAGTGGAAGCGATTATATATTTTATTTTCTTAATAATATGGTTAACAGTCGCGTCACATGTCGATATTTATTGCTACTCAATAAGTGCAGCACATTGTATTTTTATTACATTATCGATATCGATAGATATCCGATTTCTTTTGTATTTCGAATATAAACATTAAGTGGTGGGTGGGTGGAATATTAGATACCAACAGGGTCTGGAACTTGCTTTATATACATAAATGTATTTTAAATACTAAATTAATAAATCCCAAATAAAAATACTTATACCTGCTGAATATTTTCAAAATAATCTAAATTCTCGGGTGATAATAATTAAATGCGCAATATTAACTAAATTGTGAAAATTATCGTAAAATCGGGTTAAAATAATATATACAGTAATTTTAGATTTTACTTTTCATTTAGTGTCCTTGAAATAAAAGGTATTTCGTAAGAAACTGGTGTTTCGAAAGTCTGAAACGAAAGAACTGGTGTTCCGAGCATATCGTGCTTGATATGGATGGCATTCAATTAACTCTACCCATTGCATCTATTCATTCTTTGACGCTACCGTCTTTGGGAAACCTATAATTATTTTAAATGATGATTAGGAACCTACTGATGTCCGTTTAGGGATTTCATGACATTGCTTGGCAGACAATAATTTTAATATTAATCATTAATGCAATGCAGCATAGCTAAATTTCTATGGTAATATTTATCTTTATATGTTTATGGTCCTTACAATATACAAATATTTCAATAGGTGACAAAGATGCCATACAAAGGGAAAATCCTCAAATTATACTTATTATATTATGAATAAAATTAATTTGAAATTATTTTACTATAAATGTTTATGTTTATTTTGTATTATTTTTAGCATGGTGGATATCCCACCCATACGCACTAAACGTATATACGAAACGGAATACTTTCATTGTGCGTGCGGCTAAGGAGTGGAATTCCCTGCCAGAGTCTGTGTTTCCCGATAGCTATTACCTAGGGGTCTTTAAGTCAAGAGTGAATAGGTTACTTTTAGGTAAGCATGCTCCATCCTCGACCACATCATCACTTACCACCAGGTGAGATGGTGGTCAAACGCGAACCTATTATCAATAAAAAAACCCCATTATGCTAGTTTCAACGTAATATGTATTAATGTCATTGAGGCGGGAAAAACCATGGTGGTGCACGAGCTATTATGAAGGATCTTACACACTGAAATGACCGGTTCGTCAATGTTATGCAATGTCACAAGCATTATAAAAATTACAATAATTAAAAATAATAAGTTAAAGTTAATAAATAAGTTTGCTTATATTTTTGGTTTAAAGTGCATATGCAACCTAATACACCTCTTAAAATATTTTTTGTGTATGAATGTTAGGAAATCTTAGTTATTTTTTATCGATAAAACCAATATCCGACCCAACTACGTCACTAATTGAGTAGCGAAGAACTTTCTAGAATGAAATGTGTGAATGTAGTGAATACAATCAATCCAAAATAAACTTTATTTCAATGACAAAAGGTTGATTTTGATAAGACTTTCTATTAAATAATTAGTAAATTGAAATTATCTAAGATTTTATTAGAAAACAAATAAAATCGTACTTAGCGATGGTATGGACCACCTCCATTTTTAAGATTTTTTCTCTTACTATCATTTTTGCTCTCCAAAATGGAACCATACCGGCCCATTCACGACTTTGGTCTTAGCGGCGAGCGGCGGCGGCGGCGGCAAGCGGTGCGTTTTACACGCCACGTACCCTCAGTTGCGGCAAGCGGCAGCGGCCGAGGTGGACGTATTTAGGTAGTCAGAACGTGCTCAAAATTATGGCGTTATCAAAATTATCTCTTCTGTGTTTAGAAAGCAGTATATTTTCAACCGACGACAAAAAAGGAGGAGGTTATCAAGTCGACGCCTATACGTATATATATATATATATATATATTTTTATGTAATAGAAAAATGTATGTATGAAAACAAGATATTCTTAATATGAGAGAAGGAGTGCACGAACTGAATAAAGATCGATATTTAATGACGAATTTCGTGACCTATACGAAGATTACAGAAAATATCCGGATAAGTTTTATGAGTACACAAGAATGAGTGTGGAAACATTTGATTATATTCTGCAGCATATAGACGTACTTATATTTAAAACAGCACATCAGAACCAAAAGGGTTGTAATCTAATCCAGAAAAATTGTTTCTCGCCTCGGTATACATTACCGCCACAAAATCGTCTAAAATATTTTTTGTTTATAAATTCGCCGCCGAGTCCGTCACACCTACACCGCTATCCGCGCCACTCTGTTTCGTGGCGTCGCACTCATTTGCTTGTACATTTGATCTCGCCGCTCCCCGCACCGCGCGCCACTGCAGCGATTCGCTCTGACAAAACCGCGCGCGTTTTAGCTATGAGCGGCGACTCGTGGCGTGCATCATACATTTTCATACTTTTGTTCTTACCGCTCGCCGCCCCGCGCTTAGCCGCCGCTCACCGCAGCAAGGTCGTGAATGGGCCGTACGGCATAGCTGCGGAAAATTAAGTTCGCTGCGAGACTAGCAACTCAACGCGATGTTAGAACATGACTGAGGCCAATTGCGCGGTACAGCGCGTAATTGTGACACGCCTGCCACGCCTTCTTTGCACTTCCACTGTATTTTCTCTTCCGTGATCTTAACGTCGCGCTCATATTTTCTGTTCCGTGGTCGCGCTGAACAAGACGGAGATAACCGTTCCGACCATAAATATTGGATTGAATGAATACCTTATAATTCGGGCACTAAGTATATTAAATAACTGTTACATGCAAATCACCAGGCTAGCTCCTACACTATAATACAATAATCTAATATAATTATTTGTTCTACTGAAAATAGTTAAGAACTAACATTATGATTTTTAGGTGTTGGCTTTTAACCTATCTTGTTCGCATCGTATGTCATTCTGATTTGATATGCACTTATCTACCTACATAAACACCTAAACATTAAACAAGGTTTGGTCTCATAAATAAATAAGTTAGGTAGGTACACACAAACATATGCCGTGTGGATAAAAATAAAATGGTTTTCTGTCTACCTACATACTACCACAGAATAGGTTCATAATTAGTATACTATTAAGATCTAGCCTAGGTTTATTCGAAGTATATACCTAATTGGTAGTTAAATATCCGGATTAAATTATTTTTCATTAAAGACAACCCTAATGTCGTCAGAAAAGGTAAGCGATACGCGATAGAAAGAGACGCAGAGAGCAGTAGGTTATTAAGCGCTGTGCGATCTGAAATGCACTGTATTCTAAACTAGCAAGAGTCCCTATTTCTTTGATTGATTTTGGGAAGTGAATTTTCTATAATTTTACTATTAAGTATTCTGTACCATTCATAAAGAGCTAATTCTCATTCTAATTTCAATAAATAGTTTTTCTGTTTTGTTTCCATTATGGATTCAAATATCAAACAGAAGTGCTAGTCATAACATACTAGCTTCTGTCTGCGGCTTCGCTCGCGTGATAAGGTTTTTTTTAATGTTTGTATGCTTACGTCACTCACTCACTGATAACAAATTCTACTAGTGAAAGAATATTTTAGATTGCAAATGAAAGCCGGGACCAAGGGCTTAATGTGCTTTTCCGAGATACAGGGGTACCATACCGCCAACTTCCAAACTCTAGGCTATTACTGAGAAATTTCTTACAGAAAAACCCAATAGCATGTTTCGCCCAACCAGGGAAACAAACTCGAGACCTTGTCCATGCATGGAAATAAAGAATGCAAAGAACTAACAAACCAAAAAAATTAATTAGAAAAGGAATCCTATAAATACCATTTTCTTTATTGACTTCTTCAATAATATGGGGTCATCTTTAACTTTTTGTCCTTCAGCTTTTTGCAGAACATTTTTCCATGCTATTTTTTCTTTTATTTCTTTAACTTTACCAGTATCTTCTTTTTCTTCTAATTGTTTGAACCTGTCTTCTTGTTGTTTAAGATTTTCCAAAATCTTTTTAGGGTCTCTCTCTGCCTTGTTTACCCTTTCTGTACAAAAAAGTAAGGTTGTTATTATTTATGTAATTCTATAAGTATTTATTTTATGTATGATATTTAGTATTTATAAGAAAATGAATATTTTCTATCATCTTACCTTTCTTGCCAACATTAGCAAAGTCAAATTTGGAGAACACAAGTTTGCCTTCATTATTGAACACGGGTTTAGCAATATTAACTTTTGGTTTTTCCTCTGAGTTAGACTTTAACATTTCTGCAAAAGGTGCATCAACTACAGGTTTAACTTTTGTTTTATTTACTCTCTCTGTTTTTTTAATCTTCTTTTTCATTTTACTACTCAAGCTTTTTTTCTGTAGTTTGTTTTTGAAGCTGAACTTGTTTTGTGATTTAATCTTCTCTAATTTCTCTTCAAGTTCTGCTATACTACGAGCTCGCTGTGGCATTTCAACATCATCATTACTCTTTTGATTCTCATTTACTATTTCAAAATCCATATTATCATCATTTTCACCTGAAATCATTAAGTCAATTGATTATTATTTTTCAAAACATGTACATGAAAACTATAAGATAAAAATTAATCTATTTAATAGCATATTCAATACTAAAACATACCGAAGAGCTCTCCAATAGCAAGTAGGTGATAAATTAAATGCTAAGTTTTTGTGAGTGATTATTTTACCCTGTATTATTATTTATTATATACTTTATTGTACACCTTACAATACACTTAATGACACAAATAATAAAACTAGTGTACAATGGGTGGTCTTATCACACAGGGCAATCTCTATACAGACAACCTTTGGATGGACAGAAATTAAAGGAGATAGATAAGGTATTTAATAAATAATAAACATTAGTAGGTATTCTGAATCTTCATAATGTTTAAGACTATATTCATTATTACTTATAATTTATAAATTTTATTCTAAACACAAGTTGTACTAAGTACAATTTATGTTTAGAAGAAAACCAATCTGCAAACACAAAAAGCTTACCTTTCATCTGGAGTGGTAAAGACATAACTGAAAATACATTTTTCAGGAAAGTGAATTCTTTACTTAATTCAGCTTTGATTTTTTTAATCATTACTTTCTTCTGTTGTGTCATTGTGGTTAAATATTCTGGAATAAAACAGTTTCATAACATTAGTAT
The DNA here is from genome assembly GCA_943138885.2 of Tholera decimalis. NCBI lineage: Eukaryota > Metazoa > Arthropoda > Insecta > Lepidoptera > Noctuidae > Tholera > Tholera decimalis. Next base: position 34,855,513 of record OW964549.2, on the reverse strand, counting down.
CAGTCTCATTCGACAAGCATAGGTACTTGTAATAAATTATAAGTATTTATTTAGAAAATTAGCTTTAAATAACACTGAGGTGTACTTTTGAGGAAAGAAACTTGTCAATTCTTGAGTAGATGAACTTAGATTCTTGAGCTGGTGGAACTCTAGAGGAGCTAGATCTTTTCAAGAAATAATACCGAACTATGGACCCGGAGGAGTCTCAATTTATCCCGGCCTGTAGTTGCCACTTGCCACTGACTCAAGCAAACGAATATCTACAGAGGTGGCAATATCAATCGAACCTGTGGTATCTAATATTAACAAATCTAGCAAAAATCATTAAGTACTACGCCTTTGTTTTCTAAGCAATATTATAGTCAGTACAAATAAAACTTAAATTACTTACCATTCAACGATTTAATTTTATTGTTACAAATTCAAAAGGACACACGACTAAACATAACCTCTTTCCGCGCATTAACAGTTTATTTTTTTTTTTTTTTTTTTCCCTTCGTCCGTTAGGACAGGCAAAGAGTCAAGCCCATACAGCCAGGTCTGTAATATTTGTTTCTGTTCCAAGTGTGTAATAAGGCCGGAGCCAAGTCTTCAATGTTACATCCGATGCATATTCCATATTCAATTGTTAGTTATTTACCCAGATATTATCTCATAGAATTTATTTCTAAGTCGAGTCCGATATTTGTTAAAATCCTTGTTTCATATGTCCTTGATCGTGTTTTTAATAAAATCGTAAATAAATACATAGGTGTCTTTATTTTTCAAAATGTCTTCAATGCAGCGCGGTATATTCTCTGGTTTTTCATATAAATTCAATAAATTGGCTACTAAAGACAGTCTTTGAATATTAAAACTTGAGCATTGAAAGAAAATATGATCAAGGGTCTGTTCATCATTTGTTGAGCAATAGGTGCAAGAAGGCGATTGAATTATGCGCATGCGATGTAAATGAGCGTTGAAACGGCAATGTCCAAATCTCAAACGGCAAAGAATAGTATAATATTGTCTGCTTCTGAAGTAACGGCAATTGGTGAACCAAGGGCTTTTACCAATATTCTGATTAATTTGAGCATACCAAGTACCTTTTCTAGTAAGAGATTCTGTCCATGTGTCCTGCCAATCTTTTAAAAGTTTGGACTTGATTATAGGTATTAAATCGCTATAAGGAATAGCGACATCGTCGACGGGGCTGCCGCTGTCACTGTCAACAATGTCAGCAATCGCACGTGCTAGAAAATCAGCTTGCTCGTTACCCGAAACTCCGATATGTGATGGAGTCCATAAAAATGTAATACTATAGTTTCTTGTTGAAAGATTATGAAGTATGTGCCTGATTTCTATTATAATGCAGTTTGTGTGAGCATTGATTTGATAGTTTTTCAAAGCATGCAATACGCTCATGCTATCAGTGATAATGAGCCAACGATTTTCAGATTGGTCTTGAATGTATTTAAGTGCAGCAAGAATGGCATAAGCTTCGGCGGAAAATATGCTTGATTCTTTCTTCAGTTTTACTCCCAGTCCAAATTCCTTATGAGGAATGACATAAGCCATAGAAACCCTTTCATTACTTTTAGAGCCATCTGTATAAATGTGGTGATAGTTTGGGTATTGATCTAAGAGGTTATAGACTTCTTGCCGATCTCTTAATTTGTTGTCAATTACTATATCCAGCTCATGAAATAGACATTCAAACTCTTTCTCATAACACACCCATTCATTAGATTTGTGAAATTTAAACTGACCATCTAACTTGATCATGAATGAAAAATCAAAAAGCATAAATGGAATATTTTTGGTCAGATGAGTGTTAACAGGATACTTAATGTGAAGTGAAAATAACTTTTTAATCAGAGGATGATGATTTACAGAGAAAAGTTTAAGTAAATAACAGAATTTGAGATACTGAAAGCGTAAGATTAAGGGGGGAGTATTACATTCTACTTGTAAAGAATTAATGGGAGTAGTTCTCATGGCACCTGTAATAAGTCTAAGATTATGATTTTGAAGGATATCTAGTTTATTTACCAATTGACTATCTGAGGAAAAACAGAGGTAACCATATTCAAAGTAGCTTCGTACAAGGGATTTGTATAATTTTAAAAGAATTTTAGGGTCTGAACCCCAGTATGTCCCTGCAAGAGACCTCAGGACATTTAGGGCTTTTTGAGCTCTGTCACATATACAATCAACATATTTTCTCCAAGAGAGGTTGCTTGTAAAAATAACACCCAAAAATCTTGCACTATTCTCCACAGGCAAATCAGTGTTGTCATATTTAATATTGACTATAAAAGGCCCAATATTGCTAAAAACTACAACCTTGGATTTATCTATACTAATGTCTAATGCAAGATAATTAAAGTAACAATTTAGTTTATACAAGGCAATGTTAAGCTTGGAGCATACTGTACTGGTATTATTACCAACACAGTACACTACCAGGTCATCCGCAAACTGGAGATTGGATACTTCAGTGCCTAGGATAATATTAAGTTTGTGGATGTATAAAATAAATATTAAAGGACTCAATATACTGCCCTGACAAGTGCCCTTGTAAGAATACCTAGGGCCTATGAGCCTATTTTTACACTTAACAAATACTTTTCTACCATTCAAAAAGTTATATATCCATTCTATCACCTTTGCAGGCAAACCAGCAGCAGCCAATTCTGAAGAGAGTATATGATGATTAACATTATTAAATGCACCTACCACATCAAAGAAAACACTGACAAGAGCATTCCTTGATTTGAAGGCTTCAAAGATATCGAGATGTAAATTAGCAATGCTTTCCCTTGAAGACTTACCCCTCCTAAACCCAAATTGATTCGAAGGTAGTATATGGTTCTTCTCAATAAAATGTTCTAACCTCTGTTTGATAAGTTGCTCGAAGATTTTACCCATACATGAAGTTAAAGCTATAGGTCTGTAAGAGTCAAAACTATTTTTATCTTTGTTGGGTTTGAAAATGGGAACAAGACAATCAGTTTTCCAATCTTCAGGAATTAGAGAATGCTGCCAAAGAAGATTGAAGATTTCAAGCAAAACTAATTTAGATTGATCAGGTAGATTTTTTAGCATTTTATAAGAGATATGGTCGAGGCCAGCTGCAGTATCCCTACGAGAATGGATTGCTGTAGTAAATTCAACAAATGTAAAAGGTTTAATTAAGTGAAAGTTACTAGGAGAAACAGGATGAGAAGGGTTGAAAATAAAAGCTGGCTCTACTGTATCTGGTGTAAATTTTTTAAGGAATTCGGGGATCCAAGAATATATGTTATTATTTTGAGATGTGGATGCATAACTTTTATTAAATCTACGCATATATGACCAGACCACAGACATAGGTGTAGTTCTGTTGAAAGATTCACACAACTTCAACCAACTCATCTTTCTTTCATACTTGATAATGAACTTTTTCTTTGCTTGGAGTTTCTTAAAAGCTAGGTAATTTGCTTCAGAGGGATTGTGTTTGAAAGTTAAGTAAGCATTTTTACTATCTTCCACAGCTTTGCTGCAGTTAGCATTCCACCAGGGGAGTGGAGTTCTTTTCTTTCTGTTAGAGGTTGAAAGGGGCTGAGCCTGCCCCCCATCAGAGGAGTAGCGCCTTGGAGATGGAATTGAATCTACTAGTGCCAAATGTAAGAGTTTAATAAATTTATTATAGCTAAGCAAAGGATTGTGTCTGTCTATAGAAAAGTTACACAAAAGAGCATCAATGCCGGATGAATATGTTTTCTAATCAACAGTATTGAAATTATAAGAAAATGGAAGAGGAATACTGTCAGGTATATGAAAGCTAGAAGAATTATTGTTATTCACTAAGAATTTTGTAATTACAGGAAGGTGGTAACTGCCTAAAGGATCATCATGAACTGACCATTCACACTCCAGGGCTAGCAAAGGAGAGACAATGGTCAAATCAAGAGCATTTCGCCTCCAAGTGTGGGAACCAACAGTAGTCGTTTGACCATCATTTAAAAGAACAAGATTGTTTTTATTAATGGAATCCAAAATATCCCTACCTCTGCAGTTAGAAGCTGAACATCCCCAGGTTGTATGCAAACCATTAAAATCGCCAGCTAAAAAAATTGGACGAGGAAAAGATTGAATTAGTCTATCTAATTTTGTTTTAGAAAAAGGAGGGTTGCAATTAGTTGGACTGTAAAAACTTACAATAGTAAGTTCTTTATTATTAGCATAATTAATACGAACTGCTATATTTTGTAAGGAATCATCATAGATTGTGTTTATTTTAGTATACATAATAGATTTATGTAAAATAATGGCGACACCATTATGAGCATTCCCTGAATCAAGTCTGACTACATCATAACCACGAAATTTGATAGTGTGACGGGGCTTAAGCCAAGTTTCACAAACTAAAGCTATATGAATAGAATTGTCCAACAAAAAGTGATAGAAAATATGTTGATTGTGTAATAAGCTCTGAGCGTTCCATTGGACTATATTTAAATAATCCATTAAAATATATATTTTTTAATACCTATCTAATATTTTTAAAGGATTCTTGCAGGACATCTTTAATGCTAGTACTACAAATTGATTTTTCATTCATTTTATTTTGTGTTATTAATTTAACTATTGATTCTGAAATAGTTTTTAAAATCAGTTCTGAATTTAAGAGTGACAGAAATTGATCAGTTTTGTTTAGTTTCGGAAAGTTTGTGTCATTAAGAGTTTCAACATAACTTCTTTTTTTCTCATATTTTTGTTTATGTAGCAGAATCTTTTCTTTTTTTACAGGGCATAAAGAAGATATAGCAATGAGATTGCCCGAGCAGTGACAGCATTTTGCACCCGAGGCGGGAACTATACATGCTTTGTAATTATGTGCTTCTCCACAAATTGAACATCTCTCAGAGTTTTTACAGAATTTGGCAATATGATCATATCTCAAGCACTTAAGGCATTGCTTCACTGGAGGAATATATGGTCTTACCTCAAAACGCCAACTGTTGAGGTCGACACTCTCTGGCAAAACTGGACATGAGAAAGTAATTGATACTGTTTTTGTTGGTGTATATTTTACAGTTTTATTCTCCACTAATTTTCTCATAAAACGTCTTATAGAGACGATGTTCTTGGTGCTTGTTAGTGCGGAATAAATTTGTTTATTTGAGAGTTCAATGGGGACATGTGTGATGACTCCAGTAACCTCCGTAGCGGCAGCCGGGATTGACGCTTTTAATTTGTGACCGTCAAGAAACTTTTTATTACTTAAAGCAGCATTGGCCAGTGCTGGTCTTTCATATATGACACCTACCTTACTCTTGTTAATCCGCTGCAGTTGTTTGACACCTTTGTTGTAACGCTTAATTGCATTTGCAAGGGACATCATATCCCTCAAGCCAATGGGTTTATTTTCTTCTATACTTTCTAGAAACACGATATATTCAAAATTACCACCATCTTCGGGGTAATATCGGACGTAATCTGGGATTCTAAAAGGAGTATCCTCTTCGGATATTACAGAGCCGACGTCAGACGCTGAGCCCTCATCAACCGACTCCGCCTCTCCGTCTTCAGCCGAATGTTCCTTTTTACGTTTTTTACGGCTCCGGGCCATCTCTACCACGTTATCTAATAAATTTGTTCAAAAATGAGTTGCTTTTTATTTATTACAAATTAAGTTTTTTTTTGAAAAAAAAAAAAGGCGCCTAACAATCTTGAAGGTTCGTAACACAGTTTAGGTTTACACAGTATTAGACTATTAGTGGTCTATGACTGGAACTAGAGATGAAACGTATATACTGCAACAGGTTTTTGGAACAGGTATGTGACTGGACGCGCAAAGACTTATTCCGTGTGCACCACATAAACGCGTCTCGAGTATTTACGCGTATGGCGTCTGACCGAGTCTCACCGAGTCTGGTGCGTACGTACTCGTAGATACTTGACAGTTGACGGACTACATACCATACTCACTCGCATAGTCACGTAATATTTTATTTATGTTCAATATGTTTTATCTCAGTTTTAAGTATTAATTCAATTGATTTTTAGTTCATTTATTAGATTTGAATTTGATTTTAGTTTAATTTAATTTGGGGTAAAAGTTTCGAAATACGTCGCCATTATAAAGGGTTGCGAGTGGTTGGGGGGAGCGGGGTGGAGGGGTCAGATACCCCCCTCACCATTTTCACCCGCCGGAAATACTTGGTTTTCTTAGAAAAAATAAAAAACAGAAATTTGGGTAAAAATTAATACGTCGCCATTTTAAAGGGTTGTGAGTGGTTGGAGGGAGCGGGGGGAGGGTCGGATACCCCCTCACCATTTTCACCCGCCGGAAATACTTGGTTTCCTTAGAATAAATAAAAAACAGAAATTTGTACAAACATGGTTTATTCCACTTTATAAACATATTTTGTCGCTTTTATTAATTCCATGAATGGATCTATGAGTCGACGGAGCCCCGCTACGCGGGGCTCCTATTTCTGGGTGGTTTAAAAAAAATAACCATCTAACCTAACCCAATGAAGTCGGATTGTGCCAACTCGGAGTAATAAAAAACACAAATCGATACTGAATCGAACACATTCACACTCGAAAGCAAAGGAATGACGGACAAATTTGACATTAGCTATCAATATCATCCATCCAATATGGCGGGTTGGGTTTCGTTTCACGTTTATCACATAAAACCTAAACATTACATTTGAAAAACTGTATTAAAGCATAAAAATTACGTTCCGTTTTGCATAATTGCAATATATTTAAGAATTTTTGGAAATTGTTTAAAATATTTAGACGCAACTCCGGCAGCCAAAATTACTTTGGGGGGATTAAGACTAACTCCTTTAAGCCCCCTACAATACCAATACCCTAAAATTCAGGCGACTCGTTTTAAAATCCAACCCTAATTTGGATTTGATCAGGTATGGTTTATCGATTTCATTTTATTTTAGTATTTGATATGAATTCAATTATTATATAATTTGAATGTCCATTTTTTATATATTTAAGGTTTTCAATTTTACATACTCCTTTATATAATCTATGTGGAAAATGTTGTTGGTTGTGCATTTAATTCTTTTATTGAATTGTATGATTTACTGTAAAATTGTAATGTACTACCGTTTGTTTTCCCAAATAAATAAAACAAAAATCCTTATTAGTTTGTTAAGCAGCGTGCATTATTATTTGTTTATGTTTCTGTTTGATGTACTTACCAAAACAATCTTATCCGAAAATGTGCATGCGTGTATAATAGTAAATATGAACTTTGATGATTAAAAATTGATTTTGTAGATAAAACGAATTGAATTCTTCTAAATGCACCAGCTTTTTCTTATATAAGTTTCTATAATTTATTATAAAATAAGCTGACAGTCCTAAGCCTGTAAAGTATAAAAGGAAGTTTTCAATAAAATTAAATTTATGTGCTCTAAAATGTAGAAAATATATATGAATAGCTGCGTAGTCTAATAATCCATAAACCGAAAATACTCCAATACTTGATCGTCTCGATAGTATGTACATAAACGTACGAAGACCTCGATACGCTTTAAGACGTCGAAACTCCTTAAGACGTCAAAACTTCAAGAAACTCGATACGCCTTAAGACGTCGAAACGTCAATAGACTCGAAACGCCTAAATACTCGAGACGCCTAAATACTCGAGACGCCTAAATACTCGTGGACCTAGTTTTTGGAATAAGTATTTGTGCGGACGCGTACTTCTAAGACTCAGTACGCATTCTACCTAGTATATCCCACCTCTAACTGGAACTTTATGTCATCTGTCATTGGCTGTCAATGTCAAATTATGGATGAAAGCATCATCTCAGACCAATCTCAGACTAAAGGTTTCATTAGTCTGAGCATCATTGAGATAGGAAAAGTATAATGTGTTCGTCCTTGCAGCTGAACTAACAGCTAACTTAAAGTACATGACACTGGCAGAATAGTCGACGACACTGGCTCAGTTGCCAAAGGAGAAAAAAAAAATCTACCTATGAGATGGCATATGAAGAATAGTTACACAAATATCTATCCAGATATTTGTAGAACTATTCTTCATATGCCATCTCATCTCATAGGTAGATTCGACACACACACGACAAAATGCATTTTGTCTCTTTTCAACCGACGACAAAAAGAGGAGGTTATGAATTCGACGCGTATATATATATTTTTTTTTATGTATGAACATCGATTACTCGAAGACGGCTGAACCGATTTGGAAAATTCTTTTTTTCATTGAAAGGGTATACTTTGAAATTGGTCCCATTTTCATAAACGACAGGATCTGATGATGGGATCCTGGAGAAATCGAGGGAACTCTTCAAATATTATAGGCACACCTATGACGTTTTGGGTATTTATTATAGTAACTTGTGTAGTTGCTCTCAAAAAGTACCATTTGAGGAAGTGGAACTGATGATGAAGACCACAGATGGCCGCCGAAACTACTCAATAATAAGTATTGAGTGGATTGCGATTCGATTACTTGAATATGGATGTTAAGCACTTTATGCTCGTCACAATGCATATGGTGATGTAGAGCTGATGGTGAAATACCAGGAGAACTCCTCAACAATTAACGGCCCAGCATTGGGAAAAGCAATATTTTGTAAAAGTTTATAAGTAGTTGACATTTAGGCTATTGTAACTAGGTAAATTAAGAATACACCAACTAAAAAGAGTGAAATAAAAACTTTTTACCAAAAAATTAAACCGACTCCCAAAAAACACTGTAAAGTGAAAAATAACTTTAATTTCGGAAGTCGGTGCCAAAAACGAAAATACAAAACTAAAGACACCGACTACCGAAATTAAAGTTATTTTTCACTTTACAGTGTTTTTTGGGAGTCGGTTAATTTTTTGGTAAAAAGTTTTTTTAACCAACCAAAAGATGCATATCGTCGTTGCGCTTGCCAAGTTCCATAAGTGATTTTTGTAAGGTTTTGGGAAACAACCAATGATATTTTATAGTATAGATATTATGTTATAGGCGCGCGCGTCATGAAGACTCGAGCACGAGCTAATTGGAACGTCTTGCAACTAGTCTGCGTCGAACTCAACCACAAGCGTGCCGCGCCGTAATACCCGTGTCCTTAGATATTATTTATCAATAATGCCATCGTGTGAGTTTCGGAAGTGTATGAATTATACTTCCAAAGTAAACAAAATACAAAGGATCTCATACCACATGTGAGAATGCAAATATATTATGATTATTTTTTATATTTCATTTATTATAAATTATGCTTAGGAGCCATATGTAGGTGAAGGTGAAGACAGAGAGAGCAAACTTGTTTTGTCGCGAGAGCGATAAGGGTGCGTGCGTGCGGACATAGATTAGTTAAAAGTTTACAAGTGTAGAAGCGATATTGATTGACTTGTTTTAATTTGTTTTGTGTTACAATTTTTTTGACTAAAGTTCATTTGACTGATTATTGAGGATTATAACTGTTTTTTTTATTGAACTAGGTTTCCGAGGAACCAGGTTCGACTTCCAGATTGGATCGCAATTGTTCGTGAAGCGCATCAGACTGGATGACATCAAAAAACAGCAGGATATGTAGCAATCACTTCCAAAGTACTAACAAATATGTTTCGAAATGTGGTCGAACAATGCTTAAAAAAATGCAGTTCCAATTATAGAGGTAGGTAACTAAAACATTTTATAAAACATAATGCTGCCTGCATAATGTTTTATAAAATGTCAGCTACCTGTTGCTTGCATTTCAGTCAGTATAGGTACCTACAAAGAAACCGCTACATGACATTTCATTATGAAACCTATAGTTGTGTTATAAAATTGATTATTTATTGATTACTAGCTTTCCACCTGCTTCATCCAAGATGAAGTTCCGATTCGACGAAGTTTTCGAATCATACAATTATTGTTATGACTGATCATAAATTATTTCATTAGCATAATGACTATTAATTTCTATTTTAGTTTTGAATATAATGGGCTAAGCTGAATACAAACATTAGTGGTAATACTTGATCCGTGATTAACCATTATGATGTTTAATTTCTTACCTACGTACTTACTCTTCAATCGAGTGTCCACTCTACGGCTATAAAAATGTTATCCTATGGCACAAGGACTCATTTGAAGCGCAATGGCTAGAATTATAGCTATCTCTTTCACTTGCGTGTTGTTTCGTATCTTTTGTTCTACTTATCAGTAAAACTTGTCAATGTGTGCCATAGATATCCGTGATGTGTGCAGTTTTTACTACGCGGAACAAATTTCAACGCAAATTACTATGAACGTAACATATCTGTACTTTATAATATCATTGGAAACAACCAAAAACATGTTATTGAATTAAATTAAATTAAATTAAAATTTATTCAACCAATATAAATACAATGTTAACATTAAATTAAAAAGGAAACAATTTTATAGCCTATTATAGTTAACAAAGCTAGCAGGTAGGAGTTGCAACCAGCGCCCTTACTAAGTTATAGAATAACTTGTATGAAGGGCAGTGGTAGGTACAAGCCCATAAATAAAAATTTAATTATTCAATAATTGCAGGTAGAGGTGTTTATATGTAGTAAAATTATCAAAATTAAATTAATTAACAAATAGGGTTTATAATTCAGTCAATATCAGTTATGTGTGCTGTGGTGATTATGTGTGCGGTGTGATGTGCGGTGTGTTATGTTTTCTTTAGGGTTTACTGGGGATTATTTTCGGAAATGAGTAGGCGTTCAGTATCACAATAGTTATTTGCAAGCATAAAGCTTGTCAAAGACTTTTGCAGAGTTGCAGTTGAAAGAGAATAGAAACTTAATTTTGTGTTGAGTTTATTATATAATTGAGGACCCTGATAGCAAATAAATCGTTTGGTAAATGTGTAATTACATTTGTATTGCTGACATACTATATCCTTGCGTCTTTTGGTGATTGTAACGTAGGGGGTGTCTTTATGTTGTAAAAGGACTGTACTAAGGATAAACATTTGTCTGACTGATAGAACCCCACAACGTTTATACAATTCCTCCGTTGAGAAAAGTAACGGTCAAAATGTACTTACCTTCAGAACGGCTCGTTGGGCTCTCTCCAATTTCAACATTAAAGTCTTAGGGGCACCACCCCAGACCGAAACACAATATGATAGGAGTGATTGACAAAGGGCAAAGTAGGTTCTTTTGACAATCTGTGCTTCCGCCACATACCGAAGAGTCTTGAAGACGAATATCAGCTTTCTGATTCTCACTGTAAGTGCATCTTTGTGGGACGAGAAGCAAAGATTGTAATCAAGAGTCACTCCAAGATATTTGAGTGTGGAGGTACGTGCAATTTTAGGGCAGGAACAAGCGATGGGACTCAGGCAATTGATTGAGTGAGCAATCAGGGAAAATAAGTTCGAAGGCTGTGAAGCCTTCCGTAGGGTGAAGCAAATAATTTTTGTTTTGTCCGTATTAAGTGTAAGCTGATTACCGTTAAGCCAATTTATAACTACATTTAGTCCCTTCTGCGCCGCATTAAAAGCATCGTGCCATGTTTCCCCAATAAAGGTTAGTGCCGTGTCGTCAGCGAATGCCATGATTTTGCCATGTTGGAGTAGGAGGTTGCACAGCTGATTAACATATATTAAAAAAAGCGTAGGACCAACCACACTTCCCTGGGGCACGCCAAAGGTTACAGGCAGCTCTCCACTCATGTATTGATTGATCTTTACGGACTGGGTCCTATTAGTTAGGTAGTCCGTAAGTATCTTTAGTGGGATGCCTCGTATTCCTAATTCTTCTAGTTTCAACACCAGGTTGGGAATAGAAACTGTGTCGAAAGCTTTTTTAGATCTAAAAACACTGACACTACCTTCTTTCTTGCATCTATGTGTTTAATAATGTGAGATGTCAGCTCTAGAACAGCATCGTTTGTCGACTTATTACGTCGGAAGCCAAATTGGTTAGAGGATAGTAGCTTTTTGCGCTCGAGAAATTGGACGAGCCTGTTGTTTATAATGCGTTCTAGGAGTTTTGATATTGAAGGCAAGACGGCTATAGGTCTATAGTTATTAACACAGCTTCTATCCCCAGCCTTGTGTATGGGGTGTATGATTGCCTTCTTTAAGTATAAGGGAAATACCCCTGTACTGAGGCAGAGGTTAAACAAATACGTCAGAGGTGGGACGAGCAGCCTCCTATAACGTTTAAGAAATCTGGTAGAGATGCAGTCCCAACCAATGGCAGCATCGGTTTTAAGACACATGAGAAGTGCTTCAATCTCGTTCTCATCGGTCTCGAGCATTACAAATGAGTGTAATGGTGAAGCGTTGGTATTACCCACAGGTAGTGGGTCGCCCATAGAGCAAGCATTAGCGAGATTTTTCCCTATATCCACAAAGAACTCGTTAACCCTGTCCACCGCCTGTTGAGGAGAAGGAAAAGAGAGAATCTGATCAGTAGAGGGATTCTTTGGGGTTTCAGTGGTTGTAACTCTTTTAACAATCTGCCAAATCTTTTTACTATCTTTGCCAGCATTAGACAACTCCGCCATATCGTAGTCCCTTTTATGCTTTTTGATTAATTTAGTGCAATAATTCCTGTATCTTGTGTATGTAATTGAAAATAAAAAACTCGGCAAAATTATTGATACCACAGCACAGACGTTTATTTAATATATTATAAAAATACAAAAGTTGCCAAAACTATCAGCCATTTAAAGGGCTAGAATTTTTTAAATTAAAAAAGTGCACATAAAAATGAAAAAATGCACAAATGGAATTTGGCAGGCGCAGCGACGATATGAAAAGAGAGACATCTAAATTTTTGTGAAGTACAATTATGGCATCACTTTTATCTGACGTCAAAATCGTGTCTATGCATGACCGATCGCCATATTGAGTGCCCAAAGTACTCTGAGGTTATGGGGTAGTTGCAAAGAGTATAATAATCTAGGTAGTTGTGCTGTCAAACAGTTGCTTGCTCAAGATATTTTTGTTGTTTTATAGAAAAATACGTATATAGGAAAAGTATTTCGGTGTTCTCGGTTTAGACAATAATAAGAAAATCATCCCCTCGGGTTGTATAAAGCAGTTTGGTGCAAGAAAAACCAAACTAGGCTGAGTTTCGTTTTTTCTTGCACCAAATTTGACTCTGCAAAGGTTAGTAACCAGTTTTCACTAATCCAGTCGAATATTTAGAATTATTATATTATTAGGAATCAGTATTGAGAAGAAATAAAAAATATAAGCAACCGGGAAATACCCTCAACTTTAATTAACAACAACATAGTCTGAATTACAACTGTAATTTTACCAAATAACAGGGCTCGACTTTAAACAAACAACCGTCAATATTCATAGCAAGAATCACCATAAAAATACAGGGAAAATGGAACAAACTCACAGCAATGTAGCGTGGACACTGTCAACCTCACCGTTCAACGACTGGCCAACTAATGATTGACATAACTTTTTTTTTTTTGTGAGTGGCATCTCGCAGGTCAACCTCTGAGGTTGTCGGCTGCTTAACCGGGCTTGCCTGTGGTTGCCTTAATTAATAAATTAATTAAAGCCTCCAGCCAGGGCTTATTAAAAACTTACAAACTAGGCGACTACACGCTAAGGGCACCCCCTGTGGGGTACGGACCTCGGCTTAGGGCGTCGCAGGGGGAGGGCAGCTAGGGACAGGCTGGATCATATCATTATTATTATTGATAAGGGAATTTAAAGCTACTGGCTCAGCGTCGCGGGCTGGCTCTGGCAAGGGTCGGGGCGGACTATTACGGGGACGTCGCGGCGGGCCTCGGCGGCGAGGACGGAAAGACGGTCGATTTTTGTTTTTGTAAACTGTGCTGGTTTCCTTACGGCTCTCTTGGAGCAGAGTGAGTGCATCATCGGGAGTGACTAGGGTATGCCTTGGTCGGCGAATCTTAGAGATACGCGAGGGTTCGTATTGGGCGGCCGATACGATAAGCGGATTCCTATGTTGGATTGCAGTATCAAAGAAACGCTTGGAGACACGTTTCATGAACTGCTGGATGGTGGGCATCTTGAGGTCTACGTGAAGAAGCTCATTTCGAACATAAAAGGAGGCTCCCGTGACTCTACGGAGGAATCGGTTTTGAAGGGTCTGCATCTTATGGAGGAGGTAGGGCTTTGCGTGTGCGAAAACAACGCAGGCGTAGGTCATGATGGGTCGGATGACCGCGGTGAATATATGCAGCTTGCACCTGAGTGATAACTTGCTGCGGGAGCTAAGAATGAAGTGGAGCCTACCTAGAGCGAAAGCGGCGCGCGAACGTGCCTGCTTTATGTGCTCAGCGAAGGAAAGGTGTTTATCGAGGACCACGCCTAAGTATTTGGCTTGCTTTTCCCAGGGAATCGGCTTGCCGTACATGGTAATCGGACGGGGGGAGGGTGGGTTTATCCGCGGCTTAGAGAAGAGGACTGCCTGGCTTTTGTCTGGATTGACTTCGATTCTCCATTTCCGGAACCACTTGGCCAGAGTGTTTGCGGAAGTTTGGTGAGTGCGAGCGAGATTGACATAACTCGATCAAGCGTCCTTTTATAGGCATGACAGTTACCACCACTACTTGCACTATATTCCTCTAACACCTCTAACACGGCCTCTCCTGACTGTGCACCGTCCTCGGCTGCACTATGGACCTCTTTTTCCGAAGCTCCGAGGAGCACGACGGGAGTTTGCTCGCCGTCTTCGTCTGGATGGGTCCTGCTTGCACTCGAAACACTAGCAGAACCAGCAGGAGCATTCGAAAACTCGCCAGCATCATCAGGGTTGTCGTCATCGCAATCATCACGGCAGCAGTAGGACTGCGCGCTGCAACAGCACGTCAGCAGGACTGCGCGCTGCACCAGCACGACAGCAGGACTACGCGCTGCACCAGCACGACAGCAGGACTACGGCCGTCATCTTCAGACTGGCCATAATCATCTGCAATGTAACAACAACACATACTGTACGTTTGTTTTCTTGCGACCCTTATGTGTCTGAAGCCGGAGAATAGAAAGCACTTGAACTGATTTTGTTAAGTACGAGATAGTGAGCGTGCACTCCCACCATCAGGCACCCAACCAACTAACATCAAGGTTTCTTAGGTAATTGAAATTAATCTAAGAGCTTCAGACTAAAAAAATTGCAATCCAAAATCAGTGATTCTAAGCATTAAAACGTAAAGGGAACTAGATAGCATTCCAAGCAATGGAATTCCGGACCTCCATTGGGTAGAATACTAGCCAAGATAAATAGATAGTAGTAAAGCTAATATACTGAACCAGAACAGAAGCCATGAACCATAGGTCCAGGCCAAACACAAGTCATAAGCTAGAGGCTCAGACCAAACAGAAGCCATGAACCAGGTGTCCAGGCCAAACAGAAGTCATAAGCCAGAGGCTCAGACAAAACAGAAGTCTTCCCGTTGCCTTCCAGCCTTGAAGAAAGTGGAGCACGCGCAACAGTGCACTGCACCAGCGCGATAGTGGGTCTGCGCGCTCCACCAGCGCGACAGCAGGTCTGCGCGCTGTACCAGCACGTCTGCACGCTTCACTAGCGCGACAGCAGGGCTCCGCGTTCCACCAGCGCGACAGCAGGGCTGCGCGATCCACTAGCGCGACATTCCCCGAGCGATCCCGCTGGGACCCGCCGCCGGAGAATTCGGTGGACCGGCTTCAAAATCATCCAGCAAAGGCATTGACCGATAAGCTAGGGGAGAAGACTCTGTTTGTATTTCTGTCTCTTCGTCATCGTTAGTTTCGTCTGAAAACAAAAGAGCTAGTAGTGAGCATTCAGAAAAACGAGCTTGAAACACTCAATCTTACTGACCAATCGATCCGTCTCCGTTCAGTCAATTCATACATCGTTCTTTTATAGCTCTAACACATGTGACACACATTCATCGTTCTTATAAGAAAATAAACGTAACAGAGCCAAGGCATATTCCTGTTAGGTTCCAAAGGCCTGTATGCTTAACCTCGCCGGTCGACTTCATTATTCAATCACCAGCGAATTCTGTAACATGGCCTGATAAACAGACCCACTCGTACGAAGACCGTATTCAAACATACGAGCTTATTCCACACGCAGACCGTATTCTAACGTGTGAAGCTTCCCGACACGCAGACCGTATTCATACGTGTCGAGGCTTCCCGACACGCTTACCATAGTCACACGCACAGAAATCAAAAATACAGGAGAAGTGGTAAGGGGGCGTATCGGTGTCCGCGCGACATGGCCACAGGGCTCATGTCACAGGCAAGTGGCCGTCTCCGCGAACTAGTGCGCTTTCGACGGCGATCGTGATAACATATATGAATGCCGAGTTGTTCTGTGGTATCTTGTAAAAACCGAAGCCAAAATCAAATCTATGTGAATCATGGAATCACTTACCATATGTAAGTACAAGTATTTTACAATATTTGTCTTTAAAATCATGAAAAACAATAAATCAAAAATATTTCTTGGTTTTACTATGTTATTTTTGTTTTCAAATATCAGAGCGACTGTACTCCTTTTGCTATAAATACATTGCTCCTTAACCACTACCTGAGTTCGTCACTAACTGGACAAGCAATGTAAACATAACATACGAAACTGTATTACGCGGATTCATCGCGTAGTGAGGCCGTCACTTCTTGCGACGAATTAGTGATGTGCTTGTGCAGATCCACTAACGTAGGCTATCGACAGCAATGTCGATTGACGAATGAAATATTGCTATTATAGTTTAGGGGTTTTTCAACCGACGACATAAAAAAGAGGAGGTTATCAATTCGACGCGTATATTATTATTATTTTTTTATGTATGATCACCGATTACTCGGAGACAGCTGAACCGATTTGAAAAATGCTTTTTTTGTTTGAAAGGGTATACTTTGAAATTGGTCCCATTGTCACCAAGTCAGGATCTGATGATGGGATCCTGGAGAAATCGAGGAAACTCTTCAAATATTATAGGCACACCTATAGTGATTTGAGTATTTTTTATAGTAACTTGTGTAGTTGCATTCGAAAAGCACCATTTTGAAGTAGACCTGATGATGAAGACCACCGATGGCCACTGGAACTACTCAATATATAAGTAGGAATAATAAGTAGTTCATGTGTTCCGCTTCGATTACTTGAATGTGGTTATTAAGCACAATATGCTCGTCACAATGCATATGGTGAAGTGAAGCTGATGGTGAACTACCAGGAGAACTCCTCAACAAATAACAGCCCAACATTGGGAAAAGCAATATTTTGTAAATGATTATAAGTAGTAGACATTTAGGCTCTTATAACTAGGTAAATTAAAAATCGACCAGCTAAAAAGAGTGAAATAAAAACTTTTTACCAAAAAATTAAACCGACTCCCAAAATACACTGTAAAGTGAAAAATAACTTTAATATCGGATATCGGTGCCAAAAACGAAAATACGAAACTAAAGACACCGACTACCGAAATTGAAGTTATTTTTCACTTTGCAGTGTTTTTTGGGAGTCTGTTTAATTTTCAACCGACGACCAAAAGAGGAGGTTATCAATTCGACGCGTATATTTTTTTTCTCTTTTTTTTTTTATTTATGATCATCGATTACTCGAAGACGGCTGAACCGATTTGGAAAATTCTTTTTTTGTTTGAAAGGGTATACTTCGAAATTGATACCATTTATCACCAAGTCAGGATCTGATGATGGGATCCTGGAGAAATCGAGGGAACTCTTCAAATATTATAGGCACACCTATGACGTTTTGGGTATTTATTATAGTAACTTGTGTAATTGCTCTCAAAAAGTACCATTTGAGGAAGTGGAACTGATGATGAAGACCACAGATGGCCGCCGAAACTACTCAATAATAAGTATTGAGTGGATTGCGATTCGATTACTTGAATATGGATGTTAAGCACTTTATGCTCGTCACAATGCATATGGTGATGTAGAGCTGATGGTGAAATACCAGGAGAACTCCTCAACAATTAACGGCCCAGCATTGGGAAAAGCAATATTTTGTAAAAGTTTATAAGTAGTTGACATTTAGGCTCTTGTAACTAGGTAAATTAAAAACCGACCAACTAAAAAGAGTGAAATAAAAACTTTTTACCAAAAAATTAAACCGACTCCCAAAAACACTGCAAAGTGAAAAATAACTCTAATTTCGGAAGTCGGTGCCAAAAACCAACATACAAAACTAAAGACACCGACTACCGAAATTAGAGTTATTTTTCACTTAGCAGTGTTTTTGGGAGTCGGTTTAATTTTTTGGTAAAAAGTTTTTATTTGGTAAAAAGTTTTTTATAACATACGGAAACCTCTAAGAAAATATGTTTAACTTTTATTTTACATGAGATGACAGAAATAAAAATACGTTGAAAAGTCAAGTGTACAAAAAAGTAAAAAAGATAAACAATTTATTTTACGCCCGCAGCATGCGTAAGGAGTTCCGACGTCGCCGTCGCTACAATAGTTTATTTTTCAATCTGTCAACCATTTTAGCCCGGTTGGAAGATCGATGTAAATAATGTTTTTTTACTTATTTTGATATTTTTACAGAGTATTAGAGAAATGCGTAACCAATATTCGTAAAGTAAGTTACTTTAATTTTAGGTTAATAATCGGTGGTGTTTTTCAGTTTAGAATTATCGTATGTTATGCCTTATCCTCATGCTGTTTCTTTATTTTTTATGGTTTTTGTATTTTGCTTCCATTGAAGCTTCGAATGCGTTATAATAATCGGCATGGTTCAGATAATATATTTGTGAATTGAGCTTAAAATAAGTCAATATATTCATGCTATTTATTTGTTATGCATGGATGTGTGTTTGTTTTCATATATTTAACAATTTCTCTACTAACTAGGATTTTTCTTATAACAAAAACCTATTATAAACTACTAAACTATTACCTGCGGTTACCCCGCAGGTAATAGTTGCGTAACACACTTACAGTAGGAATCGGTTTCATTATGCTAAATCAACAACACTCACTGCGGTATTTACGTTGTTGAGCAGACCAATATTTCGAACATATGAAGCAATGGATTAGCAATATACGTCAAAATCATTCAGATCTTGATTTATAGTGTGTTACGTAATTATTGCGATGCTTATTATATGGTGACGTTTAGAAGTAGCTTAGGATGTATGTAAATGATAAATAAGTGCTTTTCGTACTTTTCAGCTTCCCAAAAGATGGTAACATAAAAAAGGAATGGATTGATGCCACAGGCATGCCACCTAACTGGTACCCTACAAAAAATAGCACCATAAATGCTCGGTTCACTTCAGCGCAGAAATGTTCCAGCCTCTAAAGAAAAGTCGCAGTCTTTTTGAATGGACAATTCCAAAATTAAGAGTACAACTGATTTTTGCAGAAGTGGGTTTAATTTTATTTTATTACTGAAAGCTATTCTCATGTTTTAGGGCATTCATAAAATCAGTCATTCAACTTTTCAGGATTCTATACAACCTATACGGCTGGTATGTTCCGATCAAGAGCGTAATGTAAGTTAACATCAACTTCTATTTGACCTATCACTATGATAATTAAATATTAAGATTTAAGTCGAAAGCGCCAGGGTAGGCCTTAATACTTAGTAGCTAGTACTTAATAATAATTATGTAATGTTATGTTCTTAATAATATGTTTATTGTTATTATAATATTTTCTGGACATGCCATTTTTTATTTGGTTCATTTTCAGGTGCCCAAAAAGAATTGTACAATAATAAATGGAAGAATCGATAACTTTCCGATTTAGTCAATCACTAGCGTATATGTAAAATAAATTGCTTTTGCATAGCACAACGATAGCGACCGATGTTTTTGTGTGGGTAAGTTCTACGGTGCATGGTAAATACACGCTGTGTTTGGCGGAATAAGGTTTATTATTGATTGTATAGTACGTTCTGATTTAAGAAATGCGGGTGTGTGTGCGAGTGCGTATCTATTGATTTTATTAAACTGCATGTGTAGTTGTTGCCCCGCCCAGCGCCTAACTGGAGACACACGGTTCCGATATAATTTCGTCTGTTGACCAAATCTAGTTATTTATTTTATCTATGGTCACACGTGTCGAGTCTTCCCAACACGCTGACCGTAATCACACGTGTTGAGGCTTCTCAACATGCAGAACGAATCATACAAGTGAGGCTTCTCAACATGCAGAGCGAATCATACAAGTGAGGCTTCCCAACATGCAGAGCGAATCATACAAGTGAGGCTTCCCAACATGCAGAGCGAATCATACAAGTGAGGCTTCTCAACATGCAGAGCGAATCATACAAGTGAGGTAAACCATACTGATTGATCATACAATGATTTTTGCACGGATAAATATCGATAATATTGATATGATACACTGTGAAATACATTGGAATAATATTTTTTTAATCCACAGGTTTCCTGGAAACGAAATATGAAAGAAGAAATGGATAGAAGCTAAAAATATAAACCCTATACATAAGATGTGGCATATCTGCTCCATGCACTTTGACAAATCTTGTTTTAACAGAACCCTCGATGTGATAAGGTTACATGACGGTGTAGTGCCCACATCGACTATGCTGGTATGTTTTTAAACATAAATTGCATAACATAGTAATTTCAATATGAACATCTTGTTAAATACTTATTGTATTGGCAGTATTTCGAATTTCAATTAATTTAATTAGGAAAAAAGTAATTTATTTATGTGACTATTTTTTTTCAGCTTAAGCAAATTTTTTCCTCTCATCAATGTTCCTCACAACAACTTCCTTCAAGTATAATGGTAAGAATACATTTCAAATATTACTTAGTGTTTTTTTTTTAAAGATATTCTTATTTATTTTTAATAATTTAAAAACCCTGGAATTGTTTTAGATTACTTATAAAATAAGCAAAACTGTTTTTCGTGAAAAACAAAATAAATCGAATTCGACTTGCCCATTGAATTTTCAATTGGTGGAAGACAATTTTGCTGAAAATGTACCAACTTCAAATGTAAACTGACTAGTTTTATTTCATTAAAAATCTGATAATTATATTGTTTTATGCTTAGAATAACAACGCATAGAAGGATAGTACGAGTGCAAAAAGTGAGGCAACTAAAACTTAGCCATTTTTGGCTAACTTTGCTCGACGAGCCGTCAGTATTCAAGGTCACATTCTGCCGAACAGAGCTCGCGAGTAAATAATTTAAAACGACCGTTTGTAGCGTAAAGGGATCTCATAGTCCTTCAGGAAAACAAAAAAGTGTAATTAAATTACATTTCACAAGTAAATACTTACATTTTATACATTATATTTAAGTAAATCGACCATCAAACAAAAATTCTAATAACCTAAATTATCACAATTCAATGTTGCTATCCGTGAGGAAAAAAATACCCATATTGATTTCTTTTGTGCTTATTTTTGTTTAAAAAAATATAGGGTAAAACTTTCCTTTATGGCCCGTCGATTTTTGGGTCGGGGTGGGAGGGGAGGGGTGGGGGGGGAGTAGTGCTACTCCCCTGTACCATCCCCCCCCGCGCGAACCAATGGTTATAGTGATATCCATGGTTAAAGTTTTTAGGTTAGAATAAAAATTTCGGAAAAATTTAGTATTGTTTGGCAGGAGGAAGGCAGCGGGAGAGGAGTGACGGGGCAGGGGGTGCTCCTCTCCTCCCCAGCATTACTCCAACAAAAAGGTTTTCAAAAAACTCAAAAGTTGGCTAAAAGGTGTAGTCGGAGCCCCGCTTCGCGGGGCTCAATGGTTTAAAAAAAAATAACCACGAAGGTGATGGCCGGGTCTATTCGCTCGCTGCGCTCGCTCACTAGACCCGGCCATCCCCTTCTAACCTAATCTGTCCGAGTCGGGTTGCCCCAAGTCCCGAGCTCGCTTTGCTCGCTATTGCATCCTAACTTCTCCTAGTAACGGTTGGAACTACCATGAATATTATTTATCATATATTGCGTACTATTTCCCAATTTGTATGGAAACTTTAAATATTACATCTCACTTTCACATTATTATCATACTTCACTTTCCGTTCCACAGTGTGAATAAAAATTCATAATATTTTTGTGTAAAAACGTCAACGCAATTACATAATACAGCACAGCTATAATGCCCACTAATAACACACCAAATTTAATACGTGAATATGTGAAAATAAAATTATTTTTACGTAAAAATATGACATAAAATTGAACAAAATACACTTCTCCTGTCAATGGAACGTGAAATGTCAACTTTGACGTCTACCATGACAATAAACAACCTAAAAATTTGCAAATGGCGTGCTATTTTTCAGTATTAAACGAAACTTTAAAAACTTATATCTCGTAAACAGTGAATTTGCGCAACTTAACAATTCGTAAAAAGCTTTCTATTTATGAGTACTATTTACAGTAAAACTATGAACTTCCAACTCAACGGGCCATAAAGGAAAGTTTAGCCAAATATAGTTTTGGCGGCAATTATGTATGCGTCAAACTAAACTATATTTATTTACAGCTACTACCTACAGTGTTTTATGACTAAAAGTTACTGTTAGTTCGAAGAGTGGCATCATAAAGATGACAATTTTATTGATTAAGATTTTTTTCATTTAAGTAATGTTCTCAATAATATTTTTCTATTTCATAAATACAACACATACTTTTAATTGATATCAAACGAGATTTTTCAAGCAATTAATACATTTCTATAATATCATTATAACACATTACACATCAAACATTCTAAACGCAATAAACGATATCTCATTTCGTTTACCTTCCGTAAATATATGTCATATAAGTCATATTACATGAAAAACCATCATCTTATTTAGTTTCATAACATAAAATACTTGATTTGAACCAGCAACATAATAGTGCGTTTTCCCATTTTTGTGGTAATGGTACTGGTAATGGTATCACTGAAAGCTATATTTGTGTACGTTTGAAGAACGTAGACACATTCGGCTCACGCACACAAAGAAAATAAAGTGGACACACGAAATCGCTCGTGTTTTGTTCTAGACGCCTCTTCTATGCGTTGTTATTCTAAGGTTTTATGATTTTTTTCTCTTAGCTCCCAATTGACTATATTCACATACAACTAAATCTCGTATTTTAAAATCAAGGAACAGTAATAGCTACTTAGTCAAAATAGTTTGTCATTTATCTTTTTTAGTAAATAGAGTGATATAAAAAACGGATTATGATAATTTCATTACGTTTAGTAAACTTCCCAAGGGGACTGGACTTATTTTATTTTCAACCGACGACCAAAAGAGGAGGTTATCAATTCGACGCGTATATTTTTTTTCTCTTTTTTTTTTTTATGTATGATCATCGGTTACTCGAAGACGGCTGAACCGATTTGGAAAATTCTTTTTTTGTTTGAAAGGGTATACTTCGAAATTGGTACCATTTATCACCAAGTCAGGATCTGATGATGGGATCCTGGAGAAATCGAGGGAACTCTTCAAATATTATAGGCACACCTATGGCGTTTTGGGTATTTCTTATAGTAACTTGTGCAGTTGCTCTTAAAAAGTAATAATTTGGGGAAGTGGAACTGATGATGAAGACCACAGATGGCCGCCGAACCTACTCAATAATAAGTATTTCGTGGATTGCGATTCGAATACTTGAATATGGATGTTAAGCACTTTATGTTCGTCACAATGCATATGGTGATGTAGAGCTGATGGTGAAATACCAGGAGAACTCCTCAAAAATTAACGGCCCAGCATTGGGAAAAGCAATATTTTGTAAAAGGTTATAAGTAGTTGACATTTAGGCTCTTTTAACTAGGTAAATTAAAAATCGACCAACTAAAAAGAGTGAAATAAAAACTTTTTACAAAAAAATTAAACCGACTCCCAAAAACACTGCAAAGTGAAAAATAACTTTAATTTCGGAAGTCGGTGCCAAAAACGAACATACAAAACTAAAGACACCGACTACCGAAATTAAAGTTATTTTTCACTTTGCAGTGTTTTTGGGAGTCGGTTTAATTTTTTTGTAAAAAGTTTTTTTTAATGCTGTGTACATATTATTTCTTCCTCTGCCTATCTATCCAAATAAGGAGTTAAAGAATTGAAAAATAATTGTTGCCTAATTATGACAGTTCAATGGTTAAGATATTATAATTATATATTAATTCATATGTTTCAGATCCAGCGACCAAATGATAAAATAAAAACTTTTTAACAAAAAATTAAACCGACTCCCAAAACACTGCAAAGTGAAAAATAACTTTAATTTCGGTAGTCGGTGTCTTTAGTTTTGTATTTTCGTTTTTGGCACCGACTTCCGAAATTAAAGTTATTTTTCACTTTGCAGTGTTTTGGGAGTCGGTTTAATTTTTTGTTAAAAAGTTTTTATTTCACTCTTTTTAGTTGGATGATTTTTAATTTACCTAGTTACAAGAGCCTAAATGTCAACTACTTATAACCTTTTACAAAATATTGCTTTTCCCAATGCTGGGCCGTTAATTGTTGAGGAGTTCTCCTGGTACTTCACCATCAGCTCTACATCACCATATGCATTGTGACGAGCATAAAGTGCTTAACATCCATATTCAAGTAATCGAATCGCAATCCACTCAATACTTATTATTGAGTAGTTTCGGCGGCCATCTGTGGTCTTCATCATCAGTTCCACTTCCCCAAATGGTACTTTTTGAGAGCAACTGCACAAGTTACTATAAGAAATACCCAAAACGCCATAGGTGTGCCTATAATATTTGAAGAGTTCCCTCGATTTCTCCAGGATCCCATCATCAGATCCTGACTTTGGTGATAATGGTACCAATTTCGAAGTATACCCATTCGAACAAAAAAAGAATTTTCCAAATCGGTTCAGCCGTCTTCGAGTACTCGATGATCATACATAAAAAAAAAAAAAAAAAAAAAAATATATACGCGTCGAATTGATAACCTCCTCTTTTGGTCGTCGGTTGATAAGGTATCTCGCAAAGAAATGTGATTTATTTAAACAAATAGTGAGAAGTTTAAATGAAAAGGTTCGGAGACGGGATGCAAACATTGCTAATTTTTCTAATATTATTAAAGACCTTATGAAAGGTAAATCCATAAATAATGAAGAAAGTTTAAATCTGGATAAATGTGCAGGGCTTTTTTAAGGCTAAAGGCTTTTTTAAAAGGCAAATTGCCAAATCCAAAGGACTTCCTTTAGAAAAAAAAGTACCCTGAAGAATTAAGAAAAGGACATGGAACAAAACGTACCCACCCATGTAGCAAATTGAAATTGGTACCATTAGAAAGGTCTTTGAAAATATATATATTTATTGTATGGGGGCAACTTTGTAGCTTGCGGGGGAAAAAAGATATTCGACGTTGAAAATGCCGAAAATCCTTAGTATAAAAACTTTTTACCAAAAAATTAAACCGACTCCAAAAAAACACTGCAAAGTGAAAAATAACTTTGATTTCGGTAGTCGGTGTCATTAGTTTTCTATTTTCGTTTTTGGCACCGACTTCCGAAATCAAAGTTATTTTTCACTTTGCAGTGTTTTTTTGGAGTCGGTTTAATTTTTTGGTAAAAAGTTTTTATTTCACTCTTTTAAGTTGGTCTATTTTTAATTTACCTAGTTACAAGAGCCTAAATGTTAACTACTTCTAACCTTTTACAAAATATTGCTTTTCCCAATGCTGGGCCGTTAATTGTTGAGGAGTTCTACTGGTACTTCATCATCAGCTCTACATCACCATATGCATTGTGACGAGCATAAAGTGCTTAACATCCGTATTCAAGTAATCGAATCGCAATCGACTCAATACTTATTATTGAGTAGTTTCAACGGCCATCTGTGGTCTTCATCATCAGTTCCACTTCCTCAAATGGTACTTTTTGAGAGCAACTGCACAAGTTACTATAATAAATACCCAAAACGTCATAGGTGTGCCTATAATATTTGAAGAGTTCCCTCGATTTCTCCAGGATCCCATCATCAAATCCTAACGTTTATGAAAATGGGACCAATTTCAAAGTATACCCTTTCAATCAAAAAAAGAATTTTCCAAATCGGTCCAGCCGTATTCGAGTAATCGATGATCATACATAAAAAATAAAAAAAATATACGCGTCGAATTGATAACCTCCTCTTTTTGTCGTCGGTTGAAAATCGACCCACGCACGTTCGACGTTTTTGCGATTTTATCCGTCAGGTACTTCGAACTACACACATCAAGTGTCTAGGGATCAAGCATTTTTATGCGGATTTCTTGAGATTGAGATGTGGCTTTGTAATTTATGATTTTATAAATTTATATGGATCCTTTTTGGTGCATTTCATAATTTGAAACAGGAACTGTTAATCAAATTCGAGTAAAAGATGAAAATCAGCTGTCAATATTTTCCCTATAAAAACATACAACGCATTGAAGACATTATTAGTGCTACTGTTTCCCTACTACTGATTAAAACCAACGTTATTATGGAGCGGCGACGTCATTTAAGCAGGGAAGAAATGCTCAGAGCCGTGGGAATGATAGAAGCTGGTTCCCGGCAACGTACTGTGGCTTTAGCTCTGAATACAAGTCAGATTGTTATCAGTCGACTTTGGACACGTTACCGAAGCACTGGTACCGTGGCTGAGCGCCATGGAGGATGGTATCGCTGCACCACACGGAGACAAGACCGATACATTCAAATCTTAACTCGAAGAGCTCCAACAATAACCGCCATGATGTTAGCCGTGAGGCTTCATCACTCTTCAGGGAACTTAATTAGCGACCAAACAGTCAGAAACCGCTTGCATGAAGTGAACCTTCATTCCCGAAGACCGCTACGGGTATCACCTATAGCAATGCACAATCGTAGGATTCGATATCAATGGGCTCTTGAACACAGAAATTGGGCAGAAGAACAATGGCGTTTCGTGTGCTTTTCTGATGAGTCTCGTTTTGGTATGAGACCGGATACAAGACGTATACGACACTGGAGAACCCCTGGACGCCAACAGCGATTAAAATCCTGCCAGGAAGTCCATCCTTATAGTGGTGGAACCATTATGGTATGGGCGGGTATTTGGATCGGCGGAAGAACTGAGTTGATTTGGATCAGAGGCAACCTCAACGCTCAAATTTATGCTGAGACGATTGTATCTGACGTCATCGTTCCTCTACAAGTGCAAATCGGTCCCTTATTTCAGTTAATGCATGATAATGCACGTCCGCACACCGCAAGAGTTGTAAGACAGACTCTCGCCGCAGCTAACATCAATGTCCTGCTCTGGCCTGCTCAGTCGCCAGACTTGAACCCGATTGAGCATGCATGGGATATGCTACAGAGAAGAGCTCTGCCGAATATGGAGGGTATCCAGTCGCAAGAAGACCTTTTTTTGTTGTTGCAACGAACATGGGCGGCCATTCCACAGCGTGATTTGGATGAACTCATTTTGAGTATGCCAAACCGATGTTCTTGTGTTGTTAGTGTTCGCGGTAGAAACACGGATTATTAATTGTTTAAGTTACCCAATAAAATTTTAAAGAAAACTGTTATTTCAGTCTTTTTTTTCGAACTTTAATGTTAGTGGTTCAAATGTCAAAAATCCCTTTATTAGGAAAATGGCAAATTTCTTTATTAATGCAAAGGTGACTTGGTTTATCGTTACTGTGACAAACGAAAACACTTTATTTGATGAATCCTTAAAGAAAATTTTAATTAATATCAATCAGGAGAAAAGTTATTGCAAAAATATATGTTGATCCCTAGACACTTTTGATGTGTATTATGCGCTAGCGTCGGTATGTCGTAATTGGCATTCAATATGCAATCATATATATAGCTACCATCGGTGAGTGAGTAGTACAGCAGAGCCGACGTACACATAAGTGCGAGTGAAACAGATAGCGTGTTCGGCGACGCCGCGCCGCCTTGATCTTTTGTTCTTAATAGTTAGTACCTGTTTGGAACTGTCTTTGAGCGCACGCATTTATGTCATCTTAGTTTATTTTATTCGTATCTATTAGTATCTCTTAGTATCTTAGTTTATTTCAGTGCGCTTCAGCGGATTGCTTAACGATTGGATTAAATATTACTCACCTGCTTCGTCTAAATGGAAGGTGAACGCCGCGTATTGTGTATTACGTGTACAAGATCAGTACCTCGTGACCGAAACTGGCATATACTGACGCGAGCCTATTTGGAAGACAATCAAGGCTTCACAGAGTATGTGATGGAACGGATTAACATAAATGAGGTTAATATAAACATAACTTTTGTTCATCATGTTCACCGTATCTGTGTTCACTCACACATCTGCCGTGTATTTTTTTTTTTAATAAGTATTAAGTTGTTTTTAGTACGTAATCTGAGGGTTTTTTTTCTTTTAGATGGCTCTCAATCAACTTCAGTATATATGTCATCGATGTTGGGTAGCTGGAAGACGACAGTAAGCCAGGTTCGAACAAGAACATAACCAAGAACTCGCAAATCCAGAGCAGTTGCAGCCAACGTCAGTTCTAACTTATAGGAGGGTTGCAAATACGGCGCGTCACTGTTTGTTCCGCGAGTGCATCGATCAAGAACTTCATAGAGTGTCCAGGTTTATAAAAGTATTTTTGTTGGTTAATCATAGCGTGTACGTTCCTGAAAATGCGCGCGTTTGTACACATCACATCAACACAAATGATTGGAGCTCCCTGTATGATAATGGAGAGACAATATTCACACCAGACCATCTCAAAGATATGATTAATACGTTACGAGATGCATATAAACCAGGCGCGTGCATAGGGTTATGACAGGGCATGCGGCGGAGTAAAAACACACAAAAACTTCTTCTTTTATAGATTTTTAGCATAGCCACAGCCACGCATCGCCACCATGCTACGATGCGTGGCTGTGGCTATGCTAAAAATCTATAAAAGAAGAAGTTTTTGTGTGTTTTTACTCCGCCGCATGCCCTGTCATAATCCTATGCACGCCCCTGATATAAACATAAGACTAATATAGATTTAGACAATGTAGAAGACCAAAAACTGCGCTAAGAGTCTATTTATTAAAACAAAGGTCTGGTGAACCAAATACACGTATAGCGTCCCAAATAGGTGTATCACGTAAAACGATCGGTATTTTACTTAAAACTGTGAGAAACTGCTTGAACAAAGACTTTGTTGTTCGCCATTTGGGATTCAATCATATAAGCCATGATGAAATTATAGCTCACAGCCTTGCAGTGCCATCATCAATATATTCCAACCCTACAAACCCAGTGGCTATAGCTATTTGTGATGGTTCATACATATATGTACAGAAAAGCAAAAACTTTTTATTTCAGAAAAGGACTTACAGCTTACACAAGTATAAAAAACTTGTTAAAACCCTTTTTAATTACTTGCCCAGATGGCTATATTATAGATGTATGTATGTGGACCATACGCTTCAACAAAAACCGATGCCCAAATCATGAGTGAGATTATGAATGATGAAACGTCTCCAGTGCATATAATATTACAAACAGATGACGTTTTTATATTAGATCGAGGTTTTAGAGACTCTATACCAGATATAGAAAGTGCTGGTTATATTGCCCATATGCCGCTAAGCAAAGATAGGCATGCCACACAGCTCACAGATATTCAAGCAAATAAATCACGACAAATCACAATAGTGCGATGGGTCATTGAAGTAATAAACGGATGGTTTAAAAGAGACTACAAGATATTTAGGCATACACTTATTAACAAAACACTCCCTCACGTATTTGAAGACTTTCCAATGGCATTCTCGGGGCCCCTTTTCTTACTTTGACTGACCAAATCGTGTCTGAACTGAGGAAACGCACATTAAGGGCTGTCGTATTTAATATATTTGGTACTTATTCCCAGATTTGTTCTAAAATTGTTTTAATTCTACTACTAATTCTGACGATTTGTATTTTGTGAGATAACAGTGAGGTCCCTAAGTTTACACGCACACCAAATTCTCGTTCGAAGAAACATGTTTTCTTGGTGCGTGCACTGGGCCTGGGCGCTTAGTTGATGCGGGGCCCCTAGGCAGTTGCCTACTCCGCCTAATGGTTAATCCGGCCCTGCTTACGCGTTCAACGTTCTGCTATAACATGTCACTTATATAGATTAAACTGCTGACTGACTACAGAAGTGATATAGCTTTATACCTAGCCATCTTCATTCGCACTCTTTTTTCATACTTTATTATTAATTCAGTTTAACCTAGAAGTACTTAAAGTAAAACAAACTTTTGTTTTTATATATTTATATAATGAAACACGCGAAAATGCAACGAGCATATATGACTGGATAGTAACCAGGTCTCTTCCTTCGGTTGTTTTGGACAAATTTTATCCAATTTTCTCTATATTTACGGACCAAACGTGGAAACCTTAAATAAACAAAATGTAACAAGTTATGTCTTACAATATGCAATAATGTTTCAGTTTTTATCTTTTTTCGTTGAATAACTAGAGCCAGTTTTTTTTCTAAATATATGGTAGGTTATTATTTTCCGCTATAAAAAGAATTGTCAGCTTATTCTACCTACGCTTATTACACAAATTGTCACATCTTAATTTTTAGTCTATGACACATGGCGTCTGCCAAATATCTTTTTTCAAATTATATCTATCTATCTATACTTATAATAAATCTGTAGAGAGGTCAATTCTGTACATGAAATATATTTCCAAAATAACTATCAGGGGGTGATTAGGGATCGATACTGATGCCAAAAATGCAATCAGTAAAATTTTTGTCTGTCTGTCTGTCTGTCTGTATAACCGTTATAGAAACAAAAACTACTCGACGGATTTTAACGAAACTTGGCACAATTATTTCTCATACTCCTGAGCTGGTTATAGTATACTTTTCATCACGCTACAATCAATAGGAGCAGAGCAGTGAAGGGAAATGTTGGGAAAACGGGAGAAGTTACTCCATTTTTTAAGCTTCCGTCGCGTGTGCTACCTTAGTGGTTAAAGCTACACAGAAATCATTTATGACGGAAATGTTCTCCTTAAAATTATATAAAAAATATCCCACGACAGCATATGTCTATCTTTTATGGTTGACTCACAATAACACGTGTAACTCCCGATAGCTTAGCAGTTCGAAGCTTTCTGATTATAATATTTGTCTACTCTTACGTTTATAACACTCTCAGTCACCCCTAATTGAAAAAGTTAACATTATTAACTATTCCATAATAAAGAATCATATAAATCGGTATAGAAACACCAAGTTATACATGAAATACGCAAATAATAAGCCATCGCGCGTGAATACTGAATCATGCTATAAAGATTATTTTTGAGAATCGGTCGCCGCGCTCGACGCGTCTCGATTGGCCAAGTGCGAGCCAGACTCGCCCATGAAGGGTTCCTAAAAACCTTAAAATTTTCTAGAAACCAGCTTATTTACATTTTTACAACTACGCTAGATAACTTTGTTTTTCATAGTGTTTGTATGAATTACAAAGTTATATTTGCTTTGGTTCCGTGTTGTGCCATTCGGCTACGGAACCCTAAAAAGGCGGCGCGTCCGAGCGCGAGCTTCGCGGTTGAGTACTGACCAGCCTTAGTGTGCTGAACTACGAGAGGCCCTACCTAAAAAAAAAAGTGCGAGCTTCATACCATTGCCTGTTGATCCGAATAGACGTTCAGAGCGTTCGACCTTATTGACAGACAATACTTAATTGATATTAACAAACCGTGCTTATCAGCGTGACTTTAAGTCGTTGATCATTTATTTTTAGATTCCTTTTGTTGTTATTTTATAAAATAGGTATTAGTTATTTTAGTATACCGATAGGTAAGTTTTGGCTAATTTACGTTCACTTTTTTTATATTAGTTTTATTTTCACCCAGTTGCAACAAAATATAATCGAGGCTCAAATTTTAACAGGTTGCGGTGCAGGAGAAACCGTCTTTATTCCCAGAATTCCCATAATACCAAACAATTTTCCATTCGAATTTAAAAGAACGCAATTCCCAGTATCAGTGTGTTATGCAATGACAATTAATAAGGTTCAAGGGCAGACTTTTCGTGTTGCTGGAGTAGATCTCGGTGTCAGTTGTTTCTCGCATGGTCAGTTGTACGTCGCTTTTTCCCAGGTTAGCAGTTCTAGAAATCTTTATGTTCACGTGCCGGACGGGTCAACTTTCAACATAGTTTATCCGGAAGCTTTGCGCTGAAGTATTTTCGTTCTATAGGTTACTTAAGCCTCATGTGAACGTGATCTAAACAATATTACCAATACATTAACTTAATAACACACAAGGAGTTACACGCTGACGGAGTCACGGGCACAGCTATTAACAATAATATTGTGCGGTTCCGCATTGCGATATTTTTCAACAGTATTATAGATTGACATATTATATTTCCCTATTAAATTACGAAAGTTAATCTGTCTGTTACATCAAAATCACTGAACCGTGAGGAAGGACATAGGCTACTTTTTTTACGAAAAAACGACGGAAACGCGGACGAAGTCGCGGGCAACAGCTATCTATACTAATAATATAAGGCTGAACAGTTTGTTTGTTTGGTTGAACGCGATAATCTCAGGAACTACTGGTTCGAATTGAAAAAATATTATATATCATTACGCTAAGGCCAATAGGAGCGGAGCGCCAATGAAGAATGCTTCAATATCGGGGTTAAATTTAACGTTAGCCCAAAGTAACTATTCCACGCGGACGAAGTCGCGGGCAAAAGCTAGTTTTAAAATAAATATCTAGTTACTCACCGATGAAAATTTATTCCTTTGCACTTCGCTGTATTAATTGAACTATTAGTGCAATATCGTAAAACACATGACGGCGATATTTAATGCGTTTGAACGTTTTTTTTCCTTTAAAACAAATAATGACTTACAAATAATACTCAAGATCTGACAAAGTCTAAGTGAAGTGCAGTCAATAGACCGCACTTGAACGGAACTATAGTTGCAAAACTTCTGAAAAATTCGGAAGAATTCTGGAATACTTCTGGGAAAGTTTCTTTAAATCAGAATTATTCAAAATGAATTTAAATAAGACCCTCTGTGCGCCGGCCGCCGCCACCGCGCTGGCGCCGCCGCCGCGCTGCACGCGCTGCGATGGCGGTGCTAGGCTTGGGTAAAAAAAATCGATATATCAAAATATCGATATTTTTTCAGAAAATAATCGATATATATCGGCAATTTTATTTTTTTCGATATATCGATTTTCGATATTTATTTACGGATATCGAAAACGATATCCAATCGAACATAAATAAAAAAGTATCTATAGTCTATGACCCGTTTGTGGTCTGTGCAGTGGAGCCAACCTGAGGAATAAATACCCTAGTGTTAGATGTGTTAGATGAATATAGCGCAAGTAGTGGTGGTAACTGTCATGCTTATAAAGTGACGCTTGATCGAGTTATGTCAATCATTAGTTGGCCAGGCTTTGGACGGTGAGGTTGACAGTGTCCACGCTACATTGCTGTGAGTTTGTTCCATTTTCCCTGTATTTTTATGGTGATTCTTGCTATGAATATTGACGGTTGTTTGTTTAAAGTAGAGCCCTGTTATTTGGTAAAATTACAGTTGTAATTCAGACTATGTTGTTGTTAATTAAAGTTGAGGGTATTTCCCGGTTGCTTATATTTTTTATTTCTTCTCAATACTGATTCCTAAGATCAGAAGTGGGATAGCATCAACGTTATCCTATTTTGCTAGCCATTCTGTTATTTTCCTTTGTTTAAATTAGCAAGGAACATCAATGTGTCACACATTCGAATCGTGATTGTGTTATGTGAAGTGATATCCGAAAGTACCGCCGTGCTAGGATAGTGTCGGTCGTGAAATTAGTGTTTTGTTAGTTCGTATTAAATCGTTAGAAAGTATTGTGCATAGTTCATCGCAATCATATTATGTGTGCCGACACGTGGTCGCCAGATTCCTCAATTCATTCGTTCCACGTCGTTTCCTTTGATAAATATCGTCTTGTGCTGTTTGCACCGATCAACCGGCGGAAACGAATAATGTGGGTACCTAGAGAAATAAATACATCATCTATGGTGACCGACAGGATTGTCGTCAGTTGCGAATACCTGACGTAAATAACATTTCCCTTGAAGGTATGAGTACTAACTCGGATACCTACCCTACATGTGCAGACTATATTACTGTCGTTTGCTCCTTTGTTTACGTATTGTTCGATAACTTAGTGACGAGTTGATCTCATTGGTGTTATTTTGTTGTTATTATGATCACAGTGATTATAATTCATGGAATGAGGACTATTCGAATTAGAGCATCTACCACAAACGCTTGTGATTATTGATATCACTTGCAAAAATTATTTTGTTGAAAACCTTTTCGGAATATGTTAAGCCCAGTTCATTGAAGGGCACTGATTCTGAAAATCGTTCATATTGAAGGAAAAGAACACTTGGATTGTTGTTTGGGAAAACGGTATTTCATGGAAAAAGTGTTTTGATGTGATCAGATCGATTGTGTAGCAAGTTGAATCCTAAGCTTGTTTCTGTGTCACAAATTTATTTACATGTTCTTGTCGTGAAGAAATTGAGAGACGCAAAACCGATCTACCCGCAATAATTATTTTGTTGTCGCGGTTACACAAGGTGTACTGATTGATCTTATCATTGACAGTGGCTTGTTTATTTCTCATCTATCGTCCTATTTTACCTGTGTGCGTGAACCGTTTCCTCATATTGAAAGGTAAAGGTTTGGGAAATCAAGGAACCGAAAGTACTTCTTTTATTTACATTTCATTTGGAGTTTGTGATGTCAATGTTTGTTATTGAAGAACTAGCTGGTGGCTAGATAATACTGGTCACACTGGTCACATAAGTAGATTTTCAAGGTTGAGGCTGGTCCGTGGATGGGTAACCACCCTGACATATCAAGATTCCACTGTGCCTCGAAAAGTATATTAGGCTGTTGGTCCCGCTGTAGTTTTCCAACTTTGACAGTTTTATTTGGAAGTGATGTTTTCATAGCATTATCACAAGGTGAGGCAATCATGGGAGGTTGATTGATGGAGTTCTCTGCGTCTCTAAGGATACCTACTGACCGATACATGTGTTCGGTTCTGGAGTTTTTCAATAGTGTCCAAGACATACCGAGTCTGAAGGTTGGCAGAGAAGCCTCCTCCCGCACTATTAGGTGTAATGGCGGTTGTCCCAGCATAGCCCTGGGGCATTAGGGGACGCAGTTCTCATGCTGCTGGTGATTGCCACGTAGGCAAGGCGTTGCAACTTGGATTCGCTGCAATTATTTAGAGAATCTGTTAAACTAGACATGAGTACTGCTCAGTCTCATGTGTCCATTATGATGGATGGTGGATTAGAACTTTTACGTAAGGTTCTTAAGATTTTCACGAGTTCTGGGTTTTCTATAAATCTGAAGAAATGTGCTTTTCATGTATCCGAATTGTATATTTGGATAAGACCGTAAGTGAAGGTCAGGTAAGCCGAGCGCTCGCTAAGTCGAAACTTTGGTAAACATTGAAACATGTACAAGTTATTATTAAGAAATAAGTTGTGCTGGTTGCTGTCGCTCTCTGCTCATGTGTTTCAGATTTCTGTCTTCGACTTTGTGATCAAGCACTCACAAAGACACTACCAGGCGGCGGTCGAGTAGTGCAGTCCTGTCGAGCTGCCAACCTTGCGTAGCGCACCGTTGCACCTGGCGAGCACGAGTGGTGCTAGCGTGGTATACTGCTGAGCAGCCGGTGCTAGTGGTGCGGTGTTGAACCGCTGACCTGGAGCGATGAGCAATCCAGTTGCCGAGTACGAGTGGCGCCTTGGCGTGCTGTAGCACTTGAGTGGCGCCTTAGCGCGCAGCCCTGCCGTCGCGCTGGTGGAGCGCGCAGCCCTGCTGTCGCGCTGGTGGAGCGCGCAGCCCTGCTGTCGCGCTGGTGGAGCGCGCAGCCCTGCTGTCGCGCTGGTGGAGCGCGCAGCCCTGCTGTCGCGCTGGTGGAGCGCGCAGCCCTGCTGTCGCGCTGGTGGAGCGCGCAGCCCTGCTGTCGCGCTGGTGGAGCGCGCAGCCCTGCTGTCGCGCTGGTGGAGCGCGCAGCCCTGCTGTCGCGCTGGTGGAGCGCGCAGCCCTGCTGTCGCGCTGGTGGAGCGCGCAGCCCTGCTGTCGCGCTGGTGGAGCGCGCAGCCCTGCTGTCGCGCTGGTGGAGCGCGCAGCCCTGCTGTCGCGCTGGTGGAGCGCGCAGCCCTACTGCCGCGCTGGTGCAGCGCACTGTTGCGCTGATGGAGCGCGCAGCCCTGCTGTCACGCTGGTGGAGCGCGCAGCCTTGCTGCCGCGCTGGTGCAGCGAACTGTCGCGCTGGTGGAGCGCGCAGCCCTGCTGTCACGCTGGTGGAGCGCGCAGCCCTGCTGTCGCGCCGGTGGAGCGCGCAGCCCTGCTGTCGCGCTGGTGAAGCGCGCTATCATGCTGGTGCAGTGCGCATCCCTGCTGGCGTGCTGGTGCAGCGCGCAGTGCCTCTTTCCCATATGTGTTTTACAGGGATAAGCTTCACGTAGTGCCTCTTTCCCTGATGTGTTATTTTACTGGGATAAGCTTCACGTAGTGCCTCTTTCCCATATGTGTTTCTACAGGGATAAGCTTCACGTAGTGCCTCTTTCCCTGATGTGTTATTTACTGGGATAAGCTTCACGTAGTGCCTCTTTCCCTGATGTATTATTTACTGGGATAAGCTTCACGTAGTGCCTCTTTCCCTGATGTGTTATTTACTGGGATAAGCTTCACGTAGTGCCTCTTTCCCATATGTGTTTCTACAGGGATAAGCTTCACGTAGTGCCTCTTTCCCTGATGTGTTATTTACTGGGATAAGCTTCACGTAGTGCCTCTTTCCCTGATGTGTTATTTACTGGGATAAGCTTCACGTAGTGCCTCTTTCCCTGATGTGTTATTTTACTGGGATAAGCTTCACGTAGTGCCTCTTTCCCATATGTGTTTCTACAGGGATAAGCTTCACGTAGTGCCTCTTTCCCTGATGTGTTATTTACTGGGATAAGCTTCACGTAGTGCCTCTTTCCCATATGTGTTTCTACAGGGATAAG
Source organism: Tholera decimalis (assembly GCA_943138885.2). Taxonomy (NCBI): domain Eukaryota; kingdom Metazoa; phylum Arthropoda; class Insecta; order Lepidoptera; family Noctuidae; genus Tholera; species Tholera decimalis. The sequence goes on along the minus strand of OW964549.2, from coordinate 34,818,565 downwards.
CTTCACGTAGTGCCTCTTTCCCTGATGTGTTATTTACTGGGATACGCTTCACGTAGTGCCTCTTTCCCAGACTGTTTGTGTGTTTGCATCGAGACAAGCTTCACATAGTGCCTCTATCTCGATGGCTTACCATGTATCTGAAAACAAGCGTGTATATACGCTTGTGTGTGTAGTGTCGTGTGTTCGGCATACGCTCTCAATGTTCTGTGCAGATGCAGACCACGAAGAGCAGTCTACGCTGGTTAGAGCTAAGCGGAGTTCGTCAGCTGACCAGGCCATCTCCCATCCACAACCTGGTACCTCTGGGAGCCCTGCTGTCGTGCAGCCCTGCTGGCGTGCTGGTGCAGCGCGCAGCCCTGCTGGCGTGCTGGTGCAGCGCGCAGACCTGCTGGCGTGCTGGTGCAGCGCGCAGACCTGCTGGCGTGCTGGTGCAGCGCGCAGCCCTGCTGTCGTGCTGGTACAGCGCGCAGTCCTACTGTCGTGCTGGCACAGCGCGCAGTCCTACTGTCGCGCTAGTGGAGCGCGCAGCCCTGCTGTCGGCCTGGACCCCTGGTTCATGGCTTGTGTTTGGTCTGAGCCTCTGGCTTCTATCTATTTATCTTGGCTAGTATTCTACCCAATGGGAGTCCGGAAACCCATTGCTTGGAATGCTATCTAGTTCCTTACGTTTTAATGCTTAGAATCACTGATTTTGCTTTGCAATTTTTTTAGTCTGAAGCTCTTAGATTTACATTTCAATTACCTAAGAAACCTTGCTGTTAGTTGGTTGGGTACCTGATGGTGGGAGTGCACGCTCACTATCGCGTACTTATCAAAATCAGTTCAAGTGATTTCTATTCTCCGGCTTCAGACACATAAGGGTCGCAAGAAAACAAACGTACAGTACGTGTTGTTGTTACTTTGCAGATGATTATGTCCAGTCTGAAGATGACGGCCGCAGTCCTGCTGGCGTGCTGGTGCAGCGCGCAGTCCTGCTGGCGTGCTGGTGGCAGTGCGCAGTCCTGCTGGCGTGCTGGTGCAGCGCGCAGGCCCCCGTCGTGCCCCTCAGAGCTTCGGAAAAAGAGGTCCATAGTGCAGCCGAGGACGGTGCACAGTCAGGAGAGGCCGTGTTAGATGAATATAGCGCAAGTAGTGGTGGTAACTGTCATGCTTATAAAGTGACGCTTGATCGAGTTATGTCAATCATTAGTTGGCCAGGCTTTGGACGGTGAGGTTGACAGTGTCCACGCTACATTGCTGTGAGTTTGTTCCATTTTCCCTGTATTTTTATGGTGATTCTTGCTATGAATATTGACGGTTGTTTGTTTAAAGTAGAGCCCTGTTATTTGGTAAAATTACAGTTGTAATTCAGACTATGTTGTTGTTAATTAAAGTTGAGGGTATTTCCCGGTTGCTTATATTTTTTATTTCTTCTCAATACTGATTCCTAAGACTAGCTAACATAGTGTATTACATACTCTTTGGTAAGTATTCACAAAAAATTATGAATTGTGCAGTTTCTTCTTACAAAAAGCCATCTACCACTTCAAATTTGCGAAACTATGATATTTTCTACCACATGTAAGTATAAATTATACATTAAAATAGTTTTATTTAAGGACAATGTCAAAATAATCGTGAATGCCATTACGATAGAAAAATTCAGTGGTACGTTGGTAGCACAAACGTAGTACAGGGGCTGACAGGGTAGCGAAGTGCATAGTGATGGGATAATGTGAGTGAATGATTGACAAAATAAATGATTTTTGAATCGTATGTTCAGTTACATTTTTTGTGTGAATCTGCTGCCTATGGTTTTAAGTTTTAGAGATCGTCTATTAAGTGTATGTACTGGACAACTCGGTTCACGGAACTGCTAAGTAAATAAAATAAACTATAGTAAACGTTGCTGGTTCTACACGATTATGAGGCTAATTTATTGCTTTTAGAGATTTTGAGAGGGGTTTTTAACATTTTGATTTAATATTTTTTATCAAGTAGTTTATCTCAAGGCTATAACGTACACAATAAAATGAATGGACTTCATTTTCGTTTGACTCTGTTGGAACTGATTACTTTTATTATTATTTTTTTCAACAGATTTCCAAAAGATCCTGTGACAAGAGAAAAATGGAGGATATTTTGCAGTAATGCTGAAAGAGAAACATTTGGACACATGCGTACTAGTACAAACTGTACAGAACATTTTACGCAGTCTAGTTTTAAAGCACTTGCGAATAATAGAAGGAAATTAGTTAAGGATGCGACACCCACTTTAAAAAATTAAAATTGCAAAGACCATGCTTGCCATGGAAACGGTAGTTGTTTCTTTTTCTTCATTTAGCCAATCCATTCCTCAATCATTACAGTCTCACAGCCTATCCATCTATCAACCATCAATTACACACAGCCAATGCGGCCCAATAACGTCATCATCTATCAGTGACATGGGTCAGACTCCGACGAAAATAAAACTGCGCAAGTAGTTGCAGTTTAAAAATAAAAAATATTTAGGATTCATTGTGCGTACGGCTAAGGAGTGGAATTCCCTGCCGGAGTCTGTGTTTCCCGATAGCTATAACCTAGGAGCCTTTAAGTCAAAAGTGAATAGGTTACGTTTAAGTAAGCGTGCTCCATCTTCGACCACATCATCACTTACCATCAGGTGAGATGGTGGTCTAACGCGAACCTATTTCTAATAAAAAAAGAAACGAATCTTAAATAAAAAGGTTGATACAAGAACTTCATAACAATTTAGAAGAAATATCACTGATTGACAAAAAAATAAACTAGTCTTGAGCAAAATTGGTGTTACTCAGAAGGAACTTCTTAAAATACGGATGAAAAGAGTGATAAGCAGGCTCCCTAGAACGAAATGTTCATCAGAATTGAAATCTTTCGCGCTCACTCTGTATTACTACTTGGCAAAGGTGTATAAATGCGTACGCAAGATATTTCACTTTTTTCTAGAAACACCGAACTCAAATAGTCTTAAAAAACAAAAAAAAATACGTGTTATAGTGTTACATAAAACAAATAAAAGCCTATTCGATTGATCGTATTATTTTATTATTTACCTTTGCCTACTATTTGACACATATATATTAGGCCCGTATTAAAAAACGGGGCTCGAGTATGAATCTCAAATTCCTGACCCTAAATATAATCAACCCCAAAAATAGTTTCAAATACTTAAATGCATTCTATACATTGAGGTAATATGTACTACGTAGTACATATTACCTCAATGATTCTATACTACTCTGAACTGAAATCTGTAGGTAGGTTATATTGTTGCAAGACGTATACCATACCACCATTTTATGAATATCATTTATTTGCAGCTAATTAATAAATTCTATTCTTATAGGAAAGGCGCAGGTACAGCAATTAAATAGAACATAGTATTATGTAATTATGAAAAAATTCTTGACTAAAACTAAATACAATCGTTTTTTTCCTACCTTCCTACGTAGTTTCTTAGACCACATATTGCGATTTTGTTGTTATTTGTGAAATTATGGACATATGTTTATTTGAAAGAGTTTTGAAATATATTTTGTTCATTCATTCATACATTATTCTACTCATGAAGAATGAGTATCAATTGAGTAAGCAATTGAGGTGAAGTCTGAGAATTGAAGATGAGTTTGTCGTATTCACATGCAGCAACCTATTTAAAAAATTGTCTGATGATAAAGTTACGAAAATAAAAAAACGACTGTTGTGCATGTTACAAAAATGTCTCACTACACCAAAGACCAAATATGAACTCAACGATAACAACATAGATTTATTTAAAAAAAAATGAGTTCTTCAACATGGATCAATTTTATGAAGAAGTATGTACAGTCAAAGTCTTGGTGAAAGTAGCAGTGCAGAACAAAGATCTGACGCCGCTACAAAAATGGCAAATAATTTATAAGGAGAATCAAGACTTCGCAAATCTTCTGAAGTTATTTAAAGAGTATTTTCACCATTGAGATAGGAAAAGTATCTACAAGTCAGTGATTTTCACAAACCAACTCTTAATTTTATCTGTGAGGCAAAACCATTTGCCACCGGAGCATGTCAAAGCCGAGATTCAATATAAACTAACTTCAGCATGACTTGCGATGAATTTCACAACTACGTAATTGAAAATATAACTGAAATAAAAATAAGCGATAAGACCGCCCATTGTAACACCCTTTGTAGTTTTTTAAGTCCTTGTTTAATTCTGTTATGGTGTACAATAAAGAGTATATCTATCTATATAAATAAAAAAATAATTATCTGTAAACTACTTTTATACTTTGTTGATTTTCACTAATATATCAGTTATCAGATTATTTTATTTTATTTGTATAGGTCATTTTATGGAAGTGGGTAATGTTTTTTGTTTAGGCCTCCTCAAATGGTGTGGTATCCTGGAGACCGGATCCTGGAGATATCGCGTAGATCATACCGACTTAAGTGACAGTAATACAGACACCTATATTCAAAGTCGTGGCCTCGAAAGCTGATCGACTCACACCTCATTCGAGGAAGCCTCAAGGAGAGCCTCGAAAGACCCTCAAAATCGGTATTCAAAGTCGACCCATTGAGGAAATTATGAGGATCCTCGAATGAGTGTGAGGTGAGGTAATACGTCACTAATACGTCATCATTTTGGAGGAATATCTTCGAGTTTGTTTACTTTGAGAGCAGATAGCGTGCGCGCGTTATCTGTGGTTTCCAACTTGAAGTGTCAACACTTGTTAAATGAACGCATAACATAAATAAACAAACCCTTTGTCCGTTGGGATTTTTAATTGGAATATGAGTACAATCAATGCATCCTATAGCTCCAGGAAATCCAGCAATACGGTGAAATTTGATCTTCACATCAGCTCGCTCAGCAACGTCAGGTTTAATAAAGCGTCTTATTTTCAATGCTAATATTATTTTTAGAAATTTTGGCTACAATTCTTGAAACTATTGACTGACTGATTTTGTGCAAATGGGGATTTGCACAAAATCAGTCAGTCAATAGTTTCAGTCAGTAATCAGTCGGTCAGGCAAACAATCTGAAAATACATAATACCAATTAAGTAAGTATGTATGTACTGTAATAAATACAAATTTTAACTGATAAGTTTTTGTTTGTGTGAAAAAGAACAACTTACTTGAAAGTTTCCTGTTGCATAAAATCGTAAAGCGGCTAACACTTGGATTATGGGTGGAATTGGCAATCCACGTCTGTTACCAGTAGTACCACCAATACTTTGAAATAATAGCGGCAGCAAGAAGTTCATCACAGCATCTTTATTGAAGCGAAATCTAATTTTAAATTCATTTTCATCATAAAAGTCAAATGGATTATCTGCATCTCGTAATTAATAGCGTCGCGATATGTAATCGTAAGGGTTATCGTACACATATTCAATAAATTCTTCAAAACAAATGATGAAAATCGGATAAAATACGCGTGTTTTGGTTGAAAGTTCGTTGTTATCTTCCTCAAGGAAGCTTCAAGGTAGATGTCGATGTACCTTAAATTTGACAGTAGGTTCCTCACCTCTCACCTTACCTCGACTGAGGAAACTCTTTGAGGTGAGGAGAAAAATTGCAACTATGAATATCAAACTACCTAAGTTCGGTTGAGTCGAGTCGAGGAAATCATGAGATTTCGACTATGAATATGGGTGTAAGAGTGTAACTGTTACTTAAGGTGATATGCCTGGACACCGCTCCATTTAGTTCTGTTTTCCTTAAACTTGGTTGGACACGCTTCCACGTGTTTAGAGTAGTCTATCAAGCAAGTCTGGCTATAACATTTTTTTAGAATGAAGATTCATCGTTTTATATAAGACGAAAACGAATAAATTACATTATTAAAAAAAAAAATGACTTTTTTTTTCTTTCCCGATCTACAACCCTAAATCCCGATTTTCTTTAACTTCCGTCCCGATTTAAAACAAATCGGACCTGGCAACACTAGTTATGAACTGTCTTGAGTTGATGACAGTTCTGACATATGACAATGACACATTGACACTTTATTTGTCAACAAACAGCCCAGAGAATGTAATACACTATTGAAACAGTCGTCCATTCCTCATTCCTGGATATTCGTCGAACAGTCCAACTGACGGAAAACATTTTGGAGAAAAATAATAAGTGAGTTAAAAATGCGTCTTCCCTTCGTAATAATTCGAAAACTATGCGCTACTGCACCCATAAGTAATAATTTTACAGAAGAAATGAAGAGGAACTTTATTGCTACCAATACTTTTCAAAAAACCCTATTATCATTCGGTTCAGCTGCTATTGCTCTGCTAAATCCTCATCGTGGTGACATGATCGCTTGTTTAGGCGAAGTTACTGGAGAAGATGCTATAAAACACATGCGACAAAAGATGATTGAAACTGAAGAGGGTGCTGATATTCTAAGAGAAAAGCCGCGTATTAATTCAGCAACAGTCTCGTTCGACCAACTCTCCCAAATGCCGGAAAACACCTTGGGTAGAGTTTACGCAGATTTTATGACAGATAACAATATTACAGCTGATTCACGATTGCCAGTTCAATTTATTGAAGATCCAGAACTGGCTTATGTAATGCAACGCTACCGAGAGGTGCATGATTTGGTGCACGCCACCTTATTCATGAGTACGACTATGTTAGGAGAGGTGAATATTTTACTTGTCATCTTTTGAACTCTTTTTAACTAACTTATACAAAAAATAAAACTATATTAATACAAAAATCCCAGGTTACAGTAAAATGGGTTGAAGGCATTCAAACAAGACTACCCATGTGCATAAGTGGTGGAATCTGGGGAGCAGCAAGACTGAAGCCTAAGCATCGTCAGATGTATTTGAAGTATTACTTACCCTGGGCAATCAGAACAGGAAATGAGGCAAAGTTTTTACAAGGTACTTAATTAAAATCATGAATTTATAGCCATAAAGAGTGTGGCTTGTTTTATTAAAATATGATAAGTTGGTATTTTTTAATTTATGATGTTTATGGTGAATCTCTTTCAGGAGTTTACTTTGAAAAAAGATGGGATCAAGATATAGATGACTTTCACAAGGAAATGAACATTGTGAGATTAGTGAAGAAGTAGTTGTTACATTTCCTGAGAAAATTAATATATTTGCGTATTTAGTTTGCATAAATTAATACAAGCTAATACATAAAAATATATACCACATGCTTAGTTAAAATTTTCTATTGAGGAGTTGAAATCAATTTTATATTGAGGAGTTACAATAAAATTTCAATCCTCCAATTAGTATTCAAACTAAGCATATGACATAGTTTAAATGAATAGTACTAATAAACATAGTAGGTTTATTTATAAAAAATATCATGACCATTTGTTAGGATTAAACACTGGACTCTTTCATTTTGATTAAAACTAAATACATCTGGTGCAGTGATTAAATAATCGCCTGATACACCAAATATGAAATAACCTGCAAGGTTTGATTCCTGCATCAGAAATGCCTACAAATAAGGCATGTAAATAAAGCACTCTCAATACTTTTGTCTAGTGTGAAGATCTTGATACAGTATTTAAATTAAACATATATGGTCAGTTTTTATAAATAAGGCAGTGAAGCCTCACCAAATAAAAAGTCAAGATGGAACTCTGAGGCCAGTTTTCTAAACATGTGGTGTGGTGCATGTGCCTGTATTGCCATGATAATTCAAATTACCTCGAAAATTCGGTTGCAATAACGATACTTGCGAGAAACGCATCCTGGATGCAACCAAATTTTTTCGTTAGTAATTAGCGATCGAAAGCTTACGTCAGCGTCGTATCTATGTCGAGACTGCCGGCCCTGGTGAGTTGACGGTAAAAAGTAGTGACGGTAGGAGAAAGGAAATGGAAAAATGTTTCAGAAATAAAACTTGTTTTGATTTATCCAATTTTTTTTTTTAATCATATTTTGTTTCTTTGTTTACTGGATTAAAATCAAATATGTATTTACCATGGGCGTGCACAGAGATTTCAGACGGAGTAGCACGGCTAAAATTAAAATAAACTTACCAGTTTCCGCTGGTTTCGATAGGTGGCCCACCACCACGAATATCTAATTAATGTTTATAAATCAAATCGATGCGCATATCTTTTTTTTAGACATTTGAAAACGTCGTCGTAAAAGCTGCTACTTTTAAAATGGCTAAAAGTTGTTGGATTTGTCAAGACCACGAAATGCTTATTCCTGTTTACTCAGAAAACAAACAACATCAATCAATCGTTTGAAAATGTCTATTTCTGCCAACTTTCGCGTTGTGTCTTACAATATCTAATGGCGGCTCCACATTAGTGCACGGCACATGTCGTGCCCTCCACATTCACGGGATACTTTAATCGTTCATGAAACCTGCCGCGAAATGGACGTAAAATCTGCTGCTACATAATATAAAAACAAACCCCTTTGAATTGCAAATGACTTGAAAAAAATATCTGCTTAGATTGACCATTTCTGTAAAACATTGTACCATTATCATCTAGCATAGTGGCTTGAGCCCAAGGGCGGATCCAGCTTTGGTGCCAGGGGGGGGGGGGGGGGGGTCACATAATCGTGGTCAAGTCACAAGAAGTTATAATTTGTATTTCCTGACTCCGCTGCCACTTGGCCATCCAAAATACCGACACTGATCGGGGAACAGGCGTGAATGCTCGTGAACTCCGCGAAAACCATCTACATTCACGTTCACGCCTGTTTACGGGGCTTCACGGCACTAATGTGGAGCCGCCATAACTTAAACTGGCTATTTATACTAGTCTCTATTCTACCTTTACCAAAACTTCAAGCAGGGTTCCAGATATTTTTCTGAAAAATCGTGCTTAGCAGTCGCTTTGGACGCGTTGGAACGCGTGTCGTATCTAATTATTATAATCGCGCGATAAGTTCTGCTTTCAAATCCCGAACACGCGCACACATTTTAACGCACACAGCCTCACTTTCGCTGTGTACTACACAGACTACACGAGATGTCGGTTATATGAAATACTAGCTGACCCGCCACAACTTCGTTCACGTGGTATCCTACCCCTACCCAACCGATACCACTACCCCTATCCTACCGATACCCTACCCATACCTTACTCTACCCCTACCCTAACCCACCCTACCCCTACCCTACTCTCCATTTTATTTAGAAAACGTTTGTATAGGAAATAGAAAAGGGCTGATTTGAGGGTTTACCAGGTTTTTTTTATTTTTCTCATTTTTTAAACCTTCCCTAGACCTCCACGAACATTTCAAAACCAAGATAAATCCGTTCAGCCGTTCTCGAGTTTTAGCGAGACTAACGAACAGCAATTCATTTTTATACAAGGTGTAACAGATTAAGCGCAATACCTCAGACACCCCAAATAGAATATTAAATTATAAGTCTAAAACAACATCCGTCGGTAAATAAATTGAAACCAAACCTAGACATTTTTTATAAAATTGTTATCCTTACTAAACGCAAAACGTATGTGCGTCATACAAAATCCTTATGCAGATGCAATGTTAGCGGCCGACACACACACGAGTGAATTTCCTTGAATTAAGGATTGTATTAATTTGTCATGATACTGTGTTTCCATTTTAAGTTATAATGAAAGATTTTTCCGTTAAAATTTAACACCTATTTTTTATGACGGAAATCGATTCAGAAGACGATTCTGAACAAACTTCCGTCAGGAATTGCGTTTATTCTGTTACACGTTGTATTATAGAGATAGATAAGCTGGCCGTAGTACAGCTTACGCTCACAGGAGCCGGGGGCACTGTCTGCGTGATGAATTGGCGGGTTTATCTTTTGGACGAATTAGTTCCAAATAAACGTAATAGATGGCGCGTAACTCGCGAAGTGCTATGTTTGTAATTTAGATGTATTTTTTAGTTATCGTAATTTATCATTTAGAGAGGCATGTATGCTACAGGGTATGCAGAGCTTATTTGCATGTATGGACTGCACGCCAGTGGTATTTACCTACAAATAGAAGAAAAAATAAACTTAGACACAAAGGCCGATCCAGGGGGGGGGGGGAGGTCATGGGGTCATGACCCTCCCCCTCTGGGCTGGGTCCAGGACCCAGGTGGACCACTAATTAAAATTTTTAAATATTGTTACTAGATAATACTCCAGTTTCTGTCGTTATAAAGGAATATCGGCAGTGGATGGCCAAGTGGCAGCGCAGTCAGAAAATGCACATTAGAACTTCTTGTGACTTGACCACGATTATGTGACCCCCCTGGCACCAAAGCTGGATCCGCCCTTACTTAGACATCAAGCTAGAAAGCATAAATTACGTTATAAAATTCATGCACGCAAAAACAAAACATAAACTATATAGGAAAGAAAAAATCAAATATTCTTCAGCAATGAAAAAGTTTAATATATATATATATTGTTTTATTTTATTTAATTAATATTAATAATAACTCTCCTGTCGCAGGTCTGCTGGAAGAAATTTCTTAGGAAATAAGCAGCACCTTTGTGCTCTTTTGTCTGTATATGTTTTTTCTTTTGTAAGTGTCATGTGTGTACAGTCGACCAAGAAATTGGTTTACCGCTCTAAGGTTGAATATCATTTGCACGTACAAAACAGCAAGGGCTATTTTCGCTTGACAGATTAATAACTGCTACGTCAGAATCTGTCATTCCTGTTTATTACCTATCTGTGATTTAAACTCAGAACTGATGGCTTGCAATTTATCATCCTGCTACTCGTACTTTATGTGCAATAAAACGTTTTGTTTAGTTTCGACGTAAAATAATTGAATTTTGAATCCAGGGAATTGAACTTTATTATATATGTTTTTAATAGATTTAAAAACGTCCCATTTCCTGCTAGTAGCGTAAAGGATTTTAGGATTAATAATAAACAATGATTTATCATTTAAAAATAACAAATTTATTGTCCTTCATAAAACGTAACAGTAACATTTAATTGTAAAAAAAAATATAGGGAAATATCAGCCTAATAACGCGTGTTTCCTCCATTAGCTTCGATGACTGCTAACAAGCGACTTCTCATAGAGCCAACGAGGCGTGAACAAATGTCTGTCCCGCGCAAAGCCTCCCAAACTTCATGGCAATGACTATCGATGGCATCTCGAGTTCTCTCATTGCGGTGATGCCATCGCTGCACCATAAGTCCCCAAAGGTTTTCGATCGGGTTAAGATCTGGACTTTTAGACGGCCATGGAATCAAGTTAATGAATGAATGTTAATCAAACCAGGTACGAGTCACTCTAGCTGTGTAATCTGCAGTTGTCTTGTAGAAAATTAAATTGAAGCAGATCGCTTTCCGGGTAGACGTTCCGGACGGTTAGCAACATAGCATTTTCTAAATTATCCACATAATCTAAAGCGTTGGCTTTCGGAGGTAGTCTGCTTAATTCTCCGACTCCATCTGCCGACATCCAGCCCCAAATATTTACACTGATTCTACCAGACTCCGTGGTCGGCACAATATTTTCTTGAGTGTATCTAGTATTATTGTAACGCCAGAGAGTCATTCGACCATGTTGGCTAGATTTGAACGTTTTTTCGTCCGTAAATATCGTAGTAGACCAATCGAAATTCAAGTACTCCCGGGCAAAATTTAAACGAGCCGCTTTGTTAGCGTCTGTCAAATAAACTTTTTTAGCGTGACGTCTGTAATAGAATAGAATAGAATTTATTGAGACCATTATTATATTCTTTACAAATTTCCGATGATCCCCAAACTAGGCTATGCCTGTATCTTGGGGACCTAAGTTGTGGTAGACAATGTTGTGGGTGCAATAACAAAGATGATCTGAACATAAGTATGTGAGAACATCAAAAACTTTAGATGGAATGAGGTCGACTTAAAACTACTTAACTTAAAATTATATAAGACAAAAAAATAAATAAAATTAAGTACAAAATAAACTTCTTCAATTATGACAAGAACAAAACAATTTTTATAGTAACTAATACAAAATGGGTGTGTTTATGTGTGTGTGTGTGTGTGGTTTGTGTGTGTGTGGTTTGTGTGTATTTGCTCGTGTGTGTAGTGTCGGAGTTTGTGTCTGATGAGATTTCGAGTTAGAGTGAGTGAGTTACAGCGATGTTAGGATGTTTTCAGATTCATCATATGAAAGTCCTAAAAGCCATTGTATGACAACTTTTTTGCACGCTGTGAGGGAAAGATCTTTTATGTCACAGGGCAAGCTTTTGGAAACTTTGTTGTATACGAGAGTGTGTAGGTAAGCGGGACATCGTCTGGCTAGAAGAGAAGAGGTTTGTTGTAACGGTATGCGGAAGACACGTTCGGAAGTTAATAAGTGGTAGTCGGGCCGAATCTTTATGCTTTTGTGAGTACGGAGCAATGCATTTAGAATATAGAGTTGACGAACGCGTAAAACTTGAAAATCTTTATAAAGGGAGTCAGTGGAATAAAAAAATGTTTTTTTTAGTATGACTTTAATAACAGCTCTTTGGGCTCTTTCCAACTCCATCATAATTGATTTACCAGCTCCACCCCAAACGGATATACCATATTGGATAAGAGACTGGCATATCGCAAAATAAACTGTTCTCATTATGTCTTGTGAGGTGCGGTCTCTCAATTTCTTCATAATGTGAATGAGTTTCCTTAGACGGCCCGAAAGGAGTTGAATGTGAGCTCTAAATGAGAGGTTTTCATCAATTAGGAGACCTAGATATCGAATAGATGACGTTCGTTTAATACAGTCACACGAGCAGTTTACGCGTGAGGTGTTTAGAAAATGGTTTGAGCATGTATGATATTTTAATGTAAGGCCGGATGGAGGGCTGGAACAATGAGTTTTGTGAAAAGTGATGAGTTTGATTTTCTTTATGTTAAGTGTAAGAAGGTTGTGGTTGAGTGTTTGAGCTAGTTTTGCCAATCCCTCCTCTGCATGACCGTAGGCGTTTTTCCAGGTTTGGCCATGAAACGTGATAACTGTGTCGTCTGCATAGGATATAAGTTCTGCATTTCGTAATTTAAGATTCAGTATATCGTTCATGTATATTATGAATAATGTTGGACCCAGTAAACTGCAATCCCATACTATGCAAATGCTGCCGAATGGTCTCTTTCGTAACATCGAATTCTTCTGCAAAAGCCGGTAGAAGTGAAGCCGTTCTCTTCGTACTGATGTCTCATTGTTTCTCTTTGCTCGCTGGACAGTGCAGGCGGCCCACCACTTCGCCTATGATCTTGAAGATTACCTTCTTCCCCTTCACGTCTTATCCAAAAACGTGTCGTATATCGCGATATGTTCAATTCTCTAGAAATATCACTTATGTTGTATCCTAACCGATGTAATGATATAATTTCGGCTCTTTCCTGTAAGTTTAAATTACGCGACATTTTCTTGACAGTAAGTGACTCGAGTTGATCAATAACTGACACTTGACAGATCATATGTCAAAAGCGATTCGAAAATGAATTAGTTTTTTTTAAGTATGGTATCTAGCATAAACCTCCTTGATTTATAAGGACAAGTTGGTTTGTGTTTACATAAAATATTCTCTATTGCGTTGACATGTCACAGTTCAAGTTGCATGCTCTTTTAACCATTGCTCTGTGATTGGCTCACAGTTAACCAATTACGTTAATGTAATACAGTAATCCTTAGCGAATAATTATGTTACTGGGAGATGTCATCAAAAGTGGTAAACCAATTTCTTGGTCGACTATACTACTACTACTATAGACTTACTATAGACTATAAATAAATAAACAAATATTGTTTTTGTATTCATTAATTAGAATATTAAATTATAGAACTAAAACAACATCTGTAATTTAATTTACTTAAAGAACACCCAGTTTTTTTTTAATAAAATGGTTGTCCTGACTGAACGTAAAACGTTCGAGCATACTACTCTATCCCTACGCACACTCGTGCGCGTGCCTACGTAGTAGGTAGTAACAGAAAGCTACGCATTAGATATGTATCTGTACGTTCATTGACCGAACATTACCTACGTAGTTTGATACTAATAATTTGCGATATTACCGTATAACTATTATTGCTAGTTGCCTAACTAGTTTGATTCCATCTTTCCATCACAATTACACAGGCTTTGGACTGACAGCTTCGAATGATTTGGTTTAATTACGGATACGGAAGTATTTTTAAATTGAGCAACTTTTCACCCCACTGCGATCTATCAGTACCTACGGCAATACCTAAAGGCGCCCGCGTCTTTTCACCCTCTACTAAGTCGTGTTTACATTTTTATTAGGTACGTATAAAAAAAATATTCAAAGTCGACGTGTTTAACCCCTAAGATAACGAAAATTGAAAAACAAAAAAATTGTGGCCACCGGTGGCCTTACGCTCCCTGAGCTCTAAGACGACCCAATGACCAGATTTGAATCATAATATTTACAGAACCTACTTAAAATCGTATTATGAAGGTACATACCTGAGGTATTACTAAATACTTCTTCTTTGTCCCCGTTTTAGAAGATTTTCAAAATGTCCACCACCTTGCTCGATACACATTATTGCACGTTTTCTTAAGTTAGTTTTTAGTTTGTTAAGCACCTCAGTTCACATTTCACTTTAACAAACGCGAGTTCAATTTTATGTTTGAGGTCATCGACACTTGTTGCTTCGTTTACATACACGAGCGATTTTATTCGACCCCACAAAAAAACGTCCAACGGTGTTAGATCAGGGGATCTGGGAGCCCACTGTACCGGACCCCCACGACCTATCCAACGAGGGCCATATTCCGCATCAAGATGCCGTCGGACGTTCCACGTGAAATGCGCGGGAGCTCTGTCGTGACTGACTTTGTTTGATATCGGGCGGGCGGTGGTGGCGCGTGTGCGCGGCGGCATATCAAACGTCAAAGGGCTAAGTCGGGTAAATTATTGCGTCTCGCTCTTTCATATTGATTTTGAGTTTGCAAAAAACGTAGGTACCTTAGATTTTCTAATATTTTGTCATTTCTCAACAAAAGATTGTGAAATGCGGAATTACAAATTCAGTCATGCATTTAAAAAAGCTTTATTGCTTTGAAATAAGGTTGAAATTTCCTTAAATTACGTACAATAGGGGTGTGTGTGTGTGTGTGAGTAAGGATAGATATGATTATTATTATGAGTGACCGAACTACAAAGTACAAATTCGGTTGTGCAGTTAAGTAAGACGTACTGCTTGGAATTAAGGATTAATCTACTTTAAATTAAAATTTTATTTTTCGCACACTAACTGAAATGTAAAATGTATTGATATTATTTACGTGTGTGTATGGATAGCTATTGAACGATCTACAAATTCAGCCATACGTTCATATGGGTTTTTATTGCTTTGAGATAAGGCTTAAATTTCCCTAAATAAAATATGTTATTAAGTTGGTTTTACGCAGTGATCCTAATTTAGGTTAAATAAAGGATTTTTCCGAAAAAAATTAACATATAAATAATGATGGAAATCGATTCAGAAGCCGATTCTGAGCAAACTACTTTCAGGTCTTGCGTTTATTCTGATACACGTTGTATAAGTGTAATTTCTTATGAGAAATAAAAAATCTCAAACCTCTATTAATATGGAAAATTTTCCCACCATAATTTTTTTTCATATATGACCTAATTAAAGAAAAAATTTTCATAAAAATCGATTCACAAACGGCGAAAATACCGCGTCGCGTAGTCATAAACATAAAAAAAATCAATTCGTTTTGTATAGTCAGTTAAAATATGTACACTGATAACCATCCTATAAGAAACGAGTAACATTACGTTGCGTCTTACATTATTACCCAATAATAGGGTAAACGAAAACACTTCATACTGGCAACACTTGTGTTAAGCAATAACCTGTTTTATTTTG
Organism: Tholera decimalis; assembly: GCA_943138885.2. Classification (NCBI taxonomy): domain Eukaryota; kingdom Metazoa; phylum Arthropoda; class Insecta; order Lepidoptera; family Noctuidae; genus Tholera; species Tholera decimalis. The sequence continues at coordinate 34,802,765 of OW964549.2, read as the reverse complement.
ATTTATTGAAAATATGGGTTTCCAAAATAACTTACGTGTGATATGTGATTCCATCCAGCTTTTTATTTTTTGCGGAGTGATTCGTACACCTTTTCACAACACAATTCGGCATTTTCACTGATAAACACCCACGAGCTGCGATAGCTAGACTGACAACTCAAGACGTAATTACGTTGTACATGTGTGCGTGTAATTTGACGGCCTCACTTTGCTGTTCGCAGAGTTCCGTCTTGACTTTTTATTTGGTCTGAGAGTGAAGCTTTAATTGTGCTGTAAATATTGTTGAAGTTTGCAATAAAGAAACAAAAACCTTGTCAACAATTTTATTGCGCAATAAAAAATCTCTTTTCATTAATTGGGAAGAAAATAATCATAACAACATTTCGGAACTTCGACCATTAGAGTTATGGAGGGTTGTAGTGCGATAACCAACTTCCACTATCCACTCATACCAAACGCGACGTGAATCGATACAACGCCAAAATCTTGCTGTAATGGTTTCACCTTTGTGGACTCGTAGAGGTGTCTGCAAATTAAAACATGAGGCCATTAGGATATCTGTTTTAACAATACTATGTATTTAAATAATATGAATTTATAATAATACTAGCTGACCCGCCACGACATCGTTCCCGTGGTATCCTACCCCTACCCAACCGATACCACTACCCCTACCCTTATCACTTAGGGGTATGAAAAATAGATAGTAGCCGATTCTGAGACCTACTGAATATGCATATAAAATTTGGTAAAAATCAGTAAAGCCGTTTCGGAGGAGTAAGGTAACTAACATTGTGACACGAGAATTTTATATATTAGATAATTATTTTTTGTTGTTTGTTTCTGGTCATAAAATTTTATGAATGTTACGTGAGTTAGATTAATTTTGATGTTTGAGACAACTTTATTTTTAAAAGTTTTGGCTTGAATACCTTTATTGGAATAAAAACTGGAAACCATGAAATCATTCCTGGGCTGTGTGTGGAAGGCACAATGCTGATCATTTCTTTTCCATACAAGGTACAATCAAAATATCCTCCAAATCCATGCATGATATTATCTTGTTTAACTTCCCAAGTCAATATTTCCGATCTTCTATTGTCTGTCAAAGGCAGTCCTCTATAATCAGTCATTTCTTGACCTTCATGATCCTTTGAACCTTTTGCTGGATGCTCGAAGGTGAAAACTGGCTGAAAAAAAATAGTCAATATTTAACTTCTTACTTAACAAGAGCAGTGGTGGCCTAGTGGTCATAGGTTTGACTACCGAGTTTTATGTAGTGGTTCAAATACTGGACGGCACATTAGTTCATGTTATTTATTTCATCCCAACTGCTCTCAAATTGGTAGCTAAGGAAACATCTTAAGGCAACCTGCATATTTTATAGACTAAAATTCCACCAAGCAGCACTGGGTAGGCCCACATTGTACACTTACAGCTCATACCCTGTCATTGAAAGAAGGCCTGTGTATCAGCATTGGAAACATTATAGGATGGTATGGTTTAAATTAAGTTGAAGTTGTAAATTTTAATTATTGTTACCTTTGTTTCAGCTATATCGTGTTTATTTTGCATGTAAACAACCCAGAGAGTCTCTAGATTTTTATCTTTTTGGTTTGATGGAGTGACAGAGGAGGCCGCTTTTGCAGCTGCCCACAGTCGCGGTGATGAAATTGGTCCCACATATGATTTGTATTGACATGGTATTGAAATGCCACCTGGCTTCAAAAGACCAGCAGCCCCATCTAAGCATTCCGGGGACAATTCATTGTCACCCCATGATCCTGAAAAAAACAATCAGTTATGCTTACATCACTAGTATTTAGAAATAGTAAAGTAAGTTGCTTGTATTTTTAGAAGTTTATATCTGTACCTAGTAACTCGGACACGATAATATCTGCCTTGGGTGAAAGATTGATCTGCCTCATGTCGCCAGGTATGACAACCACATCGCGGTCACGCCACACTTCACGAACTTGAGCTGCCAGCACAACCACAGCGCAAGGATTCTTTTCTACAGCCACCACCTGTTACAATATAATTTGTCTATTAATAAAAACTTACAAGAACACTCTATTCTACAATTGAAATAAAATCTTCTGTTAAATAACATAGGTATTACCTTGACTTTGCTGTTAGTTATATCAGCAGCATTTAGTGTAGCCCTAACCAATGGTCCTCTGCCAGCACCTAGCACCATTACTGTGATAGTTTTCTTTTTTTTGTCATTATCTCCTTGTCCCAACTCTTGTCCATCTGCTGTAGAAATATCAGTATTGATCTGAAATTAAAGTGCAGTGGCTTACCAAAAATAGACTAGAATAAGGATTCCTCTCAAACATGTATGTTGTTGTAGGATACTTCTGATATTTCAACAAGAAAGCATCAATAGCCTAATGGCTAAGGTGTCGGACTTGTGATCGAGAGGTCGCGAGTTCGAATCCCACCCATGACACTATTACCGTGAACTTACTCCAGACAAGCAGTTTTAAGGCCCATTTAGATGGAGAGTTTGTCGACTCAAGGATATGATTATCGTAAGAACATTAAAAAAGTTTCCTCGTGTAAATATCCCCTTCCCCTTGGGCGACAATTGCTTCGCAATAGAATTAAGTGTAAGCAGAAGTATAGTAGTATTCAAATAACTTGGCAAGAGTCGTTCAATGCAAAGAAGTCGATTTTTAGGTGTCAGCGGGACGCGGGGTATGACGTAGCGCCGCTCCGAGCCACAATGGTTCGAAATCGACGCTCCGTGGACATTGAAATCAAAATTTCTTTAGGCGAGAAATAAAAATCGGAACGGCTTTATTTCAGTATTATTTATAATATTTGGTAATATGACAGCTATCATCAGCACCATCTCCAAAAAAAAAAATTAATATTTTTTTTTGTATGAAGAAAAACACAAGAGTCGATTTTTCTCACAACTTAATTAAACTTAAAGCCTGCGGCTTACATGGGGTATTGTCCCATATAAGGCGATTCCGAAATGCTATAACACGCACACCTATGCGCGCCCCTTCACTCACAACAGAGTGTTGAATTTCGAGAAATTCAGTTAGAGATTTTTACGTTGATTTAGGTGTGATCTTGAAAATATACAAAGTAATTGACTTTAGTGTGCTAATTTTAATAAGAAATAATGGAATATACAATATAAAAAAGCAAAAGCGTGCCCTCGGCGTCAAGTTCCGAATTCATCCTTTAATACCTACGAAATAGTAGTGAGTTCGAAATTATATCGATAAAGCTCATGGAAAACTGACAATATTTTTTAACATAGATTTTATTTCAATAAAGATTATTATACCATTCTTGTGTTGAGTTTTATTTCAACCCGCTTTATCCTTTATGACATAAATGTAGTAATCTGTGTCACGTTTAAGGCCTTTATTATTATTTAAATCCATAAATACAATCAACAATCATAAAACCAAGTCAAAACCATCACAGCACTATTATCCATCAAGACGTAATTTTTTGTCACTCTATGACGACAGTGGCGCAGCTGGCACGGATTTCTTGAAATTGCTCGCTTCTGCTCTAGAGGTGCGACACCGATACTTATTAATAATATCGAAATATTTGAAAGAACAATCAATTCAATGTTTTTTTATTCCACCAAGCCCGTTCCATCATCGGATTACAAGACAAACGGCGATGCGCCATCGTTATATGGTGGACATCCCACCCATACGAAAGAAACGTTTTGGGAATACTTTCATTGTGTGTACGGCTAAGGAGTGGAATTCCCTGCCGGTGTCTGTGTTTACTGATAGTTACAACCTGGGAGTCTTTCAGTCAAGAGTGAATAGGTTACTTCTAGGTAAGCGTGCTTCATTTTCGACCACATCATCGCTTAACATCAGGTGAGATTATGGTCAAACGCAAGCCTATTAATTAATAATAATAATTATTATTATTATAAAAAAGTGGCTCTTAATGAACCGCTATTAGGTCCATAATGCAGTGTATTAGAAACATGTGCTTTTTACTTTACGTTACTGCACTAGTGCTATAACGCCATAGATAACTATTTACTAGTCGGAGGTCGGAGATGTACGTTTTTTTTTAACCTCATCAACAAACAACGACTTATCGACTACATATTTTCCATCCAAGTTAATATTTAACAATACAAATCTGTTTTTACCTCGAAAGTGTTGAAAAACGTCGTATGAAACGCGTGTGCAATGATCAACATAGCACATATGCATCATAATCATAATGTAGCATAGTGTATCGCCACTAACTGATGCCATCAGTGCTGAAGTAATTGCACTGTCTTCTATGATAAACGTGTCATTGTCGACTTCTTGTATTATATTTAATAAGTCTTTACTACTCATATTATAGTCCTCCATTATTAATAATATTTAATAACAGTAAATGAACCACTCTATTTGAAAAAAAATCGGGTTTGACGTCATGGGACTGTCATACATAGACGACTGTGGCGTCCCCGGAACACAATACAGCAGTGTGATAGAGATGGGCATTTCAGTCATTACAATTAATCGATAAACTACTAACACTCCACGTTTAAACAGCATTAGCGTTCAGTATTATAAAATTTTCTTGATTTCTCAATCATAAAAGTTCAGTATCAAATGTTTTATTTATTTATTGGTGCAGAATTCAGAGTAAATTAAATATAACGTAGGTTGCCGTCAATGTCGATATTCTTGTTTTATTGACTGGTATCTACATCACTACGTGTCCTGTTATGGTGACTGTGGCGTGGAGGACTCGAGTTTTTAAAACTTTATAACTGGTTTTCTTTTTTGTCATCTTATGTTCCTATACATGAAACCTGACGAAATCAGTTTACTTCAAATAAATAAAGAAGAAATAAGGTATATAATTAACAAGGGAAATGAACAAAACAATGCCGTTTTATGATATTTATTTACGTTTAAAATTCTGTCACGCAGTCGCGACAGTGGCGTGCTGGGCACATTTTGGCTTGTCGTCTATACACGACTGTGGCGGTCAAAAGGTTAAAATACAGGTAAATAAATTTTTAAATATTTCTTAAGATAATTTAATTCGTTGTTAGTGGATTATGACAGTAGATAAAAAGTCTGACTTCTTAATTAATTAAAGACAGATTTGAACAAAGTGAAGAAATTGGATTGGTATCAATCGACTCTGTTACTGATACTGTTGAACCTTCAACCTCAAGTGCTAGTGGTATAAATGAAGGTGTATCCACGTCCAAAGTAACTACATGTACTGGTAGCACTATAACACTAAAAAGGAGAAAGAAAACCTTTCTCAGAATTATGCCAAAAACAGAAGAAGAGGAGAATAGAAGAACTTTTAACGCACGACTCTCAGAAACTTGCATATGCTGCTGCAGAGTTGTGGTGAGGAGAATGAGGACGTGAAAGATTTAATAAAATATATTACCGAGCATCCTGAAAAAGCAGTAGAGATCAAGAATTTTTTGAAAGCCAAGACAACGTATGCGTCACCCCAGCGAAATGTTGTCGCTTTTCAGGATTTCGGCTTGAAAGATAATTAGTACCCCATCTCGTGTAAATGTGCCCGACATTTAAAATTTGTGCGTCCAGCCGATCCAAAGATATTCACAAAAAACAGATTCCGCTGGAGTAACGTTACCCCAGCGGCATGTTTTTTAACCGCTGGTCCTAGCTAAGTACAAACTAGCTACTTAGATGGATCACATTACGACGCCTTACCCCCTGGCCACAGCTAAGCGCGGTGCGAGTTGCAGCGCGTCTAGCGGTGAGCGGCGAAAACAAATGGTAGGCAACCTATGAAGTATGCCACAGCTACCGGCGACGCGTCTTGCGTGGCGGCGAGTCGAGCGAATCGCGCCGGCGACGGGCTGCACGGTGTGCGAATGAAACAAATGTACTAGCGAGTATCGAGGTGGCCACAGCTCAGAGCAGCGCGCGCGGCGTCAGCGGTGGACGCATTCAGGTCTCGCGCGACCGAAACATATAATTTTGTTTTAAACGCGCATTGAGCTTATAAAAATAATGGATACTGAACAATTTATTAGTGAAATACTGAGTAGACCAGAAATATGGATGTCAAATCTATCAAGTCTTCATGTAGTATAGTATATAATATCTTAACTAATATTATAAAGAGAAAACATTTATGTTTTTGTATTTATGTATTTATGTATGTGTGTAACGTTTTCACACAGACACTACTGGATCGATTTAATGTAACCCAAGGTGTGAAAAAACTTGTCATAAAAATCTGTCATAGCGTGAGCTGCGGAAGCTTTTGATGATAGAACAAAAAAATGTTTTCCAGAACTATAGATCGTATCAATATCTACAAAAAAGTCGGCTATATCACATATCCAACTACTGTAGTTATGCCACTATAATTACTTTTTACATTTTAAAAGGTGATAAAAGTGCCGACAATAATTAAACCATATTATTTATACCTCTGTATTAATCCTTATCCCAGTAAATGATATTTTATTAAATACTGTTTCAATACCTGTAAAATACTTTTTAAATGATTAAAATCGGACATTCCATTCAAAAGATATAATGAATTTTAAAATATCAATCTAAAGAAAATAATGCTAATATTTCATATTCCATCCGTACTAATATTATAAATGCGAAACTATGTCTGTCTGTCTGTCTTTCTGTTACCTTTTCACACCCAAACCTTCCACCCGAACGAAATTGCGAGCAGAAGCTATCCATCCGAGGTTGCGGGAATGTTCTAACGAGATACCGCGGCCCCGGAACTTAAGCGCAGCTGAAGGCACAGGGTGGATTTTTTGTCAGTAGAAGTCTGACACTCCCTTCCGCTCCACCCAGAGCGGGAGTAGTCATTCGATGATTTTCCCAACGAAAAAAAAAATCCATACTCCATACTTACAATACTTATAAACGCGAAAGTAACTCTGTCCGTCTGTCTGTCTGTCTATTTGTCTGTCTGTTACCTTTTCACACCTTAACCGCTGAATCGATTTACATGTTTGGCATGGGAATGGTGTAGGATCCTGGGAAGGATATAGGATAGTTTTTATCCCTTAATTTCCTCGGGATCGGGATTAACGCGGGAAAATCTTCCACGCGAACGAAGTCGCAGGCAAAAGCTAATATTCAATCAATTTATCGGGATATTTCCTATTTCAATGTGAAATTCGCCAAGTTCTCTCCTTTTCTAGTTAACCGGGTGCGCTCTTATCAATCGACGACAAAAAGAGGAGGTTATCAATTCGACGCGTATATTTTTTTTTAATTTTTTTATTCATGATCACCGAGTACTCGATGACGGCTGAACCGATTTGGAAAATTCGATTTTTTTATTTATTTATATTATTTTGATTCGATTATTACGAAATCAGGATCTGATGATGGGATCTTGGAGAAATCGAGGGAACTCTTCAAATATTATAGGCACACCTATAGTGATTTCAGCATTATTTATAGTAACTTGTGTAGTTGCATTCGAAAAGCACCATTTGTGAAGTGGACCTGATGATGAAAACCACAGATGGCCACTGGAACTACTCAATATATAAGTATTTCATGTGTTCCGCTTCGATTACTTGAATGTGGTTATTAAGCACAATATACTCGTCACAATGCATATGGTGAAGTGAAGCTGATGGTGAAGTACCAGGAGAACTCCTCAACAATTAACGGCTCAACATTTGGAAAAGCAATATTTTGTAAATGAATATAAGTAGTTGACATTTAGGCTCTTGTAACTAGGTAAATTAAAAATCGACCAACTAAAAAGAGTGAAATAAAAACTTTTTACCAAAAAAGTAAACCGACTCCCAAAAAACACTGGAAAGTGAAAAATAACTTTAATTTCGGAAGTCGGTGCCAAAAACGAAAATACAAAACTTAAGACACCGACTACGCATTTGTTTCAAGGCAATACCGTGCCACTTTTGTTAGGGCTATTTTAATAGTTTAGCCGTTCTCTAAGTACGTCCACCGCTGTCGCCGCCGCGGTCGCAGCTAGTCGAGCTGTGGTATACCAACGCAATTCGCACCGCCCGCCGCGCCACAAATCGCGCCGCAATTCGCACCGCCGGAAGCTGTGGCCAGACCGTTAGAGTGAATAAAAACTTTTTTGCAAAAAATAAAACCGACTTCCATATCAAAACACTACAAAGCCAAAAATAATTTTAATTTCGGTAGTCGGTGTTATTGGTTTTGAATTTTCTTTTTTTTTTCACACCGCCTTCCGAAATTAAAATTATTTTTGGCTTTGTAGTGTTTTGATATGGAAGTCGGTTTTATTTTTTGCAAAAAAGTTTTTATTTTCGCGCTTTTTAGTGGGTCAGTGAATTTTCCAAATCGATTCGTAAATGACGGAGTTATGCGCGAACAAAAAACGCAATGCAGAGTAAACGAAAAGATCATCAAGGTAAATTATTTTTTTCGACTTATTTTGATTTTTCAGAAACGGCTCGTCCGATTTCGATAAAATTTTCATGGGACCATTTGGGAAGTATACCCTTTCCAACAAAAAAAGAATTTTTCAAATCGGTTGGCAAGCGACGGAGTTATGCGTGGACAAACATATATAAAAAAAAAAAAAAAAAAAAAAAAAAAAAAAAACATACAAACATCCGAATTGAGAACCTCCTCCTTTTTTAGAAGTCGGTTAAAAAGGAGTAATTTTTCAGGAGGAAGAAAAATCTGCGTACTATAAAATTTTTGTACGGTTTCTTTTATGTTTTTTTTTTATTAATTTATATGTAAATTTAACTCGTTTTTATATCCAGAACTGTTCGATGTTATGTATAATATGAAAAATATTATACATAATATCGAACAGTTCAGAAATGCATAATCCATGGCCTGATTACGCTTAACTGACGACGCGATGCGAGTGTTTACGAGGTTCTCACTTACTTTCATAGATAGCGTTTCAAGTATCGAATGAACATATTTAATGAGATCAGGATGTGCGTTGCCAGGATTGCTTTCTGGAAACGCAATAAAAAAATTTGCACAAAAATGTACTCCCGAGGTTTTCAGTCTAAGGCGACGATTTGTGCCTAAATGTGCCCAAGAAATTAAATTTGTGCGTCTTGAGGTTTCAGAGTTATTCAAGATGCCGCTGCGTCTTGAGGTTTCAGAGTTATTCAAGATGCCGTTTAGCAAATTGCTGTACCTCTCAAACGGCATGACATACAACTACGATTTTTTTACTACGGTGGGTCCTAATTTGTGCTTATGCTGTGCAATTTTATTTTTTCTATAATCGACACCGTTGGGAAATAAGAATTTTTTTTTTCGTATGTTTAAGTGTGTGTTATGTATGTTTCGTATGTGTATGTGTGTACGCGCGAGCCCTCCACGCCAAGCCACAATTTCACAGCAAATACCTACAAAAAAAAATAGGGACAACATCTTATCGATAAGTTATCGATAACCAATTAATCACTGCAATCAATAATTGTCAAGTAATAGTAGGCTACTTTTAATAAAATATTTCCGACAAACAAAAAAACATCTCCTATGTTTCATTTTCGGCCATCAGATGTACATTTATCGAAAAAGAGGAAAAAATAATACAAATTGGGGAAAAATATTTTCTGGTGAATTTTAGCCTGATTTGTTCTGTACAAAAAATAATCGTTTTTTCAATTATTGCCATGTTTTTTTATTCAACATGGCGTCTCTTTTGCTTGCATACTTCATTCGTTCTGAAATCCAATCCCATGTTTCATCAAATCAATGTAACGTAGAAGATAATTAAAAAAGGTGTGTATTCTTGTAGTGTTAAAAATAAATTACTATTATTCTCTTGTACATATTTTTGAGTAATCATAATTAAGTGTGATGATTTCATTGTTACAAAAATCTTTAGTGTCCATTTTTGAAATGTGTTTCTGAACGAAATCAAAATAACCACTATTGTTGTCTTGAAACTCTATCAGTCACTAGTCTGTCAGGTCCCCGCTAGGGTAATACTGTTCTATGGGTTAGTTCTAATGAACAAAAACAAAACAAGGTTAAGTAAGCGTAATTTCTACAACCTGTCCCGGCTGTCATAACTCTTAGGACAAACATCAAACATTTTTAATTTTTATTTTGTACATAAAAACCATTTGATATTATGAAAAAAATGTTACATTATTCTATTCAGGGGTAAGTTTCCCAGCTTTGCTGAAATGTACATGTTATGGCCGGAGCCCCATTTAAAAAGGAAACATCTCCTTTGAAATAAAAGTTACCTTACTTACCCATCAGTAGCTGTCGTGTCTTGACGACTGTGGCGTTAGGAAGGACACTTTTTTCGGATTTCAATCAGCAATTTTTGATTATTGGTTTTTCTAGTGAAATGTAAGTAATTAATATATCTTTGTGCTATTTTACAATATATTATAATATTTATTATAATATCATTAATGTAATTTTAAATAATAGAAAAAAGAAATTTATTATTTTGTACTTAAAATATGTCGTTTTCTTGTCGACTGTAGACAATGGTGGCGTGTTTGGCACGTTTTCGTTTGTCGGCTATATCCGACCGTGGCGTTCAAAAGGTTAATAACATGTAAATAAAGACAAAAAACGGTAAAAAAATGAAACTAATAAAAAAATACAATAATCATTGTATATAAAATCGATTTTTAAATACGCCAATATTCATAGTCTCGGTCAATAAAGTAATGCATGACATGTATATTGCCAGTCCTAAGCCTGGAATACCCTTTTGATAAAATTAATCCGTACATTGAAAGTCGATTATCCTTCATACTTAACCCGTATGAAGGATAATCGACTTTATGTACACAATGCAAGTGATTCCGGCGCAGCGAGGGCGCATTGCGTTTGGCGATTGTCACATCACAGTATTACATCATACCATAATGACCTATCTCATCTCATGTAATGATGTATTACATTATATAACGCTAGAATTTCATTACAATAACCATCGCACATACAGGTATTTTGATGATCTAGGCGGCCAAAAGTCAAAATAACAAACTTTAAGGAATGCTTATTATATTGATTACCTGAGGCAGGGGACATTCCAACGATCAATAGACCGCCACCCCCACACTTCTTCCGTTGCGCGTTTTCAGGTAAATTCAGTCGGAAGTTGATTATTGAACTTTGTGAACGTGTCTCTTTTCGGTGATTTAAAAAATCGTTAACTTTGAGTGTTAAACTGAAGTTTTTTGTGTTGACCTGGTGCAAAATAGCAATGGATTCGGAGACTACAGGTATGTGATAATCAAATTGTGATATAATTTGTTAAAATTTGTTTTATTTTAATATACTTTTAGTGGTCGAGAAATAACGTCTGAAATAAGGATATTTTTTAAAGAAATTTATGTTTAGAAAGCTATTTGTTTTAGTATCGGGATAGATCCGGCAACTTTTGTAGTTTATATAAAAAAGTATAGACCCTTAAGTTACGAATACTAAATAAATTAGCCGCGGAATAGCGCGGATGCGCAAAAACGTAGAACATTGAATTTCACAGTCAAAATGAGCTTAATTTCCCCTTAATTTAATAGTGATGGAAATTTCCATCGTAAAGAATTTTTGTATTTATTTTTAGTCTGTGATCCGAATGAATTTATTTACGGGCATGTATCCAAACTTAAATATTTAAGTAACGTTTTTGAATGAAAAAATAAACTCACAATGTCAATTGTCATGGTCAATCATCTGTCCAAATGAGGCGTGTCCTACTTGTTGTTTGAAGAGTTTTCGATTATTATTTTGTGAACTTATAAGGAATAATACATTTTGAAAAAATAAATATATCATAAAAATAAGGTAAACTTCTAAATGCTTTACTATTTTTTCTTAGAAAAATCATAGTTTTTAGGTGTATTCTGGGACTTTTTGTTTATGGTTGAAATTTCCCTCATTATGCATTAGTCGTCGTTCTCGATGTATGGAAACCTAACATTTCAGCACATATTCTTTTCTCAGGTCTATAATGATTTTTATATATCGCTTCAGTCAAAATGTCATTTTCAACATCAAGAATAATCAATGATAGAGACATTGAAGAGTACTTATCTGCTCTGGAAGGAGGATATCTGTCACAAGATGGCATGGAAATGTCTGATACAGAAGATACTGACGAAAGTACATTTTACACCAATAGAAATGAACTGCTGGAAGAGCTAGAGGATGGTGATAATCTGGAAAATGATCCTACTTTACATGAAGAACAAGATGATATGCATGATCCCCTCTCATCCAAGAAACTGAGACATCAGAAGCAGGAGAAAACTCTGCTAGCTTGACTTGGGTCAATCATATAATCTTTTTTGATAATTTCTATATATCTGTGCCAATAGTTATCTATTTGGCTAAGCAAGGAATACATTGCCTTGGCACAATTCAACAAAACAGAATTCCCAACAACAAACTACCAGACAAAAAAGAGATGATGAAAAAGGTACCCCTAGGGGTACTAATGAAGGAAGAACAGCATCATATGAGGGAATTGATTTATGTTGCATAGCATGGAAAGAATGAAATAGTGAGTATGTTATCAAGATACGTAGAAGCAGAGCCTGTTTCAACTGTGAAAAGGTTTGATAAAAAGAATAAGGAAACAGTTGTTGATATATTGTGTCCAAAGGCCATAACAGAGTACAACACTCATATGTGGGGGTGTGACTTGTTAGATAGTTTCCTGGGTAGACATCACATAAGAGTCAAATCTCGCAAATAGTATATTCGTATATTTTTTTATTTGCTTGATCTGGCCGGCTGTAATCAACACCTGGATCATATATATAAAATAATGCAATAAAGGATAATGTTGCAAAGAACAACATTTTGAACTTAGGTGAGTTCAGAAACGAGCTGGCCTTTGTTTTATGTAACTCGGGCTCAAATGAAAATAAAAGAGGTCGACTCTTCTAGTCTGGAGAAGGAGTTGCAAGCTTAGAAAAAGAGGTCACAATTCAAACTCTATTGGATATATGGAAGGACGGTCTAGGGCACTGGCCAGATTTTGGTATGTCGCTTCGTTGTAAGTATCCACATTGTACAGGATAGGTACCTACACCACCATAATCTGTGTCAAATGTGGCATAAATTTATGCCTGAACAAAAATAACTGTTTTACTAAGTTCCACACTACTTAGTATCATTGCCTACATGTATATTACCTTTAAGTGCATAGTGATGGAAAAATCCATCACATAATAATATATAATTTATTGCATAAAAAAAACAAATACAACTCTTTTTATATTTTTATACATAATAAAAACATTTTTTCTACATGCTACATGTCTTTTTTATTTTTAAATCTATACTCATAAATATTCTATGCAATTAAGGGTTAATTCGAAAAAAAAAGTATTTATGTCTAAAAACAATATTTACTTGTTCCAGATACAGTGGGTACTTCCGAAGTGAGAATAGTGACTCGTAAATTCCTCTTTGATATTATGAAAAATTAAAATTTACGCAATTTGGAAGAAAAACTACGCTTTTTGAGAGTCCACCTTTTCACTCGTTACGATCTTACTGATGATCAGTTAAATAAACTGAACAACGATTTTGCACATTTTAAATCGGAAATGAAGCAAAGGTGGATTAAATCTCACAATAAAGAAGTTTTATTGAAAAACAACCAACTTTGGCTGGAAAGTACATTCAAAATTCCAGTCACAACGGCAAATCGTATAGGTCGCCCTCGTAAATCGTTAGGGGAATCTAGGGAAAGGAGCAAAAGAAGAAAAAACGGAACGGATCCGATCTAATGTAGAATGTCAGAAAGTGCAGGTGAATTGATTTGAAAAAATATGTATTGTTATTGATAAATTAATTAATGTAAGAATATATATATAAATTATGTATATAAGTGTATGTAAGATTATGTAAATATATGATGTAATATAAATATATGGCCTATTTTCAGCATTTTTTATTAATTTTTTTATTGTATTTGTGTTTTATTGCTTTTTTTAAAGAAATTATAAAAGTTATTGTCTGTTTATATTTTGCTTGTTTTATTTCCGTCATTTTAAACCAAAAAAACCCGCACAAATATTTTTGGCCGGCTAGATTAATGAAATACCCCTATGTGCATCGTGTAGCGCTTCATTACGCGTCATGTCTGGAGTCATGGTGTTCCCCGGTACTAAATGTAATGTCATATTAGGTACATCACTTTCTATCGCACCGTTTTGCGCATGTCTACACTGAACTCGAATGGTAATTGGACGTAGATACGCAAAAAGGATCCAACCCACAAAATGTCAATTTTGAGATACTGAAGTTTAAGTTGTATTTGCTCTTTGATATTCTATTTTGTGATTTTGTTGATTTGGGATATAGTTGTAAAAATTGGTCTCCGTTTTATAGAAATATGTTTTATCCTTACTAATATTATAAATGCGAAAGTAACTCTGTCTGTCTGTGTGTTACGCAATCACGCCTAAACTACTGAACCGATTTAAATGAAATTTGGTATGGATACAGTCTAGAGCCTGTGAAAGGTCATATGCTTTTTAATGCGAAAAAAGGGCTGTAAGGGGTTGAAATAGGGGATGAAAGTTTGTATGGAAATCACGTAATTTTTAAAGCTAGAAGCTTGAAACTTATTTTTTGGACTTTTGATTGGAAAAATGTACTTAAATAAGCTATTACCAGTAAAATATTGTAAACAGCTTATTAATGTATGAGTTTTATTTTCAAAATAATTAATCTAAAGTTAGGACATAGTCGCGGACACAGCTAGTTAGGAATAAATAAATATTTTTAGAGATATTTAAGTAAATATGGGGTTGGATCGTTTTAGCTAAAAGCTATTTTAAATTATGCTAAGCTTATATTGAATTTTGCAGTAACGATCCAGCATTGCAAATTGTTATGTAATTATGTATTTATATAATAAAATTGTAAATTTTCTTTATTGAATTTTTATTATACAACGTGTAATTTAAAGGGTATATACATACCAAGTGCATGGCTTCTTTTGATGATATCAAACGATATGGCAAGGGTTTTATAATCTAGTGTAAGTGTGTAGAACTTATTACAAATTCCAATACACTGATACCAGAGACCGAATTTTTCAAATTAAGAAGAACGAAAAGAATTATCGTGTTATTGGCAAGTGACGTGGAAAGTTATTGACCCTCGTAGTGCTGGACACGTTTGTTATGATTGGTATTCAAGAAATATATGAAACCAATAATTTGGTATCAATTCTTTTGTGCTGAAACTGTGCATAGAGACTCCATACCAGATGTTGTCTTCAGCGTTTTTTCGATAGATATGGGGTTTCCATTACACGTTGTATATCTGAATACAAAAAAAACACTTATGAATCTATAAAACCTGAGATCAGTTATACTTCTGTTTGCAATGATTTGTCATCATTTAACTTTATTCAACTTCCTCCATTTCATTATTAAAGTCTGGTTCACCCCCAAACCCTTCAAAATCGTGTTGAAGATTGGTATTGCCTCTAAGAGACTTGTAAAAAAGTAGACAATCTTTACAGATCAGGTCAATCTTATCAATATCATATAATTTTTCTATAATGTTAAAGACCCAAGAAGGTTGGATCGTTTTTGCGGAATTAAAATATAAACCCTTCATAGATGTGGGTTGGTACGCCATACTAATAAAAGGTCAAATTCACATATTTTAACTAGGGTGATTTTACTAATCGAAAATTAGACCATAGAGACTAATTTGGCATACTCAGCTCATTTTCGACCATACTGTGGCTTGGATCCTTTTTGCGTATCGACATCCAATTCTCACACTGAAAAGGGTTCAAACCGATTTGTACGATACTCCTATGAACTTGAAAAAATGTCATACGAGATCGTGTTTACACTAGTCGAGAACTCGTAAGCAAGAATCTTCCTATGATAATGTTCGTTGTGTAAACAGTCGCAGTAAGTATCGATAGGCGATAAATTACTTTCGAGTCTCGTATGACATAATCATAGGCGAGGATTTAGTTCTTGCCTGTGTGTAAACATTATGAATATTATGATACAAAATCTGATAGTTGCATACGATTTCTCGACAAGAAACGTTCAAGAAACTCTCTTCGTCTAAATGGGCCTTTAGCTTAGTTGGAGAGGTTAACAAGATGGCTAGAAATGTGAATTCTTATTAAAAAAAATAGGGTCACATTTTCGGATTGTTGATGGAATCTATCAAAAGTTAAGGACAACAATAATATAAAAAATGTTACCACTTGAGATGGTTCTTTTTGCAGGTCAGTCAAGGCTTGAGCAATAGCTTTTTGATACTGGTCATATTTGATTGGATCTTTTTCAAATACATTATAAGTATGTGTGTCCAAGTTGTCTGCCAAAGGTTGTAGTGGAGTCTGTAAGTAATCTTCCCACCTAAAACATGTAAAGCCGATGTTTATAAGAATACATTTATAGTTGCTTGCTTATCTATACTTATAATAAATCTGTAGAGAGGTCAATTCTGTACATGAAATATATTTACAAAATAACTATCAGGGGGTGATTAGGGATCGATACTGATGCCAAATATGCAATCAGTCAGGAGCAGAGCAATGAAGGGAAATGTTGGGAAAACGGGAGAAGTTACTCCATTTTTTAAGCTTCCGTCGCGAGTGCAACCTTAATGGTTAAAGCTACACAGAAATCATTTATGACGGAAATGTTCTCCTTAAAATTATATAAAAAATATCCCACGACAGCATATATCTATCTTTTATGGTTGACTCACAATAACACGTGTAACTCCCGATAGCTTAGCAGTTCGAAGCTTTCTGATTATTATTCTGCTCCGAAATTTAAAACCACCACAACTTTGCAATGGAACTCGACTAAAAGTAACCCAGTTGCAACAAAATATAATCGAGGCTCAAATTTTAACAGGTTGCGGTGCAGGAGAAACCGTATTTATTCCCAGAATTCCCATAATACCAAATAATTTTCCATTCCAATTTAAAAGAAAGCAATTCCCAGTATCGGTGTGTTATGCAATGACAATTAATAAGGCTCAAGGGCAGACTTTTCGTGTTGCTGGAGTATATCTCGGTGACAGTTGTTTCTCGCATGGTCAGTTGTTTCTCGCATGGTCAGTTGTACGTCGCTCTTTCCCGGGTTAGAAGTTCTAGAAATCTTTATGTTCACGTGCCGGACGGGTCAACTTTCAACATAGTTTACCCGGAAGCTTTGCGCTGAAGTATTTTCGTTCTATAGGTACTTAAGCCTCATGTGAACGTGATCTAAACAATATTACCGATACATTAACTTAATAACACACAAGGAGTTACACGCTGACGGAGTCGCGGGCACAGCTATTAACAATAATATTGTGCGATTCGGTATTGCGATATTTTTCAACAGTATTATAGATTGACATATTATATTTCCCTACTAAATTACGAAAGTTAATCTGTCTGTTACATCAAAATCACTGAACCGTGAGGAAGGACATAGGCTACTTTTTTTTACGAAAAACGACGGAAACGCGGACGAAGTCGCGGGCAACAGCTACCTATACTAATAATATAAGGCTGAAGAGTTTGTTTGTTTGTTTGTTTGAACGCGATAATCTCAGGAACTACTGATTGAAATTGAAAAATTATTTTTTAATTAAATAGTCAATTTATAGAGCGATCTCAGGGCAGTATGGAGGGAACGACTGTCGCAACCGACGGCCGGGCACGCCGCAATTGCGGCGGTAAGACCCCTCTTTGAGGAGTGGCTTGATCGGCGTCACGGCGTCCTGACCTACCGCATGACGCAGGTCCTCACCGCACACGGAAGTTTCGGGAGGTACCTGTGTCTGATGGGAAAGGAGGAATCGCCTGGGTGTCACCACTGCGAGGGTCACCCTGAGGACACCGTAGAGCACACGGTGCAAGACTGCCCCGCCTGGGCAGAGCACCGACGTGTCCTCAACGCGCCGATAGGCGGAGACCTCTCGCGCCCGGCATTGGTCGAGGCCATGCTGCGGGGCGAGAGGGAGTGGGAAGCGGTCGCCTCCTTCTGCGAAGCAGTCATGCTTCCGAAGGAGGAGGCGGGCCGCGTGAGGGAGAGGATGGCGTCCTCCCTCCAGCCCAGCCGCAGTGGTAGACGCCCACGGCGTCGGACGTCGGCCGACGATCTCCGGCCACCGTAGGCGCAGGCATGCGGACAGCGAGTAAAGGGCAACTCGCTGTCCGACCATGGACCATGACGAGGCCCCCTCTGCAGAGGGCCGAAGCCTGCCGGGATCGTGGGACTTATCCCATTACCGTGACCCCAGTACGTAAAGGGTTATTGAAGGAACACCGTGGATTTTAGTCAGTAAAAGTCTGACAGTCCCTCCAACCCTGCCCGGGGTGGGAGGACTTATTTGATAATTTTACCTCGTTAAAAAAAAAAACAAAGCCCAAAGTAACTATTCCACGCGGACGAAGTCGCGGGCAAAAGCTAGTTTACATATAAAATTGAAGTAGGGTAAATACGCTAAACGTCGCCCCCCCCCCCCCCCCAATCTTTGGCCGTCTGTACGTTTTCAGGTTGCGTTCATTCAAAAGGTAATTAAGTGAGAATTTTGCTACCTGAATTACAGCCTTAGTTCATACTCTATATGTACAAACCGTTACTATTCGATTACGTTACTCGCTCTTCCCACACTGAACGTAAGTCGTGACTGCGCCGTTGAAGCATCAAGTTTGCGTTAAAAGTAGTTTACTTGATGTGAATACCCACACTTCGGGAATTGATATTACTACGGTAAGACATTTCATTTTTTTTTGTTTTGAGCTTTATTATCACTACCTTTTACCTACGGGACTTCAAAAGCGATGTCATCACCCAATACGGGTACTTTTTGGCGCGCAACTGCGCAGTCATTTATGTTTTTATTTGTCTACATTTTTTGAAGCACAATACCTAGGTACTTCAAATTTCACACACTGATTTATTATTTCACTTACCTTTGAGAAATGTTATAGATTTTATAGTTTATTCGCAAAATTTTACGTAATTGCCAAAAAATTAAGCATTAGAATCAATCACTGTATTCGGCGAAACATCACTTGTTTTTTATCAGAATTTTATTTTATTTACATTCAATATGAGGTTAATAGTATTTTTAACACATTACTTAACAAAAACACTGAACTTAACCATAATTATTCAAAATAAACTAGTTTTTCCGATAACCAAAGGTGGCCAGAATAAAGACCTAGTTTTTTGTTTATGATTTATTTTTATTGCCATCTATGTAAATATATGGGAACTTTTTCAACAGAATCATAATTTTATCGACTCCACATAGTGATCTTTACCTTAAGGAAATACGGTCTAGTTTTGTCAATATAAAGGTTTAAAACAGACCCTTTCGCAAATCATCTATAGTTGCCTCCCGTATTCAGAAATGACATCGGTAAATCAACAATAGTTGACACCCGTAGGTAAAAGGCTAACATTGTTGAGGGGAAAAAATATATTTTAGTAATAAACAAATACAATTACAAATGTATACTTAGTGTGATATTAGACTCCTGCCAAAATAAATCATATTAATAATATTTGTCACTGTCTTAATTTAAAACACCCTATACCCGGTCGACATTTGGGAAAAACGCGACCGACCATGGGCCGTGAACGCCGACTTTAGGGTTTTTTCGTTCTCGACTCATCTAAACCTTAATACTTTTTTCTTTTAATAGAAATGTCAACCTTATGCCTATAAATATGAAATAGATATATGAAACTATCCAAAACCACATCAGTAGCTATCCTTAGTTGCAAACTGATGGCGCCAGAGCGATCCCCAGTCAGAAAATCCGTTAGGGGGCCGATATTTGGCGTATTTACCCTATCTGTGAGATTTTTAGCATAGCCACAGCCACGCATCGCCACCATGCTACGATGCGTGGCTGTGGCTATGCTAAAAATCTATAAAAGAAGAAGTTTTTGTGAGTATAAGAAGAAGTTTTTGTGAGTATTACTCACAAAAACTTCTTCTTTTATAGATTTTTAGCATAGCCACAGCCACGCATCGTAGCATGGTGGCGATGCGTGGCTGTGGCTATGCTAAAAATCTATAAAAGAAGAAGTTTTTGTGTGTTTTTACTCCGCCGCATGCCCTGTCATAATCCTATGCATGCGCCTGCTAGTACTCAGCTGCATCAGGTTAGACTGGAAGCCAACCCCAACCTGGAAGATTATGATGATCTGTGATTTCAAAATACGTGTGACTTGCAGAACAAAGACCCCAAATTAAAATTTGCGCTGAACAATATTTGAAAAATATCCAAATTGGGTTAAAAAAAAGTTTCAGGGTTTAGGTTGCATTTGTGGGCATTGAGAGTAGGTAAGAGTCAAGGAATTGTTAGAACCACAGCTCAGTTACTGCACAATGAAACATAGGAACACCCCAAGCATCAGTTGAAATATTGAAAAAAATTTGAAACATACCCTCTAGCATAACTCAACATAGGATCATCACCTAAAAATGGTTTTCGTTTCCAAATCCTAGCCAAGTAATGCAGATAGAACTCCACATTGGACCTCCGAGCTCCACTCACAATAACCTGGGCTTCATGTTCTATCAAGCTCACCACTAAAAGCTGATGAGCACGAGATAGCACTGGGTACCTGTAACAATCACAACAAGTTAATATCAACCAATACAGGCCAAATTTATAAATGGCTTAGTTCAGTCACAAAACAAGCACATGGATATCACCAACTATTTGATAAATAAAATTAACATACCCGTTCTTATTGTTATGGAAAATTGAAGTGGGTACAATGATAGCTTTCACTGGCTCTCCCAACCACCTTTGAACCACTTCTTGAGTAGGCAAATCTGCAGATAGTTCTAGCGCTACACCAACTCGCTTATCCCACTCTAGGCGCTCATGAAACTTGGACCACCACAACCAACTCTCATTCCAAGCAGCATCTTGTCCTGTTTCATTATCACAGTTTTTCATTGTTTTGGTGCATGTCATAGGCACGTGAACCCATATCAAAGATGGGTGGTGACTAAAATATAAAAATCAGAATATTATTGCCAAGATACCTCCAATACAACAACCATATTCTCAATGGTAGAGAAATTACTAAACGAACCTGGTTTCATAATACGAATTTATGATTCTTGCAAAATTATTAGATTCTCTGCCATGCAAGGAAAGCATAATAGCAGGAAGTCCAAGGCCTCGGCAGTAACTTAGTTCTTCATTCAAGCAATCTTCATGACGTTGCCGGACCACGGGTGACGGAGAATCTACGTTAAGATATGGAGACAACCGGCCAACCATCCTGTTAGTCCAGTCTTGTGGAGAGAGTATCATGTCAGATCTTGTAAATCCACCAACCCTGCCGGCATTTGGTGGTCTCCGAAAACGTGGGTGAACTATCGGCGAAACTATAAAGGAGTAATTGCAACGCAAAGCCTCTGATAAACATGCTTGTAAATCTGGAACAGACGTATATTCCAAACCGCATGAAATTTCTTGCTGCGACATGGCAAAATCCTTCAGTGAGTCACTGCTTCACTACACTGAAGACTTGCTCGCAAAGAAAATAATACTCTCTTGAGAGAGCTTGCTCGTGCTTGCTCGCCTCGCGAAAAATCATAGAAAATTAGAAATCAAACAATTCTTGAAAGAATTTTTAGAATTAGGGATGAAACGATACGAGTAAATACAAGTAACTACTCGATACTTTTATTTCGATAGCAAGAAATTTTGTACTCGATACTTTAGAACTGAGTGACAAGCACAGTGACAAGTAGTATCAGAATTTCAGAAAGTATGTGTATCGATAGGTACTCGGTCGATCGGTTGGCAGTGTTGCCAACAGTTCAACGAGCTCTCCACCAGATCCAACTTCTAAAACCACCAGAAAACCACTAACAAAAATCGGCCCTACTCTAAAAATCGCTAAAATTTACACTATTTTTTAGTTTTTACGAAAGAAAACAGTATTTATTTATTATTACTTGTATTAGTCAAAAATGTTCTTTAATATGACGTAATAAAATATTTTACGTCAGTAAATCAACATACAAGAACTTTTGTCTGCACCATCATCGTTGGTTTCACATTTATATGATGCTTTGCTACCAATTTGTTTTATAACTTTTATTGGAATATCATAATCATTGCAACATTTTTCTTCCAATCTTAAACCACAGCGTGTTTTTAATATTGCAGTTAAAATATTCAACTTCATTCTGTTCCTCTGCTTGTTTTTTATTACATTCATACTGCTAAATAGTCTCAACTTCGGCATTAGAATTAGGGAGTAATCGCAAAAGTCGCTAATTCCTCAAATCTAGATTCCCCTTGAGCATCTTTGAAATGCAATACTTCATTCCAAATTTTTTTTGTACCTTTGCTCTCGTTTCATTTCTGCAAATGAATTTGTCGCCATAGATCATCAACTCTTGCCATAAGTTCTGCACTTTTATTGTGCCTACGCAGTAAAAGTAAATTAAGTACATTAATGAAGTAAAAATAATATATTTTGTAAAGTTTTAGTGGCTTAGTAGTTGAGTAATAGCACTTTCAGTAATTGAAACTGAATTCTACTTGACCACTAGAAAAAACCACCAGCCACTAAAAGCAATATTTCGCCACTAAAAGGGGGGTCGAAACCACCAGTTTTAGTGGAAAATCCACTAAGTTGGTAACACTGTCGGTTGGTCGCATCTTTTCTATTCTCAGTAGGAGTGGAGTGATACAAATCGTATATAGATACAATACTCATGTATCGGTACAATATCCAATACCTATATATCGGACGGCACTGAATCTATATATCAGGTATCCGTGTATCTAATGCGTTGATGTTGGTATGATGACTTGATGAGTCACAAAACAAAAACACCACACAATATCGGTATCGCACTATGATATTCGGTTCAAACTGATATTGTGATTCGGGTGTTCGATGCGCGCTGGAGCTATATGCTATAGGTGAACGAGCGAAAGAGAGAGAGAGAGAGAGATACGCTAATATATAATATAAACTTTAAACACTATTTACAGGGGCATAGAGTTTAATACCGAATACATTATTTTTTAAACACTTGTAAACAGGAAACCATAATTAAACGTCAAAGGATTTTAAATCCTAAGGTATTTTCAATAAAAATACTAGGGTCATTATTTAGTGCCATATTATCAACACTACACAAAAAATACATTCACTGATTTCGAGTATACAGTTGCAAATAAAATATAATGATGTAAATATATCGAACAAAACCGAAACCTAAAAATTACAGAATCTTACGTAGCAGTTTCGTTTCAGAGTTCCACACAGATTCAGCCAATATATAGATATTGAAATATATAGATACGATATCCGATATTCAAAACCAATACATATGTACGATTTGATACAGAGTAAAACCGATATTACCCATGCCTACTTCTCAGTTGGCAGCCTTGCTTATAGTATAATCTGTTTTATAACTGTTATAGGTAACGCCAAATAACTTGGCAAGAGTCGTTCAATGCGCAGAAGTCGATTTTTAGGTGTCAGCGGTTGTCAGCGGAACGCGGGGTATGACGTAGCGCCGCTCCGAGCGCGCGATTGGTGCGTCAGTAATTCTCGTTCATTTTGCTCCCGAACACACTTGCGTACACGAAAGTTGTACCCTTTGTTTTTGTTACGAGTTGTTGTTTTAAATTTATTTTTTGCTACCTTAATTACAATGCCAGGACCAAATACCGTTTTACGAAGACTATTAAAACGTCAGAAAGAATAGTTAGACTCTGTAGTTAAGGGAGGTTGAAATTCCGAATTCGTCACTATCTTTAGGACACCGGGAAAAAAAAAGAATAAAGGGGGTAGCAGTTTTATTAACTAATTGTGACGACGAGAACATATTATTTTTAATGTTTTTACCCGACTGCGCCAGAAGGAGGGTTATGTTCTTCAAGAGTATGTATGTATGTTTGTATAATTGTTTGGCACGCTCTGTGGCCTGAACGGCTCGAAGGATTTTAGCTTGAATCGTTAGATTTGTATTGACTGTGAGAGTAACACTGGGTATATCAAAATAAAAAAAAAACAAAATGGCGGATTTTTGGCACCATATTATGCCTTCAATAAAGTTTTTTTCTCAAAACCTATCGAGTGGGGTATTAAAATAAAGGGTTTTAAAAGGTAATTACAAATATATATATACAACATGTATATACAAGTAATTCAAAGTGACAAATCGTAAAAACACAAGATTAGTTCTTGTGTTTTTACGATTTGTCACTTTGAATCGTCTGCGAAATCTTTCGCATCTGTAAATTAAAAAGCTGGAAATAAAAAAAAGTAATTAAAAATTTATAATGTTTTTATCTTTTAAATGTATTTATGTATTATATCTATTTTATTTATAATACCGATTTAACAAATGAAATTTCAAAGCATTGAATTTAACCAGATTGTCGGGTTAAATTCATTCGCTCCAAAATGGCCTTTCTACGACAGTATGTTTCATCCCTGCTAGCTCTAGCACTGGATAAGTATATCTTTAAGTCTGTGCTGTCATCCGCATACACAAAAGCTGGAGCAGATCCTTGATATGCAGCAGAAAGAATCGCAAAGAGAACAGACCTCTTAAGAATACCGCATTGACATTGACAGCCATAAAATCCGATGAGCAGCCATCGATGACTGCTCGGATTGACCGCTCACTTAAGAAGTCAGAAATCCAGTTGCAGAAGCCAGCAGGGACGCCAAATGCAGGAAGCTTGCTCAGTAGACGAGTGTGCCAGACCCTGTCAAAAGTCTTTGAGATATTGAGAGACTACAAGAGCATTGCCGTGTTTCTTAATGGCCTCGCCCCAGCAGTGCGTATCATACACAAGAAGATCTCGGGTCGACTGACCAAGGCGGAAGCCATACTGCTGGTCACTAAGTAGCTAAACTACCTTGCGCCACCACCTAATTCCGTTCAGCCCCAGGAACATCTGCCACCCGGACGTAACTTGCACTGGCCAATTGTGAAAGCTATCTATGGACTGCGAACCCAAGTAGACCGCTGCAAGTACAATTTAGCAAAATGGACCATTATATACCAAACCGACACCCAGTGCGATTACGGCATTCCTAATCCAACAATGTCCCATTAGCTCGAGTGTCCAAATGACCCAAAAACGTGTATATTAGAAGACCTAATAAACGCCACTGAACGAGACCTGCGTGACTGGGCCTAATACACAGGGCCGGATTAACCATTAGGCAGAGTAGGCAACTGCCTAGGGGCCCCGCGTCCACAAGGGGCCCACTGCACGCACCAAGAAAAAAAATTGACACACACGCACTTCTAAATTCTCGTTCGATGAGTCAATTTTTTTTCTTGGTGCGTGCAGTGGGCCCCTTGTGGACGCGGGGCCCCTAGGCAGTTGCCTACTCTTTTCAGGCAGTTCGATGAGAGAGAGAGACCACACTCTCAAAATACAAATCCTTAGATTTAGTAGTAGAATTAAATGCGAGGTTCTTAAGTCCTTACCCTGGTAACCGGACCGCACTTAAGGGCCTATACTACCTCAGCGCTTCTCACTATCTCGCTCGCACACTACTGGCCACGGTCACGTGAGCAAGCGAGACAGGGTGGCAGGGAAAAGACTCCAATACACAGATAATTTAGTTTATTTCTTTTTACGGTGAAAATAATGGTAATTAAAAAAGTAAATAACATAAGACTTGCTTTATAGTTAGTTCAATTGATATGCAAAGTTTCATTATCTAATTTGAAGTTATTTTTGAATACCAGCGGTTTATTGTTCGGTTTGGAGGTAACTTTGGATTTTTTTCTATCAAGAAAATTTTATGGAATCGTGTTTTCGTCAAACATAGTACCTAATAATAATCCTCAACTTTACTATGTATTTATTTCAAAATTATTGCTGCAGTATTTTCGACATAACGGACGATCATGCTAAGCCAATTGAGGTAGTATCGGCTCTTAAGTGCGAGGTTACGATACGTACGTAGTCTACAATTGTTTTATGTCTGCTAGTAAATCTTACAATTTTCTCCTCAATTTTCCTTTCTCAATAACAAGAAGTATAATTTTTTTTGACGCATGCACTTCATGCACGTTGGTGGAATCCTCGATTCGTTAAACTACTTTCAAGTAATCGTATCGCAACCCAAGCAATACTTAGTAGTTCCGGTAGCTATCTGTGGTCTTCATCATTAGTTCCACTTCACCAACCGGTGCTTTTCTGCCTATAATATTTGTAGTTTTCCCTCGAATTCTCCAGGATTCCATCATCAGATCCTGACTTGATGACAATGGGACCAACCTTGAAGTATACCCTTTCAAACAAAAAAGAATTTTCCAAATCAGTCTACTCCAGCCGTTATGAGTAAACACAAATAAAAATAATACAGCCGAATTGAGAACCTCTTCCTTTTTTGAAGTCGGTATAAGAGGGCCCCGAGGATTCCATTGCCTATAGGCCCCTGATGGGTTAATCCGGCTCTGCTAATACATATTATATATATATAAAGTACGCAATTAAATTAAAAAACGCATCGATACGAAGAAGTGACTAAGGAGCTCATTGCCTTCAAGGTATGCTAGCAGCTTATTATTGAGTATCCTATCCATCACTTTGCAGATTCTGGAGGCTTTTTTGGGTACTGGTTGCACATCCTGGTTGCTCTAATTTTACGAATGTGATACAGGTGACAACTCCAGAGCACAACTTTTTAAGACTCGAGTAGGTATTCCGTCCGACCTGCTGGCTTTGTTCACGTCTAGTCTACAAAGTGCTTTATGGACCTCTGAAATGTGAATTTCATAACTGACGTTCCACATTTCAGCAATAGCGATCTCGTGAATTGCCGTAGTCTTCGTCTTTAAAGCCATAAGATGACTCGCTCCCTCCAATTGAATATCTAGTTCTTTGCGTTTATCGTAATATTTACTTATACAAGGTGTAACAGATTAAGCGCAATACCACAGATACCCTAATTAGAATATTAAAATATAAGTCTAAAACAACACCTTTTTTTATAAAACCAATTCTTTATAAAATAGTTATCCGCAAAACGTATGTGCGTCGTACAATATCCAAACGCAGATGCGTACACTCATGCAATGTTAGTGGCCGAAAAGCACACGAGTGCATTTCCTTGAATTAAGGATTGTATTAATATGTCATGATACTGTGTTTCCATTTTAAGTTAAATGAAAGAACACCTATTTTTTAAGACGGAATCGATTCAGAAGCCGATTCTGAACCAACTACTTTCAGGAATTGCGTTTATTCTGTTACACGTTGTATATTATATTACTCAATTACTTATTTTAACTTGTGTTGATTAGTATGTAAAGAAATTGATATTTTTTGTGTATCATACTTTTAAATTTGAATTGATATAAGATTGCAATGAAATATTTATAATAATAAATGACGGTCATTTTATATTTCCATAGCACACTTTCATACAGTCTCTAAATTCTAATATTTGGACCCTTACAACGTTAAAACGAATTTTATCATTTTATTTCCATAATATCGGAAAAATATCGAAATACCGGAATACCGATATTAAAAAATTGAATATCGAAACAAAACCGGTATTGGACAAATTTTCCGATATTCCATGCTCTAGTCACATCTTGGTCAGATCGCTCCCAGGCCCTATAAACCCACCTTTCATTGCTTTGGAATGTGCGATTCTGAGTGTATCGCTCCACCCGCCGCTTATATCGACGAATTCGATTTGCCCATGCATAGACTTTCTGCTTCAGGAAGTCGATACGCTCTGTGACGCGGGTCAGATAATCCCGAGGACTGATATCAGTCCCCGCGAACGCCTGCCTCACAAAGCGCATCACTCTGGGACGAGTGTTGCCCTGCCTGAAGCAGATAAGTTTACCAATGAGTGCTCTAGCCCCAGCGATACGACGTTCGATCCTGCACTGCCAAGCTGGTACCGCCGGTCGAATAGTTCTGTCAGTCTTTGGGAACTTGACATTATTATTATATTATATAAAGCTAAATTACCACTCACTGACTGACTGACTCACTCATTGACATAATTGTTCTCCCAGATGGTGGATGGGGAGGTGGGTATATTTTGACAGATTCGTAAACAAGTAACTCTCAAACCTACGGGAAAAGTGCCAAACCTCCCCTTTTCCCCCCCCTTCTCCCCCCCTCTATCGTATCTCGGAAACTACGAGACCCGTATTTTTTGTTTTTTACGGATTCGTATAGAGGAGGCTCGATAAAGTAAAAACCATTTTTCAAAGTCCCCCCCCGCCCCCCTTCTCCCCCCCTTTAGGCGGATCTCGGAATCTAAGAGACTTGGAACATTTTTTTTTCAGATTCATTTAGAGGGGCAATGCTTTAGTCGAAATACTTGTGCAACCCCCCCCCCATCACCCCCCACCTCTTTTTTTTTTTTTTTTTTTTCACAAGCACGCGAGGTGCTGGCACCTCGCGCAACACGCAAATACTTGATTTAGAGGGGCAATGCTTATTTTTTTTCACAAGCACGCGAGGTGCTTGCACCTCGCGCAACACGCAAATACTAGTTATTTATACTATATAAAGCTAAATTACCACTCACTGACTCACTGACAGAATTGTTCTCCCAGATGGTGGATGGGGAGGTGGGTATATTTTGACAGATTCGTAAACAAGTAACTCTGAAACCTACGGGAAAAGTGCCAAACCTCCCCTTTTCCCCCCCCTTCTCCCCCCTCCCTATCGTATCTCGGAAACTACGAGACCCGTATTTTTTTTTTTTACGGATTCGTATAGAGGAGGCTCGGTAAAGTAAAAACCATTTTTCAAAGTCCCCCCCCCGCCCCCCTTCTCCCCTCCCTTTAGGCGGATCTCGGAATCTAAGAGACTTGGAACATTTTTTTTTTCAGATTCATTTAGAGGGGCAATGCTTTAGTCGAAATACTTGTGCAACCCCCCCCCACCCCCCTCTTTTTTTTTTTTTTTTTTTTTTTTCACAAGCTCGCGAGGTGCGCGCAACACGCAAATACTTGATTTAGAGGGGCAATGCTTTAGTTTTTTTCACAAGCACGCGAGGTGCTTGCACCTCGCGCAACACGCAAATACTAGTTATTTATACTATATAAAGCTAAATTACCACTCACTGACTCACTGACAGAATTGTTCTCCCAGATGGTGGATGGGGAGGTGGGTATATTTTGACAGATTCGTAAACAAGTAACTCTCAAACCTACGGGAAAAGTGCCAAACCCCCCCTTTTCCCCCCCCTTCTCCCCCCCCCCCTATCGTATCTCGGAAACTACGAGACCCGTATTTTTTCTTTTTACGGATTCGTATAGAGGAGGCTCGGTAAAGTAAAAACCATTTTTCAAAGTCCCCCCTCCCCGCCCCCCTTCTCCCCCCCTTTAGGCGGATCTCGGAATCTAAGAGACTTGGAACATTTTTTTTTTCAGATTCATTTAGAGGGGCAATGCTTAAGTCGAAATACTTGTGCAACCCCCCCCCCATCACCCCCCCCCCCTCTTTTTTTTATTATTTTTTTTTCACAAGCTCGCGAGGTGCTTGCACCTCGCGCAACTCGCAAATACTAAACCCCTCCATCAACCCCCGCCTTTTGTTTTTTTTTTTTCACAAGCACGCGAGGTGCTTGCACCTCGCGCAACACGCAAATACTAGTTATATTATATAAAGCTAGATTACCACTCACTGACTCACTCATTGACATAATTGTTCTCCCAGATGGTGGATGGGGAGGTGGGTATATTTTGACAGATTCGTAAACAAGTAACTCTCAAACCTACGGGAAAAGTGCCAAACCTCCCCTTTTCCCCCCCCTTCTCCCCCCCCCCCCCTATCGTATCTCGGAAACTACGAGACCCGTATTTTTTTCTTTTTACGGATTCGTATAGAGGAGGCTCGGCAAAGTATAAAACCATTTTTCAAAGTCCCCCCCCCACCCCCCTTCTCCCCCCCTTTAGGCGGATCTCGGAATCTAAGAGACTTGGAACATTTTTTTTTTCAGATTCATTTAGAGGGGCAATGCTTTAGTCGAAATAATTGTGCAACCCCCCCCCATTTCCACCCCCCCCCTTTTTTTTTTTTCACAAGCACGCGAGGTGCTTGCACCTCGCGCAACACGCAAATACTTGATTTAGAGGGGCAATGCTTTAGTTTTTTTCACAAGCACGCGAGGTGCTTGCACCTCGCGCAACACGCAAATACTAGTTATATTATATAAAGCTAGATTACCACTCACTGACTCACTCATTGACATAATTGTTCTCCCAGATGGTGGATGGGGAGGTGGGTATATTTTGACAGATTCGTAAACAAGTAACTCTCAAACCTACGGGAAAAGTGCCAAACCTCCCCTTTTCCCCCCCCTTCTCCCCCCCCCCTATCGTATCTCGGAAACTACGAGACCCGTATTTTTTTCTTTTTACGGATTCGTATAGAGGAGGCTCGGTAAAGTAAAAACCATTTTTCAAAGTCCCCCCCCCCGCCCCCTTTCTCCCCCCCTTTAGGCGGATCTCGGATTCTAAGAGACTTGGAACATTTTTTTTTTCAGATTCATTTAGAGGGGCAATGCTTTAGTCGAAATACTTGTGCAATCCCCCCCCCATCACCCCCCCCCTCTTTTTTTTTTTTTTTTTCACAAGCACGCGAGGTGCTTGCACCTCGCGCAACACGCAAATACCAATTTCTTTTTTCACAAGCACGCGAGGTGCTTGCACCTCGCGCAACACGCAAATACTAAACCCCCCCCATCACCCCCCCACCATTTTTTTTCACAAGCACACGAGGTGCTTGCACCTCGCGCAACACGCAAATACTTGATTTAGAGGGGCAATGCTTTAGTTTTTTTCACAAGCACGCGAGGTGCTTGCACCTCGCGCAACACGCAAATACTAGTTATATTATATAAAGCTAAATTACCACTGACTGACTCACTCACTCACTCATTGACATAATTGTTCTCCCAGATGGTGGATCGGGAGGTGGGTATATTTTGACAGATTCGTAAACAACTAACTCTCAAATCTACGGGAAAAGTGCCAAACCTCCCCTTTTCACCCCCCTTCTCCCCCCTCCCTATCGTATTTCGGAAACTACGAGACCCGTGTTATTTTTTCTACGGATTCGTATAGAGGAGGCTCGGTAAAGTAAAAACCATTTTTCAAAGTCGCCCCCCTTGCCCCCCTTCTCACCCCCTTTAGGCGGATCTCGGAAATTAAGAGACTTGGAACATTTCTTTTTTCAGATTCATTTAGAGGGGCAATGCTTTAGTCGAAATAATTGTGCAACACCCCCCATTTTTTTTTTTTTCACAAGCACGCGAGGTTCTTGCACCTCGCGCAACACGCAAATACAAAATCCCCCCCATCTCCCCCCATCACCACCCCCCTTTTTTATTTTTTCACAAGCACGCGAGGTGCTTGCACCTCGCGCAACACGCAAACACTAGTTATACTATATAAAGCTAAATTACCACTCACTGACTCACTCACTCACTCATTGACATAATTGTTCTCCCAGATGGTGGATGGGGAGGTGGGTATATTTTGACAGATTCGTAAACAAGTAACTCTCAAACCTACGGGAAAAGTGCCAAACCTCCCCTTTTCACCCCCCTTCTCCCCCTCCCCTATCGTATCTCGGAAACTACGAGACCCGTATTTTTTTCTTTTTACGGATTCGTATAGAGGAGGCTCGGTAAAGTAAAAACCATTTTTCAAAGTCCCCCCCCCGCCCC
Source organism: Tholera decimalis (assembly GCA_943138885.2). Taxonomy (NCBI): domain Eukaryota; kingdom Metazoa; phylum Arthropoda; class Insecta; order Lepidoptera; family Noctuidae; genus Tholera; species Tholera decimalis. The sequence goes on along the minus strand of OW964549.2, from coordinate 34,771,093 downwards.
CCTTCTCCCCCCCTTTAGGCGGATCTCGGAATCTAAGAGACTAGGAACATTTTTTTTTTCAGATTCATTTAGAAGGGCAATGCTTTAGTCGAAATACTTGTGCAACCCCCCCCCTTTTTCCCCCATCACCCCCCCCCTTTTTTTTTGTTTTTTTTTTTCACAAGCACGCGAGGTGCTTGCACCTCGCGCCACACGCAAATACTAAACCCCCCATCTTCCCCCCCCCCCATTTTTTTCCTTTTTTTTTTCACAAGCACGCGAGGTGCTTGCACCTCGCGCAACACGCAAATACTTGATTTAGAGGGGCAATGCTTTAGTTTTTTTCACAAGCACGCGAGGTGCTTGCACCTCGCGCAACACGCAAATACTTGATTTAGAGGGGCAATGCTTTAGTTTCTTTCACAAGCACGCGAATACTAGTTATATTATATAAAGCTAGATTACCACTCACTCACTCACTGACTGACTGACTGACTCATTGACATAATTGTTCTCCCAGACGGTGGATGGGGAGGTGGGTATATTTTGACAGATTCGTAAACAAGTAACTCTCAAACCTACGGGAAAAGTGCCAAACCTCCCCTTTTCCCCCCACTTCGCCCCCCCCCACCCCTGTCGTATCTCGGAAACTACGAGACCCGTATTTTTTTCTTTTTACGGATTCGTATAGAGGAGGCTCGGTAAAGTAAAAACCATTTTTCAAAGTCCCCTCCCCACCCCCCTTCTCCCCCCCTTTAGGCGGATCTCGGAATCTAAGAGACTTGGAACATTTTTTTTGTCAGATTCATTTAGAGGGGCAATGCTTTAGTCAAAATACTTCTGCAACCCCCCCCCCCATCCCCCGCCTTTTTTTTTTTTTTTTTTTCACAAGCACCCGAGGTGCTTGCACCTCGCGCAACACGCAAATACAAAACCCCCCCATCACCCCCACCCCGCTTTTTTTTTTCACAAGCACGCGAGGTGCTTGCACCTCGCGCAACACGCAAATACTAAACCCCACCCATCTACCCCCATCACCCCCCCCTTTTTTTTTTTTTTTTTTCACAAGCACGCGAGGTGCTTGCACCTCGCGCAACACGCAAATACTAGTTATACTATATAAAGCTAGATTACCACTCACTGACTCACTGACTGACTCATTGACATAATTGTTCTCCCAGATGGTGGATGGGGAGGTGGGTATATTTTGACAGATTCGTAAACAACTAACTCTCAAACCTACGGGAAAAGTGCCAAACCTCCCCTTTTCACCCCTCTTCTCCCCCCCCCCCCTATCGTATCTCGGAAACTACGAGACCCGTATTTTTTTTTTTAACGGATTCGTATAGAGGAGGCTCGGTAACGTAAAAACCATTTTTCAGGTGCTTGCACCTCGCGCAACACGCAAATACTAAACCCCCCATCTCCCCCCATAACCACCCCACCACTTTTTTTTTTTTTTCACTAGCACGGGAGGTGCTTGCACCTCGCGCAACACGCAAATACATTTTTTTTTCACAAGCACGCGATGTGCTTGCACCTCGCGCAACACGCAAATACTAAGCCCCCCCCATCTCCCCCATACCCCCCCCCCTTTTTTTTTTCACAAGCACGCGAGGTTCTTGCACCTCGCGCAACACGCAAATACTAAACCCCCCTCCCATCTCCCCCCATCACCCCACCCCATTTTTTTTTTTTCACAAGCACGCGATGTTCTTGCACCTCGCGCAACACGCAAATTCTAAACTCCCCCATCTCCCCCCATCACCCCCCCCCCTTTTTTTTTCACAAGCACGCGAGGTGCTTGCACCTCGCGTGCTTGTGCGACTAAGAGACCCGTATTTTTTTCTTTTTACGGATTCGTATAGAGGAGGCTCGGTTAAGTAAAAACCATTTTTCAAAGTCCCCCCCCCGCCCCCCTTCTCGCCCCCTTTAGGCGGATCTCGGAATCTAAGAGACTTGGAACATTTTTTTTTCAGATTCATTTAGAGGGGCAATGCTTTAGTCAAAATACTTCTGCAACCACCCCCCCCATCCCCTCCCTTTCTTTTTTTTTTTTTAAGCACGCGGGGTGCTTGCACCTCGCGCAACACGCAAAAACTAAACACCCCCAACTCCCTCCATCACCCCCCCCCCTTCTTTTTTTTTTTTTTTTCACAAGCACGCGAGGTGCTTGCACCTCGCGCAACACGCAAATACTAAACCCCCATCACCCCCCCATTTTTTTTTTTTTTCACAAGCACGCAAGGTGCTTGCACCTCGCGCAACACGCAAATTCTAAACCCCCCCATCTCCCCCCATCACCCCCCCCCCTTTTTTTTTCACAAGCACGCGAGGTGCTTGCACCTCGCGCAACACGCAAATTCTAAACTCTCCCATCTCCCCCCATCACCCTCCCCCCTTTTTTTTTCACAAGCACGCGAGGTGCTTGCACCTCGCGCAATACGCAAATACTAAACCCCCCCATCACCCCCCCCCATTTTTTTTTTTTTTCACAAGCACGCGTGGTGCTTGCACCTCGCGCAACACGCAAATACTAGATATTATACTATATAAAGCTAAATTACCACTCACTGACTGACTGACTCACTCATTGACATAATTGTTCTCCCAGATGGTGGATGGGGAGGTGGGTATATTTTGACAGATTCGTAAACAAGTAACTCTCAAACCTACGGGAAAAGTGCCAAACCTCCCCTTTTCCCCCCCCTTCTCCCCCCCCTCTATCGTATCTCGGAAACTACGAGAACCGTATTTTTTGTTTTTTACGGATTCGTATAGAGGAGGCTCGGTAAAGTAAAAACCATTTTTCAAAGTCCCCCCCCCCGCCCCCCTTCTCCCCCCCTTTAGGCGGATCTCGGAATCTAAGAGACTTGGAACATTTTTTTTTTCAGATTCATTTAGAGGGGCAATGCTTTAGTCGAAATACTTGTGCACCCCCCCCCTCTCTTTTTTTTTTTTTTTTTTTTTTTTCACAAGCTCGCGAGGTGCTTGCACCTCGCGCAACACGCAAATACTAAACCCCGCCATCACCCCCCTTTTTTTTTTTCACAAGCACGCGAGGTGCTTGCACCTCGCGCAACACGCAAATACTAAACCCCCCCATTTTTTTTTTTTTTTTCACAAGCACGCGAGGTGCTTGCACCTCGCGCAACACGCAAATACTAGTTATATTATACTATATAAAGCTAAATTACCACTGACTGACTGACTGACTGACTGACTCACTCATTGACATAATTGTTCTCCCAGATGATGGATGGGGAGGTGGGTATATTTTGACAGATTCGTAAACAAGTAACTCTCAAACCTACGGGAAAAGTGCCAAACCTCCCCTTTTCCCCCCCCTTCTCCTCCCCCCCTATCGTATCTCGGAAACTACGAGACTGGTATTTTTTTCTTTTTACGGATTCGTATAGAGGAGGCTCGGTAAAGTAAAACCCATTTTTCAAAGTCCCCCCCCCGCCCCTCTTCTCCCCCCCTTTAGGCGGATCTCGGAATCTAAGAGACTTGGAACATTTTTTTTTCAGATTCATTAAGAGGGGCAATGCTTTAGTTGAAATAATTGTGCAACCCCCCCCCCCATTCCCCCCCCCCTTTTTTTTTTTTTTTTTTTTTCACAAGCACGCGAGGTGCTTGCACCTCGCGCGACACGCAAATACTAAACCCCCCCCCATCACCCCCGCCCCCCCCACTTTTCTTTTTTTCACAAGCACGCGAGGTGCTTGCACCTCGCGCAACACGCAAATACTCAATTTAGAGGGGCAATGCTTTAGTTTTTTTCACAAGCACGCGAGGTGCTTGCACCTCGCGCAACACGCAAATACTTTATTTAGACGGGCAATGCTTTAGTTTTTTTCACAAGCACGCGAGGTGCTTGCACCTCGCGCAACACGCAAATACTAGTTATACTATATAAAGCTAAATTACCACTGACTCACTGACTGACTCATTGACATAATTGTTCTCCCAGATGGTGGATGGGGAGGTGGGTATATTTTGACAGATTCGTAAACAAGTAACTCTCAAACCTACGGGAAAAGTGCCAAACCTCCCCTTTTCCCCCCCCTTCTCCCCCCCCCTATCGTATCTCGGAAACTACGAGACCCGTATTTTATTCTTTTTACGGATTCGTATAGAGGAGGCTCGGTAAAGTAAAAACCATTTTTCAAAGTCCCCCCCCCCCGCCCCCCTTCTCCCCCCTTTAGGCGGATCTCGGAATCTAAGAGACTTGGAACATTTTTTTTTTCAGATTCATTTAGAGGGGCAATGCTTTAGTCGAAATACTTGTGCAACCCCCCCCCCATCACCCCCCCCTCTTTTTTTTTTTTTTTTCACAAGCTCGCGAGGTGCTTGCACCTCGCGCAACACGCAAATATTAAACCCCCCCCCCATCGCCCCCCATCACCCCCCCCCTTTTTTTTTTCACAAGCACGCGAGGTGCTTGCACCTCGCGCAACACGCAAATACTAGTTATATTATATAAAGCTAGATTACCACTCACTGACTCACTCACTCATTGACATAATTGTTCTCCCAGATGGTGGATGGGGAGGTGGGTATATTTTGACAGATTCGTAAACAAGTAACTCTCAAACCTATGGGAAAAGAGCCAAACCTCCCCTTTTCCCCCCCCCCCCCCCTATCGTATCTCGGAAACTACGAGACCCGTATTTTTTTCTTTTTACGGATTCGTATAGAGGATGCTCGGTAAAGTAAAAACCATTTTTCAAAGTCCCCCCCCCGCCCCCCTTCTCCCCCCCTTTAGGCGGATCTCGGAATCTAAGAGACTTGGAACATTTTTTTTTTCAGATTCATTTAGAGGGGCAATGCTTTAGTCAAAATACTTCTGCAACCCCCCCCCCTTTTTTTTTTTCACAAACACGCGAGGTGCTTGCACCTCGCGCAACACGCAAATACTTTTTTTTTTTCACAAGCACGCGAGGTGCTTGCACCTCGCGCAACACGCAAATACTTGATTTAGAGGGGCAAAGCTTTAGTTTTTTTCACAAGCACGCGAGGTGCTTGCACCTCGCGCAACACGCTAATTCTAAACCCCCCCCTTTTTTTTGTTTTCTATTTGTCACAAGCACGCGAGGTGCTTGCACCTCGCGCAACACGCAAATACTAGTTATACTATATAAAGCTAGATTACCACTCACTGACTGACTGACTCACTCATTGACATAATTGTTCTCCCAGATGGTGGATGGGGAGGTGGGTATATTTTGACAGATTCGTAAACAAGTAACTCTCAAACCTACGGGAAAAGTGCCAAACCTCCCCTTTTCCCCCCCCCCTATCGTATCTCGGAAACTACGAGACCCGTATTTTTTTCTTTTTACGGATTCGTATAGAGGAGGCTCGGTAAAGTAAAAACCATTTTTCAAAGTCCCCCCCCCGCCCCCCTTCTCCTCCCCTTTAGGCGGATCTCGGAATCTAAGAGACTTAGAACATTTTTTTTTTCAGATTCATTTAGAGGGGCAATGCTTTAGTCGAAATACTTGTGCAACCCCCCCCCCCCATCTCCCCCCCATCACAACCCCACTTTTTTTTTTTTCACAAGCACGCGAGGTGCTTGCACCTCGCAAAACACCCAAATACTAAACCCCCCCATCACCCCCCCCCATTTTTATTTTTTATTTTTTTATAAAAAGCACGCGAGGTGCTTGCACCTCGCGCAACACGCAAATACTAAACCCCCCCCATCACCCCCCCACTTTTTTTTTCACAAGCACGCGAGGTGCTTGCACCTCGCGCAACACGCAAATACTAAACCCCCCCATCACCCCGCCCCAATATTTTTTTTTTTCACAAGCACGCGAGGTGCTTGCACCTCGCGCAACACGCAAATACTAGTATTAGATAAAGCTAGATTACCACTCACTGACTCACTCATTGACATAATTGTTCTCCCAGATGGTGGATGGGGAGGTGGGTATATTTTGACAGATTCGTAAACAAGTAACTCTCAAACCTACGGGAAAAGTGCCAAACCTCCCCTTTTCACCCCCCTTCTCCCCCCTCCCTATTGTATCTCGGAAACTACGAGACCCGTGTTTTCTTTTTTTTACGGATTCGTTTAGAGGAGGCTCGGTAAAGTAAAAACCATCTTTCGAAATTGCCCCCCTTGCCCCCCTTCTCACCCCCTGTAGGCGGATCTTGGAAATTAAGAGACTTGGAACATTTTTTTTTTCAGATTCGTTTAGAGGGGCAATGCTTTAGTCGAAATACTTGTGCAACCCCCCCCCCATCTCCCCCCCATCAACCCCCCCTTTTTTGTTTTTTTTTGTTTTTTCACAAGCACGCGAGGTGCTTGCACCTCGCGCAACACGCAAATACTAAACCTTCTCCATCTCCCCCCATCACCCCGCCCCTTTTTTTTTTTTTTTCACAAGCACGGGAAAAGTGCCAAACCTCCCCTTTTCCCCCCCTTCTCCCCCCTCCCTGTCGTATCTTGGAAACTACGAGACCCGTATTTATTTTTTTTTACGGATTCGTGTAGAGGAGGCTCGGTAAAGTAAAAACCATTTTTCAAAGTCCCTCCCCTGCCCCCCTTTTCACCCCCTTTAGGCGGATCTCGGAAATTAAGAGACTTGGAACATTTTTTTTTTTCAGATTCATTTAGAGGGGCAATGCTTTAGTCGAAATACTTGCACCTCGCGCAACACGCAAATACTAAACCCCCCCATCTCCTCCCATCACCCCCCCCCCATTTTTTTTTTCATAAGCACGCGAGGTGCTTGCACCTCGCGCAACACGCAAATACTAGTTATTATTATATATTTGGATTACTTATGACCATGAATACATTTACATCTATTCTATGCTAAAGTTCCTAAACCTTACTGCGACGAGTTAATGACTGGGCTAGTTATTTTGCATACCCTGCTGGCCTTCTACCGTATGTAGATTTTAACTTGCAACAGTTTAGAAGTAAAAAATGCTGGAGTGCTAACGGTAACGGCCTTGTCATCATAAAACATTTAAACCCGCCCTTACGCTTCTGAATGGCTTTACTCAAAATGTTTTCCATCACCGTCTTACAGATTTCGGGCGGTTTCTGGGATTTTTTTTAACACAAAAACCCAATAACACTTCAGCCGACCTGGGAATCGAACCCAGAACCTCATGCTCAGTAGTGGAGCTTGCAACCACTAGACCAACGAGGCTTTCTTGTAAAGGCGAACGGAATGTTGCTAGGTGGTATTATAATATGAAAATAATTAAAAAAAACGCAAGATTATGATTAAATTATCTCTTTATAAAGCACTCACAATTTACATTTTTAATATTTTCTACAAAACTAAAATATATAAAAAACACTTAAAACTATAAAAATGGCAGTCCACGAGTATCGGGAGCGAGATCCAAGCTACTAGTGGTTAGGTCCCCAGAAAAAGAAACCTCATCGCAAGAAGAGCTGTTTCAAGTACTACCTTAGTATAAAGATCCAGCCATGCAACGCCAGCTTCGACAGATGGTCGACGAAGCTTTTCGCTATCAGCCCATTGCCGAATACGATAATGACAGCCGAGTCCACATTCCACATGTCAAAAACCTCATGGGCTAAGTCGAGACACTTTATATGTTTCTCTTTCTCAGCTTTCACAAGGTTCTCGTCATGTGGGATGGTAACATCGATTATTATTGTGCGGCGCACTAATCGGTCTATCACCACTTTGTCAGGCTTATTGGCAACAATAGTCTTATCAATAATGATATACCGATCCCAGTACAACGTTACTTTTTCCTTAAGTCTCTTGATTTACAGTCGAGCACACGGTGCAGGACTGCCCAGCTTGGGCAGAGCACCGACGTGTCCTCACGGCGACAATAGGCGGAGACCTCTCGCGCCCGGCCTTGGTCGAGGCCATGCTGCGGGGCGAGAGGGAGTGGGAAGCGGTCGCCTCCTTCTGCGAAGCAGTCATGCTTTCGAAGGAGGAGGCGGGCCGCGTGAGGGAGAGGATGGCGTCCTCCCTCCAGCCCAGCCGCAGTGGTAGACGCCCACGGCGTCGGACGTCGGCCGACGATCTCCGGCCACCGTAGGCGCGGGCATGCGGACAGCGAGTAAAGGGCAACTCGCTGTCCGACCATGGACCATGCCCGGGTCGACGGCGCGTCGTGGTCCACGCGCGCCTCAAAGAGCGTCAGCAACATGACGAGGCCCCCTCTGCAGAGGGCCGAAGCCTGCCGGGGTCGTGGGACTCATCCCGTTACCGTGGCCCCGGTATGTAAAGGGTTATTGAAGGAACACCGTGGATTTTAGTCAGTAAAAGTCTGACAGTCCCTCCCACCCTGCCCGGGGTGGGAGGACTTATTTGATAATTTTACCACGTTAAAAAAAAAAAAAAAAAAAAAAAAAAAGTCTCTTGATTTGTCTCGACTGTTTTTACATTTTTCTTTTAAATTTTTAATAATCTGAATTGTGTGAGCCTGAAACAAATAAAAATAATATATTTAAAATTAAAAGCTTATCAATTTATATTTATGAGATACCTATGCACTGAGAATTAGGTATTGTAACGAAACACATCATACCGGTATACATGTAACTCCATGTTTCGAGACGACTCCAGCACGGGATCCAGATTTATTTTCATTCTCAGGCAAATGAAGAGTCTAAAAAATAATAAACATGCGATTGAACAAATACCTCTAATAATAATATAGTAAACTACTTTTTTATATAAAAAACAGCTGTTCTAAATGTTGATTTACTTAACTTAGTTTTACTTAAGTAAATTTAATAAATAAATAAGTTTAATTTGATTTCGTTTGATTCATAAAACTTTATTTAATTAAATTGGGTGTTAAAATTTTTAAATCTTTTATCATGATGGTCATTAATTACTATGGTTTATTCAGTAGGTAAGCCTGGAGAGAGATTTTTTTTAAATTTGTGATTTAATAAAATACAAATATTGACGATTATTGCAATAAAAAATCCTGGAATGCTTACCAGTGCACCTGGGGTAGAGGAAGTACTCGGGGCAGGGAAGATAATATTGTGCTCCAGTGGCATGTCTCCAATTGTTGCAATTACAACCTCATTTTGATCTCTGTCAGTCAATATCCCCGAAACACTTTTTCTGGTCAAAGGCTGCAACATGTATGTGGTTGATAAATATAATAAGTGGTGCGTATAACCTGCGGAAGGTGTAAAATTCCGCTAAAAATCACACGCGGATTGAGCCTAGATTATTAGAGTAATCTAGGCTATAAATGCTGATTCTGTCCTAAGTAGTTGAAGGCACAGGAGATCGTCCAATTCATTAATTGTACCACATACCTTGACCAGCGATCCCAAGCGCGCGCAGGCGACGGCCACGTGTCTTCGTTCGGGATGAACAGCTCACAGGTCCTTTCTGGATACACTATGCTGGCCAGCAGTACACAACACACTATCATAGGTCTGGGGTAGGCTGATAACAGTTTATATAGGTTCAGTTCAGGGGTTTTAGGGTGCGATGGAACGAATTAGTGTCCCACATAGTATGCGCATCATCCCGATTCCAAGGTTAGAACGAGACTGCGCTATGACGGTGCGGCGCGGCATAGCGCGCGCGCTGCATGGCGAGGAAATCACCGAATCAGCGATATATGGCACAGATTAAATAAATTAGAACAGTAAACCAATGCCTTCCAATCGCCAGTAGGTGATGTAGGAAAAATATAAGAAAAACTATAAGTTACGAAGCGTAACCATTTTCCCTGGCTTGAAAGTTCCCACTTTCGAAACACCAAGGAGAAGTAAATAAAATTGCATATCATCACAACTCCACCAAAGCTATAAGAACTCTAGAGTGGCGACTCTATATAATATAAGAAATAAGAATACTTAACTAGCTATTCTACGCGGTAACTAAATCTAATACTGCACATTGGTGCACGGTAAGACTTAATATTAAGGTAACTAAACTTATTGCGTTGGCAAAGGGCACAACTTTACTACAGGGCGACTCTGTAGGATCCCGCTTTGAGTCTTGACAGATGCGACTCTACAAACTCCGTTTTTATCTGGAAATATTTCGTTAATTACTCCTAACGGCCAATGCAGAGGCATCACATTGTCCTGCATGGAGACGACAACCATACCGACCCGGATTGGATTGGCAGAAGTGTTCCATTTTTGTTTGGATTGTAGGGTGTGCAAGTACTCTTGGCGCCACCGCTTCCAAAAAGATTGAACCATCTGATCAGTCAATTTATATCGCGAAATAAGATGTAACCGCGTTTCATTGACTTCGCGAGCGGGCAGAAATAAAAGAGGTTTAGTATGCAAGAAATGCGCCGGTGATAATGAAGTAGGCTCTGACGGATCCGAACTGATCGCATACAGAGGCCTCGAGTTTAGTAAAGCTTCTACTTGAGTTAGCATCGTGTTAAACTCGTCAAAGCTAAGAATTTGCTGACCGATGACTTTGCAGAGATGCGTTTTGACACTCTTCACTTCACTTTCCCAACAACCACCAAAATGTGGAGCTCTACAGGGGATGTTTTGGAGTGTGATTCGATGCTCTGCAAGTTCTCTTTCCCACAAGGGGTGATACTCTATAGCCAAGAATTGGTAGAGATCTCGGAGATAGGATTTGGCTCCAATACCACGATAACTGACAAATGCTTGCACTGTCTAGACAGGTCCGCTCAAATTTGCGTGGTTATTTCCTCAAAAGAATACCAGAGACATGAACCTACATGCTTCTCATATAAAAATACAAATTGTCTGGACTTTAAAAGAGACTATGACCTCTGAGTTTGTTTCGGTGTTTCTTCTCAGAGTAGTCAGTTAGGAAATACCGGCCTCATCTAGCTAAACTTAACACGCAAAAAAACATGACGTGTAAAAGTGTTATTTATAACCAATTTACAAAATAAATATTTCATTTCATTTCATTTCATTTCAATAAAATTGGTAGCATTATCCGTGTACAGACACTGAACCGGACCTCTACGCGCCAGGAAGCGTTTCAATGCAGACAGATAGCTCGCAGTGCTAAGATCTGAGGCAATCTCAAGATGCAGAGCGCGAGTTGTCAAGCATGTAAAAAGGCAGATGTAAGCTTTCCTGGCCCTTTGGCTTCTACCACGCACTGACGTGACCAAGAAGGGTCCCGCGTAGTCGCAACCTGTATGAGAGAAAGCCTTAGGAGCCGACTCAACGAGACAACGTGGTAAATCTGCCATTATAGGAAAGGTAGGTCGTGGCTTTGCTCGAAAGCAAATGTTACATTTAAAGGTAATGTGACGTGCAATACGTCGCGCTGACAGGATCCAATACCTTTGTCGTAAGAGTGATACGAGCAAGGTTGGACCTGTGTGGAAATTTGTCACATGATAGTGGGAAACTAAAAGTTCCACTATGTGATCTTGACGCGGAAGGAGGATCTGATGACGAGAGTCAAAATCTAGCTCAGAGTTTGCTAGGCGACCTCCAACGTGGATAAGTCCTTCGTGAAGGAAGGGACTTAACCGTTGTACTGGCTTAGAGCACAACTCATTGCGGGCTAAACGAACGAGATCAGATTCAAAGTAAATCCTCTGCACAGATCGCCACACAATAGATTCAGCGAACTCTAAATCAGACGCGGTAACGGGCCCTCTAGGGAGCCGTTTGATGAACTTATAAACTAAGCAAATAGTTTTTAAATATTTAAACCAGGACGAGAATCTGGTAGAGCGAACGTACAAAATGTTGTCAGATGGAGGACTTCTGTGAGAACATTCGTGCGAGAGAACAGGTAAAGCCACGGGCTTCATTTCTGGAAGCTCTTGCGACTCGCCTGAAACGAATGGTTTTATCGGCCATTCAGCGCGGGAAAGTTTAAGTCACGACGGCCCGTTTAGCCACAACGGATGATGAACTAATTGGGCAGGCGTTAAACCGCGAGAGAGGCAATCACTGGGATTTTCAGACCCTTTCACATGGAAGAAGTGATCTGCCGAGAGATTCTCATGAATCTTAGCGATACGATTGGCTACAAAGGTGTGCCATCGATGCGGTCCGGAATGAATCCAACTCAAAGTTACAGTTGAATCCGACAAAGCTACGATTACCTCAATGGCGTGTCGAGCTGCGAAGAGATTAAATACTCGCTTTGTCACAGTTGATAAGAGGAGTGCGGCGCATAACTCGAGACGAGCTAGCGAAACGACTTTCAGTGGTGCGACTTTAGATTTCACACACACCAGCGAGACCACGACACTACCGTCAGGTCTGACAACGTGGGCATAAACCGAACCACCGTAAGGCTTCTCACTAGCGTCGGCAAACCCAACGAGTGAGAGTCTACAGCGTTCTACGACGCCAATATGTCTCAAAAATCTCAATTCAGAGATAATTGGCAGTTCAGATTGAAACTGTTCCCACAGACGAACAATGCGAGGTGGTGGGACGTCATCCCATCCAAGTTTGACAAGCCAAAGCTCTTTGATGAGAAGCTTGGCGTATAAAATTATCGGTGCATCGAGGCCTAAAACGTCGAAAGGACGTGCGATGGAAGAAAGAATATTCCGTTTAGTGCAAGTGCGAACATCACGGTTAACCTGGAATACGAAACAATCCTCGTCAGGGAACCAACGAAGTCCCAGTATTTTCTGGGTCGGATCTTTACTTAGGTCCACGCTCTGTGAAAGTCGTAATGACTCTGGAATAGTCCGAAGAACATCGACACTATTGCTAGACCACTTCGTCAATTGAAAATCACCGAGAGAGAATATTTTTATTAGTTCACGAGCCGAGTCTATAGCTAGCGCACTGCTAGGTATAGAACTAACTATGTCTAATGTCATCCGGGTATTTTTCACTTCTGATGACGAAAACAAAAAGAAAATGCTTTGGTCAACTTTACGTGAAATAGCTATAAATATCAATAATTTAAGTCATAACCTACTACAAAAATATATGTACCGAGCTTACAACTTTTTAGTTTTACTAGAAATACGCAATGAAATTTCGAACGTCCATGGTAGTGACACTGAATCCAGGGAAGTGACTTTCCATACTGTTTTTTTTAACCATCGAAATAACTTCAAATCATGGACGTGAAATTCTACATATTTTATATAAAATATGAAGTCACAAATCAATAAGTAATTAAAACACTAAATTTATTAAATAAAACAAATCAGGTTTAATTGCTTTGAATTTTTAACTATAACTTAAATCACATGTTTTATCTTAGGAATTATGGTATAAACCATATTTTGTAATAAATATGAAACATACACACATCAAAAGTGTCTAGGGGATCAAGCATTTTTATGCGGATTTCTTGAGATTGAGATGTGGCTTTGTAATAAATTTATGATTTTATAAATTTATATGGATCCTTTTTGGTGCATTTCATAACTTGAAACAGGAACTGTTAATCAAATTCGAGTAAAAGATGAAAATCAGCTGTCAATATTTTCCCTATAAAAACATACAACGCATTGAAGACATTATTAGTGCTACTGTTTCCCTACTACTGATTAAAACCAACGTTATTATGGAGCGGCGACGTCATTTAAGCAGGGAAAAAATGCTCAGAGCCGTGGGAATGATAGAAGCTGGTTCCCGGCAACGTACTGTGGCTTTAGCTCTGAATACAAGTCAGAGTGTTATCAGTCGACTTTGGACACGTTACCGAAGCACTGGTACCGTGGCTGATCGCCATGGAGGACGGTATCGCTGCACCACACGGAGACAAGACCGATACATTCAAATCTTAACTCGAAGAGCTCCAACAATAACCGCCATGATGTTAGCCGTGAGGCTTCATCACTCTTCAGGGAACTTAATTAGCGACCAAACAGTCAGAAACCGCTTGCATGAAGTGAACCTTCATTCCCGAAGACCGCTACGGGTACCACCTATAGCAATGCACAATCGTAGGATTCGATATCAATGGGCTCTTGAACACAGAAATTGGGCAGAAGAACAATGGCGTTTCGTGTGCTTTTCTGATGAGTCTCGTTTTGGTATGAGACCGGATACAAGACGTATACGACACTGGAGAACCCTTGGACGCCAACAGCGATTAAAATCCTGCCAGGAAGTCCATCCTTATAGTGGTGGAACCATCATGGTATGGGCGGGTATTTGGATCGGCGGAAGAACTGAGTTGATTTGGATCAGAGGCAACCTCAACGCTCAAATTTATGCTGAGACGATTGTATCTGACGTCATCGTTCCTCTACAAGTGCAAATCGGTCCCTTATTTCAGTTAATGCATGATAATGCATGACCGCACACCGCAAGAGTTGTAAGACAGACTCTCGCCGCAGCTAACATCAATGTCCTGCTCTGGCCTGCTCAGTCGCCAGACTTGAACCCGATTGAGCATGTATGGGATATGCTACAGAGAAGAGCTCTGCCGAATATGGAGGGTATCCAATCGCAAGAAGACCTTTTTTTGTTGTTGCAACGAACATGGGCGGCCATTACACAGCGTGATTTGGATGAACTCATTTTGAGTATGCCAAACCGATGTTCTTGTGTTGTTAGTGTTCGCGGTAGAAACACGGATTATTAATTGTTTAAGTTACCCAATAAAATTTTAAAGAAAACTGTTATTTCAGTCTTTTTTTCGAACTTTAATGTTAGTGGTTCAAATGTCAAAAATCCCTTTATTAGGAAAATGGCAAATTTCTTTATTAATGCAAAGGTGACTTGGTTTATCGTTACTGTGACAAACGAAAACACTTTATTTGATGAATCCTTAAAGAAAATTTTAATTAATATCAATCAGGAGAAAAGTTATTGCAAAAATATATGTTGATCCCTAGACACTTTTGATGTGTGTATTATATATTTTTAAAAGTAACTGCTAAAGAGATCAAAAACATTGTACTTATAGCACTTTCTAATTTCAGTCTCAATAAAATCTTAATATATATTAAACCCTTCAAGTTATTTTATAACTTTAGAAATATTTCTTAATTCAAATATTTCGAGGTCATCATCGCTCTCACTGTCAAAGATCCTCATCCTCTCTTTTCATCGTGTTCCTTATCTTCCTGTTCTTCAGTCTCACTATCAAGCTCGTTATCTTCTTGTTCTTCAGTCTGATCATCAAGTTCTCTATCCTCCAGTTCTTCAGTCTCACTGTCTAGTTCCTTATCCTCCTGCTCTTCAGTCTCACTATCAACCTCGTTATCTTCTTCTTCTTCAGTCTGATTATCAAGTTCTCTATCCTCCAGTTCTTTAATCTCACTGTTTAGTTCCCAGCAGTCTCATTATCCAGTTCCTCGTCTTTCTGTCCTTTCATGTCACTGTCAAGTACCACATTCTCCTGTTCCTTAGTTTCACTATCCGGTTCCTTATTCTCCTGCTTTCCCTATTTCTGTCATACAGTATATTAACTAACAGAGGGCTTTCCCGTTAACCCGCAATAGTATAGTATCCATTCATGCTAAATAAATATTAAAATTCGAAAACAAAATGTTTTTTTTTTAATATTAAAATATTCACTAAAAATGTTAAATTGACTGGCTTCATACAAGTCGGGGTTAGCCTTAATACGAGCTCTTCGTTTTCGTTCGCATTCTCTTTTTTGTTTACGAATTTCTTTTGCTGTCCTTGGTCTTTTATTTCTCACCATCTAAAAAAAAGTAAAACATGTATTTGTATTAGTGATGTGCCAACTCGGAATTACAACAACTCGAGTTAATTCGAGTTTAAATACACGTAACTCGAGTTCAACTCGAGTTAAGTAACTCGAGTTAACTGGGTGAAATGAAACTGAGTAAATGATTTGTTTTCGTAACAACATTTAAATAAATTGAACAGATTCAGCATAAATATGTATGGGGACCATTATAATTAAAATAGGTAGAATTTAAATAAAAAAAGAAATGTATTTATTTATCATTTATTTATGTATTTAGGATTAAATTTTCTTAACATAAATAAAATAAGTATTTCTATTAATTAACAACAAAACTATATTTATATGAATCTGAAAACTGTTTGCACTTAGCATGTCCATTCACTGGCGATTCAAATACATCCCAAACAACAGATTTCCTTTTAGGTTCCGGCATTTTTTTCTATATAGTACCAAATAATTCGAAAAACTAACAACAATAACAACCGGCACTCCACAATAACCTCAAATCTGCAACAGTGCAATGTTGTGTTGTTGTGAAATTGACATAATTCACATTTGTAGCGAATTAAATGAATGAATGTAGTCATAAATGATCGGCAAACTTCGCGCCATCTCAGTGTCTGTCATTTGGCTGACTCGCTAGGGCGGGAGTATTCAAATCGATTAAATAGAGTTAAAGAGAATTCAATTCGAGTTGACTCGATTTAAGCCCAACTCGAGTTAAGTCGAGTTAGTAAATCGAGTTGACACCTCACTAATTTGAATGTAAAAGCGTTTTGTGTATCTACATAGATACACAAAACGCTTTTACATTCTTTTACATTGAATGTAAAAGCGTTTTGTGTATCTACATAGATACACAAAACGCTTTTACATTCAAATTTATTTATTAAATTTATTTTGTGTGTTTAATTACTGCCATATACATATATGGCAGTAATTAAACACACAAAATAATTGGAATGATCCAAATTAAAGTTCACATCCCTGGACCTGTGGTCACATCCATGGAGGAAAAATATCCTACATGGATATTTTTCCTCTCTTCTATACAGTACCAAATAATTCGAAAAACTAACAACAATAACAACCGGCACTCCACAATAACCTCAAATCTGCAACAGTGCAATGTTGTGTTGTTGTGAAATTGACATAATTCACATTTGTAGCGAATTAAATGAATGAATGTAGTCATAAATGATCGGCAAACTTCGCGCCATCTCAGTGTCTGTCATTTGGCTGACTCGCTAGGGCGGGAGTATTCAAATCGATTAAATAGAGTTAAAGAGAATTCAATTCGAGTTGACTCGATTTAAGCCCAACTCGAGTTAAGTCGAGTTAGTAAATCGAGTTGACACCTCACTAATTTGAATGTAAAAGCGTTTTGTGTATCTACATAGATACACAAAACGCTTTTACATTCTTTTACATTGAATGTAAAAGCGTTTTGTGTATCTACATAGATACACAAAACGCTTTTACATTCAAATTTATTTATTAAATTTATTTTGTGTGTTTAATTACTGCCATATACATATATGGCAGTAATTAAACACACAAAATAATTGGAATGATCCAAATTAAAGTTCACATCCCTGGACCTGTGGTCACATCCATGGAGGAAAAATATCCTACATGGATATTTTTCCTCTCTTCTATACAGTACCAAATAATTCGAAAAACTAACAACAATAACAACCGGCACTCCACAATAACCTCAAATCTGCAACAGTGCAATGTTGTGTTGTTGTGAAATTGACATAATTCACATTTGTAGCGAATTAAATGAATGAATGTAGTCATAAATGATCGGCAAACTTCGCGCCATCTCAGTGTCTGTCATTTGGCTGACTCGCTAGGGCGGGAGTATTCAAATCGATTAAATAGAGTTAAAGAGAATTCAATTCGAGTTGACTCGATTTAAGCCCAACTCGAGTTAAGTCGAGTTAGTAAATCGAGTTGACACCTCACTAATTTGAATGTAAAAGCGCTTTGTGTATCTACATAGATACACAAAACGCTTTTACATTCTTTTACATTGAATGTAAAAGCGTTTTGTGTATCTACATAGATACACAAAACGCTTTTACATTCAAATTTATTTATTAAATTTATTTTGTGTGTTTAATTACTGCCATATACATATATGGCAGTAATTAAACACACAAAATAATTGGAATGATCCAAATTAAAGTTCACATCCCTGGACCTGTGGTCACATCCATGGAGGAAAAATATCCTACATGGATATTTTTCCTCTCTTCTATACAGTACCAAATAATTCGAAAAACTAACAACAATAACAACCGGCACTCCACAATAACCTCAAATCTGCAACAGTGCAATGTTGTGTTGTTGTGAAATTGACATAATTCACATTTGTAGCGAATTAAATGAATGAATGTAGTCATAAATGATCGGCAAACTTCGCGCCATCTCAGTGTCTGTCATTTGGCTGACTCGCTAGGGCGGGAGTATTCAAATCGATTAAATAGAGTTAAAGAGAATTCAATTCGAGTTGACTCGATTTAAGCCCAACTCGAGTTAATTCGAGTTAGTAAATCGAGTTGACACCTCACTAATTTGAATGTAAAAGCGTTTTGTGTATCTACATAGATACACAAAACGCTTTTACATTCAAATTTATTTATTAAATTTATTTTGTGTGTTTAATTACTGCCATATACATATATGGCAGTAATTAAACACACAAAATAATTGGAATGATCCAAATTAAAGTTCACATCCCTGGACCTGTGGTCACATCCATGGAGGAAAAATATCCATGTAATCAATGGAAGTGACATCCATGGAAAGGACATTTTTAGGTTCAAATACAGAAAACTAATCTAAAAAATCTCATCTTTGCAACCTATTTCGGCAATCGTAATTTGACCATCAAACCTACAAAACAGCAAAACAAATGTAAATTTAACATTATATACTTACTTGGCAAAACAACCACAGTAGTGACCACGTATGCTTGACGAGTTTTAATTAAGTAATCTTATTGTTTTTTTCACGACAAAAGTATTGCAGCCAGTAAGAAATTGACATTTCATTAACGTTATGACAGTTGACGGCTGTAAATGCTCACACAAATTCGGACACAGGCAGTTTTTTTTTTCTCGGTAAAAAGTTATTGTGACCTTTGTCCATGTAAGTGATCAAAATTTAAGTCTCATATTTTAATTAGGTTTTTTGATCTCTTTTTTATCAATTGAATATTAAGTTATAAGCTGATATGGGTCAGTATTTGTTAAAGTTTAAGATAATATCCTTATATTTTAGAAATACCATGCTAAAGACTGGGAAAAAATTATTATATCTGTAAATTTGCTTCAGTCACATCCACGGAAAAGACATTTTGACGATTATTTTTTAATATTTAAAATAATGTGATCAATAAATTTAGTATATTTTCATGTAGTTTTCACCAGACATGGTAGCACTAACTTGATAAATATATCAAGTCCTTGTGCCCTTTGTTATTAAAGAAAAAAATCGCTGTCACAGATAATTTTACTGAAAATGAGAAATACCCATCCATATAAATATCTCGCTGCAAAATGTCCCTGGCGAGAGGCAACTGTGCTCCTTCATCCTGACATAACTGTTGGATAGTGCGAATAGCTATAAAAGGACTACACTTTAAACCAAAGGGAAGCACTGAAAACTGATAAATTTGAAGTTCTTCTTCCTCGTTAAACCGATATAAGATACGTTGTAGTGAACGATCTTGTGAGCGTATACCTATACGTAGGTACATAGATTTGACATCTGCGGAAACAGCGACACTAAAAAGCCTAAAATTTAATAAAATGTTGAAAAGGTCAGCCTGAAGGACTGGACCTGCGTACAGGATATCATTGAGCGAGGTACCGTTATCTGTACATGCACTGGCGTCTAGGACCAGACGCAATTTGGTGGTCACCTTATCCTCTCGAATGACAGCATGGTGAGGAATATAGTATTCCATTTCTCGCTCCTTACAATTTCGTTTGGGCAACATACATTCAGCTACGATAGTCTGCACCAAAGAAATATAATTTTTTTTTAGATAATCCCGTATCACGTTATCATAAAGAAGTTTGACGTTAGGAAGTGATTTAAGTTTACGTTCAAGACTATAGAATCTCTTGCGAGCCATACTAAAAGAATTTCCTAATGCTGCCGCGTCTGTTTTCAGTGGTAAAGCTGCAACATACTTGCCATTTGGAGCGCGGGTAATTTTGCTACAATAAAACTCTTCACAATGTTTATCATCCACACTCCCAATGGATGAAGCAGTAACATCTTCAATCTCCCAAAACTTACGAAGATCGAAGTTATCGACAGAACTCGCAAAGAAAGACAGAGTGTCAGTTGGAGGTTCAATTATAGGTGCTTCTCCTAGAAGTATGTAGCCGAGCACAGTCTCCAATGCGTCGGGACAACCGGGTACGCTGGTCACATGACCGGGTCGCAATAACTTAGCGAACAACTTGACCCCAAGTAACAGGTCAATATTACCTGGCACACCCCAGCTGTCATCCGCGAGTAGTTTAGGATCAATATGATTTAATACGGACGTATCTATAGAACCCAGAGGAAGCTATCCGGTTATTTGATCCAAAACTAAAGCGTCTATTTCATACCTAGGCTGTGAGCAAAACCGTGAGCTGAAAGTAAGATTCACCGAGCCGCGAACGGGCTGCGACGTGCCACCAATACCACGAACGGTAGTTATCGAGTCAGTATGTATAGTTAGACCGAGCATACGGCAGCAACGCGATGTCATATAATTCTTTTGCGACCCAGGGTCCAAGAGACATCTGACCACCACGGCCCTTCCTACCCGCCACCAACACCTTGGCAGTAGCCAGCACTTCGGTACTCCGTGTGACCTGACCTTGAGCAGAAGAATGCGTACACAAAAGCCACACGGTCGGAAGTAGCTGGGTCGGCCGCAGAGGCAGAAGCGGGGGCGCTAGCGGGCGTCGGCACAGGGGCTTGCGTCGATTGCTCGAAATGCAATAAGGAATGATGCTTACCGTGGCATTTCCTACATGTCGACTTCGATAGGCACTTAGAGACAGTATGTTGGCTACTTAGGCAATTACCACATCTGTTATTGTCTTTTATAAATTTAAATCTATTATCAACGCTCAACCTTTGAAACGCTTTGCACATAAACAAGTTTTTATGCGTGGAATGACAAAGTGAACATTTAGATTCAGTAGCCACAAACACCTGCGATTCTTTAGATGAGGCGCGGGGTCTACTTGCGGGGGCGGACTTACTAGCCGCAGGAGAGGTGCGATAAAAGATTTTTACTTGTTCACGAACAAACTTTACGAAATAATCATAATCTAACTCCTGTTGATTACGAAGCGACATTTCAAAATGTTTTGCGGTATCAGAGTCTATTAACTTAAGACCCCAATGAATAAATATAAAATCATCTAGGTTATGTATTTTCAATTGTTTGAGTCCCGCAACCATAGAAGTTAATTTATCGAAACCCTTTTCAATATTAGCGGGAGTCGATCCGAACGATTTCAATGAGAACAGCTGATTTAGATAATTAGTAGCGAGCGCGCGAGTGTCTAGGTACTTGGCGATAAGCGCCTCCCAAACAACAAGGTAGTTATCACCAGAAGGTACAATACCTTCGGCCACATTCCTAGCCTTTCCCTTCAAACAACTCAACAGATAATGAATGCGATCCGAATCTGTTAAATCTGCGTTAGTATGTATAATACGTTTGAAAGTCTCATGAAAGAACGGAAAGCTCTGAATATCCCCGTCAAAGGTGGGCAATTCGATTTTAGGAACCTGTAGGTGAGTATTAGGGCTCACTGACGGGCTAGGTTTCTGGAAATCACTTGACTCAATTAATGAAGATAAACTAAACTTTATTTCGCCGACCAACTCATCAAATGAATGCAATGCGCCATAGCTTACTTCACAGGTTGGATCAAATGTCAAATTGAGCATATTTATCTCGTCCATTAGTCCATTGAATTCACTACGCAATCCATCAATTTGTTTTGCCTGAGCGATGAAAGCTTCGCGTAATCTTTCGGTAGTTAAAGATTTAGTTGAATCCAAAATCCTTTGAACCCGCGCAAAATATGCGTCACGTTTACTTGTTAATAATCTAAAATTAACCTTGTCACTCATTGTGAACAGAAGTTAAATATGACACAAAAATAATAATATTAAATCAACCTTTTATCTTCTGCGGAACCCCAGTGAGTGAGGTTAGGGACCAATCAAATCGATAACCCAATGAAAGATTTTATAACTTAATTAAATAGTACGAAACGAACTTTCCGTACACGCGAAACCCTAACAATATTAAATTGAAAGGTAAACAAATAATATAAACTACCGACGCTTTAACCAAGTGCATGTCACAAATCTAATATAAATTAAAATAGTCAGCACGCCAAATATCTTATGACCGTACCCATCTAACTATATTTATGATTAGCTCAGATATACCTACAAGCCGATTATAGCATTTATGTCGGATGCGACGCGATTAACTTGTCTGCACTAACTTCTACTTGAATGAGATTAACTTACTCAATACAAGTAAATGAAAATACAATTCTTAACTAACAATAAGTTAAGTGTTGAACTTAGAAAAAAAGTATTAACTTATTTTCGTAAGCGATGCGAGTGTATTCTTAACGAAATAACTTCGTAAGAAACAATAAATTTTTTCACGAGTGGACGCGTAGATGACTGTTTGAAATAAGTTATCTAGTAAGTATATACTACGTTTACAAACGTGAGGTGCGGTTGTGAAATGTACAAATATACGGCGGTTTCCATTGAGGATAAATAACGCGTAAAGTTTATACACATCTGTTACTTTACCTGAAGGTTTCTGTCAAGAAATCAAGTTACCTTACAAAACAAAATAACAAGCGACGCGATGATAATATGGTTAATTGCAATAACTAATCATATGCGGTTGAGTCTCGCTATATAAAGCATACCTGCTCGTGCAAAACGAATATAACAGGCGTAAACCTAACGAACCTATACAAGTGTATCATACAATAACAAATGTTATTCATTTAGCAATTTCGATTAGTACCAACATAATAAGTATGTAAAAGTTTCTAATGCGTAACTAAATTTTATCGTGGGTACGCGAACAAAGTTCAGAACTAGCACATTCCACAGTCAACGTAAGACGATTTATACCCACTACCCACAATTTTTAAAACCAAAAAAATTGTAATTACGCCGAAAACTAGCTGATTAATTAAATAAACGTATTTAGCGATATGAATTAACGTTGATATTCAATTAAATGTATTCTTCGGAGCTTTAAATAGTGAACTTAAAGATTTAAATTAATAATTGATTTGACGGTTGACCTATTGCAAACGCAAAGCAGTTTGACCTTATTACTAAAGCAATAGAATTGAGAGTTGTGTGATGATATGCAATTAACATTGAAAGTTTTTTGCTCAAAATCAGACTTTTAGGACTTAAAAATAGGCCGTAAAAAGGCCCAAAATTAATTTATCCGGGACGAGGGACCAAAATGGTGCGTATAACCTGCGGAAGGTGTAAAATTCCGCTAAAAATCACACGGGGATTGAGCCTAGATTATTAGAGCAATCTAGGCTATAAATGCTGATTCTGTCCTAAGTAGTTGAAGGCACAGGAGGTCGTCCAATTCATTAATTGTACCACATACCTTGACCAGCGATCCCAAGCGCGCGCAGGCGACGGCCACGTGTCTTCGTTCGGGATGAACAGCTTACAGGTCCTTTCTGGATACACTATGCTGGCCAGCAGTACACAACACACTATCATAGGTCTGGGGTAGGCTGATAACAGTTTATATAGGTTCAGTTCCGGGGTTTTAGGGTGCGATGGAACGAATTAGTGTCCCACATAGTATGCGCATTCACCCGATTCCAAGGTTAGTACGAGACTGCGCTATGACGGTGCGGCGCGGCATGGCGCGCGCGCTGCATGGCGAGGAAATCACCGAATCAGCGATATATGGCACAGATTAAATAAATTAGAACAGTAAACCAATGCCTTCCAATCGCCAGTAGGTGATGTAGGAAAAATATAAGAAAAACTATAAGTTACGAAGCGTAACCAATAAGTAATTAACTTCTGAACTACAGATGTAGGTACTACAATACCTACATGAATAAATGGCACTTCATTTCAAAATTGTATAAATTTGAAACAATTGAATAATTACTTTATATGAACATTATTATATGAATGTTAATATTAACTGCCATATATTAAATAAATAATATTAAAATATTGCCTATCTGACCTCCACAACCCAGTAGCTGGGGAACACGGGGTATCACACCACCAACTTCCAAACTCCAGGCTACTACTGAGAAATTTCTTACAGAAACACCCAATAGCACTTTTTGCCCGACCCGGGAATCGAACGCTTGCGACCACTCAACCAACAAGGTAGTTTTAAATTAAAAACAAAGTTACTGAACTTACATTATAATTTGTACTGGATTGAAAAAATAATAAAACAATTTGCACCATTCTTACCCATAAAGTCTGTGATGGAAGGGCATCATCACGTAATTTTTCTACATCCATAGTTCTGTTAAAACATGAATTTTCAAAATGCAGTGAACATACAAAGACATATTTCCTTGCAGTGTTTATATTTTCTACACCAATTATCTTGAGCCAAGCATTTCGCCTTTCTTCAATCTTAGGCAATCTAAAAGTAATTATATGTTCATTTTATTTATACATTGTGTAATCAATCGTTTGATTTTCTTAGATAAAATTAGTGCTAAATCTATCGACACGTAAATCACCATTGCTACAAGTACAACACTAATTCTCAAACAAACAAAAATGCTTTTACGATATGTGAGTGAAATAACTGCAAATTTATGAAAATAAATAGGGATTTTAATAGAATTTTTCATCTTATACTGTTTACAGAAAGCACACGTGTATAACTATACAAATAATATTGAATATCTTTGAATTATGTAGTACGTACCGATGTAATGTGATATTTGCTGGTTTTGTCTTTGTTTTGGTTTTGCAACCAATAATACTGCACTGCGGCATCTTCCTACACACCGATTATCACCTCTGAATACAGTTATTCACATAAAACCACTGATTCACAACGAAAATTATCAAAATACATCCACAAGTAACGCTGTTTGACAGATCACCTACCACACGACCGGGATTCAGTAATGGCAAACTTGCCGCAAATAGGTATTTTGAGGACGACAGCGAATATGTCGGTCATTCTCCAATTCGGCGTTCTTTGCCTAATTACCGTAACCTTTTTTATTTTTCACTGATTTGACTTAAACACATTAAAATATGAAACACATCAAAGATACGAATTCAATCATTAATGAGGCATGTAACAATTAATGGTGGTTTTCGAGTTAATGAGACTTAAAAATTTTAAGAGTATGGTAATTATAAAAATATAATATTTAATGCAACGGTAATTAGAAAATATCATCAAGTCTATGTAAAATATGATATAATGAAATGATAATAACACACATTAATAATTTGTACACATATAATTATAATTAAAGCGATAGAATTAACTATGTCTCTCACAACCATAACCAATATTAAAAAAAAACTTTATCATTGCTATAATTTATTAAATTAGACACTTAATGAAAATCAGGTAAGAACAAACTAAATAAAACAAATATTGTCTTAATTGGTATTTTTTTAGTTTGTTAAAACGATATTTATTAAAAAGGAAAGTAGGATGGAACTTAAAAGAATATTATTTTAAATCTTCTTGGATATAAGGATAGATCTAGTTTAAAGCTACTCAAAGCTCTTTTAATTTAAAGATTTGTTTATATTAATATCACTGAGTACTTATACTCTATAAAGAATCATCATGTCATACATTTGAATCAGTCTTGTTTTATAGTAATTTTCTATTTAAAATAACAAGCAATCAAAAAAGCAATAAAAAAAAAAACAGGATATAAAAATCAATATTTAAAAAAATGATTCATCAGAATTAGATAAATCGAAAAATAGACCTGTAGTCTTCTTATCCTTAGTACTATTATTCGGAACATTTTTCATTATTTTGAAGGAAGGCATTGTAAGACTAAAATCAACAGGAGATACAGGAGCCGTAAAACTGTCTGTGTCTGATAAATTTAAGCTACTTTCCGCTTCTTTGAACTTCTTAAATGTCTTAACCATATCATGTTTAGAAATAAATACTTCGAAGACCCAGGAAATACATAAGCGGACTTCACTAGCCGGTTAGATCAAAATTTTAGGTTTGTCTGAAGATTTCTTAGCACTAATAGACCGTGATGTATCGCAATTATATTTGTTTTCGGAAGGTGCAGATAAAATGAATCTGGAAGGCGGGGAAAGTTCAGCCTCTTCTGCCTTTTCTAGATTCAACGAGTAAAATCCATGATGTCTACCATGTTCATATTCAATAGCTTGATACATACACTGTTCCGCATTACAACTTTTGCATTGCATGTAGGTTCGGTTTTAATGAACTCCAAATGACATGATTGACTTTCATTGTTCCCTTATACTCCCGTATCTCTTTAGGGATCAGCAGATCTTTTTGAAGAATATCTACTTCTTGTATTATATCTGTAATGACTCCCTTGACATTGGCATTGGCGAGCCTTCTCTTTTCTTTAATTTCCTCTTTGGTCTTTTTAGGTTTTCGCATCCTATAAATTAAATAACTTGATGAATGGTCAGCATATAATATAGACATATTTACGGACAATGATAATGATAATCTACGAAAACCGCAGGAAAACTTTCCATTGGTACGACAGCGCGGCTACAGTTAGTAAACAAATATTAATAATTTTCATACAACGGTAATTATAAACATATGGTAATTAGTATACGGTCATTAGAAAACTATAGATTTTCTTAAAAATTACAAAAACCGATACAGTATGCAAATACTAGCTTATTACAACGTACGGAGGCCAAAGTACTGTCTCTATTTACATGATCAATTTGGGTCTAACTTAAAAAATCAAATATTAAAATAAGTACAACGGCAATTAGAATTTTTTTTAACCAAGGCTACGGTAATTATATACTCACGTACTTCATTGGTGGTACACTAACGTTAGAGACGTGCAACTGCTGATGGGCCACGGCACACACTGAGTAGACGTGACAGGTACTGTACTGATGTGCCAAATACTGTTATTTAGGGATGTGCACCCAAGAACAGAAAATGTCACGGCAATTATAACTTTCGATTGGACATGCGGTTACTTAATGATAATTATTTGTAGACTGGTTCTATTGAGTCGATATTTTGGTATGCGATACACGTTGCTTAATACCGTTTATAACGTTGAATGGATCAAACTAAATCTGTACGTTATAAAAATTACAAGCAAGTTTTAACATTAAGTTGGTGTGCGGACACAACACGGTAATTAGAGAACAGAGGTTATTTGAACATAGATTAAATTAATTTAGTCTTAACTACTTAAAACAGAAGCCTATGTTTTTGTTTACAGCTAGATACGGATGCTATCTAACATATAAAAAAAGTTGGATGATTGAATATGATAATATTACGGATTATGCAAGCCCGGACACGTAAAACTTGCTAATCGGAGAATAGCCGATGTCTTCTAGCACCCTTATTACGTTCTGAGTGTGCGTGTTCCGAAACGGTCTGACAAAACAAAATTTTGTAAAAGCATCAACTACTACTAATAGATAGGAAAAACCCCGCTTGGACTTCACGAAGGGTCCGAGATGATCAATATGTAATGTATGAAAAGGTACTTCCACTTTGGTTATAGGGTGGAGAAGACCTTCTTTACCACTTTGATTATTTTTAGCATATGCACATTCAATACTTACGTATTTTTTTACGAATCGCGTCATTTTTGGGAACCAATAGCTTTTCTTTAATCGTTCCAAAGTCTTTTCAACCCCAAAATGACCGGTATCGCCATGATTCATGCGACATAATTGCCATCTTGCACCTTTGGGTACTACCCATCGCACATCTCCCTTGACTTCACCTAAAGAACGAAATAACTTGTTGTCCTTGACGACGTAGTTTTCCTTAATATATTGCAAGCCTTTCTGATCTAGACTACTATCTAAAATATCTCTAATTCGTCTAAGTTCTGAATCTCCAAGTTGGAGGGTATGTAACCAGTCTTCGCTTGAAATGGCCATCACAGTTGGAAGATTTTCAGATTGATTCACCTCGATCTCGACTACAGGATTACGGGATAGCGCGTCAACATGTCCCATTTTTATGCCGGCCCTATATTCAATTGTGCAATTAAATTCTTGCAATGGCAGCCACCAGCGCGCTATTCTAGGAATGAGATCCCGTTTAGTAAAAGTAGACCGAAGAGCGCTGCAATCTGTAACGATTTTAAAGTCTTTTCCTAACAAATAACAAATAAACTCTAAACTTTCGTAGGGAACAAACGACTGTTAAAGTTTCCAGTTCATAGGAGTGGAAATTCTTCTCCTCCGGCGATGTTTGCCTGCTATAGTATGCAACCGGTCGCAGTGTGATATCCGCTGAACGCTGAAGGAGAATGCCTCCAATACCTATTCTACTCGCATCAGTGTGCAGTTCCAGCTCTGCTGATGGACCGAATATTGCGAGAATAGGTCTATTTATCAATCTAGCCTTCAAATTCTGAAAAGCAGTTTCCTGGTTGTCACCCCATTCCCATTACATCTTTCTTTAACAATTTGCTGAGTGGAAAAGCTATCAAGGCAAAATCTTCGACGAATTTCCGGAAGTAGCTTGCTAGCCCTAGGAATTGGCGGACATTGTGAACATTTTCCGGACGCGGAAAATTCATTACACTAGAGATCTTTTTCTCCCCAGGCCTTACTCCTGCTGCTCCGATTTCATATCCGAGATAGTCAATTTTATCGTGCAGAAAATCACATTTCGATAAATTAAAGTAAGATTCACCTTTTCTAACAATTGCAATACGTCTTCAAAATTTTTCAGAAATTCCGACGAGTCTTTTCCAAAAATTAAAATATCATCCATATATGCGGTTGCCTTACAGAAACGAGCTGATCCTAGGATTGTATTAATCATGCGCTGAAAAACAGCAGGCGCATTTGCAAGGTCAAACGGCATGTCATTAAACTCGTATTGGCCGTCCGGGTGACAAACGAAGTGAATCGCTTACTTTGCTCCACGATTTGTACCTGGTAGTAACCTGACGCGAGGTCTAAAGAAATAAAACAGGCCTGACCAGAAAGGCGAGCTATTTCATCCTCATTGATTGGCATTGGATATCTCTCCTTAAGAGTTACAGAATTCAACATGCGGTAATCTATACACATTCTAAGAGATCCATCTTTCTTGCGTGCAAGCAGAATAGGACTAGCATAGTCAGAAGATGATTCGCGCACTATACCTGCGTCTAGCATTTCATCTATCATTGTACGCACTTGCGAGCGCTCATAATACGACAGTCGATATGGGCGGTATACAACGGGACGCTGACTGTTAAGCTCTATTTTCATTTGAGCAACGTTAGTACAACCTAGATCCTTCAAGGATGATGCAAAACAATGCTCATATTTTATGAGCAAATTAGTAACCGTTTCCTAGTATCATCAGGTACCTTCTGACAAATGCGAATCTGGCTTTCATCTAATTTATTACTGGCAGCATCACTCGTCAGTTCAGGCGACTCAACGTCAACCCTGTTGACAAAACAGACCGTTTCGGCTCGACAAAAGACATTGTCCTTTGGAATCAGACAGAAACTAGCATGGGGAATAACAGCTATATTCACACAGTCATTTGTCAAATTATAAAGTCCACCGCAAACTGAAAATTGCTGATTGGGTTTTCCTGCAATACTATTTTTCAGTAGAATACTGCCATTAATTGAAGGATCAACCCTGGCTCTGATCGAAACAGGTCCCCAAAATTTTACAGTTCCTAAAGTGCGAACCTTTAAAGAGTTTCCACTGTCAATATCAACATCAGAAAAAGGCAATTTATTGCCGTTGTCGAAGAATTTCAATTCAAAAACATTCTTATAAGCAACTATATGAGGAAGTTCCGTGTAAGTCTGACCAACTAGCAAAGGTTTCTCCAAAAAATCGTCACTCACAACCTTACAAATAACCCTGGTGTTGACATCGTCTACAAGGTGTAACCGAGCGGTTATATTCATACCAAAGGCACGGCTTCTTTGGGTGATATCAAACGATATTGGAAGGGTTTCAACTCAAAATAAAATACTCTAAAAATTTATACCAAATTTTCGGTTTCGTATGTTTCTTAAATTGAAAACGTAACAAACGTGTCACCGCACTACGTAGGTCAATAACTTTCCACGTCACTTGCAAATATCACGATAAATCTCTTCCGTAATTCTGTACGCCTAGTACTGAGTGCCTAGTAATAAATAGTAGCCTACTGTAGGTAGAGGCGGTGTTCTTTTGTCGGCGCGAACTGACGAAATAAAAGACGCCGCCGCCGTGCCGCCAAAGCCATGACTCGCGCGCGCAATAAACCATACCTACTACCTACTTTGTTTACCGTGATGTAAAAATTAATGCGTAATTATTGATTTACAGTTTACTCGTTAATATCAAGCCAGAAATTGCACGTAAACACTGAGATAACAAAACTTACTAAAAAATCGAATCAAAGTTTAGGTAGGTTAACTAGTTTCATCCCTTATTATTACTTATTACCGAGTAAACAGTAAAATCTTAAAGCTTTGCTTAATTTAGTAAACTGACTTACATTTTTAAAGATGGGGTTCGATGTGGTGACCTTGGTATTGTATGCACAAGACCGCTCGCTTGTTGATGGATACCTGAACATTGCGTAGCATTTTTGGTGTTATTGTCCTGAAAGCGGCCTCAATCCGCACTTTCATTAGGTTCATCGTATCACACTGCACCATTTTCTACTCCGACACACATCACCATTTCGTAATATTCCCTATTACTTAACGACATTTTGCAAACACAACAAAAAAAAGTCAATTAGGTGTAGCCGTACTGAACTGATGCGCGTATCACAGTGATAAACACGAGTGCAATAGCTAAACGCGGAATGTCGACTGACTAGCAAACCAATAATGCTAAATAAATAAAGCTCTGCTATCCTGGTACCTAAATATTATTTCGTTGTAGGGTAGCTGTCCCAGTTACTGTCCATCCACTACTATTAAAAAATATTGTTCAAGAATTCAAGATTATTTTACATAATAACAATAATTTCAACTAAACTCCGTTAAACTGTTAAGTAAATCTAACACACCAGAGCAAACTAATTACGCAATTCAAATTCAAAATTGAAAAATCATTCATTTTTTTTTGGGTGGAAAAATTATCAATGACTGCTCCCGCCCTGGGTGGGGCGGAAGGAAGTGTTAGACTCTTACTGACTAATTTTAAGGCCTCGTAAGAGTTGATGACACTCTCCTCACATGTATCATTCCACCAGGGACCTGGGGGTTTACTCAGAAAAGTTGTATTTCTAGTAAATCTAGGAATACACTTGCTTGAGCGTGTTTAAATAGTGACAAAAACATTCATAAGAAACGAGAGGGTTCTCTTTATCCACAGTAAAATCTTTAAATAATGTTGATGACATTTGATTATATTTTTCCCAATCTGCTTTACTATATAAAAATTTATCGATAGGTGAGTTTACTTGATATCTGTCAACTGAAAGACTAATATTCGTTATAGCTGGAAAGTGATAACTGCCCATATTATTATCATGTACTGTCCACTCACAAAGAGGAGTAATACAAGGACTGATTAAGGTTACATCTATAGCAGAAGGGCTACAATTAGGATAGTAAATCGTTGTAAATGCACCATCATTTAATATACATAAATCACACTCTTCTACAACATCAAACAATTGTTGGCGTCGAGCCTTAGAGGAAACGCAGCCAAAAGCTACATGGTGAGGATTAAAATCTCCTGCTACAAATATTGGTTTTGGTAGACCATTTATTATTTTCTTTAATTTAGTCATTGGCTGACTACCAGTAGGAGGACAATAAACACACAGAATGAACATGGTACCAGTATCAATGGACAGTAATAAGGCAATTGTTTGAACATCTTCATAAAAATCGGTTTGCAGTAAAGTATATTTAAAATTTGGTTTTATCAGAATAGCTACACCGCCATGTTCATTCTTTGCATTTTTGTAAAATATATTATAACCAGGAATATTAAAATGTTGATTGTTTTTAAGCCATGTTTCATTTAATAAACAAATATCAATGTTATTTTCTGTCAAGAATTTAATGAGTAAAGGTTTTTTGTTATTAACACTTTGAATGTTGTGAAGAGCGATTCTTAACTGAGAAATACGTGAGGAACTGGTATCCATTTACGATAAGTTTTTAAAAAGCATATCTTTGATCGTTGTTGTAGTAATGGGAGAGTTATCAACCTTATTAGCCAATTCAACTAATGTACGAACAATTGCCATGGTTAAGTCATTATTGCCAAGTAACTGTGCTTTAACATCAAAAGAAGCAGCTTTCACTGGGGTGTGAAATTTATTTAAATTTAAAGATTTATTTACACTTGAGTTTCCTTTTTGTACGCGGAGATTTTAATTCAGGAAAATCTGATACATTTTGAGTATTTACAACAGAATTTACAACAGAGGAGTAAGTGATTTTGCTCTTCTTTTCTACAATTTTTTTCATTTTTATGGGACAGGCCCTTGAGATAGCCATATGAGACCCGCTGCAGTTAACACAGCAGAGCTCATTTGGCTTTTCACACTCTTTATAATGATGATCACCAGCACAACAGCTGCAGCGCTGTTTACCACTGCAGATCTTAGCTGAGTGATTGAATTTAAAACACCTATAACACTGCTGCAGAGGAGGAATATAATCGAAAACTCTGTATGAGAACAGGTCATATTGAACATTGTCAGGTAATGTATTTGTCCTGTGTGTGTTTCTCCTGTCCTACTTTTTTTTAAAACCGTTTGATTGAAATTATTTCGTAGGTCGACGATAGCTTTGAGTACAAATCCTTGTTTGAAATGTTCGTAGGAACAAATCGTATGATTCCGGTTTTTTCAATATGAGCAGCTGGAATGAATGCTCGCATGGAATTTTTCTCCAAGAATGCCGTATTATTAATAAAGTTATTAGCCGTATTGAATTGTTTAAATATCACCACAATCTTATTCGCGTTTATTCGCCGAATTGCCATTACACCTTTGATTCCACTTGAAAATATATGGTTCAGATATATCGGACTTTTGTTGCCCAGTCTCTCGTTTGAAGATGATTCAACGAACACTTTAAACTCAGTAGAATGAGAATTTTCCTATAAACGTTTATAGTCTGGTTTGTAATACGGTAAGAAATTATTGTCCTCACCGCCGCCATCGTTTTCACCGTCTTTCTCTGCAAACACATTTCCTAGGCCTTTTATTACTTTGGGTCGGGGGATTATCACCCCCGCCCTTGTCAACCTCCATTTTTAACTCTATACTAAATTTTAATTATATACATTGAGCTATTTACACTAAAATACAATAACAGAAAAAGGTTTAGAAAAATTGTTAAAATTTTCCGCCCTCTCAGTTCAAATTCCCGCCAAAGAATCTACCGCAAACTTCACATCTGTGCAGTGTTGCCAGATATACAGATTTCTCGGTATCCATACAGATTTTCAACATGTCCATACCCTTAGAGCATTTAACCTAAATGCTTAGGTTAAATGCTCTAAGGTCATACCGATAAAAAATTGAGAGTAAAATTTATACAGATTTTCAACATTCCAATTTTTTTCATACAGAATTTCCTCAAATGGTAGTTTTATAATGTAGACGGAGAATCTCTGTCAACGATTTATAATAAAATTACTTGTTCTCGTATTAATAATCTGTGGTTCTCGTTTATTTTGGTCGTGTAACTACCGGAATAATTGAGATAGGAATTGTAAGTCAGTGACCAGAACTATCGAGAAGGATACGTTTTGAGTCTGCGATTAGTTTCACCAAAAATACGCTTTTTTGG
Source organism: Tholera decimalis (assembly GCA_943138885.2). Classification (NCBI taxonomy): domain Eukaryota; kingdom Metazoa; phylum Arthropoda; class Insecta; order Lepidoptera; family Noctuidae; genus Tholera; species Tholera decimalis. The sequence continues at coordinate 34,737,468 of OW964549.2, read as the reverse complement.
TGAAACTAATCGCAGACTCAAAACGTATCCTTTTCAAATCTAGGGTTGTAAACCACTTCATTCCTGTCAGCGTGTCTAAAGTGTCGTCAATTCTTGGTAGTGGATAACTGTCCTTCTTTGTTGCATCGTTTAACCTCCGATAATCGACACAAAAACGTAAGTTGCCATTCTTCTTCTTGACTAGCACTACGGGAGAACACCATGGACTGGATGAAGGTTCTATCACACCATCCTTTACCATCCCTTCAATCATGGCCTCTACCTCTTTCTCTTGTGCAACTGGCAATCTTCTTGGCCGCTGACGGATTGGTAATTCGTTACCAGTATTTATCGTGTGCTGAACCAGTCCGGTCCTTCCAATATCAGCATCACCGGAAGAGAAAATATCGGCGTACCGAAGCAACACTTTCTTAGCCAATGTAACTTCCTCTTCAGACAGATCCTTGTGACAGCCTTCTAGAAGAGACGACACATTAAATGTGCTACTACGTTTATTGCTACTGGATATTTCTTGGCACTGGCGTATCCAGGCAACTTCCTCACAGGTGCCTATCAATGTTCCCTTTTTAATTATGTGTTCTTCATTACTTGGGTTCAAAATCCTCACCACTGAAGTAGTTGTGGGCCTCACCAGAGTGCGTGCCATTATCCATGGATGATCATTATCCGTTCTTTCAATAAACAAGCACCGACGCTTTTTTTCCAAATTTTGTGATAAACTTACTGGCACAATGGTTTCCGATCTAGGACGAAGGGTAATTTTCTTCAGGCAGTAGACTTTTCCTGATGATTCACCTTCCATACAGATTTCTTCTGTGCCACATTTTAATATTCCTTGGTTAATGTCGATCTCACAATGATGGTCTCTCATGAAATCCAAACCTAGGATGCAATCATCCACTATGTCGGCCACGATGACTCTATGCCAAAAAGTCCTTTCTCCCAGTTTCATCTCCACCTTTTTCTCGCCTCGGACGGGTATGTGCTGGCCAGTTGCTGTCATGACTTGGATTTTCTCGTAGTTTCGGAAGAAGTACCCAATAGAGTGATTTGCAAGTTGAGTGCTGACCACTGTACGAGAAGCACCAGTATCTATCGTCAGCTTGCAAGGTGTTCTGTTGATTTCGCCTTCGATGATTAAGCTGTTTACATCATGGGCTTGTGTGATCGAAATTTTTGGGGCTTTTTCAAAACCAGCCAGCACCCGCCCCGCGGTCCTGGCGTTTATTCGTTTCCCTGCTGCTGGAAGGTGGTCGGGTTTGTCACCTGACCTTCCTGAGATCTCTCTTCCCTTCCAATATTTCGCTTCGGGCAACTGGATTTCAGATGGCCCTTCTCTCCACACTCGTAGCATCTAGAGCTAAACCTTGGTCGAACGCCACGGGTGGGTGATGACACCACCTCCCTGATACGGTGTGCTCGATGGTCCTGTCGTACGGCTTCCACTTCCAGAGCATGGGCCAAGGCGTCCTTCAGAGACTCATGGTGCCCGAGTCTCACAGCAGCCCTCACTTCCAAGTCACGCATCCCATCGACAAACGCCTGGACCAAATTACCGTCGATGAGTGCAGGCGATGATTGGTAAGCTTTTCAGACCAGCTTTTCTATTTCAAGGGCCCACTGCTGTAGATTTTCAGAACTACGTTGTACCCGGTCTTTCAACTGAGCACGGAACACGTGCTCTAAATGTGCGTCACCATAGCGAGATTCTAGCGCCTCTAGCAACTGTTCGTAGGTGACCTTCTTTCCGAGGGCCTCTAGAATGGTTAGGGCCTGGTCACGAAGGCCCAGTGTAAGCGCCGTCATAGCCTGCGCTTTGCTCCATCTGTTCGCCTTGACGACGGCCTCAAACTGAATCTTGTAGGCCGACCATGAAGAGCTTCCATCAAACGGAGGTACCTTGAAGCCTCGCACCGAAGGAACAGCGGCCACATGAACTGTAGGCAAATCTCCAGGCTTCAGTACACCCAGAGCTTTTTTCATGTCAGCGATCTCGATTTCACCTCCGGAGATACGATTCTCAGCTCCGGAGAAACGATTTTCAGCTCCGGAGATACGGCTCTCAGCTTCAGTTATCCGTTCCTCTTGCTGGTGTACTCGTTCCTTTACAGCACTAAGGTCCTTGCAAAGATTCGCATTCATTTCCTTAGTGAGTAGCATCAGCTCTTCCTGGCGGCGGGCTTGATCTTCCCGGTGGCGGGCTTCCTCTTCATGACGGCGGGCTAGCTCTTCCTGGAGGCGAGCAGCTAGCTCTTCCTGGAGACGAGCAGCCTGCTCTTCCTGGCAGCGGGCTTGCTCTTCCTGGAGACGAGCAGCCTGTTCTTCCTGGCGGCGGGCTTGTTCTTGCAGCATAGCCATCAATGCAGCCATGTCAAATGCAGCCGGAGACATAGTCACTGGAGCAACTCCGGAAGTACTCGCAGACGCCTCCATCGTCGACTGATTTCCACCCTGTGCTGGCGACGGTGAACCTTCAAACCGCCTCTGGTCGATCTCTTGCTGCCGTTGATTCCTTGTTCTTATACCCTCCATGTCGTCTTTCGGTAAAACGGGCATTTTTCTATCCCACTTCTGACACCAAATTGTTACGAGCTGGGGTTCGGGATAGAAGTAATTAACGCCAATTAAACCAAAATTAACACTTTAATTAATTAAGCACAAAATAAAAATTCAACACAATTATTCGCACCACAACACTGGTCACTTAACACTTAGATCACACTTAAATCGCACTGAAATTCACTGATAAAGCTTCGATTATATCTCGTATTCGCCTCGTAATAAGACTGACTCTCTACGCCCCTTTGTGCTCTATTTATACCCCAGTCTATAAGTTCGAGAACATTCTTATAAAATCGACTCACTGTTTATACTGCCTAGAAAATACTCGAAATACATAGTACCGCTATTCGACGCTAGATGGCGTTAGTGTCTCGACTAGATATGCTCATTCCTGCTACTCGCCGCTAGATGGCGTTAGCGTCTCGAACATTCCAGATTTATGTCGAAGTTTCCCGACGCACTTCACTAAGCGACTGGCGTAACAATAGTTACGAGGGAACAAACGAACGGACATACATAAATACATACGCGGTAAAAACATAACCCTCCTCCTTGCTTTGCCACAGTCGGGTAAAAAATTAAACAAGGTGCACCACGTCTTTTCTATCTATGGTCCAAAACGATGCATATTTAAAAAAAAAATCAATTACTTGCTTATTCCCTATTATAGCACCTACAGATAAAATTACACAAAAGAGCAAAACACCAATACCAAATACAGATTTTCTTAAATTTACCTAAACAGATTGTATACAGATTTTTTTAATTTTCGGTACAGATAATGCTTTCAAAAATCTGGCAACACTGCATCTGTGGCGCTTACCATGATGGTTCACAAACTTAGTCACTGTCTCACTATTATAGTAAAAACAAATAAATCTCGCAAGAGTCACTTACACTAACACTAAAAGAGTCAATATCTCGATAAAACTATGTGAGGGTAAAACGGAGGAGGATGCTCGATTCAACGTTTTACATACAATCACTGTGAAATGTTTGCATCTTATTTTGCATCGGTATATACAACAGAAAATAGTAGTAATAATAATGTAGTAGACTCTGATAATGATGATAGTAACATTTTTTTAGAGAACATAGATAGGTACGGTTTAAATATGACGTTGCCCACTATAGAACACGATACACTCCTAGCTAAATTAAAGGGTTTAGACCGTAATAAAGGCGCGGGACCCGATGGTATTCCCCCGGCGTTTATATCTGCCTGTGCTAACTATTTGGTGCATCCGCTTTTAATAATTTTTAATGAATCTTTGATTGAGGACCGGAGTTTTTCCTTTAGACTGGAAGGCAAGCGCGGATCCAGGGGGGGGGTCATGGGGGTCATGACCCCCCCTGGGCTGGGTTCAGGACTTAGGTGGACCGCTAATTAAAATTGTCAAACATAATATTTTTATATATTTTTTGTCACAATATAAATTTTATTTAAGTACAGACGCCAGCACATGAAGCTACCCGATACTGTCAAATTTTCCCAATCAACCTTGAACCTAATTTCTTCAACAATAAAGTTGAAAATCTATTAAAGTAATTTGACAGATTGTTGTAGCTTGATGTACTTTGTCTGTACTTTCAATATTTAATTGATTTAATATAATACTTTGTTCGACGGCAAACGCATTATTCAGGAACGAACGCATCGAAAATTTGAATTTTACCGCGCCGCCTCCACGGCCGCCGCCTTTCATTTATGGCACATTTCGTGTGACACTTGCGCGCGCTTTATTTCGACTAAGGCAGTGTTTCCCAATTAGTGGTACGCGTACCCCCAGGGGTACGCGAGATTGTATCAAGGGGTACGCGGAGCAATATCTTAACTAAAACAATAAATTCTTAAAAAATAAAACCTAGTGCAATAACAATTGCCAACATTTTTTATTAGAAAATGCGCCTAGATACGACACATACGACAGCTTCAGTGCGGCACCCGTGTGTGGATCTAAGCGCGTTTTCATACAACTCTCAACGATGCTTGCCGCACTGTCGCTTCCAACATGCGTCATCATGTGAAACGTCCTAAGGGGTACACGAGTTTGAGGTCTTCCTTGAAGTGGTACGTAGAAAAAACTAATTGGGAACCACTGGACTAAGGTCTAGCTAGACCTAACCTCAATCGGAACGACTAAACTTTAGTAATAAAGTACTACGTTAAAAAACTTCTGGCCCTATTATAAAACGATTTCTGACCTTATAATAAAACGATTTCTGACCTTATTTTAAATTGCGATGTTGATGAATATAATATTTTTTTTAATGTATTATGGCTACCGTACCTGTTAGTGTAGCGACAGCGGAAAGATCTTTCTCTACGTCACGAAAAATTAAATCGTGGCTAAGAGCTTCAATGGTTGAAGAACGTCTAACCAGACTGGTACTTCTCCACGTCCACGATGATGATGATGATGTTAATCCTAGCCGATTTCGGCTACGGCGACTGTATCATGGCTATTTTATTCAAACATTAGAGCTTGGTTGTTCAGCTCTCCGACGGTGCGCTCGTTGATGACTGGCGCACCCACAGTTTGCTCAGAATACCATGTTGCATGTAGGGCACGTTAACATACCGTTCGCAGGACAATAGTGTATGTCTGCTGGTGGACTGGCCTTCAACTCTTCTCGTTTTTTGTCCAAATCTGCTCGTCATAGCAATTCAAAATCAGAGACTTGTGGATTAATGAGACGTCTCCAATCCAAAAATTGAGCTGCTTTGTGTTACCATTGAGATGGTTCGATCTTGCATTTTTTCATAATTTCTTTTTCAGAACATCCTTATATCTTAGGTATTGTCCACCCCGTTGACGCTTGCCATATTTAAGTCCTGAGTAGAAGTTACGTTTAGCCAATCTGTCGTCCGATATTCGCGACACCTGTCCACTCCAGCGCAGCTGGTGCCTCATGAGGTAGGTATCGATACCTTCGACGTTTGCACGACAAAGGACATCCATGTTTCGGGCACGATCTTGCCACCAGATGTTCATTACATCTCGCAGACACTTTAACCCTTAATTCGACGCCGTGGAGTATATTTCCCATTGAATGAAAAAAAAATCTACACGAAAAAATTGACGGTATATTTTGAGTTTTAAGTAATATCCTGAACTATCCACCTACGTTGTCAAAAAATCAGCCCCGCGTAAACATCGACGGGACGCGAGCAGTAACCGGCGAGATGGCGGGAAGGAAGGGCGCGATGTGCGGGCTTTGGGTAAGTTGTGTTTTATTAATTATTTTACGACTCATTTCTTTCTAATATTATTGAAAACTAAAAATTACAAACCCAAAAGCTACTAATAATGTTTTGATTCATTTAGTTTTTATGATGCCCGAAACTTGTATGTCCAGTATACTTCTTGTCGTCGAATTACTAAATAAGTGACTGCTAAATACTATGTCCTGTATTCATCCCGTTGCCGTAATATTAGAAAAGTAATTTCTTGTTATTTTTATTAATAATGGTTTTAAGGATCCATAGATGAAATGTTTGACACCTTACTAACTTTCTTTTTCAGAGCTTCGAGTCTAGGGGACGTCGTTTAATAGCATTGGTGCCGTCTGAAAACGTTTCTTCAGATATAGTTACTGGTTCTGAATCTGAAAATAAAGAGAAACTTACTTTTCATAGAACTGAAGAGTTGTCCTCCTCATCCTGCCCGTCCATTGATTCAGACATAGAGTGCATGGCTATATCAGGCAGTTCCAAAAATGATACACAAGCCAATATTTCCATCGACAGTGCCGAGACTTATGTTGATGCTAATACTTTTATGGGGCAGTAAACGAAAACCTTGAAATGGACGACCGTCCTAGCGTTAGTGGCATTAAAAATAACTCTGGGTTAGAAGTCGATGACAATTTGGACCATGAGCGACATCCGTTGACTCCTGTTACTAACAACGTGCTACCACCGACTGGTGAAGTCAATTATAATGCTACAACGTGCTACCACTGACTGGTGAAGTCAATTATAATGCTACAACGTGCTACCACCGACTGGTGAAGTCAATTATAATGCTTTACCAAGCTTAGCTTAATTATTGTCTATTCTATTATCAAATCCTTCGTATAGACGAAGGACTAGCCATAGGGCTAGTCCATTAACACTAAGAACATCTAGACGTAAGAGGAAGCTACCAACACGAGCTGTGCCAAATGTTCGTGCAAAAAATACCAAGAAGACACTAATTGTGACCTACAAATGGAGAAAAGGACAATTCAGACACAATGCTGATATTCAATCCAACGATTTCCTGTTTGGTTTACCGGATACTGACTCTCCGTTGGACTTTTTTATCTGTTCTTTTCCTCAGATACTCGTTGATATCGTCGACAACACAAACTTGTACTCGACTGGGAAATGTATACAATTGACCATCGAGCAGCTGAAAGATTTTCTCGTGATTCTTCTTGTCATGGGTATTGTAAAATGCCTTGCTGTCTAGACTATTGGTCTGCAGAATTCAGATATGCCCAAGTGGCTAACGTCATGCCATTGAAACGATTCGAGCAGATTCGACGTAACATTCACTTTGTCGACAATATCTTTTCTGATGAGGACAGATATACAAGATACGACCATTCATCGAAAAAATTGGGAAAACTGCCTAGCATCATAAGAAGAAATAAAGTACAGCATAGATGAGATAATTATACCCTATAAACGTTCTAAAGCAGGAATCCGGAAACAGTGTAACCCCATGAAACCGAATAAATGGGGATTCATGAGTGTCGTACGCGCTGGTGCTTCTGGAATCGTCTATGATTTTCTATTATACGGCGGCAATGACACCTTCCATGATGATGACAATTCTGTCATCCAGACTCCAGGATTTGCTGTTTATTTTGATAATTATTTTACGACGCTCGATTTCATTTGCTATCTATGTGAATACTGGGGATTTTCAGTGTTGGACCCATACGGCAAAACAGACCATATATTGATTATAGTGCAACCTGCACTATAATCAACATATGGGAAGAGTTGACCTTTGTGACACGTTGATAGTTCTCTACAGAACATCTTCCAAGAGCCGTTATAGATATTTAATTAATATGTTCAGAACATAAGTGAGTTCATCGTAATTATAAGTTTTTGGTGTTCTTATTAGTGTTAAGCATGAACCAACGTAACTATGAGACTAATGTTCCAAAATATAATAAATATTTTATCACGGAAGCACTTGTTTCTTTTATCTTTTCTTTTAGACAATGGGAAATATGCTGCACATGGTTGGAGTGCATCAGTTTCTTACGAACTTGATAATGTCCAATATAATGGACATGTATTTTTCAGGAAACTGAAATAGGTAGAATTTTTCAGGTTTTTTCTAGAGTCGCTTACAAGCTAAGAACCAAAACCTATAACGATTTTACAAATAAAATGTAAAAAAGTCAGTCGAATTAAGGGTTAAGTGATATCTATCGAGAGCGCGAATGTGCTTTCAAGGTTAACAAAACACAGAAACATTGGTCGACCTTGCTCCCTGCTCTTCTCAATAAGCTGGCTGATTGAGAAGATGGCCTCGCAGGTTTTTCTCTACAGTCTGAAGCCGAACTGAGATTCTGGCAGTATTTCTTCGGATAAAGGCAGCAATCTATTTAGAAGGACTCGGGTGAAATTTTTTCTTGGAACGGAGAGAAGGGAAATGCCTCGGTACGAATTACAGTCAGAGCGATCTCCTTTGTTTTTGTACAGTGAGCAAATGCGAGAGATTTTAAAGCACTTAGTACATCTTCTTCCATCCACATACGCAATAACAGTTTCCACATGATCTGATGTAATTCCTCTCCCCCATACTTTAGCATTTCGCCGCAGATATTATCCCCTACTACTGTTTTCTTATTCTGCTGTTGCCTGATGGCCGTTGTGACTTCCTCGAAAGTATAAGGTTCAAGTAACTCTTCCCTAGGTTTAGTGTGCTGGAGGAAATTAATGTAAGTTATATCAGCAGAGCGATCCACATTCAGAAGGTTTCGAAATATTGTCCTTGTTGGCGAGAGATACTCCATCTAGTGACTTTACCCGTACGTTTAAATTTTTCCTGGTGCCGACTCTACGAATCTCGTTATAAAATGCAATCAGTTGTTGTGTGTCCATAAGCCACTGTAACAATTTCGCCTTCTCTTGCCACCACTTAACTATCGCATCTATCGTTAGTCTTCTCAATCTTGAAGTGCTTTCCTGGATTCGTTTGTTTTAATTGTGCTGTGTATTAAGTATCTTACGGTGACCATTTAGTACACTTGTAATTGTATCGTCATTCTCATCCAAACTAGTCATCCAATGTAGTGTTTCTATGGCCCAAGATTTGAGAACTTGTTTCCGTGACAAAATATGTTGCGGACTGCCAAATGGTTTCCAGGTCATCGTTTTCAATATTCAAGGAATTAAGAGCTTCATTCGACTCGGTAACATAGGCTTCCTTTTCTGAAGATAATGAAATTTTTCAGTTTCCAAACGGAATGGCTTGACGACGTCCATAAAAACGTACCTATTGATGTAGATGAAATGATAACGTGTTTCGGGAGAAGACCTAACCGAAAAATTGATTTTGTTATTTAAATATGGGTAAGTAGGTGTTTATTAATAAAAAACTTTTTTGCAAAAAATAAAACCGACTTCCATATCAAAACACTACAAAGCCAAAAATAACTTTAATTTCGCTAGTCGGTGTTATTGGTTTTGTATTTTCTTTTTTTCACGCTTTTTAGTGGGTCGGTTTGTAATTTATCTAGATACAAAAGCCAAAATGTGAACTACTTATCACGTTTACAAAATATTGTTTTTCCCGATGCAGAGCCGTTTTTTGAATTTTTAGGAGATTTCCTGGTACTTCACCATCAGCTCTGCATCATCATATGCATTGTGACGAGCATAAAGTGACGACATCCATATTACATATTAATCCACGAATTACTTATTATTGAGTAGTTTCGGTGGCCATCTGTGGTCCTTCATCATCAGTTCCACTTCCCCAAATGGTGCTTTTCGAGAGCAAATGCACAAAGTACTATTATAAATACCCAAAACGCTATAGGTGTGCCTATAATTTTTGAAGAGTTCCCTCGATTACTCCAGGATCCCATCATCAGATCCTGATTTCGTAACAATGGGACCAACTAGAAAGTATACCCTTTCAAATGAAAATAAATCCAAATCGGTCCAGCCGTCTTCGAGTTATGAGGTACATACATTAAAAAAAGTTCAAGGCTACTAAGAACCCCCTCCTTTTTTGAAGTCGGTTCAAAATACCTACTATTTACAGCTACCTATTATTATCAAAATTAAATTATAACTTCTTGTTACTTGACCACGACTATGTGACCCCCCCCTGGCGCCAAAGCTGGATCCGCCCTTGCTGGAAGGTAGCTAAAGTTGTGCCCGTACATAAATGTGAAAAAAATACTATCGTTAGTAATTACAGGCCAATCTCAATTTATCCACCTTTGCCAAAATATTCGAATCACTGGTTTGTCGATACATTCAAAGTCACATTAGTAAATATATCAGTAGTAGTCAACACGGATTTGCTAAATTAAGATCAACTTGTACTAATTTAGTCGCTTTTTCTGAGACTGTGACTGATGCTGTGGACTCCAACAGACAATACGACGTAATTTACACGGACTTCAATAAGGCTTTCGACCGTGTTCCACATCAAATACTGTTACAAAAGCTTTCCGCATACGGGTTAACGGGTGCCTTACTGAAGTGGGTGCAATCTTACCTTGAAGAACGTACGTTTTTTGTTGTTGTCAATGGTTTGGTTCTGGCGCCTGGAAAATTATATCTGGCGTACCGCAAGGTTCCCATTTAGGCCCAGTATTTTTTATTGTATTCATAAACGATTTTCCAACATATTTCCAATATTCTGAGAACTTCATGTACGCTGATGACTTGAAATTGGGGAGAATGATAGAATCAGATAGAGATACTGCATTACTTCAAAGCGACCTTAATAGACTGGTTCAATGGTGCAACCGTAATGGTATGAATTTAAATGGAAAAAAATGTTTTCACATTAAATTTACACGAAAAATCCATCTTATAGGGTGTGACTATTTCATAGGTGAGGATAAAGTTCAAACAGTGAATCAAATAAAAGACCTTGGCGTGTTGTTTGACCAAAAGCTGACTTTTCTTCCCCACCTTGAAAGTATTATGAAAAGATCTTCCAGGATGTTGGGCTTTATAATTAGAAACTGCAAAATTTTTCGAAACTGTAGGCCTATAATTATACTATACAATAGCCTAGTGAGAAGTATTTTAGACTACTGTAGCGTCGTATGGAGGCCGCACTTTGCGGTAGATTTCCTTCGACTGGAACGCATTCAGAAGATATTAATGTGGCACTTGGTACACAAAACTAATAAAATAGAAAAGAAATCATCTTATTTAAATAAATTGTCACAACTTAAGATGGTGTCCTTATCTAGTCGAATGGAACTGTCAGATTGTGTCTTCATGTATAAAATCCTTAATTATGGTGTAGACTGCCCAGAACTCTTGAGACGGGTGAATTATAGAGTACCGTCACGATATCCCCGAAGACGGATCACCCCTCTGTGTCCGCCACGCCGCACGGTGGGCTGAAAAACGGCTTTCATAGACTTAGGCATTTTATTTTGCAAGTGCCAGTTTTTGTGCCGGATATCACTTCTATTTGTTATAACAATATACAAAAATGACACCAGAATTGATTCTGCACAAAAACGAAGGAATTATAATTTTTTTACGAAAATTTTGTATGGAGCTAGTATGAAAAATCGAAATATCTCTGAAACGGCAGCGATAACCGTAATATCCTTATAGGAGGTTTTAGTACTAATTATTTATGATTTTTTGACATACGTTACATAATGGTTGTAGATGCCTTTTTTTTTTTAATTCGTCAAAATATTTTTATTTATTTTTACATATTAAACGTTCCTTTTAGTGTTTAAGTTGAAGAATTCAGAGCTTTAACAACTCTTAACATAAAATAGCATCACCCCTATAGACCTGAAGGACTAGACAGAGGTGTGTAGTATCTTGTTGATCTTGTAAGATTTCCAACAATACCAAATAGTTGAATATCAGTGTCAAAGTGCCCATGCTGTCGCTTCTTTTAGAAAGATAGGGGAATGAAATTGTTAATTGATCATACCCTAAAAGTATGATTACAACATAACCGGACACATAATAATATCGACACAAAAGGAATTTTAAAACCTTGCATACGTTCAAAATACAAAATAACATATTGTGTAGTCATCTAATGAGTCTGATGACAAGTAATTAAGTAATTAGAATGATGGTTGTAGTCTTCTGATTTTAATGAGCCTATTAAGTGATTAAATGATTTGAAATATCTCGCAACAATACCAACTAAGAACTGCATTCACCTTTTTATAATTAGTGAGCTAATGTGATTTGCTAATGTTGATTAGTTCTACTATGAGTTCTACGAAATGTTTTTGACGATTATAAATTTTTATTATCATATCTTTTATAACTTTAATGAGGGTAGTTAACTAATTATTGACTTTATACAATAAAAGGGCTATAATTTTGTTCCATAATTTAGATTGTTCACAACCGTGTAACTGCTAACACTAAAACTATTTGCTTTGCGACTACAAAATCTTAGAATGGAAAGTTTAATCACCAACTTAGATTTGTTTGTTCTTCTAAAAAGTGAGTGTCCTTCATTTAATCATGAAGTATTGTTTAGTGCAATTGTGTCCCGCATAGGCGATTGCCTTTCTGCCGAAGATCAAGTAACTCTCAAAGAATTTTGCCGGAGATTCACGCGAGCTGCTTTAAACAGGTGGCAGAAATCTAAACGATTCTTTGATAAGTTTAGAAATACGTACGGAGAGTGGTTGCAAGCAAATATTGATTGGCCGAGTTGCGTGCAAACTTTAATAAATCAAGAACCAACTGTTGATGAGATACCAAGAGCACGCTCAGTCTCTCCAGAACCTTCGACATCATCGACTGTTGGAACAATGACAAAAAGGTCCCGAAAACCATTCAAAGATCTGGGAAGCAAACAGAAAAAGAGAAGATCTAGTGAGCACATAGGCGAGGATTCCTGTGAATTGGCATATGCAGCTGCAGCACGTTTAAAAGAAGAAGGTTATGAAGATATCGCATCTGTAATCAATTATATGATCAAAAATCCAGAAGCTGCCGTTAAAATCAAGGAAAGCATTAAGAAAACAGTAATATTTACACCAGAGAAAGCACTTGGATTGCTTCTTTCACTTAAGCTTTCAAAGTGGCAATATATTACGTTGCGAGAGACTGCCATTCGGGAAGGTGCTAAGGATATTTACCCATCCTACTATAAACTGCAACAAACTAAGCTTGCATGCTACCCTCCTAATCAATCAGTATCAGTTACGGATTCATCAGCTAGAATTACACTTCAAGCTTTACTTGACATCACGGTGAAGCGGATTCTTCAAAGTCTTTCTGATAATGTGGAAAATAAGCAGTTAAAGCTGATATCGAAGTGGGGATTTGATGGTGCTTCCAATCAAAGCCGATACAAGCAGAAAATGGACGCCGAGCATGATGATTCAAGCATTTTCATGACCTCCTTGGTGCCACTGAAACTGACAGATGGAGGTAATACTATATGGACAAACCCGAAACCATGCTCAACTTTTTATTGTCGTCCGGTTCAGTTCACTTTTGTAAAAGAAAGCCATGCAGTTGTCATTGATAACAAAAGAAAAATGGATGAGGAAATTGAGGCCCTTAACCCCACAGAGTGCATTAATAGTAACAGGGTGACTCATAAACTAATGATGACAATGATCGACGCAAAAGTCTGCACGTACCTTTCTGAAGCTAGATCAAATGCATCATGCTACCTGTGCTTAGCAAAACCAACAGAAATGAACCACTTAGATGCTGTAACATCAAAAACTGTGTGTTCTGACATATATGAATTTGGCCTATCATCCCTACATGCCCGTATAAATTGCATGGAATGTCTGTTACACATTGCGTACAGACTTGACTTCAAACAGTGGGCAGCAAGAAGTAATGAGCATAAAGATATGTTACAAAACAGAAAAAAAAACATTCAAAATAAATTTAAAGAGGAGCTCAATCTGTTAATTGATATAGTAAAACAAGGCTCGGGAACTACCAATGACGGGAATACCACAAGGAAGTTTTTCGAGTTTCCCAATAAAACTGCAGCTATTACTGGGTTGGATCAAAACCTGATAAAAAGATTTGCTGTTATTTTGCAAGCAATAACATCTGGTGAGAAGATCGATGTCATCAAATTTAAAGATTTTGCTCGCATAACAGCAGAAAAGTACGTGGAATTATACGACTGGTACTACATGTCATCAACCGTACATAAACTATTAATACACGGAGCTGACATAATCGAAAAAAATGATATTGTCCCGATTGGGACTCTCTCGGAAGAAGCCTCAGAGTCTCGAAACAAAGATTTTAGGAGGTTCCGGGAACATCATTCGCGGAAAAGAAGCAGGCAAGATTCTAATCAAGGTATCCTAAATATGCTTGTTGTTTCTTCGGATCCTTTTCTAAGTGCACAAAGGCCGAAGTTAGATGCCAAAAGGAAGACAACCTTTTTTGCTGAAACTCTCGACCTAATACAGTTTCCGGAAACTGAGTTCGAGTTTGTAGGTATATCCGATCTGGATTCTGACTCGGAATTGGAGTCCGACAACGAAAGTTGTAAAGAAAATTTGTAAAATTTAATTATTTTTCTTTATGTTCTTTTGTTATTTATGTTAGTTTATTGTACCAATATGTTTAGTTAATAATTTCATAAATTATAGTTTCAAATATGTATTTTGTATAATTGAATTTATTAGATATTATTTTTGTTACTTCTGTTTTATTTAAATTACCTATCAATAAAAAGTTTATATACAGTCTTTTTTTTTTTCACATATTCTTAATATTTGGGGAAAAAGCATGCTTCCTAACGATGTTCTTAACTTTGACACAGTTCATGGATCGTTTTGAACAGTTTCATATGTTAAAATAAATAATGTTAGTACTATAATCCCCTATAAGGATATTATTATTATTATGTGTCCGGTTATGTTGTAATCATACTTTTAGGGTATGATCAATTAACAATTTCATTCCCCTATCTTTCAAAAAGAAGCGACAGCATGGGCACTTTGACACTGATATTCAACTATTTGGTATTGTTGGAAATCTTACAAGATCAACAAGACACTACACACCTCTGTCTAGTCCTTCAGGTCTATAGGGGTGATGCTATTTTATGATAAGAGTTGTTAAAGCTCTGAATTCTTCAACTTAAACACTAAAAGGAACGTTTAAATATGTAAAAATAAATAAAAATATTTTGACGATTTTTAAAAAAAAAAGGCATCTACAACCATTATGTAACGCATGTCAAAAAATCATAAATAATTAGTACTATAACCCCCTATAAGGATATTACGGTTATCGCTGCCGTTTTAGAGATATTTCGATTTTTCATACTAGCTCCATACAAAATTTTCGTAAAAAAATTATAATTCCTTCGTTTCTGTGCAGAATCAATTCTGGTGTCATTTTTGTATATTGTTATAACTAATAGAAGTGATATCCGGCAAAAAAACTCGCACTTGCAAAATAAAATGCCTAAGTCTATGAAAGCCGATTTTCAGCCCACCGTGCGCCGTAGGACTGTACTTGGAGCAAACTCACCTCTACCTCGACTTTGTAGAGTTTTAAATAAATATTCAGATCTCATAGATGTTCATTTGGACTCGCTTGGTCGGTTCCGATCTAAAATATTCAAACATCTACTGACTAATCCGCTATGAATTAAAAAACGGTAATATTCCCCCAATAACACTTTTTTCTACCTTTTGATATTCTTTAAAGTTAAGTATTTGTAAGATAGCAATAAATTTAAATAACTGTATTTAAACTATATTATGTATATGTTAGTGTTGTAGTTGCCTATAATTGTTTGTTACACTTATGTTCATTCCCTTTTGCTTGTTATTATTATGTAAATTGTATGAGTGTAATCAAATGTTGGTAACTCTAAATAAATAAATCACTGAAATTATTCTGTTATGTTAGGCCGTGCGCGCACTGCGTTGCGTTTTGGAAACGCAAAATCTGTGGAGTATGGAGTGTCATAGAAGTGCGCGTACTGCGGTGGAATAAACGCGTGCGGTAGAGTCACCGGTGGCCCCTCGCTGCAAAGTTGCGGTGAGTCGCAAACATTTTGTATCGCATAGGAATGTATGTAGTACCGCGCATTGCGGTGAAGAAAACGCACGTTTTGACTGATAATGTTGCCATACATACAGATTTCTTTGTATTTATACATATTTTTTATGTGTGATACAGATTTTTATACAAATTTCACACTGTATTGATCAAAGTGACTGTTAAAACTAAAACAGAACTTAGCAAAATAAATTACCTAGATACCGCATTTATTACGTTACACACACTATTGTATGATTCTATTCTTTATGGTTATTTTTTATTTTTTCATATACAACGTTAATTTAAACATTCTAATTAAGTTTTTTTTTATTGATAATAGTGTTTGTATTATGGAGAAAATTCCATACTTTTTGATGATGCCGCCAAAAAAAACGATATCCAAGCGCTTACATTGAAAGTACTACGTCAATAGATACTTACGTTTAAAATAATGTACTACGGAAATGTATATATCATAAAAAGGCCTACAACAAAGTCCGCGATAGCATATATCTATCTCATATGGTTGACTCACAGTAACCATTTTTATCTCTAAATAATTAATTTAAAATATTACTCTATTTGCAAAAGGTAATTTCTCCTAAAAAATACTAATCTTTATCCAAATAAGTATATTATTTACCTTGGTCATTTAATGTAGATCAAAAATTGCCCTTTACTTTTTTCATTTAAATGTTTAGAAGTTATCACAGATTTAAAATTACGCAGCCAAGAAATTCATTGCAGCGAAACGGCTGGCACAGGTCTGATTCAAGATGAAACTTTTTTATATAGATTTTAAATTAAATGATAGCTAAACGTACGTTTTGTAATGACGTCGTTTGTTGAAGAAAACAATTTTCAAGGACCCCGTGCAAAGCCAGGCCAGGCTGCTAGTACATACATAGGTATTTTTCGTAAATGTAAACTAGATAAAGCCGGTTATTCTACCGGTGCGGTAGAACTACCGCAATTGCGGCCACCGCAAGGCAGTGCGCGCACGGCCTTATATTTAGAGACGCGCGACTGCGAATGATTTTGTTATTCGAAATATCTGCAACTACTAATTTACAAATTCGACTTGAGTATTAGTAGGTTACTAATTTTCATAATCGAATGACGACTACTAATATTAGTAACTACTAATGACTTTGGGAATGAAGTCGTCCTCGTCTGTCGTTCTATTCGCTTGCCTGCCACTGCCGCGACGATCAGGTTATCTGTTACGCTATTGAATGAATAGTCTGGTCGGACGAGCGGTTGAATTATATCATTCTAAATTTCAGTCTGTGAACATAATCAAATAGTGTTTGTTATTGTGTGTGATTATTAAAATTAATGTGTTTTAAGCTTCATAAGCACGTTTATGGTTTACGAACGTACTACTAACAATTTACTAAACATTACTATTACCTCATGATTATAATAATAACCAGTGGGTACAATATATTATAATACTTAGTAATCCCAACTGCCGCTAAACATAAATCACAAATTCTGTCAATTAAAACGTATAATAGCTGATATTTACTTTGTGGAGTCGAAGTGGATGGGACAAATGCCTTAAAAGAAAAAGTAGTATTAGTACCTACTGTTTAACTAACTATACTACTGAACTACCAGAGACAACGTCGAACGGCCGAATATCCTGTCCTGGCCGAGTATCCAGTTACATCATCCATCATTCGAATAATTCGAATGATTTACTAAGTCGAATGATTGGAATGAAATCATTCATAGTCGCGCATCTTTACTTATATTCCTACATCATAAGAAAAAGGAAAAAACCGGAAAAAACAAACAGAAAAATGACAACACAAACATGGACGACGCGAAGGTTGACATGTTTAATGTTTTATGTTGGTCAACCTCAGATTCTGACGTTTGGTTTGTTTCTGAATGTTGGCTAAAGAAGGTTACAAATCCCCTATAAAAAAGATTTGTTCGGAGTTTCACCAGTGATGTGAACTTAGCTATTTTATAGCTAGATCTAGCTATTTTTGCACCCCTGTCAGCTACAATTTCTAAAAAATTGTAGCTAAACGATTTAGCTACTTTTTTTAGCAAATTATCAACATAGTGACTTTATCTACACACTATTATTGATGCTTGTGTGTGATTTTCAGTTTTAGTTTTTTGTCTGTCGAAGCAATTTTAGAGTCACAAACTCGTCAGCATTTTGAGTCATATTGTAAAAGCAAGACAATAGTTAAAAAGCACAAAGGGCGCGCATTTACTACATTTGGTTAAGTGGACATCACAGGAAAAGGTGAAATTTTGGGTGGTCAGACACTTTAAAAATGCATGTGGTGATAATACATATAGGGATATATGTGAACTGGCTATATCTTGCCTTTCACTTCCACACTCAAATTCAGAGGTTGAGAGGTTATTCTCTCAAATGAATCTAGTTAAAAATAAGCAGAGAAACCGATTGAGTCTGATAACTCTAAATTCTATTTTATGTATAAGAGACTCACTCAGGAAAAAAGGCAAATGTTGCTTCGACTGTACCTTACCTTTAAAAGTTCTCCAACAAATGGGAACCGTGGAGAAATACACAAAATCCCTGGATTCTCAGGATGTACAACTATCTACATCATCTTCCCTAGATTAAGTTATATTTATAATGTTTTACCATAAGTATGTACCTGTAAATATATTACGAAAGTAAAGATATCCATTACACAGATTAGTTTTAATGTAGAAAAACGATTTTAACGATTAGTTTAGTTTTTTTTTAACTTTAGCAACTTCTAGCTACTTTTTAAGATAAGATAAGATAAGATAAGATAAGATGTATTTATTTGCGTAAAACATGGTATAAATAGGTCTTATAGTACAAAAATAGAGCAGACATGTTTTGCCAAGATTAAACATAGCATGCAAATGTATTTGTAATAACAATTTTCTTAATAAACTAAATTATTATTATATTTTAAGAACACTACTTTTGTTCTAGGTATTCTTTTATACTATAGAAGTTGCTATTAAGTAACCATTCATACAGTTTAGATTTAAATGCATATTTCGAGTTTAACATTTTCAGGTGACTCGGTAATCTGTTATAAATACATACACACATACTTAAGCAGTTTTTGTTGTACTTAACAAGCCTGGGAACACTGTTTAGCACGAGTCTATGCGGGTCTCGTCGGCTTCGAGGATTTAGATCGTTTGCTACTTGAAATAATTCTTTATGTTTCCATACAAACATTGAAATTTCATTAATATACAGACAAGGTAGCGGTAACAAGCCAAGTTTCTTAAATACTGGTTGACATGATTCCTCCGGATGAAGTCCGCATATAGCCCTAATGCATTTTTTTTGAGCAATGAATGCTCTGTTTTTGTCAGTACTGTTACCCCATATTATCAGTCCATAACGCAACATGGATTCCACATACGCACGGTAAGCTAATATGACTGTTTTAAGATTAGTACTTTTTTTTACTTGTTTTAGGGCATACACGAATTTTTTTTTTGCGGTAATATAATGTGGGAATCTGGCAACTTTTTGCAAAAGACCTAGCTACAGAGGTGATAGTATAGTTGGCAACACTGAGTTTCACAGGATAAGAACCTTTGTCACTGTCAGTGTTAGTTAGATTGTGAGATATTATATAGTTATCTGTATCATCTATGGTTATCTGTGGTAATATTTTTTATTTTCATTTCATTGATTTCAATTGATTTCTGTACAATTTTCCGATTAAAGAACATAATACATGTTCTTTAATCGAAAAATTCTCAATAACTGTCTCTAATTTAGGAATTCATTACTGTTCCATAGAGAAACTGCTTTGATATTGGTAAGTGTGCTACTAGCGCCACTTTGACAGTTACACGCCCCATTGGAGTAACCACCAAAGAGTAAAGTAATATACAGTAGAGATGAGATATACTTGCAAATATCAATACCAGGGCTTGCAAGTACGAGTCTGTAAAAATACCAGGGTTGGAAACCAGGTATTAAAATACTAGAAAGTATTTTGAGCCACTTCGGATTTCAGTCTACTAGTCCGGTCGTACCATGCCACAATCTAGTACGGCTTTTGTAGATGAAATCTTTCCTTCCTACTTAATTTACAGAAATTAAAAAAACTTTTTACCAAAAAATTAAACCGACTCCCAAAAAACACTGCAAAGTGAAAAATAACTTTAATTTCGGTAGTCGGTGTCTTTAGTTTTGTTTTTTCGTTTTTGGCACCGACTTCCGAAATTAAAGTTATTTTTCACTTTGCAGTGTTTTTTGGGAGTCGGTTTAATTTTTTGGTAAAAAGTTTTTATTTCACTCTTTTTAGTTGGATGATTTTTAATTTACCTAGTTACAAGAGCCTAAATGTCAACTACTTATAACCTTTTACAAAATATTGCTTTTCCCAATGCTGGGCCGTTAATTGTTGAGGAGTTCTCCTGGTACTTCACCATCAGCTCTACATCACCATATAGATTGTGACGAGCATAAAGTGCTTAACACCCATATTCAAGTAATCGAATCGCAATCCACTCAATACTTATTATTGAGTAGTTTCGGCGGCCATCTGTGGTCTTCATCATCAGTTCCACTTCCCCAAATGGTACTTTTTGAGAGCAACTGCACAAGTTACTATAAGAAATACCCAAAACGCCATAGGTGTGCCTATAATATTTGAAGAGTTCCCTCGATTTCTCCAAGATCCCATCATCAGATCCTGACTTTGGTGATAATGGTACCAATTTCGAAGTATACCCATTCGAACAAAAAAAGAATTTTCCAAATCGGTTCAGCCGTCTTCGAGTACTCGATGATCATACATAAAAAAAAAAAAAAAATATATACGCGTCGAATTGATAACCTCCTCTTTTGGTCGTCGGTTGATAATTCACTCACTTAAAATTCACGGAAATATGTTTTCTTTGCACATGCAAGCATAAGGCATAAGGTTTGACACTCCCGATTTGTATGATATTAATGCTTTGCACATTTTACATTCAGCTTTATTTTAGCCAAACTTTTCTTAGGAGCCATGGTTTGTAACTGTATTTTTATTTACAACTAGTAAGTCTTATCAATTTTAAAAGAAAACACTTAACTACATTCAACTACGTTCAAAAATCGTCTTTTACCTATTTAAATATTTACATTCCTCCTAACTAATAAACAAAGTCACGTACACATAAAAAAGCAGTTTTGTTTATTTACACACTAACTGTTAATAGTTTAAATTCAATAAACTCGCGAAATAAGAAAGTCACGGTCAGTTGGTAAATTGCATAACAAGCTCGCACTCACTTCTCAGTATTTATATGTATCATCTATGCACTCACTCAAACGACAACTGACGAAAGAAAAATAAAAAACGTAAACATAACAAAATATTTTCTAAAATACTTTCGTTCACGCAATAATGTGTCTTTTATTAATAGTCATTAGGGTGAATGGCGCCGCAAACTACTCAAAAGAAAAGAAAAAGTTCCCTGATGCACACACCTACACAGATTTCGGTTTATGTACTCAGACAACTTTGGAATATTTAGAGAAATACTACACAATCGCATTTGCAAATGAAAAATACTTTGAACCTTGCAAGTATTTTTTTTTTCTGATACGATTATGCTCCTTTTTGCTGAAGCAAAACGAATCAATTTCCTATGCAAGTATTTTCACATCAATCCAAGCCCTGTTGGAAGAAAAAATACTTGCATAGGAAATTGACTCGTGATTTCTTATAAATAAGAAGCACAATCGCGTTTACATATAAATACTTGCAAAGACAAACCGTATACTAGAATAGACTTGCATACGAAATTGAAAGTATTTTCTATCTGTATAGGAAATTGAACCGTGACTTCCTAAGAATAAGGAGCACAATCGCGTTTACAAATAAATACCTGCATAAATAATAATAATAATATTCCACAACTTTTCACACAACGCCATCTAGTCCCAAACTAAGCAGAGCTTGTGGTATGGGTACTAGACAACTGATAAACATACATATATATTTCTAAATACATACATATTATAGATAAATTACACCCAGACAAAGAACAAATGACCGTGCTCATCACACAAACATTTGTCCTAGGTGGGAATCGAACCCACGACCTTGCGCATAGCAGTCAGGGCCACTGACCACTATACCAACGGGCCTGTCAAAAAAATAAAGACGAACGTTTCTACTTTTACTCAATCCAAGCCCTGTTGAATGAAAAAATACTTGCATAGGAAATTGACCCGTGACTTCTTATAAATAAGAAGCACAATCGCGTTTACATATAAATACTTGCAAAGACAAACCGTATACTAGAATAGACTTGCATACGAAATTGAAAGTATTTTCTATCTGTATAGGAAATTGAACCGTGACTTCCTAAGAATAAGGAGCACAATCGCGTTTACAAATAAATACCTGCATAGAGACGAACGTTTCTACTTTTACTCAATCCAAGCCCTGTTGAATGAAAAAATACTTGCATAGGAAATTGACCCGTGAGTTCTTATAAATAAGAAGCACAATCGCGTTTACATATAAATACTTGCAAAGACAATCCATATACTAGAATAGACTTGCATACGAAATTGTTACGTAGTCTCTTACAGATAAGGAGCATAATCGCATAGTCGGGCGATCGTCAAGCCCCCACCGGAGCGAGTCCGACTCCGAGTAGCCGTATAAAATACTTTGAAGTCTTGCAAGTATTTCGGATCGGTACCTGGTGTACGTACTTGGAAGTAAATACCTGGTGTAAATACCTGGTCGCGTAAATACGTACCATCCCTAATATACAGGTAACCACAGAGTACTTTCATGGAGTAACTAAAGCAATATTTATTTGTGTCTCAATTGTATAAAAGTGTAAGGTGTTCACTTATAAAATAGGTTAGATTTTAGATACACTATTACAACTCATTAAAAAATATTACAGAAGCGAGAAAGACCTATACATGGAGGATAACAATTTGATACCTTTTTGTACTACTCGCCCTCTTCAGTATAAAACAACATTGTATGGTAACTAATAAAAAAGCCTCTAAAATGATGGATGAGAAAAATCCGTTACAAATATGCCCTACTCCATCATTACGAAGCAATAGTGAAGATTTTAATAAAGTAGGAAGACCTGCTATGAATGGAGTTATAAAATTTGGCCCGCAACCACGATCTATAATGGCTCAAATGCTGGCAGAAATGAAAACTAAATCTAGGCCAGAGGGTCATCTCATGGATGGGTTAATTAGTATTAAAGATGAACCCACTGGCCAAAATGAGCTAGCACAAGAATTTGAAAAAACCAAATCTGAAGAGTATGTATATTGTAATGTTAACACATTCAGTTGTGTATTCCTTCTTTCAGGTAAGATTATGTTGTTGTTCTAAATAAACCTGTTTTCCAGGAGCTGCAGTGGAGCAGAAAACAAAATGTATCAATCTTTTCATCAACAACTTGTATGTGACTTTCCTAAATGCAGTTATTCTTGTAAATTGTCATCAAACCTCATAAAACACAAAAGGGTGCACACTAATGAAAAGCCCTATCTTTGTGAAAAATGTTCCTTTAGGACAAATTTTGTGAATTCTTTAAAAACTCACAAAAGATTACACACATCTGAGAAACCATACCAGTGTGGCCATTGCAACTATAGATGTAACAGTAGTTCAAATCTTAAAAAGCACTTTCATCTTAGGCATACTGATGGGAATAAATGCAAATATAAAGGACCTACTTAACTGGTGTACACTGTGCTAACTCGGAGTAAATAAGACTGTAATTTAAGAATAATGGTAAAGAAATAGTTACCATAGTTGCCTTTGTTCGGTACTGGACCGACTCTTGGATTGGACAGATTAGTTAGTTTGGCAGATTCTCTACTCGACTGATTTGTGGATTCGTCATATTCTAGGGTTCGACGGATTAGCTATACGGCAGAAGTATAGGTGAAAACAAAAACAAATAAAACCCACTTTAATTAAAGAACAAAAAAATCATATTTTACTTTTAAATATACTTAAAACTAACCTTGCACAACTGTTTTAAACAATTAATCACACTAACTTCATTCTTCATAGATTTAGAAAAATTACAAATAGGTATACCCTGTTACGGCTGTTTTTTTGTTTAACCTTTTTGTGCACAACTGTTCATTTTCTGTCATATAGCTAATCCATCTAACCCTAGAATATGACGAATCCTGAATTAGTCGAGTAGAGAATCTGCCAAACTAACTAATCTGTCCAATCCAAGAATCTGTCCAGTACCAAACAAAGGCATAGTTGTTTGTGATAAATAAGAAATAAACAAGTCATGTCCAAAGCATTATATTTTTTACATTTACCTAAGTATATAGATACATGATCCTAATAAAAAAGTATATAATAACTGGTATAAATGTTGCTCAAACTTAAGACTCCTCTTAAAACATGATAAAATATTCCATGATACTTGTAAAATATTTTGAGCTCAAATAGCAAGGTTACATGAATAACAATAAAAATTATATTAATAAAATAATACTAGTCTGGTTCACAAATCATAGGTAATATGTGTATCAGTGGCAATGTTCTGTAAAGTCTACTACAACGGATTCACGCCATCCAAAGAGGAAGTAACCGGTTGCTGATCCCAGGACTACAGCAGCACATAGCCATGTGTTGTATGTCATGAATACCAGCATCAGCATATAACTCACTAAAACTTGCATTCCATGAAGTACTGTCTGCCATGCATGTGCTGTACTCAACATAGTAGGACTGAAAATATATTAAACACATGATTACAATTGAACATAGCTACATAATAATTAATTTTTGAGTGTTTAAGTATACTTACACATTTCTTTCAAGGACATGTGGCACCGGCCTTAAAAAGAATACAAATATTTGTTAGTAAAAAGATTATAAGTTAATCAAAACCCAACAACATAAATAAAACAACTGATAATAAATAAAAATAATACAGCCAGATATATATAAGTGTGGCTGTAATTGTATTGACCTTAAGGACGCATATTTACGTTTACCACTCGCTCAATTTTAGGTATCCTAGTAGCAACACAACAACATTGAGCGCACACACACAAACCATTGTTCGCCCGATTTTATACATTACTTAACTAATCTTGATACTTGAAGGTAATATTATATTTTTTTTAATATTGTTTGACCATAATAAGTTGTAACTTATTGCTTATAAAGGCTTATTACATGTTTATTGATTAGATGTTAGTTTCAATTTTGTATTAATGTGTTTGACGCTCGATTAGGAGTACTAGGGGACTTTGGAAATAAAATACTCATATGTGATTAAAAATTAATAAGAAATAAAGAAAAGTATCGTCATGCCTGTCTGTCTGTCTGTTTGCCCATCCGTCCGTATGTCATAGCCATTTTCAACCGACGAAAATAACGGAGGAGGTTATCAATTCTATGCGTATATTTTTTTAACGTATGATCACCAATTATTCGAAGACGGCTGAACCGATTTGGATTTTATTTTTATCTGTAGGGGTATACTTCGAAATTGGTCCCATTGTCACCAAGTCAGGATCTGATGATGGGATCCTGGAGAAATCGAGGGAACTCTTCAAATATTATAGGCGCACCTAAATAGTGATTTGAGTATTTTTTATAGTAACTTGTGTAGTTGCATTCAAAAAGCATCATTTGTGAAGTGGATCTGATAATAAAGACCACAGATGGCCACTGGAACTACTCAATATATAAGTAGGAATAACAAGTATTTCATGGGTTCCGCATCAATTACTTGAATATGGTTATTAAGCACAATATGCTCGTCAGAATGCATATAGTGAAATGAAGCTGATGGTGAAGTACCAGGAGAACTCCTCAACAATTAACGGCCCAGCATTGGGAAAACCAATATTTTGTAAAAGGTTATAAGTAGTTGAGATTTAGGCTTTTGTAACTAGGTAAATTATAAATTGACCAAAAAGAGTGAAATAAAATCCTTATCAAAAAATTAAACCAACTTACAAAAAACACTACAAAGTGAAAAATATCTTTAACTAGCTTTTGCCCGCGACTTCGTTCGCGTGGGAGGTTTTCCCGCGTAATTCCCGATCCCGTGGGAATTCTGGATAAAAACCTATGTCCGACTCCTGGTTCTAAGCTACCTCCCTACTAATTTTCAGCCAATTCGGTTCAGCAGTTCTTGAGTTATAAATAGTGTAACTAACACGACTTTCTTTTATATATGTATATAGATTTCTTCCGAAATTAAAGTTATTTTTCACTTTGCAGTGTTTTTTGGAAGTCTGTTTAATTTTTTGGTAAAATGTTTTTATATTCCGAAACTATTAGGACTATACATGTGAAACTTGGTAGGTAGATATATTCTGTAAACAATTTCCGATTTTAAGAAAAAATTAAAAAAGATTTAAAATAAAGGGGGGGTACATGGAACTGAACCTGAAAATATTATTTTTCATGAAACTTATGCGTGTGTGGTATTAATAAACAGGTCTATAAAAATTACATTGAGGTTTCTCAAGCCACTTTTTCATAAAGTTAATCGTTTAAAAGATATACACTTCCAAAGTGGTAAAATGTGTGTGTCCCCCTTTTACTTCTATAATAATGGAGTGAAAAATTATACAAAAAATATATGCTATGGTTCTTGATGTCCATAATTTTACATATTTGTACACCGGAAACGGTAGAATATTCTGATATTAATTAATAACGCACTTACAACTTTGTACAATATTCTGACAAATAAATGTTATTCTATTCTAAACTTTCAACCAAAATTGGTTTGAACGAGATCGGGTTAGCAGTTTTTGAGATACAGCATATTTTCTACAACCGCAAATAATAATAATAAATAAGTTTATTTACCACAAATTTGATGTACATTGCACAGATTTATATGTTAACAAATTAATTACAGATATGTACACTAGTTTCA
Organism: Tholera decimalis; assembly: GCA_943138885.2. Lineage (NCBI taxonomy): Eukaryota > Metazoa > Arthropoda > Insecta > Lepidoptera > Noctuidae > Tholera > Tholera decimalis. Next base: position 34,710,758 of record OW964549.2, on the reverse strand, counting down.
ACCCTGCCCCTTAAACTAGGCAAAGCCTGTATCTTAGGGGGCAGTATCCGACTATAGGGTTACATTAATATAAAATTCACATAGCGGACGTGCAAGTGGAATGTGTCAGCGTATTTATGTGGCAAACTTGACGAGTGCGAGTGTGTGTGTGTGTGTGTGTTTGTGTGTGTGTGTGTGTGTGGGTGTGTGTATGTTTGTATGAGTGTGTGTGTATTTGTTGTATTATAAATGTGGTGAAGTTAAGTAAGTGAGATGTTAAGTTATTGTTATGTGTAGTTGTTTATTACGTGATAATAATATAATAGTATAATATAATGATAATAGTAGTAGTAGTAGTATAGTATAATGATAATAGTCGAGATTGAGCAGCCATTCTTTTACTGTGCATTTTAGTTTAGACCTAGTGAGACCAAGAATATTTAATTTCTTGTGTGCTTTGTTGTATAAGTGCCTGCTTATTACGTAAAATTGATGTTTTGCAAACGTAGTCCTGTGTTTTACCGTCGAGAGCGTTTGTTTGCGTTTGTTAAGGTCAGGGGGAGGCACACTGCCATGTGTCCTAAGGATTGATTGAAGCACAAAAAGCTGTCTCACAGTTAAAACCTTACAGTCTTCATAAAGTTGAGCTGTAGGATATCTGCGCGGTTTTTTCGTCATCACTTTGAGGACTGCTCTTTGTGCCCTCTCGAGCCTCAGGACACATGTCTTTGCGGCTCCACCCCACACATTAATACAGTACCCCAGTACCGACTGGCATAGAGCAAAATACACCATTTTAAGGGTATGATGGTCAGCTGATCCCCTAAGCGACTTAAAAATGGTAATAAGTCGCATTGTTCGGGTGGAGAGTGTATCTACGTGTTGGTCCCATCTTAAACCGCTGTCTATTTTGACACAGAGGTATTTTACGCAGTCAGCTCTATTTATTTTTGGACAACTACTACATATTGAGGGACTTGTACATGAATGTGCCGTTAAGGAGAAGGTAGTCGGTGGTTTCAAGTTACAGCGGATAGAGAAGGGAATAAATATGGTTTTGGCCAGAGTTAGTGTCAGTTGATTCAAGTTTAACCAGCGCATGATTCTACTTAAGGCAGATTCAGCATTGCTCTTAACAGCTTCCCAAGATGGACCTTGGACTATTATTGCGGTATCGTCGGCATAGGTATATATGTTGCAGTTTTGGATCGTTATATTACATAGGTCGTTAACATATATTTGAAAAAGTGTGGGCCCCAATATGCTACCTTGTGGTACACCGTAGGTCACTAGTTCTTCTTTACTAAAATAGTTACCAATTTTAACTTGTTGGAGACGGTTTGTTAAATAGTCTGTGAAAATTTCAAGAGGTTTGCCACGTATACCCAATGATTCTAGCTTTGAGATAAGTTTAGGTACAGAAACTGTGTCAAACGCTTTAGACAGATCCAAAAAAATCCCCAGACACCTTGTCTTACCATCGAGCTTCCTGGCAACCAATTGTGTAAGATCCAGTACCGCGTCGTCAGTGGACATCCCCTGACGAAAGCCGTACTGGTTGTCTGCTATCAGATGGAATTTGTCTAGGTAGTTTCCAAGATACTTATGTAGTAATTTCTCATAGATTTTTGAGAGTGCCGTAAGGACTGAAATGGGTCTGTAATTTTTGACCCAGTTTCTGTCTCCTCCCTTGAAGATTGGGTGAACAATGGCTTTCTTAAGGGCGTTAGGGAAAACTCCAGATTGTATGCAGAGATTTAAGATGTAGTTTATAGGTGATACGAGGACATGACGACATGTTTTTAACAGCGATGACGAGATACCATCCCAACCTACGGCGCAATCACTACGTAGCTGAAGAATTGTTGCTTCCACGTCACTTTCATCTATTTCAGGAATGACAAGCGAGTTACATAGCTGGCTTTTCACAGTATTTTCAGACGACTGGCTGTTACTGGGAAAAGTTAAGGTTTGATTAAGTATCTCGGATGCCAGATTTTTGCCTACATTGCTGAAATAGGTGCTCACGTGATTGATGGAAGAAGAAGGATTATCACATATTTTCATCAGAGCGTCTGCACTAGTTCGTATTACACGTGTGTTTGTAATTTCTTTAATGGTTTTCCATAAAGCTTTAGGGTTGTTTTTACTTTTTTGTAGTTCGTTATTTTCATGTAGTTGTTTTAATTTCCTAAGTAACTTGTTACAGAAGCTTCGATAGCGATTATATGTAATTTTTAGGACAAGGTTATCTGGAAACTTTTTTGATTGTTTATGCAAGTGGTCCCGATTCCTAATGCATTTTAGAAGGCCTGCTGTGATCCAGGGTTTCAAGGTCCGTTGTTTCCTCGAAAGAGTGACTTGTGTGGTATGTTTGATCATTATGGTTGAAATAGTTTTAATTAGTTTGTCCATAGCCTCGTTACCGTCGTCGTACTCGTCGTGTGTACTATAGATTTCCGCGAAACTTGTATTCTCTATGTCGTCTTTCACCGCGTCATAATTTGTACGAGATACAACAGTTCTCTTATTGTGTGTAGGATTGTCGTAGTTAAGTAGTAGTACTATTGGTTTGTGGTCCGTAATGTGCGATTCTAGTATTAGGGTGATAGTGTCTAATTTTGACTTTATGAGAAAGTGATCTAATCTAGTGGGAAGTAGGTGGGTTGGTGAAAGTCCATGAGAGGCATTGAGAATAAGATAATCCAAGCTACGGTCGTTTCTGTTTTCTTGTTTAATATCGATGTTCATGTCTCCCACAAGGACCACATTTTGATAAGTAGATAGATCGTTGTACGTATCATTTAGGCTATTTAGAAAGCCGTCTAACTGGCTTTTGGTGTTGTACGAATAAAACTTTGTAATTCATACAAACACTATGAAAAACAAAGTTATTTGGCGTAGTTACTACGGAACCCTTCAAGGGCGAGTCTGACTCGCACTTGGCCAATTTTCTAGTTTTTATACGAACAGGAACATTTTGGAATATTGAACCGTATGAAGCAAGCCAAACAAAAGGTCACTGTTGTATATCGTTGAGGAATTCCCTCAACTGTCTATGGTCTCCATCATCAGACCTGTAATGGCACTTATAACCCATATGGGTGCAAAGTTCTCATCAATATAAATGAATTAAGTCCAAACAAAAGGTAGCTACTGTAAACCGTTGAGGAGTTCCCTTAACTGTCCTTCGTCTTCATCATCAGACCTCTAATGACAGTCACAAACTATCTAGGTGTAAAGTTTTCGTCAATTCAAATTAATCAAGCCCAAACAAAAGGTTAGTGCTGTAAATCGTTGAGGAGTTCCCTCGACTGTCAGGAGTCGATCTGATGTTGGAGCCGAAAGGCTCCATCATCAGATCAACTCCAGACCTTCCTTAATTTGTAGTACTTTAAAATACTTAATGGAACAAAAACATTTATACGGTCGAATTGCGAAACCTCCTTATTTAAAGTCGGTTAAAAAAAAATGTTGTTTCATACTAGGTTCAGTAACCAATATCCATCCAATTCTAAAAATAAGTATGGTTCTCGTTCTTACTTTTGTTTCGGTACGAAAAAGGATCAACGTATTCTAGTCACAGTATACAAGACGCCACTCTCTTTATTATAGGTTTCGACGTATTTATTTTTTCGAGGAAAGCGATACACCCCTGCGTTCACGAGCGCGTCTGAGCGCAGAATGATGGTCGGAGCCGTACGTTCGGTAGAAAAATGTATGAGGCCGATTTTATTTTTCTCATAAATCATAATTAGCTTAACGTATAGATAAATACATAGGCTGTAATTTCTTGTTCTTTTGAAGTTAAGAATATGCTCCAGATTTAGCTTACACGTATTCAGACCCCATTTTTTGTAATTTTCTACGATTATTGCGGCGCTAAAAACGCATGTATGTATAGAAGTGTGTAATTATAATGCATTCAATGTGGAGATGAATAAATTATCTTGAAATTGATACCATAACATTGTCAAAATTTTAACTCCTGTATCAAAATGGTACCAGCAAAACACTGATATTTGCGAGAAAACGGAAATGCGTCCTTAAGTAAAAACTTAGTGCAATTTTAATTGCCCAATAGTGTTTCGAGAAAGTCTTTATTTTAATTATGACCTTTAAAAACTTCTTTTTTATTTGAAAATGTAATATGACAGACCATGTAAATTCGATTTTTACGCATGGGTAAGATTACGTCGTGCACTTCAACATGGTAACAAAATAGTTAATGTTAAGAAGAGTACAAAAACAATTAGATATGTACTATAATGATAGATTAGAGATCTTTGAAAATGGAATGACAGATACGTTATTGAGCGCGTCCGAATAGATCAAGGGCGATTTTGTACCATATAGTCTTTAGATGTTTTTTTAATAGTTGATAGGCTTGCGTTTGACCATAATCTCGCCTAAATTAAAATCATGATTTTAATTATGTCTTTTAAAGATATACACTAAGCTTTTTTTTCTTTTGAAAATGTCATGTAACCAACCATGTAAATTTAAATTTTACGCATTGGAACAATTATATCGTGAACTTCGACGCGGTAACGAATTAGTCAACGATACTACAACACAATCATTAGATACACCTAATATTTCTGCGTATGTAACGGAAATAGGTGTACTATTGCGCGAAAACATTTGCGCCCCTCTAGAACACGTAGTATACCGGCTCGGTTGCGTGAATAGTAAGATACAGCGCTACACTAGTCGCTGCGCTGTTCACGTTCCGGCCGCCATTTTAAAAAGAGAAAGTTTTCCATTATCGCTTGCGCGAGGCACATTCGTTCGACTCCCACGCCTCTCGTGTAGAATCCTTTTGTATCTTACTGTAACTAATTGAGGCCATGAGAGCCAGAGTGGCCTAACCGTAAAATCGACTTATTGAAAAAATGACAGCTAGACCACTCTGGCTCTCATGGCCTCAAAAATTTCAACTGTCTAAATAAGGTCAAAATGTTGAACTAAATTTTAGTGTGCTGTGGTGCTGACTTTTATCGTTTAGAGCAGTTTTATCAATTAAAATCAGTATTAACAAAAATACAGTTAGGCCATGGCCTAACTTGCTATTAAGTAGAATAAACAGCCTTTTATATTATTATAGTTGGAGTTTTATTAGTGTAAGGACCCTGACTATAGTACCAAATAGATTTGTTTTCTTAGATTATACTGAACGCCATAAGAAATTTGTTCAGTAATTATAATACACCGTGAAATTTCAATGGATGTTTTACCGCAGCGAAATGGCTTTGTTTTGGTAATACAATCGTTTTATAAACAAATAAAATATTAGAACCAAAAAATTGCAGATTAACCATTGTGAAAAACAAAACTCAAATGGGGCGTGCAAGTGAAAGCTGATCTCAGATGGCGCCACCACCGTAAGAACCTTTGTCACTGTCAGTGTTAGATTGTGAGATAATATATAGTTATCTGGGGTGAGATAAACATTTACACGCTTCGTATTTTTTATTTTCATTTCATTGATTTCAATTGATTTCTTAATAATTTTCCGATTAAAAAACATGTATTCCACTTGGAAAATATGTGAATTAAAAGAAGAATTAAGAAAAAGAGGCGCTTCTTTACGTGGAAGGAAAGCAGACCTAATTGAAAGGTCATTTGTCCTAGTCAAACTGAAAGTAATCACTTTTAAATATATACATAAGTATTTACCAATCTTTTCATAGTCACTTTCCTTGAAATGTTTATGACACATTTTCGCCCCGCTTTTAAGCTCAATGTTTACTCGCCTTATCGCTTTGAGACACAAGTTTCTCATCTCGAGGAAACTGGTGGCTTCCAGTTTCTTTACAATTTGGTACACAACATCTAGGCATTTCCTCAATAACTGTCTCTAATTTAGGAATTTACTTCAATTTCCATAGTGTTCCATAGAAAAACTGCTTTGTTATTGGTAAGTGCGCTACTAGCGCCACTTTGACAGTTGCACGCCCCATTCGACCACGAATCAGTGGTAATCCTCCGGATACCTACGCTCGGGCAAGCCGGGCGACGAACGGCCGCGCGGCCGTTGACCCGCGTGCTTTTCAATCAGCTGTTAACTTATTCTTGGGAGTAATAATAAGCTTTACTCAAAAAGTTATTCAAATTTTTTCTTCATACTTTAAAGGCTTAAGACCATCATAAATACTTTTTTGCTGCAGTTTACTGAACACGAAATTAAATAAAAACAAGTATATCCAAGATTTTTTTTCTGGGCGGGAAAATCATCAAATGATCCCTCACGCTGTGGGTAGAGCGGAAAGGAGTGTCAGACTTCTACTGACTAAAAACCCACCCTACTCCTTCAGTTGCCTTTGAGTTCCGGGGCCGCGGTATCTCGTTAGAATAATCCCGTAAGGCAATAACCCTATTAGGCTCCGTCAATGCTGCTGACAGCTCTTTGAAGCGCGCGCGGCACATGGCGCGCCGCCGTGAATTAGAGACCTAACAAAGTATTTGAGGCGTATTTCATAAATGTGAATCAACTTATTTACAACAATTTAACTAACTGAACTACTTAATACTAATAAGTCCGGGATAACGTTACGTAACATTTCCAGGTAGGTTCCACCTGTTAAGTGTCCTGTCACGAAATGCGGTCCAATGAGCTGGCCATTAATTATACCAGCCCACACATTAACACTAAAACGCACTTGATGCGTACACTCCCGAATAACATGTGGGTTATTCAACGCCCAAAAATGTTCATTAAGCTGGTTGAAAAGTCCAACTCGCATAAAAGTGGCTTCATCCGTCCACAAAATGTTTGTGTTTTGATTGTCGATCAACCACTGACAAAAAGCAATTCTGTTCGGCGCGTCGTTTTCATGGAGAGCATGAACTCTGCGAAAATGATACGGGATACGGATGCAGTCCTTCAGAGTTGAGCAGTTTCCAAACGTAGTATTGGCTTACGCCAAACCTAGCCGCAGCCTTACGAGTACTTCGCCGAGGATCCCGTTCAAAGTACTCTATGATTTCTTCGTCGAGCTCTGGCGAAATAACGGCCGATCCACCTCTGCCCTCCGCATGTGCTGGTGTCTGGAACTGCTCATGATCTAGTAGCCGCTGTATCGCCGCTACGATCGTCCGGGCCGATGGGACTTGAGGGTTCGGAACCCCGCGAAGACGGAGCGACTCCAAGTGTCGCGGCTCCGCGTAAAGTCGCCGGGCAGCATGGGAGTCATAATCAGCTCTACCATACAGTTGCACCATAGCGACGTACTCCAAATTGCAATAATTGTAATGACGATCCATTGCACTGATAAGGCGCGATGCGCGTACGACATTCGCGGGACAACTAATTTCGCCGCTACACAAAAGCAATAGGTATACAGTGCGCGCCTTCGTTTGTAATTGTTGTTAGTTTGTAGTTTATGACGTATCACTAAACACGAGAGCTTATTTTGCTTTGAAAATTTATATCGATATTTTATTTGTGGAGCCGACAACGAAAATGCCTATTTTTATTTTGTATTTTGTGTTGTTGCGTGCAAACTAGTTTATGCTGTATCACTATGTGCGAGAGTTTATTTTTCTTAGAACAGCTGTTTCCTTTGACGACGGCGCGTGCGATTTGAGTAGTACCTACAAGTTACCTCTAGTGTTACTACGGATTCTCACGTTTTCGACTTGATGAATATTTTTTTAAATTATTTTAAAACCAAAACATCTTTATTTTTTTACCTTCACTCTATGGTTCAAAAGTACTCCTTATGGCAAGTTGTTGTGCCGCGGGAAAACATCCATTGAAATTTCACGTTGTATAGTTGGTACTAATTAGTTCCCAAATAAAAGTAGTAGGGAATATGCATATAATCTTATATTCATAAATAAAAACTTTTTTGCAAAAAATAAAACCGACTTCCATATCAAAACACTACAAAGCCAAAAATAATTTTAATTTCGGTAGTCGGTGTTATTGGTTTTGTATTTTCTTTTTTTTCACACCGCCTTCCGAAATTAAAATTATTTTTGGCTTTGTAGTGTTTTGATATGGAAGTCGATTTTATTTTTTGCAAAAAAGTTTTTATTTTCGCGCTTTTTAGTGGGTCAGTGAATTTTCCAAATCGGTTCGTAAATGACGGAGTTATGCGCGAACAAAAAACGAAATGCAGAGCAAACGAAAAGATCATCTACGTAAATATTTTTTTTTAGACTTTTGTTGATTATTCAGAAACGGCTTGTCCGATTTCGATAAAATTTTCATGGGACCATTTGGAAAGTATACCCTTTTCAACAAAAAAATAATTTTTCAATTCGGTTGGCAAGCGACGGAGCTATGCCCGAACAAACATAAAAAAAAAACAAACAAACATCCGAATTGAGAACCTCCTCCTTTTTTAGAAGTCGGTTAAAAACCGTTTACGTTAGGTCCATAACCCTTATTATAAAATAAAATACATAAATTAGACACTATTGCTAACTAAATAAAAAACTTAGTATCTTTATCGCTGATGAAGTTATAAAACCTTAAAATTGAAAATTAGAATGAGAAGTCCAAAGACGTTAAAGTCTATAACAATCATACAGCTGTTGTAGAAAAAAAACGTCACGCGAGAGAGACAGATGTATTCGTTCGAACTTGTTATTGGTTGGTTTTTCGATCGATATCCATTCTGTTTTCACTGTTAGTATTATGTTTATATATATAACTTTTATTTGCGTGTTGCGCGAGGTGCAAGCACCTCGCGTGCTTGTGGTGGTGGATTGTTCACTTTTAAAACCCCTAAATTACGGAGGTCGCCAGCTCGCTTCGCTCGCCACCTCCCCCCTTCACTCCACTCGGTCTCGCAGGTTCGCTCCACTCAGGCCCTACGTACCACCGGACAGGTTTCGACGCCTACTGTAATATTTGTTCAAACACCTAATGGCTATCTCTAACCGTTATGAAATTACAGCCTTTTCAATTTTAGGGGAGGTTGGGGAGGGGAGGGCATGGCATAAAAAATTTGAAGGCCCGTTTATAGACAGTTTTTTCAGTAGTAAAAATCAAAATGGGGGGGGGGGGTGTGATGGGGGGAGATGGGGGGGGCACAATTATATGTTCCAAGTATCTTAATTTCCAAGATCCGCCTAAAGGGGGTGAGAAGGGGGGCGACTTTGAAAAATGGTTTTTACTTTACCGAGCTTCCTCAATAAGAATCCGTAAAAAAAAAATACGGGTCTCGTAGTTTCCGAGATACGATAGGGAGGAGAGGGGGGTGAAAAGGGGAGGTTTGGCACTTTTTCCGTAGGTTTGAGAGTTAGTTGTTTAAGAATCTGTCAAAATATACCCACCACCCCATCCACCATCTGGGAGAACAATTATGTCAATGAGTGAGTCAGTGAGTGAGTCGGTGGTAATTTAGCTTTATACAACGTGTAATTTAAAGGGTATATATGTCGCAGTAAGATAGATAAAGCCGTTATACGAAAGCGATTCATTACTATCTTACGGTCGCAATCTAGTAATATGTTTAACTGACTAAACTAATCTAGTTAAATAGTTATAAATCTACCACAAAAGCAAATAAAACAATATATTGGTTTTTATTTTTATTAAAAAATCAACATTTTGCAACTTGCAATTAGTTACAATACTTTTTAGCAATAATACGTATTAAACTTGGCAGTGATTTTATGGTGTTTACGCAAAATCGACGGACCCTATTTCTGGGTGGTTTAAAAAAAATAACCACTTAGCCTTCTAACCTAACCTATCCGAGTCGGGGTACTCTGAGTCGGGGTGTTAACCTCCGCCGCACCCCCGCACTACACTCCTACAATTATTGCACTAAACTTAATCCAGTAATATAATTATAATACTAAACTTGAATGGTATTATAATTATATTCCTAGTAAGATAGTAATGAATCGCTTCCGTTTATCTATGTTACGGTATATAATTATATCCCTAGGGATATAACCATATCACGGCTATATCTATCTTACTGCGACATATACATACCAAGTGCATGGCTTCTTTTGATGATAACAAACGATATGACAAGGGTTTTGTAATCCTAAGTCTACGTGTGTAGAACTTATTACAAATTCCAATACACTGATACCAGAGACCGAATTTTTCAAATTAAGAAGAAAGAAAAGAATTATCGTGATTTTGGCAAGTGACGTGAAAAGTTATTGACCCTCGTAGTGCTGTGACACGTTTGTTATGATTGGTATTCAAGAAATATATGAAACCAATAATTTGGTATCAATTCTTTGAGTTAGTTATTGTGTGCTGAAACTGTGCATAGAGACTCCATACCAGATGTTGTCTTCAGCCCTTTTGGATAGATATGGGGTTTCCGTTATACGTTGTATAGTATAACTAGCTGTGCCCGCGACTTCGTACGCGCGGATTAGTGACTTTTGGCAGCATAGGCTAATGATTTTGAAAACAAAACTCATATATAATTTAAATGTCGTATTTATTAATATCTAATCAAAAGTCTAAAAAATAAGTTTCAGGCTTCTAGCTTTAAAAATGACGCAATTTCCATACAAACTTTCATTTTCACTTTCAACCCCTTACAGCCCTTTTTTCGCATTAAAAAGTAGCCTATGTCCTTTCACAGGCTCTAGACTATGTCCTTACTAAATTTCATTAAAATCGGTTCAGTAGTTTAGGCGTGATTGCGTAACACACAGACAGACAGAGTTACTTTCGCATTTATAATATTAGTAAGGATTATATTTTTAACCGACTTCTAAAAAAGGAGGAGGTTCTCAATTCGGATGTTTGTTTGTTTTTTTTTTTTATGTTTGTTCGGGCATAGCTCCGTCGCTTGTCAACCGAATTGAAAAGAGTATACTTTCCAAATGGTCCCATGAAAATTTTATCGAAATCGGGCAAGCCGTTTCTGAAAAATCAACAAAAGTTTAAAAAAATATTTACGTTGATGATCTTTTCGTTTACTCTGCATTGCGTTTTTTGTTCACGCATAACTCCGTCATTTACGAACCGATTTGGAAAATTCACTGACCCACTAAAAAGCGCGAAAATAAAAACATTTTTTGCGTAAAATAAAACCGACTTCCATATCAAAACACTACAAAGCCAAAAATAATTTTAATTTCGGAAGGCGGTGTGAAAAAAAAAGAAAATACAACACCAATAACACCGACTACCGAAATTAAAATTATTTTTGGCTTTGTAGTGTTTTGATATGGAAGTCGGTTTTATTTTTTGCAAAAAAAGTTTTATAGTAAACTGGTTACATTATAAATATTTTTGTCATGCATATTCCCTATAGTACCTACGCAATAAGTAGTTAGTTCTAAATACGAGTAGTCAAGGACATAAGAAATGAAATCCCAAGAAAGACCTTAGACTATATTAGGTAGTTATATAATGTTACTAACTGTATAACTTGAGGCTCATCTGGTGCACATAGATTTGAGACACCTTTGTCTGGCGGTGCCACTGCACAATATTGGAGCCCTGTATACGTTTTCCACAATAGATGTTTTCTGTAGTATTTTAATCTGAAACAAATAATTATTTAATGATTACTTTGTGTTATAACTTTATTTTCTAAGATCGTTTACGAATCATTTGATACATGTTCTAATTTTTTGACGGAATTATGATAATGTTTGAAATGTATTAGCTCATTTAAAATATTACTATAGCACCAAAAAATAATTATTGATTTAGTAGGTAATATAGATTAAACGTCCAAAAGCTGGAAAACTTATTGCAGCCATACACTGCTGTTCTAGTTTTTTTTACGCAAGGAGTTTTTTGTTCAATACAAGTTACTCTATGCTTAGGCTGTGGGTGGTTACTACCGTGGTATTATGCTGTTAAAATGTTATGCGCATTGGGTCTTAAAATTATTGTAAACCGAAAGCACGATTGATTCAAGTATAGTTAGTAATATCGGTATATTTTAAAGGTTATTCAATTGAAGTTTTTTTGCTGTAACCCAAAGGGATGCCTAGGACAAAATACTACAAGAATGGATTATACATAAATCTTACCCTTCATAAAGTAAAGCCATTAAGAATACGGCGAGGAAAGATCCAATAAATTCTCCTACGTCTGTTACTTTCCACCAAGAAAAGAGAATAACTTCATCGAAACCCCCGTGAAACTAAAAATAAAAGATTAGTATATAGAATAAAAATTAAGGTAACATTGTAAGTTTTAATTTTGATTTCAAGCTGTTAATATACTATTTATACTATATTTTTTTTAAATATAATAATTTCCCAAGTGTGCTGTTGTATTGTCAACACTCGGCTCAAGCCCGACAGTATATTCAAGCATTGTGATCCCGCCTTCTGTTAGCGAAAACGTTTTTATTTCTAAAGCTCTATTGGCATCAAAAGTGTTAACTTTTTGAGTTAACGTAACACTCAGGCAATGTATAAGGATCTTTAGTTCATACGGGTGATTAACTAGGTAGATAGTCAGTGACAACCAAACGTTCCATAAAAGTAATGCTATGTATAATGATGATAAGCAATTATATTCAGAATATAAAGAAAAAAAAGGGCTTTAGGCACGTATTAATTTCTATGTTAAAAACTTCGCCAGTTTTTCGCTGGATTCTGGTTAATGACGATTTGTATTAATACGTGTCTAGTATCTACAAAAGCAAATGAAGTCAATTAATAAAGAAGAAGTCACATGATTATTACAGTCATAGCCATTTCGTGCCCTCCAGCATGATCCCCATGAGCTCCATGTCCTCCGTGTCCTCCGTCGTGTAACGCATGTCCTTCATGGCCGTGTTGTGCATGTGCTCTTAACTCTGATCGGAAATCTATACTGTCTCCACTGGCATTAAAGTTATTCTGCAAACAAAAAATATCGTTAGTCTTTAAATAAAACAATTTAAAAAAAGGAAACTTTAAAATCTTTATATAAATAATTGTCGCCCTGTAAGACTAAGTTTCGTTGAGCGCCGAAACTTGAAAATTAAACGGTTTAATAAGTCTGTTGCCGTTTTCTAGGCATGTAGCCTAGAAAACGGCGGCGTGCGACAATAATAGTATTTATTTTAGCTTTACTTAAATATACATACATACATATAAGTACAAGAAAAGTTATGCACTTGATGCTTTTCCAAGACAGATTGATAACTTTTCTTTTCTTTATTTGTATTTAAGAAAGACGAACAAACACTCGCATTTATAATATTAGTATGGATAGTATACATGTGTATGTAGGAACTTTTAAAAGGTAGACTGATGGTTAAGGTCACCGGGATCCGCTGGATACTAAATACGATGGAAACGACACCCTGAAAGAGTAGGTAGTGTGGACGTCATTCGTCTGAAAACCAGCTATTTCTCACAGCAGTGAAGCTGCCTAGCTATAATAAATCATGTAAATACAGGTGCAGCTATTATTTATTTTAAATTGTTTACTAGGGGTGATCCAAACGTAATGATAATCAAAATAAATAAAACACGGTGATTATGATTTTAAATATAATTTATTTTTCTACTTCGTAAACAACTCTCAAACCTACGGGAAAAGTGCCAAACCTCCCCTTTTCACCTTCCCTATCGAATCTCGGAAACTACGAGACCCGTATTTTATTTTTTTTACGGATTCGTATAGAGGAGGCTCGGTAAAGTAAAAACCATTTTTCAAAGTCGCCCCCCTTGCCCCCTTCTCACCCCCTTTAAGCGGATCTCGGAAATTAAGAGACTTGGAACATTTTTTTTTTCAGATTCATTTAGAGGGGCAATGCTTTAGTCAAAATAATTGTGCAACCCCCCCCATCACCCCACCCCCCATTTTACTACATTTAGGGGTTTTAAAAGTGAACAATCCACCACCACTAGCACGCGAGGTGCTTGCACCTCGCGCAGCACGCAAATACTAGTTATACTATATAAAGCTAAATTACCACTGATTCACTCATTGACATAATTATTCTCCCAGATGGTGGATGTGGAGGTGGGTATATTTTGACAGATTCGTAAACAAGTAACTCTCAAACCTACGGGAAAAGTGCCAAACCTCCCATTTTCACCCCTCCCTATCGTATCTCGGAAACTACGAGATCCGTATTATTTTTTTTACGGATTCGTATAGAGGAGGCTCGGTAAAGTAAAAACCATTTTTCAAAGACGCCCCCCTTCTCACCCCCTTTAGGCGGATCTCGGAAATTAAGAGACTTGGAACATTTTTTTTCAGGTTCATTTAGAGGGGCAATGCTTTAGTCGAAATAATTGTGCAACCCCCCCCCCCATTTTTTCTTTTTTACCACAAGCACGCGAGGTGCTTGCACCTCGCGCAACACGCAAATACTAGTTATACTATATAAAGCTAAATTACCACTGACTCACTCATTGACATAATTGTTCTCCCAGATGGTGGATGGGAAGGTGGGTATATTTTGACAGATTCGTAAACAACTAACTCTCAAACCTACGGGAAAAGTGCCAAACCTCCCCTTTTCACCTTCCCTATCGAATCTCGGAAACTACGAGACCCGTATTTTATTTTTTTTACGGATTCGTATAGAGGAGGCTCGGTAAAGTAAAAACCATTTTTCAAAGTCGCCCCCCTTGCCCCCTTCTCACCCCCTTTAAGCGGATCTCGGAAATTAAGAGACTTGGAACATTTTTTTTTTTCAGATTCATTTAGAGGGGCAATGCTTTAGTCAAAATAATTGTGCAACCCCCCCATCACCCCACCCCCCATTTTACTACATTTAGGGGTTTTAAAAGTGAACAATCCACCACCACTAGCACGCGAGGTGCTTGCACCTCGCGCAGCACGCAAATACTAGTTATACTATATAAAGCTAAATTACCACTGATTCACTCATTGACATAATTATTCTCCCAGATGGTGGATGTGGAGGTGGGTATATTTTGACAGATTCGTAAACAAGTAACTCTCAAACCTACGGGAAAAGTGCCAAACCTCCCATTTTCACCCCTCCCTATCGTATCTCGGAAACTACGAGATCCGTATTATTTTTTTTACGGATTCGTATAGAGGAGGCTCGGTAAAGTAAAAACCATTTTTCAAAGACGCCCCCCTTCTCACCCCCTTTAGGCGGATCTCGGAAATTAAGAGACTTGGAACATTTTTTTTCAGGTTCATTTAGAGGGGCAATGCTTTAGTCGAAATAATTGTGCAACCCCCCCCAATTTTTCTTTTTTACCACAAGCACGCGAGGTGCTTGCACCTCGCGCAACACGCAAATACTAGTTATACTATATAAAGCTAAATTACCACTGACTCACTCATTGACATAATTGTTCTCCCAGATGGTGGATGGGAAGGTGGGTATATTTTGACAGATTCGTAAACAACTAACTCTCAAACCTACGGGAAAAGTGCCACACCTCCCCTTTTCACCCCCTTCTCCCCCTCCCTATCGTATCTCGGAAACTACGAGAACCGTATTTTATTTTTTTTACGGATTCGTATAGAGGAGGCTCGGTAAAGTAAAACCCATTTTTCAAAGTCGCCCCCCTTGCCCCCCTTCTCACCCCCTTTAGGCGGATCTCGGAAATTAAGAGACTTGGAACATTTTTTTTTCAGATTCATTTAGAGGGGCAATGCTTTAGTCAAAATAATTGTGCAAACCCCCCCCCATCTCCCCCCCCCCCCCAATTTTGATTTTTACTACTGAAAAAACTGTCCATAAACGGGCCTTCAAATTTTTTATGCCATGCCCTCCCCTCCCCAACCTCCCCTAAAATTGTAAAGGCTGTAACTTCATAACGGTTAGAGATAGCCATTAGGTGTTTGAACAAATATTATAGTAGGCGTCGAAACCTGTCCGGTGGTACGTAGGGCCTGAGTGGCGCGAACTGGGTGACGGCCTGGCCACAGCTTTCGGCGGTGCGAATTGCGGCGCGGCGGGCGGCGCGAATTGCGTTGGTATGCCACATCTCGACTAGTTGCGACCGCGGCGGCTTCAGCGGTGTACGTATTTAGAGAACGGCTATTTTGGGAGTCGGTTTAATTTTTTGGTAAAAAGTTTTTATTTCACTCTTTTTAGTTGGTCGATTTTTAATTTACCTAGTTACAAGAGCCTAAATGTCAACTACTTATATTCATTTACAAAATATTGCTTTTCCCAATGTTGAGCCGTTAATTTTTGAGGAGTTCTCTTGGTACTTCATCATTAGCTCACTTCACCATATGCATTGTGATGAGCATATTGTGCCTAATAACCATATTCAAGTAATCGAAACGGAACGCATGAAATACTTATTATTCCTACTTATATATTGAGTAGTTTCAGTACTTTTCGAATGCAAGTACACAAGTTACTACATATAAAAAATACTCAAATCAGGTGTGCCTATAATATTTGAAGAGTTCCTTTGATTTCTCCAAGATCCCATCATCAGTTCCTGATTTCGTAACAATGGGACCAATTTCGAAGTATACCCCTACAAATGAAAAACTAGA
This sequence comes from Tholera decimalis, assembly GCA_943138885.2. NCBI lineage: Eukaryota > Metazoa > Arthropoda > Insecta > Lepidoptera > Noctuidae > Tholera > Tholera decimalis. The sequence continues at coordinate 34,694,386 of OW964549.2, read as the reverse complement.
AAGTATACCCTTTCAAACAAAAAAAGAATTTTCCAAATCGGTTCAGCCGTCTTCGAGTACTCGGTGATAATCAATAAAAAAAAATATACGCGTCGAATTGATAACCTCCTCTTTTTGTCGTCGGTTGATAAGAGCGCACCCAGTTAACGAGAAAAGGAGAGAACTTGGCGAATTTCACATTCTTTATTATGAAATAGGAAATATCCCAATCAATTTATTGAATACTAGCTTTTGCCTGCAACTTCGTTCGCGTGGAAGGTTTTCCCGCGTTAATCCCGATCCCGAGGAAATTAAGGGATAAAAACTATCCTCCACAAAATTCGTGGCAACACCGAATGCGCTAGTCGCTTAATTTGTCTCTGTTGTTTATTAAATTTCTATTACTGCTTTTTCGACTAGTTCTGTCGTGAAAGTTCAAGTATAGTTTGGAGAGACACTGTGCTATTATAATTGCTTCGTTTTTAACCTTTTCAAAGTGTTATAATACAAAAACAAACAACTAACGAAAAAACTGTTAAAAGTGCTCATCATTGTGACTCAAGCGTGTGTGCAAAGGATTCTCACGGTTACGTGCAGTACATAAGTGCTGTAAAGGCATGCGTAACTCGCTCGCGATCCCCGCAGCGCAACTGTCACCGTCACTGTCCGACGTCACTGTACTGCCAACTGTCATCGGACAATTTTGACGTTTGCGTTCCAGATTGAGAAGTGAAATAAAGAGTTTTCAAGCATTGTTTTATTGTTTTGTTTTGTAAACAAACAATCTACGTGCCTGCACTCCATCTACGCACCTGCAGTCGGCTACAACGTCAATGCCTAATATGCATCGCACGCCACCTGCATCCCCCCCTAGATCGGGACAATCACAATCTGTCCCTGACATAGCTACAGCTTCCAGTTGCAACGAAGCCAATGAGAACGTCACCTACAGGGGTAAGCGGCCGCGAATTGATGACTCGCCAAACAACCCAGCAATGCATTCTTTCTGTATATGCTGGGAATTGAAGGGCGAACTTATGCGTATGTTGACTACGTGGAGAGCCGACTATGACCTCAAGTTAGCTGCGTGGAAGGCTGAGCAGGATGAATTACTGTCCACCTTGGTTGAGGACGTTTCTAGAATAAAAAGCCGGTGTGAAGCCATACACAAAACTACCACAGAGCTCGGAACCAGAACGAGTTCAGCAAGTCATCAAGTGGGAGCTAGGAGAAAGAATCCGACGAAGCGACAGCAAGAAGTTAAAAACCTACATCTTCAGTCAAGCCTGGCAGTTACTCAGCTACCAACCACTTCACCGACCTACAGTGAAAAAGTCACCGATTCCATTGCGATACTGCCAGAGGGAAAAAAGGCTGTGAACGAGATTCAGCTGCGGAATATACACCAACAAGGTAAACCAGTGTCACCAGCTATCTGCCAAATTACTAGACCGCGTGTCGTGATGCCTGTTTCTGCTTCGGATGAGACGGTGGATGAAACTGACACAGAACAAGGTCAATTAAAAGATGGGTGGACGGAAGTTCGGCACAGACGCTCCCGCCGTTCGCTCAGCAATGTTTTGCGTGGGACAGCAGCACCTGGTACCACCAACTTAGAGGCTTCGGAAAGATGGAGATACCTGCATCTCTTCTATGTGAAGTAAGGTACGTCTGATGGTCAGGTGCGTGAACACCTAATTAGCATCTGTGGAATAGATATTTGCACGGTAGAAACCTTAAAATCTCGCGGCAAATATGCATCTTTTAAGTTGGGTGTGCCCTCAAAACTGGCTGACCAGGTCATGGCAGCTCAAAACTGGGCAGAGGATATTTGCGTCAAACCATGGCGTCGAAATTTTCGTGCCCGAAGCGATGAGACTCAGTGAGACTTTCAGCGTTCCTGCTCCATCCAACCCCACTGATCGTAACGTGTATCTGCGCTTACTATATCAGAACGTGCGTGGGCTCAAAACCAAGCTACCCATTTGGAGGACAAGCTTACTACTCGCCGAGCATGACGTAATAGCCGTAACAGAGACAAATCTGGATAGCTCGGTGGAGGACGCAGAAATGTCAAGCGGTGATTGGCGGATTCTACGCAGAGACAGAGTGTCCCCGCGTGGTGGCGTACTTCTCGCCGCGCGCCCTGGCGTTACCATGACGAGACGACATAATTTTGAGACGGCTGGCGGCGAAGATCTATGGGCAACGATGATAATTCATGGCGTGTTTTTAACTGTGTGTGCTGTCTACATCAAGCCCACTGCTACTGACGATGACTATATGGCGTGGTTTTGCAAAGTTGAGAGTAACATCTGTAATATGAACGGAACTGTTTTAATTTTAGGCGATCTTAATTTAAATAGTGCATCCGTGAATGTAAACAATTATTATCATTATTTCCTAAGCTTTTGTAATCTGGCTGAGATGAATGAAGTGATGAATATGCGTGGGAGTAAGTTAGATGTAGTGTTGGCTCGGGAGGGCACTGGTGTTAACTGCGAGCATGTCATAGGGATGGAGTTGGTACCAATTGATTTGTATCATCCTCCGTTAGACATTGCGGTTAACATCGCAACGGACAAGGTTAACGAAAAATTAGACCCCAGCAAAATTGATCGTAGTAGGGATTGGAATTTTCGTAAAGGAAACTACACACTACTATACGAGCGAATTCGTTCTGCTCCTTGGAGTGACGTTCTTCGCTTCAATGACGCTCCTGCCGCTGCTGGTAAGTTTTACCAGATTCTGTATAGTTTGTTCGATTCTTCCGTTCCAAAGAAGAAGAGAAGGAGTACTGGCAATCGGCGTTATCCAGTTTGGTTTACTCGAGACATCATACGCGACAGTCAGCGTAAAAGTAAATTGCACAATAAATGGAAACTCTCGCGATGTAGTTTTACGTATGCGGAGTTTAGCAACCTCCGATCAAATCTCAAATTAAGAACCCGGGAAGCTCACAAAGTATATTGTCGTCACCTTGAAAACAATATAGCAAAAGACCCGCGTCAATTCTGGCAGCATGTTTCGAGTCTGCGATCAAAGGGTGGTTTCGAGCCAACTGTTGTTCATAAAGGTGAGACTAGTTCGGGTGTCGGAGCGGCCGAGGCGTTTGCTCAATATTTTGCCAGCGTTTTTTTGCCTGATGCACCTCAGTTGGACCCAACAAATGTTATCGTTTATCCTTTTTAGACCTTGTGGATGTAGTTAAGGGAATTGCTAGACTCAAGTCCTGTAGTTCAGTTGGCCCTGATAACATTCCAGCATTTATTCTCAAGGGATGTAACGACATCTTGGCAGTTCCTCTATGTCATATCTTTAACCTAGCCCTCCAGTCTGGCATTTACCCTGAGCAGTTTAAAATTTCGCGGGTCACTCCCATACCTAAAACTAGAGATAAAACATCTGTAGAGGAACACAGACCCATCGCTATCCTGCCTACCATAGCTAAGGTCTTTGAACATATACTGCATAAATTTATACACAAACGCATAGATATGTCTTTATCTGATGCGCAACACGGTTTTCGACCCGGTCGCTCCATAAATTCAAACTTGCTTATTCATGTTGATTATATATCTAGAGGCATGGACATAGGTAGGCAAGTTGATGCGCTCTATTTCGATTTCCGTAAAGCTTTCGATAAAGTTGACAATGATGTGCTATTGACGAAGCTGGGAGCCATCGGTTTCTCGTCCGCTTGGCTTAACTTCTTTTCTGACTACCTGCGGGATCGCAAACAGTTAGTCCAACATGGCTGCTTCGAATCCAAGCCTTACTACACTCACTCAGGTGTGAGTCAAGGATCTGTTTTGGGGCCACCTCTCTTCCTAATCATGATCAATGATCTTATTTCCTATGTCAAGTTTGCGAAATGCTTGCTCTATGCTGATGACTTAAAACTTGTTGCGCAAATCAAAACGGTTGATGATTGTAAACTCCTGCAAAAGGACATTGACGCCATCTATGAGTGGAGCATCCAGAACAGGCTGTTTTTTAATACGAGCAAGTGCTATGTCATGACGTACGGTCGGAAGTTGCAACCAATCCATTACAACTATTGTTTGGGTGGAGAAGCAATTACTCGTGTCACCAATATTAAGGACTTGGGAGTGACCTTTGACCGATACCTGACTTTTAGAGATCACGTCTCTGCCCTTGCGAAAGAATCTTTTAGGCGCCTAGGTTTTGTACTAAGAAATGCTCGGGATTTCCGCAATCCCAATATTATTATGTTATTATACACCACTTTGGTAAGGAGTAAGCTTGAAAGCAGTGCCTGTGTCTGGCATCCTTACAGTGCAATTCAAACATTAATGATAGAAAAGGATCAGAAAACCTTCCTGAGGTTCCTATTCAAAAGGTTATACCACTTCTTCCCTTACATGTACCCTACCAACTACCTTTTAGGAATGCTAGGCTTTAATTCTTTGGAGGTGAGGAGAGGCTTTGATCAGCTCACAGTAGCCTACAAGACCCTGAGCGGACGTATCAATTGTCCCGAGCTCCATGGCCTTTTCTGCCGACTATTCGTGCCTGACAAGTACATCAGACACCGTCAGAACCGCTTGCACAATTTGTTTGCTCCACCGACTTCCAAAACTGTCGCCAGAGCTGAATCCCCAGTATGTCGCACTCTAAGGATGCTCAATACCCTCCTGACTACCAACCCTGAATGCGATGTGTTTGCTGACGAATGGAGTAAAATTATGCGTGCATGTCTGGTCTTCTGTGAGAGGAAGTATGCAAGAGTGTCTACTGTTCCATGTTAATTTTAATTTTATTTTATCTTATGTAATTTCAATTTTCAATCACAATTACTTATTACTATTCTTATCTTAAATGTATTTCTATTTCTATGTTAATTAATGTAATTGGTGTTGTACCGTTTTAATTAACTATAAAAAATAAGTAAATAAATAAAATATCCTATGTCCTTCCCAGGGTCCTACACTCATGCCAAACATGTAAATCGATTCAGCGATTAAGGTGTGAAAAGGTAACAGACAGACAAATAGACAGACAGAAAGACAGACGGACAGAGTTACTTTCGCGTTTATAATATTAAGTATGGAGTATGGATTTTTTTTTTCTTTGGGAAAATCATCGAATGACTTCTCCCGCTCTGGATGGAGCGGAAGGGAGTGTCAGACTTCTGCTGACTAAAAACCCACCCTGTTCCTTCAGCTGCCCTTAAGTTCCGGGGCCGTGGTATCTCGTTAGAACATTCCCGCAACCCCGGATGGATAGCTTCTGCTCGCAATTTCGTTCGGGTGGAAGGTTTGGGTGTGAAAAGGTAACAGAAAGACAGACATAGTTTCGCATTTATAATATTAGTACGGATGGAGTATGTAATATTAGCATTATTTTTTTTAGATTTATATTTTAAAATTCATTATATCTTTTGAATGGAATGTCCGATTTTAATCATTTAAAAAGTATTTTACAGGTATTGAAACAGTATTTAATAAAATATCATTTACTGGGATAAGGATTAATACAAAGGTATAAATAATATGGTTTAATTATTGTCGGCACTTTTATCACCTTTTAAAATGTAAAAAGTAATTATAGTGGCATAACTACAGTAGTTGGATATGTGATATAGAAGACTTTTTTGTAGATATTGATACGATCTATAGTTCTGTAAAACATTTTTTGTTCTATCATCAAAAGCTTCCGCAGCTCATGCGATGACAGATTTTTTATGACAATTTTTTCACACCTTGGGTTACATTAAATCGACCCAGTAGTGTTTGTGTGAAAACGTTACATACATACATAAATACATACATACAAAAACATAAATGTTTCCTCATTATAATATTAGTTTAGATATTATATACTATACTACATGAAGATTAGGTAGATTTGACATCCATATTTCTGGTCTACTCAGTATTTCACTAATAAATTGTTCAGTATCCATTATATTTATAAACTCAATGCGCGTTTAAAACAAAATTATTTGTTTCGGTCGCGCGAGGCCTGAATGCGTCCACTGCTGACGCCGCGCGCGCCGCTCTGAGCTGTGGCCACCTCGATACTAGCTAGTACATTTGTTTCATTCGCACACCACGCAGCCCGTCGCCGGCGCGATTCGCTCGACTCGCCGCCAGACGCGCCGCAGTTCGCGTCGCCGGTAGCTGTGGCATACTTCATAGGTTGCCTACCATTTGTTTTCGCCGCTCACCGCAAGACGCGCCGCAATTCGGACCGCGCTTAGCTGTGGCCAGGGGGTGAAGCATAACTCAGCGGCGACGACAAGCAAACTTTTTAAAAGTGAACAATCCACCACCACAAGCACGCGAGGTGCTTGCACCTCGCGCAACACGCAAATACTAGTTATTATATTATATAAAGCTAAATTACCACTCACTGACTGACTCACTGACTGACTCATTCATTGACATAATTGTTCTCCCAGATGGTGGATGGGGAGGTGGGTATATTTTGACAGATTCGTAAACAAGTAACTCTCAAACCTACGGGAAAAGTGCCAAACCTCCCCTTTTCCCCCCCCCCCCCCCCTATCGTATCTCGGAAACTACGAGACCCGTATTTTTTCTTTTTACGGATTCGTATAGAGGAGGCTCCGTAAAGTAAAAACCATTTTTCAAAGTCGTCCCCCCCCCCCTTCTCCCCCCTTTAGGCGGATCTCGGAATCTAAGAGACTTGGAACATTTTTTTTTTCAGATTCATTTAGAGGAGCAATGCTTTAGTCAAAATACTTCTGCAAACCCCCCCCATCACCCCCCCCCCTCTTTTTTTTTTTTTTTTTTCACAAGCACGCGAGGTGCTTACTTTTTTTTTTTCACAAGCACGCGAGGTGCTTGCACCTCGCGCAACACGCAAATACTTGATTTAGAGGGGCAATGCTTTAGTTTTTTTCACAAGCACGCGAGGTGCTTGCACCTCGCGCAACACGCAAATACTAGTTATTATACTATATAAAGCTAAATTACCACTCACTGACTCACTGACAGAATTGTTCTCCCAGATGGTGGATGGGGAGGTGGGTATATTTTGACAGATTCGTAAACAAGTAACTCTCAAACCTACGGGAAAAGTGCCAAACCCCCCCTTTTCCCCCCCCTTCTCCCCCCCCCCTATCGTATCTCGGAAACTACGAGACCCGTATTTTTTCTTTTTACGGATTCGTATAGAGGAGGCTCGGTAAAGTAAAAACCATTTTTCAAAGTCCCCCCTCCCCGCCCCCCTTCTCCCCCCCTTTAGGCGGATCTCGGAATCTAAGAGACTTGGAACATTTTTTTTTTCAGATTCATTTAGAGGGGCAATGCTTAAGTCGAAATACTTGTGCAACCCCCCCCCCCCCTCTTTTTTTTTTTTATTTTTTTTTCACAAGCTCGCGAGGTGCTTGCACCTCGCGCAACACGCAAATACTAAACCCCTCCATCAACCCCCGCCTTTTTTTTTTTTTTTTTTTCACAAGCACGCGAGGTTCTTGCACCTCGCGCAACACCCAAATACTTTTTTTTTTCACAAGCACGCGAGGTGCTTGCACCTCGCGCAACACGCAAATACTTGATTTAGAGGGGCAATGCTTTAGTTTTTTTCACAAGCACGCGAGGTGCTTGCACCTCGCGCACCACGCAAATACTAAACCCGCCCATTTTTTTTTTTTTTTCACAAGCACGCGAGGTGCTTGCACCTCGCGCAACACGCAAATACTAGTTATACTATATAAAGCTAAATTACCACTGACTCACTCACTCATTGACATAATTGTTCTCCCAGATGGTGGATGGGGAGGTGGGTATATTTTGACAGATTCGTAAACAAGTAACTCTCAAACCTACGGGAAAAGTGCCAAACCTCCCCTTTTCCCCCCTCTCTATTGTATCTCGGAAACTACGAGACCCATACTTTATTTTTTTTACGGATTCGTATAGAGGAGGCTCGGTAAAGTAAAAACCATTTATCAAAGTCGCCCCCCCACCCCCCTTCTCACCCCCTTTAGGCGGTTCTTGGAAATTAAGAGACTTGGAAAATTTTTTTCAGGTTCCTTTAGAGGGGCAATGCTTTAGTCAAAATACTTCTGCAACCCCACCCATTTTTTTTCACCAGCACGCGAGGTGCTTACACCTCGCGCAACACGCAAATACTAACCCCCCCCCATCTCCCCCCATCACCACCCCCCCCACTTTTTTTTGTTTTTATCACAAGCACGCGAGGTGCTTGCACCTCGCGCAACACCCAAATACTAAACCCCCCCATCTCCCCCCCATTTTTTTTTTTTCACAAGCACGCGAGGTGCTTGCACCTCGCGCAACACGCAAATATTAAACCCCCCCCATCACACCCCCCATTTTTTTTTTTTCACAAGCACGCGAGGTGCTTGCACCTCGCGCAACACGCAAATACTAAACCCCCCCATTACCCCCCCTTTTTTTTTTTTTTTTCACAAGCTCGCGAGGTGCTTGCACCTCGCGCAACACGCAAATACTAGTTATACTATATAAAGCTAAATTACCACTGACTCACTGACTGACTCATTGACATAATTGTTCTCCCAGATGGTGGATGGGGAGGTGGGTATATTTTCAATTCAATTCATTCAATTCAATTCATTCTTTATTGCAATAACATGTGTTAACAAGATCTTAATAATATATAGGTAATAGCTCACATGAACCCTGTGGGGCACAGCAATTTTACATATTGTATAGATTAGAGTGGCTTTATACAAATTAGAAAATCAAAATAAAAATAATCACAATAATTAATGTTGCAAAGCTCTAAAGCTTTGTTTTCCTAGGAAAGCGGTGCCGTCATATAGCGGCCGTAATATTACGGACGCAAAAAGGCGGCAGTCTTTACGGTGACGACATGTGGAAAGTTCCACGGCCGTTTTAACACACTGTCTGCTTCATCGCTATCTAGTATATTACATTCTCTTTGGAAACGTTCACGAAACCATCTGACACCGACAAGACGGCCGTCATGCAAATGGCGGCACCGCTTTTTGACGTTACGGTGTCAGTTACCGCACTCTAGGAAACCGCGCCATTTTGTTTACATAGACAACGTTCTAGTGATGTCATTTTTGATGTGATGTTATTTCTATTTGACGGCACCGCTATCCTAGGAAACCAAAGCTTAAGTGGAATAATTCATCAGTCAAATTTAAATAGGTATTTTAAATAAATGTCAAATTAAAATAGCAATGTCAGTATACAGTAGGGTCAAATTATTACATTACGCATGTACTATGTCACAAAAAAATATAATAAAATGCAAATGTCTTTCGGTATTACGTTGTAAAGTCAGAGTCAAAAAAAATCATTCAATGTATAATTGCATTTATCGATGAGTAGTTTTTTAACGCGTTTTATAAATATTTTGTCGTTTTGCTCAGATTTCATGTCATTCGGTAGTTTATTGTATATTTTAATGGATGTCACAAGAGGGCTCGTGCTGTGTAACTTTAATTTTGATGGGGGTATTACAAGCGTATGTTTAAATCGTGAACGTTGTGCGTATCGGCGAGGTAGATCTATAGTTTTTTGGTAAAAGTTTGGGTTCTGTCGTACAAATTTACAGTTTTCTAGAATATAGATAGATGCTAGAGTAAGAATTTCTTGTTCCTTGAAATGCGGGCTACAACTTTCGTCAGTGTGAATGTTTACGATTATTCTGACACATTTTTTTTCATTCTGACACATTCTGAAGTATAAACAAGTCGTTGCTATCTACACTATTTCCCCAGAGAATTATGCCGTAATTTAGCCACGCGTAAGCATATGCGTAATAAGCAGATAGCGCTGTTTTAATATCGGTCGTTTTTTTAAGTTCACGTAACGCGTAAATAAAACTAGATAGTTTTAACTTGATTTTATTTATGTGTGCTTTCCAGGTCATGTGAATGTCTAAATCCAGACCAAGCAAAGTAAACGTGTCAGCGCATTCCAGTTGAATATTGTTAAACGTAAAATTGATATTTAAAGGACTTTTTTGACGAGGTCTAAATTGCATTAGTTTGGTTTTTGAAAAGTTAATTTCTAAATTATGGTCCTTCATCCAATGTTGTATATTTTGTAATATATTTGTTAGATTTGCATTTAGATTTTGAGAGTCAGTACAGGAAGTAATCAAAGATATGTCATCAGCAAACAGTACACACGAATCAGTCATAACTTTTGGGAAATCATTAATATAAATCAAGAACAGTAAACACCCGACTACACTACCTTGCGGGATAGAATGTCTAATCCTAATTCCATTCGAACGTATTAGGTTAAGTTCGCCAGAGTTTTCATTGAAATGTTCAATTTCTACAAACTGCTGTCGGTTGTGTAGGTAAGATGTGAACCACTTATGTGCTGTACCTCTTATACCGATACCGTATAATTTGTCTAGTAGTATCTTATACTGAACTTTATCGTATGCTTTGGTCATGTCAAGCAAGATACCAATAGCGTATTTTTTATTGTTTAAAATGTTAAGTATTTCTTGCGTGAACTTATATGTCGCTAAAACCGTTGACCGTTTTTTCCGAAAACCATTTTGACATTCATCAAAAACATTGAATTTTTCACAGAAATTATAAACGCGTTTACACATAGCCTTTTCAAATATTTTAGATGACGTAGGTAATAATGCGATTGGACGGTAGTTATTAGGGTCTAACTTCGAATTTTTTTTGTGAATTGGCTTTACAATGGTTTTTTTTAAAGCATCTGGAAATTCTCCTTCAGAAAAAGATTGATTTACTAACAAGTAAAAAGGCAATGTCAGTTCCTCAGCACACGTTTTTATTAATATCGGGGGTAGTTCATCTGATCCGTGACTATGTTTACTTTTTAGATTCTTAATAATATTTTTTATTTCTTGCGGTGTGGGTGGATCAAGAAACATAGTGTTTACACTGGGTCGCAGCACGGGTCGACCGCGCGGCTCTGCGTCATTCTGCCTAATTCGCCCAACTGATGCGAAAAAGTCATTTAACAAGTTAGAAACGTGTTTTGGGTCGGACGTAAGTTTATTATGGATTTTTAGTGTAATATTTTGTCGAGTTTTATACAGGTTTTTATTCGTACGTTCCTTAATAATTTTCCACATCGCTTTAGTTTTATTAGTTGAGTTTTTAATTTGATTAATATATTGTAACTTTTTTGATCTATTGACTATCTTTTTTAATGTTTTTTCATATATTTTGTAATGGTTTGTTAATACCGGATCTTTACAATAAGAAGTAAGAATTTTGAGCAGCCGCTTATTTTTACATGATATTTTAATGCCACGTGTCAACCAATTTTTTCTTTTATTTTCATTTAATTTTATTGTTTTTGTGGGTATACAGTCATTTAATATTGCAAGTAATTGGTTTTCAAATGAGACATAGTTTTCATTCATGGTTTTATCCAAACTTATTATTAGATTCCAGTTTATTTTTTGTAGTGCTAATCTAAATTTCTCCATGTTTTTACTATTAAATAATCGTTTTTTAGCTTTCCATATTTTAATTTTTGAGTTTATCGCGTCATTTCTTTTTAAGTTTATTATTGTTCCTTTATGGTCAGAGAATCCGAAATCATTTACGTGAGTAGTTGCTAATTTAGGGTCAAAGTTTATAAATATTAGATCGAGACAGGTGGACGTGGTTTTTGTCACTCGAGTAGGGTTTGTAATACATTGAATGAAGTTATATTCTAACATTAAGTTTAATAGTATTTTAGATTGCAAACTTTTATCCAAGACATTTACATTAAAATCTCCTCCAAATATTATTTTATTTTTACAATATTTTTTTAAGATCAATTCTAGTATTAATTTTAATTGTTTATAAAATACATCAGGCTGTCTGTTATTCCAATACAAAGTAATGAGTATAGTTTTAAGTTTAGGCAATTCTACGGCACACACTTCTATAATGTATTCGACCGACATATCCATAATATCCCTACGTTCAATAAATTCGATGTGTTCTTGTAGCAGTATGCATACTCCGCCGCCTCCGTAGTTCTGTCGACAGTATGATGTAGCGAGGACATATCCATTGCAGTTAACCGTGTCTTTTTTTGCATGTGATAGCCACGTTTCCGATAAGCATAGAGCTTGATATTTTTCTTTATTTTCATCAAGAAACTCTTCTAATAAATCAAGTTTATTGTTAATACTTTGCACGTTTTGAAATAATACTGTGAAATTAATATCTTTAGGAACGAAAGGTGCTCGTTTCAACTGTGTTAGCCCGTGAGAAGTCTGTGTTACGTTTATTGGAGTTATTTGTGTGTCCGTTTTTTTGGAAGTCAATAGTTTGATTTAATTGTTGTTTTCTTTTCGTCATTAGTCTTGTCTATATTGGGGTAGTATGGTTTGCCGTCTATTATTAATTTATTATTTTTGATAATTGCATGATGTCCTTGTTGTCTTGCTAAACGTAGCTGTTCTTGTAGTGCTTTTTTTTGTCGAAGTCCAGTCTCATTTAAGTACTCGGATATGAAAAGTCCAGTTTGTTTAAAATACATTGCGTTATCTAATAGGTATTTCGTCATTCGCTTGCTTATAAGCTCAATAATAATAGGTCTTCGAGGGTTACTGAATTTTCCTATTCGTGAAAGTCCTTCAATATATCCAGTCAGGTCTACATTTAATATGTCTTTGAATGCTTCAATAATGCGATACTCTAATTGGTTCTCAGATTCTTGGTCATATTCCGTGAGTCCAAATAATACTATTTTTTTTACATTGGTGTCCCGTTGTTGATGGTCGATTGTTATCAACTTTTGTTGGATTTCCTTTAATTGTAGTTTTAATTCGTTATTTTCTTTATTGAGTGTTATTAATTTCTCGTTAAGTGTGTTTATATTATTCTTAACTATTTCTTGCTCACGTGCTAGTTTATGAGTATCTTTTAAAATGTCTTCTTTTAACTCTACAATACTCTTTTGAATTTCAATTTGGATGGTGTTTTTCAGTACAGAAAGTAGAGATTGATTATTTTTTTCTAGTTTTGAATCAAGCAGTTTACTGAGGCTGTCCAAGGTGATAGAAGAACCTTCTGATGCAATTTCTTTTATTTTGGTGGTGAATTGATTATTCTGAACAGGGGTTATACACTCGGAACTGGTCGTAATGTCTATGTTAGATTCGTTATTTGCGTCGTCAATTGACATTGTAGTGTCGTTTAGTGAGGATGATTTAAGTGTCCGAACGGGAGTATTATCGTGTCTTAAGCGACGAGTGATATTTACGCAGTCAGGGCAGCGCCAGCTTTTTTGAAGTTCAAAATTGTTCTCTAAAAAATAGGCGGATGTCATATTGAGGCACGCATAATGATATTTAGTAGAACACCCTGTGCATTTTAAAGCCTCTCCAGCATATTGTATTTTTCCACGGCAAGCTGGGCAGTTCATTTTAAAAACAATTCAGTTTATTTTATATTTTGAAAGTGTAGTATGCTTCTATCGAAAGTTCCTTAAAGGGTTGGTGTCCAAGTTCATTAATTATAAAGTTTTTAAGTCTGAACGACGATATTTATGTCAAAACTTCAATAGTCCGTGCTGACATTTGATTGGTCAATTCATAAGTCAGCAAATAATGAGTCAGATATCGTTTGTTTACGTTTTGTGAAATCTGTACATTTGAAATCCCAACTGATTCTTGAGAAAAAATATATAAATTTTGTTGTTATTTCATTGTTAATTTCACCGTTTTTTAATGAATTAATATCACTTTAGTACTTATGTATGTTTAATTATGCTTACAAATCTTCGTTTTGCTTCCAAAGTCGCCAACAGTCACATAATTTCTTAATATCACTTTCATCAAGATTCGCAATTGATCACCGAGATAACACTTCCACTGGTAATTTATCCTAAGTAAAGTGTATCCGTTTACGTTTTAGGTTCATTAGTGAAAAATAACATAATTAAACAATTATTTACCACGGAGCAATTTAAACCTTGGTCAGTGTTGCCACTCTCCTTAATTAATATCTATTTTGACAGATTCGTAAACAAGTAACTCTGAAACCTACGGGAAAAGTGCCAAACCTCCCCTTATCCCCCCTCCCTATGGTATCTCGGAAATTACGAGACCCGTAATTTTTTTTTTATTGATTCGTGTAGAGGAGGCTCTGTAAAGTAAAAACCATTTTTCAAAGTCCCCCCCCGCCCCCCTTTTCACCCCCTTTAGGTGGAAATCGGAAATTAAGAGACTTGGAACATTTTTTTTTTCAGATTCAATGCTTTAGGCAAAATACTTCTGCAACCCCACCCATTTTTTTTCACCAGCACGCGAGGTGCTTGCACCTCGCGCAACACGCAAATACTAACCCCCCCCCCCCCCCCATCACCCCCCCCCCACTGTTTTTTTGTTATTTTCACAAGCACGCGAGGTGCTTGCACCTCGCGCAACACGCAAATACTAAACCCCCCACATCACCCCCACCACTTTTTTTTTTTGTTTTTTTCACAAGCACGCGAGGTGCTTGCACCTCGCGCAACACGTAAATACTAAATCTCCCCCCATCACCCCCCCCCTTTTTTTTTTTCACAAGCTCGCGAGATGCTTGCACCTCGCGCAGCACGCAAATACTAAACCCCCCCCATCTCCCCCCCCATTTTTTTTTTTCACAAGCTCGCGAGGTGCTTGCACCTCGCGCAACACGCAAATACTAGTTATACTATATAAAGCTAAATTACCACTGACTCACTCATTGACATAGCACTACCACAGCTCTTGTTAAAATTACTGATGATATCAGCGGGCCTAGACAAAATCCATTTTCTGTAAGCGTTAACGCCAACGGAAAAATTAAATTGTATGGAGTTGACATTTACTAACACGTGACAATCACGTGACATGTGGTTAGCAAATGTCAACTCCATACAATTTAATTTTTCCGTTGGCGTTAACGCTTACAGAAAATGGATTTTGTCTAGGCCCGCTGATCAGGTATGGATAATGGGAAGTTGACGGTCCTTTCGTTACTGGACTTCAGCAACGCTTTTAATACTGTCGATTTCGATGTCCTGCTCAGTATACTCCGCTCTCTTAACATATCTCCAACAGCAATTGATTGGTTTCGAAGTGACCTGTGTGGCCGCCGACAACGTATTCGCATTGAAGATTCATCATCTTCTTGGTGCAATACCACTGCCGGCGTTCCACAGGGGGGCATCTCTCCTCTTCTTTTCGCTGTATTTATAAATTCTATTTCTAATGAACTTCTCTCATCCTACCACCTTTATGCTGACGATTTGCAAATTTATTCGCAAGCTCCCGTAGATGAACTGTCTGAGGCAGTGATCATTGTGAATAATGACTTAGCACGTATTTCTCAATGGAGCTTGGATCATGGTTTGAAGGTTAATCCTGCGAAGACCCAAGTCATTGTGGTTGGCAGCTCTAGAATGCGATCCAAAATTGACTGGATGAACCTTCCCCAAATTGTTTTTGATGGTGCAGTAATACCTTATAGTGATGTAGTGAAAGACTTGGGTATTTACATAGATAAGGACTTGTCTTGGGGTCCCCAGTTACAAGAAGTGAGTCGCAAACTGTTTGCATCTGCGGGGTCTTTGCGTAGACTGCGCAATTTCCTGCCAACTGCCACTAAAACTGCGCTCGCCCAATCTCTCCTTCTTCCTATTCTTGACTATGCTGATGCAAGTTTTCCAGACCTCACTGAAGTGCAGCTAGATAAGCTTGAGCGACTCCAAAATTTCTGTATCAGATTCATATTTGGTTTGCGCAAATACGATCATGTTTCTGAGTTTCGTATTAAGCTCAAGTGGCTGCCTATCCGTCTTCGCCGGAATGCGCATATTTTATCATTACTTTACAATATTCTGTTCAATCCAAGAATTCCCTTTTACCTCAAAGAACGTTTTAAGTTCCTTCATGACACACATACTAGAGATTTGAGATCATCGGTAAATTTGACACTTTCAATGCCTGCGCATTCCACAAAATTTTATGTTTCATCGTATACGGTGCAGGCTACTCGTCTGTGGAACGCATTGCCGTTGTCAGTTAGACAAGCGCAGTGACTTGCTGCTTTTAAAAGCTCTGTTGTCAATCATTTTTATACACTCCTATGATTTTACCTTGTATTTCTTTCCTTATGACATATTTATATATATGAAACACATATATTTATTTATACTTATTTATGTATTGTATTGTATTATATATACCTATATATATAGTTATATTAACTACTTTAGTTATCTTTTGTGTATGTTATATATTTGAAGTAAGTACACTGACTTTCTCCTCCCCTCTTTGTTTTATGTTCTTAAAGTCCATCCAAAGGTTGTCTGGAAGATATCGCTATCAGCGATAAGACCGCCATTGTAACCATTTTTTTTGCATTATTGTAAATCAAGTGCTTGTTTAAATTATTGGTGTACAATAAAGAGTATTCTATCTATCTATAATTGTTCTCCCAGATGGTGGATGGGGAGTTGGGTATATTTTGACAGATTCGTAAACAACTCTCAAACCTACGGGAAAAGTGCCAAACCTCCCCTTTTCACCCCTCCTCGTATCTCGGAAACTATGAGACCCGTATTTTTTTTTTTACGGATTCGTATAGAGGAGGCTCGGTAAAGTAAAAACCATTTTTCAAAGTCGCCCCCCTTGACCACCTTCTCACCCCCTTTAGGCGGATCTCGGAAATTAAGAGACTTGGAACATTTTTTTTTCAGATTCATTTAGAGGGGCAATGCTTTAGTCAAAATAATTGTGCAAACCCCCCCCCCCCCCATTTTGATTTTTACTACTGAAAAAACTGTCTATAAACGGGCCTTCAAATTTTTTATGCCATGACCTCCCCTCCCCAACCTCTCCTAAAATTGAAAAGTTTAATTTGGAGCTGCTGCTCTGTTAGGGTTATGTTTGACATTTTACTACATTTAGGGGTTTTAAAAGTGAACAATCCACCACCACAAGCACGCGAGGTGCTTGCACCTCGTGCAATACGCAAATACTAGTTATAATATAAATGTAAAGAGGTTTGTGAGGATGGATGGATGTCTGTTACTCCTACACGCAAAAACTACGGAACAGATCCGAAATGAAATTTGGTATCTAGATAGCTGAAAGCTCTACACTGCCTACAAATAGATTATTATCTATTTGTTAAGAAAACATCTCAATAAAATTATGTAGGTACGGTCGGCCAAGAAAGTGGTGTACCAGTTTTGATTTAGTTTCCCGGTCATCGAAAATTACAACAAGGTTCGTTATAAAAAGATATTACTGAAAGAGACAACATTATCATGACGTAAACCTATGTATTTAGTATTCATACGTCATATGTCACATATAAGTACATGACATTTTAACCTTTAGTATAAATGAAAAGGACATTAGTTTCTACAAAGCAATTGAAATGTTTCCAAACAAAAGTAATAAAAACTATTTAGACAACCGAATTCCATTTGAAAAAGAAAACTGACAATTGACATTTTGTCAAATATATGCAAAAAATCGATATATTTTCCGTGTTATTTTTCAATCAACTGCATATAAAATCATCTCAATGCCTGCCAACTTGACCATTGCCGAAAGAGCACAAATAATTGCCCAATTTAATGAGGGAAGCAGTATCAGTGCGATATCCCGGAATTTGAATATATCGAGGCGTTCTGTCCGCTTTTGGATTCGTCGTGAAGGAGAGGAGGGAAGTTTGTTGGATCACAGAAGAAGTGGTCGCCGGCCTGCACTCTCCAATAACGATAGAGAATTCATGAGACGGGAATATGAAATCAATGGTTTTAAGCCCACAAAACATTTTGCGGAGATGTTCGATGTGAGTGCCCAAACAATAAGGAATCATCTACATTACATGGGGTTGCACCACAGGCATTACGCCAAGAAAATATATTTGACGGATGCTCACAGACTTGCTCGTCTGAACTTCGCCAGAGAGCACTTAGAGTTTGATTGGTCTAATACAGTGTTTTGTGATGAAAAAACGTTTAAATCCAGTCAGCATGGACGTCTTCACCTTTGGCGATATAATTCAACACGGTATAAAGATGATCATGTAATCCCAAATAGAGAATCAGGTCGAATTTCCGTAAATATTTGGGGCTGGATGAGTACGGATGGTGTAGGAGAATTGTGTTCTCTACCTCCTCGAGCGACGGCTGTAAATTATATCGACGTGCTTCAGAATGCAATGCTACCGACAGTCCGTAATGTTTACCCGGAGAACGAAGTGCCACAATTTGATTTTGTTCAAGATAATTGTTCAATTCATAATGCGAGGATCGTAAAAGCCTGGTTTCGTTCACACACTGACGTAAGGGTAATTCAGTGGCCCTCAAGATCGCCGGACCTCAACCCGATAGAAAATCTTTGGGGCCTTATGGTCAACGATGGTCGCATCAAAATGAAAGAACCAAACAAGCTCTTATTAGTCACTGTAATTATATCTGGGAGGAAATGCGGGGAACCGATATTTGCTCACGGCTTGTTGGTTCAATGAGGTCTCGTCTTTTAGAGGTTATAGAGGCCAACGGCGGTTACACCCGTTTCTAATTTTTAAAAATTTTCAATATCTTCTAAATATTACTATATATGCTATGTTTTTGTTTGTTATAAGTATTTTAAAATTGATTGTAGAAATTTAATAAAAGGATAAATCTATTTTTAGCTTGTTTTTTATTGATATTGTAATTACAAGTTTACAGAAATTGTAGGTTTGTGGACTCGCCTTGTGCCTTTACAATTTTATGTAACTTGTTGATTACAATTCTGAATTTGTAGATACAATTTTGTCATCAAAATCTACAGCCCCCCGCCGTTGATTTTACGACGTCATTGGTTCCATCAAGTTCAAACTAAGAACAGCTGTCACGTTACAAACAGTAATAGTCGTTATCAATAATCAGATAAAGACAGCAATAGAAGTTGTCAGATCGATCTGCAAGCGAAACTAATCTTTATCACCTATGAATCTGCAAGCGATATTCAACCTTAGGGTGGTACACCACTTTCTTGGCCGACTGTACTACTAAAAGTACGGTCCCCGTTTTTCCCGCGTTAATCCCGATCCCATGAGAATACCGGAATAAAGAGCTCAGCTTATGATTTATTTCAAGACTTCAGCTATATTCATACCAATAGATCCGTTTGGCGTTCGTTCAGCCGTTTTTGGCATGATTGAGTAACAAACATCCGTCCTACCGTTTTGGTGTGACGTACGTAACAAAAATGCTACTTTTTACTGGTTTTTTTTTTGGATAGAAGAAGTAAAGCCGCAGGATAAATCTAGGTAGTCGAAATATCTTCGTGAATCTCTATTGAGGTAGTGGTATTTAGTACATGTCACCGGATTATGGTACCTAAATACTGTTAGTTAATAATAAATCGCATAAAATTTAAGTTTTTCGTGCCGATAAGATACGACTTGTATTTCTAATTTGGAAATGAAATTATCTGTGTTTACAATAAATTGAGAGTTTATAATCTTATCACGATTCATTACAATCTAAAGGTGTTTGCAGTAAATAATGTTTTGTTTATATCTAACTATGCTTGCCGTAAGTGGTGCAAAAGCTAAGTAATAAAAAATCAATAAAAGAGTGAAACAAAGAATCTATAAAAATAAATACCTAGGTAAAAAAATATTTATGTACTGCTTCTTTAAGAATAAATATGAAGCTTACCTGTAAATTATTGTTACACTATTAGGGTGGATTTCCATTGAAGATTTTCGAGGTAATGAGGCGCGCTAAGATTAACTAACAAAACTCCAGGCTGTACACTGTGCGGGCCTGCGGACGTTGAGCAGGGGTAGCTCACCGTCCGGTAAGGGCTAGTCCCGCTGTACTAACGAAATACCACGGCCCCGGAAGGCAAGGGCAACTGAAGGAGCTGGGTGGTTAATATACTATTGGTGGTTTTTAGTCAGTAGAAGTCTGACACTCCCTTCCACTCCACCCATAGCGGTGATGATTCATTTGATCCACCAGTAAACCAGTAACAGTAAAAAAAAGTATGTACACTGTCTGTGTATTTTTTAGAAACACATTTTAAAAAAACTTTTTGTTAAAGTATCATGTAAATAACAAATATCTCAAGTGCTCCATAGCACTATTCCCAGTTATTTTAAAATCACAGACAGACACTTGAATTATAATATATGTATAGATTTTATATTTGTTGAATAAAAAAAAAGAAAATATTATTGTTAAGTTCTCCCTGTCTGTTGCATGGCGGTGTAGGTCGACACCTGCATATTGTACAGAAATTTAACTGAAAATGGAAAATTTCATACACTGAACTTCACTTAGCATAGGACTATGTTTTTTAAAATATTTTTATATGCATAACACAGTTATTAAATTTTAAAATACTACCTACTACTATTAATTGTCCCTACCAACATACTATCTGCGAGTTGCAAGGTTCCATAGTTATAATTTATGCGCAAAGAGTGTGAATAGCCACTATACCTATACATTGAAGGTTAATGTTCAGTGCATGTAGATATAGCACAATGATAACAACAAGTTTTAATTAACTTATTACAAGTGGGCCACGAATGAAATTGCCTGTTAGACAGTTAAAACTAAATTAAAGATAATAAATATTGATTAAATCTGTGCACTAATATTCTGAAAAGATTTTCTCTGAAGGGAAGCTACTATATTATCTCAGACAAAATAAATAAATTATTTGGTCTGAGTATATTATAAGGTGTCATAGTCTATTAGGAAGGCAACAAAAAACAAGCTAGTAATGTTTGATTCTAACGAAATAGAACGGTCTGAATTTGATATTTCACAACAACTCGCTGGAGACCCTAAGCAAGGTGGTGAGAAATATCAAATTCCTATGGCAGTTTAATGTGTATACTGACAGGGTATAGTGCAGCGAGTAATGCACTCTGCAGCGGGCAGAGACATGAATAAAACAATTTCTTTGACAAAAATTCATATTAAGTTCATATTAAGATAAAAACTGGGAAGTATATCTAAAATAGAAGACATGCACAGTAAAAACATGACTCACTTGCATAATATCATCTTGAAATGTACCATTCATCGACATATCATGGTCCGGTGTTGGCATCATGTGATCCATGTTCATATGATTTCCATGCTCATGGTTTGCATGACCCATACTCATATGGTCCATTTCTGTAAAAATTATAGATTAATGTCATTAAAATCTATAAGTATAGTACCTGAAGAGTTTATACAAAATACAACTTATTTGAAAAATGCATGGAATTAAACACAATTGATGTGTACTATTTTCAAATTAAAAAATTTCTTAGAGGTACTATTCAAAATAGATGAAACATGTTGTTGAATCAACTATAGGATGTTTAAAAACTATACCATCAATCTACTGAAGCAATGAAAAGTTTATAAAACAGTTTAGAGAATAAACCAAAAACAAATCATATTATGTTACAGTTTAATGCTTAGCTATGGTTCAAAACAGATGTAAGAGTAAGTTTACAATGGACGCAAATATCAATGTGTGCTGCCAATATTGACTTAAAGCATATAACTTTAATTTCAATACTTCACACTAAGTACCTCATTATCTATCACTAGCGATAACAAGCAATACAAATAAATATTTGAAGTTATAGCAGTGAATCACTCAATTTTTTTTATAGATCACCAATTATTATTTAAATTTATTTACAAAGTTATATTAACAAAGCATTGCCTTTTCAAAATGATACAAAGATAATTATTATCAAATTATCATTTATTACTATTTAAAATATTATACCTTTAATATTTACTCCGAACTTTTTATGGCAATATAATATCTGCACTGATAGTGAAAGTACAAAGTAATATTAAAATTAGAAAGTATCTGTTACCATTCACTAGCGAACTGTAGAGATATTTTAATGAACAGTGAAAGGAGAAACTGGAGCAATTTAAATTTGCATTGTAACCAACAAGACAGTTTCATTTGAACGTGCATACACACCTGTGTAAACCCTTACCTAAAGGCTATATTGTTATTCCGTTAAACAATGCGAGACCTTGTAATAGTAGAAGGTATCAAACGACAGAGCATGAAATAGAGTTGATAACATACACACTCAACATTTATGTTAGGACTAAGGAATATTATCTTTTATAAAAGACATTTACTTCCTATTTTAAATCAGCGTAAGAAAATTAAGTAGCAACATTTACATAATTATCATCACAAGCACTTACTCGATTTCAAACTTTAACGTGGCACTTATTAAAATACAATTAACGAAATAAATCGACTGTTTTAGATCAAATGTTATAGTATTAAGTAATACAGATAGAAATTTTATATTTCATGGTGTTTGAGCTCACCAAAAATCTCAAACCATTAGCGGCAGGTAAGGCATAGGAAATTAGCAAACTGATGTCGTCTGTGCCGTCAATGTCAAATTAATACGTCAATAGTAGACAGTAGAGTTGAGTAACTCCGGAGTGATTCGTTCCGATGAACTGCTCACTCACACTCAGTGAACGAATTGAACTCGTTCACTACTGTGCGGTATTTTCGTTCCACAGTTCCGGCTCATCATTTCGACTCACACCGCATCAATGCAAGTCGTCCGTCTCATTCATACACACTGACAATTTTATATCGCTTTCTTTTTTTTAGTTAAATTTGACATTCTAGAGACGTAAACTACACTTCTGGACACATCTATTGGCCCACCTTAGAGTTTAGGTTTCGATGGCCCCTACCGAAATATGATTGCTAGATTGAACAAAAACTGTTGATGCAGTTTTAAACCTGATACATTTTACCATCTTTTTCGATCGTATAGTTTTAAATTTGAATTCAGAATACCATACGACATGGACCTACGCCTAACAAGTCGGATATGCGCCTTGTTAAAGGCAATTAATTTTTGAATAAAAAACATATTTTATCAAATAAAGGTTTAATTTAATAACGCGTGTTGCCTCCATGGGCATCTACCACAGCTCTCATACGATTAGGCATAGAGTTTATCAACCGCTCTATGAAATTTTGAGGGATCATCTCCCATTCCTCTTCTATGGCAGTTTTCAACTCCTGCATCGTCTGGGCAACTGGCTGACGAGCCCTAACACGCCTTTTTAGCTCGTCCCACATGTGCTCAATGGGGTTCATGTCTGGGCTTCTGGCTGGCCAGTCCATAACTGTGTTGTTCACATCCCGAAGATATTCCCTGACGATGCCGGCCGCATGGACTCTTGCATTATCATGCATAAAAAGGAAATTTGGGCCCACATAGTCCGCGTATGGTATCACGTGAGGTTCTAAGCACTCACGAATGTATCTTTCAGCATTTAATGTTGGCAGCCGTGGTCCTGTAACAACCTCAAGTTGAGTTTTGCCGCTCGCGGATATACCGCCCCAGACAGTCCATGAGCCACCGCCATAAGCAACCCTCTCTTCAAAGCAGCATTGTGCGAAACGCTCTCCCTTACGCCGGTAGACCTTCTTCCTTCCATCATTGCCATGTAACACAATTTTAGACTCATCAGAAAAGAGTACACGGCTCCAATCTTGCTGTGTCCAATTTAAATGACTGCGTGCGAAATGAAGGCGCGCTGTTCGGTGGGCTCGCTTTAGTTTGGGCCCATTAGCTGGCTTGTGTGGTACCATATCGCGTTCTTTTAACCTTCTCCGAACAGTTCGAGCGCTCACAGATACTCCGTGGAAGTCGCGAAGTTGGTTTTGTATCTCAATGGAGGTAAGGTGACGATTTCTCAAGCTGGTCGTCACGATGAATCGATCCTGCCTTTCAGTTGTGACCCGAGATCGTGGCCTTCCTTGGCGACGAACAAAGCCGCCAGTCTCTAGGTACCTCCGATAAACATTTCGGACCGCAGATCGACTTAAATTAAGTTGAGCACTCACGTTTCTTTGGCTGTGTCCGGCCTGAATAAGTGCCACAGCTTGGGCGGCGACTTCAGGTGAAGTATCCATAGATTATTGATAGAACCTCACCTTAATGTTAAGAATAAGTAATGTTTGTTGCAAAAGCAAAGATATCAATCACTTTTTCAAGAATTAAATCCAAGTAAACCAATAAAACCAAGTTTTCTTAGTATTCGATTGTTTGATATCAACAAACAGGCTCCAAATTGTCTTTTGTTTCTTTAAATTCTGTGTTCGAAATTCAAAAAAAGACTATTGAATGAAATTGTGAATGTGCCAGGTTCAAAACTGCATAAAAACTTTTTGCTCGACCTAATATAAAATTTTAGCTAGGACCAAACGAAACTGAAAATACAAGGTGGGCCAATAGATGTGTCCAGAAGTGTATTTTAGTCTTTATGTCATAGAAAAATAAGTTCATTTTAGATTAACACTGTAATTTAAGCAACTTTGTTTACGTTATTCGGCGTATTTTTCAAATTGGTTCGAATTTTATATTAGTCTAGTCCTCTCGTTAGAGAGTATTATTTTCTTTGGTCTAGTCTATTACGTCAATTGCGTGACACAAAGTATCGAAAATTAGTTGAACAAGTTTTGCGAAAGATAATTTTGTATTTTTTCATTTTAATGTATAAGTATACTTAAATAGTAAATAATTTTTAAATAGTGTAAATTGGTAATGATATCTAAATAGTGTAATATAATATTACTAATCTTGTGTTGAGTGACAGTACTTTGGTTTTTTAAAAATGGCTTCAAAACGGAAACGTAGTGATATTTGGGGACATTTTAATGAAGTAGAACCAAAAAGAGCAAAATGTGGTTATTGCAATGCAATCTTTAGCATTGCATCTGGAAATACTAGTAATTTGACGCGCCATCACTTTAATTGTCAGTCCTAAGCCTGAAAAAAGTATGAAGGGAAATCAAATCTATTTTCTTAAATAAACGGACTTCGCTGGTGTTTACAGTTTACGAACGAATCCTGAATCCGGAAGTTACAAGTTGCAACTCCGGACTCGATAGAAAAAGATTTCTTTGCCATTATTATAGTACTACAGCTGATACCGGACCGTATGGAACTGTGGAACGATTTAGCGGAACGAGATTTGAGGAACGAGTTCCACTAATGGAACGACAATGCCCAACTCTAGTCAATAGTCTTGTCAATCTTAGTTTTTTTTGTTTTGGTATTTTTCTTTCCTTCCAACGGAAAAGGCGAAGAGCTTAAGCCCATACAGCCTGGTCTTATTTCAGTTCTAGTTCTTCATTATTAGTATTCGAGGCCAATAATGGCCTTGTCTTCCGTACAATGATATCGTTTTTCCATTTCCTCATTTTAATCAGGTAGGTACTTTTTATGTCATATCCGTGTAATAGTTTCAAATCAGGTAGAGGTCTATTCCGGTAATGCTCTTTCAAATAACTTGAATAGTATTCTTGATGAAATCATAAATGGGATAAAATGTTTTAGTGTTCTTGAGCAAATCCTGAATAGAGCGCGGGACATCCAGGGCTTCTTTGTAAATTTCCAATAAGTTGTCAATGAGTCATAATGAGTCTTTGTATATTAAATTGAGGGCATTCAAAAAATATGTGGTTCAGAGTTTGAATTTTAGAATTGCAATGTGTACATATTGGGGAAGGTGTAATATTTAGTTTAAATAAATGTTCATTAAATCTGCCATGACCCAATCTTAGGCGACAAATTGTTGTATAAAAATTTCTTTGTATACATTTCCCTTTGGTAAACCATGGTTTTTTGATGTCCGAGTTAATGTAATGATACCATTTTCCTTTTATTTTTACTGTTTCTTCCCCATGGGTTATCCATTGGCGTTTGATGTTTTTCATGATGAGGGTCTTGCAATCTGAAGGTGGTAACTTAATATTTTTGATGGGTATTTGACTAATATTGGGGTTTTAACTATGGAGCTGGCAAGTTTATCGGCAAGTTCGTTGGCTACTGCAACTTCAAGGCGAAAAAAATTTTATGGTTTTTGAGGGGTAAATAATGGTAGATTTTGCTGTCTCACCTGTTCCGTGTGCTTTCTCTTTCTTTCATGACAGTCAGCCATATTATATGTTTACTTGTCGTGTGTCTTGTAGTATTTTGTAAGTTTGTGCTTATTATTTTCTGGCAGTTAGTTACGGTTACTTTTTTATCTTAATTTGTTACAAGTGTGATCTTGTCCAGTAAACATAATTGTACCACAATAGCCGATTTATAACTTGTAAAGTATCGTACTTGTGAAGTCGTAAAGGTAATGATAAAAGGAAGTTTATAGCAAAATTTCCATTAGATGAGGCTCGATAAGTATTGAATTAGATATTTGATTCTATATTTTATTTAAAACATGGTACTAAAAGGCTTAATCGATCATTTAATTTTCAATTTTATTTTGTGATAGTGATGCTGTAACGCAAATGGTTCTTATCAATTATCGATAAATGTTGTGTCTGTTTGTAATTGTTTATAAACAATGTTAATTTTTTTTTTTTTTTATTTTATTAACATTGTTTATAAACGGGCACGCCGCAATTGCGGCGGTAAGACCCCTCTTTGAGGAGTGGCTAGATCGGCGTCACGGCGTCCTGACCTACCGCATGACGCAGGTCCTCACCGGACACGGAAGTTTCGGGAGGTACCTGTGTCTGATGGGAAAGGAGGAAACGTCTGGGTGTCACCACTGCGAGGGTCGCCCTGAGGACACCGTAGAGCACACGGTGCAAGACTGCCCCGCCTGGGCAGAGCACCGACGTGTCCTCACGGCGGCGATAGGCGGAGACCTCTCGCGCCCAGCATTGGTCGAGGCCATGCTGCGGGGCGAGAGGGAGTGGGAAGCGGTCGCCTCCTTCTGCGAAGCAGTCATGCTTCCGAAGGAGGAGGCGGGCCGCGAGAGGGAGAGGATGGCGTCCTCCCTCCAGCCCAGCCGCAGTGGTAGACGCCCACGGCGTCGGACGTCGGCCGACGATCTCCGGCCACCGTAGGCGCGGGCATGCGGACAGTGAGTAAAGGGCAACTCGCTGTCCGACCATGGACCATGCCCGGGTCGACGGCGCGTCGTGTTCCACGCGCGCCTCAAAGAGCGTCAGCAACATGACGAGGCCCCCTCTGCAGAGGGCCGAAGCCTGCCGGGGTCGTGGGACTCATCCCGTTACCGTGGCCCCGGTAAGTAAAGGGTTATTGAAGGAACACCGTGGATTTTAGTCAGTAAAAGTCTGACAGTCCCTCCCACCCTGCCCGGAGTGGGAGGACTTATTTGATAATTTTACCACGTTAAAAAAAAAAAAAAAAACATTGTTTATAAACAATTACTTTTGCAAGAGGCATTAAATGAAACCGTATTTGCGTTATGTATAATTTTCAGGCAACACATCAAAAATCAGATCACTAGTTTAGTCACAGGTCATTTTTGAAGTTTTTTCTTAGTTAAAACACAAAGTATCTTCCCGAGCACCTGACTGTATAGGATGCGTCTCATATCATATAAAGTTATTTGGTATATTTTCATTTCAATAACGTTGCAGTTAATGATTATCAAATACAAGAATAAAGAGGACATGGTCAATGACGTTCTGACGACGGAGCTCCATCGAATGAAATATGAAATGTT
This sequence comes from Tholera decimalis, assembly GCA_943138885.2. Taxonomy (NCBI): domain Eukaryota; kingdom Metazoa; phylum Arthropoda; class Insecta; order Lepidoptera; family Noctuidae; genus Tholera; species Tholera decimalis. Next base: position 34,666,913 of record OW964549.2, on the reverse strand, counting down.
TATGACCGCTATGTGTTTGCGTAGAGAAGAAGATCGGGATTAAATTACTGCAATCATTGACATAATTATATTTAGTCTAATAATCTGTAGTAGTTTTATAATTAAGAATATACTGGATTTCTTAAAAACTGCAATCCTTGCTTTATTTCAACACAAATCCTTTCATAAATTTAAAAAGTTAAAAGAAAGCCCGTTACCGACCTGTATACTTTATCGATATCGATAAAGAAGTTCCTACCATTGCTCAGCACTATTTAGACTGATAGGTTGGTAGTACTGTTGTATGACGTCATGTTCCCCGTGTATGTTCGTTCAGTTGGTATTGAAGTGAACTTTTACCTGTTTTTATTTTTTTAGTACTAAGTCCCGTCTCTTAAAACATAGTGTATTACTATATATATAGACTACTAAAATACTCTATATATAGTATTACTATATATAGAGTATTTTATTTTGAGTAGAAACCCTTCCAATATCGTTTGATATCATCCAAAGAAGCCTGCTCTTGGTATGTATATACTCTTTCCGTTACATGTTGTATAACACAAATTAAAGTTTTATAACAATCAAATTATAAAAAGTTTCAATGAATTTTTTTTCACATAAATCAACAAAATTAAATTACTCAAATGAAAAAAAAAACAGGAAATCCGTAGGCAACGAGTTCAGGAATAATAGCTTAGGTAAGCGTTTGGATAATATTCGGCTCCAGGGTTGCCAGATGATGAATTTTTCATCTCTTACTAGGGCTGTCAAATATCTCGTACTTTTAATACAAAATCTCGTAAAAGTATACATTTAAAAAATCTCAGACCTTAATTTAGGTACACTATGTACTATAACTAGTTAGCCTGGGGTAGGAATATTCCTTAAGTATGGGACCGCCAAATGAAAAACTTTACTCTAGGTGATTCATATTTTCTTTATTATTTTACCCAAAAAAAAACGAATTATTGACTTAAGTAATAAATGTTGTAGGTACTTGCTACTAGTACATGTGTAGTGTAATACATCTAGCTAGCTAGTATAAAAATAAAATCATGTATTAAAATCGATTTTTAATCGATAATTTCCATAATGGGGCGTGCAAGTGAAAGCTAATCGCAGATGGCGCCACCACCGTAAGAACCTTTGTCACTGTCAGTGTTAGTTAGATTGTGAGATATTATATAGTTATCTGTATCATCTATAGTTATCTGTGGTAATATTTTTTATTTTCATTTCATTGATTTCAATTGATTTCTGTACAATTTTCCGATTAAAGAACATAATACATGTTCTTTAATCGAAAAATTCTCAATAACTGTCTCTAATTTAGGAATTCATTACTGTTCCATAGAGAAACTGCTTTGATTTTGGTAAGTGTGCTACTAGCGCCACTTTGACAGTTGCACGCCCCATTGATTTCTTTTTTACATCCCTTTTTTGACAGATTTTAAATTATAATTTTTCAAAACTGCTGTTTGTTGTTGAGTGCAAAGAGTATGTAATACACTATGTTATAAGAGACGGGACTTAGTACTAAAAAAATAAAAACAGGTAGAAGTTCACTTCAATACCAACTGAACGAATATACACGGGGAACAAGACGTCATACAACAGTACTACCAACCTATCAGACTAAATAGTGCTGCGCGATGGCAGTAGCCTCTTTATCGATATCGATAAAAGTATACAGGTCGAAAAACGGGCTTACTTTTAACTTTTTTTAATTTAAGTGCGGATTTGTGTTGAAATAAAGCAAGGTAAGTAGTTTTTAAGAAAAAAGTAGTATATTGTTAATTATTAAAACTAGTACAGATCATTAGACTTAACAATAGATGTCAAGGATTGCGTTAATTTATTCCCAACGTTCTTCTGGACGCAAACCCATAGCAGTCATAAACATTTCATGTTTCATTCGATGGAGTCCCGTCGTCAGAACGTCAGTGACCGTGTCTTCTGTATTCTTGTATTTGATAAGTATTTCATTGACTGCAACCTTCTCTGATGTAATGATATCGGACATCTATGTGCTTACTTCGGGCGTGGTAATTTTGAATACCTGAAAGATTAATGTCAGTGTGAATTGGCTTAAACAGGCTTTGTGCACGAAAGCTACTACTTGGGAAAGGTTGTCTAAAGCCACCTAACTTTCACATGATATTTTTCATGCAAGCAAGCATGCAGCATATAATGTAGCAAGCATGGTTTCTGTCACGGATCCAGCGCTGCAGGGCTGACAGCAGATGATGACAGCACCATTAACGGAGCCCCACAAGGCCACTGCCTGCCGGGGTTACGGGAATGTTCTAACGAGATACCGCGGCCCCGAAACGTAAGGGCCGTGAAGAAACAGGGTGGGTTTTTAGTCAGTAGAAGTCTGACACTCCCTTCCGCTCTACCCACAGCAGGAGGGGGGTCATTTGATGATTTTCCCAACCAGAAAAAAAGTGGTCTGATTTTTGGTGTAGAGCCTGAAAATTATACATAAAGTAAACGCGGTTTCATTTAATGCCTCTCGCTTTAATCAACGTTGTTTATAAACAATTAAAAACAGACACACCATTTATCGATAATTGATAAGAGCCGTTGCGTTATAGCACATCACTAAACAACAAAATAAAAATTAAAAGATCGATTAAGGCTTTTAGTACTATGTTTTAATTAAAATATATAATCAAATATCTAATTTAATACTTACCGAGCCTCATCTAATAGAAATTTTGCCATAAACTTCCTTTTTTCATTACCTTTACGACTTGCACGATCTCCACATACTCGTATTTCACAAGTTATAAATCGGTTTTTAGGTGGCAATGTGGCATTATGGTACAATCACTGAACAATAATGGTGAACGCAGACCTAGCCGCGCCGCACGCGCCGCAGTCTTTGCATTCGAATTCTTTATATGAAGTTCTATGCAACCTCGCACACCTACCCGCGCCGCAGTCGCCGCAGTCCCTGAAACGACCGAACTCCCCTAGCCGCAGCTGATGACGTCACCCGCACGCAGCGCGGATGACGTCATTCGCATCCACGGCGCGCAGTGTTGCCAGAGTTATAAAGTAGACAGAGAATCTCTGTCAACGGTTTATAATGAAATTACTTATTCTCGTATAAATAATTACTTGCTTATTCCCTATTATAGCACCTACAGATAAAATTACACAAAAGAGCAAAATACCAATACCAAATACAGATTTTATACAGATTTTTTAAATCTTCGGATAGTTAATGCTTTCAAAAATCTGGCAACACTGACGGGAACGACTGCAGCGACTGCGGCGCGGATAGATGTGCGAGGCCATTAACAAAAAGCGATGACTGCGGGGACTGTAGAGACTGCGGTGCGGCTAGGTCTGCGTTCACCATGACCGATATTTTTTTACTAATTACTGCCAGAAAATAATAAGCACAAACTTAAAATATACAAGAAGACAAGACAGTAAACATATATGGCCGACCATAGATTAAAAAGTGGCTGACTGTCATGAAAGAAAGAGAAAGCGCACCGAAGAGGTGAGATAGCAAAACTTACCATTATTTACCCCTCAAATTCCATACAATCAGGGTTGGATTTTGTACTATAATTATAGTATTTATACTATAATTTCGCCCTTTGTACTATATACTATACACATCTAAGGATAGTACGCTAACATACTATAATTTAAAGTTTGCTCCCGAATGCTTAGTTTTACGTCATAATTATGAATATTCCGACCGAATTCCGATCTTTCAATGTTTTCTGTGTTGATGGCAGGGGATTCCCTGATTATCTTCCGAAGTACACTTCTCTCTTTCCCAGGGTTGGATTTTGTACTATAATAATTTGTATTTAAAATGCCATTTTATTGTCTTGTGACGCTATCAAAAGCGGTAGCAAAAGTGGGAATTTTACTGATTTTATTCCTACTGAGGATTTATTGATGTGATTAAATGCTAATTTTATATTTGTTGATGAGATTAATAGAACTAAATACAAATAGTAATATTCAAGAACTGATAAACTTGAAGGAAGAGTAAATTTTGCCTTAACGGGTGTTGATTTTAATGACTATTATATGTTAAATTAAAAATAATGAAAGTGTACTATATTTTTTTTATAAATACTATCCTTTTCCTTTGTTTGTACTATCTTTTTCAACATACATAAATCCAACCCTGCATACAATTTTTTTCGCCTTGAAGTTGCAGTAGCCTGGTTGAGTGGCGTTCTTTGTTTTCCATAGTTTGTTTTCGTTACTGAATTTGTTTGTTGGGTTTTATTTTGACGACTTGGCTTTCTTTATGTGGATTTTGAGATTGTTGCATACCTGTTAACACTTCGCTTTGAATTGGGATACCGATTTAGATTTCACGACTTTGGCAAGATTCCTGGACTACTGACTGCTCACATTTATATTATGCCCACTAAACATCGTTTGGTGTGCTATTTTGGGTGCATCATTGATGGTAAGTCTAATATTTAAATAGTTTAAAAGTAACAGCTTAAATAATAATAATAATAAATAAATAATAAATCTTTATTGACATAAAATGAGGATACAAGACACTGTGAAGCCTCTGAATCCCAAACTAGGTTAGAACCTGTATATCAGGAATCAGCGCCTTCTTCCATTTTTCTGTTTTAAATGTCAAAAACCGTGTTTACAGAGTATGTTTACAGGTATGAGAGCATGCAAAAAATAACAGATTTTAAATTAATTAAATTAAAATGAAATAGTTTAAAATAAATTACATTGAATTGGATTAAATTAATAAATTATATTTTATACATTAGTATGAATTATATAAGTGTATAGTGAGTACCTACATGCATGTGTGCTTGATTGTGTGTGTGTGTGTGTGTGAGTGTATGTGTGTGAGTATGTCTCGTAAAAATATATATAGTATATCCACAAGTTATTGCAGTAATTTTTCAGTTTCCTCATAGTTCTGCGTAAGAAGCCAGTCTCTAAGCCTAGATTGGCTTTCACGCAAGGAGAGGGGGTAAAAATTTAGAATATTATTAATTTTATTATATAGATGCACCGAAAGAAAAGCCTTTTGTCTTCTTCCTAACGCGGTACGACATCTAACGCAGTTAAGTACTTTAATAATTTTACGTTTGTTGCTAAATTTTGTTGGGTCAGTACAGATGTGTTTACTGGTAATTATATTGTAAATAAATAGCTGCCTTACAGTAAGAACTTTGCAAATCTCATAAAGTGTTTTAGTAGGGAATCTATACGGCTTACGAGTCATAGTTTTAAGCAGGGATCGTTGAGCTCCCTCCAAAAGGATAATATGCGTTTTACATGCGCCTCCCCAAACACCGATACAATAACCAATAACCGACTGAACCAGTGCATAATATACAGAACGAAGAAGATCTAAATTAGCCACGTCCCTAAGGTTTTTAAACGCCCATATTAGCTTTCTTACTCTTGACGCTATCATGTCTATATGCGGCTTCCAGGTTAACTTCTCGTCTAATAATACTCCAAGGTATTTTACTGCAGGGATTTTAGTAATCGTTTGGCAAGAACACTGTTGGTTTGTTGAGAATTCGCATGTGTGAATAGAAATCTCACAGTTCGGCTGCTTTATACGAGAATTACTAAATTGCACTAACGATGTCTTAGCGACATTTAGGGTCAATAAATTAAATCTTAGCCATTGTTGAGCCCTGTGAAGTCCCTTTTCCGCATTTTGTCGTACTTCGTCCCAAGTCTCCCCCTGAAACACAAAAGCTGTGTCATCGGCATACGTAAAAATTTTGCCTTTATGGAGTGACATTTGACACAGGTCATTTATATATACAAGAAAGAGACTGGGACCGAGTATACTGCCCTGAGGGACACCGCAGGTGGCAGCAGCATCAGAACTAACATAATTACTAATTTTGACTTGTTGCTGACGACCTGTAAGAAAATCAGCAAAAATTTTTAGCACCTTACCGCGTATACCGTGTTTTTCTAGCTTGTCCACAAGAATAGGGATCGAGACAGTGTCGAATGCTTTGGCAAGGTCGATAAAAACTCCCACGCACTTTTGTTTGTGGTCAAGACAACCTGTGACATAATCCACTAATGAACTGACAGCTCCATCAGTACTACGTCCTGCTCTGAAGCCAAATTGGGAATTTGATAGAATGTTGTTATGTTCCAAATAACTTACAAGTTGTCTGTTTAGGAGTTTTTCCAACACTTTGGAGAGTGCTGGAAGCACAGAGATTGGTCTATAGTTTGCAACACTGTCTCGTGCCCCACTCTTGTGAACAGGTGTAATAAGTGCTCTTTTAAAGACTTTGGGAAAAATACCTTGATCAAAACACAGTGATACAATAGTGGTAAAAAGCGGGACTATAATGTGCTTAGCCATTTTAAGAAATTGGTTTGAAATACAGTCCCAGCCTATCGCACAGTCATTCTTCAGATTCATGATAATGGACTCAATTTCACTTTCACCAGGTGGAAGCAGAGCCATTGAGTTAAGGGGATGTGATATTTCCGGTTCATTTGAGCTATCTTGAGAGGTATCATAAGGTCGTGAAATATTATCTGCTAATAGCTTTCCGGCGCTTGCAAAATAATTATTGACTACCTCAACTGCTTCACCAGGGTTTTCCTGTATATTCAACAGGTCACCTGCAGGAACTTTCTGTTTGGTGGTACCCGTAATAGATTTAAGCGCAGACCATGTCTCTTTATTGGATCTAGCATTTTGGAGGATTGACTGTTCATGACAACGTTTTAACCTCCTCAACAAGGTGTTACAAAAATTCCTATATCTCTTATAAGTTAATTCGTGAATTGGATTATTAGGATTATTTTTTAGATTTTTATGCAATTTGTCCCGATGGCGAATACAGCGCAAAAGACCTGGGGTTATCCAAGGTTTTATTATTTTTTTACGCGCCGAAACATTAATTATTTTTGTATTAGATTTTATTGCTGAAGACACCTTATCAATAAAAAGAGTTGCAGCCTGTTCAGCATCAGCAGTAGGGCATATGAAAGAGAAATCTAAAGATTCTAATTGTTTAATAGTTGCTACAATATCCGTTTTAAAAATTTGACTGCACTTTAACTGCTTACGCTTGTAGGAAAGGCTAAGTAGAAGGGAGTCATGATCTGTTACTGTAGATTCAATCACAGTAACTGTCGCTGGCAACGTGGTCTTAATCATAATATGATCTAGGCAGTTATTTATTCTGGTTGGAAATGTATGACCAGTAAGAAGCCCTAGTTCAGCAGAGAGATTTAAGTATGGTGAACTATTTCGATCGCTGCTATTTGGTTTGATATCGATATTGATGTCTCCAATTAGGACGATATTTTTACTTTTGCAAGGTCGAAGCAGGCTGTCAATAGTGTTTAAAAAGTTGTCAATGCAATTAATAGACGGAGATCTATATACGGCCTATATGACAATATCAGCGCCTATCGAGACCTGCAAAAAGTTAGCACCTACTGGGTCAGGTTCCACCACCGTACATCTAATTTCGTGTTTTCCATATATGACGATACCATCGTTTTGATTGAGGCTTTTTTTAGTGAAATAGCACGAATAATTTTCGAGAGTGGGTGGTGGTTTATCCTTAGATAGCCAGCATTCCGTCAGAACAATAATGTCAGATTCAAACGTCAGCCTAGTCAATTGTGAAATAAATGCATCTATGTTTTTATAAATACTTCGAATATTTTGTGTAACAATAATTAAGGAATTAGATACATGTTTAATTAATTTGCTACATGCTTCAGCATCGCACTTATAAGACTTTGTCATTGAGAAGTCATCAAGATCCTGAATTATATTAGTTAATGAAGCCATTTATAGTTGAGTATAATTAATTTGTCACAGACTATAAGAATGAGAATATTTTTTAGTCTAAATGCTATGTACTCAATATCTGAGAGCGTGAGGAACTGAATATACCAGAAATGTTGTAGGAAAAACTGAATACTGAGACTTTTTAATAAGACTGCATGAATGTGTATTTTTTTGTTATTGTGAAATGTAGTGTAGTAGTATGTTATAACGTGGATTATATAAATGTTTGTATGGGTTAGCGTAATGGTTCTGATAGTATGGATATAGTAAGCTAGAAATATAAAATTAATCACATTTACATGCATGCAAAAATGATAATAATTATAAAAATTACACGAATGACAGAGATTACACGAATTAAAAGAAGTACATGAAAAATAAAAAATACAAAAAATATGTGCACCACTATAGCTCGACATTAGTCACATAGACTTAGCGCATCTTATCTTCTCAAGGTCAGCCTCCGAACTTATTCTGATTTGGGGATCACCAACTTTTTTGCGGACGTAAACAACGCCATGTGATGTCCAGCAAAAGTCAAATCCACAGTCTCTATGTTGGGTTCTTGCCAAGGATCTTCTACCTAGTTCTTGCTAAATAAAACAATTTTTGTGTTTTATAAGTAAGACATTCTGATATGTAAACAGGTTGCTTACAATGAAGTTTCAAGTGCATAGTGTTGAGCTTTTCACTTTTTTCCTTTATTTTATTAAAGTTTTTCACTGCTTTAATAACTCTGTCCTTTAGTATGACGGAATTAAAGTTCACGAGAATCGGAGACGAGTTTTCTTTGGTTTTAAATCTGTGCACATCATACAGATCCGTCGGAGTGATTTTAAGGTTTAGACTCTGTCCCAGATTTGAAACTAACTCGCAGAGATCGTCTTTTGACTCGCCATCTCTTTTTGGGACGTTTCGAATTTCAATTCCTGTAGACCGAGAGATCCGTTCTAAGAACTCAATCTTGTCTTCAAGTTGACGAATAGTTTTTCTATCTGCCTTTTTTTCAGCTTCTAGGGTAGATATTCGATTTAAGAATTCATCGTACTTGTCCGACATTGCTTCGACACTCTTTTTCAGCTCTATATTTTGCTCAATTATGCTATTAATCTTTCCTATCATGTCCTCGTACAGGCTTTCCTGTTTATTGGAGTAGGTTGTAAACATGGCCCTGGTGAGCCCCACGGAAATTGCCGCATCTGACCCATCAAACTACCTCTTTTTTCTTTCCGTAACAATCGCCTCAGGAGATAGGTCTGGCGCCGAAGTACTTTGGTGTAATGAAGCTTCATGTAATGTAAAGCGTACGGTTGACTAATCTATCGCAGTGGTAGGCGGTTGCAAATGCGGAGAAACAGGGGGAGAGCGGTTTACAGGCATTGTATAATAATTCTCCGCAACTATCCAGCGATATACTAGGCAAGCAGAAACTAAGTAGAGTATTGCGCTGAGAACTTGTTCCGATATCGTTGGAGGTCAAGCTAGAGTTGTCGGGGTCGACGAAACAGCACAATATCCCTTTCCGTCTAGTATAAGTAGACCCCCGGCGCAGGCGCTTAGCCGTAGCTCACTTATTGCGCTGTCTCTTTTATACGCGCTGTTGTGTAGACTTTTTGTCTCGTTCATGGAAGTAGTTGCGTGAATGAAAGTTTTACTCACGGGCTGTGCTTTGTAAGTGTGATGTTGGTGATTAACGTCGCTCCAATACAACTCCAACACTATCTGCAGTCCTATTACTTAGCCGGATTTTACTTAGTTAATTTAAAAGATTTTTAAACTGATTTTTATTAAAAACAATTCGCAAACACACGTCTGTACTCTACAGAGGTCCAGGGGGAAGGGGAAATAAAGTGTATATAACACTAGTCCAATCTATTATAATATACTGTATCTCTATTTGGGGAGGGGCACGTAAAACACGTTTCCTAGATGTAGAAAGAGCGCAACGGACATTAATAAAAGTAATATACTTCAAAAAAAGGATCTTTCCTACTAATGAGCTATATCAAATAAGTAAATTATTATCAGTCCGAAAGTTATATATTATACATATAGTATTAAACAAGCATAAAACCCTACCTTTAGACCCAAATATATTAGCTAAAAGAAGGAAACACAACGTAGCTTGCACGACTTATGTAAATACAAAATTTGCAAATATTCAGTATGAAAAACGCTCATCTTACTTATATAATAAAATAAATAAAGAATTAGATATATATACCAAACCCTTTAGAGAATGTAAATCTTTGCTGTTAAACTGGTTACGCAAGTTATGCTACGATGAAGTAGAGGATTTTCTATTAAGTGTAAGGTAATCTTTCTCTAACCACCCTATCTTTAAACTGTTTCCATATAAAACATTCCAAACACGTACACTCATATTATGTACATTAACACACACACACACACACACACACACACGTAAACACACACACACACGCACACACACCCAAACACATAAAAACATACACATACAAACAGACTAGTAAAATAAAAATAAAAATCTAGACAATAGTTATTAGTTCATTTTTTTTTTTTTTTTGTACTCAAAATATTCTTTAACTTTAAGGTTGCACATTTGTTTAATGTAAGCTATAATAGAGCGGCGCCTCCTGGCACAGGCATATATATGCTTAAAAGGAGACGCCACCAACTGTACAAACATGTATAATGTGTAAATGAAAAATAAAGCATTTTTGATTTTTTGATTTGATTTTTTGAACAGCAAACAGTTTGGGTCTAGAAATCAGCTGCAGGATTTAGGGGGTAAAACTGGTTAAAATTGGTAAGGGCTTGGGTCCCCGATTATAACGCTACCACTCTTATTAAAAGGTAATGCATATTTTTCGAGAATATTACAAAATAAATTTAATAAGTTTCTAACCTCAAATCAGCTAAAGGCGAAAATAGAACGTTAAAATGGGTGATTGACAACCAAATCTGTACCCGAATATATTATCTGTGGTTATTTTTCAGGGCTCCCACTACGATTTTTAGGCTACTTTTGAGTGTTTGTAGGTTAGGTTACAAAAAGTAATTTTTCTCGGAAACGGTGTGTTACCTTTTCATGGGAGTGCATCGAGTGGTGCCAGGGAGGAGGGTACAGAAACCCCTCACCCCCTTTCCCTCCACTCCCTCCTCCTGCAGCTGATTCCTAAACTTTTACCGAAAGTATAGTTTCCATTACGATAATTTTTATTTTTAATGAGCTATCAATATTTTCTACCTATTGTCATTACATCAGCCTATTGACGTCCTTTGCTGAACACTACAACAGCCTGTAAATGTTTATTATTTGTTCCCAATCATAAAATTAACATTGTAATTATATAATTTCAGGCCCTCTGCACCATTCTCCGGACCCAAAAAGCCAAAATGTGGAAAATATTCAAAAATTTGGTCAATGGAAGGCTGTGCTAGATGAAACTACGCAACAGAGAGGAGACAAATATATTTTTAATCATATAAGATTGTGTAACAAACACTTTTTGGAGTGTTACCAGCTACCCAGCTGTCGCCTCACCAAAAATGCTGTTCCTACTCTAAACTTGAACATGATGGTCCACCAAACTGAGCAACCATCAACATCTGGGATTGCTATACTGGATATGGGTATGTTAATCATTTTTATCATCACATATTTAATTACAAAAGTATTACCTTTTCAACATTGTCTAATGTTATTTATTTTTATTTTCCAGATATTGATCCGATGAATCCAGCAATAGAATCTGATATCACATCTGGTCCTTCAACGTCTTTTACTCCTCTGCAGCCTAATCGTAAGTAGAATGCTTGTTTTAAATGCATGTTTTTACATTACATTTTTAACTAGTTTTTGTATGCGACATATCGACGCTGGAAAGGAAAAATTATCCAAGTGACATTTTTGGCCATTTGGAGTTATATACATTGTTGGAATCGCCTGATTTTTCTGCGTCGTTTGGTCTTACTCACATCCTTCTACAATGACTTTTGATGTTGCTTCAACATTTTGAAGTTCGCGAGAGTTCACTTTGTTTCCTTACTAAATGACAAAATTTTCGAGCATTTTTGAAAATGTGGTGGTTGTCGTAATTGTGAAATGCTAAATTTGCCTTTGGTCAAGTTTGACATTTCTGTTTGTACGGTAATTACTCCACTTAGTTAACTTTTCCGGTATCTGGCGATATAGTGTTAGGCGCTTAGGTAATTTTGAGTTATTTGGTTTTTTTCCTACATACATTGAGGTAATATAAAAAAATTATATTAAATTAATATTTAGGTTGTTTTGCCTCAACTTCCACATGTTTTTTTTTTTTATTTTGGTAAGGCAAATTTGGTGTAATTTGGAAAGGATAAATTCTAAAATAGATATATGTATATTACATTTTCACCATACCTTCCTTAATCAAAGCTTGTCGGTTAGTTAATTTTTCCCGTTTCTACTTTTAGGTAAAATTTAACTAAGCGACACTAACTTTAAAACTGAGCATTATTTTTAATAGTTACGTATACTATAATGTAGATAAAAAAATATCCAAATAAATTTCTAAGAATTAAGCTTTTTGGACCATAACAAGAATTTACACGATTTTTTTTTTTCTGAAAATTCAAGCTTTAAACTGCTCTACTGTAAAGTTAGTCTGATGTCGCTTGGATAATTTTTCCTTTCCAGCGTCGATATGATTCCATGGGTGAAATATGATTTCCTGGGTTTTAAATTTTTTTCATAGTATCTTAATTCTTTTTCTAAATTAGCTTAACTTACTCCTTATAACATCAGCTATCTACTTGTTAAAAGTCCAGCTGTTTCGTTGATTATCCGGAGCAAAAAAACAGATGGATATAAATTTTATAACTATTTTTGTCCATGGGAACCATACTTTCACAATATACATTTAGTAAAAGCTGTTATTTTGACAATGCTATCATTTATACAGGGTGTCCAGTAAATAGCACGACATACTGCAAGGGGTGATAGCTTGGGTCAATACCTACCAAAACAACACAATATAATATTTTAAGTAAAATCTTACGGATCTAGTTTTATAAAATTTTCCGAAATATCGAATAATCTCTACCTTGAAACAGATTTTTAAGCATCTCGTAATAAAAACTTCCTTTTCTATTTTTTTTTACATCATATTATTCGTCAATAGTTACTTTACTCATTGATAAATCTTTTTTCTATCAAAAACAATGGTTTCAAGAAAGACAATTTTTAGTTTAAATTTTCACAGAACAATTTTCTGATCGCTTAACTTTGACTTGACATTGTGTGGTGAAAAAAAAAGTGTGAGGCAGATTTGCACAACAAACTTAAAAAATAGCTTGTTTAATGGTGGTTTTGGAAAGATATAATAGTAGTGCATTTTCATAAAAAAAAAATACAAAATAATGCTATTTTAGTTCATAAGAGGATTTTTATTTTAAATGCAAATAATATGACTTTGAAAAACAAGTGGATTTTGACAAAATTACGTTAATTACATTTTTTTAAAAATCAGCTTCTCTGGAACTAAAATAGAAGTTTTTTGTATTTTTTTTTATGATAATGCATTAGTATTGTATTTTTCAAAAATCACCATTAAACAAGCTATTTTTTAAGTTTGTTGTGTAAATCTGCCACACACATTTTTTTTTCACCTCTGTAGGTCAAAGTTAAGCGATAAGATAATTGATCTGTGAAAATTTAAACTAAAAATTGTATTTTTTTGAAACATTATTGTTTTTGATAGAAAATAAGTTATCAATGAGTAAAGTACTTCACGAATAATTTGATGTAAAAAAAAATAGAAAAGGAAGTTTTCATTACGAGATGCTTAAAAATCTGTTTCAAGGTAGAGATTTTTCGATATTTCGGAAAATCTCTATTATTAGAGATTATTTATAGATACTTATTTTATAAAACTGTGAATCCGTAAGATTTTGCTGAACATATATGTATTGTGTTGTTTTGGTATGTATTGACCCAAGCTATCACCCCCTGCAGTATGTCGTGCTATTTACTGGACACCCTGTATGTACCTACTTTTTATAGATTTTATGATATGGCCGCTACAAATTGCTAAGCCATGTCCAAATATGTATCATTTGAACGATAAACATGATCTGTACATGCATTCAATATTTAAAGTTTTTCTGAGACCATGACATATGTATTGGCCTTTGTTCCGAACCTAATAAAATTGTAAAATAGGTCAAATTACTGATAAACTTATTATTTATTACAGGTAAAAGTAAACAGTCTTATGAAAGCAGAAATTCTAAACTGATAAAGAAACTGAAATTGAAATTAGGAAAACTTGCCATGAAATATAAAGATCAGAGGAAGCAAATACGAGTAGCCAAAAAGCTTTCAATGAATAAAGCATTTTTAAGAGCTATGGAAAAATTACCAGAGGAAATTCAAATTTTCACTAAATTGCAACTTAAAAGTGCTGTAAAATCTAGAGGAAGACGTTTCTCAAATCAAGAAAAAATAATGGGACTGACTATACTAAAGCAAAGCCCGAAAGCATACAAACTTTTACAAAAAATGTTTGTCCTGCCATCAATACGTTGCTTGCAGAATTTACTAAGCACATTTAGTGTGCAACCTGGAATAAATGAAAACATATTAAATGAATTACAAAACACTTCTAGAAATTTGTCACAAGAAAAAAAGTTGGTGAATATTTTATTTGATGAGGTTTCGTTAGCACCAGGATTAACATATAATGAATCTATGGACAAAATAATTGGATTTGAAGATTTCGGAGACAATCGACATAGGATTCTGGCTGACCATGCACTTGTGTTTATGATAAAAGGAATTAAAAGCAAAGTCCTTCCAAAGGTTGTCTGGAAGATATCGCTCTCAGCGATAAGACCGCCATTGTAACCAAAGTTATAGAAATAAGGTTATGTAAGTGTGTTCCAATTTTTGGTGTACAATAAAGTATATTCTATCTTCTATCTATCTATCTATGCAAACAGCCCATTTGTTTCACATTTTGTCAGGCCTCAACAAAGAGTTGTGTATTGAAGAAACTTCTAACAAAAATCATAAAACAGGTTAATGAAACTGTCCTGAATGTAGTAGCAACAATTTGTGATCAAGCGACAACAAATGTTAGAGTGGTGCGGGACTTATGTAATGATACAAAAGCAAAATATTTGAGAAGAGGAATGGAATACAATTCAAAAGCATTTGAAATAGAAAGTTATAAAATATTTCCCCTCTTCGATACACCCCACCTTCTTAAAGGAGTAAGAAATAATTTATTAAAAAAAAATGCCAAATTTGTACAAAATGGCGAAATCAAATGGGCTAAATGGGAACATTTAAAAATGTTATTAGATATAGACGATGGAGATGACGAAATTCGATTTATTAATAAATTAACAGAAAAACATGTGATGAGTAATAAAATCCCTTAAATGAAAGTAAAATATGCAGCACAAGTGTTCAGCCAGAGGGTGTCTAGCGCTTTACGTTTTTTATCGAGTTAGTATATTTATAATTTCATATATTTGCATCATTATTGTTACCTAGCAAACTTTGCAAATGTTATTAACCAACATTAATATTTTGTTTCAGAACACAAGATTCTGCCCGAAGAGTGCAGAGGAACCGCAGATTTCCTCTTATTATTTGATAAGCTCTTCGATTCATTTAATGGTCATTCTTACAAGGGGTCATCAAAAATATTTAAGCAGTGCTTAAAAAATAACTCGCTACATTTCCAATTGTGGTATGATTTGTTGCCTATTTTAGACTCGATTAAATTTGAATCAGTAGTTCGAAAAAATGATTCCATTTTGATTAAGTATGAATCGATTCCATCGGTTAATAATTGGATACATAATATAAAAACATTTATTGAATTATGGCAATATTTAAATGTAAATTATGGTGTGAAAAATCTATTAACTAGAAATTTTAATCAGGATCCCTTAGAATTTTTTTTTAGTGCTATTAGGAGTAATGGTGTGCGTAATATTAATCCCAATTGTAATCAGTTCATGTGTGCATATAAAACTTTGTTGATTAATAATTTCAATTCTGTACATTCTGTAAGAGCTAATTGTGAGAACGATTGTAATAAATCATTTCAATCAATGGTAAATCTGCTTGGTAATAAATCTAATGATTCAGAGAATAATGATTTTGCATGTGATATTGATGCTTTATTAACTACAATGAACAATTATAAAAATAATGATTCGTTAATTTATAATGAATCAAAAAAATATGTGACGGGATATCTAATAAAAAAATCAAATCGAAGATATTCAAAAATTGCGATATTTGTGCACGTGATTTATGTAGACCTGAAGCTGATTTACAATCTTTTAATTATGAAGTTGATTATACTAAAAAATCATTATTCCATCCTAGCGAAAATTTTAATTATTTGATGAATGATATATATCACATAATCATTACATGTCTACGTGATTGTCCAGAAACAATTTTATTAAAGAAAAAGATCAAATATTTGCTTAATTGTGCTTGCGATTATAATATAATTACTTGTGTTCAACATAAGGAGGAGTTGATTGAATATATTAATAATCTATCAATCAAGCTAATCCTACATAGTTGGTGTACAGGGGTAAATCGAATTTTAAATGGAAAGATATCCCGATTCGATAAGAATGACCATGTAAAACGGCAGGCGTACGAATATTGTAAAAAACATCACAAATAAAAATTGATTATTAAGAGCCATTAGACGTTTTTTCGCAAATTTCTAAGATTTCAATCGCCTGCTTTACCATCTTACGTCATACTTTGAATTTTTAAAATACATGTCTAAGATAGATCAATTATTAATGAAGTGTTTCTTCGTTTCACATTTACTTAAAACATGTGCATCGCTTTGTGGTGAGTAATCTCCCAAAAGTAGTTTACTGAAAAATCATCGTAGAGTCAACTTCAGATTCCGGAATCTATGACTAATGTTCACAAATTCAGGTGAATAAAATATGGATAGTATAAGACATATACTTGATTTGTAAACTAATGTTCAATATTCAGGATTATTTATTGCATTATTTAGAAAAAAAAAAAAAAACTATTGTCTATTTTTAGGTGCTGTAGCGCAAATTTGTCGCGATTGTTCGCATTTAATAAGGCGTAATTTCGATAAAAAAATTACGTCAAAATAAACTTTGTTCTGTGAAGAATTCAAATAAATAGTTTTTATGACAATGCGATCATGTAATTTTGTATTAACATGATTTTAAGAACGCTCTAAATTACTATATATTACGTTGCCCAAGCTAGCTGCATTCAGTCAGTCCCAAACCCGCGCCTCAAACCACTGCTGCTCCTGCAGCCAAACAACCGCCCAAACCCTCACCCGTCGGGAACGGCGTCTTGCGCCCAGACTCTACTGCGCCACTATAAAATATTTATGACCCGCCAAGCCAGGTCTCTCCGCGATGCCCTTCTGGCTGCCGAACAGCAGAACAACGGCAAAATTACTACGGAAATATACAGCCAAATATTCAGCACACACAGTGATGTCGTGCTAGGCCTCGACCAGATCGATGCGATGGACTGATCTAATGGATTCCCAACGCACAAACCACACTAGGCCTCGATCCCTTAAATTAGGTTTTTTCAACGCCAATGGCATTTTCAACCAACGCGCCGAAATAACTAAATTCCTCCGCGACCACCAATTAGACGTCCTCCTTATACAGGAGACCCTTTTGAAACCCCACCGCGCTGACCCCAAAATTGCGAATTACCGTCTAGTTCGCAATGACAGAACACGCTGCCACGGCGGCGGTACCCTTATTTATTATAGGAAGGAGTTATACTGCATCCCTCTCAGCCCACCCGCGCCTCTCTCTCACCTAGAGTACTCTGCCTGTCGACTAGGCATGACTGGTCATCCTCCGATAACCATCATCTCTGCCTACCATCCTCCACCATCGGTCGCGTCTCTTGCTTCAGACGATCCTATCGCGCTCACCAGCGATCTCACGACTCTCTTTGGCCTGAGTGACTCCGTCTTACTAGCGGGCGATCTCAACGCCAAACACCCCGCTTGGAACAGCAACACGACAAATGCCAGAGGCAGAATCGTGTATAACCTAGGCGCGACCCTAAACTATGACGTCATCGCTCCGATGACTCCTACCCACTACCCACACCACCCCAACCATAGGCCCGATGTCCTCGATGTGGCGCTCCTAAAGAATGTAAACCTTCATTTGCACTCCATAGAAGCGCTTCACGAGCTCAACTCGGATCACCGTCCCGTTATCCTACACCTAGGTTCCCGCTCAGGTAACCATGATCCTACCCAATCTCCTCCGACTGGAGGAAAGTAAGTGAAAAACTGAAATCCACCACGTCGCCTCACTTGGACACCATTCCTGACCACATAGTCTCAGTCGCTGACACGACGGCGGCGATCGACTCGCTTACAGATCACGTACAATCCGTCCTGAACGATTGTTCAAGGGAAGTTCCAGTAGCGGAAGACCACCGCTGGAAACTCCCGGACGATGTACGGAATCTGATAACCGAGAAGAACGCAGCCATCCGTGCGTACAGCGCTTTTCCCTGCGCCGCAAACAAAGCTCACATGCGCAACTTACAGCGTGCTGTAAGGAAACGCATTGCCGAGCAGCGTAATGCGAGCTGGGACAAGATGCTGAGCGAACTTGAGCCCACCCATCTTGCCTTCTGGCAGCTTCAGAGGAAGTTACGATCCACTGAAGAGGCCACAATGCCTCCTCTCATTCGTCCCGATAAGATTGTCGCCTTCGATAACTCTGAAAAAGCAGAATGCCTAGCCGACAGCCTAGAGTCCCAGTGTTCTCCCAGCTCTCAACCAGTAGACCAAGCCCACCTCGATATGGTGAACGCCGAAGTCGAACGTAGAACTTCCCTTCCGCCCGTCGAAGATCCCGATAATCCACTGGCCCCCATCACTCCTGATGAGGTCCAGGATATCATTAAAAGTCTCCAACCGCGAAAAGCCCCTGGCTCCGACGGCATCACCAATAGGGTTTTCAAACTTTTCCCCGCCCAGCTTATAGTGCTAATGACTGCCATCTTCAATGGCGCATTGAGCAATAATATGTTCCCCGCAACCTGGAAACAGGCCACCATCATAGGTATTCTTAAACCAGGCAAGCCCAAGTCTGACCCGTCTAGCTACCGTCCCATTAGCTTACTCAACGTCCTCGGTAAAATCTATGAAAGGCTTATATATAAGCGGCTCAAAGATTTTGCCGAAGCAAAGAGTCTAATACCCAATGAGCAGTTCGGATTTAGAACCGAACACTCATGTATCCAACAAGTTCACCGCATAGTAGAACACGTCAGCGCCGGCTTCCAACGGGGCGCAATAACGGGAGCCTTATTCTTCGACATAGCGAAAGCGTTCGACAAAGTCTGGCACAATGGCTTAATCTATAAGCTATACCAACTCGGCGTGCCTGACCGTCTCGTGCTCATCCTACGGGACTTTTTATCGAATCGCACCTTTCGTTATCGAATTGAGGGGGAGCTTTCCTCCCCCCATCCCATTCGCGCAGGAGTTCCTCAAGGCTCCGTACTATCCCCCCTCGTTTTCACGCTATTCACTAGTGATATTCCCAAGCATAAAAATACCCAACTAGCCCTATTCGCCGACGATACGGCTATCTATTATACCGCACTTAAACCCGATGCCATCGCTCGTACTCTCCAAACTTCCGCAAACACTCTGGCCAAGTGGTTCCGGAAATGGAGAATCGAAGTCAATCCAGACAAAAGCCAGGCAGTCCTCTTTTCTAAACCGTGGATAAACCCAGCCTCCCCCCGTCCGATTACCATGTACGGTAAGCCGATCCCTTGGGAAAAGCAAGCCAAATACTTAGGCGTGGTCCTCGATAGACACCTCTCCTTCGCTGAGCACATAAAGCAGGCACGTTCACGCGCCGCTTTCGCTCTAGGTAGGCTCCACTTCATTCTTAGCTCTCGCAGCAAGTTATCACTCAGGTGCAAGCTGCGTATTTTCACCGCGGTCATCCGTCCCATCATGACCTACGCCTGCGCTGTTTTCGCACACGCAAAGCCCTACCTCCTCCACAAGATGCAGACCCTCCAAAACCGATTCCTCCGTAGAGTCACGGGAGCCCCCTTTTATGTTCGAAATGAGCTTCTTCACGTAGACCTCAAGATGCCCACCATCCAGCAGTTCATGAAACGCGTGTCCAAGCGTTTCTTTGAAACTTCAATCCAACATAGGAATCCCCTTATCGTATCGGCCGCCCAATACGAACCCTCGCGTATCTCTAAGATTCGCCGACCAAGGCATACCCTAGTCACTCCCGATGACGCAATCACCCTGCTCCAAGAGAGCCGTAGGGAAACAAGTACAGTGGCACACAAACACAAAAACCGACCGTCCTTCCGTCCTCGCCGCCGAGGCCCGCCGCGACGTCCCCGTAATAGTCCACCCCGACCCTTGCCAGAGCCAGCCCGCGACGCTGAGCCAGTAGCTTTAAATTCCCTTATTAATAATAATAATGATATGATCCAGCTTGTCCCTAGCTGCCCTCCCCCTGCGACGCCCTAAGCCGAGGTCCGTACCCCACAGGGGGTGCCCTTACCGTGTAGTCGCATAGTTTGTAAGTTTTTTAATAAGCCCTGGCTGCTGGAGGCTTTAATTAATTTATTAATTAAGGCAACCACAGGCAAGCCCGGTTAAGCAGCCGACAACCTCAGAGGTTGACCTGCGAGATGCCACACAAAAAAAAAAAAAAAAATAGCTGCATTCAGTACGGCGCGAGCGCCGTCCGAGGTAGGACCTATGTCAATTTTTTCCGCGTCCCGATAGTCGAGCGCACGTATTGAGAACGCTAACTATACTATGACTACGCGGGTTTTGATACTCGTATTTTTTTATTGTAAGAAATATTTTTAGTTCTTTATACGTAATTGTTTTAGCTATGGAGAACAGGCACGGTGTATACCATTGTGTCAAAAAAGGGAAACGCAATAATTATGCATCATTAAAGAATGCACATGAAGCAAGGTACATCTTTTTTAACCGACTTCAAAAAAAAAGGAGAAGGTTCTCAGTTCGTCGGATTTTTGTATGTATGCTCCCCGATTACTTGAAGACGGTTAGACCGATTTTAAAATTTTATTTTCTTGTTTGATAGGGTATACTTTCTTATTGTTTCCATTGTCATCACGTCAGGATCTGATGATCGAATCATGGAGAAATCGAGGGAACTCTTCAAATATTATAGGCACACCTATAGCGATTTGGTTATTTTTTGTAGTAACTTGTGCAGTTGCTCTTGAAAAACACCATTTAGTGAAGTGGAACTGATGATGAAGACCACAGATGGCCACCGGAACTACTCAATAATAAGTATTTCGTGGGTTGCGATTCGATTACTTGAATATGGCTAAGCACTTTATGCTCGTTACAATGCATAATTATGGTGAAGTAAAGCTGATGGTGAAGTACCAGGAGAACTCCTCAAAAATTAACGGCTCTGCCTCGGGAAAAGCTATATTTTGTATAAGGTGATAAGTAGTTGACATTTTGGCTTTTGTAACTTGATAAATTACAAATAAAAAAGCGTTAAAAACACTTTTTAACTAACTTTTTGGAAGTCGGTGTCCAAACACGAAAATACGAAAAAAAAACCGATGAACGAAAGCAAAGTCGGTTTTATTTTTTGTTTAAAAGTTTTTTGCATTTATAATATAAAGTAATACTTTGATGTAGTCTAAATGTGCTCTCTCCCTCGCTCTGTGCTCTCTCCCCCACTCTTCACGCTATTCACTAGCGACATCCCCAAAAACCCTCCAGTAGAGTTATCCCTATTTGCCGATGACACGGCCATCTACTACTCGGGAAAAAGTCCCGATTGCATCGCTCATGGGTTCCAGACCTCAGCCAACGCACTAGGCGATTGGTTTAGGAAATGGAGGATTGAGGTAAACCCCGACAAAAGTCAAGCAGTCCTGTTTCGCAGGGCTCGCCATGGACAGCCCACCCTCCCCAGCCCGATCACTATGTTTGGCAAGCCGATCCCTTGGGAGAAGCGAGCCAAATACTTAGGTGTAATCTTAGATCAGTTCCTCAACTTCACACAAAGAAGGTTCGCTCGCGAGCCGCTTTCGCTCTCGGTAGGCTTCACTCCTTGCTGAATAAACACAGGAAGCTCTCCCTTAGGTGTAAAATCCGAATTTACACGACGTGCATACGTCCTATCATGACATACGCCTGTCCGGTGTTTGCCCATGCCAGTCCGGCCCAGATCCATAGGATGCAGGTCCTTCAGAACGGTTTTCTCCGAAAGGCCACGGGCGCGCCCTGGTTCTTGAGGAATGAGGATCTCCACGTAGACCTCAAACTCCCGACCATAAAGCAAGTGTTCAAACGCATGTCAGTGCGTTACTTCACCTCTGCTGATACCCACACCAACCCCCTGATTGTATCGGCCGCCCGATACAGACCCTCCCAAATTTCTCGGGTTCGTCGCCCGCGTCACGTCCTAGACGAGCCCGACGACCCCACCACCATCCGACAAGAGAGCAGTAGGGAAACTAGCACTCTTAGAAAACACAAACACAAAACGCGTTCCGTATTCCGGCCTCGCCGACGAGGTCCATCGCGACATCCGCGTACTTGTAATGGAAATCCTCCCCGACCTTTGCCAAACGAGCCAGCCCGCGATGCTGAGCCAGTAGCAATAAATACTCCCTTAAATACGAACCAGCCTGTCCCTTTGCTGCCCTCCCAAAATGACCCCGCTATGCCGAGGCCCGTACTCCACAGGGAGTGCCCTTAGCGTGCGGTCATTAGCTGTAAGTAAATTTTAGTTTGTAAGCCCTGGCTGGGGGCCTTTAATTTAATTATTAGAGGTCACCACAGGACAGACCGGTTAAGTAGACGCACAGCCTTAGTGAGCTGATCTATGAGTGGCCCTACCTAAAAAAAAAAAAGTAGTCTAAATTTAGGGCTACCAACGTTTTGAGAAAAAAAAAGTCACAAATAATCACAAAAGATAGAAGCACTTAAGAAATTAAACCCTAACTGTTGTTCAGTACTGTAGAACTATAAATACAATTTAACGAATGTCATATTTCTTTATTGATTTATTTTTAAACCTACTTAAAAAAAAGGAGGAGGCTCTCAATTCGACTGTATATTTGTAGTAGTTTTAGTAGATGGCTAGACCGATTTAGAAAATCCTTTTTTATTTGAAAGGATTTACTTCAAGGTGAGTTCCAATATCATCAAGTTAGGATCTGATGATGGAATCATGGAGAAATCGAGGGAACTCTTCAAATATTATAGGCACACCTATAATAAGTATTTCGTGGGTTGCGATTCGATTACTTGAATAAAATTTCTAAACAATTTATGCCCGTCACACTGCATATCGTGAAGTAGAGCTGATTTTGAAGTACCAAGAGAACTAAACGCTATCGTCCCTGCATTAGAAAAAAAAATATTTTTCAAAAGGTGATACAAAGTTGACGTTTAGGCTTTTAAACTGGGTAAATTACAAACCAACCCACTAAAAAGCGATATATAATCAAACTTTAAAAATAAAACACTGCAAAGTGAAAAATTACTTTAATTTCGTGAGTCGGTGTCTTTGGTTTTGTAGTATCGTTTTTGATAATGAATTCCGAAATTAAAGTTATTTTTCTCTTTGCAGTGTTTTTTTTTTTGTAAGTCGGGTTTATTTTTTAATACAAAGTTTATTTTAATTGAGATAAAATAAATAAATAACAAGATACCACGGCCACGGAACTTAAGGGCTGCTGATGGAACAGGGTGGATTTTTAGTCAGTAGAAGTCTAGCACTCCCATCCTCCACCTAGAGCGGGAAAACTCATTTATTGCATTTTCCACCCCAAAATAAAAGATAAAATAAATTTTATTGCAATCGTATTAATCCTGTAGCTTTAGACCTTGGGCTTGATGATGCAATGGAACTTTCGAACGCAAACGTAAATATTATTTGGACTATTTATTTATGTAGTTACTTCAATTTAGGTGTTGAACCGAATGGTCGTCATCAAGCATTGTCTTTTCAGTTCCCCTTCAGAGTGACTGTGTAGTTTCTAGTCTATTCAGTGGTAAATTATTATATCTTATCTTAAATTTTATAGGAATAACCACCCGTTGCATTAGACATCAGACTTGACGATTTAGCGGAAGTTTAGAACTCGATAGTAAATACTTTTTGGACTTTCTATATTTCTTTAATTCTGAATTTAGTTAATACGAAACAGCATTACTTATATAAATAGGGTCTTCTACAGCGTGTCTTTTGTTTGGGACCCGGTATTTTGGTAATATTGAAAACGCCATAATCACAGAAAGATAAAGTAGGTAGGAAGTTATCAGAGCTCGAATAAAAGGTACCTGGTAAAAAAGCCGAAAACTTAAGATAATATATGTAAATAACGGCGATAGTCTAAACTATATATATGAAACAGCACCAGTGTATAATCATATATACAACGTGTAATTTAAAGGGTATATACTAGTGTTGCCCAAACGAGAGTCTCGCAAGAGTCTTGCAATTAGCGATTATCCTATTGCTATTTATTAAACGGTAGTTGAGATCTCAGAACAATGTAACAGAGTCTGTTACATTGTTCTGAGATCTCAACTACCAACACTAGTATATACATACCGAGTGCACGGCTTCTTTGGATGATAACAAACGATATAGCAAGGGTTTTCTAATCTTTATGTCTACATGTGTGGAGCTTATTAGAAATTTCAATACATTGATACCAGAGACCGAATTTTTCAAATTAAGATGAACGAAAAGAATTATCGTGTTATTGGCTAGTGACGTGGAAAGTGATGACCCTCATAGTGATATGACACGTTTGTTATTATTGGTATTCAAGAAACATATGAAACCGATAATTTGGGGTCAATTCTGTGAGTCACTTATTTTGAGCTGAAACTTTGCATAGAGACTCCATACCAGATGTTGTCTTCAGTCCTGTTGGATAGATATGGGGTTTTCGTTACACGTTGTATATGATTGCATAGGTAGAAAATTTCGAACGTACAAAAATCTTCAGATATGTAGTGCAACAACTACTTGTCTGGAGATAAACTAACTAACTAACTTTAGGGTAATATATTTTAAACATGTTATACAGGGTATAATGGAATATACATAAACCCTTAAATGGGGTAATTGTACTGATTATTATGAACGTGAAAATCATCATCAGCTGTTTAGTAAATTTTGTCCAGTTATGCACACTTATAAATGAATGAGGTCATCTATTCTTTTTCGCAATTTTAAGGTTGGTCCCATAGTAAAAAATATTCATAATGATGATTACAATTACCTCTTTTCCAGTTTTACGTATGTATATTTCATTACAAAAAGACCATCAAATGAATCGCAGCAGCAGCAATAAAAAAAGATATGCTGCAATTATGCAGTACTTATATTTTATCTTCATTTTAGAGATTTTATTACTCATCACACGTTTTTATTTTAATTTATTAATTAATCTAATTTCGTCATCTCAATCGTCTATATCTAATTTTAAATGTTCCCATTTAGCCCATTTCATTCCGCCATTTTGTACAAATTTAGCATTTTTTTTTAAATAAATTATTTCTCACTCCTTTAAGAAAGTGGGGTGTATCGATGAGAGGAAATATTTTATAACTTTCTATTTCAAATGCTTTCGAATTGTATTCCATTCCTCTTCTTAAATATTTTGATTTTGTAACATTACATAAGTCCCGCACCACCATTTGTTGTCGCTTGATCACAAATTGTTGCCACTACATTCAGGCCAGTTTCATTAACCTGTTTTATGATTATTGTTAGAACTTTCTTGAATTCACAACTCTTTGTTGAGGCCTGACAAAATGTGAAACAAATGGGCTGTGCATTTGAAAATCTCCGAAATCTTCAAATCCAATTATTTTGTCCATAGATTCATTATATGTTAATCCGAAAAACGAAACTTCATCAAATAAAACATTCGCTTACTGTTTTTTCTTGTGGCATATTTCTAGAAATGTTTTGTAAATCATTCAATATGTTTTCATTTATTCCAGGTTGCACACTAAATTAATTTGCTTAGTAAATTCTGCAAGCAACAATGGCAGGACAAACATTTTTTTGTAAATTTTGTATGCCTTTGGGCTTTGCTTTAGTATTTTATGATAGTCATTATTTTTTCTTGATTTAAGAAACGTCTTCCTCTAGGGTTTACAGCACTTTTAACTTGCAATTTAGTGAAAATTTGAATTTCCTCTGGTATTTTCTTCCTCTGATCTTTATATTTCACGACAAATTTTCCTAGAAATTTTAATCAGGATTCCTTTAGATTTTGTTTTAGTGGTGTTAGGAATAATGGTGTGCGTAATATTAATCCCAATTGTAATCAGTTCATGTGTGCATATAAAACTTTGTTGATTAATCATTTTAATTCTGTACATTCTGT
Organism: Tholera decimalis; assembly: GCA_943138885.2. NCBI lineage: Eukaryota > Metazoa > Arthropoda > Insecta > Lepidoptera > Noctuidae > Tholera > Tholera decimalis. Next base: position 34,640,661 of record OW964549.2, on the reverse strand, counting down.
AAGAACTAATTGTGAGAACGATTGTAATAAATCATTTCAATCAATGGTAAATCTGCTTGGTAATAAATCTAATGATATAGAGAATAATGATATTGATACTTTATTAACTACAATGAGCAATTATAAAAATAATGATTCGTTAATTTATATAGTTAGATTTTTTTAGTGGTGTTAGTAATAATGGTGTGCGTAATATTAATCCCAATTGTAATCAGTTCATGTGTGCATATAAAACTTTGTTGATTATTAATTTTAATTCTGTACATTCTGTAAGAGCTAATTGTGAGAACGATTGTAATAAATCATTTCAATCATTGGCAAATCTTCTTGTTAATAAATCTAATGATATAGAGAATAATGTATTGATACTTTATTAACTACAATGAGCAATTATAAAAATAATAATTCGTTAATTTATATAGTTAGTTTTTAGTGGTGTTAAGAATAATGGTGTGCGTAATATTAATCCCAATTGTAATCAGTTCATGTGTGCATATAAAACTTTGTGAATTAATTTTAATTCTGGACATTCTGTTTTGTGAGAACGATTGTAATAAATCATTTCAATCAATGGTGAATCTGCTTTGTAGTATATGTAATGATATTGATGCTTTATTAACTACAATGAGCAATTATTATAAAAAATAATGTTTCCTTGATTTATAATGAATTCAAAAAATCACAAATATTAAATAAATTAAGTCCATCTTCACCGTGTTTTAATTTTTGCCAGCCTCTAAAATCTAATCTTTAGATTTTAGAAGTACTAGATAGATTGAAATAAATATTCTAAAATCTTTTGTCGATTAGAATATTTATTTCAATCAGTCTAGTACTTCTAAAATCATTAAAATAAGAAAATATTAACATGTAAGGTAGACGCCACCTACCGGATTTTTTCGGTATTAAACTACAGTTACGCTACCTGGCGATCAGGGTCACCAAACTCAATTTTCGAATCATAGAGTGGCGCATCTATCTCAGTAAATATATGTATCATCTATGGTGTATTACATACTCTTTGGTTCGTTACCCGAAACGTCAATATGAGATGGTGTCCAAATAAATCGTACATAGTGTATTACATACTCTTTGAAATCGTATTTTTCTGTCTTGAGTTCTTGACTATGCCAAAGCCTGCTATATTTCTGCCTAATTTTGTAAATGATATAGTTTGTGCTACCGCTGTATGAAGGATTTGATAAAGCCATTAAAACACTCATGCTGTCCGAAATTATCAACCATTTCTTGAAACTGAGGTTGGTTGTTTCTATATATTCTAAGGCTGCATAAATGGCCTGGGCTTCTGCTGTATAAATACTTGCATTCGATGGTAATCTGAAGCCATGTCCCAATTTAGTGACAGGATCATAGTATGCCATGGAGACATTATCATTATATTTTGAACCATCTGTGTAAATTTGCCTATAATCTGTATGCTCATCCAATTCTGTAGGTGAAAGCTAAATGACCTTAAGTCCATTTTTTGACATTTTTATGTTTTAAACGATACTTATTCAGAATACCCCAATTGATCAAATAGTAAAAGCCATAAAGTCCTACAGCCGCTAATTTCGCAGATATAAAATTATAAATAACATTAAGTCCCTAGACGTGAAAAAGTAAATGATCGTATGGTTACTTAATATTGTTCACTATTTAAACAATAAATATAGATAAATGTTAAATGATTGTATGTGGGACTTACTGTTCTTTACCATTACGCTCGCGGGTAAGATTTGCGCGGGTGCATCGTACCTACGATTCCCGCCGCGCCCCCGCGTATGCTCTCCCTCCGTTTAGTTTAATTTGTGTTTCGTGCAATATGTCTAGTACTCGAAGACGTACTCGCGGCTGCAATCCCTCTCTCTCAAAGTGCACTTCAGCAATATCCGGGGTCTGCAAATCTCGTTACAGTCCACCACCATCTCGAGACTGAAAAACCTGCTCTTTTGTTTCTTTCGGAGACGCAGATCAGAAGTCCGTCAGACGTGTCGTATCTTTCATACTCAGGGTTCCGACCACTGTCTGGTGAAGTCTGTATTCGTCTACTCCCCGCCCGATCCCAGCCTTAATGGCACACGGCGGGTATGGCGATACAAGTCAGTGGATTGGGATGGCATGCGATATTTCTTTGCATGTTATCCTTGGCAGCCTACTTGCTTCTCTTCAAATGATTCATCGTCGTGCGCAGCCGCCGTGGCGGATGTTTTGCGACAGGGGATGAAGTACTACATTCCGTTCTCTGACCTAACAATGTCCGGCAAAGCTCGATCGTAAGCTTGGTTTGGCGCCGAATGTGATCGCGCTGAAGCGCTTAAACACGCGGCGTACCTAGCATGGGTCGATGCTCGAAACTGCAAAGCAAATGACGTGAATCAGAAGAAGAGAGCCTTCAACAGGGCTGCCAAGTCCTGTAAAAAGGTTTTGCGGAGGGGTCGGTTTGACCACGTTAGCCGAATCGGGAACAAACTTACTTTATACCCTGCTGGCAGTAAAGCTTTTTGGTCCCTGGCAAAGTCGGTCGAATCGAACTTCTGTCGCCCCTCACTACCACCACAGCTTAAACCTGACGGGTCTCTGGCCCACTCCGCTGAGGAAAAAGAAAACTTGTTTGCCGCTCTTTTTGCGGAGTCTTCACGTCTGTATAGTAGTGGCGCTCACCCTCCTGATGCTCCTATTGGATGCGGGTCGTGTATGTCGGACATTCGCATCCATCAGAAGGACGTCCGTAGAGTGCTGCGTAATCTTGACGTGAACAAAGCTAGTGGCCCCGACGGGATACCAGCAATTGTTCTTAGAACTTATGCGCCTGAACTGTCTCTAATTTTGACGCGCCTGTTTCGCCTTTCGCTTGAGACTGAAAAGGTGCCGAAAGCATGGAAGCTGGCTAACGTGCAGCCTGTGCCCAAAAAGGGCAGTCGTGCTGACCCGGCCAACTACAGACCTATTTCAGTCACGTCTATACACTGTAAGAGTATGGAGCGTGTACTCAATAGTAAGCTCCTGGCATACCTAGAAGCCAACGACATCCTCAGTGACCGACAATACGGCTTCCGAAAAAACCGGTCTACAGGGGAACTTCTAGCGTATGCTATTCATATCTGGAGTGAGGCCATCGAGAAGCACGGGGAAGCAGTTGCTGTCTCCCTTGACATCTCTAAGGCCTTTGACAGGGTCTGACACGATAGCCTTGTTGCTAAGCTACCTTCTTTCGGTTTGCGTTTGGATTGAAGACTTCCTGAGAAATCGGTCCATTCGAGTGGTCATTGATGGCTGCTCATCTGGCCAATTGGCAATTAATGCCAAGGTCCCTCAGGGGTCGGTTCTCTCAGCAACTTTATTCTTGCTGCACATTAATGATCTGCTTATGCTCGGTACCTTTGGGTATGCAGACGACAGCACGGTTGCTGAGAGATATGTGTCCAACGCGCGTGCTGGTGGGTCACAGATACAGTCTCTCCGTGAGGACATGGTTGGGCGCTTGAACTTGTCCTTGAAGGCTGTCTCCGAATGGAGCGATGCCAACTTGGTCAAGTTTAATGCAGCTAAGACCCAGGCGTGTCTCTTCTCCGAAAAAAGGAGTCAATTCAAACCGGCTCCTACTTTCCGAGGTGTAACCGTGCCGATAACCGATCGTATCGAGCTTCTGGGAGTAACACTAACTTCTACCCTCAATTTTGGCCCGTTTATCGAGGCTACGGCTCAACTAGCATCAAAAAAGTTGGGAACCCGAACAGGTGCTAAATCTCTATCAAGCCCAGGTTTGGTCGTGTATGGAGTACTGCTCTCATCTTTGGGATGGTTCTGCCAAGTACCAACAGATGGGCTTGAGTCTATTGAGAAACGGGCCAAAAGACTAATTGGCAACGATATACTGGTCGAATCAAAGCTCTAGAGTCTTGAACATCGGCGATGAGTTGCTAGTCTATCGGTTTTCTATCGGTTACATTTCGAGGAGTGTGCGATGGAATTACACAATTTAATTCCGTCAAGCCCGGTCCATCAGCGGACTACAAGACAAACGGCGATGCGCCATCGTTACATGGTGGACATCCCACCTATACGCACTAAACGTTTTGTGAATACTTTGATTGTGCGTACGGCTAAGGAGTGGAATTCCCTGCCGGAGTCTGTGTTTCTCGATAGCTATAACCTAGGGGTCTTTAAGTCAAGAGTGAATAGGTTACTTTTAGGTAAGCGTGCTCCATCTTCGACCACATCATCACTTACCATCAGGTGAGATGGTGGTCAAACGCGAGCCTATTATAAATAAAAACAATAGATGAAATTTGAAAAAGAAGAATATGGCACAATAAGTTACAAAACATCTTTTAATCAACAAGAATTCGAAAAGGTATCCTTAACAAGAAATAGAAGGAGATCCCTAAAAGACTTTGCCATGCCTATATTGCAGCCTATTCGATTAGGCCACAAACCTATAAGCACTAAAAAATTTCAGGATTTACAGAAAACTCTGCAATGGATTCCACCCATTTTTCATAATTTTTATAATACATTAGCCCACGAGGGTACAGCATGTGACTTACCAGAATAACATTAATTGCTTTGTTTTATTTCATTTATTTTATTAAAGATTTTAAAATACAAATATTTAAATTAAACATATTATGTATAATGTTATTATTTTTAATGTCATTAAAACTTTTTAATATATTTTTCTATGATGTTGTATCATACCTAACTTATAAAATAATAAAATTTACTATACATTATTGATACAGGAGAGACGTAAGTACCGTCATACTATAAGATATCTAGTAAAGCTTCAAAGTTAAAGAACCTTAAGTCCGATAATACAGCTTCAAGGAACTATATTTGTAAAAAAATATATCTCAGTATAATAGCTTAAGTACCAGGGTTGCCAAATGTACGAGGTTCCTCGTACAAATACGAGATTTGTGGTCTTCCGTACGAGGTACGAGGACACTATCAACCTCGTACAATTATGTACGAGATTTTGATAATATGGCCATACGAACATTTTGCATCACCATTTTGCAATAGTAAAGTCATTTTAATAAAGACAGAGATAAGAAACCGGCTAACTGTGGAAACAGTGAACGGCACACTTCTTGCTGCAGAGAGTGCAAAAGGTTCAACTCGTACTGGAAACTCCGTCAATTTTGAACCCACATAAGGAATGTATAGCCGCATGACAATAGATAAAATATACGGCAGAAAAAACGATGACAGTGAGGATGTTCCTGACTAATATTTGGAGAGGAGATGTAAACTAACTTACAAACCTTGCAAATTTTCATAATAATATAGACACATTTAGTTTTTTTGTGATTTTACTTGATGGAGTAATAATAAAGATTTTTTGAAATACAACACAAAGTGATGTTTTATTTAGTAGGAAACTTGCAATAGTTTATTTCGAGTAAAGTCTTAAATCCAGTATTTCAATATGCCTTAATTTTGGTTTTAGCACGTTTTGCATGCATAATACCTACATGTACGAGGTTTGATAGTCAAAATACGAGATTTTTAGCTGCATATGTACGAGGGATTTTCTTTTACGGTTGGCAACCCTGTTAAGTACCCATCATAATGGTGAACGCAGACCTAGCCGCACCGCACGCGCCGCAGTCTTTGCATTTGAATTCTTTATATGAAGTTCTATGCAACCTCGCACACCTACCCGCGCCGCAGTCGCCGCAGTCCCTGAAACGACCGAACTCCCCTAGCCGCAGCTGATGACGTCACCCGCACGCAGTGCGGATGACGTCATTCGCATCCACGGCGCGCAGTGTTGCCAGAGTTATAAAGTAGACAGAGAATCTCTGTCAACGGTTTATAATAAAATTACTTATTCTTGTATAAATAATTACTTGCTTATTCCCTATTATAGCAACTACAGATAAAATTGCACAAAAGAGCAAAATACCAATACCAAATACAGATTTTTACAGATTTTTTAAATCTTCGGATAGATAATGCTTTCAAAAATCTGGCAACACTGACGGGAACGACTGCAGCGACTGCGGCGCGGATAGATGTGCGAGGCCATTAACAAAAAGCGATGACTGCGGGTAGAGATGAGATATACTTGCAAATATCAATACCAGGGCTTGCAAGTACGAGTCTGTAAAAATACCAGGGTTGGAAACCAGGTATTAAAATACTAGAAAGTATTTTGAGCCACTTCGGATTTCAGTCTACTAGTCCAGGTCGTACCATGCCACAATCTAGTACGGCTTTTGTAGATGAAATCTTTCCTTCCTACTTAATTTACAGAAATTAATAATTCACTTAATTAAATTCACGGAAATATGTTTTCTTTGCACATGTAAGCATAAGGCATAAGGTTTGACACTCCCGATTTGTATGATATTAATGCTTTGCACATTTTACATTCAGCTTTATTTTAGCCAAACTTTTCTTAGGAGCCATGGTTTGTAACTGTATTTTTATTTACAACTAGTAAGTCTTATCAATTTTAAAAGAAAACACTTAACTACAGTTCAAAAATCGTCTTTTACCTATTTAAATATTTACATTCCTAACTAATAAACAAAGTCACGTACACATAAAAGAGCAGTTTTGTTTATTTACACACTAACTGTTAATAGTTTAAATTCAATAAACTCGCGAAATAAGAAAGTCACGGTCAGTTGGTAAATTGCATAACAAGCTCGCACTCACTACACAGTATTTATATGTATCATCTATGCACTCACTCAAACGACAACTGACGAAAGAAAAACAAAAAACGTAAACATAACAAAATATTTTCTAAAATACTTTCGTTCACGCAATAATGTGTCTTTTATTAATAGTCATTAGGGTGAATGGCGCCGCAAACTACTCAAAAGAAAAGAAAAAGTTCCCTGATGCACACACCTACACAGATTTCGGTTTATGTACTCAGACAACTTTGGAATATTTAGAGAACTACTACACAATCGCATTTGCAAATGAAAAATACTTTGAACCTTGCAAGTATTTTTTTTCTGATACGATTATGCTCCTTTTTGCTGCAGCAAAACGAATCAATTTCCTATGCAAGTATTTTCACATCAATCCAAGCCCTGTTGGAAGAAAAAATACTTGCATAGGAAATTGACCCGTGATTTCTTATAAATAAGAAGCACAATCGCGTTTACATATAAATACTTGCAAAGACAAACCGTATACTAGAATAGACTTGCATACGAAATTGAAAGTATTTTCTATCTGTATAGGAAATTGAACCGTGATTTCCTAAGAATAAGGAGCACAATCGCGTTTACAAATAAATACCTGCATAGAGACGAAAGTTTCTACTTTTATTCAATCCAAGCCCTGTTGAAAGAAAAAATACTTGCATAGGAAATTGACCCGTGAGTTCTTATAAATAAGAAGCACAATCGCGTTTACATATAAATACTTGCAAAGACAATCCATATACTAGAATAGACTTGCATACGAAATTGTTACGTAGTCTCTTACAGATAAGGAGCATAATCGCATAGTCGGGCGATCGTCAAGCCCCGACCGGACCGAGTCCGAAATACTTTGAAGTCTTGCAAGTATTTCGGATCGGTACCTGGTGTACGTACTTGGAAGTAAATACCTGGTGTAAAAACCTGGTCGCGTAAATACGTACCATCCCTAACTGCGGGGACTGTAGAGACTGCGGTGCGGCTAGGTCTGCGTTCACCATAATCATACTTTTTATTCGACAATGATACGATAATTACTTTTTATACTCTGTCGATTTTATTGTCAAATTTCGGGTATGGACCAAGGAACTTGTACCTAAACTGGAATGCGGACGCGAAGCTCAAATCCGTTCCGAAGAGTATACCCTCGAAGGACCTAGCTATCTCTTTCTAGTAGTGTGGATATCAATTCGCGATAAACGTAAGGACAATTTTATTTGATGCAATATTTGCAGGTTTTTTTAGACACTTATTATTAACCTTACAAATGATGTATTTCTGTTACCGCTATAACAAAAAATACTAAAAATTAATTAAAATAAATATTTAAGGGAGACTCCCATACAACAGTTGTGATTTTTTTGGCGCTTTTTATAGGTAATGGTTCCGTACCATTCATTACCTACCTATAAAAATACCCTTCATGTGCGAGTCCGACTCGTACTTGGCCAGTTTTTTTCTTAACAACGTATTAAATAGAAAGAAAGAAATAAATTCAATTATAAATATAAAGGTCTGTATCGGTCTGTTACGCTTTCACGGTTAAATCACAGAGCCGCTTTCGAAAAAATTTGGCATGGAGATAGTTTAAAACCCTGGGAACTATATAGGGTTCTTTCTATCTCAGATTTTTGAACAGTTGCTCGGTAGCGCGATATAACAGAATTCTATGTGGGCGAAAAGCTAGTTCTCAATATATATATCTGAGGAACTTATATTGAGCGCGCTAATTTCTATAATAAACCCTTCCTTATGCGGGCTAAATGCAAAATTGGTTTTGCAAACTTTATTGCGTTGAATTATAAACTTTCAAAGTGGTTAAGACCCGTGATACAAATACAATTATTGCAGATACAGAATTAATAACAGAATCACCAGCTGGCAATTCTTCGAAGGCTTGGCCTTGATAGGCAGTGGTATAGACGTCCAAACAAACGTGCATTAATTGGTAATCTATGTTTATTCGACACTTGTACGGTTAGAGCCAGTAGACTAAAATAAAATGATGCAATGTTTATATATAATTAAAACTACTAAAACTCTTCATGAAAGACGATGATTATAAATAGAAAGAATAACAGAAGAGATATAATTTATTTCTGTATATATTTATTTAGGTTAACCTACAATTGTTTACACTATACATTTGTATGAAACAGTCATATTACATTTATAAGTGTAAAAATTAATTACAGGCTAACACCACATGTGCTATTTAAGGTTAGAAATCAATATTATTAACATACATAATTCTAAACATAAAGGAGGCAGATCGAATGATAATTATAAGGTTATTATTATTAGGTTGGTTCTATATTTTCTAGTTCCTCATATGTTGCAGCTGCAGGTTTGTTACAAGATTGGCTTGACACACAACCCTAAAAATGTATTACACTATTATTAGTTAAAAGTATAGAAATAATCTTTAAATTATGAATTACTAGCTTCTGCCCGCAACTTCGTCCGCGTAGAAGTCGAAAATATTCCACGGGATCCCGTCCCCGACTTGCTTGACAAAGATTATATTAGCTCGGCTAATATGCATGATATAAAGATAATTTATAGCCTATAGCACTCAGGGATAATGCAGCTACATGCAAGTGAAAGAATTTTCAAAATCGGTTCGGTAGTTTCAGAGATTACCCCATACATACAAACTTACAAATTTTACCTCTTTATAATATTAGTATAGATTATTATTTGTCGACATTAACTAACTGCAGTGGATAAAAGTTAAGTAATTAAGTTATAAGTAATTATTAATATAATAAACAACACTTGTAAGCAAGTTTGCGTAGCTGAGTTTTTGGCCAAAATGATATAAAATATTTTTGCCATCAATTTGCTAAGCAAAAGTAAATAAAACAACTAAAATGTCGACTTTTATGCTCATTAATTTGACTCCTTTCATAACTTTCACTTACCAGATCTTTGAATGTGCCCAGTACAGGTTGTATATTCTTTTCTTTAGTGGGTTTTAATATTATAGTACTTAAAACATTTATTTGTTTCACTGACAGGAATCTAAAATAATAATAGATTGATGAGAACAAAATTGTAGTATTTATGGTTAAGATAGATTCAAAATGAAAATTCATCTTGCTATGCTCATATTCTACATATTTCGAAACGGTGATCTTCATGTCATTTGTAAAGATTGATAACTTACTTTAGGGAAAATGGACGGAATTGCATCATTTGATCTTGTTTCGAAATGCAATATTACTTCGGGCTTGAAATGGCGGCTACAAATTTTGGAACCGTTTCTGACCCTTTTCTGTGTAGAACACTGAGCCACCGGACTCGAAGATCATCATTTTTAGGAAAGCTTAAAATAACAAAAAATAATATATAATGAGAAGAAAGAAAAATAATAAATAAGAAGAATAAAGAGAAGAACATCCACTTTTACATTGAAAACATAGTCACCCTAAATGCAATTTGTAAACAAAGTCACAAAACTTACTTAAAAAAGGAAATTCCAGACCCGGGGTACCCTTTTCACTCTTGCAATTAACCACAAAACACGTCCTTACCATGGTTACAATAACTTGCACTTTAATATTACGAAAACTCACAAAATTAAATATAATTCAAATTTACAAACATACAGATGTCAAGTAAACGTCAGTCGGCAACGTAGTAATTGCCAGGTATAGTATAATATATCACTACTAATTCTTGCAAATTCCATTTTTTTTTTGTTTAAACATCTTGTGTTTGCGTGGTAAAATAACTTTAATTTTCATTAATATGCATACAGTAATAATGGTAATTCATTTTAAAGATAGAATTCCAAAGAAGTTTAAAACTAGGTGTTATTACTACAACAGACAGGTCGAAAAAATTACCATTGAAATAAATATTTTTAATCTGACACACAGAAGAAAGGGACACAGTCCACACACGGCACTGTCTCGCTCGGAACGAATAGTTCCTTCAGTTTTATACGTGCAAGTTTATACTCTATTGTTTAACAGCTAAGAAAGACTTTCTGTATTCTTTGAGTCATTCGTAAGCAATCCAGTTAGTAGGTAGAAGATCCTTGGTATGGACATCTTTAATGAGCTCTACTGAATACTTTATAAAATGTGACTTAAGGTCCTTCACTTTTCACCTACAGAATTTATTGTAAACGACATATTTATCAGTCAGTGTCCTGTCTATGTTTTACATACTCTTTGATGTCAATGTTCAAGCCACAAAATTTGCTCTCATATGTTCCATTATAGCAGGGCAAAGTAAAACTATTGAAAATATTATGTTCACTCTTATATGACAAAATTTCATGGATGTTATGTGTTAAAAAGTTATTAGAATTATTCTTTAACAGTTTCGAAAGAAGAAGATTGTCAGTTTCGGACAACAATCTTATGATTAAATTATATTTTAAATGAGATAATCTGATATTAAGTGGACACAAGTTACACTCAATTTGCATTGAATTAATAGGAGATGATTTAAAGGCTCCCAAAATTAATCTTAAATTTATGTTTTGAATCTTTTCAAGTTTATCTACAATTTTGCATTCATGCAGTAACAAAAAAAACTATAGTCAAAATGACTCCTTACTAGAGCTTTATATAAAGTTAAAAGAATCTTGGGATCGGCACCCCACTGGCTACCAACCAAAGATCTCTAAGTATTTGTAGCTTGTAGAGCTCGTTCTGCTATGCAATCAACATATTTATTCCATGACAAATTATGTGTAAATATTACTCCTAAAAATTTTGCTTGTGACTGAATTGATAACAAATTATTGTCATATTGTAGCCTAACTGCAGACACTTTTTTCTTTGAGAATATAACTATCTTACTTTTAGCAGTACTGACTTCTAGATTTAAATATTGAAAGTAACTGTGTAGTTGTTTTAATGCGAAATTTAATTTTTATTTGTTTATGAGATGTTATCACCACTGCAATAAATAGCCAAATCATCAGCAAACTGTAAATTGCTGACTTCTGATCCTAAAATTTGATTTAGCGTATGGATATAAGGTATATATAGTAAAGGACTTAAAATGCCCCCTTGACAAACACCTTTAGTTGACAATCTGGGTCCAAAAATGTTATTGGATCTCATTTTTATATATACTTCTCTATCACTAATGAACTCATAAATCCATTTGACACATTTTTTAGGTATTCCCAAGGAAGAAAGAGTTGTACATAAAACTGAATTATTAATGTTGTTAAATGCGCCTACAATATCAAAGAAAACACATACAAGATGTTTATTATTGTTAATGGCAGTATCAATATCATGGAAGAGATGTCCTATGCTTTCTCTTGCTGAACGACCATGACAAAACCCAAATTGATTTCTTGGAAGAATATGATTACATTCAATGTAAAACTCAAGACGTTGTTTTATTAATTGCTCAAAAAGTTTACCTGCACAGGATGTTAGAGCTATTGGACGATAAGAATCTGCATCATTTGGATCTTTTCCTGCTTTAAGAATTGGAACCAAGCAATCTTGCTTCCATTCTTTTGGAATTATTGTTTGTTCCCAAAGTAAATTTAAAATGTTTAAAAATTTTATAAGGCAAAATGTGTTCATTTTTTTAAACATCTTATATGAAATGCAGTCTAAACCAAAGGTGGTGTCTTTACGTGATTTGATGGCTGCTTTTAACTCATCTATGGTGAATGGATTAATAATGTAACTATTGGTGGGATTTACAGAGGTAAGTATTAGTTAAATGTATGGGGTGTGAGACAGAGTCAGGTGTATATTTTCTTAAAAAGTTATTTATCCAAAATATTCCACTATTATTATTGAGATTGTTATTTCTATTGTAGGATTTATTAAATTTGCGCATAGTTTGCCAGATTTTTGAAATAGGAGTGGTTCTATTTATTTCTGTACAATACTTCTTCCAACTATCCAATCTTACTAGTTTAATTATAAGTTTCTTCTCAGCCTGATTCTTTTTAAAATTTATGTAATTTGACTCACTTGGTACTTGTTTAAATGCAATAAATGCTTGTTTACCTTTTTTCACTGCATTAGCACACTTTTCATTCCACCATGGAAGAGGAGGATATCGGTATTTAGATTTGGTCCCTGCCTGCTTCAAACTATTGGTATTTAAATTTTGAGCCTGATTTCTAAACATTGATTGATCTATAGCTTTTTGCATAATATGGCAATATTCATAGTATGACAGTAAAGGATCATCGTAATTAATAATAAATTCTTTAATCAAATTGTTAACTGTTTTTGTGTAATTTTCCCAATTTACGAGTCGTAGATTTGGTCTTTTGAGTTCTGATAATTATGTTTTCTTGAGAAAAGTATACGTAATTGAATCTGTAACAGTATTGAATAATATGTCTGTTATTGTGGGTAAATGATAACTTCCCAGAGGATCATTATGAACTCTCCAGTTACAGTTAAGGGCGATAGATGGACTAACTATAGTTAAATCTAAACCATTTGGTCTCCAGATATTAGAACCAACTGTTGTTGGTTGTGTGTCGTTTAATAACACCAAATTACATTCATTTACAGCATCGCGAACATCTCTTCCACGTGGACTGACAGATTGGCAACCCCACATGGTGTGATGTAGGGATTATAGATGCTGGCGGGAAACATTCCGAATCATTCCCGTCGAATACTTCGGAAGTATTCTGAAATATTCCGAAACTTTGGGAATATTTCAACTGTCAAAAAAAAACAGGAAAATCGAACTTTGAAGTCTGTTAATATACCAAAACCTGCTCCTAAGTAGGTAAGAACAAATACTTTTCTGAAAACCGCATCAAAACGTGTTTGCTTGCAAGGTTTGTCTTTATTTGCTTTTATTGACTGGGCTATTATACGCGTTAAGTAGGTAGGTAATGATTAATACCTACCTATGCGACTCGCGAATACTCGCGATGCGTACAGAGCTAAATACAAACTAACCAAAAACATAGGTAACCCTTTATCAAATAGCAAATCAAATATGCTTGGCCTGGTTTTTTTATTTCACAACTGACATTTAAGGCTATAATCGCATAGCACGACTTACAACTCGATCGCCTAATGCATGTATTTTGACCAATAGGATGCACGAAGCGTATTTTAGTAGTGTTCGTAATAGTAAGTATTAATATAATGTTACACGCCCTGTACTCACAAAATGCATATTATTTCTAATTGGGCGAAAACAGGAAGGGATGTGGTTTGTCACTAGCTGCGCTTCCGCAGAAATATTTTCTTAAGTGAGTATGCGTATCTTTGGCCGATAGTACCTACCTAAAAACAAAAGAATAAAAATCCTGTTAATCGCAGGCTAATAAATCTACCTATAAAAATATCAACATAGTTTATAATAAAACTAGTACTCACGCGGGGCTTCGCTCCCGTGGATTCTATCACGGTAAAAACATAACTCTCCTTTTTTGAAGTCGGATAAAAAGCCTATAACCTTCCTCAAGCTTCAAGCTACTTCCATACCAAATTTCATCCAAATCCACCCAGTACTTTCGAAGATTAGCGCGTTCAAGCAAACAAACAAACAAACTTTTCCGCTTTATAATATTAGTATAGATAAACATTTATATTTTACTCTCGTAGCGTACATACGTACTCTCGCAGTGAACAATAATTAACTCACCCACCACACAACAAGCAAACACATTTTTTATTCCCATTGAATTATTCGGGCAAAATATTCGGAAACATTCGATTGCGGGATATGAATCTTTCTCGCGCGGGTGAAAACTTCTCCGGGGAGCAGCATCCCCTCCCTCTTACCGCACCCCGCACCGCCATCGCCTGCACGCACGCCTCGTGGCCGGTGTAGACATGTGTCGTTATGAGTTTTTCTAATAACGTAACGAAGCCGTTGTCCGTTGTCAAATAACGTTGTGAAAACTATCTATTTTGACAACTATCTATTTCGACAACGTCTCGTGTAGAAGGCGCCTTATAACGTGATATCTGTTGCAGTTACAATTGATACTAAACATACAGTCAACATTCTTTCGTACTTATCCAGGCTTAGGCTTAGGTTTTTTGCAATAAGAAAGTAAGTAATTGATATTGTCAAAAAAGTTAGATTTACTTACAATTATTAACACTATAGATGAAAATTACTTATTGTTCAATTCAACACACATACAAAATTTAACGACTTTAGAAAAAAAAATTGGCCAAGTGTGAGTCAGACTCGCCCATGAAGGGTTCCGTAGTAACTATAATAATATAATATAATATGTCTATTTATTTGACGAATAAAAAAAAATCTTAAAGACTTCTTAAAACTAGCTTATTTACATTTTTACAACTACGCTAAATAACTTTGTTTTTCATAGTGTTTGTATGAATTACAAAGTTATATTTGCGGTTTTAGAAAATATGCTGTATCTCAAAAACTGCTGACCCGATTTCGTTCAAACTAATTTTGGTTGAAAGTTTACATTAAGATCTACAGACGTATATTTTTTTTAGATTTTTCACTCCATTATTATAGAAGTTAGAGGGGGAGGGACACACATTTTACCACTTTGGAAGCTTATATATTATAAACGATTGACTTTATGAAAAAGTGGTTTTAGAAACCCTTATATAATTTTTAAAGACCTGTCTATAGATACCACACACGCATAGGTTTCATGAAAAAAATATATTTTGAGTTCTAGTTCCATGTATGGGGGACACCCCTTTATTTTTATTTTTTTTTTCTTAAAATCGGGAAGCTTTTCACAGAATACATCTACCTACTAAGTTTCACATGTGTAGTTTTAATAGTTTCGGAATATAATGGCTGTGACATACGGACGGACGGACAGACAGACAGACAGACGGACAGACATATCTAAACTATAAGGGTTCCTTTTGCCATTCGGCTACGGAACCCTAAAAACAATCGTGGAGAAATGGGAAATGGAACACGTGCGGGTATCAAAGTCAACACCAAACTAAATTTTCAAATAATATTTTTTAAGTGGCGAAAGTTACTCATTCAATTATCGACGTTCGTGCTTATAAGATTCGTCACATTATGCAATAAATCATAACCATCCATCTTTGCTTTTGTGCGAACGAGACGCGCTACCTATCCTATATTTTTCTCGCTCTAACCGTTGCGATACCGCTACGTAGCCAACTTCAACTACGATATCTATTGCGTGATTTCTAGAGCGTTGTGAGATAGCTACGGTTATTATGCGCTACAAAACAACCGATGGTTGTTACAGCTGCAGTTATTGTCATAACGTACGTTGTGAAAATAGATAGTTATGCTTGGTTAGAAAACGAGTGATGGTTGTAAACTCAAATAGATAGTTGTACAACTATTGATGTTACAAAACGGCCATCGCTAGGCCGGTGGCAGTTGGTGGCAGTCGGGTGCGCGCGTGACGGTGCCAGCGCGGCGGCAGCGGCCGGCGCACGGTGGGCTGAAAATCGGCTTTCATAGACTTAGGCATTTTATTTTGCAAGTGCGAGTTTTTTTGCCGGATATCACTTCTATTAGTTATAACAATATACAAAAATGACACCAGAATTGATTCTGCACAGAAACGAAGGAATTATAATTTTTTTACGAAAATTTTGTATGGAGCTAGTATGAAAAATCGAAATATCTCTAAAACGGCAGCGATAACCGTAATATCCTTATAGGGGGTTATAGTACTAATTATTTATGATTTTTTGACATACGTTACATAATGGTTGTAGATGCCTTTTTTTTTTTAAAAACCGTCAAAATATTTTTATTTATTTTTAAATATTTAAACGTTCCTTTTAGTGTTTAAGTTGAAGAATTCAGAGCTTTAACAACTCTTATCATAAAATAGCATCACCCCTATAGACCTGAAGGACTAGACAGAGGTGTGTAGTGTCTTGTTGATCTTGTAAGATTTCCAACAATACCAAATAGTTGAATATCAGTGTCAAAGTGCCCATGCTGTCGCTTCTTTTTGAAAGATAGGGGAATGAAATTGTTAATTGATCATACCCTAAAAGTATGATTACAACATAACCGGACACATAATAATAATAATATCCTTATAGGGGATTATAGTACTAACATTATTTATTTTAACATATGAAACTGTTCAAAACGATCCATGAACTGTGTCAAAGTTAAGAACATCGTTAGGAAGCATGCTTTTTCCCCAAATATTAAGAATATGTGAAAAAAAAAAGACTGTATATAAACTTTTTATTGATAGGTAATTTAAATAAAACAGAAGTAACAAAAATAATATCTAATAAATTCAATTATACAAAATACATATTTGAAACTATAATTTATGAAATTATTAACTAAACATATTGGTACAATAAACTAACATAAATAACAAAAGAACATAAAGAAAAATAATTAAATTTTACAAATTTTCTTTACAACTTTCGTTGTCGGACTCCAATTCCGAGTCAGAATCCAGATCGGATATACCTACAAACTCGAACTCAGTTTCCGGAAACTGTATTAGGTCGAGAGTTTCAGCAAAAAAGGTTGTCTTCCTTTTGGCATCTAACTTCGGCCTTTGTGCACTTAGAAAAGGATCCGAAGAAACAACAAGCATATTTAGGATATCTTGATTAGAATCTTGCCTGCTTCTTTTCCGCGAATGATGTTCCCGGAACCTCCTAAAATCTTTGTTTCGAGACTCTGAGGCTTCTTCCGAGAGAGTCCCAATCGGGACAATATCATTTTTTTCGATTATGTCAGCTCCGTGTATTAATAGTTTATGTACGGTTGATGACATGTAGTACCAGTCGTATAATTCCACGTACTTTTCTGCTGTTTTGCGAGCAAAATCTTTAAATTTGATGACATCGATCTTCTCACCAGATGTTATTGCTTGCAAAATAACAGCAAATCTTTTTATCAGGTTTTGATCCAACCCAGTAATAGCTGCAGTTTTATTGGGAAACTCGAAAAACTTCCTTGCGGTATTCCCGTCATTGGTAGTTCCCGAGCCTTGTTTTACTATATCAATTAACAGATTGAGCTCCTCTTTAAATTTATTTGTAATGTTTTTTTTTCTGTTTTGTAACATATCTTTATGCTAATTACTTCTTGCTGCCCACTGTTTGAAGTCAAGTCTGTACGCAATGTGTAACAGACATTCCATGCAATTTATACGGGCATGTAGGGATGATAGGCCAAATTCATATATGTCAGAACACACAGTTTTTGATGTTACAGCATCTAAGTGGTTCATTTCTGTTGGTTTTGCTAAGCACAGGTAGCATGATGCATTTGATCTAGCTTCAGAAAGGTACGTGCAGACTTTTGCGTCGATCATTGTCATCATTAGTTTATGAGTCACCCTGTTACTATTAATGCACTCTGTGGGGTTAAGGGCCTCAATTTCCTCATCCATTTTTCTTTTGTTATCAATGACAACTGCATGGCTTTCTTTTACAAAAGTGAACTGAACCGGACGACAATAAAAAGTTGAGCATGGTTTCGGGTTTGTCCATATAGTATTATCTCCATCTGTCAGTTTCAGTGGCACCAAGGAGGTCATGAAAATGCTTGAATCATCATGCTCGCCGTCCATTTTCTGCTTGTATCGGCTTTGATTGGAAGCACCATCAAATCCCCACTTCGATATCAGCTTTAACTGCTTATTTTCCACATTATCAGAAAGACTTTGAAGAATCCGCTTCACCGTGATGTCAAGTAAAGCTTGAAGTGTAATTCTAGCTGATGAATCCGTAACTGATACTGATTGATTAGGAGGGTAGCATGCAAGCTTAGTTTGTTGCAGTTTATAGTAGGATGGGTAAATATCCTTAGCACCTTCCCGAATGGCAGTCTCTCGCAACGTAATATATTGCCACTTTGAAAGCTTAAGTGAAAGAAGCAATCCAAGTGCTTTCTCTGGTGTAAATATTACTGTTTTCTTAATGCTTTCCTTGATTTTAACGGCAGCTTCTGGATTTTTGATCATATAATTGATTACAGATGCGATATCTTCATAACCTTCTTCTTTTAAACGTGCTGCAGCTGCATATGCCAATTCACAGGAATCCTCGCCTATGTGCTCACTAGATCTTCTCTTTTTCTGTTTGCTCCCCAGATCTTTGAATGGTTTTCGGGACCTTTTTGTCATTGTTCCAACAGTCGATGATGTCGAAGGTTCTGGAGAGACTGAGCGTGCTCTTGGTATCTCATCAACAGTTGGTTCTTGATTTATTAAAGTTTGCACGCAACTCGGCCAATCAATATTTGCTTGCAACCACTCTCCGTACGTATTTCTAAACTTATCAAAGAATCGTTTAGATTTCTGCCACCTGTTTAAAGCAGCTCGCGTGAATCTCCGGCAAAATTCTTTGAGAGTTACTTGATCTTCGGCAGAAAGGCAATCGCCTATGCGGGACACAATTGCACTAAACAATACTTCATGATTAAATGAAGGACACTCACTTTTTAGAAGAACAAACAAATCTAAGTTGGTGATTAAACTTTCCATTCTAAGATTTTGTAGTCGCAAAGCAAATAGTTTTAGTGTTAGCAGTTACACGGTTGTGAACAATCTAAATTATGGAACAAAATTATAGCCCTTTTATTGTATAAAGTCAATAATTAGTTAACTACCCTCATTAAAGTTATAAAAGATATGATAATAAAAATTTATAATCGTCAAAAACATTTCGTAGAACTCATAGTAGAACTAATCAACATTAGCAAATCACATTAGCTCACTAATTATAAAAAGGTGAATGCAGTTCTTAGTTGGTATTGTTGCGAGATATTTCAAATCATTTAATCACTTAATAGGCTCATTAGAATCAGAAGACTACAACCATCATTCTAATTACTTAATTACTTGTCATCAGACTCATTAGATGACTACACAATATGTTATTTTGTATTTTGAACGTATGCAAGGTTTTAAAATTCCTTTTGTGTCGATATTATTATGTGTCCGGTTATGTTGTAATCATACTTTTAGGGTATGATCAATTAACAATTTCATTCCCCTATCTTTCTAAAAGAAGCGACAGCATGGGCACTTTGACACTGATATTCAACTATTTGGTATTGTTGGAAATCTTACAAGATCAACAAGATACTACACACCTCTGTCTAGTCCTTCAGGTCTATAGGGGTGATGCTATTTTATGTTAAGAGTTGTTAAAGCTCTGAATTCTTCAACTTAAACACTAAAAGGAACGTTTAATATGTAAAAATAAATAAAAATATTTTGACGATTTAAAAAAAAAAAGGCATCTACAACCATTATGTAACGTATGTCAAAAAATCATAAATAATTAGTACTAAAACCTCCTATAAGGATATTACGGTTATCGCTGCCCGTTTCAGAGATATTTCGATTTTTCATACTAGCTCCATACAAAATTTTCGTAAAAAAATTATAATTCCTTCGTTTCTGTGCAGAATCAATTCTGGTGTCATTTTTGTATATTGTTATAACAAATAGAAGTGATATCCGGCACAAAAACTGGCACTTGCAAAATAAAATGCCTAAGTCTATGAAAGCCGTTTTTCAGCCCACCGTGCAGCGCCACAACTTCTATAGAAGTTGTTCATTTTAACTATCTTATTAACCCTAGATAGCTAACGTTCCTAAACTTCTATGATAAGCTAACCATTCGACTTTTTGACGAGCATCTTTTAAAGTTGATTTTTATTAAAATTGTATATTATTTTAATCAGTTTTATTATATTTTATGGGTAATATGGGATATAAATTAAAGATTATTATTACGTAAATGAATATTTATTTAACTTTTAAGTACTAAATCACAAATCTTAAATGACACATGTTTCTTTGAGATCAATAAGACACTAAATCTTACAATGACTAAATTAGGCACTATTTTTTATAAATTTCTTCTGTTTCTTTTGATATAATAATGCCAAAATCTTAAAATTAACCATTAGTATCAAATTACTTAGATTTCTTTTGGCGCAAGTTGGGCAAAAGTCGACTGTATGTTCGTCACAAATGGGAACTCTGCAACTATTTTGATTCTTTGTCATGCGCCTTTTCTTATTGAAACTTCAGCTTTTCCTTTTCCTTGGTAGGCATTATCAGGTATCAGAGGGCATTTAGAACCAGATTGCCCAAGAATTTGACCTTGACCTTCAGCGTGTTCCTCATGGTTCAAACCCAATACGTCTTATTTTGTCTTTTATTCTTCGAGGCATTGTTGGTATTTCATGCCGACGTTTTAGCCATGGTTCAACGAGTTGTTCATGCAATTATTTCATAAAGCTTCCTCGTAACAGTGGTTTACCTCCAGACACCAAGACATTATGGCAATATAGGACGTAAGAGTTGATACTCGATATATTGAGCATTTCATAAAACGAATATTGGCTTGGGTCAAGTGGATAATAGTGTTGTAAGCCGATGAAGAATTGTATTTGAGAGGAAGAGCATCGGAAGTGAACATTCTTGTTTCTCCTCAATATCTAAAGGTGGACTTACTTTTGTCCGATTGTTCATCGTGAAAGTCATTTTCCAGGTCATCCGCCAACTCTTTTTCACTATAAAAAAAATATTTGTGTTGACATCATCGTCATCATCTAACGCACGAACTATGTCATTATCTGTGATCAACCTCGTAGCCAATCATTACCATTAACTAAGTAACTAAAAAATTAAAACAAAGTACAGATTTAAAAGTTACGCATAAGCTAACCATTCGTCAAAATGACGAGTATGCAGTAAGTATCTCAAAAACAAAAGTACTTACCGACTAAACGTGACCACCACGCGACGTAGTCTAGCGGTCAATAAGTTGGCTCAAATCAGCAAATGTGTAGGTAAAACCATTAGTAAGGGAGAGGGAGATATTTATTAGATGCTCGTCATTTTGACGAACGTTAGCTATCTAGGGTTAAAATAAATTTACTGTGATTAAAAGCTTTGTTTCATTTTATTATTTAAGATAGCACTGTCTACTACCCTGTTTTTTATTTTTCTACACAAAATAAGCCCTAGTTTGTCCTAAAATCGGCAAAAACAGAAACTCCGAATTTTGTTACTTTCCTCAGAACGCCAATCACTTCATATCAAGTTGGCCAGTGATGTGCCGTGAAAGGTTGATTTCACCATTGAAATATTTATATTATATTATAAATACAGAAAGTTACGAATATCGAAAACAATTTGAGGTCAATAAAATATGAACTTAGTTATCTACTTCATTACAAAGGATAGTAGATGAATTTCGACCTTCAGGTAGATGCCGATACGTAATTATAAAGTTGTTACCAATTCTTGTCGATAGTTATTTTCCCATCTCTACAAAACAATTGGTCGTCTATGCCCCTGTGCGCCACCGAGTGCCACGAACTACTATAGAAGTTGGTCAGTTACGTCATAGGCGTGCAGCTGTCAAGGTCACTTTGGCATAGTGCAGCACAAAATCGGATTCGCGCGCACGCTTCTTTCTTTCTTTCACTTGATAACAAATAGAAAAATGAGTGAAGAACTTGATTCGGACGAACTTCTTAAAATTTTGCAAGGTGTGGAATCGGACTCTGAGTATTTTGTGGAGAACATTGAACCAGAAGATAATTCTGATGTATGTCTAACTGGATGATAATAATAATGTTTATTCATCAAAGAGTAGGAATTCAATAAGTATGTAAAATGTTCGGTGGGAACATTACTTTGCACAAACACACACACAAACATCTCTCACCCTAAACGCATATACCTGCTCCGTTCCGTCGTGGGTAAATAGAGAAACGCAATCTGTGCGCGGGGTCCACCGCGCGCAGATGGGTAAACGCTACCGATACATGAGTTAAGAAAAGAACAGAAACAACACTTAAAAAACAATGCTTTGATAAGTACACGGCTACAAGCGTGATAGAATTTAAATATATACTTACTTTCCATTTCAAAAAACACTTTAAAAACAATTAAAAATTCTGCCACTTAGATACCTACGGTAAAAAACGTTGACTGAAGTTATTAAAAAAACACAGGAATAAACAAAAATAGAATAAAGAAAGACCATAGACCCCATCCCTGATCAGAATCGAATTCAACGTGCCCTCAATGCCAATAACTTGATATGAAGTTAAAGAATGAGATCATGAAACAAATAGAGATGTACCCCATTCCTTATAGTTCTAATTGAGTTATGTATTAGTTTCTTTGATACTCATAATTTATACTGTTTTTTCTTATTAAGGATACTGTGAAATAAAACAAATCTGGAAATATATAATCAGTTTTTATTTATATTCGTAAAATCAACTTTAAATCTTAACTTTACGCGTACAAATCTTATTCATCGATATGACGATATCCCCATCACTGCTGTTTACTGTATATTTAGTTATACATTTATAGCTTGGCGCTCGGCGAGGCATTGCGTTTTGTGTACGTTGGCGGCGAAAAGGTTAAAGCTATGTCAATATTATTTTCATATAAATATTGAGTAAAAATATGTCGATTACATAACAGGCTTTGAGCATTCCACTGTACTAACTTTAATTTGTCTGTGAATTTGAACTAATGTTCTTTGTGTCACTGGGGTTAAAAAAATCACTCAAAACATCTAAAACGTTTTTGGAAGATATTGGAGTATCTTGCGTCTTATTTAACGTTATCATCTTGATAATACTTTGCACTAAAAGGTTAAGTGCCTTGTCATTCGATTTTAATAAAGTGAGGATATCTAGAGGCTTTTTAGGGCCAAGAGATGGGAAAGTTCCATGATTAAATATGTCAGCAAATGATGGTGGCTTAATTTTTTGTCTATTTTCTTGAATTTTTTTCTGTTTTACTGGACACTGAGCTGAAATGCTGATATGATAGCCATCACAATGGAAGCATTTGGCATGTTCAATGAGTGTTGTACAAACTTTAAATGAGTGATCTTCTTTACAGATGGAGCAGCGTTCAGAGTTCTTGCAAAACTTTGCTAGATGGCCATACCTGAGACACCGGAAACATTGTTTGACAGGTGGAACATACGCTGAGATGTCGTGCCGCCAACCATCCAAATCCACGTAGTCTGGAAGAACAGACGTCGCGAAGGTGATGGCTACTATTTGCAGCGGCTGTTGGATGAAATTATTATCGATTTTAGTCCGTTTTGTGAATCTTCGAACAGATATTATTTTCTTGTAACTTGACAGCATTGTGAAGATTTTTTCATTTGTCAGATTGGTAGGCACATTTTTAATTATACCAGCTTTTCCGTGCTTTGTGCTGGTATATTAGCTTTAAACTGATAATCCTTTAAAAATGTAACATTGTTTAAAAAGGCATTAGCAAGGCTGGCTTTTTCAAAGTATATAGCTATTTTAAACTTATTCATACATCTAAGGTATTTGTCCCCTTTATTAAACCTTTTGATGCAACTGGATATGGACATTAGATCTCGTGTTCCTAAAGGTAGTTCCGCATTAGAAGACTCGACGAATACCACAAATTCTGCAGCACCGGAATCCTCGGGGTATCTTCTCTTATAGTCTGTAACTAGATAAGGTTTATACGTATCTGCTACTTCCATCTCAGACTCTGACGACATCGACTCCATTTCGGATTTTTCACCCTCTTCATCCTTATTTCGTTTTTTTCTTGGTCGCACCTTCCCCATTGTAATTTATATATTTAATAAAGGATTTGATGACTTATTACTTGTTTTCCTAAAAACTCGATTAATAAAGGTTTTATCAAATAAATTAACAAAGTTTTCAAAATTCCCGCCTGGTTAACTCAGTAGTTTCCCGCCAATCTTAGAGTATAGAAATAGAAGCTTATTGTTGTCAATAGACAACTTGAAAGTGTCAAAGAAAATAACTTTTATAAAAAGTCTTGCTAAAAATATAACACTGAAGAGTTGAAGTCTGAAATGGTCTAACCAAGCTTTGTTTTGTACAAAATGTACAGTAAAATAAAATACGATACGACTTTTTTCCTAAGAATCATATGGTCAGCTCACACCAAGGCATTTTTGTAAATAACGACACAAAACAGAAATTTTAACTCAAACTTCATTATGAGAATTCGGTGAATACAGGAACTGCGGCATCGAACTAGTACAATGTGAAGCAGGTCGACCGCAACGCTGTTTCCCGACTAGACAGATCCATCTTTAGTCTGATGTAGACCTTGGGCAAATAAGGATAATGGGGTCCGTAATATATTCTATCAAAATAGTACGCAGAGCACAATAGACAAACATACTGAAATTAGAAAGCCTCAGGATTCCGATTGGGAAAGAAGGCTAGAGTAGTTTCATGTAAGCAAAACGCTGATGATAAGCAAGAGAGCACGTATTTCTAGTTTATCAACACATTTTTCGTTTATAAGTTTTTTAGTTTGGTGATCCGGACCTCAGACTAAGGAAAATTAGTCTCACACCCATATTCATAGTTGAAACCTCATGATTTCCTCGACTCGACTCAACCGAACTTAGGTGGTTTGATAATCATAGTTGCAATTTTTCTCCTCACCTCAAAGAGTTTCCTCAGTCGAGGTAAGGTGAGAGGTGAGGAACCAACTGTCAAATTTAAGGTACGTCGGCATCTACCTTGAAGCTTCCTTGAGGAAGATAACAACGAACTTTCAACCAAAATACGCGTATTTTATCCGATTTCTATAATTTCTTTTGAAGAATTTATTGAATATGTGTACGATAACCCTTACGATTACATATCGCGACGCTATTTACGAGATGCAGATAATCCATTTGAGTCTTATGATGAAAATGAATTTAAAATTAGATTTCGCTTCAATAAAGATGCTGTAATGAACTTCTTGCTGCCTTTTTTTTTTTTTTTTTTTTTTTTTTTCGATAGGGCCACTCGTAGTTTAGCTCGATAAGGCTAATATACTACTTAACCGGGCGATCCTGTGGTGACCTCTAAAATTTAAAGGCCCCCAGCCAGGGCTTACAAACTAGAATTTACATTTAAACAACCGCGCGCTAAGGACACTCCCTGTGGAGTACGAGCCTCGGCTCAGCGGGGTCGTTGATGGTGGACAGCAAAGGGTCAGGCTGGGTCATATTATTTAAGGGAGTATTTATTGCTACTGGCTCAGCATCGCGGGCTGGCTCGTTTGGCAAAGGTCGGGGAGGGTTGACGTTACAAGAGCGCGGACGTCGCGATGGGCCTCGACGGCGAGGGCGGTATACAGAACGCGTTTTGTTTATGTTTTTAATTAGAGTGCTAGTTTCCCTACTGCTCTCTTGACGGATAGTGGTGGGATCGTCAGGTTCGTCAAGGACAAGGCGAGGACGACGAACCCGGGAAATTTTTGAGAGTGTGTACCGGGCGGCCGATACAATCAGGGGGTTTGTGTGTTTTTCAGCAGAGGTGAAGTAACGCGCTGACTTCTTGCTGCCGCTATTATTTCAAAGTATTGGTGGTACTACTGGTAACAGACGTGGATTGCCAATTCCACCCATAATCCAAGTGTTAGCTGCTTTACGGTTTTATGCAACAGGAAACTTTCAAGTTGTTCTTTTTCACACAAACAAAAACTTATCAGTTAAAATTAGTATTTATTACAGTACATACATACTTGAGCAATTTCAAAAAAAATTGTACCCCCGGATTTTGCCTTGTCCCTCGACTTTAATAATTTATTTTGTTGAGATGAATGACTTCTAGGAGATTATATTGATATAAGTGAAATAAACATATGTTAAAATATACAAATAAACTGTAGTTTTGTCGTTACTTTAATAAATATAAAACTTACGAAGATTTTAAAATACTGAAGAACATCGAAATTACCTGTCCCCTTCCCAACTAGCGTCAGACAACCTTTAATTTAAAAAAAAATCCGTGTATTGAGAGTGGTTTATAAATATATTTGAATTCTCAAAAGTTGAATTTATCAGTTAAAAGTATAAATAATATATTTTCTTACATATTTTCTATAAAAAATAAGTTTAAATTAAAATCGTAAATTTTGGCCAACCGGAACATTCAGTTTTGTGACCGCTCGTTTTCAAATAATTCTTCCGAATTGTTGAAAGTATTTGGCACAATAGCAGCACAACATATTGTACTTCATCGAGAGATGCTATTTTGCTTTCATTGTAAAAATAATTAGCTAGCAGTGCGGACTTATTGTTGAAGTGTTCCGTGTTTCAATTTCTTGACTCGGGTATGTGACCAAGTTTTACTATTATAAATCACTTTTCTATAAAGATTGTTATTGTTGTCACATTGCAAAAGTTGTATAGTATTTGATCCCGAAAAGTTAATAGTGCTAAGTACGATGAGTAATTTTTAAACAATTTAAAACTACCAGAAGGTTGTATTATGTGACCTCCGTTTTGTGACTTATTCTACGGTCACATTTAACGGAACGGCAAGTCACAACAGGTCGGAATGCATAAAACTTAGTTTACATTGCTATCCTTGCTGACCGAATTAATGTGATTTTAAAGTTTTAAATTAAATAAGTTCTTTTTTTAATTTATATTTCAAATTGAATATATATAGATCATTGAAGTTTGCTGACGACATTTAAATGTTAGGTAAGCTTTTCTTAACTTTGGTGGATATTGCAATGCCGCTTACTGGCGCGGAGAAAACTAGAAGATACAGAGAGAGATTAAAAAATTAATACCCGGATGCTGCCCAATGCAAAAAGAAATTTAGATCGACTGAAATCAAAATGTTCAATTAGGAAAATTTGATAGTTTGAGATAGCTCGATCTGCTGGCGTCTATACAATTTATAACAAACCTAACCCAACCGTGTATAACCTCAAACACAATTATTTTATTGTATGTAAGTACACCAGTACCAGTGGCGTAGCGTGCCTTGTCGGGGCCCCGTATAAAAATTTTTTTGGAGGCCCTTATATGGAGGTAAAGATTTTTCACAAAAGAAAAAAAATATTGTGAGAAGTAATATTTATTTATCACATAATTTACCCATTTTACAAATAAAAATCGAATTTTAAATATTCACTCTCCTTGCCTTTTTATCGGCAAACTGATTTATTAAATCATTTATGGCTGATGATGATTTTAGTTTTTCTAAAGTTTCTGCCTCTATGGACAATAGTGAGATGTCTGACAGCCGTTCTTGTCCCATTCCCATCGAAGTTCTTCAGTAATTTTTTAATAGTTTTAATTTTGAAAAACTTCTTTCTGCCGTTGCGGTTGTAACTGGAAGGGTCAAGAATAAAAAGCATGCTGTGATTACCTCGGGAAAACTGGATGCAAGACTATTGAATTTTACTAGCAATAATTCAATAAGTTCTTTAATGGAATAAATTTTTTTAATTTCAGAATTTAAGCATGTTTTTAGAGCCTTTAATTGGTCACAAAGATTAAGTGAGATGTCTTTACTGTATTTAGCAGACAGTTTTCCGGAAGCGTTTAATATCTCTTCGCTTGAAGAAGATAGGAGTTTCTCCGGTTGTAATATTTCGAATATACTACTCAGGTTGCAAAGGCTCTGAAATCTTTCTTTAGTTTGAGAAATTAATATATCTAAACAGCAATAGTATACATTGACTTTTTTTTTTTTTTTTTTTTTTTTTTTTTTTTTTAACGTGGTAAAATTATCAAATAAGTCCTCCCACCCCGGGCAGGGTGGGAGGGACTGTCAGACTTTTACTGACTAAAATCCACGGTGTGACTTTGAAATAGGATTCCGGGTCGGAAATTCTCTCATCTTGTGATAACTCATCAAAAAAAACGCTTCGTTATCTTTCGCCTACTGTTTTTAAAAACAGTTGTTACCCCCCATTTTTTTGCTAAATCTTTGGATTCATTTAGCAAACTATTAAATGAATTCTGATTTCTTAATTGGCACAGTCTATTTAAAAGATTACTTAATAAAATACTAGATTTCTGTAAGTCATTATTATCATGCTGTAGAGCTTTAGAAACAGGATTAATAATTTCAAATAGTGAAGAAAAAAATGTAACGAGCACTAAGAAATCAAAACTCTCTAAAATATTAATTATACTTTTACATTCTTCACGTTCATCTTTTTTATTTGAAATTAAACTTAGTTGGTACAAAGTTTTCATGATTAGTAAAAAAATTTTCTTTACTGCTAATAAAGCGTCGTTCCTAGAAGACCATCTGGTAGGACATACCTTTTTAAGGGTAATCAAATATTTTTCAGATGAATCGTCACTTAGCATAGCCCAGCGTTTTATACTATTGCCAAAAAAAGTATATATTTTTTCTAAATTATCGAAAAAAGTCGATACTTCACGAACATGTCTCGCAGCATCGTTCAAAACCAAGTTTAAAGCGTGCGCAGCACAATGAACATAATCGGCATTTGGAGCATGCTCTTTTATTAGGGTTTGTAATCCTCCATACACACCCGACATAACATTTGCTCCATCGTATCCCTGTCCTCTACATTTAGTCAAATCAATTCCATATTCTTTAGTCAAATTTAAAATGACAGTTTTCAGACCTGCAGCACTGCAATCGGTTACTGCTATGAATCCTAAAAAGGACTCACAGATTTTTATTTCTTTAGGCACATTATCATCATTTTCTGTAACCGAGATATATCGAAAAACTACAGATAGTTGGTCAATTTTTGACAAGTCTTGTGTTGTATCCAGAATTATTGTCAGAAATGGAGCTTTTTTAATTTCTGAGATAATGCTGTTCCTAACGTTAGTACCAAGCAAACTAATAATTTCGTTTTGAATCGTAGGGCTTAAATAATTTATTTCACCTTTCGGTTTTAGAAAAAGTCCTTTTAAAGTTGCATCATAGTTAGATAGCAGACGTGAAATTGCCATAAAATTGCCAGAATCAGAATCATGCCCCCTCAAAGGTAGATTACAAGATACTAAAGTAATTATAACATTAATTATACGATGCAGTACATCTCTCCAGAATGTAATTTTACTATCGATTTCACTTTTCAATAGAGTATCGATGGTATTTCCTTGCAACCAATTATTATAAGAGAGTGAGGCACTAATATGCTGCTGTGACTTTTCATGGTCAAGAATAGTTTGTGTGAAATTGCTTCTAACCGAAACACCGTTAACCCAAGCAGAGGAGTACGATTTGTTTTGACGATCTGCTAATAACCAACAGAAGTGACAGTACGGTTTGTTTAAAACGTTAGAATAACATAACCATGGTCTTATAATTTTTATGCCTGCCTGATTGAAATATGAATAATAATAAGCTGAAAAAGGTCGGTTATTTTCTGAAACTTTTGGAAATGGTCCTTGTGGTTTAAATGGACCCGATTTAAAAATTATTTTTCGTTCGCATTCAGTTAAATTGTCACCAAAATTTCCTCTATCTGATGAAATTATATTACAATCTGCATTATCTGCAGATATATCAGAATCGTTGACTTGGGGTTCCTCGATTTCTGGATGGACATCCGATAAAGTATGTGCTTGGCTTTCTTCTATTTCCGGATGGATATGTGACGAAGAACATGCTTCAGAAGAATCTAAAAATAAACGAGTAATTGTTAAAAAATAAATACGAATGCTTTGATACTAAACTAAAAAGAGTTATATATAAATAAATAACGTTACTAAGGGTCAGAGTTAGAGAGTGTTCAGTTCAGACGCACACAGATTCTACGCGGATTGTGCTCGTACCTATTAGTAGATACAAAATCACCTGCAGCCCGTCCGTGCATTACTATACACCTGCGTGCTATTTAAACGCAGCGCGTAGTGTAGTAGCCATACAAAACGAGAACCCGAAAGCGAGTCTGCACATCTGAAGTTCTCAACACGCAATTAACGATACGATACGGACTGATAAACAAACAACAAAACAAATCGATCCTATAGATAAGTTAGAATTTTGTTTTTTTTTAATCAAGGCACGGAACCCTAAAAACAGTATAATTGTGAAAATCGAGGGGGGAGACAACTTTTTGTGACGGACAGATGGAAAAACCGAAATTAAAAGATTTCCTTGTTTATCACTACGGGCCCCTAATAAATGGGTTGGGTAGTAGTGTAGTACTTACCTTTCCAATCTAAATCACTCACAGTATCTTGTCTCTGAAAAAATGAAGAAATTTTGGGCACTTTTTTATAACCTCGTCCCTTTTCTGTTTAATTTTTCTTTTCTCAGCGCCGCTGGGATAATCTCTTTTCCTTTCACTCATTTGTTTTACAAATCGTTACTAATACTGCTAAACCAGAAGAACAATATTGTTTGTACTGAATTACAATGTAATGCACATTTATATAAAGCGCGTAAATAAACAGTGCACTGCACTCCGTGGTTTAACATCCAATGCAAAGTACAACAACGTACACGTACATCGCGATATCGATGAAGGATTCCCGGGGATTCCCCGCTGAGTTGAAGATGAAGTAAGTAAAACGGGGAAGTCCCGCAGCCCGCCATAACGATGTAGTGTTGCCAACTTTTGAACGCACGCTTAAGGCGGGAAAAAAAGGAATTGCTTTATAGAATTTTGTCATTTGTAAAATAAAATAAATTAGAAAGTTTTTATTCTTTTTCCTTACACACTTTGGGGGCCCCCGTGGCCCGGGGGCCCCGTATAATTGATACGGCAAATACGGCGGTAGCTACGCCCCTGACCAGTACCTACATTATAATAATTGGGTTGAGGTTTCTTTTGTGATTTCACTCATTATAGTAAGGTAAAAATATAAGAATACTTAAAATTATTGTTTTATTTCTTACCTACTTGATTCTACAAAATTTTCAGTTATTATTGACTTTTACTTAACAGAAATATATATATATGTAACTAGTTCCAATTTGAAAAGTAGAGCTGATAATGTTTAAATCATTATTTGATATCAAAATTTGTTAATTTGTTTAATATTCTACTAACTATATAGGTCCGTATTATTTTGGCAATTAATAAATCATGTGAGCACAGCCTTATGATTTAAAGACTTCCATTTTGTCACTGTCCCTTCAAATTGTTGAAGTTAAATCTATGAAATTTGATGAATTTTCACCTTTTATTTCCATGCAATCACAAATTTGTATAGCGTCATTATCTATTGCTTTTAGAAAATGTACGCATATTGAGTAAAATATTATGTTTTTGGAGTAAAATTAAAAAAATGCCAAGTAAAAAGCGACATAGTCACACAACAGAATAAAAAACAATATTTTTGTATTAATCCTTAAAGCTGTGGCTATTTTCTTTGATTTACCAATTAAGTGCATGTATTAATTGTTTAAATAAATATGAAAATGGTTTATTTATTTTATACTTTCCGTAAAATTTGCTTTTAAATCTAGTCACACAATGGAACCAGTTACGCCACCAAGTCAGTTTTGCTTCGATATTACAGGATAAATGCCTCGAATTCAGCGTTCCTTTTTGTTTTCCTGCATATTAAACTATATTACCTGTTACATTTTGGTCAAATAAAAAAGAAAAAAAAAATATTAAAAATATAATCGAATTTTAGAGCAGGGTACACTTTATTTTGAAATTGCTCACTTAATTAATTGGTATTATGTATTTTCAGATTGTTTGCCTGACTGACTGATTACTGACTGAAACTGTTGACTGACTAATTTTGTGCAAATCCCCATTTGCACAAAATCAGTAAGCAATACGGTGAAATTTGATCTTCACATCAGCTCGCTCAGCAACGACAGGTTTAATAAAGCGTCTTATTTTCAATGCTAATATTATTTTTAAAAATTTTGGCTACAATTCTTGAAACTAATGATTGACTGACTAATTTTGTGCAAATCCCCATTTGCACAAAATCAGTCAGTCATTAGTTTCAAGAATTGTAGCCAAAATTTTTATAGCCATATAAAAAGTTTGCAAATAATTCGAGTGTCTACTTTCGTTTGCCAGACTCTAATAATCAAAGAGTAATTAAGTAACTATAGAGAGAAAGAGTGACAACTCTGTGTTAAATTTGCATGTATGGAAAGTGCTGCCACCTGAAGTTTGGTGAATGAACTAAGGATCTAATAAATATACACCTACATAGATATGCATACTTACTATGTAGTAATATTTCGCACTTTTAGAATTGAAGTGGCTTAATTCAAAATTTTAAGAAAATGACTTTTATACACAGAACGACTTAAATACATGTTTATAAGTCGTTCTGTGTATAAGTCATTTTCTTAAAGTTTTGAATTAAGCCACTTCAATTCTAAAGGTGCGATATGTATGTTGTCTTCCTAAATTTTATATTAGGGTCACAATCAGGGTTTTGACCTAAATAAAAAATAACACGTATGAAGTTCAGAATAATGTCCTTTTATTATCTTTATTATATTCTCATATTATATATTATCATTAAACCAATTAATATTTATATGTTTTATGCTTATTGAAATATATTTGAGCAGCTTTTTTTATAATATCCTCACCTTCGTATGTGATTTTTCCTTCTAATATTCGATTAATAGACCTGCACTAACTATTAATAATTATGTTTATGGATGTGTCAACAAAACATTGTTTTACTTTGTCTGAATGCATTTCACAATCTATAAAATTAAAATCTGCGAAAAGATCAATGAAGGTTTTTATTCTTTCTTTGATGTTCTTTTTGTGGCAATCATTATTTAAAAATGCAGCAGTTGTTTCTTGTATTTCTTGAAAACAAGCTACTAGGCAGTCGGAGGGATAGCAAAGCCACTTCTTATTTTGGCAATATTCTTTTGCACGTATGTACAGACGCCAGCACATCAAGCTACAACAATCTGTCAAATTTCTTTAATAGATTTTCAACTTTATTGTTAAAGAAATTAGGTTCAAGGTTGATTGGGAAATTTGATAGTTTCGGGTAGCTTCATGTGCTGGCGTCTGTACTTGTACATTTCATTGTCTGAATTGCCTAGTAGCTTGCTTTTACAATTTTTACAAACTTTGACAACTTTTTGTAGACACTTCGTCAAGGCCCACCCACAGACACAAATTTTTTGATCAGCCCCTGAATCGGAAATGTTTCTAGTATTTTGCATAACGTTCAGAGGCTGATCAATTACAATACTTTGGGATTGTAAGGGAGCAATACTTTTTTCTTTATTTTTGAGGAAAAAGGAGAGGGATTGTAGACATTCATTGGAATCTTCTTCGCAATTGGAACTTACAGAATGATTTGTGCTAAAATTATTTAGTAACAAAGTTTTAAATGCTCCCTCGAATCCCACACAGTTTGGCATAACATTTCGAGCACCTAGACTTCGAACACTTCCAAAGAAATTTTCGAGTGGGTCTTGGTTAAAATCGCGTGTCAGCATTGCGTCAAAGGAGTATTTCTTTGATAATAATTGCCAAATCGATTTAAAACCTTCGATTGTTCGAATCAAATTATTTAAAGTTGGTACAGACTTTTCAATTTTCTCTTCATCACTTTTTTTCACCATAAATTTGGCGGTTTATAACATTTTCAATGCATCTTGCCATAACATGTGATGAGGAGGATTTCGCTTTACAGCAGCTCTGTGTATTTTACCATTTGGCGGCGTAAAAGATGACGCGTTAAATGAGTCAAATAATTTATCAATTAACAATAAAAATGGTATTAGATCCCGACATTCCGAGGAACAATCTCCTCTTACAATTACATTGTCAGTAGCAACTGCCATACTGTAACTTAATACTTGAGCTGCATTTTTCACCCTCATTTTTTTATTTTGCCGGGATCTATGTGTTCATTGGTTAAGTAGGGCAGCATACGCAACTCTCCATGCGACTTGTCGGCTTCATAAACCCGCTGAAAGTATTCCCACTTTACTATTTTTAACACATTTCATGTCATGTCGCAGGTCTGCTGGAAGAAATTTCTTAGGAAATAAGCAACACCTTTGTGCTCTTTTGTCTGTATTTAATTATTTTTTTGTAAGTGTCATGTGTGTACATTTTCGTGCATATAATGCATTTCTTTATTTAATAAATTATTTCTAATTCATTTTAACAAGTGGGGAACATCAAACAGCGGGATTATTTCATGATTGTTAACATTAATTATGTCCTTTCGCCATTCTTTTCCTGCTTGGAAATATGCAGTTTTGGCTTCGGAGATTAAGCTATTTATAGTGTTAACATTTGCAGAGCTTTGGTCGCATACAGTTGCAATTATCTTTAGACCAGTAGCTAGTACGTTAGCTATAACATCTACTAAAATTTCTTTAAGTTTTGATGTTTTTAAGGTTTGCGTAAAGTAGTAAGCTACTGGTTGCTTGTAATATTTCCTTACCCCTTTGACCATGAACACCAAAACATGATTGGCAAAATTATAGTTCTCAAAACCTACAAGATCGTCTGTGTATACATTAAAATGGATTTGGGGAGCTATGGACATTTCATCAAATACTAACGTACACAGACGATCTTGATGCAACATTTTCGACACTGTGGACTTTAATTCTTTAAAAACAATTTCATTTATGCCTGGCGTCAATTTAACTTGAGCAAGCAATGACTTCAGAAGTTTTTTAGAAGGTAAAGTAAAATGTTTGCACATTAACTTATAGGCTTTAGAGCTTTTCTTAAAAATTGATAGCAATAAAATCTTTTCTTCGTGAGTAAATTTATGCCCCCTCTTTTTCTTCCGTCCTTCAATGCATTGCATTCGAGCAAACAATTTAGCTGACTCTGACATGTTACGAGATAATATTTCAAAATCCTTGTTAGCACTTTTGTTTTTAACTTGTTTAATGCGCAACGTTAAAGTTTTAACTTTTTGGCGCAATCTCCTTACTTCATTTTGCATTTGTCTTGCTTTTCTGGCACACTGCGTTTCAGCCTTTTCCCGCAGATACTCGAAAGTTTTACCTGAAAGATTAAATTTAAAATTTAAAAACAAACATAATTGAGATGTTCTGGTATATTAGATAAATTTGCTCACGCACGAGAATAAATATTTGCTAAATTCTATGAAATATGTGTAATGGATGGTAAGTCTTACTATCTTATCTTCATACTAATCTTATCTTACTAATATAATAAATGCGAAAGTTTGTGAGGATGATATGATGGATGTATGTTTGTTACTCTTTCACTCAAAAATTACTGAAAGGATTTGAATTAAATTTGGCAAGTAGATAGTTGACATCTTGGAATAATACATAGGCTACTTTTATCCCGGAATTCCCACGGGATTGGGATTTACATTAGAAAATCATCCTACGCGAACGAGCCTTCGTTAATCTAAGCTAGTTAATCTATAAATAAAAAGTTAGTCGTTTTTTTGTAGCCCATGATATGGCCCAGTGCTGAGCAAAGACTTCCCTTGTCGCATTTTACACTTCTCTATCTTGGTGTGCATGTGGATTGAGTGCTCCTTTTTAAAAGTTAACTATGTTGTTACGAAATCAAGAAACATTTTAAGAAATAATTGCGAAAATTTCATGGTGAAGATAAAAATGTGAAACCTATGGTGAAAAAGTCATAATCAATTATCTAGAACACTCACTCTGCTAGTCTGAGAAAATACTGTAACTCGTGTTTCAGCATATATACTAGATATATATTTAAAATTTTATTTATTTATTTACATGGGAGACCAGAGAACAGCTACTTAAATTAATCAAGAAACAGTGTGAAAATTTGACAGCCAATTACAGGTCTCCACGTATAGTTACATGTGAAGTTAAGGAACACTGTGAACGACATAGTACTGTCAGCAGGAAAACGGTACTCTTAATATAACACTAATAACATAATAATATGTAAAAACCTAAACACAACTAAATAAAATTACATGATTACTTAAAACTAATTATTACTTAAAAAATTTAAGGCTTAAGCACCTCCTCGCTGATGACACACTTGTACTAAATGGATCAATGTCATGCTGCCTGCACACCTCATTAAAGCTCCTGCTTGCACGCAACACATACGAATTCTGCCTATTTACACATACTATTTCGAGGTAGCAAGTGGCATTTTTAGCGGTGGATAGAATTGTTTAGACTTGCAAGGAACATTAAAATAAAATTTTGATAATATATCAGGGCTGTTAATTGAATTGTTAAAAGACTTCAATAAAAAAACGCTGTCAGAAACGTCACGCCGAATATTTAGTGGTAGTAAATGATATTTCTTACAGAGATCAAGGTAATTTACGGACCTATATGGTGTAAAATTGTATTGATTTTTTGAAAACTATTCACAAATATTCAATTGATTTTAGCCGTTTATTTGGATTTTATTTAGGTTTATTTAGAACACTCAATCCTTCTATGGTGCAGACGGAGTGTTCCAAAACTCTCCAACTTTGGCTAAATAAATAATTAATTGTAATTAATTAATTAATTGGTTTTTGTTGCACAAATTGAGTCTGAATTATACTCATAAAAAAAAACTTTTTAGCGAAAAATTAAACCGACTTCCATATCAAAACACTACAAAGCCAAAAATAACTTTAATTTCGGTAGTCGGTGTTATTGGTTTTATATTTTCTATTTTTTTGACACCGCCTTCCGTTTTTGGCTTTGTAGTGTTTTGATATGGAAGTCGGTTTAATTTTTTGCTAAAAAGTTATTTTTTTCACGCTTTTTAGTGGGTCGGTTTGTAATTTATCTAGTTACAAAAGCCAAAATGTCAACTACTTATCACCTTTTACAAAATATTGCTTTTCCCGATGCAGAGCCGTTAAATTTTGAGGAGTTCTCCTGGTACTTCACCATCAGCTCTACACCACCATATACGAGCATAAAGTGCTTAGCATCCATATTCAAGTAATCGAATCGCAATCCACGAAATACTTATTATTGAGTAGTTTCGGTGACCATCTGTAGTCTTCATCATCAGTTCCACTTCCCCAAATGGTGCTTTTTGAGAGCAACTGTACAAGGTACTATAATAAATACTCAAAACGCTATAGGTGTGCCTATAATATTCGAAGAGTTCCCTCGATTACTCCAGAATTCCATCATCAGATCCTGATTTCATAACAATGAAACGAACTAAAAAGTATATCCTTTCGAACGAAAAAAGAATTTTCCAAATTGGTCCAGCCGTCTTTGAGTTATGAGGTAACATACATAAAAAAAAAGTTCAAGACGAACTGAGAACCTCCTCCTTTTTTGAAGTCGGTTAAATAGAGTAAGAATCTTAATCATTCACTCCGTCTGCACCATAGGAGTTCAGAACATTGAGTGTTCTAAATAAACCTATATAAAATCCAAATAAACAACTAAAATCAATAGAATATTAGTGAATAGTTTTCAAAAATTCAATACAATTATTCCACATAAAAATGTTAAACATCTATCTAGTATATATGTTGAAACACATGTTACAGTATTTTCTCAGACTAGCAGATTGAGTGTTCTAGATAATTGACCACGACTTTCTCACCATAGGTTTCAGATTCTTTTTATCTTCACCATGAAGTTTTCACAATTATTTCTTGATTTCGTAAAAATATAGTTAATATTTAAAAAGGAGCACTCAATCCATATGCTCTCTCTATCTTTTGCTGTTTCTGACCATGCTAGGCCCACTACTATTTATGGTC
The DNA here is from genome assembly GCA_943138885.2 of Tholera decimalis. Classification (NCBI taxonomy): domain Eukaryota; kingdom Metazoa; phylum Arthropoda; class Insecta; order Lepidoptera; family Noctuidae; genus Tholera; species Tholera decimalis. Next base: position 34,602,617 of record OW964549.2, on the reverse strand, counting down.
AGACCAAAACCCGATAATTCCATATTTTAAACTAAAATTGTGCGGAAACTATCAACACAAGATTTTTTCTTATTGATTGAAAACCCTTGCTATTAGCCAAACTGACATTATATTAGTTTAACGAACAACATTATCGTTCATACGTAAGATATTCTTTTGTATTTCCTGTAAAAATACGAAAAGCGGATTTATCAGCTTTTGTTCTGGATGTCCTCATTAAAATATAATACCTTCATCAAATTTCATCAATGGTGTGCGAGCACGGCACTTTTCACTTGACGTCAAACAGGTAGATCCAGATGGCGCTGAGAATTCTGTAGAATCAACAGCAGATGAAGGTCCAGGTCTGGATGGACCAGGTAGGTTGGTGATATCAATCATCAGTCTGGCATGACCAGTTTCTCTTGTAGGCTGACAGTAGCTATGGTCTGTCTCCACAAAGATACTGATTGTTTGCTGGACACCTGTAACATAACATTGCAATATTATCACCACTTGAATTACTTTTTTCCATTATACAAATTCAGCTGGTAATTTATGTAGAGCTGTCTAATTTGCACATCCTTATCATCAACCAGTCAAATGAAAAACTATGTGTGCTCAACTGCTCACCATGTGGTGTTTTAATGCAACCTCAGTCTGTGACAAGTAAAGTGGAACATCTTAGATGTTCCATTTTACTATATAAAGTAGTTGTTTTTACTTCAGTAACTTATAGTAAAACTGGTAGTTAAAGTTTTAATATAAGTTGCCTTTTTGTACCTTTGAAAGTCTTTTAATTATTTTAGAATTTAAGGAAAGTAACAAAAAGTGTCATTGTTTCGGTCTCAATAAAAACCTACTGTTGAATAAATGAAAGAATAATTTAATTTGAAACAAAAAAAATGTGGTTTCCCATACAAAAATTAATTTTTTCATGATTAAACTTCAAAAACCTACTCTGTAAAATTAGAGTCACCATCAAAGTTTTGCTGCGTCACTTGACAACTCAGTCGCACAGCTCAGTAGTCTTACAGGGATTTGGTTCAAATGTGAAAATAACAGATCCTAAATCCCTGTTTATTCTACAATTATCAGAGTACTTTTATGTTATTTATCTGACGAGTAAAACCAATCAATTGCTAATCTGAATTAATTAGCTATTGTAATAAATGTTGTTTTCCCACAAATATTGAGCTAATTTAATTCTACTTACGATTCAAATTAAGTGTTGGTATTGCTGAACAAATAAGATGACCTCCAATTGTCTTGAATGTGGGATCAAAATGGTGATCACATATTCTTTTATTCTTGTACACCTTTGTACGGTCAGTTTCTGTAAGCTTGCTGCCAACAGCTGCAATCCAAGCAGCGAACAAATCAGGGCGGTTTTTAGGGTTTGGGAACCGGTGAAGGGGTATACCGTATGTAACTGAAAATGGAACGAAATTCATGAATATCAGAATAAGGATAAATAAAATAACATGAAACTTTTTCTTGGTCAGTGGGTCGTCTTAAGGGCGGCGTTTTAGGAGTTGGAGTATACGCTTAGGGACACTATGAGCAGCAAAGAAAACAGAAGAAAAGTTTTTGATAAAAAAAATTTGGGTCATTAAAAAAAAAACGAAAATTTCGCTCCACAGCGCTCCTAAGGCTACACTACAACCTTTTTCTTGCTTATATTAAAGGTAATACGGTACGGTACGGAAATAAACACTTACCTAAAACATCAAAGCCAAAAATACAATATCTTCTTTGGAGTTCACTCATGATAACAAAACAACAAAAATGACCAACGAAAAACAAAGTGATAACAATATTATGAAATACAAACAAAACTTAAAAAGAAACAACGGTAACAAGTAACAATTTTAACAGAATTAGCTCAGATAACTTGGAATTTCGGAAAGCGCATCAACGTCGGGAAAGCCAGAGTTGACAATGGCCGACAATGATATTTGTTTGACAAGTTGACAGACAAGACAAGATAGCTGCCAAGTCTATTTAACTCAACAATCTTCAGATGTCGCTGTCGTCTATGGAAATTGATGACAGTATTAAGTGTGCCCCCCTGATAATAATCTATTGGGTTTGACTCTGGCAGAATAGTCGGACCGGCTCAGTTGCCAAAGAAGAAAGAAAAAAAAAAAAGAGAGAGCCCTCTCTATGCATTTTCATGCTGACTGTTTGACAGCGCCATCTGGATTTTGGCCACGGTAATTGTAACGTTAACTTACCTGCCTTTTAAAAATAAATTACAAGTTATAATATATGAATTCTATGTTGTGATAAAGTTAAATAACTTACACTACAATTATATTATAGTGAAAGCATTCTGCTATTTTGAAGTGTAGAATTAGGTATTTAATTTTGTCACAACATAGATTGATTAAATTGCGTGAATTGGGTAGTAGAAATAAAAAACGATGTTTATGCATTATTTGGAGGAGGAGAAAGGCTCGACTTGACGCACTTAAACTTGGTTTTCACATCCAAAAATATACAAAATCGAACGAGAGAACTACAAACATTCACTCGAACAATAAGTTGCCGCCATTTTGTGGCAAAAAAATTGTTTAGATTTTGTTAAACTATTTACACATAGGAGTGTTACTAATCATAAGATTGAATTTTTAACCAAAATATAAAACATATTTCAACATTCCTACAATCTTGTAAATCAAGCTTTCAGGCATTAAACAGCATAATAAAATTTACTAAAATAAATTGAATATAACAATTGCAATTATTTGATACCTATTTGTTATTTATGTCCTCGATTATAATAATGATTGTTTATACATATAAATAATACATTGTTTTGCATTTTAAATGTGTACTAATTACATCATAATGATTTAAATCAACAAGTAATAACAAATATTTAAAATGTTATTATTGCCTAATCGGAAAACAACCATTTAAATTTCACGCTGTATATCAGCGTCCGTTTCCAGTGATTAACATTTATTTGTGTTCTATAAAATAAAAAATCTATTAGAGACCACATTGAAAAAAAAAGATACCTCATATGTATCTTTTGCCATAATCCGCGAGTTGACAGTATGTTTAAAAATTTAAAATAACTATTTAATTATGTAAATCTATTGATATGAAGCACAAAATAGTACAAATGAAGAAAAGATTATTATTAATTTATTTTATTTTCCCTTGAGAAAAATGAGATTTTTGATCGGTGAGTCACGTGATTAGAAACACCAATCAGAAAACGAGACGTCATTGTTCAATATTTTGACAGCTGACAGGTTATCTTTGGTTGGTGCGTAAGACAAAATAAGAAAAGAAAAGAATAACTAACTGCTTCCACTGTCTGGACAGGTCCGCTCTTTGCGTGGTTATTTCCTCAAAAGAATACCAAAGAAAGACATGAACCTACATGCTTCTCATATACAAATACAAATTGTCTGGACTTTATATGATTGCATTCGAATTCTTTATATGAAGTTCTATGCAACCTCGCACACCTATCCGCGCCGCAGTCGCCGCAGTCCCTGAAACGACCGAACTCCCCAAGCCGCAGCTGATGACGTCACCCGCACGCAGCGGACGCTGCGGCTAGCGCAGCGCGGATGACGTCATTCGCATCCACGGTGCGCAGTGTTGCCAGAGTTATAGTGTAGACAGAGAATCTCTGTCAACGGTTTATAATAAAATTACTTGTTATCGTATAAATAATTACTTGCTTATTCCCTATTATAGCACCTACAGATAAAATTACACAAAAGAGCAAAATACCAATACCAAATACAGATTTTTTAAATCTTCGGTACAGATAATGCTTTCAAAAATCTGCCAGCACTGCAAGTGCGATGCGTGCGGCGACGACGGGAACGACTTCAGCGACTGCGGCGCGGATAGATGTGCGAGGCCATTAATAAAAAGCGATGACTGCGGGGACTGTAGAGACTGCGGTGCGGCTAGGTCTGCGTTTACCTTTAAGCCATAGTTTTTTAATAAATTAAAAAATTACTTATATTATAATTGAAAGGTTAAGTTATGAATAAAATATTATTTTACGAGTACACATGAAGCGTTTCGAAGCGTTTCAAAGAATTTTTACAAAGTTGTCAACTCGCGGATTATAATATTTTTATATAATTAGTATTTTTTAAGAATGTGATAAATTTCTAATAAACAGAGAGATGTAAATAATAATATATATTGATATATATAAATAATTGTAAACCTGTTCATGTAGTGACATCTACATTTTGTTTAGATACTAATTGGTCTTTTTTTCGGGGCCAGATAACAGATGGCACGACAATCTTTTAGAAATGTCACTTTAAAGCCGGGTCCGCTGCGACGTGTTTTCGTGTTTGCAAACAGTATAACATTGTTTGCTAACCGAATATAGGTGTGGCTTAACAGTTTGGTTAGCAAAAACACAATAACATGCAGGCCTGCGACAGCATAGTACCAAAATCTGCGTTATAGCGCTACTGTCGCCGGCAAGGCCAAAGAGTATGTAATACACTATGTTTTAAAACTGACGAGTGACAGATAACAGATTGGATTTTCTGTCATTCGTGTCGAAGCTCGTGTGCTGCCGGATTACTGTTTGTTTACTAGTCATTCTCCTCGCTGTATTGCTTAAGTTGAGATAGATTCCAAGTTCCTTGCTCAATACGAATTATACTGCAGTGCTCTGGTGCTTTGGTTCGCGGCAATGGCTCCTATCAAATACTGTGTTGTCGGTTGTATTTCAACCAACAAAACTCATCCATCGCCTTTATAATTTACCTAAGGACGATAAACTTAGGGCTTTGTGACTGTCGTTTTTGGTATCAGTGAATTCCGAACTTCTTGGTCTATCAAAGTATCAGTTAGTGAATAAACGTGTGTCCCAAAAACACTTCGACAAATACCAACTGGATGGCGAGGGTAATCGTCTCAGATGGTTATCCATGTCGTTTTTCCACTGAAGAAGTAGAGCATGGGGTGCCTTTATCTGTATTGTGTTTGTAATTATTTACAAATGTAACATCCAGTTGATCATTTATATTCAAGAACTGCAGATATGTATGCAGATCCTCCTGCATCTTCATCTCTCAATACAATACAGGTAATAATTTTTAACAATATTTTTTTTAATTTCTTATCAAGAATATTCTATCTATACTAATATTATAAAGCGGAAAAGTTTGTGAGGTGATATGCAACGTGGGCAACCTCCTTCATTGTAGTATTTATGGTAAAAGTGACAACTCTGGTCATACGTTTGTCACAGCACTTCATGTCATAATTTATTATTCAATGTCTTAGCCAGTCGAATTCTTTTAGTTAAATAAAGCCACATTTCTTGATTGGTTTTACGTCTATTTTACTTCAATTTATTTAACTAAAAATGCCTAACGAAAAACTCAACAAATCATCACTGTCAAGTTATCTTCGACCCGACAAGTTTGACGTCGAACCTGATATCGCGGATGCCGACGCAAAATGGCTGCATTGGAAATTGACCTTCGAAAACTTTCTCGCTGAAGAGATTACTGAAGACATATCAGATTCCCTCAAGTGTAAACTGTTAGTCAACCATTTATCCGCTTCGATCTACAAACATATCAAGTCTTGCACGACTTATAAGGCATGTATGAAACTTCTAGAAGACATCTATGTCAAACCAAAAAACACGATACTAACTCGACATGTCTTATTCAGTCGAAAACAAAGAGCGGACGAGACTATTTCCGAATATGCTAGAGCCCTTCGACTGATCGCTAAAGATTGCAAATTCGAAGCTGTCACCGAGACGGAACATGAAGAACAGGCAATTCGTAGTGCTCTTATCTCCGGTCTGCTCTCACGAAAAATCCGTGAACGACTTCTAGAGAACTCGACACTCACTCTTACCGAAGCTCTTAATCAAGCGATTACCTTGGAAACTGCAGAGAAAGATGCACTAACAATCAGTACTAACTCTCCGCATCTAAATGCTGTAGCTGAAATCTCCCGTGACAAGGAATCGGACTATCTGGTGGTAGCTTCATCGTCTCCAACGCGTCAGACTGCTTCGATAACACCATCTTCCTCAACACAATCAGCCCGGCGCTGTTACTTCTGCGGTGGAAATGTTCATTCTAGAATAAGGTGCCCAGCTAGCAAAGCTACTTGTAAAAAGTGTTTGAAGAAAGGCCATTTTGCTAGTGTTTGCAGATCCGGGCATAACATAAACTCTGTGTGGACTGAAGAACTTGCCAACTCGAGCAATGACCGGTTTTACAGCGGGGCTATTTCTGCTGCTTCTCCTTCAAGTCTTAGGAGTGCGACAATCCCTATCACTATAAATAAATACAAAGCTGATGCCCTCATCGACACTGGAAGTTCAGTCAGTTTTATAAACAGTAAAGTGGCTCGCATCATGAAATTGCCTAAGAAACCGTGCAAACAAACTGTCAATCTCGCCTCTCTTAACCAAGTCTCGTTCGTTGAAGGGTATGTTTCGCAACTATTAAAATTAATCAACATACCTACAAGAAGACGCCTCTTTTAGTCGTTGACAACCTCTGTGCGGACATTATCGTGGGTCACGACTTACTCAAGCAACATTCAAGCATCCAATTCAATCTGGGAGGTCCTGGCGAGCCCTTACAAATCTGTAATGTTCTGCAAGCCTCAGTTCCGCCGGCCTCCATATTCACCAATCTTTCGCCACACATCCAACCGATTGCTGTCAGAAGCAGGCGCTACACTAAAGAAGACGTTGACTTCATTCAAGAAGAAGTATCCAAGTTGCTCAAAGATTGGGTAATTGAAAAAAGCATTTCCCCTTGGAGAGCCCAAGTCCTCGTAGCGGGAGGAGGGACCCATCGTAAACGGCTCGTGATCGATTATTCAATGACAATCAATAAATTTACTGAGCTAGATGCTTTCCCCTTGCCAAATATCGAAACGGTTGTGAACAACGTATCAAAATTTAAAGTCTTTAGTCAAATAGACTTGAAATCTGCATATCATCAGGTCCCAATCCTGGAAAATGAGAAAATATACACAGCATTTGAAGCGAACGGCAAACTTTATCAATTCACACGCATCCCCTTCGGAGTCACTAACGGCGTAGCTGCCTTCCAGCGGACTCTGGACTTTATAATATCAGAAGAAAAATTAGATGGAACTTATGCATATTTAGATGATGTAACCATTTGCGGCAAGGATGATAAGGATCACGAGCGCAATCTAAAACGATTTATGGACGCCGCTAAGAAGTTTAATTTAACACTCAACGAACAAAAAAGCGTTTTCAATAAAACTAAAATTAATCTGCTTGGCTTTACCGTGGAAAATCATAATATCCGACCTGATTCTGATAGGCTAAAGCCTCTGCTAGACCTTCCTTCACCAACTAAAGCAAGTGAACTGAAACGAGCCTTAGGTATGTTCGCGCACTATGCAAAATGGATTAGACGTTTCTCAGAAAAGATAAAACCCCTCACCTGCGTCACTAGCTTTCCGTTATCGCACGATGCTCTCAAAGGTTTCGAAGAACTCAAACAGGACATCAAGGCGGCGGCTCTAGTAGCGATTAATGACGATGATATTTTCACAGTTGAGACTGACGCTTCAGAATTTGCTCTAGCGGCTACACTTACTCAACGAGGACGACCAGTAGCATTCTTTTCACGAACTTTGTCAAACTCTGAATGCAAGCAATCCTCAATCGAAAAAGAAGCTTGCGCTATAGTGGAAAGCTTAAAGAAATGGAGACACTACCTAATTGGCAAACATTTTCTTTTAATTACGGATCAACAATCGGTAGCCTTCATGTTTAATCAGAATCATAACAGTAAAATCAAGAACGAGAAAATCTTACGTTGGCGATTAGAGTTGTCTTGTTTCAAATATGATATTGTTTATAGACCAGGCTCCGAAAATGCAGCTGCGGACGCTCTATCTCGCGTATGTGCCTATATGAATATCAGCAAGCTAAAAGAGCTCCATAACGCACTCTGTCACCCGGGCGTGGCAAGATTGTATCACTGGGTGAGATCCAAAAACTTGCCCTATTCAGCAAACGACGTTAAGGAGATAACTGCCTCGTGCCCGATCTGCGCCGAGATAAAACCAAGATTCCTCAAAGTCAAAGGTCACTTAATCAAAGCTACTGCCCCTCTCGAACGTATCAACATAGACTTCAAGGGGCTACTGCCGTCTTACACCTCCAACAAGTACATATTGACGATAATTGACGAGTACAGCAGATTTCCATTCGCATATCCATGTAAAGATATGACATCTGCCACTGTCATCAACTGCTTGAAAGATCTCTTCCTTACTTTTGGCCAGCCTCTCTATGTTCATAGTGATAGAGGCTCATCGTTTATGTCCGAAGAATTCAAGTCATTCCTAAGAAAAGCAAACATAGCCTCATCTAGAACGACACCTTATAACCCTCAGGGTAATGGACAAGTCGAACGTCTAAACGGAACTCTCTGGCGAACTATCCAACTCAGCCTCCGGTCAAAGGGACTATCAGTGGAAAACTGGGAAGTGGTACTGAAGGATGCATTGCACTGTGTACGTTCTTTCTTATGTACAGCCACTAACGCCACACCACATGAAAAGCTTTTTACTTACCCTAGAAGATCCCCGAATGGAGACTCACTGCCATCCTGGCTGACACCAGGCCCGATATTGGTAAAGAAGAATGTCCGACAATCTAAAACAGACCCTCTAGTCGAAGAAGCTGAACTCCTTGAAACTAATCCTCACTATTTTCTTATTCGACGTGACAATGAGGAAACATCAACAGTATCGAACCGTCAATTGGCACCGTTCCCAAATACCGTTGATTACAGTGGAGATGATAGCTTTGAAACAGCTTCTGAAGAGATGGAAGACAGCGCTACAGACCAACCCGAAACTGAATCCCCACCGCGTCCATCGCCGCAACGCTCACAGGATCTACGTAGCTCATCGCCTTCTCCGATACTCCAGACCGAAACTCTCCCTCGGAGATCGAACAGGACCAGAAAACCACCCTCCTACCGGAGCGAATTTGTGGTATATGGGGGAAGGGAGTGAAAACTCAACCGGGGAAGAATGAGGTGATATGCAACGTGGGCAACCTCCTTCATTGTAGTATCTATGGTAAAAGTGACAACTCTGGTCATACGTTTGTCACAGCACTTCATGTCATAATTTATTATTCAATGTCTTAGCCAGTCGAATTCTTTTAGTTAAATAAAGCCACATTTCTTGATTGGTTTTACGTCTATTTTACTTCAGTTTGTTTGTTTGTTTGTTTGCTTGAACGCGCTAATCTTCGAAAGTACTGGGTAGATTTGTATGCAATTTGGTATGGAAGTAGCTTGAAGCTTGAGGAAGGTTATAGGCTACTCTTTACGCGACTGCAAAAAAGGAGAGTTATGTTTTTACCGTGATAGAATCCACGGGAGCGAAGCCCATTGGCGTATCTAGAGATATTTCCCAGGGGGGGCCTGGCCCCCAGTACTAGAAGCGATGATCGCTTATCAAAGTTGCGTCAACTCTTAACGTACGAAATGATAATTTTCACATAAATTAATTTAACATGTATCGCATAATGGAACCTTGCATGAGTGAGTCCGACTCGCACTTGGCCAGATTTTTAAATTTTTCAGCCATAATTGTTTGTTAGTAAATATTCTCGGGTGGGTACCAGACCATTCTGGGGTGGGCACGGCCCACCCGGCTCCCCCCCTTCCTACGCCTATGGCGAAGCCCCGCGTGAGTACTAGTTTATCATATAAATATGATCAGTTAAAAACCATAAAGTTAAATATCTGCATAAATATGTTACAATGTGTATATTTGTATACTTAAGTAGGAATTGATTCTGATCAGAGCCGTTATGGTGTGCTTATTGTTATTGATTTTATTTTAGTGATGTCAAAAATGAAATTTTATAAGCAATACTGACAAAACTATGCTTTTAGAAATAGTGTAATGGCAAATGTTAGAATGTTGCTCAGGATCCCAAAATAGTTACCTGATTCTTCTTTACTTAGAATTGAATTTTTCTTCTATTTACAGATGTGATTCGGTGTACAAGAAAAAATTGTGAAGCAGATGTGTGCACCACAACAATTGCCTTCAAGAAATACAAAGCCCATAGGATAAGAGGAAAAACAAATAAAAAGTAAAATCTGAAAACTCGTTTTATTTTTATATTTCTTTCGTTAAATTCGTATCCATTGGATTTAACGAAAGAAACAGTGTACCTTGTAAATAATAAAATTAACCCTATAAGAATTGGCGCATGGCGCATCACATGCTATCGATATTTCGATATCGATCGATGGTTATCGTGACGTTTATAGTACGCTGTGGGATATCACTAGATGACATTACGACACTAGCGCTTGGCGCATATTTTTGGAACTAGACGTACCATATTACTGTCCTATCTGTCTCTGACTTATTTAAATCTGTGATAACATGTTTGCCGTCTCGAATGGATAACATCCCCCGCGTTCGCCTGCGGGGAGGGAAGTGACGCATTTTGTGGTCGCGTTCGCTCAGGGTTGCCAGATGACGAATTTTTTATCTCTTACTAGGACTGTCAAATATCTCGTACTTTTAACCTTTAACCTTACAAAATCTCGTAAAATTTTAAATTTTTTCATTTTAAAAATCTCAGGCCTTAATTTAGGTACACTATGTACTATAACTAGCTAGCCTGGGGTAGGAATATTCCTTAAGCTTGGGACCGCCAAATGAAAAAACTTTATTTATAGGTGATTCATATTTTCTTTATTATTTTACCAAAAAAATAAAACAAAATATTGACTTAAGTAATAAATGTTGTAGGTATTTGCTAGTAGGTACATGTGTAGTGTAATACATCTAGCGGGGTTTCCCCAGTCAACGACTAAAGATACACTTATGGTGAACGCAGACCTAGCCGCACCGCAGTCTCTACAGTCCCCGCAGTCATCGCTTTTTGTTAATGGCCTCGCACATCTATCCGCGCCGCAGTCGCTGCAGTCGTTCCCGTCAGTGTTGCCAGATTTTTGAAAGCATTATCTATCCGAAGATTTAAAAAATCTGTATTTGGTATTGGTATTTTGCTCTTTTGTGCAATTTTATCTGTAGTTGCTATAATAGGGAATAAGCAAGTAATTATTTATACGAGAATAAGTAATTTTATTATAAACCGTTGACAGAGATTCTCTGTCTACTTTATAACTCTGGCAACACTGCGCGCCGTGGATGCGAATGACGTCATCCGCGCTGCGTGCGGGTGACGTCATCAGCTGCGGCTAGGGGAGTTCGGTCGTTTCAGGAACTGCGGCGACTGCGGCGCGGGTAGGTGTGCGAGGTTGCATAGAACTTCATATAAAGAATTCAAATGCAAAGACTGCGGCGCGTGCGGTGCGGCTAGGTCTGCGTTCACCATTAGTGATGAGGTAATGAATCTTGTGATGTGCTTAGTCGAGTTTGTGGCATGGACATACATAGAATGTATGTCCAAACCAAACTTAAATGTTTTAGGTTTGTATTAGCAACATTGTTAAAATCTCGTAAAAGAGTGTACGAGATTTTTTTTTCTCGTTTCTCGTACAAAGACTGCTAAATCTCGTAAAGGTACGAGATTTCTCGTACATCTGGCAACGCTGCGCTCGCTAGAGGAAGACGGAATCGTTCGAAGAGAGTGTTGATTGTGTATGACAATTCTCTTTGGTTTGTGATGGAATGGAATAAAGAAAACACTTTGTCTTTTAATACTTTGTTTTCTTCTCTATATCTGGTAAAATTAATGATAACAGCTCTTGATAATCACTTTCTGAACATCTAAAACTAAACAAAAACATTACAACAATTGGCGCAGCGGATGGGCGGTTTTACGAATATGTTTTGCTAACATGTTTTGATAACATGTTTTGTTAGAAAATTGGCGCAGTGAATCCAGCTTAAGGCTACTGTCCCCCCTGGTAGATAGTTATAGACTGCAGATACTGCACGTGCTTAGAGCAGGGATGTCAGACGCCCTCCCAGAAATCCTTGTACCGAGTTGTCTGAAAGCTGGTATTGAAAGCGAAAAACTGGTACCCCTGTGCTCCGCTGCCACGCTGCCACCACCACCCATCACTGATACAATTATAAACTATATCGGAAATCGCATACTAGTAAAAAAAAATCGATTTCGTGTACCGTTAATATAGGACAGTAATTATCGAACGTACCAAAGAAATATCATACATTTTTATCGGAAAGGAGATTAAGCGAACGAGCCCTTCGTTCGCTTAATCAAACAATAGAAAAGAAGTCCGAAGCTGGCGTAAACAAATTTAGATGCAAAAAATCATTTTCAGATTCGAAACTATTCATTTTGAGTTTGAGATTCAAGTTTCAATTTCTTTCACTATTAGGTATCATCAGTTTTTACTGATTGGGGGATGGGATATAATATTTTTGATATCTGCTTTTTCCAGGCTTAGGACTGGCAAAGTAATAGTACTTAGTAGGTACTTATCTAATAAAAAAAACTATCATTCTGCTTTTCTTTGGCGCATTTAAAAGATTGGTATATTTACAATGATCATTGGACAATGATCCCTAATATTTGTTATATTTTTTTTTGTATTTTTGTTGTTTTTTTTTTTTGTGTAGAAATATTTACTTTTTCTTGCCCGTTGTACCGAATTATTGGCTACAATTGACATTTAAAAACATTAGTTGTTTAACTTTTGCAATTCCTAGACGAGTTCGTCTTTTAGTTACCATGGTACCCTACCAGCTCGTGAAAATACCCTTTCACAAGGCACTCGTAAACAACGCAAGAAAAAGCATTGTTGTTATTTTATCGAAACTTATGAGTTCTGTGATTTCAGTTAGTATCGCCCAAAGAGTAAAGTAACTACAGAGAGAACTATAGGTATCATCGCCGATCGCACAGTCTCACAACGTCGGGTCGCAATTCACACCGCAGCGCCCGAGGCGGCCCGAGACCGACCGATCCGAATCACCGAAGCTCGCGTTCATTCAAGAAATGATTTAAAAGCATTGATGATTTTGTCGTTGTCATTTCACAATGACATGATTTTAAAATATCGATGATTTTTACCTGTGACATGATATCGGACTCATCTCTACGGAGCACATGGAATGTCGACAAATTGTGTCGCGTAACGTATTAAAGGTGTGTTTCCACCTTTATAGTGTTCTGTCGTAAAGCGTGATTGAGCTTGCACCCGTTTTTGATATCTTGCAACTCTGGTCTTTTTGAATCAGAAACAATAATTTCTACAATTATTTTCTATGCTCTATACATCCGTACAAAACTGAAAACTACAAAATCTAAAGAATCTCAAGCAGAGCTATCGTAATCAATCCTATGATTTATATGGAATCCTGATAAATATTCTTATGAGAAATTAAAATACACCCGTTTTCTACATTTTCTTATGCTGATTTTATAGAATTTTCCTTTCCAGTGCAAAATGAAAATTTTTACTATGCCTAGAGACGCTCGTCATTCTTGGGTCTTGTTTGGCCGCCATGTCTGAAGTTCGTTGTGTCTTCGGAGGTCGTGTTGTGCTACTCTTTAATGTTTATAGATTTCAGTGAATTTAGTTTCTGTAAGACGATGAATTTATACAAATATTAAAGAACTATGATTTAGTTATTTGTGTGGAGTGACTGTTAGACTGGAGCAAATCGATACATTTTGCGTTTGAAGAAGTTACTCTAACATCGTATTTTTAGTTCATCCGCCATATTGGCGTTAATATCTCTTCGTAAGTCTTTTTTCATAATTTTTAGCTTTACTGGTATTATTTTGATGTATTTTTCGTACCATTTTGTTGCTGATTTCATAGGGCTGCATAATTCGTTCAAGTAGAGAGTGCATGTTGCTTGTATAGAGCAATATTTTTTACTTTTTGTTCATGGCCTCTTTCAAGCAATTTTCTCCCATTTCTAGTTACTGGAATTGAGATAATTTTAGTTGTATTTATCATAGATGATCCCTTTATTATTTGACGAGTTTTGGTCACTATCAATTTGTATTAGAAACTAAACATTGTTTTGTAGATAGTAATTTGAAACAATTGTACCTGATCATATTCTTATGAAATAGATGTTAAGAAACAAACCTGTACGATGAAATTTGTCTCTTCGACTATATTTTTCAAATATATATTCGTGCGAAATCTGTTATTTTTTATTGAGGTTTCTGCCTCTTTACCTGATACCTGAAAATCACTAGAATGTAAATCTAAGTCCAAAGAATGTTCTAGAACGTATACACGCTCTCAGAAGCGTCATGCTGCTATGTATGTCGCTGATGACTCATTTGACCAGTTAAAATTTCCATATTTTTACCATTTGAAAAGAAGCTTGGTTTAGTGTATGGTGGTAGTAGTGGTACTCCAGTTCTAATTATAAAAAGATGCATGATAAAGTTATTCATATTCATGATCCATGGCAATGCAAACTTTATTAAAAGAAGTCTATTTTTTATATAAAAGTAGATGTGATGAGAAGTAATTACTCGATAACATTTTAGGTTTGATGATCATCAAAACATTTGAAAGGGTGCTTCATTTTTATGTCCTACTATATATCTTAACCAAAACAAATAGAATGGTATAGTGCATTGGTATGTCTGCATTAACTTTGGATACCCCACAGAATATGAGTTAGTGATAGTGAATACAAGCATTTAAAGTGTTTATATATCCACTTTTAAAAAGACAGCCAATAGGTGTAAACCAATTGATGGTTTTCAACATTCTTAATCAACCTACTAATATTATGATATCACTGCTACATCAAAATAAATTTGATTGAATGTGTTTTGTGACTAATTGAAACAACAATTATGAAGCGTCTATCTCAGTTTTTTTATGTAATTTAATTGTATTTTAGGCACATGTTGACTGTGATACATATAAATATGTTATGGTTGTACTTAAATAAATTCTGCCATTGAACTGTACTTGTTAGTTTTTCTTGTAGATACAATTATTTACACATACAAAGTTTTCTCTTTCAAATATATCATGATCATAGTTTAACATTTAATTAGTCCTTGATCAACATTTTTTTTAATTCATGCTCTTTTCTTTTTTATCAAAGACAAATATATTTTGACTAATTCCACTAGCTACTACCTGTATTGATGAACTCAACTTTCAATTAATACATTTAGCTAAATATTTTTAATACATATATCGGAATCCAATTTGACACAGTGAAAGTAAGATTTTTTTTTAAATTTTAGGCTATATTTCCACATTTACCAAGCAATTTGCATCTAATCAATTACATAATGAGGCACTATCAAGTAATGGCCTACATACCTTTATAGCCACAACATACATTTTTCTGGTTGGGAAAATCATTAAATGACTTCTCCTGCTCTGGGTGAAGCGGAAGGGTGTGTCAGACTTCTTCTGACTAAAAACCTACTCAGTTCCTTCAGCTGCCCTTAAGTTTCGGGGCTGCGGTATCTTGTTAGAACATTCCCACAACCCCGGCTAGCAATTTTACTGATTTGTGATCATTGTACTTAAATATGTGATCTAGGGTGTTGATTTTCAACATTTTCAAAATTATATCTATTATCACTTAACCAAGTCACATGGTTTTTTTTATTATTTTTGCTAGAACTGGTACAACCTAGCCTATCGCCCCATACTCGCTTGATGTTGAGTTTAGGGACACCCTATATATTTGTAATGGGCAATAGGTCCTATGTTCCTTGAGAGCAGGGCCCCAATCTTGGAAATGTAGTGCAATGAAAAGTTGTAAGTGTCCATAAACCAAGCAGAATTAAATAATTAGCTATTTAAGCATCAGGGTTCTCAAGATGCTCTCACAACACCTCATTTGGATAATAAGGTTAATTTTGCAACCTGCTTGGGTTCTCATTGAAGTTGTAACTTATGTCACAGTAACATACCATGGAGATATTATTTCATGTGATTTTCAAGGAAGTGGTCTACCACTGCCAAGTTTTATCTGAATTTGTTAGCCATTGCCGTGTGATAAATCCACTCATATGCTTTGATAGTTAATATAAGTAGAATAAGTATGGAAAGAATTAATTTTAATTTTATTATATTTCTTACAGATTCAAAGACACTCCTGTAAATAAGCTGAGAGCCTCTGGTGCTTCAATATTCATATTTACCTACCCTGCATTCAAATGCAAGGTAAGACAATTTATAATCTATTTAAAGTCATGTGAAAATAAATTTAATAACTTGTATTAATTTGTTCTCATCATTTTATTCTTTGGTCTTTAAAAAAGTATTTACTACAAGGGGCTTAGTATGAGTTTGCAATACTATTATTGTTTTCAAACACCATTTGCTTTGTCTCTTTCACACTCATCTACAAGTTTGGTGCGTGTGAAAGTAACAAAGCAATAGTTTTCGAAAACGACAAAAGTATTTCAAACTCATAAAAAGCCCACAGGAGAGTTTTATAACTTTCACTATGTTTCTTTCAGGTAGGATATTTTTTGTGTCTATGAATGGGGTGACCTGCTTCTAGGTGCAAAGGCACCAACATATTTTATTATGATAGAATGGTTTAGTGTTATAAGAGGATATAGCTGATGCCTCTTAGTCAGAAATTGGATGAGCCTCTTGTTACAATTGAGGTGAGAGTTCTTTGTAGAGTACTCCTTACAATTTAGACATAAGGTTGTTATATCTACTACAGTTGTGGTGTCGCTTTGGCAGGTAGATTGCTGACTCCAGCACAATGCAGCAGGCAGTTGATCCTCTCGCTACTACCAGCACGGTAAGATTCATCCCAAAAATTATTATTTAAACTCTACTTCAGAGTGGTTATTATATACATATAAAGCTTGCTGGTAATGTCTCTCTACTACATATAAAACTATTGTGACTACATTAGAAAGTTTAATTATTATTGGGATATATTGTGTATATGAAATAATGAAAAGTCACTAAACTACACAACCAAAATGTCTCTGTATTTGCTGGTTGGTGTACTATTGTTGGTTTAGCAAGTATATTGATTAACCTGAATGTTTCATCACACAGCCTACGGCGGAGCCTGTCAATGGCGCACCCCCTGATGAGCCGACGCGGCGGCAGGGCCGGATGACAAATCAGCTGCAATTTCTTCAAAAGAATGTTATGAAGGCAGTATGGAAGCATCAGTTTGCTTGGCCTTTTCACCAACCAGTTGATGCAAAAAAATTAAACCTTCCTGTAAGTACTTGTTTTATTAGTAAAATTATTACAAATAACAAGAATATGAAAACCACATTAACTTAACATGTACAGTACATTTTTTTGTTGATGTGAAAATCCTAAGGAATTAAAATAAATTCTCCGAGTTTCAATATTAATCTTACTGTTTATATTTTAGGACTACCATAAGATAATTAAGAAACCCATGGACTTAGGAACAATAAAAAAGCGGCTCGAATCCAACTATTACTATTCGGCCCAGGAATGTATTCAAGATTTTAACACCATGTTCACCAACTGTTACGTCTACAATAAGCCAGGCGAAGATGTCGTTGTCATGGCACAAACTTTGGAGAAATTGTTCCTGAATCGAGTAAGTCACTAGTTAAAAATTGGCCAAGTGCGAGTCAGACTCGCCCATGAAGGGTTCCGTAGTAACTACAATAATATGTATATTTATTTGACAAAAAAAACATTACAAATTTCTTAAAACTAGCTTATTTACATTTTTTACAACTACGCCAAATAACTTTGTTTTTCATAGTGTTTGTATGAATTACAAAGTTATATTTGCGGTTTTAGAAAATATGCTGTATCTCAAAAACTGCTGACCCGATCTCGTTCAAACCAATTTTGGCTGAAAGAATTTACATTAAGATCTACAGACATATTTTTTTTAGATTCTTCACTCCATTATTATAGAAGTTAGAGGGGGGACACGCATTTTACCACTTTGGAAGCGTAGATCTTTTAAACGATTATTTTTATGAAAAAATGGTTTTAGAAACCTCAATGTCATTTTTAACCCTTTGACCGCCATGTAAAATTTCATCTATCTTGCCCCCAACGCCGCGACCGTATTATAAATCATTTATCGTACGATTGGCTAGTGATGTGTAACAAGTAAAATATACAGTAGTAATATTAAATAATTTGAAGTGAAATGATGGTTAACTTACGTTTAATCATGTTATTTTTAAGAAATAAAATATTGTTTATAGTTTTAAAGACCTTAACAATAAACAAGCAGTAAAAACAGTTTTTTTCAAGTTTTTTTTTATTTTTTTATTACGTTTTTTATTTTGCAATCATTTGACATTGTGTATTATTATTCTTTCCTATTTTCATGACATTTTCCCTATTTTATTGAGACAATTTTATAATTTGACATGCATGTACTCGTATCTTTGACATTCTTTTATATCAAATGTACTAACTTTGTAAGACTGATTTTGTATGTCTATCGGCGGAACATGGTTTGTACATTAAAATATTGAAAAACACCTGTGTTCACAAAATGAATAAATGAATTTGATTTTAAATTTAAACATCTAATTCAAAGTAAGATTTTGGTAACGATTTCTTTAAAAGCATCGAACTTTTGGCAACACTAGTGGACGCTTTAAAGCGTCTTTGGCGATAGTAACAAGTCTTTCTGTGAGATTTACTTAAAACTACTAGTGTTGTTAGTTTCAGTTATCGAATATATTATATTAAAAATTAAATAGAAAAATATATATCAGCACGACACCTCCATCGAATAGGTAATCATGATTATGTTACTATTAAATGAAACAAAATGCATCTCTTGATGAATCTATTTATTATTGCGTTATTAAAAAATGGATGGAATGGATGGGCGAATGGAAAATATATACCTACTGTGTATTTTTATTCGTGATAGACACGAAAACATGTAACGCATAGTGCTACTATACATATCTCGCACCAAAATCGCGAATCATGTCTTTTGCGACTCAAACTGCATTGTTTGCAGCGCAATTTTTTATTATTTGGAAGAAAGGCTGGCATATGCTTTGAAGAGTTTCCTCCAAGTATTCAGCTTGGGTTTTCAAGTGCTCTTGATGTTGTAGGAAGGGTGCAGTTAATTAATCTTTATTGTATCTCTTGGTTATTTTATAGTAGCCAAATAAACCTTTTTATAATTTACTCTCATCGCGGACAATTAGGCATAAAGAGGGAATTTAAAACTCACCATTACTTTTGTCCATTATTTTTCACAAGAAGACCTCACAAATTCTCACTATTAAAACAAGTAAGTGGCAGAACTTGTGAGAAGTAGATAAGGTAGGTATAAAGAAATAATCATCTACCTACTTACATTCTCATCACTAGTCGGCGCATTAAGACGTCCATGGCGTTGAGGGTAGATCTTTTTTTACTTAAAATTTCAGCGTTCATGTTAAAGGTTTTACCGAGTTAAATATAGACTTTTATACTTTTTATTTAACAGAAACTGAATAAAGAAAAGTAAATATGTCTGCGTATGTAAAGATCAAGTTTAAAAATCAAGTACTTGTTAAGCATTTGACTATCAAACATTTTGACGTCTTAAGTCGTGGTCGGCGATTGTGCCCAGTTTTTTGGTGACGCTTTAAGACGTTGTTGCCGGTCAAAGGGTTAAAGACCTGTCTATAGATACCAAGCATAGGTTTCGATTTTTTTTTTTAATTTTAGTTCTATGTATGGGGAGCCCCCCTTATTTTACTTTTTTTTTCTTAAAATCGGAAAGCGGTTCACAGAATACATATAGTTTAGGAATAAAATGGCTGTGACATACGGACGGCTGTTTCAATTCCGAGCTATTGGGTCATGACAAACATGCGCCGCGTCGGCGAATTAAAGTAAAACATAATCCTGCTCCTTGGATTACTGCTGAAATCAAAGATGCTATTGCTCGTAAGGATAAAGCGAAGAGTAGGTATAGATGTAGATCCACGGAGCAGAATTTTGATCACTTTAAACTTTAAAGCTATGCGTAATAGCTGCAATCGCCACTAAAAGACGCTATTTCCATGAATCTCCTATTGATCGAAAGTCCTCTGATATCTGGAAATTTCTAAAGTCAGTTGGCATCGGCAAATCACCCTCTAATACTTGTGCAGATGTTGACATAATAATTATGTGCTTTTAATAGACACTTTTCTCCTCCTCTTGTTTCTCTTGAACCTAATGTCAAAAGTTCAACTTTGCAAGAGCTCACTGATTTGCCTTTACCAAATTGCCCAATTTTAATTTGACTTCTATTTCTGAAGACGATGTTAAAAAATCTCTACTTTCTATATCCTCTTCGGCTGTTGGTCATGACAATGTGTGTTCGAGGATGATAATACCTATTCTAACTCACTTTGCTAACTATTCCTTATTTTCCGGCTCATTTCCCAGTGCCTGGAAACAGGCACATATAATACCTGTTCCCAAAATAAACAATCCATCGTCCTTATCTTACTTCAGACCCATCTCTATTTTACCTTTCCTTTCTAAAGTTCTCGAACATATTGTTCATGGCCAAGTTTCTAGATACCTTACAGCACACAACTTAATTTCCCCTTTGCAATCTGGATTTCGTACTGGTCACAGCACAGTAACTGCACTTCTGAAAGTCACCGACGATATCCGCTGGGCTATGGACAATAAATCACTCACCATATTAGTCCTACTTGACTTCAGTTGCGCGTTCAACTCAGTGGATTTTAACATATTTCTTGGAGTCCTTCGTTCATTTAACTTCTCTCCTTCTGCATTATCCTGGTCCAAGTCCCAGGCTATGATCTTAGGTAGTCGATACTTATCGACTACCTACTTGGACGGATTAATCTGTAATCCGTATGATTTAGCCCACTGACTAATATTCTCCAAGTCACAATTCAGTTTTCATTCATACTACTGACTCTCTTTGTAGATCTCACCTTAAACTCCATCTCAATTTCCCATCCCATAAAACCCGTTTCTATTCCCACTCCTCCTTTCATGCAGTACGACTGTGGAATTCGCTTCCCGCTAAAATCCGCGAAGCTAAATCCATTAATATTTTCAAAAAGCTGGTCAAAGATCATTACCTATCTAACATCCCGTAATTTTATATATTTATTATAGGTATATATTTTTATAGCATTAATATAAATATGTATTTTAATTCTATGTATGTATATATTTGTTTATTATATCATTATAGTTTAATTTCATAGCTAAGTATGTTTTATTTATCGTAATTAGTATTTATACACACTGTGTCTATAATCTCCTCTTGAACTCACCTGTCGCAGGTCTGCTGGAAGAAATTTCTTAGGAAATAAGCAGCACCTTTGTGCTCTTTTGTCTGTATTTAAATATTTTTTTGTAAGTGTCATATGTGTACATAAATAAATAAATAAGACGGATGGATGGACAGACAGACATACATGACGAAACTATAAGGGTTCCGTTTTTCGCCGTTCGGCTACGGAACCCTAATTAAATGCCTATGTATGTATGAATTTTTTCCGTAACATAATAAATAGTTTCATAAACATTTATCTATGTTCGATTTATGTAATGATATGAAATACGTAAATCGAACATTTTGTACTCCTTTTTACGAAAATTAAGCAAACAGTGGAGTATAACATTTGACACAGTTAAAGATTTTATAATAACACACAAACTTCAAATTTAACTTACCATTAACTTATACCAATTCAAATTATGTTACATGTAAAAAAATTGATCTTATAATTATTGTGACAGTATAAGTGTTACATACCTACCTATAAGGGTTATAATATTTATATGTGATTTAACATTAATATAACAGTCTTATTTGATTTAGTCGCTCTTATACATTAGGTCAAATCTGCCATTCACAGATAGCTCAGATGGACAAGGAGGAAAAGGAGATCGAGGCGCCGTCAAAGGGGGGCAAGGGCGGAGTGAAGAAGCGCGGCACGTCAACGCCAGGCGCAGGGGCTCCGGGCCCGCCGGCCGCTAGCGCCACGCCAACCCCCGCGCCGCGAGTCCCCAAGCCCGCGCCCCCGGCCCCCGCGCCGCACCCCGCTCTCGTGGGCTCCACCAACACCACCACCACGCCTGCGCTGCCCGCGCCGCCCGCAACGCCGCCAGCCACGCATACCGGCCTGCCGCAGCAGGTATGTTTACATCACTATATACCTACACTGTATCATACTGCATTACCAATTAGACAGTACACACATACTTGTTGGCCGGGCTAAACTTGGGTACTGAATATTAATAAATCATGATCGATGTTTATTCCTCCTCCTCGCGTCAAGTTCCCCAGGGTCGTAGAAATAGCTTCTCCTTAATGGTGTTCCGCCATCTATGCCTGTTCTTGGCTTCGTATAGAGCGACATGTATGTCCAGGGTGTAACAGACCCGATCAACTAACCTTGTTGGGCTACGGCCTCTAAGTCGTTTGCCATCAACCTTGTCAGTAATTATGAGTTGTTCAAGATTGTGGCCATCTTTCCTGGCCATGTGACCATAAAACTCTAATATTCTGCACAGACAAATTGTTCATAGTATGGTCCTTTATTAACAAGACAGATCGATGTTTATTAGAGTACCAGAAAAGATAGCCTAAAGGGTGGAGACCTGGTGCTCTGAAAAACAGGCCTCTAGTCTAATGTAGCCATATCATTCTCCCACAATATGACAGTATAAAATGTGTACCCATAAATGTTATCTTGTCGGGTACTTTGACCTGAATGCGGTCTTGCTCGATAAGCTTGATCGTATCCTTAATAACTGCATTCGGTTCATATTTAATTTAAAGAAATATGACCATGTCTCAAGTTTCAGGTCTGAGCTTAAATGGATGACCATTCGCCAGAGAAGTTTGCGCGCTTTGACAACGCTTTTCTCTTTACTCAACTCTCCCAGCCCTCCTTCTTATCTAATGCCTCGCTTTCTATGTTCTTCACACAATAAGAATCTACGTTCATCTAATAATCTTCTTTTACTCCTCCTTCTCATACATCTGGCTTTGTTCAATCTTTTTTTCATATCCAGTCGATTCTCCTCTGTAATGCACTTCCTCTCGAGATCAGAACGGCTGACAGTCGCTATGCATTATAAAAATTATTTTTTTGCAAAATATACACTTATAAAATCGCACACCCCAGATTTTTACAAAAAAAGCTGGATTTTCTTAATAAAATATATAAAAAAGTAAAAAGTTGCAATGTCAACTTAAAGGTTAATTCATTGGCTTTTCAATGATACCACTTAACCGTATTTAGAATGTTCAAAAGGATCTTTTAGGAGATGAAATGAAACTTACAAGAAAAATTGCGACTATTGCATTTAGAGAACAAGACATTGTATTGAAAGGAATCAGGAAATTATCAATAAAATCAGTATTAAAGGGTAGTGTTACCTACCCTAGCTTCTAAAGTACAGCTCATAATCTGTTTTTCATCGACCGTATTAATTTTACGATGAATTCCTGTGGTATAGCGTTCCACTCTTCTTCGATGGCTGATTGCAGCCCTTGGAGGTGTGTAAGAACTGGACTTCATGCTCTTACACACCATTTAAGATGCCGCCAAACATGCTCGATTAGGTTGAAATCAGGACTGCGAGCTGGCCACATCACGTTAATATTGGCGTCTTCCATATAATCCCAAACTGTCCTAGCGACATGTGGCCTGGCATTATCATGCATAAGTACGAATTCTTCCCCCATAAGCCATGAAATCGGCCTATCATGGTGTTCGAGAACTTCTTCCACGTATAGCTGAACTGTTAATCCTCTCGATCTAGGGCTTGTATTAGCCATGGTAATGAAGATAATGTCGGTTTAAGAATGAGGCATTATGCCACCCCAAAACATACACGATCCACCACCATAAGCGACACGTTCACTTATGCAGCATTAAGCAAACTACTCTGATGACCTTCTATAGACTCTTAAGCGTCCATGGTGGCCATGTAAAGTCATCTTGCATTCATCAGAAAACATAACTGCTCTCCTCTGATCGAACGTTGAATTTAATGCTCGCGGGAAAATTGAAGTCGGGCTTATCTGCGGGCTGTGGTCAATTTCGGACCACTTGCTAGTCGATGGGCAGTAAATCCAGCTTCAGCTAATCTTTTTCTGACTGTCCACTGACTTATGCTGACATGGCGTTCTTCTCGAAGCTATCGTCCCAGTTCAACCGCGTTCAGCTGTCAATTTCGCATAGATCTCGTCACAAGAAAGCGGTCATCGTGCTCTGACGTTGTACGATGCCGGCCTGAACCTGGTTTCCAAATATAGCCCCTTATTTCTTGAAACCTTTGGTATACACGTCGAACTGAATATTGACTTAAATTGAACTGTCCAGCTACTTTACTTTGATTTTTTCCTGCTTCCAGTAAGACAATAACTTGAGCAGCTTCTGCAGGTGTAATGTCCATGTTTTTCCATTTTTTTTTCATATGTATCCACACGAGGTGCTATCACGTTACAGGTCAGGGCAAATTTAAAAAAAAAAATCCTTTAATCAACCCTTTTATACCTGCGGGAATGGGTGCAAGTAGTGCCTATTCGAAGCGAGTTAATTTGCGGAATTTCGTTGTTTTGATGTTTGTGCGTGTAATTTTCAGGTAAATTATTTTCTTATTACATACATTAGTAACCTAAGACTGTGTATTTTTATTTAGCTTTTTTTTTACAAAAAACCATCTTATTTTAGTAAAAAATTAAGAACATAACTCATGAACAAGGGGTGTGCGATTTTATTGCTCTCGAGTGTAGAACCGACTTCCATATCAAAACACTCCAAAGCCAAAAATAACTTTAATTTCGGTAGTCGGTGTCATTTGTTTTGTATTTTCTTTATTTTTTGACACCGCCTTCCGAAATTAAAGTTATTTTTGGCTTTTTTTAGTGGTTCGGTTTGTAATTTATCTAGTTACCAGAGCCAAAATGTCAACTACTTATCACCTTTTACAAAATATTGCTTTTCCCGGTGCAAAGCTGTTAATTTTTGAGGAGTTCTCCTGGTACATCACCATCAGTTCTACTTCACCATATGCATTGCGATGAGCATAAAGTGCTTAACATCCATATTCAAGTAAACTAATCGCAATCCACGAAATACCTATTATTGAGTAGTTTCGGTGGCCATCTGGGGTCTTCATCATCAGTTCCACTTCTTCAAATGATGTTTATCGAGAGCAACTACACAAGTTACTATAAGAAATACCCAAAACGCTATAGGTGTGCCTATATTTGAAGAGTTCCCTCGATTTCTCCATGATTCCATCATCAGATTCAAACGTGATGAGAATGGGACCAACTAGAAAGTATACCCTTTCAAACAAAAAAATCTGTTCTTTAAAATTCTTCAAATCGGTCCAGCCATCTCCGAGTTATGAGGAAACATACATTAAAAAAAAATTGGGAATCTCCTTTTTTTTGAAGTTGGTTAAAAAGAAATAGCGGATCTATTTTTTTTAATTGAAAATAGGTTCGCGTTTGACCACTATCTCACCTGATGGTAAGTGTGATGATGTGATCGAAGATGGAGCACGCTTACCTAAAAGTAACCTATTCACTCTAGGTTGTTTTCTACACCAATAAGCAGAATTTCCACATTCGGTTTTCATTTGCTTCTTCATTATGTACCTATATATTTGTATGTATTTATATAAGTATTTATTCATATATATTATTTTATGTAGATTTCTATTTTTAATGATACTAGGGTTTTTGTGTTATATTATTATATATATATTTTTTCTAATTTTACTTCACACGTTCATATTGCACCTCCCACACTATCACTCATGGTTGACTGGTAGAGAATGCCTACGGCATTAAGTCCGCCTTTGTACCTATGTGCATAAAGTGTAAATAAATAAATAAATGAAGATTATGATTGATTGGATTTATCGATCAAGATTTTAGTTACGCATGTACGCAGACTCAGTTACCCCCGCGCCCCCCGCTTCTTGTGACAATTGTGACCATTTAGTCCTTAAAAATAATAACTGCAACGCACGGCCCGGCCAAATTAAATTCACTTACTGGACTGCATAATCTGACTGTGTGGGTTCTTCTCAGGTGGCGACGCAGCCTTCGAGTTTTCACGTGGCCCAGCCGGCAGCCCCGCCCGTGTCTACGATACCTGCGGTAGCATTATCGCAAACGCAGCCAGCTAAGGTTTTATTACGAATCTATTACTTTTGTTGTTGCTTGTTGAACACTGTTATTTTGACGTTACTAATCAACTTTTTATTGAAATAGGTTAAAAAAGGTGTGAAAAGAAAAGCCGATACTACAACTCCTATGGGTAGCTCTTTTGAAGGAGGGTATACTACACCTACAATTGACCAGCAAAGTGGTCCTAAGCCAGCAAAAATATCGACAAGGAGAGAAAGTGGTCGCCAAAAAAAGGTGCGCTAGAACATTACTGTACTGCACATTTATATAATTTAAGATATCGTCGTTGCGTGTGCAAAAGTCGCTATGTGGTAAATAGTTATTTTCGTTCTTTTATGCGGTTTCAATCGTTATTTTAATACACAATGCTGTAAAAACAGCTATCTGATAAACGCAATATTGAAAGGTAACTCTTTAAATATTTCGTTTTCAGATAGCTGTTTTACAGCATGTGTATTAAAATAACGATTGCATAAAAGAACGAAAATGACTATTTACCACATAGCGACTTTTGCACGCGCAACGACGAAATATATGTTAAACTTGTTCTATATATGTATAAAATTATCTCTAACAGGCGAGCAGAACAGGAGACGATAGTTTTAAAATGGGTGCATTATCTCCGAGCGGGGCAGGCGCTTCTCATCACTCTGCCATGACTCCTCAACTAGCAAAGAGCAAAGAGAAACTTTCTGATGCTCTTAAAAGTTGTAATGAAATTTTAAAAGAACTTTTTTCAAAAAAACATTCAGTAAGTTACTTTTAAAATAATCCAATATTACTCTTTTTCTGATTCTTAATGGATCTTCTGCTACACTTACTTTTTTCGACAGGGTTATGCCTGGCCGTTTTATAAACCTGTAGATGCTGAATTGCTTGGACTTCATGATTATTTTGATATTATTAAGAAACCTATGGACCTTGGCACCGTGAAACAAAAAATGGACAATAGAGCATATAAAACAGCCGCTGAATTTGCCGCCGACGTACGCCTAATATTCACAAATTGCTATAAATATAATCCACCGGACCATGATGTTGTTGCAATGGCTCGAAAACTACAAGATGTCTTCGAAATGAGGTAAAAAGAAATGTTTTAATAATAGTGGGTGTTTTAGTAAAAACAAAAGAACGGGTATATTTGTTCCTCGTTTTACAGGTACGCCAAGATTCCTGATGAGCCCGTTCATGTAGGCGTTCCACACATGGATAAGGGAAGCTCAGGGTCAAGTTCGGAATCTGGTTCCGAATCGGACTCTGAATCTGATGATTCAGAAGAGGAGAGGAATAACAAAGTTAAGCTTCTAGAAAAAGAATTACTTGCGCTACAAGAAAAAATGAGAAAATTAGTAGAAGAATCTAATAACAAAAAGAAAGCCAAGAAAAAAGTTAAGGATAAGACGAAAAAACAAGTACCAAATAATGCTGTACCTAAAACCAACGCAGCAGCCGCATACGCGACGAAGGCGAATAATATTGCTGAAAATATAGGTAAGTTATATACAACGTGTAACGGAATAAACGCAAGACCTGAAAGTAGTTTGCTCAGAATCGTCTTCCATCATTATTTATATGTTTTAATTTTCTCCGGAAAAATCCTTTAAACCTAAATTAGGATCACTGCGTAAAACCAACGTAATAAAATATTTTATTTAGGGAAATTTAGCCTTATCTCAAAGCAATAAAAACCCATATGAATGTATGGCTGAATTTGTAGATCGCTCAATAGCTATCCATGCACACACGTAAATAATATCAATACATTTTAGATTTCAGTTAGTGTGCGAAAAATAAAATATTTAAATTAATCAAGATTAATCCTTAATTCCAAGCAGTACGTCTTACTTAACTGCACAACCGAATTTGTACTTTGTAGTTCGGTCACTCATAATAATAATCATATTATCTATCCTTACTCACACACACACACCCCTATTGTACGTAATTTAAGGAAATTTCAACCTTATTTCAAAGCTATAAAGCTTTTTTAAATGCATGACTGAATTTGTAATTCCACATTTCACAATCTTTTGTTGAGAAATGACAAAATATTAGAAAATCTAAGGTACGTTTTTTGCAAACGCAAAATCAATATGAAAGAGCGAGACACAATAATTTACCGACTTAGCCCTTTGACGTTTGATATGCCGCCGCGCACACGCGCCACCACCGCCTGCCCGATATCAAACGAAATTAGTCATCCGCCGCGCGCCGGCAACGACAAGTGAATTTCGTAATTTTGTTGTTGCTGTTACTTGTTTACGCACGCGATGGCTTTCCGGTATAGCAATATCCAGTACGCGGAGATGGTGAGGACACTGACTCGTTGCGACGATAATGTGGAGTTAGCGTGTCGAGTGTTCAATGAACGACATGGTACCAGAGTGAGCGCCAGGACATTACGCTAGGTGCAACTCAGCGCCTGAGAGACTCCGGAACGTTTCATCCTAACACGGCAATGGATAGAGGGACGAATGTGCGCTCTAGTCGTTTGCAGGAAAAAATTCTCGATTATTTCGATGAAAATCCAGGGAGCAGCACGAGGGAAGCAGCGCCGTTGTTTAACTGTAGCCACATGTACTGGAGAACATTACGTGCTGATGGCGAACACCCCTTCCACCTACGACGTTGTCAAGAGCTGTGCCGACTGACTATTTGCCACGACTACAATTTTGTAGATAGTTGTTGGAAAACTGGCAACAAAACATCATCTGGACGGACGAGAGCACCTTCACACGGGTTGGTATTTACAACCAGCACAACATGCATTTGTGGAGGCACGAAAACCCACGTGCATGCCGTATGGACTCATTATAGCACAGGTTTTCCGTGAACGTGTGGGCGGGCGTTCTAGGTACACGCGTACTCGGCCCTGTATTTTTACCGAGGTTGACTGGAGATACCTACCTACAGTTCTTGCAAGAGGTATCGCCCTATACTCTATTCAACTTACGAAAAAATAAAATGTAAACAAATCGTAAAAAGAATTCTTTGGATGTCATTTTTGCAATGATAAACTTTATAATAATATTATCATAGCAAAATTTAATTATTTAATACAAATACCCACCTATATTCTTAACAGTTATGAATAACATAAAAAGCTTTTAATTTCACAATTGAAATTGATAACAATATTAACATATAAAATTTACATAAATACAAAATAAAACGTTTAATAAAAAATAATGTAAGCGAGCATGATAAAGAAACTAAAAAGACAATGTTTCCAAACTCGAAACGATTTTATATACTGATAATTTAAAGAGTACTATATTAAAGACTATTTTACATAGGAGCGAGTATTTCTTAATTCGGTTGGATTATACCCTCCATGTTTTTTTAACTCTTGCTGAATTTATTGACGCTAGCGTGCATTCTCCGTGTTATAAATCGATATTTCGTTGTGTTTTCGTTAAGTTATTGTTATTATTAAGTTTGTCTTGTTTGTTACTTGTTTTGTTGTTATATTTTTTTAAATGAGTGAACCTGGGCCGAGCAATATCTGCACTTTTTCTTCGCCGAAGAAAAAGCGGTCCAAGAGGACAGTGATGCGCTCAGTGGACAAGGAGACTCTTATTAATGTCTACAAGCATGTAGAAGAGACGTGGCCTAAGGATTCTTATCCCTACAAGTACGACATAGCTAATAAAACTGCAGAGATCATGGGGATATCTCGAAGCTCTGTTTTCAAAATTCTTCGTGAGAGGAAAGAAAAAGGCCGTGTGGAATCCCCTACGCCACGATCGAAAAGGCGATCAATCATTGACAATTTGGACGATTTGCAATTGGGAGCTATACGTCGCAAAATCCACACTTTTTTTTTTAACAAAGAATTACCCACCATTGACAAAGTTCTGGAAGCTGTGAATACGGATGACACATTGCCCGACTTCAAGAGGACCACTTTCTATAAAGTTTTCCAAAAACTACAAATGAAATATGTGAAACGCAGCAGAAACAGTGCATTATTGGAGCGGGATGATATTGTCCGCTGGAGAATTAAATATTTGCATGAGATTGTTCGAATGAGGGCTGAAGGGAGAAAGATATATTATACGGACGAAACTTGGCTTAATGAAGGTTAGCTATAATTTTAGTAATCAACAATATTTACAATTTTTATTATTCACTTTCTAACCATCCAATTCTTGGAGATCCAACAAGCATAGTGTAATTTTTTGATATATATCTATTCTGACCTTGTTACAGGACACACTATGAGCAAAGTATGGCAAGACCAAACAATAATGTCTGTAAAAGAAGCTCACCGTGAAGGCCTATCAATGGGATTAAAAAATCCAAGCGGTAAAGGCAAACGCTTGATAATATTGCATATTGGTAAGTTCTCCATTAATAATACTCGCATAATTATGTACGTAACATCTGATTCCCATATTTATAGTAACTACAGATTGTCACATACTTTGATCCGAACACACTACTTTTGCTTCTTTTACATACATGCATTATGATAATTTATAATGATTCTATTGTAAATGAACAGACCTCTATGTCAACACATTTAATACAATCACCATTCTATGTTTTGTACAAATTATGATTATGTGTAAGAATTCCTGTTTCTGTGTTTTGCTGTTTTTGCCAGTTCAACTACTGAAAAATAAAAACTTTCTGAATTGGATTTGTACTTTATTATATTTTGTTTACAGGATCAGATACAGGCTTTTTGGAAGGAGGTGACTTAATATTTGAAGCTAAGAAGACCGAAGGAGATTATCATTCAGAAATGGATTCATACAATTATGAAAAATGGTTTACCAAAATACTCCCTATTTTAGAACCAAACTCTGTTGTTGTCATAGACAATGCACCTTACCATTCCCGTAGGAAGGAAAAAGTACCTACCATGGCTAACAAAAAAGATGAATTACAAAAATGGCTACTTGAGAAAAATATACCCTTTGACCATTCAGAAGTTAAAGCACAATTAATAGAAAAAATTAAAAAAGAAAAAGACAAATACCAAAGTTACATTATTGATGATATGGCTCAAGAAAACGGTATCACAGTGGTTAGGCTTCCACCTTACCACTGTGAACTAAATCCAATTGAGCTGATATGGGCCCAGGTCAAAGGCTATGTTGCTAGACATAATAAGTCATTTAAATTAAATGAAGTAAAAATATTGTTAGCTGATGCAATCAAAAGCATAACAGCTGAAAATTGGAAAAAGTGCATTGACCATGTCATAAAAGAGGAACAGAAAATGTTGAAAATTGATGGGATAATTGATGATGTGGTTGATCATTTCATAATTCATGTGGGTGATAGTGAAAGTTCTGATTCAGATTTAGATTCTGAATAAATATATTTTAAATGAAATGCTTGTTTTTTTCCATATTTTCTTCATTGTCCATGTAATATTTTGAAAATAATAACAGTGCCAACATAGATAAAACACAAGTATTTTCGAGTAATTAACTCATTACCACAGCATACCTTTTTAATGTACAGTCGGTTAATGAAAACAAAGTTTGAGAACCATTGGTTTGTTTGTTTACATTTTATTTTTTCGTAATCTGGATAGGGTATAGTTAATGACGGACGTCCCTCTCTCGTTGTTACGAGACGTGTTTTACCAACACGACGGAGTTCCCGCGCATTTCACGTGGAACGTTCGACGGCATCTTGATGCGGAATATGGCCCTCGTTGGATAGGTCGTGGGGGACCTGTGCAGTGGGCTCCCAGATCGGCTGATCTAACACCGTTGGACTTTTTTTTGTGGGGTCGAATAAAATCGCTCGTGTATGTAAAGAAGCAACAAGTGTCGATGACCTCAAACATGAAATTGATCTCGCGTTTGTTAAAGTGAAATGTGAAACTGAGGTGCGTAACAAACTAAAAATAACTTAAGAAAACATGTAATAATGTGTACCGAGCAAGGCGGTGGACATTTTGAAAATCTTTTAAAAAGGGGACGAAGAAGAAGTATTTAGTAATACCTCAGGTATGTACCTTCGTAATACGATTTTAAGTAGGTAATGTAAATATTATGATTCAAATCTTTTAAACACGCCGACTTTGAATATTTTTTTATACGTACCTAATAAAAATGTAAACACGACTTGTAGAGGGTAGGTGGTGATATCGCGAAAGCGGCAGGCGGTGGCACCGGTGGGTGAAAAGACGCGGGCGCCTTTAGGTATTGCCGTACTGATAGATCGCAGCTGGTGCACGAGTTTGCGCTATGAGTGTGTGCGTAGGGATAGAGTAGTATGCTCGAACGTTCTACGTTCAGCCAGGACAACCATTTTATTAAAAAAACTGGGTGTTCTTTAAGCAAATTAAATTACAGATGTTGTTTTAGTTCTATAATTTAATATTCTAATTGGGGTGTATGAGGTCTTGCGTTTATTCCGTTACACGTTGTATAATGTTTAGGATAATTACATATCGATAATTACATTTTGACGGGCTTGTTGGTATAGTGCTCAGTGGCCCTGACTGCTATGCTCAAGGTCGTGGGTTCGATTCCCACCCAGGACAAATGTTTGTGTGATGAGCACGATCATTTGTTCTTTGTCTGGGTGTAATTTATCTATAACATGTATGTATTTAAAAATATATATGTATGTTTATCAGTTGTCTAGTACTCATACCACAAGCTCTGCTTAGTTTGGGACTAGATCGCGTTGTGTGAAAGTTGTGGAATATTATTATTATTATTATTATATCGACGCCTTAGAGTGCAAACCTCGTAAGTAAAAAAGGAGTAACTTTTGAGGAGGAAGAAAAATCTGCATGGTATAAAATTTTTGTACGGATTCTTTTATGTTTTTTTTTTTTATTAATTTATATGTAAATTTAACCCGTTTTTATATCCAGAACTGTTCGATATTATGTATAATATGAAAAATATTATACATAATATCGAACAGTTCAGAAATGCATAATCCATGGCCTGATTGCGCTAAACTGACGATGCGATGCGAGTGTTTACGAGGTTCTCACTTACTTTCATAGATAGTGTTTCGAGTATCGAATGAACATATTAGTGAGATCAGGATGTGCGTTGCTAGGATTGCTTTCTGGAAACGCAAACTACTCCCGAGGTTTTCACTCTAAGGCGACGATATTGAACACTTAGTGCCATTTGTGAAAGAGCCGGTCAGGAGAAAACACACTGAGGAGCATTGAAATATTATGCTCTGGTTAGAAGCTGGTGTTTTACAACCACTTCAAATTTTAGCTTTACATATAGAATAGGCAACATTCTGCCAACAGAATACCAGTAAAAGCCTCGTTATCTAAAGCAATATTATAAACTGGTTTGTTCTGCTAGTGCTGATCCAATTATGCTGATAGATTCTTTCGCTAGTGTAATCGATTGCTGAGAGCCTTTTGCTTTTTATCCCAGATTATGCGCGATATATATGCTACCCGCGTGGCATTGATAAGCTAGTAATAAACTTGATGGCACACTTGCCACCATATACTAGTTTTGCCTTTGCAGCAATTATTTAATTAGTAAATATTTATCTGATTGTGTTGTTACTGTGGTTATCGATTAATTGAAACTTAGAACCTTTTTGGTTCCACGTTATAAATATATCCACTCACACGAAAATATATCCGCCACGCCTGTATCTTTCAGAGAGTAAACATGGATGTAAGGCTAATACTACACGGGCGGTTCTCCCGCCGCGGGAATCCGCTCGACAAAGCTGCTGCAGACCATCAAACTACACGGAACGCGGATTATCGCTGTCTTTTGTTCATTTCAACATGGATCTGCCAATGATAACGCTTGCAGCTCTATTATTAATAGAGTTATTAAAAAATAAAGTAAAGCGCAATGTTTTTAATTACCGATTGACGTAATCCTTCGACTTGACATCATACAAATTTAACATATTTATTTTTATTAATAAAATAAATACATATTTAACATATTCATGCATTCTCACAAAAATTCAAACATTCGTGTCATCTTCTATTCATCCGCTAACATATCCAGATCTGTGTTTGAGTCCAAGAAAGGTTTAATAGCGGCTAAAGTTCCAAGAAAAGCGACTTGGAGTGTGCAACTGAACGAGTTGGAACAACCAGTAGGCGGTGTTTCCTATGACCACAGTAATACACACAGTAGTTTGTTACAAAGCTACGAGCCAAATCTTAGGATGGTATGTTTGTAGCGCCCAGCACCGTCCGAGGCAAGCCGGGCAGCAAGCGCGGCGGCGGCGGCGGCGCGGGCGGTAAGGCAGGCGCGCGCGCGGCGGCTCCCAAGAAGAAGAGCTCCACGCCCACCGCCGCGCCGCCGCCGCACGTGCCGCCGCACCCCGACACCGACGACGAGGACCAGGCCAAGCCCATGTCTTACGACGAGAAGCGACAACTCTCGCTCGATATCAACAAGTTGCCTGGTACGTTTGTTATGCAAGCTTTATCACTCCCAAACTTACACATACACTCCCACACTTCACACAAGCACACAAACCACCCCCCATATTCATCTGCTCACCCGGGTACACACACCCTCGTACCCATACAATCACGTACACACCCCTTCATTTCTACTAATTATAATTTTGATTATAAGTATTGTATAAATAGTTTCTGAACCAATTATTTTCTTGTTTGGATGGGCACTGATAGCTGCGACACAGTTAAAAACTTTTGTAGCTATCATTGTTCTCTTTATAATCGAGCCAACTATCTAATTTCCATAATAAAAACTTTTGACTTTTATTTTACTAAGCTTAATCTTCATTCGGACATATGTTCTGATTGCTATACAGAGTTGATACGACAGAGGGGCATTAAATTACACTACGTATACTATACGTGTTTAGTGTTAATTTGATACAGTTAAAAAATTAAAAGAGCCAACGACTTATTTTTTTTTTCAAACAAACTAAATAGCTTACAAATCAGAGTAAAACGCAACCTACCCTTTGTAAATAAATGTGACTGATCTTCATACCTAGGTAACAAAGTGGCAACGTAGCGCGGCGTGTGTTATCTCTTGTCTTGGTCAGATTTATCGCTTTAAGGTGCATCTCATCAAAATGATATGCGACTAAACTACTTCTCCTATTTAATTGATTTTTGGTACAAAGCTTGAAAATTGTACCTAGTATACGCAGTTTAAAGGAAAGCCCCTCGGTCCTATCAACTCTGTATAACATAATATTTTATATATGTATTAAACAAAAGCTGACCCATAATTAAGTAATGATTTATTTTGTTCAACAGGTGACAAACTTGGCAAAGTAGTCCACATCATACAAAGTAGAGAACCCTCTTTACGAGACTCCAATCCGGATGAAATTGAAATAGACTTTGAAACTCTTAAACCATCTACGCTACGGGAACTGGAGAACTATGTTGCATCATGTCTTCGAAAAAAGACACGTAAGCCTTATTGTGAGTTGACCCAACATTATTTACCTTTCCTATTTCCTTTCTCCTATATTTTCCTCATCCTAAGTATGTACTCATTTTGTAAAGCATGATTCTATGAATTTGTTTAATTGTCGGGTCGGCGGACTATAGCACATAAGTAAAAAAATGCTTTATTTTTTCTTTGCACCAAAATTATTCATTTAAATCAATACATCGGCAGACTAAAACACATAAGACAAGCTCGCTTGTTCGGGATTCAATCCCGAACAAGCGAGCTTGACTTGATGTGCTTTAGTCCGCCGACCCGACAATTAATTAATCCGTACACGAACTGAGTGATACCACAACCTTTACCCTATCCTAGATTTAATCGTAAAATATTTGTTTTAATCATAAAAGTGTTATTATAGTTTAATGTAGTCTTGCTTTTTCATCTTCCTTATTTACTGTGATAAATATCCTCTCCCAAACCCTTTGGCAAATAATGTTGGTGACACCAAAATTGTCCATTAAATGATTTGTTAATATTGGTATAAATAAAAACTATATCGTTTAAACTGTTTGCAGATCGCAAGGTGTCTGGTAAATCTAAGGATGAACAAATAGCAGAGAAGAAACAGGAATTAGAAAAAAGGCTACAAGATGTATCTGGGCAACTAGGAACAAATAAAAAACAGCAACAGAAAAAAGGTCAGTAATTAACTTGTATCTAAAACAGTGAGGCAACCAAGATGTCCAAGTAACTAAGATAAAACTAAAATACAATATGATCTTTTTTATCCCTTTAAATTCTATAAGTAAAAATAAAACAAAAAGTCCTAGAATATGTGGACCAAAAATGCATACTTTCGAAGATATTTTAATCATCAAAATATTAACACTAGACTCGACGCGTGTAGCATTTTCATTAAATCCACTCATTCATATTTAAAGTTACGAAAATGCGACGTTGTTATATTTCACGTAAGGGTGTTTCATTAACAATCGTGACTGTCGAATTATTCTGTATGACAAACAATTCACAATTCTTGAAAAATAATTCTTATGCCTGTTGATTCTTTGATGTGGTACCATCCATATTAGCTATGGGATATATAAAAAAAACATTGTATACTATACACCTTTCCACCTTTAGTGGTAAAAAAAAAACGCGAACTGGAAAAGGTAGGAAACACTTGAAAACTTTTTTAGTCTCGGACGAAACCAGCGAGCCTTCAGATTACAAAAAAATAATTGTAAAAGAATGCTTATGTTGATTCTTTGATATAGTCCCATTCATACCCTAGAGTTATGGGATATAAATAAAACCACCCATACGCACAAAACGTTTTGGGAATACTTTCATTGTGCGTACGGCTAAGGAACGGAATTTCCTGCCGGTGTCTGTGTTTCCTGCGGGCCTAGACAAAATCCATTTTCTGTAAGCGTTAACGCCAACGGAAAAATTAAATTGTATGGAGTTGACATTTGCTAACCACATGTCACGTGATTGTCACGTGTTAGTAAATGTCAACTCCATGCAATTTAATTTTTCCGTTGGCGTTAACGCTTACAGAAAATGGATTTTGTCTAGGCCCGCTGATCGCATTAACCTGGGGGTCTTTAACCTTTTGACCGCCACAGTCGTGTATAGACGACAAGCCAAAATTTGCCCAGCACGCCACGGTCGCGACTGGGTGACAGAATTTTAAACGTAAATAAATGTCATAAAACAGCATTGTTTTGTTTATTTCCTTTGTTAATTATATACCTTATCTCTTCTTTATTTATTTGAAGTGAACTGCTTTCGTCAGATTTCATGTATAGTAACATAAGATTACAAAAAAGAAAACCAGTTATAAAGTTCGAAAAACTTAGTGCCATCAACGCCACAGTCACCATAACAGGACACGTAGTGATGTAGATACCAGTCAATAAAATAAGAATATCGACCACGACGGCAACCTACGTTATACTTAATTTACTCTGAATTCTGCACTAATAAATAGATAAAACATTTGATATTGAACTTTTATGTTTGAGAAATCAAGAAAAATTATAGTACTAAACTATACGCTCTTTAAAAGTCGAGTGTTAGTAGATTACCGATTAATTGTAATGACTGAAATGCCCATCTCTATCACACTGTTGTATTGTCTGTTCCGGGGACGCCACAGTCGTCTATAATTGACAGTCCCATGACGTCAAACGCGTATTTTTTTTTCAAATAGAGTAGTATCCTATATACTGTTATTAAATATTATTAATAATGGAGGACTATAATATAAGTAGTGAAGACTTATTAAATATACTGCAAGGAGTCGACAATGACACGTTTGTCATAGAAGACAGTGCAATTACTTCAGCACTGATGTCATCAGTTAATGGCGATGCACTATAGTACATTATGGTACATGTGTGCTATGTTGATCATTGTACACGCGTTTCATTTTACGTTAATTTAAGAATATATTATTGAGCTTGGCATGTAACTGTTTTTGTCCCTAATAAATAAAATAAAATATTATTAATAAAGTATCGGTGTCGCACCTCTAGAGCAGAAGCGAGCAATTTCAAGAAATCCGTGCCAGCTGCGCCACTGTAGTCATAGAG
The DNA here is from genome assembly GCA_943138885.2 of Tholera decimalis. Lineage (NCBI taxonomy): Eukaryota > Metazoa > Arthropoda > Insecta > Lepidoptera > Noctuidae > Tholera > Tholera decimalis. Next base: position 34,564,555 of record OW964549.2, on the reverse strand, counting down.
TGAAAAAATATGACGTCATGATGTACAATAGTGCTGTGATGGTATTGACTTGGTTTTATCGATTGTTGATTTTATTTATGGATTTAAATAATAATAAAGGCCGTAAATGTGATACATTTATGTCATAAAGGACAAAGCGGGTTGAAATAAAACTCAACACAAGGATGGTATAACAATCTTTTTTTTTTTTTGTGAGCGTCGATGGAGTTAGCGATCATAAAACCATCGCGAATGTTTTTAAGGATAATTTTTCCGTGCAGTCCCCTCTGGATTCGGCTAGTGAGATGTTCAATTTTCAATTTTGGCCAAAGAGGTGGCTTCAATCATAAAGAACATGACGAGAGGCAAATCCCCTGGGCATGACGGTCTCAGCATTGAACACCTGCAACATGCTGGCCCTCATATTTATCGAGTCCTCGCGATGTTTTACTCTCTATGCGTGAGCCACTCTTACCTGCCCTCGGATCTTATGAGGTCTGTGGTGGTGCCTGTTGTGAAAAACAAAACCGGTGACCTTGCTGATAATGCGAACTATAGGCCAATTTCGCTGGCCACCATCATAGCCAAAGTGTTTGACGGTTTGCTTAATACACAGTTGAGTAAATGTGTGGACCTGCATGATAACCAATTTGGTTTTAGACTGCAGCTGTCCACGGAGAGCGCCATACTGTCTCTTAAGCAAACCGTCATATACTATACGGAACGTAAGACCCCCGTATATGCGTGTTTCCTCGACTTATCCAAGGCCTTCGACCTGGTTGCCTATGATATCCTGTGGGATAAGCTGGAGAGTATTAACCTTTCTCCCGAACTTGTGGCAATCTTCAAATATTGGTATACGCATCAGGTTAACCATGTCAGGTGGGCGGAGGCGGTGTCGGAGCCATATCGTCTGGAGTGTGGTGTGAGGCAGGGCGGCTTGACCTCACACACCCTTTTTAACTTCTACATGGATGCACTCATCGTTGCGCTCAGCAGTGACCATGTCGGTTGTCATGTTGACGGGGTATGCGTCAACAATTTAAGCTATGCTGACGACATGGTGCTGCTGAGTGCGTCGGTCTGTGGTCTGCGGAGGTTGCTGCATATTTGTGAGGAGTACGTGGGTGCACATGGCCTTAAATATAATGTGTCAAAGAGCAAATGCATGGTCTTTGAGGCAGGTGGTGCTAAGTGCCCAGAAACAGTGCCTCCAGTACATCTTTGTGGTTTACCTCTGGATAGAGTGGAACAATTTAAATACCTTGGGCATTGGGTTGTGTCTGATCTCAGAGACCACGCTGATATCGAACAAGAGCGGAGGGCTTTGTCGAGAAGAGCAAACATGCTCGCCCGCAGGTTTGCATGTTGTTCTAACTTAGTTAAGATCACCCTTTTCAAGGCGTACTGCACCTCTTTGTACACGTGCAGCCTATGGGCTCGCTATACACAAGCTAGCTACAATGCCCTCCGCGTCCAGTATAACAATGCGTTCAGGGCAGTGTTGGGTCTGTCTCGTTTCTGTAGCGCCTCGGGCATGTTTGCGGAAGCGCGCACCGACTGTTTCCACGCCACCATGCGCAAGCGGTGCGCGTCTTTGGTGCGCAGGTTGCGAGCCAGCTCCTACTCTGTCCTGGCAATGATTGCGGGGAGGCTTGATTGTCTATATGTGAGGCACTGTTGTGACCGGCATATTGTTAATGTTAATAAAAGAAAAATAACTTGACATTTTCTATGTTATAGCTGTAGTTTGGTAATTTAATGTGACTTTTAATTTGGAATTTAATTTGATAATTTGACATGTTTTTTTTTTTATTTATTATTATCAACTTAATTGAATTTTAATATATCTTTACATCTTTTTGTATGTAAATTTCTCCATTTGTATTTTAAATTAGGAAGCCGAGCAATTGTTTGTATTTGTGTATTTTTATTTTATTTTATATGGGTCTTGGACCTGAAATAAATGTAATATATAAATAAATATAAATGATTTTTTTTTATTGAAATTAAATCCTATGTTAAAAAATATTGTCAGTTTTCCGTGAGCTTTATCCATATAATTTCGACCTCACTACTATTTTGTAGGTATTAAAGGATGAATTCGGAGATTGGCGCCGAGGGCAGGCTTTTCCTTTTTTGACGTGGCGGTCAAAAGGTTAAGTCAAGGGTGAATAGGTTGCTTCTAGACAAGTGTGCTCCATCTTCGATCACATTATCGCTTACCATCATGTGAGATGGTGGTAAAACGCGAGCTGTTATCAATAAATAAAATATAAAAAAACATGTAGGTATTAAAGCGAGTGTGTATTGTCTGCAGAGGGTTGTAAGGAGGCGTTGGGCGGCGGCATGTCGTCGTCGTCCAGCTCGTCCGACTCGTCCAACTCGTCGTCCAGCACCGACACCAGCTCCTCCGACAGCAGCGATAGCGAAGCAGGTTAGCCCAATCGCCGACCACTTACCTAATCAATACTATCATTTCGTTCACAGACAGACACAAGTATAGCACTGAGTGGTACCCTATTTGTACCATACGATGTAAATTACAGTTATTAGTAATAGATTTTAATGATACTTGCATTTAAATTAAGATGGATATTTCACTTTGTATGGATATGTTCAAATGCTTGAGATATATAAATAGCATTAGGTTACTAGCAATTTTTTTTTCATGAAGGTTTTAGAAACGGAAATATAAGTTTTTTACCTTTGCCAGTATTTTTTAAAGATATGACCGAACACAACCGTTTTTTATTTAAAATGTGAAATGCAATTTTAACTGTTAAATGTGTTTCTAGTCTGAAATTGATGTCAGTGGCAGAATGAATGATAATGGAATGACCATGGGAATGTTGCTTGAATGAGTTAACAACGGCTTAGAAATATGTGTAGTTGTGACATCTTGGGCTCACAGATGAGCCACAATATACTTAATTATAGTATTTATTTATTCAAATCTCATTGTTGAGAATTTAACATATTTTTATTTTATTGGCAGTTTTTTTCTCAGTTTTTTTTTTTTTATATAATGGGAGTGGAGTTTACCTCCAAGTATTGATTTAGATTGCATCCGACGCAATAATTAATTATTGGGCGAACGTGTGTTCGTAAATATTGTTCATGGCGATTGTGAACTAAGTGAGGCGACAACATTCTAATTTACCATGAACGTCGTAATCAAGGGCGAGGGGCCGAGTGAAAGTTTTCGCGTTAAGTTAACGCACTCTTAGATAATAATGAAAGGATTATGTGAATATTATGTTTTGTTTCATTTAAATTAGCGAATATACACGATGCAAAGAATTTTTAGCCATAGTGTGATTGTGTTAGCTAATAGAATTGTTGAATGGGGATATCAGGTGCTAAAAGAAAACCATCAGATTACTACAAAGAATAGGTTCATTTGGTGTCATAAATGGAAACAACATAAAATTCATAATACCCAAGTACTGTGTAGGCATATTGTTTGTGTTGAAAGTATGAGTGTGAGCTATGGTAGGTTTGAGTAACTATTATTTTCATTACTGTGATATTGGAGAGGGATACCACCTGAAGTTTGATTCAAATATTATATAATCCGAGTTCTATAGTCTGCTGCGAAATATAAGAAATGTTGGTAAAGGCACAAAACAGTTGTTAGTGAGGAGGAGAAGCCAGCTTTGGTGTTCGCTGATACTATGATATTGGTTCTGGTAAGATTCAAATATGTTATTTGGTTTGCTTTCATAAACCAATAGGAAATACCTTTTCACATTAATATTTTTTTAACTATATCATGTCCTCAAAACGCGATGTTATTTCATTTGCATCCTTGAAGTTTCGATCTCTTTTTATGGATTATTATTGGAAAGTTCAGATCTCACGGTTACTAATTGCTTTTGAGTGTGAAATTTAAACCCACTTAATATTGATTGAGGCTTGAAAAGTATAATAAGAACAAGTAGTGTCGGTACGTCCAGTGTTGCGAAGCGAAGAGGAACTCCGAGAGCAGCTGGCGAGTCGAGCGCAGACGTAGGGACATTGCAAACAATTGTGTAAGGACGGATACCAATGTAGCAAGCAAAAATTAGCCCCAAGATGGACTCAGTTCTCATTTTGTTACAATGGACGATGTATTTTGTGACATGTTGTAGTTAAAAATTTATTTTATTGAAAAGGTATGTTTTATTGGTTGAACGCTTGATACACTTTGATGCTTGCTCTCGAAAATATGATGTGACGTGTTAATCAAATTATCTATTTAAAATACCTAAAGCTGGCCTCCTTCCTTCACAAATTGTTTGCAAACTTTGTTATTGATTGTCGAGGATTAACATACTTTAATTATAAGCAAAATGTTATTGGGCACTAGGCTTTTTCCTTGAATCTATCAGTGCAATATCATTAACAAGCATATAACTTTTGTTTGGTCAATCTCAGTTTGGTTTTAATTTGTATCTGTAAAATGATTATAATGTATCTGTACCCATTTGGCATTCACTCTTTGAGATTTTATTGTATAGTTGTTGTACCAAAATATTTTATTAAATGAGCCAGTTTTAGTGTATCAAACGTAAGAGAATGAGCAAAAATAAAAATGCTTCCAGTACCATTTTTCGTTGCCTGATAGATATCAAAATCAAAATTTTGAATATTATGTATTACATTATAAAATACTACTATGAGCATTGTACGGAATAAGTGATGTAAAGAAATGTGCATATTTAGTCTTATGTTTGGTTGTAAATACCTCAAGCCATTAAGTCTACATCTAAATCTGAACAAATAAAGTTTCTATTCATTCTTTGTATATAATAATTTTCGGTAACGCAATACCCATGTAAACCAGTGTCTTGATTGGATTACATGAAGTTAATTTTAGTTATTTTTTATGGCAAGATTTAGGTCACTAATCAAGGTATAATGCAAATATTTCTCTTTGTTATGTAGTTCACATTCTGGAAATCAATTTTAGTGTTTTCGTCGTTTTTGTTTATATCATCGAAATTTTTACAAATTCAAAGAGACAGATTAGTTTTTCTCAAATCTTGTAATTTATTAGGTTGAATAGGCCTAAAATAAATGTTATATTGATTGCATAGCACTTTTTACTAGGCCTGGTTAACCGATTTTAAAATGCTGTAAATAAATTATTATTTGTCAAGACATCACATTTTATGATTGACTTGCTTGGTAAAATGTTGACCATTTTGCTTGTTTACTTATGTTTTATTGTCCTCTTCTTTAGAAAGTTTTTACACTATGCATATGTTTTATTTTAGATAATATATTCACATTGAGTAGCTCAATTGAATCAGACTAGAACAATTAGTATTTAAAATTTTGTTGGATAATGCGAGAGTATAAGTGGAATAATTTCTCAATGAAATCACTATAAACAATAGTCCATTAATTACATAGTATATATTTTTTATCAAGTACAATTTGCTGGTTGCTTCAAAAATCTCTAGTATAAGTTAGTATGTAGTAAACATAATATTTTATCTAGAAGTCCCTTATATTGTCCACAAAGAGACATGAAGGGAGAACAAAAAGTTTACTGTATACATAATGTATTTTATTTTGTCAAAATGGAGATTATCTGACAAGACTTGGTATTCATTACTTGCTTCTATTTTGGGACTCGTTAGATAAGAGCTCATAAATCTCACTAGTTACAAGTTGGTTTATTATTTATCAATATTGTAGACATATTATTTTATAATTAGAATTACGAAAATAAATACAAACTTAAACGAGATAAAATCCATTACAGAAATGTTTTGACTAATCTAACGGGTTCTGAAGTGTGGCAAACCAATGTAACTTCATTTTAAGCAAATAGTATGTACGCTTGGTGCAATTAGTTATGTGAAGGCAACATTTTGTTGTAATGTTAATGTAGAGAGTTGACATGTAAACAGAAACACTATGTGTGTTAAATTTTATGTAAGATTGATTTAATCAACTCATGACTTAAAAATTAATAGATATAAGTGTGAGTGGAAATAAACTTTGTATATATTTCAATATATAACGATTTAAGTAAATCTCTTAAGTAATTTATAATGAATTTCATTTGGCTGCCCTGAGATCTGAACAAATAATTAGCAATACCTGTCGTTTTATTTGAAAACTAAATAATTATCTACAAATAGTGTATGTATGCAACAGTGTGGTATCAGTGAACATAAGTACACACTATGGCTTCTCCTCGCATTCATTAATTTTTCGTCGAAGAATTTGTGATTACTGGATCGTGATGCTGTATCTCAAGCTAAGTATACATTTGTGCAGTAGTAGGTTAATTCCGTAGCTCTCCATCCATTTTGTGCATCGTTATTTGATTTCAGGTACGGGGCCCAGTAGGACACCAAAAAAGAAACCGAAGAAGCAGCATCAGCATCCACTGCAAACTGTAAGTATATATTTGTTAACTAGTATTACTTATGCTGGTAAATAAACGATATGGTATTAAATATTTGTTAATAGTATTACTCTTGCTGGTAAATAAACGATACGGTATTAACTATAGTCGTGTGTAGCAGAAAACCGTGCCTCCAGTGACAGTAGCGACTACCGTGTCGGCTCCGGTTCCCGCTGCGGCAGTGGAGCCGGCGGCGCCCGCGACCCCTGACGTGAAGAGCACCCCTGCCGCGCCCGAGCCGGCGCCGGCGCACGAGCCGCCGCCGCCGGAAGCGCCGCCGGACGCGCCGCCGCCCACGCCCCCCGCGCCCGCGCCCGCGCCCGCCCCGCCTGCCTCCGTCACTGCCGACTCCTCCATAGCGCCCGTTGTACGCGACGCGGAGGACCAGAAGCCTATTCCTAAACTCGAACCGAGGAACGGCTTAGATAAAGTCGACCCGTCCCAATACATTGATCCCATCGAACGGTCCTTGGCTAGCCTCGAGAGAAGCCTAAAAGCAGACGTGCCTATGGATGTCAGTGTTGCAGTATCAGAGTCGTCGATGCGTCTAGAGGAAGAGTTTTCATTACCTAAACCTCAAATGATGCCGGATGCCGCACATCAGAACTTGATGGCTCAACTAGGGGGATTGACAGAGGTCGCTCGTGTGCCCGAACAGATCAAAACTGAGATGTATCTTCCGCCTCACAATGGGTTTGTAGATAAAATGCCACATGAACGCGAAATGCTACGACCCGATATTAATCCCATTATGCCTGTCATGACCGGTGTTCAACCGGTGTCTTCTATTTTTGACCCCATACCTTCAGCACCACATAGCGTAATCTCCCAGTCCCATCACAACATACCAAATGCACCATGTCTAATAACACCTGCAGCAAAAAAAGAAGATGTGAAGCCTCTGCTCACACCAAAGCCAATTGAAGATCTTATGGGAGTTCCAAATATGGTTACTAATAATATGTCTGACCGAGCGAAATATGAAATGGAAAAGAAGATGGAAGATTCGAAAAATGCTAATTTTGCACAAGCTTTCAAATTAAAACAAGAACAAAATCTAAAAAATGCGAGTTCGTGGTCGTCTCTTGCCCAGGCTGGAAGTCCGCAAAGTATACCAAACATGGGAACCAATCATCAAATAAAACAAAAACCTGTCATGGATAGTTTTCAAGTAAGTATCATTATAGTATTTTATTTCCTGTTTTACTTTTAGTACTTTATTGGTCAGTTATGTATATTTTGGATATTTTTATAGGCGTTTAAAAAGCAAGCAAGGGAAAAAATTGATCGCCAGAGAGCTCTTATAGAACAGCAGGAGTTACGAAAAAAGGAACAGGCTGAGAGAGAAAGACAACGGCAAGAAACTGAAAGGCGACCAGACGACGAAAAAATGAGGTAATTACACAGGCCGACAAAATTTTTAACCAGAAACCAGACTATATTTCCGAAGGTTTTCGATACGCTAAATCCAAATCTGGCCTCATAATTGCTCTATCACGTCAGGTTTCCGAGATATCCTAACCTAAAAGTGCAAAAAGTACCGTTTTTGCCTGATTTAGGTTATGTAGAATCACGAATTATTTTTTCTAATAAAAATATAGGTATATGGTAACCTTTATTTTTTTTAGAATTTAAATAACAAGTCTTCCTCTTTCAAATGCCGTTGAGTTTACTCAAATATTTTTTTTTCGCTGAGATATCGTGGATGATGTTTGCAGTATGCAGTAGGAGTCAGTCATTTATTATGAACTCAAATAATATAAATTAATATTACACCTTTTTACCTTTAGTTTACAAAATGTCTACTTAAATCTTCATAAATTTGTCAACGAAAAGTTATTTTATTACTTAGCAAATAATTATTTTAAATGGAAATCATTATTTTCATCATAGTACAGGATCTTCCGAATTTCATATAAATTTCTTAAAGTACGTAAGAATATAATAGCAAACCCCCAATCAGAAGAGCTCTGAGGCTTATAAGCTGTCAAACTAGAGTAATAACCTTGGTATGTGTCTGAATATTGAGGTAGCAAGCATAGCTTAGGGATATATACTGAGAGTAGCAAGTAATATTTGAGTGGATGTTTGTGTTGTAACTTGATCAATGACAATAAAAATAACTTTGTTGTTCATTTGTATTAATAACTAAGTTATATTTATATATATAGATATTATTATTTATTATATTTCTAGTTTTTGAAAGTGTGTTATATTCCAAAAACTGCTCACTATAATACTATAATATCTCGATCAAACCAATTTTCGTTGAAAATGTTTATGGAGATGTACAGCATAATATATTTATTTAGGTTTTTTTCGTCGAATCTCTTTTTTGGGGAAACAAGTAAATAATTGACACAGGAAAGCCAATCCATTCAATTTATAAAACTGTATTTAATATAAAATATATAATAGGTATTAAAAACTGACTGGCTACTTGTTGCATAATACTGACAACTCGTGGTTGTCTATACGAAATCAAAACAAGAAATTATTTTAGTTACCAGTGATAACTTATCCCAGTTCGTGTTTTACTTCCTTTACTATGCAGGAAGTAATTTTTATCCTAGAGAAACGAGCTATTTCTTGGATTTTGCACAAGTCAACACGATGCCTGCGTCTGTAACTGAGCGCGCGTCAGACTGAGAGGCGCATTCATTGTATCTTTTTCGCCCCGCCCAATTTACTGCAGTTTCCGTGGAACCATTTTTGAGCGGAATTCGTGTTCTATATCATTCCTAATTCGTTGGAGCTAATAAAGGAACTACTGAGAACAAACGAAAACGCAGATAGATTCAATGGAAACTTTGTCGATTCACAGAGTGGGAGCGGGCGTCCGAAAGGTGGAGAGTGCCGAAGTAGCGTCGCCGCGCGTGTCCCCCGTGGCGCGCGCCTCTCCGCCCGCGGCCGTCGCCGCAGCCGCCGCCGCCGCGCCCGACAAGCCCGCCGCCTCCGAGCGCGAGCGCCTTCGTCAACGAGAGCAAGAGCGACGTCGCCGTGAAGCCGTGAGTACACTGCCGCACAGTGGATCATCCCCATACAAGAGGTTGGACATAGAATTAAAAATGGAAAAAGTATTTAATTTAAAAATAATAATATATACAGTTGCATTCCTCTATTAAAGAACAACAAAAATGGTTACTACGCTTTTTTTATTTGACCAACACTTTGAACACAAAAATGTCTGTATCTCATGATTCCCTTCTTTCGATTTGCGGTTTTCACTACTGTTATTTACCCATTTTCTTCAAGGATACATGGTGCCCCCAGAGTGCCCTTTCCAAGGTATCTTGCCTATAGTAACTATCTTTGTTATTGTATTACTGATGGAATGGAGGTACATTAAGTATACTTATTATTGAGAATTAGTCATCACTAAGTAGTTCCTTAAATAATAAGTGCATTTTTGAGTACTTTAATGACTTATGAACGCTTTTGTTGCAATATAACAAAAGCGTTGATTAGTCATTAAGTAACGACTACCAGTAGTCCAGTAGTATTTGCTTAATCTAATTAGTTATTGTAATTACTGAGAATTACACATAATTAAGTAGTTAAATTAAGAAAAGGCGCATTAGTGAGTTCGATATATTGAAAAAAATATCTGTAATGGGTTGTGACATGTATGAGCAAATCGTCCAGTTCTCTAAATGAAGATTTTTTTACTTTATTGGTCATGTTCGGTCGTAGGATCGTTAGAAGAGGATCGGAAGATACGAATACAGATTAGCTAATTAACAACTAGCTAAACTAACAACTAGCTAAAACAACTAGCTTATTTACAATTTTTACAACTACGCCAAATAACTTTGTTTTTGTTTGTATGAATTACAAAGTTATATTTGCGTTTTTAGAAAATATGCTGTATCTCAAAAACTGCTGACCCGATCTCGTTCAAACCAATTTTGGTTGAAAGTTTACATTAAGATCTACAGCATGTTCTTTTTTAGATTTTTCATTCTATTATAAATGAAGTTATATGGGGGGACACACATTTTACCACTTTGGAAGCGTATATCATTTAAACGATTAACTTTATGAAAAAGTCATTTTAGAAACCTCAATCTCATTTTTAAAGACCTGTCTAGCACACCACGGAGCAAATACAAAGAGATGATGTAATAAGGTTTCCCTATGAAAATAAGCGTGACAATTTGCGGGGTGAGGGGGTGTTAGATCCCGCCCGCATCTTTATTTTCCATCTATCGGTCAATAGTAAAACTAGGATATCAATTATGTCGATGTTTCTTTATAATTACGTAGCTACCTCACAATAGATGTCACTCTGTAGAATGTTACAGGGATGTACTCAGAATTTTGGGTATATTTTGTCTGTTTAAGAATTAATTTTGTTAAAAATCTTGATAATCTTTTCATTAAAATAGTGATATTTTTAAAGAGGTTTGTTTTTAACTGATTATTTTTGTCTTATTTTTAATGATTTATTTCAAAAACTAAACTTTCTCCCGTACACGTGATAATTGATGCGAAATAATTTCTGTCAAACAGAAACACAACTGATAAAAAAGGTAAAAATAATCATTGTATGTCTGATTACATTTATAATAAGGGCTAGGTACCTACTCACCTGGTAAAAGTCGGTGCCAATCCAAGTGAATAGGTTTGATCACCTCGCGTGTGCCCGGGAATGGTGGGAATGAATTCCAAACGTAGCCTATCAAATCTATATGTTTGGCTTGGCACCGAATTCTACCAGGTGAGTAAGTACCATATTATTACAACTTATTTCATTTACATATATGTATATAAATGAAATAAGACATTCAATGCGGATGCTGCATTCTGTTCCCAGATATATACTTATAACATCTTTAGATGGGAAAGTAAGACCACCTTTATTTTTAGTTTTCAACCGACGACAAAAAAAAGGAGGAGGTTATCAATTCGACGCGTATATTTTTTTTAATGTATGATCAGTTGATCACCGGTTACTCGAAGACGGTTGAACCGATTTGGAAAATTCTATTTTTTGTTTGAAAGTATACTTCGAAATTGGCCCCATTGTCACCAAGTCAGGATCTGATGATGGGATCCCGGAGAAATCGAGGGAACTCTTCAAATATTATAGGCACACCTATAGTGATTTGAGTATTTTTTTATAGTAACTTGTGTAGTTGCATTCGAAAAGCACCATTTGTGAAGTGGACCTGAAGATGTAGACCACAGATGGCCACTGGAACTACTCAATACATAAGTAGGAATAATAAGTATTTCATGTGTTCCGCTTTGATTACTTGAATGTGGATATTAAGCACAATATGCTTGTCACAATACATATGGTGAAGTGAAGCTGATGGTGAAGTACCAGGAGAACTCCTCAACAATTAACGGCCCAGCATTGGGATAAGCAATATTTTGTAAAAGGTTATAAGTAGTTGACATTTAGGCTTTTGTAACTAGGTAAATTAAAAATCGACCAACAAAAAAGAGTGAAATAAAAACTTTTTACGAAAAAATTAAACCGACTTCCAAAAAACACTGCAAAGTGAAAAATAACTTTAATTTCGGAAGTCGGTGCCAAAAACGAAAATACAAAACTTCACACCGACTTCCGAAATTAAAGTTATTTTTCACTTTGCAGAATTTTTGGAAGTCGGTTTTATTTTTTATCAAATAAAGGTCATAGTCATCTAGATTATCAGCATATAATTCATGAAGGCAGCTCTCACATTTAATTTTGGAATATAAATAATTGACTACAAACCTAGAAATATATGCAACTATTTGACGACGCAAATAATCATTTATGCTTGTATTTAATTGCTCATCATATTCTAACAAGAGATCATCAGGCATGGGTTCGTCATCTAATGACTCCTCACTCAAGTCATTTTCCATAACGCCATAACGTTCTGAAGTACAGTTGATTCTTGTTCAGTTGAGTCTTGCCTATTTATTTTTGTGATCCACTGCTGTTTGAGATTCTTTTTGGATGGACATCTGGAAAATACATTATTAAAAAATTGACTACACATACATTGTGTGAGTTTTAAGTAATTTGAATTAATTAAATAACAACTGCTATAATAGTAAGTAAAATAATTATTGTAGATAGAATATGTAATTTACAGGATATACTTTTTGCAGCGTTTTTAATATTTAAAGTACTTGCCATTCATAAGACAACCGCGGAACATTCGATAAAAAATTTGGATTCTAATTACGGCCCTGGCTTTTTGATGTTTATGGTTGATGTTGACAGATGACGATAGATGGCCGATTTTTTACAAAACATTACAAATATAATATTTTGGCGACTAAAGGGTCTTTAGGAATGAATGATAAACAAACTTCAGTACGTAAATAAATAATAATAATAAATGATTACTGTGGTCTACGTACTCAAAAATGCTTTGACACAGTGTCGCCATCTAACGTCGGGTAGAATCATATTGAGAGATGCCGACGCTAATGATAGATCTTTCTAGAAATATTATTATAAATTACGTATAAAATTACTTCCACTTTGTATTTGCTCCGTGCCACACACGCATAGGTTTCATGAAAAAAAAAATATTTTCAGTTTTAGTTCCATGTATGAGCCCCCCTTTATTTTAAATATTTTTTATTTATTTTTTCTTAAAATCTGAAAGCGGTTCACAGAATACATCTACCTACCAAGTTTCACATGTGTAGTCTTAATAGTTGCAGAATAAAATGGCTGTGACATACGGACGGACAGACATGACGAAACTATAAGGGTTCCGTTTTTTGCCATTTGGCTACGGAACCCTAAAAAGCGTAGTAACAATTTATGTTGTTCATTAATAGAGGAATGCAACAGTATATATTATACTTTAAAATTAAATACTTTTTCAGTTTTTAATTCTATGTCTAACCTCTTGTATGGGGACGATCCACTGTGTGCCGGTCAAAAGTTTGGGACCACTAATAAAAAAAAAACTTTTGTTATCAGTAAATATTTTCAAAATATTGGTAATAAAAAGTAATCTGCACACCTGCACACCTGCACATTCTATTGTTTACAAAGATTACCTAAAAGCTTATTCTTTTGTATTTAAGATAAGGAAAGGGCAATAAACAACTATTGTTTCCAAACTTCAATGTCAGCCGAAGAAGAGCAAGTGCGATACTTGATAGTAAAAATTTTATTAATTCATTACCGCAACTGACAATTCTTTTATTTTACATCAACTTACAATGTGATTGTTCTAAATTCTTAAAATATTTTTTTATGTTTATTTTAACTCGATATTTTCACGGTTATCTACGAATATCCGCAGTTAGTCTGATTTTGTGATTCCTACAGTCAAGACGTCTCTAAAGTGGGAAAAGTTCGCGAAATTAGTATTGAAACGCGATCTGCCATTGTTGTTCTCCACAATGAAGGGAAATCTGAACGTGAGATTGCATCTCAACTCAAGTTATCGAAGACTTGTGTTCATCGCATTATTGTGCGGTACAAAGAAACTGGCAGGTAATCAAGATCGTCCGAGCTCCGGAAGAACAAGAGCTACGACTTCTAGCGAAGACAAGTTTATTATGGTAACCAGCAAGTGAAATAGACGCCTAACAGCCCCAGAAATTCGTGTTGAAGTCAACAAATCTCGGGAAAAACCTGTGTCAGTGTCTACAGTGAAAAGACTATAGCGAGACGCCAAGTTGTTCGGTCGCGTTGCTGTTCGAAAACCTCTTCTAGAAAACCGCAGAATAAGAAAAAAACGGATGCAATGGGCCCTAGCCCATCGAGACTGGACCGAAGAAGATTTCAAAAAAGTACTTTGGAGTGGCGAATCAAAATCCATACTAATATTATAATTACGAAAGTAACTCTGTCTGTCTGTTACCTTTCACGCCTAAACCGCTGAACCGATTAAAAATAAATAAAAAATATTTAAAATAAAGGGGGGCTCCCCCCTTTATTTTAAATATTTTTTATTTATTTTTTCTTAAAATCTGAAAGCGGTTCACAGAATACATCTACCTACCAAGTTTCACATGTGTAGTCTTAATAGTTGCAGAATAAAATGGCTGTGACATACGGACGGACAGACATGACGAAACTATAAGGGTTCCGTTTTTTGCCATTTGGCTACGGAACCCTAAAAAGCGTAGTAACAATTTATGTTGTTCATTAATAGAGGAATGCAACAGTATATATTATACTTTAAAATTAAATACTTTTTCAGTTTTTAATTCTATGTCTAACCTCTTGTATGGGGACGATCCACTGTGTGCCGGTCAAAAGTTTGGGACCACTAATAAAAAAAAAACTTTTGTTATCAGTAAATATTTTCAAAATATTGGTAATAAAAAGTAATCTGCACACCTGCACACCTGCACATTCTATTGTTTACAAAGATTACCTAAAAGCTTATTCTTTTGTATTTAAGATAAGGAAAGGGCAATAAACAACTATTGTTTCCAAACTTCAATGTCAGCCGAAGAAGAGCAAGTGCGATACTTGATAGTAAAAATTTTATTAATTCATTACCGCAACTGACAATTCTTTTATTTTACATCAACTTACAATGTGATTGTTCTAAATTCTTAAAATATTTTTTTATGTTTATTTTAACTCGATATTTTCACGGTTATCTACGAATATCCGCAGTTAGTCTGATTTTGTGATTCCTACAGTCAAGACGTCTCTAAAGTGGGAAAAGTTCGCGAAATTAGTATTGAAACGCGATCTGCCATTGTTGTTCTCCACAATGAAGGGAAATCTGAACGTGAGATTGCATCTCAACTCAAGTTATCGAAGACTTGTGTTCATCGCATTATTGTGCGGTACAAAGAAACTGGCAGGTAATCAAGATCGTCCGAGCTCCGGAAGAACAAGAGCTACGACTTCTAGCGAAGACAAGTTTATTATGGTAACCAGCAAGTGAAATAGACGCCTAACAGCCCCAGAAATTCGTGTTGAAGTCAACAAATCTCGGGAAAAACCTGTGTCAGTGTCTACAGTGAAAAGACTATAGCGAGACGCCAAGTTGTTCGGTCGCGTTGCTGTTCGAAAACCTCTTCTAGAAAACCGCAGAATAAGAAAAAAACGGATGCAATGGGCCCTAGCCCATCGAGACTGGACCGAAGAAGATTTCAAAAAAGTACTTTGGAGTGGCGAATCAAAATCCATACTAATATTATAATTACGAAAGTAACTCTGTCTGTCTGTTACCTTTCACGCCTAAACCGCTGAACCGATTAAAAATAAATAAAAAATATTTAAAATAAAGGGGGGCTCCCCCCTTTATTTTAAATATTTTTTATTTATTTTTTCTTAAAATCTGAAAGCGGTTCACAGAATACATCTACCTACCAAGTTTCACATGTGTAGTCTTAATAGTTGCAGAATAAAATGGCTGTGACATACGGACGGACAGACATGACGAAACTATAAGGGTTCCGTTTTTTGCCATTTGGCTACGGAACCCTAAAAAGCGTAGTAACAATTTATGTTGTTCATTAATAGAGGAATGCAACAGTATATATTATACTTTAAAATTAAATACTTTTTCAGTTTTTAATTCTATGTCTAACCTCTTGTATGGGGACGATCCACTGTGTGCCGGTCAAAAGTTTGGGACCACTAATAAAAAAAAAACTTTTGTTATCAGTAAATATTTTCAAAATATTGGTAATAAAAAGTAATCTGCACACCTGCACACCTGCACATTCTATTGTTTACAAAGATTACCTAAAAGCTTATTCTTTTGTATTTAAGATAAGGAAAGGGCAATAAACAACTATTGTTTCCAAACTTCAATGTCAGCCGAAGAAGAGCAAGTGCGATACTTGATAGTAAAAATTTTATTAATTCATTACCGCAACTGACAATTCTTTTATTTTACATCAACTTACAATGTGATTGTTCTAAATTCTTAAAATATTTTTTTATGTTTATTTTAACTCGATATTTTCACGGTTATCTACGAATATCCGCAGTTAGTCTGATTTTGTGATTCCTACAGTCAAGACGTCTCTAAAGTGGGAAAAGTTCGCGAAATTAGTATTGAAACGCGATCTGCCATTGTTGTTCTCCACAATGAAGGGAAATCTGAACGTGAGATTGCATCTCAACTCAAGTTATCGAAGACTTGTGTTCATCGCATTATTGTGCGGTACAAAGAAACTGGCAGGTAATCAAGATCGTCCGAGCTCCGGAAGAACAAGAGCTACGACTTCTAGCGAAGACAAGTTTATTATGGTAACCAGCAAGTGAAATAGACGCCTAACAGCCCCAGAAATTCGTGTTGAAGTCAACAAATCTCGGGAAAAACCTGTGTCAGTGTCTACAGTGAAAAGACTATAGCGAGACGCCAAGTTGTTCGGTCGCGTTGCTGTTCGAAAACCTCTTCTAGAAAACCGCAGAATAAGAAAAAAACGGATGCAATGGGCCCTAGCCCATCGAGACTGGACCGAAGAAGATTTCAAAAAAGTACTTTGGAGTGGCGAATCAAAATCCATACTAATATTATAATTACGAAAGTAACTCTGTCTGTCTGTTACCTTTCACGCCTAAACCGCTGAACCGATTTAGATGAAATTTGGCACGGGAATAGTTTAGGACCCTGGGAAGGACATAGGATAGCCTTTTTATCCCGATATAAGGTTCCCGTAGGCTAGTTTTCGAATTGCACGCGGGCGCAGCCGCTGGCAAATGCTAAATTAAATTAATTTGTGTAAATGAGTTTATCAACTCTCTGGAATTGTCAGGGTACCCCATCACATTATTTGAGGCTTAAACTTGGTGTCCCAGTCCTGTTGATGCGTAATCTGGACGCACCAAGGCTCTGTAATGGCACGCGACTACAAATTGCACACCTTGGACGCAATGTTTTTCAAGCAATGATTATGAGAGGAACAGCAAGCGGTGAAAACGTGTTTGTTCCTCGCATTCCAATAATCCCGACCGATTTGCCATTCCAGTTCAAACAACTCAAATTTCCCCTAATAGCAGCATTCGCAATGACCATAAACAAAGCTCAAGGACAGACACTGAAAGTCGCAGGTGTGCATTTAGAAAAAGACTGCTTTTCCCATGGGCAACTGTATGTGGCGTGCTCACGAGTATCAAGCTCACAAAATCGACACGTTTTAGCCAAGGACGGGAAAACCAGATACGTAGTTTACAAAAATGTATTGTAAACTACGTTTTCGGTTTTAAAAAGATAAATTTTAAATACTGTCTCTTTTTGGGGATGGATGGACCCTGATGATGGTTTTTTAAATATGCGTTTTTTAACCACCCAAAAAGGTGCGGTGCACCTTTTCAACCGACGACAAAAAATGCGGAGGTTATCAATTCGACGCGTATATATATCAGGGGGGTGAAACTCCCGAAGAAACTTCAGACACAAAATTTGCCAA
The DNA here is from genome assembly GCA_943138885.2 of Tholera decimalis. Lineage (NCBI taxonomy): Eukaryota > Metazoa > Arthropoda > Insecta > Lepidoptera > Noctuidae > Tholera > Tholera decimalis. Next base: position 34,546,815 of record OW964549.2, on the reverse strand, counting down.
AAAAACTAGCGACATCTTATCCCGAAATCGTCCCTCGATTTCGGGATAAGATGTCGCTCTTAAAATATTATAGGCACACCTATAGTGATTTGAGTATTTTTTATAGTAACATGTGTAGTTGCATTCGAAAAGCACCATTTGTGAAGTGGACCTGAAGATGTAGACCACAGATGGCCACTGGAACTACTCAATACATAAGTAGGAATAATAAGTGAAGTACCAGGAGAACTCTTCAACAATTAACGGCCCAACATTGGGAAAATGAATATCTTGTAAATGAATATAAGTAGTTGACATTTAGGCTCTTGTAACTGGGTAAATTAAAAATCGACCAACTAAAAAAAGTGAAATAAAGACTTTTTACCAAAAAATTAAACTAAAGACACCGACTACCGAAATTAAAGTTATTTTTCACTTTGCAGTGTTTTTTGGGAGTCGGTTTAATTTTTTGGTAAAAAGTTTTCTTGGCAACAAGAATTATTGACAAAGTGTAAATTAACGCGGGCGAAGCCGCGGGCAAAAGCTAGTTTGAAATATTCGGTTCAAAAAGAAGAATTTTCGTTCGACGTTCTGCCGACGAAAAAATGATGCCACAGTGTGTAGTCCCGACTGTCAAGCATGGTTATGGTCATCTGTTATGGTCTGGGGTTGTTTCTCAAGCTATGGAACTGGAAAATCTGGTCCAAATTACAGGAATTATGAAAAAAGATTTGCCCAAGTGCGAGTCAGACTCGCCCATGAAGGGTTCCGTAGTAACTATAATAATATAATATAAAATGTATATTTATTTGACAAAACAAACAAAAACCTTACATATTTCTTAAATCCAGCTTATTTTCATAGTGTTTGTATGAATTACAAAGTTATATTTGCGGTTTTAGATAATATGCTGTATCACAAAAACTGCTGACCTGATCTCGTTCAAACCAATTTTAGTTAAAAGTTTACATTAAGATCTATAGACATATTTTTTTAGATTTTTCACTCTATTATTATAGAAGTTAAAGAGGGAGGGGACACATTTTACCACTTTGGAAGCGTATATCTTTTAAACGATTTACTTTATGAAAAAGTGGTTTTAGAAACCCCAAATTAATTTTTAAAGACCTGTCTATAGATACCACGCACGCATAGGTTTCATGAAAAAATTATTTTTCAGTTTTAGTTCCATGTATGACCCTCCCTTTATTTTAAATATTTTTTAATCTTCTTAAAATCGGAAAGCGGTTCCAGAATACATCTACCTACCAAGTTTCACATGTATAGTCATAATAGTTTCGGAATAAAATGGATGTGACATACGGACGGACGGACGGATGGACGGACAGACATGACGAAACTATAAGAGTTTCATTTTTTGCCGTTCGGCTGCGGAACCCTAAAAAGGAGCAGTATAAAGAAATTTTGGAGAAAAATGCTATTTCCTCCGGGCTGAAGTTAATTGGCAAAGGATTTATTTTCCAACAAGATAATGAACCAAAGCATAGTTCAAAATTATGTAGAGACTATTTCAAGAATTAGTCAGAATAAGTGTTGAAAAACATGACATGGCCACCCTAAAGCCCCAATCTTAACCCTATAGAGCTTTTATGGGAAGAGCTAGACCGAAACGTTCGGGAACAATGTCCTTTTTCACAGCAGGCCATGAGGAATGCATTAGAAGAAAGCGCGGAGGAATATCTCGCAAGAGACCATAAATAAATTAATTGCTCGCATGCCAAGGTTGGTTAAACAGGTCATAAAATGTAAAGGAGGCTATTTTATGTGTATGAAATTACTTGTGTATTTTTTTAAACATTGTATTCATCAAGACTTCATGTAATTTTTAATCTTGTGTGCAATATGAAAATAAAAACAGTTTTCAAAAAGTTGTGAAAATATTGAGTTTTATTTTTTTTTCTCAATATTTTTTATAGTGGTCTAAAACTTTTGACCGGCAGGTTATCTGACTACACTAGCACTACTCAACTGTGTGGCGGTCACTCTACAAATAAAGCGTCAATAGCCTAATGGCTAAAATGTCGGACTTGTTGATTACACTATTGCCGTGAATACACTCCAGACCAAGTATTTTAGCTTAGTTGGAGGGGTTAACAAAATTGCTAGTAGGTATTGTGAATTCAGCCGACATTGCTAGTTCTCTTTAAGCCGGCTCTTCACGTTGGCCAACACAGTGGCGAATGTAGTGGCCAATGCCTATTGGCATTGGCCAACGTGTAGACGGGGTGTTTGTGCATATTGGGTGCAAAAACACCCCCTCTACACGTTGGCGAATAGTCATTGGCCACTACATTCGCCACTATGTTGGCAAACGTGAAGAGCCGGCTTTAAAAAAAGCCCTGCAGTGTACAATTATTTATGACATTTCATTCAATCATCAAATTACTCATCTCTTGGAGCGGAAGGTTAATGTAAGACTTCTACTGACTTAAAATTAATCCTGCTCCCTCAGTTACCGTTGCGTTTCAGGGCTGCGGTATATCGCTAAAACACTACCGCAACCCCGGCAGTAATGACAATATACTATTTCTTGAATTACAGTTTTGTGGTAGTGGTTTATCTGAGTTTTTGGGTGCTATGTAAATTTTATTCTTTCATTAGTCACCATGGAAAGAATAAAATCTACTAATGATGTAAAAATAAAATATAAGTAGCTGTAGATAGAATTCACATTACTAGCAACCTTGTTAACCCTTTCAACTAAGCTAAATACGCTTGTGCCTGGAATAGGTTTTATATTTCAGCAATATGTATGATCGTTCTGTCTGATGCTACTTTTCGAAAGGACCTAACAAATTGATGTAGTCCACAATATACTGTGAATAATACAGGAATTCTCAGAATAACATGAATAGTTATAAAAACAGGAAATAGGGATTTCTATTACACAAATTACAAATTGAAAAAAGTAAATTCAAATTAAAGTTTCAAATTTATTGTAGTTTGATGATATCAAGTAAAGGCAGGCATTTTGGCCCAGAATTATCTTATTGAGATAGAAACTGTCTCTTCCAGTAGACTTTCAAATGACAAAATCAGTGAATAATCCCATGTTTTGCTACATAATTAAATGAGACTTTTGCTCTTTGTTCTTAAAACATATGAGTTATGAAATTTGTTTTAACTGTTTCAGATGGCGGGTCAGATAGACATGAACATGCAAAGTGATTTGATGGCCGCATTTGAAGAATCACTGTAATGTGCTTTAAGGAGGACACTAAATAATTGTACATAATGAGTATATAAATATTAATTTTACGTCAATGCAATCGATAATTATCGTGATAGTATGACACCTAAGTGAGTTTGTGATCGTTTAGTGAGTGAAACAGTTGACTAACATGTGGTTAAGTGCTGTGAATAGGTATACTTAAACTGTTGTAACGTCATTATTGATTTTGTGGTCACATATTATGGGCCTTTACTAGAGGGTTGCATTTTAATTAAAATTAACTTGTATTATAAGTTTGTATGTAAGGTCTTAAAGGTAAACAACTCTCTTTACATTCGTAAGTCTATATTTATATTTCGTTTTAGAGGAGTCTCCTTCCTTCCATAATTGTTTTATAGTGTCTACTAATGACGATAGAATGGTAGAATGAAATTGGAAAATCAACATGTTTTATGTAATTGGTGAAACAATCAACAAAACTATGAAATCTGTTATGTGACTTCACACCATTTCTCATTGCATCACTGTATTATTTGAATGTTACGGAAATAATTGTAAATTTGTTGACGCTTTACCCAACGATTTCTGAATTCAGTATTTGAAGTTGAGTATTTGTAAATTTTTACTTTAACCTGAAAACCTATCAAACTGGCAATAAAACAGGGTTTGGCACGGTTTTACCTTCGAATTCTCAATTCAGAAAATGACCCATAGCAATTAAATAAAAATATTGAAAGTATAATACTGACATAATATTAGAATGTCGCTTTTAATCCAACGTGCAATGGGTGACGGAGTGGGTTTATATTTATTACTAAATAGAATTTCTGTTACGTATTCGATTTTCGATAAATATTGCTTAATGTTAGTAGATTTTTTATCAGTCTGTCATGGAAAACAGATCAAATGTCATACATTTGATTTGAAATATATTTATTTTACATTGGAATATGTCTTTTTGTGTTTGTAGATAGATACTCCAGTGCAAATGTAGTAATTTTTTAAAAACACTGCATACATACTCATTAATATTATTAATGAGAATTTAAATAATAATATCAATAATACAAATCTACACAAAATCATTGTATATTGTTAAGCAACTTTATAATTTCCGCCATTTACTCTGAAACTCGAAATCAAATGTAGATATAAAGTAAAATATATTGACATTCCATATTGTATATATGTTGTTTAAATTGTTATTTATATTTTATTTTCGCCAATGGTACGGTTTCAGACATTTTAACAAGTTATAGTACAGGTAAACTCGTCTCTTCACTGTTATGAGAGGTAAAGTTTTGTTAAAAGGTTAGCTATAAAGTAAATTATGCTTATATAAAGTATAAGCACACCAGTGTTTCTTATAAACATACCAGATTAAAATTGTCTAAATGTAGACATTTCCTTGGTGTAGTTTTTTTTTTATTGAAGACTTATTTTTTCCTGTCAATACATATTGAAAGCAAAACAATTTGTCTTGAGGTTGGAAATTTGTTTATACATATATAACACACAACGCAGATCTTATACTTGTTAGTGGTAGATAATGTATTGCTCTTTTTTTTTTTGTTAAAAACTCATCTGAATACCTATTAAATTTCTTGTAAAATGATGCGACAGAACCTACACCTTCCAATTACGGATAGTTCCTGGAACTATTTAGAATGTTGCGTTAATGTATGGTACCCAGAGAATTTTTCACATCGTACGACAACATACGAAGACCTGTATGGTGATGGTCCCTTTTCTGAGGATACAAATCTGCCTACGCATTTGGCTCCTATAACGCTACAATAATGTGTTTATCAATCTATGTTTCTACAAAGGTACAAACATAGATTTAAAAACACATTACAGTGCGTTTCAACTAATGACAGGAATGACTAAGCGCCATGTTGTGATGTCATAGCTCGCAAATCGAACAAATTAGGTAGGGTGAGCAAAACAAATATTCATTAAAATAAATTTTATTTACGAAGATTTATGAAGAAAAAATTAATCAGACTCCAGTGTGCTTAGTATGAGTTTGAAATACTTTTGTCGTTTTCGAAAACTATCGCTTTGTCTCTTTCACACGTACCAGATTAGTGTGAAAGAGACAAAGCTATAGCTCCCCAGCTCTTTAATTCCTCATTAGAAGTGACTGTCCGAGTAGTCATCGACGTCGCTATCACCATCATCATCAGTGCTGCTCTCATCTGATTATTAAATAAAATATAAATTATTGTATGTTTTTAAAATTTATTCCACTAACTTAATTAAAAAACAAACTGTTACTCGTATTTAATGACAAAATGATGACTTGCGTCCTCTTTTTTTAAAATTTTCTTTAATAATTTTGGCATGGCTTTTGGGCTATTGCCAACATTGAAAATAAGAGAAAAAACATGTTTAAAAAACGAATTATGACTTTAAGTTATTAAATATTATATTTAGCTAATTTTGGTAATTAATAACGTTTTATTTAATTTAGGTGTGCGTGTGGATTGAGTGCTCCTTTTTAAAAGTAAGTTATTTTTTACAAAATCAAGAAAGAATTTAAGAAATAATTCTGAAAACTTCATGGTGAAGATAAAAAAAAATGTGAAACCTAAGGTGAGAAAGACATGGTCAATTTTATCTAGAACACTCAATCTGCTAGTCTGAGAAAATACTATAACTCGTGGTTCTACTAGATATACAGCCTTGGCCAAAAGTATTAGGCACCCCAATAAAACACATATTATACAAAACGTATTAAAAGAAACAGCTTATATTTTTAACAAAAGCCAAGGAAGGGCCGCCAAACGATAATTAAAACAATGGCAAACGAATTTCTATGGGCCATAAAACATCTGGTGAGCAAAACCCATATAATGTGTATTTTCAAAAAAATACTCATAATTATTATCAGTGTTCCTTTGCTATTCATAGCGTAAAGAAGCTTCCATGTGTGATCCAGTGGTGAAATTAACATTCCTCTTTTTCGAAAATGCCAAAAAAAGTGAACTTTGCTACGAAAAACGAATTAAAATCCAGTTATTGCATGAACAAGGGAAGTCCCAAGTAGGGATTGCCAAACTTATAAAATGTTCGCGGTGCGCAGTGCAATCTGCTATTAAACGGTTTGCGGAGACTGGTTCCCACGCAAATAAAATACGGACTGGCAGAAAACGCGTGACTACTGAGCGCCAGGACAGGAAACTCATCCGCGATTCTCTACAGGATCGAAAAAAAATTCTGAGCTTGCTGCCGCCTTATCCGACGAAACTGGACACCCCATTAGTGCTCGAACGGCAAGAAGAAGGCTTGCAGATGCGGGTTTAAAGGGGTGTAAAGCAAGAAAGAAGCCATGGCTCTCGGCAGATTACAAAAAGAACCGTTTAGAATGGGCTCTACGTCACCAACACTTCACGGAGGAAGATTGGTCAAATATTGTGTGGTCCAATGAATCAAACTTTGAGGTAAGCTTTTATACCATTTCTTAAAAACAATAAAATTGATCGCTCTAATTTTAGTCTGATTTCATAAAAATTATGAGCACTCATTTAAATTCTTTTTACTATTTTTCCAAATGTTTGGAACTGCGGGTGTAACCTACGTGAGGCGGCGTGTCGGCGAGGAATACCATCCAAATTGCGTGGTGCCCACTGTTAAACACGGGGGAGGTAGCATTATGATCTGGGGTTGCATGGCAGCCGATGGCGTTGTAGAAATGTTCGTTTGCGAAGGCAGGATGAACAGTGAAAAGTACATAAATGTGCTCGAAACTGCGCTATTGCCTTCGCTTACACGCATTTTCGGTGACACCAACTTAGTTGGAGTAAAATGCCAACAAGACAATGCTCCTTGTCATAAATCAGCGGCCACCATGCGCTGGTTTAGAAACAACAGTATCGAATTGTTAGAATGGCCCGCGCAATCCCCAGATCTCAATCCTATCGAGCATCTTTGGGGTATTCTGAAGCGTAAGGTCCGAGAGCACAGCATTACATCAAAATTAGCGTTAAAAAAATGCTTTGATTCAAGAGTGGGACGCCATAAGTGCAGCCGATTGTAAAAAGCTTGTAAGCACCATGCCCCAAAGAATTGCTGCTGTGATCAATGCAAAGGGTGGGCCAACTAAATATTAGTATTTTTTTGTTATTTTATAAGAATATAGTAAATTGGAAAACAATTTTATTTTATTTTTCACCTTAAACACGAAAAAGTCAGAAAATTTGAAGGTGCCTAATACTTTTGGCCAAGGCTGTATGTTTAACATTTATATGTGGAATAATTGTATTGAATTTTTGAATATTATTCACATATATTCAATTGATTTTAGCTGTTTATTTGGATTTTATATAGGTTTATTTAGAACACTCAATTCTCCTATGGTGCAGACGGAGTGTTCCAAAACTCTCCAATTTTGGCTAAATAAATTATTATTAATATTCTTACTCTATTTTACGAGTATAATTCAGACTCAATTTGTGCAACAATAACCTTGACGTAAAACATAATAGTTAGAGAGTAAATAAAAAATACTTTCTTTTCGTCCGTTTGAGTGTTCCATTTTGTAGCACTTGTTTATATAACCCGAACTTTTATAAAAAGACGCCAAACGGCGGCCACATCAGAAATTGTGAAAATGTCATTAAAGTTTAACACGTTTCCTGTTTTTGTGGACACTTTATTTTTACAATAATCAACTTTATTATATTTTTAACCTTAATAACTGTGTAGTGTAACCATGCATAGGGTAAAACATCCATTTATTGGCTATCCCACAAACACTTATTTTGCTCGTATAATATAAATTTAAACAAAGAAGAGGGATTTAAACTCTTCTGATGTCATTAAAGAACGTTTTTCAGTAAACTTTATTCAAGATTAAGCAGTTTTATTTAACTTTTTTTTTTAAATTAAATGATTTTGAGTGGAAAGATATTATTTTCCCTTTATTTACCTATATTGTACATTATGAGCATAACATACCTAGGTAGATATGTGATATTAACTGATTTTCTTCTAATGGATTTTTTAATTTAGGTATTTAGAGGTATTTATTTTTATCAAAATAAATAGGTTACGAGTTTCTTTTTAGTTTCTTAAAACATTAAAAAAAAAATAAGTGAACATTAACAAAAAATTTATAATATTATAAAAACAATTAACCGAGATCGTTCATACTAATCATTTAATTCAGTCAACATTTTTTCTATTTCAGCAGTGGTATATGTTCTATGCTCTGTCTATATCAATTAACTCCTGATCATTTTCTTTATTTTCAACAATGGTATCTTTACTATCAAATTTATAAAATTTCTCAGAAAATAATATCTGTGATATTTCGTCTTCAGCCTAATTTTTGTTTTGTTTCTTTGGCGCCGGTCGTTTCTCTTTTTCTATTTTCTTTCGTTCCCTTTCTCCTTATCTTTTCTTGATCCCGTCTGCTTTTTCTTTTTTTATTCTGATTTTTTCATTTTCTTATGCTTTCCACTGTGCCGAAACGGGTTTTTAACTCCTTTTCTTATCGGTATTTTAGGTAATATCAAAATATCGTTTAACTTAACGGTAGTAAGACTTTTCATGGGCATTGAAGCTGTGACGGATGGATTACATTGAACTAAAATTTGTACTGATTGAGACTTTGGTAAATCTATATTCTGGTCTTCAGGTGTATTATGTATTTGAACACTGGTTTATTAATTCAAAATGAAGTTCTTGTGATAAATCTTCAATTGTCTTGTTCCCTTCATCTGAGCACTCTACGATTTTTTTCAAAACCAATTTTCTAAAATAGGGACTAACTTTGATTCTTCGGGTTCAACAATATTATTTGGCCAATCGTTAATAATTATTTGCATATTCTCGATGTCCAAATTACTAAAGTCATAATTATTTATTTATGATTTCTAGATTTTGGTCTTGAGAAATGGTGTTTTGTGAATTTGATGGTGTGTCGAAGAAATGTCAGATTCTCTTTATCAACTCAAAGGACTCTTCTGATGTTAACTCTCCTTTTTCTATGCAATCAACCTTATTCTTGCCTACTAATTTAACAAATTCGTCTTTAGAGAGTAATTTCTCGTTAACTCGAGTGAAGTGAGGTGATTTGGTTGTTTTTGCGCCTTTAGTTCCGAGGCATTTACTGTAATCTACTGCTTCTGCGTTCCATGGACAAATCCCTATTGCTCTAAACCCGTTGATAATAGTTTGCGGCTTTATGCTTTTTTCTATTGTGACTAAGCAATGGCACAAATTGAGTCTTAGTGAGTGCCTGGGACGGATTTGTTCTACGCTATTCCAAGACAGTTTTTTGCCATTCTGTTTTTATAGGCTTGAATGCGGGAACGTCAGCAGACTGTAAAAGCCTTGTACAGTTTGGATAAAGTGCAATCAAAACTATTTGCAAATTAGAACAAAGGAACAATCATTCACGCCATAAGTAAGGTGAGACTTGTGACCGTCTACAAAATGTATGACTGGAAATATGCCTGTTTTGACCAAATGGGGATGTAAAACGTTCTTAATGTATTCGTAAAAATACCTGAATTCATCTACCCATTCTCACTAAGACCCACGCCCCAATCTTCAGGAATTTTAGTAGTTATTTCTGCAGGTAATCTTTTAGTAGGAAAAATGACCATCGGTGGAGTAAGATTGCCATCTGCGCAAAAAGTAAACATAACAGTCAACGAAGTTTTGGCCTGGGTGTGATCAACTTCGTACACGTTTCTTTCTCCTTTTGAACTCACAACGAGACCTGTTTTAGGGCACAAAACAAAATTTGTTTCATCTCCATTAAATACTCGTCTTGGGTCAGAAGGTATGTGAAATAACTTGTTTTCATCAAAGTAGTCTTTGATTTGCCTAAACCATCCTCTAACATCATTTTCTGACACGTGAGCTGGCAGCTGTAACTGCTTCAGGTGTACGAAAAGCAAGCGTAGGATGTCTGGCTAAAAATAATTTAAACCATTTCTCACCATTTTTAAAAGAAGACGCCCTATTAGATTTTTTTAGAAACTCCGAAACACTCAAATCTTTTCTTTTTGGGAAGCCTTTTTGGCTACTGAGTTTGATCCAATTGACTAAAGCCTCTTCTTCCTCGTTATTTAAAATTGTGGGAGGGCCTGGTTTAGAGCCATGCTATGGATTTTTTAATCGGAATTGTATGGTCGAACGCGGCACTTGGAAGGTTTTGGCAGCAAGTTTTTTACTCATGTCCTTAGTTATTTCTACAAAGGCTTTTTGCAAATTTTCTTCTGAATAAACCTTTCGCTTTACCTTATCAATCTTTATTTTATTAATGTTTTTTGTACGAGGCTTCATTTTGAAGATAACAGTAAATAATTTTTAATAATTATTATTGGCACCCCAAATACTAATTATAATTAGTATTTGGGGTGCCGGTTAATAATTATTAACCTTTTAACCGCCCGACTTCATATCGTTTGTCGGGCCCCCAGCGCCCGGCATAGTGAATCGAAAAATAAATACCTACAACAAAAACAGCAGTGCAATATAATTAGGACTTCTGATTAAGAGACTAAAGTTTATTAAACTGTTAAATGATTACTTAATTAACTATTTACCTAATATAAACATCGTTTCGATAAAATACAGCGTAATTAAACAAAAAAGTACATTAAACGAGCTGTGATATTTTTGTCGTATATATACGACTCTGGCGAAATGGGCCCGAAAATATTTGTCGTAAAAATCCGACGTAGGCGGTTAAAAGGTTAACACCAAAGAGAATGTAATACACTATGTTTTAAGAGACGGGACTTAAAAACGTACTAAAAAAATAAAAACAGGTAACATGTCACTTCAATACCAACTGAACGAACATACACGGGGAACAAGACGTCATACAACAGTACTACCAACCTATCAGACTAAATAGTGATGAGCCCACCATTTATCGATAATTGATAAGAGCCATTTGCATTACAGCACATCACTATCACAAAATAAAATTGAAAATTAAAAGATCGATTAAGCCTTTTAGTATCATGTTTTAATTAAAATATAGAATCAAATATCTAATTCAATACTTACCGAGCCTCATCTAATGGAAATTTTGCTATAAACTTCCCTTTTTCATTACCTTTACGACTTCACAAGAACGATACTTCACAAGTTATAAATCGGCTATTAGGTGGCATTATGGTACAATTATGTTTACTGAACAAGATCACACTTTTTACAAATTAAGATAAAAATTAACCGTAACTAACTGCCAGAAAATAATAAGCACAAACTTACAAAATACTACAAGACACGACAAGTAAACATATGAAGCATAGATAACTTTAACTTTTTTAAATTTAAGAAAGGATTTGTGTTGAAATAAAGCAAGGATTGTAGTTGTTAAGAAATCCAGTATACTCTTAATTATAAAACTACTACAGATCATTAGACTAAATAATATAATTATGTCAAGGATTGCAGTAATTTAATCCCGATCTTCTTCTGGACGCAAACCCATAAGCGGTCATAAACATTTCATATTTCATTCGATGGAGCTCCGTCGTCAGGACGTCAGTGACCATGTCCTCTTTATTCTTGTATTTGATAATCATTAACTGCAACGTTATTGAAATGAAAATATACCAAATAACTTTATATGATATGAGACGCATCCTCTATACTCAGGTGCTCGGGAAGATACTTTGTGTTTTAACTAAGAAAAAACTTCAAAAATGTCCTGTGACTAAACTAGTGATCTGATTTTTGGTGTGTTGCCTGAAAATTATACATTTAATGCCTCTCGCTTTTATTAACATTGTTTATAAACAATTACAAACAGTCACACCATTTATCGATAATTGATAAGAGCCATTTGCATTACAGCACATCACTAAAACAAAATAAAATTGAAAATTAAAAGATCGATTAAGCCTTTTAGTATCATGTTTTAATTAAAATATACAATCAAATATCTAATTCAATACTTACCGAGCCTCATCTAATGGAAATTTTGCTATAAACTTCCCTTTTTCATTGCCTTTACGACTTCACAAGTTATAAATCGGCTATTAGGTGGCATTATGGTACAATTATGTTTACTGAACAAGATCACACTTTTTACAAATTAAGATAAAAATTAACCGTAACTAACTGCCAGAAAATAATAAGCACAAACTTACAAAATACTACAAGACACACGACAAGTAAACATATGAAGCATAATAGACGATACATATCAGGGGAAAAGTGATAATTTTTTTTTTTTTTTTTAGTAGGGCCACTCGTAGATCAGCTCAGTAAGGCTGTGCGTCTACTTAACCGGTCTGTAAGTGATAAAAACATAGATGATACATATCAGGGGAAAAGTGATGGATGTCAGTAAAAATATGATGAAGGTGTACCTTCTGAATAGGCAGATCACATTTCATCTCCATTTGTAAATATGTAACTAAGCTAGTTTTAAGAAATTTTTAAGGTTTTTTTTTATTCGTCAAATAAATATACATATGGGTGAGTCTGACTCGCACTTGGCCAATTTTTTTGGTTTATGTGGCAATTTCGTATGATCTGAACAATTAGCTACAACAGTTTTATTTAAAAAAACTAATAAAATAATATTTTTTTTATTAATGTGTCAATTTTGGTGGACTAGTTTGACTTAACATTGTATAATGTAATCCAAATATTTATACAAAAAATTAATTAAAAAAAAACATATCATATACCTACATCGTTTGTAAAACAGGTTAAAAATGGCATATTTATTGAATTAATAATACAATGTAACTAACAAAATTTCTTAGAATCAAAAATAAGACAGTAAAATTTAACTACCTTCATAATTATACCGGTTAATTATTACTCATTAGCGGTTAATGGCTTACATATTCAAATAAGTGCACTGTCTAATATAATCAAATACGTGAAACAGATAAGCTAATGTATGTACGTATGATTTGAGTAACTATTACCTAATTATATTAGTATTTCGTCGAATCATTAACCAACAATCATGAGGGTAGTTAAGTTCGATTTTTGTTAATGGCGTACACTATAAAAGAGAAGTGCATTCAAATTGCAAATCAAATACTCTTCAAGCATAGAAAGTACAGCAGCAATAATGGATAGCATTAATAATAATAATAATATTCTACAACTTTCACACAACGCCATCTAGTCCCAAACTAAGCAGAGCTTGTGGTATGAGTACTAGATAACTGATAAACATACATATATATTTCTAAATACATACATATTATAGATAAATTACACCCAGACAAAGAACAAATGATCGTGCTCATCACACAAACATTTGTCCTGGGTGGGAATCGAACCCACGACCTTGCGCCGAGACATCCACGATTATCAACATTTATTTCAAAATGTAGTTTCTAGGTTGACGCATAGTTTATCAGAAGAAGATTGTGTTACTTTAAAAGAATTTTGCCGAAAATTTACAAGAGCCGTTAAAAAATTATGGCAATCAGCACACCGGAAAATTTATAATTTTCGAAGAGAATACGGAAGTTGGCTCGAGGCTGAGATTGATTGGCCGAGCTGTATCAAAGAAAATCTTCACGAGAATGCAACTAATGAAGAAGAATGCCCTTAATACATCAGTTTCTGCGGAGCCATCAACATCAACATGTGGAACGACGACGAAGAGAAAAATTAGCTCCCGGATGCCTTTTGAAGAATTGGGAACGAAGCAAAAAAAAGACGGAGTGGTGACCTAATGGACCGTAATTCGACGGAACTTGTTTATGCAGCTGTATCCAAATTGAAAAAAGATTGTCAAAACCGGTTTGCATCTATTATTGAATATTTAACAAAACATCCAGAAGCAGTCAACCAATTTCAAGACATGATAAAGAAACCACGTCACAGATAATTTTTTACTGCTCAAAAGGCTCTTGATTTATTGTTATCCCTCAAACTGTCAAAATGGCAATACATTACATTGAGAGAGTCAGCTATTCGAGAGGGTCTTAATAATTTATACCCTTCTTACTACCTATAGAGTGCAGCAAGAATAGAACAAGTGCTGCCCAGCTCAATGTGACTCCATTACAGTAATAGACTCTTCAGCCCAAATTACGCTGCAGGCTTTGTTGGATGGAACAGTAAAAAGAATCATGAAATGTTTACCGCAAGATCTTCATGAAAAAAAAACTAATATTAATATCTAAGTGGGGTTTTGATGGAGCATCCAGCCAGAGTAGATACAAGCAGAAGATGAATCAACGCAAATTACTGACGATGATGACTTGAGTATCTTCATGACCTCATTGGTACCACTGAAAATGGCATGTGAAGAAGAGACAGTATGGGAGAACCCAAAGCCTTGCTCAGTTTCATTATGTCGGCCAGTGCAATTCTTATTTGTTAAGGAGAGCGAAGCAGTAGTGAAAGAAGAAAAAAGAAAAATGGACGCCGAAATATCAGCACTTCGACCTATTGAATGTGGCAGCAATACTGTTCGACACAAACTTATGCTGACCATGATTGATACACACACACATATATTTCAGATGCAAAGTCAAATGCGTCATGCTACGTTTGTTTAGAGAAGCCTTACATGCACGCATCAACATGATGGAATGTCTCATACATATTGCCTACAGACTGGATGTTAAAGTTTCGTCTTGTAAAACCAAAGCTCAAGAGGATTCAAGAGATGCAAGAAAGAAGATTATCCAAAATCGATTTAAGGAAGAAATTAATCTGCTCATCGATATGGTTAAGCAAGGTCACGGAACTACCAATGACGGCAACACTGCAAGAAGATTCTTTGAGTTTCCAGAAAAAACTGCTGCCATCACTGGACTAGACGAAGAACTGATCCGCAGATTTCCAAGAAATTCAAAGAATAAACGTACAAGACTGCTGAAAGATATGTGGCATTATGCAACGTGTAATTTAAAGGGTATATACATACCAAGTGCATGGCTTCTTTGGATGATAACAAACGATATGGCAAGGGTTTTGTAATCCTAAGTCTACGTCTGTAGAACTTATTACAAATTCCAATACACTGATACCAGAGACCGAATTTTTCAAATTAAGAAGAACGAAAAGAATTATCGTGTTAATGGTAAGTGACGTGGAAAGTTATTGACCCTCGTAGTGCTGTGACACGTTTGTTATGATTGGTATTCAAGAAATATATGAAACCAATAATTTGGTATCAATTCTTTGACTCAGTTATTTTGAGCTGAAACTGTGCATAGAGACTCCATACCAGATGTTGTCTTCAGCCCTTTTGGATAGATATGGGGTTTCCATTACACGTTGTATAATTGGTACTATATGTCGTCAACAGTACACAAAGTACTGCTTCATGGATGTGACATTATCAACCAGAATAAAATTGTACCAATCTATTTGTAGCTTTCTGAAGAGGCATCGGAAGCTCATAACAAAGATTTCAGGAGGTTCCGAGAGCACCACTCTCGGAAGAAAAGCAGAGTGAATTCCAACGAGGATATTTGAAATTTTCTTCTTCTTTCATCTGATCCACTTATTTCATCAGTAAGACCTACGATGGATGCAAAAAAAAAGATTATTTTTTTGAAGAAACATTAACTCGGCTTTTTGAAGAAACATTAACTCGGCTGGAGCTGAATCTGATTCTTCTGACTTAGAGGTTGTAAAAGTTTCCCAGATAGAATCTGATTCTTAGTTAGACTCCCATAATGATATTGATGACTGATGAACCAATTACTTTTGTTGTAACTCTTGCTGTATTTTGTATATTTCAGTGTTTCTAATTTTCATGTCCTTTTTGTTTATTTAATTTGAAGCTTCTGTATTTTTTTCGTGATAAATTAATAAATGCTTTTTAAATACCACTTTTATGTGTTTATTTAATAATTATTTGGATTCTAAAAAAATAAAATTTATTATTTTTTTAAATAAACTTTGAACTTTTGTTGTAGTTAATTATTCAGATCATATTCATGTATGTTACGCCAAATTGGTCCAACGAAATTGAAACATAAACAAAAAAAAAAACAGAACTATATACATTAAAAAAAAAAGCGCATCTGAGGCCGTGATACCGAGTATGTCAAAAAATCCAAAATAATTCAAGGATTAATCCTCTTGAAGGGAATTAGGGCCAATAGTGCGATAGCAGAGTTATCGTATTTTTTTTTTATGGTGTCTCCATAAAAATTTTTAAAGAAAAAATTTTCAGACTTCCGTTTACGTACCCATTTCATCTATACTAATATTATAAAGCGGAAAAGTTTGTTTGTTTGTTTGTTTGCTTGCTTGAACGCGCTAATCTTCGAAAGTACTGGGTGGATTTGGTTGCAATTTGGTATGAAAGTAGCTTGAAGCTTGAGGAAGGTTATAGGCTACTTTTTACGCGACTGCAAAAAAGGAGAGTTATGTTTTTACCGTGATAGAATCCACGGGGGCGAAGCCCCGCGTGAGTACTAGTAAAGCATATATATTGAGGCATGTAATTAGTTTCCTATAGCATTCTATGTGAAAAAAATGACACTTTTAAAAAAATGATTGGTTGTCTATGAAACGCTGATTTCAGCCTTTAGTGCGCCACGCTCCTGCGCAGGGTTGGATTTGTGTATGTTGAAAAAGATAGTACAAAAAAGTGAAAAGGATAGTATTTATTAAAAAAAATATAGTAAGTACACTTTCATTATTTTTAATTTAACATATAATAGTCATTAAAAACAACACCTGTTAAGGCAAAATTTACTCCTCTTCTAAGTTTATCAGTTCTTGAATATTACTATTAGTTCTATCTTCATCCTTGGCATTTAACCCTTTGACCGCCACGGTTCGCGCAGCGAAAGTGCACGCTGTACGCCAAGCCATTTTTTATCACGGTAAGCTAGTGATGAGGTTAAATTCGGGTATTACTAAATATCGATAAAATTATAATCCATAATATTTATTGATTTTCGCTATAAATATTTATTTAATATATAAATTTATATTCACGAGAACATGCTTAATATGTATCAATGCTAATATTGGCTAAACTAATATTTGACTAATATCCACTAATAAGTATGGTATCCTAATATGAGATTACTAATATATTCAATATTATGAATATTGAATATATATATATATATGATTTGACCCTAATATAACATCTCTAGTACCACAGTCCACAGACACATATCGTCGTTGCGCGTGCAAAAGTCGCTATGTGGTAAATAGTCATTTTTGTTTTTTTATGCAGTTTCAATCGTTATTTTAATACACACATGATGTAAAACAGCTATCTGATTAACGAAATATTTAAAGAGTTATCTTTCAATATTGCGTTTATCAGATAGCTGTTTTTACAGCATGTGTGTATTAAAATAACGATTGAAACTGCATAAAAGAACGAAAATGACTATTTACCACATAGCGACTTTTGCACGCGCAACGACGATATCATAAACATACCTACTCAGTTACCAAAACGGTATTTTTGGGTTACTACCCAAAAATTTTAATTCTTAAGTATGTACAACGTGAAGTACAAAGTGAGGTTGTACTTACATCTATATCAAATTCAGGGTCATATTCGAATACAAATTCATCATCGTCACCCTTTAAAACACATAACAACTCCTCGTGTGTATAATAACTCATTTTCAAAAAAGGTCGGTCAACACACTACAAACGTCCAAAAGCGACAATGGCGTTACCTCCAATGAAAGATGGCTTCGAATTAGTGACGTGACAAGCACAACTAAAATGGCAACAAATAAATTTATTTTCATTTAACATTGCAGGTATATGAATGGAATAAATGAAAGATTAAGCCGAATCGCTAACTTTGAATATTTGTAATTAAATTATTTTAATAGTTGAAGTTGTTTTTCTGTTTATTTTTGATGCTCGAAAATTATAAAATTATTTGAAAAATAAAAAAAATGTCTCATGAGTTTTATACAAAATAAGAATTAATAAAAAAATGGGTTTTCCCCCTATAATTGAACACTGATCCCCAATTAGTTGAACTAAGATTTTGATATGACTTAAGAGAAGGCGTAGAAATTGTGTAGGTACCTAATTTATTAGTGTATTAGTGTATTTTTAATGAAAATAATAAAAAATAAAGGAAAAACTTGTTTATTTAATAAAATAATTAGGTAGTCTAAAATGGCATAGTATTCTATACCTTAGTAACAAATTAGGAAAATACTTGACGAAAGAAGGTGGAAGAACTTTTCAAAAAGGTACTAGGTACCTTTACAACTCTAACTTAAAACTAGTATAACCTCAATTAAAAAGAAAACCTTCTCTATAATAAAAATAATTCGTACATATTGAGATCACAATTTTCAAAAGTAATCATCCACTTCACCCAGTTCGAGGATATGGCAATCTCTTGATTATAGCTGACATCGATACTTCTTCTAAATCTTCGGTAGATGGTTCAACAAAATATGTCAGTGTCAGGTCATCAAATTTGCTTGCTTTCCTTCGCAGACCGCATCTGTAATAGATTACCTCTTTGTTTGAATGTATGAACATAAGTAGCTCATCATGCACCTGCATCATGCCTCCTTAAATTGTTTAAAACGGTCTACATGCATGCAAGTATTTCATTTTGTATTTTCTAGGTGTACATTCGTTAAAATTTAGGAAACAAAACAAAAAGTTGAACGAAAAAAATTATAAGGATATTTTTGGCTCAACTTTTGATAATTTATCCCAAAAGTGAACACTACTGATTTCATACTATATTGAAACCAATAAATCTTGAAAAATTTAAATAAAGATACCCGTTCAACTTTTGGTTTTTAGTTTATTAAATAAACAGATATTTTTAAACAATACGTAGATCATTTTTATCCACGCCGCAATTGCGGCGGTAAGACCCCTCTTTGAGGAGTGGCTAGATCGGCGTCACGGCGTCCTGACCTACCGCATGACGCAGGTCCTCACCGGACACGGAAGTTTCGGGAGGTACCTGTGTCTGATGGGTAAGGAAGAGACGCCTGGGTGTCACCACTGCGAGGGTCGCCCTGAGGACACAGTCGAGCACACGGTGCAGGACTGCCCAGCTTGGGCAGAGCACCGACGTGTTCTCACGGCGACAATAGGCGGAGACCTCTCGCGCCCGGCCTTGGTCGAGGCCATGCTGCGGGGCGAGAGGGAGTGGGAAGCGGTCGCCTCCTTCTGCGAAGCAGTCATGCTTTCGAAGGAGGAGGCGGGCTGCGTGAGGGAGAGGATGGCGTCCTCCCTCCAGCCCAGCCGCAGTGGTAGACGCCCACGGCGTCGGACGTCGGCCGACGATCTCCGGCCACCGTAGGCGCGGGCATGCGGACAGCGAGTAAAGGGCAACTCGCTGTCCGACCATGGACCATGCCCGGGTCGACGGCGCGTCGTGTTCCACGCGCGCCTCAAAGAGCGTCAGCAACATGACGAGGCCCCCTCTGCAGAGGGCCGAAGCCTGCCGGGGTCGTGGGACTCATCCCGTTACCGTGGCCCCGGTACGTAAAGGGCTATTGAAGGAACACCGTGGATTTTAGTCAGTAAAAGTCTGACAGTCCCTCCCACCCTGCCCGGAGTGGGAGGACTTATTTGATAATTTTACCACGTTAAAAAAAAAAAAGGTAAATGGTAATGATTATTAAATATTCTATGTACTTTTTACCATTACATGAACGGTGTTCAATTATTGGCTAAAGTCAAAAATATTAAAACCATTACTGAACACAATACGCTATAAATATGTTAAATTTTATAAATATATATATAAAACTACGTTTTAGTCACTTAGTTAATCAAGATTTTACTTGGCAAAGAAAAAAATGATTGTGTCAATAATTCTTAATTTAACTTAAATCTGCGGAGTACTCACCTTAAGTAGGTTTCCATACAATGATGGTTTTTGGCGCGAACCACACACAAAATTATTAAACGCAAGCGCGCCTGACGCGTGACTGCCGACGTTTTTATGGAGGCGGGCGGTGAAAATGTTGCTATAAGCGAGAAAAAAAATTACTCATAAAAGTCAATCAGTATTGTTACAATTCTACTTTTATTTACAATTGTTCATCTTCTGGGGGGCGTTCATCTTTTGGTTCCACTACCCTACATCATTTATTTTTGATTAAAATGTTTTTATTTTGCAAATTGTTCAGAATTATAACAAATTTTTAGTATTTGTATTGATTGCAGTCATAGCATCATGTAGCTTAGTAAATGAATATCGACTATAACCTCATCACTAGTGTCGCTTTAAAGCGACTATGGCGTCTGGTGGGCCTATATTTTTACGAGTTTACAGATGGTCTTGGAAAAATTTAAATTTCAAGATTATACGCCAAAGAACAAGCTTTTATTTTATTTACTTTAATTTATTGAAGTATGGGGATGATATTAAAAAAAAAACTGTTAAAATATTCATTGACTTTATTTCCTGTAAATAAGGGTCGAAATTGGTGTCGCCTACAGGCGTCGTTGGCGGTCTGGACACTTTTTTTTGTTGTCGCCTGTAGGCGTCGTTGGCGGTCAAAGGGTTAATCTCATCAACATATCCTCAGTAGGAATAAAATCAGTAAAGTTCCCACTTTTGCTACCGCATTTGATAGCGTCACAAGACAATAAAATGGGATTTTCAATACAAATGATTAAAGTACAAAACCCAACCCTGGAAAAGAGAGATATGTACTTCGGAGGATAATTGGGGAATGCCCGGTCATCAACACAGAAAACATCGAATGATCGGAATTCGGTCGGAATATTCATAATATGACGTAGCATGCATTCCGGAGCAAACTAAATTATAGTATTTTAGCGTACTATCCTTAGATGTAGATAGTATATAGTACAAAGCGCGAAATTATAGTACAAATACTATAATTATAGTACAAAATCCAACCCTGCTCCTACGCCGCCCGTTGCCCCCCGCACCTCTGTCGCAGCCCCCGGTTCGTCGTGCGCGTGTACATCTTCCCAGCCTTGAAAGAGCTAACTCAACAGGTTCCTCAGGTTTTTCTTCTTCCGGCAGCCGGACGATGTAATGGATGGCTCTGTGGATTGTTCCCTTGGATGTGTAGATATATACCACACGGCAAGTGTTGTCTGTGCCCATGTGTAGTTGTGTAATGCGGCCAAGCCGCCAGCGTTGCGGAGGTAGATTCTGGTCCTTTCTTAATACCATGTCCCCAATTCTAGGACCGATAGAATCAGCTTTCCATTTGGACCGCTGCTGGAGTTCCGCTTTAAACTCTTGAGACCATCTCTTCCAGAACTCGAGGCGTAGTTTGCAGATGAGGTGGTACTTCGGTACGGAGTCTTCTGCTGCAAAAGAGGGCACCAACTTCAGTGGCCGTCCGGTAAAGCCTCCTCTACACGTCTGCGGATGCGTCCGCGAGCGCCCGTGGATGCGTCCGCAGGTGGATCACCATGAGCTGTCCACACGTCTGCAGGTCGATCAGTCTAGGTTCATTCTCGACAGACGCAATACGCACGTTTAAAAATGGATATTGAGACCGTAGCTGCCGCAGCTATTTATTTATTTAGTACTTTTAACTACTACGTGAGTGTGCATCACAGTAGAGTTATTAAAAATTAGGAATTTTGAATTAATTTGAATTAGGTATAAGTATTAAAATAGTAGGTACACTTACAACATTTTTATTTTTGTTGTATTTATTTTTGGGGTACTACAAACAGTTTTCAGCTTGATATAGCTTAATAAACCTAAAAGTTTCCTCGGTGCTCATATTATTAGCCATTTCAACAAGAATTAAACCGCAAGAAGCGCGTGCACTCTCAACCGCAACTCCGATTAAACTGATGCGTCGCCAGACGTGTGGACGGATGCCGGACGTCCGCGCCGAAACCCTTTGATCTGTTCCACAAAAACCGACAACAATCGGATTCGAGGCGGACGCGTCTGCGGACGTTAAATACCTACAACAGATGCACAAATTACCCCCTCTACACGTCTGCGGACGCATCCGCAGATGGCGTCCGCGGACAAGTCTGCGGACGTGTAGAGGAGGCAAAAGAAAGTGCCCGGGGGGTCAAAGGGTTTATGTCTAACGGCCTGGCCACAGTCTCCGGCGGTGCGAATTGCGGCGCGGCGAGCGGCGCGGCGGGTGGCGCGTATTGCGTTGGTATGCCACAGCTCGACTAGCTGCGACCGCGGCGGCGACAGTGGTGGATGTATTCAGAGAACGGCTAAACTATTAAAATAGCCCTAACAAAAGTGGCACGGTATTGCCTTGAAACAAATGCGTTTTTAGTTCAAGATATCATTCAGTCAAGAATAAGAGCGAACCAGTTAACCAGAAAAGGAAAGAATTTGGCAAATTTCATATTCTTTATTATGAAATAGGAACTATCCCGATAAATTTATTGAATACTAGCTTTTGCCTGCGACTTCGTTCGCGTGGGAGGTTGTTTTCCCGGTCCTAAACTGTTCCCATGGCAAATTTCAGCTCCATCGGTTCAGCGATTTAGGCGTGAAAAGGTAACAGACAGACAGATAGACAGAGTTACTTTCGCATTTATAATATTAGTATGGATATATAGATATTATATACTCGGCCACATATCTACATGAAGACTTGAAAGATTTGACATCCATATTTCGGGTCTACACAGTATTTCACTAATAAATTGTTCCGTTTCTATTATTTTTCAACGCGCGTTAAAAACAAAATTATTTGCTTCGGTCGCGCGATGCCTGAATGCGTCCACCGCTGTCGCCACGCGCGCCGCTCTGAGCTGTGGCCACCTCGATACTCGCTAGTACATTTGTTTCATTCGCACACCGCGTAGCCCGTAGCCGCGCGCCGGTGCGTTTCGCGCGACTTGCCGCGCCAGAAGACGCGCCGCAGTTCGCGTCGCCGGTAGCTGTGGCATACTTCATAGGTTGTCTACCATTTGTTTTCGCCGCTCACCGCAAGACGCGCCTCAAGACGAGCCGCAATTCGCGCCGCGCTTAGCTGTGGCCAGGGGGTAAGGGATCAGAAGACAAAGGGGAGAGAGGGCGAGAATTCAGGATTGCCTCTATTTGTGTAAAAAGAATTGACAACTCCTCAAAAGTAAGGGAAACATTGTCTGCTGTTCTTTTTAAGGCTTGTCCAGAAAGGGCGAATTCGTCGCGATTCTCTCGTGCGAACCACGCGCGATCGTTGCGTCCAGAAAAAACGTACCAACGCGCGAGCATTTGGGGCCGAATTCAGTCGAAGTGGTTAGCTTACCGTCGCTGGAAGAGACAAAGTATTTAGTACATCCAATTCTTAATGATAGAATGACACAAAGCATGTTTGTAACTTTGTATCCAAAATTAAATCAACATGAGAAGAAATTTTTTAACTACTTTCGTATGTCCGTGAAATCATTTGATACTTTACTTTTATTGATCGAAGAAGATTTATCACCACGTGAAAATTACGTTCCGCGCGAGAATGTTGTTTCAGCAGAACAAAAACTCGTGATAACTTTAAGGTAAGTAATATTTTATTCATATACCTATGTTATATAATACTAATTCAGTCATTTACGATAAACAATCATATTTACTAATAAAAATCAAATCAAATGTAGTTTTCAATTAAATATAATAATTAAACAATGTGATCATTTTGGAAGAGTTCAAGACATTCACTATCCTGAGAATCTCTTGAAGATATTGATGGAGAATTTACGTATAATGATGCCTGTGAAAATCTCGGCATTGAAATAGAATTTCGGCCTTGCCATGCTGTTAGGGATGGCGTTTCTGGATCATATTCTTGAAAAGTAAATTCGTTTGGTCTTGAAAGTTGTGCATGGTATCGAGATCGAACCGGAATCGAAGTTGAAGACGAAGCCGAACTGTTAGATAAATAAGAATACGAATTGTTTGAATAGAGAGTCGATTGAGAAGATTGTTGGGCCGCTTGCACAGTTTTCATTATTTCAATTTTTACTGCTATACGATTGGCATTAGGTACCTTAAGTAATTCTTTGTGTAAAGATAAACAGAACAGTTTGTCGTCATCACCTTCCGTTACGCTGGAAGCCAGTGGCTGTTGTTGATTCCTAGAGCTTATATGGTTTTTAATTATGTTCAGGAATTCGGCATCAGCAGCAGTCATTTTCTTTATTTTAATATTTTCATTTGGTGGCCTCATTATTTATTTATTTATTTAATTACAACGGTTAAGTTTACAACCAATGACAGTAACTAAAATTAAAAGAGACAATTATAACACATTCTAAAATATACAAAATAAACAAAGTAAAAAGTAGGTTAACGTTTTAACAACACTTTCATGAATTCTTCTCACAGTACATCTGACATACCAATAAAATCTTCATCCATCCATCCGCAAACAGATCGCTTGTTGGATTAGAATCCAAGAGATCATTAAGAGCGGCCAGAGTGCGAGGAATTGGCGACTTAGCACGTGCAACAGTACGACATGGAGGCACAGCACACAGCCTGTGCTTTTTGCCACGGCAGTAATTGTCTGGGACAAAAAAGCGCGCCAGCACATGTAACACATCAGGAGCGTCAATAGTGCCACGGAGCATCTTACAGGCTACTGTGAGCTGATCTCGAGCTCGCCTTACCTCTAGGGTTATGTCTTCCCTTGTATCTGCTGTAGATTCTTCGTTACTTGTCTCTGAGTTTGCAGAGGTGTCTTGAATATTGCTTTCTGTTACTTTATTACGCACTGGCCTTACAAGAAACATAAGACGTTGAAAATATATTTCATATTTCATATCATATATTTCAATATTTCACAAACCACTCAATGTACATATTGAATTTGCACAAAACATAATTAAAGCTTGTTGTGTTCTTCTCAATTACGTCAGGTTAAGAGATGGATACAGATACGAAGACAAATTGTTCGAAACAGATCTGGATGGTCTGAGTACGACTACAATTCAACCGAGTGTAGGTAAGGTCTCGAAACACGAGGGATATATTTGCTGATTATTTCATGAAGGAAGGTCGACTGTCATGGCAGGACAAAATGATCTAATTTTATTTGTTTGTTACTACTCAATAAAATAAATAATAATAATTACTTACCAATGTCTTTCCTTTTTTCCTCGAAGTCATCTTTATCAGAAAATATTACCACCAATTCTTCCCAAGCCCTGCGTTTTAAAATTCTGTTGGCATAATCAGGTGATTCTAAATCTCATATCGCCGGCCTTTTTTCTATTTAGTCTATAATCAACTCCGTATCAAAATTTTGGCGCTCCATTTTTCCCGATACGTCCACTCGGCCGGAGTTCGCGCGTTTAACTGGACGCAACAAGGGGTCCCTAGTACCTCGACTCACGCGCAATACGCGCGAGTCGAGGGTCTGGCGTTGTGCACGCGATTTACGCGCATATTTTGAATTCGCGCAATGCTTGTGGACGCGATGTATTGGTGCCTAGTATCTCATTAGCGCGCGAATGAATTCGCGCGAAACGTTTCGCGACGAATTCGTTTCTTCTGGACAAGGTCTTACGCCTGCCTTCCAGAGTCCACCAAAATGCGGTGAATAGGCCGGCTAAATTTAAATGAAATGCCTTCGTTGGTAGTGTAATCAATGACTGAGTCACGACTGGAGCGTAGCACCTTACTTAGTTCATTGTTTGCCCCAACGAAGTTAGTGCCATTGTCACACCAAATTTCATAGGGCTTACCTCTGAGCGACACGAATCGACGTAAACATAAAATAAATGCTACTGTAGTAAGATCATTGACCAGCTCGAAGTGAACCGCTCTGGTACTTAAGCAAACAAATAGACAGAGGTAACATTTATTTATTCGATTACCTCTTCCCTTTTTACTAGAGATTTGAAACGGTCCGGCGAAGTCAGTACCAGTCGAGTGGAAAGGGAAAGTAGGCCTCATCCTAGTCGATGGTAAGTTGCCCATTATAGGCTGTATAGTCTTACCACGAAATCTAGTGCATACAATGCATTGTTGTTGCGCGCTAAGGCCCTCCCACCTTCAGGCCAGTACCTTTCTCTCAAAGAAGATAATAATAATTGCGGACCTGCGTGGAATAAACGTTGCTGTTCATTTCGCATTAATAAAAGGGTAAGTTTATGTTTACAATCTAATATAATTGGATGTTTCTTGTTATAATTAAAAACTTGAATTGTCAAGACGGCCTCCTACTCTTAATAAACCCTCAGAGTCAAGAAACGGATTTAAATTAGATATTTTGGATTTCTTAGGTATTCCTAAACCTTTACTTAGAAGCCTTACCTTTATTTGTTTTGACATATTTAAAAGAGAATGGTATGTGATTTATTTATTTCGCTAGTTTGTAGTGAATTATATAATCTAGTTTTATTCCTACAGTTATGCAAAAACCGCAATACATATGCAAACACGCGACTTAAGTGATTACCCTTGGAATAATTATTAAAATTAATGATAGAATTATAACTCATCGAGAGCCACCTTAGTTTGTACATGAACCTTTAGCTCAGGTAATTCCACTGATTTACGAGGTTGCTGTGGCCAAGCAGGTGATCCCTCCTTTAAGAAGGAGGGTCCTTCCCACTACAAGGGGTCAACCTGCAGACGCTGAGGATATACCTCTAGAAGCAAAATCTGCCGGGTTGAGGTGAGTGGGAACATGCTTCCATGTGAAGCCCTTCTTTTTTTATTGTTCCGAGGTGGAAATCCTCACGGATGTCCTCCTCCTGGGGCGGGCGAAGGGGTCTGTCAGACACTAACTGACTAAAACCACCCCGTATTCCTTCGTACACATGCGCCGGGGGCTGCGGGAACGCATAAGTATTCAACATCGCGGCCCCCGACTAGTGCCGGCCCGCCTCTGCAGGCCCCATCTTTTTGTTTTTTTTTTATAATTGGGGAGAGTGAGGTGTTTGGCTCCCCTGTGACTTCTGAGAAGGGCGCGCGTGGTACAAAACTCGCCGCCACCTCGGGTCTCGTGTTATAGGGGACGGTGGGTATCCCCAAGCCCACCGTCCCTGGACCCATTTAGGGGGGCCGGCAGAGGGCATTGTCTACCCTCTGTCGACGCCCGGTGCGCCTTCTGCGGGCCGGGAGAGCACTCGAGATCTCCCTCTCCCTTTCCGCAGCCTCCTTTTGCGACATGACAACTTCGCAGAAGGAGATCACCGCGTCCCAAGACGCTGCGCCGCTGGCCATGGAACGAATCACAGCCGGCAGCGACAGGTCGTTTCCCACTTCTGAAACGAGGGCACGGCGCGGCTCCTCCCAAGCTTAACATTTACCATATTTTCATTATCGATTGACCGTAGATAAACACAGGCTCCATACGCTTCCTGTGAAGCATCTACGAAACAATATGTTACTCAAAAACTGACATGGCGAAATCACATATTGTATTCCTAGGTAAATTAATTTTAGATATATTATTTACATTCTCTGATATCTTTACCCAGTTTTTTAGGGTTCCGTAGTCAACAAGGAACACTTATAGTTTCGCCATGTCCGTCTGTCTGTCTGTCCGCGGTTTAGCTCAAAAACTATTGGTACTAGAAAGTTGTAATTTGGCATGAGTATACACGTTAATGACGCCGAAAAAGAGGTAAAATAAAATATTGAAAAAAAAAAACAAATATTTAGGGTACCTCCCCCTACCCTAAAGTGGGATGATAATTTTTTTTTCGTCCTTCCCATAGTGTGGGATATCGTTGGATAGGTCTTTCAAAAATATTAGGGGTTTGCGAAGACCGTTTTTTGATTAAGTAAACCGTTCGTGCCTTATCAAGCTTTAAAGTACCAATTTTCGTTAGAGTCAAGTGTCCCCCCTCTACCAACTAAACGGTTGTAGTTAGAAATTCAAATGTCACGGCAGTAGTACCTATACATATATAACGAAGTTTAAGGGAAAACTATCACACGTAAGTGGGCTTTACAAGTTTACGAGTAATAGTCGACCAATTGTATTTGACTCGAAAATTTCGAACTACTCCGTAGAACTGTCGATAGATGGCGCTAAGCGTCAGTTGTATCGCGCTAGTTTCATATTTAAATAAGTTTTATAAAATAAAACTTTTGAACAAAAAAAAACCGACTTCCAAAAAACCACTAGGTACAATGTGAAAAATAACTTTAATTTCAGAAGATGGTGTCTTTGGATCTGTATTTTAGTTTTTTGCCACCGACTTCCGAAATTCAAGTTATTTTTCACATTGTTCCTAAAACTGTGGAATGTTTACTCAGATCAAGAATTTTAGAAGTGGTCTCTGTTTGTAACACCTTGGGACAGTTTGTGCGTATTTTATGAAGAGGGAAACAAGCCGAAGATAAAATTTTAGTGACCTCATCATATATTTCTTTAATTTCTTTCTCTGATATCATGTTCTAAAATATTAGAAATTATGGGATTAGAACATTCGCGAGCTAACTGAACAAGGCTCCTAGTGCTTAAGAAAGGTTAGGTTACGATTAATGAACACCTGATACAATAATGCTACGATCACCCCCACCTAAAACGAATAATAACTTATCGCGCACCAAAACTGACTTACTCAAACTGTGTGAAGATGAGCTTATTCCCTATCTTAGTTCATCGCATATTACACAACGAGCCAAGCGGTTCAGAATCAGATCGTCTAGTAGAAAAAAAAAAACAAAAAGATCCAACTGATTTTAGGAGTGAACTGAGAGAAATGATGCAATTCATATCATCTCAAAATACTCGACTTGGAGCCCTAGAATCCCTCATAATGGACCTAAAACAACATTTCACGAAACTTGAGTCCTCTAATACCGATCTGGTGAGTGGTGACCTCTATGAACAACTTTTCAGATAAATTGTCGTTCATGGAGACTAAAATCACAGGGCTTGAAAAAGAGCGCGCTGTTATATTTTCCCAGTTATCGGCTATTGATAATAAAATAGACTCTTTGGAACGGACTATAATTAAAACATGTGTGGAAATTAGAAATGTCCCACTGCGCCCAAAAGAGACAAAACAAGACCTTTACAGCGCCCCGCCGTCTCTGCACTGTCTAATAACCTTGGTATTAAAATTAAACCAGAAATAAGGGACTTATCTAGACAGCGAATCGATAAGCAAAGAAATTCTTCTACTATAATAATAGAATTTCACAACACACTTAGCAAAAGCAATTTTCTTGACTCTGTAAAAAGCTACCACAGGAATTCCCCTGATCTGAAGCTTAATTCTACCAATCTAGGATTCACAACAAAAGAGGTACCGATCTACATAGCAGAACAGCTTACAGCTCAGCAAAGGAAACTGTTTTACTTGGCCAGAACTTTTGCTAAAGCACAAAAATATGAATTTTGCTGGATCTCAAATGGTCGTATTTTGATGAAAATAGCTAAGGAATCTCCATACATTGTAGTTAAAAATGAAGCCCAGTTACAAAACTTATTAAAGCCAACTCAAGCATGACTGCACCCACGACTAATAGTTTTCTTTTATTTGTATTGTGTTAACTTACTTTGTAGAATAGGAAGAGTAATTAACCGTTTGATTTATTACATAAGAAAAGAACGTGTTTGCATGTTGCCTTTTACATTATAGTTAATATTTGAAAACCTTACTTCAATAAGAACTTTAATTATTTGTTTAACTTTTTACTTCATCACAATTACTCATGCTATTTTTTCTCAATTAATATTTTTTCTTACACTAAACACTACACACAATACAACCAACTTCTTACATAATATATTACCATATCTCTAATCATCACTTAAATCGTTTAGCGCTTGGCTGTGATTGGTATAAACTATTCACCCAGCTATTTAAATGTAAACATCCCATTTCAACTGTCGGACTGTTTCCCTCACCTGACTTACCTTTTTTACTCCAAAATCGATCACGTAAACTTATTAAATAATAACTTGGACGATTTTTCTGTATCTCAAATTTATCAGTGCTCACCTGAAGACTGTATAGCTAAAATTAGTAACCTGTATACTCAGTTAAAGATTATCTCTCAAAACATTAGGTCAATTAATCGAAACTTTAATGATTTTGAGACACTACTGGCACGTCTGTCTATTGAGTGTGACGTCGCTGTCTTAACAGAATGCTGGCTCCCCTGTTTAACTAACTCCAACCATAAGCACTTAAATCAGAGTGACGGAGTAGTATATATTAAATCGCAATTATAATTTACAACTAATGAACTGGAATTTCATGGTTCGGCCTCCGGTTTAATCATTGAACTTGAGTCGAAAGTTGCAGCTATTCTATGTATATATAGGTCTCCCTCTAACGACAGTATTGAAGTCTTTCTTACCTCCTTAAATGTCATACTTACATCATTGACTGGTTTTCAAACTGTTGTGATAACGGGTGACATAAACATAAACATGGATACCATGGCGTCGTCGATGTATCAACGTTCACATGATTACCTTGACTGTCTTTCTTTTCATGGGTATCTACCAGCACATCATCTTCCTACACGAGGCAATAGCTGCCTCGATCATACCATATTGAAAACTAAGATACCCTCTTCAACCTTTGTATTCGACTCTTCTGTCACTGATCATTTTTCGACCCTTCTTTGTTTAGATTTAAAGCCACCTCGTAATTCCTTAGTCAACTCAACATCTAAAATCGACTTTATTTCACTTTATAGCTGTATGCAAAATCTTGATCTCTCTCAATATTATCCATGCGTGATCCAAATGCTGCTAAAGATTATCTCACTAAGGCACTGTCTCAGGAAATAAATAAGAATACTATATTGACGCGACATGCAAAACGTAAAAGAATATTGAAGCCTTGGATTACTCCAGGCCTACTACGTTGCATGAGGAATAGAGATATGTTACACAAAAGGCACAAACAATCTCCTGATAATGACATACTTAAAACAACGTATACTAGATACAGGAACTTTTGCAACAAGATTCTCAAGAAACTCAAAAAGCAATTCGACTTAACTGAATTTACCAAAGCTAGTCGCAACTCAAAACTAATTTGGGATACAGTAAAGCGAGTCACAAACACAAGTAAAACAATTCATATCCCTACGGAGCTACTCTCATCCTGTGAAACCCCTTCCCTTTCGGTTAATAAGGTCAAATCTTTTTTTTGTTAATATAGGTAAAGACCTTGCTGAACGTATTAGTGACTTACACGGAGATTTTTCCAATCAGCGTCTAGTAAATAGCACTTCCACTTCGAGCTCTTTCGTTCTCCTAGAAACGGACCCGAATGAGATAGCATCTATTATAGCGAATTTAAAACCAAATGCTTCTGTGGGCTATGATGGCATTTCTACAACCTTTTTACAGAGGTACTCAAAAATCCTGACCCCCATACTTTGTCATATTTTTAATCTGCTTTCTCACAGGGATTTTCCCATCTACCCTCAAGAAAGCCATAATTCATCCCATTTTTAAAGGGGGTGACCGGTCGTCTATTAATAACTATCGTCCTATAGCGGTCCTCCCGGCTTTATCCAAAATCCTAGAACGACTCATTAACACCAGACTCATTAGCTACCTTGAACACAACAATTTATTGTCAGCCAACCAATTTGGATTCAGAAAGAAAAAGTCCACCTCTGATGCAGTTATAAGTTGCAAGGCATGCAACTTATAACTGGCATTGTTGATAAGCTTAATAGCCGCAAAAAGTGCCTCACAGTATTTATTGATCTCGCCAAGGCTTTCGATACGGTGCCGGTTCCCTGCCTTTTATCTAAGCTTGAAAACTTAGGTATACGTAACTTGCAGCTCCAACTTTTTAATTCTTACCTATCCGACCGTACACAAACAGTTAAGATTGACAATTATTTATGTAATGACCTACTTATCTCTTATGGCGTCCCTCAAGGCAGCGTATTAGGCCCTACTTTGTTCTTGATCTTCATAAATGACCTCTGCAACATGAGTCTGGACTCTGGATTATTATATTTAAACCAATACCAAATGCTTATCGTTATATTTAAAGAGGGCTATATAGTATATAACGTATTTATTTAATTATTTTCAATAAATAAGAACAATGAAGACGGTTTGAAAATAAAAAAAACACGTATTTTATCGGTTTTATTAATGTCCTAATTGAACTTACGTTCAATACCGGATTACCGGTATTGATACCGGGATCATGGTCACATCATGGGACTTTTCCCCTAGCCCTAGCTTTAACCGACCGTGGCGTTCGAAAGGTTAATGATATTTTTTCAGGATTTTTTGTTATTTATGTTACTTTATTTTACCAATGCGTAGTATTGATTCCATAAATTAGTTTTCAAATTATTTTGTATATAATATAGCTGTACATAGTACTTAAATAATAATTTTGTAACCTCTGTTTTATTTAAATTATATGTCAAAAAAAAATGTTTTTTTAAGAATAAACACCATTTTTTTATGTTTCTTGTTTTATTTTTTTTAATATTTGCGTCAATAACATATCGACGTTCTTAACTTAGACATTGTTGAGAGTTATAAATGAGAAATCTACTCAACGTGTTATATATAATATATTTGTAATTTGTATAAGGTGAAAACGGCACAGTACAATAATGGAGGCGTGATCGCAACATAAAATGGATATAATGTTGCGCGCGACGCTGCTTCTGGCCGAATATGGCGGGTCGGTCGGCGCGGCCGCCGGCGTCCGTGTTACCCCCACGCGTCCCTCTCTCAGGATACGTTCTTGTTTGTGTGAATAACGTGGTTTAGGCGCGTTCATCCTCCGCGACGTTGAAATCTTCAACCTTTAACTGGTTCACAGGCAGGGGGCACAATTTGTATACTGCCCTTTTGATGGTGCCGTCAGTGGTGTAGATCTCTGCTACTCTGCAGATCCCGTCGGCTCCAGGGTGCAATTTGGTGACGCGACCCATGCGCCAGTGGAGCGGCATTATATTGTCTTGATTTAATATGACAAGGTCCCCGACATTAATTGGTGCGGATTCCTTCCTCCATTTTGCTCGGTTTTGTAGCTCAGCCATAAACTTTGTCCGCCACCTCTCCCAGAAGCTTTGTCTCACTTGCTCCATAAGTTGGTACCTGTTGGGTCTAGAAGTTTTTGCAGGTTGTGAAGGTACAGACATCAGCGGGCGTCCAATTAAGAAGTGCCCAGGGGTTAAAGGAGTGGTATCTGTGGGTTCTGATGACAGGGGAGAAAGGGGTCGGGAGTTAAGAATTGCTTCTATTTGAGTAAAGACCGTCGCTAACTCTTCAAACGTGAGTGAAGCATTGCCAACAACGCGTTTCAAATGAAATTTAGAGGATTTTACACCGGGCACCCAAATGCCACCAAAATGTGGAGAGTATGCGGGAATGAAATTGAATTTAATGGCCTCATTGGCTGCGTAATCTGAAACTGCCTGAACGCTGGACCGTATAACCCTACCCAACTCATTGTTTGCGCCAACAAAGTTCTTTCCGTTATCGCAGTATATGGAATATGGCTTGCCACGACGCGACACGAACCTGCGTAGACATGATATGAAGGCTTCAGTGGTAAGATCGCTTACAGCCTTTAAATGTAGGGCTTTGGTTACAAGACATACAAATACGCATAAATAGGCTTTGCTTATCAGCAAAGCCTATTTATGCGTATTTGTATGTCTTGTCTTGTCGGTTACCTCGTCCCTTTTTGGAGGAAATCATAAGGCTAAGTCAATCCCACAAGAATTGAAGGTAAAGTATGGGTTGACTCTTACACTCGGTAAGTCACCCATTAATGGTTGTGCAGTTTGACCTTTTATTCGAGTGCAGACTACACACTGCCTAACTATAGTGCGAGCTAAGACTCTACCACCTAGTGGCCAAAATTTCTCACGGACTGACGACAGAAGCAACTGTGGACCTGCATGCATTAAATGTAAATGTTCATATCTCATCATCAGTTTAGTAAAGTGGTGTTTAGCATCCAGTACAATTGGGTGTTTTTTGTCATACTGACAATCAGACTGACTTAACCTGCCACCTACTCTTATTTTTATTTTATTTATTTATTTATTTTTTATTTATTTATTATTACATACATACAACTATCTTTACAGGAATTCCCAATTTGATAGTGTAGGAAAGAAGAACATATTTTCGTACAATTCAATTTCATCATGATAAAGTCTACAAAAATATAATCATGGAAATAATTAATCAGAATTAAGAAATTATTAATGGAAAAAAATCAACAAAAAAAACCAATGTAACATAATCAGTAAAACACAATAAATATAAAAAAATATGAGTTAAATAGTTACTAAAAATAATCAATAAAACATAATCAATACAAAAATAATCACAAAAAAAAAACAATTCAGTACAATAGTCACTAAAATAATCCATAAATATAATCAATACAACACATTTAATGAAAAATAATAATTAATAAAAACATAATCAATATAAAATAGTCAATACAAAAATAATCATAAAACAATTCAGTACAATAGTCACTAAAAATAATCCATAAAAAATAATCAATACAACACATTCAATAAAAACATAATCAATAAAACATAATTAATAAAAATAATCATTAAAAAAAAAACAATTCGTCATCACACACCTCTATAACACAACATGTATAATGTGACTTTAGCGAACTCGCCCAACGAACAAGAGAACAAGTCAATTTCGTGAGCAACCTGGTTCAGGGTGCGCATAGTCCGCGATAGTGGGACGTTGGCCATTAGTTTGGTTCGACCACGCGGCAGTGCAAACAAGTCAGGCCGTCTACGGCGCTGCACGTACCCATCGGGCACGAACAAACCAATGCTCTGTAACACACCCGGATTGTTTGTCTTACCCCTGAACACTGAAAGGACATACGACGCCAACGCTAGACCCCTTCTTGTTTCCAACCTGTTGTATCCCACCATGCCTAAAACAAACAAGGTTGGATACATCAAGGGATAGAGGGGGTATACCCCATATAGTCTGAGGTACAGGTACCTTGTGTATTTATTTTGTATGCGCTCCAACATGAGAGTATATTTCGCCTCATGTGGAGCCCATACCGCTGCATTTCCTTCTAACTGGCTCCGAATTAGTGAGTTATACAATGCCGAAATGGCCTTGACATTTGTAAAAGTCGCTGCCCTACGAAGCACGAATCCCAGCCGTTTGTATGCCTTTTTACAAATATTAACTATATGCTCCCGAAATCTCAGCTGCGTATCCATACGGACGCCAAGGTCTCGTACTGCTTCCTCTCTCTTCAAAGGCCCGTCGTCCAGCCTGTAGGTGTAGTGAATCGGTGTTCTTGCACGACTGAATGTCAAAATGGAACATTTTGCAGCATTAAATTCCAGCATATTGTTCCTACTCCACTCAACTACGCGATCAATGTCCAGCTGTAGGCGGTGACAGTCTTCCTCGTTTTCGATGGCCAGGAGCAACTTGAGGTCGTCCGCAAACAGCAAACACTTGGCGTCTCGCACTACGTCAGGCAGGTCATTTATCATTATGATAAATTGTAATGGCCCTACATTGCTGCCTTGACTCACCCCCGACCTCGTGAAATAAGGCTCAGACCGACAACCACAGTACTCCACGTATTGTTTCCTGTCCCTCATATAGCTCGCAAAGAATTGGAGCAATTTTGGAGTGCAACCAACCCTCGCCAACTTCGATAGTAAGATATCATTATCCACTAGGTCAAATGCTTTCTTAAAATCAAAGTAGGCGGCGTCCACCTGCACTCCCGCGTCGATATGAGGAACCAGGTACGTCATGGCGTTCAAGAGGTTGCTGGTTGTACTACGCGCAGGTCGAAAGCCATGTTGTGCGTCTGACAGTTGCGACGCCACCTGCTCCTGGACATCACGCTGAATAGCTGATTCAAAGACCTTCGCAGGTGTCGACAGAATCGCTACTGGTCTAAAAGACTCAACTGTTGTTCCTTCACCCCCTTTCGGAATTGGGATCACGCGGGTGACCTTCCAACGTTCCGGAAAATAGGAAGAGTCCAGGCATCGGTTAAAAATGTGTACGAGTGGCTCTGCTAATACCGATCGGCAATCTCGCATTAGAAATGCCGGGATCCCATCCGGGCCTGCTGAGCGTTTGGGCTTGAGACGAGCCAGCGCCACCCGCACTTGCTGGAGTGTCAGCTGAGGGACGTGCACGCGCGCGCTGCTTGCGCCGCCAGACTCGACCGCTTCGTTCACATCAAGCCGCGCTGGTTCCCTCCTATATACCGAAAAAAAGTATCGGGCAAATTCCGTCGCGCATTCTGAGTTTGATAACACTGACCCTTTTTTTGTAATCTTAGTTTGAGTAGTAGTTTTGTTTTTAGACCTAATGTAATCCCAAAACGACTTAGGATCCTTTGCTAAATTTGTTTGTACTCTATCCAGATGGTTAACGTATTCCCGGGCAATGCTTTCTTTAATCAGGGCCCTACATTTGGAAAAAACATCATAATCAACGCTTGATCTAGATGATTTATACCGCTTGTGGAGTTTCGCCTTTAATTGTATATTAGAAATTATTTCTTTAGTATACCACTCTGGATAGGAATATCTACGCATGTACGTGCTTTTAGGCCGTTTCTTAGGTACACAACTATCTAATATACTATTAAAAATATTGTAAAAAGACTCTAAGGCTTTATCCGGTTCCTGTATAGAATACATCGGACTCCAATCGGCGGATGCTAAGGAGGAGTATAGTAAACAATAGTTTGCATTATAAAAATTCCATTGCGGTTCACTTTGCCTAATGGGTACCTGACAATCCGGAGATATGGCCTCGAAGGCTAGTGGTGAAGCGCGCCTCTCGCACGCGTTGAGTTGCAAGGTTATCGCGAGCGGCGGGTGGTACGCGTCCACGGGCACTAGGGCTTCGTCCGCCTCGCCCACTTGCACGTTCTCACACAAACGTAACGAGCACAACACTAAATCCAATTGTCTCCCGCTGCAGTTTGGTACTTTGTTCATCTGGGAGAATTCGCAAAAAGACATAAAAAATTCAAAATAATTTTTAGTGTTATCGTGACTTGAGTTTAAATTAAAATCACCCAATACAATTACATTCTTATATTTAACACTCAATTGTTCGATTATTCTAAAAACTATCATGTACTCATAGTCATTTGTTTTGGGTGGTATGTAAACAACGCAACACAAAAATAATAACCTACAATTAACATACACGGTCGCACTAACGAGTTCAAATGAGCAGTTATCTATGTTGACGTCACCGGGTGTATTCACTCGTCGTAGCTCGAGACCGTGTGTGGCCACGAGAAACGCGCCGCCTTGCTTGCGCCCGTCCGCCCTGTCACATCTTACAATTTGGTAGCCCGGTGGCACGATCTCCGCATCCTTTATTGAATCGTTACATCCTGTTTCCGTTACTGCAAATATGTCGGCATGGAACGATTCTATATTGTTACAAAAAGTGCTCAACTTTGTTCGAAGACCCCTTGCATTTTGGTAATAAAAAACGAAGTTGATTGTGTTACTCTTGGATTGGCTTGCTGGTTGATTTGCGAAACCAAATCCATTCACAAAATTCAGCATTGACTGGCCACATCTCTGGTTGACACAACTTTTCATATACTGACTCTGGTACAGTGATGATAAAAGACGAATAATCTCTCTCGGTTTTATGTTTGATTTTGTCAACCTTGACATTTACTTCTGAACCGCATACCCCTTTCACATGCGATGTCAGCTTTTCCACAGTAGTGTCTACAGCCAATCGCCAAACGTGAAGATGCTTCTTTTTTTCTGTAGCCTGTATTTCTACTAAGTCAGAATTTCTTCCTCGCTGAACATTTTTTGATTTAAGGTTTCCTTTATTTCTACGCACCATTGTCCATCCATTTTCTTCGTTTTTGTCTTCCCAACTATTAAACTCACTGTGCAGAAACGTTTGAGTTGATTTAACTGGTTGAGAAATAGTTGGAGATTCTGCAGCGGATACGGTCACCGACGCTGTTTTTGGGGCCTCAGTAGTTTGAGATGTGACGCGGGTAGAAGTAGTATTTTGCTTCTTTACTTTATAATCACTACGGGCTACAACAGCAAATGAAGTTGGAATAGGGGTTTGGTTAGTCGCCTCAGCACCAGATTTGGAGCAGTTTGATGTACCCTTCATGCTCCTACCTGGCTGGTTGCTATTAAACAAGTTCTGTTGAGGAATATTTTCTTGAAATACCTTCATATTTTCTTTTAATTCTTCCAATTCTGTTTTCGTGGAATAACATACTTCTTGAAGGTGTTTAAATAACTTGGCCTGCATGTCTAAACGTTGAAGCACTTCCAGTCTAAACTGTCTAAACTCCGACAGCAAAACGCTATCGTGATCGCACTCGACGATCGATACATCAGCAGTTGTTTTCAAACGACTCCCTCTTTGGGTGTTGACGTAGGCGCTTGTCTCGTCTGTTTCCATCTGGAAGGAGCTCCGGACGGGTGTATCGGGGTCATTTCGTTTGGGTTTTGAACAAACGCACTCAGGACATATCCATTCAAGCTTTCGTTCCTTGGAGAAAGAATGGAACTCCTCTTCTGCAATACCCAGACACTTAATATCGTACACTTTCATGCATTGTTTTTTGGAGCACTTCATAAATAATCCATCTGGCACTAAATCACCACAAGCTCGACAGTCCATAGACATTTTTAATAATATTTCGGAGTACTTATATTAAGAACGCAAGAAACACGTCCGCACGATACGGTGGAATCTACCCTCTGTTCCCTATTAAACCATTGGTATCTAAAATTGGATTTAAGGGTAACAATTTACTTTTGTAATGCAGTTCTAATCCGTTTTGAATGTGCTTCATATCTTTTGCAAACGACTCTGATTGACTGACTTTAAGTAATAGTATTAAAGAGTTCTCTAGTTCGCGTTTATATAGATCTGCAACGTGTCAGGGCCGAAGACCAGAGCCCACTAGTCCAATGTTCACTTTGCCTGGCATACGGACACACTCGGCGGATGTGTATACAGACCGTCGAGAAGTGTAGCCACTGTGGTGGACCACACCTAAAATCCGACTGTGTGGACTGGCTAGCAGGCTCAGCTCCGGCGTGCTGCAATTGCATGCATGCCAAACTTGAAAAAACGAACCATAATGCCTTCAGCGCAGACTGTGCCGTTAGGAAAAAGTGGGACGAGATAGCGAGGACAGCAGTGGCGTACTGTTGAGACGGTTCCGCAACATACTCCTGCGTCAAAAGCAAGACCATACCGAGTGGCCCAAGCAAACCTCCAAAGAAAGGAACTG
The DNA here is from genome assembly GCA_943138885.2 of Tholera decimalis. Classification (NCBI taxonomy): domain Eukaryota; kingdom Metazoa; phylum Arthropoda; class Insecta; order Lepidoptera; family Noctuidae; genus Tholera; species Tholera decimalis. Next base: position 34,507,553 of record OW964549.2, on the reverse strand, counting down.
GCAACGACAGAACTCTTTTTAGAGGCCAGTGAGCGTAACACCTCTTGGGCACTGATCCAGGAGCCTTATGTGGGAGTGGCGAGAAGTATGAAGAGCTACCGTGGTGCGAGAATCTACCAATGCGAGGTTGATGGAAGTGGGAGGGCGAAGGCTGCAATCGCAGTCTTTGATGATGACTTAGACGTCATCCCCCACCCGAAACTCACCACAAACAATATGTTGTGGTCGGGATCCGGACCAAAGCCTGGGAAATCGCAGTAGTCTCCTATTACTTCGAGCCAGACCAACCCATAGGGCCATACTTGGAACAGCTGTCCCAGATCAAAAGGGAAGTGGCCACCGGTAGATTGCTGATTGGGGGTGACGCAAACGCGAAAAGCAACTGGTGGGGCAGCTCGGCAGAGGACTTCAGGGGGGAGGAGATGTCAGGCGTGCTCGAAGATCTGGAGCTTCAGGTACTGAACGCTGGAGACACGCCCACGTTCGACACAGTGCGAGGTGGAAGAGTACTCCAGAGCTGCGTGGACGTAACCGCATGCTCGCTTGACCTCTTCGACCTGGTGGATGGATGGCGCGTAGACAAGGGTGTAACGAGCTCGGACCACAACGTTATCTTCTTTAATGTTAACGAAAAAAGGGAAAAGGGAACCCATATAACTCGAACCACCAGAAAATACAATACAAAAAAGGCGAACTGGGATAAATTTAGTGAAACTTTACAGGAGAGTAAATTAGAGAACTATTTAACATTAGAAAGTATTAAAAATATAAATAATAGTAAAAATTTAGAAGAAGTAGTAATTAAGTATAATAAGGTAATAGATACAGCATGTAAAATAGCCATCCCAAAGTTAAATAAAAAAGTCAAATTAACCGTCCCAAGGTGGTCCGAGGAGCTCGCGAAAATGAAGAAGGAAGTCACGAGGAGGAAGAATCGCATCCGCAACGCCGCACCGGTCCGAAGAGCGATGGTTGTCGATCAGTACCTGAAAGCGAAAGAGTCGTACGAGTACAAGGCAAAAGAAGCCCAACCCGCCAGTTGGAAGGAGTTCTGCAGAAAGCAGGACCGCGAAGGAGTATGGGAGGGTATATATAGAGTGATAGGAAGAACCGCCAAGAGACAAGAAGATCTCACCCTACTTAGCAACGGCACCTTCCTGAATCCAACGGAATCGGCAGTCCTTCTGGCTGACACCTTCTACCCGAAGGATAGTGCAGAAGAGGACAACGCAGATCACAGGCTGATAAGAGAAGCAGCCAGCAGAGTAAATGAGTGGTGGCATGGTGAAAACCATGACCCACCGTTTACACTGTTGGAGCTGAAGACAGCAGTGAAAGGTTTCAATCCTAAGAAGGCTCCCGGCTCCGATGGGTTCACGTCGGACATCTGCTGTCAAGCGATCTACCAGGACCTGGACGTGTTCCTTGCCCTGTATAATAAATGCCTTGAATTGGCTCACTTCCCCACCATCTGGAAAGAGGCCACAGTTGTGGTTCTCAGATAACCGGACAAGGACAACTACTTGAGCCCCAAGTCATACAGACCGATAGGCCTACTGCCGGTCTTGGGGAAGGTCCTGGAGAGGATGATAGTGGCACGGATTAAATGGCAGCTTGTGCCGCGGCTTAGTACTCGCCAGTTTGGCTTTATGCCCCAGAAGAGCACCGAGGACGCCCTCTACACTCTAATTAGACACATACAAGACAAGTTGAGGCTGAAAAAGCTAATTGTCCTGGTATTGCTCGATATAGAGGGCGCCTTCGACAGCGCATGGTGGCCGGCTATCAAAGTCAGATTGGCTGAGGAAAAGTGCCCGGTGAACACTAGGAGGCTGCTAGATAGCTACCTCGACGGCAGAAAAGTTAGGGTGAGGTAAGCTGGGGAGGAGTGTACACGCGACACGAACCAGGGGTGTGTCCAAGGGTCGATTGGCGGTCCTATCCTGTGGAACCTTCTCCTGGACCCACTGCTGCAGGAGCTTGACAGAAAGGGCAACTTCGTTCAGGCCTTTGCGGACGATATCGTTCTGGTTGTAGATGGCGACTCAGCGAGCGAAGTCACAAGAACAGCCAATGCAGCCCTCGCCCATGTTCAGAGCTGGGGTGTCCGAAATAAGCTGAGGTTTGCACCGCACAAGACATGTGCGATGCTCATAACCAACAAGCGTAAGTACCACACTCCAGCCCTGAGCATGGCCGGGGTCGACATTGGTTTAGTTAGTAAGATAAAACTGCTGGGGTTGACCATAGACAACAGGTTAACGTTTAACGAGCACGTCGCAAATGTCTGCAAACGCGCCGCAGACATTTATAAACAACTGTTTCGAGCGGCAAAAGTTAGTTGGGGGCTCAATAGAGACGTTATACACACAATTTATACTGCATCCGTAGAACTGGTCGTCACTTACGCGGCTGGCGCCTGGGCTCCCGCTACAAGTAAGCTATACGCAATAAAGCTAGGCTCTGTCCAACGAGGATTCGTCCAGAAGCTCTGCAAGTCTTACCGCACTGTCTCTCTCAACTTGGCACTGCTACTCTCCGGAATACTTCCTCTAGACCTCCGCATACAAGAGGCAGCCGCCATGTATGAGGCGAAGAGAGGGTCATCCCGGTTTGTGCCAGACGATAGAGAGATCGAGAGTGTGGTAAGGTTTGCGGAAGCCCCTCACCCAGTCAGACAAATATGCCTGGATTTCAACTGCCTGGAAGACCAACAGCTTGTGGACAGCCATAATGTGCAGACAGTGCGAATCTTCACTGACGGCAGCAATATTGAGGGGAAGGTCGGAGCCGCATTATCCGTATGGGATAATGAAGGCGAAGTCCGGAAACTCAAACTTAGTCTTGCCGCGTACTGCACAGTCTACCAGGCTGAACTCTTGGCCATTTGTAAGGCAACGGACGAAATCCTCAAACGCAATGAGACGAGCTATGGCTTGTACAGCGACTCAATGTCAGCATTGCAGTCGCTTACAAGCCATGGCTCGCTCCATCCCCTTGCAGTCCGCGCACGAGCCAATTTGGCTCGGGCGTTGGAACAAAATAAAGCTGTGTCTTTATTCTGGATCAAGGCCCATGCGGGCTTGCCAGGAAATGAGCGCGCGGACGAGCTGGCGAAGGAAGCGGCATTGTCGTCACGGAAGAAGCCGGACTATGACCGATGTCCGATTTCATACAAGCGTCAAATCCGTCAGGATTCGCTTGATGAATGGAATCGGAGATATGTGTCTGGCGAGACGGCCTCGGTGACGAAAATGTTTCTTCCGGATGCCAAAGCTGCCTTCCGTATTGTACAACAGGTGAAGCCAGTAGGAGTGCTCACGCATGTATTGACGGGGCACGGTGGGTTCTCCGAATACTTGAACCGTTTCAAGTGTAAGGAGAGCCCATCGTGCATCTGTGACCCGAGCGCTGCGGAAACAGTCCCGCATATTTTGCTTGACTGTCCCGTTAGCGCAAAAGAGAAATACGAATCGGAACAAAATATCGGCACGAGATTAACGAAGGACAGCATATCAGAAATTTTTGCAAGTAGAAATAGAAACAATTTGATCACCTACTGTGAGAGTATCGCACAAAAATGTATTGATAGAAATAAAACACAGCAATAAAATATGCTTTATTGTACACACATCAAAAGTGTCTAGGGATCAACATATATTTTTACAATAACTTTTCTCCTGATTGATATTAATTAAAATTTTCTTTAAGGATTCATCAAATAAAGTGTTTTCGTTTGTCACAGTAACGATAAACCAAGTCACCTTTGCATTAATAAAGAAAGTTGCCATTTTCCTAATAAAGGGATTTTTGACATTTGAACCACTAACATTAAAGTTCGAAAAAAAGACTGAAATAACAGTTTTCTTTAAAATTTTATTGGGTAACTTAAACAATTAATAATCCGTGTTTCTACCGCGAACACTAACAACACAAGAACATCGGTTTGGCATACTCAAAATGAGTTCATCCAAATCACGCTGTGGAATGGCCGCCCATGTTCGTTGCAACAACAAAAAAAGGTCTTCTTGCGACTGGATACCCTCCATATTCGGCAGAGCTCTTCTCTGTAGCATATCCCATGCATGCTCAATCGGGTTCAAGTCTGGCGACTGAGCAGGCCAGTGCAGGACATTGATGTTAGCTGCGGCGAGAGTCTGTCTTACAACTCTTGCGGTGTGCGGTCGTGCATTATCATGCATTAACTGAAATAAGGGACCGATTTGCACTTGTAGAGGAACGATGACGTCAGATACAATCGTCTCAGCATAAATTTGAGCGTTGAGGTTGCCTCTGATCCAAATCAACTCAGTTCTTCCGCCGATCCAAATACCCGCCCATACCATGATGGTTCCACCACTATAAGGATGGACTTCCTGGCAGGATTTTAATCGCTGTTGGCGTCCAGGGGTTCTTCAGTGTCGTATACGTCTTGTATCCGGTCTCATACCAAAACGAGACTCATCAGAAAAGCACACGAAACGCCATTGTTCTTCTGCCCAATTTCTGTGTTCAAGAGCCCATTGATATCGAATCCTACGATTGTGCATTGCTATAGGTGGTACCCGTAGCGGTCTTCGGGAATGAAGGTTCACTTCATGCAAGCGGTTTCTGACTGTTTGGTCGCTAATTAAGTTCCCTGAAGAGTGATGAAGCCTCACGGCTAACATCATGGCGGTTATTGTTGGAGCTCTTCGAGTTAGATTTGAATGTATCGGTCTTGTCTCCGTGTGGTGCAGCGATACCGTCCTCCATGGCGCTCAGCCACGGTACCAGTGCTTCGGTAACGTGTCCAAAGTCGACTGATAACACTCTGACTTGTATTCAGAGCTAAAGCCACAGTACGTTGCCGGGAACCAGCTTCTATCATTCCCACGGCTCTGAGCATTTCTTCCCTGCTTAAATGACGTCGCCGCTCCATAATAAAGTTGGTTTTAATCAGTAGTAGGGAAACAGTAGCACTAATAATGTCTTCAATGCGTTGTATGTTTTTATAGGGAAAATATTGACAGCTGATTTTCATCTTTTACTCGAATTTGATTAACAGTTCCTGTTTCAAATTATGAAATGCACCAAAAAGGATCCATATAAATTTATAAAATCATAAATTTATTACAAAGCCACATCTCAATCTCAAGAAATCCGCATAAAAATGCTTGATCCCTAGATACTTTTGATGTGTGTATACTAGTGTTTTACGTAGAGTGACTGCCTTTTTGACCTCCACAATCCAGTTTAACCCAGCTTGGTTAAACGATAACTTTTGCCAAGACTGGCGTCAGAATTTCTGTCTACTATTGACAGGCGAGACCCACGGCTTAACACGTTCGCTGACCATACGTCGTTAGGCGGGAAATTAAAATAGTGCGTTATGACAGTACGTCGAGGGACGGGCCACTTATTTTTAAGAGTACGTTGTGGAAAATTCTACTGTCGTAATGTGGTGTCAGGGTAAGTGCTCACTGTCAGCGAACGTGTTAACGTGCATTCTGACGCACGGAGTAATCTAGACATATTTAGATGGTCACCCATCCTCGGATAGACCTCGGCAAGTGTTGCTTAACATTGAAGATGAACCCGTGCGGCTGTTATTATGAGCCATGAGCTTCTCAAATAGAACCAAAGCGGAACAAAATATTCACTATTTATGCAATTATTAATTTCTCAATTTTAAATAATTTTTTTTTTCGTGGGCCTGCTATATGTATAACTAGCTTCTGCCCGCGATTTCGTACGCGTGGGAAGGTTTTCTCGCGCAAATCCCGATCCCGTGGGAATTTCGGGATAAATAGTAGCCTATGTGTTATTCCAAAATGTAAACTATCTATTTACCAAATTTCATTCAGATCCGTTCAGTAGTTTTTGCGTGAAAGAGTAACAAACATCCATCCATCCTCACAAACTTTCGCATATATAATATTAGTAGGATAGTAGGATAGGATAGGATAGGATAGGAAGGATTAGTAGCATGTGTTATTCCAAAATGTCAACTATCTATTTACCAAATTTCATTCAGATCCGTTCAGTAGTTTTTGTTTGAAAGAGTAACAAACATCCATCCATCCTCACAAACTTTCGCATTTATAATACTAGCTTTTGCCCGCGACTTCGTACGCGTGGGAAGGTTTTCCCGCGCAAATCCTGATCCCGTGGGAATTTCGGGATAAAAAGTAGCCTATGTGTTATTCCAGAATGATAACTATCTACTTACCAAATTTCATTCAGATCCGTTCAGTAGTTTTTGCGTGAAAGAGTAACAAACATCCATCCATCCTCACAAACTTTCGCATTTATAATATTAGTAAGAGTAAGAAGTAAGATTAGATATATATAAATACTAGTATTTGCGTGTTGCGCGAGGTGGTGGATTGTTCACTGTTAAAAAAAAAAAAAAATGGGGGGGGTGATGTGGGGGGGGGGGGGTTGTACAATTATTTCGACTAAAGCATTGCCCCTCTAAATGAATCTGAAAAAAAAATGTTCCAAGTCTCTTAATTTCCGAGATCCGCCGAAAGGGGGTGAGAAGGGGGGCAAGGGGGGCGACTTTGAAAAATGGTTTTTACTTTACCGAGCCTCCACTGTACGAATCCGTAAAAAAAAAAAAATACGGGTCTCGTAGTTTCCGAGATACGATAGGGAGGGGGGAGAAGGGGGGTGAAAAGGGGAGGTTTGGCACTTTTCCCGTAGGTTTGAGAGTTACTTGTTTACGAATCTGTCAAAATATACCCACCTCCCCATCCACCATCTGGGAGAACAATTATGTCAATGAGTGAGTGAGTGAGTCAGTGAGTCAGTGAGTGGTAATCTAGCTTTATATAATATAAAACTAGTATTTGCGTGTTGCGCGAGGTGCAAGCACCTCGCGTGCTTGTGAAAAAAAAAAAAAAGGGGGGGGATGAATAAGAATGGAAAATAAGTCGCTATGTACAGTTGGGCCAACAGCCTGGATATCATTCAAAGATTTTCCTGAACTTGTTTGAACCGAAGCGTCAAAGACTACTCTCAGTTTGGTGGTATCATGTTGTTCCCGAATTACACAATGATGGGGTAAGTAACAACCAAACTTAGGTCTTTCTATTTCGCTTAAATGCCCTAACCTACTATATTCTTGTTTAACTGCAATAGGAAACGATTTGCCAAGTGCCTGCTCCGGGGCCTCCATCAGCGGCATCATTACAGAAAATCGTCCAACTTGTAAACGACAAGTGTTTTTAATAAAATGAGACTCACAATATTTCTCATCAATTGAATAATTATTAGAGCCTGTAGGCAATTCTTCTACCTCCCAGAACCTTTTAACCAAATTATGAAGATCTTTAAGCGACCCCAATTTATTATTTTTTACTAACTTACAATGTAGATTATTATTATTAAAATGTGCTTCAGCTATAGGGCCGGCAACTAACCACCCTAAGTTGCTTTCCTGTAATATAGGCTTATTCACACTTAGGACTATTTTATTATTATTTACAATATCGAAATAGTGGTCTGCACCAAGCAAAATATCTATCTCAGCAGGCTCATAAAACAAGGGGTCTGCCAGAACTACCCCATTGGGCCATCCCAAATGCTCAGCATTTACTTGAGCACCAGGTAGCATTCCTGTAACTTTAGGGATTACTAGGCAGTTAACAATTCTATTAAATGAACTAATTCTAGACTTTATTACAATATTGCAACATTCTTTAATTTTACAGGCTGCATTATTTATACCACTAACATTAAAAGAACTTATTTGAGTTGCTTGTAACCCTAACCTTTCTTTCTTCTTTGTTATATAAATGAAGACTGACTTCCTGTGTCAAGCAACAAACGCGCAAGGTAAGTATTATTGTTATATGTATTCATTACTTCGACTTGTGCAGTACATAATAAAACTTAGCCTGGTGAATGGGCTGACAAACTAACAGGAATAGTAGACGGCTGAGTGGATTCTGTACTTTCTGTGACTACATTTGTAACTGTACTGTTGTTAAGCAACATTGAATTGTGCTTTTCCTTACAGGTCCGGCAAGAACTATTCAATGGACATTCTGAATTGTTGTGACCATCACGAAGACAGTTGGTACACAACTTATGCTTAGCCACTTCAGACAGCTTATCCTTCAAACTTCAAGCCTTGAATTTATTACATTTATATACATAATGTGATTTGTTACAAATAAAACATGTCTTTGTTTTAAAATCATCAAACGTAGTTGTTAATGACTTAACAGATTTATTTTCCTTACTACTAGCTTTTGCCCGCGACTTCGTCCGCGTGGAATAGTTACTTTGGGCTAACGTTAAATTTAACCCCGATTTTGAAGCATTATTCATTGGCGCTCCGCTCCTATTGGCCTTAGCGTAATGATACAATATAATATAGCTGTGCCCGCGACTCCGTCAGCGTAAGTTAATGTATTGGTAATATTGTTTAGATCACGTTCACATGAGGCTTAAGTACCTAGAGAACGCTTCGACCGCGAGACACGTCGAGCGCGGCGACCGATTCTCAAAAATAATCCTTATAGCATGATTCAGTATTCACGCGCGATGGCTTATTATTATAAGCGTATTTCATGTATAACTGGTGTTTCTATACCGATTTATATGATTCTTTTTACGGTTTCGTAGCCGAATGGCAAAAAACGGAATCTTTATAGTTTCGACATGTCTGTCCGTCTGTCTGTCTGTCTGTCTGTCCGTCTGTCTGTCTGTCTGTCTGTGCGTCCGTCCGTCTGTCACAGCAATTTTATTCCGAAACTATTAGGACTATACATGTGAAACTTGATAGGTAGATGTATTCTGTGAACCGCTTTCCGATTTTGAGAAAAAAATTAAAAAATATTTAAAATAAAGGGAGGCTCCCCATACATGGAACTAAACCTGAAAATGTTTTTTTTCATGAAATCGATGCATGTGTGGTATCTATAGACAGTTCTTTAAAAACGACATCGGGGTTTCTAAAACCACTTTTCCATAAAGTCAATCGTTTAAAAGATATAAGCTTCCAAAGTGGTAAAATGTGTGTGTGGCGGACACAACCTCTAACTTCTATAATAATGGAGTGAAAAATCTAAAAAAAATATATGTCTGTAGATCTTAATATAAACTTTCAACCAAAATTAGTTTGAACGAAATCAGTTCAGCAGTTTTTGAGATACAGCATATTTTCTAAAACCGCAAATATAACTTTGTAATTCATACAAACACTATGAAAAACAAATTTATTCGGCGCAGTTGTAAAAAATGTAAAAAACCCAGTTTTAAGAAATTGGTAAGGTTTTTTTTTCAAAACAAATTTATTTGGCGCAGTTGTAAAAAATGTAAATAAGCTAGTTTTAAGAAATTTGTAAGGTTTTTTTTTCGTCAAATAAATTTGCATATTGTATTATAGTTACTACGGAACCCTTCATGGGCGAGTCTGACTCGCACTTGGCCAATTTTTTTATGGAATAGTTAATAATGTTAACTTTTTCAATTAGGGATGACTGAGAGTGTTATAAACGTAAGAGTAGACAAATATTATAATCAGAAAACTTCGAACTGCTAAGCTATCGGGAGTTACACGTGTTATTGTGAGTCAACCATAAAAGTTAGACATATGCTGTCGTGGGATATTTTTTATATAATTTTAAGGAAAACATTTCCGTCATGAAATGATTTGTGTAGCTTTAACCATTAAGGTTGCACACGCGACGGAAGCTTAAAAAATGGAGTAACTTCTCCCGTTTTCCCAACATTTCCCTTCACTGCTCTGCTCCTATTGATTGTAGCGTGATGAAAAGTATACTATAACCCGCTCAGGAGTATGAAAAATAATTGTACCAAGTTTCGTTAAAATCCGTCGAGTAGTTTTTGTTTCTATAACGGTTATACAGACAGACAGACAGACAAAAATTTAACTGATTGCATTTTTGGCATGAGTATCGATCCTTAATCACCCCCTGATAGTTATTTTGGAAATATATTTCATGTACAGAATTGACCTCTCTACAGATTTATTATAAGTATAGATGAGTTGAATTTTTACTATCCTAATACGGACTACCATAAGCAGTCTCTAAGACATTTGCTCTATTATCTAAAAAATTTACAAATTCTTCAAGAGAAGGTAGGTGTGTTAAATGACCTTTATGTTCTTCCCATTTACTCTTAGTTCTAGGGTCTAGCTTAGCTGACACCAAGAATATAACTATAGGATCCCAGCTAGATGTGGAAATATCTAATATAAGTATTTAAAGAATGTATTTTTTTAAATCTGATCCATCACATATCTTAAAGCTTTGAAAGATTCCTTTTGAATCGGATTGATACTAACTAATGCCTGCAAGTGATTATTTATAAGAATATTTTTGTTATTAAATCTGTCACATAGAGACTTCCATGCTATTTGACAGTTTGCAGCGGTAAAGTCTATGGACCTCACTATGTTACATGCGCTACCTACTAATGAATTTCTTAAATAATGAAATTTATTTATCAACGATATGGACTACTGATTTTTCCAATATATTTCCGATATTTTTCCATTTCAAAAAAGCTCATTTTAATACTTAAACTAGTTAATTATGTCTACACTAAACCAATATCAATATTACTACTGCAGTAATAACATGTTAAAGTAGCACGACGAAATGAAAAACAAGTTTTTATCTATATTTGCAATACCAATGTAATTCGCATACAGGGAATTCCCCGTTCGAGTGATTAAATGCCGGCTAGGTGCTTTTTAATTTATTACCAGTACTACTTCTTAAAGGTATAGGTTAGAAATAGGTTGTAATACGGACAAACTCATGTGGAATCTGGGCGAAAAACAAAATAATAGTGTATCTTGTAAGATGTAACAATATTTGTAAATATTGTAACAAAACATTTTGTTATTCTAATATAGTCGGTAAATATAGTAGGTAATGCGGTCCCACAGTTTTCAATAAATATCCACAACATGTGAAAATTATAAGTTCGATAACCTCGCGAACTTTGCCGTAAAGAGCAGATTACATGAATAGTTCGCCTTCTACTTCAGTGAATAGTTCCTATCAGTCATATTCGGCAGGAGCGACAGCACAGTTTCTGAGAGATGTGTCCAGCGCGCGTGCTGGTGGGACAGATCCGGACTCACCGTGAGGCCATGGTTGGATGCTTGAAATTGTCCTTGAAGGCTGTCTCCGAATGGGGTGATGCCAACTTGGTCAAATTGAATGCAGCTAAGACCCGCGTGTCTCTTCTTCGCAAAAAGGAGCCGGCTCCTTTCCATGGTATAACCGTGCCGACAACTGATCGTATTGAGCTTCTTGGGGTAACTTTGACATTGATTCAATTTTGGTTCGTTCATCGAGGCTAAGGCTCAACTAGCAGCAAAAAGTTGAGAATCCTAGCAAAGGTAAGACAGTACTGCACAACGGAACAGCTTCTTAAGCTCAAGCTAAATCGTGTATGGAGTATGTACCCTCCTCTTTGCTACGGATCTGCCAAATATCAACTGGACGCGCTTGAGTCTAATGAGAAACGGGCCAAGAGACTAATTGCCAACGATGCACGGTTTCATTCAAAGCTCCAGAGCCTTGAACATCAGCGACGTGTTGCAAGCCTATCGGTTACATTCCGTGGAGTGTGAGATAGAATTGCACAATCTAATTCAACCAAGCCTGTTCCATTATTGAACTACAAGACAAACAGTAATGCGATTTCGTTACATGGTGGTCATCCCACCCATACGCACAAAACGTTTTGGGAGTACTTTCATTGTGCGTGTAGCTAAGGAGTGGAATTCCCCGCAGTTGTCTGTGGTTCCTGATGGCTATAATCGGGGGTCTTTAAGTCAAGAGTGAATAGGTTACTTCTAGATAAGCGTGCTACATATTCGACCACATCATCACTTACCATGATGATATTGAGATGCTTAACCAACGCGAGCTTATTATCAATAAAAACAAGATAGATCGATAAATGAGAAGAAAGATTTTTTTATTACGGGGAGCTCACTCTTGACCTAGATCTCGCCTGATGGTAAGCAGTAGATAGGATGGGTCTACGACGGGACCAGCGAGCACAAAAGATGCTTATTTACTCTTGTTTTAAAGGGTAAAAGGTCATAAGTGGCAGGAAAAACAGAAGTCGGCAGAGAATTCCACAGCTTGGCTTGTGCGCACAATAAATTTGGAGGAGAAGCGCTTGGTACGACAAGACGGTATATCGATCAAGTGCGCCTGGTAGACCGGTAGTGAAAGGGAGATGGAGGGATCAGGTCATGGAGTTCCTGCGCACACTACCCGAAGTACAATCTGTAGAAAACCGAGAGACAAGTAACTGTTCGTCGATGAGCCAGGCTATGAAGCTTGTCCACTAGCGTTTCGTCACCCATAAGCCTTGAAGGATATTGATAAATTGATTGCTTTAGCAACCGCAGCATCCGGAGCCCTGATAAGTTTTGGGTAGAGCATCCACTATGGAAAAAATTTTTCGTGATTTGGCACCATCGTATCAATTTCCAAAAAATATGAAGAACTATCTGCTCATATTATTGAGGAGATTTATTGTTTGTAGATACAGATGCAGGAGGAAATGTTAACCATGAATCCCTTTTTACAAATGTCGATTCGGATTAATTTCCAACTGAATAGATGTAATTATTCCTATTCATTTTTAATTTATCATAATATATGATGAATGAATGAAATAAACCATTTAATTCATAATTTGATTAACTTCCCTTGGTAATTTATTTTGTTTATTTTGAGTTCCCACTACAAAATACATTGATATAACCATTGACATTTATATTGCGTAAGGACTGGGCGGAGCGCATGTTATAATGACGCCTCGAACTTAATCCCAAAGTGGTATTCCCTTTATCGAAGTGAACTAGAACGCGATCGGCTATCTTCGGGAGCGGTCGTAAGTTTTACAATTAAAAATGCCGAGTTGTGTCGTTAAGGGTTGCGTGAAGTATGTCGAAAAACACAATAAAAAAATGATAACATCTCATATCACCGGTAAGTTCAAAATGTGTCATTAAATCAACTTCTAACATTATTTAAAACAATTTTCTTTATTTGTCTCAACCTTGGCCAAGACGACGCGAAGCCGCATAAAAGTGCGACATAACTTTGCAGCGGCGCGCGTTGTAGCCGATGAAATTAAAAGATTTAATAATATTACTATAAGATTAAATTATGTACTAAATTAATTTATATTGTTTGTTAAAAGCAATTTAAAATGTATTTTTATGTACAACAAATATAAATATCGAAAAATAATAGGTTTTTTTGTTATTTCTTTGTACATCGAAAAATACCACACTCCGCTCTTACAAGGTTACGTCTAGGAGCAGACCACGCCGATTGACATCGTAGTTCTAATAGATGGCGTTAGTGGGTTTTGTAGGGCGACCACGTCCGTCAAATGTTCTGACGACCGTATATTTACTAATTAAATCAGTGGATATAACTGACTATTTACTGTCACGTCGAAGCACTGCTAAGACTAGCAGCATTTGCACGTTGTATGGCAATGCTTATTCTTTGGGCAAAGAACGAGCCAGCCCTCTAGTCACGCAAGGAATCGATCAGCCGGCGAAACGCGCACTTGGGCCCTATGATTCAAGCGTTTTGACCCTTATTCAAAGTAAAATTATACATTAAATATATTTTTCCATAATTTTTCAGTATTTTTATTTTTCCGAAAAATAAAAGGAAAAATTCCCAAGTTTTGAAAAATTTCCGAAAATTACCCATCTTGTATGGACTTATTGTTATTAATTAAAGAGTCAAATGCATCTCTATACTCTAACCGTTTAGAGTAGTTCCCATCAAATGTGGGTAAATTTATAGTTGGTAATTTAACCGAATTGTTCGTTTTACTACAACCAGAATGTACAGAGTCACAATTATTTTCTTTACCATCTTCTGAATGTAAACTTATTAATTCTTGTGTAAAAGAAATCATAGAATAAAATTCTCTTTCTGTAGCGTCTCGCTCTGGCATTTGTTCATCTAAATTATAAGCAATCTCTTCTATATCGGATTGCACACTGTCAAATTTTGACATTAAATCTTGTAGCTGTGTGAGTCGCAAAGATAGCTCCCTCACTTCTAAAGGACTGAGGCTAGAGGTTTTCCCTCCAATTTGGTATTTACCAATAAACTGTTGGAATATTGTAAGTCTACTCCGTATTCCACCACGTCTGCGGATCAACAACTTAAAGTCGCTACCCTCCACATTAGGAGAGGTAACCGTATCCCATCATTATGAATGGAATAGAAACACCACAGTAAACAATACGCACAAATAATGAGTTGGGCAACCTAGCAGAAACTAGCTACTTATAAAAATGAGCAATCCCACCGGTTATACAATCCAGCAGACAAACAGCTCAAACCACACGACTGCAGCGAACCAGCATCCCGCTGCCGCTGAGCTCGTCAACACAGCACGTCGCAGCAACAGCAGCGCACACCGCACGCAGCGAGGCACTACGCACGTGGGTCACACACGCGGTATAGGAACGCTGGAATGTTCGGCAAAATGCTTTGAATTTTTTCATGTTTTAATTTAATTTTTTCATTTCATTTTTTGAATTCAAAATGGTGGAATATTCTCGATCTCGAATAGAGAATTCCATGCGACATGCGGTCGTGCACCTTAAATTAAAACCTTTAAGCTCAAGCCGGGCATGGCGGGCACAATAAAGTACCGAATAGAGACATATAATCGGCACAAGTATATAATTAAAAACCGTTTTATTTTTCGCAGGTATGTGGGGAAGAGTTTCGCACACTAATCGGAATCGTAACGAAATGCAGTTCTCGCACCTAAAGCGCGGGAAATGCAAGTCGACCACGCACCGCACCGAGGTTCGTAAGCTTGTCCCGAGGCGAGGCGATTACGTTACGATTCCGATTAGTGTGCGTTGCAGTAGGGAGTTTCATACAAATAATACTGAACGGCTCGAGTTGATACGGTGACGATCCCTTTCCGAGTTGATGTGTGCTACGTCCTTAAGTTTTTATTGATTTCTCGTAAACTCTTTTATTATTGACACACATTACGTCACTAAATGTTAGTAAAGGAACCATATTCAAAAACGCTCCCGTTATTGAGATTCGGAAGTGCCAGCCAGAAGTTTTATACGTAAATCCAAGCTGGTTGGACACAGATTTTTGCATTTTTCTACTAAACCGCTGCACGTATCACAAAACTTTTAGCTCGATGTCTGTCACAAATTTACGTGACGCCCGTTGATATGCAGTCGTGAAAATTACTTCCATTAGAGATTGAGAGACCAGCGAAAAGTGGTTTTTCAAGCTGGGTGGACACGTTTTCGATCGATTATCTAAGATTCTGTAGCGTCTCAAATTCTGAAATAAGGATGTTTAGCCGTCACATAAAGTGCCCTATTGACCTAGTTAATTGCGAGCTATTTTGAAGATTTGTCCAGCCAGCCCGAGTCACATCGAGATACAGAGGTGACAGAGCCAGAAATACTCTCATACTCTCTCTGGTTTGGCTACCAATGTGCCCCTTTACCTTTTATTTAAAAGGTAAAGAGGGCACATTCACACTCAATGACTTATATTTGGCACTGAAGTGTAGGCGGAAATAGATCTACAATAGGCGGTCTAGATCTCGAGATACAGAGGTGGCTGAGCCAAAAAGCATGCTTTCTTACTTGACCACTAATGTACCCTATATCTTTTAATCATGAACCTACTAATTCTGATACTTAGCGACTTATTTAGACTAAATCACTATGTGTCATTAGATTTCAGATCCATGGCCAAGCCAGGAAGTGCGACACTGTCATACAGTAACACCGACAAGCTTTTCGGGGATAAGTTTTAGGAATAAAACATCGAAATCCAATTGGAATAATAATATATCACATTCCTTGATCTTACTGTACATGACATAGATTTTTACTTTTTTCTACTAAACCGCTGTACCTATAACAAAACTTTTAGCTCGATGCCTGTCACAAAATGTGACGCCCGTTGATATGCAAAAAGTCGCACAGTATGGTATTAGGCTCTTAAAGTTGGCCAAAAATGGTTTTTTTTTTATTTTTAATAAAATACTCCATATTGTCGATCCTTTAAAAGTTAAGTAGTTGGCCGACAAAATGGCCGAAGAACTCCGTGCCAGCTCGCCAAACTGCGCCGCACGCTCAGTCGGAAGTTGCCGGTCACCTACAGTGGTCGTGTGATTGTTCGTTACGCTCAAATTTAATTTGTTTTAGAAACGTGATATTTTAGTAATAAACGGTTTTGTGGTGCATTTTGTGATGGATTCTTCTCAGCCAGGTATGTCTACAAAAATCTCATACTATTTTAATCCATAGGTCCAAAAGTAAGGTGTCATAAACTATTACAAAAATTCTTATTTTTTTACTTTTAAAAGACTTTTTGTTATGTTATTTAGCACTCTTTAGATACAATTACTATTGTATCTTGTAGACTTTCCAGAAGAAATTTATAAAAAGAACAGCCGCCCGAACCCGCCCCATTTTTTTTAATAATTTTTTTTTCGTTAGTAGCTTACAATCTTGTATAAATATTCGTTCCTAAGATTTAGTCTCATTTTGTTACAGGGACTTCAGGATTGAGCTCTATGACTCGGAATCATAGATGATACATATAGATACTGAGACTCGGAATGAGTTGTATGCTATTATGAAAGGTTCTAATGAGTCAACATTTGACGGAAAATTGACGTTTTTGGAGCAACACCTGCTAAGTTCCTATTCAAATGATGACATAAAAATTTCATATTTTTTTGCATAAAGCAAAAACACTTTTTACCAAAAAATGAAACCGACTTATATAACTTTAATTTCGGAAGTCGGTGCCAAAAACAAAAAGAACAACAAACTAAAGACACCGACTACCGAAATTAAAGTTATTTTTCACTTTGCAGTGTTTTTTGGAAGTCGGCTTCATTTTTTGGTAAAAAGTTTTTATTTCACTCTTTTTAGTTGGTCGATTTATAATTTACCTAGTTACAAAAGCCTAAATCTCAACTACTTATAACCTTTTACAAAATATTGCTTTTCCCAATGCTGGGCCGTTAATTGTTGAGGAGTTCTCCTGGTACTTCACCATCAGCTTCACTTCACCATATGCATTGTGACGAGCATATTGTGCTTAGTAACCATATTCAAGTAAGCGAAGCGGAACCCATGAAATACTTATTATTCCTACTTATATATTGAGTAGTTGCAGTGGCCATCTGTGGTCTTCATCATCAGGTCCACTTCACAAATGATGCTTTTCGAATGCAACCACACAAGTTACTATAAAAAATACTCAAATCACTATAGGTGTGCCTATAATATTTGAAGAGTTCCCTCAATTTCTCCAGGATCCCATCATCAGATCCTGACTTGGTGGCAATGGGACCAATTTCAAAGTACACCCTTTCAAACAAAAAATGAATTTTCCAAATCGGTTCAGCCATCTTCGAGTAGTGTGATCATACATAAAAAAAATATACGCGTCGAATGGGGCGTGCAAGTGAAAGCTAATCGCAGATGGCGCCACCACCGTAAGAACCTTTGTCACTGTCACTGTTAGTTAGATTGTGAGATATTATATAGTTATCTGTATCATCTATGGTTATCTGTGGTAATATTTTTTATTTTCATTTCATGGATTTCAATTGATTTCTGTACAATTTTCCGATTAAAGAACATAATACATGTTCTTTAATCGAAAAATTCTCAAAAACTGTCTCTAATTTAGAAATTCATTACTGTTCCATAGAGAAACTGCTTTGATATTGGTAAGTGTGCTACTAGCGCCACTTTGACAGTTGCACGCCCCATTGATAACCTCCTCCGTTTTTTTTCGTCGTTTGAAAATGGATGTGACATATAGACGGATGGACAAACAGACAGACAGGCATGACGAAACTTCTTTATTTCTTATTAATGTTTTTATCACATGAGATTTTTATTTCCAAAGTCTCCTAGTAAGATCGCTAATATAAAACATACTTTCGAGCAAAAATTGTCAGAAGCTCGTAAAACCAAAGCAAGATTCGAAGAAAGTAACATGGCTATCCGGATCAGTATCGTTACCAGCTACAGGTATGTCTAAATCTTTTTATCGTTAATTAGGGTTTCGGGTTTCCAAGAACTTGTTGGCGCTCAGGGTAGCTAGGTCAACTATAACAGTGTTTTGTTATGATCAATGTGATTAACTATGTATTATATTATTTAACTGAAACTCGTTAATCTCCACGGACAATCCTTTTTTTATTGTTACTGGTATCAGCCCTGGTCGCCCCCAGAAATCAATTGGAGATTCAAGCGAAAGGACTAAAAGGCGGAAAACTACAGATCTTCGATCAAAAGACGTGGAGGAATGGGGCATGCAACTGTCAAAGTGGCGCTAGTAGCGCACTTACCAATAACAAAGCAGTTTTTCTATGGAACACTATGGAAATTGTATTGAATTCCTAAATTAGAGACAGTTATTGAGGAAATGCCTAAATGTTGTGTACCAAATTGTAAAGAAACTGGAAGCCACCAGTTTCCTCGAGATGAAAAACTTAAAAAATTGTGGCTCAAAGCGATAAGGCGAGTAAACTTTAAACCTAAAAGCGGGGCGAAAGTGTGTCATAAACGTTTCAAGGAAAGTGACTATGAAAAGATTGGTAAATACTCAGGTATGTATTTTAAAGTGATTACTTTCAGTTTGACTAGGACAAATGACCTTTCAATTAGGTCTGCTTTCCTTCCACGTAAAGAAGCCCCTCTTTTTCTTAATTCTTCTTTTAATTCACATATTTTCCAAGTGGAATACATGTTCTTTAATCGGAAAATTGTAAAGAAATCAATTGAAATCAATGAAATGTAAATAAAAAATATGAAACGTGTAAATGTTTATCTCACCACAGAATATTATCTCACAATCTAACGCTGACACAGTTACAAAGGTTCTTACGGTGGTGGCGCCATCTGAGATCAGCCTTCACTTGCACGCCCCATTGACCTACGCTACCCAAATGAAGTTAAGAAAAGTTGGTAAAGTGGAAGCTTCAAAAGTCGTAAAAGATCTTACGAAGTCCCCGGAGAGCTAAAAAATATGTGATAGCAATGAGAAAAAGTATTCGGACACAAGATCAACCTCGTCAATTGTCACCTTTAGATGCTTTGTCTATGTTCACCGAAACAGGATTAACAAAAGCACAATATGAACGAGTAAGGGAAACAAACAAGTCCTTCTTTCCGTGTTATTCGGTACTGCAAAAAGTTAAAAAAGGATTCTATCCTGAAATTCATGAAGTACAAGTACAAAAATTAATGGATCATACGGCGAATCGACTGATTTCACATCTGGGAGAAATTGTAGAACAATTAAGTGAGGAAGAAAAATCATCAGTAAAATTAATAAGTAAATGGGGCTGTGATGGGTCACAACAGATGCAATATAAAATAAAATTTGAAAATGAACCTGATACTGATGCTAATATTTTTCAAAGTTCTGTTGTTCCTCTTCTGTTAGTATATATGGACTTGAAAAGAAAATACTGTGGCAAAACCCAACACCATCATCCCGTTATTGCAGACCTATTAGAATCAGATTCGTCAAGGAGACTACAGATATTACAAGAGAAGAAATATACTACATCACAACACAAATAGACGCGCTTGACAGCTCTAATATTGGGAACAACATATCAGTGAAGCATAAAATGTTGTTCACTATGGTGGATGGCAAAGTTTGCAATGCAGCAACACATACTAGGGGAGATCCAAAAGTAATGATAATCATAATAAAACACGGTAATTATGATTTAAAAAATAATTTATTTTTAAACGTAGTCTCCTAACAAATCAATACACTTAGTCCATCTTTTTTCTAAACCTAGGATTCCCTTAGAAAAAAAATATTTATCTTGACTCTCCCAAAACGCCTTAACAGCAGCCATCACTTCACTATCGTCTTCAAATTTTCGACCTCGGAGGTATTCCTTGAGCCGAGAAGAGGTAGAAGTCACTGGGGACTAGATCTGACGAATAGGGGGGGTGTTCGAGCAATTCGAAACCCGTTTCTTGAATGGCAGCCATCGCAACTGCGGCTTTGTGAGAGGGTGCGTTGTCTTGCTGAAACAACACTCCAGCTCGCAATTTGCCGCGTCTTTTTTCCTTGATAGCCTCCCGCAATCTTCTTATTTGGTCTGCGTAGTAAGAGCCTGTTATAGTGGCTCCCTTTTGCAAGTATTCCACCATAATGATTCCTTTAGCGTCCCAAAAAACGGATGCCATAACCTTCCCCGCCGAACTTGACACCTTGAATTTCTTCGGAGTCGGTGAGGAGGCTCGTTTCACGTCATCGATTGTTGCTTGCTTTCAGGATCAAAATGGTGAATCCAGGTTTCATTCATGGTCACAAAACGTGACAAAAAATTTTCCTTATCTGCTTGGAACTATTCGAGATTCGTCCTCGAAATGTCGACTCGTTTCTTCTTTTGCTCTTCGGTTAACATTCTCGGTACCCAACGCGCAGATACCTTTTTCATTTGCAATTCGTTCGTAAGCATTCTTTGAATGCAGCCATATGAGATCCCTGAAACCTCAGCTATATGCCTGATGGTCACTCTTCGATCTGCCATTACAATATCTTCGACTTTTTTAACGTTCTCTTCAGTGAGAGACGTGGATGGGCGTCCCTCGCGATGTTCATCTTCAGTGGATATTCTGCCCAGGCTAAACTCCTTGGCCCATCGTGCAACTGCAGAATATGGAGGAACAGAGTCCCCCAATGCTTCCACCAAGTCGCTGTGTATGTCTTTAGTAGACATTTTTTTCATACAGAGGTACTTGATCACAGCTCTAATTTCGTTTTTTTTCCATTTTGATGTTTCAACTTCGACGGTTTGTATTCAAATGAATGCAACTCCCTGGAATCGTGGTCTATTTATATGAGTTTTTCATGGTGACTTATTGGGTAAACAAGCTATATAAAATTTTTTTTTTTGGATATTTCTGAGAACTGGAAATATCCGATTATCATTACTTTTGGATCACCCCTCGTACAAAATCCACAATGAAATGCTACATTTGCGACGCAACGTCTTTAGAGTTTAATGACTTATCGAAGAAAAGGCCATCTAAACAACAAAATTTAAGATTCGGACTGTCATTACTACATGCTCGGATTAGATTTTTCGAATCAATCCTACACGTAGCATTATAGGCTACCTGTAAAAAATGGAAAGTGCGACTTTCAGTTGAGGAAAAACAAGCGGTGGAAGCCAGAAAACAACAGATCCAACATCAGTTTAAAGAAAAGCTTGGACTTTTGGTGGATATCCCGAAAGCTAATTTTGGCAACACGAATGACGGTAATACTAAACTGAACCATTCCAGAAAGTTTTCGCGCGTAGACGTGCAACATGGATGTTTTAAATAGGCTTTTGTTAACTTCGGACCCCCTATTAACAAGCATGAGAACAAATACATATTTTAAGAGAAATAGAAAAACATTGTATGGAGACCTATTAAATTTGCTTAGTGAGAGTCACCTCACCAATGAAAAAGCATGTAGTAGTGACGAATAAATAATTAATTCTTACTGTAATAAGTTTTTTATTACCTATTTTAACATAAATATACTAATAATCATCGTTCGAGTCATAAAATATTTTTGACCAACTTTAAGACCCTAATACCACACTGTGAGTCGTGAAAATCACTTACGTTACCGAAATTGAAACCAGCGAAGTGGTTTTTCAAGCTGGCTGGACACGTTTTCGATCGATTATCTAAGATTCTGTAACGTCACGCATTCTGAAATAAGGGTGTTTAGCAGTCACATAGTGCCCTATAAAAAAAAGAGAAAAAATTAAATGATCAATATCTTTGAAACTACGAAGTTTCTCTGTCACGAATTCAGGTTATCATTATCGTCCCTATCACAAAATTTTAAATACATTTCAACGGCCGTAGATCATCAGGCAGGGGAGATACATGTGTCCAGCCAGTTTGAACTCAGGCTGGCTAGACATTAAGTTTTTATTGATTTCTCGTAAACCTGTAGCATACCAGCACACCCTTCACTTTGATAACCAATCGCTCATACAATGCCAAAGGAGACGCGGGCGGAGGGCCGTGCTCTCACACAGTGACCACTGTTTAACTAATGTAAACACTACAATTATATATACACAATTCTATTTTAATAAAGAACATTCATTCCACATTCATTACTGCGACTTCACGCGTTGTCATTGCTCTCCCTAACTTATTCTACAAAGTGCTGTCTAAAGTAAATCTCCGCTACCTTAAATATATTCTCTAAATTAGTGCTCCAACATAGCACAAAAGTAGTGCTACGACCTAGCACTAATGTGGTGACCCACCGAAGCGCTAAAGTGGTGACCCCTAACCGAACACATCTGACGCGGAGAAACACACAAAGCGGTGAAAACCCGAAGCGAACATCTGAAGCGGAGAAAACCCGAGCCAGACATACCTGAGGTTAGTGAATCAATCAGCACTAAGATATTCGAAGAACTCGCACTACTTGCTGACAGAATGATGGAGCAGACCAAATCAAACGAAGTCGCAGACGTACATTCATTCGCAGCCGTACATTCATTCGCAGCACCTACATCAGCACCGCAGTCGGTTACGCAGTACCTCGTCAACGAGATAAGAAAACTCTCGCTAGATATAGCCGATCTAAAGGCAAAACCGCCATACAATCACAACTATCGCCGCCGCCGCTACCCATCTCACCGCCGTAGCGCATCACGATCACAAAGTCGAGAAGCATCAACATCAAAACACTGCTATTATCACCGACGTTTCAAGGATCTAGCTAAACACTGCACGTCGCCCTGCTCTTTCAAGAAACAACAGTCGGAAAACTAAACAGAACGTTGGCAGAGGCGGACACCGGCGTTCAAGAGAATTCACACCGCCTATACATCACCGACAAAAACTCTAAATTATCCATCAACTTATCGTCGACTTGAAAAACCGCAGACTTATCGACGGCGTCACGAGCTTAAAGGTCAATGTCCCGGTACGTGTAACAGATGTTCCTACCGTACGCAGTATTGACATGTCACAGTCATACCACGACATCCTAGCTCAATATCCGGAAATCACGCGATTAACATCAATGCAATTGAACTGCAACATCAATGTGCAACACTGCATTGAAACTCGCGGACCACCGGTACACTGCCGCGCCCGTCCTATTCCACCGCATCGCTTCGAGATAGTCAAGAAAGAATTCGAAAACATGATAGAACAAGGATTATGCAGACCTAGCAAGAGTCCATGGGCATCACCTCTTCATATCGTGCCTAAAAAGAATGGCGATATCAGAGTTTGTGGTGACTATCGCCGACTCAACTCTATCACCATACCAGACAGATATCCCGTGCCACGCATCAAAGATTTTACGCATCATCTATCTGGTAAAACTATCTTTTCTACGATAGACCTCAACCGTGCTTACCAACAACTGAATGTCCGAGAAGAAGACATAGAAAAAACCGCAATCATCACACCGATGGGACTATATGAATTCCCACGTATGTGCCCTGGTTTAAAGAACGCGGGACAAACATTTCAACGGTATATCCATGAAGTACTACGAGGATGAGATTTTGTTTTCCCTTTTATCGACGATCTACTTTTGGCATCAGAAAACGAAACGCAACACCGAGAACACCTGCATACGGTACTCAAAAGACTCGAACAAAACGGAATAACTATCAACCCCGCCAAATGCAACCTAGGCCAATCAGAAGTTCAGTTCCTTGGTTGCACAGTATCAGCACAAGGTATCAAACCTCCAAAACATAAAGTCGAAGCTATCACTAACTATCCCAAGCCGTCTACCATTGAAGAGCTTAGAAGATTTCTCGGTATGATCAATTTCTATCGCGATCATATACCAAACGCCGCATCTCAACAAGCACCATTGAACGCATACCTACACAACGTCAAGAAGAAAGATAAAACGCAAATCACGTGGACCGATGAAGCAACGCAAGCTTTCGAGCAGTGTAAAGCCAGCATAATAAAGGCAGCTTTACTCGCTCATCCATCTCACCACGCAATAATCGCTTTATTCTGCGACGCATCCGACACATCAGCTGGAGCCGTACTTCAACAGTACATACACGAAACATGGCAACCGCTCGGATATTTTTCGAAGAAATTCATTGACGCGCAAAAGAAATACTCTACATTCGATCGTGAACTACTTGCAATCTACATGGCAGTCAAACACTTCCGCAAGATATTTGAAGGACGAAATCTCATAATATTTACCGATCACAAACCGCTGACATACGTAATGTCAAAGACTCCTTCAAACTTAGAAACAAACAGGCGAACAAGGCAACTTTGCCTTGTTGGCAACTTTTGTTTATCAGCGACCGACATACGACACGTAAGCGGTAAACAAAACGTCGTCGCCGACACACTTTAGCCGCATAGAAACAATCTCATGCCCACCTACAATCAATTATACCGATATAGCCAGAGCGCAAGAAAAGGATATCAACATAAAACAATTATTATCACAAGACAACATCAGTCTCAAGAAAATATTTATACCCAACAGCAACATCGAGCTATACTGCGAAACCTCTACTGCTTACGTACGACCGTACATACCAGAACAATATAGAAGACAAGTATTTAACAGCGTGCACAATATCAGTCACCCTGGTACGCGCACGACTCGCAAGCTTATCACTCAAAAATATTTCTGGCCATCAATGAACGCAGATATCAGCTGTTGGACTCGTACGTGCATACCTTGTCAGAAAAGCAAAGTTCAAAGACATACACACTCAAACATCGCATCGTTCCCGCCAACCGATCGTTTTCAACATTTACACGTTGACATCGTAGGACCTCTACCTACGACATCTCAAGGACATCGATACTTAGTTACAATGATCGACCGATTAACTAAGTGGCCCGAAGCAATTCCTACCGACGAAATATCAGCTGATTGCATAGCCCAAATCGTTTACCAACATTGGATCACAAGATTTGGTTGTCCGACCACACTAACAAGCGACCAAGGCCGCCAATTCGAAAGTCAACTTTTCCAAAACCTGATGAAGCTATTGGGAATAAAGAAAACTCGCACAACAGCTTATCACCCACAGAGCAACGGCATAATCGAGAGATGGCATCGCACCCTCAAGACCGCATTACGCGCGAAACTGACAAACGCAAGTTCCTGGATAGATGAGCTCCCGACAATCCTAATGGGTCTACGAGCCTCTCTAAACACTGACACCGGAGTAAGCGCAGCCGAACTTACATACGGATACAACTTACGCTTACCTGGCGAATTTTTCACAGAAAATACCTGCACACCTACTATGAATTATACCTACGTTGAGAAACTACGTGACATAATTCAAGTAAACAAGCCGCAAGCCGTTACCAAACACCACAGCAACAAAAATACTGTATTCATTCATCAAGACCTTTTGAAGTGCACCCACGTGTTTATCAGAACCGACGCAGTCAAGAAACCACTTCAAACTCCATACTAAGGACCCTACCGAGTGATAAGCCGAACAGAAAAAGTTTTCACAGTACAGTTACCCGATCGGCAAGCAAACATATCGATCGATAGATTAAAACCTGCATACGTTATCTCAGAAGAAACTTTACCATCTACCACACCAGTTACAGTCAGCGATACCAAGAAAACAGAAGTACCAAGAGCAAGTCTGACGTCACATCCCGCTGAAAACAAGCAGACACGTTCAGGACGTATCATCAAACTGCCGGTACGCTTCGCTTAAAGGGGAGTCCTGTAGCATACCAGCACACCCTTCACTTTGATAACCAATCGCTCATACAATGCACAAAGGAATATTATTCTAAGTGCTATAAATTAAATATAATATCAACAGTTATATGAGACGCGGGCGGACACAGGGACAGTGAGCACTGTTTAACTAATGTAAACACTACAATTATATATACACAATTCTATTTTAATAAAGAACATTCATTACTGCGACTTCACGCGTTGTCATTGCTCTCCCTAACTTATTCTCCAAAGTGCTGTCTAAAGTAAATCTCCGCTACCTTAAATATATTCTCTAAATTAGTGCTCCAACATAGCACAAAAGTAGTGCTACGACCTAGCACTAAAAACCCTTACATGTGACGCCATAAATCAAACGTTATTACACACACATGTAACACATTGCGTCACTAAATGTTAGTAAAGGAAACATATTCAAAAACGCTCCCGTTATTGAGATTCGGAAGCGCCAGCCAGAAGTTTTATACGTAAATTCAAGCTGGTTGGACACAGATTTTTGCATTTTTCTACTAAACCGCTGCACGTATCACAAAACTTTTAGCTCGATGTCTGTCACAAATTTACGTGACGCCCGTTGATATGCAGTCGTGAAAATTACTTCCATTAGAGATTGAGAGACCAGCGAAAAGTGGTTTTTCAAGCTGGGTGGACACGTTTTCGATCGATTATCTAAGATTCTGTAGCGTCTCAAATTCTGAAATAAGGATGTTTAGCCGTCACATAAAGTGCCCTATTGACCTAGTTAATTGCGAGCTATTTTGAAGATTTGTCCAGCCAGCCCGAGTCACATCGAGATACAGAGGTGACAGAGCCAGAAATACTCTCATACTCTCTCTGGTTTGGCTACCAATGTGCCCCTTTACCTTTTATTTAAAAGGTAAAGAGGGCACATTCACACTCAATGACTTATATTTGGCACTGAAGTGTAGGCGGAAATAGATCTACAATAGGCGGTCTAGATCTCGAGATACAGAGGTGGCTGAGCCAAAAAGCATGCTTTCTTACTTGACCACTAATGTACCCTATATCTTTTAATCATGAACCTACTAATTCTGATACTTAGCGACTTATTTAGACTAAATCACTATGTGTCATTAGATTTCAGATCCATGGCCAAGCCAGGAAGTGCGACACTGTCATACAGTAACACCGACAAGCTTTTCGGGGATAAGTTTTAGGAATAAAACATCGAAATCCAATTGGAATAATAATATATCACATTCCTTGATCTTACTGTACATGTACAACTAGACTACAGACAAGCACTTATATATTATTACAATAATTATATGTATAGATATTTAAATAAATTCACGTGTGCCAAAAATTGAGTCCAGTCTTATAAGGATCAAACCTTGGAATGAAAGTCAGTAAGCAATTTTTAATAGACCTTTGTATTTCATTGTAAACAAATCTATAACAGTTCATAGAGCACGGGAACTAAAGGCAAGTGAAAACTGATCTTTCTGACTTTCATTACGAGGGTATGTATTT
Source organism: Tholera decimalis (assembly GCA_943138885.2). NCBI lineage: Eukaryota > Metazoa > Arthropoda > Insecta > Lepidoptera > Noctuidae > Tholera > Tholera decimalis. Next base: position 34,480,245 of record OW964549.2, on the reverse strand, counting down.
ATGAGCCTTATTCGGCTGGACTCATGAGGATGCGTTAGTGTCCCACTCGATGAGGTAGGCCGGTAGGGCTCCGGGCTGTAGGCGGCGCGCGAGGACGTGGAACGTCTGTCCCGCGCGGAAGTACGATTGCACGCTAGATTTCAACGCCGACAACTGCTCTGCATCTACCTCACCAGCAGTACTATTGGCTTTGTGAGGACTCAACTGTAAACTCTTCACGCTGTTATTATTACTAGTGTTATTATTCGTATTACGTCTTGCATTCTCATAATAATTCTTCTCTTGTCTCTGTCTCAGTCTTCTACCGTGAAATTTCACGTTATTGATATGCCCCCCGGTTTGTGGAGTGACGTCACCGTTTTCATTTGGGATTTGAGCAGGTTTGTTGTTGTCGTCGGGCAGAGGACATGACTTGTTCAGCTGTAAAAAGAATTATTAGTTTTTATGAATGTGAGAACAACATGTGACAAATTATACAGGGTTAATTGTAAAACACCGAAAACCTCTCAGGGCTATGTTACTAACATCATAATCATCAACTTTTGATCATCATAAAAATATTTAAATTGAACGCCCTAAATGTTACAAAGTCTATGTGAAGCAAAAGAAAACGATTTATACTATCACTTTCTTTTGTTTCGCATAGACTCCGTAACATTTGGGGCGTTCAATTTAAATATTTTTAATTTTGCATGAAAATCTGGTGAACTAAAATATGACGAATTTTTAAAAGTCGTAGAACAAAAGTTGATGATTATGATGTTAGTAACATAGTCCTGAGAGGTTTTCGGTGTTTTACAATTAACCCTGTATATCTAAATCTTTTAAATACATATTTTTCGATAAGTACCTGCGCTTGTAAATATTTTCGCGGCCTCCTGAATTTTCTTCTTTTAACCTCACCATTTGGGCCGATTATGATATCTTTTTCGCTCAGCTTCCTTTTCAACGGCCTCACTAGAGGGCCCATCACTGGATTCAAGTTCACCGGTAACGAGAATCGTGAGTGGTGATGGTTCTGCTTTCCATTTTGTTTACTGTACATGTTTGCCGACGATGAGAATGGTTTCTTAGTTGGGTAAGTATTCGTCATTAAAAAAGGATTATTTTTTCCTTGGAAATCTTTTAGCGGTGGTATGATAACGTCTAGGGTGCCCCTGCTAGAGGTCTCGTCTCCCGACGACTCCATGTCATGGCTGAAGTTGCTAGTGTACGGAGGTATGCTATCCATGTGCTGCAGAGACATTATTTTGGAATGTTCGATAATGTTTTTAGTAGACAACTTAGATACTTCTAAGTTCATCGTTGCTATTCTTGTCGTGTGCGTGTTAATGCTGACGTTAGTGACGTCACTCTTACTCACGTTCGTATCAACTATATTGTCTTTGGATATTTTGTCTAACTTTACAGAACACGAAACTAAAGAATTGTTGAGAGATGGCACTGGAGGACTTTCTTCACATATCGACTTTGCTTCGTTCGTAGTGTTTTCAATTAGCTCTGATATTTTCTCTATTTTATCGGCTTTGGCATCAGATTTTCTAGCAGTAGAGGTGCAAATGGAAGGTGAAGGTTGTTCGTCATTCTCAGAAGGTTTAACAGACTCGTAGGAACTAGTGGAATCATTTTCTGAATTTGAGTTAGAGTTGAGATTTTCATGGAACCGCTTGCCCATCATTAAGTTTAACCAATGACCATCTACTGGCACAATCATACATTGATTGTGATTTTTATAGGAACTTTTATCATTGTTACTACTAGAAGGTTGAGAACTGAAACAAGCAATTGATAAATTTCAATAATGCACTATATGTAGACCACATATTTTTAGTATGAATTAAAGTTTACACCGTGAAATTTTAATGATTGTTTTCCAGGAGCGAAATGGCTTTTTCTTGGTAATACAATCGTTTTATAAACAAATAAAATATTAGAAACAAAAAATGGCGCAGTTTAGTTAATGCATTATCACCATACGTGAGCTTATTTTGCTCTGAACATTTATAAATCACTTTTTAGGGTTCCGTAGCCGAATGTCAAAAAACGGAACCCTTATAGTTTCGATAAGTCTGTCCGTCTGTCTGTCTGGCTGTCCGTCCGTCCGTATGTCACAGCCATTTTATTCCGAAACTATTAAGACTATACGTGTGAAACTTAGTAGGTAGATATATTCTGTGAACCGCTTTCCGATTTTAAGAAAAAAAATTTTTAAAATAAAGGGGGATCCCCATACATGGAACTAGAACTGAAAATATTTTTTTTTTCATGAAACCTATGCTTGTGTGGTATCTATAGACTGGTCTTTAAAAATGATATAAGGGTTTCTAAAACCACTTTTTCATAAAGTCAATCGTTTAAAAGATATGCTTCCAAAGTGGTAAAATGTGTGTCCCCCCCCTCTAACTTCTATAATAATGGAGTGAAAAATCTAAAAAAAAATATACGTGTAGATCTTAATGTAAACTTTCAACCAAAATTAGTTTGAATGAAATCGGGTCAGCAGTTTTTGAGATACAGTATATTTTCTAAAACCGCAACTATAACTTTGTAATTCATACAAACAAACAAAGTTATTTAGTGTAGTTGTAAAAATGTAAATAAGCTAGTTTTAAGAAATTTTTAAGGTTTTTTTATTCGTCAAATAAATATACATATTATATTATATTATTATAGTTACTACGGAACCCTTCATGGGCGAGTCTGACTCGCACTTGGCCAATTTTTCCTTTGTTGGCAGCGCGCGGCGGTGCGTGTTTCGTGTAGGTGCCAGGGGCGTGCACAGGATTATGACAGGGTATGCGGCGGAGTAATCGGTCACAAAAACTTTGCCTTTTATAGATTTTTAGCATAGCCACAGCCACGCATCGTAGCATGGTGGCGATGCGTGGCAGTGGCTATGCTAAAAATCTATAAAAGAAAAAGTTTTTGTGACCGATTACTCCGCCGCATACCCTGTCATAATCCTGTGCACGCGCATGGTAGGTGCCTACGTTACGTCTACTGAACTACTAATGCTTCTCGCGTTTTCGAGTTTATGAATACTTTTATTAATAAGTTGAAAAAAAAAACATTCGTTTTTTGTAAGTTTATCTGTATTTTTCGATACTACCACTGATGGGTAACCGTCCTGCCGCAGGAAAACAACCATTTAAATTTCACGCTGTATAAATAATACCTATCATCAACAACTGGGACCGTCTGAGGCGACGGCACTCGCTGTAGAAACCTCAGTCGCGGTGCGTATTCTCTCACTAACTCATCGGACAATGGCTCCCCTTTCCTGATCTGTTTAAAAAGCATAAATAATTAAATATAATTATAGAAGAATGTAGTGGTTAAAGCGTTCACTTATCAATTCAACGAACCTGTTCCAAAGCGGAAAGCTGGAGTGGAGGCGGTGGTGGTCGACGCAAGCGCAGGCCCCATATAGTGGCACGTTTCTTCATTTCACGTCCACATTTGAATCGCTTACGAGAAGATGTCAACGCTGTTAAGATTTTCTCACGGCGTTCTTTTACTGGAGTTCGCCACATCTAAGAGGGGAAAAAAATAAAGTGAAATCTTACTGCTTACTAATCTTACTACTAAAATCTATAATCATATCTATCCATGATATAAATATATCTATAATCTTTACCTATGAAATTGCTGTTTAGCGGTAGTACTGGACATTTCACATCAAAATATTGTTTTTTTTTTGGCACAGAATCCTGATTTCAAATTATTTTAATTTTAAAAACATGGAAATCTTTTTTCATAATTAGTCATTTGTTTAATGGTTAGCGATCTATGTTCATCGCATTTGAACATTTTTCGTCACAAATGCGTGCCCCACGAACTCAATGATCGCCAGCGCGAAGTACACGTTGAGACGTGCCTTGCACTGCTCAACGGGCACATAAACGAAAGAATTTTGAAGCGCATTGTGCAAAAATGGATTCTGTTCGGCAATCGCAAGCACTCAGCAAGTTGGTTGGATCCTGAATCATCCCATGCATCCCTGAACGAAAACTGACCCCGAGGTTCTAGGTCTAACGCCGCTGTAATTCATCACAGCTTCTTACCAAACGGGATGAGCATTACTGCAGATGTGTACTGTGAAGAACTGAACACAATGATGGAGAAGCTCGAATGTCTCCAACCAGCATTTTTGAATCGCTTGGATCCGTTGCTCCTGCAAGACAACGCGCGACCTCATACTGCACAGCAGACGGTCTCCAAGTTAAAAGAGCTGAGGTTGGAAGTTCTCCGCTATCCATCGTACTCACCAGACCTTGCGCATACAGATTTCTTCTTTCTCTAGAATCTGAATAACTTCTTGGTGTGAAAAAAATGTAATACCTGAGAGCCAGTACAAAATGCCTTTGAAGAATATGTTGCCTTCCGTCCAGGTATTTCTTCAAGAAGGGCATCAATAAGCTACCACTGCATTGGCTAAGATGCATCAATTGCAAGGGTGATTACTTTGATTAATAGAAAAAAAAAAACATTATTTCATGAAATCGACAATTTCATAGGTAAAGACCTAATATTAAAAATGCGAAAGTTTGTGAGGATGGATGTATAGATATATAGGTCCGTATTACAGAACGTTACTCAAGTCCAGTTTGAGCTTAATTCACCTGATCTTAGTTTATATATAGAATCTGCACTTGAGTATTGGTCTTATTCCAGAACAGTAATCAAACTACACTCAGATTCAAATCGAGCCTCAAGCAGAGAATATCTATTGTCTATGCATGTCTGTTGTCTGTTTTTGTTTAAGTTTTATTTTCTTCGTCTTCGCTGTTCCGATCTACGAATAATCGTAAATAATTCAATATACTTTAATACCAATTTTTTAAGAATAAAAGATATGTATTGCACGGTTTCACTATAGAAATTACTTTTTAAGAATTTGTAAAAGCAAATTCTTCAAGGTAAACAGTGTTAAGGCAATTTTTTCTAACATATATAAATATAGCAAGAGTAACTCGCTCATGGAACGGAGTGGATCTTGAATAATATCTGTGACAGTGTTGTTATAAATTGCTTACTGATTATATAATAAATAGTATTCAAATAAATAATATTTTGGAAAAAAAATAAAACTATCAATAGAAATATTAATAAAAAACAAAGTTATAGTTAAAACAAAACAGAAATGCATATTTTTTAGCAAATCTTGGTCAATAGATGGCAGTATAACAAATTGTACCACATATTGTGAAAATCTATACCATTTCTTAAAATGATTAGCAAAATTGTTTGGGCCCTTCATATGGAACGCTGAAGTTGTTTCTCCGTTCAAATCATCGTTAAAAAAATCATTGTTGTAATCTATTTATTTATTTTCTCCTTCTGAGTCAAATCCATCCAAAGGTTGTCTGTAAAAGATCGCTTTTAGCGATAAGACCGCCCCTTGTATCACCCTTTTAAATTGTTAAGTCCATAATTTTATTTTACTGTTATGGTGTACAATAAAGAATATATATCTATATCTATTTAAGTTAGGAAACACACGATTCATCTAGTAACTTAAAATGGCAAAAAATTATGTGCGGGACAGTGATATATAGTGAACAGTGATATATAGTAAACAGATACATAATGAACAGATATAGTAAATAGACAGTGATAGACACTTAACGGAATGATTATAGACTTTGTGTTTAATAGTTTTTAGTTCTATTTAATAGTTTAAATACGAAAAATAATAGTTTTAAGCGATTACTATAAGGATTAGGTAGTTTTGTGAATGTATGTAGAACTAGAGGTAAACATTGGTACATAGGAGTTATATCTTTAAATGTTATGTTTTTTGTAGATTTTATATTTTTCCTAGATAGATCTTGTGATTTAGAATCGAAATATATATAGTTTTACCCATAAAAATAGCGTAAAAATAGTGAAAATGGCCAAAAATATGCAACGGCTCTCGTTACGGTAAAGTTTCGAAAGCAGCTAAGCAAAGTGCGCCTTCTCCTGATTGGTTAAAAATACTTTGTTCTGATTGGCTGACCAATCACAGCGCTTAGATTTTTAGTTTTGGTATATAATGAGTACATAACATAAGTAAATAGGAGATAGCTGTTCTTGATTCTGATTGGATAAAATTCCTGTATTCTTATTGGTCAACCAATCATAGAGCCTACATTTTCTTAGCGAAATTTGTATAAATTAGGAACATTTAGCCCGGTTCGACACAGTTTGCGGGCAAAATTGTAACAAGAAGAAACACTCAAGAAAATAAAGGAAGAAAACTTCAAGAATCTTCTAGTGGTTTTAATTCTTCACCAACAAAGCACACAAATGCGCCTGTATGGCACATTTAATGGTCCTTCGAGCCGGATTTACTGTGAAGAATTAATAGAAGAGTATTATTGGAAGATTTTATTGAAGATTTTTTTTGAAGAATTATTTGAAGATTATTGTCGGAAGATTTTACTGAAGATTTATTTGAAGAATTATTTTCGTCGTATATAGGGAAGAATTTTTGAAAAATGAAGAGTGTTTAAACATAACTTTGTGACCGCCGTGACACCACTTTGACACCATTACACTTTCAAATATACTCACACACACACACACGGACGTGATCAGAACAGATCCTCGCTTGGCGTCTACAGCTCAGGTAAGTCTAGGCTATAAGTTCACCTATTTGTTAGTAAGGCCGGAGAGCCTATTGTTTGTTTGAAAAACAACGGGAAAGCTCCACGTACCGTGGACTGTTCGACATACCAGTTACCGTTGGCTGGCTTGGTGCTGAACAAGCTGGTAGCAGGCGTGGCTTTTATAATATAAAATCCACTAAGTAAATTGGAAGTTTTGAACATTGTTGAAAATAACTTAATAAGTTTGAATATATTGTTTGTCAGCCGGGCTTAAATAGTATTTGTAATTTGTACTGGAGTCCCTTGCTATTGTACTGACAAAGTAAGATTTATTTGTGAAATTAGGAATTATTAGGTTGTATTTTGGTACATAATTTGGTATATTTGTTGTAATTAATAATTGAATGTCACTAATCTGAATTTAGGAGTTTATCTAAATAATAATCACACATTTGTTATCATAACAAGACTTGAATTGTGTGTATTGATTTATTGTTTAGTGTGATTATTGGATTGTGTTATTGGAGATTGTCCGGCTCAATATTATACATTCAATTGTTGTGTTTAATTGGTGTTGATCCAGCATAATATATACATTAAATTGTTATTTTTTCTGTAACTAGCCATCCTTAGCAAGCTAGATTCATACTTGGAATAAGTACAGGGTCGGATTTGGACCTGAAATAAATTGAATTTAAGTTTTATTTTGTTGAAATTGCTCGGTTGGCTAACAAGTCATTGTTTGTTTGTTTGATTAATTTTAGCCTCTTGGTATTGATATTTGATTGTTGCAATGGCCTCATTAAAGGCAGCCAGGGAGTCTGCTGCCGGATTGGCCTCACAGTTGAGATGGTTCACATCGGCAGCAGCAACGGTTGAGCGTTTGGACTTGGAAGAGCTCACCCTTGCTCGGTACGGGCGCTTGAATGAGAGGATCAAGTCAGCTGATGCTGCGCTCACACGCTTCTACGAGTTCATCATGGACGTGGATTTGGGGGTGATGGACCAGGCAGCCCGCGATAAGATTTTGGGTGACTATGACCAGACTGTCCACCTGGGGGATGTCATAAGTCAACGAGCCCGGGAAATTTTGAAGAGCCGGGTGCCTGATGCGGCCAAGCCGCAGACCCCCGTTGTTGCAGGCCCTGGACTATTGGATAGGCTGCCCACCCTGGAGCTGCCACATTTTGACGGTCGCTTGGACCACTGGCTGGGCTTCCTAAATCTCTTTGAGAGTCTTGTCGATGCACGCTCGGACCTCGGACCTGCCCAGAAGCTGGCCTATTTATTGTCTGTCCTGGAGGGCGAAGCCAGAGCCTTGGTGCAGCACTTGCCGGTGGCGGATTCCTCCTACCCGGCCGCTCTGGAGCTTCTCTCCCGACGGTATCAGAACAAGCGCTGCCTGGCTGATGTGCACATCGGCCAAATTTTGGGACTACCGGCCATTGCCAGCACGTCGACGTTGCGCACTGACTTGCTGAACCCGTTGGTCTCAGCGACCAACGCCTTGAGACGCTTGGAGTTACCGGTAGAACATTGGTCCTACTTGTTGGTGCACATAGTGCTGCAGTTGCTCCCCGTGGAGTTGAGGTCACGTTTTGAGCAAAAGTATGGTGGGGATAGTGCCACCCATCTTCCCCCCTTTGACGACCTCCTCAAGTTTTTGGAAGACGAGTGTCGGTTTTTGGATAACACTCGTGGCGCCACGGGGTCACCCCCACTACCTTCTCGGCCTAGAGACCATGGACGGACTAGGGCTAGGGGGCCTGTTGATCTTCGTCCCGCCCCCCGTTTTGCTGGCGCCCGGAGTCCTCATCATTGTGACTTTTGTAAGGCAACGGGGCATGTCATGGCGCGTTGCCCGGCCTTTTTGAATTTGCACGTAAGTGCCCGCCGCCGCATTGTCAACGCACGCCGTTCTTGGGGGTGCTTCTCGTGTTTGGGGGCCCACTTCCATCGGCACTGCCCCAGCCCCCGCCCGTGTAGAAGTTGTAAAGGGTCCCACCTTGAGATTTTGTGCGCCAACGCGAACCGCTCCAGCAGACCATCTTCTGAGGAGGGTTCGCGCAGGGGGGGTACCCCGGAGACAAGCACCGGGCTGAGGCCCGCAATTCTGTTCGCCGCACTCCACCCCCCGCGCAAGTTGAACGGGAGCCCCGCGAGCGCCATTTGGTCTCCCCTCGTCAGGGAGAACGCGCGTTGGCTGCTAGGCAGCAGGGGCCGGATCGGCACCGCTGCCTTTCCCCTCCGTTGGCGGAACGTCCCGGTTGGAGTCGCGCCCTCCGCCATTCAGGCATCTGGTGGGATATGCCCCTCCAGTGATGGCGAGCGGCTCGGGACACCGCGCGGACGAATATTTTGAATGTTGGCCTCGTCGTGAACGAGGGCAGCCTGGATGCGGCGACCGGTCGCCGCCCAGGCATCGCTAAGAAATTGGCGCCTGCCCCGCTAAAGGACCCCCCCACCATCAAGACGGTTTTGTTGCCAACGGCCTCGGTCAAGGTCTGGGGACCCTTGGGTGACTCGATTGTGGTCCGTGCCATTTTGGACACGGGAGCCCAGGGTTGCCTTTTGTCGTCTTGGTTAGCGGGACAGGTTGGCCTGAAGGTGAACGACTTTTCAGGCAAAATTCGGGGAATTGGCGAAACGGCTGTCACCACTGTTGAGGGTTTCTGACCACCTGGTTTGAACTCACCCCTATTGTTTTGTGTTGGTTGAAGACGTCCGTCCACTCTTTGGAGGTCTCTGTTGCGAACCGAGTGTCTCAGATTCAGGGTTCTGAGACGCCTTTGATTTGGAGGCACGCGCCTGGTGACCTGAACCCGGGCGACGTAGCCACACGCGGGTGCATGGCCCCCCGCTTGATTGCTCACCCCCTCTGGTGGGGACCGGACTGGCCGACTCGCCCCGAGGACGATTGGCCTCGAACGCCAGTCTTGATGTCGGATCCTTTGCCCGGACTTAAGGTGTTCGCTGTTGGGACGAAGGATCCTCCGTTTGATCCTGATTTTTTGTTGAGTCGATACAGCTCCCTCGACAAATTGTTGAACGTTACCTCGTGGATCAGGCGTTTTGGCCATAATTCTAGGAATCCAGGGGACAAGCGCCTGTCACCAGTTCTCTCTCCTCAAGAGCGACAGGAGTCACTCCTCCTTTGGGTCCGCTCTGTGCAGGCTGCACACTTTGAGAAGGAGATCGAGGTCTTGAAGTCTGGTAGGGTTAAGTTGTCGGGAGCCATTAGTAAGCTGAATCCCTTCTTGGATAAGACGGGTCTTTTGCGTGTTGGAGGACGGTTGAGGCACTCTAGCCTTCCTTATGGGGCCCGTCACCCCCTTTTGTTGTCCAAGGAGGGCCACTTGGTTCAATTGTTGGTGACTGATCGTCACATTAATAACTCGCATGCCGGTTGCAATGTGCTGTTGGCCATTCTGCAGCGAGAATTTTGGATTTTGCCGGCTGATCGCGTCAATGAGGCGAGGCCCTTTGCTGGCGTCGGAACGGACTTTGCTGGTCCCTTTTCGTTGAAGACGTCCACCCTTCGTAATGCTAAGATTGTTAAGGCTTATTTGTGTGTTTTGTCTGCCTGTCAACCAAGGCACTACACTTGGAGCTGGTAACCTCCCTCTCGACAGAGGCCTTTGTGGCGACTTTGGACAGATTTGTGTCTCGCCGTGGGTTGCCTTCTTTGATTAGGTCTGATTGCGGTACGAATTACAAGGGTACAAGTAACTATTTGAAGGAGGTATACGCCTTCCTTAATGAGAGCCAGGTTTACATTGGTAATAGTTTGGCCCGCCGAGGGGTCACTTGGTTGTTTGACCCGCCAGCCTGCCCCCATTGGGGGGGTATTTTTGAGGCCGCGGTGAAAGCGGCAAAGGGATACTGGCGGAGATTGTTGGGAGACACCGTTCTCACCTTTGAGGAACTAGCTACGGTATTTTGCCGCATTGAAGCTGTGTTAAATTCGCAACTTTGTCAAGGCTTCCAATTGATTAGCGGACGGGTAGGCCCGTCCGGGGGGGTAGATGTTTCGTCCAACGTGAAACAGAACGCACCTTTTTGGTTGGCAACATTATATTCTATTGTCTTTGAAAATGACTTGACATATAATTTTCCTTGCAAAAGCAACCGCCTTGTTTGTTGAGATCGATTCATTGATTGTAATTAAAAAATCCTGTTGAATCTACGCGGTTAAAAGATAATTTGGTCGCGATTAACGATAATTTGAAATTGTAATCCCGAATTGACGAAAAACCTGGGATATTTTGGAACAATACCGCCGTATTGACGCCAGACCGAATGGCACGCGAATTTGTTGAAAGTGATAGTGAATTGGTGATAAATAGCTGCTCCAATCTGGTGCGAAGTTTGTGCTGCATCCCGGCCCGGACCACACATTGAAGCTTGCGTCCTTTGTGACCGCCGTGACACCACTTTGACACCATTACACTTTCAAATATACTCACACACACACACATACGGACGTGATCAGAACAGATCCTCGCTTGGCGTCTACAGGTAAGTCTAGGCTATAAGTTTACCTATTTGTTAGTAAGGCCGGAGAGCCTATTGTTTGTTTGAAAAACAACGGGAAAGCTCCACGTATCGTGGACTGTTCGACATACCAGTTACCGTTGGCTGGCTTGGTGCTGAACAACTATAGTAGACAAGCTGACGCCGACGCTGCGATACCGATACTACGACTTCTCGGCTACACAATCGCGTGAAGATCCCTGCTTACTCAAAATAGAGAAGTTCTTCAAAAGGGAAGCAGAATTGTGCGGACCTTATGCAATGCCCGAACAGATGGCCGCACCTACTACAGTGGCTCCACAGAAGAGGATGCAGAGGATTAACAACGTAACTGAGGAGAAATACACACCGAGGTGCTTCGTATGCGAAGATACGGGGCACACCAACGCAACAGAATGTGAACAATTCAAGAAATTGGATGAAAATGCAAGATGGGACGTAGCAAAGTCCAAACGCCTCTGCTTCAGATGCCTTCGTTATAGAAACAAGATTCACAACTGCCGACCTAAGCCTTGTGGTATAAACAACTGCAAGTACTCTCATCACAAGATGTTACATTATGATAAGAAGACAGAAAAGGCAGAAAATGGAGAAAATAAAGAAGCAGCTGAAGTCATCAATTCGACTTGGACAATCAAGAAACAATCTTACCTGAAGATCATACCGATTCAGGTGGTAGGACCAAAAGGAGCTGTCAACACCTTCGCATTGATGGACGACGGGTCAACAGTCACGCTTGTCGACGACAGCTTAGTGAAAAATATTGGAGCAACAGGACCCATAGAGCCATTGAAAATAGAAACCATCAATGATATGAAGAAATCAGAATCAGCATCAAGAAGAGTGACCATCAAGCTAAAGGGACTCAACGATCATGAAGAGCAAATACAAGCGCGCACAGTGAAGAACCTGCAAGTCTCATTTCAACGCGTACCACAAGAACTTTTAGAAGGGTGCCAACACTTAGTTGACATTCGAAATCATCTCACATATGCAGAGGCGAAACCACGAATACTGATCGGTCAAGATAACTGGCATCTTCTGCTGACATCAGAAGTAAGAAGAGGAAATCAAAACCACCCGGTGGCCTCTCTCACGCCACTAGGCTGGATACTCCACGGCAGCCAAACACGAATACTTGGACAGAAGACCGACGTCGTGTCACACGTCACAGAAGATCCAGAAGATAACTTAGAAGACCTTGTAAGAAAATACTTCGAGATGGACGCACTCTGCATAAATCTCAAGAGACCGAAGACTGATCCAGAAGAAAAGGCACTACGTATTTTAGAAAAGACCACAACGAAGACAGAAGATGGAAGATTCCAGACCGGTCTTCTCTGGCGCAAAGAAGATATCAAGCTTCCAGACAACTATGAAAACTCACTGAAGAGGCTCTTCAACATAGAGAAGAAGATTGATCGTGACCCTACATTAAAGAAGAAGTACGTCGAACAGATGGACGCTCTCATAGCAAAGGGATATGCTGAGCCTGCTCCTAAAGAGAAGACAGTGGACAAGACTTGGTACCTACCACACTTCGCAGTAGTCAACCCAATGAAGCCAGACAAGCTGCGAGTAGTACACGACGCCGCGGCCAAAACAAAAGGTGTGGCCTTAAACGACATGCTGCTGAAAGGCCCTGATCTACTACAGTCACTACCAGGCGTCGTCATGAGATTCAGACAACATACAGTCGCAGTCACAGCAGACATCAAGGAAATGTTCATGCAAGTCAAGCTACGAACCGAAGATAGAGATGCACTGCGATATCTGTGGCGCGGCGATCGACGAGACGACCATCCTCCAGAAGAATATAGAATGACGTCGTTAATCTTCGGAGCATCGAATTCACCTTCAACAGCGATCTATGTAAAGAACTTGAACGCCAAACAGCACGAGAAAACTCACCCAGAAGCCGCAGCTGCAATAATACAGAAGCATTACGTCGACGACTATTTAGACAGCTTCAGAAGCCTCGAAGAAGCCGAACGTACAACGAAGGGTGTGCGAGAAGTACACATGAAAGCTGGCTTCGAGCTGAAACAGTGGAAATTGAACTCAGCGCCATTACTAAAAATGCTTGGAGAAGACGGCAAGTTAGAAGACATTGAACTTTACAGAAATGAAGAACAGATGGAACGAGTCTTAGGTGTCATATGGAAGATCAACTCAGACGAACTTACCTTCAACCTGAACTTAGCCAGAATACCTCCTGCACTTTTAGAAGGAAGACAGCCAACAAAGAGAGAAGCATTGAGAATAGTGATGTCACTCTTCGACCCGCTCGGATTCGCCTCCCCTGTCACGATCAAGGCGAAGCAACTCCTCCAGGAAGTCTGGCGCAGGGGAACGCAATGGGATGACAAGATCGACGAAGACCTGGCAGAGCAATGGGAAACATGGATGGCGCAGTTAAAAGGCCTCCACGACGTAGCAATCCCGTGGCAAAATCAACAATACAGCGACGCCGCCTCCCTAGAGCTCCATGTCTTCAGCGACGCCAGCGAGTCAGCCTACTCCGCGGTCCTTTTCTGGAGAACAGTAACAGAGAACGGCGAGATCGACCTATCCCTCATCATGGCCAAAGCGAAGGTGGCACCATTAATGGGAACCAGACTCGCAGAAGCAGTGATCGAAGAGCACGACAAGAAGCCTGATCGCAAAGTCTTCTGGACAGATAGCAAAACAGTGCTCACTTGGATAAGGACAGGGTCACGTTCATACAAACCCTACGTGGCTCATCGTCTAGCAGCTATAGAAGAAAGTTCCAAAGTCAACGAGTGGCGCTGGGTCCCAACGAAGTTGAACGTGGCAGACGACGCTACGCGTGACGTCCCAACAGACTTTAACAAGAAGCATCGATGGTATAAAGGACCCGACTTCTTATACTTACCAGAAGACTCCTGGCCGATTGAAACCGTAAGAACGACAGTAGAAGAAACTTCAGATGAAGAAAAGACACACTATATTGGCGACAAAAGAAGACTGAAGCTTGCAGAGGCTCTGCCTAACCCGACGAAGTTCTCTAGCTGGGACCGACTACGCTATTCTACAGCACGTGTTCTGCAGTTCATTCAACTCTGCAGAGCCACCAAACAGAAAGTTAATTATAGAAGAACGAAAAAGAACAAAGAAACGGATCCCACTTGGAAGAAGAACATAAATAGACAGCAAGCACCTGCAATGAAAAAGAAATCATCGTCGCCAGAACCGACAAAGTTCATACCAGTAACAGCCGAGCTGCTCAAAACAGCGGAAGAACTCCTGATGCGTTCTTCTCAAGAAGAATCTTTCGCGGAAGACATAGATAACTTGAACAGCGGGAAGCCGATCAACAAGGAAAGTCGCCTCCACCAGCTCAGCGTCGAGTCCATTAACGGTACAATAAGATTAAGAAGCCGTATTCGAGCAGTCCAAGATATGAAGGAAGAATTTAAGAACCCGCTGGTAATCGACGGTGATCATCCCACGGTCCGACTCTGGGTACAGGCCATACATCGCCAGCTCCATCACGCCGGCGTAGAAGCAACCGTCAACGAGTGCAGACAGCAGTACTGGGTATTGAGATTACGCCCTATCGCACGCACGATATTGAGAAGATGCCTGTTCTGCCGAATGAAGACACAAGTGCCACCGCATCCCAGAACCGGGGACCTGCCAGCATGTCGTTTAGCTCATCACAAACGACCATTTACTTTCACTGGAATCGACTATTTTGGACCTCTCTCAGTGACCGTCGGACGGACTCGACAGAAGAAATATGTCGCTGTCTTCACATGTCTCACGACGCGAGCAATACACCTAGAAATCGCTGGCTCGCTTAGCGCTGACTCCGCGGTGATGGCAATAAGAAGAATGATCGCTCGACGAGGCTGCCCGACTGAGATATGGTCGGACAACGGCACCAATTTAAAGGCCGCCGACAAGGAACTACGACAGGCTATCGACGCGGCGACTACAGAAGAAGCGGCGAAGAAGACCATCTCCTGGCGCTATATCCCGCCTGGAGCTCCATTTATGGGCGGAGCCTGGGAACAAATGGTCCGCTCAGTCAAGACAGCTCTGACCGCTACACTGCACGAGCGTCACCCCACAAAAGAAGTCCTTGCAACTCTACTGGCTGAAGTAGAGTACACCGTCAACAGTCGCCCGCTGACGCATGTGTCAGACAACGCAGAAGATCCAGAAGCACTAACTCCTAACCACTTCTTGTTAGGAGGACCAGGGCGCGTGCCGCAGCCAGGCACATTCACCGACCAAGACACCGTCTCACGATCCAGCTGGCGAGCTGCACAAAGGTTAGCCGATATATTTTGGCTACGCTGGGTAAAGGAGTACCTCCCCGAGCTCCAACACTGGCGGGAGCCCCATGGAAGAGGTCAGGCAGTACAAGCTAACGACCTGGTACAAATCGTCGACCCAAACCTGCCCCGCAACGTGTGGATCCGAGGAAGAGTCATCGCTACGTATCCGGGTCCTGACAACATCGTGCGGACAGTGGACGTGCTGACCAAAGGAGGTGTCATGCGCCGGCCTGTAAGAAAACTAGTGATCCTGCCCCTGCCTACGAACGTCGAGCCCGCACCGGAAACTTATGCGACTCAGTCGCACGGCGGGAGTGATGTGCGGGACAGTGATATATAGTGAACAGTGATATATAGTAAACAGATACATAATGAACAGATATAGTAAATAGACAGTGATAGACACTTAACGGAATGATTATAGACTTTGTGTTTAATAGTTTTTAGTTCTATTTAATAGTTTAAATACGAAAAATAATAGTTTTAAGCGATTACTATAAGGAAGAAGAAGAAGAAAGAAGAAGAAGAAGAAGAAAAAAACTTTATTCAGCACATGCCACAAAGCACACAACACAAAGTATACAAAAGGAAAGAAACCAAATATAAAAAAAAGAAAAACAATTTAAGTACATATTTGCATTTACACGAAAATAGACAAATTACGTGTGCCTCGCGACTGCGCCAAAAAGGCTCGGTTCAGCAAAATGCCAGACAACTAGTGCCTGACGCTGGTTTTCAACCGGACCTAGTGTTGAAGTGACTACCGGATGTGAACCAGCTTTGTATAGAATATAAATAATTAATAATATTTATTTATACATATGTGTGTGTGTGTGTATTTTTGTAGGAAATATAATATATATTATATGTTTTGTCCATACGTAAAAATAAATAAAAAATTTAAGCGTCTCGTGATCTAAAAAGAAGTGTGCTTGCTGCATAATAATTTAATGTCTTGTACCTAATAGTTTATTGATTACTTATACCATTTATACAAAACCAAAACACAAACAAATCATTTGAAAAATCAGATTCAGTCAGATTATTGAGATATTTTGGTTGACCATGTATGTAGAACTAGAGGTAAACATTAGTACATAGGAGTTATATCTTTAAATGTTATGTTTTTTGTAGATTTTATATTATTCCTAGATAGATCTTGTGATTTAGAATCGAAATATATATAGTTTTACCCATAAAAATAGCGTAAAAATAGTGAAAATGACTAAAAATATGCAACGGCTCTCGTTACGGTAAAGTTTCGCAGCAGCTAAGCAAAGTGCGCCTTCTCCTGATTGGTTAAAAATACTTTGTTCTGATTGGCTGACCAATCACAGCGCTTAGATTTTTAATTTTGGTATATAATGAGTACATAACGTAAGTAAATAAGAGATAGCTGTTCTTGATTCTGATTGGATAAAATTCCTGTATTCTTATTGGTCAACCAATCATAGAGCCTACATTTTCTTAGCGAAATTTGTATAAATTAGGAACATTTAGCCCGGTTCGACACAGTTTGCGGGCAAAATTGTAACAAGAAGAAACACTCAAGAAAATAAAGGAAGAAAGCTTCAAGAATCTTCTAGTGGTTTTAATTCTTCACCAACCCAGCACACAAATGCGCCTATATGGCACAAATTATGTGTAAAACAATGGTGTAAAAGTATTATTTGTAACCAATTTGCAAAATAAAATGTTATTTCATCATCATTCGCCAAAAATTACCATTTTTATATTAATTAATAAGCTGAAAAGTAAATAAGTAATCGTTAACTGAGAAAGAAATCTCTGCTCAAGCGTGCTGTCGACCATACTTGGATGATGAATCTACAACTGACTAACGATCTAGGATAAAGTGGTACCCGGCTGAACTATGATCGATGAATCTATGCTTGAGGAACATTCTAAAATGAAATCTCGACTCAAAACTAGTTTTAAACAAAGATCAGTGCTCGAGTTTCGTTCTGTAATACGGGCCATAGATTGTTACTTTTTTAAGCAAAAACTGCGGAACGGATCTGATCTGAGTAGATAGTTGACATTCTGGAATAACACATAGGCTACTTATTATCCCGGAAATCCCACGGGATCGGGATTATAAACCAAACTACCTTATTTTTTACTTTTTATGAACTTGAATAACCAACCTTCTCAGGCAATTGCAGTGCATGCCAATTGTCCATGATGTATGGCATAATAACACTATCGAGGTCGAAATAATTCGGCGCATTGTATGCAGTGAGATTATACAGAGCGAGATGCGCCAGGTCCAGCCAACACAGCTCCAGGCGCCGGAGATATTCCGCTCCTCCGTTGCAGTGAGCGCACGCAAATATGTACAACCTAAAGAAAAAATACATTTAGTTTAAAAGGGTGACATCCATTTTTTTAAATAGTAAATATATATGTCAATGGTGACATCGTAACGCAGACATCAAGAATAGTTTACACATCATTCCATAAAAAACATTTACGAAAGTCATTAATCTCGTCAATGACACCGAGATGGTCAAGCAACGTATTGAAATCATCGTGATCTAAACGCTTCGCAATGAATATAGGCGCTCGCGAGCGCAGCGAGTAGTTCTTTCGAGTTTTATTTACGAACTAATAACTTTTTAAACTTCAATAGCCTAATAGCTAAGGTGTCGGACTTGTCACCGTCAGGTCACGGGTTCGAACGCCAACCATTTCACTATTGCCTTGACCCACTCCAGAGACAAGCATATTTAGTTTTTCGTTATATTAGATAGGAACAACAATTATGAACAGATTGAAGTAAAAAATAGAAACAATCTGACGGAAAATTCCAACTGGGGGGTATAATCAATTAATCATGTACTGAAACCATAGTGCACTGGATAGGCGTGCAGATTAATTAAGCTTAGTTATTGATCGGAAACGCGAGTCAGACCTTAAATACCGCTTTCACTGGGTTGTAACAGACTTACAGGTTAAAAAGCTACCTCTATTTGTGCAAATGGTCCTAAGTCGGAAAACACCAAAATGTCCCATCAGTTACTGTTTAAACTATTTGTAATCCATAAAAAAATGGCAAAACGCGGGAAGCTGACTTGGAAGTCGCGCTTTGACATTTTTGCCTGTGTATGTTTAGTTTTACGAGATCTCGCTAGCTACGATCATGATCATCATAGCGGGTTGTGGCGCCTGGATATAGTGCCACAATTCGTATTTCATCTGGGCTATCTGTGCTGCGCAATGCGCGAGCTTTCGAACCAGCCAGCGTACTTGACAATCATACTTACTTATCGCCAGCATACAACGGATATTGTAAACTTGACACGCATCTTTGGTGAAACCACCGAGAACACCGACAACATAGTAGCATCTGTAACAAAAATAATATTTTGAGGCTAATAATTAACAATGCGGCGACGAACTGATATTGAAAAGCATGTCTGAACTTATCCCAAACTAGGATTATGATACCAATTTAATCAACCATAAATTCATAGAGGCCAACTTTGCAAGAGCATCACGAGGTTTCCGCCTTGCATGATATTATGCAGAATACCATTATTGTGCAAGTCATTTCCGACTAGGGTTGCCGTCACTTAAATTATCGGTCCCAGACAAATACTTCAAAAACCCCGGAAATTCGAGAAAAAGTAAACAGCTTTTTCTCGAATGAGCTTTATAATATATTTAATCTATATTACAAAAACAATGAGAAGTATCCTAGGAAAATGGATCGTGCTTTTTGGCACGCTTATGAGCAATTGCCCGGGGTTTTGACTCTGACTCTTATTGTGTAAATCCCTCCGGACGCCCGAAAACTAGGATAAATCCGAGAAAACCTGAACGAATGGTAGCCCTATTTCCGACCCATTTGAATGAGCGTTGGACTATTATGCAAATAGCTTACGAATAATATCTTTATACATACCTGTGCAAGCCAATCGCTTTTATCGCCGCAATAACAATGTGTTTCATTTTGATCCTTGCCAGCATCGGATAATGAAGCTGAAGATGTTGTAGAAGCAGTCTGAAAATATACGATATTAATTAAAATATATTAAATGAACAAGAGTAGTGGTAACGGGCTTGACTTGCGAGTTGGAGGTCGTGGGGTCCGAACCTAGTCCACATTACTTTATGTGATTTATAACATCACTACTGCGAGAGCAGATTTGAGAAAATCAGTGAAGGAAAACATCGTGAGGAAATCGGCACATCCTAGGACAAAAATCCGAATACATGTGTTATCCACCAACCCTCACTGGGCCCGCGTGGTGGATTACGGCACATTCTCTCTCATAGAGAGGAGACTTGTGTCGTGTTGTGAACGTAAGGCTGTATTATTATTATTAAATGAACAAGACTAGGTAAGTTGGTAAACCTACATCGCAGGGTGGGGTCAGTTCCTGTTGTTGCCGCCGTTGCTGTCCGCCCTTAAATCTAAACATGTCTGATCGCTTCAGCGCCCTGTTCTCCGCCGCGGCCACTCTATACCTTTGGTCCACGCATCTTTTGCAGTGCCATGATGCACCTGTTAAAAATTTTGAAATTTAGAAACGTTTACAATGAGTTATTTATAAGTCCAATATATATTTTCAGAGATGTGCTTTTATGTTAAATATTAATCAGATAGAAAAGTTTGTTCATAGGGTTATCGTTGGTGGTGATTTAAGTGTTTTAAATATGATACTTCGAACATTTAATGCTTTGCAATTTCCAGTTAAATCCTTTATGAGCGAATTTGTAATGATATATACTACTCAAAACAAAATAAGGGCCACCTCTATTTTTCTGCGTAATTTAATTCTTGTCAAGCTTACGATGCTGGGGGTGTTTAAATTAAATCAAACAACTATTTTTCATCAAATAAAATAAATTTTAATATGATTAAATAAAACATTAACGACATAATCATAATTTTTAGGTTTCGCCATATTTACGGGTATTTAAACGTAAACTTTAAAGTTAAAGTTCAGTTTCAAAATCACAAAATGTACAGTTGCTTTTTATGGGGTTAGTAACGAGTATATCCTCCCCTTTTTAAAACATATTCTCGAAGACTCGAAGGCATGCTCTCAATAAGGTGTCTGATGTTCTCGTCAGGAATCTCCTCCCTACACCTCTTCAGGAGGTCAATCAATTGGCGCTGGGTGTGTACATCCTCTTGAGCTGCTCTGACTCGCCGTTTCAGCTGGTCCCAAAGGTGTTCGATCGGATTTAGGTCGGGGCTGTTGGCAGGCCATGGCAAAACCTGAATACTGGCTTTCTCTAAGACAGACATGGTCGCTCGGGCTGTGTGTGCTCGTGCATTATCCTGCATTAGGATGAAGCCGTCGTCTGCTCGTTATGAAAACGATATAACATGGGGCCTGACAACATGTTCGATGTAACTTTGTGCTGTTACTGTACCCTCGTTCAAAAAAACAAGCCCAGTTTTGCCTTGTAAGCTGATTCTGCCCCAGACCATGACATTGGGACCACCAAATCTGTCACGTTCGTGTATGCAAGGATCAGAAAATCGTTCACCGCTTCTTCTCCACACTCTGACACGTCCATCGTCACTAGAAAACTTCACCTTGCACTCATCCGTGAAGAGCACGTTACGCCATTCCTCCATCCCCCATTCAGATAATGACGCGCAAATCTTAAACTGTTTGCAAGCTGGCTCCCATTCAGTTCAGTTTGAATTACTCGCCTTCTTGAACGTTGCAGGTCTTCGTGCAAGCGATTGCGTATAGTTTTGTCACTGACAGTTGTACCTGTAGTCCGGCGTAGACGATTTTGCAGAGTGCGCGCTGTAACAGTTCGTTCACATCTTGCACAAAGTAGAATGTACCGATCCTCGCTGGCAGTTGTCTAGTACCCATACCACAAGCTCTGCTTAGTTTGGGACTAGATGGCGTTGTGTAAAAAAAAAAAAAAAAAAAAAAAAAAAAAAAAAAAAAAAAAAGTTGTGGAATATTATTATGAGTAGTAGCACGTACTCTTCCCGAGCCACGACGCCGAGACACACTACCGGTCTCCTGGTACCGGTTCCACAAGTTTTGAACAGCCCTTCGTGAATATCCTAACTGCAGAGACACGGAACGTTGCGATTGACCACCCTCAATCATTGCTACGGCTCTAATAGCAGTAGCGTTGTCCATATGGTGTCGAATTCCTGGCATTGTACAGTTAAACGATCGATTTGCACGCTTAACTTCAAAAAACAACCGTAACACACAGCGAACTGACGTTAAACTGATTGAAATAAAACACAAAAATTAAACAAAACTACCCACTTGAAAAGGTGCGGGATAAAATATCAGTCAAATCGTACCCTCGACCACAATATTGCCCATACTTCACTGTTATCGTTCCTCAACCACTTAAGATCATAACACAACTCATAGAAATGAGTTATCATAACGTAGGTCAACATTCAGTTAGTTTAAAATGTAAATGTACAAGTGGCCCTTATTTTGTTTTGAGTAGTATACATAATACGGAGTCTCATATTCTGCCTCAATTTTTGACATAAAAAAATGGTGAACAGAAATATTACACATGCTGTCATAATAGTGAGGCAATACTATGAAATTTGCAGATAAATGGTGCTCTTTTAGAATATTATATTTTAGCCTGATGCATACTCATTTGAGATTTATTAGCAAACATTGAAGAAACTTAATTACCATTTTGTTTCTTATTAGAATCATACTACAGCTGCCTTAGTGCATTGAAGTAGCAATTCGACTCCAAGTTGGAGACCAAGCCACTAACTCTTTTTCGAGTGAGCCCGCTCTTTGTTTTGACCACGCCTGATGGTACGCTATAGATGAGTTCTACGATGAAAAGAGCGAGGCCAGAAAACACCTGTTCACGTGTACAAGTGTTACTCATAACCTCATTTGAATTAATTCACGCTGGCAAAACAGGAGCTCTGAGCAGATAGCCATATCTACGGTGCTTGCTCATATGGCGCAATTTGATGGGCGTATACAGAGGTTGGCGTTTACTACCGAAGTAAGCAACAGGAACAATCTGCAGTGTGAACTTCAAGCGTTTTCGTTTTTGAAAAGGAAAGCTTCGATGGGTAACTCGACCGAGGCCACTTCAGATTTCAAGCGATCGAAGTTTCAGTAGGCGACGGTGAAATGTCACAACTGCGGTAAAATAGGCCACCGAGCGTCCGATTGCCGTTCCAGAAGTGACGTGAAAGGCAAGGCAACCAATGCTGCCACTTCAGCGTCAAGCTCTGCGGAACCGAAGCAGCGTTCGGACATCATCTGTTTCAGATGCGGCAGCGCCGGACATTTTGCTACGAAATGTCCACGTAGCAACCGTGGAGGCGCCGGCGCGGCGGGAAGCCTAAGCAGTTCCGGAGCAGCGCCTGCAGCAGCGACGAGCAACGAGAGGCGTGTTGAAGTTTTCTATGTTAGCAATCTCAGCGGTACGCTGATGAACACTGGTGAGTTATATCCATTTTATTATGATTTTGGTGCCGAATGCTCTCTCATCAAAGATTGTGGTGCGTCAAATCTTAGTGGCAAGAATAGGTCCATTGAATGGGAACCCAGTCATGAAGCCATTCGTCAGAAAATAATTTCCTACTTGACCAGCGAACCAGTTCTAACAATATTCGACCCTGCGCACTCAATCGAGTTGCATACCGATGCCAGTGCTGAAGGATATGGTGCCTTTTTATTCAAAAGATTAATTGGAAACAACATGTAGTCGCTTATTATAGTCGCCGTACGTCTCCAGCTGAATCGAAGTATCATTCATTCGAATTAGAAACGTTAGCAGTCTTCAATGCCATAAAGCATTTTCGACACTATTTGCTAGGTCGTAAGTTTACCGTTGTGACGGACTGCAGTTCTGTTAAAGCCTCTAAAAATAAAACTGACTTATCTCCACGAGTTCATCGTTGGTGGGCCTACATGCAATCATTTGATTTTGTTTATCGTGAAGGCAGTAAGATGAGCCATGTGGGCTTTCTTTCTGGAAATCCTCTCCCGACACCTAAAGGGACTTTCACACGGGTAGAACAAAAGCGTGTCGTATTAGCTGAGATTTCTAGTAACTGGTTGCAAGCTGAACAGGAAAAGGACGAAGAAATCAGTAAGATTGTGTCTGATCCTCGTAATGAAGTTTTTCCTGAGGAAACTCGCAAAGCTTACGAAATTCGTAAAAATATTCTGTGCTGTAAGATTCAGCGTAACGGTCGCACTTGTTGTTTGCCTATTGTACCAAGATCTCTTAGGTGGTCTGTAATTAATAACATCCATGAGTCTGTCATGCATTTGGGATGGGAGAAAACTCTCGAAAAGATTTACGAGCACTATTGGTTTGAAGATATGTGAGAAAATTCGTAGACAATTGTATCACTTGCAAAATAGCGAAGCCCCGCTCTGGTAGAGTTCAAGCAGAACTTTATCCCATTCCCAAGTTCAATATTCCATGGCACACAATTCATATTGACGCTTCTGGTAAACTGTCTGGTAAAAACGACATCAAAGAGTACGTGTTTGTCATCATAGATGCTTTTACCAAATTTGTTTTGTTCCGACTTTCGCTTAGTATCGATACTAACAGTAGTATTTGTGCTATTAAGCTCTGTATAGCGTTGGTGCGCCGAAACGCATAATAGCTGATCAGAGTCGTTGTTTTGCTAGCAAGAATTTTCCCATTTCTGTACTTCTAACAACATAGAGTTGCACTTGATAGCTACTGGAGGCAGTCATGCGAATGGTCAGGTCGAAAGGGTAATGAGTACCCTGAAGAGTATGTTGACAGCTGTAGAGACAGTTGTGACCGCTCTTGGCAGGACGCTTTAGGAGGTTCAGTTAGCTATTAACTCTACTATTAATAGGGTGACTAAATCTAGCCCTCTCGAGTTGATGATAGGAAAGGTAGCACGGCCGCTTGGTTTAGTGATCGCTGATGATGATTTGAATGAAATAATTTAGATGAGATTAGGGAGCAAGCGACACTGAATATTGAGAAAAATGCAAATTATGATAAAAATCGATTTGATCAAAGTAAGGCTCAAGTTTCTAAGTTGGCTATTAATGATTATGTTTTGATAGAAAATGAGGAAAGGAATCAAAACAAATTAGATCCTAAATTCAAAGTTCATTTAAGATTATTGATGTGTTAGACCGGGATAGATACCTACTAAAGGCGCTTGACTCTAAGCGAACATACAAATACCCCCATGATCGTGTGAGGAAGATCCCCGACCACCAAGTTCCCCGAGAATTAGATGTCATAGTTGATGACAGTGGTAGCGAAACCACATCTGATTAAGAATGGCTTGTATACTCATACTCGAAACTCTAGACTGCACCTCATGAGTAACATGTGGCGATGGGTCTACAAGGAATCGTTGGTGCGATTTCTGTCTGTGTTGGTGCACAGAGCGCTTCATGTGTTGTAGCACATGTTGCGTGAGATTTTTGAGAGTCATTGGTGCGATTCTTGTCCGTGTTGGTGCACGGAGCCCCTCATGTGTTGTAGCATATGTGGCGGCAGATTTGTAACGAATCGTTGGTGCGATTCGGGTCTCTGTTGGTGCACAGATGATAGTGAAAGTTTCATGAGTTGAGTATATACATTGCTTATGAATTATGGTAAATAGTGACAGTTCTGTTAGAATTACCTTGTTTCTTTTTAACTTGTTGGTCGGATATTTTGCAATGAATGATATTGTGCAGAGAGCACTGTGTATGTAAGCTTAATTACAAGTCAGTTTCATGAAAGTTGATTATTGTACCTAGATTTAGGAAAAATAAGGTACCAATGAGAAACTGCTACCTTTGTTTCTATTGGTAGGATAGCCGAGCTAGTTTACTCTCTGAGCATATTTTGTCCACAGGTACTACACCCGAGGACGGGTGCTAGTCAGGGATGGCCGTGTCGTGGACTGATGGCGCTATGGTGCCACGGACAGCACCATCTAACAATTAGTTTGGTGAACTAATAAATCGTTACCGGAAACGGAAGCGGAGCCCTTCCGCTTGGACACGATCGTCGGTAGAGGGGATGTAGCGAGGACTGGCGGGAAGACGGAGTGTGACACAGTCTACCTCGGATAGTCTTGGCATACGCTCAGTACCAACGCACGTGTTTGTTTCAATGTTGTGAAAAACCGTCAGTAAAATAAAGTTATTTTGATTTAAATTATCTTTCGTTCGAGTACCAAAGTCAGTGCCCATATTTACCTAGAACTATGTCGGATCGTGATGAAGACCCGATGTTTCGCATCTCGCCCACCCCTGCGACATACTTATCTTTATGAATAAAATTAATTTGAAATTATTTTACTAAAAATGTTTAGGTATGTTTATTTTGTATTATTTTTAACACCCATTACGTCAACGTAGTATGTATTGCTTTCATTGAGGCGGGAACAAGCATGGCGGTGCACGAGCTTTTATGAAGGATCTTACACACTGAAATGACCGGTTGGTCAATGTTATGCAATGTCACAAGCAGTATAAAAATTACAATAATTAAAAAAAAACAAGTTGAAGTTAATAAATAAGTTTGCTTACATTTTTGCTTTAAAGCATATAATATGCAACCTAATGCACCTCTTAAAATATTTTTTTCATCCCTCCATCTCGGAAAGAGTATTTTTGCTGTTCGATATCTGAGTGCAAAAGCCGTTTTTATCCGCTAGAGGATAAAGTAAATTGAATTTAAAACATCGTGTGTACTAAGTTTGTGAATTCAAAACATCATTAAACCTATTTACTTCTACCTCTATGGGGCCAAATTTATCATACAACTTTTTTTAATTTGTTAAAAACTCAGACTCTGGAACCTTCTTGGTGTACTTACTTTTTTTTTAATTTGCTTTGCGCGCCATTTTTTTTTTTGCATTTAGTAATTTCCCTAAATTTTGTGGGATGAAAAGTTACGTGTTGCATTCGAGTGTAAAGATTTTTCAACTCGTGCTCTTTTGATTCCCTCGCTAACGCTCAGGATTCTAATGTTTGAATCACTCGCTGCACTCGTGATTCAATTTTAGAATCCTTCGCTTGCTCGATCATCAAAATTGAGCACGCGGTTAAATAGCAACTTTGCAATCTTGTATAACAAATAACTATTGTGTATGAATACTATGAATGTTAGGAAATCTTATTTATTTTGTATCGATATCTATCGATAAAACCAATATCCGACCCGACTACGTCACTAATTGAGTAGCGATAGCGAAATACTTTCTAGAATGAAATAGTGAAAAAAAAAACAAATAAAATCGTACTCAGCGATGCTATGAAAACCTCCATTTTTAAGATTTTTTCTCCTACTATCATTTTTGCACTCCGAAATGGAACGATATAGCATAGCTTCGGAAAAATAAGTTCGTCGCGAGACTAGCAACTCAACGCGACGTTAAAACACGACTGAGGCTAGTAGTAGTGTTCAAAGCAGGGCTGCCAGGTGAAAAATAGGTGTGATCGTACGCCAACTACAAAAAAATCGAATGCCAAGGAAATTTTGAATTTATACAGGTGTGCAAAGGTCTACTGGCTGCGTCTGACTTGCGTGCGTATCACGTCTGTATCGCAAAAACGCGCGACAACGGCGCGTTTAAAAAACGTAGTGTGAAAAGGCCCTTAAAGGGGTCGCTTGGGTCAGTTTTACTCCCTCAAGGTTGGCAGTTGTCGCCTTTACGTTTATAAAACCACGTACCGTTAATCCAGGCGTCGACGGGCGGCGAGTGACACTTAGCGTGGTAGCCTCTGCCGCACATGTCACACGCGATGATCGCGTTGGTGGCGGGACTGGCAGCCGGCCCCTCGCGCCGCTTGCACACCACGCACATGATGCGTCCGTCGTCTGCCGGTGGAGCGCTCAGTAGCTTCAACGACGCCACCGGCGCCCACGCCTGCGTGCCATCGCCAAACTTGACCAGGCACCTCGCCGTCCCCGTACCCACCTCGCATGAGTCGTTATCATTGCTGGTACTCAACTCTACTATTGTTCCTGGTTTGAAGGAAACGCTGCATAAATAATCTTGCATGGTACAGTAATTATGTGTCAATGCAAAGACTAGGTGTACGATTCAAGTTGATGCAAAAATGAAGCTTTGTAATTATTATGTTAGATCGAAATACTTTAAGAGCAATGATCATTCTCTAAGTGTTCAACAGGCTATGTTATCTATAAGGTGGGATTGCAAACTTGGAGCGAAAGTAAAAAACACACAATTTCAAATAAATACACACCTAAATAATACCGTCCATCTTTGTTGGGTACAAGGACATCATCCCCACAGTGGAATGGATTGTAATTATTCTTTTCCGTGTTGGTTGTAGAGTCTGGCATGGCATCCTGTGTTTCTTCTTCTTTTTTTTCATTCTTTTTGCTAGCACATGGTGTGATCGTTTTGTCAAGGTCGCTCAGGAGGGCATCGATCAGAGACAATTGCGTTGAGACCTCTTTGAAACAAACCAACAAAGGAAATCAATGACATTTTGGAATCTTACTGCATCTTAGTGAAGTAAGTAGGCTGAAAATAAATATTACATCTGCTAATCGTCATTTCTTTGTATTTTTATAAACCATATATTAAGCTTACTGAAAATCACATTAACCAAAATAAAAAGACAGCTCTCAGAAGTGTTATCAACAAAATTGTATCAAAAATGTTATTGGCATCCACAAAAGCCACTTAACAATAGTTGAATTTGACTTTGTTTACTGTACAACAACTAACCTCATAATCAGTGACTGTAATTTACACCCATCAAGAGACATTTTTGCCTTCTTATACTGCAGATGAGAACACAATCATCAAATTAACAATTTTGCTTAATATGATGATTTATATAAAAAAACAAATTTAGCACTTGACATAATGATACATACACTGCATACATACACGGTCAAAAGTTAAAGACCACTAATAAAAAAACTTTCGTTATTAGTAAATATTTGGTGATAAAAATTGGCCAAGTGCGAGTCAGACTCGCCCATAAAGGGTTCCGTAGTAACTATAATAATATAATATGTATATTTATTTGACGGATAAAAAAAACCTTAAAAATTTCATAAAACTAGCTTATATACATTTTTACAACTACGCTAAATAACTTTGTTTTTCATAGTGTTTGTATGATTTACAAAGTTATATTTGCGGTTTTAGAAAATATGCTGTATCTCAAAAACTGCTGACCCAATTTCGTTCAAACTAATTTTGGTTGAAAGTTTACATTAAGATCTACAGACATGTATTTTTTTAGATTTTTCACTTTATTATTATAGAAGTTAGAGGGGGCGGGACAAACATTTTACCACTTTGGAAGCTTATATCTTTTAAACGATTGACTTTATGAAAAAGTGGTTTTAGAAACCCTTATATCATTTTTAAAGACCTGTCTATAGATACCACACACGCATTGTTTTCATGAAAAAAAATATTTTCAGTTCTAGTTCCATGTATGGGGACCCCCCTTTATTTTAAATATTTTTTAATTTTTTTCTGAAAATCGGAAAGCGGTTCACAGAATACATGTACCTACTGAGTTTCACATGTATGGTCTTAATAGTTTCAGAATAAAATGGCTGTGACATGACGAAGACGGATAGACATATCGAAACTATAAGGGTTCCGTTTTTGCCATTCGGCTACGAAACCCTAAAAAGTAATCTGCACACCTGCATATTCTATTGTTTACAAAGATTACCTGAAAGCTTATTCTTTTGTATTTAAGATAAGGAAAGGGCAATAAACAACCATTGTTTTCAAACTTCAATGTCAGCCGAAGTTGTTGTTGCTGTTCGAAAACGTCTTCTAAAACCGCAGAATAAGAAAAAACAGATGCAATAGGCCCTAGCCCATCGAGACTGGACCGAAGAAGATTTCAAAAAAGTACTTTGGAGTGAATAATCTAAATTTGAAATATTTGGTTCAAAAAGAAGAATTTTCGTTTGACATTCCACTGAAGAAAACATGATGCCACACAGTCCCGACTGTCAAGCATGGTGGCGGATCTATTATGGTCTGGGGTTGTTTCTCAGTCTATGGAACTGGAAATCTGGACCACATTAAAGGAATTATGAAAATGGAGCAGTATAAAGAAATTTTGGAAGAAAATGCTATTTCCTCCGGGCTGAAATTAATTGGCAAAGGATTTATTTTCCAACAAGATAATGATCCAAAGCATAGTTCAAAATTATGTAGTGACTATTTAGACAAGAAACAGTCAGAAAAAGTGTTGAAAAACATGACATTGCCACCCCAAACCCCGATCTTAACCCTATAGAGCTTTTGTGGGAAGAGCTTGATTGAAATATTCAGGAACAATGTCCTTCTTCACAGCAGGTCATGTGGAATGCATTAGAAGAAAGCTGGAGGAATATCTCGCAAGAGACCATAAATAAATTAATTGCTTGCATGCCAAGGTTGGTTAAACAGTTCATAAAATGCTATTTTGATGAAAAATGTGTATGAAATCTTGTGTATTTTTTTTTAAACATTGTATTCATCAAGACTTAATGTAATTTTTAATTTTAAATCTTGTGTGTGAGCAACATGAAAATAAAAACTGTTTTTCAAAAAGTTTTAAAAATATTTAGTTTTATTTTTTTTCTCAATTTTTTATAGTGGTCTCAAACTTTTGACCTGCAGTGTAGGTAATTGTTCGGGTTCCTATGAAGATATACCTACCTAGAGCGCAACTGCTTTGAGTATTATTGCCAAGCTAAAACATAACTCCACAGTTTTGCAGAAGTCATGAACAGACATTCATAGCAACTAAGGGAAATGTGAGCACTTATTTTCAAACTGATTGAAGGGTTGAAAACCAGTATGCAGTAGTTAATGGATCAAAACATAATTCTCTACTATCACTCTACAGCAATGTAGGTTGTTTGCAAACATGATTGATTGCTAGAAAACTGGAAATGTGTAAATCATTAGTACATTCAAGGTTTTCAACCCTGCAGATATAGGATCAGATAGAAATTAATGCTAAAAAGTATTTAAGAATCTAATGGTTCTTTTGATTGAAGTACATACTACAGATATAGGAAAATACTTACACATTAATTACATTATAGATCCAACATGGTAAGCAAAAATAATAAAAAAACTGAATGAATGTTATATTTCACAATAAGTAAACATTTCCAATAAAAGAAATAACTTTTAAGAATGGTTTATCAACAGACCAATGCCTCGGTGTAAACTAAAACCCATAAAACTATGCAAGCCTTAGAAGCACTTTCATAGAATATGTCATATTTAACTTAAATCTACAATTTTATCCAGTACAGAAATGAACTCTTTATGTACCATTTGCAAAAATAAACACAACAGAGAAATACAAACTGTATCACATGGAATTTGAGCAAAAGGAGGTGGAAACAGATTTATATGGGTTATTTTAGTATGTTAATTCATCACATTTTCCCTGAATATATACCAGGAAAAAATAATTTAGAGGCATGTTGGAACTAGCTTGATATTAAATAATTACATAAATAAGAATACTATGCATTATAAAAAAGTTCACTCAACTCTTTAACAATGCAGATTAGCATTCAGCTGGACCTTATAACAATTTCGTATTGTTCTGTAACTCGGAACTTTGTCCATAGTGAATGCTTAGTTGCTTACCATACGAAGTGTGACTTGTAAACTTTTCTTTCTGCAAATTAGTACCAACAAGTTTGCAATTAAAAACTTCTTGCTTTGTTTGTATTTATGGACGTAAGTCATTCAAAATGACAACAATTGTAAACGGTACTCGTAGCAGGTATTATAAATTAACAATAATCCAGATTCATAGGACATGGTGAGTT
Organism: Tholera decimalis; assembly: GCA_943138885.2. NCBI lineage: Eukaryota > Metazoa > Arthropoda > Insecta > Lepidoptera > Noctuidae > Tholera > Tholera decimalis. The sequence goes on along the minus strand of OW964549.2, from coordinate 34,449,032 downwards.
TAACTTTCTGTGTTACCTTACAATTAGAATTATCGTTTGTCTAATACTCGACGAGCGTGCCTACGTATATTTTAGCAGATATTTTTTCTTAGAGCTGTGTACACATTGGTCGGGCCTTAATTTTAGTTTTACTGTAATCTATAATGAGTTAAATAGGGCTGTTAATGAAGGCGCACGCTGAGAAAAGTTACAAGTAAAGCTATCATCACAATTTATCATAGCATTTGAAATAATAAGCTAAATTCTTCTTGTAACAATTAATTGCTACTTACCAGCGTTGATGTCCATCTCAATTATGAATTTTTTAACTCATATAAAGCATTGGAGAAGCATAATTTGGACTCAAATTTCATACTATATGAGCAAACACGTAAAGCATTGGCGCTTTTGCGGCCATTATACTAGTCAAACGTTTCACAGTTTTCCCGCGGTAACAAAATCTAACATACAAATCATGGGTGAATTTGGTAAAAAAACGTTTTGTTCATGAACTACACTTCCATTTCTTCTAAATGAACACTTTTATTGCTAAATTCATATTAAATATCCATTATAAATTAAACAAAATAACCTTTCGAATTTCTTCTATCGGATATCAATCCCTCTAAGTACGTCACTATTGTTGAATGTTGGATTGGAAGTACTGTTTTGAATGAATACTTATTCATATTCTGATCGTATCACATACCACATCTATAAAATTATGTTTTAAAACATTTTTTACAAATATTTTATTTATTAGGTTAAAAATATATTGTTTTTGTTTCACAGGTACCTACTTAATATCTCGCATAATCTTTCAATAAATACTTAATTATTTCCAACTCGTAACTATCCTGTACGAACCTTTATATCTATTTTTTTTTCCATGGGTTAGTGCTTCGCAACACTATGGGATCAACACGGAAGGCGGACGATATTAGGCCGTGCGCGCACTGCGTTGCGTTTTAGAAACGCAAAATCTGTTAAGTATAGAGTCTCATAGAAGTGCGCGCACTGCGGTGGAATAAGCGCGTGCTGTAGTCACCGATGGCCCCTCGCTGCAAAATTGCAGTGAATGTACATTGTACATACCGCAAATATTTTTGTAACGCATATAAATGTATGTAGTACCGCGCACCGCGGTGGAAACAACGCATGTTTTGTCTGAAAATGTTGCCATACATAAAGATGTCTTTGTATTTATACATATTTTCGATGTGTGACACAGATTAGCACTCAATACAGATTTTATACAAATTTCACATTGTAGTGATCAAATTAACTGTTACAACTAAAACAGAACTTAGCAAAATAAATTACCTAGATATTGCATTTATTACGTGACACACACTATTGTACGATTCTATTATTAATAGTTATTTTTTCATAAACAATATTAACTTTTAGTGTAGTCACACACTTTTTTATGTTACACTCGCTGTGCTAAGTGCTGCGGCCCATACTAAAAATTTACGTTGTTAATGAAAAAATAAAAATAACTATAAAGAGTAGAATCATACAATGGTATGTGTAACGTAATAAATGCGTGATCTACGTAATTTATTTTGCCATGTCGTGTTTTTAGTTGTAACAGTTAATTTTATCAATACAGTGTGAAATTTGTATAAAATCTGTATCAATTGCTAATCTGTATCACACATCGAAAATATGTATAAATACGAAGAAATCTGTATGTATGGCAACATTGCCAGACAAAAGGTGCGTTTTTCACGCCGCAGTGCGCGCACACGAGATTGCGTTTATTCTACCAGTGCGGTAGAATTAAAGACGACTTAAAACTTTTAACGAACTTATTCGTTTATTTTTTATCAAAAGTCACTTACGTAAACTGCTTAATTGCTTAATTTGCTTATTTACTTTCTTACATTAAAAATAATGAAATTATGTTGTTTGCTTTTGTAGTTGGTTAAGTTCAACTATTGGTTTTTAAACGAAATCAATGAATTTTCTTTCGTACTTGGCAGGCTTAGGACTGTCTGAATGAATAATATTATATAATTATGAAACTAAACTAAGTAGGTTAGTATTATTCTAAGATCTGTATTTACTAATAACTTGTCAAATAATAAACTACATTTTATGAAATTCAGGCGTACTTAAAAGTTCATTGATCTATTATCTAGTATAATTATGTACATTTTAATTATTTACAAAATTTCCATTATTTCCTCAAACCATCAAGTCATTTATTCACATTCAGAAACATATTTTTTTCTACTTTGCTCGTCAGCAACCGGGTCCTCCGTTCCGATATTTTGTTAGAATCGGAATACGAAAAGTTTTTTTTTACAAATATTACACTAAGCTGTTTTAGTCGCATGATTTCTCAAAAAATGTTCCAAATTATGTTATTCGAACTTCTACTCGTCATTTTGATACAGTAGTTATTCGAATTTACATTTTAATTAGCTCACCAATTTGTTTTTGTAGAAAAAGTAGTCAAAATTAACACAACTACTTACACTATAAACTATTTACACTATTATTAACACAATTACCTATTAAACACAATTAACTACACCTAAAAACTATATTATATACAAGTCCAAAACTCACAGAATTATTTCCTTGGTAAGAAACAATTCACCAAATGAAAAAATGTTTTACACTATTTATGTTTACGTAAACAAGTCCGAGTCACAACTTCTAATCAAATTGTTTCGGAAATTCACAAAACATGACGCTTTTCACTGGGCGGAGGAAACGCTACTAAACGTAAAAAGCAAAATAAGTAATAAGCAGTATAAGTAAAGATGGGCGTTTAAACGAAAAGCATATAATATAACATGTTATTTAAAATAAGCGAATAAGCAGATTTGTTTATAAAAGCATTTAACGTTATCTGCTTATTCTGCTTTTTGTTAAAATTAAAATGTAACCGCAAATATTGCATTCCGTTGTTCACTTTTAAAAACGACATTTTAATTAAAACGGGTTATCGTGAACTGCTTAAATTGCTTACTTTGCTTTTTACGTTTAATAGCGTTTTCTCCGCCCGATTAAAAGCGTCATGTTTTGTGTATTTCCGAAACAATTTGTTTTTGAAGTTATGACTTGGACTTGTTTATGTAAACATAAATAGTGTAAAACATTTTTTCATGTGGTGAATTGTTTCGTAGGTACCAAGGAAATAATTCTGAGACTTGGACTTGTATATACGTGTAATATAGTTTTTAGGTGTAGTTAATTGTGTTAATAATAGTGTAAATAGTTTATAGTGTAAGTAATTGTGTTAATTTTGGCGTCTTTTGAAGTGAAAACTTTTTAGCATCGTTGTGATCTGAAAGTTTATGAAACGAAAAAGCGACAGTAAAAAGAGACAGAAACATAAATTGCCGAATTTTGGAATTCTGTTGGGGTCAAGGGATAGAGCTTTTGATGCCCTTTAAAATGAGCCCAAACTGGGCTATCTTGCGACCACGGGAACGAAGTTAGGTCGCGGGGGGGTGAAGTAGCCCTGAGAGGGGGCGGGGAGAGGGGAGGGTCTCGTGGGGAGTTCGGGGGAGTGAGGGTAAAGGGGGAAGGGGGACACAAATTATTTGAAGATTTTTTTGAAGGTTTCACTTCTACCGCGGTTGAATTGCACACAAGTTTTTTTTTTTTCATAAAAACAAATTGGTGAGCTAATAAAACTGATCGGCAAAGTACGTAGGAAAGTTCATTGATGTCGTTTAAAAACCAATAGGTACAACTTAAACTTAACCAACTAAAAAAGCAAAAAAACACAATTTCGTTATTTTTAATGTAAGCAACTAAATAAGCAGATAAGCAATTAAGCACTTAACGTAAGTGACTTTAAAAAAAAAATAACGAATAAATTCGTTAAAAGTATTAAGTCGTTTATCACATCTCTGAGTATAAGCAACCCGTTTAAATTAAATTGTCACTTTTAAACTCAGACTAAGGAAAAAAGAATAGACATGAAATACCTACGAAAAAAGCGTGCATACCTATTGTGAGTATGGCACAAAGATGGCGGCTTGCCGTAGAGCTGAGCGCATTATAATATCGATAATTGAATTTTACGGTGCTTACAGAATTCAAAATGGTCGAAAATGAGTTTTACGTTTAAGAAATTCATGGCCCTTTGCTTTAAGTTTTTATTATTTTTAACTAATTTCCCTATAAGGCTTATTTCGTTTTGCAAGGATTAAAAAAATAGGCCCTCAATCCAGATGCACACGTTTCTTTTAGCTTTCTTCAGTTTTATTTACGTGGTAAGGCGAACTATATAAACGCACACGCTCAGAGTGTCATTTTATATGGCTGGCAGGGCACGTGGATACTGAATAGATGCTACTGCAATTAAATTAACTATCTATATTCTGTACTTGTATGGGTATGTTCATAATAAAACAAATTTTCCTATGGTGTGGTATGTCTATGCCATTTATTCCCAGTTGCCACCGCGGCGATCACAAATAAAAAACTGTAGCCTTGTGATCGCTGTGTTCATTGCTCGCTTTTTCCTGTGAGCGTAGTATGCGATCGAAATTGCGGCCAGAACAACTGTGGCGACCACGCTCAACATAGTGGTTGCGAGTAAAAAACCTTCTACACACAGTGCCGCCGGCTGGGGAGATAGCCGCGCGCGGCTCAGGGTTACTTAGCGCTTGGAATTAAGATTGAGTTTCATGCGGTCTTCCAGTTTCTGCGACTTGTGCACCTACACATATGCCCCGGCATATGTGTAGGAGCCTTATTAGCGTATCACTATTACTGATCAGCATACCACGACTGCAGTACCTGTACCTAAGGTCTATAATTACCAATGAAAAGAGTAAATAAATACTAAATACGGTTTGTTTTCCTCGTTTGTCAGACTATACTTATTTTTATTAACTAATAATATAACTTAACATTTTTTATTTATTTAAGTACTAGGTACTACTTGGCTCGATCATTCATAATAAAACAAAAATTATCATTTTACACAGATTTATTGAAAACTATAAAAGCCGTTGATCCCAGTCATACTCAAGTTCTAAAATACAAATATGTATACACAATAATCAAATAAGAGCACGTTGCGCAAATTTTGTACAAATATACACATTAATCAAATATGAGCATGTTGAAGAAACAAAAAACAAAAAAAATACAAACTACACAATCCTTACTTATTAATATTATTATAAGTGCGAAAGTTTGTTTGTATGAATGGATGTTTGTTACTCAATCACGTCAGAATGGCTGAACGAATTTTGATGAAATTTGGCACAGATGTAGATTATAGTCTGGATTTTCTTACTCTGTCTTCTCACTTTTTCATTTAATGTTTTAATTGTTTTATTTTGATGCTCACATTTTGATTTTAATTTTTAAATAATTTCAAGAGCTTTATCCTGAAACAAAAAAAACGCATCAACTTCTAGTTTTCTGCAACTTCGTCCAAGTTTTTGCCGTAAATTAATTTGAAATTACCAGTTACGCTGCCCACAGTACATGCAGTAACATATTATAAAATAGAACACTTACATCTGAATAGCTAGAAGTGCTGCAGACAGGCTCCTTTTCCAGTGCTTTGTGACAAATAAATTGTTGTTCCTCACATTCATTAAATTGGACTGGTAACTGTAAAGGAGAAATGACAATAATTTTTAATATTGAGCGAGTTTGTATTTAAAAGTCAAGATTGCATGGTAATTACCATAAGGAACACAATCATTATGAAATATTACACTTACATCTGCATTGTTAGAAGTGCTGCAAACAGGTTTCTCTTCCAACACCCTGCGAGGAACTGATTGTTGTGTCTCACACTCGTCAAATTGTGCTGGTAACTATACAAAGAATAACCATAAATGTTTAATAATATTTACATTGCGAATTTAATCACTAACTCACGCTCACATTTGTTTAGCTTGCATTTTAACATAGACACAACCTGATATGTATGTATCTTTTTCAAAAATTTATCATTATCCATCTCCTTTTGCTATGACTATATCAGGAGAAAAATAGTGCAGGTATATGTGTCTTTAATCTGTGTGAGGAGGTGGATAATTAAAATCATATAACTTTTTATCGTTTTGATTCAGTCTGTATGAGAATTTTAAGGATGTTTTATAATTTTCAGAAAAAAAAGTTATCTATTTATTCTGAATGATGTGTATTTAAATCTGAAACTTTATACCAGTATTTCAGCAATATAGAACTGCTGTTGCTGACATGCTTCTCGTCCCTCCTCTCTCTCCATCAACTGGTTTGGAAAGGTTACTTGTCAGTAAGTAGGTAAACACAATAAACTTGTCTATTTTCAAAACTTACCAGCAATTCACTTGAAGGCAAAGCATCATCGCGCAGTCTTGTTATATTTAAAGTTCAGTTAAAACATTTATCTTCAAAATGCAAGGAACAAATAAAAATATGCTTTGTTGTAGTATTCAAATTTTCAATCCCAAGTACCTATATACAGCCACTGTTCTTTTCTTTCTTTACATGTTGGCAATCTAAAATCATAAAAAGAAATCGAGTTTAAATAATATTCACCTGTCGATATGTTTTATCGATAAATTGAAAATTCCGAACCGTAACTCTAACTCTCTGTTTACTAACAAATGATTTTCTTAAAAATCACATAATATCAACAGTAAAACAGTAAATGATTACAGACAAGCAAGTTTATCTTTATAAACTTTCCCAAAAATAGCAAAATCTTTCAAAATAATAGAAAAAAACAAGATATTTTGAATGATATCGGTTACTTACCTGTGCAACGTTTTAATGGGATGTTTTTGTTGCTTTTCATGCGGCAGACTAACACACTGCACGTACCCATAATAAATGCAGTATTATGCAAGTTCTTACACTATAAACAAGCACAATTTTCGCCTATTATCACTAAATTTTCTTCAAAACACTGAAACAAGCAAGTCGCGATGACAACTGATGTACTTGTTGTTGGCTGTGACAAAACATGGCGGCCGGCGGTGGCAGTTAGGTATTTTGTGACGTCACCAAAGTTATGTTGCCATTTTTGGCAATGATAAAACTAATGTTGTCCTTTTTTACATATGATTACTCTCACAAGTTAAAAAGAGATGCCGATATATCAGTAGCTATGCCGTCGAAATGCATCATATTCCTATAACTACTGTTTGTATAGAATGTTTATGCCGTGTCCTCTTTTTTCCTTAGTCTGAGCTTTTAAAAGTGAACAACGGAAAGCATATTTAATTTGCTAGGTTTACCAATTTTAAGTAAGTCGATGCGATTCAGCACATAAACAAAAGATGTAAATATTTTAAACCTTAAAGTTATTTACTTGTTTACTATCGATTAAAATTGAATCAGGCGCCATCTATCAGTTGTTACATAATTCATTTGAGCACGTTCTTACTTACGTGGTTATGAAAAGAAATTATCAAAACGCGGTTGTGTTTTAATTTCAACAAAAAGCGGAATAAACAGATAACTTTAAATGCTTTTATAAACTAGTCTGCTTATTCGCTTATTTTAAATAACATGTTATATTATATGCTTTTCGTTTAAACGCCCACCTCTGGGTAGAATAGACGCACCGCATTCCACCGCAAGACGCGCACGGCCTTCGGATGCAAAATTTTATGAAATAAAATCAAAAGAATTATTTAATTTTAATTTCCTGACAGTAGATCAATTTCAAGTAATTAGAGCAATGCTATGCATTGCTGTGTTTATGGTAATTTTAGGAATAACTGGCAATAAAATCACAGATTTGTTAAGTCTCGTTCATATCAATTTATCGTTCAATCCGCACAAGTCATAGCGTAAAGCCGGCTCTACACGTTGGCCAACACAGTGGCGAATGTAGTGGCCAAGGCCTATTCGCCAACGTGTAGACGGGGTGTTTGTGCACCCAACATGCACAAACACCCCGTTGGCCAACAGGCATTGGCCACTACATTCGCCACTGTGTTGGCCTACGTGTAGAGCCGGCTTAATGAAATCTCTTCTGGCATTTTGACAGGCCTGTTGGTCTAGTGGTCAGTGGCCATGACTGCTATGCGCAAGGTCGTGAGTTCGATTCCCACCCAGGACAAATGTTTGTGTGATGAGCACGATCATTTGTTCTTTGTCTGGTTGTAATTTATCTATAATATGTATGTATTTAGAAATATATATGTATGTTTATCAGTTGTCTAGTACTCATAAGCACAAGCTCACAAGTTGTGGAATATTACTATAATATTATTTTATACAATATGTAAATACCTACTTATTATGATTATTCCTTTGCTTTCTCTACACGATGTTAAAGAACACATTATATATTTATTTATTTTATGTACAATATTGTTATTTAAGTGTGATTCAATTATTGGTGTACAATAAAGTATATTCTATCTATCTATATATCTACCATGTTCCTACTTATGGATCTCATTAAAAAGGGAGATTTAAGCTAAATATTTAATTAATACTTCATGTTTAAGTGTTGCTTTGAGGCAATGTAAACTGAGCCTAAGAAATTTGTTACCGTCGTTTTTGTTACTGTCCCTATTTTGTTCTCAAAGTTTTCATATGATTTTATCGTAAAATTCGTATCTTTTATGAGTATACTTGGTTTTGGTTATAAATATAAGTTATTTAACAACTTTTGAACATGTTCATAATATGATATTGTTCGTTTTACATCATAGGCATGAAAAACAATTGTTGACTTAGAGACTCATTGGCAACGATGCACTGGTCGAGTCAAAGCTCCAGAGCCTTGAACACCGACGACGAGTTGCAAGTCTATCGGTTTTCTATCGGTTACATTTCGGGGAGTGTGCGATGGAATTACACAATCTAATTCCGCTGAGCCCGTTCCATCATCGGACTACGAGATAAACGGCGAAGCGCCATCGTTACATGGTGGACATCCCACCCATACGCACAAAACGTTTTGGGAATACCTTCATTGTGCGTACGGCTAAGGAGTGGAATTCCCTGCCGGAGTCTGTGTTTCCCGACAGCTACAACCTGGGAGTCTTTAAGTCCAGAGTGAATAGGTTTCTTTTAAGTAAGCGTGCTCCATCTTTGATCTAATCATCACTTACTATCAGGTGAGATAGTGGTCAAACGCGAACCTATTTTCAATAATAAAAAAAACCCCGACTGATAATTGTATTTTTAATATGTTTTTGTAACTTGTTGATTCATTAAGTAACAAAGAAAGACATTTTTTTCAAGTAAATACATATATTAAAGTGGTAAAATCCCCCATCAGATATTAAAAAGTAAAACTCCAACGGTACCAAAAAATTTTTTTATCATATTTTCATCAGTTGTACAAAATTTTTGAATCTCCTCATTTATGTGAAATAATAAAAATGCTCAAAAAAAATTATTGTTATGTGTTCCTGTTTCGATGTCGAGTAAGTGGACGAAATTCATGCAGTTTATTTTTTAACACCTTATATAGTAGGTACAGTACACTTTATATATATCGCTTTTGCGATGCTGGCGATGCTGCGGATAGAAGATCTGTTCATTATGAACACAATGTGTCACCAGTATCGCATATCCACAACAACGCAAAAAAATAAAACAAACACGAGAAACAGTCACCGATGACAATATTACAGAACATGTTCCATACTCGACGAAGCAGAGCAAGTGTTGCCAATGATTAAATATTTTAGTTCCGTTTCAGGACTTTCTTGCCTAGCTGTAATGAATCATTTCATATTTAAATTTTGAAGAAAAAGAAAATGCTCGTGACCGTCACCCGTTCACAGTAATCTTATGGTTTCAGTTGTGCGTGATTCTATAGATATATAGAACTACGGGTAACTTATTAATTAGTTCGTTTATATGTAATGCTAGGCCGCACACAGCGTTCATTTTATTTTAGCGTCGATTATTCGAACGTCGCTTAACCGAACGACCGCTTATCCGAACTACTACGCCCGCTACTTACGACTTGTTAATTGGATTCGTATGTCACTTCCTTCCAAGTAACCACTAGTCTAAATTTTGCTGCGTGAAGATCCCGGGTACCAAATTATGCAGGATAGCGAAATTTTAGACCTCATGACTAAACATAAGGCTGACGCCACCGCTATCACCTTATCAACTACCAGTTCAGATAATGAAGATGAAAACATAATTAGTGCTTCTAAAGCGTTTACTTTCTTAGATATTGCCCTGCGTTGGTTTGAAACACAGGCTGAAAGCGACCATTATCAAATAGGTAGCTGTTTTTAAAAAAGTGCGTGACCCAGCCGCTTGTAAGCGGGTAGGCTTGCTTCGGCAGACGAAGATTGAAGATTTTTTTTACTGTTGTACCTAGTATATACATGTTTTACTACAAGAATGTCTACATTTTTTTGTTTAATTCCTATTTGTTATTGAAGATATAAATGTAAATATGGTTTTCATTTACCTGCACATGAATATGGATGGCTGAATCAAAATTTAAATTATGTTAATTTGCTATATTGCAAGGTGTGAAATCATTATATCATCTCTGAACTGTCGAAGTTCAGGTTGTCTGATTGAATATCTTTTTGGACTACTACGTTAAATCATACCATTAAGGGCTTTAGAAAAATTAGTCATATAACGTAACGTTTTCTCTTATAGCGATGTCACTGGCATACAAGAGAATTAAATACACTACTGGCATTATAAGAGCGTTAGGTAGTATAGTGCGCGCGGAACTGAATGGCGGCACCTTAGGTATGTGAGCGGTGGGACGGTGAGGCGGGGGCGCTTGCTGTCATTACTTAGTGCGGCGCTAGAGACACGGTATCAATTAGAAAGTATCGATATTGTACTCATGAGTAATATCGAAAAAAAATCGTACTCATAAATGTATCAAAACAAAAGTATCGATACTTCGAGGTATCGAGTACTTTTCTTAGGGCCTAATACGCATTCGTCAGTCCGTCAATGTCAGTCAGTAACGTCAATTTAGCTTCAGTATAGTAGGACAGAAGAAAAGTACATCAACACTAATGGTATTGGTACACTGATAAAAAAGACAACTGGGACTTTACAAATTAAATAAATTAAACAACGTCTTTTTAAACAATTTAATTTAAACTATTATACTATTCCTTTAGGCACACATTAAAGTACCCATTCCTCCTCCGTACAATCGCTAATAGCTTTTAGAGGGCACACATTCACATTTAATAAGTCAAATAATAGTCAAGCACAATTACGATCAATCGCAGAAAAATAAATCGCGAAACGAACACGAAGAATAGTATAAATAATACGGTTTTGTGGGAAATCGATCGTTATACATTATAAGAACTACATTGTACCTTACAAACAATAAATATAATATGATAATAATAAACAATATTATAACGGTGAACGAGTGAGTGTATCGATTCGATACGATTCTTGTCAAATACAAAGTATCGAGTACAAAAGTATCGGTATCGAAACGAAACGTACTCGATACCACAAATCATCGATCAATCTCAGAAAAATAAATCACGAAACGAACACGAAGAATAGTATAAATAATACGGTTTTGTGGGAAATCGATCGTTATACATTATAAGAACTACATTGTACCTTACAAACAATAAATATAATATGATAATAACAAACAATATTATAACGGTGAACAAGTGAGTGTATCGATACGATACGATTCTTGTCAAATACAAAGAATCGCGTACAAAAGTATCGGTATCGAAACGAAACGTACTCGATACCACAAAGTATCGATACTTTTTTCATGTTCCTATGCGGCGCCGTACTTCGCGACGGCAGCACGCGTTGAAAGTTCCGGCTAGTTTAAAACGCACATGAGATTGCAATAGTGAGATGAGTCAGCCGATAAAAAGGCAATCTAAAGCTTTGGTTTCCTAGGAAAGCGGTGCCGTCATATAGCGGCCGTTTAGCTTTTTTACACAGAACTTTTATACACAGAACGACTTAAATATATGTTTATAAGTCATTCTGTGTATAAAGCAATTTGGAATCCAACTTATCGTGTCCACATCGACAGAATAGAGCGTATCCAAAAAAAAAATTACGAGATATCTGCGCTACAGAAATGAGAACTGTGATCGAGAAGCTGGATATTCTCAAAGACTCTGTCATTTTAAAATGAGTTCCTTGGAGCAACGAAGAAGCTGCTCGGACTTCATTTTGCTTTTTAAGATTGTCCATAACTTGGCAATTGTACCGGAGTTAGTTTCAGAAATTAGTCTAATCGTGCCCCGTCGTACCGCTTTCGGATCCAATTTTAAAACGGAAACATTTAAAATGCCTAATAATAGAACAAATCTCGGCCGTTCCGCTCCTTTATACCGGTTTTTGAGTAGTCACAACAAACTGGAGCACACGTACCAACAACTTGGATATATTTTCGAACAGTCTGAGTGAATTCAGACGGTATGTCCAAGCTCTCAGTGCTTGACTCTCTGACTGCGTTTAATATATTTTACGATTAATTTTAGAATTAATTTTCATAATACGTTTATTAAATTAAATTAAATATGACCCTGTTTATTCTACTGTATAATTTGACCTTTGAATTTGAATTTGATGTATTGTAATTTGACCTACCTAGCTTATTTTTACTTTTAATCTGTATTGATAATAATTTAATTTGTATAATAGAAAAATTATCGTTTATATTTTACATTGGCATTATGTTCTGAGAGATACGTATTTATTGTATTTTAATTTAAGTGGTTGACATTCCATTATTATGTTTAATTAATTAATTTGAATGTATTTTTTATCTCTTTTCAATGTAATTTAAATTAATGTAATCATGATCTCAATTTGCTTATTTTTTTTTAATTACTTATACAAGTGCTGTGCACACCTATAAGTGATGAATTCACTACAGTATTAGTATTTGTAACAATTTTATATGTATTCGATTTAGTGAATAAGTCGTTGGTGTGTCATTTAATAAATAAATAAATAAATAAAAGTCTTTTTGGACGAAACTTACGTTAACCAAAATCACAATGTCCAAAAATGTTGGCAATCTTGGTCGGAGCCTGGAATTTATACAGATATAGGCAAAGGAAGGCGTTTGATAATAGTTCACGCTGGTAGCCGGAACGGGTTAGATGACGATGCTTTGCTAATTTTTAAATCAGATTAAAAAACGGGGGATTATCATGGAGACATGAGCTCTACAAATTTTTACAACTGGGTTGATCGAAAATTAATACCTAAACTTCCGCCTAACTCAGTTATGGATAATGCTGCCTATCATTGTGTGCAAGTTGAGAAGAAACCGACTATGTCCAGTTTGTAAATTAATATGCAGAACTGATTGCAAAATTATAACGTGCCATTTTGTCACACGATGATCAAAGCCGAACTCTTTTGGTTGATTAATACGACCCAATCAGAAAAAATATACACGATTGATGAACTTCTGAAAGCTGCAGGTCATACTGTTCTTAGACTATCTCCATATCATCCAGACCTCAACCCGATCGAGCTTGTGTGGGCAAATATTAAAAATTGCCTGGCCAGAGATCACATTAATGCTACATTGGACGAGAAAATTACAATACTAACAAGGCTATTTTCCGAATTCTCTGCAGAATAATGGCAAAAATGCGATGACCACGTACAAAAAAACGAACAATTCTTGTTCGTTTTTTTGGAAGTGGACTGAACTGGAATCATGATTTGAGATTTGATACTATGATGAACGAAATCATTATAAACTTACAAGATGATTCTGAATGAAGTTCAGAGAGTTCATAATCAAGTGATTCAGAGGATTTGTCAGAGTAATTTCATATACTTAATTTGTTTTTCGTTTATTTTACTATTAATTACAATATAATTAGATAGGTACAATATAAATTTCTAGAAGTTGAATTGTTTTTTATTTATTCTTTTCAATAATTGAATAATTATTGTTCACGATATCTCGAGATTGGTCATCACTGTCTGATCTCATGTGCGTTGCGAGCAGTAGGCAACCTGCCCCCTCACCACCTAAGGCGCGGGCGGCGGCCAACTAGTTCCGCGCGCACTATATAGCGTATAGATTTTGATCGATTTAGTCGCCAGCGATAAAAATCACTATGGAGTTTTTGGAGTCTATGGAGATTTTGATTATCTGTGTAAATCACGAATTCGGATAGGGAGTGAATCCAGTGTTGCCAATTTAGCGACTTTGTCGCTAGAAATGACGACTTTTGCTTAAGCCTTAGCGACAAAGAAAAATGATTTGACGACAAAAATGATCTAGCGACTTAGCTGGCGACTTTTCAAACTACAAGAAAACAAAACATGTATATGCCCAACACCTTTTTTAAAAATGCTCACTCGCAATTAAATTATCTTTACCAGTGGTAATATTAGAGCAATGTGTTTTCGGGGAGGCCCCGTATTTTATTATGTTCCGTAGTTTTCGTACTTTTCCTACCTACGTCCTTACGCAAGTCACTACTAGTTTGAGTGAAGTTCTATTCAGATTCTAAATTCTTTATTTGTTGTACCTAGCCTGATTTTTAATTCGTTACCCATTATAGTAATTATAAAGTGTACGAACTATTTTGTGGACTAGTGTTGAACAAAATTATGGATTTACCTCAGAAAAAGAAGCAGTACATTCAAAAATTTAATATATATTCAAAAATATTATTTTGATGCTGACTAGGCGTGTGTGTTGATTTATTTTTTAATTATAAAGATTGTATTGCTTATGTAGTACATTCTTCTTCGCTTGCTTCCCCCCATCCCCTTTCCAGGCTGCTAATGGCCTCCAGTAACTGGAAAGTAAGTAAATCCGTGATCCGTCTCTAGTTGAATAAGTTTTAACGACTTCTAACGACTTTAGATAATAAATCTAGGAACAAGATTTTTCTAGAGTTGGCAACACTGAGTGAATCATAGTGAATCACATTATTGTCAAAGTTAATGTCAAAACGTCACGTTACTTTGTAAAAGTAAATGTCAATAGCAATACGCATAAAATCACAATAACACTAAACACAGAAAAAAAACCGAGATACAAGTCACTACATCATTTTCTATATCTCATGAATTTACTATTTTCTACTTGTTTTACATTACCTTCAAAAAGTAAACTACAGGGAGGTGACTGAAATGGGTAATTCTGGTATAAAACAACATTATGAAACTGCATCAAAAACTGGTGTTCTACAATTATCTGATTACAAGCTGAAAGAAATACCAATAGAAGCTCTTAATTTAAGTGATATTTTAAGGAATTTAGACTTATCTAAGAATAGATTGACGTCTTTACCGGATGATGTGTGTAAACTAAAGCTTCTGAAGCAGTTAAACCTAGATACAAATAAAATTGATACCATTCCAGAATCCATATGTAATATGAAGAAACTTGAGCTGTTTAATATATCTAATAATTTAGTTACATTCCTACCCGAATCTTTTGGGAAACTGAGTAATTTGAAGCAAGTCTATCTGAACAATAATAAGCTTAAAGAATTTCCGAAACAACTACTGGGATTACATAGCTTGGAAGTTGTGGAGCTGTCGCACAATAAGATAACAGAGGTACCGAATGGAATGTCAGAGCTATATGCAGCTGAGCTAAACCTAAGCCAAAATGAAATATCAAGCATTAGCGAAGATATGCATCAGGCTCCGAGACTTAAAATTTTGAGACTGGAAGAAAATTGTTTAAGTTTGGATGCAATTAGACCAAGTTTACTTCGAGACTCCAAAATGCACACTATTAACTTGGATGGTAACTTATTTGAACCAAAACAGTTGGTGTCTGTTGAAGGGTATAATGAGTACACTGAAAGATACACTGCTATGAAAAAGAAAATGTTTTGATGGCTTTTCATATTATTTGGAACACCAATATCAAATTCAAAATACAGATATGTCTTGCAAAACTCAAGTTTTATTTTAATATGCTTATAAGAATTACACAGTATTCTTATTATTAATTCTATACCTACACCAAATCTAGTTAACTTACCTTTCGTTTTTATTGTAACTTGTTATGTGGTTAAACTAATTTATTATAATATAACTTATTACTCTAATACTGCCCTGGTTTTTTTTTACTTAGCTTCAAAGTAAACTTGTAACTTACAATATGAGATGTATATTAAATGGCATATAAGCACATTATTGGTGAAAATTGAATTATACATTGACAGTGCTGTTATGTTTAACTGATAATCGCATATGAATAAATGTGTTTCCAAACCACTGGATCCAGTAAATGTATCAGTAGTAGACATGGGTGTTGAATCAATTAACTGTTTTTTTAACGTCTTTTCTTTCGTCAACAAGTTAACTGTTATTCATCAATGAAAAAACAAGTTGAAAAAACGAAAGTGCTCAAAATAAAAATTGTTTTATTTTATATAGGCCTAAATGGGCACTCATAAAACGTCAGAAGTTAGTGCACGGTTCGAAATTGGCTGTTTCCTATGGAGAAGAACCGGCAAGAAATTCCATGGTTACTCTTTTAAAAAAAATTCTTGATTTTCACAATCTTTGCATAATAGATACAATTTTTTATTTATTTTTTGGTATGAGAGGACAGTATAGACTAATTGACATAATTAAATGTAGTATAACTAATCAGAAATGATTTGATGATGAACTTTACAAAACTGCAAATAAACTAAAGCAAATGACATAAAAATAAAATTTATATACAAGTAAAATAAAAAAAAAAATAACAACAAAAAAAAAATTAAATAAAATCAAATAATAACAACAACACAAAAAAGTGGGGTTGTTAATAGACCTTTATAGAATACGCAGTCACAATAAGTCAGGGAAGCATGCACATGTGCAGAAGGAATCATTGCCAAGCAGTCTTATCTTAAATGTAGTCCTTAATCTTATAATATGCTTTTTTCAAAAGGACACGTTTAATATGGGTTTTAAATTTTCCCTCGCTAAGATCTGTCACATACTTTGGCAACTTGTTATAAAAGCGTATGCTGTTTATAAGGAATGACTTATTTGTCTTGGCTAATCTCCATTTGGGTATAAGAATTTCATGTTTATTGCGCGTGTTTATTGTATGGAAATCGCTTCTAATCTTAAAAAGTCCTATATTTTTGCGTACATACGATAATTATGCTTTCTAATATATAAAGAGAAGGCAGAGTCAGTATATTTACTTCTTCAAAGACATTTCTAAGGGATTCGCGGGGACCCATTTTATAAATTGCCCGGATTGCCCTCTTTTGTAGTATGAAGATTGAATCTACGTCAGCTGCGGATCCCCACAGTAGTATACAATAAGACATAATACTGTGGAAATAAGCAAAATAAACTAACCGAGCTGTCGCTATATCAGTCAAATGGCTAATTTTTCTTACTGCATATTCAGCTGAGCTTAATTTACCTGAAAGAGTCCTAATGTGAGGGCCCCATTGCAACTTTGAGTCAATAGTTACACCCAAAAATACAGTTTCAGTAATAAGATCAATTTGTTTGCCGTCAAGTATCAAACTGGGTCCAGCTTGTGGGACATTAGGTAGTGAAAACTTGAGACATTTTGTCTTATTCGCATTAAGTGCGAGATTATTAGCTGAGAACCATTTCGAGAGAACAGCCAGACTTGCATTGATTTGTAAAACATCTGTATCTCTTCTAGCTATTTTAAAAATGAGTGAAGTATCATCGGCGAAAAGCATTATATTACATAAGTTAGACATCATGAGAGGTAGGTCATTAATGTATACAAGGAAAAGGAAAGGACCTAGAATTGAACCTTGTGGCACGCCCATCTTCACTAAAGATCCTGAAGATATCGCTCCGTTTACATTAACTTTTTGTTGCCTGTCTGATAAATAGGAAAAAACCAGATCAGCAGCTAGTCCACGAATTCCGTAATGGTGTAATTTACATATCAGTGTTTCGTGGTCAACGCAGTCAAAAGCTTTGGAGAGGTCACAGAATATGCCAATTGCATCATGGGATTTCTCCCAAGATTCCAAAATGTGACGGATGAGTGCTACTCCTGCATCAGTTGTTGACCTACCTTTCGTGAAACCAAACTGCTGACTATGTAGAATTCCATTTGAATTAAAATGTGACAGCATCTGGTCCAGCATGATTTTTTAGTAGATTTTACTCAATGCTGGAAGCACAGATATCGGTCTATAATTAGAGGGATCACTCTTACAACCCGACTTGAAAATTGGTACTACTTTACTATGTTTCATTAAGTCTGGGAAAGTACCGCTGTCTATACATTGGTTAAAAATGCCTGTTAGGACGGGAGCAATTAAGTCAATGATATCTCTAAGAACCCTTACAGATATACCCCATAAGTCTTCAGTATTTTTAATGTTAAGACTTGCGAATGTTTTTTTAATTACATCAATAGAAATACGCTTAAATGCAAATGTTGGTATATCCTTCATAAAGTTTTCTTTCAGAAAAGATTCTGCTAATATTGGAGAAGATTGCAACGGTTTTGTAACCTCTATTGGAATGTTGGTGAAGTAATTTCCAGCGTCTCAGCCACTTTTGACTTATCTGTGATGATATTATTATCAATGTTCAAAATCAATTCATTCCGATCTCGTTGATTTGTGTTTCCAGTTTCTTTGTTTATCACCTTCCACACAGTTTTTATTTTGTTAGCAGAAGTGTAAATTTTATTACTAATAGATTTTGATTTAGCTTTTAATTATTCAAAAATATTTAAAAGAGTCTGCGCCCATGCGCAGACTCTTTTAAATATTTTTGAATAATTTCTTACATAATTATGGAAGGATTCATTAGAAGTCAACGATTTTTCATGATATAATTTGTATAAATTATCTCTGCTTATTCTAATTCCAGAAGTGACCCATTCATTAAATTTAGATTTATTATTAATTTGAACTCTCTTAACTGGAACAAGCCTTGTTAAATTCAAGGCAAAGTGTAGAAAATAATGTACTATAATTTACATTGGGGTTTTGGGAGTCAAAATTGGCTGTTGAAAGATTACTGAGAATGTTATCATTAAAAACTTTTAATTTGTTTTTAGTAAGAGGCCTAAAATCAATAGTTTTATTTAAATGTAACTTTTTAATCAACTCCAAAGATACAAGTTGACCTGTATGGCATAGGTGTAGGAAGAGGGGGGGCCGGGTGGGCCGTGCCCACCCCAGAATTTTTACTAACAAATAATTATGGCTGAAAAATAAAAAAAAACTAGCCAAGCGCGAGTTGGACTCACCCGTTAGCTAGCAGTGTCTATCTCGTTCAAAGTAATTTTTCGTTGAAAGTTTTCATTAAGCATACCTATATTTTTACATTTCAATTAACCTATACTTTTTCAAACGATTGGTTTTATGAAGAAATGGTTTTACAAACCTCGTTCCTTAGCTTTTTAACCGACCTCTAAAAAGGAGGAGATACTGAATTCGACGCGTTTGTTTTTTATGTATTACCGATTACTCGAAGGCGGCTGAACCGATTTTGAAAATTCTTTTTTTGTTTGAAAGGGACGTGCAGACTGCTGCAGACGTGGTCCCACTGTCATCAAGTTAGGATCTGCCGATGGGATCCTGGAGACATCGAGGGGACCTATAGCGATTTCAGTATTTTTTACAGTAATTTGCGCTTGCGGTTTTCTAGTTGCTTTCGGAAAGCACCATTTGGTGAAGTCAAACTGATGATGAAGACCACAGAAGGCCACTAGAACTAGTCAATAATAAGTATTTCAAGGGTTCGGATTCAATTACTTGAATATGGTTACTAAGCACAATATGCTCGTCACAATACATATGGTGAAGTAAAGCTGATCGTGAAGTACCTGGAGAACTCCTCAACAATAAACGGCCCTACATCGGGAATAGCAATATAACCAAAGACAACGACTACCAAAATTAAAGTTATTTTTCACTTTGCAGTGTTCTCTTGAAGTCGGTTTAATTTTTTGTTCTTAAGTTTCTTATTTGTTTTTGTATCAAAATCGTAAACCGGTTCACCTTCGCCCATGTTTTTGCGTTTGTCTGACTCCGCTGGGCTTCCTCCAGACTATTGGGGATCTCACCTGGTGGGGATGGACCGCCGAAATATCGGGAAGAAGCGACGCCGAGCTACGGCATCAGGGGGAGGCTTACAGTTTAACTTTCAAGTAAACACAAAAATGTGTGCCCGCCGAAAAAATGCCAAACTTTTCTTACATATTTTTGTGCAAAGGTTTTTAGGGTTCTGTAATCGAATGGCAAAAAACGGAACCCTTATAGATTCGTCATGGCTATCTGTCTGTTCGTCCGTATGTAATAGCCAAGTATTCTGGAAGCATTAAGACTACAGAGTTGAAACTTGTTAAGTAGATGTATTCTGTAAACAAATTTATGATTTTTATATACGTAGAAATCGTCATTTGCCTTTTCCTAATTTATTGGGCTCGGCGTCCAGTCTAACCGGGTGCAGTGTGATGAGCAGGATGAGTATTAATGTTTTACATGGAGCGACTGCCTAACTGATCTCTACAACCCAGTAGGTAGCCAGTAGCCAGTAGCCAGTGTCAGATTTTACTGGATTAGGAGTACCCGTAACGACTTTCAAAGATGTCCAAATGACAGCCAGGACCAACGGCTTAGGCTGCGTTTCCACCAGAGATGTGCGAGGATGCGTAGCGAGGGATGTGTTTGTAAGGAGCCAATAGAATCGCTTCATTTACCTCGCCTCGGTCAGCACAGCTCTGGTGGAAACGGCTCAGCGGCGTTAGATTTTTGCCCATACAAAACAAGCTAGGAATGTGTGCGAGGGATGTGTGCGAGGGATGTGTGCGAGGAATGTGTGCGAGGAATGTGTGCGCATTTTCACAGCTCCGCTACACATCCTCGCACGACACATTTTCATCGCTCAGCTTTGGTGGAAACGCCCACACATTTTCACAGCACAGCTAGACATCCTCGCACGACACATTTCCATCGCACATCTCTGGTGGAAACGCACCCTTAACGTACTTTCCAAGGCTCGGAGGTATCATACCGTCAACTTCCAAACTCCGTGCTACTACTGAGAAATTTCTTACAGAAAATCCCCATGGCACTGTTTGACCGACCCGGTAATCGAATTCGAGACTTCGTGCTATACAATAACGCTTGCAACCAACGACCTAAAAAAACCATCAAACCTATACGTGTTGGGTCAATAGATAGGTCTTTAAAAATGCCATTGAGGTATCTGAATTTTTTTCTCCAAGTCAGTCGTTCGAATAATAAATGAGAGAGTGAAAAATAAAAAAAAACATATGCTGTACATTTTAAAGAAAACTAACGAAATAAAATTGATCGAGATACAATCTGCTGTTTTTGAGATAAAGCACATTTTCAAAAACCGCAAATAATAGGGGTTAAATTATGAAAGGAGATTCTGAAAGCCAATCCCAGTCAAACTACCCAGGAATTGGCGGCATGGTTTAAAGTTACCTTACCTACAATATTAACTCATTTGCATGAAATAAAAAATAAGAGAAATTGGTGCCGCATGATTTGACTGATCTGTAGAAAGAAACGCGTTTTGAAACTTGAGTTGCCTTGTTAAATCGGTACAGAAATTAAGGAATATTGAATCGAATTGTGATATGTGACGAAAAGCGGATTCTTTACAAAAACCAAAAGCAAAAAAACTTTTTACCAAAAAATTAAACCGACTCCCAAAAACACTGCAAAGTGAAAAATAACTTTAATTTCGGTAGTCGGTGTCTTTAGTTTTGTATTTTCGTTTTTGGCACCGACTTCCGAAATTAAAGTTATTTTTCACTTTGCAGTGTTTTTGGGAGTCGGTTTAATTTTTTGGTAAAAAGTTTTTATTTCACTCTTTTTAGTTGGTCTATTTTTAATTTACCTAGTTAAAAGAGCCTAAATGTCAACTACTTATAACCTTTTACAAAATATTGCTTTTCCCAATGCTGGGCCGTTAATTGTTGAGGAGTTCTCCTGGTACTTCACCATCAGCTCTACATCACCATATGCATTGTGACGAACATAAAGTGCTTAACATCCATATTCAAGTAATCGAATCGCAATCCACGAAATACTTATTATTTAGTAGGTTCGGCGGCCATCTGTGGTCTTCATCATCAGTTCCACTTCCCCAAATGGTATTTTTTGAGAGCAACTGCACAAGTTACTATAAGAAATACCCAAAATGCCATAGGTGTGCCTATAATATTTGAAGAGTTCCCTCGATTTCTCCAGGATCCCATCATCAGATCCTGACCTGGTGATAATGAGACCAATTTCAAAGTATACCCTTTCAAACAAAAAAATAATTTTCCAAATCGGTTCAGCCGTCTTCGAGTAACCGGTGATCATACATAAAAAAAAAAGAAAAAAAAAATCGCGTCGAATTGATAACCTCCTCTTTTGGTCGTCGGTTGAAAATGCTATGGCAGACCCAAGTCAAACGCCGCAATTAGGGCTTTCAGTCTCGATGCATTATGGAGTCCCGGGAAAAAAAAAACGAGACTAGGTGTGGTCTCGAAATTCCCGGGAAAAACGAGACTTTCGAGACTATTTCAAAATTAGGTTTCTTATTTATAAGCTATGCAATTAGAGAGTCAAATCAAGATATTTTAATCAAGTAGTTACTTTCATAAACAAATGCAAATAAAAAAAAACTATTTGCTACAGTTTTTTTTTTTCATTTTTGTAGTGGGCGCTTTAACCAGCTTGTAGACCAGGAAATCATATTGTTTGCTGATGATAGCACGGCTATTTTCGCTGATAGTGGTCAAGAAAATTTTGAATTACAAGTGAATAAATCTCTCGAAGATATTATCAACTGGCTGACGATGAATAATTTAAAATAAACATTATTAAAACAAATTATATGTCCTTTACAAATAAAAATACAAATTCAAATAAAATCAATGTAAACTATAAAGGCAAAACAATAAAACAGGTCAATAACACAAAGTTTCTAGGGATCCATATCGACTCTGAACTAAACTGGAAATTGCACGTGGATGATGTCTGCAAAAAACTTAACCAGTATTCATATGCTCTCCATGTACTACGAAAAGTTATAAATGAAAATGTTTTACTGAATGTTTATCATGCATATGTAGGTTCCACACTTAAATATTGTGTGGTGTGCTGGGGTAATTCTACTAATAGAGAATTTGCATTCAAAGCCCAAAAAAAATGCATCAGAAGTATATGTGGGCTTAAACAGACCGATTCATGCAGACCGGAATTTAGAAGGTTAAAAATCTTAACCCTAGCGTCAATATATATATTGGAAGCAGCATCAATTACAAAGCGAGATATCAGTAATTACGAGACAATGAGAAGTACTAGATATAAAAATGAACTTAGGGTAGTAAAGTGCAGAACAGTTAAGTTTAAATCAAGCATATTTGGTATGGGTGTTAAAATTTATAATAAATTACCTGACTCTATTAAAAATATTGAAACATTGCCTACTTTTAAATACAAGCTCAAACAATTACTGATACAGAAAGTATATTACACAATCAATGAATTCTTAAATGACAAATGTTTAGACTAAAATTTATTTAATATTATAATAATGCTTAATTTTGACAAATGACAATCGATGCATGTATAATGAACCTATTTTTTCAATTAATGTTATTTTTCCTTGTTTATTTTCTATTATTTTTTGACATAATTATATAATTGTAAATGTAGATATTGTACACTTGACATATAATTGTAAATTTAAATAATGTAACATGAACTATAATTGTAATTTTAAAATATTGTACACCTTATGGGTATGTTACAGTGATACTAGTCATAATAATAATTTTAAGAACTAATTCATTCATTCATTCATTTATTCAGTTCAGTTAACAATTATATTGTGTTGAACAGTACATATTAATAATTAAATAAAATTAACACATTCAGGAACTAAAATTCAGAAGCGTAATTAAAATTAATGTGTAAAGTAAAGTTAAACAGAGGTATTAAACTAATTTTCTACCTGTAACAAACAATATAATAAATATGAAATCTGAAATCTGAAAAAACAATGGACATTTAACCCTAATTGTGTTACAAAAGTAACCCGCATTAGAAAAAGCTCTTTCTGCTTGTACGCTAGAGGGATACTACTTAGTACCACTTCGCGCTTTCACAACGAAAGGGGATGGAACCTATCTGGCGTATCGACGTCACCATTTTTTTTTTAAATCGCGGTGCCTGATGAAAGTGTGGTATGCATGACTAGAGGAACAAAAAATGTCCAGTAACACGGTACCCCAAAGAGTCACGTAAACGTTTGAAGGTAAACATCGACATATAACTTCAACGAAAATCATTAAAAATAGACTCATTACGCGTCCATACGCTTATTAGTATTTAGCTTATTAGTCTAGCAGTATGACAAAACCGCTACTATGATTAATTATTTGCCTACTAAATCGCATCGCATCGCAATAAAACGTCTTTCATCCCACCGTATTATAAAATGAACAATAAGTGTTTTGGTACATGTATTTCTTTGGTACATAGATTAGGCTCGGCATCAAGAATCCCTATCCGACCTCCTGCTGAATTTATGGATTATGTAGTATAGTAGTATTTATGATACGTGTTAGATATATTATAAATCTTTTAAAATGCCACATCTTAGAATTAATATTCACTTATCATACTTACAGTTACAAATAAATGTTAACGTAAATGACATACCTTTTGCCTTTTGTTTAATTACTGCTTAAAAACGTTTTCAAGCCGAGTCACATTATGCGCCACGCGTTAGTGACATGTCGACTGCGTTTCATTGCGATGCGATTTAGTGAATAAATAAATATTTTTAGTAGTATTTTCGTGCTCCTAGTAGCATGTAACTCAGAAATACCGTCGGGGACCTCACTATGCGTATCACGAACTTAGAACAGCAGTCAAGGTCAAATAACTTAGAAGTTCAATGTGTGCCTGAAAAAAAAACGAAAATATTTTTGAAATTGTTACCAAAATTGGACAAGTTGTGAACTGCAAAATTGAACAAAAAGACATACTAAATTGTACCCGAGTTGCTAAAGCTAACCCAACTAGCACCCGTCCCCGATCCATTGTTGTCCAACTATCTTCGCCAAGGTTACGGGATCAAATATTAGCCTCTACAATAAAATACAACAAGGATAACTCCAAAGAAAAATTGAACTCTGAACATCTGGGATACGTTGGTCGCAAGACACCTGTGTACATAGTGGAACACCTATCTCCAGCCAATAAAGCTTTACACGCTGCGTGCAGGATTAGGGCAAGAGAGAAAAATTACAAGTACGTATGGATTAGAAACGGCAAAATCTTTGTAAGGAAAACAGACGGAGCTGATTCTATACTAATCAAGAGTAATAATAGTCTTTGCAAAATAATTTAATAATATATAATCTATTTTTTTTACTCTAGTGCATGCATAATAATCTATAAAGTTCAACATTCAATAGTTTAAATGTGTTCTACCAAAACTGCAGAGGTTTACGAACAAAAACACATGCATTTTATTGTAATCTTACCTGTTCAAATTACGATATAATTATTTTAACAGAAACTTGGTTAAATTGTAGTATATCTGACAGCGAGCTATTTGACGATAGATACATGGTATATCGTCGAGACAGGGAAACATCAGGTTTCGATACCGATAAAAATGGAGGCGGTGTGTTGATAGCTGTCTTAAAAAAATCAGCTCTAGGCGAATTGATAATTTCCAAAGTAACTGTGAAGATCTCTGGGTAACAATCGATGTATCAAGCAACAATGTGTCTCGCCTAGTAGCTCTCTGTGCCGTATACCTCCCGCCACCTGTATCTGTAGCAAGACTAGACCATTTTATTGAACATAGTTTTTGACACTACAAGCATGCCCATCTGTATAGTAGGAGATTTTAACTTAGCCAAAATAAACTGGCATCCTGGTAGCTATTCTTTACCAAGTACCTGTCTACGATTACTAGACCTTGTGAATATAAATAAACTAACTCAATACAATACGATAGAAAATTGCTCTGGGCGTATATTGGACCTGGTATTGACCAACACGTCAACCTGTTCAGTGTCAGAATCCACCTGTCCTTTAACCATCATCGACAAATTGCACCCCCCCTCAATATAACTTTATCCTTTTAAAAGAGAATAGTCTGTCATACAACAAACAGACCACGAGACCGAACTTTCACAAAGCGGACTATGAAAAAATTAATAATTATTTAAATAAGCAAGATTGGCCCCATCTTTTTGCTGAAACCGCCGACGTCAACGACATGCTTACCATATTTTATGATGTATTAAACAGTGCCATTCAGAAATTCGTACCCAATTGTAAGTCATTAAATAGTCGCTACCCCCCTTGGTTTAACAAAAATCTTATTAGGGCTCTTAAAGAAAAATATAAATTGAGGTTAAGATACAAGAAATATAAAAATCCACTAGACGAACTTGAGTTAAAACTAGTTACACAGCGTTGTCAAAACTTAGCCAAAACTCTGTACTCTAATTATATAAAAACTCTTGAGGCCGAAATAAAAAAAAATACAAAGATTTTTTGGAAGTACATAAAAGACAAACGCGGTGGTTCTAGCGCATATCCGTTGACTATGTCTAACGGGCACGTGACGACATCTGATCCCTCAACTATATGTGATCTCTTTGCCGATTATTTCTCATCAGTATACACCAATGATGATGACAATGTTACCTTAAATTTAGACTCCACTCTTCTGAACTCATTAAAAAAGAATAGCATATGTTTAACTCGTCCAACTATTGATCACGATAGTCTGTATAATAAACTGAAGTCCTTAAACATAAACAAGGGAGCAGGTCCGGACGGTATCCCCCCCATTTTCATATCCGCTTGTGCACCAGCTCTAGTAACTCCACTACGCTATATTTACAATAAATCGTTAGCAACAGGCCAATTCCCGCGCGAATGGAAGAGAGCAAAAATTGTGCCATTACATAAAGCAAAAAGCAAAGAAGCAATAGCTAATTATAGGCCAATTTCTATTCTCTCCTCTTTTGCTAAAGTCTTTGAGTCCTTACTCTGCCCTTATATACAACAGCACACAGGGTTATATCTCAGTAATCGACAACATGGTTTTGTAGCACGCAGATCTACCTCAACGAATTTGGCATCATTCACGGAGTCGATAGTGCAAGCGTTGGACATAAACAAGCAGTATGACGTCATTTACGCAGACTTTAGCAAAGCCTTTGATAAAATCTCGCATAAAATCCTAATGTATAAGCTAGCAGCATATGGCTTTACAGGTTCCTTATTCGAGTGGCTGAAATCATACTTAACAGAACGAGAATTCTTTGTTGTAGTAAATGGTTTTCAATCATCTAATCGAAGTATAACTTCGGGAGCCCCCCAAGGCTCTCACCTCGCTCCCATTTTATTTAACATTTTTGTAAATGATCTGCCGGAATGTTTTCACTTCTCCGAGTGCTTCCTGTATGCCGACGATCTGAAGTTTGCCAGAAGAATAGAGTCCCCAAAAGATACCGAACTGTTGCAGGAAGATATGAACCGGGTCGTAAAATGGTGCAATAGTAATAAAATGCAGCTTAACACTGACAAATGCTATCACCAAAAATTCTCAAGGAAAGCTAACTGCATCAGTTCAGAGTACTTCATAGATAATGCCAAGATCCAAGAAGTAACAACAATCAAAGACCTGGGAGTCACCTTTGATAGCAAACTTACTTTTCTACCTCATATCGAGGACATCATTAAAAGGGCATCTAGAATGTTAGGTTTTGTCATAAGGAACTCTAGAGAATTTAAAAGTAGTACGAAAATCTTATTGTATAACAGTCTTGTACAAAGTATTTTGGATTACTGTAGTGTTGTGTGGAGACCACACTATGCGGTCCACATACTACGTATTGAGAGGGTTCAAAAACGGTTTGTATGGCATCTTGCGTACTCGGTAGGTAAAGCCAAGCATCTTTTCTCCTATAATAGCAGCTTCAATATTTCAATATGCATTCACTGGCATCTCGTAGGGAAGCTTGTGATGCACTTTTTGTTTTTAAATTACTCAGGAACAAAATTGATTGCCCCCATTTGCTTAGTCTCCTAAGGTTCCGCGCTCCCTCAAGAAACCCCCGTCAACCAATAACGCCATAGTGTCCACCAATACGAAGTAGAGGTGGGCAGAGTGTATCATTTTTGGGATTGGAACATTTGCATCTCGATCACTGAAATGATCCGAAACACTGATATGGCTCATTTGGATCATTTGGATCATCGGCTCAAAGGATATAAGATACAGAATGTTACATTACGCATTACGTCGCGGTCGTTTACTAATGAGTCAGAGAAATGTTATGTGGCAACAATACTGAATGTTTAATATGTAATTTTTTCATTGTAATAAGTTGGATTATAAATAAAATCGTTCTTCCTTCATACTTTATTAGGCAAAAGTCACTTATCTAGTAAACTAAACCTATAATTGACGTAATTCAATGTAGATACCTATATTTACACAAAATTTTCACGTAAAGTCTTTTAATTCTAAATTAGGAAGAAAGTAAGTCACAATAATCACTACAGTATGCAAACAAATCGTATATACTATACAGAGAGAACTAAAATGTTTTTATAAATTGGCGTGAGCGAACATAAACAAAATTTGTTAGTGTAAACATTATATGCAAAAATCGACCGTATAGTATTTGCTACGTAAGTTCCTTAATGGTCATTTTTACGTGCATCTTTAACGACAACGAAAATCTGTGATAGTATGAGTGATACATATCATTTTATTTGTATCTCTTTCTAACTTGCAAAAATCGACCGTATAGTATTTGCAACGTAAGTTCCTTAATGGTCATTTTTACTTGCATCTTTAACGACAACGAAAATTTGTGAGAGTATGAGTGATACATATCATTTTGTATCTCTTTCTAACTTGTACAGATTGTAATAATGTAGCGCGCTCACTCGCGAAGTTGCGAGTATTGCGACTCCGTAGCAAGGAACTTTTGCTCCAAAGTGACTCAGTGTATCACTATCAGACTTCCTCTCTCGCTCGCTCAATACTCAGTCGCCTCGCAAGCGACGCGTCGCGTGGAATGAGCTACAGCAAAGTAATGTTTCAGATCCAAATGACACGTTTGAAACATTGTTACTGAGCCAATCTTTTGAATCATTTCAATGATTCGAATCAGTGAGTCGGTTCCGT
Source organism: Tholera decimalis (assembly GCA_943138885.2). Taxonomy (NCBI): domain Eukaryota; kingdom Metazoa; phylum Arthropoda; class Insecta; order Lepidoptera; family Noctuidae; genus Tholera; species Tholera decimalis. The sequence goes on along the minus strand of OW964549.2, from coordinate 34,419,959 downwards.
AAAGAGTTACACACGCCTAATACGAAGGACTGTCTTAGGTGCTAACTCCATAGTGCCCAGACTGTGTAAAACTTTGAACAGCTACAGTGATGTGACTGATGTGCACAATGATAGTGCTGGTCAATTCCGTAAAGCCATTCTTAATAACATCCACAAGGAAATTATTACTGTATAGCATAAAGGTATATAGTGTCTGTATTTTTGTTGTAATTATTATAGCCATTTTTACTGTGATATATTTTATCTTTAGTTAGGAAAATAATTTTGTAACTGAGCCATATAATTCCATTCCCATTTAGTATTTGTTAATTATCCATAATATATTGTATCATTAATCGTTTATTTATTTTATTTTCTACCTTGAAACTGTCTCAAATGTTAATTTTAATGTAATTTTAATGTTCTAAATAATAATATTGTTAACTTTGTAATATGCATACTGTGTTAGCCTATAAGTAATTATTATACTCGCACATGTTTTAATGTTTTTCTGTAAATTGTGATGCTGTAGTGTAATAATTGTTGGTTAACCTTATTAAATAAATAAATAAATAAATGTAATGTACCTACTTTCTTTCAATAAACATTAGTAATCATAATCAACCTGGGAACGATTATTTAGATACAATCTGATGCTTATAGACACGTAATAAGTCTACTTTTAATGATTGTAGTCATATGTCGATGTTTACCTTCAAAATATCTCGGTAATGTAACATTTTGAGGTAGCACGTTACTGATATTTTTTGTTACATGCATACATGCGCCACGATGTCTAAAAAAAAAACAAAATGGCGGTGGGTCGACATGCCAGTCTTCAAACAAAAAAGTTCGAACCCCTTTCAATTTAATTCAGAATAGTTCCATAATTCAATCTTTATTGCAATTATAATTATGTGTTAACAAGATCTTGATATAAGTAGTAGCTCACATGGACCCTTTCGGGCACAACAATGTACATTTATAATATGTAGACAAAATCAGTGTTATTTGTCAATAAGGTCGACCGTGCCGCTATTGCCATATCCATAATAACAATAATAAAAATTGACTGTTGGTTTAATAAATTATTTAATACAGTTTTTATATTACTGAAGTCTCAAAAGTCTCGTTATTCCCGTGATCGAAGATGTTAGTCTCGAGTCTCGAAAATACTAAAAAATCGTCGAGACTCTCGAAATTTTCGAGACCGAGATTCCCGGGATGAAAGCCCTACCGCAATAGTGCCTTAAGTTAAAGCTTACTAATAATAAGGTAATGGCAACTGTTTGGTAGTCTATTCGTGGTGTTAATCATTATAACTTTCTGGTCTAGCAATCACGGCAGATGTTTAGTGTGCCGAACTTCGAAAAAGATGGCGAAACTAGCAGTGAAACAGCCCCGACTCTTTAACCGATGTTCACTATTATTTGCACCACTTATTTCTCCATGATAACGCAAGACATCCGACTGCACCAGAAACTGTTGTAGCTTTGCAGATGCTGTGGTTAGAAACCATAGTTCATCCTACGTACCAACCATATCGAGATGCCAGACTTTGCTCCAATGGACGTAATTTTTTTTTGTGTCAATTTTCAACGAGATAAATGAATTCTTCCCAAGAGGCAGTACAAAATGCTTTCGAATACTTTTTCCGATGTAGATCCCAGTAGTCTTGTGCCTACTCGGTCACTTTGGAGATCGCTCCGTACTAGTTCATTTCGGACAGTGAACTAGTTCACTCTATTCGTTCTAACAGCTCTATTCGTTCTTCGCTCTCGGCGGTCCGAGTCTGAGTTAAGGATCGCCGAGAGCGAAGAACGAATAGAGCTGTTAGAACTAATAGAGTGAACTGTGGTCCGCGCTGTGCCCCAAAGAGTATATAGTCTGGCAAACGAGAGTAGAGACTGAAAAAGCGCGGCAAATTTAAAAAATATCAGCATAGCAACCCTAAAACTACTATGAAATACCTGGAATAACCATATTTGATACTTTAGAATTATCTATTTTATTTCATCGGAATAAAAATACAAGAGATACTTTAGATAGGTAATAGTTTAGATATTGTGTCTTAATTCGAATTTAAAAAAAACAACAGTATTCTAAAATAGTTCTGATTTATTCACTATGATAAATCTGAATGTAAGACTTCCACGTGAAAAGTTTCATTAGAGTCATTGGAATCATTGTTTCCTATGTTGATTATAAAACTTTCTAAATTATTTTCTGTAATTAGATTTATTTTCAACATGGATGACATAATCTGTCATTTTCTTTCACTCCTCGGGAGTTATATTTTCAAACGACTCTTTTCAACTCCACTGTAGGTAGAGCAATATTTTTACTTGCCACTTTACGTTTAGCCAAACTCCATACTAACTCAATGGCATTTAGATGGCAGTGGTAGGGGGAAGTCGCAAAACCTCGTGCCCATTCTGCTTCAGAATTTCATCAGCTTCATATACTGGTTCTGGTGTGTTTCGTTTTAAACTGGTTTTCTAACGATATAAAATTCGTTAATTTTGTTACGAATAGCATCTATGTCGAAACTATCTAAGTCGGACATGTTAGAAATCGCAATATTTTTATATAATCTGTGGCTAGTTGGCAACCCACCCTCTATCTTTGATACGTGTTCTCTGTGATGTCACTGTCTCACGAAAAATGTAGCTCTGTGCTTTGTAATAAGATAATAAGACTAAAGTGTATTAATTAAACCCATCAATAAAAGAAGTCGTCTATTATTAAAAGGTTATGGGCACCACAAACGTTTTGCCGCAATTGTCTGCGGAAAACTTCAGTAACTGGAAATTTAGAGTAAGATGCCTATTGGAAGAAAAGCAATTGTTGAGCACGTTGGACCTGGACGAACAAAATGTCGACAAGAAAAGTGACTCGCGAGCCAAATCACTCATTGTACAATGCATCACCGACAAACACCTGGATCTGATAAAAGATGCAACAACAACAAAAGAAATGTTTACCACGTTGTGCTCTATTTTTGAGCGAAAATCCATGGTAAGTCGAATACATCTAAGGAAAAAGTTATTAACTACAAAGCAATGAGAAATTGGAGGAGTATTTTTTGAAATTTGAGTTTATCATTAGAGAACTTGAAAACGCAGACAAAAAACTTGATGAGGAAGAAAAAATTACTTACCTTTTGTTAGGACTCACTGAAAATTATAATACTGTGGTAACCGCACTGGAAACTATGAATGAGAAATTGTCACTAGATTTTGTTAAAGCGAGATTACTGGATGAAGAACTAAAGAACACAAAACCAAATGAGCAAACTGACGGCATAGCATTCAAGTCTAGTACAATAATATGTTATAAATGCAAAAAAGAAGGACACAAAAGCTACGAATGTCGTTCAACTAGTGGAAGAACAATGAATAGAAATTACAGAGGAAGAGGTTATAGAGGACGTAGCCGAGGCAGAGTGTACCATCAGAACCAAAGTCATGCTGTAACTACAGAGACGGATCAACGGGAATTTTCTTTCCTATCAAGAACTGACAATAATTGTAATTTATGCAGAGGAAATGATCAGATTATAGAGTGGATTATAGATTCTGGATGTACGGAACATCTTATTCAAGCTAAATATGAAAAATACATGAGCGAAATTGTTACACTACAACAAGAAATAAAGATATATATTGCAAATGGAGATTATGTGACGGCCAAGAAGCAAGGAACAATAAAATTGATGTGTAATGGACATAAGTTAACCTTGAGTGCTCTTATAATAGATAATTTATCATTTAATCTTATCTCAGTTAAAAAAATAGTGCAAAATAATTGTAATGTTCAGTTTAATCAACATGAAGTAAAAATTCGCAAAAATAATTCAAAAGATTGTATTACAGGGTATTGTATAGGAAAACTATTTATCTTAAAAGCAGCTCTAATCTCAGAATATAATTTGTGTGGTCTTAGTTAAGATTCTTTATGGCACAATAGATTAGGATATGTTAACAGGTACAGTCTGAAACTTATGCAGCTTCCTGTCTCTAAGAAGCAATGTGGACCATGTATGATTGGTAAGTCAACTCGTCAGCCATTTCCGCACAATCCGAAGAGGAGGTCATCCTGTATTGGTGAACTTCTTCATACTGATGTAGCGGGACCTGCAAACATAAAAGGGATTAATGAAGAACTATACTATCAGGTAATTGTTGATGATTACTCACATTTTGTAGTAGTTTATTTACTCAAAAGTAAAGATGAAGCAGCCCACAACTTAATTAGATATATAAAAAATATTGAGAATCAGCAAAACACTAAAGTGAAACGAATTAGATGTGACAATGGTGGGGAATTTAAAAATAAATTGATAGAATCTTTTTGTATGGAGAAAGGAATAAACATTGAATACACTCACCCCTATTCACCCCAACAAAATGGAGTTTCCGAAAGAATGAATAGGACATTGTATAATAAAGCAAGAACACAGATGTTAGAAACGAATCTTCCGAAATACTTATGGGGAGAGGCCATAGTAGCTTCAGCATATCAATTAAATAGATGTCCCTCATCAGCTATTAATTTCCAGATACCAGCAGAAGTGATGTTTGGTTTTTCAGACTTGAGTAGACTACGTGTTTTTGGAAGCAAAGCATGGGCTATACAACTACCGAGAAGAAACAAATTTGATGAGAGAGCTCATGAAATGAGAATGGTAGGATATGCACCCAATGGCTATCGACTATGGAATCCAAAAGAAAACAAAATTGTAATATCAAGAGATGTACGATTTGATGAGGAAGATATCAAGTATAAACCAATAAATGAAGAAACAAAAAAGGAACACAGAAGATATACTTATGATGATGAAAATGTAAATGACATAGGATGTGATACAAATGAAGATATTGAAAAAGACCCGAATACTGGATGTGACACAATTGGACAGAAAGATAGATTTGACAAAAACCAACAAAGAGGTAATACTGAAAGTAATTCACAGGCAAGACCGCAAAGAACAACTAGAAGACCAAACTACTTAGAAGACTATGAAACTAACTATGATGATAATAATGAAACTTACTATGAAAGTATTGAATCTAACATAGCATACTGCTTAAATACCTATATTGACACTGAACCGATTACCTACAATGAAGCGATTAAAAATTCAGAATGGACAGAAGCAATAGCAAAAGAACTAGATACTCACAAAAAACTACAAACATGGGAAACTTCTATATTACCAGATGGACATAAAGCTATTGACACTAGATGGATTTTTAAGAAAAAGTCAGATGGAACAAAGAAAGCCAGATTAGTAGCTAAAGGCTATCAAGAAAATAATACCTATGATGTTTATGCACCAGTTGCAAGAATGTCTACTGTGAGACTATTAATAAGTATATCACTACAAGAAAATAAACCAATAAGACAGATGGATATACCTACAGCTTTTCTGAATGGAAATTTGAAAAAAGAAATATTTATAAAATACCCAGAAGGAGTTAAAGAAGAAAAAGGAAAAGTATTAAAATTAAGAAAAGCACTTTACGGATTAAAAGAAGCGCCACGATGTTGGAATGAAAGAGTACACAATTTTTTTATTGAAAATAACTTTGAACAATCGAAGCATGATGTTTGTCTATACTTTAATCCTGGAACTTGGGCACTAATTTTTGTTGACGATTTCCTATTGATGGGAAATTTTGAAGAAATAAAAGAAAAACTGCAGATAGTATTCAAAGCAAAGGATTTGGGAGACATAAAAGAATATTTAGGAATGGAAATACACAAAAGCAAAGATACTGTATGCATAAAACAAGAAAAACTGATAAGAAAAATATTGAAGAAATTTGGAATGGAAGATAGCAAAGGAGTAAAAACACCTATGGAGAAGGAACCTATAACTACAGAAGAGGAAGAAATAGTTAATGTACCCTACAGGGAATTAATAGGAAGCCTTACTTACCTTTCAGTTACAAGTAGACCTGACATTACTTACGCCACTTCTTTCTTGAGTAGATATCTGGATAAGCCTACATCACAGCATTGAAAAGCAGCAAAAAGGATCTTAAGGTACCTAAAAAACACTATTTATAAGGGACTTACTTACTTTAGAACTGACAAACCGATACAGCTAGTAACATATACAGATGCAGACTGGGGAAGTGATAAAACTGACCGCAAAAGTGTAAGTGGATCTGCAACTTATTTTGGTAAAAATTTAATATCTTGGTCATCAAAGAAGCAATGTACTGTCTCTTTATCGTCTGCAGAGGCAGAGTACATAGCAGCAGCTTCAGCCACAACGGAGCTCATCTATCTCAAAGGTATCCTGAACAATTTTTACAGTCATATTTTTGAAACTTTACTTTTAATAGACAATCAGAGTGCCATAAAAATAATAACTAACAGAGAAAATGGAAAAAGAACTAAACACATTGACATTAAATATCACTTTATTAAAGATGCAGTTAGGATCCATAAAATTAATATTATATATGTACCAACTGAACACAATGTATCAGATATATTTACAAAACCACTATGTGAGATTAAGCATAACTATTTTTCTTCTAAATTGAATATTGTGTAATAATATAATTTAAAATTGTAAACTTAAAATGAAACCTATGGTAGTAAAAATACTTAGAATTTTTGGTTGGTGTTATGCAACATAAAAGCATGTAATAGTTTTAAGTAATATGTAATTTGTATTAGTAATTGTTTGCAATGTTACAAATATGATTTTAACATTGAAGGGGGGTGTTAGAAATCGCAATATTTTTATATAATCTGTGGCTAGTTGGCAACCCACCCTCTATCTTTGATACGTGTTCTCTGTGATGTCACTGTCTCACGAAAAATGTAGCTCTGTGCTTTGTAATAAGATAATAAGACTAAAGTGTATTAATTAAACCCATCAATAAAAGAAGTCGTCTATTATTAAAAGGACACTGTGGGTTTATATGGCCTTTATGCAGCTTCGTCTTTAATTCTTTTGAATGTAGTAACGCTCACTTCTGTAAAGAATGGTAAAACAAAATGATTAGGTTCTGTAAATCATGAATTCAATTACATCTTTATAAAAGTTATGTACTCCTAGTAAAAACTTACCAGTGATTGAAGCTATTTCATCCAAGTACTGTTTCTGGGTTCTTATCCTATCTTTCTGCTCTAAATCCGTAAGTTTTTCTATAGTTTTCACTATCTCATCAACCCCTGCCACATCTACCAGATTTTCTATAAAAGAAAAAAATAAGTTAAAAACCATGCAACATATTTTAATAGTATGTTAAATAACCATAATGCATTATTATGAAGGTATTTTAAATACTATAAAATGAATTTGAATCAAAATAGATAAATATTTTTCCTCGCTAAAAGATAAATATAAATTAAGAATTACGACAAAGTATCAACTTAATAGCGTCATACTAACTTCTGAAATCGAACACCACACGTAAAAAATCTTGTTTTTGTTTGAATTCGGCGTCTTTCTCCAATTGCTTTTCTTGATATTTAGACATCATGCGAAACAACATCTTCCATACTCCACTTTTAATAGTTTTGTTCATTTTTCGCTGAATAAAACTATTAACAAGATCACAACAAATCACCAACAACACGCCATCTTGTTTTGGAAAAATGAGTTTGACATTAGTATAGCATTGCCATATAAAAAGTTTGCAAATAATTCGAGTGTCTACTTTCGTTTGCCAGACTCTAGTAACTAGTATCTGTGCTCTGAGTCTCAGAGCATAGCGCGGACCACATAGCAAATGTAGGTATGTACTATCAAAGACACCGTATTTATTTATCTCTGTATTACCACAGCGTAAACAGCTGACATAATATTAGGATTATGTATAATTTAAACAGAGATATTTATTACCATTGAAATGTGAATCTGAAACGGTTCTCATATTTTTCTTATTATCTATGGTTCTCATTCATACAGACACAGAATCAATTCGTATGACGTTTCTGTCAACCAATCAGTGACTGTATTTCATTTCTCGTTCGCACATTACGATCGCACGGTTTAGAATGTACGACAATGTACGAGTACGAAAAGAGCTGTTAGAGCTGTTAGAACGATTACAAGCCAGCGTTCGGAAACGGTTCTTTTAGTACAGTGCAAAGATTCGGCTCCTATTCGTTCATCGTTCACGTACTACACAAGACTAGATCCCAGGAGTTTTATTGCAAAAGTACAAATAACCTTCCGATTAGTTGGCAACAATGTAGGTAAAAATAATGAGGATAAATATTTTGATTAAATAAGTATGTTACATTTAGGAAAAAAGTAATTTTAATTTTCGGTTCAAATCAGGAATTTCATGCTTTAAACGGTAACAAAAAGTTACACTAACACACACGGGTGTGTTAGTGTACGTAAGGGCCGGCGCTCACTGCCGGCATGGCACGGCGTGTCCGGGCAAAGGATTTTATGACTAATCAAGTTATTTTAAATCTTATTTCAATGAGTTTAGAATTCATGTTACTTTATTTCGATACCACTATGCCGTGACGCGTCGCGGCATGCTGCGGCATGACGGGACGCGCTGCGGCATGACGTGTCATGCCGTTTCATTACACGGGATGCGGCGGCGCGCCATTGCATCCCGCGAGACGTAATGGGTCACTTTGTGTCAAGGAATTATGATTTCCAAGTTAGTTGAAATATGGTTGAAACTTGCGCAGCGGTAATTTCGGTTAATGTGGTCCGGTCGGTGCGCGGGGGCAAGGGTGGGAGCAGACGCACTTGCGCGCGCGTTTTTTTTTGTCTCTCAAACTGACCGATACCACGGAATGCCACGGCATGCCGCGAGATGCCATGGCATGCCGCGCGATGCCACGGAATGCCGTAGCGCAACCTGCCGTGCCATGCTGGCAGTGAGCGCCGGCCCGAACTTTGTCATTTACACAAACGCTATAAAAACAAATATATTTTTCGTTAATCTATACTTGCTAACTATGAAACCCTTCATGGGCTAGTCCGACTCGCACTTGTCAAGTTTCTTTATTGACTTTTCAGATTCTTCTTGTTGACACTACTGTTGCGATACAAGTTAAATTAATTTATGTAAAAACTTTCATTTCGTAGGTACTTTCTATAAGCGATCATCGCTTCTAGCACTGTGGGCCAGGCCCCCCTGGAAAATAACCCTAGATACGCCAATGCTGTATGGTCAGACCTAACGCCACTAACCAGGGAAGATTCTTTGACAGTAGTACAATTGGTAAAAATATTATCAATGCATGAAGCTGATGTTGCTGTTATTCTCGTTGCTTCATTGAATATACATTTTAAATTGAAAGAACTAAACAATGAAATAAGCTTGCATTTTTCAGGCGAATTAACTAACAAATTAATATTAAAGTCACCACAAACGAAAACTAATTTATTATCTCTTAGAAGGTTAGTTAGTATTTCTTCCATTATTATTAAGAATGATGAAAAGTTTGATGCTGGTGGTCTATAAACACACAAGAAAATTTGGCCCTCAACCTCTGCACATGCTACCTCACACAAGCGATCAATAGAGAAAGCGGTGATATCTTTACGTTCCTTATATCTAAGATTATTCTTACATAATATCAAAGTACCACCCCCTACTGAGGACCTGTTATATGCACTGGCAACTGAAAAAATATTAATATTAAATAACATTCTATCTGATTTTAACCAGGTTTCACAAAAACATAAGATATCCATATGATATTTATCTATTAACAGTTCCACATCAGGTATTTTGTCAGAGAAGCGATTTATATTTTGATGATAAAGTAAAATGGTATTATTATGCCTCTCTTTTGTCACATCTAAGAGTTTTAAACTCTTCAAAATCAATTTCAGTATTATTAGACACCCTAGATAAAACTGAATAGTCACTTAACCTAGGATCAGTCAAATTACCAATAACTGAGTGTATAATGAAAGCTAACAAAGTAGCCAATAGATGTCGACTTTTTTTGGGAAGATAAATATGTTCCCGAGTTAAAACAAAATCTCTAACAAAATTGTTAGTATCAAAATACAATAAACGGTCACTATGACGGCATACTAACATATGCATTAAGTTATTGAGGCTAAAAATGTATTGATTTTGGTAAAATGTCAAATTATTAGAATATGGTAAAGCCATTGATATACTAAAAACCCAAGATGCACACTCAACGTCTCAAAACCGTCCGCATAAAATGAGTGCTTAATTCTAAATTATGCGCTCATTTCAAATAGTATCGCGTCACTCGCGTCTAGGTTCACACGTCAAAAATGCCAAAATTTTCTTTGTAAAAACAACCTTAAACAATTGTCATAAGATAGAATTTGCAAAAACATATTTTGTACTTATAGCATATCTATTACTACGTAGGTGGTGAGTGTTTGGCGACAGTTTCGATCGTCACTTTTCTTCGAGACTGTGCATCTTGGGTTTTTAGTATATCAATGGGTAAAGCACATAAAATTAATTTGCCTAATTTTAATTTAAGGAGGGTGTCAATACCATTAACTAAGTCCTTTTTAGTTACATTAAGACTGTTGGGAAATAAAAGAATGACTGTGGTGTGCTCATTCAATTTTGATTGTTTAATTTTATGAACAAGCTCAGTGAAATGCAGGTTATGGTAACAATGACTTAGTATAGCATGATTACAATGAGTATTTAATAGTGAACCAAAACCTGTCCCTAAACTATCTGAATACACTAAAATGTTACTTTGGGCTGGACTTATGGTTTCCAAGGTATGTGGCACACTGGGTGAGGATACAGGAGTAATATTCGATGAAATGATGGCCGAAGGATTTGGAACACAACTGCAGGTGAGGCCATTTGTCAATGACTCATACCTCTCCGCATTAAACTTTACCAAGTCCACACGGCGTCGGACGTCGGCCGACGATCTCCGGCCACCGTAGGCGCGGGCATGCGGACAGCGAGTAAAGGGCAACTCGCTGTCCGACCATGGACCATGCCCGGGTCGACGGCGCGTTGTGTTCCACGCGCGCCTCAAAGAGCGTCAGCAATATGACGAGGCCCCCCCCTGTAGAGGGCCGAAGCCTGCCGGGGTCGTGGGACTTATCCCATTACCGTGACCCCGGAACGTAAAGGGTTATTGAAGGAACACCGTGGATTTTAGTCAGTAAAAGTCTGACAGTCCCTCCGGCCCTGCCCAGGGTGGGAGGACTTATTTGATAATTTTACCACGATAAAAAAAAAAAGAAAAAAAGTCCACCAAGTCACAGGCCTCCTGCATATGCGCTCACTTAACATTTTCTGGCTCGATTCATACTTATAAAAAATATCCCTAAGTGTATTTTCCCTACTCAGTAATTCCTGCTCTAGATTTTGTATATCAACATCATACATCTTTTTCTGACTATCTAACTTGCAATTACATTCTCTTAATTGGCTATTTAGGATAACACGCTGCTTTCTAAGTTCTATATTATATTTATAAACACTTTTTGATTTTAAAGTTTCTTGTACTTTTGAATGTTTATATTAATTTTGATATATTTCTTTATTTTATTATGGCTACTTAAAATAGGACAGTTAGTTAACGTATCGTCCCCAGTCAAGTCTATGGTATAGATGGGCTTCTTACACTCCAGTCCACATCCACTACCCACCAGCTCGTCGAATAGACTGTTTGTGTTGGCAACTTGTTCACTGGATCTCAAGGATTCAATTGTAGAAATTGTATTCCTAGCCTTGTATAATTCTGCTTCAAGTCCTGATATCCGTTTCAGTGCCTGATCATGTGTGTCGCTGCATTCTTGAAACTCAGACACTAGATTGCGGAGGTGGTGATGCTGGTCCAATGTGTCCATGTGCTGGGTGTGCAGTTCCACGAGCTGTTTCTTGAGTTCAGTGTTTTTTCAATGTTAGCTGTTAATTTTCGTCGACGCACTCAACGTATTTACACATTATTCGTTTCTGAAACAGGTTGAAAATGTTAGCTGTTAATTTTCGTCAACGCGCTCAACGTCTTTGCACATTATTCATTTCCGAAAACAGGTTGAAAATATTAGCTATTAATTTTTGTCAACACATTACAAAACTACTATTTTTAAATGCAAATGCAGACGAAGGCCGATTTTCGACATGTAAATAGACCAAAATAAAAAACTACTATTTTTAAATGCAAATGCAGACGAAGGCCGATTTTCGACATTTAAATACACCAAAATAAAAAAGGAAAAAAAGAAACGATAAAACAAAAAACAATCCATTGCTGATTATTGTATATAAATTTAGATGATCTTTTATATTCGCCTGGATATTATTTCATGGTCATTACAGTTCAAAATATAAATCTTAATTCTTATCAAATCAATAATTTTCAATGAATTTTGCAAATTTCAAATATTTGTACTTTAACCATTGATTTAAATAGTAAAGATACGGTCGTCAGAACATTTGACGGACGCGGTCGCCCTACAAAACACACTAACGCCATCTATTATAACTAAGATGTCAATCGGCGTGGTGAGCTCCTAGACGTAACCTTGTAAGAGCGGGGTGTGGTTTTTTTCGAGGTACAAAGAAATAAAAAAGAAACCTTTTATTTTTCGAAATTTATATTTGTTGTACATAAAAATACAATTTAATTTGCTTTTAACAAACAATAAAAAATAATTTTGTGCATAATTTAATCTTATAGTAATATTATTAAATCTTTTTATTTCATCGGCTGCAACGCGCGCCGCTGCAAAGTTATGTCGCACTTTTACGCGGCTTCGCGTTGTCTATGCTAGAGGTTGAGACAAACAAGAAAGAAAATTGTTTAAAAAAATGTTAGAAGTTGATTTAATGACATATTTTTAACTTACCGGTGATATGAAATGTTATATTTTTTTTAATTGTGCTTTATGTCGTAGTTCACGCAACCCTTCACGACACAATTTGGCATTTTTGCTTGTAAAACTGACGACCCCTCCCGAAGATAGCCGATCGCGTTCTAGTTCACTTCGATAAAGGTAAGACCACTTTGGGACCAAGTTCGAGGCGTCATTATAACATGCGATCCGCCCAGTCCTTACGCAGTAATATATATGTCAATGACTTTAACAGACTTCTACCTGTTAAATTACATAGATAAAAAATCCGTCAATAACACAAGCCTAATCAGTAGGCTTGTGTAGTACATGTACTATTAGGTATGTACTGTTAGGACGCAATTCCGTCATGTGAACGAGAACGAACTATTCTGTTTCTGTCGCTCAAATCGGTCATCTAGTACAGTGAACTAATCACCAATCCTAGCGACATCCAATCGCGAAAGCCGAGTAAGAACGGCTGAACGAATAAGTGATGTACGAACTACGATGACCTGGAGAACGAGAAACTGTGCCCGGTCATTTACTTACTTTACTGTGCCTCTCTCCGTAAACACATAATACTTTTATGAAATCTTCGGTTATCATTAAATTAAAATCTATTCTGCTTTTTAGTGGTGTATATTATTTATCTCTGGATGCATAATGCATTAATGATAAACCAGATTTCCGGTGACTCAGTCACCGGAAATCTGTTCAAATCACTCAGTTTTGCAATATTTACTGTGCAAATTATTTTATAATTAATTCTGAAATAATTAAATTGTTTAACGCATTTTTTGTTAAATAATTTAGAAACAACAACACCTGGTGGGTATTGTTACTTATTTTTCCAAAAATTCCCACTAGGCTGAGTTTGTATAACTAGCGGGGATTTCTGGAAAAAAAAATAACGATCCCCACTGGTGGGGATTTGTCGGTGGGGATATCTGGAATAGATCCTATCTGGTTAGGTGGAAAACCTAACCTTCTTGGGAAAAAGCGCGGCACGTTGATTGACCTTGACAAAATTCAAACATGGTTAGGCAATCAATATTTCATATTGTCAAGTAGGGCTGCCATCACCAAAATTGCCGGCACCAGACAAAGACTTCATAAACCCCGGACATTTGAGTAAAATCGCAATTTTTCCCCGGACATCGTAGAAAAATACATTTTTAGGGTTCCGTAGCCGAATGGCAAAAAACGGAACCCTTATAGTTTCGATATGTCTGTCCGTCTGTCTATCTGGCCGTCCGTCCGTATGTCACAGCTATTTTATTTCGAAACTATTAAGACTATACATGTGAAACTTAGTAGGTAGATGTATTCTGTGAACCGCTTTCCGATTTTAAGAAAAAAATTAAAAATTTTTTAAAATAAAGTGGGGTCCCCATACATGGAACTAGAACTCAAAATATATTTTTTTATGAAACCTATGCGTGTGTGGTGTTTATAGACAGGTCTTTAAAAATGATATAAGGGTTTCTAAAACCACTTTTTCATAAAGTCAATCGTTTAAAAGATATAAGCTTCCAAAGTGGTAAAATGAGTGTCCCTCCCCCTCTAACTTCTATAATAATGGAGTGAAAAATCTAAAAACAATATATGTTGTAGATCTTAATGTTAACTTTCAACCAAAATTGGTTTAAACGAGATCGAGTCAGCAGTTTTTGAGATACAGTATATTTTCTAAAACCGCAAATATAACTTTGTAATTCATACAAATACTATGAAAAACAAAGTTATTTGGCGTAGTTGTAAAAATTGTAAATAAGCTAGTTTTAAGAAATTTGTAAGTTTTTTGTTCTTTTTTTTCAAATAAATATATTAAGTATATTATAGTTACTACGGAACCCTTCATGGGCGAGTCCGACTCGCACTTGGCCAATTTTGGTACTTGAAACTAAAAACAATGATGTTTAATTATGGTTTTTATTTACTGGTAACATTGCAGACAGTTAGAAGGTTAATAATAGGCTTTCTTTTTAATTAATCAACGTAACAAAAACAATGAGATGAAATACAGAGATCGTGCTTTTTGGTTCCCGTAAGACCAATGTGTGTCCGGGTTTTACCCGGACGCTTATAGGAAAAATCCCCCGGACGCCCCCGGACGCTGTCCAAACTAGGACAAATCCGGGGAAACCCGGACGGATGGCAGCCCTATTGTCAAGTCATATTTCAAGTACCTACTTAATCGCTTTAGCTGGGGTCGTTTATTCTATTGTTAGGTACTTACTTACTTGAAATAATATGTTAGTTTATTTTTGTTGTCTTCGGTGTCGACCCTCAAAAAACCCTGAAGTTTCGCTATCTAATTTAATTTTCCCAATTATGTTTTCATTTACTAAAATTAAGTAGGTAGGTACTTAAAGTTTTCCAACTTGTTAAAAAGCTTCGGTACAAAGGAGACAGACGTTACGGGTCTTAATCTGACACCAGGCTTGCCAAGCGGTAGGTACGTTGTGGAGGTCAGATTGGCTCACTCCATGTACAGTAGGGTGTCCCATTCATGTATGGGGGAAAAAAATGAGCTACGGCTACGCAAGAGGTATCAAAAGTTGCGTTTTGACACATATATTACGATTATTATACAATTTAATTACATATCCGGCATCTTGAGGCCTCTACCAGTCCTTGAAGTTTTTCAAATTTGCTATTTTTAGGGGTTCCTAATATAAACTATAAATCATACAAAAATAACATTTAAATGGTTTTTATTAAATTTAAGGGTACAACAATGAGTTAAAGCAAGGTTTAAAATAGTTGAAAGACAAAATAATCAATGGCAACTTTAAAAACGGAACTGGTTTTTGTGACCAAAATTAGGCATTTCTGAGCGAGATTTTAATCTGTTCCTAATAAAACCATCCCGAGCTGTAGCGTCCGTGACGCTTTGAGAAGCCTCCGTCACTAGTTTTACACATCTTTCCACTGACTGTGTGTGGCAGGGAAAGTCAATAATGTCGAGGATGTGTTCTTTAGCCTTAATTCTAAGTTCATCGTTGGAGACGTGTCGCAAAATTGGTGGAGCTGATATTTCACACTCTTGCCAAAATATTATATCGGTGTAGTCTCGCGCACAGAAGTTAAGCTTTGGTGCTTTAAATACCCTGCGAGAGTTGCTCTTTTCTGCTTCTCTGGCCTTTAATATTTTGCGAGATGCAAGCTCTCGAATATGCTCTCTATCGTCGAATAACATGGCAATAAGCAAGTTTTCTGGGTGCGCAAAAAAAGCGTTTCTTTCGATCACCGAATTTACAATAGATCTCTGACTATCAGGCAAAAATCGAGAGTATATAACCATTTGAAAAATATGCTTGGCTCCATCTTTAAATGATGAGTTTTGCTTGATTAGGAACCAAACAGGAGCGTAAACTTTGACCACGTAGTTCACAAGCAGCTGCAAATTATTTGACGGCGAAACAGTACTTACGTAAAGTCTGAGTATGCGATTGGCAGTAGTGAGCCATCTCGAATGCGCCATTTTTCCAGATTGGCGTTTCGCTATCTCAAGGGAACAGGAACCAGCCATCACAGCATGACACATTTCGTACAGATACTTTTGATCCGTGCTTAGTTCCTTCACAATATTATCAGGTAATACTAGCAAATTGCCAGACACTGCACAAAAAGACGCTAGAGGTTTACTTTCACAAGCAGCTAGCTGTTTTCCAATAGGTCCTGAATATTCTTTTGGCCCAGATGTGCTACCATCCAGAGACATGAACAAATGACGAAGCGGTAATTCATTCGCGTGAAGCATACAAACACACCATTGCAACGGTCTCTTTAAATAGTTTTCCAGGTATTGAATGACACCTCCCTTCCAACCTGTATTCGTAGCAGTACCATCGCACCCCACACAGATCACCTCTTCCAAGTTCAACCCTTGATTTTCTAACAAAGATATGATAGAAGAAACGATCGCTTTGGCAGTGCCACGACTTGGCGTCACATGTCCCAAATAAATAGATCCCGGCTCTGTGAGAACTGAAATGTGTTCTTGCAAGACTTCTCTGCGGTGGTACCGATCGCCTATTTTCTCGTTTATGAGTGTTTTGTCCTTTCGTCCATCAAAGTAGATACTTTTTATTACAATCGTATCAATGTCTTTGCTGGCCTTGGTCCGTGCTTTTGAAACAGCTCTATGAATTTTATTCTTATCAATAACAAGACTTAGATCTTCGGAAGATACCAATCCTACGTCTGCTAAGACCGCCGAAGCGACCGCAGCCGCAGATCGTGTTGATAGTCCATACCGATCACATACATTAGCTACTGTTGGCAGCGCCAGAGTGTTCCGATTCAACGAAGTAGATGGAGTCTCATTTACAGGCACGTCAGTATTCGCAGAAAGCTCTGTTACAGGCGACTGCGGTCGAGGCGGCAACTCGCGCACCGGAACAGGATTGGTTTTTAGTGATGCACTGGGAAAACATGCGTGCTCTGACTCTTTCCGATTCAAGTTTTCTTGTCTTTGATGTTTCTTTAAAAGTCTTGCTGTTTCTTTTGTGTATATACCGCTTATTGCCATTTTTCTATCACTTCTTTGATCCAGTAAAAAGTCTCTTTCAGAAATAGGAACTTTCTTAGGTTTTATGCAGGAACAAATGTCAAACGAAGTGCACTTACAAGCAGCAATATCGAAGAGCTTGTTCGACGATTCCAAAAAGCACTTCACTTTGCTTTCGTAACTATCATTTCTTTTATTTTTGGGATATCTTATCAATGACAGGTATTTGTCAAAATATGATTTCAGCAATTGGGTAACTCGTACCTACGTTGGAAACGATAGGAATCGAAGCTTTGGTCCAAATCGTATCAAGTTTTCCAGAAACGATTGAAAAAACTTCTGTGTTAAGAAGGATCTTTCCCATTCTTCTGTAGTTTTAGTTCATTTTTAGTAAACAAAATGAATTTGATAACGTCACTTATCACTGGTAACTGGCGATCGTCAAGTTCTTTATAATATGATCCCAAAATAGCACAAGTAGTCTCACTTCGTCTTGAACCCATTATTATATATAACAAAAACACGTATTTTATCACAAGGAAGTGCAGAGCGACACCTTACAGCAATAAAACCGTAATAGAAATGAGACGAACTGTCTCACAGTAGAAGTAGAGAATTTAAGAAAAACAAGTCAAAACATGAATTTTGCGAGTTTGTTCCAAACCAATTCCTAACAGAAAAAATCCTGTCGTTGCCTGCAAATCATAACTTAGGGTTTCACTATCAATGAAATAAAAAATAAAATGGGAATAATGTACATAAAATAGAATAGACGACATTGACTGGAGGGTTATTTAAGTGATAAAAAAATAAAAAGAAATGCCAGTAAAACCCTCAAGATATTTTTTATGTTTTTTTTTTTTTATTATTTTTACGGTAATCTAAAACTAATAATGCAACTTTCGAGGGGGCTTGAGTAGCGAAAAACGAAAAAAAAATTTTCGGGACACCCTAATGTACACTGTACAGCCCTAGTATGTAGATATATTCAGCTGCATTCGGTTAAACTGGAAGTCGACCCCAACATAGTTGGGAAAAGGCGCAGTAGATTACTTAAAACTAAATAACTGATATACTGAATAAGGTAGAACCCGGCAAAGTGAAAACTCACTGGTAACCACAACCTTTTGCCGGTGATCTCAGTCCTCAACGATCCTACTTACCTTGTTGTGCGTAAAAGTATCTAAGTGTGCAGCGCGTTGCTAGCGACCGTGCACCACTAAGTAAAATTAATACGATAAATCAGACTATACAACAACTTAGTCCAAATGTTGTTACGTAGGTATGTACTTCTGCCCGCTATCGCTTGTATGTACGTTGTCGTACGAAGCTGACGCGCGTAGTGCATTAATTTAGAAGGCCGAATGCCAATGTTCATCCTAACACAAGTCATGAACATGAAGTCAGTGTTGTCGTAGTATTGCCGCGGGGAGGTCGCGTGACTAATGCGACTTCAAACATATATCGCGATCCCTAACATAAATATCTACGTTATTAAATTGTAGTGAATAACTTTTTGTTTTCTAGAAAATTGGAATTGTTTTACTGAGCTGGGGGTTTGTGAATTTAATCAAGGGTTACTATCAAAAAGTAAGTACTTAAAGATTTAAGTTATGGTTGAATTTAATTTAATTTGATCTTGAACGATGGTATAGGATGATGCGGTTGTTCCGTTGTTTTGGTTTCGGTTAGGCTGTGCGCGCACTGCGTTGCGTTTTGGAAACGCAAAATCTGTGAAGTATGGAGTGTCATAGAAGTGCGCGCACTGCGGTGGAATAAACGCGTGCGTTAGAGTCACCGGTGGCCCCGGTCATTCTACCGGTGCGGTAGAACTACCGCAATTGCGGCCACCGCAAGGCAGTGCGCGCACGGCCTTATAGAGGAACAATAAGTTGGGATAAGGCAAACAGAGCATGAGGACAATCCGCTATACAGATACTACTTAAAACTTGCTGCCTAAGTTATTTGTGATCATGGATATTCGATTATTACTTTCGCATTGGTTGACCTGTGAGGTTAAGCTATGCTAACGGGTGGGGGTGACCATTTATACCAAGATTTCTCTGTACCTCGGAAATCACATTTTCAAGTTAAACTTTACGCGGTTAACGGACGATCCCTTAGTTCTAGGTGTCATTTGAAGTTTGATCATCGTAGCAGGCAGGTTTTCAGAAGTGTGCAACCAATCTTATCGAGAAGTATCGCGTTATCCCATTACTTATTTTACCGTACTGGGTTGTAGGGCTCAGATAAGTAGGCACTCGGTTGCATTCAATTAGGGATTGGAGCCCACGAAGCACACGAATTTCTTATTTCCTTGGTTGATAAGTTCTCAGCAAACTAATTATTTGGTAGATTGTGTCCACGAAGGGAGATGAAAGTCTTATCTCTATGGACATGTAATCTAAGCTTTTATCTAGAGGTAGAAATCGTCATGGCTTTCCTCCACCCTGGGGTAAGCGAAGGGACCGGTCGGACTCGTATCTCACTAAAACCACCTCGTGTTACCTCGCATCTTGCGACGGGGGTTGCGGTAGCACTTAAATACTCTTCAACGATCAATGATAATAAAAATAAGAGATCTTTAGATAGAGATATTCTATCGAATAAATTGTATTCTACTAATTATTGAGTGAGTGTAGGTAAGTAATTAAGGGTTAATTTTTGAATAATAGATCGGTACTTATTTCCCTAATACATTCTTCTGCAGAAACAGTCAGACGCACTTCAGTTATAACTAATGTGACCATGTTTGTTTCGTGTCAAAGCGGGACGCCTATGAAATTTTGTATATAAATAAAAATAAGTCGGTGTAAGATGCCATATTTAAGGGGTGGGATTGGAAGGGCATTATTCATTATGAGCTATTAGCACCAGGCATGACCATCGATTCTGAACTCTACTGCGAACAACTGATGAGATTAAAGCAAGAAGTAGAGAGAAAGCGGCCGGAATTAATCAACAGAAGGGGTGTGGTTTTTCATCATGATAACGCTAGACCTCACACATCTTTAGCCACTCAGCAAAAATTAAGAGAGTTTGGCTGGGAGGTGTTAATGCATCCGCCGTATAGTCCTGGCCATGCACCTTCAGATTTTCACCTGTTTCGGTCTCTTCAGAATTTTTTAGGCAGTGTCAGGTTAACATCACGAGAGGACTGCCAAAACCACCTGTCGCGGTATTTTGATCAGAAGTCTCAAAATTTCTATAGCAGTGGGATCATGTCCCTACCTACAAGATGGCAAAAAGTTATCAAACAAAATGGTACCTACATACTTTAGTTAAATGTAAATAAACTATATTAAAAAATGCTTTGAATTTTCTTAAAAAATGTGAAGAAACTTTTCCCCAACCTATTACTTTTGTCTCTTTCGCTCATAACTAAAATATTACCTATACATGATGCAATTATGTTTTCGTAATTCAATATGCTTACCTGAAGAAAAAAAAAACAAAACATCCTGTTTCTTCAAGGTTCAGTTTTCGACTTATATTTCGGTGAATAACTCCAAAACCTGACGCTTTAGGATATTATATTTAATGTTTTTTTTTGTTTGTATAAGTATCCTCTATCTAAATATATAACTTTCGTTGTGCACAGCGATTTTGAAAAAAAATCAAAATTGTGTCCGACGTTAGGGCCACCCTCCATACAAAAATCTTCAAACCTCTTTCTTGCATGTCAATCGCTCACTCTCGCTTGGTCCTGACTCCCAACCCCGCGTCTAAACTGCCGTCTTCCGCGCGATTTTACTGATATTTTAATGTAGACAAATAAGTAAGTACGTATAATATAAAGGCTTGTTTGTAAAAGCGGGCCATTTTTGTTCTCGTTGGGGACAGCGGGACAGGCAGCCTGAAAGCGGGACGTATGGTCACGTTAGTTATAACAATAGAGTCATAAATACCTACTTACTTTCATATTTTCTAAACTATATGATAGCCAGGTTACAATTGATAAGGTTGTTATGTCATCAACTAGCCTGAGTAGGTAAAGGCTGTGGCTTTTCAGCCTACTTTCATTAAGCGACTGAGGGCTAAGTAAAATAAACAATGAGCAAACATAATACTGCTATCATACTGATAAGTAACAACGTCGATTTATGAAGGGACTTTGAACATAGCAATAATGTACTGAACTGAACTATTTTTGACTCGACAATGGTAAATTTTTAGGTAGTTCTATTGGGTAATCTATCGCATAGCATACATGATTACGGTAATCCGTGTCTGTGGAAAAGTCAGTGGAGTTGTATAATTGCTGCGTGATTAGTGGTCAGCAGGGTTATCGGATTTCACGTGTCGCGATAGCCAATTTGTAAATAATTATTTCCAATCGGCTCCATTATTGAGAACAGATATCTGTAAAACTAGAAATGTAATATACATTTGGATTTTAGATTGATGGTTTATTGTCTTCAATTGTTTGTATGTCATTATAATTTCCACCTACTTAGATAATAATAATTAAATATAGTGTCCTCTGTATAACTTCGATATATACTGATTAGTTCGAAAGTTAAGGCGTTAGGGCGTTAATTACAACAAAAAGTCCGGCACTGCAATCGTCGCCACGTGAGTTGGTTACGTATTTGTTTAGTTAGACATTTCTACAAATTGTGTAAACATGATTACATGACTCATGTGGTCTATATCATTTAAGGATAGAATACTTGCCTTGTAGCTATGCCCCGGTTACCCAACCGATTATTGGAACTTTTGGCAGTTTGACAGGCCTGAAACACGATGCAATTAGGTAGTTAATTAACTGTCATAAGTTTAACTTTATCAAAACTCCCTGGACCGGTGCTAGACTATTGTAGGCATGAAAAAGAAAAAGAAATAAGATCAGTATGATCCGAGGCGTCTTCATTTAAACAATTAATAAAGAAATGCCTGGCTCGATAAAAATCTGGTTCGCGTATTTGCATTCTAAATTCACAAATTGGAATAATAACTATTTCGAATTATATTTCTGCCAGCCTGCAGCGTTTTGTAAAGTTCGTACAGCAGCCTAGGCGGGAGCTGGGATTTTACTTTCGGGGAACGTCGGCAACTGGTTGCCTCTGGTGCAAATACCAGTGAAGTGTTGCCCAAAACCAGTCTTGGTCTTGTTCTTGCATTTTTGCAAGACCAAGACCAAGACTTACCCTGTAAGATTTAAGCAACAACAAGACTAAGGCCCGTATTACAGAACGAAACTCGAGCACTGATCTCTGTTTAAAACTAGTTTTGAGTCGAGATTTAATTTTAGAATAATAATATATTTTATTTCTCTCACCACAATATAAAGACATTTGATATCAATGACATATCATGACATAGCAACGAATATATTATACTGTGGGAGACTGGTGCCTAAACTAGACTTACGTCTGTATATCAGGACACCCTTCGCCCCTTAGTTAGTTACATTTCAGTTGATATGTGATAAGTACTCACTCGCCACATGTGGTAAGCACTTTATATTTAAGTTAAACAAGTTTTATTATTTTTACATGGGTACTTATTTATAATACTACACATTGCAGGGTTAGTAGGGTTAGTATTTAATTGATGGTGTCTGTGATAGTCTGTGGTGTGTAAATATGTCTGTCTGTATGTGGGTGCGTGTCTTGCGTGCGTTAGTGTCCCAGCGATACTATGATGCTGTTTAAATCTGGGTGATAAGTAGTTTCTCCGTATCGTAGTAGTTCAGATCCTGAAGCCAATATCTGAATTTTATTTTGCACCTTTTCTTGGTAAAATTATATATGGAAAGCGTTTTATTAATACTATTAAGGTATTAAGAGGAAGCGATCAAGATAACAAAAGAAGCGTTTTGAGAACATAGTGGAAAGCCGACTTTGGAGATGTTCTACTGGAGTGAGTCGTCTTTTATCACGTGACAATAGGGGATTGTAGGTGAGGAGCACATGCTGTTTGAGGACCATTTGTAAAATAAACCACCTACGTAGTAATAGATATGCTATAAGTATAAAATATGTTTCCCGTTTGTAAAGTTCCCAAATGTCACACTAAACTTACGTCTAGACACTTTTGCCCAAAAGTGTCTAGACGTAAGTTTAGTCTGTTCAGTTCAGTTCTGTTCTAGTGTTCAGTTCTAGGATTTACAATAGAGCAAATTAAACTATCCCAATTTATAAGCTTATAATGACATAAGGTCAAACAAATTTTAAAACCATGGCTTCAGTCTTTGAGCTATGACGATTAAAAAAAATAATTTCATCAGTACAGTAAATTAAGTTATTCAAAACACACACTCATGTTAACGCACACGCTTCCAGACACACACACGCAATTACGCACATACACTCAAACTTACACACACATACACGTTTCGCTTCTATTTCTTTTGTTCTCAATATCTTCTAATGTTACTTTTTGTTGGTAATTTATTACACAAAAATTTAAAAGTGTATTAATCTGAATATATATAACTCAAAGGTGACTGACTGACTGACTGACTGACTGACATAGTGATCTATCAACGCACAGCCCAAACCACTGGACGGATCGGACTGAAATTTGGCATGCAGGTAGATGTTATGACGTAGGCATCCGCTAAGAAAGGATTTTGCGAAATTCCCACGGGATCGGGAATTACACGGGAAAAACTACCCACGCGGGCGAAGCCGCTGGCACAAGCTAGTGTACTATATAGCGTAGGAGACTGATTCCTGTAACACAGGCTCGCTTAGCATAGGAGTCTATATATTTTTTACCTGACTGCAAGGGAAGGCTAATTTTTTTTCTTATTGCTAAGCTATCGCATAAGGATAGTTGTATGTGTTTAAGTAAATAAATAAATAAAACAAAAAAAAAAAAAAATTCCAAACGTGTTGTGTAAAAAATTAAGTTCATCTGCATATGTTTTATATAGGTTATCATCCATTGTCGATATTAAAACACTTCTTGCGGCTTATTACGGTATAGTCGAGTCTTACATGCGCTACGGCGTCATTTTCTGGGCGAACTCAACTGATAAAGAGACAGCATTTAAAGCCGGCTCTACACGTTGGCCAACACAGTGGCGAATGTAGTGGCCAGCATATTGGCCAAGAGTTCGTGATGGCGTCCACACGTTGGAAGGTCGTTCAGTTTGCTTCGGTTCAGGCCAATGTGTGGACGTATTTATTAAAATGGATATTGAGGCGCTAACTTCTGCTTCTTGGGTTCCACAAACAATTTACGGCTTGGTAGAGCTCTGTAAACCGAAAAGTTTCTTCGTTATTAGTCATTACTGACATTTTGTTTACACTAGTTGTTACCGACGCGTGACTATAAAAACTTTTTAACAAAAAATAAAACCAACTTCCATATCAAAACACTACAACGGCAAAAATAACTTTAATTTTGGTAGTCGGTGTTATTGGTTTTGTATTTTCTTTTTTTCACACCGCCTGCCGAAATTAAAGTTATTTTTGCCTTTGTAGTGTTTTGATATAGAAGTCGGTTTTATTTTTTGTTAAAAAGTTTTTTTCACGCTTTTTAGTGGGTCGGTCTGTAATTTATCTAGTTACAAAAGCCAAAAGTCAACTACTCATCAACTATTACAAAATATTGCTTTTCCCGATGCAGAGCCGTTAATTTTTGAGGAGTTCTCCTGATACTTCACCATCAGCTCTACATTACCATATACGTTGTTACGAGCATAAAGTGCTTAACATCCATATTCAAGTAATCGAATCGCTATCCACGAAATACTTATTATTGAGTAGTTTCTGTGGTCATCTGTGGTCTTCATCATTCATCATCATTCATCAGTTCCACTTCCCCAAATGGTGCTTTTCGAGAGCAACTGCACAAGATAATATAAGAAATACTCAAATCGCAATAGGTGTGCCCATAATATTTTAAGAGTTCCCTCGATTACTCCAGGATCCCATCATCAGATCCTGATTTCATAACAATGGGACCAACTAGAAAGTATACCATTTCAAATGAAAAGAGAATTTTCTAAATCGGTTCAGCAGACTTCGAGTTATGAGGTAACATACATACATAAAAAACAAGTTCAAGACGAACTGAGAACCTCCTTCTGTTTTTGAAGTCGGTTAAAATTTTTAATCAGGTGCGTGCGATCGTTTTGGGAGCTCGTAGCAAACTAAACGCGCAGCCAACGTGTGGATGCAGTGGCCAATACTCGGCCAACAACCCTTTGATCTTTTGCAAAAAACCGACACCACACGGATCTCGCGCCAACTCGTCGGCCATCATTCCAATACAACCCAAGATGCACAAACACCCCCTCTACACGTTGGCCACTAGGCACTGGCCACTACATTCGCCACTGTGTTGGCCAACGTGTAGAGCCAGCTTAAGGCTCAAAAAAGATGTCTCCGATCAATGTTCAGACTAAAAACGACTGACAGTTGCAAGCCATATTTTAAGCAGTACAATATTTTGACACTCCCTTGTATTTATATTTTTGAAGTAGTTATGTTTGTTAAGCAAAATCCAAGTCGTTTTGAACGTATGGCAGATATATGTCCAAGAAATAGGCGTGACAATACGAAACTATGTCAAGTAAAGTGTCAAACCACCCTGATGCGCAAAAGTGTTTATTGCATGGCACCAAATACACACATCAAAAGTGTCTAGGGATCAACATATATTTATGCAATAACTTTTCTCCTGATTGATATTAATTAAAATTTTCTTTAAGGATTCATCAAATAAAGTGTTTTCGTTTGTCACAGTAACGATAAACCAAGTCACCTTTGCATTAATAAAGAAATTTGCCATTTTCCTAATAAAGGGATTTTTGACATTTAAACCACTAACATTAAAGTTCGAAAAAAAGAATGAAATAACAGTTTTCTTTAAAATTTTATTGGGTAACTTAAACAATTAATAATCCGTGTTTCTACCGCGAACACTAACAACACAAGAACATCGGTTTGGCATACTCAAAATGAGTTCATCCAAATCACGCTGTGGAATGGCCGCCCATGTTCGTTGCAACAACAAAAAAAGGTCTTCTTGCGATTGGATACCCTCCATATTCGGCAGAGCTCTTCTCTGTAGCATATCCCATGCATGCTCAATCGGGTTCAAGTCTGGCGACTGAGCAGGCCAGAGCAGGACATTGATGTTAGCTGCGGCGAGAGTCTGTCTTACAACTCTTGCGGTGTGCGGTCGTGCATTATCATGCATTAACTGAAATAAGGGACCGATTTGCACTTGTAGAGGAACGATGACGTCAGATACAATCGTCTCAGCATAAATTTGAGCGTTGAGGTTGCCTCTGATCCAAATCAACTCAGTTCTTCCGCCGATCCAAATACCCGCCCATACCATGATGGTTCCACCACTATAAGGATGGACTTCCTGGCAGGATTTTAATCACTGTTGGCGTCCAGGGGTTCTCCAGTGTCGTATACGTCTTGTATCCGGTCTCATACCAAAACGAGACTCATCAGAAAAGCACACGAAACGCCATTGTTCTTCTGCCCAATTTCTGTGTTCAAGAGCCCATTGATATCGAATCCTACGATTGTGCATTGCTATAGGTGGTACCCGTAGCGGTCTTCGGGAATGAAGGTTCACTTCATGCAAGCGGTTTCTGACTGTTTGGTCGCTAATTAAGTTCCCTGAAGAGTAATGAAGCCTCACGGCTAACATCATGGCGGTTATTGTTGGAGCTCTTCGAGTTAAGATTTGAATGTATCGGTCTTGTCTCCGTGTGGTGCAGCGATACCGTCCTCCATGGCGCTCAGCCACGGTACCAGTGCTTCGGTAACGTGTCCAAAGTCGACTGATAACACTCTGACTTGTATTCAGAGCTAAAGCCACAGTACGTTGCCGGGAACCAGCTTCTATCATTCCCACGGCTCTGAGCATTTCTTCCCTGCTTAAATGACGTCGCCGCTCCATAATAACGTTGGTTTTAATCAGTAGTAGGGAAACAGTAGCACTAATAATGTCTTCAATGCGTTGTATGTTTTTATAGGGAAATTATTGACAGCTGATTTTCATCTTTTACTCGAATTTGATTAACAGTTCCTGTTTCAAATTATGAAATGCACCAAAAAGGATCCATATAATTTTATAAAATCATAAATTTATTACAAAGCCACATCTCAATCTCAAGAAATCCGCATAAAAATGCTTGATCCCTAGACACTTTTGATGTGTGTATATATAATAACCTACCAAGTGCTTGGAAAGAGTTAAACGCGGTGCAGTTTAAGAGTAGACTGCGAAAATTATTAGCAGAAAAAACATATTACAGTGTAACTGAGTTTCTAACTGACAAGTTTTTACAAAATACCTAGTACCTACTTCCGTAAAGGAATTCATAATAATGTGATGAAATTAATAATAATGTAATAATAATAATGTGATGAAATTAATAATAATGTGATTAAATTAATAATAGTGTGATTAAATTAATAATAATGTAATGAAATTTATAATTTAAAATTGATAATAATAATTTAATATTTGCATGCTGAATGGCGAAATATGGCTGAGCTGATGTATAAACACTTTCAACTTGTATATGTACTACCCATATTTGCAAAATAAAATTCTATTCTATTCTAATCAAATCGGTCTTCGAGATCGATCATTCATAAAATATATATGCAGTACGTATACGACATGTCTCATACATGTCGTATTGCCAGTGTTTTCATTTATTGCATATATGTTGTATACATTCTGTATATACCTACGTGTCGACTCGAGAACCTCCTCCGTATTTTTTCGTCGGTTAAAAAGTGATATTCCATTAATTGCCTTTCTTAGTCTCCGAGTATTTATTTTGTGTTTTTTATTTTATAACAAAAGGGTTTTAACTATTGATTTAAATAGTAAAGATATGGTCGTCAGAAAATTTGACGGACGCGGTCGCCCTACAAAACACTAACGCCATCTATTATAACTAAGATGTCAATTGGCTGGTTTGCTCCTAGACGTAACCTTGTAAGAGCGGGGTGTGGTATTTTTCGAGGTACAAAGTACAAAGAAATAAAAAAAACCCTTTTATTTTTCGAAATTTATATTTGTTGTACATAAAAATACATTTTAATTTGCATTTTAACAATAAAAATTAATTTTGTACATAATTTAATCTTGTAGTAATATTATTAAATCTTTTTGTTTCATCGGCTGCAACGTGCGCCGCTGCAAAGTTATGTCGCACTTTTACGCGGCTTCGCATTGTCTATGCTAAAGGTTGAGACAAACAAGAAAGAAAATTGTTTTAAATAATGTTAGAAGTTGATTTAATGACATATTTTTAAATTACCGGTGATATGAATGTTAAGTATGTTTTTTTATTGTCGTAGTTCACGCAACCCTTCAGGACACAATTTGGCATTTTTAGGGTTCCGTAGTCAAGAAGGAACCCTTATAGTTTCGCCATGTCCGTCTGTCTGTCCGTCTGTCCGCGGTTTAGCTCAAAAACTATTGGTACTAGAAAGTTAAAGGTAAAGTACTTTGGCATGAGTATACACGTTAATGATGCCAAAAAAGTGGTAAAATAAAATTTTGAAAAAAAAACAATTATTTAGGGTACCTCCCATACATGTAAAGTGGGATGATAATTTTTTTTTTTCGTTCTTCCCATATTGTGGGATATCGTTAGATAGGTTTTTCAAAAATATTAAGGGTTTGGTAAGACTGTTTTTTGATTAAGTAAACCGTTCGTGACTTATCAAGCTTTAAAGTACCACTTTTCGTTAGAGTCAAGTGTCCCACCCCCTCTATCAACTAAACGGTTATAGTTAAAAATTCAAATGTCACGGCAGTAATACCCATATATAACGAAATTTAAAGAAAAACTATCACACATAAGTGGGCTTTACAAGTTTATGAGTAATAGTCGACCAATTGTATTTGACTCGAAAATTTCGAACAACTCTATAGAAATGTCGATAGATGGCGCTAAGCGCCAGTTGTATCGTGCTAGCTTCTTGTGACGATTGAGTAGTGTAGCTCTGTGTCCGTATTTAAATTCAAAACACCGGCTATGACAAGTTTTATACAAATCTCTAAAAAAAAATTGAAACTTTCCGTGCAAAATTGTCGGATCAGGTGAGGATTTGTATAGGAAGTCAAATTAGTTAGGTAGTCATGTTTGGCTTTTAGTTAGAGCATGGTACGAAACGATCAGTCAGCGAATACGACACGTACTTGGCTGTTATAAAAACTACGGAACCCTACACTGCGCGTGGCCCGACACGCACTTGACCGGTTTTTTTTGCTTGTAAAACTGACGACTCCTCCCGAAGATAGCCGATCGCGTTCTAGTTCACTTCGATAAAGGTAAGACCACTTTGGGACCAAGTTCGAGGCGTCATTATAACATGCGGTTCGCCCAGTCCTTACGCAATAATATATATGTCAATGGTTTTAACATTTATATTCTTAATAGCAGTCGCGCGGGGCTTCGCTCCCGTGGACTTCATCTCGATAAAAACAAAACATCTTTCTTTTGCTGTCGGGTAAAAAATATAAGCCTTCTCCAAGCTTCTAGCTACTTCCATACTAAATTTCATCCAAATCCACACAGTACTTTCGGAGATTAGCGCGTTCAAACAAACAAACTTTTCCGCTTTATAATAGTAGTATAGATTATGAGAGGTTCTGTTTACTTCTTAGGGAAATGCATTTACGCTACGAACATGATATATGTACCTAATTACCACGGAATAGAAAATACAGTGGAAGTGCCGCTCAGATATCGCACGCGTGTCAACATTAAGCACAGATGCGCGACATTAGCTTATTCGCTGTCAGATTCATGTCGCGATTGGTTGTCTCTAAAATACACGAAATATTAGAAATTATGCCTTGTTGTGCGGTTTAGACTTGCAAAAACGAAAGCAGTAAATAAAATGTATCTTGTGGAGGCGTATCGTATCATCGATAAGTATTAAAGTTTGTTAATTTTAAATATATTTGATTTTAATGACAATACCACATTTCATGGCTTCAATGCAAACTATAAACAACCTTATTGTCATTAGCACAACGTTTAAATCTACTTGGTCGTTATCTGGAGGAACATACTATAAATTCTAGTAACTTCGACGCTACTCAATTAGGGATGGGATACATTCGTAAAGTATGTCTGTATCGATAATTTTTATTTATTTCTAACTCTTCCTTTCATAGCTGGCACCATCACTCAGAAAATTGATTTCGGATGGTTTATGTGTATAATTCATAAATGTTTAACTGATATTGTACAGAAATGTCGATGTTTTAACCACACGTAGCCCGTCTGTAGTAGATACGGGTCGCTAATCGGACCGCCTATTGTACACTCATTTTTATAAATGATTGTCCTGTGATAAATTGAGGTGTACAATAAATTATATAATAATAATAATCACAGTAATATTAAAAGTCAAAATTTTGTGTTTGTTACTTATTCACGCTCGAAAGGCTGAATGGATTTCAATGAAACTTGGTACATGGGTAGACCATGTCCTGGAATAGAACATATGATTTTTTTCTGAGACTATGTTCCCTTGGGATAATTTTCTACTTTCACGCGGGCGAAGCCGCTGGTAGCAGCTAGTAGTCAATAAAGATAACATCACATAATGTAAGCCGTAACACATCAATTTCTGGATATTGACCTCAAAAAAAGTAAAAAGTCATTTAAATATTTCAGTTTTCCCCAAGATCCTTTTATTAAGGAAAATGGATGTTTATTGGGTCTTCAATATTCCAAAATATAATCTATCATCAGTTAGGGGAATTTCCTACGTCTAATCATATATATATTATTACCAAATTAATGAAAGCCATCACGGGAAAATATATTAATATACGCTTTCATCACCTTTTAAAATTAAACATAAAACTATCAAAACGGCAATTATTAAACACATATGTATAATTTCAAGGTCAATAAATATTTTTAATACTATCTATTAACATTTCATTGAACACTAGCTTGTGCCAGCGGCTTCGCCCGCATAAAATTAATACTTTGTTATATGATTTATAGCCTATCTATCTATAGTACTCAAGAATAATGCAGCTACATATTAAGGAAAGAATTTTCAGAATCGGTTCAGTAGTTTCAGAGATTACCCTTATACAACGTGTAACGGAAATCCCATATCTATCCAAAAGGGCCGAAGACAACATTTGGTATGGAGTCTCTATGCACAGTTTCAGCACAAAATAACTGACTCAAAGAATTGATACCAAATTATTGGTTTCATATATTTCTTGAATACCAATCATAACAAACGTGTCACAGCACTACGAGGGTCAATAACTTTCCACGTCACTTGCCAATAACACGATAATTATTTCCGTTCTTCTTAATTTGAAAAATTCTGTCTCTGGTATCAGTGTATTGGAATTTGTAATAAGTTCTACACACGTAGACTTAGGATTATAAAATCGTTTGTTATCATCCAAAGAAGCCATGCACTTGGTATGTATATACCCTTTAAATTACACATTGTATACAAACTTACAAATTTTACCTCTTCAATATTAAAATAGATTCTATTTTTTGAAGATGATCAACCTTTTTCCATTACTGAGCATTTGTATGATGTCGATAAATTATTACATTGCTCACACGAATAAAATACGTAACATCGATATTAAAATATCGATGTTTGTCTACATCTATATTTGAGTAGCAAAAGACATTACATGTGCATGCAAATATGACATCTATTTCAAAGTATTTAGCGTTCCGAATCGAATAAATTGGTTTCAGCGCCATCTAACGTTGAGTAGCTGAAGTCGTTATAAATTGTTCGATTTAAGTTTTTTAAACGATAAACGCCTTTATTGATTATGTCATGTCAAATAATAACAACTTTCGGTCATTGTAATAAGACTCAATTTTTAACAGTATTAAGAAGATGATTTGTTAAAGTTGCGTTTCAACTTTGTAGCCAATTATATCAATGTTTTTTACGTGTATAATGGACAATTTGATTTGCAAATGTGTGAGTTTGGCGACACTGGTTCTCGTTTTGAGAGAGTATAAGGGCACTTCTACTTAATTTACAGTTCTGTGCTAATTACCTACCTAGACCCTAGGTACCTCCTGTCGCGGTTGCGGGAATATTGTAACGAGATACCACGGCCCTGGAACTTAAAGGCAGCTGAAGGAACAGGGTGGGTTTTTAGTCAGTAGAAGTCTGACATTCCCTTCCCCTCCACCCAGAGTGGGAGAAGTCATTCGATGATATTCCCACGCAGAAAAAAAAAATTGGCCAAGTGCGAGTCAGACTTGCCCATGAAGGGTTTCGTAGTAACTACGCCAAATAATTTTGTTTTTCATAGTGTTTGTATGAACTACAAAGTTATATTTGCGGTTTTAGAAAATATGCCGTATCTCGCTCTCTCTCTCTCTCTCTCTCTCTCTCTGATCCGATCTCGTTCAAACCAATTTTCGTTGAAAGTTTACATTAAGATCTACAGCATTATTTTTTTTAGATTTTTCACTCCATCATTAGAGAAGTTAGAGGAGGTGACACAAAAAAAAACAGTTTCAGTTCCATGTATGGGGAGCCCCCTTTATTTTCAATATTTTTTAATTTTTTTTTTCTTAAAATCGGAAAGCGGTTCACAGAGTACATCTACCTACCAAGTTTCACATGTATAGTCCTAATAGTTTCGGAATAAAATGGCTGTGACATACGGACGGACGGACAGACAGACAGATAGATAGACGGGTTCCGTTTTTTGCCATTCGGCTACGGAACCCTAAAATGGCCCTAGGTACCTATGTTAAGATTAACAATAGGTGTTTCTGATTTTTTTTTTTTTGGATTCTCTATAAAATAAGTTGCTCTTATATTATATCAGGATATACGTAATATGTACAAAATATATCTATATAGTACTAGAGCATACTTCGCTCGGTCTTATTTCATAGATCATCTTGATTCGAACTCTCAAGACTTCCTTTATTTTATTTACTTAACTGACCTCTGACCAATTTTGCCCTATAACCAAACCTTATATCCCAAAAAAGCTGGGTGAACGATGTATAAAGGTTTTGGTGGTGACTGATTGTTGTGTAAAAGCGTTTGACACACACGTTTTGGGTCTATAAGTTTATACAGAAAAAATTACCTATTAAGAATTGATGTAGAGGTTTACTTCACGACTTTATATAGCAGTTATAGTCAGGCGTTATAGCAACCTCCATTGTGACTACAACGATACAACTTTATAACTGTGTTTACTGTCGTCCTAATGAGCCTGATTTGGGCAATAAAAGTTCGAAACGAATTAGAATGGGTCTTTCGTTATAGTAGAGATGACAACTCAAGAATAGGACGATATTGTGATCTTGAGGGTTTTTAAAACTTTGTTACAGTACATAGTACTATAGTAGGCATAAAAAAACTACAACAGAGTGATTTGGTGATATAGCTGAGTTTCAAATTATATTTATGTAGCTTTATTGTTATATAAAGGGTTGTTAACGCTCGTTATAGTTATAGTGATACTTATCATAAAGAAACTTTTTTAGAAGAGGATTGTTTTTTTGTAACTATTATAGTCCCTCTATTACACAATAGCACTATAACGGAGATCTTATCTCTTTTAAAACATTGTTACTGTGTATAAAGGTAGGATAGCAATGCTTTTAAAAGATAATTCAGTTTTGTAAAGGCACTTCTATCGCTCTTCTACAACAATATTGACATTATATTGAAAACCAATGAAGACCCAGTTATAGAAAATGGTTCCGTACAAAATACAGTTCACGTCAATGAAGAAATGTAGAATTATTGAAATGTGGACAATGATTCCAGGTATGACAGTATTTCATATTGTTTGATCGATTCAACTGAAGAAAAAACCAGCAACTACGAGATGGTTTGAAGCATTGGGCTATTAATTATAATATTTCACATGAAGCAATAAAAAGTCTTAAAGATCCATTCATAACGCTTAATCGAAATATGCAGTGCCGCGATGCATTCCTCGAGGAAGCTTCCTCAAACAACGCCGGTCGCGACGCTTCTCGGTATGCACGGATCTTTAATTACAATAATGAGTTCAGCATAATCGACTGTTTCTTCTATTCAATGCAACATTAAAATTAGATAAATAATAACAATATAATAAAAAAAATAACATTCGTCAGGAATGTAGTGGTCAGAAATAGACATAATACCGCAGCCCCGATACCAGAAAAATGAAACTTGATAAAGATATCATATATTATTTGCGCATGATAAACTGTCTTGGTAAAAATGAATTGTGGTTTACATACCAATTCATTTTCATTTTTTAATTAACAGGAAATCAATGTGTAATTTCCCATTCCGCTGTCGCAAATAGCTTGAAATCGTCACGAGTCAAAAACTTATCAATATCTATGTATAATGACAACCATTTTGCATTACATTACACTGAAAAAGAAAAAAACAACACTATATGTATTGACACAAAATATAAACTCTGACGTCGTAGTGGTACCTACAGCTGATTTATAAACTCATATTTTCTGACGTGTTATTTTTTAGAAGTTTAATAAAAACTATTTATCACATTTATGGAATGAAGACAGACAACAAATTAAAACAAACAAACAAGCTCAAAAGGAACCCTAATTTCATGCAATGGTGGTTGTAATCTATCATAGCAAGTACTATAGTAGAGTTTAGGAAGCTGAAAGTAGGTTTATGACTTAAAATTCGTAATTGTTTTAGTAAAACCTCATTAATTCGAAGGGGGCATTCAAATATTGTAGTAAACCAGTAAACCCGGTAAAATTACAGTCACACGTTATTTTCCCCGGAATTCGAACACAAAATAATATCTAACTCAAAACGATATCCTCGTCTTCTCTTCTTTATTATCTTTTATTTCTCTTCTAAAACACTGAGGCAGCGGTGTGAACGAATGTAATATGAATGAATGATAGATATTAGTGATGTAACCAAATACAGATTGCGTTACTGTTACATCTACTGCAATGGGCCAAAATTGTTATGCCTGATACCGTTATAGTTGTACTTTAAGAATTAAGACTGAATGGAGATCTAATTACGACACTTTCTTTGTAGGTACACCTACTTTAGCCTTTTATGTGACCACTGGTTAGTTTTTACAAAACGTTCTATGGGCTTCTATACAACTAGCTTTTGCTGGTTGGGTATCTATCTATCTTTTGTCAAAGTCATTTGACTAGGACTTTTCATGTCATGCCAATGCCATCCTCAAATCATTTTCCTATTTGGGGGTATTGTAGTCATGACGATCTTATATAGGCTATATATAGTACCTTTCCATCATGATGCCGTGCAGAAGAAAATTTTTAAGTCATCCAGTTGGGGAAGACACCCACAATGACATACATTCTCTAGTGCACCAACAAAGGATTGCATGTCGGGTTTATCAGTTCTCGTGGCTACCTATATGCAAAATAAGGACAATTTTTGCGTCATTGCAGAATGGGCACTGGCCGTATCGCAGTTTGCTATCAATTAAGTGCTCAGTTGCCCCAGAGTGTTTATCGCAGCGGGGTGGCACGGACCTACTGATATAATCCGCATAATATATTGTTGTTTAAATGTGTGGCGGGAAAAGTAATATCAACAATATAGAGTGTGTTTTTTAGGAATACCGAGACGATCCAGGGCCCACGATGACGGCTAACGTAGTGCTGGGGTGCGTAATGGCACTGCTCGTCATACTCTTCACAATCAGTTCTATGGCCAGATATTACATTAAGGTAACTGTTTATTTATATAATCATTTTCTCGGCCTTGCTCCTTGCTACGTGGGGTCGGAGCCACGCTTTTGATGCCACGCTGTCATTCTACTTACCCCTTCTCTTATGGAACTCCTTACCGTACTTATGCGTTATTACTTTCTTGTCCCTCTTTCTCCATCGACGTTTCTATTTACCACTATTTTTTAGCTGTATGCCCATTTTAATAGATATCTACTTATTTTCCGATAGGTGAATGAAACGGACGTCACAATGTTAATCTAATTCCGTGAATTATGAAATTAAAAAAACTTTTTACCAAAAAATTAAACCGACTCCCAAAAACACTGCAAAGTGAAAAATAACTTTAATTTCGGTAGTCGGTGTCTTTAGTTTTGTATTTTCGGTTTTGGCACCGACTTCCGAAATTAAAGTTATTTTTCACTTTGCAGTGTTTTTGGGAGTCGGTTTAATTTTTTGGTAAAAAGTTTTTATTTCACTCTTTTTAGTTGGTTGATTTTTAATTTACCTAGTTAAAAGGGCCTAAATGTCAACTACTTATAACCTTTTACAAAATATTGCTTTTCCCAATGCTGGGCCGTTAATTGTTGAGGAGTTCTTCTGGTACTTCACCATCAGCTCTACGTCACCATATGCATTGTGACGAACATAAAGTGCTTAACACCCATATTCAAGTAATTGAATCGCAATCCACGAAATACTTATTATTGAGTAGGTTCGGTGGCCATCTGTGGTCTTCATCATCAGTTCCACTTCCCCAAATGGTATTTTTTGAGAGCAACTGCACAAGTTACTATAAGAAATACCTAAAACGCCATAGGTGTGCCTATAACATTTGAAGAGTTCCCTCGATTTCTCCAGGATCCCATCATCAGATCCTGACTTGGTGACAATGGGACCAATTTCGAAGTATACCCTTTCAAACGAAAAAGGAATTTTCCAAATCGGTTCAGCCGTCTTCGAGTAATCAATGATCATACATTAAAAAAAAAAAAACAAATATACGCGTCGAATTGATAACCTCCTCTTTTGGTCGTCGGTTGAAAAGAAGGATTATGATAGGTTTATCAATCAGTAGGCATTTATTTACATAAGATCAGCAATATTATCAAATGAAATGTAATATCAGAGGACCTTGGACTTTGATTCTAAGTTCTTTTATACGATTTTTGTATTTAATGAAACAGATGTAATTTAATGCATCTCTGTTGATTGTAGTAGGTACCCTTATTTGAATATTTTTTATAATATTGAGATTTTACTATTATGTAGATTAAATTTAAGAAGGACAAATATGGAAACAATTTTCATTGATGATAGACAATGCATGTAGTGTGTGTGTAATGTATGTTTTAAGTACAAATTCTTACCTACTATAGAGGCGGACAAGAAAGTAGTAAATACCTGAATATATAATAAAAATACTAACGATAGTAAACTATCACTGTGATTAATTGTTTATTCTGCTTTCAGTTCACATTGTTCGTGGTAATGTCGTTAATATTCGCCACAGCGCCAGTACCACTTATGTTGATCAAACCATTTGACCCAAGAAATGCGCTGTAAGTATTTATTTGCATATTACTCGCTTTGACTTCGCCCGCATGAAAGTCTGGTTAAAAAGCTATTGCGTATTAATCCAAGTCATGTCTGTCATCGTTCATGCACATCCCGCTCAGGTGTTGGACATAATGTTTGATGAACCATGAACCTGCCGTTTTATTTAAACTGGTCGCTTCGAATTACATATGATAGGGAACTTGAGTTTGACCTGGGATCTGGGATTATAAATTAAAATAAAATATGGCGATAAAAAAAACTCTATAGGTAGTTGCACACATCAATCAATTTCGAAAAAGGAATCACATGTACTCAATTTAAAGTTGTCAAAAAAAGAAAACGGTAATTCCATTGGTAAACAGCCATATTTATGAATCACTACTCTATTTAATTTTGAGCACACTGGTGTACTGAGGGTTATAATTATGACAGAAAATTATACAAAACTTTATATGTAAACTAGGTAGATAAATACGTTACAACTTTCACTGCGCAGCGGTTACAATAGTTAAACAATCACCGTGTATAATAATTATGGAGGTATTTAATTATAATTACCTAACTGGTCAGTGAAAGTGCTAAAATAACAATACGTACACGGACAATCTATACAATCTGTCTATAGATTCAGTACATATTTAATTTCAGATATCTAATGTCTGAGGTGTTAAAAACATTGAAGACCTTGAAAATGTGTGTCATTTATATTTTACGAAATATCAACAATGAATAGACCTTTGTAGTAAAACCGTATCACCTATACCTACGTTCATGTAAAAGATCTAGATAAGATTAAATATTTTTTTCTTAAATATTATCAAGTGAGTCGTGACTTTGTTTGACGTAATTTTTTCTTAATAACAATCAGCATATCAAATAGCATTTTGAATTTCTTCCTATGCCTTGTCGACTTGGTTAAAATTCAACTTGAGAAACGATGGCTCCTTTTTCCAAAAAAATGTTATTCAAAAAGCGTTTTATTAACATAACTTCAGTCACGATCATATAAGAACATATACAAAACAACTATTTAATAACAAAATACCGCGGTCTCAAAAAAAACTGCGTTAACTTCATAACACTATAAAATCCATCAACAGGTAACTACCATAGTCATAGATAGCTAAGGTAATTTAAAAAGCTGCGCTCTTGTATGACCTAAACCTTTGAATTTTAATAGTAAAAAATGAATTGTGTAATATTTGACAAGGCTTTCGATTGTACTTACTCGCTTAAAGTCACTATGCTATGGCTTTTCTATCTGTGACTATTAACTCGCCAATTTCTTTCGTTAACATTTAATTTTATTATGGCTTTTTGTTAAGATATTGATAAATCTAATTAACAAATCCAGTTTTAAATAAGATTAACCAAATAGATTAGAACTAGGATGTGATCTCTTATGATGATGACCTATACAACTTATTACAAGTTATGAGAAGTTCAATAGGTTAGTCTTGATTAATGACCAACTTATTGATTAAATATTATATCCAATACTATTGGCTTGTTGTTATTGCATGTAATTGAATCGCATTTTTCCGGGTTTCCGAGAGTCAAAAGTACGCTGAGATAAATACCTAACCTCACTATAGCAAGAGCTAGTAAACAAGGAGTTGGGATTATTTGAGAACATTTTATGATTAATTAAAATTCCTCGAATTATACAAGCAGTACCTACGCTTGTATAATTCGAGGAATAGTTCGCAAAGTAACGGGCATGTAGAATTATATAGGTTTGTTTGAAGCCTCTCTCTTATAGAGAGGAGGCCCGTGTCCCAGCATTGGGAACGTTTTCTGGTCTGACTTATATTATGTATATTTGACGCCGCGTAGAAGATTCGTAAACTTCCGTAGACACAACGCGTCTACGCGGCGCGGCGTAGCACTTGCGTCATCTTCATGCATACTGCGTCTTCCCAGGGCGTAGGGCCTACAGGCCCTACGCCCTGGGAAGACGCAGTATCATTTTAGGTTATTATCGTCTTTTAGCAAACGACACCTCTCAAGTAATTTTGACTCATTTTAAAGACTGAAAAAAAAATGGTTTAAATTATTATTTTCAAGATTTTACGAGTCATTTTCAGTCAAAAATTCCGAAAGACTGCACCATATTGGATAATTCTTTTTTTTGTGTTCTTTTCAGGACGACGAGAAGACTAATCTACTAACTAATCGACTATGATGACGTGTGCTACTTTGACCTGAATGCGGTCTTGCTCGATAAGCTTGATTGTATCCTCAATAACTGCATTCGGTTTATATTTAATTTAAGGAAATATGACCATGTCTCAAGTTTCAGGTCTGAGCTTAAATGGATGACCATTCGCCAGAGGAGAAGTTTGCGCGCTTTGACAACGCTTTTCTCTTTACTCAACTCTCCCAGCCCTCCTTCTTATCTAATGCCTCACTTTCAATTTCTGTGTTCTTCACACAATAAGAATCTACATTCATCCAATAATCTTCTCTTACTCTGTCCTTCTCATACTTCTGTCTTTTTTCATTCTTCTTTTCATATCCAGTCGATTCTCCTCTGGAATGCACATCCTCTCGAGATCAGAATGGCTGACAGTCGCTATGCATTTAAAAAGAAATTGCGGATCTATTTTCTACACCAATGAGCAGAATTTCCACATATGGTTTTCATTTGCTTCTTCATTATATATATATTTGTATGTATTTATATAAGTATTTATTCATATATATTATTTATGTAGATTTTTATTTTTTATGATACTAGGATTTTTGTGTTATTTCACTTTTCACGTTCATATCCTCCCACACTAT
Organism: Tholera decimalis; assembly: GCA_943138885.2. Lineage (NCBI taxonomy): Eukaryota > Metazoa > Arthropoda > Insecta > Lepidoptera > Noctuidae > Tholera > Tholera decimalis. The sequence goes on along the minus strand of OW964549.2, from coordinate 34,379,618 downwards.
CTCTTCACCACTCATGGTTGACTGGTAGAGAATGCCTACGGCATTAAGTCCGCCTTTGTACCTATGTGCATAAAGTGTAAATAAATAAATAAATAAGAGAAGGTTTGTATAAAAGAAATAATATAAGTAATAATATACATATAGGTATGGCGGTACGAATTTCGTCGGTTTATTGTATTTATTTATTAACATCTAGCTTCTGCCTGCGGCTTCACTCGCGCGTAGGGTTGCCAGATCAAAAAACATTAAAGTTAATAATTTTACCTAAAATCAAATCAACCTTCACAAACGACTCTGAATATTTTAAATATTGCAAAACATTACATGTACATGATAAGTTCAAGTATAGCATCTTCAAAGAACAATTTTTCAATACATCAATACAGCTCGAAAAATGTCATTCTGTATACACGCGGAGTGTCGCACAAAAACAACTCGTTACCATACCGGCAAAGAATTTCTACGGCTCAAGGACGAGTGCGTATCTACTACCTCGACTAATAAATTCTTTACCTACCGACATGCGCAATATTATTACCGAAAAAAATATTAAACATAAATTGAAAACATATTTCTTCTCAAATTTATAACAGAACAGTGTCGAACATTTTTAAGTACCTACCTACATTTTTGTTCCAGTAAATTGTGTTACATAAACAGTTTCTGTATGTAATAAGTAATTTTAAGACGGATGAATAGAATTGTAAAGTATCACACACAAACCCGAGAGGTTTATGTGATTCTAGATTAAATTAAATATGTAAACTTTCTTTTGATAAATAAAAAAAAAAAAAAACCAAAATCCGGAGTAAATTCCGGATGTATATGAAGAAAATTCCTGACTTTCTTTAATTTTAAATAAAAACATATTTTTATGTTTAACTTTTTTTAATTCAATTGTAGAAATTCCGGACGGTTTAGGATTCCGGACAAAGACCTATATTACCGAACATGTCCGGAAAATTCCGGTCGTATGGCAACCCTACTCGCGCGTAAAGTTCTGCATCTGGTGTTCCAATTTTAGAAATCAATAATAGCCATATTTTTCCTAGAATTAATAGCTCTATAACGAAAAAGTCTAGTAGGTCCTAAGATTAACGTGTACTAACAGTTAAACAAACAGACATTTTTTTTTCAATACTTTTACTATTACTATTTCTTAACCCTTCAATTAATTTAAATAATATTCAATGTACAGACACACTTTTTCACTGTTTTATTATATGTATGTATTGATGATGATTTAAAGTACTTCTGTCAGTTGTTATTTCTTGAATAGACAGAATTAACGCGTCTCGCATAAATTCAAGTAACATAATGATTCAGTCCCAAATTAGTGTTTGGACAAGAAAAAATAAAAGATACCTTGAACTAGATAGGTATTGTTAGTAGAACCTAATTACCCAATCGTTATCCAAACTAGTTTAAATTCTTTTTCTACTAACATGTCACGTTTAAGTCGATGTGCATTGTTTCAAAACTATGTATCTACCCGGATACTTCGGGCTCTATGTCGCAAACAATCGCAACGTTGAAAGTAAATACACTTTTACTAACTTAAAAAATATATTAGTTAGTGTGTTAATGTATTGTAAGGTGTACAATAAAGTATATAATAAATAATAATAATAAATAAATTACCAAGGTGGTTAAAGTGAGGTAAAAGTAAGGTAAAAGTGCAACACTACCTGGTCTTTCCCCCAAAAGCCAAGGCGCCTTTTGAAAGTTTCCCACAGAAAACTAAAAGACCGGTACAAAACGACAATTTGCGAACTGACGAAGAGGTTATGTATGAGTCAGTTTTGCTACAAAGTGAAATTAAATGCGTGATTAGTAATGGTAATTTTTGACTAAAACTGACTCGTAAAATCTTGAAAATAATAATTTAAACCATTTTTTTTTCAGTCTTTAAAATGAGTCAAAATTACTTGAGAGGTGTCGTTTGCTAAAAGACGATAATATAATGATACTGCGTCTTCCCAGGGCGTAGGGCGTAGTAATTTTGACTCATTTTTGTACACCTTACAATACATTTAAAGATACAAACAATAAAACTAGGGTACAATGGGCGGTCTTATCGCACAGGGCAATCTCTTACAGACAACCTTTGGATGGATAGAAATTAAAAGAGATAGATTTAGGGCTGTCAGTGTACAACATCATACATAACACTAATTAAACATAATAATAGAATAATAATAAAACATACCACAAAAAAATAATATAAAAATATATACTAATATATTTCAAATTCATAATAGAGAAACGGGGGAAAAAATTATAGTGAGAGGTAATGCTCCTTCACCATTCTTTTGAATGTAGGTAATGATTGAGCACGCCTCACATCTATGGGTAATGCATTCCACAAACGGGCCGCTTGGATAGTGAAAGATTTATCGAAGAAGGAAGTGGAATGCATACGGATACTTAACACTAAATTCATCAACAGGAAAAATAGGGGCCCCGTTGCCTCCAAAACATCACTCTGAAACAGCCCCTTTGCGACGTCTGTTAGGTCACTTCCCTGAAGAGGCTATAAAGGAGTCTCTCCTAAGTCTTGCTGTGTTCAGTATCATGAAATCACTGTGACACCATCTTTCCTGCGGACAGGGTCCCTAATCGACCACGGAGTCCGACCTGCTACAAAAAAAATTCAGGAGTGGTTTTTGGCGTCGTCGCGCGTCGGTGCGTTTGCCTCCACTACCTTATCCGATTGGGATCGATTTACTCACCATCTCGCTCGGCTGCCTCCTTCTGGATCATCACAGTCTCACAAGGAGGAAGCTATCTCCCTCTAGTTTTCTGTCCCCTACCAGCATAGTTCGAGCCACTGGCTGGCAGAGATAGGGCTCGCCTGATATGGGCAGCCAGGACCCGATGCTCAGCGGCCCATGCAGGGCATTCCGCGAGCGTTTGCTGTGCAGAGTCCAGGTTGCCTCCGCAATACTGACAAATTGCCGTGGCTTTTCGCCCAAGCCCATTCAGGTACTCACCGAAGCAACTGTGCCCGGTCAACACCTGAGAGAGCCGGCAGAATGGCTTCGACAACGACGATCTATTTAGATGAATCTATTTAGACTTAAAAATCCGGAGTTCACCCATATTGCATGCATAGCCTCGAACTGAAAATCTAGACTGCATTTTCCATTGAGTGACCTTCATGCCATTATATCCAATATGCCTTATTTGAATAACAAAACTGAGTTTTCAAATTAAATCTAAGTTAAATATAATGTAAATGTATGTGAGTGTAGCGAGCTATTTCAATTTCGCATAATGGTTTATTGTTATGTCTCTGCTTAATGCCTGATCTTTGTGTGTAGGTAGATATGATTCATCACTTATCAGTCACTATGCAAGGATGTTTCTCTTAGTTTTATTGTTGTATTTAGATAATGTTATTTTGTTTAGATAACGCACTTAGATTAAGTTCTAAGTATAGGTCATCGACAGTTTTCTAAAATTTATGTCTAGATATTATTATGTACGTCTATAACAATATACACGATATTGTTGTTGTACATAAACTAAACCACGAAAATCGATCTAAAATGCAATAATCGATTCCTAAACTCACTGTATAGGTACACAGGCTGTTTAGTTCTTTTATAGATTAGGTGCCATTCATTGCATCAGTCTGTCTAAAAAGAGATTTGATTGGAACTAGGTATTTACTTTTTTTGTGGTCGAGTATTTGATATCTTATTTATTTCAATTTTTGCAAATGTTTATTTACTAATACAGTAAACTTACGAATCTTTAAATATGAGCATGTACTTCTGCAACACACTGTATTAAACTTTTGAATGATATCAAAATGTGTAAGTACTAAAACTACGTAGATTTCTTAGGTATATTTATTTTTAGGGCTTTTTTGCTCACCAATAAAATCGCCCATGATAGTAGATTAAGGGGTTATAAAACGTTGCTTGAAGACTTTTAAACTAAGAATTTAATCGAGTTCATGTTTTAAGAAGAATTACTACAAACACACTAACTAATATATTTTTTAAGTTAGTAAAAGTGTATTTACTTTCAACGTTGCGATTGTTTGCGACATAGAGCCCGAAGTATCCGGGTAGGTACATAGTTTTGAAACAATGCACATCGACTTAAACGTGACATGTTAGTAAAAAAAGAATTTAAACTAGTTTGGATAACGATTGGGTAATTAGGTTCTACTAACAGTACCTATCTAGTTCAAGGTATCTTTTATTTTTTCTTGTCCAAACACTAATTTGGGACTGAATCATTATGTTACTTGAATTTATGCGAGACGCGTTAATTCTGTCTATTCAAGAAATAACAACTAACAGAAGTACTTTAAATCATCATCAATACATACATATAATAAAACAGTGAAAAAGTGTGTCTGTACATTGAATATTATTTAAATTAATTGAAGGGTTAAGAAATAGTAATAGTAAAAGTATTGAAAAAAAAAAATGTCTGTTTGTTTAACTGTTAGTACACGTTAATCTTAGGAACTACTAGACTTTTTCGTTATAGAGCTATTAATTCTAGGCAAAATATGGCTATTATTGATTTCTAAAACTGGAACACCAGATGCAGAACTTTACGCGCGAGTAGGGTTGCCATACGACCGGAATTTTCCGGACATGTTCGGTAATATAGGTCTTTGTCCGGAATGCGGAGGGAATCCTAAACCGTCCGGAATTTCTACAATTGAATTAAAAAAAGTGAAACATAAAAATATGTTTTTATTTAAAATTAAAGCAAGTCAGGAATTTTCTTCATATGTCCGGAATTTACTCCGGATTTTGGATTTTTTGATCTGGCAACCCTACGCGCGAGTGAAGCCGCAGGCAGAAGCTAGATGTTAATAAATAAATACAATAAACCGACGAAATTCGTACCGCCATACCTATATGTATATTATTACTTATATTATTTCTTTTATACAAACCTTCTCTTATTTATTTATTTATTTACACTTTATGCACATAGGTACAAAGGCGGATTTAATGCCGTAGGCATTCTCTACCAGTCAACCATGAGTGGTGAAGAGATAGTGTGGGAGGATATGAACGTGAAAAGTGAAATAACACAAAAATCCTAGTATCATAAAAAATAGAAATCTATATAAATAATATATATGAATAAATACTTATATAAATACATACAAATATATATATAATGAAGAAGCAAATGAAAACCATATGTGGAAATTCTGCTTATTGGTGTAGAAAATAGATCCGCAATTTCTTTTTAAATGCATAGCGACTGTCAGCCATTCTGATCTCGAGAGGAAGTGCATTCCAGAGGAGAATCGACTGGATATGAAAAGAAGAATGAACAAAGTCAGAAGTATGAGAAGGACAGAGTAAGAGAAGATTATTGGATGAACGTAGATTCTTATTGTGTGAAGAACATAGAAATTGAAAGTGAGGCATTAGATAAGAAGGAGGGCTGGGAGAGTTGAGTAAAGAGAAAAGCGTTGTCAAAGCGCGCAAACTTCTCCTCTGGCGAATGGTCATCCATTTAAGCTCAGACCTGAAACTTGAGACATGGTCATATTTCCTTAAATTAAAAATAAACCGAATGCAGTTATTGAGGATACAATCAAGCTTATCGAGCAAGACCGCATTCAGGTCAAAGTAGCACACGTCATCATAGTCGATTAGTTAGTAGATTAGTCTTCTCGTCGTCCTGAAAAGAACACAAAAAAAAAGAATTATCCAATATGGTGCAGTCTTTCGGAAGTTATGCGCTTACATATATTTCTTCGATTAATTTGTATTATACATATTTTAAAATATGTATGTACATATATATATACATATAAACATATCCACATCTAAAAGGGATCGAAACATCAATTGTTACAATTACGTGTGCGTTACCCCAGCAAAATAATGTCGAAAATAGTCATTTAAATCTTATAGATAATTAGTTGCCCAGCTTCTGTAATTGTTAAGCACATTTTTAAATTTGTTTCAAATATAGTTTTTAGTTATTACTCAAAAACATATTCTGCTGGGGTAACGTTTGAAACGTTACCACAGCAAAACTTTTTTTTAAATAATGGGAATATTGAAATATTAGCTATACATTTAGTTGTCTAGACGAGGTAAATGTTACACGTTATTTTGTATTTGTTCTTTTTTCGGCTGCGAACTTATTCAAGATTTTGCTGGAGTAACGTTTGTGGTTTTGCTGGGTCTCTGAAACGGTTAAGCGGATTCTTATCATCTTTTGTACATGACTTCTTAGGAATTAGTTTTAATTTGTTGTAACGCACACAACAATTACATTTACAATTAACACTACAAACATAATTATATGTAATAGTATGTAATTGTTAACTGAACTGAATAAATGAAATGAAATATACCGGCAAACAGTTGGTAAACAAATGAAGATAATAATAGAGTAGGTAATGATGTAACAACAACAATATATGAGTTTATTGAGTGCATCGGACTGCAGAGCTTCTTAATCTTAAATCCAAGGTCGTACCTGCTATTTTGCACGCGAAATATCTACCTAATAATTTGGTAATAAACACTAGCAATTCTTAAACTATAGTCATTATCGCAAACCAGAACAAATATACAAATTGAAGCAAAACGTTCACATGTCAATTAGAGAAATTAAACAAAAATGAAGGCGCAGTATGCAATTAGTAATTAGATAAGAGCCAATGTCATAATTAGCTACTCTTGGCTGTTTATCATACTTCTTCATTAGTATAGTTTTTAAATAATTTTATCTTTTATCAAAGAGAAATAGTTTGCTAGATTTGTAAGCATTTAACCTGTGGTTTTAAGGTTAGTAATAACTTAAGCCTCATCAGAAGAGCAATCAAGTCCTTCTAGTTCTAATAAGGTTTATTCCTCATTCACCTCAATTGAGGTAAAGCCTTATGAATTGGGGCGAACGTGGAAAAAATCATTAAAAGTGTGAAAAGTTCAAAATTTCTAATTGAATAAGTAATATGTGGGTGAATGAAAAGTGTTTTTTTTTTATCTATACTTATAATAAATCTGTAGAGAGGTCAATTCTGTACATGAAATATATTTACAAAATAACTATCAGGGGGTGAATAGGGATCGATACTGATGCCAAAAATGCAATCAGTAAAATTTTTGTCTGTCTGTCTGTCTGTCTGTATAACCGTTATAGAAACAAAAACTACTCGACGGATTTTAACGAAACTTGGTACAATTATTTTTCATACTCCTGAGCTGGTTATAGTATACTTTTCATCACGCTACAATCAATAGGAGCAGAGCAGTGAAGGGAAATGTTGGGAAAACGGGAGAAGTTACTCCATTTTTTAAGCTTCCGTCGCGAGTGCAACCTTAATGGTTAAAGCTACACAGAAATCATTTATGACGGAAATGTTCTCCTTAAAATTATATAAAAAATATCCCACGACAGCATATATCTATCTTTTATGGTTGACTCACAATAACACGTGTAACTCCCGATAGCTTAGCAGTTCGAAGCTTTCTGATTATTATTCTGCTCCGAAATTTAAAACCACCACAACTTTGCAATGGAACTCGGCTAAAAGTAACCCAGTTTCAACAAAATATAATCGAGGCTCAAATTTTAACAGGTTGCAGTGCAGGAGAAACCGTCTTTATTCCCAGAATTCCCATAATACCAAATAATTTTCCATTCCAATTTAAAAGAACGCAATTCCCAGTATCGGTGTGTTATGCAATGACGATTAATAAGGCTCAAGGGCAGACTTTTCGTATTGCTGGAGTAGATCTCGGTGTCTGTTGTTTCTCGCATGGTCAGTTGTACGTCGCTCTTTCCCAGGTTAGCAGTTCTAGAAATCTTTATTTTCACGTGCCGGACGGGTCAACTTTCAACATAGTTTACCCGGAAGCTTTGCGCTGAAGTATTTTCGTTCAATAGGTACTTAAGCCTCATGTGAACGTGATCTAAACAATATTACCAATACATTAACTTAATAACACACAAGGAATTACACGCTGATGGAGTCGCGGGCACAGCTATTAACAATAATATTGTGCGGTTCGGTATTGCGATATTTTTCAACAGTATTATAGATTGACATATTATATTTCCCTACTAAATTACGAAAGTTAATCTGTCTGTTACATCAAAATCACTGAACCGTGAGGAAGGACATAGGCTACTTTTTTTTTTACGAAAAACGACGGAAACGTGGACGAAGTCGCGGGCAACAGCTATCTATACTAATAATATAAGGCTGAAGAGTTTGTTTGTTTGTTTGAACGCCATAATCTCAGGAACTACTGGTTCGAAAAGAAAAATTATTTTTTAATTAAATAGTCAATTTATATCATTACGCTAAGGCCAATAGGAGCGGAGCGACAATGAAGAATGCTTCAAAATCGGGGTTAAATTTAACGTTAGCCCAAAGTAACTATTCCACGCGGACGAAGTCACGGGCAAAAGCTAGTTAGAAGAATAAAGTTCTTAATTAAGCAAGACGGTATTACCACTCATGTATTTGTCAATACCAGATAGAATAGGTACTGTCAGTGCCATACTCTGTTCGTTGTTTTTTATTAAGAGTATACCTAAATTATTTTCAGAATACCAGCATTTTTCCTAAGATGTTTTGCGAGGATACTTGGGCTGCGGTGGAAAGTTAGAGGACTGGAGAATGTGGATAACAGTCGGGGAGCGGTGGTACTACTGAACCACCAAAGTTCCCTAGATCTATATGGTATGTACCTCTTACTATTTATTAGAACCAATCTTCTTTTGTTTTATACGAAAGGTCAAACTGGCTCATAGTTTGAATTTCTAGCAAGTGGAATTAGATTGAAAGTGTTACTTTACAATAGGATAGTATCGGTGCTCAGTTTATTGCGCTATTTGAAGAGTGCGCTCACGATATGAATTGCCGTAATCGTGAATTTGGTCTTGTCATATTAATATGTATATGTTTATAAAATGCAAATCAATTGTCGTCAGTTGTTAGCGTGTCCAGCTAATTTAATTTTCTCTTGCCAGTTGTGCCAATAAAAATAAATTTTAAGTCCATTGTCAGTGATTGGCCCTCCGCGTTGCTATTGTAAATCAATTTTAGAAGAGCAAGCTGTCATTTCTTACTTGTTGATTTACATTAAGTCTCTATGTCTCAAGTACGTAGGATTAATTACATCGGTAGACTTGGTATCAAAGAACGGTCTGCTGGGGTTGCGGCCTGCGGGAATGTTTTAACGAGATGCCACGGCCCCGGAACGGAAGGGCAGTTGAAGGAACAGGGTAGGCAAAAGCTACTCCCAAACAAACACTCCCTTCCGCTTCACCAAGAGCGTAGATAAAAAAAAGTTATGGTAGATAATTTTACCCATACTATGGTTGCATGCTTAAACATAATTTTCCCTGCCTAATCTATACAATTTTGTATATTTAAGCAAATTATTGTAAACATTTATTGAACAATGGCAAATAAGGCCTATAAGTACAGTAATTTTCATGATTGCTATTATTACAATGGCCCATGAGATACTATCAGAGAAATGTTTAGTGTGCATTTGTCATACATAAGTACCTACACTACGCAGAAATGCCTATCCGTAAACATTGCCTGGCTTATGAACCTAATAATAATAGTTCTTCTGACCGATTTCGGACACGGCGGTCAATCGAAGATTAGCCATCTGTGCAGGAGATATTATAGTGCACAAGTAGTTGCTCAGGTACTCTCTGTTCCTTTACTCTCTCTTACTACTTCTCTCTTACTCTTCTCTCTCTTTAAAGTAATCCCACTGAAAACCAGCAGTCGACCACCATTTCACAAACTATTTCGCAAAAGGAAGCTGCTCAACGAGTCATGATCTTCGCTGATCAAGCTGGATATGGTGTTCGTAAAATCCTGCAATACTATCTGGGGTCAAAGTTCATCGTGACGTCATTTATTAAGCCAGATGCAACTACAGAGCAGGTCCTGAACTCATGTGCAAGTATGTGTAAAGACTTTAGTAAAACTGATTTTATTATAATATTAGCTGGCACAAATGATAACAATCCTATGAATATTCAAAATTATTTATATTATACGTTATGTCTATTAAAATCCACTAATGTTTTGGTAGGTCAAATTTACAAGCACAACTCTCTGAATGTCAATAGTGTCAATAAACTGCTAAAATTTGTGTGCAGGAATTGTACAAATTCTACCTTACTATTGCTGCATAGTGATGTTTACAAGCCTTACGTAAATAAATTACATGCTTGTAGACTAATACACAGACAGATTCTACATATAAATTATAAATACAATTATCAAACTTATACTGAAAATCAAGGTAGTCGGAGGAGTCTACTGTCTACAAAAAATGCTAGCGCACAAACAAAAATTTTCAAAAATGTTGGGGTTCAGACTGACGGTGTTGATACGGCGATAAAAACCAACGACACAACTCTACAATCCGATTTTTTTCGTGAAAAGTAACAATAATATATGTATAAAATGTAGTAGCAATGTAAATTCTGTCCCAATGAATTGTATAAATTTAATCATCTTTCACCAGAACATATGTGGTATTTCTAACAAGATAAACGAATTAGACGCCTATATACAAACACTAGGGAAAAAGGTAGACTACCTATGCTTGACTGAGCATTTCTTAAGTAGTATGTCAGTCGATTTTTTTAACCTAGATAATTACAAATTAGCGTCTTGTAATACGCGAAATAAGAAAAAGAGGGGAGGGAGCTTAATTTTAGTTCAAGCAGATAGAAAAGTAGAGAAAGTAACAACAGTTGAAAGACTGTACGCTGTAGAGAGCTTTGAGGTATGTTGCATAAAAGATACCACTACTGGAATGTATTTATGTTGTGTGTATCGTAATCCTAATAATAAGAACTTTATTATTTTTTTGGGAAAATTGGAATTATTACTTGAGTTTTTATTTAATAAGAAATGCATTATTTGCGGAGATTATAATGTCAACTTGCTTCTGGATAACAAGAATCGTACTGAGTTTTTGAGTCTGCTGGCATGTTACAATTTTAGATGTCTTTTTAATAGCCCCACTTTTATTAGAAATAACTCGTATTCCTGCTTAGATAATATAATAACAAATCTACAAGAAGAACGGGTTTTGAAAAGTGTAATTGACCATAATGGTTTGGGCGATGGACATGGAGCACAATTGGGTGAATTTTTACTAGAAGATCCGAAACAAAAAAGAAATAATCCGTGTTTAATCATTAATAAAAGAATATTTAATAGTAAAAATAGTATAACTTTTAAGAACAGACTTTTGAACAAAAACTGGAGTGAAATGGGCATTAATTCTTTTTTGAGTAATTTTAATAATGCTTTTCGGGGAAGTTTTAAGAAGCGGGAAATAAAAATATATTTAAAAGGGGGAGCACAGTTAAAGTGGTTAACTAAAGGAATAAAAATATCGAGTAAAATGAAAAGAGTATTATGCACTAATACTAGTAGTCTTATTCATGAAAGTATAAACAATTATAAAAAGAAATATATTCGCATATATAGAAAAGTCATGATCAGAGCCAAAAAAATGGCGATCAATGAAAAAATTAATAATTCTAAAAACGTAAGCAAAGAAGTTTGGAAAGTAGTTAATAACCGCAGAAAAAGTCTAAAAAAAGTACAACAGGAACCACTTTTACTAAAACTAAACAACCAAATCGTAGACTCGCCAACGGCAGTAGCTAACATCTTCGCAGAACAGTTCAACCTTAACTGTGTATCGGTTAGAACTAAGACGGAGGTTGCTTTATTGCTACTTCAACAAAGTTGTGAAAGGGTTATAAATGATATGTCACTCACGCCTACTACACCCAAAGAAATAACCCAAATAATAAAAACCATGTCAAATAAGCACTCTAGTGGATATGATGAAATCCCTATTTCTATTCTTAAAGAGAATATAAAAATATTGGCCGGGCCACTGTCTACTTTCTTTAATAACTGCCTTGAGCAGGGTATTTTTCCGGAACAACTAAAGATAGCAAAGGTTGTGCCAGTTTACAAAAAAGGTTCAAAAACGGACCCGAAAAATTACAGACCAATTTCACTTCTACCTACAGTTTCAAAAATTTTTGAAAAAATATTGAAATCTCGGCTATTGACTCATCTCCGCTTTAATAAGGTTCTACATGACAGACAGTTCGGTTACCAGAAAGGAATTGGCACTGGAGATGCAATTTATAAGCTTCTAGAGGACGTGATAGGCAAATTAAACCATAAATTAAAGGTAGCAGGGATTTTCCTAGATTTATCTTCTGCATTTGATACAATTGATCATAATATACTTATTGCTAAACTAAATTATTATGGTGTCAGAGGCACAGCCCTGCAATTATTTACATCGTATTTAAGAAACAGGAAAATGTATGTAGAAACCAGCACTATAGAACAGAACGGACAACGGAAAATATACCGATCATCCATGATGAATATTACTACTGGCGTGCCGTAGGGTTCCATATTAGGTCCCATTCTGTTTATTATTTTCATCAACGATTTGATAAACTATATTAAAAGCATCATACCAGACATTAATCTTGTAGTCTATGCTGATGACACTAATGCAGTAGTAGGATAGAAAAGTATAAGTGAACTCACAGACGTGGTCAATACTGCGTTGGGAGTATTTCAGTTTTGGTTCGATGCTAATAAATTGATAATAAATATTAAAAAAAAACCAACATTATGTTGTTTCGAACCACGGCAGGCAATAAAGATAATATGGATATAACCCTTAACAATGAAAAGATAGAATTAGTGAGATATGTAAAATTTTTAGGTATCCATCTAGATGAATTGCTAAACTGGAAAAAAGAACTAGCACATTTAGACTCCACTATATCATCGGCATGTTTTGCATTACGGACATTGAGAGATGAAATAAATGTGGACCAGTTAAAAATGGTATATTATGCTCTTGTCGAATCCAAACTTCGATACAGTATACAATTCTGGGGGAAAAGTTACGGTTACAATTTTCAGCGAGCCTTCATTCTCCAAAAAAGAGCAATACGTACAATTGTCAGAATCCCACAAAGAGAAAGCTGTCGATCTCATTTTCAGCGTTTAAATATCCTAACACTACCCAGCCTATACGTACTAGTATTGCTAGTTAATTATAAAAAATATGTCCATGAATATGAGTCAGGGGACGAGAGAATAGCGAGGGAAAATACTCGTAGAAAGGACTTTAAAAATAAAATTGTACCTAATATTAACATTGCCAAGCATAGTTCATGATACTTACTGGTCTGATCATTGTCCCTTGTTGGTAGAGTGTAACTTAAAATTGATAAGGCCTAAAATTATTGCGACTGATTACGAATGTAATAAGGTAATTTGGGGAGAAAGAAACAGTGAACAGACCGGAAAGTTTTTTGAAAGTTGTAACTCGCAACTGAGAAATATTAATTTTCCTATAGAGTTTACTCACTGCGCGGATCACTGTTGTTATAATGAGGATCACAAAGGCTTGTTAAACCAAATTTATAGTGATATTGTACAAATACTTAGTAAGGCGGCGACAGACAGCTATGTTGGTCCTGTGTTCGGGAAACATAAATATATGCCAGGGTGGAACAAACACGTCAGCGATGCTCACAGAGAGGCTCGATTATGTTATCAAAACTGGTTACTGAGTGGGAAACAAAAAAGCGGATCTATTTACGATAGTATGTGCCAAACGAGGCGACTTTTTAAATCTCGGGTAAAATTTTGTCAAGATAATGAAAAACAAATTAAGTTAGATATAATTGCGCAGCATCATTCGAATAAACAATTTGGTAAATTTTGGAAAAAGACAAATAAATTAAAAATAAAATCGAGCCTACCTGTGAGCGTTGCGGGCGTGCATGTGCCTCGTGATATAGCCAACCTGTTTCAGCGTCATTTTAGGGTGGAATCTCCTCTTGTAAGCTCGACTGACCTGACACGGGGTACTGAGACCATGGCAAGGGACGCTACTGTTCGATTTTGTGCCAAGGAAGTTGCCTCCGTAATTCATAAAATGGTGCGAGGTAAGTCCCCTGGTCATGATGGTCTCAGCATTGAGCATTTGAAATATGCTGGTTTCCATTTGTCTCGAGTACTTGCTATGTTTTTCAGCTTATGTATGAGTCATTGTTACCTACCCGATGAACTTATACATACCGTGGTTGTTCCGGTTATAAAAAACAAGACCGGGGATGTTTCAGACCTGGCAAACTATAGGCCCATCTCGCTGGCTACTGTAATAGCAAAAGTGCTGGACAGTCTGCTTGACAAACACCTGGATAGGCACATAGAACTTCATGATGCTCAATTTGGGTTTAGACCTGGCCTTTCGACCGAGAGTGCCATCCTGTGCCTCAAGCAGACTGTGCAGTATTATACAACCAGGAAAACGCCGGTCTATGCCTGTTATCTGGACTTGTCCAGGGCTTTCGATTCGGTATCATATGATGTATTGTGGCAAAAGATGAAAAATGAAACAGATGTGCCACGTGATATTATTGCAATGTTAAGATATTGGTACTCGAGTCAAAGGAATGTTGTGCGTTGGGCAGGCGCACACTCGGACGTGTATGGGCTGGAAAGCGGGGTGAGGCAGGGGGGGTTAACCTCTCCTCGTCTCTTTAACTTGTACATGAACGAGCTGATCGGCGAGCTCAGCAGAACAAGCATTGGGTGCCATATAGATGGACAGTGCGTCAATAATATCAGCTACGCGGACGATATGGTGTTGCTGAGCCCGTCGATCAGTGCCATGCGCAGACTGCTAGATATTTGTGAAAAGTATGCACGAACCCATGGACTCAGATATAATGTAAATAAGAGTGAGATGATGGTGTTTAAGGCTGGTAATAAATCATTTGCTAATGTGCCTCCCTTGTATCTTTGCGGTGCCAACTTAAACAGAGTGTGTAATTTTAAATATCTGGGTCACTGGGTGTCTGAGGATTTATGTGACAACATTGATTTGGAGAGGGAGCGCAGGGCACTGTCTGTACGCTGTAACATGCTGGCCCGCAGGTTTGCACGGTGTACCGAGCAAGTCAAAGTGACATTATTTAAGGCCTTCTGTCAATCTTTCTACACCTGCAGCCTGTGGACTAAGTACACGCAGCGTACATACAGTGCTCTGCGAGTACAGTATAATAACGCGTTCAGGGTACTGTTCGGGCTGCCTCGCCACTGCAGCGCTTCAGCAATGTTTGCGGTGAAAAGCGTGGATGGTTTTCATGCCATCATGCGGAAGCGTTGTGCATCCCTAATGAAGTGCATGCGGGCCAGCTCGAACAGCCTTCTGAGAGTGTTCGTGGGCCGCTGGGACTCGCCGATGTGGCGGCACTGGATGCGACTACACACTACGGGTGGTCGTGTCCAGGGTTTGCCATAAACTGGCACCCCTGTGCGGTACCACCTTACGGTTACTTTTATTTTATGTTATTTTTATTTTATTTTTTGTGTACTAACAATAGCTTTATAAGATTTGTGTTACTAACAGAATATGGACAACTCGTCTGAAATAAATGTCTTATTATTATTATATTATTATTATAGTCCTCATTACCAAGCCGTACAAATATTTAATAAACTGCCAGTGGATTTAAAAAAATTGTTGTACACTAGCTCTTTTAAGACAAAGCTCAAAGCATTTTTGTTAGAGAGAAATTTGTACTCTTTAGACGAATTATAATGTAATTTTATTTCCAATTTTCTATTTTATAAAAATCTGTATTATTTTCGTTTTAAGCACATATTCATGTTTTTTTTTGTATTTTTTGTTGTTTATTGTATTTTTTTTCCATGTTGCATGTTAATTTTTAGAATTTTATATTAATACTAGCTTTTGCCCGCGACTTCGTCCGCGTGGAATAGTTACTTTGGGCTAATGTTAAATTTAACCCCGATTTTGAAGCATTCTTCATTGGCGCTCCGCTCCTATTGGCCTTGGCGTAATGATATATAGCCTATAGCCTTTCTCTATACTATTTAATTAACTATTTAATTAATTAAAAAATATTTTTTCTATTCAAACCAGTAGTTCCTGAGATTATCGCGTTCAAACAAACAAACTCTTCAGCCTTATATTATTAGTATAGATAGCTGTTGCCCGCAACTTCGTCCGCGTTTCCGTCGTTTATCGTTAAAAAAAAAGTAGCCTATGTCCTTCCTCACGGTTCAGTGATTTTGATGTAACAGACAGATTAACTTTCGTAATTTAGTAGGGAAATATAATATGTCAATCTATAATACTGTTGAAAAATATCGCAATACGGAACCTCACAATATTATTGTTAATAGCTGTGCCCGCGACTCCGTCAGCGTGTAACTCCTTGTGTGTTATTAAGTTAATGTATTGGTAATATTGTTTGAATCACGTTCACATGAGGCTTAAGTACCTATAGAACGAAATTTTACACCTTCGCCCGCTAGACGCGTCGAGCGCGGCGACCGATTCTCAAAAATAATCCTTATAGCATGATTCAGTATTCACGTGCGATGGCTTATTATTAGCGTATTTCATGTATAACTTTGTTGTTTCAATACCGATTTATATGACTCTTTTTTTGGAATAGTTAATAATGTTAACTTTTTCAATTAGGGGTGACTGAGAGTGTTATAAACGTAAGAGTAGACAAATATTATATAATCAGAAAGCTTCGAACTGCTAAGCTATCGGGAGTTACACGTGTTATTGTGAGTCAACCATAAAAGATAGACATATGCTGTCGTGGGATATTTTTTATATAATTTTAAGGAGAACATTTCCGTCATGAAATAATTTCTGTGTAGCTTTAACCATTAAGGTTGCACACGAGACGAAAGCTTAAAAAATTGAGTAACTTCTCCCGTTTTCCCAACATTTCCCTTCACTGCTCTGCTCCTATTGATGGTAGCGTGATGAAAAGTATACTATAACCAGCTCAGGAGTATGAAAAATAATTGTACCAAGTTTCGTTAAAATCCCTCGAGTAGTTTTTGTTTCTATAACGGTTATACAGACAGACAGACAGACAGACAAAAATTTTACTGATTGCATTTTTGGCATCAGTATCGATCCCTAATTACCCCCTGATAGTTATTTTGGAAATATATTTCATGTACAGAATTGACCTCTCTACAGATTTATTATAAGTATAGATTAATAATGTATCAAATACAATGTAAATTGTTCCTGATAAATAAATAAAATCTCATTGTCCAATGGGACGGCAATCCAACACGACCAAAGAGGGATCAGGGGCAGGACTAACAACTGAACGTTCTTTCCGAGGGTTATCAGTATCACACCACCAAACATCCAAACCTCGGGTTACTATTTAGAAAGGACATCAACCAAAATGGGCCATAACCGCAAACAGCCGTATTGGAAAAATAGGAATTCATAAATAATTTAGTAACAATATTTAGTGAACATTGGTCTCTATTCAGGAGTGTCAATTTAAATAATATTAAAAACTAATAAAAAGTTTTTAATTGATTATTTTGTTTGTGTATGGTGACAGTTGCGGTGCAGCGTGCGGGGTGTATTGAGTTAGGGACTTAGGGTTTACAAAATAAAAATCCAGAAAAAATAATATCGATATTTGATATTTCGATTCTAGAGCTTTAAAACATTAAAATGTTTTTTCTGGAAGATCGAGCGTTACTCTGGCCGTTAGAGTATTTAAATTGATAAATCATCCATTTACTTCTCTCGCTCTAGGGTGAAGCGGGAGGCTGTGTTAGACTTTTACTGACTATATGATATACACATCCTTTTTAGAAATTCCCCGTGGCCCTAGCGAGTATCGGTCTTTCTAGGTTCCGTTTTTTATTGTATTATATTAATCAATTTTACACAAAACTTCTTATTTATGTTTTCTTTGTGCTGTAAGCCACTCAATAATATCAAAAATAGTGCAATATTTTTATGTTCATATTCAAGCCCAAACGCTATACAAAGTGGTTGATATCCTTTGTAACAAAAAAACCCAATAGCACCTTCCGCCCGACTTAGGTATCGTACCTGAGACCTTACGCTCAGCAGTCGCGCTTGTAACCACTAGACCAACGAGGCCTATGAACCTACCTAGTGATACAAACAATGCATGTCATATTCAGTCGTTAATTCGTGATATATTTAAATATGAGTGCAATCATTGCATAGTTACTATGTGACCCAATTGTATAATTGTAATAAATACATTGTATCCGCAGATACATAACTATTCTGTATGTTTTGACAATTTTGCGATTAAGTCCAAGATAGAATCTATGTGCTAATATTATAAAGCGGAAAAGTTTGTTTGTTTGCTTGAACGCGCTAATCTTTGAAAGTACTAGGTGGATTTGGATGCAATTTGGTATGGAAGTAGCTTGAGGAAGGTTGTAGGCTACTTTTTACGCGACTGCAAAAAAAAGGAGAGTTATGTTTTTACCGTGATAGAATCCACGGGAGCGAAGCCCCGCGTGAGTACTAGCCTACCTATATGACGCTGAAGTTCTCTTACATAAACAACTTCTTACACTATACACGCGTTACTGACGTTCTGAATGTTTACAAAATAATTATACAATTAATTTGATTAATATAGGGAACATGTTATGCCTACATCGCTCGGTGAAATAAACATGATTGACATTGAATACAGCAGGCTTCATTGATTGGCCATAACAGTTTTACTGCGATTCACAATATTTACGATACCGAAGTTTATGATTTCACTTAATAAATATTAAAAAAAAAAACTTGTGACGCAATAACTTTAATAGATGCTAATCTATGGAAGAAATGCTGCGATCACGTGATACAAGAAGAAAATGTTATGTATGTGAAATTTGGATGACGTTATAGGGAACGCAGAACAAAATTCTTTCATAATAAATACTGATGAAGGTTCTAGTGACACTGATTAAAAATATTACTAATTTAAGACAATATGATTTTTGTCCATTAAACTTCTTTCCTCTCTTTTGAAATATAAATTTCATTTTGAATTTTTATTTCATAGTGAAAACACATTTACCCTGCAGTTGCACTGATGACGTCACTATTTTCTTAACGTGAACCAAATATATACATAATTATATTAATACGTAAATCAGAATCTTTATGTATCCCTTTTTATGGAATTTACGCGGACGGAGAGTATGAAGATTTTTGGCACAGTTAAAGTTTATAATTATGGAAAAAGAGTGCAGAAAACTAATATTTTTACATAATAACGCATTAAAAATAATTTATAAGTATTATGTAGAACAGTAGAAGTCAGTAGAAGACTGACACTCCCTTTCCCTCCATCCAGAGCCGTAAGAGTCATTAGATAGTTTACCTCCCGAAATAAAGTATTTTTGCTTTACTATAGGGCCATTTATCATGAATATGGTAACATGGTATCTAGTTTTGTACCTCTTACCCCTATCAGCATGAAGATAAATTAGGGCACTTAGTACTTTCAAGGAGGCAGCTTTGTGACGCGTACTGAAACGACATTCTGACGCAAATGCAATATAATACGAGGCCTTGACAGATACGATACACAAACCATAATATTTTAAGATTAAAAGATTAGAGGAACTAATGTTGGTGATAAGTAACTATCTCGATAAGTCAAAACGGTAAATCTGTTAAGATATGAGATTTAAACGCAAAAAAAAAAAACAGCCAAGTGCAAGTCGGACTCGCGCACGAAGGGTTCCGTACCATCTATAAAAACGGCTAAAAAAAATCATGTCTGTTGTATGGGAGCCCCTCTAAAATATTTGTTTTATTTTAATTTAATTATTTATTTTTAAAGTGAATACCTAACTAAATATTCTGCGAATATTTCAAGCGTCTACCTGTTGCCGTTACCAATATCGAGCAAAAAATCACGTTTGTTGTATGGGACCCCCCTTTAATATTTAATTAATTCTATTTTTTAGTGTTTGTTGTAAAACAAAAATACTAAACCAAAGACACCGACTAACGAAATTAAAGTTATTTTTCACTTTGCAGTGTTTTCTTTTGGAAGTCGGTTTTATTTTTTGTTACAAAGTTTTTTATTTTAAAAGTTAAGTAGAAGATAATATTCACGTGCTGTTTTGACCCGGGAACTACAAGGTTAATTACAAAATAATATTAATTTTGATTACGTCACTAAGACCTCTGTTACCTAGTATTATCTTTTTTTATCCCTGATAAGAAAAACGCACTGTGCTAATTAAAATATTTTGGGGGGTTAGAACAACCAAAAGTCTCATTCAATCTACACTCTACAGCCTCCATTACGAAATCTTACACAGGTAGACTACGTACCATAGAATCTATAGATGGTTCAAGTTAAGAAAATAGTGACGTCATCGTTGTCCGGCCTAGCCCGCTCTCGACCAATTAGGTTGCAACAAATTAGAAAGCAACAAGTTCACAGTGACCAGTTGACTGCAGATCTTTTGGTGACATGGTTGTGTCTTTTAGCGTTACCTACATAAAATAATTTAATTTAAATCAATCCTATTGAATTGTGTGGGCCCAAATAAAAAATTATGTTGGTGCCAATAACTCAACATTCAAAATAAGTAATGTTAAAAAATATTTTGTGACGCAATAACTTTAGTCGATGCTAATCGATGGAAGAAATGCTGCGACGAAAATGTTACCTAGTATTATCTTTTTTTATCCCTGATAAGAAAAAAGCAAGTGGCAAGAGATATTAAAGAAAGATAAAGTTACGGCTTATTTTGTTAATTATTTTTTATCGAAATGTTTTTTGCAATAATGCTAATGACTTTTATCTTTAAAACAATAAAGAACCTAATGAAAACAGAAGCGTTGTATATTCCCTATTCATGAAAAAGAGCCGCGCCCCTTTATGATTGTTTGGCATATGTTACAGTTAAAACCAGTTTTTAGAAAAAACGTGTTTTTCCTAGTTTTTACTAAATGCCTTTGTTAAAACTAGAATTAATTAATGCTCAAAATTGAAAATCAGTTAAAAATTAGTCCTTACAAGACAAAACGCGTTTTTCCGAAGCGAGTCACTTAAAACTGTTCCGACCGAGATTAAAGTTCATTGTACCTTATTCTGATTGGTTGCGAGATATTTTGTTAATTTTTAAGTATTTTGATTATTTTTTCTTTAACAATGTTCCTTTTTGAAAATTTGTGATTGTGTTCTGTTGACAAGTTTAATTATTTTATTTACTTTTAATTAATATTGTCACCTTGTTGTGTTCACCTTGGCAACTACTTTATGTCGATGTTCCTTAAAATGTTCTTTCAGTGTAAGATTATTACTTTTATTAGTACATGACTGTGTCCTTTTTTCCCGGGTGGGAAAATCATCGAATGACTTCTCCCGCTCTGAGTTAAGCGGAAGGGAGTGTTAGACTTCTACTGACTAACAATCCACCCTGTCCCTTCAGCTGCCCTTAAGTTCCGAGGCCGTGGTATCTCACTAGAACATTCCCGAAACCCCGACAGGCAATGACCCTATAGGGCCCCATCACTAGCGCTGACAGCTCTTTGAGGCGCGCGTGGAACATGACGCGACGCCGACCCGGGCCTGGTCCTTACCGGACGGTGAACTCCCCTGCTCGCCGTCCACAAGCCCGCGCCTACGGTGGCCAGAGATCAGCTCGCGATCCCGAACACCCGGGACGTCTCCCGCGGCGGCTGGAGCTTGAGGAAGAGAGATTCCTCTCTCTCGTGCGTTCAGCCTCTTTCTTCGCTAGCATGACTACTTCAGAAGGAGGCGACTGCATCCCATTCCCTCTCGCTCCGCACCATGGTCTGAACCAAGGCCGGGTTCGAGAAGTCGCCGCCGCCGATCGCCTCAACGAGGACACGGTGGTGCTCCACCCAAGCGGGGCACACCTCCACCGGATACTACTAAATAAAGAGGAGGTTCTCAATTCGACGCGTGTATATTTTTATTTTTTTCTGTATGATCACCGATTACTCAAAGACGGCTGAACCGATTTGGAAAATTCTTTTTTGTTTGAAAGGGTATATTTCACAGGTGGTTCCATTGTCACGAAGTCAGGAACTGATAATGGGATCCTGGAGAAATAGAGGGAACTTTTCAAATATTATAGGCACACCTATAACGATTTGAGTATTTTTTAATAGTAACTTATTCAGTTGCATTCGAAAAACACTATCCCATAAAAAACAATAGGTACTTGTCAAAAAACCAAGTCTCGCAACTCAGTTCGTCTACCCTAAAAAGTTGTGAGATCCATGTAATACCAAGTCGATTATTCGATTATTCAGTCCCTACTTAAGGGACCTTCTGTTTTAAGTTGTTACGTAATTATTTAACCTAACAACATCTTATAGTGACCATATCAATATTAAAAATCTTTAACGTTTTAAATAAATAGATTGACTCGGCCATCGCATGAAAACACAATATATCTCACAAGTAATACATACATAATTAAATAAATTACATTGTTTTTGCGATTGATTTTCGATCGATTACCTTTCCGGCGCCTTCTACTTTTTGTATACCAACAACGAATTTTCTTAAAGCCCTCTCTCTGGTTTTTTCCTTCCGTTGACCATTTTACATGTTACCTTTGAACATAATTATGCCTAGATACCTATCTACACATATTATTCCATTATATTATACATAATTATATACAGGTACACTGATTAATTAACTGTAAATGTAACCTTGTAATCCCATATAAATATATGGGATTACAAAGTTATTTATGCAGTTGATGTATCTAGAAAACTGGACCGAAATTGAAAAATATTTTAGTTTTTCCTTGATTCATACACTAAACACTAATTGTATTCTAAATTTGAAGCTTTTATGTCTGCTAGAAGTGCCTTAGACTTTTGATGATCGGTCAGTCAGTCAGTGACAAAATTAAGGAACTTTGACTCGTTATAATTCAACTACTGGTTAAAATTGAATGAAATTTGAAATATACCGTGTTTATACAATGCCTGCTTGGTTACTGAAAATTCAGGCTTCTAGTTTTGTCCACAGCGAAGTTATACGGGGTCGAAAATGGCCTGAATTGCTTCGAGAAAAGTATGGTACGGCCGTGCCGCTTTTTGCTCGACTTGGCGGGGGCACTGCCGTGCCCCCAGATTTGGTGAAGTGGAACTGATGATGAAGACCACAGATGGGCACTGGAACTACTCAATAATAAGTATTTCATGGGTTCCGATTCGATTACTTGAATTTAGTTATTAAGCACAATATGCTTGTCACATTACATATGGTGGAGTGAAGCTGATGGTGAAATACCAGGAGAACTCACGCACATTTGTAAAATTAATAATAATAATAATTGGCGTGTGTCGGGCATGCCATCATCCTGGTGAGTCCATCAGACATGTTGTCTCCGGTTGTTCTCGTCTGGCTAACGGCGAGTACTTGCATAGACACAATCAAGAAGCCAGAATTATCCAACAGCAACTTGCTTTGAAGTAAGGGAAGGGAGGAGTCCTTAAACCTAATCTTGCTCCTTGGGTAGATGTTTGTTACTCTTTCACGCAAAAACTATTGAACGGGTGAATGATTTTGGTATGTAGATTGCTGAAATTCTGGAATAAGACAAGTACTTTTCGTTAATCAAATTACATATCCTTATGTTCCCACGGATTCTGGATTTTAGCGGGAATAACGTCCCACGCGGACTTGTCGCGTTCAGATGCTAGACTAAAATTATACAATTCAGTTATTCTTAATGTGAAAAACTTCATGGATGGCGATCTACAAGGATTGCTTCGGGAATAAGCTGTCATGCTAGGATAATGGAATTTATGTGACATTATTGTGTTCTTCTTTCACGCTTCTTTGGCGCGAGCGTGAGAGTGTACCTACTGGCTTTGTGCCTGCGTCATATAAAACCTAGTTACAGAGAGTTTTAATGACCTTCAAGGTGCCTTGCCGTTACCTATCCATATGTTTCAGAGAATTAAAAATAAGGTTTAATTTATTTAAATTACCAGTTCTGGTACCTAATTCCTTCCGATTTAGTATTATCGTGTAACTAGAGAGTTTTAATGACCTTCAAGGTGCCTTGCCGTTACCTATCCATATGTTTCAGAGAATTAAAAATAAGGTTTAATTTATTTAAATTACCAGTTCTGGTACCTAATTCCTTCCGATTTAGTATTATCGTGTAACTTCAATAGGTACAAACTGTTATCTTTTTTATGAAAGTGGCAATCAGCTGCAAGATATTGCCGTGACTAACACAGATTTATATCTGGGGCACGGCAGTGCACCCGCCAAGTCGAGCAAAAAGCGGCAGGGCTGTACCATACTTTTCTCGAAGCAGTTCAGGCCATTTTCGACCCCCTATAACTTCGTTGTGAATAAAACTAGAAGCCAGAATTTTCAGTAAACAAGCAGGCATTGTATAAACACAGTATATTTCAAATTTCATTCAATTTGAACCAGTAGTTTAAGAATTATAACGAGTCAAAGTTCCTTAATTTTGTCACTCACTGTCTGACTGACCGATCATCAAAAGTCTAAGGCACTTCTAGCAGACATAGAAGCTTCAAATTTAGAATACAATTAGTGTTTAGTGTATGAATCAAGGAAAAACTAAAATATTTTTCAATTTCGGTCCAGTTTTCTAGATATATCAACTGCATAAATAACTTTGTAATCCCATATATTTATATGGGATTACAAAGTTACATTTACAGTTAATTAATCAGTGTACCTGTATATAATTATGTATAATATAATGGAATAATAGGTGTAGATAGGTATCTAGATATAATTATGTTCAAAGGTAACTTATAAAATGGTCAACGGAATAAAAAAGCCAGAGAGAGGCTTTAAGAAAATTCGTTGCTGGTATACAAAAAGTAGAAGGCACCGGAAAGGAAAAAGTAGGACTATCTACCAAAAGAAATCAGATCCCATAACAACAATACTTGTCAAAAAACCAAATCTCGCAACTCGGTTCTTCTACCGTAAAAAGTTGTGAGATCCATGTAATACCAAGTCGGTTATTCGATTATTCAGTCCCTACTTAAGGGACCTTCTGTCACACACAACTTAAGACAGAAGGTTATCTAACCTAAGAACATTTTATAGTGATCATATCAATATTAATTTTATTTAACGTTTTGAATAAATAGATTGACTTGGCAATCGCAAAAACAATCTAATTTATATATGTATGTGTTACTTGTGAGATATATTGTGTTTTCATGCGATGGCCGAGTCAATCTATTTATTTAAAACGTTAAAGATTTTTAATATTGATATTGTCACTATAAGATGTTGTTAGGTTAGATAATTACGTAACAACTTAAGACAGAAGGTCCCTTAAGTAGGGACTGAATAATCGAATAACTGACTTGGTATTACATGGATCTCATAACTTTTTACGGTAGAAGAACTGAGTCGCGAGACATGGTTTTTTTGACAAGTATTGTTTTTTATGGTTAATTTTACAACATGTCGAGTAAGTTTAACTAGAAACAAAATAATGTCTTCAGTGGGTAAAAGAAAAATCTCAGATGGAGTAAGCAAACATTATCTATGATATGAGTTTCATATTTTAGATGTGTATTTTGGCTCGATATAAAACAAAGTCTGTCGACTGTGAGGACTGTTATGCAATACACATCTACGGGTTTTTCTCTCTATCTAACTACTAGAAGTCACGCAGGGTTTCGCTCCCGTGGAATTTATCATAATGAAAACACAACCCTCCTTCTTTAAGTCGGATAAAAAGCTTATATTCTTGCTGGAGCTTTAAACTATATCCATACCAAATTTCATCCAAATCCACGCAATAATTTCAGACATTAGCGCGTTCATACAAACTTAACAGCTGTATTATATTAGTACGTGTTCGTGTGGGAACGCTTTCCCGTGTAGATCCCGATCCCTTAGGAATACGGAGATAAAAAGTAGCCTATATGCTATTCCAGGATATCAACTATCTACTTACCAAAGCTCAATCAAATCTGTTCAGGAGTTTTTGCGTGAGAGTGTAACAAACATCTATACATACATCCTCACAAACTTTCGCATTTAGAATATTACTAAGTTAGTTCTCAATTCGACATCCATGATAAAAAAAAAAACACTTTCAATAAGGCCGTACTGACCCAAATATTTTTGTTTTAGCGCTGGCAATAATCTGGCCGCTCATGTCTCGGTGTACAGTGGTGTCGAAGCGATCGCTGCAGTACCTCGTACCATTCGGCACTGCGACTTGGCTGTGGGGCACCGTTTTCATAGACAGAGGCGCACAATCTGCACGCGATGCCCTCAACAAGCAAGTCCACGCTATTAAGAATGAAAAGGTAAAGTTGCATATAAATGTTGCTTTGACTCGACTTTTTAATCTGATTGATTTTCAGTTGCATATAAATACTAGCTTCTGCCCGCGACTTCGTTCGCGTGGAAGGGTTTTCCCGCGTAAAATCCCGATCCCGTGGGAATTCTGGGATAAAAAGCCTATGTGTTATTCCAGGATGTAAACTATCTACTTGCCAAATTTCATTCAGATCCATTCAGTAGTTTTTGCGTGAAAGAGTAACAAACATCCATCCATCCTCACAAACTTTCACATTTATAATATTATTAGTAAGATAAGTATATAAGTATTAAGTAAGAGTAAGAAGTAAGATAAGATTAGTAAGATATAACTGGCGGGTTGTAATACTTGTTAAGAAGTATTAGAGTAGGTATTGTACTCTATTGAGTTTAGGCGAACTTCCAGAGACGCCCTCAGCCAATTTCCAATGACCCATACAGGGGATGCCGCTGTCAAGTTTGTAATCCCTGGCTTGAGGTTTCAATTATTATTATTAAGGCATCCATAAGTCAGCAAGCAAATCCGGTTAAGCAGCCGACAACCTCCTAGCTTGACTGTAAGTCCTACTGCAAGGTAAAGGCCTGCCTTTCCTCCTTCCACCTTTCCTGATCCAATTTCATAGTAGGCCATACGGTAAAATGTGATCTTGTAACCTTAATGTTAGTAAGTTTATACTTCCTCATTTATCATGTAAAAGTCAGAAATACTCTATTTCTTCTAAAATTTTTGGTAATCCTACTAATGGCAGACATTACGCATTCAACGACTTTAACAATATACGGGAGATCAGAGCAGAAGTCATGTTTACCGTTTGGTATTGAGTATTGACGTACAGAATTGCATCTTTTGAGCCTGAAACGAGGTATTTTACCAGAAAGAATGTACTTATAAATCCATAAATAGGACTAGGACATTGATTGATTACGATATCCGGTCACCTTCCTTAATAGTGTCAAAGTCGAGTCCTACATTCTCTTTGGTCGAGTCATGCCACAGTCAGTCAGTCATTATGATTATATTCAGAGTACGCGTTTTCCTGGTAGTAAATATGAAGTATGTTCGACTGTTCGTATATAAGTCCTGTAGACAATAAGACCTTGTACTTGGCTTGTTTTACGGCGCATATTGTCATACTGCATGATCTAATCGCGGCGAATGGGATGGGCTGGGATGGTACTAACCTTCCTGCCTGGTTTTTAAGAGCGTGTACATTACAAAGCTAATGTTTGATTTACTTAAATAAATATCCTGGGCTGGTCGGTACCGGATAACATCAGTTTGCATAACAGCGTTCGTTTATTGATCTCAAGCCTGGTTCTAAGTCGTTCATAATATCCACTAAATTTCACCGTAATGGGAAGACCGAAGAAGTCCAGTACCTAAGGAGTTACCTAGGTACATACTATTTTTCTATGAAATAATTATGTTACCTACTATAGGAAAACGATGAGAAATAACAGTAATGTTTTTTAGAACAGCTAAATCATGTTCGCTGTTCAGAAAACGAAAACGAAACAATATTTACGAAATAATAAACACTTTCAGAACAACTATTAAAATAGCACTTGGCTGGCCTTTCTAGTTCCTATTTTGTTGATCGGTTTTGCAATCTTGAAACAATAGTTTATGTAGGTATGTAAGACAGTCGTGCTTACACTACATACATACAATTATATACCTCTTGATATCGATGTTTAAGCAAACCCAGTTTTATTGATGTCGTATTCAAAACAAGAGTTCATTGCCCCTGCTAGCCAGCGTAATCTAAATTGAAAGTTACGGACATAAGCAAAAATAAATTACTTTTAGAATGCTTACGTAAATCGAGTGAAAATATATGATTTGAATATATTTTCTGGTTACTTACCTATACAATGTACTTAAGCAAATTAGTCATGATGTCGGACATAGTCCACAGTCTTGTTTCTCAGGTTCATCGGTCAACAATGGTGTTCACATTGCGCGACCTTGCACTATAGACTATAGTTACGACTAAAGTTTATACAAGGGAAAATTATATTACATACTTGGAAAAACTTCAGTCGTGATGAGAATTAATTCATGTGACTCAGGCTGGCTGGACAAATCTTAAAAATAGCTCGCATTTAACTAGGTCAATAGGGCACTTTATGTGACGGCTAAACACCCTTATTTTAGAATTTGTGACGATACAGAATCTTAGATAATCGATCGAAAACGTGTCCAGCCAGCTTAGAAATCCACTTTTCAATGGTCTCCCCACGACTGTTTGCATATCAACATAAATTTGTGACAGGCATCGAGCTAAAAGTTTTGTGATACGAAAAATGCAAAAATCTGTATCCAGCCAGCTTGAATTTACGTATAACACTTCTGGCTGACACGTCATGTATCTCCGCTGCCTGATGATCTAGGTACGGCCTTCGATATATGTTCAAAATTTTGTGACGGGGACGATAATGATAACCTAAATGATGGTAGAGAATGCCTTGCTGCTGCATTAAGTTTGCCCATGTAACACTATTACTACTTATATTATTACTATTACTTACACTATTATTATTGTAGGTACCTACATAAAGTTTAAATAAATCAATAAATATCCATCATTTCATAATAGTAATGATGCGACTTTTGAAAGATCAGCACTAGGACTGTTGTTTCTCTAAGGGGTGATTTTAATTATTTCTGTGATAATTTTCTAAAATCTCAATGTTGGATTGTTTCTGTTAAAAACCGTATGCGAGGTTAAGTACCTATGTTTGTTTGTGTGCGTATTTAAGTAGGTGTGGTAAATGTATTATTTAATTGATTATTCATTTAAGTCAATAAAAGCGAACTTATCAACAATGCAAATGTTTGTTGACGGCAAAGAACATTAGGCAGTTTTGTACAGTACCTAATTCCACCTGGGTACAAATAAATTTCACCGGCTGTTAACGCTAGACAGAATAAATAATATTTAGATAGATTTCATAACTCGATAAGGCATACACGCAAATGAATGAAGTCATAGGTAATAAATGCAAACAACCTTGACCGTCAATTCTTAATAGCTTGCGAACTTTTCAAGGTTCAATCGGTTAGTCTAATTTTTACACCAAAAATATTATTGAAATTTTTATTTCCTTTATTTCTAAGTTTATAAAACTACCGAAGTCGTAGTCCAACTAAAACCCGTCATTTCCAAAAGGGCACGAGTAGGGTTGCCAACTATACTGTTAAAAACAGTATTATACTGTTATGACTACATTATACTTTTTACTGTTGAACAAAAATAAAGTATACAAAATACTGTTTTCAGCATCAAAATGCTTAACACCACATGTGTTAGACTTAGACACTCACACATTTTTATTTTGTTTAGTCATGGCCATGAGACAAAAATGTATTAAAAACTATTACAGAGTCTTCCCAAGAAGTTTTTAATAGAACTATTAATAACTTCATACTTTTTATTGATAAGGCTATAATAATAATAATTTATATTTAGAGAAATGGTTTGATTTTTGTCAGACTAACTGGCTTTCTTTAAAGTAAAGTCTGGTCACATTTGATCATTTTGAGAAAATTGTAGATAATCTAAAGTATAGACTGAATATTAGTATGGATGATCTGTATTCAGAAATAATGTCATGCTATGAATGTAGGCACATTTCTGTGTTATATAATTATAATGTAGATGAATGTAGATAGAAGGTAAAATATGTGATTTTTCACTTCGCGTAGTCAGCTCCCTAGCTGCAATACATAGTTTCCCAAAACTAACATGTTTTATTGTTTTCCTAACATAATAACAAATTTCAAAGAAATTTATAAAAAAGCAGATATCACAAGACAAAGATTTTCTACTAATGAGTACTGGCCAAAAGTGAAGCCATTTATTAGTAAAAACTTCGAAAGAAATAAAAACATTACTAAGATTTTCTCATATCTACTTTCTGTTCCCGCCACCTTAGCGTTTACTGAAAGTATTTTCAGTTATTAATGCAAAGTGGCAGGAGGATAAAAATAAAGCAAGTATTCATTTAATAAAAAAATAGCTCCTCGTTTATTTTAATTTTAGTTATAATTGTGGTGAGGCATGTGAAGTTTTTAAAAAAAACTGTAAATTAGTAAGTTGTGCGAGAAGCTCTAAAAAATATGTACTTAAAACATTAAATAAAATACTGTTCATTTTCTAAAATACTGTTTAATATTCTTCTCAGACCTAAATATACTTTATTTTTTGTAAAAAAAGGTTGGTAACCCTAGGCACGAGTCCCATTTTGTAACCAAATTGAAAAAGGAGGACATGCTATGTCAACTATGCAGTAGGTACTTGTATATATTTTTTAAGTACTTATATTACAAGCATACGAGAAATTTGTACTAATCTTTTGACTTTTATGTAATGGACTTTAGCACTTTTCGAAATAAGGTCTTATTAACGTTGAACATCATCATCTGCTATCCTTTTTCCAATTATGTTGAGGTCAGCTTCCAGTCTAACTGGATGCAGCTGAGTACTAGTGTTTTACATGGAGCGACTTCGTATCTGACCTCTATAACTAGGGCGTCCAATCCCGCAGCCTGAATTCAATCTCGGTATTTGCGGGACCACGAATTATCAATCCCGCGGGATCTCGGTATTTGCGGGATCCCGCATATTGAAAATATTCACATTTATTATATAAGGCAAATAAAACAATGAATTAATCAACTAACTCCACGTTTATTTACGTATTACTATTAGTATGAGATCAATCAAATTACACCGTTTTTCTTCACAAAAAAACTGTAACAAATACTGAATAAAAAACTTTACTGATATTTTAGGCTACATAATTAGGCTACCACTGACTGAAATTCGGCTATATGAGGCTAGATAAGCTGTGAATAAATTAATAGTTTAAAAAACCAAAAACACGCTTTTAAGACTAATGTAATGAGCAGAAAGACATGTTTACTAGTAAGCAGTCCAAGGTTCCATCAGCCACTTTCCAATTCCATCTTCAGATCAGCTCGATGGTACCATAATATATATACATATATTGTATTGTCGTCTAATCTACACATAATTGCCAAGTTTCATGATGATACAACAATTAGAAATACGTTTAATTCGGATTCTTAGATTTTATTGCATATTTAGATCATTACAGATCGACCTAATAATAATCATGGAATGCCAGTGCCTATCTTCCGGCTTCATCATCAGACCTTGAAACCTAATTGTGGTCAAAGTTCATTACAAGGCTTTTCTAAGAAATCCAAAACAGCTATGATACGATTTTCCATCATAAAGTTCCAGTTCATATCTTCCGACTTCATCATCAGATCAGTTTGACAGTACCATATTATTGTATTGTCATCAGAACTACATACAGCTGCCAATTTTCATTACGCTACGATCCTTGGAAGATGGTTAAATTAGTTACCTTAGATTTCATTACATAGTTAGTTACATACAGGTCGACCTAATAAAAGCGTGTTAAAAACGGGCGACATCGGCCCCCGCGTTGTTTGCAACACTGCCGGCCGCCAGTCACCGAGCGATCGCGCTCGCGAGAGGTCGTATACATGCTTTTTTTCAGTCCCGCAAATCCCGCGCCCGTAATCCCGCATCACGCGGGATTGGAAAATGACGCGGGATCCCGCAATACCGAGATCTCGGTATTCCGGGATTGGACGCCCTATCTACAACCCAGTAGCTGGGCAACACGATAGCCCTTAATAAGACTGGCGAGACATTTCTTGCTTCTGCCTACCCGTAACGACTATCAAAGGTGTACAAATGACAGCCGGGACCAACGCACTATGGAAAATAAAGGTCTGTTTCTGATTAAAAATCAATAACTTTTTTATTTCTGAATACCTATTATGTTCTAAAATTTTGCACAAATATAGAATAGTGTATATGGCTTCAAATGGAATGTAATTTTTTATGGCTGGATTTGAAACCATACATTAAAAAATAAAACAAATTCAAAATTATCAAAAATGTCCAATATTTATTTTTTAACAATGAATACTATTATTTTAATGTTTACAAAAACCAAATTTCATATAGTACATCAAAATACAAATCAAATTTAAATAAAAAAAAAAAAAAAAAAAAAAAAAATTGTGGTTAAAATCGAACACAGATTAATTATTAATTAATTGTAATGTTTACTAAATTTTATGTTATTTATACTTGATGAACTTCGGGATCTAAAATTAATTCGTTCACTTTCAAAAGATCTAAGGTGTCTTCATCAAGTTCCTTCACGTTTTTAGTATATGGTTTTCTAATGCTGGTTATGTAAGGATCTGAAGTATAAAGAAGAGTATGAAATACATCCTCGTTTGTAGCGGATCTTGAGCATTTTCTAGCATGATGTAGATGAAATTTTTTATAATCCTTATTACGAGATTCTTGTGCATCTTCCGAAAGTTGACCAATAGGAAGTATTGCAAAATGCTTTATGACACTTTCTCCATGAATCAAAATTTTGTGAACTGAAGATGGCATGTAGTACCAGTCATAATTGCTCACATAGATCCTGGCAGTCTCCAGAGCATAACTGCCAAATTTTTCAGCATTTATCATTACACCCGATGAAAGAGCTTGCAGAATTATGTTCAAATTTATATCCACTCCTGTAATTTCAGCAGAGCAGCTTGCATTGTGAAATAATCTTCTGGAAGTATTATCGTCATTAGAATTACCACTTACTTGTCTTGGTTTGTCGACGATTAATCCTAGCTCTTCACGGAAACGCCTTTGTACCAGGGTTTTCTTCTCTTGCTTTAGTCGTTTCTTTTCTTAGCTTGTGGCTGACCATGTTTGGAAAGACAGATTATAGGAAATATGTAAAATCATTTCCATACAACGAATCCAGGCGTGCAAAGTAGACAGTCCGTATTGATAAGAATCTTCATTTTCAGGCCTAGCAGTCACTTTAGTCAAATCGTTCATTTGGCGTGGAGTAGCTCCACATATTGTACATGTGGAACCCGAAGGCGTATCTGTTAATACCTGAGCTACTTTGCCATCTATCATTGTAAGAAAGAGATCATGCTTCACTTGCACTCCCTCACCTTCTTTGTTAATTAATGATGGACCCAAAGAATTTATTTGACCTTTTATTTCATCCACAACAGCTTTAGTTTTCTCGGGAGTTTCTTTGCAAAATTCTATTAATATAGGCCGGCAAAAACGAACAGATGACGGTACCGGATTTTGCCAGACAACATCACCTGTTAGCTCGTTAATTAACTTAATAGGCACCAAAGAAGTGATAAATAAATTTGCATCAGAAATTAGTTCAGACTCTTCAGGCAGTTTCTGTTTGTACTGGCTTTGACCGGATGAGCCATCACAGCCCCATTTACTGTATAGAAGTAAGTTATTCAATCCATTCCTATACACTGAATCTATTTTCAATATTCTCGCTGCAGTGTGATCTAATAAATCTTGAAGTCTTAATATTTTTGCACTTGTGTCTGTAATTTCTATAGCTGAAGGTGGTGGATAGCAAGTAGTTTTAACTTCTTGCACTTTGTAATATGGTGTAAACACAAAACATTTTCGTTCGTTCGTTAAATTTCTCAAGTACAAATACTGTGCTTTCGTTAAATCCAAGTCAATAAATACGCTCAATGCCTCTTCATCCGTTAACATTTTTGTCTGCCTTGCTTCTTCTATGAGAATCGAGAATAAGGTCTTATTTTCAGTTTCAGCAAACCTTAATGTTTCCACAAGTTTAGCTTCTGTTCCTTCTCCTATCGAACGTAACCCTTGAAGATATGCATTATAGACGTGTTCAAATCCATATTCATTAAGTAACATTGTATTTTTTCTTCTTTTACTGGATTCTGACAAGTCTGGATAAGATACGCACGGTCTCCCACGTTTTCCAGAAGAAGTAGATGGTGTGGAGACGGTTGTAACGTCTTCAGTGTTCGGTAAAGTTACTGAATATTCTGATTCTAACCAATTACTGTTTTTCATTAAAAAACTATCCTTTTTCCGTGAAGCTTCTGTCCATCGTTTATCAAAAGCGGGAATAATATGTCTTTGAAAATCACTGAGGATGAAACATAAGTTGTCTTCAGATACATGATAATTTTCTTTTAAAACTGTTGATATTGCCTCTAATGATTTTCCTCCTTCGATATACGAAAGTATTATTTCACGTTTAGAACACTTGAAAGTAGACATTTTGAAGAGTCAACAAAACACGTAGTTAGTTATATTGTATTCCTAACAATTACACTTCTGTTAATTCACCACTATTCTGTTATTATACAAACAACAGTTTATATACTATATGAAATATGAGGGTAGTGTGCATCTTGTTGATTAATATTTTCACACGCAAAATGAGTGCAAAAAAAGATAAACGCCCTAATATCAATGATAAATTACAAAACTTATCGCAAACTATTGATGTAAACACCAACATTTCAAACCGCAATAGATAGCGAGCGGTTTTCCGTTTTCTGACTTTTATCACATTTTTACTAATTACTCCGAAAACCGCAATTTTCCGCAGCTTTTTTTTATTTGGTTATGTTTATGGATAGCTAGGCTACAAATCAACATTAAATGTAAAGCAGGGGTAAACGTGGGCAACTGTCAAAAGTCTCGATGAACTTTAAAAAAACTTTTTTTTTCACCATATATTATTTTGCAATTATTTTAAGGTAAATGTTAACATAATATTAAATACATATTAGTTGTTTCATATTCTTCAAAAGACGAGGTTTCCAGAAATATATAATATATTACACCTTTTCCTGTAACGTATAACAATAAAATCAATTTGAAAGTGATGAAGTGAACGGGCTTAACATGGACGTCCGTCAAAACTACAAAGTTTGTGGTGTTGTAAAAAAATCATTTCATATAATATGTATAATTTTTTGATATTATAGTCTAGTTTGGTCCTTAAACTATTGATTAAAATAAAAAAAAAGCATGGCAGTAGCGACATTGACAAAAACCATTTTTAATCAGCAGTTGTTCTACGATTTTCCACAGTGCAACGGCTTAACGTGCTTTTCGAGGCACGGAGGAATTTCGATGTTTCAACCATCCATGTCCAAGTTTGGCAAGCGTTGCTGAATCTTGCAGATCGGCTATTTATCGGATTATTTAGCCACGGGCTACTTTTATTGATGTTGAACATATATATATGTATACAGAAAAGCAAACTATGAAAAATCCATGTGAACTTTATCTAGTAGTGCCTAACTTAGGTGTGCTTTGGTTATTTGTTTGTTTATTATCATAGTAGGTAATAATATAAAAATTAGTCCGACCCCTGTTAAAAATATTAATATAAATTAATATGCGCTGACTGACTAAAATTATTAACTTTGCAACGCTTATCTTAATAATTATCTTGACAAAAATAAGCGTACACATTTTGCTCGAACATATTTAAAAATATTCTTAAGTATATATTTTCATTTATATTTTCGAAGCTCTATTTTATACTTACAATTCTTAATATTTAATTATCGTCGTTGCGCGTGCAAAAGTCGCTATGTGGTAAATAGTCATTTTCGTTCTTTATGCAGTTTCAATCGTTATTTTAATACACACATGCTGTAAAACAGCTATCTGATAAACGAAATATTTAAAGAGTTACCTTTCAATATTGCGTTTATCAGATAGCTGTTTTTACAGCATGTGTGTATTAAAATAACGATTGAAACTGCATAAAAGAACGAAAATGACTATTTACCACATAGCGACTTTTGCACGCGCAACGACGCTATGTAACATTTATTTATATAGGTATTTAATTTTGAATTTATAAATTTTTACATATTAATGCTAGTTTTAATTAAATAAATATCGTCTTTGTTTTGTCATAACGCAGTTGTAGAAAATGCTTTATTTGTTGTTATTCGAAGGCTAAGTTCGAATACAAGCCTTAAAAAAGAGTTAGGAATTATTGCAAGGTACCACTTACCATTTTTGGCCTTCTTTTTTTTTAGCCCAAAACTTCTTAGTTCTAAGACTTTACCGCTACATACATATTTATTTGTTTCCCAGCGGAATAGAACTGAGGAAAATACTGCTAGCCAGCGCTTGTCGTTAATAATATTGTCGACTGGTCTATCTTGATTCTGTAAATTAAAGCGCACCTACTCTAGGAGTACCTATGTACATCATTTTCCCAAATCGTTATGAAACTTGATTGTCGGTAGTTAAAACTGATATTGGAGAGGCTGTTTATAGTCAGTAGGTACTTAGTGCCAAGTATGTTGTAACACTTGAATTTTGAAAAGGGTTCCTATTGCTGTATCTGGGTCTCATCTAGTGCCTATATAATGAGACAAGAATTTGATTTGATTTGAAAATTTATCGAGGCGTATCGCATAGGTAGTTCCGTAAATGTCATAAGAGTATTTCTAAGTTAATCAGTTATACTTATAAGGATATAAACAATCGGAACAATTAAAGCCGTAGGTAATTAAAATCAACTTCATCGTGGCGTGTATGTATGCAGACGGAGAACAGAATGTAAGACGTATAAAATCAACAAAACGGTTGCGTCATATATGTACATAGGTATACTTACAGTATTTAGTGTACTTTAAGATATTGCACCCCGAGCCAAATGTATGCATAAGCAGGCATGGCGAATAAATTCGGTAAAAAGTTACAAGCAGGCGGCTGCTTGTCACTTTTTAAAATAAAAATTTGCTTGTTTCTTGCATTTCAGTTGACAGTCGGGTTTTTTAGATTTTTTAAATTACTTTTTTTCAACATTTTAGTTAAATTATTAATTGTTAATTAATATTTAATTGCACCCCGCCGGATTCAGAAAGTGAAAGAGCTTAAATTCTATATTTTTAAACTTTCTCTTTGTATTATTTTTGCTAGTATTACACTAATGATAAACATGATATACCTTATTGAATTAAGTGTGTGTTAAGTTTAATTTGATACCCATATTGCAGTATTCAAAAAGTTCAGTAAGAAAAAAATTTTTTTTTTCCAATATGTTTAATGGCTTCGCACAGGAACCAACCAAAGGAAAGTATCTAGGAACACTTGGGCTGCTAAGGCGAATCTAACGATATCTCAATTATGTGAATCCGTTCAGCGGTTCTGGAGATACGAGGTAATAAAGAATATTACAAACATACATATATACAAGATACGCGCGAAAAACATATCCCTTCCTTTGCAGTCGGGTAAAAAAAAATTCCTAAGAAAAAACCAAATCCTTAAGAGAGCGAGCTTAAAATGTTATCATCTCAAATAGGATGCTTCATCAACGTAATTTCCTAGGAAATACTAGGAATAAACCCAATTCTTAAGAGAGCGAGCTCAAAAATGTAATCATCTCGAATAGGATGCTTCATCAAGTTATGTGAAAAACACGAGCACCAATTTTTGGGACGCATCTAATATCGGTTCAATAGACCTTTTTTAAGGATGGGAAACTATCCAATATCTGCCTCCCGATCTGAAAATCCATCCGTGCTCCGTCATTTGCTCTTCGTGTTCCGAGGCCGTAACTCTTTCGAAGAATTTCGCAACCCTGCAACCCGGGTCTGGTTATCGATTCAATAGACCTTGGGCAACCAAGAATTAACTAGGCAGCAGGCGAGAAGAGTTTGGCTGTGTAGTGTTTGTCTCAAAAAGACGGTAGACCGCCAACGTAGCCGCAATCAAAAATCTATCTATTTAAAAATCTTTAACTAGTTTTCTTGTACAGGTCGGAAGTTAAAGATATCCTAGGAAGGGAGGAGTACCCTAAACACAGATACACTTGTCTTCACACTAGACACAAAATGGAATCTCAGTAAGTACATATTTTCCTGTCCACAGCGAAAACTGCTGCTATTTCCTGAGGGCACGAGACATTCTGGAGACAAGCTGCTCCCTCTCCGTAAGGGAGCGTTCCACGTGGCCATGGATGCTGGCGCGCCCATACAGCCCGTCGTTATCTCAAAGTACCATTACTTGGATGGGAAGCGACACAAGTTCGGATCAGGTGAGTGACGGAATAGTTTCACCGTTGATTCTTTCTGTGAAAATACGCTAGTAATGGAAAACTTTGATTATAAATAAATAAATAAAATACCTTTATTGTAGGCACGCAGGCCCATATAAAAAGAAATACAATTAAAATTCAATTCAACCATAACGATTCCATTCATTAGTTCATTCAATTCCATTCCATTATAAATGTAATAATTCAAAAACGAGATTCGTTTCTAGATTATTACATTAATAGTTAGGTCAGCAAATACAAGGCACCGTGAGAATTGTTCTCTGTGAATGCAAATTGTGTACAAATGATTATCTCACATTTTCTTGTATAGGTATATATTATATTTTAGGATATTTATGATATAACTAGGATTAAATAAAGAAAAACGCGATTAAAATAAAATGGAAGGCAAGATGAGAGAATAGCTTTCCTCACGTTGGGTTTTGGTTCAATAAGAATGTCTAAACTTTAAGTTCAGTATAGTTATATCTCTCAGGTAGGTACCTAAACCGAATCTTTATGATTGCTTTTCGGAACAAGATTGGGAAAATGTATGTACTTACGGAAAATACATCACTCTCCACACCCCGAAAATAGTCTGGATAAAGCGAAAAGGATTTCACAAGTCTCACTTCCCATATTGATTGGTAGTTTTGACCAGTAGGACTACCGCATACAACTTGGCTTCTCCTGCCGCTGTCGAAAGCAATTACTTCGGACTGAACAGGCTTTAATACGTATTACTTTACCTCATTTCAGGTGAATTCATCTTGTCGATTCTGCCAATGATCGAGACAGAAGGTATGACGAAAGACGACATCCTGGGGCTGATCGAGAAGACTCAAATGAGCATGCAAGAAGAATTCACAAAGATCTCGATGGAGACGCTAGCGCGGCGAAACCAGCGCGCCAAGGCTGAATAGATGAGACATAATTATGTATAAGGTACATCACCAAGTTTATTATGTGGTACAACCATGTTGGGTACATGTTGTGAGGTTGTTGTGGTATCCAGCCTACGTCACTATGTAGTCGCGAGGTATTCTAGTGATATTCTCTTCTCGTTACAGATAATTACATATCATACCGAATTAGCGACGTGTAAAAAGAGCTGTGATAAACAAACGTATAAAGAAATAGTTAGTAAAATTATAATTTGACAGTCAATTGTTGGTGTTTACATTGTTGTTATGTATATAAATATGTATTTATATAAATAAAGTTAACTAATTAGAAAAGGAATGTTTCATTAAAAATGCATTGACCCTGTGATTTCTTTTTATTGAAAGATTTCACATACGAAAATATGTAAAAATATACATTTCATCGTCATTTTTTTTTTTCTACAGAATTGTCACACGAATACATTTTAATAACTAATAATAGGTATTTTAGATACATCACAATATTTGCACAGATACGAGTACATTGATATACATTTAGATACAAACGTGATAAATGGCCTAATACTTAGTTAATAATCTTGTA
Organism: Tholera decimalis; assembly: GCA_943138885.2. Classification (NCBI taxonomy): domain Eukaryota; kingdom Metazoa; phylum Arthropoda; class Insecta; order Lepidoptera; family Noctuidae; genus Tholera; species Tholera decimalis. The sequence continues at coordinate 34,339,913 of OW964549.2, read as the reverse complement.
AAATATAATTTAAAGATTTAGGTAAATTTTGGTATTTTAGGAACAAAATTTTAAGTTTGACAAAGATATCTTACCTTACAAGAATTTCACAGTAACATTTTCAAGTATTATAAAAAATCCATACATTATTGATACATGACTCGACTGTCATTTAAAACACAAAACTTATTCGTTTTAAGAATATGAGGTACCTACACTTTCAGTAAAACTCAATTAATATGTAGGCAGAGGTCAAATGAAAAGTTAAAATGGCACGCACCAAGTAATAGTGTGATATGTTCATAGTAAGATTTCTAAAGTAAGCGTTTCGGTGAGGAATAAAATCATTTTAAAGCTGGCCGTACAATTATAACACATTGAGCAAGGGATGTAATTAATTTTATAGTGAAAGTCAAATACTTTTCTTAATCTAAGAAGCAACCTTGATTTATAAGTGGCCAGTGACAATAATTCCACCAGGATTCCGATAGGCTAAATTATTAAAGTAAAGATTTGCTAACAGACTGTACAACTTATATAAACTGCCACTGGCTGAAACAACAAACGTTAGCGTCGATTATCCTTTTCAAGAGTAGGTACGGGTGCTGATCACTCGAATACTAGGGTCAATCTATCTTTTAAATCAAAGTTGCTTTTCACATCGGATAAATAAAAAGCAGTGAGTCTTGAATAATACGGCTTAAAGCCAAACTAAAAGCACCTTTACAAAAAACATTGAAAGGTTGAAAATGTGGATTTAATTAAAAACAACTAGATAGTTTTTGTTATGTCGAGCATAGCTTGAATTTGACTGCGGAAAGTTTACTAGATACACGTTCTAACAGCCAGGCAAAACGATAGCTAGGTTCAAATATTGATTGATAAAAGTTTTTAAGCTAACATGGTCTCTAACAGTATCATTTTAACTTTAAACGTTTAAATTGTTTCGAGTTTCCGATATTTCGCCACTGTTGCAAGCGCCATGATCACGCATTAATTGCGGGTGGACGTTTATGAGCAGAAACACAAAGTAATAAATATATATGGTAAATATTCAGTTTTAAATTCTAATATATTGATTGAAAACTTACAATCTAACACGAGGTTTGACTACATCTTGAACTCCATTGCGGATACCGCACTTGGGGCACATTCAATATCATAATAAAACGAAGCGGTGAGTACTCAGCGAGAACGTAATAATACTAAAAGTAATAATTTCAATTATTAAAAAATAAAATTGCCAAAGTTAACAAACAGACAAATATTGCAATTGAAAACGTTTCTCCTTTCAAAATAAAGTGTGACAACCACACTATTTGTGGCTACGCCTGCGTAGTCAAATGTATCATTGCCTGTTTCTACTAACACTCGTCAACATGAGTTACGTATATGTAATACATTTTCAGCCATAACATTATAAGCCCATTTTCGCTATCAATAGCTACTGCCGTTCATAAAGTATGAAAGCACTGAAAATTACTGAGACGAAAGGGTAAGATTGAAGGATAAGCTTAACTTTGTAGTCGGAAAATTTTACCACATCGTTTTTCGTCAGGGTGAATTCTCCAACTACAAATTTAAGTTTGTAATCATATAAAAAATTAAAATTAACGCTTCTTGGACTGTTTTTTTTTAATAAATGTATATATAGGTAAATGATTTTCCTAAAAAGCATGATTATTTTAGAACGCCAAAAGACCATGGGAGAGGTTATGGGTTAAGTGTTCGATATTGAAAAATAATCTCCAAGTGTTCCTTACATAAACATCATAGACAAACTGACGTTGAACGAAGTCATCCTATATACGTTCGATCTTTTCCTTATGAGGAATGGAAAATCCCTAAAAACGAACAGTCGTAGTCAAGTTAAAACAACGGCCTAATGTTTAAATCAAGAAAAAATATTCGTGTGTCGATCTCCAAGAGTATCAAAGAACGGAAGTTCGATAGTCTGACAACGTAATAATAATTAGTAGGATGCAGATAGTGGGTTCAAATGTCAAAGACTACATAATATTTCCGGTTATTTGCATCGTAAACATAAACAGTGGGATATTTGTGTTTATAATGTATAACTGTATCTAGTGGTCGGCCATTGGTCGAAATTCGCCCATAATATAAATGGTTTTTAATCAATACTTATAATAAAACAGTAAAAAGTGTCTGTACATTGAATATATTTACAAATGAATTAATTAAGGGAGGGTTTAGAAACAGTAATAGAGCAAGAATTTAAAATAAAACGTTTGTCTGTTTGCACACGCTAATCTCCGGAACTGCTAGACGGAATGAAACTTTTATGGTTACATAGGGCAGCATTTAGGCTATAATTTTTATTAATTTCGGAAACAGGGACACCTGGTACTATACACGCGAGCAAAGCCGCAGGCAGAAGCTAGTTCATTAATATATTTAAAAAAATACTTTGTACACTTCTCCGGTATAAACTAACTGTTCCAAATTTCATACTCCTTCGACCGCGTAATTTACGTAAAAAACCTTACAAAGGAATACCTTTGCAGTAATAATACGTACACGTAATTACAGTAATAATACGTATAATACGTAAAGCAATAGCTTTACGTATTATACGTATTATTACTGTAATTAAAGAAAAATAATGCTTGCAAAATAATAATGGAACAATTTTATACAATTTTGTCTGTTTGTTTATCAGGGCTTAAAAATAATTGAAGATACACTAATGATTAGCATCGATCACTATGAAAGGGCTTCTACAGAACTAAAAATAACTATAGTTTAATTTTAGTGCATGTGCATACTGCTATGGAAGGCAAAATTGCTTTAAATGTTTAAATTATAAAGTATATAATAAGAACTAAATACTTTTTTACTATTTTTTAAACTATAATTTTTTAATGCTTATGCTCAGTTGAACAAGTATTACAAAAGTAAGACTAATTCAATCGTTCTTTATAAGTCATAATTGTTTATTAAGTTTTCTAAAAAAATACTTGAGTTCAGTTTCAATAAGGTAGTGTATTTTTTCCACTTTTTTACCAGGGAATAGACGGCAAGTTTCTTCTTTTTTTTTCTTTGAAATATTAAAAATGTACTCGAAATAATAATACATACAGCTATACCGTTACTGATTATTTTCTGATAAAAATTTCAAAAGTGATATTAAGTGGTCACAAGCTACTTTTTATTTACAAGAGTTTTTTTAAACTCGAATGATTAGATACACTGGTAAAATACAACATTTTCAAAAGCTATGTGAAAATGCGAAAAGTATTCTATATTAATACATTAAAAATACATATTATTGGTACTATGGCCTACGTAATATCGAATGGCATGACAAAAGCATTTATTTACATTTACCGATTAATAATTTTACATACTTATATATAATGGCACTAATCAGAAGCAGACATATAAGTACGGTTTATCAAAACAAGAATCTTGGCTATTAAATAGCCGTATTCGTTTGGAAAATATTCCTTTTGTGCCACCAAAAATATTTTTAATAAAATAATAAGTCATGAAACATACACATATCAATAATACAAAGATGTCAAGAAACAAACTTATTAACAGTACAATAATGAGTTAATGACACAGCACATAGACAATATTATATAAAAATAAAAACAATAATTATTATTTTGTAATAAGATTTTGAGCTAGCAAATTACTTGCACGGGCAGAAATTGACAGACAAAGAGTCTAGTAAGCCGTTTTACTCAAAACATATGCAGCTATTGTCAAATAAAAAAAAGTAAGTCACACATCGGAACAAAAACTTCGTTGAAAGTAGCAGTTAATACATTTCAAAATAATCTAACACTTTTGCTACAAAGTTCTTTAGTTTGCTCCTCATTGCTATTCCGGAAACTGTATTTTACTATAAATTGTAATGCTACCGACAATTTCGTAGGCGAAGAAAAAAAATTGCAAATGAAATCAGATTTTAATATCAATTGCAAGAAAACATTATACATAAATAAAATGCAAGACTTTGTTATTAAAACATAATATCTTTAGTAGATATCTTATTAAATTGCTCAATATAACCAATTCTTTTAGCACAACCACTCTTAAACAGTGATCTTTATTTTAATAAATTTTCAGAGTATGATAATTAAATACTATTATAATCGAAAATTCATTCTGAAAGTTTTTAACTTATCGATTAGCTATTCATAATAATTTCTATGTTCAATCTAAATTTAATAATGGAATAAACATTATCGTAAATATTAATATTTCATTTTGGTATCCATGCAGATTATGTTTAACAATAAAATAATGATTGTTTTGTAATTCTGATAAAATCACTATGACCGGATTAATACAAATAATGCGTGTGGTAAGAAGGTATTGATAATTATAATTTACAATGAATAAAAGAGGTCCCATTATATTTTTGATATCATAAATTAGAAATAGGTTAGCGTAGAATTTTAAATGGCACCATTATTTTAATAAAAATTACCTACTTTTCTAAAGTTAGTCATCTACATAATAAAATTCAAACATTATCGATAAAACATCGGCAAAGAATTTTGGTAACTTTTTGTATTTAAATTCACTTTTCTAACAATCGAGAAGATTAATCGAGGATAACGATATACGTTGATGGGATTTTGATTTGAATAATACGAGCAACAACACGAATGCTGAGAATTGCTAACTTCATAATTTTTCCGGCGCATTTGGTTATATAATGATGTAATTATGCAATAAATTACCTCAGAGACGCGAAAGTTTCCCTACTAAGTCTTTTTTTGTAATTTTATCACGATCTGAATTACAGATTGATTACGACCAACGTAAACAGAATTTATATAACGCTATAAGCGAGCCTGAGTAATTTATTACAAGTGTAGTACTGATTGCGGTGTCCCTGACAAATGCGAAGCACATCGAATCGACTCCACTGTTAGTCGTTTACATGACTAGAGAGTAAAATTAAGTGAATCCTACAAAAGAGGAACATTTAATATCTAACTTAATGTTGGATAGTGAAAAATAAAAGTGACGAAAGTCTTTCAAGGCGATATAAAAGTAAATACCTATTAAAATAAATAATACTGGTTTTATGTTACGAAGCTATTGATTATTGAATACCTATATTGCTATTACTCGTAAAAAGAGATGTGCGCAAAACATTAATCTTGTTTCACAAATAATCTGGTTATGTAATATTCGCGCTTCAATGACACACTGAAATTCTATATAAGTGAAGGCTAAAGTGATAACTAAAATTGACGCAAGTCATATGTATAGCACTTTAAGTACTGATCTTAAGAAAGATTTCTTTCACTATTTTCACGGAGCGAAATATAATGGCACAAACTAATTTAGTTAAGTATGCAATAGTTGGTATAATAGAGATCACAATAATTTGAATACCTATATGCCTAATTGAAATATATTGCACCAAAATTATTTTATAATAATTTATTTTTATTCAAAGTTATAGTATGCCTTAAAAAACCTATTGCGTTTCGTAAAATTTATAAATTATCACATTCATAGAATGAAATTATGTAATGACAATATACAGCCCTTTTCATAAAAAAAAAATATTTAACCTTCGCTAAGTTTAAATAGTGATGAGTTCTCTATTAAAAAAAAATGAATTTAAATTTAGTATCTACTTATCAGACCAACAAAACATTAGACCAACGAGATACAATCACTAGTCGGTCTGAGGACCATTTGCGTAAAGAGAACCATATAATAGGCCCCCCTGGGTAAGAATCTGGAGAGGCGTGTGGACACTACTGTGGGTGTGGTAAGATGCGCTGAAGAACACTAAGAATCAGTATTTAAACTAAGCAAATAGTTATCCTTTTTTGAATAATTAAGCCTGATTGTACTTAACTGGGATTGTATCGGTAATATCAAACGAGAAATGGGCAAGAAAACCACCAGTGGGTCCCATTAAACGACAAACATTAACATTTTGGCAAACTAGGGCGTAGATGGCGGGATGAGCTATTTAAAAGACTGGCTAGAACCAGAAAGGGACAGAGTTTTGTGAAAAAGGGAGAGGGAGGCCTTTCACTCAGTAGTGGGACAAACTACACTCGAAAGATGGGCATAATATATTGTGCGCTTTATATGTAAAATAAAAAGTAGGCATCTCCCTATCAACAATTTTACAGTAAGCATAACTAATAACTAAACATTAAAAAAAGTAGTTCTTTAGTAGAACACTGTTCAAATACTGAAATGGTAATAGCTTCAGTCAACTTAATGTGCGCCGTTGCTTAACGAGTGATTAAAATTCCGCACTGCACTGATGCAGAAACAAACAGCTACAATGTAAGAGTGATTTGAATACAAACGAAAAAAAGGTTGACTAAGTACAAATTATTGTAGCGGCGTGCCGCCTTGTCGCAACTAAATCATCCGCAGATTGCTAATTAACCTCACACACTTCAAGATTGTTTCTTAACATTCTACAATATTCTACTTGATATAGTACTGGTTTATGTTACCTAGCCTCGAGTCATTTTTATTATAAACACGAATCATAACTTATTCTAGACTCAACCAACGCTTTATAAGTGTTGGTTAAAGCCAATATATATGAATAAAATGAATATAAGTTCTATAAAAATAATTTTGTGTTGCGTTGTGTGTGTTAATTAAATTTAAGATACTAACATTAATTATAAGTGCACGTACTAACAATTTCATGGATATTTTTTGTCTGATAAATAAATAAATATATATAAAAATAATACCAATAAAAAGTGAAGCTATGTTTTTGTGTGACTTGCTTGTAAAAAATGTCAATCTTAAAAAAACTTTGCTTCACTAGTCGATGTGTCGATCGTTATACATAACAAAAAAGTGTGACTTAACTATTTAGACAAGATGTATTTATATATATATATTCTTAGTAAAAAATCACAGAAATATTAATATTTCCTGTGATTGGATTGCTGCTATAGGTATATAGTACAAATATTTCATGAACCAGCATTATTATGCCGACCTAAAAGCTTAATAATAGAGTGATTATAAATTTAGTACATAATAGGTGGTACCGTGAGTCGATGGCACTGGAGAGCTCAATCGGTCGCCAGAGGGTAGTCAGGTGGCAAGGTGCTTAGCACCTCTTTAGAAAGTTCCTTGTATGCGGCGTCCATAGTGTTGCGCACTTTGTTTATTAATGCTGGTACATCTTCCATAGTCAGTCCTACTGTTGGGACTGGCTCTAAGCACTGGATAATTGCGTGGCCTGGAAAGTTAATGCAATAATGTAAACAGGTGCACCAAACATAATATAGAAGGCTGATGCGAGTTTTTTGTTTCATTGAAATAGTTTTTGACAGGCCTGTTTGGTCTAGTGGTCAGTGGCCCTGACTGCTATGCGCAAGGTCGTGGGTTCGATTCCCACCCAGGACAAATGTTTGTGTGATGAGCACGATCATTTGTTCTTTGTCTGGGTGTGATTTATCTATAATATTTATGTATTTAGAAATATATGTATGTTTATCAGTTGTCTAGTACTCATATCACAAGCTCTGCTTAGTTTGGGACTAGTTGGTGTTGTGTGAAAGTTGTGGAATATTATTATTATTATTATATTATAGTTTACTAAATTGTGGTCCTTTAAAAATATATAAATCAGGACAGACTTGCAAATTGCAGGTTGTGAGTTTGAATCCAGTCAGGCACATTACTTTGTGTAAATTATATCATCACCACTTCTCTCAAATCTATGAAGGAAAACATCGTGAGGAAATGGACATATCCTAGGACAATAAATCCGAATACATGTGACATTACGTGGTGAATTTCGGCCCATTCCATCTCAAAGCGAGGAGGCCTGTATCCCGGCAATGGGAACGAAATAGGCTGAATTATTATATTAATTTGTCTATCTAGTGTTGATGAACAGTGAGTCCATAGTGTCGACACACCGTGTCTACCGTGCACACATACAAGGCTGTCTTTAATATACTGCTATTACTTCACTTTGCCTGTATTATTTAGAGCGTGAGCTGCCTTTCCTCACCATGTTTGTCTTTACAGTTGGAAGTCATTTTAAAATGCATTTACGTATCTAGGAACATTGTATTTAGTGCGCGGTCATATTTAGGGATTTTCTGGATCAGAGATACCTTTAGTAGACAATAAAACTTTTCAATCGATTTCTTCAGAAATTTTTAACATGGCCTCAAACTTTTTAAATGCTCTCATATTTCAAAATCACAAGACTAAGATCAAACAATGATCATTGCTATTGTTCTCAATATTATATCTGAAGGTCGATACTTTCAGTTAACTAGATGTCTGCGTGTCAATTATGGAAATATTATTAGCAAAACATACCTTTATTAAAAATGTATTTCTTCCTATTAATAAAATAATACGGTGAGAACACAACAGGAATGATTGGCACTTGGGCAGCAACCGCTATGTTGAATGCTCCCTTTTTAAATGGCAGCAGTTTTGTGAAATCTTTGTTTCTTGTTCCCTCAGGGAACAGCCAAATCTTCGTCTGTAAATAAAGAGACAAAAAATGATCAGTAGACAGACAACAAACAAAAATGTTCTGCATATAAGACACTAGCAGTTGCGCGGGGCTTCGCTCCCGTGGATTTTATCGCGATAAAAACATAACCTCCTTCTTTTGCAGTCGGGTAAAAGTAGGCTATAACCTTGCTCGGACTTCAAGTTACTTTCATATCAAATTTCATCCAAATCCATCCAGTACTTTCGAAGATTAGCGCGATTAAACAAACAAACAAACTTTTCTGCTTTGTAATATCAGTATAGATAAAAAGTTGAATCAAACATATCTGAGACGTGGGTGAGATGTGGATGGTCTGTGATATATTAGAACCTGGTTACTCATGTCCCAATCACAGCCCGAATAAGGAGGATTGGGTCACCCACAAAATTGTTCACAGACAGCCTTAATATGGGTATGGATCAATCTTGAATTTACCTTATTTTTGATCATTACTTCTGAGGTAATTTTCAGTTGCTTGTAAGCATCTTTTGAGTTATTTCTGTCTATGAACACGACTCCCGCGAGGTAGGCAGCCAGTCCAAATGGCCATACGTAGAATATTTCTTTTCTCGCTATAGCAGCTACTTTATCTGCTACATGCCAAATATTGAACATTCCTGAAATTAACACAAGCAAAGAACTTAGGATCTCTGTTAGATAATATATTCCAATAAGTTTTGATATAAGCATAACACATAATAATAGCTGATCCTAACTGCGAAGACATTAGTAAACAATATGCTGTATAATGAGTGTAACATTGCTATATATATGAGTGGTGCAGTGCAATGTCACACTAACCACTGCCTTTTGTAAGGAATTAGCATTAATAAAGCAAAAAAAAGTTGACTTAAGTTTGTTAATCATTTGTATAGTGCGAGTGACAAACTTAATATAAAGTAAAGCATTATTGGCATCATTCATAATACTTCTGTGACGAGCAAGGCTCACAAAGCATGGTTTTAAGTCTTACAGTGTGCACCGCATTTGGCATAATAATTGCTAAGCAAAAATGCAACTGACTGTTAATTGTATTGTTATGGGCATTTCTTATCTTTATGACCTCTAGTAAAATAAGCTTGAAAAGTAATAAATGACTTTTAACACAGATTTACTATTGATAATGTCATTGTATGATTCATGCTTCATCATAAAATGAGTAATGTATATGCTGTCTCTTGATTTGCACTTAGATAAGAATATAAGAGCAAACGAGTTCAGTTAAAAATGATTGACCTGCATATTTGTTGGATTAGTTTCCAAATTGCTTATCAACATCATGAATACATATAAGGACTCAATGAGTTTTCTATAATGAGGCATAAAGCTATTTTATGAAAATATCATGTCACAAGCAGTTGTGATGGGCTTGGCTCCTGAGGAATTTATCATAAAAATATTACACTCCTTTTTTGCAGATGGGGAAAACCTTCCTCAAGCTTCAAGCTACATCAATACTAAATTTCATCCAAATGCACCCAGTACTTCTGAAGATTAGCACATTTAAAAACAAGCTTTTCCGCTTTATAATATTAGCATAGATTAGTAAGTCCCATGACAAAAATCAGCCCTTATAGGTAAGGGGAACAAAATTTAATTATTTTCGATATATGCATAGTGAAGACAGGGTATAAAAATAATCTCCTTTGATGTTCTAAGCAAGACAATTGCCAATTGACCCCAGGATCATTAGATGACATCATTGTATGTTGCACTGTTAATAGGATAGACATCAATAAACAGGGATATTATAGCAGTAATAAATTCTACATAACCACTGTACTGTAGTATACCACGGTACCACTAAGTAGGTTCAAGCATTACTGTATAATAAATTTTTGTATCTTATATATTAGCTGTAAAGCTGAAGTGGTACTGGGCTGGTCACATCTATGCATGCATGTTGTAGCATGTCACAACAGAATTGGGTAAAAGTGGCTACTGAATGGGCTCCGAGCAATAAGAACTGCTAATGCAGTAGGCCAAGAAAGAAATGGCTTGATGTATAGATTCTTACCCGAGGCATAGGGGGGAAGTGGCAGTGGATAGGAAAAAGTGGAAGGAAGGAAGAGCAGCCTTAGCCCTGCAGGCTTATAATAATAACGCTATGTGGTAAATAGTCATTTTCGTTCTTTTATGCAATTTCAATCGTTATTTTAATACACACATGCTGTAAAACAGCTATCTAATAAACGAAATATTTATCCAGACAACATTTATAGGCAAATTAACTTCTATAATTAAATTATACTGTAAACTTCTATTTTTCCATTCATCTTTACAAGGTAAAATAAAAGGAGGAAGACTTTACCTAGAATGTCAATAGAAGACTGATGGTTTGACACAACCACAGCTCCACGGTCTTCAGCTAAGACTCTTCCATTTCTCAATAGCCATTTCACTTCTATCACTTTGGTTACATGTTTCACTATTTGAGATCCAAATCTGTAAACAATAAACAATGGAAGATGAATTGTGAAATTATGAGATAAATATCATCTCTTTCTCTTAGCTCTGATTGAATATTGTGGTAACACTCGAGGACCAAATGTATTGTTATATATTGGGTTAAACTCGTGCAGAAAATTCCCAGTTTCAACGTAGATTATTAATCGAAGCTGTGATATAAGTTCTATGATTATGACATGGGAAACAAATGTATACTTACAGGGAATTTTTTACATTTTTCGGGTTGAACACAAAAAACGGCATCAATATCACTGCTGTCACAGAAGTCCAGATGTAAAACACAAGAAATTTCGATTTAAATTTCACGAAATTCGGCGTTTCCGAAAACAATTGTTTTAAAATGTACGTTACTACTACAATCACTAACATGTATATGATTTTGTCCCACATCTTCAATTCATATACTAATTAATAAACTATATCACTGCACAATAAATTCGCTTCAAGCTTCTATATAAAAACAAAAATAAACACAAAACTGAAAGAAATCCTATAGCGCGCAACCAATCATGAGAAACGAAACACTGTTTTACGAGACTGCGTTCCAATACTTTGACTTTATTCTGTAGGATTATGAGCGTGAGTTTGACGTCCAAGTTAAAAGTATCTGGAACGCTGCAAATATTGATTATTAGAAAAAGACAACGATCAAATCTCTATAAGCGAAATACCACTCACTGATTAATCACGAAATCTCAGAAACTACAAGTAGTAGAGCTCTCAAATTTTGCATGGGGGTTTCTTTTAGTACGTAGATGTTCGCTAAGAGAGGATTTTGCGAAATTCCCACAGGATCGGGATATACAGGGGAAAAACTTCCCACGCGAACGAAGTCGCGAGCAACTGCTAATTGATTACCTTTATGATATACAAAATATAATTATATTATTAATTTCCGTTTGAGTTTTCTGTTTTTATTCTAATAAAAAGTAAAAATTGGCTAGGAATAAGCTACACCTTGCTATATTGTTCATATTATTTCTATTGTCATGATGATAAAATTTGACAAATGAAAAAGGGTGACCTGGATTTGGAGGAACACCAAGTTTCTTTTCCCTTTAAAGTCATTGTCAATCAAGTTCTAAAAAAGGAACTGGCAACGCGCCGTGTAGTAATATTACACGAAACATTTCAAGCTACTTTTGACTCGTTCCTAATTCGTAATCTAACATTTTGGGTTGTAGAATTTCACGAAGTTAGCTCAAACGGTTATGGATTTGTACATACATGTTAGCGTTTAAAAGCCAACATTTTTATGACTGACTCACATCATGCGCTGTCCGAAGGGTGGGGGGGTCACAGGGGACATGACCCCCTCCAAAATCATACACGTCAAATTGAAAAATGTTCTAAAATTTAAAAAAAAGCCCCTAGCGCGATGCATTTTATAGTTTGGTTTGGTCCTCGACAGCCGGTGGAACTTCGCGGAGCACTTCCGACTTTGGCTCTAAGGCTGGACCGGCCACGGGCTGCACTGAAACGGCTCTTGCCCAATGTAGGAGGGCCAAGCGCTCTACGCGGGGATTGTGCGGTCTATGGGGCCCCTGTGTGGGCACTGCATTTACAGCGGCGACCAGGCCGCAAGCTGGTCGCGTCCCAGAAGGTCATGGCCATCCAGATGATACGGGTATCCCCGTGTCATCCGAATGGCCACCCGATCTCCGTTGAGGCAGCGAGCCTCCTTGCCGGATTGCTGCCGTGGGATATGGAGGCGGTAGACCTCGCGCGCTAACATAATCGGCGCGCAGAAGTGATAGGTACGGCAGGGTGATACTCCACTGCCGCGGCAAATTGGAGCACAGCGAATAGAGCTCCTGTTAGTCACAGTGACTGTTAAAACCAAAGAATTAATCACCTCTTTGGGGAATTCTGCGTTTTTTTTTATTACGGATGAGCCCGCTCTTGACCTCGATCTCGCCTGATGGTAAGCAATAGATGAGGTCTACGATGTGACGAGCGAGCCCAGAAGATGCCTGTTTACTCTTGCTTTAAAGGCTGAAAGGTCATAAGTGGTAGGGAACACAGAAGTCAGCAGAGAATTCCACAACTTGGCTGTGCGCACAATAAATGTGGAGGAGAAGCGCTTGGAACGACAAGACGGTATATCAACCAAGTGTGGATGGTACCCAGCCATGCGTCTGGTAGACCGGTAGTGAAATGGAGATGGAGGAATCAGGTCATGGAGCTCCTGCGCGCACTCCCCGAAGCACAATCTATAGAAAACCGACAGGCAAGCAACGGTTCGCCGATGAGCCAGACTATGAAGCTTGCCCGATAGCGCCTCGTCGCCTATAAGCCTTTTAGCCCTGCGCTTGATCGAGTCCAGTGCAGCAAGTTGGTATTTTGCAGAGCCATCCCACAAGTGGCTGCAATACTCCACGCAGGAACGGACCTGAGCTTTATATAGATTCAGAAGCTGTCCAGGCGTGAAGTACCGCCTCACCTTGTGTAGGATTCCCAGATTTTTTGCTGCAGTCTGAGCTCTGGACTCGATGGTGGATTGCGGCGTGTCTAGCCCTTGGTTGCTCAGCCATTCGGCTGGAGAGATGGCATGGCGTCCTCGCCTTCCGCCTGACGCAGGTTCTGATCGAACATGCTTATTTCGGGAGGTACCAGTTTTGGATACAGCGGGAGGACACGGTGGAGCATACGGGGGAAATGAGCCCCGCTTGGGTTGAGCACCATCGTGTTCTTGTGGAGGCGATCAGCGGCGGCGATCTTTCGCATCTGTCCCTGGTTCACACCATGGTGCAGGACAATCGGGAATGGGATGCAGTCGCTTCCTTCTGCGAAGCAACCATGCTAGCGAAGGAAGAGGCTGAACGCGTGAAGGAGAGACAACTCTCTTCCCCTCGCCCCAGCCGCAGCAGGAGATGCCCCGGGCGTCGGGGATCGCAAGCAGATCTCTGGCCGCCGTAGGCGCTGGCTTGCAGGTGGCGAGCAATGAGCAGGGGTAGCCCACCGTCCGGTAAGGATAGGTCTTCCATCACCTAAATTGCTGGCCCCAGACAAAAACTTCTAAGCCAAACTAAAATTGTAATTTTTTTCCTGGGTTTACCTACTTATGGTTTTTATTTACTGATAACATTATAGAGCTCTATATTTTTTTAGTAGGTGTAGTCTCTTTTTTTCCTGGGTTTACCTACTTATGGTTTTTATCTATATAATATTATAAAGAGTTAACATTTGTTTGTAAGTTTGTTTGTAAGGGCTAATCTTCGAAAGTACTAGGTGGATTTGGATGTTTGGTATGGAAGTAACATGAAGCTTAATTAATTTTTACTCGACTGCAAAAGAAGGGGGTTATGTTTTTATCGTGATAAAATCGACGGAAGCGAAGCCCCGCGCGATTGCTAGTTTACTGATAACATTATAGAGCTCTATATTTTTTTTAGTAGGTGTAGTCTCTTTCTTTATATTTAATATTTAGGAAACTAATACAAATAGTGCTTTTTAGCACCCGTAAGAACAATAAGTGTCCGGGTTTAACCCGGACACTTATTGTTTTGTTATTAGTGTTTATTTTATTATTAGTGACCCCCTCCAAAATTGCGGGCTGCGACCGCGCCTGCTCACATATAGATAAAATACCTTACCCGCTTCTATCTAGATGACCTAAAAACTTGATATTTGGTACCAAGGTCGACTATACGCGGACACGCCGCAATTGCGGCGGTAAGACCCCTCTTTGAGGAGTGGCTAGATCGGCGTCACGGCGTCCTGACCTACCGCATGACGCAGGTCCTCACCGGACACGGAAGTTTCGGGAGGTACCTGTGTCTGATGGGAAAGGAGGAAACGCCTGGGTGTCACCACTGCGAGGGTCGCCCTGAAGACACCGTAGAGCACACGGTGCAAGACTGCCCCGCCTGGGCAGAGCACCGACGTGTCCTCACGGCGGCGATAGGTGGAGACCTCTCGCGCCCGGCCTTGGTCGAGGCCATGCTGCGGGGCGAGAGGGAGTGGGAAGCGGTCGCCTCCTTCTGCGAAGCAGTCATGCTTTCGAAGGAGGAGGCGGGCCGCGTGAGGGAGAGGATGGCGTCCTCCCTCCAGCCCAGCCGCAGTGTTAGACGCCCACGGCGTCGGACGTCGGCCGACGATCTCCGGCCACCGTAGGCGCGGGCATGCGGACAGCGAGTAAAGGGCAACTCGCTGTCCGACCATGGACCACGCCCGGGTCGACGGCGCGTCGTGTTCCACGCGCGCCTCAAAGAGCGTCAGCAACATGACGAGGCCCCCTCTGCAGAGGGCCGAAGCCCGCCGGGGTCGTGGGACTCATCCCGTTACCGTGGCCCCGGTATGTAAAGGGTTATTGAAGGAACACCGTGGATTTTAGTCAGTAAAAGTCTGACAGTCCCTCCCACCCTGCCCGGAGTGGGAGGACTTATTTGATAATTTTACCACGTTAAAAAAAAAAAAAAAAAAAGGTCGACTATACGTATACAAAGGAAAAAATCAGAAAACTGAAAATGTTTCATAATAAGTGTCAACAAATTAATAATAATACGAAGCGACAGCCTAACGGCTAAGGTGTCGACTTGTGATCGAGAGGTCGCGGTTCGAACCCCACCTATTACACTATAACCCTGAACCCATTCCAGACACAAGCATATATAGTTTACTTGGAGGGGTTAACACGTTTTCTAGTAACATGAATTAGGTGCTTTGGGGTAAGATCGTGAATGGGGGAAGACCGTATTTGTTAAATACATATACATATTCCGAATTAATAGTTATTTTTCTAATCTGGCAACAAAGCGTGAAACAACATTTTGTATTATCCCGCCGAATCCCGCGTCCCAATCAGTGTTGGTCGTTCCAGCGGATCAGGTATGAGTTATGCATGTTATACTGGAAGTGTCGTCTTTTAGGATAATTAAGGTATAAAAACGAATGTTTTCATTCTATGAACTCTGTGTTTTAAGCCACAATAGCGATTTTAAAAGGTAGTCCGATCTTTACCCATGGACGTCCGATTTTCCCCAAGGTTTTAAAATTTAATTCTTAAACACGCGATAAAGAGTTGTTGTTTCATTTATAACTACATAAAACACTTTCTATCTGTAGCTTATTTATTAACAATCAATTTTCACTATTATTTATTGTGCTAACTATTATAACTTTTGTACAAAATAAATTTTACCAACATCTTCCAAATGCATCTTTGGTTTGTTTTATATTTTGTTTTTACTTCATGTTTTTAAAATATTATTGTATTCAATTAGTTATAGTTAAGATTATATTAGGTACCCTATTATAGTTTAATATTTGCGTGCCAATTTATGGCTAAATGTGTCATTTCACTAAGTATTGTATTATGCGACGAACGTCTTTTGTACCACATTTTAAGCAAATAAATGGATTTGATTTGATTTCATCTGAAAACCGTCCGAACTTACTCCAACGCTCTATATACACATATATTGCTGCGAGTAGGTACCTAGTTTTCTTAAAAAAAAAAAAAAACGTCTAGTAGCATCAAGTATAAAAGTTAATGCAGCGTATACATTTATAAACGTAGGAAAATAAAGTGATTTTAATATAGTAATAATTTCCTTACAAAAAAACTAATGATATCCCATCAAAAACATAAATGTGAAGTGAGAGCCAAGTTCAATATTGAATAATGCGTCGTTCTCGACTTCACTGGCAAAAGAAGCAAATGGTTCCAAGTTTATACAGGAAGCAGGGATTAACTCTTTCCTGTTTCCTCTTCTAAATACAATGACTATGTTACGTCGGTCGTCTGGTCACGTAAATATACAACAAAACACCGACGAAAGACAGGTCAGTCCGACAAATCTGTGGTGGGTGACGCGTGCCAATTGGTGATGTAAGGCGATGAAGTCTGAATGAAGTTCTGTGTACCTACTTATTATTTGGCTTAAAATCAAATAGCGCATCAATCAACACTACATAAATACTGATGCCCAATAACCTATGCGTGGTTAAGGGCAATGATGTTAGTAAAATTCTTTCGAGAGATGGTGAGATTCCGGTTGCAGCGATGAAAATCATACCACTCTTCTTCTGCTCTTAAAGCTACGTTAAGGTCGTTCCTAAGACTAAATTAATTCTATAACGAGTCATGGTATGCGAAGCGCAAGGCTAAAGGCAGCCAGAGCGTGGTTACCGCATTTACTTACCATACAGTAGCCCTGCCTAGGACAATTAGATTATTTTCATTGTTGTTCTGTATGCTATTGAAAAGGCGTCTGCTCATATTAATAGTCAAAATAAAATATAACCAGTTTTTTTTAAATCTAATTTTATTTAGGGGCTTTTATCAAAGACATGTCAGCCCCATCGTACCCTTTTACATAGACTGACTTACTAACACAGTATTAGTTATATTATATATAATATTACTTAGAGTTATATAATAGCTAAAGAATTTGAGTTATTTGTGTAGGACCATAATTAAATGGCACAACTTCTTAATAATCTCCGAAGATGGTAGAGACAAGATTGATTGGATTATTCCCACATCAATTTTATTTATTTTATAATCCTTAAAAAATAACTCGCGTTCTACTCCGTTCCGAGCACACTCCATCAGCAAATGTTGCACGTCTTCTATTTGATTGCAAACTGTGCAATTGGGAGAATCAGCCTTTTTCATAAGAAATGCAAAGTTTGCCGATGGATAGTGCCCAAAACGGAGTCTTAATATTAATTTGACATAACTTCTATGTAACGTTGTGTCCTCGAACCAGGGAACACGAGATGGCTGACTTTGAATGCTTTTGTACCAAATGCCTTTATCCAGAGACATTTTGAAAAAATGTTGTTTCCAGGAATTAAAGCATGTAGATTTAATTTTATTTGTATATTCCCAGTAATCCGGTACATAATAAATCATAAATCCATCCACTACCGCTGATTTGGATATACGGTCAGCCTCCTCGTTACCACTTAGTCCGATATGTGCTGGAACCCATTGCAATCTACATTCTATATTATTGTTTGTAAGTATAATTATGATTTTTAAAATATCATACGCTATCGATGTACCTCTGCTGTAGCCAGAGGCGCATCGAGCGATATGCTGGAGTGCGCTTTTGCTATCTGAAAAAAATACCACTTTATTTAAATTTTGATTTAAGACATAATTTACTGCTTTGTAAATTGCTATGAGTTCCAGCGACATAATTGATATATCGCAATTAATCTTATACCCAATTCTTTTCCCTAAACTCTGGTCAAATAACCCTGCTCCTTGTCCCTGAGCACTTTTTGATGCATCAGTGTAAATTTTATGCCATCCGGAATATATTACGTTCAATTCTACTACAATATCACTTAGTATTACACTTGGGTTATAATTACGTTTAGCGGTGCTCAGACTTTTAAGTTCAATTTTAATGAATGTATTTTTAATAAAGGATGTCCAAATTTCTAAACTAAAGATTTTAAGGTATTCTGATGATGTAATTTCTAAGTGCCTAACATCATTATATACTTTTACTAGTAATGGTATTTTTTTGTTTTGCCAATATGAAGTATGACTTTTAAAAGTCGCTCAACTCGGATATAAGATTAATTGTGACATTATTTGACCACGACCGACTTTTTAGACAATATTTGTAAGCTATATATTCCATTCTTAAGTATAAAGGTGAAATACATAAATCTGATTCCATAACATGAATAGGGGAGCTTTTAATGTAACCTCCTATTATTCGTAGGGCCTGATTTTGCAGCTTGTCTAATTTCGATAAATGTGTTTTAGCACTACAGTCATAGAGAAACGAACCATAATCCAATCGACTTCTGATTAGGGAGATGTATAGTTTACGTATATGTTTAGTATGTATACCCCAAGAGCTCCCCGTTAATAGCTTTAATATATTCAAAAACTTTGAGTTCAGAGCACGGTCTGCAAATATTTTATTTTTAGTTTTTGCTTGTGATGTTTGTGCCAAAATGTAAAAAAAAAAAACTGATTGTCTAAGATTTCATATTTGTAGCTTAGATTGATGGCAATAGTACGGTTGTGGTATGATACTGTCTAACGATACAACTGAATACATTTTTTTTTTTTTTTTTTTAACGTGGTAAAATTATCAAATAAGTCCTCCCACCCCGGGCAGGGCGGGAGGGACTGTCAGACTTTTACTGACTAAAATCCACGGTGTTCCTTCAATAACCCTTTACGTACCGGGGTCACGGTAATGGGATAAGTCCCACGACCCCGGCAAGCTTCGGCCCTCTACAAGGGGGGCCTCGTCATGTTGCTGACGCTCTTTGAGGCGCGCGTGGAACACAACGCGCCGTCGACCCGGGCATGGTCCATGGTCGAACAGCGAGTTGCCCTTTACTCGCTGTCCGCATGCCCGCGCCTACGGTGGCCGGAGATCGTCGGCCGACGTCCGACGCCGTGGGCGTCTGCCACTGCAGCTGGTCTGGAGGGAGGACGCCATCCTCTCCCTCACACGGCCCGCCTCCTCCTTCGGAAGCATGACTGCTTCGCAGAAGGAGGCGACCGCTTCCCACTCCTTCTCGCCCCGCAGCATGGCCTCGACCAATGCCTGGGTGTCACCACTGCGAGGGTTGCCCTGAGGACACAGTAGAGCATACGGTGCAAGACTGCCCCACCTGGGCAGAGCACCGACGTGTCCTCACGGCGGCGATAGGCGGAGACCTCTCGCGCCCGGCATTGGTCGAGGCCATGCTGCGGGGCGAGAGGGAGTGGGAAGCGGTCGCCTCCTTCTGCGAAGCAGTCATGCTTCCGAAGGAGGAGGCGGGCCGCGTGAGGGAGATGATGGCATCCTCCCTCCAGCCCAGCCGCAGTGGTAGACGCCCACGCCGTCGGACGTCGGCCGAAGATCTCCGGCCACCGTAGGCGCGGGCATGCGGACAGCGAGTAAAGGGCAACTCGCTGTCCGACCATGGACCATGCCCGGGTCAACGGCGCGTTGTGTTCCACGCGCGCCTCAAAGAGCGTCAGCAACACGACGAGGCCCCCCCCTGCAGGGGGCCGAAGCCTGCCGGGGTCGTGGGACGTATCCTATTACCGTGACCCCGGTACGTAAAGGGTTATTGAAGGAACACCGTGGATTTTAGTCAGTAAAAGTCTGACAGTCCCTCCCACCCTGCCCGGGGTGGGAGGACTTACTT
Organism: Tholera decimalis; assembly: GCA_943138885.2. Lineage (NCBI taxonomy): Eukaryota > Metazoa > Arthropoda > Insecta > Lepidoptera > Noctuidae > Tholera > Tholera decimalis. The sequence continues at coordinate 34,319,839 of OW964549.2, read as the reverse complement.
GATAATTTAACCACGTTAAAAAAAAAAAGAAAAAAAAAGTCCTTTTTGGACTGCCCTGCAGCCTAATTGTAGATAAAACAAAATTAATGTAGGTACCTAAGAGGCTGCATTTGCTTTCCTCTTGACATTGTAACAGTATAGACTTCGAGCCAGTTGTCGAGTAGAAGATTTTTAATCATACGAAGCAATGGATCTGGAATTCTATTCGATTGTAAATGAATAGGTATGCGATGTGTTGATTAACAAAACTAGAGAGATGAACTTTGCTACTAACTCTAGGTTTTACAAATGGTACATTTTGGCTAGCCGTCCAACCAGCATCGTAATATGTAAGCACGAATATATCAAGATCTGGAATTACACCTAATTTTAAATGACATTGCAAGTTTATTAGTGCTGGTCGGATTAATGTAAAGTGATATTATGAAATCAGTGCGCGTGCTATAGTCATAGTAGATACTGTGCTATTTCAAACCCTTATAGTCGGTATTCGGAGTTATTAAAATCGCCGTTTATGAATAAAACATTTAATCCCAATAACTTAATCGATACATTAACATAGTTACAGGGTATGTCCACCATTATCTAGAACATAATTTTATAAAACAAAATGCAAAGTCAGATTACATAATTATATCAATCGTGTTCTTATAAAAGTTTCGGTTGTATCCTATTCCCACGTTGCTGGAGAATGAACTTCTTCAGATAGCTCTTTGAAAGCACGGGACATGGTTATGTGCAGGCGCTCGGCGAGAGCTGGCACGTCATCCAGGGTTAGTCCGATAGTTGACACAGGTTCCATACACTGCAATATGACTCGACCTGTACAGTAAGGAACCTTTTTAACCGACTTCAAAAAAGGAGTTTCTGTAGTCGACCAGTAAGTATGTATATATATGTATGTTTGTATATCCGCAATTTTCTCAGAAACTACTGATCTGATTTCGATCGCGTTTTCATTGTTTGTTAGAATATTTTACAAGGAAGGTTTTAGTATATAACACATCAGGTTCTGATGAAGAACTTCGGAGATAAGTGATGGAACTCTTCAATTTAAAACAACAAATCTCTTGCGATTGCTACCCTCTTACATTTATGTACTGTTTACCATAATCAACCCATTATTATCACTACTGCTGAGGCACAGACCTTCGTTACGGATAAACACCGCAGGTACCTAAAGAGAATGGGCTAGACAGAACCTACTAAGCAAACCCTATGCGAATTAGTGGGTGCTAATGACTATGGATGCAGCTGGTACTAATAGCTTAACGTGTCTTTCGAAGCACAATAGACTCGAGATAATAAGTTTTTGAACACCTCTTCCAAGACGGGCCAATGCGAACACTGCTTAACTCATCAAATCATGACCGAACGCGCTAAGCCGTTAATGCCATTGAGCTCCTCGAGTATTGTTTAACCTTTGCATAATATAAAATCACGTCTGAAATATGGTTTTAGTAGGTAAAACACACGTGTACAGCAGACTTAATAAAATTTTAGTGTTAACGGTATGTAGGTATCTCAAGTAACACAAACAATGCTATAGGTACTAAAAAGCATAAAATAAAAACTTGTTTAAAAAAAAAATTACCGGCTTCAAAACATACAAAAAATACCTGCACTACAAAAAGAGAAGATTGACCTTATTTTAACGAAATTAGACAACCAATAAAACAATCTTTAAAGTTTTTTCTCTCTTTGTAGTGCAGGTATTTTTGTATGGTTTGAAGTCGGTTAAATTTTTTGTAAAAAAAGTTGTTTAGAATTGCAGTTCGATTGGTTTGCTATCGTTTGGTAGGTAGGAACTACGAAGATAAAGCATGGTGTTGAGTTCGATGTAATGGCCAGATTAGGCTAAGTGTTATTGATTGGATGAACTAAAAGAACTTTTTCAGTGTCCCGGAGATTAGCTTTGATCACGCATCCTAACTGCGTAATTCATGAATTCCAAATCCATTGCTTGTAAAACAAGTATTGGATATGAATGCAATGGCTTATGTCGACTGTTTCCTTTCATTTCTGTATTACGCAATTAGGCTGCTGATTGGTGGCATTAAAATGCAGCCTTACATGGCGTTACATATATATTAATATGGCGTTATATTGTACGAGTATGCCACAGGTAGGTATACTACTTAAATATCTATAGAGAAATTAATCTTACCTTTATTGAAAACATATTTATCCTTGTCTATGAAGTAGTAGGGTGAATAAACAACGGGCAAGATTGGCACTTGAGCTCTCACTGCTAAATTGAAAGCACCTTTCTTGAATGGCAATAACTTCCCGTCCCAATTTGTGTTTCTAGTGCCTTCAGGGAATATCCAAATCTTGATCTAAACGAAAGGTTAAATAAATTACTGCTAATTGGCAGGCGCGTGCACAGGATTATGACAGGGTATGCGGCGGAGTAATCGGTCACACAAACTTTTTCTTTTATAGATTTTTAGCATAGCCACAGCCACGCATCGCCACTATGCTACGATGCGTGGCTGTGGCTATGCTAAAAATCTATAAAAGAAAAAGTTTTTGTGACTGATTACTCCGCCGCATACCCTATCATAATCCTATGCACGCCCCTGCTAATTGGGCAATATTGGTTTTTGAACATTATTTCCACGTGCCTGCTGAATCATAGTCCTTATAGTTTGTTAAAAGCATTCAACAAAGCAAATATTAATAGGTAGGTACATAATATTTACTTTGTATGCTTTAAATTTTTGGCTAAAATAAATGTTTTTATGTGTTGTATTTTTTAAGTACGTCAAATTAAAACAATTGTAGCTTGTATTGTACTTCATGCCTAAGATTTGAAATTCTTCTTACTTCGGCTATGGCGGCCATCGGAGGAGCCATCTGCGCAGGAGATATTATAGTGCACGAGTTCATGCTTTTGCACTATAATATCTCTAGAGAGGTATGTGTGCCCTCTCTGTTCCTTTACGCTCATAGCCCGATGAAACGGTAATCTTACGTGCATTCCGAGGCATGGGGGTTCCACACCGCCTTTTTCCAAACTCTGGGCTACTACTGAGAGATTTCTGTTAGAAAAACCCAATAGCGCTTACTGCCGTACCCGGGTATCGAATTCGAGACGTCTTGCGCAGCAGTCGCGCTTGCCACCACCACCGAGCAAGTTACATATAGGTATTTAGCTCTCTGGTACACAAAAATTATGTAGTCATCATTCAGAAAGCAAGTTGGTACATAAATAAAGACCGTTTGGATATCACGTATGATCTTTATAGAGAGAAGCACCAGGTTTACCTTGAATGATAAAAGTTTGATTTAGGTACACGGTAGGTTGTGAGCCAAGTTCTAGGAAGGCGAAGGAAAAGGGAAACACACTTACCGCCGATTATATTACACAAATTAATCATCTTAAATCTTTGTGATTAAGTACAGTTTAATCAACTTGAGAGTCATCTTGCTCTATTCAGCAGCAGAGTTGCGTAAGAAAGAGATAGAATTCAAGGTACTTTGAAAGAACTTGGTATGGTATACAGTTAGATCTCCCGTAATTTTTAAGCAAGTTTTAGAGAACTTGGCATTCTTTTACATACATATTGGTGGGGTCTGATTTATAGTCTAGTCAGGCCCAGACAGGGTAATAACGTAAAAAACATGGAAAAAGATGAATAGGTAGTTGTTTTTTGAATTCTAAGTTATTTCAAACTTATCTCGAAATTTTTATTGTCCTGATTCTTGAATGAGAAAATGGTAAATTATATTTCATACATTAGAATATTATTTACTTACTAACCTTGTCTAGGGTCATAATCTGTGTCGTGCTTTCCAGGATTTTGTTAGCTTCTTTCGTTTTCTTCCTATCAATAAATATCGATCCACAGAGATACGTGACTATGCCTAATGGTCCAGTGTAAATTACTTCTTTTTTTACGATTAGATAAAGCTTTCGTACTAAATACCACGCATTGTTCAAGCCTGAAATAAAGTTACATTCATAGTATAAAATATTTTGGCGTAGGTAAGTAGTATTTTTGTTGGAAACTTGTGTCCAATTCTGACTATTATTTTTATTTATTATAAGATAATAGAATGAGTTGTGGATTTCAAATTGATAAACGATGTAAAATAGTAACTTTAAAATAGTGTTTGCTTAAAAAACTTTTTTGGTTTAGATACAAAATCTTGTTGCTTACAGAAAACAATAAAGTTATTGAACTTAAACAAAATGTGGTTATTTTTTTATTGTACCTATATCTCATAATAAGCAAAGACAATATGAATAAAATCACTTATAGGGTTCCATCCATTGATGGTTCTCATCGCACAGGGTAATCTTTTATAGATACACATTTTTATAAAAAAAAAATCTGTAATCATTATCTAACTTGAGATTAGTGGCCGTTATCGTTAGTGAAAAATGATTCACCTGCAATATCCAGCACTGATTGGTGGTTACTTATAATTACAGCACCACGGTCTTCGGCTAATATTTCTCCATTTCGTATATGCCATTCCATTCCGTATATCTTCGTTATGTGTTTCATCACGTTCGACGTGAATCTGAAATAGTTAATAGTCCATCCTTTATCTTCTATATATAGGTATAAAAGCGAAATACCACTCACTGATTAATCCCCTCAGCCTCCTGTCAAATAAACAACCAGCTTAAGTTGAACTCTAAAATCGATAGGGGAAAAAAAATTTTAGAGGTCAACTTAAGCTGGTTGCTGTGGCCGCCGGCGGCCTTCCGTGAGTTGAGAGGTGTGATTATTCACGAAATCTCAGAAACTACAAGTAGTAGGGCTCTCAAATTTTGCATGGGGGTTCCTTTTAGTACGTAGATTTTTTTTTATTACTTATGAGCCCCCTCTTGACCTCGGCCTCGCCTGATGGTAAGCGATAGATGAGGTCTACGAAGTGACGAGCGAGCCCAGAAGATGCCTATTTACTCTTGCTTTAAAGGCTGGAAGGTGGCAGGGAACACACAAGCCGGCAGAGAATTCCACAACTTGGCTGTGCGCACAATAAATGTGGAGGAGAAGCGCTTGGTACGACAAGACGGTATATCAACCAAGTGTGGATGGTACCCAGCGGTGCGTCTGGTAGACTGGTAGTGAAATGGAGATTTTGCGAAATTCCCACGGGATCGGGATTTACATGGGAAAAACTTCCCGCGCGAACGAAGTCGCGAGCAACTTCTAGTTATATATAAAAGCCAGTCTTTGAAAGTCTCTGTTTTCTACGGTATATTTTGATTAGGAAAATGAGAGACGATATTCTAATTAACAGCTTCGGGAAAGAAGAATAACGAAGACATTTCTCATGTTTTTGACAAGTGACGTGGAAAGTTATTGAACTTGGTAGTTCTGTGACTCGTTGTTTGTTATGATTGGTTTTCAAGAAACATATGAAACCGATAATTTGGTATCAATTCTTTGATTCACTTATTTTGAGCTGAAACTCTGCACAGAGACTCCATGCCAGATGTTGTCTTCAGCCCTTCTGGATAGATGCGGGGTTTCCGTTACACGTTGTATATTAATACGTGAAGCAAAACCTTTGTATTTATTTATATTATATAAAGCTAGATTACCACTCACTGACTCACTCATTGACATAATTGTTCTCCCAGATGGTGGATGGGGAGGTGGGTATATTTTGACAGATTCGTAAACAAGTAACTCTCAAACCTACGGGAAAAGTGCCAAACCTCCCCTTTTCACCCCCCTTCTCCCCCCTCCCTATTGTATCTCGGAAACTACGAGACCCGTGTTTTCTTTTTTTTACGGATTCGTTTAGAGGAGGCTCGGTAAAGTAAAAACCATTTTTCAAAATTGCCCCCCTTGCCCCCCTTCTCACCCCCTGTAGGCGGATCTTGGAAATTAAGAGACTTGGAACATTTTTTTTTTCAGATTCGTTTAGAGGGGCAATGCTTTAGTCGAAATACTTGTGCAACCCCCCCCCCATCTCCCCCCCATCAACCCCCCCCCTTTTTTGTTTTTTTTTGTTTTTTCATAAGCACGCGAGGTGCTTGCACCTCGCGCAACACGCAAATACTAAACCCCCCCCATCACCCCCCCCACTTTTTTTTTCACAAGCACGCGAGGTGCTTGCACCTCGCGCAACACGCAAATACTAGTTTATGTATATGCATGAAACTTAAAAGAGAAAAAACAAAAACAAACAAAAGAGCATAAAGGTGCTGTTTATTTCATAATCTTCCAGCAGACCTCCTCCTCCTTAAGAAAAATCCTTTTTAACAAACTACGGAGGCGGATTTGTATGAAATTTGACACAATTACAATTTATATGGAGAATGAGTGAGAGTAGTATTAATATTTAATTTTGTAGTAAAATAAAATTGCGACACTGCACGATTATTCATATAAACTCCAGTGCTTACTTTCATTCCCTATTTGAGCTTCATACGCCTATAAAGCCAATTTAAAAAATAGTAGCATTAACCTAATGTTTGACCTCGGATCATCGACTATACAGTATGTTAAATAACAGAGGGCGTTCCCGTTATCCCGCAATAGTATAAGCACATCCGCGCGCGACTATAATTATATCCCTGCATCCCATCATTCCCACATTTCCCACCAATGAATTTTTATTAATATATATTATATATATTTGGTATGTATTGTGATAAACATGTATGTAAGTTTATTTTAGTTATATATGTATATACTTGTAATAAAACTTTTACTTTGAATATATTATCTACTTAGTTTATTTATTTTTATGCACCTGCCATGTTATTTCTTCACCACCTATGGTTGACTGGTAGAGAATGCCTATGGCATTAGGTCCGCCTTTGTACATTTTGTGTTGCATAAAGTTTTAATAAATAAATAAATAAACTATCTTCGAGCTCTTCATCAAAATTGGGTCAGCGGTTTAGCCATGAAAGCGTTACAGACATACATACATGTATTCTTTTGTAAGTAGGTACTCACAATCCATTGATGTGATGCTTCGGTCTAAACAATAAAAATGGCAATACAACAATTGATGATAAAGTTAAGAACACATAGTAAAGAGACATTTTGAGATGAAATTTTACTTTTATAAATTCACTTTTAACTACACTTCTAAATCTAATTAGAAAAATAACCACTGTTAAGGATATTAAAAACTTGAATAACATTTTACTAAACGTTTTCTTAAAATAAATACTTTAATGTATTTTTGGTTTTTATATTGATATCACGAAATTATAGAGAAGGTTATGCGTCAAGTTAAAACATAAACACAGATACGATTAAAAAGCTTGAACCAATTTGAAGGCTGTTTTAAGACTGTTAATCACACTGTTATGTAAATCCTTAAATACGAGTAAGCTTATAAACGGCCCTGTCCGTGCGAGTGGTGCAGCAGAAACTACACACACACACATCAGATATATTTTAATTGAAGCAGGTTGTCAGATTGCAGAAATGAGTGGTAGGTACTTATGTGGATACAAATATTTAGGTTAGGTTATTGGATTGTGATTATACTAGCTAGAGTTATTTTATTTTAGTCATCCTTGATTGGGAACAAATAATGGAACAAATAGATTTTGAACGCACTGCAAAACATGACCTGGTTCCTTTTTTACCCAACTGCTAAGGATGAGTTTTATCTTGCCTGTTTTTCAATTTCTTTCTTAAGTATACGTAGGTACCGTATCTTTAAAATAGCTATTTAAATAGAGAATCCTTACTAATATTATAAATGCGAAAGTAACTCTGTTTGTCTGTGTGTTACGCAATCACGCCTAAACTACTAAACCGCTTTTAATGAAATTTGGTACGGAAATAGTCTAGAGCCTGAGACAGGACATAGGCTACTTTTTAATGCAAAAAAGGGCTGCAAGGTGTTGAAATAGGGGATGAAAGTTTGAATGGAAATTGCGTCATTTTTAAAGCTTGTTTTTTAGACTTTTGATTAGATATGAATAAATATCTCGCATAATAATCGCGTCCGCGACTTCGTACGCGCGGAATAGTGACTTTCGGCAACATTTTTAATTTTTTAGGCTAATGATTTTGAAAACAAAACTCATACATAATTTGAATGTCGTATTTATTCATATCTAATCAAGCAAGCACAGCTAGTTAATAATATTACCTGGGCCGAATATGGCCATTCGGAAAATATGGCCACGCACCATTATGTATAAGTTTTGTTTTCAAAATCATTAGCCTAAAAAATTAAAAATGTTGCCGAAAGTCACTATTCCGCGCGTACGAAGTCGCGGGCACAGCTAGTTACTAATATTACCTGGGCCGAATATGGCCATTCGGAAAATATGGCCACGCACCATTATTCCAAACACGAAAATTAGTAATAAACTGAACGCAACCATGTCCATAAATTGTCGCTAGTGTCGCATGTTTACGAACGGGATACCTGTCATCCCTCCCGCGCGCCCGCTAGTCGCCCAGCGTCCAATAAAGTGAAACATGCTGTTGAGGTTATAAAAACGTTAAGTAAGTACAGTCCTGTATTTTGTTATTTTTCAAATTAGAATCATTCTTATTCACATTACGATATTGTGTGACGATTGTAATTGATATTTCTTATCTTCTGTTTATTTATCAGAGTAATAGTGAATTTATGATTCGTCAATATGAAAACAAAAAAAAAATTATGACTACAAATATGACCACTGTTTGGCCATATTTACGGTATTAAATAACTGACACTTTCTTTTTTTGTTTTAGACCATGTCACGCTAAATCTAAGGGGCTTCGAGGTAATTGGTCAGAAGGGTCAATGAAATCGGCTTTAACTGCAGTCAAAAGTGGGAAGATGAAAGTATACACGGCTGCAAAGCTTTATAATGTGCCTAGATGCACTCTAAGGCGTTATTTACAAGAGAATAAGACACTAAATCTACTTTGGGCTGGAAATCATTTCTTGACCCTGAATAAGAGAAAATTTTGGCATCCCGTGTTATTCGCCTGTGCAATGTGGGATACCCGTTGACACAGGGTGTACTTTGTAGATGCGTAAAGACGTTCTGTGATAAAATTAACATTTCAGCGTCAGGTGGAGACTTGATGGTGGGACAAGATTGGCTATCAGCAGACGCAATGCACAAAACCTTAATCCCGCAAGGGCGTAATAGCTGAATAAAGCAGTCGTTTCTGAGTATTTTGCTAAATTAAAGAGAGTCTTGGAAGATAATGACATTATGAACAAACCGGAACGCATTTTTAATATTGAACAAAAAGGTTGCCAGCTTACTTTGCACAAATCACCAGAAGTTTTGGCTGAACGTGAATTTAAGAGAGTACATTTGGTAGCACTAGAACATGGCGAGAATATCACATTCATCTGGCAATGCATTGGGTCATGCGATTACGCCCATGATTCTCTTTAAGGGCAAACGCATGAAGCCAGAATGGCTAGATTCCTTATCAACCAGCTCAATAGCCCAAATGACACCCAAATGAAGTATGAACTCTGAAACGTTCGTGAACTGGATTCATCATTGTTCGAAATTTAAATTTCCAGGACCTTTTTTACTAATCTTCGATAGAGCCAAATTGCCACTTGGACTATTCGATTGTTGAAGTAGCAGAAAAATTCGACATTAAGCCTTTCTGCCTTCCTGGTAAGACCACACATGAATTGCAGCCTATGGATTAATCGGTATTTCAATCCATTGAATATTACTGGGATGAGGATGTCTTAAAATGCTGGTCAATACACCAAGACAGGAAAATAATAAAACAGAGGTTTGGGATATTGTTTTCCAAAGCGTGGGACAAAGCTACGACTCCTTCGAATATCAACTCTGGATTTAAAGCGACTGGAATTTTCCCATTTAATCCAGTAAGGATACCAGAAGAGGCATACGATCCTAGCATACCTACCTTTAATTCCACAATACCTGGACCTTTTTTCTGAAAATCAAGAAAATAATGACCCTAATGAAAATGAAAAAAATGAAAAAAAAAAAATGAAAAATGTTTATTCGATAACAACATTTGTCTTAACAATAATGAGGTTGACTTCTCCTTTTAAGTGTGAAAACACCTGTGCCAGGAGAAGCCGCACTCCCTTAACTAGAATATATTAAATTAGAATAACAAATGTATTTGCATTAATTCTTTACACGATTTTTAAGTGTGTGTGAATGCGCGTGTGTGAGTGTGTGTGTGAATGCGTTTGTGTCAGTGTGTGTGTAAGGGCGTCACTGACAGTGTCGCTACTAATGCTAGCGAAAATCTGTTAACTCCTTCTCAAGAAAATGATGACCCTAATGACAGTATCGATATATATATCGATTTTTATTGTAGTTTATTCAGAAGTGTTTTAAACACGTAAAATTCATACAGTAAATATGGCCACACACATGGGCATATTTACCTTCCTAAACGGAAATATGGCCAATTTCTATTTTTTTAAACTGTTTTTAATTTATCGTTAAATACCTTTGTATTTTTGGCCTTTGTTGTGAAGTTTAATAGGCACTCTTCATGAATAAATGCTAAAACTTTTTTCTTTTAACTTTATTATTATAAAAGAAGGATAACAAACCTTAAGGTGGCCATATTTGACCCAGGTACTTATAAGTTAGTTACCTACCTTATAACTTAGTTAGTTACCTTATAAGTAATATGTTTAAGAATAGTTAGGAGTAATAAATTACTTTTAAAAGTTTTTGATACCTAATGATCTATGTTTGTGTCGCATCTCGTGCTAACATGAATGAAATTTAGAAAAATTATAAATATCCATTGGCTCATTATATTTGAAATGAAACAAATAAATACGTAAATTGTTATTTTTATTTGCAATCAATCATCATTTTGCCTGACTTACGAAAGGAACACAGTTTTTACTCATAAAAGAATGCTGGGTCATTAAAATATCTAAAATCAAATAAATAAATTCAAAAAATCAAAAACCTCATGTCAAACAAAGATAATTTGATAATTTCCAAAATAATTACTTTGCAACATCTTCCTTGTCATTTCGATGAAGGTATTGGATTCAAACGACTTGTGCAGTTCATTGCACCGAATTAACAGCTAAGGAGGAGGCAGTTTTTTTATCGTTTACACTTGTCAGTAACCTAATATAACACATATTAGGTCTTTACCTACAAAATTTTCGTTTTTAAATAACACATAAATAAATAAAAATCGATAGCATGGGTGATTACTGTGATAATAGAAGTCACCCATGCTATCGATCCATTTTTGCCAACAGTGGTAGCTTGTTGATGACCTTCTTGAAGAAATCTTCTGGACGGGAGGCAACCAATTCTTCTTCATTTTGTACTGCCTCTCGGGTATTGAATTTTAAATTATCCAAATTCTGGAAAATGGTGCGAGCTTCTCCATCATTGTGTTCAGTTCTTCACCGTACACATCTGCAGTAATGCCGATCCCGTTTGGTAAGAAGCTGTGATGACTGACACTGGCGTTAGACCATCACTTTTTCTAGGTGTCGGCTTTCTAACAAGCAACTAACTTGTTGAGCGTTTGCAAATGTCGAACAGAATCCATTTTTCATCGCAGGTAACAATGCGACTCAAAATTCTTTCGTCTGTGTACCTGTTGAGCAGTGCAAGGCATGTCTCGACACGTACTTCGCGCTGGCCATCATTGAGTTCATGGAGCACCCATTTGTTAAGCCTTTTAGCTTTTTAACGTAAATGCCCAAATATTGTTTTGATGCTAAAATAGTAAGTTGCTGCAAATTTAGCCGTAGATTGACTATCATCAGCTTCCACAATCGCCTTTAATTCGTTATTGTCGACTAAAGTTGAAATGGCCAGTACGGGAAAACTACAATTTCATAGGTAAAAACAGGGAGTGATATGGAAATTCGAATGACGTTATTGCGACGCACGCTATTTCGAAAAAAATTAGGAGTGGTACGCTAGTTCGAAAACACATTAAGTCGAAAACCGCTATATTGAATGACGTTGTCGCGAACACTCTGATTCGAAAAACTGTTTGAATAGTACTCTAGTACAAAAGTCTTAATTAGTAGTCTTAATAAGTACTAATATTAATCATTTATACTTAATAGTATAGACAACTAGCTCAATGTCAGTTTTATCATCGTAGCGTAGGTATTTCTTGGTAATCACTGGGTCGCGAATTCGATCCCCAGACTAATTTAGATTGGAATATGATATTCGCAACAGTGGATTTCAATAGCAAGACTTTTGTACTAGCGTTACCATTTTATTACCATTCAAATAGTTTTTCGAATCAGCGTGTTCGCGACAACGTCATTCGATATAACGGTTTTCGACTTAAGGTGTTTTCGAACTGGCGTATCACTCGTAGGGTTGCAAAATTACGTAATTTTACTGAAAATGCTGGTAAAATACGATTATTTTACGGTCATTTATATAAATTACGGTAAAATTACCGGCGACTTATGAAGTTTTAAATTTTAATTTGTTTTAAATCTAGCGCGCGTAAAGATTCAAAATCATTATGCGATGTTGCCGATTCACGTGTGATGATTCACATCTTGAATTCTTGCCTTGGGAATAAAGTTTTAGGGTTTTTTTAGTACGCATGAGTCGCACGAACCCAGTTTTCTCTATTTTTTTCAAGTTCCAATACTGAACAAGGGAAGAAGTTCCAATAGTTAAGTAGTGACATACACACAAACATACTCACTACGTATTTTTTGCACTACGTATGTTAGTGGGTATGAGTACGTTTAATAGGTTTTTTACCGAAAATTACCATGTTTTGCCGTAAAATACCATAAATTACGTAAATTACATTTTTTACCGTATTTTACCAGGGTAATTTTACCGCTTTACATCCCTAATCACTCGTAATTTTTTTCGAAATAGCGTGCGTCGCAATAACGTCATTCGAATCTTCATATCACTCCCGTAAAAACATATTTATATGCAAAATATGCTGAGAACAGAGCGTGAGAAATACCTTACAGAATACTAGAAGATATTTATCTCATTCACAATAGATATTTGGAATAAAACAAGTATTTTTTACAAATATGTGACGTACATTTAATCGTTCATACAACGCACATCATAAATTCAGATATTAAAAGTTAAAAATTTATTTAAAGAGACACTCGACGCGAAGTGAGGGGCCCTCAGACTATTTGACTGAAACCACCCTGTGTTCCTTCACTTACTTGCTCCAAAGACTGCGGGAGCTTTTTAACGCGGCCTTCGACTGGTGCCGTCTAGCTTTAAGAGGTGCACGCGTGTAACAATACGAGCTGCCAGTTTGGACTTTTTATTTTTTTAACGTGGTAAAATCATCAGATGAGTCCTCCCACCCCGGGCAGGGCCGGAGGGACTGTCAGACTTGTACTGACTAAAATCTACGGTATTCCTTCAATAGCCCTTTACGATAATTTCGAGTCCGTGTGGATCCTAACCCTTGAGTTTTACATGTAAACATGCGAAAAAATATGTCTCGACTTACGTCGTTTCGATTTACGTCGCGTATTTCGAGAACCTAACATAATAATATAATAATAATAATAATATTTATTTCATCAAAGTAGGTACAATTTTCTTAATATTATGACAAATTAAATCTAAGTTTACAGGTTGTACGCTGTCACATAATTATGGAGTTTCCTAACTCCTAAACTAAGTAAAACTTGTATTATAGGAGTTAGTGAGCTATTGACTCAGACCCAACCTTGAACTTATGTATCTTAATAACATAAACAAAATTATTAAAGCTTAATATAAAAACAAAACATAAACCTACAGTAAAGTCATACAAAATGATATAATTTAACATTTACAACTATTATACTATACAGACAATTCTTGACACCTATTATACCTATTTTATAATTACTTTTTAACTATTAACAGTAATTCTGTCTGATCATAAGTCAAAGTTAACAACCAATTGTTCAACTTATGCTTTACCTCACGTGTGGTTAAATTGTATATTGCCAGTCTTTTATTAATCTCATTATACATTCTTGAGCTAGCGACCTCATATTGGCGGCTTGCAAAAGCTGTTCTGCAGCTAACACCGGGACATACAAGTGCACCGGAGCGCTTTGTACTTGTTTTTTGATTTAGAGGTAGCCGGAGGTGTTTTCGGAGTAAGGTTATAACATGCCGTAAGTACGAGGACTGCCTGTACAATAAAAATTAAAGCATAGCTGCTATTATTATAAGTGACTATTTTTAGGGTTCCGTAGCCGAATGGCAAAAAACGGAACCCTTATAGTTTCGATATGTCTGTCCGTCTGTCTGTCTGTCTGTCTGTCCGTCCGTCCGTATGTCACAGCCATTTAATTCCGAAACTATTAAGACTATACATGTGAAACTTAGTAGATAGATGTATTCTGTGAACCGCTATCCGATTTTAAGAAAAAAAAAATTTAAAATAAAGGGGGGTCCCCAAACATGGAACTAGAACTGAAAATATTTTTTTTTCATTAAACCTATGCGTGTGTGCTATCTATAGACAGGTCTTTAAAAATGATATAAGGGTTTCTAAAACCACTTTTTCATAAAGTTAATCGTTTAAAAGATATAAAGCTTCCAAAGTGGTAAAATGTGCCAGTTTGGACTTAGAAAAAAAAAATGAGGCAAAAATTGCAAGTTTCTCTTTACTTTAATTAAAGAGACTGTATGGTGTTAGAATGGGTTTGTTTTATTAGAACTGTCCTTAAACTGCACACGACTCCGATAAATGAAATTTAAAACTCCGAGTGCAAGTTCGGTATCCATTAAACCACTTCCGCAACTTTTAAGAAGCTCAACGATTTTAAGAACAATACCAATTGCTATTCTTACCTATAGATTGAGATATTATCTGCTGTAAAATTCTCAATAAAATAAGTAAAGACAAAAAAAGCATTACAACGCGGACTCGGATTGCCCACCCGGGCATTGCCCTTGTGATTCGGCGCTGCGGTATTCGTTAAAACATTCCCGCACCCCGGCAGGCCATGGCCCTGTCAGGCCCCGTCAATGAAAAACTACTCCTTAACATTAAACAGTGTGAATGTGTCGACTGAACCACTATAATTATGTGTATGATGTAAATCCAAAAGGTACTTTATTTACTGTTGGTAAAATTGCTTAATTTTTTAAATCTTTTCAACCAAAAACGTATAAATAACTTTAATTACGGTAGTCAATGTAATAACGAAATTGTATATTTGTATTTCTACGTTATTTAGAAGGATGTTTATCTGATGAAGAACTTCAGATATAAAATAGAACTCTTCAATAAATGTTGGGAAATCTCCAGGAATTGCTGAAAATACAATGTACCTATTGCTTGTACAAAAACCTTCCGCAACCCCGTAATCGTGTAAAGTCCTGGTACTTTGAAGTCTTGTGACAGCCAAGAAGCCGCATTGCTCTAACGTGTTGGACTACACCTCCCCACTGACGATGATCCTCAGTGGGAATATTATATCCTGATGAGGTATGTTTGTAGTAAATAATAATAAATAAAAATTGGCCAAGTGCGAGTAGGACTCGCCCATGAAGGGTTCCGTAGTAACTATAATAAATATAACATACTTAATATATTTATTTGAAAAAAAAAAACCTTACAAATTTCTTAAAACTAGCTTATTTACAATTTTTACAACTACGCCAAATAACTTTGTTTTTCATAGTATTTGTATGAATTACAAAGTTATATTTGCGGTTTTCGAAAATATACTGTATCTCAAAAACTGCTGACTCGATCTCGTTCAAACCAATTTTGGTTGAAAGTTTACATTAAGATCTACAACATATGGTTTTTTTAGATTTTTCACTTCATTATTATAGAAGTTAGAAGGGACACACACACACACATTTTACCACTTTGGAAGCGTTTATCTTTTAAACGATTAACTTTATGAAAAAGTCATTTTAGAAAACGTAATGTTATTTTTAAATACCTGTCTATAGATACCACAAACGTATAGGTTTCATGAAAAAAAATATTTTCAGTTTCAGTTCCATGTATGGGGAGCCCCCTTTATTTTAAATATTTTTTAAATTTTCTCTTAATATCGGAAAGCGGTTCACAGAATACATCTACCTACCAAGTTTTACATGTATAGTCCTAATAGTTTCGGAATAAAATGGCTGTGACATACGGACGGACGGACAGACAGACAGACGGACAGACATGTCGAAACTATAAGGGTTCCGTTTTTTGCCATTCGGCTACGGAACCCTAAAAACTTTAGGGAAATACAATTAACTAACTGTCCTAATGATCATTTTAGAGGCACATTTATATCTGGCTTTCACTATACATATACAGGTGTCATATTGCTTTCCTGGCTAGGCTTGCTAAAAGCCTGTGAGAATGATGAGCATTTGTCGCCCCCAGAGTTAATTTCGTAACAAACTTAAAACTATTTTACAAGTGTACAAGTAGGCACTACAACTTATGAATAGTAACTAAATTTTAGTACCTAGTATGGGAGCTGTGTGGTGTTGTCGTGTGAATGTATGAAGGTGTATGTGTATAAGTGCGCATGTGAATTTTCATTATTTGTGGCTTAAGCTTTGTATGCAGGCTAGGGTTTGCAATTCGGATATTCGAATATTCATTTTATTCGAATATCCGGTCCAATTTCAAATTCGAATAATTCATTTAAATTGTCCGAATATTCGAATAGTTAATAATTGTTATTAAGTGCACGTGGCCACATTCACGTAAGTATTTTAGACAAACCTAATTAATTCCACAAACTATTACTATAAGGGCCGGTTGTTCAATCCCCAGATAAACAAACAGATAGATTTTATTCAACAGATAGCAAGATATCGAATATTTCAATAGTTGAATAAGACTTATCGGTGGAATAACTGCCGCTTCGACCGACCAATGACCGCTTATTCAACCGGTAAGTTTGACGTTGACGTAACGTAAAAAATAATTTGGTTTGAGGTTATTGTTTAAACAACCAGCGAGAGACATTACATATTTATAGACATTTTCGATATTATTGACGATCTGGCAATAGAAGAAGAGGCCATAATATAAGAATATATAAATCCACCTGAAAGAAAAGAAAGAATCGTCAGATCTAGGGCTGATCACTATAATGAGTGGGATTCAAAAGAATTTCATCGCTGATTCAGAATCTGTGTTATGTTTGCTTTTCCTGATTGATAGAAGATAAAATCAAGCACGAAATACAAAGGTAAGTTTTGTGACTTATGATGTTAGGTTAAGCTAAAAAAAAACTACCTCGCGCAAAATCTAATAATAGGTACCCACGAGCCCACCTGATACATATGCGCTTTTATTTGTTACAGGAACCAGTGTATCCCACCCATGTTACAGTTACTAATTACAGTGCGGTTTTATGCCACTGGGAGTTTCTACATTTTGGTGGCATTCATAGCTCCACTATATGCCGTGTTGTAAAAAAAGTTACAGAAGCTATAGCATCTCTAAGGCCAACTTTCATAAAATTGTTAAGAAGTGATGAAGATATCAGGATGTGCCAGGAAGAATTTTTTTAAATAGCCAGATTCCCTAGAGTGATCTCAGCTATAGATTGCATCCACATTAGGATTCAGTCACCCGGTGGAAACACAGCTGAGGAATTTAGGAAGCGAAAAGGCGTTTTTTTAATGTGCAAGCAATGTGTTCAGTTGAGTTGATGTTCCAGAATATAGTTGCACGTTGGCCTGGCTCTTTTTTTTTTTTTAAATAGGTTCGCGTTTGACCACTATCTGGTGGTCGAAGATGGAACACGCTTACCTAAAAGAAACCTATTCACTCTTGACTTAAAGACTCCTAGGTTATAGCTTTCGGGAAACACAGATTCCGGCAGGGAATTCCACTCCTTAGCCGTACGTACAATGAAGGTATTCCCAAAACGTTTTGTGCGTATGGGTGGGATTTCCACCATGTAACGATGGCGATTCGCCGTTTGTCTCGTAGTCCGATGATAGAACGGGCTTGGTGGAATTAGATTGTGTAATTCCATCGCACACTTCCCGAAATGTAACCGATAGAAAAGCGATAGACTTGCAACTCGTCGTCGATGTTCAAGGCTCTGGAGCTTTGACTCGACCAGTGCATCGTTGCCAATGAGTCTCTTGGCCCGCTTCTCGATAGACTCAAGCGCGTCCAGTTGGTATTTAGCAGATCTATCCCAAAGATGAGAGCAGTACTCCATACACGACCGAACCTGGGCTTGATATAGATTGAGCAACTGTTCGGGTGTGAAGTACCGTCTCACCTTTGCTAGGATTCCAAACTTTTTTGATGCTAGTTGAGCCTTAGCCTCGATAAACGGGCCAAAATTGAGAGTAGAAGTTAGTGTTACCCCCAGAAGCTCGATATGGTCGGTTATCGGCACGGTTACACCCCGGAAAGTAGGAGCCGGTTCGAATTTACTCCTTTTTGTGGAGAAGAACGAAGAACTTGACCAAGTTGGCATCACCCCATTTGGAGACAGCCTTCAAGGACAAGTTCAAGCGCCCAACCATGTCCTCACGGAGAGATCGGATCTGTGACCCACCAGCTCGCGTGCTGGACACATATCTCTCAGAAACTGTGCTGTCGTCTGCATACCCAAAGGTACCGGGAATCAGCAGATCGTTAATGTGCAGCAAAAACAAAGTTGCTGAGAGAACAGACCCCTGAGGGATTGACAATTAATGCTGGGGGCATTAATTGCCAATTGGCCAGACGAGCAGCCATCAATGACCACTCGAATGGAGCGATCTCTCAGGAAGTCTTCAATCCAAACGCAAAGTTGAGTGGGTAAACGAAGAAAGGAAGCTTAGCAATAAGGCTATCGTGCCAGACCCTGTCAAAGGCCTTGGAGATGTCAAGGGAAATAGCAAGTGCTTCCCCGTGCTTCTCAATGGCCTCATTAATGAATGTTGTATGAATGGCATACGCTAGAAGATCCCCAGTTGACCGGTTTTTGCGAAAGCCGTATTGTCGGTCACTGAGGATGTCGTTGGCTTCTAGGTATGCCAAGAGCTTACTATTAAGTACACGCTCCATACTCTGTAAGAGTATGGAGCGTGAGCGTGACGTGACTGAAATAGGCCTGTAGTTGGCAGGGCCAGCACGACTGCCCTTTTTGGGTACAGGCTGTACGTTAGCCAGCTTTCATGCTTTCGGCACCTTCCCAGTCTCTAGCGAAAGGCGAAACAGGCGTGTCAAGATTGGAGACAGTTCAGGCGCACAAGTTCTAAGAACAATTGCTGGTATCCCGCCGGGGCCACTAGCTTTGTTCACGTCAAGATTACGCAGCACTCTTCGGAAGTCATTCTGATGGATGCGAATGTCCGACATACACGTCTCGCATCCAATAGGAGCATCAGGAGGGTGAGCGCCACTGCTATCCAGACGTGAAGACTCCGCAAAGAGAGCGGCAAACAAGTTTGCTCTTTCCTCAGCGGAGTGAGCCACTACCACCACTACCACTACCACCACCACTACCACCACCACCACTGCTCAAACCTGTCAGGTTTGAGCAGTGGTGGTGGTGGTAGTGGTAGTGAGGGGCGACAGAAGTTCGATTCGACCGACTTTGCCAGGGACCAAAACGCCTTGCTGCCAGCAGGGTATGAAGCAAGTTTGTTCCCAATTCGGCTAACGTGGTCAAACCGAGCCCTCTGCAATGCCTTCTTGCAGGACTTGGCAGCCCTATTGTATTGCTCTCTTCTTCTGACCCACGTCGTTTGCTTTGCGGATTCGAGCATGGACCCATGCCAGGTATGCCGCGTGTTTAAGCGCTTCAGCGCGTTTACACTTGGCGCCAAACCATGATTGCATGATATTTGCAAATTCTTGTGTAAAATTCCACTGTGAGGATCATACATTTGGTAATGGAATTATACTTCGAGACAGTGGTTATGAACAAACCTATTACCTACCTACTGACTCCTTTTCAAAACCCAGACACACCAGCTAAAAGTTTGTACAATGAATCACAAATACGAACCCGGAATGTCTTTGAAAGATGCTTTGGAGTGTGGAAAAGACGCTTTCCAGTTCTGAGCATTGGATTAAGGTGTAAGCTGCCGCTTTCATAATTAATGTGTTTTTTTTATTAAAAAAACAATAAAACTAATTATAAAACTTGATTTTATTTGAGTAGAATTATGCGGCAATCAAACTAAAGCCCAGTATAGGTGATCATGTTTGTGTTGAATCAATATTTCATTATTTTCAATAAATGTTAATAAAATATTCGAATATTCGAATATTTAGCTCTAGAAGTATTCATTTTCGGGCACGCCGCAATTGCGGCGGTAAGACCCCTCTTTGAGGAGTGGCTAGATCGGCGTCACGGCGTCCTGACCTACCGCATGACGCAGGTTCTCACCGGACACGGAAGTTTCGGGAGGTACCTGTGTCTGATGGGAAAGGAGGAAACGCCTGGGTGTCACCACTGCGAGGGTCGCCCTGAGGACACCGTAGAGCACACGGTGCAAGACTGCCCCGCCTGGGCAGAGCACCGACGTGTCTTCACGGCGGCGATAGGCGGAGACCTCTCGCGCCCGGCATTGGTCGAGGCCATGCTGCGGGGCGAGAGGGAGTGGGAAGCGGTCGCCTCCTTCTGCGAAGCAGTCATGCTTCCTAAGGAGGAGGCGGGCCGCGTGAGGGAGAGGATGGCGTCCTCCCTCCAGCCCAGCCGCAGTGGTAGACGCCCACGGCGTCGGACGTCGGCCGACGATCTCCGGCCACCGTAGGCGCGGGCATGCGGACAGCGAGTAAAGGGCAACTCGCTGTCCGACCATGGACCATGCCCGGGTCGACGGCGCGTCGTGTTCCACGCGCGCCTCAAAGAGCGTCAGCAACATGACGAGGCCCCCTCTGCAGAGGGCCGAAGCCTGCCGGGGTCGTGGGACTCATCCCGTTACCGTGGCCCCGGTACGTAAAGGGCTATTGAAGGAACACCGTGGATTTTAGTCAGTAAAAGTCTGACAGTCCCTCCCACCCTGCCCGGAGTGGGAGGACTTATTTGATAATTTTACCACGTTAAAAAAAACAAAAAAAAAATAAATTTCATTTTATTCGAATAGTAAAATTAAACGAATAGTGCAAACCCTAATGCAGGCTCGGCTAGGGTATTCTTATTTGGACAGTTGGTTCTGATTTTCGCGGATTAACATCGGAACATACGAAAAACTCTGCTGTCCGGTAACGGCGGTAACTAGGTCACCAATGCGATGAATCAACCAAGTCAAGACTATACTGAATGGTCCACGAATGTACAAGAAGAGCTGCATGCTGCATTGCGGGTGTAATGATGATAGGATTCTGAAGCAATGACCAAAGAAATAAAACGATGTGAAGGCCACGACTCTCAGTATTTATATGTATCATCTATGGTATCATCTATGGCCACGACCACTCTGACAAGAATGTGATGAGGTAGAAGAAGCGTGAAAAAGATGTTATTTCGCAAGTGCCTCATGAAGGTTTTAAAACAAAATTAAATACGGACTTATTTTACATTTCGTACTTTGCCAGAATAAATGTGCAACATGGCGTAACATTATTTCCATCTCAGCAGCACTGCTCCAGGTATCCTTTCAACTTTCAAGAAATACCTGCTAGTGCTACATAAAATATCATTCAATTAACATATAAAAAATTGGCCAAGTGCGAGTTGGATTCGCCCATAAGTGTTTGTATGAATGAGAATGACAAAGTTATACCTATTTGAGGTTTTATGTTATATCGCAAAAACTACTGAATGTATCTCGTTCAAACCATTTTTCTGGAACTCGGACCTATATAGTGATATTATAATGGTTCCTTGTGTCTGTTACTAGGAACCCTAAAATTTGACGGCTCTGACTGTATCGAGTAATCAGAATATCAAAGCATCAGAGGGTCGACAGTTTTTTAAATCGAATTTCTGTTCATATTAAAACAGAATGTTTGTTGGAGCTCCTTCTGCCCGTGATACAGGCTTAATCCTAGTACAGGCATTAACATTGTAAGACTTACATAGATTAATTTTATAATTTCCCTACTATGGTTATTAAATAAATATTTATTTATTATTATTTTTTATTTATTTATATTTATTCAGATGGAAATACTGCATCTGGAAATAGAAAAGCGTTTCGTCAAACGAAAATCCTTGTTACTCAATGAGTACATTAACTTAAATACTCATAATTATTTAGTACCACATTTTGACTGGCTGGGATACTGTCAGTATTAATCCTCCCCGACCTTTGCTAAACGAGCCAGCCCGCGATGCTGAGCCAGTAGCAATAAATAACCCCATTAATAATAATATGATCCAGCCTGACCCTTTGCTGCCCTCCACCAACGACCCCGCTATGCCGAGGCCCGTAGGTACTCCACAGGGAGTGCCCTTAGCGTGCGGTCGTTTAAATGTAAATATTAGTATGTAAGCCCTGGCTGGGTGCCTTTAAATTTAGAAGTCACCACAGCATTGTCCGGTTAAGTAGCAACCAGCCTTAGTGTGCTGAATTACGTGGCCCCATAAAAAAATGGCAGTATTAAAAATCTAGAACTTTAATAACTCACTTCATTAGGTGAAGAATTGACTGCTCTTTTAAGGACGCATGTTCAAAATTGATAGGTATCAAATCGCATCACTACATAGACAAGGCTCAAACACACACAAACGTACGAATAGCTCCGCGAATTATGGGTACGTAAAGTCATTTTGATACTTTAGATTATTTAATTATTTTTTAATGGCTTCATGGTTGCTTTAATTTTGTGTGCTGTTTGATGTCATGAAATTATTGGAGTGACTTGTAGGTACACTTCGATAACTGGTACTGGATCTCTTTGACAACAAGATGTAAATGTGTAGTTTTTTTTTATTATGGTTTCGTAGCCGATTGGCAAAAAACAGAACCCTTATAGTTTCGTCATGTCTGTCTATCTGCCCGTCCGTCCGTAAGTCGCAGCCATTTTATTCCGAAACTGTTATGACTACCTACATGTGAAACTTGGTAGGTAGATGTATTCTGTTCCGCCGAGTTGAACCGCTTTCCGATTGATAGACAAAAATATATAAATTTAAGAGGGGCTCCTCATACATGGAACTGAACCTAAAAATATTTTTAAGCTATTGCATAGCTTTTATCGCGGGCTTTGAGCGCGGCGACCGAATCAAGAAATTCCGTAACGAAAATAAAACCTAATACGGTCGAATATGGTCAGTTATTTCAATTCGGGTTACTAACGTTCTATTAGCGTGTTTAGTAAAGAATCGGATTGGTAGCCGTCAGTATTTTGGATCAAACCCAGGGTCTCATCATATCTTTTTATGATTTCTTTTTTATTGAAAGTACATTTATATTATACTTACTAGCTTCTGCCCGCGACTTCGTTCGCGTGGAAGGGGGTTCCCGCGTAAATCCCGAACCCGTAGGAATTTCGGGATAAAAACTATCCTACGTCCTTCCCAGAGTCCTAAACTATTCCCACGCCAAATTTCATCTAAATCGGTTCAGCGGTTTAGGCGTGAAAAGGTAACACACAGACAGACAGAGTTACTTTCACATTTATAATATTAGTATGGATTTAGATATTTTGTAAATATTTTGTTGAATAAAATAAGAAACATTTACATTTTTTTATAGGAGAAAGAAAGTCTAAAATGTCAACGCCGCGAGAAATAGCTTAAAACTAAAAATGTGGTATAATTGACCCGGTAACTTGAATTAATATCAAAGAAAAAAAAATACTGCATAAATAAAAAAATATATAAATAATTATAATTGCATAAGTTGATAAAAAATGCTATTCAATAGCTTTACCGCGGCAGTCCCCGAGTGCCACACGGGTTTTTTTTTTTTCATCAAACCTTTTCGTGTGCGGTATCTATAGACAGGTCTTTAAAAATTATATCGGTTCCTAAAACTACTTCTTCTTAAAGTCAATCGTTTAAAAGATATACGCTTCCAAAGTGGTAAAATGTGTCCCCCCTCTCTAACTTTTATAATAGAATAAAAAAAATATGCTGTAGGTTTTAATGAAAACTTTCATTAAAATGGTTTGAATGACATCGGGTCAGTAGTTTTTGAGATTTAGCACATTTTCTAAAACCACAAATATAACTTTGTATTTCATACAAACACTATGAAAAACAAAGTTATTTGGCGTAGTTACTACGGAACCCTTCATGGACGAGTCTGACTCGCATTTGTCCAATTTTTACGAATGAGCCCACTCTTGACCTCGATCTCGCCTGATGGTAACCGATAGATGAGGTCTACAATGGAACGAGCGAGCTCAGAAGATACCTATTTACTTTTGCTTTAAAGACTCAAAGATGGCAGGGAAAACAGAAGCCGGCAGAGAATTCCACAGCTTGGCTGTGCGCACAATAAATGTGAAGGAGAAGCGCTTGACAAGACGGTATATCAACCAAGTTCGAGCTTGTATTGTTAGATACGATGAGATATTATAATTATACGAACTCAGTGGAGTGGCCTGCAGGAATACAGCAACCGCTCTTGAAGATCCTAGACGATAAGAATAGCTTATCAAGTTTGGGTCCATTCTGTTTGGTAGGTGTGTAATTTCGTGGTTTTCGGGGTCGCTAATAACGTATGGGGTTCAAAATCAAAGATTTCGCCAATTAAACTGTTCACCGTGTGTTTCATTTCCTTGGTATTATCATACGCATTAGCGATCTTGACATAAGCTGGGTGGAACAATATTTTAATATTAAAAATCAATTTCTTATGTTTAATATATATTCTTGGAATATATGAGGAATGAGCTCGTAACTCCATATTTCTTACCCGTCTTGGGATCAATCAATTCTGGAAGAAGACAATTTTTGTAAAATCGAATTAAGTGAGTTTCCATTTTTTCCTTTCAGAATTAAAAGTCCTTTTCAATGATTTCAAACTTTAATTTACCAGTCTTGCCTAGTAATACGCAACTGCCCTTGAATTTGATAATACCATTTATGTTTTTTTAATAAAATACCCAAATTGCTACAGGTGTGCCTATAATATTTGAAGAGTTCCCGCGATTTCTCCAGGATTCCATCGTCAGATCCTGACTTCATGACAATGGAACGAACTAGAAAGTATACCTTTTCAAATAAAAAAAGAATTTTCCAAATAGGTCCAGTAGTCTTCGAGTAATCGGAGAACATACATAAAAAAAAACAGATTCCGAATAAGTGAGGACCTCCTCCATTTTTTGAAGTTCTTTGTTTTCGAACTTATCAGGCTTTTGGGGTATTAATGACAGCTGCAGAGGTTACTGCACGGTCAACTGGACATAAAAACGTTGCCAGAGTTATAAAGGACATTCGCGAGAATCCAGCTTCTGCAAGTACATGCATTAGCCTTCAACAACCAAGTGCTGTGCAAGTGATAGACTGCTAAGTAATGACGAGGCATTAGCGTATTATATTGATTCAAATTCAACAACTCACTCATATAAACAGACTAGAAAGTGGATTATGAAAGTCGGGCATCACGTGTTTCCATCATATGATTGCATTGTTAAATCAAAAAAAGCATATTATCCTTCCGAGAAGCACATTGTTTTGACACAATCTCGAGCAGAAATTGAGCTACAAGCTATTTTGAATAAAACAGCAGAACGTTTAGTAGAAACTCAGAGAGAAGTTGTCACAAGTGTGCTCCCCAATCTAATACCCAATTCATCGTTTATCACACAACATCTCTTATAAGTAAATGGGGATGTGACGGAAGTTCCGGTCATAGTGCTTACAAACAAAGATTTGAAAACAGCGAAGGCACTGATGAGTTCCTTTTTGTTTATTCGTTGGTTCCTCTAAGGTTAATCGACGAGAGTAACAACATTATCTGGCAAAATCCTCGTCCATCATCGACGATGTTTTGTCGTCCAATTAAATTCATTTTTGCCAAAGAAACAACGGAATTGACAAAAATCGAAACAAATAAGGTTTTGGGATAAATAAACGACTACTTGGAGGCTACATCTTATGATCTTGGTGGTTCTGAAATTTCTGTTAAGCACAAGCTTCTGCTGACTATGACTGATGGAAAAGTGTGCAATGCTTTGACAGAGACACATTCATCGCAGAAATTCTATATTTGTGGGGCCACTCCCAGAATGATGAATCAAGATAATTTTGGCTTGGGTTTGTCAACATTACATGCTTGGATTCGTTCGTTTGAGTGCTTTTTACACATTAGTTATAAGTTAGATATTAAGAAATGGCAAGCTAGGTCTTCAGAGGAAAAAGCAAGTGTAAAACAACGATCAGATGAAATCAAACAACGATTCAAGCATGAAACGGGATTAATTGTGGACAAGCCAAAGCCAGGATTTAGTTCCACAAATGATAGAAACAAAGCTCGACGTTTTTTCGGGAACCCCGAACTGAGTGCTCAGATCACAGGATTGGATGTTATAATCATGAAACACTTTGATGTATTGTTGAGGACATTGTCTTCTGGCTTCGAGATAAATCTTGTTGAATTCAAAAAGCCGAAGAAGAAACAGCAAGTGCTTCCCCTTGCTTCTCAATGGCGTCGCTCCAGATATTAATGGCATACGCTAGAAGATCCCCAGTTGACCGGTTTTTTGCGAAAACCGTATTGTCGGTCACTGAGGATATCGTTGGCTTCTAGGTATGCCAGGAGCTTACTATTAAGTACACGCTCCATACTCTTACAGAGTATGGACGTGACTGAAATAGGCCTGTAGTTGGCCGGGTCAGCACGACTGCCCTTTTTGGGTACAGGCTGAACGTTAGCCAGCTTCCATGCTTTCAGCACCTTTCCAGTCATCTAGCGAAAGGCGAAACAGGCGTGTCAAGATTGGAGATAATTCAGGCGCACAAGTTCTATGAACAATTGCTGGTATCCCGTCGGGGCCACTAGCTTTGTTCACGTCAAGATTACGCAGCACTCTACGGACGTCCTTCTGATGGATGCGAATGTCCAACATACACGTCTCGCATCCAATAGGAGCATCAGGAGGGTGAGCGCCACTACTATCCAGACGTGAAAACTCCGCAAAGAGGGCGGCAAACAAGTTTGCTGGTTTGAGCAGTGGTTACCACCACTGCTCAAACCTGACGGGTCTACACTACCGTGAGGGACGACAGAAGTTGAATTCGACCGACTTTGCCAGGGACCAAAACGCTTTGCTGCCAGCAGGATATGAAGCGAGTTTGTTCCCGATTCGGCTAACGTGGTCAAACCGAACCCTCCGCAAAACCTTCTTGCTGGACTTGGCAGCCCTGTTGAAGGCTCTCTTCTTCTGATCCACGTCATTTGCTTTGCAGTTTCGAGCATCGATCTATGCTAAGTATGCCCCGTGTTTAAGCGCTTCAGCCCGATCACATTCGGCGCCAAATCAAGGTCGAGCTTTGCCGCACCAATGTGGAGTACTACATACCGTTCTCTGACCTAACAATTTAGGTCAGAGAACGGTATGTAGTACTCCATCCCCTGTCGCAAAACATCTACCACGGCGTTTGTACGACGATGAATCATTTGAAGAAGAGCAAGTAGGCTGTCAAGGATAACATGCAAAGAAAGATCGCATGCCATCCCAATCCGCTGACTTATATCGCCAAACCCGCCGAATGACTTTAAGGCTAAGATCGGGCGGAGAGGAGACCGGTACAGACTTCACCAGACAGTGGTCGGAACTACCTAACGGTGAAGATATCGTTACCGAGTAGCGGTCTGGATCTGTAGTCAGTAGAAGGTTCAAGCAATTGGCTTTGTGTGACTCAACATCCGGCACTCTCGTTGCTCCCTGGACCAGCTGAGTGAGATTTAATGCAAGTGCAAGATTGAGCGTCTCTCGCCCAGCATGGTCCGTGCACTGGTATGGGAAGAGCCACTCCTAGTGATGGGCATTAAAGCCCTCCAGTAACACGAACTGAGCTGCTGGGCCGCATCTGCCGCCTCACTGATGTATTGTGTGAGCCTGGTTCTCTCATGATCTCCGCTGTGCGAGCGGTAGACACAAGCATAGATAATTTTGTCTATGTCCGTGTCCACCAGAGCCCAAAGTGTAGAAAACCTGGAGTCCTCAAGGTTCCGGAGACGCCAATAGCAGATGTCGTCGCGGGCGTACATACATACCGCCGCACGTGGTTTAAAGTTGTGCTCCAAGGTAAACCCTGGGTATGAAAGATACGACACGTCTGATGGACATCTGATCTGCGTCTCCGAAAGAAACAGCAGAGCAGGTTTCAGTCTCGAGGTGGTGGTAGACTGCGACGAGATTTGAGTGCAGACCTCGGATATTACTGAGGTGCACTTTGAGAGAGAGGGAGTGCAGCCGCTGTTTAACTTTTTATTCCATTTCATGATTTAGAGAGTGAAGAGGAGAGAAGAAGGAAGTGAAGTGAGGCTTCACGCTGTTAACCTCCAGACCCACACTAGACGGATGGTATTGATTGGGGAACTAGTCTGGAGACTGCGGGGACGCCCAAGCCCCCCTGGGAATGACCATCGGGCCCTCTCATCTGGTCGCCAACCAGCACGATGGTGCATTCCGGGATGTTTCGACAGTTGGTGGGGCAGCCTGTCATGTGTGGCTGGCACACTACTTGGGCCCCCAACTACCTGCGGTCGGCCAGCGGCGCACCGTGCCTCGGATCCGCTCCTCTCCGCGACTAGTCTCCCGATACGTCCGCACTAGTGCGAGCCAGATTGGTCTTTCAGCAGTGAAGCAACTACTTCGACCCAACTCCTTGATAGGCTACACAGGGCATCGTACCGGATAGTGTTGGTACAGTAACGGTAGTTGAGATCTCAGAACAATGTAACAGACTCTCTGTTACATTGTTCTGAGATCTCAACTACCGTTTAATAAATAGCAATAGGATAATCGCTACTTGCAAGACTCTTGCGAGACTCTCGTTTGGGCAACACTAGTACCGGAACACAGCTAGGCCGTTTGGCGGTACGTCTTTGCCCTGTGGGTGGTCACAAGCCTGCAGTTTTAACCTGCCACCTGTTTGATGTCACCTGATTAGCACCACCCGAGGGCCACGTGTAGGGATTTGCAAACGGGTATCCTCTTACGGACACCGGTGACTCAGCCCCCAAAGCTGTCTGTCTGTCTGTCTGTCTGTCCGTCCGTATGTCACAGCTATTTTATTCCGAAACTATTAGGACTATACATGTGAAACTTGATAGGTAGATGTATTCTGTGAACCGCTTTCCGATTTTAAGAAAAACCTTAAAAAATATTTAAAATAAAGGGGAGCCCCCCACACATAGAACTAAAACTGAAAATATTTTTTTTTTTTCATGAAACCTATGCGTGTGTGGTATCTATAGACAGGTATTTAAAAATGACATTAAAGTTTCTAAAAGGACATTTTCATAAAGTAAATTGTTTAAAAGATGAACGCTTCCAAAGTGGTAAAATGTGTGTGTGTGTCCCCTCTAGCTTCTATAATAATGGAGTGAAAAATCTAAAAAATACATATATCTGTAGATCTTAGTATAAACTTTCAACCAAAATTAGTTTGAACGAGATCGGGTCAGCAATTTTTGATATACAGCATATTTTCTAAAACCGCAAATATAACTTTGTAATTCATACAACTACTATGAAAAACAAAGTTATTTGGCGTAGTTGTAAAAAATGTAAATAAGCTAGTTTTAAGAAATTTGCAAGTTATTTCTTTTGTCTATTAAATATACATATTATGTTATATTATTATAGTTACTTCGGAACCCTTCATGGGCGAGTCTGCCTTGCACTTGGCCAATTTTTTGGGGGGGAAAATCATCAAAATGACTCCTTTCGCTCTGGGTGTAGCGGAAAGTAGTGTCAGACGAATACTGAATAAAAACCCACTCTGTTCCTTCAGTTGGCCTTGTGATCCGGGGCTGCGGTGTCTATACATATATATGTCTGTAGATCTTAGTATAACCTTTCAACCAAAATTAGTTTGAACGAGATCGGGTCAGCAATTTGCGAGATACAGCATATTTTCTAAAACCGCAAATATAACTTTGTAATTCATACAAACACTATGAAAAACAAAGTTATTTGGCGTAGTTGCAAAAAATGTAAATAAGCTAGTTTTAAGAAATTTGTAAGTATTTTTTTGTCAAATAAATATACATATTACTTATATTATATCATTATAGTTACTTACTACTATATATATATATATATATATATATATATATATATATATATATTGTAGTTTATTATATAAATATATAATAAAAAAATATCATGAAAAAAATCATTTTAACTAAAAATAAGACATATTTCCAAAAATAACAAGTTGGAAGTATTTTTTTTTTGTTTTTAGTGTTTTGGTTTGTCGACTAGTGCTTTACCTAGTTACAAAAGCCTAAATGTAAACTACTTATCACCATTTACAAAATATTGCTTTTCCCGATGCAGAGCCGTTCATTTTTGAGGAGTTCTTCAGGTACTTTACCATCAGCTCAACTTCACCATATACATGTTAACAAGTATAAAGTGATTAACAACCATATTCTAGTAATCGAATCGCAACCCATGAAATACTTATAATTGAGTAGTTCCGGTAGCCGTCTGTGGTCTTCGTCATCAGTTCCACTTCATCGAATGGTATTTTCCGAGAGCAACTACACAAGTTACTTTAAAAAATAATAATATTTGAAGAGTTCCCTCGATTTCGACAGGATTCCATCATCAGATCCTGACTTGATGACGATGGGACCACCTGGAAATATACCTACCAGGTGCCTTTCAAACAATAAAAATAATTTTTCAAATCGGTCTAGTTACGAGTAATCGGGGAACATACATTTAAAAAAAACCGAGTCGTTTGCACCCATTAAAAAAATCGGTATCATCTTGGGTTTTGACATTTATTCAAAAAAGATAACAATTATTCCCAAACAATAGATAAAAAACTTACTTTCTCAAGTTGCTCATATAAAATGCGTAAAGTATCGAAATAAGTATTGTGTAGTATTATGAATTATTTTGTGTTTGTACAGCGATCTATTTTTAGACAAATTTCTGTTGACAAGCGACATAGCGTCCACTCACGAAGGCGGCTGACCGCGTATTAAAATTTCTTTACACTTTTCTGTCCAATAAATCTAAACAGTGACCAACGAAAATAACCCTTAATGCGACCAGTTAAGATTCATGCGCTTTAGCAAAATATGTGAAAAATTTAAAAGGGATTTTATTTTTTTGTGAAGCTATTTGTTACATTTTCGTTATTATTAAAAGGCTCATTTTGAGGTAATTATATCTGCTAGCCTGTGGTATTTTTTAAGAATCAAAATATGTAAATGTTTAGCAGAAAAAGAATCCTAAACTTAACCCTTTTTCCTCAACTTTGTATGCAGAGGTTTTGAAAAATCGTGTTTACAATACTAAAAACCATATTTTTTGTATTTTAAACACGGCTGCTTTGGAGATAAAGAAGTAATCTATCTATTGCAACTGTTAGTTTTGTTTGAATTTCTTTATATTAGTCGGAAAAGGCACCCAAAAACAGCTTATTTACGTCAGATTTGAACTTACGTCCTTTATTAGGTCGACCTGTATGTAACTAACTATGTAATGGAATCTAAGGTAACTAATTTAACCATTTTCCAAAGGTCGTAGCGTAATGAAAATTGGCAGCTGTGTGTAATTCTGATGACAATACAATAATATGGTACTGTCGAACTGATCTGATGGTGGAGCTGGAAGATATGAACTGGAACTTCATGATGGAAAATCGTATCATAGCTGTTTAGGATTTCTTAGAAAAGTCTTATAAAGAACTTTGACCACGATTAGGTATCAAGGTCTGATGATGAAACCGGAAGATAGGCACTGGCATTCCATGATGGAATATCGTATCGTTGTGTTTGAACTTGAAAGCCACGTAATGGACTTTGAACACGATCAGGTTTCAAGGTTATAACAAACCTAAAGAAAATCCGTTATCGGTTTTCTTAACCGTTTTGAATTACCGCGTAATCCATAGATTTAATTTTTTATAGATGTCACTTTCAAATCCTCTGGGGTGATTGATCGTTTGATTGTTCACTACTCGTGGGAATAATATGGCAAAAACTACAAAAAAAGAAACAGCAACACAAAGGAAATGGAGACTACAAAAAAAAAGGAAAAGCGCGAACAAATTTTTTGGTTTTACATGAATTTATAAAAGTGTGTTTTTCTAGTGATTTTTAAACTATTAATTTATTAAGGTTGGGAAATCATCCAATGACTGCCTCCCGATCTGGGCGAAGCGGGAGGGTTTGTCAGACTTTTACTGACTAAAACCCATCCGTGTTACGTGATTTGCCCTTCGTGTTCCGAGACCGCGGTAACTCTTTCGAACAATTCCGCAATCCCGACAGGCAACGGCCCTCTAGAGGGCCCCGACAATTTTGCTGACACTCTTTGAGGCAAGAATTGGCTGCTGGGTCTCAACTACTTTTTGTACTACTCAATTACTTGGAAACCGAACACATTTTAATTATCAACTCCTAACATACACACTATTCACTCACCCTCACATCATGCACACCTCATATTTAGTTACCTGTCTTAGTTAAATCTGTTTATATATAATATAACTAATAATATAATAATAATATAATATTCCACAACTTTCACACAACGCCATCTAGTCCCAAACTAAGCAGAACTTGTGGTATGAGTACTAGACAACTGATAAACATGCATATATATTTCTAAATACATACATATTATAGATAAATTACACCCAGACAAAGAACAAATGATCGTGCTCATCACACAAACTGTTGTCCTGGGTGGGAATCGAACCCACGACCTTGCGCATAGCAGTCAGGGCCACTGACCACTATACCAACAGGCCTGTCAAATTGTTGCATTTGTATCCCTAGGTCTAAACCATCCGCAGTGGTAGACGCCCACGGCGTCGGACGTCGGCCGACGATCTCCGGCCACCGTAGGCGCGGGCATGCGGTCATCGAGTAAAGGGCAACTCGCTGTCCGACCATGGACCATGCCCGGGTCGACGGCGCGTCGTGTTCCACGCGCGCCTCAAAGAGCGTCAGCAATATGTCGAGGCCCCCCCGTAGAGGGCCGAAGTCTGCCGGGGTCGTGGGACTCATCCCGTTACCGTGACCCCGGTACGTAAAGGGTTATTGAAGGAACACCGTGGATTTTAGTCAGTAAAAGTCTGACAGTCCCTCCCACCCTGCCCGGGGTGGGAGGACTTATTTGATAAATTTACCAAGGCAAAAAAAAAAAAAAGGTCTAAACCATTCATGTCAAGAAAGGCTGGATCTTACCACACAGGGTATCCTCCTAGTGCGGAATCCAGTATCGCAATAACAATTATGACGCTTTTTCTGGGTACCAATTTTATTGTCTTGTAGTATTATTACTAATAATGACTTTTTGCCTCTATGCATGTATGTAGGTATGGTTATCGGGCAGGTATCCTCAACTCCACGACCAAGGGCGCATTATTCGTACGGGTAGGATAAGTAGATCATTCGATCTATCCCAGCTCCTCCAAAAAGGAGGAGTCTCTAGACTCCTACAATTTCTCGGAGGGTGCCTTTTTAAGTATGAATCTATTAAGTGTCAGCATGAAGTAGATTTATATGTTTTTTTTGTAGATTATGTATTTCAGAGTACAATTCCAAAATACAAGTGTTTGTCAATTGGAATGGAATCTCCCAAAGATGCGACCTATAGCCAAGGGCTACGGGAAAATTCTCGGAAATGCCTTTTTGTGGAAATTAAATGCATTGTTTAAAATGTACGAACGACGAGCTAAGAATATTTAATTATATAAAATACAACGAGGATTGCTTATAATGAAGCTTGAGATCACTTCCAATATCAGAGGAGTAATAAAATGTTATTAACTGCTGCAATAAGAACAGTTAACTGTTCATAAAGGAATCCGTTAATTAAAATAAAAATGTATTCCAATATCGGTATTCGGGTAAAAATGTGTTTTTAATTTACAAAGGCGCAACTTTTGGTGGATGTACTGACTGATATTGCATACGACTTTTATTTATAGATATACTTCTTCATTTAGCGCTTGGTTACTGTGTGAAATTTATTTTGGAGGTTGTATTATTAACACAATTGTTATTATAAATGTATAATTAGGCTAAGGTTCGTTGGGTTACGCTGTGAGTTTGGAATCACAGTACGAATAATTGAACGACCACCCCAGGTCACCTAAAGTTCTTTATAACCCTAACGTAAATAATCAGACAAATAAAAGGAAAATAGGATAAAGTAAAGTGGCAGGCAACATAAGTTGAAACATTTGTAAGACACTCAATACCATAAAAGTTTAGGACATGAACACACACACACGAACTATAAAAAAAGTTTTGCATGGTACGAGTGATACCGTAAAGAAATATAAATTGAACTTTAATTCACAATAAACTATCGAGGATACCAGTAAATCGCTAGAAAAATAAATTTTACAAGTTTTTCCAGAAGTTCCCGAACAAAATAAGACCGGAATGAGTTGAAACTGTTCGTCGTAAGTTGCGTTAGTTATTTGTTGGTATACGACACCTAAGTTTGAACTTTCACGGTAGCTGACATCATGTGACATTCTTGTTCAATCGTTATTGTAAATGAAAGTTCAAGTTGTAATATGTTCTTTTTTAGTTTTATTCGCTCTTGAACCGACGATGAGTCAACACAAAGAAAGCAAAAAAAATGGCATCTGTACGTCAGTCACACGATACCACTCTGTTCGCATAGAGTGTTGGCTGCATGGAAGATTTACTCAGCAAGATGGAAAATGTCAGCCGCTAATTTGCACGAAAGGTTTGTTTTATAAAGTTCTTTATTAACGTAAAAGGTTTACATAATAATTGTAGGACTTACATACTAAGCAACAATTAATAAATCTAAATAATTACACTTTTACAGACTATAGGCGCCTTTTTAAGTATTTAAATAAGCAAGAATATAAACTATTTACAACATAAATCATCATACTACTAAATCTATAATGTTGAGCATATGAAATCATTGAATTGATTTCACTTACATAATTAGGGGGTAGGAGAATTTAAATACGCGCAAGCGTAAGTGCTACTAGATACTGTGACTCAGGCCAAAGCGACCGAACGGCCGTGGCCATCAACATCGGTCGAGCTACCGCGCCCCGCGCTCCGTCGCATGTGATGGATTATTCAAGTAATTTCAGTTGGTTTATTACATTAACTCAAGTTATTTCTTTAATTGAACACGAATTAAAATATCACTATAATAATTATAACCTTTTTAACATGTGATACACAGAATTTAACTATTTATTATCAAAACATTGTAAACACTATTACGAAACCTATTTATAAGATAAGAGTTTAAACTGTTCTTTCATTGTTGTCTTGTATAACAGAATATTTAAACGTTATTTAAAAAATAACGTTGCTTGTTTACTAATTCTATCATCGTAAAACTAATAAGTAATTGAACTAATTAAT
Organism: Tholera decimalis; assembly: GCA_943138885.2. Classification (NCBI taxonomy): domain Eukaryota; kingdom Metazoa; phylum Arthropoda; class Insecta; order Lepidoptera; family Noctuidae; genus Tholera; species Tholera decimalis. Next base: position 34,284,486 of record OW964549.2, on the reverse strand, counting down.
TTCAACATATTTAGTGTATTTTTTAATCATAGTTTAATGTTAAAATACAAAGGTTAACAAATCTGTTTTAAAATCATACGATATGACGTCACTTGTTTACCACTGTGTATAAAAGCCGCCGCTCAGTCGTTCTAGACACACCTGGCTGGGGGCCTTTAATTTATTAGAGGTCACCACAGGACAGACCGGTTAAGTAGTACATTAGCCGTATAGAGCTAAACTACGAGTGGCCCTACCTAAAAAAAAAAAAAAAAACTTCTAGACACAGTCAGTCACTCAGTCGCTCTGGAGCAGTCACACCGAACGGACCTAAGTTAAGTGAACTTGTGTTGTTTCTAACTTTTATTAATATTTTTATGTGTAGAATTGGTATAAAAATCCTATCGTATTGCTATTGTATTTGAATATAAATTAATTATTTTGTATTTGTTACTTTAATGTGACAGTGTTATTAATTGATAATTGTGTGATAACTTAATGAACATTTTGTATTAATTCTATAAATAACTTGACTTATATAATATGTAATGGAGTAATGGAATAGTAGATACACAAGTAAATAAAGCTAAAGTTATAACGATAGTAATCACATTGTGGTAATATTGTAAAGTACATATAGTGAATTGATGTTTATGTGAAAATGAATTATGTTTTGAAAAGAGTAACTGTGGAGTTTCTTGCCGGCTCTTCTCCATAGATAACTACCTTCCGAACCGGTGGTAAATTAATAAACTGATATTGCTATACAGACTACTAATTATTTCTATAAAACACCTAGTAATCATGGTAATACCGATTAATAGGTAATTAATCGGTAAATACGTAATAAATAGATATTGATAATTAATTAATTCTAGAAATAACAAAATTCTCTATATATCTTTATATCTATATGTCTTCCATTTCTGACATCAGAAGTGGGATTGTTCACAGCCCACTTATTTTGTTTCGGTTTATTGAGTCTTGGTTCATAGTCCATGTGATTGTATTTTAAGAATAAAATATTCAAGTACCCTCGTACTTGAATATAGGTCACGATTGTCCGATTGTTTTCTAGTTACTATTTGTTTTAGGCCTTGATGTTATTTCAAGTAGAGGGTACATGTATGTCACTATTGCCCTAATTCTAATGCATTGTGTGAAAAGTTTCAGAATGGATCCCGCAATATTGGAAGGCCTCTTCATCCGTGATGCTGTCTCGGGCTATTGCCGCCTTTCAGATGATGATTTGGTGCTTCCGGACCTTGATCCAGTAGCCAGTGACAGCAATTCAGCCTGATGGTGCCATAACATCAAGGAACCTTGTGAATAACCTTGATGGACCAGCATGAAAACAGTTACAAAAGCCGATGATAACGGGAGTCAAGTAAGAAAAAAAAAAAAACAATTAAATAAGTTTGAACCAATTTTAGCAGTAGTCAAATTAGGTTATTTTTAAGCGTATCACAAGTAGAACGATATGTATTCACTGTAACTAAATGCCTTAGTATGTTTTGTAGTATGTTTGCTGAATAGTCAGATTGGCCGAACGGTCTATGTATAATTCAAGGATTGGTTATCACAATGATACAAACATTTACCGTTTTCTCTCCTTTGCGTATACCAAATCATGTTAAATAATAAGTAACCTTTATTTTGCTACTACCAAGTTTCCGTTCTAAAACATGTTAAAAAAAAATTAACTTAATAACGTCACTTTTTTTTTCTCTCGATAATTTGATTTGGATGAGGCAGTTGTGTATTAAAGCAGATACCTGCTGTCCAGATCCGTTAATAAAAATGAAATTCATTTCATTATGACAAACTTAATTTGAAATTGAACTGAATTTGAAATTGAACTGAATTTGAAATTGAACTGAATTTGAAATTGAACATTAAATCTAAATAAATTAAATGAACATGAATTAAATTAAATCTAAATAAATTAAATGAACATGAATTAAATTAAATCTAAATAAATTAAATGAACATGAATTGAATTAAATCTAAATAAATTAAATTAACATGAATTAAATTAAATCTAAATAAATTAAATTAAAATAAATTAAATTAAAATAAATTAAATTAAATCTAAATAAACTAAATTAAAATAAATTAAAAATAAATTAAATTAAATCTAAATTAATTAAATCTAAATAAATTAAATTAAAATAAATACAATAAATTAAATTAAAATAAATACAATAAATTAAATTAAAATAAATACAATAAATTAAAATAAAATAAATATAAAAAAAATAAATTAAAGAAATTAAAATAAATACAAAAAAATAAATTAAAAAACATTAAAATAAATACAATAAATTAAATAAAAAATAAAATAAAAAAAAAATACAATAAATTAAATTACAAAAAAATACAATAAATTAAAAAAAATACTGTAAATAAATTAAACTAAATACAATAAATTAATTAATATAATAAAATAAATAAATACTGTCGGTCATAAAATTCATTAATACTTATGTCTTTTCAACTAGAAATAAAAGTGAATTTACGCTTAAAATGGCTGACGTTTCCCTCATTTTTCTTCTTCTTCACCCTTTGGCAATGTAATATATAGTTTTGGAACCATTAAACTATTTGTAACTGGTCACAACGACGTTTTCTATTTACTCTAGAAAATTTATGTAAATTATTTTTGACGAACATGAATATTTCGTATATATATAATGAGGGAACTGTTAATATTTTAGTATCTTTAAAGAGTATTTTGCAACTATCTGTACTCTTTAAATTACAAATCGCTCTAATGCATCTTTTTTGGAACTTAAATACCGTATCTTTATCTGTTGCCTTATACATTGAGATACGGAATTATATTTTGGGATATAATTCCGTATCTCAATGTTGAGGTAACCAGGCCGTGATATGCTGTTAAGACTGTTGTTTGATTTGTTATTTTACTTAACATATGCAAGGCATATTAATTTTTCTTTAATTTAGTACACACATTGTAAATATGTTTATGCCATTTTAATGTGCTTTCTATATTTAATCCGAGAAATTTCGTCACTTTGGTCTCATTAATAGTTTTGTCATCGTAACTAATTGAAGTTCAGATTCCAGAAAAGCCTCTGTTGGAAATTCATTATAACTGTCTTGTCTAGATTTATTACCAAAATTATTATTCTGTAGCCAATTCACATCCGATTTTATGCTAGAATCAATATCCGTCTCTAGTGCACTTAATTCATCACTATTAAAAAGTAAAGTACTATCGTCTCCAAACTAGTCATTGGATAAATGGAAGCTGTTGAAAAGTCATTAATGTAACCAAACGTTACAGTTCTCTGGTCAGATTTGAAAAATATATCTGTTCTTTTTTTTTTTTTTTTCTCACTACTCCTGACTACTACAGTTATTTGCTGCCTATTACTAAAATAACATTCGATTAAATTTAATACGTTTCCTTTTGTTCCGTATTCGTTAAGTTTATTTACTAGTATTTTATGATCTACGCGATCAAAAGCTTTTGACGTATCCATGTAAAGCGCTAGAGTTGGTAGTTATTTTGTCGACTCTGCTGCTGTTTGCAAGAAATCGTATATGGCTACATCAATAGATTTTTTTTTTCTAAAGCCTTTCTGGATTATCAACTTGTAAATATATTCCTCAAAGTATGGAGTAAGTTGGTTAGATATTGCTGAATTAGTATGAATTTAAATAAATTTAATTTAATTTATTTATTAGGGAATAACAAACAGTAACACATTTTTATAATGTCATAACAAATAAATGTAAGTTAATGTGCTCCCACACCGTTATCCACAAATTATATATTAGGGACGTGGCATAAATTTTAAAAGGTTTCTTTTTTTTCCAACTAAAGTGTGCTATATTATACAAAACAATATTACTTACTTAATAATGCATATTATTTTGTTATCATTATTATTTGTTTATCACTTATTACCGGAGAAACGCTTTACGAATTAGTAAAGTTAGCAAAAGTAAATAAATTCAATAATAACAATAAAATCAATAAAATTAATGTTAATATTAATTAAATTATTTCTTATAATTCTATCATAATATTAAAAAATAAAAATATAATAATATAAAATATAATAACATAAAATTGGATTGTAGTTAAATAATTAAATATAAATGGTTACTATGGTTTCCTGGGAAATAAAAATATCTATAAAAACAAAAAGAGAAGTCCTTACTGACTGACTCATCAACGCGAGATTTTGCACAGAGATTCCCTTTTTATTGTAAACAAGGAATAGGGAAGGATTTTTTTGAAATTCATAATTTCCCCAGAGGTTACGTGAAAATTAATTTAAATAGGCGATCGAAGTTTGTATTGTTGAGGTAACCATGATTTTTGTTTTTAAATCTTTATTATAATCATAAGTCATTATAGTTTGTTTGTAATGTTGAATGTGATTATTAATATATTTCTAATAACCATAATTGGAATACGATGAGTTAAATGATAGTCAGATATGTTTCCGCTGGTCGCTCTTTTGTTCAGTGCTTGCCTATCCCACTAGCAGCGGGTGGAGGGGGCATGACACATCTATGCAATTGGCAAAACATAAACAAACTCATAGTTAAAACATAGAAAATAAGAATGAACTGAAAAGACGTTGAGGTAAGAAAATATTATAAATCACATTTAACAATTCTTTGTACTTCAAGACCAAAATCGTTAATGACGTATAATGAAATAAGTGTTGAAACTATATACCTTGTTTCTAATTTGTGTTCAATTAACGATGTTTGTTTGAAATTATTGAATATAATCTTATAAAAAATATAGAGGTTATTATAGACTGCTTAGGCCCTGCCCTGATACCTTTCTGAAATTCATGCACAGCAGGTGATAGGACTGGTATCTCAAGGCCAGAGGCTGTTGTAGACTGCTGAGGCCCTGCCCTGATACCTTTCTGAAATCCATGCGCAGCAGGTGGTAGGACTGGTATGTCAAGGCCGGCGGCCATATGTAGACTGCTGAGGCCCTGCCCTGATGCCTTTCTGAAATCCATGCGCAGCAGGTGGTAGGACTGGTATGTCAAGGCCAGCGGCCATATGTAGACTGCTTGGCAGCCCTGCCCTGATACCTTTCTGAAACTCATGCGCCGCAGGTGATAGGACTGGTATGTCAAGGCCAGAGGCTATTGTATTGATTATAATTAGTTGGTACTTCGAGAGCGAAGTACAGGTCAGTTTGGCCGTGATGGATTATTCAAGTAATTTCAGTTGGTTTATTACATTAACTCAAGTTATTTATTTAATTGAACACGAATTAAAATATCACTATAATAATTATAACCTTTTTAACATGTGATACACAGAATTTAACTATTTATTATCAAAACATTGTAAACACTATTACGAAACCTATTTATAAGATAAGAGTTTAAACTGTTCTTTCATTGTTGTCTTGTATAACAGAATATTTAAACGTTATTTAAAAAATAACGTTGCTTGTTTATTAATTCTATCATCGTAAAACTAATAAGTAATTGAACTAATTAATTTCAACATATTTACTGTATTTTTTAATCATAGTTTAATGTTAAAATACAAAGGTTAACAAATCTGTTTTAAAATCATACGATATGACGTCACTTGTTTACCACTGTGTATAAAAGCCGCCGCTCAGTCGTTCTAGACACAGTCAGTCACTCAGTCGCTCTGGAGCAGTCACACCGAACGGACCTAAGTTAAGTGAACTTGTGTTGTTTCTAACTTTTATTAATATTTTTATGTGTAGAATTGGTATAAAAATCCTATCGTATTGCTATTGTATTTGAATATAAATTAATTATTTTGTATTTGTTACTTTAATGTGACAGTGTTATTAATTGATAATTGTGTGATAACTTAATGAACATTTTGTATTAATTCTATAAATAACTTGACTTATATAATATGTAATGGAGTAATGGAATAGTAGATACACAAGTAAATAAAGCTAAAGTTATAAATTAATTAATAAATTATCTAAATCATTGCATTCAAGTTGCAAATTGAGAGATTGGTAAGCCGAGACAAAAACATAGTCTTTACCACTTATTTCCAGTCTTATAGCAATAGCTTCAATATGTTTGGTTTTGGGAATAGCGATTTGTCTAGCGTAGAGCCTATCATTGACCAATATGGCCACTCCTTGCCCTCGACCACTATGGTGTTTATCTTGTCGATAGCAGATGTAACCTGGTGTACTTAGGGAAGTATTACAAGTAAGTTTTGTTTCACAAACAGCTATTATATCGATGGATAGGGTACATACTGCCAAATCAAGTAATTCAGTTATTTTAGAACGTACTCCGTCGGAGTTCCAGGATAGAAATCTTAACTCATCAGAATTATACATAGTGTCCAAGGTGAGTTAAGACTAACATAACTTTGTCTAGAGTAGACACACAGGCAGAAAATTGTGGTTTAAGATTTTTAACACAGATTAGTATTTCTAACATCTCTTTAGTTACAGGGTCATCCGATGGTAGCTCTAGGTGGTCATTTGAAACAAAATCATAGTTTGCTTGAGTTTTGACTGCTGCAGCATATGAGGGTTTCTTAGATGTAAGGGGTACATCTGTGGGATATGTAGTCAGGTAATTTACCGTGGAGGTCTTTGGAGGAAGGTTTTCACGCCTTGATTGAACGCGCTTCAAATAAGCAAGACGAGTCTCGCACTTATGGTAATTGCAGGGTGGTCCTGGTCACAGTTACAGCACCGTGCGGGCTCGGTCCGGTCTTTTTTAGGACATTCGCTTGTAGCATGAGGTTCTGTACATTTCACACACCTAGGTGGCATATTGCAGTTTCTCGAAGCATGACCGTAGTTTTGACATCTATAACATTGTGTTCCGGCAGACTTTTTGGGCATAAATTTTTGTATAGTAACCACGCAATTAAATAAATATTTGATTTTGCGAAACTTTGAAATATCCGTTGTAGCTGGAAGTACTACTAAAAAAGGTGGGCAAGATAACGTACTCACTTGTTGAGTCTTCAATTGTGAGACTGATGTTCCTGGAAATCCTAATTTATCAAGTTCTGCAGGTAAATCATCTTCAATATAAGAAGGTAATCCTTTTATCACCATTTTAGGTACTTTTTCGTCTTTACGAGTGTAAGTGAGAAAAGCAGCGTTTTCTTTGCGGAGTCCTTCCTTCACGTTTTGATGGGCGTCCGTTGTGTAACAAATTACAGCAACTTTGTTATTAGCTCTATACTGAAGATGAAACCTATTTGTGAAACGTGAGATTAGGTTTTTAATGAATGCATGTGTCCAGTCCTTCTGTATCTCCAGAATCAGGGGTGGGATATGTCCCGACTTTTTTGTTCTGGTTGAGGCATCTCTGTAGTGGATATTCGTTGTTTATTCACCTCTGTCATCTATAGAGAGGTCTTTATATTTATTATGCAGCGGTAATTTTCGCGATTCATCAAACTTTTCTGAGTTTCGAGAGATAGCCGGGCGTTTAGCACGAAAGGTAAATCGTACCAAAACGAAGATGATGATTGTGAATCGAACTAAATATAACTCACCGGAGGTCACACAAATGCAATCTGTAGGGTAGTCCAATCATACTACCTGGGGGCATTGATTTCAAATAATGGCGGATGCATTGATGAAATTAAGAGGCGGATGGCGATTACGAGTTCTGCAATGGACAAGCTGAATGAAGTATGGAGAAACCGCAACATAATTAAAGCCACAAAAGTTCATCTCGTCCGCGCACTTGTGTTCCCCATATTTTTGTATGCTGCGGAGACGTGAATTCTGCGGAAAAATGAGAAGCAGTGGATAGAGGTTTTGGAAATGTGGTGCTGGAGAAGACAGCTCGGTGACTCGGCTCGGTACTCCAAGAACTCGGTATCAAGGACGGCCTCTCATTTGTATTCCACGCTCGCATCCTTACTTTCTTTGGGCACATTTCGAGAAGGGAGTACAACTCGATCGAGCGCCTTGTCGTACAGGGTCGAGTGGAGGGCACGAGGCTGCGCGGAAGGTCACCGATGAGATGGACAGATCAGATAAGAGCCGCTCTCTGTGACACAGTACACGAATGTACTAGGAAGGCTGCTGCAAGAGACTAGTGGCAGCGCATTATGAGGCGAGTCACTCAACTGAAATAACGACCACGATCACTCTGCCAAGAGTGAAACGGTGAAGAAGACATCAGTCTCACACACATACAAAAATACAAATAAACATTAAAACCTAAAAAGGCAGTACGTGCCTCATGGCTGCGCCATAAGTTCTATTTCAGCGTTTATGCCAGACAGATAATACTGACTGATGCTGGTCTTCTAATGAAATTTAAGAGATAAGAGATGGAGTCAATACATTTAATGTCCAATAGTCCGCCATGCATATGATATATGAAATCAGTAGATTGTAACGTTCTGCGTTGGTGTAATTGCTGCTAGGCGTTTCAAACCGAGCATAAAGTAATAATTTATTTCACCATATACAAGCAGACCAGGTTCTACAGTCAATTTGATTGAGTCTTTAGAGGAAATAACTAAGAACAACGGGGCAAATTTAACACAATTGCGCCTAAATATGCTATTTTTTTTACAGAAAGATTCTCTACTTGATAACAGAGCAGTTTTAGGCGAAAACAAAACTACGTAACCGTTTTTTCTTAACTGCTGCCGTCCATCATTTTCATAGTAAAGTCGTTAGTAGCTATTTTCGGCTCTTATCTTTACATCACGAGTTTAGTTTATAAAAATAAGGCTTTTTTAGATTCCTGCTTAGCTCGTGGTAATTATAATTTTTATTTATTATATACTTTACTAGCTTTTGCCCGCGACTTCGTCCGCGTAGAAGTCGAAAATATTGCACGGGATCTCGTCCCCGACTTGCTTGACAAAGATTATAATAGCTCGGCTAATATGCATGATATAAAGATAATTTATAGCCTATAGCACTCAGGGATAATGCAGCTACATGGAAGTGAAAGAATTATCAAAATCTGTTCGGAAGTTTCAGAGATTACCCCCTACACATAAACTTAGAATTTAGAAACTTACAAATTTTACCTCTTAAAATATTATATTACTAATTATGAATATTATTAATTATTATATTATTATTATTATTATATTATTATTAGTATAGATTGTATTTGTTATGTGGCCTTTAAAAATGTTCCAAGCCTATGGAATGGAAATAGGTACGCGGTGGGTAAAGTGATGACGTGGTAGGATATATAATAATGTATGTACTCCACTACTAGAGTTGCCCAAATGCAAGACCAAGACGAGACTTAGCCAGTCTTAGTTCTGGTCTTGGTCTTGCGCAAGAGTCTTGCAATTAACGATTATCCTATTGATATTTATTAAACGGTAGTTTAGATCTCAGAACAATGTAACAGAGTAGGTACATTTTGAGATTGAATTGACATAGGCATAGTACCTAAAGGCCAACCAAATTAATAAATTTAATAAGAAATTCGAAATATCAACTGATACATCATCTCTGTGTGTTCAGATCTCACGGTTTCAACCCACGACCTCGGTTAACCGTGCCGATGCTCTAACCAACTGAGCTACCTACCGTGTCCCACGAAAGTCCGTTGGTTTCTTAATGAAAGTTTATATTTAATCTTACTTTTTATTTAATAAGCTTACATGTGCTAAAACATGGTTGAAACATATAAAAAACAAAGTAATGATATTAACTTGACTGTATTAGAATATTCGTCACTCATGTCAAGTTGTAAACTTATCAGTCCGAGAACAACAACGATTAGAGTAAAAACAATTATTACATTAAACTCGAAGCGAAGCTCAATTTGGAATTACTAAAATTGAAATAAATACTCCTATTTATAAGCACACGCCGAAATACCGATAAAGGTCAGTATTCTTTGATAAAAATAATGATTCTTTGGAAGATTAAAAAAACAGATGCGTTACCGGATAGGTATAGTGCCTACGTAGCAATAAAATGTAGATATTATGTAAATAATATTTTGTGTATTATGTTCTTCTTTTGATGGAATTAATCGACATTAATTAAATAAAATTTGCCTAGGTACGCTACCTACTGTATTTATGTAGGTACTTAATAACTACTAGAGTACGATAGAAGTTGATAAAACGACAATGCTAATCTCAATTTTTGGAAGTGTGTGATTTTAAAACTCTAAATAGACAATTTTTACACACAAGTATTTACAATATTTCTCATATGAGAGCGCGGCGCGGCGGCGACGATTGTATGCAATATCAATAGAAGCCGCCTGCGCGTGTACTCGTATCTTGACCTTGTACTTCGGAATAGATGGCAGGAGAACTTTCTTTGACAGGTTATAGTATCCGACCCGATTTTATTGTCAGAAACATTTTGTTGTTGCCCACAACAAAGCCGCGCACTATCAAAGTGCCGCGATGGTCAAAAGTAGGGATGCATTCTTTTTCTTTTAATCCATATTTTGTACCATGTATGTTTATGTTATTGTTCGTAATGCGTATAAGTCGATATCGTACAAATAATACACACAAGTATTAACTAATCACGATAATACGACACGACAAAAAATAAAAACATTTTGTAATAAATTATAATGCAGACGAGATAAAAGTATCAGTATCTGTATTTAGTGTAGCTTCCGCACCTGGAACACATACATCTGCACGCTGCGAGCGCGCGCGCATACTAAACTAAGCGCCGCCGGCCGCCGCTCGCCGGCCACCATCAGCCCGAGGCGGGGCGCGGCGCTGCGATCGACGCGACCCCTACGGACGGAATGTGGAACCTAAGAATGAAATCCTGTAGTCTTATTGGCTAGATGCTTTTTAGGAATATTTGGCGCCAAAGCTATAGGCTATAAAGCGAACCTAATTTATTTAATAAAGACTGCTATTCAGTACACCGTTCGATACAGTTCTATATTCATCTGGAGTTTTACTTAAACACCTTACACGCGCTACATTGGTGACCCCGCGTTTTAAAAAACGGAACACTAGTAAGAAGATCTTATTGTGTGAGGAAGTGACCATGTCTGAAGAACAACAGCCAAGAATCCAGGCCGAGATGAATTACGACGTGATCGCAGTGTCCGTGCAGTCGAGGCTTTTACCTTTTTGGAGAGAAGTACCCCGTGCCTGGTTCATCCAATTTGAAGCTGTGATTGACCCATTGAAGAGTTCAGATGACCAGAAGTTCCGGTATCTTCTGCAACAACTGCAAACGGTCGACTTACAACACTTGACCGATATTCTTTACAATCCACCCGCAACTGGAAAATATGAAAAAGTGAAACAACGCCTACTCGAAGCCTACGATAAATCAGACGTCAAGAATTTCCAGAAGCTTATCAGCGGACTAGAGTTGAGAGATCAAAAGCCTTCCCAGCTGCTAAGGAAGATGCGAGAACTCGCGAGCGGTATGATTACCGAAGAGGGTCTAAAAATAGAATGGCTAAATCACCTACCCGCACAAGTTCGAGTCGTTCTGTCAGTTAACAAGGAATCATCGTTGGACACCTTGGCTGCGATGGCAGATAAGATGGTGGAGTACACAGAGAGTCCCAGCGTTGCCGCAGTCACAGTACCAGCATCATCCTCGTCGTCTACGGAACCCATGGCACAGCTAGAAACGCTGGCGAAGCAAGTGGAGAAACTCACTCTAGAGATCGCCGAGCTACGTCGAGGTCAGCCATTCCACAGACACCGTCGCCGCTCGTACAATCCTCGGGCTCGTTCCCGTTCACGCTCGCAGTCAACGCATCGTGGATCGGCACTGAAACCGGGAAACCCCAACTGGGAATGCCGCTACCATTACCACTTCGGAGACAAAGCGAAGCGCTGTGAATCGCCCTGCTGTAGAAGAAACAAGCCGTCGGAAAACTAAAGTCGACACCGACCGTGGCGGACGTCGGTGTCCCGCACACCAGTAATCGCCTTTGTGTACACGACCGTAACACTCACGAACGTTTCCTCGTGGACACAGGGGCAGATATCTCCGTATTGGCCGCCAATCATAGAAATAACAAAACTCCAAGTGCCTACAGTTTATACGCCGCGAACAATACACCAATCAAGACCTACGGCCAGAAAACTATTAGACTAAACTTTGGATTACGAAGAGACTTTGTTTGGTCATTCATCGTTGCAGACGTCAAAACCTCCATACTGGGAGCTGATTTTCTTCGTCACTTTAAACTGCTGGTAGACCTGGACAAGAAAAAGTTAATTGACAAGATAACCGAACTATCTATCGACGCATTAGAAGTTTCTACGAACACAGAATCAGTTCACATTATAAGCAACGACCAACGATACTACGATATTTTGAAGCAATATCCTAATGTCCTACGGCCAATGTCGTTGAAAGAGCCACCGAAACATGACATTGTCCACCACATTGAAACGACCGGCCCCCCACTCTACGCTCGCCCCCGCTCGCTGCCCCCGGACAAGTACAAGGCAGACAAAGAAGAGTTTGACCGCATGTTAGAAATGGGAATCTGCAAACCATCAAAAAGCCCATGGGCCAGCCCCCTACATGTTGTGAAGAAAAAAGACGGTAGATTACGCATGTGTGGTGACTACAGATGTCTGAATGCGGTCACTCAACCCGACCGCTATCCCGTACCTCGCATTCAAGATTTCACGTACCAGCTACATAACAAGAAAGTATTCTCCAAACTTGATTTAAAAATGGCGTACTACTGGATTCCAATTGCAAAGGACGACGCGCAGAAAATGGCGATCACAACACCGTTTGGAATGTATGAATTCAACTGCATGACCTTTGGTCTAAGAAACGGAAGTCAGACATTTCAAAGATTCATGCACGAAGTGCTGAGAGGCATAGATGGTTGTTTCTCTTTTATCGACGATATTCTCCTGTATGAAGAAGACGAAACAAAACACAAACAACTTCTTCATCAAGTTCTACAGCGGTTAGACAACTACGGTCTGACACTAAACATAGAAAAGTGCGAGTTTGGTAAAGAAACAATAGATTTTCTCGGCTATGAAGTATCGGCGACGGGTATAAAACTAACAGTGGAACGAGTTAAAGTTATATCTACCTACCCGAAACCAGAAACTATTCTCCAACTTCGACGTTTCCTGGGGATGATCAACTTCTACCGAGATTGTCTCCCACGACAAGCAGAACTCCAGTGCGAACTTAACAAATACCTACATAATAGAAAACGCAACGACAACACGCCTATCCAGTGGACAACGGACGCAGAGCAAGTCTTTGAGAAATGCCGCCAAAGCATCGCAGAGGCCACCATACTCACACATCCAGTTCAAGGAAGTACCCTTGCCATCATGACAGATGCTTCAGATCACAGCCTTGGTGCTGTTCTTCAGCAAAACGTGGACAATGTTTGGAAACCACTAGCATTTTATTCGAAGGCTATGAGTGAAACACAACACAGTGTATACGATCGCGAACTATTAGCGATGTATACAGCTGTTAAACACTTTCGCCGATTAATAGAGGGCTGTGACGTCATCATATATACAGACCACAAACCTCTTACTTATGCCCTCACAAGAACCGCAAGTACCTCCGACACACCGAGACGCGAAAGACAACTGCATTTTATAAGTCAGTTTTGTACTAGCATAAAGTACATAAAAGGGGAAGAAAATACAGTTGCCGACGCTTTATCAAGACTCGAAGAGATTATTTGTCCATCAACTATCGATTATAGTCAGCTAAGCATGGATCAACAGCAAGACCAAGAACTCAAGAAACTTAGAAAACAAGAAACTTAATGTTCAAAGAAATAACTATACCCGGTATTAACCGGCCAATCACGTGTGAGTGTTCAACTTCGGTACTGCGACCATATGTACCCGTGAGACAACGTTACGCAGCTTTCAAAGCGCTACATGAGTTATGTCACCCAGGCGTACGCAGTACAAGAGAACTGGTGTCAAGAAAATTCTTCTGGCCATCTATGAATAAGGAAGTAGCACAGTGGACACGAGCATGCATAAGTTGCCAGCGAGCGAAAGTACATCGACACGTAAACACGCCGTTAGTACAGTTCCCGCCGTCACAACGCTTCGAACATATTCACATGGACATCGTTGGCCCGCTGCGTTTGTCTAATGAATATCGCTACTGCGTCACTATTATTGACCGATGTACCAGATGGCCCAAAGCAATACCGGTTCGTGACATCACAGCGGACGTCATCGCGCAGGTGCTATATGAAACGTGGATAGTGAGATTCGGCTGCCCGCTACGCATTACAACAGATCAAGGACGCCAGTTCGAATCTACACTGTTCAACGCACTCATGAAGAGGATGGGAATAAACAGAATACGTACTACGGCGTACCACCCACAGTCAAACGGCCAAGTTGAACGATGGCACAGAACGATGATGGCAGCGCTAATGGCTCGCGGGGCAACAACGACATGGACAGAGGAGCTAAGCACAATATTATTAGGTTTACGCACTGTCCTGCGACAAGACAACAACCTAAGCCCAGCTCACATGACGTATGGTACCACACTTTGCGTGCCATCTGATTTCTTTGAACCACAAGATGCAAAAATCGACGACGCCGAGCTAGTACGCCGTCTCACTCGCACGATGACATCACTTACGCCGGCCCCGCACCGCTCACAATCAGCTGACAAGCCATTTGTTTACAAGGACTTATCAACGTGCACACATGTTTTCGTTCGAAACGATACCACCAGAGCGCCCCTCACACCGCCGTACGATGGTCCTTCTGAAGTACTAAAGCGCAATGGAAAGTACTATAAAATCCAGTTACCTTTACGTACTACAGTTGTGTCACTGGATCGACTTAAACCTGCCTACATTGTGGGCGAAACAGAGACAAGCCATGAAAATACCCAGGCGTCGCCGGCATACTCCCATACATCTGCAGCTCACCATGGTTCAACCACTACCACTGTACCTGCAAATTAACCCTATATTACGAGAAGCGGAAGACTGGTTAAGAAAAACGTACGCTTCTCTTGAGGGGGAGTACTGTAGCTTCCGCACCTGGAACACATACATCTGCACGCTGCGAGCGCGCGCGCATACTAAACTAAGCGCCGCCGGCCGCCGCTCGCCGGCCACCATCAGCCCGAGGCGGGGCGCGGCGCTGCGATCGACGCGACCCCTACGGACGGAATGTGGAACCTAAGAATGAAATCCTGTAGTCTTATTGGCTAGATGCTTTTTAGGAATATTTGGCGCCAAAGCTATAGGCTATAAAGCGAACCTAATTTATTTAATAAAGACTGCTATTCAGTACACCGTTCGATACAGTTCTATATTCATCTGGAGTTTTACTTAAACACCCTACACGCGCTACATTAGTTTAATTATTGAGAAAATCAATTGTCAAGTTGAGTACTTATATTAACGAAAAAAAAATACGAGATAGAACTGCATAAATGAATCGATACAAAAAATCCTGTCCCTAGGCAAAAGCACCGCCGCCGGTACGGCGACTATGATGGCGATATAAGGTACTAGAAATCACTTTAAAATTTTAAATTATGTTGAAAAATATTAAGTTAACTTAACCACAACAACTTAATATTTTCCGCTGATTTTTTGTTTTTAAAAACCATGGATCGAATATTCTGTGTGCGCTAATCTTTTGCGATGTTGCCAGACCTGTATCATTGTTGGTGGTAATAACTTTAAGCAGCACCTCTGTCAGAGCCAGCGCATTAACGTTCTCATCGAATAATCCGGCTCTGGACAACGATCCAAACTCGGAGAACACATAAATAGTTGTTTTAAGAGCTGCCTAAGTTTTATTATTTTTCTCGCATCGCCCGCCCTTCCCCTGTGTTTTTGCAATGTACGTTTTCTCATCTTAATAATAATAACGCAAAGAAAACGACAGTCTGAACTAATAACTGCAAGACGCAAGAGCCTCGCAGGCTTAGTCTTGTTCTTGCTTAAATCTTGCAGGGTCAGTCTTAGTCTTGGTCTTGCTAAAATTAGGCGGTCTTGGTCTTGCAACAATGCAAGAACAAGACCAAGACTGCAAGAGCAAGACTGATTTTGGGCAGCACTAGTCTGAACTAACTGCAAGACGCAAGAGTCTCGCAGGCTTAGTCTTGTTTTTTATTAAATCTTGCAGGGTAAGTCTTGGTCTTGGTCTTGCTAAAATAGGCGATCTTGGTCTTGGTCTTGCAAAAATGCAAGAACAAGAACAAGAGTGATTTTGGGCAACACTATCCACTACTAAGTTTAGCTGGCTTTATCTGCGTGACAGTTGACACTCGGATAAAGGTATCTAATGTTCTAATCTATTACGTCTCAATGCCATCATAATCATAATCCCATTGAGAGAATGCGATAGTGCTAGTCGTCTTCCATAGCTCCGTCTCTTAGCTCTCATAGTCTATTCTTCTCATAATCTATTGACGTGCTTGCGCTATTCAATTCAATTCAATTTATTTCATTTTACAAGTTACTATGACTCATTTGTTAGTAGCACTTATCCTATGTTAGTAATAATATAATAATAATTTAATCTTAAACAAAATTAAATACACTAAAAAAAAAACAATTAATTTTAAGAACTACATATGCCGAGCTGTACGACGCTTTACCGCGGCAACACCATTCCATGGGAAATGGTGGAGCAGTGATTCACGTACGAACAGTCCAGCCTGCTCGCAATTAGGGACAAGATCCTGTTATTACTGCCCCGCACCCTACACACCAGGGATGCACAGCGTTTACGCATTGTGGCAAAGAAACAATCCACATGTGCGTCCGCGAACATTCCTGACGCGCTGCAGTAGCGGGGCAGTCTCAACAGAACCCTGAATGCGTTATTGTACTGCACACGGAGGGCACTATACGACTGTTGAGTGTACCTAGCCCACAGGCTGCTCATGTAGAACGTAGTGCGTACGCTCTGAAAAGAGTAATTTTAACTTCCGCTGAACAACGAGCAAACCTGCTGGCCAGCATGTTTGCTCTAACCGACAATGCCCTCCGCGCACGTTCAATGTTCTCATCGTCCTTCAGGTCACGGGTAAGTACATGGCCTAGATAGTTAAACTTGTATGCCCTCTTTAATGGCATACCATTAAGGTAAACTGGTGGTACATAAACAGGATACCACCCCTGGCCCCAAAGACCATGAGCTCACTTTTTTTTACAGTTGTAAATTAGACCATGTGAGTTAGCATACTCCTCACAAATGGCCACCAGCTTTCTAAGGCCACAGATTGACGCACTCAGCAGCACCATGTTATCTGCGTAACTGATATTATTAACACAGACTCCATCTATATAACAACCGACCCTGATGCTGCTGAGCCTGCCAATCAACGCATCGACATATAGATTAAAGAGCGCACTCATCCTCATCACCTGTCTCACCCCGCACTCCAACCTATATGGATCAGATAAAGCACCTGCCCAACGCCCATTGTTGACCTGGTGTCCATACCAGAATTTAAATGTATTAATTATTACAGGTGGGACATTAGCTTTTTCTAGTTTATCCCACAGGATATCATAAGAAACCAGGTCAAATGCTTTGGACAGGTCCAAGAAGCAAGCGTAAATAGGAGTTCTGCGGTCGGTGTAGTATGTGACAGCATGGTTAAAAGACAACACAGCGCTTTCCGTTGATAGCCCAGGTTTGAACCCAAACTGGTTATCATGAGGTGTTATATATATTGTTAGGAATCAGAAGTGGAAATGTTTAAAAAAAAAAACAATACGAGACGCAACACAGATAATACAACTCTTTATTTTAAATTAAGGAACGAAATACAAGTCACTGAGTCTAACCACAAATCGTCACTAATACAATTTATCGCAAATATTCACTAAGATAAGAAGTAGGTACACGAATGGCGAAATATAAGTCTTACAGCTCTTCGACGATGTTTCCAGCGCGAGCGACAACCGGCAACAGGGGCGAGTAATATTTTTTTTTTTTTGTTATTTTTTTTTTTAGGTAGGGCCACTCGTAGTTTAGCTCTATACGGCTAATGTACTACTTAACCGGTCTGTCCTGTGGTGACCTCTAATAAATTAAAGGCCCCCAGCCAGGGCTTACAAACTAAAATATACTTAAAAACTAATGACCGCACGCTAAGGGCACTCCCTGTGGAGTACGGGCCTCGGCATAGCGGGGTCATTTTGGGAGGGCAGCAAAGGGACAGGCTGGGTCATATTATTTACGGGAGTATTTATTGCTACTGGCTCAGCATCGCGGGCTGGCTCGTTTGGCAAAGGTCGGGGAGGATTTTCATTACAAGTACGCGGACGTCGTGATGGGCCTCGTCGGCGAGGCCGGAATAAGGAACGCGTTTTGTATTTGTATTTTCTAAGAGTGCTGGTTTCCCTACTGCTCTCTTGTCGGATGGTGGTGGGGTCGTCAGGCTCGTCTAGGACGTTACGCGGGCGACGAACCCGAGAAATCTTGGAGGGTCTGTATCGGGCGGCCGATACGATCAGGGGGTTTGTGTGAGTATCAGCAGAGGTGAAGTAACGCACTGACATGCGTTTCAACACTTGCTTTATGGTCGGGAGTTTGAGGTCTACGTGGAGATCCTCATTCCTACAGAACCAGGGCGCGCCCGTGGCCTTTCGGAGAAAACGGTTCTGAATGACTTGCATCCTATGGATCTGATTGGGACTGGCATGAGCAAACACCGGACAGGCGTACGTCATGATAGGACGTATGCATGTCGTGTAGATTCGGATTTTACATCTAAGGGAGAGCTTACTGTGTTTATTCAGCAAGGCGTGGAGCCTACCGAGAGCGAAAGCGGCTCGCGAGCGAACCGACTTTATGTGCTCCCTGAAGTTAAGGAACTGGTCGAGGATCACACCTAAGTATTTGGCTCGCTTTTCCCAAGGGATTGGCTTGCCGAACATAGTGATCGGGCGGGGGGGGGGGGGGGGGGGGGGTGAAGTGTCTATGTTGGCGAGCCCTGCGAAACAGGACTGCTTGACTTTTGTCGGGATTTACCTCAATCCTCCATTTCCTAAACCAATCGCCTAGTGCGTTGGCTGAGGTCTGGAGGGTATGAGCGATGCTATCGGGATTATGTCCCGAGTAATAGATGGCCGTGTCGTCGGCAAATAGGGATAACTCTACTGGGGGCTTTTTGGGGATATCGCTAGTGAATAGCGTGAAGAGTGGGGGGGAGAGCACGGCGCCCTGAGGGACGCCGGCTCTGATAGGGCGGGGAGTGGAAAGCGCTCCTTCGATACGATATCTGAAGGAGCGGTTCGACAGAAAGTCTCGAATGATGAGCACGAGACGGTCCGGCACACCTAGTTGGTAAAGCTTATAAATTAAGCCAATGTGCCAGACTTTGTCGAAAGCCTTCGCTATATCAAAGAATAGGGCCCCCGTCACCAGACCGCGTTGAAAACGGCCGCTAATGTGCTCTACGATGCGGTGGGCTTGGTGGACACTGGAATGATGGGCTCTAAAGCCAAACTGCTCGTTAGGGATTAGGCTCTTTGCCTCGACAAAGTCCTTGAGCCGATTAAGAATAATCCGCTCGTAGACCTTGCCGAGGGCGCTGAGCAGACTAATGGGTCTATAACTAGTCGGGAGGTTCTTGGGCTTTTTGGGTTTTGGGATACCTATCACTATAGCCTCTTTCCAAGCTTGTGGAAACAAGTTGTTGGACAAGGCGCCATTGAAGATGGCAGCCAGTAGGACTATGATCGTACGTGGGAGGAGTTTAAGTGCCCTAGTGGTCAGTCTGTCAGTCCCGGGAGCTTTCCTAGGTTTGAGTTTCTTGATGATCTCCTCCACCTCGTCTTCCGTGACGGGGGGGAGGGGAGCATCAGGGTCCTCGACAGGGGGTAGGGCAGATCTACGTTCGACCTCAGCATCCACGTGGGCAAGGTGGGCTGGGTCGACTGGTTGGGAGCTGGGAGAGCACTGGGCCTCCAGGCTGTCGGCTAGGCATTCGGCTTTGTCTTCGCCGTCGAAGGCAATGCTTTTGTCCGGGCGGATAAGGGGAGGCATTGAGGCAACCTCAGTGGCGCGCATATTCCTCTGAAGTTGCCAGAAGGCATGGTGGGTGGGTTCCAGTTCGCTCAGGGGGCGAGTAATAGCGCGCGCGCCGCTTTTATATGTGCTCAAAAGTCTTTATTCCTTCGCTCCTAACAATATATTTAACTGTCTATTAAGCAATCTGTCAAATACCTTGCATATAACAGTTGCTAACAAGATAGGCCTATAATTATTTATGTCAGCAAGATCGCCAGACTTATTTTTTTTCTATTATATATATATATATACAACGTGTAATTTAAAGGGTATATACATACCAAGTGCATGGCTTCTTTAGATGATAACAAACGATATGGCAAGGGTTTTATAATCCTAAGTCTACGTGTGTAGAACTTATTACAAATTCCAATACACTGATACCAGAGACTGAATTTTTCAAATTAAGAAGAACGAATAGAAAAAAGAAAAAGTTATTGACCCTCGTAGTGCTGTGACACGTTTGTTATGATTGGTATTCAAGAAATATATGAAACCAATAATTTGGGGTCAATTCTGTGAGTCACTTATTTTGAGCTGAAACTTTGCATAGAAACTCCTTATCAGATGTTGTCTTCAGTCCTTTTGGATAGATATGGGGTTTCCGTTACACGTTGTATACAATATTGGAATTTTGCGTAACGTAACGCATGGGACGCTTTTTTTCTAGAAGTGATTTTAGTGGTTTCTAATACTCATGGAATACATATGATCATCTTCAGCTTAGCTTTACCCAACTATATTTGTGTTTTACATGGAGCGACTGCCTAATTTGGAAACCAATAATTTGGTATCAATTCTTTGAGTCAGTTATTTTGTACTGAAACTGTGCATAGAGACTCCATACCAGATGTTGTCTTCAGTCCTTTTGGATAGATATGGGGTTTCCGTTACACGTTGTATATATATTATATTTTTGCTATGGTGTGATTGATAAATAAACATAAGTACATACATATATATGTGTTATCTTTTGCTCGCGATTTCGTTCGCGTGGGAGGTATTCCCACGTAAATCCCGATCCCGTGGGAATTCCGGGATAAAAAGTGTTATTCCAGGATATCACCTATCTACTTACCAAACTTTATTGATATCCGTTCAGTAGTTTTTGCGTGAAAGAGCAACAAACATACATACATCCTCACAAACTTTCGCATTTAGCTCGCGCTTGTTATTCAGTGGAACAATATTTTAACCTAAAGTTAAAAAACCTAACGAACACTGTTTTTCAAACAGAAACAATCTATACTGGGAACACATAAATAAAATAAATAATAAAAAATAATAATAAAAAATCTTTATTTATCTCCACAAATTACATATCAACGTGAGTATAAATTACAGTCAGACACAGAAAGTTTGGCAAAGTGTGTAATTTGTGGGAGATCTGGAGTCTAAACTAAGCCTAGGCCTGTATTTTAGAACTTCAGGCCCCCCATTAAATTATGTTGTTCAGACTGTTGACGTCGAGAGTAAGCAGATATGTGTGTGGATGAATGAGTATGTGGAATGTGAATGCGTGCGCACATGTGAGCTTGTGTGTGTGAACTGTGGACAGGTATGTGTGTGTGTATGAGTATGTGTGTGGGTGTGTGTGTGTGTGTGTGTGTGTGTGAGTGTGTGTGTGTGTGAACGTGCGTGCGTCAGTTTGAAATACATTACTACATTATACCTGTGTGTGTGTATGTTTATATATATATAAATGTATGCTTGTATGTATGCAAAAAATTTATTACTAAAATGCAAAAATCAAGAAACCATCTCAATCAATTTTTCAGTGTCAGTGTAGCTCAGTTCTAGTAACCTTTTCCTAAGTTTATTCTTACATTCAGTTTTGCAATAGTTAGATATATCAATTTCTTTATCTGGGGGCACGGCAGTGCCCCCGCCAAGTCGAGCAAAAAAGCGGCACGGCCGTACCATTCTTTTCTCGAAGCAATTCAGGCCATTTTCGACCCCCTATAACTTCGTTGTGGATAAAACTAGAAGACTGAATTTTCAGTAACCAAACAGGCATTGTATAAACACGGTATATTTCAAATTTTATTCAATTTGAACTAGTAGTTTAAGAATTATAACGAGTCAAAGTTCCTTAATTTTGTAAATTTTGTCACTCACTGACTGACCGATCATCAAAAGTCTAAAGCACTTCTAGCAGACATAGAAGCTTCAAATTTAGAATACAATTAGTGTTTAGTATATGAATCAAGGAAAAACTATAATATTTTTCAATTTCGTTCCAGTTTTCTAGATACCTACATCAACTGCATAAATAACTTTGTAATCCCATATAAATATATAGGATTACAAAGTTACATTTGCAGTTAATTAATCAGTGTACCTGTATAATATAATGAAATAATAGATGTAGATGGGTACTTTTTTTTGTCTTGGTGAAAAATATAATCGAATGACTTCTTCCGCTCGGGTGTATCAGAATTCTACTCACTAAAAAGCCCACCCTGTTCCTACGGAAGCCCTAAAGTTTCGGGGCCGCGGTATCTCGATGGAACTTTCCCGCAAACCCCGGCAGGCAATGGCCCTATGAGGCCCCGTCACTGGTATTAATAGCTTTTTGAGGCGTGCGTGGAACATAACGCGCCGCCGACCCGGGCCTGGTCCTTACCGGATGGTGAGTGACCCCTGCTCGCCATCCGCAGGCCCGCGCCTACGGTGGCCCGAAATCGACTCGCGATCCACGACGCCCGGGGCGTCTCCCCCGGCGGCTGGGGCGCGAGGAAGAGAGTTGCCTCTCCCTCGCACGTTAGGCCTCCTCCTTCGCTAGCATGACTGCTTCGCAGCAGGAGGTGACTTCATCCCATTCCCTCTCGCTTCGCACCATGGTCTAAACCAGAGCAGGGCGCGAGAAGTCGCCGCCGCCGATCGCCTCTATGAGGACACGACGGTGCTCCACCCATGCAGGTAGGGCATGCAATATCGCAAGGTTCTCAATTCCGGAACTGAGTTCCAATACTGGAAACCTGATTCCGGAATTCCGGAACCAGTTCCGGAATTTGTAGCGTAAAACCGCTACGGTTAAAACCTCCTCCAATCCTAATCCAAGCTTTTCAATAAAAATTTTTTTCTTCATAGCTGTTATTCACATTTGAACCAGGAATCGTGAAAAAATCGTCGGTTGTTTGCCTTTTGACGGCGTCATTACATTTTTGGGACCCGATAAGTGATGGTCGACCTTAATTTTTGTGATTAATATCGAAATTATGAAGTGAAAGTTTTTTTTCTGTTGGTGTAAACCCAATAAAAAATATAAAGTGTCCTAGCAAAAGTATAGTCTGTGGGTGATTTTCTGGTTAATTTGGTATGTATTGTCGTCTTTTTTCTTTTCGATCCATTTCGCACTAGTTTCATAATTAATCAAAGATTCAGCTTGCATCGGTGGTCTGAAGTTTCTTTTTTGTTTAGATCCCGTTACAAGCCAATTTTTGGCTCCACCCTACGGGCAAGCGACGTCGGTTATCGACGACGGAGGTCGGGGCGCTCTCGCCCGATATCCGAGCACATCCTGTGCCTGAGACGTCCATCTCAAAGGCCTGAAGAGAGTACGAGGTAGATGCGGACTCCGCAGCGCAGTGGCTCCGTGATTTCTACGTTACTTCCCACAGTCGTGTTCAGCCGTCCAGGAATTACCGAGTTTTCGCAGCAGGAGTTCTATTTTAAATAGTGCACCTAATTTGTATATTTCTAATCTAAAAATTCTCACGTCAAAACTCTTTCTAACCTAAGGCCTATCAAGACGCGTTGGATGCTCTTAGTGTTTTTGTAATTAAAATTACTAATAATGCGTATTCGCCTAGCTATAACCGATTTTTTTGTTAGGTAAGTTAAAAATATTTGCATAATACTTTCGATAACATTCTTTTTCTTTCCGCTAAGTTAACCCACGCCATCACTGAAAGGTTCCCAATAATAACCAATATTTAACTTTTTTATATTTTCTAATTAAGTACTTGTTTTCTATCTTTTTCCTTTTAATCAAAATTAAACGTGTTAAGTAGCGGTTTGTGTTTTACTGTGCACTTAATTTTATTTACGCTACAAATTCTGGAAACTTTTAAAGTTTGTTTCAAATCAAACAAGATTTATAATTATATCAGTCTTTTAACATTTTGACCACCACGTCAATAAAGCAAAAGCGTGCCCTCAGCGCCAAGCTTCGAATTCATCTTTTAAACCTACAAAATAGTAGTAAGGTCGAAATTATATCGATAAAGCTCATGGAAAACTGACAATATTTTTTTAACATAGGCTTTAATTTGAATAAAGATTTTTTTTATTATATTTGATAGGCTTGCGTTTGACCATAATCTCACCCGATGTTAAGCGATGATGTGGTCGAAGATGAAGCACGATTGCCTAGAAGTAACCTATTCACTCTTGACTTAAAGACTCCCAGGTTATAACTATCAGGAAACACAGACTCCGGCAGGGAATTCCACTCCTTAGCCGTACGCACAATGAAAGTATTCCCAAAACGTTTCGTGCGTACGGGTGGGATGTCCACCATGTAACGATGGCGCATCGCCGTATCGTCGTTTGTCTTGTAGTCCGATGATGGAACGGGCTTGGTGGAATAAGACTGTGCAATTCCATCGCACACTCCCCGAAAGGTAACCGATAGAAGACTGACAGGCTTGCAACACGTCGCCGATGTTTCAGGCTCTGGAGTCTTGTTTCGACCAGTTTCTCGTTGCCGATGAGCCTTTTGGCCCGTTTCTCTATAGACTCAAGTGCATCAAGCTGGTATTTGGCAGATCCGTCCCAGAGATGAGAGCAGTACTCCATACACGACCGAACTTGCGCTTGATAGAGGTTGAGCAGCTGTTCCGGTGTGAAGTACCGTCTCACCTTTGCTTTGCACCTTTTAGGATTCCCAACTTTTTGGCAGCCAATTGAGCCTTAGCCTCGATAAACGGACCAAAATTAAGGGTGGATGTCAACGTAACCCTAAGAAGCTCGATGCGATCAGTTATCGGCACGGTTACACCACGGAAAGAAGGAGCCGGTTGAAATTGGCTCCTTTTTGCGGAGAAAAGACATGCCTGGGTCTTGGCAGCATTAAACTTGACCAAGTTGGCGTCGCCCCACTCAGAGACAGCCTTCAAAGTCAAGTTCAAGCGCCCCACCATTGCCTCTCGGAGAGACTGGACTTGTTACCCACTAGCACGCGCGCTAGATATATATCTCTCAGCAACAGTGCTGTCGTCTGCATACCCAAAGGTACCGGGCATTAGCAGATCGTTAATATGCAGCAAGAATAAAATTGCTGAGAGAACTGACCCCTGAGGGACCCCGCCATTAATAGCCAATTGGCCAGACGAGCAACCATCAATAACCACTCGAATAGACCGATCTCTCAGAAAGTCTTCTATCCAAACTCAAACTTCAGTGGGTATACCGAAAGAAGAAAGTTTAGCAATAAGGCTATCGTGCCACACCCTATCGACAGCCATACCATCCGTGTGTTGAGTTTTATTTCAACCCGCTTTGTCCTTTATAACTTAAATGTAATAATCTGTGTCACATTTACGGCTTTTATTACTATTTAAATCCATAAATAGAATCAACAATCGATAAAACCAAGTCAATACCATCAAAGCACTATTGTCCATCATGACGTAATTTTTTGTCATTCTATGACGACAGTGGCGCAGCTGGCACGGATTTCTTGACATTGCTCGCTTCTGCTCTAGAGGTGCGACACCGATACTTATTAATAATATCGAAATATTTATTCTTATTGTTTTGTACTTTCAACAGTGTCAATTAATAAAATGTAAGTTTCTTTGAAAGAACAATCAATTTAATGTTTTTTCAACACATTTGCTCGTAAAGTGCACAGTCTTATTCCACCAAGCCCGTTCCATCATCAGACTACAAGACAAACGGCGATGCGCCATCGTTACATGGTTGACATCCTACCCATACGCAAGAAACGTTTTGGGAATACTTTCATTGTGCGTACGGCTAAGGAGTGGAATTCCCTGCCGGAGTCTGTGTTTCCTGATAGTTACAACCTGGGAGTCTTTAAGTCAAGAGTGAATAGGTTACTTCTAAGCAAGCGTGCTTCATCTTCGACCATATCATCGCTTAACATCAGGTGAGATTATGGTCAAACGAAAGCCTATCAACTATAAAAAAGTGGCTCTTTATGAATCGCTATTAGGTCCATAATGCAGTGTATTAGAAACGCGTGCTTTTTACTTTACGTTACTGCACTAGTGCCATAACGCCACAGATAACTATTTACTAGTCGGAGGTTGGAGATAGCGGCTTGTGGAAAGTTCCACAGACTAGTTTGCTTGCGTTCAGAAAAAATAATAATCAAAATATCAAAAATTTATGAATATCGGAATTCCGATTTTACTCCTCTCAATTCCGGAATTGAAATACCAGAAAAATTGTTACGGAATTCCGGAATTACGAAATTCCGGAATTCCGGAATGCATGCCCTACATGCAGGGCACACCTCGACCATATGCTCCACCGTGTCTTCCAGTGTAGATAGGTACCTAGATATAATAATTATGCTCAAAGGTAACTTGTTAAATGGTCAACGGAATAAAAAAGCAAGAAGTATTAAGAGTATTGGGGAGTATTAAGTAGAATAAATTGCCCGAAATTGCATAATTACTTACTTATGGATTGACTTTAACCGAGACGTTTGACGAGTGCGGCATTAATTATTACTAACTAATGCAAAAGACGTACGTGCGTATTCATATGTGCGTATCAAAGCCTCCGAAAAAACCCATAGAGACAGGGAGTGGGCTTTGAAAAAAACTTTAGCTGAAGTTCAAGAAGTAGTACCGGAAAATAAAAAAAAGAAGGCTACCTACAAAAATAAGAAAAGCTCATAAGACAGAGAGAGGGCTTTAAGAAAACTCGTTGTTGGTATACAAGAAGTAGAAGGTACCGGAAAGGAAAAAAGTAGGACTTTCTACAAAAAGCAATGAGATCCCATAAAAAACAATACTTGTCAAAAACCCAAGTCTCGCAACTTAGTTGTTCTACCGTAAAAAGTTGTGTGATCCATGCAATACCAAGTCGGTTATTAATTTATTCAGTCCCTACTTAAGGGACCTTCTATCTTAAGTTGTTACGTAATTATCTAACCTAACGACATCTAATAGTGACCATATCAATATTAAAAATCTTTACCGTTTTAAATAAATAGATTGACTTGGCAATCGCAATAAACAATTTAATTTATATATGTATTACTTGTGAGATATATTGTGTTTTCATGCGATGGCCGAGTCAATCTATTTATTTAAAACGGTAAAGATTTTTAATATTGATATGGTCACTATAAGATGTCGTTAGGTTAGATAATTACGTAACAACTTAAGACAGAAGGTCCCTTAAGTAGGGACTGAATAAATTAATAACCGACTTGGTATTACATGGATCACACAACTTTTTACGGTAGAACAACTAAGTTGCGAGACTTGGGTTTTTGACAAGTATTGTTTTTTATGGGATAACTAATTTTGTAGATATTATGTACTAACCCTAGCCTAAGCATTATACTAACACATCTATGGAATTTTAATCTGAAATAAAAACTAGAATTTGAATAAGTTAAGTTAATTGGGGCGGACTGTGAGGGACTGGTGAGAGTTAGTGTGACTAGTTTTTGTGTATAAGTGTGTTGTATTTGTGTGCATCCTGTTATGTGTGCAAATGTATGCGTGTGTTTGAGTATAATTCAACATACATTTAGTATTTAATCTGACTCAGGATACAATGAGATTTCTGGCCGTATCTGGTTGGTAACGGCTTGCGCCTGCGCAGTGTATCGGTGTCGGAACACGCGCAGGGCTTGTCGGCTGACACTCACGGCGTGTTGCGCGTCGCTCGTAGCTTGTAGCTCGGTGCCTGTTGTAGCCTTGTAGTGAAGCCAATGAGCGCAGGATTGAGACCTCACGCCCTCTTAGATGGGGATCGTGCGCTTGGGTTGTACCCAGCCAGGCTGGATAGATACTCTTTATTGTACAGATTATTTAGATTATTCGATATGTTACCTTCAGCTGAAAGTGGCGTAGCTACATGGCTACAAAAGGTTTCATTTTGATATTGAATTTGGCCAATTTGGATTGTTTTTGTAGGTACTGGTTATTGTGCTTCAAAATTGTATTAACTTAGCGTTATTTTTATACTAAAACTTGTAATTTAACCATTAAGTTATAAACTGTTTACCGCAGAATACAAGAAACCTTCCTGCGTTTTTTGATCGGTGTTTCCGAACATTTACTTATTCTTGCATCGGTAATCGCCGAGCCCCTGGACCGCAGTGACCGCAACATGCTCCCACAGGGCTCACACTGCACTGTCGGTCACCATAACACAGTCGGTACTCATTATCTGTCGGCACACAATCTGTGCATTCTGCAGTACTTACCTGAGTGAGCGTCTAACCGCTGCCGATGTTCAACTGTTCAGACAAACTGTTGCACTTGTGGTTGGCCCTGACCACGGAATGCGCCTGCTCATACAGTTTACAGATCAGTTTTGATGTGATGACCAAAATCTTTTCATCCTTTCATAATATAAAACAAAGTCTCCCACCGCATTTAGGGGGTCGAAAATGGCCTGAGTTGCTTCGAGCAAAATAGCGGCACGGCCGTACCATTCTTTTCTCGAAGCAATTCAGGCCATTTTCGACCCCCTATAACTTCGTTGTGGATAAAACTAGAAGCCTAAATTTTCAGTAACCAAACAGGCATTGTATAAACACGGTATATTTCAAATTTCATTCAATTTGAACCAGTAGTTTAAGAATTATAACGAGTCAAAGTTCCTTAATTTTGTAAATTTTGTCACTCACTGACTGACCGATCATCAAAAGTCTAAAGCACTTCTAGCAGACATAGAAGCTTCAAATTTAGAATACAATTAGTGTTTAGTATATGAATCAAGGAAAAACTATAATATTTTTCAATTTCGTTCCAGTTTTCTAGATACATCAACTGCATAAATAACTTTGTAATCCCATATAAATATATAGGATTACAAAGTTACATTTGCAGTTAATTAATCAGTGTACCTGTATAATATAATGAAATAATAGATGTAGATGGGTACTTTTTTTTTTCTTGGTGAAAAATATCATCGAATGACTTCTTCCGCTCGGGTGTATCAGAATTCTACTGACTAAAAACCCACCCTGTTCCTTCGGAAGCCCTAAAGTTCTGGGGCCGCGGTATCTCGATGGAACTTTCCCGCAAACCCCGACAGGCAAAGGCCCTATGAGGCCCCGTCACTGGTATTAACAGCTTTTTGAGGCGCGCGTGGAACACAACGCGCCGCCGTCCCGGGCTTGGTCCTTACCGGACGGTGAGCGACCCCTGCTCGCCATCCGCAGGCCCGCGCCTACGGTGGCCCGAAATCAACACGACGCCCGGGGCGTCTCCCCCGGCGGCTGGGGCGCGAGTAAGAGAGTTGCCTCTCCCTCGCACGTTAGGCCTCCTCTTTCGCTAGCATGACTGCTTCGCAGCAGGAGGTGACTGCATCCCATTCCCTCTCGCTTCGCACCATGGTCTGTGGCGTAGTGGTTTAGGTGGTAGAATGAAAAAGATAGACCACAGGTTTACAGCATTTATTTCGTAGCGGGGTGGATTCAGTTCACAAGGGTTTTTTCCACTGGTCGAAGCTATGTGGATGGTACTGCCCTGGGCTCAAGCCGCGACGCACGCAGACCGGCGGGACGATCCCGTAGCAGGCAGCGACCACGTGTCAGGCGCAGAGGTTATGCAGGGCAGGCCACGCGAGTGGATGTCTCTCCGGCGGTTAGCCGCGGAGGCAGCTTTACACCCAACTCGCACGCGGCAGGCGCAGGCAGGCAGCGACCACGCGGCAGGCGCAGAGGTTATGCAGGCAGGCCACGCGACAGGGCGCCTCTCCAGCGGTTATACGCAGAGGCAGCGGTGACACCCGTCGCGCGGCAGACGTTGAGGTAGTTGATATTAGAGATGAGAGTGTAGAAGAAGAAAAGAAAAGAAACCCTGGAATCAACACGAAGGGTGCTTCCGTAAGCGTGGTGCCAGGAATCGTGAGCGCCAGCGATGCGTGCGTCTCCCAGCCGTAAGCCAAAGGAACAGCTTCAGGGAAACGAAAGGGAAACTCACCATCGCGGCGGTTCACAAAGGTTACAGATAAGCGTGCGCATGCCGCGTGCAACGATATAGAAGGTAACCGCGTGACAAAGCGTTTAAGCTCGTAGCTGCTATGACACAGCAGGAAAGGAATGCTGCGGCCTGCGTACACTTCACAAATTCAGAAACACTAGTGGAAAACAGATGACAATGAAATAGCACAGTCATGTTTTAGACGGAAGCCATCTTGACAATCGGGCAATTATATAAATTTACAAACGCTGCAGATTATGGCGAAATAAGAGGATTGCGATTTGCAAGATGGAGAAAAATGGCAGATACGTTTGAGCACTTACCCTTGGGCACAGAGGGGTTTCAATATTAGTTACTTGTAACAGTAGGCGGTGAAAGAAGAACTCCGCCGACCGGGGATTAGAATTTATAGCCGGGACCGCATAAGTGTTGTCACTCAGTGAAACCATAGACATTTGGGATTAGTGTGGTAATCGATTCTAGTTTAATCGACTACCACGCTACAGTACCCCGCCTGTTGGCGAAGGATTTTCCCTAGGATAAATCCGCTAGAAGGCCTAAACCACTATTACTGACTACCTATACGTTCATACATCCCATTCATGTGCTTCCATACTATTAATCATTCATCCATCCATTCTATGTCCATCCCTGACTTGGAAGTAGTCCTAAGTCAGTGACTTACTATCACATACGAGAGGTAAACTAATTATAGAGTAGTTTAACTCAAGACAGTCAGTAGGAAAAACAGCAAGATAAAGCAAGTGTATCTCCATAGGGTTAGGTAACCTTGGTGAACTGTTGCAGGCTATAGCCAAAGTTAGGTTTCAAAGCAAGAAATAAGTTCATCGTTGAATATTAAATTATCAAAGTTCTAACAACAATTTAATAATAAGTTAAGGTTCTATTTTATGTTTAGGTTTAAAATTAAATTATGTTAAAGTTCAAAGCTCAGAGTATTTAAAAAAATAAAAAAAAAATTTGTTAATGTTAAAAAAAATTTTTTGGTTATGGTCCATGTATATGTTCAAATTGGTTTAAGTTTCATTACTGGAATACGCATCTTATGTCAAAGTCTATTCGAGTGAGTTTCCGAACGTGAGTGAAATTTAAAAAATAAATGAAGTCCATATCCATACTGTTGCGAGAATATCCGTACGTTATAGACGTAATTCTAAAAGACAAGTATCCAAGATAGGTAACTACGTCGAGATGTCAAAGTCAGTACGTAAACGTCAGAATATAATATGTCAATGATCTTGAATTAATTAGGTTATGTTATGAAACACGCGGAAATATTTTCTAAGAGAATTAATTAATTTAATTAGGACAGGTTGGATCTAAGTGATATTCAGGTTACGTGTGTTCAATATTAAACGATGTTATGAAGTTTAAGTTAGGTTTCTGGTTTAGTGCTTAGGTAAAAGAAATTAGATAAGTTTGTAGACTAATTGTTGTTAGAATATTTCATGTAGATGCTATTATTAAACGATGAGATGAAGTGCAAGTTAGGTTTCAGGTTTAGTGCTTAGATTAAAGTTTGATTTGTTACCAGGGTAGACTGGAACATAGTTTAACTGTGGTGGCAGATACCAGCAGTTATATAGTTTTATGAATAGTTTAAAAGTTATGTTTTAATCTGGTTTAGGGCCTAGATTAATGTTAGATTTGTTACCAGGGTAGACTGGAACATAGTTTAACCGTGGTGGCAGATACCAGCAGTTATAAAGTTTTATGGATAGTTTAAAAGTTATGTTTTAATCTGGTTTAGGGCCTAGATTAATATTAGATTTGTTACCAGGGTAGACTGGAACATAGTTTAACCGTGGTGGCAGATACCAGCAGTTATAAAGTTTTATGAATAGTTTAAAAGTTATGTTTTAATCTGGTTTAGGGCCTAGATTAATGTTAGATTTGTTACCAGGGTAGACTGGAACATAGTTTAACCGTGGTGGCAGACACCAACAGTTTAGTTGAAAATAATACAATGGACTATGCTATATATTGTTTTATGAATAGTTTTAAAGGTAGTAGTGAGAAAGTTTTACAGTTATAATTAGACTACAAAGTTATAGATTACTATGTAAGTAGTTAATAGGTAGGTACGGTATTTTATATAGACATTTACCAGCTTGAAGCTGTTTTCAGAACAGTAGGTTATAATTACAAATAAGTAATGGTAGTATGCTATGAGGAAGTGTTGTGACCTCTAACAAAGAGGGTCAGCTGCGTTCTCCATAGCTACGCCTAGTTAGGAATTAATGTAGATTAATTAGTGTGCGGACACCCATGTTTCAGGGGGCCGTCTTTAAGACATCCATGAGGACATAATAACATAAATAAAAGTTAATGGTAGTGTACCATGGAAACTACTCTGCCATGAAACAAAAGAATTAATCGCCCTGTGGGCCCACTATGTAGCCTCTCATAGTCACGCCGTGAAGAGAATAATAATCAAAGAAATTAGATGTGTAGTGTATGTGTGTGTGGTCCGCAGACAGGTGGTCATGGAACTGTAGTTATGTAATAATAATAATAATAATAATAATAATATTCCACAACTTTTCACACAACGCCATCTAGTCCCAAACTAAGCAGAGCTTGTGGTATGGGCACTAGACAACTGATAAACATACATATATATTTCTAAATACATACATATTATAGATAAATTACACCCAGACAAAGAACAAATGACCGTGCTCATCACACAAACATTTGTCCTAGGTGGGAATCGAACCCACGACCTTGCGCATAGCAGTCAGGGCCACTGACCACTATACCAACTTGAAACTTATAACCATGCAGTCATGGTATTTAGTTCTGTTAAAAGATAAACAAATATAGTTAATTTTAGAATAATAGTTTGGTAACTTTAGTCCGTAGGTTTTAAGTAGGATTACCACACTGTAGATGGGTGTGAAATATGACACTAGGATAGCTATAACTAGAGTTATAGTTAACTTAGGTAGTTAGGTACAAGTCGACCCTCCACGACTAGTATGGTAGGCAGTCGTGGGTGTGTGTTCCCTTGGCATCGTGTGACCCTGTATGGGGTCAAACACTAGTTAGTTAGCTAGGCCTACGGGATGCTTGTGTTGTTTTTTTTTTTTTTTCTTCATTCAAGGGTAGCTGCCAGAAACTTTTATAAAGATCTAGACTTGTTAGGTATTTAGCATCCTTTAGGTTATCTAGAATTTCAGAGGTATAAGGTAAATTATAAGCATCCTTCTTAGTTACTGAATTTAGCTTGCGACTGTCTAAACAGAACCGCAATTTGCCATCTCTTTTAGGTATGAGAAGTACAGGTGAAGACCAAGGACTTTCACAGGGCTCAACAACATTAGCTTTAGCCTTTCGTCTAGCTCTTCACACAAAATGCGCTGTTTTTCAGGCGACATTCTGTAGTAACGCTGCCTGATTGGAGGTGAGTCTCCAGTATCTATGCAGTGTGTGATGAGATTGGTACGACCTTTTTTATTTGAAGATATAGTTTCATATTGTTTAATAATGTTATCTGCTTTTATTTGTTGAGTCCTTGAAAGTTGAGCGAAGGAATGTAGGTGTAAGTCTGTATTAGAGTTGATTATTTGTTCATTATGACTCATAAGAAAGATTGACCTATTGTTTTTAGGGTACAGTGCAAAAAGATTCCAGAAGTCAATGCCCAGTAGAATGGGTATGTCAACTGATGGTATTACATAGGCCTTAAGTATTTTAAAAAATAAATAATAATGATCAATTAATAATAATAATTAATTAATTTAATTATAATTAATAATAATTAAGTATCTAAAAATAATAAGGTCTTCTAGCGTCTGATTCAGATCACTCAAATCATCCTTCTCATATATCCCGGACAGCAAAATGTCCTTAGTGTCATGTAGTCTAGAAAGTTTGTTAATTTGTTTTCTAAGGTCTGTGAGTGTGCCCTTTTCACCGCCTCTAATGATGACTTCATATTCTAATTCGGCCCTTTTTAGGTGGATAAAGTTAATTGGGTGAGCGCTCATTGTGATCTTTACAATTGATATCAAAACCCTAGCAGCTGAATAACAAAAACAAATACAAAGACAAAAATACAGTAAGAAAATATAGTTAGTTACTCACTAGGTACTTACCGCCACGATGAGTGAGTAAAGGTAAATAGCGACCAGTGAAGAAAACCTTAGTGAACTTTACCGAGTGGGCGCCACTGTGGCGTAGTGGTTTAGGTGGTAGAATGAAAAAGATAGACCACAGGTTTACAGCATTTATTTCGTAGCGGGGTGGATTCAGTTCACAAGGGTTTTTCCCACTGGTCGAAGCTATGTGGATGGTACTGCCCTGGGCTCAAGCCGCGACGCACGCAGACCGGCGGGACGACCCCGTAGCAGGCAGCGACCACGTGTCAGACGCAGAGGTAATGCAGGGCAGGCCACGCGAGTGGATGTCTCTCCGGCGGTTAGCCGCGGAGGCAGCTTTACACCCAACTCGCACGCGGCAGGCGTAGGCAGGCAGCGACCACGCGGCAGGCGCAGAGGTTATGCAGGCAGGCCACGCGACAGGGCGCCTCTCCAGCGGTTATACGCAGAGGCAGCGGTGACACCCGTCGCGCGGCAGACGTTGAGGTAGTTGATATTAGAGATGAGAGTGTAGAAGAAGAAAAGAAAAGAAACCCTGGAATCAACACGAAGGGTGCTTCCGCAAGCGTGGTGCCAGGAATCGTGAGCGCCAGCGATGCGTGCGTCTCCCAGCCGTAAGCCCAAGGAACAGCTTCAGGGAAACGAAAGGGAAACTCACCATCGCGGCGGTTCACAAAGGTTATAGATAAGCGTGCGCATGCCGCGTGCAACGATATAGAAGGTAACCGCGTGACAAAGCGTTTAAGCTCGTAGCTGCTATGACACAGCAGGAAAAGAATGCTGCGGCCTGCGTACGCTTCACAAATTTAGAAACACTAGTGGAAAACAGATGACAATGAAATAGCACAGTCATGTTTTAGACGGAAGCCATCTTGACAACCGGGCAATTATATAAATTTACAAACGCTGCAGATTATGCCGAAATAAGAGGATTGCGATTTGCAAGATGGAGAAAAATGGCAGATACGTTTGAGCACTTACCCTTGGGCACAGAGGGATTTCAATATTAGTTACTTGTAACAGTAGGCGGTGAAAGAAGAACTCCGCGGACCGGGGATTAGAATTTATAGCCGGGACCACATAAGTGTTGTCACTCAGTGAAACCATAGACATTTGGGATTAGTGTGATAATCGATTCTAGTTTAATCGACTACCACGCTACAGGTCTAAACCAGAGCAGGGCGCGAGAAGTCGCCGCCGCCGATCGCCTCTATGAGGATACGACGGTGCTCCACCCATGCAGGGCACACCTCGACCATATGCTCCACCGTGTCTTCCAGTGTAGATAGGTACCTAGATATAATAATTATGCTCAAAGGTAACTTGTTAAAAAAGCAAGAAGTATTAAGAGTATTGGGGAGTATTAAGTAGAGCAAATTGCCCGAAATTGCATAATTACTTACTTATGGATTAACTTTAACCGAGACGTTTGACGAGTGCGGCATTAATTATTACTAACTAATGCAAAAGACTTACGTGCGTATTCATATGTGCGTATCAAAGCCTCCGAAAAAAACCCATGTAGACAGGGAGTGGGCTTTGAAAGAAACTTTAGCTGAAGTTCAAGAATTAGTACCGGTAAATAAAAAAAGGAAGGCTACCTACAAAAATGAGAAAAGCTCATAAGACAGAGAGAGGGCTTTAAGAAAACTTGTTGTTGGTATACAAGAAGTAGAAAGTACCGGAAAGGAAAAAAGTTGGACTTTCTACAAAAAGCAATGAGATCCCATAAAAAACAATACTTATCAAAAACCCAAGTCTCGCAACTTAGTTGTTCTACCGTAAAAAGTTGTGTGATCCATGTAATACCAAGTCGGTTATTAATTTATTCAGTCCCTACTTAAGGGACCTTCTGTCTTAAGTTGTTACGTAATTATCTAACCTAACGACATCTTATAGTGACCATATCAATATTAAAAATCTTTACCGTTTTAAATAAATAGATTGACTCGGCCATCGCATGAAAACACAATATATCTCACAAGTAATACATATATAAATTAAATTGTTTATTGCGATTGCCAAGTCAATCTATTTGAACGTGCGTGCGTCAGTTTGAAATACATTACTACATTATACCTGTGTGTGTGTATGTTTATATATATATATATATATATATAAATGTATGCTTGTATGTTTGCAAAAAATTTATTACTAAAATGCAAAAATCAAGAAACTATCTCAATCAATTTTTCAGTGTCAGTGTAGCTCAGTTCTAGTAACCTTTTCCTAAGTTTATTCTTACATTCAGTTTTGCAATAGTTAGATATATCAATTTCTTTATTGAGTTTATTAAACAATACTCCACCACGGAATGAGAAGAATCTTTGAGCAAAAGAGGTGCGTACAGCTGCTGATTCACAAAGAGCATAACGCCTTCTAGTGAGGGCTTTGCGTTTTCTTTGTTCTTCGGTTATATAAGAGCGTTGGCGAAGTATTGTCAGCATTATGTACAACTGACGGACAGTCAAGACTTGAGTTTCCTCATAGAGTTTAGAGGTCGGGAAACGTCGCGGCTTTGACAAGCTCACTTTTAGGATCATCATCTGAGCTCTCTCAGGTATTATCATTTTTGATTTGCATGCTCCCCCCCAAGTGGTTATGCAGTAACTAAGGATAGACTGTACCAAGGCCTCGTACACCATCCTCATGGTCTGTTTCTCTGCAACATCCCGGAGTCCCTTAAAAATGTAATTGAGCTTACGGATTCTATTGGATATGGATAGCAAATGATTTTCAAAAGTTAAGTTTGCGTCAAGTTCAATTCCGAGATACTTAATACAGGTGGTTGAATTTATGTTGGGACAAGTGCAGTTTGGAGTAGGAGGAAAATTGCATTTATGTGCATTGATTTTGTCTAAATGGTTAGGAGGTTTATTTCGTTTTGTCATTGAGAAAACAATGTATTTAGTTTTATCCTCATTCAAGGAGAGAGAGTTTGACAATAACCAGTGACATATTGTATTGAAGCCGTTTTGTGCAAAATTATAAAGTTCTTCCCACGAGTCCTAGAAAAAAGTAAGGGCAGTGTCATCAGCATATGCAGATATGCGGCAGTTTAGAATTTTAAGAGTGCAAAGTTCATTAATGTAGCAAAGAAGAAGGGTAGGACCCAGTATGCTGCCCTGCGGCACGCCATAGTCGACCGGCAGTTCATTGCTGATATATTCTCCGATTTTTACGCATTGGGTTCTATTTTTTAAATAGTCTGTTAGCAATGCCAGCGGGACCCCTCTAATACCATGGTTTTCAAGTTTTTGCACAAGGTGGGGAACAGAGACAGTGTCAAATGCCTTTGCAAGATCGAGAAATATAGTTAAACTCTTTTTTTTATTATCCAGTTTACTCACCAAGAAGTTAACAAGATCAATAACAGCACCATCTGTCGAGCGGTTGGATCTAAATCCATATTGCGTATCCGCAAAAAGATTACGTTCCTCGAGGTATTTGGTGAGCCTTTTATTTATTATGCGTTCAAATACTTTTGATAACGTTGTTAATATTGCAATTGGCCTATAATTATTGACACTGCCTCTGTCTCCCGCCTTATGTATTGGGTGTATAATGGCTTTTTTTAGCGCGGCAGGATATACTCCGGTCTCAAAGCAGCGGTTTATTAGGTTGGCAAGTACTGGTGTGATGGTTTCACAAGTAATTTTTAGAGCGTCAGCACTTATTTGATCCCATCCGGGAGCGCAGTTACTTCTTAAGTTTTTGATCGTCCTTTCAACTTCTTCGTTGTCAGTGGGTAATAGAACGAAGGAATTAAGTGTAGATTTAATTACTTGCTTGAACGTGGGAATGTGTGAAGGTATCACATCTGCTAACTGTTTGCCTATGGTTGAGAAATACTTATTTGTTTTATTGATCGCATCTATAGGTTCTTTTTCGGTAGACAGAAGCTGTTGAGGTATTTGGTTTTGTTTATGATTGTTAGTTATTGATTTTATGGTAGTCCAGAGCTTTTTTGAGTTATTTTTCGACATATTAAGTTGATCTTTATGGTATTGCTTTTTGAGTTTTTTGAGCAAATTATTGCAATAATTGCGGTATCTCAAATACGTTATTTTTAGTATGGTGTCATTTACATTTGTTTTTAACTTTTTATGCATTCTATCCCTTGTTCTAATGCATCGTAGCATACGGACAGAAATCCAGGGTTTATTTATTAGTTTTTTTCTAGGCATTTTTCTTATTGTTGTGCTGTTGGCAATTAATTGTTTTATTATGTGAATGAAATTATTCATAGCGTTACTTAAATCAGTTTCTTGATATATCTCGTCAAAAGTGCAACTCTGGCAGTCTGAATTTAGTTTTTCACTGTCAATTTTATAGTTTAATTTTAATTTTATTTTTTATCTTTAATAGTGCCGTTTATCATACAAAATAATACGGCTTCGTGGTCAGTAATACTAGTGCCCAGAGAAAAGGTAAATGCGTTTTGTTTTGTTTTTAATATAACATGGTCCAGGCACGCTTTACCTCTGGTTGCAGCATTAATGGCAGGAAGTAATCCATGGAAGTTAATGGTATCTAAGTACGCGGTGGTAACATGACTGTCGCTTAAGAGGTCAATGTTTATATCGCCAACTATAATAACGTTCTTAAATGATGAAAAATGCTCTAATACTGTGTGAAGTGAATTAAAAAAAAACATCGGGAGATTTAAAACTAGGAGGTCTGTAAATTGCAATTACCACAGTATGTTCTTTAATTTTAATCGTTAAGCAGTTCGCTTCCAGTAGATTACGTTCCTCCACAGTACATTCTAGGTTATTGTTTGTATAGACAACTACCCCATCATTCTGATTATAGTTGTCATTAGTTTTGTATGAACTGTAGCCTTGTAGTAATGGTAATGTAGTAACTTGTGATAGCCAGCATTCAGAGAGAACTATGATGTCAGACGATAGTTTTAGTCTTTTAAGCAGAACATGTAACTCATCATAATTGCAGTTTAGACTGCGAATATTTTGTTGTAGAACTTTTATATATTGAATATAAGAATTCACGAGGGCGAATGCAATATTTTAGAAGCGCATATTTGTATCTTTATGAGTATTAATTTTTACCCTGTAATCTTTTTGAATGAAAACTATACGCCACCTACCGATCGTTCGAGGAAACATCGACATGTCGTCCGGTCTTTTGCCATCATCACGTATCAAGCCCATATGGCTGAAACGCTGATAGTGATAAGAGCCCTTCGGATTATGTCCTTTGAATTGGCCGTCACTTTTACTGCTGGAAGAGAGGCCATGGTGCCCGAGGCCAATAACCTCAATAATATCAGACAGTAATATCTATATTATTAAGTGCCGTTTAACTGTAAAGAATTGTAATAATATGGAGAAAAACAAGTTTCATGCAGTGATAACAAGGCTGTGCCGAAAACAATGTCTAAGAGAGATTTTTTAGATATTCAACAAACAAGAGCATAATGGTTTCCCTGTATTCAGTAGTTGCTTACAGAATAGCTGAATTTAAAAGCGATAAGATGGAGCAGTAATTAATATTATCATGAATTTGTCTGAGCGAGTGAGCAAACGCTCGCGACTTCGTTCGCGTGGGAAGTTTTTCCCGTGTAAATGCCGATCCCGTGGGAATTTCGTAAAATCCCTACTACTTGTAGTTTCTGAGATTTCGTGATCAATCAGTGAGTGGTATTTCGCTTTTTTATATATAGATTATAGTAGGAAATTCTGTCACGTTTATTATGTTTGAAGAAAGTAGGATTTATTTTTTCCGCATAACACAATTGCGGAAAAAATAGTTCTCTGCTTAATCAAGGACGGCATTAATGCGGATGATTGCGTCAAAGATGATCTAGCCACTGATTTAAGGGCTCCCACAACCCCAGCGTAAGTGTGCACGGGATGATTTTAGTTACTTAGATTCTGACAGACTCCTTCGCTCGCTTAGGGCGTAGGGCATCCAGGAGAATTTCCGGTCGAGAAAAAAAAAAACACTGACGTAGCCCACTTTAATAGGTCACATTTCAAATTTTGAGAAAAACTTCATATCACGAACAGTGCCCCGTAATTTCAATACAGCCGGAAATTTTCACTAACGTGTCAACGCAATATCCATTATTTATCGCTGTATGATTTTTTAAAAGGAAAATACAGTTTCAAATTGCGTGTATCATTTATTTATTTATTAAAACTTTATGCAACACATAAGGTACAAAGGCGGACTTAATGCCTTGTGCATTATTTACCAATTAACCATATTTATCATGACAATAATAGCGTTGCCTTTTAATTCGAGGTAAGCTTATTTTTTCTTTTGTAATATTGAATTAACAGGACAAAATTCCACAAAATGAGCCCCTCTTTTTATAAGAAAAAAAACGACGTTTTATAAGAAAAAATTCGACAATTGAAATAAATGTGCTCTTCATTCATTTATTTTTAGGTTGGAAAATCATCAAAGACTTCTGCCGCTCTCGATGGAGCGGAAAGAAGGGTCAGACTTTTAGTTACTTAAAAGCTACCCTATTTCTTTAGTTGCTCTTGGGGTCCCAGGCCACGGTTTCTAATTAGGACATTCTCGCAACACCGGTAAGCAAAGGCCCTATCGGGTCTCGTCAATGCTGCTGACTTTTATGCAGCGATCGTGGAACACAACGCGCAACCGACG
This sequence comes from Tholera decimalis, assembly GCA_943138885.2. NCBI lineage: Eukaryota > Metazoa > Arthropoda > Insecta > Lepidoptera > Noctuidae > Tholera > Tholera decimalis. Next base: position 34,243,595 of record OW964549.2, on the reverse strand, counting down.
CGGGACTGGTCCTACCAGACGATGAAATACCCAGGCTTGCCGTCCGCAAGCCCGAGTTTGCGGCAGCTCGCGTTCTCCGACGTCCGGGGCGTCTGCGTCTCACGTGGCGGCTGTGGCGCCAGGAAGTTAGTTGCCTCTCCCACTCGTGTTCAGCCTCCTTCATCGCTAGCATGACTGTTTCGCAGAGGGAGGCGACTGCGTTCCAATCTCCCTCGCCCCACACTATGGGCTGGATCAGGGCTGGACGTGAAAAGTAGCCGCCGCCGATCGCCTCCACGAAGAAAAAGTGAGCTCTAAGCATATAAGAATTTATTAGTCGGCTTTCGTGATACAGGGTTAACCTTTTTTCTGGGTGGGAAAATCATCGAATGATTCCTCCGGGGCTGCGGTATCTCGTTAGAATATTTCCGCAACCCCGTTAGGCAGTAGCCCTATCGGGCCCCGTCAATGCTGCTTGCTGACTGTTCTTTGAGGCACGCACGGAGCACGGCGCGCTGCCGGGTCCTTATCGGACGGTGAGCTACCCCCGTTCACAGTTCGCAGCCCCGTTAACCTGGATTTGAATGCCAAAGCACTCCTTTGAAACCTTGAGTGAACCAAATATTTAAGAAGATTATTTTATGTAAGGGGACTATCTGCACCAATTTTAATTCTCATAAATTATGATTAGTATTATTAGGTTACAAACATAGATAGAGAATAGATAAAATATATTTTAATATTGATTTGGCATTAGTGTTCAAGCTACAGCCTGTATGCTGGAAGGAAAGTAGTCTTATCATGAAACAAAACTTCATTTATTAGCATTTGAAAGCCCAGGTGTCTCCAACCAATAGCTGCCAGATTTAAAAAAAAAGTACATAGTTGGCATTTTTTTAATTGGCCCTAAATAAAAGTTTTATAATACATGTTGCGCATGTGTCATGACGTTTTATTACGTATTATTACGTAGGTATTACACCTAGATATTCTTTAAACCCTTTTAATATCACCTTTATTTGGGTTACTCTATGTGTAATGAGTTTATGACACACGCACTCACAAATTCATGACAACGTCACTGCCACAGTGGGTACTATACCTACTTGGTTGACCAAATAATGTAATCTCTAAAATTCCTTTGAACGATGTCGTTCAATATAGATAGATATACTCTTTATTGTACACCATAACAGAATTAAATGAGGACTTAAAAACTACAAAGGATGTTAAAATGGGCAGTCTTATCGCTAAAAGCAAAACAATACATATAACATAATATTGGAACTCGGACTAGACTTATTAACACTGGTGGTAATATTGGTCAAAGTTCTTGCCTTATTTAGTTGAAAATACTGCTTAATCTCTTAAAATATTAGCGGCGCACAGTAGAAGTAGTTTGCAAACCACTCAACTTCTATTTTCAGTAGAGCTGGTTATAGTTTACACAAACTTGTTATTTAGATGAAGAGTGTTTATAAGATTAGCTACCTATTTAGTATATAAGGCATTTCAGAAGGACGTCCGCAGAGTGTAATCTCGACGTGAATAAAGCTAGTGGCCCCGGCCGGATACCAGCAATTATTCTTAGAACTTGTGCGCCTGAACTGTCTCCAATCTTGACACGCCTGTTTCGCCTTTCGCTTGAGACTAGAAAGGTGCCGAAAGCATGGAAGCTAGCTAACGTGCAGCCTGTGCCCAAAAAGGGCACTCGTGCTGACCCGGTCAACTATAGGCCTATTATAGTCACGAGCGTGTACTTAATAGTAAACTCTTGGTATGCCAAGAGCTTACTATTGTCGGTCACTGAGGATAGTCGTTGGATTCTAGGTATACCTAGAAACCAACGACATCCTCAATGACCGACAATACGGCTTCCGCAAAAACTGGTCAACTGGGGATCTTCTAGCGTATGCCATTCATATCTGGAGTGAGACAATTGAGAAGTACGGGGAAGCACTTGCTGTTTCCCTTGACATCTTCAAGGCTTTTGACAGGGTCTGTCACGATAGTCTTATTGCCAAGCTTCCGTCTTTCGGTTTTACTATGCGTTTGGATTGTAGACTTTCCGAGAGATCGATCCATTCGAGTGGTCATTGATTGCTGCTTATCTGGCCAGTTGGCAATAAATGCTCCCCGGCATTTATTGCCAACTGGCAATAAATCTCTCAGGGGTCGATTCTCTCAGCAACTTTATTCTTGCTGCACATTAATGATCTGCTTATGCCCGGTACCTTTGGGTATGCAGACGACAGCACAGTTGCTGAGAGATATGTGTCCAGCGCGCGTGCTGGTGGGTCACAGATCCAGTTTCTCCGTGAGGACATGGTTGGGCGCTTGAACTTGTCCTTGAAGGCTGTCTCCGAATGGGGCGATGCCAACTTGGTCAAGTTCAATGCAGCTAAGACCCAGGCGTGACTCTTCTCCGCAAAAAGGAGTAAATTTGAACCGGCTCCTAATTTCCGTGGTAAAACCGAGCCGATAACCGATCGCATTGAGCTTCTTGGGGTAATACTGTCTTTCACCTTCAATTTTGGTCCGTTTATCGAGACTAAGGCTCAACTAGCGTCAAAAAAGTTGGGAACCCTAGCAAAGATGAGACGGTACTTCATACCAGAACAGCTGCTTAATCTCTATCCAGCCCAGTTTCGTTGTCTATGGAGTACTACTCTCATCTTTGGGATGGATCTGCCAAATACCAACTGGACGCCCTTTATATCGAGAATCCCAGTATATCGAGAAACGGGCTAAGAGACTCATTGACAACGATGCATTCGTCGATGTTCAAAGCTTCAGAGCTTTGAACATCGACGAGGTTTCTATCGGTTACATTTCGTAGAGTGTGCGATGGAATTACACAATCTAATTCAACCAAGTCCGTTCCATCATCGGACTACAAGACAAACGGCGATGCGCCATCGTTACATCGTGGACATCCCACCCATACGCACAAAACGTTTCGGGAATACTTTCATTGAGCGTACGGCTAAGGAGTGGAATTCCCTAGCGGAGTCCGTGTTTCCTGATAGCTATAACCTAGGGGTCTTTAAGTCAAGAGTGAATATGTTACTTTTAGGTAAGCGTGCTCCATCTTCGACCACATCATCATTTATCATCTGGTGAGATGGTGGTCAAACGTGAACCTATTATTATCAATAAAAAAAGTGACATTATGTGAATTATCTAAATGACTTTGTTGAAGAACAGTAGTTATATGATAAAACTGTTTATTTAAATACTCCTTGTGACGAATTTATTGTAAACTAGCTTGTGCCAGCGGCTTCGCCCGCGTGGGAAGTTTTTCCCGTGTAAATCCCGATCCCGTGGGAATTACGCAAAATCCTTTCTTAGCGGATGCCTACGTCATAACATCTACCTGCATGCCAAATTTCAGCCCGATCCGTCCAGTGGTTTGGGCTGTGCGTTGATAGATCACTATATCAGTCACCTTTGAATTATATATATTTAGATTAGGGCACAATACAGTACCTTCTGCCATATTTGGAACCCTATTAGAATCTTCAGTATCTGCTTAGCTTTGTCCTATGTTGCAGTCGGCTTCCAGCCTACCTGGATGCAGCTGAGTAACAGGTTTTTACATGGAGCGATTGCATATCAGACCTTGGCAACTCACTGGCTGGGTAACACGCTAACCCTTGGCATGACTGGAGTCAGGTATTCTGGGTTCTACTAGCCATAACGATTGTCAAAGATGAAAACATGTCAGCCGAGACTATCGACTTGCTTTCCGAGGCACGGATGAATAAATATAATACTAATATATACGAATATGATGTTAAAATGGTCAATTTGTCACCCATCAATGGACAAACCTCAGTATGAGTCTCTTAACCTTGAACATCGTCCCGTGCGGCTGGTATTATTTCACCACGAGCTCTTAGTAGAATGCTGGTATGAAGTAAGTTTGATAGTTCTTTTATGACCATGTAACGATATAGAACAGGTATGAATTTGCGTAGCAGTATAGGTAACGCCAAATAACTTGGCAAGAGTCGTTCAATGCGCAGAAGTCGATTTTTAGGTGTCAGCGGTTGTCAGCGGGACGCGGGGTATGACGTAGCGCCGCTACGAGCGCGCGATTGGTGCGTCAGTAGTTCTCGTTCAATTTGCTCCCGAATACACTTGCGTACACGAAAGTTGTACCCTTTGTTTTTGTTACGAGTTGTTGTTTTATATTTATTTTTTGTTACCTTGATTACAATGCCAGGTCCAAATACCGTTTTACGCAGACTATTAAAACGTCAGAAAGAACAGTTAGACACTATAGTTAAGGAAGTTTGAAATTCCGAATTCGTCACTGTCTTTAGGACACCGGGAAAAAAGAAGAATAAAAGGGGTAGTAGTTTTATTAACTAATTGTGACGACGAGAACATATTATTTTTAAGGTTTTTTTAAATACATTTTTTTCACTTTTAAATGTATTTATGTATTATATCTATTTTATTTATAATACCGATTTAACGAATGAATTCCACTTCTTTCTTTAACATTCTTCTGAACAGATATGATTAAAAATAAATGATGGCAATAACCATAGAATAATGACAAGCAGTAAAAGTGACCACTTTTTTCTTCCACTAAGTGCACGATGCGCGAACTTACCCCCACTACGCTTTGGCGTAGTGGGGGTAAGTTCAAGTTATTTGGCGTCATCTATACTCATATCCAAACTTCCATATCTATACTATCCATATCCATACTTCCATATCCATACTTCCATATCCATACTAATATTATAAATGCGAAAGTAACTCTGTCTGTCTATTACCTTTTCACGCCTAAACCGCTGAACTGATTTAGATGAAATTTGGTATGGGAATAGTTTAGGACCCTGGGAAGGACATAGGATAGTTTTATCCTGATATAAGGTTCCCGTAGGATAGTTTTCGAATTAAACGCGAACGCAGCCGCTGGCAAAAGCTAAATTAAACTAATTAAATTTGATTTTTAAAATTAGTATGGGTATAGTTTAGGACCCTGGGAAGGACATAGGATAGTTTTTATCCCGGAAATCATCCCTTAAGGATGTAAAAGGGGTGTTGGAACTTTGTATTCCAATTCAATTTGTTCCCAATTCATTCAAATCGCGTATTCAGGAACCATTCGAAACATTTTTTTTTAAACTATCTACAAACATACGAGTACAGCTGCACCGTGATATAACATCTGATATCAACGGGTTGATTTATTTGAGCTTTGAATTCTGCAACATAGTTCAAGATACAGATACTTTAATAAAGGTACTGATTTAAGGAGGCAGTTGTAAATAGCGGTTTTGGTAAGTTAAAAATTATAAATGGCACGTTTAATAACTAGTTCAGCAGTTAAAACTATGCAGTAAAGTAAACAAAAATGAGTAATAAAAAATAATGAAATGGATCAGTGAATACATAATTGAGCAGGAAAATAATTAAATGGGCGGTAAAAATTATTGAATGAGCGGTTACGTGTGGGCAGTAATAGATCGGAATTTGTCGGTAAGAAATCTCATTCTAACTTCATCTAACCCATTCATTCACCATATAGCAGATTCACCAACTATAGAAGGGATCTGGCGCAGGTATATATGAGGCCATCATCTTTACCGCTCATTCAGTTATTGGACTACTCAATTATTTTTAGAATTGATATTGTATGATAAAATAACCGACTAATTGATTTTTTATTACTGTCCATGTTTTACTGTCGCAATAAATAATCAACCGCCATTAAATTAAATAACTGCTCAATATGTTTTTCAACTGATCATAATAACATCTCAAATATTTAAATAACAGCTCAAAAAATTAGTTCCCTTTAATAAACCACGTTTATTTGGATTTGAAAACAAATATCGACGATGAAGTGACAAGAACTCCTAACTGACATTTTTGCGATTTTACTTTTTTTACGTAGATAGACTTTAAATAATTGTTGGCGTGAGCAGGCAATAGCAGCTAACTTCATATCTTATTTAGAAAATAGTTATAGTATAGATAGTAGTTAGCTGCTATTGCCTGTTCACGCAAACAATTATTTAAAGTCTATCTACGTAAAAGCAGTAAAATCGCAAAAATGTCAGTTAGGAGTTCTTGTCACTTCATCGTCGATATGAGGGATGGAGAATGGCTAGAGGCGATCGGCGACGGCAACCTCTCACACCCTGCTCTAGTTCTGACCATGGTGCGGGGCGAGTGGGAATAGGATCCAGTCGCTAGCGAAGGAGGAGGCTGAACGCGCGAGGGAGAGGCAACGCTCATCCTCGCGCCCTAGCCGCCACGGGAGACGCTCAAAAAGGTTAACAACCTAAAAAGGTGTACCGATTGGCAACAAGAATTATTGACAAAGTATAAATTAGCACGGGCGAAGCCGCGGGCAAAAGCTAGTACCTATTTTTTTTTTTTTTCAAAAAAGGAACCCGACTTCAAAAAACCATAAAAGCACTAAAAAGTTAAAACTAATACTGTAACCTACCTATATTAATATATTTTTTTTTTAACAGGGGGAATTCTTCATGGACTACCTCCGCCTGGGGAATGGCGGAGGGGCGTGCCGGACTTTTACCGGCTAAAACCACCCCGGTGTCTCCTACGATTAACCTATAATAAAATTTCACATTTTTTTGGAGTCGGTGCCAAGCAATGAACGATACCTAAATGATATAATATAACTACCAGAAAAAACAAAACATAAATCTTACAGCTGCTAAATATTAATTTAAATCGGAAAACAAAAGCAAAATACAAAAAGGTTTAAGATAGATTACCTAATACCTAATATTTAGACACAAAGAAAAAGATACTAACGTTTTACATGCAGTTACTAATTATCTTACCTCATGGCAGAATACTTTATAGTAAGATTGCTTTTCAGAGTTTTGGTTTCTGACTACCAACAGTAACACTAAAAAACAGTCCTTGGCGGTCATTTATAGATCACAAATACGGACGAAGAGTCTGGGTCTTCCATGGTCTGACCTCAAATATCTACTTTCTTTTGATAAAGTAACATCTATGTATAGTCCCCGGCACGTAAGTTGGCAAGGATTTGGCGTAGTGGGGTAAGTACGCGCATCGTGCACTTAGTGGAAGAAAAAATCGGTCACTTTTATTGCTTATTATTTTTAATCATGTTTGTTTTGAAGAAAATTATAAATAATAAAGAAAGGAGAGAAATTCGTGACTTTATTACGTGTTATAAGTAAAATACATACATTTAAAAGCTGTTCCTAAATTATCCTAGTCCCACACCCCTTATACCATCCCCACCCTGCGGAACCCCATGGTTATTGAGAAACTGTAAATAGATTTAGGAATTCGTGGTTATGTAATATTGGAATTGGGTTTAGAACGATAAAATATAATATAGTAAGTAAATCAAAAGTGTCGATCTCTATGATCGACTTAGTTTTATTCCTCTTTTCTCCTGTTGTACTAAAGACAGTGAGGAATTCGGAATTTCTGTCTTCCTTAACTATACGTCTAACTGTCCTTTCTACGTTTAAGTAGCTTCTGAAGTCCGATTTACGGTTTCTTTTTCATTTTGAGCTTCTTTTTCCACGAAACATACACAACATACAGTATACATCGATTTCCATTTTTCTGGCATGCCTGCGTAAAACGGTATTTGATCCTGGCATTGTAATCATCGTAATACAAACTAAATTTAAAACAATAACTCGTAACAAAAACTAAATTTAACATAATAAAAATAACTCGAAACAAAATATAAATTTAAAACAATAACTCGTAACAAAAACTAAATTTAACACAATAAAAATAACTCGTAACAAAAACAAAGGATACAAATTTCGTGCACGCAGTGTATTCAGGAGTGAACGGGGCGTAGAAACAGTGCGAGAGGCATTGAGTCTACTGACGCACCAATCGCGCGCTCGGGTTGAGGTTACATAACACCCCGCGTCCCGCTGTCAACCGCCGACACCTAAAAATCGACTTGCCCATCTAACGACTCTTGCCAAGTTACGTGCCGGGCACTATACGTAACATTTCTTCAGGGAGTACCCACTTTGTGTATTAATTCGGATAGATAGTAAGTAACTTACGAGTATGTTACAAATATTTTAAATCCGAATGTCGGAGCAACTTACCTTAGTTTTTATGTTAATTCTCATTTTAAATGAAATATAAAGTTCTTAAATAAATATCTTTAACAAGAAAGTCTGCCGACTTCTCAAATATCTATAGGTAAATAAAACCCTGAACAGTGTAGAAATAGTCTATATTATTGATATGTGCTTATTAATTAATTTATAAAAATAAGTTAACCGTGCTTTTGCCAAAACACTACTTACTTATAGTTTATAATATTCGTAAAACTAATAATATACAGTCGTGGTTTCTATCCTAATAGAGTGAAGGGGTAGTCAGCTGGTAAGGCATTAACTACTTCCTTCGATAATTCCTTATAAGTAACGGTCATTTGTTGGTGGACCTTACTGATCAGTTCTGGTACGTCATCCATGGTCAGACCCGTCGTTGGCACTGGCTCCAGACATTGGATAACAACGTGTCCTGAAAAATTCAAAACAATAGTCAACATGAGTCTTTGATGGTTTGGGCAAATCAATTAAGTTTTCAATTTCAAATCGGGAACACAAATCAAGTTTTGAAAAAGTAACCATGGAGTTTCTTGCCGGTTCTTCTCCATAAGGAACAACCAATTCAGACCATGCACTAGATTCCGATGTTTTCAAAGTGCTCATGTTAAATAAAATAATTTGATTTGATTTTTAATAATGATGTAAGTGTGCAATTGTAACTGAATCGCATTTATGTTAAAAACTAATAAATATGCCTATTATCGCATTTGGTTGAAATTCCTCTACAAATATAATATATTTGTAGAGGAATTTAGAATAGCCAACATATTATGTTGGCTATTCTTATTGTCTTAACAAGGTATCATATAATAAAATAGTCATCCATGCTAATCCTATGGAGACAGCGTTTGTAGAATAAACACAATACTGTTGGTATAGAAAATGTAGAAACAAAAGTATAGTTTTGCAAAACTAAACTTTTGTTTCTACATTTTCTATGAATCAATGAAATCTAGTCAAACTGTTTTACTTTTTAAATTTCAGTCTTCGCTCCCGATTGAGCAATAATGAAAATAAATAAAAAAGATATCCATTGATGCAACTGTCCGCACTTAGATAAGAAAATATTGTTAGCTAAACGTGTAGTCTAAGATTCTTTAAATAAGAGAATCTTTTTCGAGGGATTTCAAAAAATATTTCGGTAAATTCGTTTCTTTGAATATTTTCAGTTATACAACGGATCGGTGTGGATTGTGATGGAATTCGACTGCTAAGAAGATTAAAGTCCAAATTAGAATATAGATAGGCTACTCTTTGCCCGGAGTGGAAGGGTCATGGAAATTTTGACCTTACCGATTGAAGTTGCAAAGCAAGATAGGCCGTAAAATCAATTTTATTATTAGTCCTTAGGATTGCAATGTACGTGGACAAAATTTTCAATAGGATGTGAAAGTTGAGCGCCTATAATAAGGACGACACTCTCAGAATTTTGAGCAGCTTTTCACCTTACTCCGGGAAAATATACACATTTCGCGCGTAGTTATGTAAAGCGTCAATAATAAATGTACCATTGGGAATATTTATATTATGTCAATATAAATATTTCCAGATCAGAGGAAAATGAATAGTGGCTTACCTTTATTGAAAATGTATTTCTCCTTATTTATGAAATAGTAGGGTGAGAAGACAACGGGGATGATGGGCACCTGCGCCGCCACCGCTATGTTGAACGCACCCTTCTTGAAGGGCTGCAGCTTTGTGTAATCTTTATTTCGTGTTCCTTCAGGGTACAGCCAAATTTTCGTCTGGAAAAATAAATTATTCGCTACGTAAACAATTTTGTTAAACGCTGGTTGATATTTTTTTTTACATTTTGTAACCTCTGTTTGAAATCTCTCTCAGAATATCTTTTGACAGATTTGATCTTTGAGCGCGTCTTGATCAAAGTTAAACTGATTTATTTATAATGTTTTAGAATATTCTTTAAACGTTTCGAGGTGACTTGTAAATCACAGGTTTGTTTTTATACTTATTTAAGAGTTTTTTTTTATGTGATGATCCTGGAAAACCAAATTTGGTTTCATTTAAAAAATGAATTAATTAACATTATGAATCAAGAAAAAAGGGTTTCGGTAGTTTTGGTGTGAAAACCTAAATTTATAGGTACATTTATTGAAACACTTCATTAATACCGAAGTATTTGTATAACAGAAAACAACAATGATAAAAAACGACGATATCTTGCAAAAAGGCAGTTTTATATCTGCATTTTATTCTAGTTCGTTACTGGCGCATTAAGCTGAATTTATAAGTTTAATATTATCCAAGCTTGGAAGCTTCCTCTATTTAATAAATGAGAGCAGTAAGTACGATGTACGAGGTTATAATGTTCGCGCCACTATGCCGCGATAAAGAAAGGGACCACTATGTACTATAAAACCTTCTTTTTCTGTAGGGAATTCTAATTTCAGTTAGTTCAAATGTGCTGGCACAAAAATGAAATCTTGTATTTGATTACAACCTGAATGGTTTTCATATAATTTGACCGTCACACACACACGTACAGTACAGACAGTCAGTTGGGAAACACTGGCGCCATGGTTTATAAAACAATAAGACAAATAACGTGTAAACCAATTTAAAAAATAAGTATTACTTATCATGAGGCAACTTTTAATGTAAGTTACAAATACTTATTTTATAGTTTGTAGACCTTTTTAGATAAAAAATTTAATAGCGTAAGAGAAAACTTTAAAGTTGTCTATGGAAATTTAACAATCACTCTCTTATTCCCTCCAAACTTTATTTCAAAGAAGTCCTTAACATACTAACTATTTAGCATCGCTGATCCGTGGAACAACCATTTGGTTCAACTGGTTGTACCACGGGGACTTCCCCCGGTGGACCAATCGTTCGAGACCAGTTAAAAGGAATATTATTTCGAAATAAAAAAAAGAACCCAAAACATATTAAAAGAAGTTGTCTATAAGATATCGCCCTGTCTGATAAGACTGCCCATTGTATACTAGTTTTACTTTATTTTCCATAGAAATATTTGAAGGTGTAGATACAATAAATAACGTACCTATAATATAACTCTATAATGCAGTCTTAGAGACTGAAGTAAGGAGTTAATATGCAACTTGCAATTTTACAAATCTTCTGGCTTATTAATAACTTTGATAACCTTTAAATCTAATGCAGTACTAGATAGAATAATTGTACCACGGGGAATAATTTTAGTTGTACCATCGAACAGTTGGGCAACCTGGAAAAAAAAGTAGTACAACCAGTTGAACCAAGTGGTTGTTCCACAGGACAGCGATGCTATTTCATCGTTGCGCTGTGGAACAACCTAAGCATAGACCTAAGCATATTGCGTATGCGTGCTAAGTTTCAATTAAATCGGTTCATTAGTTTTCAAGAATAATGACATGCCGGTTTGTATGTAGCAGAGTGAGAAGTACACGCGCTTGAAACGCAATCTATTTTGCAGTGCAAAACGTTCAAACAGATAGGTATGTAATACAATCTGTATCATACATTTAACCTTCCATCACCCATAAGAAACAGGAAAATTATTAAAAACTAAAGAAGTTTTTAATAAATTTCCCTTGGTTAGGTAGATAATGAACGTAAAAAATAAAAATATTCTCGTTCTTTAACGAGTGTAAAAGAACAGATTTTAATGCTATCCTCAGTGTTGTTTTTCTCGAAACCAAAAAGGCTATATAGGTATAATCGTGTTTTGCTTAAGGGTGACTGGACGATAAATTTTATTGCTCAATCCCTAAGTCTACGTTATCGTGGCTGCAAAAGAACCAGAGTGTAGATGATGTATTGTGATACGAACCTTATTTTTCACCATAACCTCGGAGGTCACTTTGAGTTGTTTGTAAGCGCCTTTCGAATTATTTCTGTCTATGAACACGACGCCCGCCAGGTAGGCTGATAGACCAAATGGCCATATGTAGAATAGTTCTTTCTTGGCCACCGCGGCCAACTTATCCACTACTTCCCAAACATTGAACATTCCTGGAAAACAACAATGGAGTATGAATAAATACACAATATAAAAATACCTATACGTACAATACAAAAATATCTTTTGCAGATATTATATCAATACCTTAACGAATTGCAATCAATTAGAACCAAGGTGAACAAACTTGTGGTAGGTACCTCCGTGTATAGTATATTTGTACTTACATACATATGAAATTGAATGTTAATTGCTTTTCAGAATTGGTTTGCTTAAGGATTAAAAGAAATGGTATTTATTTTAATAATTGTATTGATATAATTATTTCAATCTTAATAAATGTTGTTTATATTATCTTTGTACTTATTTATTACAAATTAATAGTAGCAATTAATATTTTATTTTTTGTATTATAATATTGACTTTATTGAAGTGACAATATTTAAATAATACAAGTATCATAATATTGTTATAGACTTTAAGTATAAACACCAGTAGGTACCTGAGATCGATAAACGTAGCCAAAGTAAAGGTAGACATTATAATTTTGTTTTTTTTTTAAATTATGAACTTGGCTCGTCTTCTGAAAATGATTAAATCTTCGTCGAAATTATAATATACGAGGTTCTGCCCGCGGCGTCACTATGTTACTCAGGAATAATGTAGCTTTTTACTGGCAAAACTATTTTCAAAAAGTAGTATTTCAGTTTATTCGGTAATAATAAAAATATTTGCTCTTTATAATATTATAGATATAAGTATAATGATGATGAATGAAATACATTTCAGGTACTAAATTGGAATGAAAAATACATGTATTTCTACCTTGATTTTTCCAGATAAATTATAGGCAAATTCTATCTCTAATTACCTCTATGTAACACTGGCTTCGCATAATCTAAATGCCAGTGAGTGTGTTACGGTAAAAGAATATATTTATAAAACAGATATATCATATTTTACATCTCGGTCACCTATTATTGCGTTAATCACCGAAGAAGCCCAAATAACACCGCAATATTTATTTAATTTGATCTCCAACAAAGAATACACTTTACAAGCTAAAACAATAAATATACAGATTTTTGTAACATTGTGCTTCTTGTTAATGTTATAAAATTTTCAATGCATGATGAAGCATTGAACATTTTAAATAAATTATTTAACAATGATAGTAATTATAGCCAACAGACATTTAAAAATTAAATTATACAATTACATTATGTTATTAAAATAATTAATTAATTATTATTATATAATTATATTATTATATGTGTATGTATTTTATTTTTAACTTTATATAATATTTACTAGCTCTACTAAGCGATTGCGAAATATTTTTTTAAATATCAACGAAGAAGTTATTAAGCTCTAAAATTGGTAATAAGAACGAGTACTAACAGTCGCGCGGGGCTTCACTCCCGTCGACTTTATCACGATAAAAACATAACCCTCCTTCTTTTGCAGTCGGGTAAATTTGCCTGTAACCTTCCTCAAGCTTCATACCAAATTTACCCAGTACTTTCAAAGCGGAAAAGTATGTTTGTTTGTTTAAACGCGCTAAGTTTAAACAAACAAACGTACTTTTCCGCTTTATAATATTAGTATAGATTGCAACATATATTGTGACGTCAAAGCATATTGTTTATACAGATACTATAGAAAAAAAGCGTTTTCGCGAGAGAGAGACATATATTGTAATAACTGGTTATTGATGCTGTTTTTAGGGTTCCGTAGCCGAATGGCAAAAAACGGAACCCTTATAGTTTCGACATGTCTGTCCGTCTGTCTGTCTGTCCGTCCGTCCGTATGTCACAGCCATTTTATTCCGAAACTATTAGGACTATACATGTAAAACTTCGTAGGTAGATGTATTCTGTGAACCGCTTTCCGATCTTAAGAGAAAATTTAAAAAATATTTAAAATAAAGGGGGCTCCCCATACATGGAACTGAAACTGGAAATATTTTCTTTCATGAAGCCTATACGTGTGTGGTATCTATAGACAGGTCTTTAAAAATAACATTAAGGTTTACTAAAATGACTTTTTCATAAAGTTAATAGTTTAAAAGATATACGCTTCCAAAGTGGTAAAATGTGTGTCCCCCACTCTAACTTCTATAATAATGAAGTGAAAAATCTAAGTAAACCATATGTTGTAGATCTTAATGTAAACTTTCAACCAAAATTGCTTTGAACGAGATCGAGTTAGCAGTTTTTGAGATACAGTATATTTTATAAAACCGCAAATATAACTTTATAATTCATACAAATACTATGAAAAACAAAGTTATTTGGCGTAGTTGTAAAAATTGTAAATAAGCTAGTTTTAAGAAAGTTGTAAGGTTTTTTGTTTTTTTTTTTTTCTAATAAATATATTAAGTATATTATATTTATTATAGTTACTACGGAACCCTTCATGGGCGAGTCCGACTCGCACTTGTTTTATTCTGTTTTCACCGTGAGTTGTATTATATTTATATGAAACTACTTTTTTTAAAATCTGGTTGCATAATAAATATTTTTGTCATGCATATTCTTTACCGAATTTCATGCCCATAACTAAAATCACTCTTATTACTACGATATCAGAGGGCTGTAAATGTCTAATCACAATCTTAGAATGAAAGATACCTAACTTTAATATCCCATAATTGTAATATAAACTGAAGTTAAGCACTACTCTAAATCCCCAAGGTAATGGGAGTAAAATTACGACTAATTAAGGGACATCTCACATCGGTCATGGGAGAAATATGTTTGTACTTTTAAATTTACTCAAAATGAGTTTTAGAGATTGTTTGTACGTCCGTATGTCACACACAAATTATTCTGAAGCTATTAAGTTAAGAGTTGAATTTGTTAGATAAAAAAGTGGGGCTCCCCATTCATGGAACTGAACCAACAAAAACTTGTACGTTACGTACGAGGTCTCTATACATAGGTCTGTAAAAATGTCACTGAGGTTCCTAAAACCATTTTTTCTTAAAGTTAAACGTTTGAAACACTTCCAAAGTGGTGTTGTATGTAACTGTGGCCTGTAGCTTTTAAAATACGAGAATGAAAGATCTAAAAATATATATAAATGCTGTAGATTTCAAAAAATACTTTCAACGAACATTGGTTTAAACTATATACAGTAAGCAGTGTTTGAGATATAGCACATAAAAAAAAACTGCAAATATAACCTTGTCATTTATCTAACTCTATGAAAAAAAAAAGTTATTTTGCGTAGCTATTACGGAACATCATCATAGGCGAATCCGACTTTTTATTAAGGTTAGCAAAAATAATATATTTTAGTTAATTCTAATGCTGCGGAATGATTTTTACCACGGGTATCTCTGTTGCCTGTACCGAGTAGAAAAGCAGCGTAATTGTTTCTACAATAGTAAGTAATAAGTAATAAGTAATATAAGTAAGTTTTTGAGCTAACATGGACACTAACAGTATGATTAGAACTTAAACGGGATATTTACCTTGTGTATTTATTGTTTCCCATTTTAAGTTCTAATGATACTAATAGTAATTTATTATTTTGTGTCATATTTACCTAAGATGTCTAGAGAGCTCTGGTGATTCGAGATGATGACGGCTCCTCGATCCTCGGCGAGGATCTTACCGTCTCGCAGTCGCCATTCCAAGTCATATAACTTAGTTACATGTTTTAGCAGTCGTACGGCTACTCTGAAAACGGTATTTTATTTATTAATAAATTTTATATAGGTAGATCATTATAGGAATAATATTATAAATGTGCCTTGTAAAAAACTTGAAACGCGCAGTACATAAACATAACTTGTTTAATAATAATAAAATTATATCATTCGGAATATAAGAAAATACGGTTGCAACTGTACATAAGAATACACTGATACATTTTTTTAAATATAAGGATGAATATTGTAATAATAAATAATCCATATTTTTTCTCGGGCACAAACTTCATCTTCGTTACATAATATACTTATACGTCTTCATCGTTCAAAAGTCTTCAAACATCGAATGACATTGTTGTTATTGGTCCTTTTCGTGCGTGAGCAATGTTCCGTATTATTCGATGGAGGAAGCTCCATGTGACATCTGACAGTGAAACGGGTATGATCAACAGCTGTCGCTTCACGGCATCCAGGAGAAATGCGAGATGTCTTAGTAAACCAAAAGGCTTTGCATTAAACGTTGTCGCAGATGGGTTCCGAGAACCAAATTGCTCAATACAATTGCCTTTAAGGGTGTTACATAACGGAGCGATCAATGGTTGAATGGATCAGTCAAGGACGAGAACAGGTTTACTTCGCCAAAAGCGAGCGACGTCGATTAGTCGATCGGTGCGGTAATACCCTAAAACTAACCGGTTATCAAAACCGCAGAGAAAGTTATCTCTTATCTAATAAATCCGTTGCTTTAACTTTCGAATTTTTATAATTAGGAATACAGATATGGGCGTGAATATTATACCTATCAGGATCCATCTTAAAGAAGTTCGCGTTTCACTATAACTTATTTAAAACGGAACTCACTACTTACATGTACTGCATAATTGCCTAGAGCTGAGTATTGTATAACCACAAACAGAAACTACTACGAGCACCCGTATGTATTTTTAATTTACTAATGGCTCCGCAGTTAAAAAGGAGATCAACAAAGTGTAACACAATGTTTTTTTACCTTTCTCGTATCAAGCCATCCAATTATGTCTCGTTTTATCTTTACGTCTTTTGTACTTTAATGTTTTGTTACAAACGTAAAGCTCTATCAATTTCCTTTGCTCTTTCCTTGACGTTGTTATTGTTAATTGACTGACAGGTCATCTAAAGTTATTGATAATATTGGTAGCACGGTGGTCCACAAGCTGCTTATGTTCATTTACCAGAACGATAACATCAGAGCGGTCTAATGTTTGCGTACCGACCGTATTTTCTACGAAGTGAGCTAAGGCACTGATTGGTTCGGACTGATGAGGGAACTCACCAAACTACCCTCGCTTTCCCTAAGTGGCTTTTAGTCCAAAACTTTAGCTTCGTTTATGTGGGGACACATTTAACTTGGGTTTATTTATCGAACTAAAGTTCTTTAGAAAAGTTCGTTTGTGTGTTTAAAAGCAACTTTGAGTACACTTCCCAGCAGAATGAGGGACCTTCATTCGGGATATTTTTGTTTGATAATGACTTTTTGGTAGTTAGTAATTGTAAACTTTTTCTTTCTATCTCCTCAAGTAATCCTGGTTTGTTCTATAAAGTATTTCAGGGAAGACATTTTCTTTCGAGATAGTATAATACAAATTAAAACCACGTAGTATTTATACTTGAACCTGTTATAGTTATGGCCCACTTTATGTTACGTACCTAATAGTGACAAATAGAAGCCCATTATAGGGTATGCAAACTAAGGATAAATGTTTGAACTTAATCAAATGATTTTGTCTGTTAAGTTTCAGAAACGGAAAAGACGTACCCAGAGAAATAGGCAATTAAAAAATTAATTTTCAACACACTTGCTCATAAAATGGCTCTAATTTCACCGCAATTAGGCACATAATGACACCCGTAATCAAACTGTGACTTTTTCTTTACTATTATTCACAAATGAGTTATAGGTTTTTTTTAAATTGGTTGAGTTGCTTTGTTTTTAAAAGTTTCGAAACAAAAAAGATCGTGTTCAATAGTACAAATAAATTAATGTACCTACCTATTGCTTGCTAGTTTCATGCAACTTCGTATTTAAATAGATAAATTTCAACTTGTACGTTTTTAATAAATACAACTTTCACTCAAATATAACTTTTGTTTTTCTGTGATAAAGAAAACTTTGAATTACCTATTTTGTACGTGGCTAAAACGCTATCCGAGAAAAGCCAAAAAAAAAGAAACCTCATTCTTTTAGTCTATGGCCGATCTGTTAGATGCGCGCGCATAGGAAAACTGATTAATTTTTCCCGCCATTGCGAAAAAAATTTCACAACTCGTTTTCACTGTTGAAATTATAGTTATTTTCTTCACAAGTGTGTTGAAAAACGTCGTATGATACACGTGTGTATTGACCCTCACCTAACGGCTCGGGTCTCAATGGCGCCTCAGCGGTAATCACTAATCACCAACATTACACACTTGTACCATAATGTACTATAAAGGTTTGTTCACCTTTTGTTACATCACATTTAGTGAACCTCCACGTAGGTACATATGTCCTATTAATCTATAGAGGAAAACAAACTAAATGCATAGATAAGTATTCTGTTAGAAGAGCGGAGTATGAACATTTCTTTATGGTGAAAATTGTTTCAATATGATGTAAATCATTTTTTCTTTTTATCAATTTATACTTATAAGGAAGCATATCCTTATTACTGTCTTGATTAAATACTGGATTATGCCCACGGTTAAATCACCAGACCCTGAAATGCGACCGCGCATTTTTCGAGATAAAAGTGTAGCTTTTTGTAGCAAAAGAATTCTTATACTCGGAACAGTACTTCAGTACATAGAAACAGTACTACAGAAAACCAAGGCCGTTTCAACATTGAAAGACACACGGCGGCTTTGTGACCAACTCCTACACACAACAACATACGATTTTGGGAATGCTTACATTGTGTGGGCCGGCAAGGAGCTTAATTCGCTGGTGGAGCCTGTGCTTCCTGATAGCTATAACCTGCAGATCTTTAAGTCAAGAGTAAATAGGTTAATTCTAGATAGGCGTGCTTTATCATCGCTTACTATCAGGTGAGATTGCAGTGAAACGCGAGCCTATCAACATGAAAGAGAAAGGGATTATACTCAACACACAAACTAACAATTTTGCATCTTTATAATTTTAATGTAGAAAGTTTGCATATTATGCTAATACATGGGTTTAGAGATTCGATTTCAATAAATCGATCCCGGACCAGTCATCTAGTAGAACTTTTAAACGATACTAATTAATTGTAAATATATTAGGCCAAAATTTAATTATGTCAAAGATGGACCTTCTCAGGGTAGTCAGTTAGGAAACACCGGCCTTATCTAGTTTAAATTTACGAAAAAAATTACATGTAAAACTTTTATTTACTAACCAATTTGCAAAATAAAGATCATTATCCAAGTATAATGTATAAGGAGGCCGTTATATTGATAATAATATTTATAATTTTTAATAATCCTTCTGCGTTTCCTATATTTAATCGCGATGTGAAGATTATAATAATAAAATACCTGATAATAATACATATTTAGATTGTAATGTGCTTGATAAAATTTTAACGATAATTATTTCCTGTTTACCTATATTTTGAAGGTTCAAAAATCTTACAGGATATATAATTTATATCCTACTTTTATGAGAAAATTAAATAAAAAACATTACCGCATTATTTTCGGTTTTCTCCTTTCTCTAATCTTTAATTTAGTTTTCTTAAGAGTTTGCTTTGAGCTTTCCTTTTGATAATTATTGGGAACATGAAATGGTCGGTGTAGTATGAAAAATAATGAACGCCCGTTTTCATCGAGAGCGAGGTCCTTAGTTTTCAGATTTATCGTTAATCCAAAAAGTTATTTCATTATTTATTTCATTTACTTTTAACATTACATTCTTTTAGTTTTATTATCAGTGTTTACAATACAAACAAATGAACATGCAAAAAAAGAAAAAAAGAATATGAAACGGTGTAAGTATTCCTTAAGTATAATTAAAAGAATATTTTTTTGTAATGTATTATTGTATTTTATGTTTTAATTGTGCCTTATTAATATAACTTTTAAATGGACTATTGTAATAAATTTTTATTATTATTAATAATAATAGGGGACTTTTGGGTCTCGAATTAAAAGTATTAATATTTATTGCACTTACTTGGCATTCCTCACATTTCTTGGACTCAGAAGAAAGTAAGGCCAAATCACAGCCGCTAACACAGACGTTAAAAAATAGAATATAACGAAATTAAAATAAAACTTTACTTTATTGGGACCCGTGTCATGTAATTTTTTGAGAATATACGTCATCACACACGCCACTGTGAATATAAATATTTTGTACCACATTGTGATCGTTCCTGTCGGCACCAAACACACATTCGAGCCGCGATATGTTTATGTCCATACTGACTTAATTACTTTATCTACTTATGTTGTATATCTCTAGGATTCTGCGGAAGCAAACGAAAACCGCAACAGTTTTGATGAATGGGTCTGTCGCTATAGTCGTCGTTGGTAGGAGCTATGAGTTGTATTGCTGACAACAGGTTGATCAGACTTTAAACTACATCCATACTAATATTATGTATGCGAAACTTTGGATGTTTGGAGGGATGGATGTATGGACGGATGATTGATCACAGCGAAAGTACTGAAAAAAACTTGATAAAAGATCAAGGAAAGGTCCTGGCCCACACAACTTTTAAATTTAAAATGGCATTATTTCTATACTAATGATAGTAACAATATATGGTGAACAATAATTGCATTTGATCACATAAAAATCTGAAATAATATTTTAATTATTGAGAATAAAAACTCTATTTTATTTTTATACTAGCTGACCCGCCACGACTTCGTTCGCGTGGTATCCTACCCCTACCCAACCGATACCCTACCCCTGTCCTACCCCTACCCTACCCCTACCCTACCCCTACCCTAACCCTACCCTACCCCTACCCTACCCCTACCCTACCCCTACCCTACCCCTATCCTAACCCTACCCTACCCCTACCCCTACTCTACCTATTTTTATATATATACTAGCTTTTGCCCGCGACTTCGTCCGCGTGGAATAGTTACTTTGGGCTAACGTTAAATTTAACCCCGATTTTGAAGCATTCTTCATTGGCGCTCCGCTCCTATTGGCCTTAGCGTAATGATACAATATAGCTGTGCCCGCGACTCCGTCAGCGTAAGTTAATGTATTGGTAATATTGTTCAGATCACGTTTACATGAGGCTTAGGTACCTAGAGAACGCTTCGACCGCGAGACGCGTTGAGCACGGCGACCGATTCTCAAAAATAATCCTTATAGCATGATTCAGTATTCACGCGCGATGGCTTATTATTATAAGCGTATTTCATGTATAACTTTGGTGTTTCTATACCGATTTATATGATTCTTTTTACGGTTTCGTAGCCGAATGGCAAAAAACGGAATCTTTATAGTTTCTACATGTCTGTCCGTCTGTCTGTCTGTCTGTCTGTCTGTCCGTCCGTCCGTCTGTCACAGCAATTTTATTCCGAAACTATTAGGACTATACATGTGAAACTTGATAGGTAGATGTATTCTGTGAACCGCTTTCCGATTTTGAGAAAAAAAAAATAAAAAAATATTTAAAATAAAGGGGGGCTCCCCATACATGGAACTAAACATGAAAATATTTTTTTTCATGAAATCGATGCATGTGTGGTATCTATAGACAGTTCTTTAAAAACGACATCGGGGTTTCTAAAACTACTTTTCCATAAAGTCAATCGTTTAAAAGATATAAGCTTCCAAAGTGGTAAAATGTGTGCGTGGCGGACACAACCTCTAACTTCTATAATAATAGAGTGAAAAATCTAAAAAAAATATATGTCTGTAGATCTTAATATAAACTTTCAACCAAAATTAGTTTGAACGAAATCAGTTCAGCAGTTTTTGAGATACAGCATATTTTCTAAAACCGCAAATATAACTTTGTAATTCATACAAACACTATGAAAAACAAATTTATTCGGCGCAGTTGTGAAAAATGTAAAAAAGCCAGTTTTAAGAAATTTGTAAGGTTTTTTTTTTCAAAACAAATTTATTTGGCGCAGTTGTAAAAAATGTAAATAAGCTAGTTTTAAGAAATTTGTAAGGTTTTTTTTTTCGTCAAATAAATTTGAATATTATATTATAGTTACTACGGAACCCTTCATGGGCGAGTCTGACTCGCACTTTGCCAATTTTTTTATGGAATAGTTAATAATGTTAACTTTTTCAATTAGGGGTGACTGAGAGTGTTATAAACGTAAGAGTAGACAAATATTATAATCAGAAAGCTTCGAACTGCTAAGCTATCGGGAGTTACACGTGTTATTGTGAGTCAACCATAAAAGTTAGACATATGCTGTCGTGGGATATTTTTTATATCATTTTAAGGAGAACATTTCCGTCATGAAATGATTTGTGTAGCTTTAACCATTAAGGTTGCGCACGCGACGGAAGCTTAAAAAATGGAGTAACTTCTCCCGTTTTCCCAACATTTCCCTTCACTGCTCTGCTCCTATTGATTGTAGCGTGATGAAAAGTATACTATAACCCGCTCAGGAGTATGAAAAATAATTGTACCAAGTTTCGTTAAAATCCGTCGAGTAGTTTTTGTTTCTATAACGGTTATACAGACAGACAGACAGACAGACAGACAGACAGACAGACAAAAATTTAACTGTTTGCATTTTTGGCATGAGTATCGATCCTTAATCACCCCCTGATAGTTATTTTAGAAATATATTTCATGTACAGAATTGACCTCTCTACAGATTTATTATAAGTATAGATATATTTTATTTGACAGGCCCGTTGGTATAGTGGTCAGTGGCCCTGACTGCTATGCGCAAGGTCGTGGGTTCGATTCCCACCTAGGACAAATGTTTGTGTGATGAGCACGGTCATTTGTTCTTTGTCTGGGTGTAATTTATCTATAATATGTATGTATTTAGAAAAATATATGTATGTTTATCAGTTGTCTAGTATCCATACAACAAGCTATGCTTAGTTTGGGACTAGATGGCGTTGTGTGAAAAGTTGTGGAATATTATTATTATTATTATATAGATATGGCAAGCAAAGGCAATGTCAACTATTCTGCCAAATACAAAATCGAAAAGCAGAAAAAACAAGTGTCAAAACTTCAAAAGTGACATAAGGGAATTGCAAAGAGAATGTAATACACTATGGGGAATTTATTGACATTACAATCACAAACAGTTGTTGTAGTCGGTGATTTTGCGAAGTGCATGTGTTTACGTTTCCTTTTCTGTTTTTTTGAGACTTTTGCTTTTCGAAGTGTTGAACAACATCCATTATTCCATTATTACACCATGAAGACCGGTATGTAGGTCAGTCGAGCACAGAGATCGTCAAATTGTAATAACCTCAAAATTTCATATTTGTATTTATCCTAATATTTTTTTGTTAGAAGTTCTATACAATATTTAATGCTAAGAAACAGTTCTTAGTATTGAACTACATACAATAAAATTATTTTCATAGCTGGTCGTAAGAGTTTTATATTAAGCCAAAGTTACTATGGACACTTGGCATAGCTCTTTGGTATGTAAATAATTGAAATCCTGGAATAACACATAGGCTACTTCTTATCCTGGACATCCACGGGATCGGGAAATACGCGGGAAAACCCTCCTGCGCGAACGAAGTCGCGGGCAAAAGCTAGTGTGTTATAAAAATCCAGCATTAGTATCGATAGTGCCTATGTTTATCTATTGTGTCAATCACATTTCTAACGGCAAACACGTATAAATATTGATTATTATCATCTTGAATTTTTTCACCACTATACAGCAGAAAAACTATTAAGGGCTTTATATTTGAAGTTCTCACAATAAGAGATTATTTTTTACATTTTTATTCCGTAATTAAGTTTTTATGATTTAGTTTTTTTTCTAAACTAAGCATAACTTAGGTTGTTAATTGTTTATTTTTGTTACATTGTAATTTTTATCAAAAGGTTGATTTCTAAAGTTGTATTAACTTTGCCTGTGTAGGGGAGCCGAGTCTCTTTCTTATTTTAATGTAACATAATTCATAAACGATGTCAACTAATCTAAAACAAACTAAAGTAAAATAAAAAATTCGTCCTCAATGGTGTCGACTGGTAATGTACCCAGGAGCTTGAGATCATTGCTATATTGTACGGCAATGCCTTTGGTCATAGTAGACACTATTCGGCCCTTGGGTCACGGGAAGTGTCCACCAGGATTTTTTAATTTCTTTAAAAACTTTCTTTCATACTATATCTATTTGGGGACCTTATTTGAAATTCCCTTTATTTATTTGATACTCGCTTCTGCCTGCGGCTTCACTCCCGTCAAAATATATATTTTAGCGAAATAAAGTAGCCCAAGTACCTATCTAGCCTTTGAACCATCTCTATACCATCACATTTTTGC
Organism: Tholera decimalis; assembly: GCA_943138885.2. NCBI lineage: Eukaryota > Metazoa > Arthropoda > Insecta > Lepidoptera > Noctuidae > Tholera > Tholera decimalis. Next base: position 34,219,456 of record OW964549.2, on the reverse strand, counting down.
ATTTACATTTTTATTTTATTTTCTTATTAGGCTGCTCTGTCACACTCCGGGGCAAAAGCCAATCCTTCCACTTCTCGCGAGCTCACACGCGTCCATCCTCCAGTTCTGACGGAACATATCCAGTCCCACCATCTCCACTGTGGTCTGCCGCGACCCCGCGTCCCTATCTCTTGGCTCTAGTATTTGTAACTTATTGTATTATTACGGTTGGTCCGGCGGCGGCAAACATCCTGTCTAGTCCCACTTGAGTTGGGCAGCCTTTTTTTCAGCATTTACAATATTAGTATGGAAATATGGACGTGCCAGCTTATTGCAGTGAAAATAATCCCACCTAAGTACTGCCAAACTCCAGGCTACTATTGAGAAATTCTTCACAGAAAAACCCACTAGCACTTGGGACGCCAGACATGGGAACCGAATCTGAGACCGCGTGCTCACCAGTCGCGCTTGCGATCACTAGACCATCAAAGCAGTGGTCTTAATATACCATTTCATTGCTTATTTAATTTTTCTGTACCTTCACGTCCTTTACTTGAACAACAGGAAACGCCTATTTTCCGGGAAAATAAAGTTATCTAAAGAACTCAAAGATAGTTGTAAGTTTGTACGTGTGCAAGAAAGCCTGTGATTGGATCCGTTACCTACTGATTTAGGTTGCGTTTCCACCAGAGATGTGCGATGGAAATGTGTCGTGCGAAGATGTCTAGCTGTGCTGTTTAAATGTGTGGCCGTTTCCACCAAAGCTGTGCGATGAAAATGTGCCTACGAGGATGTGTAGCGGAGCTGTGAAAATGCGCATTAATGTGTGGTGCGAGGATGCGCAAACCTCGCAACACATCCTTCTCAACACACATTCCTCGCAACACATCCCTCGCAACACATCTCTCGCACACATCCCTCGCACACATCCCTCGCACACATCCCTCGCTTGTTTTGTATGCGTAAAAATCTAGCTCCGCTGAGCCGTTTCCACCAGAGCTGTGCTGACCGTGGCGAGGTAAAAGATGCGATTCTATTGGTTCTTTACAAACACATCCCTCGCTACGCATCCTCGCACATCTCTGGTGGAAACGCAGCCTTAATCTAAAAAAAAGCTGTGTTTATGTATGTGACTCAAAAGTTATAGCTTATTTAAAATACTTGTGCTGGATATGCCTCGTTAATTCCCTTTTTATTACAATATTGACTTTACAAAACAAGAAAATTAAATAAAACGCAATCCAGATAAGAAGCAAAGCTGGTCAAAACGTGAGATTCTTAGTTTCTATCACTGATTCTAGCATACGTATTATGTGTGAGTGTGTGTGCCTGTATATGTACTACGTGAAAGGTAAAAGTGATACAAAATTAAATTAACTTTTTAAAATAGAGGTTTACATTTTTGTTTCGCTGTTTGAGGTTCATTTATGGAGGGTGTCAATATGATAGATCTTTATACATCATTTTTTATCATTCTTTATATTATATTTAAAATCTATCCTTTATGTAAATATGGGAATAAGGTATGTAACCGCTTGCGGTGCAAATGGCAAAGCTCAAATGGTAAACTCTTGCATAGGTTTAAATCTTTTAATCGAATTTTCATATCGACATCCTTTCCACAAAAATTGCCGAAAACGTTTGCTACGGAAATGTACGGAACTGTTGAAAGATTGATGCGAATCGCGCCCCCGGGCCCGGCTCGATATCCAACAGTTCTGACGTCATGTAAGGACTGTTACACACGCCGCCATACGCATTTAATTAATGTCCTCACAAAACTGATTTCGGGCACTATTGTGGAGTATCGATTCTTAATTATATATTTTTAGCTCATTCGTAAACAAACAATAATAACATTGTGTTTAAATTCCACATCTATCTGCTCCTTTCCTCAAAAGTCAAAACAGTACTACAGACATGAACGAATTGGTGGTTGTTTTGGTGTTTCTTCTCAGAGTAAACACCAGCCTGATCTAGTTTAAAACGAATGAAAACTACGTTTTATAGAATTATTTATAAACATTTTGCAAATTACATAGCATTTATGATGTATTACATGACGTCAAGTGACAAGTCTACGTAAAAAGTGTACGTCCTACCTTTTCTTAGGGTTCCGTACCTGAAAAGGAAAAAAATGGAAAACTTACAGGATCACTTTGATGTCCGCCTGTCTGTCTGTCAAGCCCGTAATTACGGAACGCGTGGAAATATCGAGTTGAAATTAAAATCATATAGCCAGGTCTACAGACCCTTGAAACTGTGATAAATTAAGTTACTAAATGCCGCAAAAAACGTATATTACGATACTCTCAAGGAAATCTAAATTGATAGGGTACATCCCGTTGACCTAGAACTATAAAATTTGCCAAGAAACATCATTTAAATAAACAAAATCTTATTTTATCTTATCTTATCTTTATTATACTACAAGTTAGAGGAAAAATCTGAAAACTCATTTGTAATTTCATTTAGATCCGTTCAGTAGTTTTCGCGTGGAAGAGTAACAAACATACATCCATCCATCCTCACAAACTTTATCTTATGTCCTTCCTAGGGTCCTAAACTATTCCCAAATTTCATCTAAATCGGTTCAGCGGCTTAGGCGTGAAAAGGTAACAGACAGACAGAGTTACTTTTTTAAATCGCACATTGAAAAAGAAAAAGTACAGTCGAATTGAGAACCTCCTCCTTTTTTGATGTCGGTTAAAAATAACTTCAAAACAATTAGAAGAAGAATTTATCTATTCTACTCAGAAAAGGGTCCTTACTAAAACCATTTCTATTTCTTTACTATTACCTTATTTAATCCATACTAATATTATAAATGCAAAAGGGGTGTATATGATAGCAGTATGCAACCGCCTTTGTACCAAATCAAGTTTACAACGTTATATCCTCATCGCGAGATAACTGCGTTATCTACGTTATCGTGCCGCTCACCTACGCGGCTATACGAGGCTGATTACTGATAGCATACACCTTTATTGATGAGGATTTTACTACTTTTTTTTGTTTATTTTTTTATACTCTTTTGTTGTTTTTTTTTTTTATTGCGAATGAGCCCGCTTTTGAGCTCGATCACACCTGATGGTAAGTGTAAGATGAGGTCTACGATCGAACGAGCGAGCCCAGAAAATGCCTATTCACTGTGCTTTAAAGGCTGACGGATCAAATGTGGCAGGGAACACAGAAGCCGGCAGAGAGTTCTCTGTCAAATTTTAATATTCGTTTCTATTTTGCCTATGACAGCCTTTTCCCAAGTATGTTGTGGTCGGCTTCGATTATAACCGGTTGCAGCTGAGTATTAGTTTTCTATATGGAGTGAATTTGTATTATTTCAACATATACAACGTGTAATTTAAAGGGTATATACATACCGAGTGCACGGCTTCTTTGGATGATAACAAACGATATAGCAAGGGTTTTGTAATCCTATGTCTACATGTGTGGAGCTTATTAGAAATTTCAATACATTGATACCAGAGACCGAATTTTTCAAATTAAGAAGAACGAAGAGAATTATCGTGTTATTGGCTAGTGACGTGGAAAGTGATGACCCTCATAGTGCCGTGACACGTTTGTTATTACTGGTATTCAAGAAACATATGAAACCAATAATTTGGGGTCAATTCTGTGAGTCACTTATTTTGAGCTGAAACTTTGCATAGAAACTCCATACCGGATGTTGTCTTCAGTCCTTTTGGATAGATATGGGGTTTCCGTTACACGTTGTATACAATATTGGAATTTTGCGTAACGTATGCATGGGACGCTTTTTATTTGGAAGTGTAGTGGTTTCTAATACTGACGGAATACATATGATCATCTTCAGCTTAGCTTTTCCCAACTTTATTGGGGCTGGCTTCCAGCCTAAGCGGATCCAGCTGAATATTAGTGTTTTACATGGAGTGACTGCCTTTCTGACCTCCACAAGCCAGTAGCTGGTACCCCTTGGCTGGATTAGTGTCAGATTTACTGGCTTCTGACTTTCGATTGTCAAAGATGTCGAAATGACAACTGGGATGAACGGCTTATCGTGCTTTCCGAGGCATGAGGGTATCACACCGCCAATTGCCAAACCCTGGGCTACTACTAAGAAATTTCATACAAAAAAAAAATCGGTTGTCTGTAAAGTCGGCTTACTGACGATAGTTGAACGTGACAACATCATAAGAAAATACTGATGGGATGGTTGCATTTTTCAAAAGAAAATTTTAATTTTACATCACTATTACTGCACTTCTCATGACAATGGAAGAATCCCTACACAGTGACGTCATCTCTTAGCGTTTTATGATAGCCTAGTACTTGACTCGTTGAGTCATACATAAATGTCAACTTGTAAATCCAATTTGATTTGCTTTGGAACGCCTCAGAGCGATGGAACGCCTCAGAGCGAGGTAACGCCGCATGACTCATGTATTTTCGCGCGTGCAGCCAGCTTCATCGAATTATAAGACGTTGTCACGTCAAAACCCGATAGCACTTTTTGCTCGACCCTGGTATTGAACCCGAGACCTCGTGCGCTCTCGACCAACGAGGCAGTTATTTAAATTTTCGAGTGTTATTCGAAAAATATAAAACCAATAAAACAGGGTTTTAATTGATGAAATAAATATATTTAATTTGGTATTGTAACAGTTTATTCTCTAGTCTACAGTCTTTGTTTTCATTAGGACTTCTTCACCTTGTGTGGCTTGCTTGCATGTGGTTTTTTATTGCATCACTGTGCATCAAATGTGCATATATTAACGCGCAGGAGGGCAGTACCGCATACTGAGTGCAGTACCAATGCATTTCGTTAATTCCACCAAAACTTCACACTAAAACCTTAGGGTTCTTGCGGCTTAAAGATAACAAAAGGTTTTTGGCGGCATTCATTCGTACATAGTTTTCTGAACTGTTCGTAAATATGGAGTTGAGGAAAATACTTTCTCGCATTCGAAACTCGTTGGTGGTAATCGGAGCAAACAATTATACACTTGTTCAAAATAACTTGACGGGGACTCTATCAAATAATGCCATTTGCATCCGGACTGACGATTCAAATTCTTCTTTCGGTTCTCGTGAGCGCTATGAAGTGATGGCTTCCGAATGAATCCGAGTAAAGGCGAACACTCACGAGAGGCTTGAGAGCACTTTTTTTTTAAAGAAAACTATCAATGTGTATAGAATTCACATTACTAGCAATCTTGTTAACCCCTCCAACTAATGGGTTGGGTTCAAAACCGCGACCTGTCGATCTCAAAGCCGACACCTTAGCCTTGGCTATTGTCACTTCTTCCGATTGATGCGTATCGTAAACGCGGGCGCCGCCGCTGCATATAAGAAATGCGTACAAAGAGGTGCGCCTTCCCCAGTATCGTACTCTTACAGATGATTGTATGAAACCTCCTGTTGTACAACAGTTCTGGGCACTTTGTACCGAAATTTATTTGTAAGGTCGATGTAATCTGTTGTTACAAAGGCTATAAAGAGCCATTACTCTGACTTTAAAACTCAGAACATTGTAACGTGTCAATATTAACACATACGGCATAAATTATGAATCATAATCACACCGCCAAAAGAGTTAACCCTTCGAGCTAATGCATGATATAATCATTTACAAAGCTGTATTCCCAAGGTTAATTAAATGCTAACTTCCGCATGGTTTGGTAGTTGGCAGGAAGTAAGGAAGTATCTGGAAGATTCTGTCAAAATATTTATCCAAATATTCCAATGAATCGTTTCTGTTTCAAGATTAGCCAAATATACAATGTTACAAGAATATTATAATTACGTAATTTGATGTAATATTTAAAAGTGAAGGTTGGCGTGACCTACAATTCGATAGTAAATAGCACGAAGTTTCGTTCTAAGCGTGGCTAATGTCACAAAGTGTGGGCATAAAAGTTTTATGTATCGCGTCGCCTAGTCGTAAACCAGACGTTACGGTAAAGTAACCTACTTTCGAGGCGCGAAAAGCACACATTTTGAGGTTCACAATAACTATCTAATCCGCTATTTTGATGATTGTGATTCTTATTTCGTTGAGTAGCAATCGTAAAAAAAAACAAAATATCTCGCCATCAAATGTAAGTTTGGCGTTTTCTGCCTTATTACAATACAAAAACTTATTTTTTTTTTTACTTTTCTGGCTAATTAAGGTGCCCTTGAATTATGGAGCGAATTAAAATTAACCAATTACCAGTTTTATGGGAAAACACATAAAGTCAACATTATCCAAGTATCCAATTTAAGATTTGCGTTGTGTTTTGTTTCTGTAAATGAGTATGTTGTGTACCAAAAATATATTATTTTCTAGTATACTAGCCATTTTGCTGTGTTGTGTAATGTCGTTTCGTCCCACTTCCAAGCCTACATTGGACCCTGATTACCAATATCCTATATCGTACAGGGATCACGTGTACACTTCCTTGACTGAAAATGGGCAGGAATTATTTTTCGCCACAAATATTCGTATGTATCATTATGTCATTTAATAAATATTATTGCGACGTATCATTAGTAAGCGTTATTTGTTTTGTTAACCATCTTCAAAAATGGAGGAAGTGTTTACGTTTACCATTATAGCTTTACATTTGCAGATCCGGCATGTGCCGCGAAAGGAGGTATATGTATCAAGAGGGGGAAATGCAGAGAAAAGAAAATGTTGTACATTTCGCGCGTCTGTTATTTGCGCGATTTGGTTTGCTGCTACTCAGATTCTGTGTACCCAGAAGTTGGCTCAAATTAGTTTTCACATGTGAATTTGATAAAAACGTATGTAATAAAATAGAACCCAGCCTCTAGTACTCGGAATTTGTCATTGGTGAAAATAAAAAGCTTATATACACATTCATATGATATTTAAAAACTTTTTAATTTGTTAACCTTTTATTTAAATTCAATTCATTTAGTTAGAGTATCACAGACTCATAAAAATTATAAAATACAAATTAGTCCCAATTAAAAACAATACCTAACATTAAAATATAGTGTTATAAAAATACATAATTTTTACTGCGTACCTTTATGTCGTAGAAAACTCTTGTTTTTCTATGACATTACAATCAACTTGATGGTGAATCTACTTTAACAGAGTACATTAAATATAGATTTATTTCCTTTGTTTTTCTTGTATTTACTTCTAGGAGTCTAGAATAAAATTATCAAAGAATCTGTTGCTTTTAAAATCAGCTTGAATTAAAGCAATGGAGAATGAGTAGAATTAAAAGTTCCAGGGCGTTTGCGTAAGACTTTACGTCCCTTTAATTCCAACCAAAATACGATTTATCTTTATCATTTAGTGGTGTCACAAAACTAGGCAATGAGGAAAAGTTTTCGAAAAATTCTGTAAATTCCCATGAACGACGCCAGCAGAACTGGGAAACAATCGCGGCCGGTGTAAACAACCAACGGATGATATTTATAGGATTGTTGTGACATTCAGGGCGCGGCGGTATCTATAATTCTTCGCGCCTAAATTTTGATCACGCGCGAGTCCCTCACTCGAACCCTAACAAATGCTGTAATAGAAAACTGTTATCCAACAAAAGGCCAAGTGAAATTAAGTTATCGACACAAATTACGTTTTAGAAGAAGATAAATAGAAGACATTTTATTGGCCTTCTCCTACCTATCCATTAAGGAGACCCTACAACATTTTAGACGTGGGGTTAGTACTAGACTGGAATTACTAATGATTCGACCTTTGAAATGTAAAGAGACGGTAATTAATGTTGACAGCCCTGTAGTTGGGAATTTGTCTAGACATTGCAAAAGTTTATAGGTGCGCGAAAACTGGGCCACCCCAAACAAATGCTAATTTAACGCTTCGAGGGCATCGCACGTCCGCTAAAGTTATGAAATATACGAGAATATTTAAGTGACGAGACGGCAACAGAGTGTTTTTTTGTGTATTCTCAGTAATGAATTACTCGAGCGCGAAGTAGTGAAAGTGTTCGTCCGCGGTCTAGACTAATATATAATAGATAATAAGGTCAAAATTATACTAGGAGAGGAGACCTCTCTTTTGTTTCCGCGTTCAGGGCACTTATCGGGACCAAAGTACAATGTTAAAACATTTATACTGTGCCATATTATAGCGCTAGTGGACGAGGGCGTGGTATGTGTGCTTAATTTATGTTTGTAGATAATAAATAATAAATTATATAGTGAGTGAAGTTCATACATAATAACTAAATATTGATTTACGTTAACACCGACTATTCTGAGTAAGACAACATTACTAAGTATACAAATAATCCCTGTGTTTGCCTTTCCTTCGATATTTTTACTGTATTTTTTTACATGACAAACATAATTTTATGTCTCTATTCTATCAAGACACAAATAGAAGTGTTAATTAAGTCAGTTTTTTGATTCCATGTTTTTAGTTACTACTAGATAATTTTTATCGATGGCAAAAAAGTAAATAAAAATGACCGTTACTCCTACCAAACAGGAGCGATTGGTCTCCAAGTATTAGCATACAAGAGGCTGTATGTTTATTTTTGTTGTAAGTTCAGAGGAACGCCCTCGTATTGTTTGAAACAACGTACGCGACACTTTTCCAATTTAGTACTGGATCCGAAACGGGCAGACCGGTGACCTAGCTTTTTTTTTTATTTTTACCGGCAAAGTTTCAAAGAGAATTAGTTTTTTAAAAGTACAATAAGTCAAGCTTCTATTGACGCTATAGAATTTGTCTGCATTTTCAGTTTGTTAATATAGGTAACGCCGGTAGGAGGCGCGTCGTATTGAGTGCACAACACGTGGAGTTGGAGGTCAACACCCAATCCATCCCAGCGTCATGGTCCTTTTGGGCTGGCTGTCACATTCTGTACCCATTGGGACGCGTTCTCCACTCCTGGATTCGATAGCTGTACCTATCATGAGGCCTTCAACAGAGATGGCTAGACTAATGACAATTTCACCTTCATTCAGTAAATCAGTATGAATCGCATACACATAAGAGAAAAATAATAGAAACATATTCGTAGTGTATTTTGCGTGGCTTGCTATTTGCAGTACGAAGCTGGATATCGAAATTATAAAAATAAATACTATAGACTACACGCATCGCGGCTCGCGAGTGCCAAATATACGAACTTAAGGCGAAAGCCTAGTTCAAGATAACTGAAACGTTCCATTTATTTGGTTCAGTTACATTAATTCCGAACTTACGTCAAGCTGTAAAGCAATAAAGCGAACGACTCCAAAGACATTTGTAACAGCAATATTGTAACCTGTATGCTTGTAACCCTTGTAAGTATTATTAAGTCAGTTCCCGAATATATTAAACAAGTTAATGACTTCCAAGCAGAAGGCACCACCTGTATATCTTAACTAAATTGTAGGTGTCTATAACACCGGAATCAGCTTTATGTATAATAATTATTGCTTTATCCAAAAACACTACAAACACACGCTTTTATAAATGCACGTAAAAACAAAAAAGTGAACAATTAAACGGTCGATACCCCCAGAAGATTTGAAAGTGACATCTATCAAAAAATAAATCTATGGATTACGCGGTAATTCAAAAAGGTTAAGAAAACCGATAACGGATTTTCTTTAGGTTTGTTATAACCTTGAAACCTGATCGTGTTCAAAGTCCATTACGTGTCCTTTCTCACAAGTGCAAACACGACTATGATACGATATTCCATCATGGAATGCCAGTGCCTATCTTCCGGCTTCATCATCCTTGAAACCTAATCGTGGTCAAAGTTCATTACAAGACTTTTCTAAGAAATCCAAAACAGCTATGATTCGATTTTCCATCATGAAGTACCAGTTCAGGTCCGGCTCCATCATCAGATCAGTTAGACAGTACCATATTATTGTATTGTCATCAGAACTATATACCTGCCAATTTTCATTACGCTACGATCCTTGGAAGATGGTTAAATTAGTTACCTTAGATTCCATTACATAGACCTAATAAAAGCGTGTTAATAAAAATCTGTTTGGTGGGTTTTTAATATAGTTACGAAAAATCCAATAAGTACTTATTAAAATATTATGACTTATAATCTAAGATCAAAAGAACCTTCGGTAAGTTGACGAATTTAATTCCACCAACAAACTTGAAAGAACGTGACAAGATATTTAAAGTAAATAAAAGAAAATACTACAAAGCCATAAATAACTTTAATTTCGGTACTCGTTGTTATTGGTTTTATATTTTATTTTTTTGAATACCGCCTTCCGAAATTCACGTTATTTTTGGTTTTGTAGTGTTTCGATATGGAAGTCGGTTTTACTTTTGGCTATTTTTTTTCCGCTTTTTAATGGGTCGGTTTATAATTTATCTAGTTACAAAAACCAAAATGTCTGCCTTTACAAAATATTGCTTTTCTCGATGCAGAGCCGCAATTTTTTTAGGAGTTTTCCTGGTACTTCACCATCAGCTAGAGCTGATGGTGAAGTATATATAAGCATAAGTATGGTGAAGTAGACTTCACCATATGCATTGTGACGAGCATAAAGTGCTTAACATCCATATTCAAGTAATCGAATCGTAATCCACGAGATATTTATTATTGAGTAGTTTCGGTGGCCATCGGTGTTCTTCATCATCAGTTCCACTTCCCCAAATGGTGCTTTTTGAGAGCAACTGCACAAGGTACTATAAGGAATACTCAAAACGCTATAGGTGTGCCTATAATATTTGAAGAGTTCTCTCGATTTCTCCATGATTCCATCATCAGATCCTAACGTGATGACAATGGGACCAACTAGAAAGTATACCCTAACAAATTAAAAAAATATTTTCTAAATTGGTTCAGCCATCAAGGCATTACTTAAGATAAACGACTTGGTAAATTTAAGTAAGTACCTTTGTACCTACGATCTCCTTTATGATCCGATTCTCATTAATGCTTTGTTATAATAATAATTTTATATTTATTTTGTCATTATTGTATTGCTGTCTATTTATTTTAAGTTTAATTCTGTTTAAAATAATTTAGTGTTGCGTTGTGTGTGTTAATTAAATTTATGACATAACATAAATTTTAAGTGAACATTCTAACAAATTTATGGATATTTTTTGTCTGATGAAAAAATAAAATATATTAACATATTGTTAAAGTTAATTCAGATTAGCTTGTATATTTGTTTATTTGTACTAGAGTCAGTTTGAGGGCAGTCTGAAAGCAGAATGGCAAGTTGTAGGATGTTGATGATTCAGAATGAATGATTCAGAACGTATAGTAACGAGGGTCAACAGAAGTAGTACGAGATGGTAAGACGCAAAGGCGTTATTGTAAGAGTTTTATAAAATAAAATAAAGAAGTATTCGGGAACTTAAGACTATTATTTCGTTTAACCACACCGCTCTACATGTACAGTCGCCAGCACATCAAGCTATCCGAATCTGTCAGATTTACCCAATTGAGTTTGAACCTTATCATGTTGTAATAAAGTTGTAAATCTATTAAATTATTTTGACAGATTGGAGTAGGTTGATGGGCCGGCCACCGTACAATATATAAATTTATTTTCAGACCAGACTTTTATTGAACAGAATTTTATTACTTACTAGAAGTCGCGCGCGGCTTCACTTCCGTGTACTTTATCACGATAAAACATAACCTCCTTATTTTGTAGTCGGGTAACAGCCTATATATAACCTACCTCAAGCTTCAAGCTACTTCCATACCAAAATCCACCGAGTACTTTCGAAGATTAGCGCGTTCAAACAAACTATTCCGCTTTATAATATTACTACAGATAGTGATCGATACACACAGATAGTGTTATTGTATAGCGAATGTCTCCGAACGAAGACCTTACTTCATAGGATCATTTCTATAGTAAGCTCTTCGCGAGACTTTCACACTAGCGAATGTCTCTTAAGTGGGTCCCGTTTAAATATTGGAAGAATCTCATGATGCCTTCTAGAGATGGAGGGTAAAACTGCACAACAATTCAATTATCAAATGAATGGGAATAATTGAATCATGTTTATAGATATTTGCTGTTTGTTATGTAGACATTGCACAGCTTCTCCATTAATGATGAGATAAAAATGCAATTCTTCGGCGAAGGATATGCGATGTTCGTTGATCATTTCATATGTTTGTTATTGGCGTAGAATTAGTTTACTATGCAATTATGAGTCGACGGATTTTTGTATTAGAGTATATATTTTTATACGGCTGTTCCGGCCCAGGCTGGGGCGACAGGGAGTGTCAGACTTCTAATGACTAAAAACCCACCCTGTTTCTTCAGGTGCCCCTGGGTTCCGAGGGCGCGGTACTGGTTTTAGAGGCGCTCGTGGCATACCACACGTCTTCGCCACGAGACATACATTCAGCTGTGTCTCGATTTTTTTTTTAATTTAGAATTAAATAACGGAATTTACATTAATAAGATACACATGAGTATTTTTCGATTTTAGGGTTCCGTAGTCAACAAGAAACTCTTATAGTGTCACCATGTCCGTCATGATCATGAACAAACTTTTTACTACAACACGTAAAGAGGTGACGATTTTTTTTTTGTATCGTCTACCTACCCTATAGTGTGATGGGAGAGTGGGCAGACCAATTATTGATTACGTTTGCGAAATATTAAGCTTTAAGGTGCTTAACATATATTCTTATTTGTGTAAAACAGAGTAGTTGGTTTTTATTACGGCATGGTACGGAACTCTCGGTCTGCTAATTTACCTACACTGTGCGTGGCCTGAAAAGCACTTGGCCGGTTTTTGTTTATTTTGTTGATCTATATTTTGCCAACAATTCGGTATTAAACTTTTCCATTGTGCAACATCGGGGTAGTACTTCCTAGTATCTATTGACTGAATGTTGTCTCTCGCCGTTATAGGTAGGCATAAAGCTTTGGAAAGCTTTGACCATAGGCTTTTACATGTAAAACCACAGATCAGTGTATGCCGTTTGTAGGACAACTGAAATGTCATAGTGTAACATGAAAGTACCTACGTAAGCATAAACCGCAAACCAGTATATTTATACCGTAAATACGACTCGAGTTTTCAAGTGAAATCTGTAGAGCACATAATGCTTACCTCACATCTCGTTTAATTCAAAATATAATGTTGGTAAAATTGAATTTTTGGTTTCCTGACATTATATAAGTTTAATTTCATGTTAAAGTTGGTGAGTTTGGATTCAAAAGACGCCACTTGCGAATTTTCGGGCACGGATAAATATGTATATCTCGGGAAGTCAGTGTGGAACTACCAAGGATGAGCACGACATGTCCATCAATGGTGAACCAATTCTAAGGTTATTGAGGGTTCACCGCCGTGTCCTCATGGAGGCGATCAGCGGCGGTGACCTCTCGCGCCCGGCCCTGGTTCAGACCATGGTGCGGAGCGAGAGGGAATGGGATGCAGTCGCTTCCTTCTGCGAAGCAGTCATGCGAGCAAAGGAGGAGGCCGAACGTGCGAGGGAGAGGCAACTTTCTTCCTCACACACCAGCCACCGCGGGAGACGCCCCGGGCGTCGGGGATCGCGTGCAGATGTCCGGCCACCGTAGGCGCGGGCTTGCGGACGGCGAGCAGGGGTAGCTCACCGTCCGGTAAGGACCAGGCCCGGGTCAGTGGCGCGTTGTGTTCCACGCGCGCCTCAAAGAGCTGTTAGTAATAGTGACGGGGTCCTATAGGGCCATTGCCTGCAGGGGTTGCGGGAATGTGCTAATGAGATACCGCAGCCTCGGAACTTAAGGGCCTGTTCCTACAGGGTGGGTTTTTAGTCAGTAGAATTCTGACACTCCCTTCCGCTCCACACAGAGCGGGAGAAGTCATTCGATGATTTTCCCGCCCAGAGAAAAAAAAAGGTAATTGAGGGTTAGACTGTCCCACGAGTCGATGGCGCGTCGTGTTCCACGCGCACCGTGTCTTATAGGGCAATTGATTTGGGTCGCGGCCCCCGAAAGCAAGGGTTATTGAAGGAACAGGGTGGGTTTTCACTCAGTCTAACACTCCATCCACCTTCTACCAGAGCGTGAGGAGTCATTTGATGATTTTCCACCCCAAAAAAGGGTCAGATTGCCTTGCTTAGAAGGGCCAAAAACATAAATTCCTGATTTCATATTCATGATTCCAGCCAAAGTGCCCTTATATCAACGATGAAACTGTCCAAATGCCAAAATATAAATTGATTATGTGACATTTCGATAAACCAATGCTACTCTAACCCCACCCCATTCCCTAAGGTTAACCAGAACGACCTGTTTATTGAATATTTAGGAACATTACAATGTCTAAACTTTTCCTTCTTTCAGGTAAATATTTGGTATCCTAGATACTTATTGCAACAAAATGATACTATTAAAATTTAATTAATGAATACTGTTAAAGCTCACTTACAATTATAAATTCCGGTAGCTACTTTCAAAGAGCAATTCATTTTGAAAACGATACCATAAGGTATAAGTACGGCCTATAAACGTCACCCTTACACTATAAAGTTAATTTAGACTCTTTGTATACTCATTACACGCAATTTAAACGTATGTAAAACAGGCTTTCATTACGTCTGTGTACATTAGTCGCCTATTGTATTAACTCGCTGACCTTAGAGTCAGCTTCATTACGAAGAATTTACGAGTATTGAAGAGCCCCAGCTCAGCCAAATGGAAGTCTGCCCATTGCCATCGTAAAGTACACATTTGTGTAGGCTGTGACCGCTGAATACGAATAGATCTTAAAATTGTTAAGTTTCAACAACAAATTCGATATTATAATTATTTTATTTTATCATCTTTGGAAAACTTACAGCTAGACAGAGAGATTAATACGGATAATAAAACAAAAAAGCAGTTTGAGTGCTTTTTGCGGCCTACCCAAACGTCCTTACCTTGGTATTGTTCGTCAAATCGTTAAGCTCCTTCTTCTAAGTTGAGCTATACGTCATTTGACAAATGCTTGCACTGTATGCCTCAGAATCAAGTCTAATTCTTTTTGTGATTTTTGCACAAATTTCTTTCTTGTTTTGTATGAAATCTTCTACGTGTGATTCTGCTACATTGTTAGATCGCCATCCACCATGACGCTTCAAAGTCATTATATCAGCTCCTGAATTAGCCAGCAATGTAGCTTCTTCTGAAACTATGTCCAGTGTAGCTCTCAGCATCTGCTAAATCTAAAAACTTAGCGATTTCTTTAGGCATAGAACCAAATTTGTTTAAACCTATTGGCTGACAGGTACATTTACCATTCTGGTAATTTAGAAAGAAACGGTCATTTTCGCTTTTGGTGAACGCAAACTTTCATACTTCTTAACAATTTCATAGAATGGACCGTGTATGGTGAATGACCTAGGTATTTTATTTTTCGTGATAGGTATCTTCACTGAAAGCATCTGGCCATGGTTCTCTATGTCTTTTACAGTTATATTTGTTAATTCTTGTATCCTACATGCACCAGTTACACCAAATATTAAAGCAACCTGAAAAAAAGAAACAATAATTAAGTTCAACACACAACACAGTCTGAAGTCGCGTAGATATATAAAATTAGATAATTTAACTAACCTTAGTAGCCAGATATTGGTTATCTGGAGCATCTTTTATAAATTTTTCAACATCGTTAGACGATAAAACCTTTGATTTCTTGCTTCTAAATCTATCGGATAGTCTCTTTAGATAAGCTGACAAATTAGAGTATGTTTTTAAGTCCACTCCATTCTTTGTACGGACTGTGCTTTTTAACATTGAGTATATACACCACAAAGAGCTAGGTTTGTACTTAGAAGATAATTCTTTAAAGTACGCCATGAACACATTTTCTGAAAAAGACTGCGTACTCTTGTTGTTTTGCCATTGTATGAAATTTTGGTATGCTAATAGATATTTGGCCTTGGAGTTTCCAGGTAGTAAACTTTCCATAACGTTAAGGGCTTCACATCTTATATCGGGTGGTGTACAACAACATAAATCATTTTCTTCATAGCTAGTACTTGTAGACATTTTAATTAATAAATAACTATAATTTCAACAGTGAAAACAAGTTGTGAAATTTTTTTTCGCAATGGCGGGAAAAATTAATCATTTTTCCTATGCGCGCGCATCTAACAGATCGACCATAGACTAAAAGAATGAGGTTTCTTTTTTTGGCTTTTCTCGGATAGCGTTTTAGCCACGTACAAAATGGGTAACTCAAAGTTTTCTTTATCACAGAAAAAACAAAAGTTATATTTGAGTGAAAGTTGTATTTATTAAAAACGTACAAGTTGAAATTTATCTATTTAAATACGAAGTTGCATGAAACTAGCAAGCAATAGGTAGGTACATTAATTTATTTGTACTATTGAACACGATCTTTTTTGTTTCGAAACTTTTTTAAAAACAAAGCAACTCAACCAATTTAAAAAAAAAAAACCTATAACTCACTTGTGAATAATAGTAAAGAAAAAGTCACAGTATGATTACAGGTGTCATTATGTGCCTAATTGCGGTGAAATTAGAGCCATTTTATGAGCAAGTGTGTTGAAAAGATCATTAATCATTTATAATATGGCCAATTACAAGTTTTCACTAATTAGATAGATATAATATACTTCATTGTACACCAAAATTTAAACACCCATTTAACATAATTTCTTAATTATGGTATCCTTATTGGTTACCCATGGGCCCATTGCAATTACAATTAGGTAATACATACAGGTCTATTATTGGAACAACAGAGCCAACAACATTCATCATTATAATATGGGTACAGTGAAAACCCTAATGTGCGTTTCCAATCAGAGTTCACGGTAGTTATAGTGGATTCCATAGCGTTCATTGATTTCATTATTAATCATTTGACTACCATGTATACGATTGAATAGTAGGCATACGTATATATATAAAAATTTGTTAGTATCATATTGGGCGGGTTCAGCTTTAGGACTGGATTCCAGCCACGTGAAACTATATGTTTAGTAGAGGTAGCAAATTAACTTCATCTCCGATTCTCCACGTTCCGACTGCTCTTAACAACCTTATGGAAGCCAGCTCGAATCTAAATATACCTATATAACTCAAAGGTGACTGACTGACTGACTGACATAGTGATCTATCAACGCACAGCCCAAACCACTGGACGGTTCGGGCTGAAATTTGGCATGCAGGTAGATGTTATGACGTAGGCATCCGCTAAGAAAGGATTTTGCGAAATTCCCACGGGATCGGGATTTACACGGGAAAAACTTCCCATGCGGGCGAAACCGCTGGCACATTATCATATATTTGCAGATAATCTTAATATTTAACAATATTGACTAATATTATAATATTAATTGACTGTTTGCCTTAAAATATGCGAAATTTTTAAAATAACATAGATAATTCTTTTTTAATTTGTTATTGTAATTGGTATTTGTAAGCCGTTATAACATAAATAAACTTCAAGTAAGTGTCGATATCATTGACCTAACAATATAAATCAATATTAATAAATAACAATTCGCAGCTGACTTCATACTATCAAAGTTTGATACAATTCTTGGCGTGGGTTTCTCCCGCGTATAAATGTATGTTGTCCTATAATATACTTTATATTCCATTGAATGTCCTATTGAAATTAGTCGAGCCGTTCAGATTTAGCCCGAACAAACAGAAAGACAGATAGACATCGATAGACGTCTTAGTTCTAACTTACGTCACTAGAGTTCTGTGTTTATTGTTCATTTCGAACTTTTACCACCAATAACTTGTAGAACACGGTACTCGTATATGTTGAGAAAAAAAAGTCACAACAACACTCCATGTTTTTTTGTTTATTCTAATGACAATTGACTGTCTTGTTTCTATTTGTTAGTAAAATACTGAATAAGAATATAAAAATATTGATTCAGTTAGAGTAATCAAGCCAATCTACCTAAAGTTATGTTATGTCTGGGAAAAAATATTGTTATATGCGTTATTTTCAAGAAATATTTAAAGGGTATCTATTTAAAATTATATGTAGTTAAATAAATTAATAAATAAAAATACCATTTTAGGTAAGAATTTGACTGATCTATACATATAATAAAACAGTAATACATATAATAAAATAGTAACGAAAAAAAAAGTGTACATTGAAAATTTTCGAGAAAAAATAAGTGGCTTTTGTTAGAAAAACGTAACTGATGACAAAAAGTGACTTTTTAGAATTTTTGTCTATTTGTCTGTGTAGTGTGTACGGTACGGCTTCACGCCAAAACTACTGGATAGATTGAATTGAAATTCAACAAAAATATTCTTTGTAAACCAAGGAAGGCTTTAGGCTACATATTATCACGTCGTATGTTATGGGAGGTAAGCAATATTGATTTTAAAAGGTTTTAGTTCGTAATTGAATGCACAAAATAATTGAATGCACAAAATGACATGTTATTTAGTAGTTAAAATAAAAATTTAACTCTGGGAACATAATAATCACGCTATCTTTAAAAAGGAGCGCGACAGTAATATTATAAATTGCAAGGGAACAGCTATTCAACAATATGTCAACGGGGAATTTAGCGGTAAGGTCAGGCGACTGTTTACCGCATTATATGGGGCGAGTTCAAATCCCATAATATTGTTTTAAAAAATCGTAAAATTCTTTTATTCTAGATTTTGCATTTTTTATGTGCATTAGGAAATCTGAGAACTTTACATGTCCTATCTAATTGTATGGAGAGTTTCACACCAATATTACTAAACAGATTGATTGGTGGTACAACAAGCTACACTATCATGAAGTCAAGTCGTTTGACTTTTGGCCCAAATTGATCTAGACCGTATACGTGGCAATTCATCCTCATCTGATACTGAGTCCATGGTTTATGATCCTGAAGAGCAACCGTGGTTCAATAAAGAAAGGAGCGCGTTTTCCTATAACCCGTTTATTAATTACATCGAACACGGAGACATTGGCACCATGTCTGAGGTATGTGCACACTGTCACGCGCGTAAGTAGAAGGGAGAGACCAAGGGAATGTGTTGTGCGTCTGGAAAGGTACGACAAAACTCTATGTATCAGAGCTACTGGAGATCTTACGAGTTCTTTTGAATGACGAGCATCCCAAGTCCAGCCATTTCTTAAGCAATATTCGATCCTACAACAGTGCTTTCCAGATGACTTCATTTGGAGACCATCAAGTCACTGACTCTTGACAATTCATGCCGACTTTTAAAATTCAGGGCCAAGTCTACCATCGGATAGGTGTTTCCCACCAAAATGCCGAAATTTTTGCAAATATATTTCATTGCAGATTTTGTTGAACAGGCTAATGTCCGATGCCGACACATTCCTAATTTAGACTTGAGCCTTATAAGGGGATTACAAAACACTCTGCACAGTGTCAACCCATACGTTACCGATTTCAAAACCGCTCTGGAATCGGTGCACACGAGCGCGATAATTTTAAATTCATTATTAGCGCAGACAAAAGACCGAGCGCAGCCCATCCAAGACGATACAACGCACCAACGTCAAACGAGGTAGCCGTCCTCTTGGTTGACCAGGAATGCGACAAAAGGGACATTGTTTTACGCACACGTGATGATCGCCTACAGCGTATCATCGAGACACATCGCGCTTATGATACCCTACAGTATCACCTAATGTTTTGTCGCGGCGAGGATGGCTACCACTTTGCCGTATACAATGTAGACCCGTAGCCAGGTGCCCCAAATTGTAACAAAAAGACTTCCGCCCTCCAGTTTTACAGTTACATGATTCAGCTCCGTTCCAACGACAACTCACATCTCCATTATTACCTTGCACTCTTTAGTCAATTTCTGGTAGATAAGTATCCCAAAATTGAAACGGAGTGGTTGGTGTTCATTAGAACGAATCAACGGAAACTGAGGGCGGAAAACTACGTGCACCTAAGGGACGCTATGCGAGAGGACTCTAACGCGGAAAATAATAATAATAATATAATAATATTCCACAACTTTCACACAACGCCATCTAGTCTCAAACTAAGCAGAGCTTGTGGTATGAGTACTAGACAACTGATAAACATACATATATATTTCTAAATACATACATATTATAGATAAATTAAAACATACACATTATAGATAATTTAAAATGTTGGACGGATGGTGATACTCCCTTCCACCTTTACGGGAGCTCCGCGGTACATACACGAGCGGATACAGGACGCATTCTGTTACGTGCGGAAGTATGGTTTACCTCTTCATCACCATCACTACCAACCCTAAGTGGCCCGAAATAACCCGCGAGCTCTTAGCAGGGTAGGTGCCACATGACAGGCACGACTTGATTTCTCGGGTGTTTCATTTAAAATTAAAGTGCCTGATGGATATTCTCACAAAAGAAAAACTATTTGGTGCTACCAGATGCCACATGTATTCGGTAGAGTGTCAAAAACGCGGCTTGCCCCACGCACATTTGCTTTTGTGGTTGAAAGATAAAATCAAGCCCAACGAGATCGATGATGTCATAAGTGCTGAGCTGCCAGATCCCAACGTTGACCCCGTTCTGTACCAAATTGTAAAAGGTCATATGGTGCATGGTCCTTGCGGAGCCCTGAATCGCCATTCTCCTTGCATGAGGGACGAACGGTGTTCAAAAAGGTTCCCGAAGCGATTTAGCAGCGAAACTCTTACAGGTGAGGATGGATACCCTTCATACCGGCGTCGATCTCCTGCTGAGGGTGGCAGTCGTGCCGAGTTAACTATGCGTGGCCAGGCAGTCGAGATCGACAACAGGTGGATAGTTCCATACTCACCTGTACTTTCCAGGCCGATCAGTACCCACATTAATAAAATACATCTGTACTAATACGTAATACGTCAACAAAGGTACTCCTGCTGAGGGTGGCAGTCGTGCCGAGTTAACTATGCGTGGCCAGGCAGTCGAGATCGACAACAGGTGGATAGTTCCATACTCACCTGTACTTTCCAGGCCGATCAGTACCCACATTAATAAAATACATCTGTACTAATACGTAATACGTCAACAAAGGTAGTGACCAGGCAACGTTCGCTTTAAAGAGTACTGACAGGGATGAAGTGACTAAGTACCAGTCTGGTCGCAACATCAGCACTTTTGAGGCGGTTTGGCGGATACTGGCCTTCTCTATACACGACAGGCATCCAACAGTCATGCATTTAGATGTCCATTTAGAGAATGGCCAGCACATTTATTTTGATCCTGAAAACGTTGCAGCGA
Organism: Tholera decimalis; assembly: GCA_943138885.2. NCBI lineage: Eukaryota > Metazoa > Arthropoda > Insecta > Lepidoptera > Noctuidae > Tholera > Tholera decimalis. Next base: position 34,198,350 of record OW964549.2, on the reverse strand, counting down.
GATTGGAAAATCTACGCCAAACCACTCTGTTGGCCTTTTTCAGACTCTGTGAACAACTTTGCTAGATCACTCACCTATGATGAGGTGCCGTCGTACTACACGTACGATAAGCAAAGAGGTGTATTTAATCGACGTCGACGCGGATACTGAAGGCTGCGGGTGTCGACCTCAGGATGAGCTGCTTCTCACACGGACAACTGTACGTCGCTTGCTCCCGCGTCACCAGTCCTGACTCGCTGTACATATTGAATGAGACCGAGGGAAAAAGAACGAACGTTGTTTACATAGAAGTGTTACAGTAAATTATAACACTTCTGTTATTCGATGTCTCCTAAATTTCCTTGTTAACCTGACGTCTCTTATCAGTAAATTAACTACATAACTTTCAAATTTTGAGTTTACTAAGCCAAATAGTTTTTGAGGGATCTAAGCTATAGTATAGTATGGGACGCATCTTTTGAGTGTTTCTGTAAATCAACAAACTATCACTAACTATTATTAAAATAAAAATAGAATAAAAAAATACTTATGCGATACGTATGCAAAGCCACGGGTACAGCTATAGTTTATGAAAAAAAAAATTAAAAGTTATTTGCAATATTATTGTTAATTCAGTGTACCCTTGGGATCCGGTGCGGAATTACGGGAAGGAAAGTTTTTTATTGTATATAGGTTCCCACCAAAACATCCTGTAAAAAATTAGCCAAATCTCGCCTAAGCTGCTTGTTTCTCTATAAAAAGTAATTAAATCTCTAAGCAAAGCCAAGCCAAGTCTAAGGATCTTTACTGCGATTTCTTTATTAATATAGTTAGATTTTATGTAACCGGCCATTGAACATACTCTATGCACTTTTAGTAGTTAATACATCGAAGTCAACGGCCAAGTCACATAAAATCTAACTTCTTTTTGCAGAAAGCTATTTTTTAGTTGATTAGTTTCTTAATTATACCTTTCATTATTTTAGGTTTTCTTATTAGAATTGTTTTTTTTTTCCTTTTTGGTGTAGTTTTTTTTATTAGTAATCTTTCTTTTCTTTTTTTCCGGTTCCGATTCTTGTAAAGTGGCTATAAGTTTTCCTATTGCCCATTCATGCTCATTATTTGTTATTTTAGACGGTTTGGGTGGTTTAATTTCTGAAAGATCAGAGCGGTATATTCAGCATCACACGTGTAAAATTGCATTCCGTCCCAATGTTCGGTAACGTATGCTACTATGGCAGACCTGACACTGCAAGTTGAGTCAGTTTTAGCAAAGACCAAGAAAGATATTGAATGGAAGAGACATGAACCATCTTTGGGCATACCAACTACGCGGTAGCCACATAGTCCATCGTCGTCTTCAATTTTGCTGACATTTTTACGAGTTTATTTGAAATCCATGACCATTTATGGATAATTTATATCGATAAAAAGCGGAAATGGAATACGACTGGTGGCTGCCCCCTGCATTACCTGGTAGGCTACTTCCAATTAGCAACTGACAAAGACCGAAAACAAAATAAGCCCGAAGGCAAGATTAACAAGAAATGGGAGTTTTAGCCAGGCAAGCTGCATTTGAAAGTTGTCTCCAGGACTTAGCCTGTTTCTACCTTCACCACGAGGAGGTACTCCCAGCTCATGTTATTTTATTGAAGTACTTAGTGTGTCTCTAGCACATTTTAATGTTTTCTAAGACATTTTCAAATACTTCAGACTCCAGTTTCATATTCATTTATAAGAAGGAGCTCGTCACATTGAATAACTTTTGTCAAGGCGCATTTCCATATCTCCCATAGTTCAGCTGAGCTCTAAGGGTTCTTCATCAGATACTTCAGACCTTCAATTTTTTATACACATCAATAGAAGGGACTCGTCATTCTGAATAACTTTTGTCAAGGCGCATTTCCATATCTTCCATAGTTCAGCTGAGCTCTTAGGGTTCTTCATCAGATACTTCAGACCTTCATTTTTTATACACATTAGTAGAAAGGACTCGTCACAATGAATAACTTTTGTCAAGGCGCATTTCTATATCTCCCATAGTTCAGCTGAGCTCTTAGGGTTCTTCATCAGATACCTCAGACCTTCAATTTTTTAATTTCAAAAAAGGGCTAATCACGCTAAATAAACTTTGTGAACATAGCATGTCGATAATTTCAATAGTTTGGCTGGTCTGTTACGGTTTATCCTCAGGGTCATAAGGTACTCCAGATCTTCAATCATCCTAGCTTTGATAGTTTTCCCTTCATATAGACATTAAACCCTACCTCTATACCTCAGCTCTCTAGGTTTATGGGAAGTACTAGTTCTATTTTGATGATCAGTGAGTCAGTGAGTCTATATAACGTGTAACGGAAACCCCATATCTATCCAAAAGGACTGAAGACAACATCTGGTATGGAGTCTCTATGCAAAGTTTCAGCTCAAAATAGGTGACTCACAGAATTGACCCCAAATTATTGGTTTCATATATTTCTTGAATACCAGTAATAACAAACTTGTCACAGCACTATGAGAGTCATCACTTTCCACGTCCCTTGCCAATAAAACGATAATTCTCTTCATTCTTCTTAATTTAAAAAATTCGGTTTCTGGTATCAAGGTATTTAAATTTCTAATATGCTCCACACATGTACACATAGGATTAGAAAACCCTTGCCATATCGTTTATTATCATCCAAAGAAGCCGTGCACTTGGTATGTATATACCCTTTAAATTACACGTTGTATATGTCGAAATAGTACAAATTTGCTTTTACATAACTTAGGAAATAAACAAGTTACAAACATGAAATTTTGTGGTTTAAGTGTGTGCTGGTAGCTTACTAGATAACGATAATTTCAGCGTTCTAAATCTATCCTGAGGTTTCCCAAATAGGGGCCTGAAAATACGCCGAAATGGTTCCAGAAAAGGATGGTACGGCAGTGTTTGCTTTGCGCTCGACTTGGCACTTGACTTGACAGATAAAGTCTGGGCAACATATAGGCTATAATTTATTTTGGAAAATGGAACACCTGATGCAGAACCGCAACAAACCAGTTAAAGTATAAAAGATATAAAAATGGTGCCATAGCAAAAATATTCCACGTGAAGAGCATTTTCTGCTGTGAGAATAAATTTGAAGATCTGGAACACCTGTTGTGGAACTCCAAAGTCCAGCGATACTATAACATATATAGGAATGACGTCTTAGCAAAAGTTGTTTAGTCTGATGGGCATTTCCTGTTGACTTAAAGATCTGGAACGTCTCGAATCGTCTCTCGCATCACGTTGTTTTCCCATCCCCGGGCTTTTAGAATTCGACATCAGAAATTTCAGATTTTCGATTTTGACGACCCCGTTGTCGCTGGCATAAGCAACAGAATCCGCGTACGAAGTAGCGGGCAGAAGCTAGTTAGTAATATAAATGATTAATAACTACTTTCATATATAAAAATATTTATAGTTAAGACTGATATGTAGTTAATTTAAATAATTAATTAATAAGTATTCATTATTTTATTTCCAAAACCAACATTTACCAGACGTCTCTGGTAAAACCTAGCATGTACTAAACTCTGATCGTAAAAGCCCGAAAAAATTGACTCTTTTTATAAATCCTTACAGTTACAAACTCATGTCGGTAAAAATCTTAGGATTTACGAAGAAACGGGCTTTTACAGTACCGTATTATAATAGTCATAGTCATAGTCATTTATTCATATAATGTCAATAGCTATTAAGATTGTCATGTTTAGGGCTTTCAAATACCGAATTTTTTTTAATACCGGTATCAATACCGGTATTGGAAAAGTCAATACCGTGATCCCGGTATCAATACCGGTAATCCGGTATTAAACGCAAGTTCAATTAGGACATTCATAAAAGCAATAAAATACGTGTTTTTTATTTTCAAATCAATCTTTATTGTTCTTATTTATTGAAAATAATAATAATAATTACCAGCTGTCAACGTTTCGGCCCAACGACTATCGGATCAGGTGCGGGTCATCCAGCGTAACCGTATGTTGGATGACGCCGTACCTGATAGACTACGCCTCGAATCATGGTGCAGCCGTGTCTCGTCTGCTTCACCACTGGCCGCGGTGCAACTACAACCCAGTATCTCACCGTGACCAGACCCGATCATCATGTTCACTGACATGCAGTGAACATGATGATGACGAGGCTATAACCGTGAGTACCCAGTGCAGTAACAGATTGAGGAGTGCTTTGTAGGATGCATTACGGGAGTATCGCTCCACACAGCCTGAGCTTAGACCTCGTCTGCCTCGTTTACCCATGCATAAGAAAATAGGGCGCTAGTGTGTGCTCTAGATTCACTGCTGTCAAATTATTTTGACAATAGTGAAGACCTCACCAATACCCATTTGGTCCTGCACTGTGGAGCTGTAACAGCATGTCGGGTAGCTCATGTCAAGTTCCCAAAGACTGACAGAGCTATTCGACCGGTGGCGGTACCAGCTTGGCAGTGCAGGATCGAACGTCGTATCGCTGGGGCTAGAGCACTCATTGGTAAACTTATCTGCTTCAGGCAGGGCAACACTCATCCTAGAGTGATGCGCTTTGTGAGGCGAGCGTTGCGGGGATTGATATCAGCCCTCGGGATTATCTAACCCACATCACAGAGCGTATCGACTTCCTGAAGCAGAAATTCTATGCATGGGCAAATCGAATTCGTCGATATAAGCGGTGGGTGGAGCGATACACTCAGAATCGCACATTCCAAAGCAATGAAAGGTGGGTTTATAGGGCCTGGGAGCGATCTGACCAGGGTGTGACTGATACGTGCTAACGTACCTACCGGATGATGACGCCATGTGTTCGTTCTGGCGCAGCATCTGGTCAGCTCCTGTCAGTCACACTGAGGGTGACTGGATGCGGGAGATCAGGCGCACGTGCGATCTTTTACCAGAAATGGGGGCAATCACGATCAGCCCCCAAGATGTAACCCGTGCAGTCCGTCCGTTATCCAACTGGAAATCCTCATGACCTGACGGGCTGCACAATTTTTGGCTTAAATGGTTCCAACGATCGCACGCTCGCCTGGCATTTCAGTTCCAGTCTTCCTTAGAGTTAGGATCGCTACCTCAATTCCTAACTACAGGAATAACCCACCTGCTCCATAAATCAGGCAGTACTGCGGAACCTAAAAATTATAGATCGATCACGTGCTTACCGAAGGTCTATAAAGTTCTTACATCCATTATGAGAGCCAAAATTAATAACCACATTGATACAAATTCAATCATCTCTGCTTCTCAAAATAGATGTAGGAACGGGTCCCGCGGTACTAAGGAGCTTCTCCTCATTGATATTGCCATTAACCAACAGGTACGTCGTTCGCGAAGGAATCTGTCGACATGCTGGATAGATTATAAGAAGGCCTATGACTCGGTTCCACATACATGGCTCATGAAGGTGTTGGAGTTGTATAAAATAAATCCAATACTACGCACTTTCCTTGAGTCATGTATGGGGCAATGGAAGACGGTACTCTGCTACCCAGGATGTCGACAGAGCCAGGAAAACAGCGAACCGATTAGAATTGAGCGTGGTATTTTTCAAGGCGACAGTCTGTGCCCACTTTGGTTTTGTCTGTCTTTCAACCCTCTCAGTACACTGCTGGAGGGTTCGGGGCAAGGCTACCAGTTGAGAAGAGGTAGTCAGGTCATATCACACTTGCTTTACATGGATGATTTGAAACTTTTTGCCCCCAGCAACTTGCAATTGATGGAGCTACTGAAGGTAACGGAAACCTTCAGTAGCGCCATAAGGATGGAATTTGGGATGGAAAAATGTGCGGTCATGCATGTAAAGCGAGGGGAGATTATATTACACCTAAGATCCCTCAGCTCAACTGAAACCTACAAGTATTTGGGAATGTCAGAGGCACTAGGCATCAATGTTGCTTATGTTAAACAATCATTGAAGGAATGCTTCTTTGGCCGCCTGAAAAAAGTACTGAATAGTCATCTATCAGGCGGAAACAAGGTGCGTGCCTTCAATGGTTGGGTCATGCCAGTATTGATGTACTCTTTTGGAATACTCAAATGGACTCAGACTGAACTAGACGCCTTGGACAGGCGGGTCTGCACAACGCTGATTGCAAATCGGATGCATCACCCACGTTCATCGGTGATGAGGCTGTATATCCCGCGGAAGTACGAAGGTCGTGGCTTTTTAAATGCAAAGACCCTGCACAACCACGAGGTATGCAGCCTTAGGGAATATTTCCTAGAAGCCGACGTGGGTATGCATCGAGATGTGATAGCGGTGGACAAAGGCCTCACTCCGCTCTCCTTAGGTAGCGAGAATTGGCGCAAACCTGTAGTATTAGATACTAATGACCGCAAAGAAGTATGGCAGAGCAAGGAGCTTCATGGACGCTATAACCGGGCTCTTCATGGGTCTGACGTAGATACATTAGCGTCCGTAGCCTGGCTACGTTTTGGTGACCTCTTCGGGGAAACCGAAGGTTTTGTCTGTGCAATTATGGACGGAGACTATTTGCATAGACACAACCTTGTAGCTAGGATTGTTCACCAGCAACTTGCTCTTAAATACAATCTTGTGGAATCAGAAGTACCGTACTATAGTACGTTATCCCGAAACTGATTGACAATAACAAAAACGACATAAGTATAAGTACAGCTCGATTTCGGTTTAAGACTACAGCGAGACGCTTGCGCTGGTGAAAACTAGTATGAGAATAAGATCACATACATTTTCAGATCTAATATTTGTAATACCGTAATCACGGTATTGGGGCGTCAATACCGGTATTGTAAAAGGCCAAAATAAAATCCGTGATCACGGTATTACGGGATCCCGGAATACCGGTATTGAAAGCCCTAGTCATGTTGTGTTTAAATAAATAAATATATAATGCAAATATATAAAGTTTGAATTGAATCCATTTAACAAATGAAAAGTTTAATTCAAACTCGAACCCCCTTTTTTTACACCCTTAGCATATTTGGAAGTTCCCCTCCGAACTTCCAAATATCCTTTTTTAGTGCTCATTTACGTCACTTGAAAATCCTATATTCAAAAAGAATCCATCGAAGAAATAAAAAGATTCATATAAAAAAGGTGGTCAAATTTATGGATCTCCCCCATAAACTTGACCACCTTTTTATGGTTAACCAGTGGGCGACCACTAATTATAATATGTTTTTTATGGAATTGCATTAAGCATTACAAAGTAGCTTATTGTTTTACATTCAGCCATTCCACTTCCGACGCTCGCCCGCGACGGTCGTACCGCTCCGCGCTCTCGATCGTTCCGTGCCTGAGTCATCGCAACGCTTCGTCACGCCCGCCGTGACGTCACTCGTAGTCGCCGACTACGACGCCTGGTCCGGATCCGCCTTTTTCGAGGCGTGAAGGATTTCCTGTTTCTATAACAGAGTATCGTCAAAAACAATTTAGTTTGGCCCCTTCAGGGTAAAACCACAGTTTCGTGGTCCTTGGTTGGAAACCTCACGGTGTCAACAATACCAAGGGGGTGCTGACCCGACGCACCCGCTGATCCCCTTCAGGGTGAAGCAGTCAATTGGAGTCGAGTGCTAGGTTTTGGCCTTGGGGGATCTCCTAGTCAAACCTAGTTACTGAGTTTCCTTTTCAGCTACACACCTACTGTCGGTTGGGTGTGTCTACCCCTTCGCACTAGACCCAATAGGGCCCGGTTCGCACAATAAGACTGGCGACCGGTTACAAGCTTAGGGCTCACCATTAGGTACTCACCTCCCAGTCTCTACCCGACTGGGAGGGTTACACATCCCCGGACCCATCCATTCGGGGAGTTAGGTCAGTTAGGCTTTAAATAGGTCCCCCGCGGGAGAGAAATCTCCAAAATTTCCCCATTAAATTTTTGATCCATTCGCCAATCATGGCAAACTCCAATATTTTGGAGATATTGCTAAAAATCCTTAAGGAAGACCCTGCTATTTCCGCCAAATATGGCGGAATAATCCAGCGTGAAATCGCTAACTGTCCTCCGGCTACCGAAGCCAACGTCGCTGATTTTAGTGACGCGCTTGACAGCCCATTATCTCCCCCGCTTGCTGATCAAGGCATTCCGGTTGGTCAATTCACGGAAGTGTTTATCAACTCCGATCCCATTGTTCATCGAACAACGAACGACTTCCAGGTAGATAGCCCTCTATCGCTCCTGCCCGCCGATAATGTCGTGCCGACCGCCCAATTCCAGAAATCATCCATTGTTTCCGGCCCACCTACTAATCCCATTGTTCTTAAAACAATGGACGCCGCGCAGGTGTGCGCTGCAGTTGAATTCCGTGAAATGGACACCACCGAACCTGTGTCCAATAACAACTCCGACAATGATTTGTCATCAGGCCCCTCGTCCTCGGAAGACGACTTTCAAGCCGTCACCGGTGGCAAGAGGTAGAAAGGGAAAACCTCCCAGGCCAGCAAGGCCAAAAAGACCACCGCGTCGCCCCCGTCCCCAACTCAAACGCCCGTTCGACCCGCTAGCCCCGTCCCAACTACCACTGCTCGCGCGCAGAATAGTCGTCCCCCCAGCCCGATAGCCCAAACTTCCTCAGCCCAAAGGAAGCAACACCCTCCGCCCCCCTTTTACATCCAGGACAAGGGTAAATGGACTGATGTGTCCAAGATGTGTGTTGATCGAAAGATCAACTACACAAACGCCCGTGCCTGCCAAAATGGCATTAAAGTCACCGTCCCTACGTCGAACGACTATAGGGAACTATATCGCGCCCTCCGTGAAAGGAATATTTCCTTTCACACTTTCTCCTTCCCCGAGGACACGCCCACTCGTGTTATTATTAAACGTGTCCCTAAAGAAATCCTAGTACAGGATATTAAAGACGACCTTGCCGATCAAGGTATACCAGTGATCGCCGTCCATCGCTTACATAAAGCGAGAGGCGGTGAATTGTACGACATGGTTCTTGTCATTTGTGAACCAACCGAAGGTCATCACCCGATTTTCAAGATTAAGTCCACTTGCTCCCTATCCGGTATCTCAATTGAAAAGCCCTACAAAACCGCAACAGTGGGACAATGCCACCGTTGCCAACTGTATGGCCATGCGCAGAGCAACTGCTATGCGACTCCCAGATGCGTCAAGTGTCTGGGCGAGCACAGCACTGCGGACTGCCCTCGGCCCAAAGACCGAACCCTCTGTTTGGAACCACCCAGCTGCGTTCTCTGCGGCCAGACCGGTCACCCGGCAAACTACCGCGGCTGTCCCAAAGCCCCCAAACTCGCTCCTAAATTAGCGAAGCGCGCCAATGCCCGCCAACAAAGAGAGGCACCTTCCTCTCAAATTCCCCAACGTCTCGCTCCTCAGAGACCATCCCCGTGGAACAGGCTAAACCACGAAAAAGCCTTTCCCTCCTTGGCCACTGCCAAACCTTTGCAGGCACTGATGGATATACCCATCGCAGCGCAGATCCTGCCTATAGCCGTGGCTCCAGAGGCCACAGCCAGTCCCCAACCCGAGCCTCAAACCACTGCTACTCCTGCAGCCAAACAACCGCCCAATCCCTCACCCGTCGCGCACGGCGAGTCTTGCGGCCAGACTCTACTGCGCCACTATAGAATATTTATGACCCGCCAAGCCAGGTCTCTCCGCGATGCCCTTCTGGCTGCCGAGCAGCAGAATAACGGCAAAATTACGACGGAAATGTACAGCCAAATATTCAGCACATACAGTGATGTCTTGCTAGGCCTCGACCAGATGGATGCGATGGACTGATCCAATGGATTCTCAACGCACAAACCACACTAGGCCTCGATCCCTCAAATTTGGTTTTTTCAACGCCAATGGCATTTTCAACCAACGCGCCGAAATAACTAAATTCCTCCGCGACCACCAACTCAAACAACACGCTGCCACGGCGGCGGTACCCTTATTTATTATAGGAAGGAGTTATACTGCATCCCTCTGACCCCACCCGCGCCTCTCTCTCACCTAGAGTACTCTGCCTGTCGACTAGGCATGACTGGTCATCCTCCGATAACCATCATCTCTGCCTACCATCCCCCACCATCGGTCGCGTCTCTTGCTTCAGACGATTCCATCGCGCTCACCAGCGATCTCACAACTCTCTTTGGCCTCAGTGACTCCGTTTTACTAGCGGGCGATCTCAACGCCAAACACCCCGCTTGGAACAGCAACACGACAAATGCCAGAGGCAGAATCGTATATAACCTAGGCGCGACCCTAAACTATGACGTCATCGCTCCGATGACTCCCACCCACTACCCACACGACCCCAACCATAGGCCCGATGTCCTCGATGTGGCGCTCCTAAAGAATGTAAACCTCCATTTACACTCCATAGAAGCGCTTCACGAGCTCAACTCGGATCACCGTCCCGTTATCCTACACCTAGGTTCCCGCTCGGGTAACCATGATCCTACCCAACCTCCTCCGACCCAATTGATCACCGACTGGAGGAAAGTAAGTGAAAAACTGAAATCCACCACGTCGCCTCACTTGGACTCCATTCCTGACCACATAGTCTCAGTCGCTGACACGACGGCTGCGATCGACTTGCTTACAGATCACGTACAATCCGTCCTGAAAAAATTGTTCAAGGGAAGTTCCAGTAGCGGTATACCACCGCTGGAAACTCCCGCACGAGGTACGGAATCTGATAACCGAGAAGAACGCAGCCATCCGTGCGTACAGCGCTTTTCCCTGCGCCGCAAACAAAGCTCACATGCGCAACTTACAGCGTGCTGTAAGGAAACGCATTGCCGAGCAGCGTAATGCGAGCTGGGACAAGATGCTGAGCGAACTTGAGCCCACCCATCTTGCCTTCTGGCAGCTTCAGAGGAAGTTACGATCCACTGAAGAGGCCACAATGCCTCCTCTCCTCGGGGCACCTGAGTTGTCCCAATGCGATGGTATACGTACCCTTGTATTGGGACAGCACGGACTGCCGGGCAGTTCTTCTCATGCAACCGAGCGGGTGGGCGGGTTGCGGATAGCCCAGCTTCGGCTGGGGGACCGCCACCTAGCAACCTGGGGGGCGACCCCCCTGCCGGAGTGTCTCAGCAGACGAGACTCCGGACAAGAGAAGTTTCCCTTACGCCAGATCCCAGGCCTAGGGATAACCTAATACCCTGTTCCTATGTTCCCTGTTCCTCGGCTGCGCGGGTCTGCATGGTTCTGCTACTGTCTCTCGCTGGTGCGAGCGGGCTGCATATATTGGCTGGTTCAAGTGGACTAGCCAGTGATGCGGTGGGCTCGCGCCTGCGGGACGGTGGCGGATGCGTGTGGCCCTGTGCAGTCGAAAACATCCCCCTCACACCTTTCCTTCCCTCTCCCATCCCTTTCCTTTATTTTCCCATCTTTTCTCCAACCATCCAGAGGAGGGGCAACCTCTTTTCCCAAAAGCCCAACCAAATAAAAATGACCTAATGAAGCAGAGAACAAAGACTACCCAGGTGGGTCCCGGCCAAGCCGGGGAGTCCCACACCGACAAGTCGGTCAGCCCCCATCGTATTCTGGGAGGGGGCAATTCACTGCCTATAGGTGCTGCTCCTGCAGCAACTGCAAAAAATTCTTCGGCTGCTACCACAGCGCCACAAAACCCTGCTGCTATTACAGCGCAACCCACAACCACGGCTGCTACCACAGCGCCAAAAATTACCACACCGGCTGCGACCCACGCGCCTTTAAACAACACCCCGGCTGCTGTTCAAGCGCCAAAACGACTGACACAGACTGTGCTGACCACGAGTGCCTGGCAACAGAGCCTCGTTAGGAACAGCTTTAAGAATAACCCAGACGACGACACGAGCAAAGGTAAGGCGGCCAGCTCCGGTGGACCCAGTGACCGGAGGCGCTCAGTCTGCGAAGGCACTAGCCAGCGCATTGCGCCGACGACCGCTGAAGAGCAAGTACGCGATCAGCTGCGAATCCGCGAAGGGACCTCCCAGCGCGTAAAGCAGCCGGACGCGGAAACACGCGACCGAAACCGAATCCGCGAAGGGGAAACCCAGCGCGTAAGGTCTTCGGAAGCGATGGAGTCTGCCGGGACTGAAAGCCGAACCCAAGACATCGACACTGACACTGACAATGACATGCCCCGAAGGAGGAAGGCGAAAGGCAGGGGGAAACGGGCTGGAGCCCTCATAAACGTGAGGCCGACCGTCCGGGCCGCTGAACCACAACCCGGGCCAAGCGGCTCGGGGGCGGCAAAGCGAGATCGCCCGGACGATACGGCTTCGCCGAGCGCGCTTCAGGGAAACCCGAAGCGTGTGAGAGTCCAGCCTGCTCAAGGGGAGCAGAGGACCTATGCGCGGGCCACGAAGGATATACCTGCGCGACTCGCCGTAGCAATCTGCTTCCCCCCCCCCTCCAGGGACCTGACTCCGGAGGAAGCAAACAACATTAAGAACAGACTTGAGGAGCTCGTCATGGACAGCGACCCGTCCCAACCACTCCCGGCCTTCCGCGGATACCCTCGGGTAGCGGACGGTACTGTGCAGATGTGGTGTGAAGACGACCACTCCTTGACCTGGTTGACACAGAATGTGACACAAATAAGACTCCCGAACACCGACCAGACACTGACAGTCATGCGACAGACTGATATACCTACCCGTGTCCGAGCCGCGCTATTTGTACCCCGGTATAATGGGGACATAGCGCGGCTCCAGAGTGTTCTGATTCGTCAGAACACTTGGTACGACATTGGTAGGTGGTCACTGTACAGGGCGACTTCTGTCGGTGGGGATAACCATGGGACGTATCTGACCCTGGGGATCCCGACCGATGAAGCCGAAAAGGTCTTGGGGCGGGAGCGGCGCGTATCGTACCTGCTCGGGTCCATATACGTCCGCTTCTACCCCAAGAAGCTACCCTCAGACAAGACTGAGACCACTGAACAGACACAGACAGACACCGATGTGACTATACTGGAGGAGGAAATGGCGAAGGCTGCAATGACCGACGCTGAGTCAGACTCAGCGCCACCCCCGTCACCGGGATGGACAATGCAGCTGCTCGCATCCTCACCCAGCGACACCTGGCGAGGAACGGGGGAGGGAGATGAAGCATCCAATGGATCCGACTCCTCCTAACTCCGCTCCAACGTCAGCACCACCCACAGCAAACACCCAGATCATCCAGGCCAATCTCCAGCATAGCCAAACCGCCACGGCTAGCCTTCGCAGAGCCCTGGAGATGAATCCACGGACAATTGCACTTATACAAGAGCCGTGGATTAGAAACAACAAAGTATGTGGCCTTGGAAACACCGGAGGTAATATCACTCTAAACACACTTAATGCAGAGAAACCACGTACCTGTATATACACACCCAAAGACATACCTATTACCCCACTAACTCAATTCTGTTCCAGAGACCTGACTGCGATCAGGCTCCGGATTGACAGCAATGCTTCAGATTTAGTACTAGCCTCGGTGTACATGCCAGGCGACAACGAGAACTGCCCACCGATAGAGATGATTGATCTTGTACGTCACTGCGAGGACGCGGACCTGGACCTGATCATCTGCACCGACTCAAATGCTCATCACCCGCTTTGGGGAAGTGAAGTATCCAACGCCAGAGGTGAGACGCTATCCACATACCTATTCTCGACTAACCTTAACATTGTGAACCGAGGCTCAGAGCCCACTTGGGTTACAGCCAGAGGTCAAACAATCATAGACCTAACCCTAGCTACCGAAAACGCGACCAAACTTATCTCTAATTGGCGCGTATGTGATGAACCCTCCTGTTCCGATCATAGGAGAATCCGCTTTACCTTAGCAACCATGATAAAAAAACCCACACCGAGGCGCAATCCGCGCCGCACAAACGTCACAGAATACAAACACCACCTAGCTTCTTTGTTGGCTAGACGACAGTTACACTCGACACCCTTGACTGATCCCACACAGCTTGAAGAAATCGTGACAAAATTAACAAACGACATAACGGAGGCTTACCACGTGAGCTGCAAACCAAGAACACCTAACACCAGGAGTAAGGGAAACCCATGGTGGAATGCTGAACTTGGTAGGCTCAGAAACACGCTACGAAAACAATTCAACAGAGCAAAGAACACCAGACTCCCGGAAGACTGGGAGCTATACAAAGAAACCCAATACAAGTTCAAGAAACAAATCAGAATGGCCAAGAATACCGCTTGGCAGAATTTCTGTGAATCCATAGAATCTAACAGCGAAGCCGCACGAGTAAAGAAAATCCTATCAACTGATCAGGACCGTACTCTCGGCGCCCTTAAAAAACCTGACAACTCCTACACACAAACAGACCAAGAAACCAGTAAGGTCCTTCTAGAGACGCACTTCCCGGACTGCCACCTTTCCGAGGACAGCACGTGGGAAAACGAATCTAGACAGACACCAAGTACTATAGACTGGTCTAGAGCCCGCGACATAATCACTGAGGACCGCATAACATGGGCCATTAAAACATTCCAGCCATACAAATCTGCAGGACTAGATGGCATTTTCCCGGCCCTTTTGCAATGGGGTGAACACATCCTGACACCCTGGCTGCTGGAAATCTACCAAGCCTGCATAGCACTCAGATACGTCCCACTAATGTGGCGGGAGGTGAAGGTCATCTTCATACCCAAACCAGGCAAAACTGACTACACACAACCCAAAGCATACAGACCGATAAGTCTCACATCCTTCCTACTGAAAACCCTAGAGAGGCTCTGCGATAGACACATCCGAGATGGACCTCTCCATAAGAATCCGCTTCACGGACAACAGCACGCCTACTCAACGGGGAAATCAACAGAATCTGCCCTACACAGCGTAATATCTAAAATTGAATCCGCAATACACCACAAATGCTCCTCGATGGCTGTTTTCATAGATATCGAAGGTGCTTTTGACAAGACCACGTTCCAGAGTATGAGTACAGCACTCAGCAGGCACGGTGTAGACCAAACCCTGAGTGACTGGATCACCAACATGCTCAAGCAGAGAGCAGTAAGAGTCACAATAAACAGCACAACGAGGGCCATCGTGGCGAAAGGCTGTCCCCAAGGGGGCGTCCTCTCACCACTGTTATGGAACCTGGTCGCAGACAACCTCATCAGGAGACTCAACGATAAAGGATACTTTACTGTTGGCTACGCCGATGATATAACCATAATAATAAATGGAAGCCATGAGAATACCATATGCAACCTCATGCGCCAAGCCCTAAAAATAGTAGAGGACTGGTGCCGAGAGTATCAACTCTCAGTGAATCCTACAAAAACTGAGCTCATACTTTTCACCAAAAAGAGGAAGCTGGCGGAGCTGACACTGCCAAAATTCTTTGGCACCACTCTAAGCCTTTCGGCTGAAACCAAATATTTGGGCATCTTCCTGGACAAACAACTGAATTGGGCAAAACACGCTGAGCACATCACCAAAAAAGCCAGTATCTGCATGTGGCAGTGCAAACGCATGCTGGGCAGAAACTGGGGTATCAGCCCCAAAACAACCCACTGGCTATACACGACTGTTATAAGACCAATTATTACGTACGGCTCCCTAGTCTGGTGGCCCAGAACAGACTTAAGCACGGCACAAAAGGATCTTGAGAAGCTGCAACGACTTGCATGTGTGGCGATCACTAGCAGCATGAGAACTGCACCCACTGCCGCTCTACAGGCCATGCTGGGCCTACCACCACTGCACCTTATAGTACGAGAAGAGGCTGCCCTGGCAACCTTCAGACTTGCTATATCCGGGGCACTCTTGCGAGACTCCAGGATCAAACACACACGCATCATGGAGGATTCAGTCAAACGACAACCCCTGATGACTGCACCATATGATAAGACTGCAAAGACGCACCACTTCCAAAAAAACTACCAAATAAAGCTCATGCCGGAGCCCGAGGACTACTCAGGGCCTGAGGAGCTCAGGATTTACACTGACGGCTCAAAGACAAACACTGGAACTGGAGTTGGAGTTTTCTCCAACGATCTCAACATAAATATATCCAGACCGCTGGGGAAGCTCAACACCGTCTACCAGGCGGAATGTGTGGGCATTATTCAGGCGATCCATGCCATAGAAGCCAGGAAAGTCACGGATAGTCACATCCGCATACTTTCCGACAGTGCCTCAGTACTTCAATCCCTAGAGAAAAATTATATCACGTCCAAGCTCATACTAGAATGTCACAATGCGCTGCAACGCTCAGCGGTCGAGAACCGCAACACTGTGACACTGCAATGGATAAAGGGGCACAGCGGATCACTCGGCAATGATGCGGCGGACGAACTGGCCAGGAGGGGGTCCGGCGCGATGGTTTTCGGACCCGAGCCCATCGTGCCGCTCCCCTTCACCCAGCTGCGCACATGGCTTAAAGAACACACACACGACCAAGCCGAAAATGGTGGTCCTCGGCACCAGGCTGCAGGCAGTCCAAAGAGGCGATGCCAAACTTAGATAATAAACTAACCAGGCGCCTCCTACACCTGGACAGAAGAAGCCTGCGAATGGTGGCGGGGACCATCACCGGGCACTGCTCACTGAACAAACACTATCACACAATAGGTATAACGGACAGTCCCCTGTGCAGGGCATGTATGGGGTCGGAGGAAACGGTAGGACACGTGCTCCTAGAGTGCACGGAAATCACCGAAATACGGAAACGAACCCTCGGGTCATTAAATTCCCTTACAGATATCCTGAATAGACCGAAAGACCTGATCTGCTTCTGGAGGGAGGTTGGCTGGATGGAGTGACGGCCGACATGGCTCACGCACAATGGTCTCGTGCAGAGACTAAGTGCGGAAACCAAACTACAGAAGAAGAAGAAGATGCCTCCTCTCATTCGTCCCGATAAGAGTGTCGCCTTCGATAACTCTGAAAAAGCAGAATGCCTAGCCGACAGCCTAGAGTCCCAGTGTTCTCCCAGCTCTCAACCAGTAGACCAAGCCCACCTCAATATGGTGAACGCCGAAGTCGAACGTAGAACTTCCCTTCCGCCCGTCGAAGATCCCGATAATCCAATGGCCCCCATCACTCCTGATGAGGTCCAGGATATCATTAAAAGTCTCCAACCGCGAAAAGCCCCTGGCTCCGACGGCATCACCAATAGGGTTTTCAAACTTTTCCCCGCCCAGCTTATAATGCTAATGACTGCCATCTTCAATGGCGCATTGAGCAATAATATGTTCCCCGCAACCTGGAAACAGGCCACCGTCATAGGTATTCCCAAACCAGGCAAGCCCAAGTCTGACCCGTCTAGCTACCGTCCCATTAGCTTACTCAACGTCCTCGGTAAAATCTATGAAAGGCTTATATATAAGCGGCTCAAAGATTTTGCCGAAGCAAAGAGTCTTATACCCGATGAGCAGTTTAGATTTAGAACCGAACACTCATGTATCCAACAAGTCCACCGCATCATAGAACACGTCAGCGCCGGCTTCCAACGGGGCGCAATAACGGGAGCCTTATTCTTCGACATAGCGAAAGCGTTCGACAAAGTCTGGCACAATGGCTTAATCTATAAGCTATACCAACTCGGCGTGCCTGACCGTCTCGTGCTCATCCTACGGGACTTTTTATCGAATCGCACCTTTCGTTACCGAATTGAGGGAGAGCTTTCCTCCCCCCATCCCATTCGCGCAGGAGTACCTCAAGGCTCCGTACTATCCCCCCTCGTTTTCACGCTATTCACTAGCGATATCCCCAAGCATAAAAATACTCAGCTAGCCCTATTTGCCGACGATACGGCTATCTATTATACCGGTCTTAAACCCGATGCCATCGCTCGCACTCTCCAAACTTCCGCAAACACTCTGGCCAAGTGGTTCCGGAAATGGAGAATCGAAGTCAATCCAGACAAAAGCCAGGCAGTCCTCTTTTCTAAGCCGCGGATAAACCCACCCTCCCCCCGTCCGATTACCACGTACGGCAAGCCGATCCCCTGGGAAAAGCAAGCCAAATACTTAGGCGTGGTCCTCGATAAACACCTTTCCTTCGCTGAGCACATAAAGCAGGCACGTTCGCGCGCCGCTTTCGCTCTAGGTAGGCTCCACTTCATTCTTAGCTCCCGCAGCAAGTTATCACTCAGGTGCAAGCTGCGTATTTTCACCGCGGTCATCCGTCCCATCATGACCTACGCCTACGTTGTTTTCGCACACGCAAAGCCCTACCTCCTCCATAAGATGCAGACCCTTCAAAATCGATTCCTCCGTAGAGTCACGGGAGCCCCCTTTTATGTTCGAAATGAGCTTCTTCACGTAGACCTCAAGATCTCCAAGCGTTTCTTTGAAACTTCAATCCAACATAGGAATCCCCTTATCGTATCGGCCGCCCAATACGAACCCTCGCGTATCTCTAAGATTCGCCGACCAAGGCATACCCTAGTCACTCCCGATGACGCACTCACCCTGCTCCAAGAGAGCCGTAAGGAAACCAGCACAGTTTACAAAAACAAAAATCGATCGTCTTTCCGTCCTCGCCGCCGAGGCCCGCCGCGACGTCCCCGTAATAGTCCGCCCCGACCCTTGCCAGAGCCAGCCCGCGACGCTGAGCCAGTAGCTTTAAATTCCCTTATTAATAATAATAATGATACGATCCAGCCTGTCCCTAGCTGCCCTCCCCCTGCGACGCCCTAAGCCGAGGTCCGTACCCCACAGGGGGTGCCCTTAGCGTGTAGTCGCCTAGTTTGTAAGTTTTTTAATAAGCCCTGGCTGGAGGCATTAATTAATTTATTAATTAAGGCAACTACAGGCAAGCCCGGTTAAGCAGCCGACAAAATCAGAGGTTGACCTGCGAGATGCCACTCACAAACAAAAAAAAAATTATTGTTTTACAATGAAATTAAATCTGAATTAATTTAACATCTATAAATGTTCCATGTGTAATTACAGAGAATAAAACAGTTCGATTATGTACAACATAATATTTTACTGAAAAAGCTTGAGGCCTACGGTATAAGAGGTAATATCCTGAGAGGTATACCTACAGGATAGGAAATATATAACAGAAATTAAAATAATAAATATTAACACCAAAAGAGAAGAAATTTTTGTATCGGAAGAACGTAACGTTATTTACGGAGTTCCGCAAGGACTAGGACCACCGCTTTTTTCATCTATCTATACTTATAATAAATCTGTAGAGAGGTCAATTCTGTACATGAAATATATTTCCAAAATAACTATCAGGGGGTGATTAGGGATCGATACTGATGCCAAAAATGCAATCAGTAAAATTGTTGTCTGTCTGTCTGTCTGTCTGTCTGTCTGTATAACCGTTATATAAACAAAAACTACTCGACGGATTTTAACGAAACTTGGTACAATTATTTTTCATACTCCTGAGCTGGTTATAGTATACTTTTCATCACGCTACAATCAATAGGAGCAGAGCAGTGAAGGAAAATGTTGGGAAAACGGGAGAAGTTACTCCATTTTTTAAGCTTCCGTCGCGTGTGCAACCTTAATGGTTAAAGCTACACAGAAATCATTTCATGACGGAAATGTTCTCCTTAAAATTATGTAAAATATATCCCACGACTGCATATGTCTATCAACACGTGTAACTCCCGATAGCTTAGCAGTTCGAAGTTTTCTGATTATAATATTTGTCTACTCTTACGTTTATAATACTCTCAGTCACCCCTAATTGAAAAAGTTAACATTATTAACTATTCCATAAAAAAGAATCATATAAATTGGTATAGAAACACCAAAGTTATACATGAAGTACGCTAATAATAAGCCATCGCGCGTGAATACTGAATCATGCTATAAGGATTATTTTTGAGAATCGGTCGCCGCGCTCGACGCGTCTCGCAGCCGAAGGTATAAAATTTCGTTCTATAGGTACTCAAGCCTCATGTGAACGTGATCTAAACAATATTACCAATACATTAACTTACGCTGACGGAGTCGTGGGCACAGCTATTAACAATAATATTGTACGGTTCCGTATTGCGATATTTTTCAACAGTATTGAGATTGACATAATATATTTCCCTACTAAATTACGAAAGTTAATCTGTCTGTTACATCAAAATCACTGAACCGTGAGGAAGGACATAGGCTACTTTTTTTTACGAAAAACGACGGAAATGCGGACGAAGTCGCGGGCAACAGCTATCTATACTAATAATATAAGGCTGAAGAGTTTGTTTGTTTGTTTGAACGCGATAATCTCAGGAACTACTGGTTCGAATTGAAAAAATATTTTTAATGACTTTATTTAATCAATAATGGAATATACACTTAAATAAAAACCCTAAACTACATAATCATATACATCTAAAAATAAACTAAAATATGGCGTCCAGAAATTCGTGCGCATCGCTGTCCACTTGTAATGTGCCCAAAAGACTGGCGGCATTGCCACGCTGTATGGCAATGCTTAACCGCTGTCCAAGGTAAAAGCCAGCCTTTGGGTCAACTAGGCGCCTGGATAGTTCTTTAAATAATTTGTGAGCACTCGGACCCCACGATCCCAAGGTCTCCACCCCAAACGGCTCGAAAATATAACCTCCAACAAGGTTATTATATTTCCGCCGCTTGAGATTCTCAGCGGCTGCAGCGGCAACGCCAGCACAGCATGGCGAGCTAGGAAGATGGGATGGTGCAAGAGTATCGACACAAGTTGCGTCTCACACTAAAGCCCTACCCATCTTCCAAGGAAATAAAGACATGCCGTCCGGTATTTTGCCATCGTCGCGTGCCAGGCCATTGGGTTCTAATACAGAATACAGTTTTTTAATTAAGTAGTCAATTCATAGAGAAAGGCTATAGGCTATATATCATTACGCTAAGGCCAATAGGAGCGGAGCGCCAATGCAGAATGCTTCAAAATCGGGGTTAAATTTAACGTTAGCCCAAAGTAACTATTCCACGCGGACGAAGTCGCGGGCAAAAGCTAGTTATACATAAATTATTTTCAAAGGGCAATAAAATATCCTATGACACTGTTCGCTGATCACAGTACGATAACTATTCCATGTAAACAAAGAAATTTATATATAAATATATTAAATTTATTTATATATAAAGAAGAGATAAATAATACATTAAAAGACACTATTAAATGCATCGACAATAATAATTATAAAATATACTCACATAAGACTGTAATTATGCATTTTAACCAGCGCGCATAGACATTTCCCAATCTTCATATAACATAGAATAATATCAAAATTGACACAGTTAATACGACTAAGTTTTTAGGAGTAACGATAGACCAGAGCTTAAATTGGAAGGCGCATGTAGAGGCCCTGACTAAAAGAGTAAGTAATAGTGCATATGCCTTGTACATATTGTCACGTAAGGTTAAAATAGATGTTTTATTAAAGGCTTACTGCGGACTAACTGAATCGGTTCTCAGATACGGAGTTACATTTTGGGGTAATTCAACTAACAAAGAAGATGTTTTTAAAGCACAGAAGAGATATCTCAGAGCCATGTTTAATTTGAGTACCATTACTAGTTGTAAGCCTTATTTCATACATTATAAAATATTGACACTAACTTCCCCGTCCATTCTGGAAACAGTGATGTTCATCATAAATAATAACGCCTTATTTTCACGAATAGCAGAAAAAAATCCCAGAAATAGGCGTGATCAAAATCAGCTCTGTCAGCATAGGAGTAGGACTGCACTTACGTGCATCTGCAAAAGTGTTTTCTGCATGGCTTCCGTGATTTATAATAAGTTGCCTAATGCTGGAGGGCGCTTAATAATATTGAACTGAAGAAACAACTTAAAACGTTTCTAATCGATAAAGCGTATTATCATATTAATGAATATCTTGCAGATCAATATTCACGTGACATAGATTGAATTAAGATCGTATTTTATTAATCTTGACATGTATACTTCTGATATTTAAATTTTTATTTTTAGTTTTGACATGTACAATTTGACTTTATTTATATTATAATACTAGCTTTTGCCCGCGACTTCGTCCGCGTGGAATAGTTACTTTGGGCTAACATTAAATTTAACCCCGATTTTGAAGCATTCTTCATTGGTGCTCCGCTCCTATTGGCCTTAGCGTAATGATACAATATTATTGTTAATAGCCATGCCCGCGACTCCGTCAGCGTAAGTTAATGTATTGGTAATATTGTTTAGATCACGTTCACATGAGGCTTAAGTACCTATATAGCAATAATCCTTATAGCATGATTCAGTATTCACGCGCGATGGCTTATTATTAGCGTATTTCATGTATAACTTTGGTGTTTCTATACCGATTTATATGATTCTTTTTAAGGTTCCGTAGCCGAATGGCAAAAAACGGAACCCTTATAGTTTCGACATGTCTGTCCGTCTGTCTGTCTGTCTGTCCGTCCGTCCGTCTGTCACAGCAATTTTATTCCGAAACTATTAAGACTATACATGTGAAACTTGATAGGTGAACTGCTTTCCGATTTTGAGAAAAAAATTAAAAAATATTTAAAATAAAGGGGGCTCTCTATACATGGAACTAAAACTGATTTTTTTTTCATGTAGTCGATGCATGTGTGGTATCTATATACAGTTCTTTAAAAACGATATCGGGGTTTCTAAAACCACTTTTCCATAAAGTCAATCGTTTAAAAGATATAAGCTTCCAAAGTGGTAAAATGTGTGTATCCCCCCTCTAACTTCTATAATAATGGAGTGAAAAATCTAAAAAAAATATAAAATATATGTCTGTAGATCTTACTGTAAACTTTCAACCAAAATTGGTTTGAACGAAATCAGTTCAGCAGTTTTTGAGATACAGCATATTTTCTAAAACCGCAAATATAACTTTGTAATTCATACAAACACCATGAAAAACAAATTTATTTGGCGCAGTTGTAAAAAATGTAAATAAGCTAGTTTTAAGAAATTTGTAAGGTTTTTTTTTCGTCAAATAAATATGCATATTATATTATTATAGTTACTACGGAACCCTTCATGGGCGAGTCTGACTCGCACTTGGCCAATTTTTTTATGGAAAAGTTAATAATGTTAACTTTTTCAATTAGGGGTGACTGAGAGTGTTATAAACGTAAGAGTAGACAAATATTATAATTAGAAAGCTTCGAACTGGTAAGCTATCGGGAGTTACACGTGTTATTGTGAGTCAACCATAAAAGATAGACATATGCTGTCGTGGGATATTTTTTATATAATTTTAAAGAGAACATTTCCGTCATGAAATGATTTCTGTGTAGCTTTAACCATTAAGAGTGCACACGCGACGGAAGCTTAAAAAATGGGGTAATTTCTCCCGTTTTCCCAACATTTCCGTTCACTGCTCTGCTCCTATTGATTGTAGCGTGATGAAAAGTATACTATAACCTGCTCAGGAGTATGAACAATAATTGTACCAAGTTTCGTTAAAATCCGTCGAGTAGTTTTTGTTTCTATAACGGTTATACAGACAGACAGACAGACAGACAGACAGACAAAAATTTTACTGATTGCATTTTTGGCATCAGTATCGATCCCTAATCACCCCCTGATAGTTATTTTGGAAATATATTTCATGTACAGAATTGACCTCTCTACAGATTTATTATAAGTATAGATATATATTTTTTTACTTTTGTTCTGTTTTGTTGTGTATATTTTGACATTTAATATTTTTACTTTTGAATTAATTTAAAAAATATGCACGCCATCGTATAGGTAAACATGTCTGAACTTTATTTTAATTTTATGTTATCTCACATGCGTTTTTATTCTGTATGTGTAGGTACACATGTTTGGAGCTAATAAACAAATCTTATCTTATCTTATCAAAAATTATAAAAAGAATTTTGTTCCTAAATTATATGCAAAGAGTTCTCGAGGGGCGCACTGGGTACGTGAGGGTTTTTCATTGTCTCTATCTAATTAAAACTTGGAATGAAAAATGAACGCTGTGTGTACTGATTACAAAATCAAAAATTAAAAATCTTCTGCCCGTCTTGGGCAAACACATGAATAAGTAGATTCGCGTCACTTACGTTAAAAGCGCTCTTAGCTCCAGATGGTATTCAGCACATCTGCTTTTTAAACGAGAGTACTTTCAAGGGAATTCTGGCTGGTAGTGGGCATCTATTAATATTATTACAATTCATTATCACTTAGAGAAGTTCTTCCTTTCCATCCTCGAGGAGGGAATGATGGAAGATTTGGGAACTTTAACACTAATATTTATTGGAGCTTCAAAGGCATAGCGGCGTATTAACGCGATTGAAACGGAAAAAAGTATAATTTTTAAGGCGACAGTAACTCCGTTTTCTTCACATGGTTTACTAGGTACCGTGTGGGTTTGAAACGTTGTATTTTTCGCTTTTATGATTGCATAGTACAAAGACAAGGCATCCTTATAGTTTTACCATGTCCGTCCATCTGTCTGTTTGCGGTTTTACTCGAGACCCATGGTAGACATCAATCACGTTTACAGTTGTTGAATAAAATAGATTTTCCAGGTTATTTGTTTTGCCATCCATCTCCTCGTGTGCGATATTGCTGAATAGATTTAAATAATGTAAGTGTTGGTCTAGAACTAATTATTGTCGATTTGGGACTCCATTTTGCGGAATATGTAACGTTGAAGTGTTTTTTTTGTGGGATGCATGTCCTTCTTCCTGCCAAACATTATTTTCTTTGACTCATCGTGCATCGGCTGTAGAACCTTCGTGCATTGTGGCCTGCCTATTGCTCCGGAACGTAAGGGCAGTTGTAGGAACAGGGTGGGGTTTTAGTCAGTGGAAGTCTGACGCTCCCTTCCGCCACCGAAAAAAGACATGACAAAACAATAAGAACGTTATAGTCGTCAAACTTATAGAATGTAAGTAACTGGGTAGGTAAAAAAAAACATATATTTGTATAACTAACTAGCATTAGTTGTGTTATAGTTAAATCTACTTTTTTTGTTACGGTCATTAGAACGTATAAATAACTACGATGTACGACCACAAACACGAAAACAAAACGTGAGAAATAAATGAGATTAACATGTGAAACGCGGCAATTTAATTGCTGATTGTTAGATTTTTTTTTGCATTACAAATTACGAGTAGGTGATATTCTATGAGCAAGCAGAGGAAAAGAAGCTGCCAGAATTAAAGCGTAATAAAACAACGGAAGAATGTAACCTCTTTAATCCAATAATCACAGTAAAGCGAACTCTGTTTGTTAAAAGATATCTTTATCAAACGTTGGTACAGATAAATAAGTTGGCACAGAGTTATCTCGACTGGGACAACAAACTTTGTGCCGCCATCACTAAGTTAGTTTCACTACATTTGCATCATGGATTTGATAAGTAAAAACAAATTTTGCAAATGGTACCGACTTGAACCACAGTGCAATTTCGAGACACTCACAAACACAGATTCATAAAGTGAGCATTTGGCTGAGAATTCGCATGTTTATTTTTACTGGGTATAATAGTTGTGTTATCAGACAATTTTTGGGTTCTATGCCAAAAGTTTAGGTGTACCAGTTTGGGAATTGAGCTCACGGTTCTGATTCCTTTCTCTGCAATTACGAATAAAACGAGCTATCAAGGTTATCGGCTTACCGAGTCATTAACACTGTTTCGGTTTACTTTGAAACGGGTTTCCCCTGACATAACTGTGTTACTTAGTTAAAGCTCATACTATCATACTATTTCCATATATTCCTAGTCTTTAGTAACTCCTGCAAACGCGACTATGAGTGTTTAACAGTAGGCAGTAAACTTTATGATGCGAAATAAACACGCACGGGAAAATGAAAAGGCGGATGAGGGAGACAGGATTCAGTCACAGCCCACAGGGTTTATCGGAGGGCTTTTACCAGAAACCCTCATTATCCAGGCTAAAGTAAAATGAGAAACAGTGGATAACTAATTGAATCGGTGCTAATTGCAATCGGAGCGCGGCGGGACCCGCTCCGGTAACACGGTTAAAGCGGGAACACGGGAGAATATTATATTATTTTCGGAGATATACTTGCAGTCAATTTGCCACTAATTCTCCTAGACTAACTGAGCAGCTACAGAGCATGATAAATTAATACAGTTTTAAGTATGCTTCTTATTAATATGAACATAGGGCTGATTTATTAAAAAAATATCAAATCTACTTTAGAGATTTCGTGTTTCAGATCTGTAACTGTTGCTCCAGCCTCATTTTCGAAAAAGTAAGGTCCAATGACTCCGCCGGACCATAAACTGCACCAAACAGTCACACGTTGAGGATAGAGAGGCTTTTCAACAATGACTCTTGGATTTTCCGAGCCCTAGATGCGACAATTTGATGAGGTGGAAATGGGCCTCATCACTCAAGATGGTTTTTCGATGGAGTTCCGGATCATTTTCATGAATTTCAACGACCCAATAGCAAAGACACGACATTGTTGATGATCGGCCGGCTTGAGTTCTTGTGTTAACTGAACTTTATAAGCCTTAAGACCCAAATATTTATGCAAAATACGGTGTAATGACGTTTGTGGAATGCCTAATTCCAAAGAACGACGAGGAATGGACAAACCTGGGTTTTCTTCAACACTTTCGGCTACAGCAGCAATATTCTCGGCTGTTCTTGAGCGACGTGCACGGGTTTTATTCTTCACATCACTAAGTTGTCCCAACAGCTCGAATTTTTCCACCAATGTTAGTATTGCGGTCCTATAAGGTGCTTCATGACAACCCAAAAATGTTCGAGTTTTATGAACCGTCTCTGACAAATTTTCACAATTTTTATAGTGAATTTTAATAATTTCAATGCGTTGTTGAAGCGTGTATCGTTCCATTTTTATTAATGGCGTAGTTTCTACTTGACAAATGTAAAAAAATGACAGCTTCAAAGTGACATCTACCGAAATAGCGGGCTATTCAAAATAACACCTCTTATTGCAAAAACCCTGTATATAATATGTAAAACAGTAAAAAAGTGTGTCTGTACATTCAAATTGTATACAAAAATTATAATTGAGGTGGGTTAAGAAACGGTAACACGGCAAAAAAAAATTGTCTGTTTGTACACACTAATCTCCGGACCTACTAGATGGATTTTAATGAAATTTGGTAAGTAGATAGTTGACATCCTGGAATAACACATACCTACTTTTTTTCCCGGAATTCCCACGGAATCGGGATTACGCGGGAAACCCTCCCACGCGAACGAAGTTGCGGGCAGCAGCTAGTAATAACAAAATACATTTTTAGAGTATTTTATAGATTAAAGTGAAATGAGAACTCTTTACAATTTATTGTTCAGAAAAACTCTCATAAATGATTGAATATAAACGTCGAATTTATCCTACATTCGTTTTAAACATAAGCAGGCCGAAGGACCTTTAGGTAATTACCATTTCCCAACATTTATGTACCAGTGTGATTCTATTAGCACTTAAGTACCTATAAATAAGGTTCATTTGAAATAGTTAGTACCGCTACGGAAACGAACGTATGTAACGTGGAACGTAGCGAGACGGTCTGTGGTTAAATGTCGTGGTCGTCGTGGGTCTGACGTCAGAGAGACCAAAAATAAAGCCTCGCTGCCCGAGCCGTTAACTGCCTCCTATAGATCTTATTTCGCATGAGATGATATATTTAGAATTCTAGTTTCGTCATGGTTGGATTCCTGAAAAAGTAGGTAAACTTGGACTAACGACATCGTTTGTTGGAAAGATATTACCTATGCCATTTATGAATGGCTTGAATGTATACATGGTGTTTCAATACCTAGTCATATTATTTGGTGCAAAAAGTTTCCAAAATATGTTGTTATTTCTTCAATTCAGTCGACAATCTCTTCTACTCTACTACCGGCCTCATCTAGTTAATATTTAAGGAAAAAAAGTGACGTGTAAAAGTGTTATTTAATAACCAATTTGCAAAATAAAGATCATTTATCATTTATCATTTACTCCACCCAGAACGGAATATGGGTTCCTTCATTTGCTCTTGAGTTATGAGGCTAAGGTTCCTCGTAAGAACATTGTCACCTTGGCCCTTACTAACCCCATCATTTGTGTTTGTTGGATATTCCGTGAACTACTCAATAAAATACCATATTAGATTCCAAAATATATTGTGCATCCGCACAGGCAAACGATCAGAACAGACTAGCCACTGACATCTGTCTAGAAAACTTATTCTAAACTACCAGAGTTTATAGAGGGACATATATACAAACTCCATGTATGTGTATTAGGCACATATCAACATCATTGATGTAATTACGTTAGTTCCAACACTGGCCCTTGAACCAATATAAACTCATGTAAATCACATTACACACATTGAACACAATAAATAATATAAGCCTAAACACATCCGCTGTCTAAAAATAATAAAACATTATAACAGCTAAAACAAAGCAAAAATATAAATTTATCAAAGTATCCGTCACACATGTGAACAGTAAATATTCAAAACTATGTGATACGGATCTAAAACAAATTATACTTCTGCAAGTATACCTTACCTACTGCTTAGAACCATCATATCATTTATTTAACGATAGAAATAAACGACATACAAACTTATCGTGTTTTTCCTTTGCCAACGGTTTCGTTAAAACGTCGGCCACCATTTCATCAGTAGAAAGGTATTTTATAACGACTGTACCTTCCTCAACGATTTCCCTGATAAAATGATGTCTTACGTCAATGTGTTTCGTTCTGGCGTGGTACATAGAATTAGTGCACAACTTCAGTGCAGACTGATTATCATTAAACAACGTAATCCTATACTGTACCCCGTAAATTTCGAACAGAAACTTGCGTAGAAAAAGTGCCTCTTTACAAGCATCTGACAGACACATATATTCGGCCTCTGTGCTTGAAAGCGCCACTGTTTTCTGTTTTCTACTCTCCCAAGAGATAGTAGAATTTCCAATTTTGAACACATAACCGGTATAAGATCGGCGGTCGACCTCATTTGACGCAAAATCAGCATCAGCATATACGACGATATCCAACCCTGACTTCTGAAAAGTTAAATAATGATCAGGCATACCTTTCAGATAGCGAAGAACGCGTTTTGCCGCCTTCCAATGAGTCTCGTCGTACGCGTCGTTGAAATGGCTGAGCGAGCTGACAGCGTGCGCAATATCCGGCCGCGTACATACCGCTATGTACATCAGACATCCTATCAGGCCTCTGTAGTCGTGCGTACAATCCTTCTTTGTAGATTTCACGAGCTTCAGACTTGTCTCCATAGGTGTTCTCGCAGGTTTGCAATCTGACATATGAAATCGTTCTAGCACCTTCTTTATATAGCTTGACTGGTCTAGAGTTATTTCCTTGTTCTGTCTGCAAAGCCTCATTCCAAGAATGTGATGTGCTGGCCCTATATCTTTGATTTCGAAGGCCTTCTTTAATTCTTCTTTGATTCCTGCCGTATCTCGGCAACCAGCTAAAGAAAATAACATTATGTCATCAACATAGAGCGCAATTATAGTCATAGATTTCCCACTCGACTTTACATAAACACAAGGTTCGGAAGATAAACGTTTGAATTTCATTTTGCTTGTCAAAACGCCATTTATTTTCTCATACCAAGACTTCGAAGCTTGCTTCAGTCCGTATATGGCCTTATTCAACTTGTAAACTTTATCTTCTTGGCCTTTTATCTTGTAGCCCTCTGGCTGCTCCATAAAAACGGTCTCTTTTAAATCTCCATTCAAAAATGCCGTTTTTACATCCAGATGCTCAATATTCATGTTATGTTCCGTTGCTAAAGCTAGTAACGTACGTATAGTAGAATATCGTACTACAGGGGAGAACGTTTCTTCGTAATCAATACCGTATTTCTGGGTATAACCCTTTGCGACTAGGCGCGCTTTATACCTCAATATTTCCCCGTCGAGGCCAAGCTTTCTTTTAAAGATCCACTTGCATTTGACAGGCCGTTGCTTCGCATCGCGGTCAGTCAGAGTTCAACACTTATTAACGATGAAGGATTTATACTCTTCCGCCATCGCGGCATTCCACTTACTTGCTTCTGGTCCATTAAGTGCCTCGCGTACTGTCTGATGGTCCCCCGTGTCACTGCATACAGTGCGTGCTACACAGGGGCGTGCATAGGATTATGACAGGGCATGCGGCGGAGTAAAAACACACAAAAACTTCTTCTTTTGTAGATTTTTAGCATAGCCACGCATCGTAGCATGGTGGCGATGCGTGGCTGTGGCTATGCTAAAAATCTATAAAAGAAGTTTTTGTGAGTAATCGGTCACAAAAACTTCTTCTTTTATAGATTTTTAGCATAGCCACAGCCACGCATCGTAGCATGGTGGCGATTGGTCGACTAGGCGTCACCGTTTCTTTAAGAACAAAAAAGTTTAATTCAGATATTCTTCATATTGAATACACTGGGGAAAATATTAACGAAATATACATACAAACTCGTATCCAGCGACTAGACGTAATAAGCTAAATATACATATTACGATTATGCTATTCACTGAGGTATATTTAAAGTGGATACGTTCAACCTAATCAGATGACGGTTACTGTGGTTACTGTATCCACGTGTTGCCAACCCATATTACGGTGAAAAGACATGATCTTGGAACGTTGGAAGGTGATATCCATCGGTTTCCAACATAGAGATAATAAATATGTTCTAGTGGTCGTGAGAAGCGCGAGTGCTGTGCAAGGGGTCTTAGGTTGGATTCCCGGGTAGGAAAAAAGTTGCTACTGGGTTTTCATTTACAAATACATATTATCTGACATGTAGACTGGTAGAGAATGCCTTGCTGCATTAAGTCCGCCCATGTCCGTTAGCAAATAGGGACAAGGCAAGAAATAATTTTGGACACGTTCGACAAGTTCGTCGAACGCCAATGTAGACGACCAATGTAGAAGAGGGTCTGTAGAGCTGCCCACATGTTGGCCAAGCGCAGGCGAGCGCCTTTGATTTGTGACCAAAAACCGACACCGATCCGAAATGAGGCAAGTGATCACGAGCAA
This sequence comes from Tholera decimalis, assembly GCA_943138885.2. Taxonomy (NCBI): domain Eukaryota; kingdom Metazoa; phylum Arthropoda; class Insecta; order Lepidoptera; family Noctuidae; genus Tholera; species Tholera decimalis. The sequence continues at coordinate 34,167,460 of OW964549.2, read as the reverse complement.
CGGCGAGCGAAGACAAGTTTCACCAAATGAGCTCTATACACGTTGGCGCTGGCCTTCACTTGGCCAACTAGGCAAGTGACACCGTGCGATAGCAAGACAAGGCAAATATACTGTCTACATGTTGGTATTGGCCTTCACTCGACAACGCTCCGCCAACATGTATTGCAGGCTTAACACTATTATACATAAAGTTTAAATAAATGAATAAAATATTCCTATTAAAAAAATATTTATCAGTATACATCAGGAACAAGGTCCAAGCTACTGGTGGTCAGGGCCCTTTAGAAAAGAACCTTCTAACAATACGCGGCGTGTCCAGAAGTACTGCTTTCTGGACCAAGCCCTTGATCCAGCTGCCCAACGAGAGCCCCCTCAGATGTTGGACGAGGCTTTTGGCTATTATACCATTGACTATCATTATTGTAAATAGAGCAGGGGAGCCAGGTCACCAGCTGTACATAGGTAAAAAAGAGATAGAAGATTGCGGATAGTCTAAATACAGATGATTGACAGAGTACCCGTTCTCTTCTCTCTCTTTCTAACAGTCTGACGTTTCCACTTACAGGCAGCCCTATACATCCACACTCGAACTATTTACCTCACCACCTCTCGGCTTTTAAACCCTTTCGCATTTGTATTTTAGAATTAGAAATTTTGAATACACCTTTCATTACGAGTATGGTCTTATATGATTTCTGAACGTGGGTGGTGAAACACATACCAATATTTTAATTGCGAATTGTGTTTGTTCTTTTTTCACGTCAAAACGGAGTAGCGAAGCGATGTGATTTTTAAACAGAATGGAATCAGGCGTTACTTTGTGGAAATCCATACCACATTAATACTTCAGAAAAAAAAAATCCACTGTTAATTCCGCCACGAGCTTAATGATCAATCTTGCATGCAGTATTGTATCCCTTCTGCATGTGCATATATTTGCGGGCGGGAGGGCAGTGCTGCATACTGCATGCAAGATTGCATACTCTTTTCAACAGCTATTGGCAGAATTAACACTAGATATTTTTCTGACGTATTAGTTTGATGTGATTTTAGGTATGGAGATAGTTGAAGGTCTAGAGAGTGACATAGATAGATAGATAGATAGATAGATAGAATATACTTTATTGTACACCAATAATTGAATCACACTTAAATAACAATATTGTAAAAAAAAAAAAAAAAAAAAATTGGTTACAATGGCGGTCTTATCGCTGAGAGCGATATCTTCCAGACAACCTTTGGAAGGACTTTATGAGCTTTATTTAAAATGGGGAGGGCTATATTAGTGTACTACTGTACAAATACTCATTAATAACGGAAAAACTAATAAAAATACAACAAAAAAAAATATATATACAAATACATAAGTACATAAAATAAATAAATATATAATGTGTTCTTTAACATCGTGTGGAGAAAGCAAAGGAATAATCATAAGTTTGAAATAAAATGATTGGCAACCGAGCTTTTAAAAACAGCAAGTGACTGAGCTTGTCTTACTGACACCGGCAATCCATTCCACAACCGAATGGCCTGCACCGTAAACGACTGGTCGTAAAATTTTGTGGAATGGGTAGGCATCAAAAGTCTCAAATTCTCTGATGATCTCAAATCTCTAACATGTGTGTCATGAAGGAACTTAAAACGTTCTTTGAGGTAAAAGGGAGTCGTTGGATTGAAAAGAATACTGTAGAGTAATGATAAAATATGTGCATTCCGGCGAAGGCGGATAGGCAGCCACTTGAGTTTAGTGCGAAACTCAGAAACATGATCATATTTGCGCAAACCAAATATGAATCTGATACAAAAATTTTCTTCACTGAAAAAATATATTCACGGGAGTGAAGCCGAGGGCAGAAGCTGTTTATGGAATGAAATTTGAATATATAATAATATCTACTTACCTAAAGAGAATGTAATTATACCGGTCTACGTACGAGTCTATTTCGGGAGAGGATGGGTGATATGTTGTTTGTTGCGAAGTACCTACATTTATTATTCAGCTTGCGATTAGGTACACTACGTTGTCTTACATTTATAGAAATATATATATATATATACTCCTATATGTACATAAATACAAGCTGTTACCTGTGATTTCGTTTGCATAGAAATTTTGCTAATTTTCCCGAGACATGTGTCCAGCATATGTGATATGTGTCCAGCGCGCGAGCTGGTGGGTCACAGATCCAGTCTCTCCGTGAGGACATGGTTGGGCGCTTGAACTTGTCCTTGAAGGCTGTCTCCGAATGGGGCGATGGCAACTTGGTCAGGTTTAATGCAGCTAAAACACAGGCGTGTCTCTTCTCCGAAAAAAGGAGCGTATTCAAACCGGCTCTTACTTTCCGTGGTGTAACTGTGCTGATAATCGATCATATTGAGCTTCTTGGGGTGACTTTAACTTCCACAATCAATTTTGGCCCGTTTATCGAGGCTAAGGCTCAGTTAGCATCAAAATAGTTGGGAATCCTAGCCAAGGTGAGACGGTACTTCACACCGGAACAGCTGCTCAATTTGTGTCAAGCCTAGGTTCGGTCGTGTATGGAATACTGCTCTCATGTTTGGGATGGATCTGCGAAATACCAACTGGACGCGCTTAATTCTATCGAGAAGCGGGCCAAGAGACGTCGAGTCAAAGTTCCAGAGCCTTGAATATCGACGACGAGTTGCAAGTCTATCGGTTTTCTACCGGTTACATTTCTGGAGTGCGATGGATTTCGGGAGTTCGAGTGTGCGATGGAATTACACAATCTAATTCCGTCATCGGACTACGAGACAAACGGCAAAGTGCCATCGTTACATGGTGGACATTCCACCCATACGCACAAAGCGTTTTGGGAATACCTTCATTGTGCGTACGGCTAGGAATGAAATTCCCTGCCGGAGTCTGTGTTTCCCGATAGCTATAACCTAGGAGGTCTTTAAGGTAAGCGTGCTCCATCTTCGACCACATCATCACTTACCATCAGGTGAGATGGTGGTTAAACGCAAATCTATATTCAATAAAAAAAGTAGCCTACGTGTTATTCCAGCGAAACTTGGGTCTCATACGTTCCTGGAACCATATGAGTGCCAATATTCCTTAAGCCATTTTTAACCTCGACGCGAAAAGAGGGGTGTTATAAGTTTCACGTGTCTGTGTATCTGTTTGTGGCATCGTATTTTCTGAACGTATAGACCGATTATGATGCGGTTTTTTTTTTGGAAAGTTGACGTGATCGAGAGAGTTCTTATCAAGGTCTGTTCAGGTGTTTCAAGGTTTTCGGGGTACTAGAATTTTTTTTTGGGTGGTTTAAACACGCACTATTATAAAAACACAACAACAACAACTATCCCATTTATAATATTGGTTATTGTATCCCCTGTGCCTTTGAAAGCACGTTGTGCTGGTGGTCCCGGCGGTCATTTGGACATCTTTGACAGTCGTTAAGGGTAAGCAGTCAGAAGCCAGAAAGTCTGACACTGGTATCGTGTTGCCCAGCTGCTGGGTGTTGGAAGTTGGATTGGAAATCGCTCCACGTAAAATACTCAGCTGTATCCAGTCAGTCTGGAAGCCGACCTCAACATAGTGTAAGCAATTATTAAATAAATTCAATATTTAAACGTGAATGAAGGTAAAAACATGAATTTAATGTTTGCAACTTGACTCTCATTATCCAAAATTTGGTACTATTAAATCTTGATAATTCGTTAAAATATGATTTCAAAATAATACTCTAACATTTATTTAAAATGTTAACATAATGTTTATGGATACATATTTGTGGTCACATTTGTTTATAATCTGTGATCGTCCATCTACCTATAGACTTAAAATTCGTTGGGTAACGCGGGGGTATTCCTCGAAGCGCTACCATTTTGAAGCGCACCTAATGAAGCGCTCCTTTTTTATTCCTCGGAGCGCTCCTTTTCCGATAACATGGTATCGGCAGCGCTACTAAAAGGAGCGCTCCGAGGAATAAAAAACCGGTCAAGTGCGTGTCGGGCCACGCGCAGTGTAGGGTTCCGTAGTTTTTATAAAAGCCAAGTGCGTGTTGTATTCGCTGACTGATCGTTTCGTACCATGCTCTAACTAAAAGCCAAACATGACTACCTAACTAATTTGACTTCCTATACAAATCCTCACCTGATCCGACAATTTTGCACGAAAAGTTTTAATTGTTTTAGAGATTTGTATAAAACTTGTCAGAGCCGGTGTTTTGAATTTAAATACGGACACAGAGCTACACTACTCAATCGTCACAAGAAGCTAGCACGATACAACTGGCGCTTAGCGCCATCTATCGACATTTCTGTAGAGTTGTTCGAAATTTTCGAATCAAATGCAATTGGTCGACTATCTCGTAAACTTGTAAAGCCCACTTATGTGTGATAGTTTTCCTTTAAACTTCGTTATATATAGGTACTATTGCCGTGACATTTGAATTTCTAACTACAACCGTTTAGTTGATAGAGGGGGAGGACACTTGACTCTAACGAAAATTGGTACTTTATAGCTTGATAACTCACGAACGGTTTACTTAATCAAAAAACGGTCTTACCTAACCCCTAATATTTTTGAAAGACCTATCCAACGATATCCCACACTATGGGAAGAACGAAAAAAAAAATATCATCCCACTTTACATGTATGGGAGGTACCCTAAATAATTATTTTTTCAAAATTTTATTTTACCACTTTTTCGGCATCATTAACGTGTATACTCATGCCAAAGTACAACTTTCCAGTACCAATAGTTTTTGAGCTAAACCGCGGACAGACGAACAGACAGACGGACATGGCGAAACTATAAGGGTTCCTTGTTGACTACGGAACCCTAAAAAGGAGCGCTTCATTAGGTGCGCTTCAAAATTGTAGCGCTTCGAGGAATACCTCGTAACGCGGGATGGAGGTGTCAAATAAGAAAAAGTGAGATTAGAATAATCAATCTATCTCTTCTGGCGGTCGAGTAGTATTAAGCTAAATAAATCTGTACAAATGAGTCTAATTGAAGCTAAAATATACTATTTCACAATGGTTATATAGTAGTTTTCTTTCAATAGTTAGGGAAAAGGCTAAGCAGTTGATTAAACACTAATATAGTTTTTAAGACCTTTGTTACAAACATTATATGGATAATTTTTAAGTCTGCAATAAATGTATTCTATTCTATTAATATTAGTAATCTATGTGTATTTTAAAAAGCCCAAATTAATGATACTCCTAGGATTTACCAGACCAAACTGTTGTGTGATAACCGCTAATTTTGGACTTTTAGCAGCACTTACTCGGTAATGTTTAGATTTTACCTTAGAGACAAGTAAAGATATTATAATAAAAAGGTCACGTATCTATGACGCACCACACTGGTACTTCGTACTGGTTAATCTCTGAGGTAATGTTTGTTGATACCCGTAGATTGTTCTAATGGTTCCTCCTTGTAAAGCATGTGAAGCCGTATGATCCGGTTGTCATATTTACATCTCAAGAAAAAGTGACACCAGCATTTCTAAGGGACATCCTGTTACTTGGTTACCACATTTTGGAGTTCAGGCAAGCTCTATGTGCAATCAAACAATCAATTTATTTTATTTCAGGGAACTTGACCCATGATGGTTCTCATTTGCCTTTTTTTTGTCTGGGTGGGAAAATCATCGAATGACTTCTCCCGCTCTGGGTGGAGCGGAAGGGAGTGTCAGAATTCTACTGACTACAAACCCACCCTGTTCCTTCAGGTGCCCTTAAGTTCCGGGGCCGCGGTATCTCGCTAAAACATTCTCACAACCCCGGCAGGCAATGGCCCTATAGGGCCCTATCACTGGTGTTGACAGCTCTGAGGCGCGCGTGGAACACGACGCGCCGCCAACCCGGGCCTGGTCCTTACCGGACGGTGAGCGACCCCTGCTCGCCGTCCGCAGGCCCGCGTCTACGGTGGTCGGTAATCGGCTCGCGATCCCTGACGCTCGGGGCGTCTCCCGCGGCGGCTGGGGATGTAATATTCTTGGCATTAATATTATTTTTGCTAGTATTACACTAATGATAAACATGATATACCTTTTTGAAATCCTTACGTTGAGCCCTTTAATTAGATACCCCTATTCTATAATAGGGGTATCTAATTAAAGGGCTCAACGTATTATAAAGCAATGCTAAAGCATTGCTCTATAATATTCAAATTTTACATGCTGAGTCAATGGCTGAGTTATCTTCCAAGATTTAATAAGTCAGTTAAGCTTTCGAAATGAGCAACTATCTCAAACACATCAGACCATTACCAGTAACATGTAATATTACGTAGATACCTAAATCATCATACCTCCGGGTATAACAAATATCCGGATAATAAATACAAACAAAGATCGCGTGGAAGGTTGCGATTCTGCGAACAAAATCAATTTAGGCGTTGTGTATAATGATATAAGGAGCAAATAAAGGACGTGCACGTAACGTGCATGATTCAATTGTGTGTGAACGACGACGCCGCGTTATAACACCCTTGTATGTACCTGTTTTATTTGAAGTATAATAACTTTTAAGAGAGGTAGTCTATTTCCAGGTACTGTCGTATTTCGAGGGGTTTATTTCTATTTTATCCTCTTTTCGTGGTGTGGTGTGCAGAGCTCGTATTTGAAGCTTCACAATTTTACCTTACGTTCATCAATTCATCCGTGCATGAAACCTCATGCAGCATTATTTGATGGATGGTTATATTTATGGGGACGTATATCTGGGCATGTTTAGCATTAGAAAATGCTTAGGTAGGTACTTAACTTTAAGTGAAACACCCGTTCACGAGGATGCAGATATGAAAAATAAACGAATAAACTAGTTTCATGGTAAATTTTATGTCATTAAGATTTCAGTAAGATTTAATTAAATAATTATCCTGAAATTTGGCTTCTATTCGCAAAATACTTATGTGGGTATGAAGCGCACGATAATGAGTTGGTATTCATTCAAGTACCTTGCCTGCCCGAAATAGAGTTTAGGTACTAAAATAACTTTCAACTCTGCATAGAGTATGAATAATTTATTGTAGGTAAGCGAGTGCTAACCACCTGGAACTCACTGTAAGTGAAGTATTTATAAGCAGGGTAATGTTTCATGCTTGGTTGTCACTGCCAGAGTCCTCGCGAAGGAAGTGACGCTGCACGCACACGCATTGGCTAAAGGGGAAGGCTGCCCCGAGACTAAGTTTTCCATAGTGTCTGGGTAGGTAATTTTTTTCTGGGTGGGAAAATCATCAAATGACTCTACTACAGAGGGGGGTGGAGCGGAAGGAAGTATCAGACTTCTACTCACTAAAAACCCACCCTACTCCTTTACTTCATGCCCTTGCGTTCCGAGGCCGTGGTATCTTCTTAGAATACTCCCCATCGCCCCGTACCATGGCCAGAACCAGGGCCGGACGCGAGATGTTGACGCACCGATAGCCTCCACGAGGACACGGTGGTGCTTCGTCCAAGCGAGGCACACCTCCGCTGTATAGGTAATTACGTACCTAATTTAAATGCCGTGGCAAACAATACAAACTAAATAAGGTCACTTAAATTTTTAAATATACTAAAACTTTTGTGAAGAAAGTTTTCACAAAAAGTGTTATATATTTCATATTTTTAGAGTATTGAGTATACAACGTGTAACGGAAACCCCATATCTATCCAAAAGGACTGAAGACAACATCTGGTATGGAGTCTCTATGCAAAGTTTCAGCTCAAAAGAAGTGACTCACAGAATTGACCCCGAATTATCGGTTTCATATGTTTCTTGAATACCAATAATAACAAACGTGTCACAGCACTATGAGGGTCATCACTATCCACGTCACTTGCCAATAAAACGATAATTCTCTTCGTTCTTCTTAATTTGAAAAAATCGGTCTCTGGTATCAATGTATTGAAATTTCTAATAAGTTCCACACATGTAGACATAGGATTACAAAACCCTTGCCATATCGTTTGTTATCATCCAAAGAAGCCGTGCACTTGGTATGTATGTACCCTTTAAATTACACGTTGTATAATACAGAGAGCAGTGGTGGTCCAGTGGTCCCGACTTGCACGTTGAAAGTCACACAATACGGTTTGAACCCAATATCTAATTACACAAAGTTGAAGCGACTGACTTGTGATCGAAAGGTCGCGGGTTCTAACCCCACCAATTACACTATTGGCGTGAACCCACTCCAGACACAAGCATATGTAGCTTAGTTTGAGGGGTTGATAAGTTTCTAGTAATGTGAATTCTACCCACATTTCTTGTTATCTTTTTTTCCTAATACCTGTAATGTAATATAAACCAAAACCATTACTTTCAAATCGGTGAAGAATAACTTCGTTAGGAAAAAAGAAGAAAAAATGTTCTAGGACAAAAACTTTAAAGGCTTGTGATCTCCACCAACTCGCAAATGCGATTAGGTCGTAATCCACCAAAGCCATAACGTGCCATTTCCTCTCATAGAGAGGAGGCCTGTGTGCAAAATAGGTTGAATTATTACTATGCATGTTTTCCCAGTAACTGTAAACGACCAATTCAAACTGTGCACTAGCTTCTGACGTTTTATAAGTGCCCATGTAGGGTTCTTTGAAATAAAAGATTTTTACGCCGTGGAAGTTACATAGGCTCCATGTCAGAAACTGTTTCTCAGCTACATTTGTTTATCTAGACTGAAATCTGACCCCAATATAGTAAGTAAACTCTAGGCAGATGATGATTATGAGTATTTTGATAGTGGTCAGTGACCCTGACTGCTATGCGCAAGGTCGTGGGTTCGATTCCCACCTAGGACAAATGTTTGTGTGATGAACACGGTCATTTGTTCATTGTGTGGGTGTAATATCTATAATATGTATGTATTTAGAAGTATATATGTATGTTTATCAGTTGTCTAGTACCCATACCACAAGCTCTGCTTAGTTTGGGACTAGATGGCGTTGTGTGAAAAAAAAAAAGTTGTGGAATATTTGTGGAATATTTTATTTTCAATAGTTGAACACTCAGCCATAGATAGATAGATATACTCTTTGTTGTACACCATAACATAATTAAATAAGAACTTTTTTTATTGATAATAGGCTCGCATTTGACCACCATCTCACCTGATGGTAAGCGATGATGTGGTTGAATATGGAGCACGCTTACCTAAAAGTAACCTATTCACTCTTGACTTAAAGACCCCTAGGTTATAGCTATCGGGATTTAACACAGACTCCAGCAGGGAATTCCACTCCTTAGCCGTACGCACAATGAAGGTATTCCCAAAACGTTTAGTGCGTAGGTATGGGTGGGATGTCGACCAAGTAACGATGGCGCATTGCCGTTTGTCTTGTAATCCGATGATGGAACGGGCTTGGCGGAATTAGATTGTGTAATTCCATCGCACAGTCCCCGAAATGTAACCGATAGAAAACCGATAGACTAATAACTCGTCGTCGATGTTGAAGGCTCTGGAGCTTTGATTCGACCAGTGCATCGTTGCCAATGAGTCTTTTGGCCCGTTTCTCAATAGACTCAAGCGCGTCCAGTTGGTACTTGGCAGATCCATACCAAAGATGACAGCAGTACTCCATACACGACCGAACCTGGGCTTGATAGAGATTGAGCAGCCGTTCCGGTGTGAAGTACCGACTCACCTTTGCCAAAATTACCAACTTTTTTGATTGTTTCGCCCAGGTAATTTTGAAGATAAGTCTTAAATTACCAAATTTTTATTTCTATACTTTTTATTAACAATAAATGTAACACTTAAGATTTTGATTTAAAGCCCGGATTGGTATTATATCTTCAATTTTCTTGACTTATGGTCTTTATTTTTTATGGTTTTCGCGTATGTAGGTAATCGGAGTCAAGAGATTCTCCAATTGCCTACATAGTGACTCCAATTACCTAACATAGTGACTCCCATTACCCATGTTATCTAACTTTGATGAAAAAATGTTTTTTTTGTTTTTAAATGCACAAACTTTGTCTTAAGAAGAGAAATAAAGCTCGCTGGTGTATAGACCACCGAAAAATTCCACAATTATGTGAGCAAGATATTTTGTTGATCACCATTGTCCACATGCTGATCAAACTTGTATTTTTTTAAGTCTTTATTGTTCCAAAAATAATTATTAGCCAAAGTGATTAAAATTGATCTCAGTTGATAGCTAAAAAAGTAAAGTTTGTTATACGAACAAATCAATAAATAGTTAATTAATAGATTTGGTTTTATTTCAATTTTCGCTTAAGTGCAAACTTAGTGTGTAGTGGAAAAGTAGATAATGGGGGTCCATTATCTACTTTTGCACTACACACTAAGTATGCATCCTTACTAATATTATAAATGCGAAAGTAACTTTGTCTGTCTGTGTGTTACGCAATCACGCCTAAACCGCTAAACCGATTTAGATGAAATTTGGCACGGGAATAGTTTAGTACCCTGGGAAGGACATAGAATAATTTTTATCCCGGAATTCCCACGGGATCGGGAATTATGCGGGAAAACCCTCCTACGCGAACGAAGTCGCGGTCAAAAGCTAGTAACTAATAAATACTCAATGAATATACAATTAGGACAATAATTTAAAAGTACAATAATGAATGAAAAATAAATGGAAATACTGATGAATAAACTAATTTAAATAATAAATAACAGTTTACCTGTTAATACAGGTGATAAAATTACAATTCACTCGATAGAAAATTATTTAGTAAAATTTTGAAAGAGCTACTAAAAGCAATACTTTGTGTCAGAAGGTACTTAACTTGTTCAATAATTTTACGGATTTTAAACATGGACTATGTGTAATGGTATCGAATAAAGAAAATTATCACATAAAAATAATAAACTGACAATACTACAAAGATAGAATCTACATACTGGGTGGCAGGGACATCGACTCGCAACCGCTTACCATAGATTCAGTACATGATTTAATAAAATTAAGAAAAATCCGACGCAAAGAAAACAGTAAATTCACTTGTTTCACTTACAACAGTAATGTAAATAAAACTCGGAAGGGCTACCTGATCAGCTGTGTTGGCCTCGCAAATTTAACTCTAGCAAAACAGCTGATCAGGTAGCCCTTTCGATTTTTATTTACATTGCTGTTTTAAGTGAAATAAGTGTATTTTATTTTTTGGGTTAGATAGAAACAATGATTATACAGGGTTAATTCTAAAACACCGGAAACCTCTCAGGACTATGTTACTAACATCATAATCAACAACTTTTGTTCTATGACTTTTAAAAATTTGTCATATTTTAGTTCACCAGATTTTCATATAAAAATAAAAATACTTAAATTGAACGCCTTAAATGTTACGAAGTCTATGCGAAGCAAAAGAAAGCGATTTATATAATAGCATTCTTTTGCTTTCAATTTAATTTCTTTTATTTAACGGCATTCAATTTAAATATTTTTATGTTTGTATGAAAATCTGGTGAACTAAAATATGACGAATTTTTAAAAGTCATAGAACAAAAGTTGTTGATTATGATGTTAGTATCATAGTCCTGAGAGATTTCCGGTGTTTTACAATTAACCCTGTATACAGTTTTCAGTAAAAAAATTGCTGAAAAAACCTGAAAAATTAAGAAAAAGCCGACGAAAAATTCCAACCCCCTGCGTTTTGTCCAGAATCCTGTACCGAATCCCTGGTAAGCGTTTGTGCGTCGACGTCTCTGCCATCATCATGTATACGTAGGTATATTATGGTATTTTTACCTCCAAGAGGATTTAACGGGTAATCTAAATAATTGATCCATTGATTCATATCTACGTTACGGAACACAATAATGACACACCGGTGATTTGGATGAATACATTTGAGTAGATATAGACTTATCGGGAATTAACTGATAGTATCTACTTAACATATATCAAGGTAAGTGAATACTTTATTTTCAATCTAATTTTATTGTATACTTGCTGTGCCTACGATTTTATTTGCAAGGGAGGTTTTTCCCGTGTAAATCCCGATCACCGGGAATTCCAGGAGAAAAACTTATATGTTGCCATATAACCTCCTCTATCTTCCAGTGTCCTAGTCCAATCGTTCCTATTCAAATCGGTTAAGTGGTTTCAGAGATAAGCCCATACAAACTGAAAGACAGATAGACAAAATTAATTTAATAATAATAAATAAGCGCAGCTAATAATAATAAGTAGTCACTTTTAAAGCACAGATAAACACATTCCTTTTATTATACGAGTAAGTGTACATAATTTATAAAATAACGTTATCATACAGGCAATAAGAATACACTAACTAAACTATGACAAGAATAAAAACCAGTTACGTTTTTAAAAAAATAGATGAAATACGAATACTAAAAAAACGTTCTGTACAACAAAGCTTGCTTTACCCAATCACTCTGTGTGCATCCTACGGCACACCAAGTCGACACCGTACTGTAGATATCCAATAAATTAAATCGGAAATGTCGAAGCTGAAAGCAACCCTTTACCTCTTTTAGGTTTTCCAATTCAGCGATGCTAGTGAGCCGGCTTTCTGAGTTCGTGACAACCGTAAGAGGAATTCTCTAGGTGTTACGTCTGAACCGTTACGTCGATTACCGGGAGGCATGGTTTGTCGGAAACTGCGCTCAATAGAGCTCCATACTCATCTGTCTGCATCCGGGCATCCCTCGCCTGTAGCGATGTCGGTACTTGAAGATCTAACTTCCGCATGAGATATCTATAAACCCGTTTACTTATATTATTGGGCAAGAAATTCATCATTCATAAACGCAATACGATTGACGAATAAGATAATTGTCTTATATATAAACACTAGCAGATGCTCGCGACCTCGTTTGCGTGGGAATTTTTTCCCGTGTAAATCGCGATCCCGTAAGAATTTCGCAAAATCCCGTCTTAGCGAGCATTTACGTACTAAAATGAACCCCCATGAAAAATTTGAGAGCCCTACTACTTGCAGTTTCTGAGATTTCGTGATTAATCAGTGAGCGGTATTTCGCGTTTATACATATATATAGATAAAAACGTGAATTCATGATAAATTCAAAAACTAACTTCTAATCTATTTGTTTATAAGATAATATACTCTATGTTATTATTGCCTGCTTAAAGTCAATAAAAAAGGACCTCATATCTAAAAATAAAGAAAATAAGTAACACTAATATAAATTTTAGAATAAAACTAAAGCGAAATCGGGCCAAAAAAAAATTATTATAAATTTTAAATCATAACCCTCAGAATATTGTGAGTATAAAAATACGGCTTTGCATAAATATGGTTCTGTGGCGAAGCGTTTGGCGTACGCTTACAAAATACCTACGTATGTCAAAAAGACTGCCTGCGATTTTAAGAAAATTTAAATCTTGTGGTGCATTTGAAAATGTGCCATGCTGATGTGTCCCAATATTCCATCTGGAAATTGATTGTAATGTAATCCATCAAAACTGGTCTGGCCCCGCGTGGTGGATTATGGTCCATTCCCTCTCTTAGAGAGGAGGTCTGAGTCCCAATAGACTGAATTATTATTATAATTAATGTAAGACATTACACAAAGGACGACATAAGAATGATCCAGTCACATCAGTTGAATATATAGGATTTTTCTTACGATTATTCTTAAGTTATCGCGATTTAAACTCACTAAAACAATAACACAGGAAAACTTGTACAACATTATTGTCATTTGAAACACTTATCATTTAATCGCAATATGCTACATACGAATGTATGAAGCTCTTAAAATGTGTTTTGTCTTAAAGTGAGATGAAATTCTTCAGTTTAATGGCGGGTAACATGACTTATAATTAGTTCTCGTTATGACTTATTTAAACTGATAAATGTTAAGTTTTAAGTAGCTACTTTATTCAAATATATAATAAAACTGTAACGAAAATGTGTCAGTACATTGAATATATTTACAAAAAAAGAATTGAGAGTTTAGAAACAGTTATAAAGCAAGAATTAAAAAATATATGACCGTCTGTTTATCTGTTTGTACACGCTAATCTCCGGGACTCTACTCACTTTTCTCGAGGATTTGAATGGTTTTTTTTTGGTATATCTAGACACGCGGGAGCGTGTCAAGCCAAGAACTGGCGCGCAGCTCACAGTGTGTAATATTACACGAACCATTTGGAGCCACTTTTGAGCCCCTCATAACTCAAAAACTATTTCACCTAAACTTGTCAAATTTGGCTCATATATTGAGACTGGCAAGATACATATGTGTTCCAAATTTTATAAACATATCTCAAACGGTTATTTAGATATTAACGTCCAAAAATCGTCATTTTTATGACTGACCTATAGATCAAAACTATAACCCAGTTCCAGTTGACCTAGAAAGTTCAAATTTGGCATGAAGATAGGTAATTAGGTGAATACAAAGGAAAAAATCAGAAACTGGTAATTTTTTATCATTTTATTATAATTTTCACTTAACTTATAATTAGTGCCTGTAAATCTCTATATGTGGATTTTAAGATCTTTACGTGAATATATAACGAGTTAAATACCACCCTTAATTATTTTTAATCCAAATATTTCCGTTTTTGTACTTATAAATAAGAATATAGTAAATTTTAGTATTTATTACGCGTAACTAACCGTATTCTACAACCACTAGCGCCACCTATTATCTTAGAGGGTCACTACACCATGGAGGCAAGACGCGTAAAAATAATTCCGGATACTGAATGGGCAATTCATTCGAACATTTCAAAGGTACAAGAAAATATAGAAAATAACACAAAAAGGACAATTATACCCCTTAAACGTAGGAAAATACAGTAGTTTAACAAAAAACCATTTAGTATTAATTTTGTTATAAGTAAGTACCTACTGCTAATTTATGTACAAAAAGTAATAATATCCCATGAAAAACATAAATGTGAAATGAGAGCCAAGTTCAATATTATCATAAATGCCTTGGTTGTTGACTTCAACGACAAAAGAAGTGAAATCTAAATGGGTGTAAAGTTCAATGGTCAGTCTTGAAATTTATTTATAACAACATAAAATATAATTTATTCTTATAACTTAGGAGAATATATTGTAGCCTAAGGTCTGACTTGGCTAGTTTTCATATACGAATTATATTATAGCCTTTGTAAGTTCTAAACCTGTTAATTGTCGGTTCTTATTTTATTATTCCGAAAATTGGCTTGCTGGTAGAAACTAACCATCGAACATAATAATTCGTATATAAGAACTAGCCAGGTGAAACCTTAGGCTACGATATATTCTCCTAAGTTATAAGACAATAAATGATATTTTATGTTGTTATAAATAAATTTCAGGACTGACCATTGAACTTGGCACCCATTTAGATTTCACTTCTTTTGTCGTTGAAGTCAACAACCAAGGCATTTATGATAATATTGAACTTGGCTCTCATTTCACATTTATGTTTTTCATGGGATAGTTATTTAGCTCGGGCAACACATAGACTACAATTGAATCCGGAAATTATAAAACCTGACGCAGAACTTTACATGTGAGCGAAGCCGCAAGCAGAAGCTAATTATGAGTAAAATTTCAAGTATTTACGTTTCGTAATATCTAAAATTTTTACACAGAACTTTGAAATTCTTATTCTACAGAATTACGCTAAAGAATGCATTTGCTTCCTCTGAGAATCTAGGAGACAGTTTTGGAGAAAAATAATGTAGTGTTTCCTTTGGTCTATGTAAAAACGTCAAGTCTCTCAGACGTGTGTTTTAGCTGTTCCACGACGTAGCTACGCTTTTTCACCTTATAGAAGGCCCGCGGCTTTGTTCACGTAGACTGTCGTCAAATGAAATTTTCTCTTTCCTTGATAGCTTTTACACGCTGTTCTCGTAACACGAATAAAATTGAATTGTGCTTTAGTGGGCCAATAAAACATGTTAGCTTTTGTTTTGCTTCTAGCTTTAGTATACGTTTTTCAGTTGAATGCTTTGTAGGTATATAGCCTTTCTTTGTGGGTTTAAGTGAGTAGAAGTTATCTATCATTTTCACAATCTAACGAGGGATTGTATATCTATAACTCCTACTATTGTCACTAAATCAAGTTGTGTTTTATATTATTTACTGTGCTTGATTGGTTATAAAATAAACATACTGTTGATATCTGCTGAAAAACATATTGCATTCGAAAATGTTGTCAGTCAATAAACAACCTGGTTTTAGCTTACAGCCAAAAATAGTGTCGCATGAACATACATAATTGTATCATATTCTGTTACATATCAAAAATTTTCAATAAGCTTTTAAATACTTATGAGATATTTATGTATTTCGAAATCACGGACAATGTTATTGTTTTATTCATGGGCGCGAAATTTATTTCATGAAAACGTTGCTAGGAAATATTGAGCCAGTTTCCATATGGGAATACACTAACGTAGTATTGGAAAGTAATTTCACCTTTTCGTTTGGCTTATTTTTTTTTTTCAATTACACAGCTGGTGAAACAAACGTTGTGGTCTAAATTTAATTTTCCAAGCCTTCGCGGCTATTCCCTATGGTTTAAGTCAAGTTGTTGACGTTATTTTATTACTGCAGGCTGCGGACTTATTTCTCTGTTGAGATGAAATAATAATTCGTACATAAAGCGTGGAATGTATTTTGGCGGAAAAGAAACATGTACCTACATATATTTTTTATTTGTCAATATGCACTAACGAATCCTATTTGTAACCGAAACATTCTGAGGTCAAAACATACAGTTTTATGCCATCCAGGCTTAGCTAATTCAGAACTGCGCTCTCAGTTAATTTATCTCATCAGTCCACATCACATGGCGTACATTATTAAAGCTGCGCGTGCCCCTTTCACCCGTACCCTTTACTATGATTAGACCCTTTTATAAGGACAAAGGAGGTTCCAAGTTCTTTTATCTTTAGTACTGTCACGGAGAAATGTCCAGGATTAAAGATAAACAAATGATGTCAGATCGTAGCTGATTGCTGAAGCCCATCTCTCTTCACAGAAAAAATTAAATCCGCAGCTGTGCTGAAGATAATAAAAACGTAATCTAATAATATAGCGTACATTAAAATCAAATTATTTAAAGCAAAAAAAAGTAATTTAATTAAATGTACATAAGTCTATTATTTTTAGTTCTTTCTTCCCTAAGAAACGTAGAGAGTTCCCAACTTGGTACCTACAATAGAAACAAGTTTTAATTGGTTTTTAACTCCAAGTTGTGTATTTTTCAAGTAGAGTAATGTTTTTTGTTCTAACTTTTTTTTTTTTTTTTTTTTTTTTTTATTTTTTTTAGGTAGGGCCACTTGTAGATCAGCACACTAAGGCTGTGAGTCTACTTAACCGGACTTTCCTGTGGTGACCTCTAATAAATAAATTAAAGGCCCCCAGCCAGGGCTTACAAACTAAAATATACTTAAAAACTAATGACCGCACGCTAAGGGCACTCCCTGTGGAGTACGGGCCTCGGCATAGCGGGGTCATTTTGGGAGGGCAGCAAAGGGACAGGCTGGGTCATATTATTTACGGGAGTATTTATTGCTACTGGCTCAGCATCGCGGGCTGGCTCGTTTGGCAAAGGTCGGGGAGGATTTTCATTACAGGTACGCGGACGTCGCGATGGGCCTCGTCGGCGAGGCCGGAATAAGGAACGCGTTCTGTATATGTGTTTTCTAAGAGTGCTGGTTTCCCTACTGCTCTCTTGTCGGATGGTGGTGGGGTCGTCAGGCTCGTCTAGGATGTTACGCGGGCGACGAACCCGAGAAATCTTGGAGGGTCTGTATCGGGCGGCCGATATGATCAGGGGGTTAGTGTGGGTCTCAGCAGAGGTGAAGTAACGCACTGACATGCGTTTCAACACTTGCTTTATGGTCGGGAGTTTGAGGTCTACGTGGAGATCCTCGTTCCTACAGAACCAGGGCGCGCCCGTGGCCTTTCGGAGAAAACGGTTCTGAACGACTTGCATCCTATGGATCTGATTGGGACTGGCATGAGCAAACACCGGACAGGCATACGTCATGATAGGACGTATGCATGTCGTGTATATTCGGATTTTACATTTAAGGGAGAGCTTGCTGTGTTTATTCAGCAGGGCGTGGAGCCTACCGAGAGCGAAAGCGGCTCGCGAGCGAACCGACTTTATGTGCTCACTGAAGTTGAGAAACTGGTCGAGGATCACACCTAAGTATTTGGCTCGCTTCTCCCAAGGGATTGGCTTGCCGAACATAGTGATCGGGCGTGGGGGGGTGAATTGTTTATGCTGGCGAGCCCTGCGAAACAGGACTGCTTGACTTTTGTCGGGATTTACCTCAATCCTCCATTTCCTAAACCAATCGCCTAGTGCGTTGGCTGAGGTCTGGAGGGTATGAGCGATGTTAACGGGATTATGTCCCGAGTAGTAGATGGCCGTGTCATCGGCAAATAGGGATAACTCTACTGGGGGCTTTTTGGGGATATCGCTAGTGAATAGCGTGAAGAGTGGGGGGGAGAGCACGGCGCCCTGAGGGACGCCGGCTCTGATAGGGCGGGGAGTGGAAAGCGCTCCTTCGATACGATATCTGAAGGAGCGGTTCGACAGGAAGTCTCGAATGATGAGCACGAGACGGTCCGGCACACCTAGTTGGTAAAGCTTATAAATTAAGCCATTGTGCCAGACTTTGTCGAAAGCCTTTGCTATATCAAAGAATAGGGCCCCCGTCACCAGACCGCGTTGAAAACGGCCGCTAATGTGCTCTACGATGCGGTGGGCTTGGTGGACACTGGAATGATGGGCTCTAAAGCCAAACTGTTCGTTAGGGATTAGGCTCTTAGCCTCGACAAAGTCCTTGAGCCGATTAAGAATAATCCGCTCGTAGACCTTGCCGAGGGCGCTGAGCAGACTAATGGGTCTATAGCTAGTCGGGAGGTTCTTGGGCTTTTTAGGTTTTGGGATACCTATCACTATAGCCTCTTTCCAAGCTTGTGGAAACAAGTTGTTGGACAAGGCGCCATTGAAGATGGCAGTCAGTAGGACTAAGATCGTACGTGGGAGGAGTTTAAGTGCCCTAGTGGTCAGTCTGTCAGTCCCGGGAGCTTTCCTAGGTTTGAGTTTCTTGATGATCTCCTCCACCTCGTCTTCCGTGACGGGGGGGAGGGGAGCATCAGGGTCCTCGACAGGGGGTAGGGCAGATCTACGTTCGACCTCAGCATCCACGTGGGCAAGGTGGGCTGGGTCGACTGGTTGGGAGCTGGGAGAGCACTGTGCCTCCAGGCTGTCGGCTAGGCATTCGGCTTTGTCTTCGTCGTCGAAGGCAATGCTTTTGTCCGGGCGGATAAGGGGAGGCATTGAGGCAACCTCAGTGGCGCGCATATTCCGCTGAAGTTGCCAGAAGGCATGGTGGGTGGGTTCCAGTTCGCTCAGGGTCTTGTCCCAGCCGGCTTCACGCCACTCTCTGATGCTGTTACTTACTTTGCGCTGTAAGTACCGCATGAAAGTTTTGTTATTCTGGCAGGGGAAAGCTCTGTAGGCACGGACTGCTGCGTTCTTCTCAGTCAGCAGGGCCCGTACATCGTCCGGGAGTTTCCGGCGCCAGTGCTCTGACACCGGAATCTCCTTTGAACAGTCGTTCAAGACAGATTGTACGTGCTCCGTGAGTGAGTCGATCGCAGCCGTCGTGTCGGCGGCGGACTGGATGTGGTCGGGGATCTTGTCCAGGTGAGGAGACGTGTTGGATTTCAGCAATTCGCCTACTTTCCTCCAGTCAGTGATCACCTGTGTGGGAGGGGGGCGGTTAGGGTCATAGGGACCCGATCTCGGAGTTAACTCCAAGATCACCGGTCTATGGTCAGAGTCAAGTTCGTCTACCGTCTCTAAAGAGTGCAAACGTAAGTTCACATTCTTCAGGAGGGCAATGTCGAGTACGTCGGGCAAGTGGGATGGCTCGAACGGATAATGAGTAGGCCGCATAGGACCTATGATATCTATGTGGGTTTGTTCTAACACTGAAGTCTCATTATAAGTTAGGTTCGCTTCATCACTGTGTATCGAATGATTTTGTGCAATGTTTTTGCATTGTGCTTTTAGCGTCTAAGTGCACTTCGCGAACTGGTTCTGTGGAGTAGTTTTAAATAGAATTATTTATAGAGAAAGGTCGACGCGGAGTGGATGTTGTGGCTAAGTACATGGTGATTACATCAGAAGCTCACGCGATACAATCGACGCTGCCGGAGTTCCCAGTGTTATAGTAATAACGAGCTGGGGTAAATGTAATAATTGTGTGTAACGGGTGGCTAATTAATGGGTAATAGCACAACTATCGATCTGAAGCTTATTAATGAGGCATATTGCTTACACGTTCCTGTACCTACAATAAATTGTCTTGTAGCTTTAAATGTATCCTATCATATCTTTAAATTAGTATTTCATGAGTGCAAGTTAATCCTCACTTGAATGTGTTACAGGTCTTTCAATGGCTTATGACCGAAGTCGTCGGACTGCCAACCGCTCCAATCCATAGTTTTCGAGATTCCCTACTAATTGGACGTCGATGGTTAAATCCAAGTTGCATTGTTTAAAGATTTGAACACGGATTTTTGGACTTAAAGCCAACATTTATACTGAAAGACAGCTTGCAAATCTTAAGAGATTCTGTCAATTATTCAAAACGGCACTTCTTTAAATCTGTCGCAATACTTATATTACATGTTTCACAACAATATGGTAACGTAAATCGTAGACATGGAAATGCAATCATATAAAATAGCCAGACTTTGTGCGTTGTATCAAAGATACAAAACTGTTTTCCCTCAGTCCGATGTTTTGAAGTTATTTCATTCAACCGAGGCACGGAAATGTGAAAGCGGATATACCGGAAATATGTTTTGCGTTTTATCGTGAATAGACGTAAATAATACAGTCGAAGGTTTTTGAAAATGTCGAGTGGTAACGCGGCCTATTCCAACTATTTCCAGCCCCATATTTTTATATCCTAATTTGGTTGGAAAATTGAACTATTTTCAACTAAATTGGGATATGGCTGAAAATAGTTCAGGTTTAAGCCATTAAGCCACGTAGAAATTCTGTACATATATTATGTCAAGTCATAACCTTCTATAGGCCTGTTGTATTCTTTTTTTTAATGCTGCAACAATTTGCAGTTCGGGATACTTTTCCCCAACGAGGTGAAATACATTGTCAAAATTCGTGTTTGGTGTGTGATCACAGATGCTGCAATGGGAAATATGCATGTAATTTTCTTATTAACTAAGTAAATAATTATTTGCTTTACTAAGCGATTACGAAATATATCCATACTAATATTATAAATGCGAAAGTAACACTGTCTGTCTGTTACCTTTTCACGCCTAAACCGCTGAACCGATTTAGATGAAATTTGGAATAGTTTAGGACCCTGGGAAGGACACAGGATAGTTTTTATCCCGGAATTCCGACAGGATCGGGAATTACGTGGGAAAACCTTCCGACGCGAACGAAGTCGCGGGCAAAAGCTAGTACTTCATAAGCGACGAAGTTATGAAGATATTGACTGTGATGTCAGAGTATCGCTCATACATTTAATAAAGAAAAAATACATTACCTTCCTGTGCGTCCCGCAGTCGGTTTACAAAAGCGTCATAGTCAGAGAGATATTGATTCGTTTAAAATTCTTATAACTAGTTAGTATTTCGATCACTTTACTTTCTGTTTTCATCTTTATGTATGACTAAGCTGTAAACTGATAGAATAGTAAATATTTGTATGTTATGTATATTCCCTATCACGCTTATTTTGCCTTAGCGAGGTGGAAACGTTTCATACGCAGCTGAGATATTTCGCATTAAATGTCTCTTAGTCTCCACAGTTTAATGCACCATCTGTTTATTGGTTATTTTACTATGATAACATCTTTAAAATGAAGCGTTGGAATCGATCTCATCCAATATAATACGCTTGGCTAGTGATATGACCGCAATTTTTGCTCAGCTTTCCCATCAACGACAAGTATCCCTCGTAATATTACAATATCATGGCGGTGGTACGTCTTCAAACTTTTATGAAAGTGGACTTTGGCTCTCCGTATGATTGATCGTATCCACTTAACATGTATTTATAACCTGTTTACATTTTCACGGGATTACTTTTCACGTCACGTCGGTTTACAAACAGGATCAAAGTATTTATAATGTTTGTGCTCGATACAGATGTTTCACTTCAACTATACCGAAAGCCACATGTGGTTTTCTTATTTGTCCTCGTTTCTGTAAGGTAAATAGAACAGGCTTTAAATAAAACAAGGGAATAGTTTTTGTTTTTATCTTATTGGTTGTAAGACTCCTGTAATCGTTTATGAATACCTGAATAGAAAACGCTTTTTGAAAAAATTTGCGCATTTGTAGCTCATGCCAACATATTATACAGTTGTAATAGATTTAAACACCGGTGTTGCTTTCGACTTGCCTTTAAATTTTACTTTGAATCTTGATGTAAAACGAATAGCAGTATGATGTCTACTGATCGAGCAAAGTAATGGATTTTGCATATAAATACTCTCTTCTACGTAACATTTATTATGAAATGAACTTCTAAAAAAGCGAGGGTGGTTGGTCGTGGCATTTGAACGCCGACATGCTTTCAGTGAGCTTTTACTTTGAATATTTCAAATGTTTTGACTGGACAGCTGTGCTAAATAACTGATTCAGGTCCCAGCCACCCCGGTCACCGTATGCTATCTACACGCTAATATGAATGTTCAGGTTTTTAAAACAAAAAAAAGGTTAAGTTTGCTCTCGTATGTATATACAAATTAGTTTTTAAACTTGACATTATTATGTAAGCTGGAACCTTAACTATGTTCTTATAACATTATTTTTTCATTTTGGTGACTAAGGCTCGTTCACATGATCCTTAATAAATCATTTCATAAATTATGTTTATGAAAACACAAAAAAACAAAGGCTGACACAGGTTTTTGACTATCACCTACTGGTTTATGCTTAAATCCACCAAAATGTTGGTTACATATGAATTAACTTTGTTGTGGTTAAGTTGAGTGACACCGACCGGGCAATTTTCAATGTCATTATACTTTGTTATTTTTACAAGAGCTCAAGTAAATGCACATTGCTATTATGTAAGTACTTTAATTCCAATATAGTACTTTTCGTGGATATGCTCGTTAAATATTTTGTAAATGGTAAAATTAAAATCAGTGACTGATACCTACTGCGCCAGATTACTGGGAAAATTGTTTTTTCGCAATTATTTCTTCATCATCATACAAACAGAGCAACATTATACCTTTAATGACTATGTCTGATGGGTGTATATAAAAACCTAGACATTTATGTGTGGCATGGTATTTCGTAAAGCCGTCAATTAAAACTGGAGATAGACGTATGTAGAAAAGTTTATATGAAAATGCAGCGTCGTCCCATACTAGAGTCGCACCGGTCAGCAATTGTGTTCTTGAATTGTTGCCAAAATAATAATAATTAGCGTCAATAAACTAATGGTTAAGGTGTTGGACTTGTGATTGAGAGGTCGCAGGTTCAAATCCCACGCATTACACTAATGCCGAGAACTCACTCTAGAGACAAGTATATTTAGCTTAGTTGGAGGAGTTAACAAGATTGCTAGTAGTGTGAATTCTGGGTAGAATTTTTTGCAAATTTTCTTTAAAACAAATGTCAGATTCCAAGAAGCAATAAGATTCATTCATGCTGTTTACTTTTGAGTATACGTTCAAACATGGTTCGCAACTTTAATTTAGGTGAGTAAATTTTCCAATTGTGCACAAATTTGTTTAGGGCGGGTGGCAGCCGCTGATAAAGAGAAAGTAAAGCTATTTTCTCTCGTTTTGCCGTTCACAGGTTTATTTAGCAGATACAGTAAGACTTATTCTAAACAAGGGGCGTGACACATAGTTTTCACACGCCTTTTGTATGTTGTGAAAACATTATGTTTTATTATACGATGATTTTTATTGAAATTGTTTTGAAAAATGAAATGCAATGCAAAGTTTTTTTAGTTTTTAGTTAGCTTTGCATTGCATTTTATTTTATTAGGGATTTTATCCCTAATACAACAACAGAGTATTAAAAAATAACAAAGTAAGTTAAGTACAAAAAATACACTGTTCACAACTCACACTTGTGCGATAAACCATTCATTATGTGCCGAAAAGACTTCGCAAGTAGTCAACAAAAACATTAAATGTATACAACGTGTAGCGGAAACCCCATATCTATCCAAAAGGACTGAAGACAACATCTGGTATGGAGTCTGTTTGCAAAGTTTCAGCTCAAAATAAGTGACTCACAGAATTGACCCCAAATTGTTGTTTTCGTATGTTTCTTGAATACCAATAATAACAAACGTGTCACATCACTATGAGGGTCATCACTTTCCACGTCACTTGCCAATAAAACGATAATTCTCTTCGTTCTTCTTAATTTGAAAAAATCGGTCTCTGGTATCAGTGTATTGCTAATATGCTCCACACATGTACACATAGGATTAGAAAACCCTTTGCATATGGTTTATTATCATCCAAAGAAGCCGTGCACTTGGTATGTACATTCTACCTTTAAAATTACACGTTGTATACGTAAAATAGATATAATTAGGAACTCGTGGCTAAACAATAACAGTCGTTCTGGTTGATATGCAAGGTTGAGCATGGCTTGTCGAGGTCGGTCAAGTGATCATGATATAATTTTAATTAAAAAATTTGACGGGTCCCGCCTGCTTGTCACTTTTTCAAATAAAAATGTGCTTGTTTCTTCCATTTCAGTTGAGCAGTCGGGTTTTTTGGTATTTTTAAATAAGTCTTTTATTTTCAGCTTTTTAGTATTTAATTCCGTTTTAAAATGTTATACTTCCTAAACGATTACTCAAAATGAAAAATGGTAAAAGAAACCTCAATATCATTTTTAAAGATCTGTTTAATGATGCAATTTGACATAATTTGTCGATTTTTGAATTTGGAACAAAGGGACGGACATACATACGCGGTAAAAACATAACCCTCCTCCTTGCTTCGCCGCAGTCGGGTAAAAAGGTTTTTTTTTACTGACTATCTGTTAATTGACCTAAATAAACCGTCCCGTTTTGAGTCAAAGAATTAATGGTCACGTTAGGTATTGCGTTACCCAGCTTCTGGTTTGTAGAGGTCAGCGCTCCATCAGAATCGGAATCAGAATATTTATTTGTGAAACATAGGTAGCATAAAGGTCTTTGGTATACATAAAATATTTGAGCACTATGTTTTGCCGTGAAGGCGTACAAATTTAGTATGGAATGTAATTCCAAATATGTACTTAAAAATCTAAACAAAAAAACTAACAAAAAGAAAAAAATAATTACTTACAAAATTAACAACATAGGACACTTGATCCCAGTTTTAATATTTTGTTCATATCTAATAGAGTGATAGTGTTTTTAAGAATGTTCTTTTCCATACACATAGACAAACTATTTGTCATACTTTCTGCATTAATTTATCATAAAATAAATTAATATTAAGTATCTTTTTTCAAGATTTTCCAGAACATTACGAAAGGATCAAATGTCCCCTATGCTGGGAGACTTGATCCTTGTATAAGGGAGACTTGATTATAGGGGAACAAGTGTACCTTATTGTACAGAAAATATAAATAAAATGCATGTCTATTGCTCAAATTACTTTAATAAAGCATTATTAGAAAATTTCTGTAGTTGGTTATGTTTATTACTTACCTAATAGTGGGTAAACATTTAGCAACATTTTTTGATAACGTAATAATCTCTCATATTTTTATAATAATCATTAATTATTTACAACTTCTATGGCACACAGTTAATCAAATTAAAGTACAACTACTTAATTTTTTTTACTTATTTTAATATAAATTTTTAGTGTCATTTTTTGTAACTTGTTTCCTATATAGTCTTTCCCTTCTTCTTATCCCTTTCACAAAATGAAATCAAAGTAATTATTACGAAATAAATTGATGTGCCAACTTCCGCATGCTAATAGAAGTTAACCCATGGTGAAGTTTCAAGATTCAAGATTTTCACAATATTTTGCTAACTCTGCCTCTTTTTTCTCGTTAAAATCTCTGGATTGCCTGTAATCAGGCTCATAGGATATTTCAAAATCCGGGTGTTCCTGTTGTTTTCTAACATATCTTTTTAATAACATCAGAGGGACATCGAAAGATTTAGCAGTGCCTTTGATCGTATTGCAGTTCAACACATGTTTAACCGCCGCGTTAAGTTTGGCTTTATCAATATTGGTTTGCGCTTTTTAACGCCATCTTTAGGTTTGTAAGTCCTTGGCTTTTTCTATGCATCTAAAACAAATAAAAAACTCAAAGCCATATTTAAAATAATATAGGGGACACTTGATCCCAGGATCAAGTATACCCGCCCTCGCCCTGATCAAATGTACCCGGGACCGTTTATTTTCAAAAACTGTTATTTCGTAGTCAAAATAAAGAGTTAATTTAAAAGAAAAGCCATCAACATACACTTTAACAAATCAGTTTGTTATAGGATCGGTTGTGATTCCTAGTTTATAAATGATAATACCTCGAAATAATGAATTAAAATACTCACAGAAAAGGATTTCCACCTGTCAAAACAAGATGTCACCACTACTCTGAAGTTAGTGATTTTAAACTGTCTAATTGACGAATATATACTCACAATGATAGCGAAGGTCAGTGCTACCAGCATTGATATTAAAAATACCATGCTGTTTTCGTTTTATGGCCAAGGGAACAAGTCTCCCTGGGGATCAAGTGTCCTCAGTCTCCCTATTTTAAAGCTAAATTAAAAAATAAACAAAATCAACAACAGAAACAAAAAAAAAATAACAAAGAGAGACAATCTACTTGAAAAGTTACAATTAAAATTTATCATTCATAAAATCTTCACCATTATAATAACATTTATCTATTAATAGCGAGTAGACATTTCTTAAATAAGTGAAACACTTGTACTCAACTGCATCCGGTAAGACTGTAAGCCGTCCCCAAATAGTTGGGTTATAGAGGTCAGATAGGCAGGCACCCCAACATAGATAGATAGATAGATAGAATACTCTTTATTGTACACCAATAATTTAAACAAGCACTTGATTTACAATAATGCAAAAAAAAATGGTTACAATGGCGGTCTTATCGCTGATAGCGATATCTTCCAGACAACCTTTGGATGGACTTTAAGAAGATAAAACAAAGAGGGGAGGAGAAAGTCAGTATACTTACTTCAAATATATAACATACACAAAAAGTAACTAAAGTAGTTAATATAACTATATATATAGGTATATATAATACAATACAATACATAAATAAGTATAAATAAATATATGTGTTTCATATATATAAATATGTCATAAGGAAAGAAATACAAGGTAAAATCATAGGAGTGTATAAAAATTATTGACAACAGAGCTTTTAAAAGCAGCAAGTGACTGCGCTTGTCTAACTGACAACGGCAATGCGTTCCACAGACGAGTAGCCTGCACCGTATACGATGAATCATAAAATTTTGTGGAATGCGCAGGCATTGAAAGTGTCAAATTTACCGATGATCTCAAATCTCTAGTATGTGTGTCATGAAGGAACTTAAAACGTTCTTTGAGGTAAAAGGGAATTCTTGGATTGAACAGAATATTGTAAAGTAATGATAAAAAATGCGCATTCCGGCGAAGACGGATAGGCAGCCACTTGAGCTTAATACGAAACTCAGAAACATGATCGTATTTGCGCAAACCAAATATGAATCTGATACAGAAATTTTGGAGTCGCTCAAGCTTATCTAGCTGCACTTCAGTGAGGTCTGGAAAACTTGCATCAGCATAGTCAAGAATAGGAAGAAGGAGAGATTGGGCGAGCGCAGTTTTAGTGGCAGTTGGCAGCAAATTGCGCAGTCTACGCAAAGACCCCGCAGATGCAAACAGTTTGCGACTCACTTCTTGTAACTGGGGACCCCAAGACAAGTCCTTATCTATGTAATTACCAAAGTCTTTCACTACATCACTATAAGGTATTACTGCACCATCAAAAACAATTTGGGGAAGGTTCATCCAGTCAATTTTGGATCGCATTCTAGAGCTGCCAACCACAATGACTTGGGTCTTCGCAGGATTAACCTTCAAACCATGATCCAAGCTCCATTGAGAAATACGTGCTAAGTCATTATTCACAATGATCACTGCCTCAGACAGTTCATCTACGGGAGCTTGCGAATAAATTTGCAAATCGTCAGCATAAAGGTGGTAGGATGAGAGAAGTTCATTAGAAATAGAATTTATAAATACAGCGAAAAGAAGAGGAGAGATAACGCCCCCCTGTGGAACGCCGGCAGTGGTATTGCACCAAGAAGATGATGAATCTTCAATGCGAATACGTTGTCGGCGGCCACACAGGTAACTTCGAAACCAATCAATTGCTGTTGGAGATATATTAAGAGAGCGGAGTATACTGAGCAGGACATCGAAATCGACAGTATTAAAAGCGTTGCTGAAGTCCAGTAACGAAAGGACCGTCAACTTCCCATTATCCATACCTGATCTGATATCATCAGTAATTTTAACAAGAGCTGTGGTAGTGCTATGTCCTGAACGAAACCCGGATTGGTACAAATTTAGGAGTTGGTTTTTACAAAGGAAGGCACTAAGCTGACTGTGGATAAGGCGCTCGAGGACTTTGGATAGGAATGGTAAAATGGAAATAGGGCGAAATTCAGAGAAAGAAACAGGATTACACTTTTTAGGGAGAGGAGTTATCTGAGCTTCTTTCCACAAAGATGGGAAAACACCTGAGGATATGGAATAATTGAGGATATGGGAAATGATTGGAAGAATTACATATAACATAGTTGGGTTATAGAGGTCAGATAGCCAGGCACCCCAACATAGTTGGGTTATCGAGGTCAGATAGCCAGGCACCCCAACATAGTTGGGTTATAGAGGTCAGATAGCCAGGCACCCCAACATAGTTGGGTTGTAGAGGTCAGATAGGCAGGCACCCCAACATAGTTGGGTTATAGAGGTCAGATAGCCAGGCACCCCAACATAGTTGGGTTATAGAGGTCAGATAGGCAGGCACCCCAACATAGTTGGGTTATAGAGGTCAGATAGGCAGGCACCCCAACATAGTTGGGTTATAGAGGTCAGATAGGCAGGCACCCCAACATAGTTGGGTTATAGAGGTCAGATAGGCAGGCACCCCAACATAGTTGGGTTATAGAGGTCAGATAGGCAGGCACCCCAACATAGTTGGGTTATAGAGGTAAGATAGGCAGGCACCCCAACATAGTTGGAAATCATACATCTTCTGGGCTCGCTCGTGCCATCGTAGACCTCATCTATCGTTTACCATCAAGCGAGATCGAGGTCAAGAGTGGGCTCTTTCTGAATAAAAAAAATGTGCTTAGGCAGGTGATTATGATGATGTAATATTGGTAGATACTGCTAAAATCTCTCTTAGGGTGCGTTTCCACCAGAGATGTGCGATAGAAATGTGTCGTGCGAGGATGTCTAGCTGTGCTGTGAAAATGTATGGGTGTTTCCACCAAAGCTGTGCGATGAAAATGTGCCTACGAGGATGTGTAGCAGAGCTGTGAAAATGCGCATTAATGTGTGGTGCGAGGATGCGCAAACCTCGCAACACACATTCCTCGCAACACATCCCTCGCAACACATCCCTCGCAACACATCTCTCGCACACATCCCTCGCACACATCCCTCGCTTGTTTTGTATGCGCAAAAATCTAGCTCCGCTGAGCTGTTTCCACCAGAGCTGTGCTGACCGAGGCGAGGTAAATGAAGCGATTCTATTGGTTCTTTACCAACACATCCCTCGCTACGCATCCTCGCACATCTCTGGTGGAAACGCAGCCTTATACTACAACATAAAAACCTTGTCGAGATCTAATCTATTACTATTGATGTGTTGCTGACTGTTTTTAAGTCAACATACAATAAATATAAATTGAATAACTCTAAATACTTATTTTAAATTAATAAGGGCTTGAAGATAGCGCGTTGCACGATCTCTACCGAGTCGTCTCAAAATTTGTATTTATTGTTATTTTTACTTTTAAATGCTATGTGACTATAGGTACGCATCTAATCAACTTAACAGGTAGACTAAAATCTTAATAAATTGAGGGTCACGTCTTGCAACTTACTTTTAAAATATTTATTTAAAAAAATCAGTTTCAACATGTATCGTCGTAGGGAATTGTAACACAAAAATAAAAAAAGTCAAGTTGGTTTAGTTTGGATCTAGGAGTGCGTTACCTATGTATAACAGGTATGGCCACTTTAACACACTTTAGATAATCTTTATGATCGTAAATCTAACTCGCTACAAATAATTCTGGTGTACATAAATGTCTGCATACAAGTTAAGTTCGTATGCCCGTAAAGTTTGAAAAATAACTTATTCAAAACCATGCAATGCTTATATAATCTTTTATTAACAAGATAACGCCAGAGGCAGGTGTACGAAGGTATACATTTATTTTGCTACCCGCAGCGTCAGGAAAACTCTAGTAGAAATAATCTAAGCGAATCTAAAGTTTCGTACGTGAGGGAACTGGGAGCAGATGCTCAGGAAACTGATTATTTTAGTACTGTTATCTCTGTTGCACCATATACTAAGGTTGATTTTTCACCAGATATTTGTAAGTCGGTTAAGCGGTAGTTAAGGGAAGTTACTACTCATAAGATCACCTCATTTGTTCAATCTGGTTAAGCTAGCTGAGATAGTAAAGTGCTTGTGGACTTGAGTATTTGTACGTGGACGTAGGTAAGCAAGGAACAAGTGACATAGCTGAGAACTAGCTACATCATCACGCATCTTCGCACCGCTCATCTCTCGTCTCGCTTCTCTGAGATGGTAAAACACTCTTATACCTACACAGAGGCCTTTTAAAGCCACTTTGCTTGTAAGGCTCGCATGATTTTATTGGATGATGGCATTATTCGGGACCCCACATAACGAGCACTATCTACAATTTGTTATGAACAAAGTTAACCGACAAAAGCTTGTTAACAAAATCTGTTTGATTGCTCAATTGTATTTTATTGCGCGCCGAATGCAATCGTTCGTGAAATGTACGCAGATTGTGACTCACTGACAGAACTGTAATTTGCTGAAAGTATTTTGTAAATATTGTTTGCTGTTCGATTTGTTTTGAGTTTTCACCGTGCTTCTTATGTTATTTCCGGCTGTCATTTGTGCATCTTTAACAGTCGTTACTACGTACCCGTACCCGTCGTAGTAGAAGCTAGAAAATCGGACACCATTCTAGTCAAGGTGTATGTTACCTGTACCCGGACTTTTAATTCGATGCAGTAAGTTGACATAAGCTAATACATTTACTACTTTGAAAATCATGAAGACAGACTGGTAAGGGAAAAAACACGTAGAAAAGATTTAGATAGCAAACTCATTCCGACACTTAACATTGTTAAACACAGTCCACTGTACCAGGCAGTTAAAATATTTAATAGGTTGCCGCTTGAATTAAAAAGCACATTGTATACAAGCTCGCTCAAAGCAAGGCTCAAGGGATTCCTGTTGGAGAAATGCCCCTATTCTGTAAAGGATTTGTAAAATACTAGATTAAAATCATTTATTATTTGTTGACATTGTTATTACTTATTTATTAAAACTATTAATGATAATTTTATTTTTTTGAAATTAATTGACATTGTTTGTTTTCAAGATTTCAGTATTTTTATTTTAAATTCTTGTTGTGTAATTCAAATTTTATTTTTGACATTACTATTACCATTATTTTCTTATATTTTTTATTGTTATCAGTCCCATTATAAGCAATTCCATTATTAGTTTTTACTGCATGTGTACCTAGTTGTTATGCTTTTATATTCACACACAATGTAAATTGTTTCTGATTAAATGAAATGAAATGAAATGAAATGAATGTCACTGTTTAAAACAATGATACCATATTTAACCTAATAGTGTTAGATTCAACCAATCTAATAATAAATGAGCGATGTTTAATCGTGAGAAATATAAATAAATGATAAAATGTATACTATTATCATTTATTTTTAACTACATTTGATTAAAAATAAATCTATTTTTACTAAAAATATTCATATTTAACCAAACATGATAAAAACCATTATTATGCAAATTGTTTCATGTGATGAATGTTTAATAAATAACGCGGGAAAACTATTAAGAAGACTGGCCGGCACGCGGCACCACTGCGACCTAAACCCCGTTAGAATGGGTACATGTTGCAAAAAAATAAAAAAATAAACATTATCATGATCTATTCGTTTTATTAATCACATTTTATTTTTTGTTAATTTCACACATCATTATTAAAATTTCATTATTAAAATTACAATGTTATTCGGTTAAATCGATTACAATTTTATTTGGTTTTATTAAATTTTTTCCCGAATCGATTAATTTAGTTACATCACAATTTCGTAGTCGTCATTATCTGACAACTGTCAACTGTCAGTCTACTGCATCGAATTAAAAGTCCAGGTATAGCTACTGGGTTGTGGAAGTCGGATTGTCAGTTGTTTAATGTAAAAAACTAGTACTGAGCTGCATTCGAGAAGACTGGCAGCTAACCCCAACATAGTTGGAAAAGACTAAGCAGTTTTTTAGGGTTCCGTACCCAAGGGGTAAAATCGGAACCCACTAAAGCTCCGCTGTCTGTCTGTCACCAGACTGTATCTCATGAACCGTGATAGCTAGATAGTTGATATTCTCACAGATGATGTATTTTAGTTGCCAGCCAGTTTTTTTTTAAAACGACAATTATTCATATCTATAAATCACATAATTAATTTTAGGTAAGATGGATTTAATGTCAGTTTAAGTTTGTTTTTGAATTGAAATGATCTACACTCATAACAATTTAATTATGAGGCATTGGGTGAATGGCACTCACAAAAATCGGATTTGCAAAGCCGGCCGCTTTGTTTGCCCTTTCATGATCGTAAAAGCATCATTCAGAACCATATTTTTCGTGGAATGTTGATTCGAATCTGTAATGGGAGCCCTCTCCCCTCGCAGTGGGCTAACGCTCTACGAATTCTGTGAAGTATTTGTTTAATTTCAATATTAGTAGTACAAATTGATGCTTGGAGTGTTTCAAGTAACTAAAAATAGAATAATGGTGTCACTTAAGAAACGTGTTTACAGCCGTAATGACCATTTGCTTAATTTTTAAATAAACTAAATTTCAGTCGTTGAAGGTATGGGTTGTATAATCGATACCTACTTAAATATTTGGTAATCATTAAAGCACTAACAAATATTATTTATTCATATATATATCCATCTTTAAACAAAGTAATTATGTGTGACGTGTGACGTTACAGATTGCTGTATTTAGGATTGAATTGGTATTATTTCGAGACTCCAAAACGTACCTCGTGTATTTCATACAGGAAACTTCGCACGAATCTTGCTATACATATCGATGATACATCAGGCACCTACATGTGCTCCAGTATCTTTCCACCAAAGTAAGAGATGGGGTTGTGAATCATTTTTTATTATTTTCCGGTACACTTTCACCTTTATTGCAAGAGTATGCGAACATATTTTCAGTAATGATTGGTACAAAGTGAATAAGGTCGATATTCCTTTGAAATTTCACAATTAGGATTGTTTAGATGCTATACCAAAGTGTATGAAACCGAAGTTAGGCACAGCGTGTATTGAGCATGTCTAAGTTTAGTTTCTCAAGTAAACCTACACTTTGGTTAGCCGAGTGTTTGGCTATGCCATGAATATCACAGTTTATTAGCATACTAAGTAGTTTGAAACTGGACAGGTGACGTAGACAGCATTTGCAAGTGAACAAAATTCTTGCACCAGTATTCACACATCTGAAAATTAAAACATCAATATTTGTGGTAGGTATAAGGTTTTCCTAGTAATAGTTAGTCTAGTTAAAGCAAAATAACAGTGTCTCGGCGAACAACAAGGTTAGCACTAACACGAGCACGACACACTTTTTTAGGGATTGGAAATTAAGGATTGGAAATTATCCAATGACTGCCTCCTGATCTGGACGAAGCTGGAGGGTGTGTCAGACTTTTACTGACTAAAACCCATCCGTATTCCATCATATGCCCTTCGCGTTCCGAGGCCGCGGTAACTCTTTCGAACACTTTCGCAACCCCTTCAGGCAACGGCCCCCTTATGGGCCCCGACAATTTGCTAACACTCTTTGAGGCGCGCGTGGAATACGCCACGCCGTCGACACGGGCCTGGTTTCAGTCGGGTGGCGAGCTACCCTTTGCTCGCAGCCCACAGGCCCGTGCCTACGGTGGCTTGGAATCACCCTGGGAATCCTGACGCCCGGAGCGTCTCCTGCGGTGGCTGGGACTCGAAGGCTGTGAGGGCCTTGACACCTCTCCCTCGCGCGTCCTGCCACCTCCTTCGCTTGCATAACTACTTCGCAGAAAGAGGTGACAGGTTCCCATGCCTCCTCCTCGCTCCACACCATGGATTGAACCAGGGCCGGCAGCGAGAGGTCGCCGCCTATCACCCCTACGAGGACAAGGCGGAGCTTTGCCCAAGCAGGGCAAATCTCCACTGTGTGTTCCAACGTGTCCTCAGGGCTATCCTCACAGTGGTGACACCCGGGCGTTTCCTGACGGACGATGAGGATGCCATGGCGCTTCTTTAGTCACTCCTCAAAGAGGGGACTTACCGCCGCTATTGTGGCGTGCCCAGCGCCAACACACTTAAAGTAACACGAACTGATTGATATCTTAATTAAATGTTAGTTGTAAATAAAAGAAAGAGTGTTAAGTTTTAAGCAATAGCTACAAGAATGATAATAATGAGTCAGCTGTAGAATTGGGTGGAGTCCAAATAAGAAACAAAAGCAGATGAGGTAAATATGGAGGGAAGAAAGAAGGCTAAATTAGCTGTTGTAAATACAGTGAACACACTCACACACACGCACGCGCACAGTTTTACTTTAGGTTGAGTTTTAATTTTTGTATAATTTTATATACTAAGTTAGCATGAACTGTCTAACTATAATCTTCTTGCCCTTTGTACTGTGAGAATAGCTGACGGTCCTTAATACGGATTACTCTGTAATCTAGCGAGGTCGCCAGAAACAAAACTGTGACTTAATGGCAATTTCTTAATTTATCAAATAATCAATAAGCTCAAGATTGTAACAAGACTGAACAACATTGCCGAAATACATTATTATTATTATAAACCAGCTTCTGCCGCCACTTCATCTGCGTTTGTACCTCGTTTCTGTATAATTTTTAAAACATTTTCTTTTATACAAACCTTCTCGTCACAATAACGTTCACAACATTAAATAAGTATCCGATTCGGTGCAATCGTTTTGAAGTTTGTCGTGTAAATACGTCTCGGCCATTCATTTTTAGGGTTCCGTAGCTGCATAGCAAAAAACGTAAACCTTATAGATTTGTCATATCTATATGTCCGTCTGTATGCCGCAGCCACATTATTATATACTAGTACTCTCGCGGGGCTTCGCTCCCGTGGATTCTATCACGGTAAAAACATAACTCTCATTTTTTGCAGTCGGGTAAAAAGTAGCCTATAACCTTCCTCAAGCTTCAAGCTACTTCCATACCAAATTTCATCCAAATCCACCCAGTACTTTCGAAGATTAGCGCGTTCAAGCAAACAAACAAACAAACAAACAAACAAACTAACAAACTTTTCCGCTTTATAATATTAGTATAGATAGTATAGATAATATATATATAGAAACTTAGTAGGTAGATGTATTATTTGAACCGCGTTACGATATTTATACAAAAATAATAATAATAAAAAACAATTAACGCGCGGTTCACCGTACATCAAACCTATTTTTTTTTTTTTTAAGGTACCTTATCGTGTCGGCCTTATTTTCTCAAATTCAATCATTTGAAAGATCACTTCCAAAGTGGTAAAATATGTCCCTTTTTTTTAACGTGGTAAAATCATCAGATGAGTCCTCCCATCCCGGGTAGGGCCGGAGGGACTGTCAGTCTTGTACTGACTAAAATCCACGGTATTCCTTCAATAGCCCTTTACGTACCGGGGTCACGGTAATGGGACAAGTCCCACGACCCCGGCAGGCTTCGGCCCTCTTAAAAATAATAAAATCTAAAAAAAAACTACTTCTAGTACGTTAAACCTATAACGCGAAATAGTTTGAACGTGGTAAAAACTGCTGACTATAGCAGTTTTTGGGATATTTTTAAAACTACAAATATAACTTGCTATGAAACAAAGATGTTTTTTCCCAAATCTATGCTTGCCACTACAGAACCTTTCATGGGCGAGTTCGACTCGCACTTCACCAATTTTTATTTATAAAGATACAAAGAGAAATTGACTTTATACCTGAAATTTCTGATTTTCCACCAAATATTGATACATTACACAAAATCTATTTGCAGTAAGTACGGTGATCAACAGCGGAATAAGGTAGGACCACGAGCCGATACGGACCGACGAATATTGCTTGAAATGCATCTATCCGAACGTGGAGTAATCGTGTTACGAGCAGGTAAGCCTTCACATTCGAAGTGGCTTCCTCCTGGTAGCAGGCTGTTAGCCTCTTGCCTAAAGGCTACACTGCATTTCGTTACGTCGGATTATCAACACAGTTCGTAATATACAAGGATCTCCACATACGTATGCAGGTGTCTTGAGAATAAGTTAATTATATTTGAATAACTTGATTGTACGACTCGGAGTCGACTTGGCGCTCAAAAATAATTGAAATTTTGAAATACTTAAGGATTAGATACTCATATTATATCTAAGGCCAATATTAACCTTAAATATATTATTTACTTTTTTTTCTTTTTTATGCACCTGCCATTTTATGTCTTCACCACCCATTGTAGAGAATTCCTAAGGCATTAAGTAAATTAAATGTGTAATTTTGAGTTGCGTGAAGTTTTAATAAATAAATCTTAATAATCTTACTCTAGATTTATAAATCAATAATTCACTGATGGATTTGCTTTCTAGCTAAACTGAAGCGAACTAATATTGCTCAATGGTTAGGTTAACTAGATTCATTTGAATATTAGCTGGATTCGATGGCTCCTTTAGTCAGAGATCTTCGAACAGTTTCGTTTTCGTTAAATCTCTTTAGAAAATGCTTGCGAAAGTATTTGATAGACGCACAGCGGAGACTGGATATGGTCAATTTAAATGTGTCCCTGATATGATGCTGTGTCAATTTGAGTGGAATGTAGTTAGTTTATGGTTACGGGCGATGCGCGTGCAACTACTGGAAATACACATATATTATGTATTGTATATAAATATTTATTGGATTAGTGAAGTACTTTATAATTATTTCTATTTTATGTATATTATTATTATATTATATGTACATTATTACTACATGATATGATAAACTGATGGACATCCGTACACTCACTATTAAGAAGGTTGAAAACCAGCGTCGGACATTAGTTGTCCGGCTTTTTGCTGAACTGCGCCTATTTGGCGCATCCGTGAGTTACACAGTATTATTAATCATCCTGGTACAATTAAATTTTACTTTTTTAACCGACTTCAAAAAAGGAGGAGATTCTCTGTTCGTCTTGAACTTTTTTTATGTAGTTATCTCATATCTCAAACAGACAGCTGGACTGATGTAAAAAATTCTTTTTTAGTTTTAAAGGGTATACTTTCTAGTTGGTCCCATTGTCATCACGTTAGGATCTGATGATGGAATCATGGAGAAATCGAGGGAACTCTTCAAATATTATAGGCACACCTATAGCGTTTTGGGCATTTCTTATAATACCTTGTGCAGTTGCTGTCGAAAAGCACCATTTGGTGAAGTGGAACTGATAATGAAGACCATAGATGACCACCGAAACTCCTCAATAATAAGTATTTCATGGATTGCGATTCGATTACTTGAACATAGATGTTAACTCAACTCAAAAATTAACGGCTCTGCACCCGGAAAAGCAATATTTTGTGAAAGGTAATAAGTAGTTAACATTTTGGCTTTTGTAACTAGATAAATTACAAAACGACCCACTAAAAAGCGTGATAAAATTTTTTTTTTGCAAAAAATAAAACCGACTTCCATATCAAAACACTACAAACCCAAAAATAACTTTAATTTCGGAAGGTGTGAAAACAACAACAACGAATACCGACATTAAAGTTTTTTTTGGCTTTGTAGTGTTTTGATATGGAAGTCGGTTTTATTTTTTGCAAAAAAGTTTGTTTTATATATTTTATTTTCATAATAATATGATTTTGTTTGCTTTTTTTTTTTACTGTGTGTACTTGGGGCATGTGTCAATAAACGTTTTTTCATTCTTTCTTTCTTTCAACAGTACCTAATTCAAGATTAGCAGGATTACTCAGTGTCTTGCTAGTCCGTGAGTACGCAAGTCATTGCGTATGATAATGAATTAAGCATAACAATGGCAACATTTCCACACCGTATTGCGACTCCCACAATGAATAAATATGAAGATTCATGAATTTTTGTCGGATGAAAAAATTATTGCGGACGGAAAATTATCTGAGTTTGTATTCAAACGGCAAAATACGTCTGGACGTATAATTAAACCATAATTACCTATATTAAGATCTCTGTTAATATTCATATAGTTTTACCATGTTGAAATGACTCATTACGTGAAAGCTGAGATATTTAAAACTCAAGTAGCTGCATTAAGTCCGCCCATGTAAAGTTTAAATAAATAAATAAGTAGCAAAATATAGTTGCAATAATCCGCTTAGTGGAGCCACTAAAACAATGTAGGTACAGTCTCTCATATTAAATCTGCCGAGCATAAACCAACCCAAACTCCACACCATGTAATATTATAGAGTGGTGCAAAAATATGCGGCTCGCTACTCTGCCGGACGAGTTAACAAACCGCCGCCGTCCGGGCCGGCCCAGCGCCGGGATATGAACATCGTATTTAGAGAAACCGGACGAGGGACGTGCTACCTGCCCGATGCTATTTGCGGAAAACCCCTGAAAACAATCAATTCAATGAGCAGCCAGATAGATTCAAACAGGAACTAAATAGAAATGGTTAATGATTCTTAGTCTGATTGCGATCGATGCCATGCTGAACTTACGCAATTCTTTGAATTGAAAGACATGAAATTAATATGTCCAATGTATTGATTATGTCGACCTCAAGAAAGCTTTTATTATAGAAAATACATTTCTATAACTTCCCTTTTATGGTTTAATTAAAGATTTATTACAAGTATTAAGTATTAATAAACTGGGGAGACAGAGAACATCGGGAAGATATTTGTTAATAGTCGGAGGGTTGCGGTATTGACGGCAAAACTTATATGTCGTTGTTGGGCGCTTGACCCAAATAAACATGGCCAAAAAGATCGTGTCCGTCACGGTAGGCTTATACTTTGGAAATTGAATTCCGTGCTCAGCTTCTGTTTATCGTCTGGCGCTGAAAGCTGAGGTCATGTGCCAAATATCTCCTATTTTCTTATTACATCTAACATCGGTATAAATCAATTCGTTATTAAGTCTGCTTCGCTAGGTAAACTTTACTTCAATTTGTTAGACCTGCAGCTCAGTCACTCAACTTATATTACAGGAAAATTGTGACTGAATTCTCTGGGAAATGTTGGTTTGTTAGATTCGCTGGGAGAATTTCTGTAGATATTCCAGTGCTTCTATAGGTATGTATGGTTCCAGTTAAGATTAACAAGGGCGATGAGGATTACTGCAGTACGGTTCTGGGAATATAATAATATAATATAATATCTCAGCCTTTAGTAAATTGGACATGAAGTAAGTAGTCAATGCATCCAGCCAAGATGGAATGACAGTTCACTCCAAACCCTTCTACCTAAGATTCTGACTTTTTAATAGAATAGACTGGTTGATTTCTAAGAACAGACACTAGTACGCCTACCTATCTACATATCTAAACTACTGTTTGTAGTTGATTGTTGGATCGTAAATCAGTTTGGTCCTTTACGAGATGTTTGTAGTTACGGGCCTCACAACTGCGAAGCCAATTGACAAAGGGCAGCCCCTTCTGAAAGGTCACCTGCAAGTGTTTGCACAATCCAAATTGGTACATATTTGAACGGAACCGGTTGAAATTAGAATGTTACCTATTTCTTAGGAGGTGACCTACTTACCCGTTTTTCTCGTTGCCTCAACTTGCAAATCTAAAAATTCATGTACAATATACTTTATAGCTAAATCTTGAGAATTATATAGGTACCTATCGGTACCTACCTATCCTACCTACCTTACAAGTTTGTAACACGAAAGGCTTTGGCCGGAATGGGAAAATAATAGATTAATTTATATTTTTATTAGTATCGTTATGATGTTATGAAAGCCACAACCAAATTTCGATTTTTAGTGATAATTACTGTCGAGTAGTAGTTGAGTGTACTGTGAGTTGTGGTTGGAGAGTGGTATTAAGATACCTTTTTTCCGGGTGGGAAAATCGTCGAATGACTTCACCCGCTCTGGGTTAAGCGGAAGGGAGTGTCAGACTTTTATTGACTAAAAACCCACCCTGTTCCTTCAGCTGCCCTTAAGTTCCGGGGCCGCGGTATCTCGTTAGAACATTCCCGCAACCCCGGCAGGCAATGGCCCTATGGGACCCCGTCACTGGTGCTGATAGCTCTTTGATACACGCGTGTTATATGACGCGCCGCCGACCAGGATAAGGATAAGGATATCGGACAATGAGCTACCCCTTCTCGACGTCCGCAAGCCCGCGCCTACGGTGGCCGGAGATTGGCTCGTGATCCTCGACGTCGGTATTAAAATACCTAGAAAACATTTAAATTGCTTTCATTGGACTGTACATTCATATGTATGACATGACATATTTATTTGATATATTCATTATACTATGAAGTACCCATTAGCTGGAAATTCAATACGACAAAATATCGATATCAAAAGCCATTTTCATTAGTTACATTTGAATTCACAATAGGCAGAGTAGGCAATAATTTAGTCAGGTAATGTATTGTAAAGAAAGTTATTTTACTTGTTCAGCGTTCATTCAAACTAATAGTTATCCAAATGGATCTATTCATCGTTATCCGTGATATGAGAACCAGGTCATATCGATATTATCCATCTGTATCTAACTTTGAAAATACGTCGGACATCGTATATGAAGTATCTACGTTTTTATTTGTGTATATATTATCCAGTAGTTATGGACCCGACTTATGAGTAGGTCGTGTGTTCAAAGCCAG
The DNA here is from genome assembly GCA_943138885.2 of Tholera decimalis. Taxonomy (NCBI): domain Eukaryota; kingdom Metazoa; phylum Arthropoda; class Insecta; order Lepidoptera; family Noctuidae; genus Tholera; species Tholera decimalis. The sequence continues at coordinate 34,126,314 of OW964549.2, read as the reverse complement.
TCAGGCACATAACTTTGTGTAAATAATTATATTTCACTACTGCTCTTAAATCGTTAAACTAAAACATCGTGAGGAAATCGGCATGTCCTAGCCTAGGACTAGGACTCCTAGGTCCAAAAATTCTAAGACACGTGAGATTTACTAACTCGCACTGGGCCGGCGTGGTGGTTTATAACCCATTACTCGACCGCCACCCATGATACGAGTATAGCTCAGTTTGGGAGTCGTTGTCTCAAATTAAAATGTCTCTGTACATTCACCTCACAAAAGTTAATGTTTGTTTCTTGTAAAAAAAAAATTGTACTTATTAAAGTATGAATAAATTGTTATTATTCTCTTTCACACAGAGGAAGTCTATTTCTCAGCAGTGGGAACGTAATATGCTGAATTATTAGTTTTTTTTTTATGTTCGGTTACCTTTTATAAAGACTTTAATCTGTTCTAAGTAGTAGGTAGATATTTGCTTATCGGGTTTATTTTCTAAGCTTCTGCAATGGGAAATAGAAAACAATTTGCTTGCAAATCCATTACTGAGATTAGAACACGGTAGTTTGTAAGAAAAATAGGACGCTGCATTTTATTTAAAATTAAATTTGGAATGTAGATTCAAAATTAAATGTAAATCGCCCCAATTATTATTACAAGCAGTCGCCCCGAAACACCTTAAATTTTTTCGTTACATTAAATCTTAACTGCAATTTCTAATATGCAAAATTGGCCTGGTTCCTAGTTTCCTGTAAATATTGGATGATGGACAAAGTTGGCAGCGGATACTTTACATATTTTGTCTGCTTTATGGTTGGTACACTTGATAATGTTTACAACTAACAGGTATGTTATCAATGCAGCGTGTTAGTACCTACTTCCGATAGTGATGGGTTTTATTGATTACGTATTCAGGTCATGAGGTGCATGGTCAGACTCATATTACAATGGCGTTTGTGGCAGCTCTTTGCCTGCTGTTGTATTTGAAAATAGCGACATAGGTATGTAGAACTCACGGAAAGGTAGCAAACAATACACCGAATCAAATAATTGTAAATGTCATATCTCTCAACGCAGCTTTGAAATAAAGCTTCTTAATTTGCTTTCATAAAATTTCCCAAAAGTTAAGGTAACTCCGTGGAGCCTAATAAAATTACTTTTTAGCGTATTTAATTATTCGAAACGACAAAAGTACGCGTTTATTCGTCAAAGTTTATAAAGACATGTTTTCACTTTCTCTCCGTCGGATAATTTAATTTAGCTACAAAAAAATTATAAAGAGCTCGCCGCCCCTGAAATGGTGGGTGCCGAGGCAGACTCAAGTGCCCTTATTTGTAATTCAGATCCGGCAGTTGAAAGCGTGCCATCGTATGTCTACGTCGAGTTTTAGGCGAATAGGCTCATCCGCGTTCCATCCACCACAACATTGCGCTACTAATAGTCTTTTCATCCACCTTCTGAATAGAATCCTAAATTCTCTGATGAGTTTTGTACTTTATACATTCGGTGCCCAAATATATTCATTCAAGATTTTTTATTTAGCGCATACATTTTGTTTCGATAAAATTCAAGGGTTCATTTTAATATATGCACCTACAATATGTGCTCACGAGGGAAAAAAATTGTTTTTCAAAATGTTTTCAGAAATTATTTATTCATGAAACAAACGCTAAAAATTGGTACTTACTACAAAAAAATGTAGGTAATGAAGACAAGACACACTGATGTGAATCGATAAATCATGATGGAAAGTTTCGTAAAATACTTTTTCACATTCAATACTATTTGCTAAAATGTGTGTGCTTACAATTTGTGTTTTGTTGCACACAGCAATTGCTCTTTTGTGCCAGTTTATAGAGTTTCCACTCAAATCATCGAGAAATCTGTTATTTTATCTGAACGCGGCCAGCGTTAAATTCAAAGCAGTTATTTTGGTTGTATGATAAAAAGACCGAAGTGATTACGAAATGGTTATAAAGATTTTCATTTGTATCCCAATGATGACTCGACAAACGGAATGTTATATAATAAAAATCTATTCCGTTTAATATCATTATAATTGGGTTATATCAGACCATTTGGCGAATGAAACGAAAATTGAAATGCCAAATAACGAGATTGGAGAAAATCTACACCCGTAGAACGACTAAAGAGTATGATGCTATTACGTTATAATTATTGTGGTTGAAAATGGAAAATCAAAATTACAATTCAAATTTGCTTGCAGCGTTCGTATGAGCCCATTACTAATGCATGACTAGAAGTATTGATTCGACTATATTTGGATAGGAAGGTTTTTTGTAATGTTTTATTGAAACTGTTTTTATGACACTAGTTTTAATACCTTTTGAACTGATTGTTTCATCTTCTCCAAGGAAGCGAGGAGGCGATGAAAGGTGCAGGTTGAGTCAAAATATTATTATTGTCCGAACGAGAATATACCTATCTAATTCGTTAGTTCTAGTCTGGAAATCTTATAACACGCTCTAAAACTTTAGTCGGAATTCTGCCGACTTCTTCCAACCAAGTCTTCTGTCACCATTTAATCCACCTCTTAGAACAAATTGCTTCGCTCCCATTACGCTTAAAACATAACCATCTTTGTTAATGAAAACGTGAAATTAATTAGATCTATTTTACACAATGTTTATTGTTCTGACAAAGATTCTTTTTAATACCTCTGCGGCTTTGGGAGTACTTACCTTTTGTGAAAAATTAAATCCTTGCCAGCGCCACGGTGCGTTTCATGATTCCACCTGAGTGCTTTGTGTAACTGTATTCATTATTTTCACTCGACTATAATGACATGGTCATTAAACTTCTTGACTGATCTTCAAAGAAGCAGCTTCTTGTTACTGGGTACTGTAATTATCTCATCCGTCTATGGTAGTATGGATATTGAGATTATACTATTCATATTATACAACGTGTAACGGAAACCCCATATCTATCCAAAGGGACTGAAGACAACATCTGGTATGGAGTCTTTATGCAAAGTTTCAGCTCAAAATAAGTGACTCACAGAATTGACCCCAAATTATTGGTTTCATATGTTTCTTGAATACCAGTAATAACAAACGTGTCACAGCACTATGAGGGTCATCACTTTCCACGTCACTTGCCAATAAAATGATAATTCTCTTCATTCTTCTTAATTTGAAAAATTCGGTCTCTGGTATCAATGTATTGTAATTTCTAATAAGCTCCACACATGTAGACATAGGATTACAAAACCCTTGCTATATCGTTTGTCCAAAGAAAGAAGCCGTGCACTTGGTATGTATATACCCTTTAAATTACACGTTGTACAGTCAATCCTTATATTGATGTTTAATTAATACTGTTAGGACTGAGTTAGTATCAGTACCAGTTCGCCCTTCGTCAGTAGACACACTATCGATTTCGTTTATAAAGGCCACTAAAATAGTAAAACGTTCCAGCATTTCACAGTATCACTCTGTTTCCATTTTACTGTGATCGGAAAGGTAGAGTGTAAAATTAAATGTTTATTTTACCGCTGTCGAGTGTCATGGTAAGGACTTTGGAAATAAAACGTATTTTTACATTCAGATCATTCGATGACTCTTTATTTACATAGTGATGATTTGGGTGAAACGTTTAATACAACCAAACGTATAGATCACAGGAAAGTAATGTACTAATTATTACGAAGCTTATAATAAACTTGACATTAGAACTAACATTCTAGATAAACTTGTACGATCTCAGTCCGTCAACGCAGACGCCTCGCACAAAGCGAAGTTTCTCACACTGACAGACTGACAATAATGTATCGTAATCATTTCAAAATGTAATAAAATTTAGAATACCAACGATTTCCTAAATGTATTTAAAATTTAAGAAACAATATATACAACGTTAGACAACAATTTGGTGACACCCGTAACAAAAATCTTTAATTCTATGCAGTCAAATCTTTCTAAGGCCGAATGCGTGATGTTATATCGTTATCATAATAATCAACAAAGGTCTTGACTTATGAAGAAATATTAATAAAACATATTATAAACAACACATTAATAACGGATTCCTTATAACAATCAAAATAATATAGGTAATAGCATTTATATAATTTGGAGACTATTTTGTGTTCAAAATAAACAGCATTTGCTAAGTGCAGACATAAAACATAGGTATATCTCGGTGACAATAAATAAAAGTAACATTTCTTTTATGTAACATCATTCCACAGTAATAGCGAACTTCAGACACAGCAATGTTATTTGGATGGATCTTTCTTTTAAAGTTGCGGAAATAAAACTGGACTAGTTTTTGAACACACGCCAAAAAGACATTCGGAAACAGTCATTCTACATGAGCTTGGCTTTCTTAGCGGACATCGTACCTATGTACCAACTGGGAACCTGTTATATCGATATAATCTCATAACATTTAATCTTGACATTCTCTGACCAAGATACTCGAAAAAGAACGGATACCATAGAGATTCTATTCCTAGATTCCTAAACTTGTCTCCATTTAATCTACTTATAAATATAAATGACTTGGCAGTGCTGTAACAACTGTATTATATTCTAATTGTCTGTATGGTATGACGGATTTGATTTTTAATTAATTTTATAGATTTGACTAGATAAATAATATCGGGATATTTTACTTACATTCTAGTGTTTGTTTGATTAGCTTTCATCATTATAATGTTTACAAGGACAGCATCTGCGTGTTTCTGTCGTGTCCGTCACGTTATGCCAAGGGCGGTGAAATAAACCAACTGATGATGCATAACTTGTAAATATATAATTATGTATGTACGTGTTGTCCTAGCATGAGTTTGGCATCCATTATCACTGGAATTGAGCCGCTCAATTAATATTACATTGATCAAATATCTTACTTATAATTTCAAAAATGTTTTCTATTCAGATTTCATCATTAAGTACGTTTTATTGTGATATGTAAAACATAATGCTACATTTTTATTGGAATTGTAGACTGAAACATGTATTTATACAATTTATAACGTACATTTTAGAGGTATTAGATCCAGACGTATAAAGAAGTATATTTTTAAGGGAAACATGAAAGTTTTAGGGATTCTTTCTTTAAGTTTTTTTATTGTTTAACATTCTATATCAAATCATAGACAGACGGTACATCAAAGTCTTCGATTCTAGAATATGACTGTGACTTTATAATTTCATAATTAACATTTATTTCATTTTATTATACACTGAGCAACGATCAATCACATTCAACTATTTAATAACAAGTTTATTCACATGTATGTTGTGTCTCGTAAACCGTGCACACTATGTAGATCCTACACATAACTTAAACCGAAACAATGCGCACCGTGAGGTACAATATATAATAGTAATTGATTAGCTAGGTAGGTTCTGGTAGAACGTTCTCCGACGCGAACGATTCGTACTTAGTCCAGTTAACTAACAATATAAGAACACTTTTATTTCTTATCAATATAAAAGAAATTCACTACGGCGCCATGAGAGTTCTATCCAACATGAAATTCAGCTATTAATCTAATATCTCTATCGAAGATTGCCTTGCGATCAGATGTGTTCATCCTGTACATCTGCCGAGAGAGAAAAAGATCATTTAGTTAACAATATCTTCGCTCCAAATGTATAAGTTCGTAAACACAACTCTATGCTGTGTAACAGTGTTTTAAGTTAACTCTTGGAATATGTTCTTTATGAAGTATTTATGTTAAGCTGTACTTACGAATTCATACATATAGACTGATGATATACAAATATCCATAACCCATAATATATTCCAATCTACATATTACCTAGCAGGTACAAATATAAGCTTTATAGAAAAGCAAATAAAAGAAACATCAAAGCGACATGAGAATATATTTTCGTTGTAGTAATAAGTTTCAAGGAGTTAGAATATTGGATACAAGTTTGGTGAGGTCAAGGAGTTTTGATGATGGAAGATAGTTCAAGGTGAGTTGAAGTGTCTTTAAAATTTAATTATCTTACTACAACTAAAAGAAGAAACGGAGACGGGACGATCTCGGATAAACTACAACTTCCCTTTTTGATGCCTTTTACATTACCAGCTTACTTTTTCCAGACAGTTTTTATCGGAATGTATTCAGATAAACACAAATATAAGCGTAATTTACATAAAATAAAACAACCATATCAAACATTCATGCAAGGAAATCTCGTTAGTCAGCATTTACCACCTACCATCATTTACCTACTATATACATATTTAATACCTAATGTAACACGTTAAACTTAGGTACGGTAATGTAAATCAATGGAGTGCTGTGAGTAAATCATTATGCGTTGAATAGGGGTGTACACCAGAAGGTAACAAGGGGATAAATTCGTGAGAGTGGTATAATTTGTTGTTAGAATCGGTCAGTGCTCAAAATCGCTGCTAGGAACTGGACGTTTATAAAGCACAAACAAGCACCAAGTATAGAGGGTCGGAGGACCGGAGTGCAGAGTGAGTTGGGTGACATGCATCTCTGGGGTGACAACAGGGGAACTACGGGCTCGGACAACATCTTCAAACTACTTACATCACTACTAGGAGCGGGGCTCACACGTGGCACAACATACCTATGACACATCGAGCTCCTCAATCTTCCTTTGAATGGTCTTTTTCTCCCCAATACATACTATCGTATATCCTAATCGTTTCTTTCTTACATTTCAACCGAACAGTTTCATTTAAACACTAAACAAAATTAACAAGTGCATCATAACGAGATTTGACTGCATGAATTCCAAAAGCTACGCGTTAATGTTATGCAATAAAATTTGAATATGAGAACCAAATGTAAAATGCACATTATATGAATATCACTTATTCTCTATTAAAATCAAACGTAACTTTTACATAAAGAATTGTACTCTGTCAACGATAGTACGAGACTAAAGCTATCAAGATACTTGTGCCAATAAAATTGCAATGTGTCAATTTGAAGAATTTCGTGTTAGTTATTTGTATTTTTTTAAATACTTAATAAATGCATAAAGAACAATCGTTGTAGCGATACTTAATGCTATAGAATCTCGTCTGTAGAGACACAAATTAACACTAGTAACTAATAGCTTAATGGAATTTAGAGAGTAACATCTACAAATCGTAACTTACAATTGAGTATGTAGAAACAATTTATGAGTAATCTCATAACGCTAAGAGTACCACTAAATCAGTCTAGTAGGAGTAGTAGATAGGTCGTTTAGTAAAGACACGTGCAATCGTAATAGTTCGAGTGAGGTAGAACTCAGACCGCGGTCTGACTGACGGCGGGATACGCAGCTTGAAAATACATCGACAAAATATAGTTTTTTTTTTTTTCATATTTCTGAAATAATATTTTTATCTAAAGATATTTCATTGAAGGGATTTTTTTAATTATAATGTTTTTTCTTTTCAGACAGACTGCGGCCTAATTAATTTAAAGGAAGTTTTCCACGTTTCAAATATGTTCGCATAAAATTGATCGAAGCATATGTGAATGAAACTAGGGAGCGAAGGGTTTTACGAAATGAAAAACAAATGAAAATTTATTGATGCGAGCATATTTGTAATATTTGTGAATGGACATAACAATGGGCATAATTTTGGGGATAATATCATCAAGATATACATTAAATTGCAATAACAATGCATCAATACTCGCTCATTACGTTAGAATGCTCAATCGTTGAAGCTGCTGAGCTGACGACGCATCCGTTATTAATGGAGCCGTCTTGATTTAATGACGCTCATAATTTACTTTGAAAGTAATATTTTAATATAAATTACTTTATCCAAAAATCGATTGTAAGTATAAGTGGAGTTATGGATACAGCTGTTTTTCAGTTTGATAAGGGACTAATTGCTTGATTATGCTGACAGATGGTTCGTGCGAAATAAGATCGTATCAAAGAGAATGGTTATGAAGGTACCGAAGATAATTATCAAAGGAAGGATTGTGGAATTCACAGACTGACATTTCAATGGTGAGCGTTATTAGGTAGTGCTGGGAAAGTCAGGAAGCGAGCAGAGGCCGAATCATATTAATTAAACAGGAGGCGAGCCGTGCGGACGGGTCACCGGTTCGAGCCAGCTCGCCTAATGACCAGCACAGACGAGGCTAATGACGGTCGAGTGTGATTCCACCGGTGATCGACTAATCTCACCGTCATTTCATGACATTCCTTTCACCAAAGAGAACCGCTTCATTGAATTATCTATTACCTTCAGCAGACCTGCAGTTTCATAGGCCCACTTTATAGGCCATTAAAAACTAGTTCATTATTAAAGATCACGGTCTAAGAGTGTATAAAACTTTATGGGACGGGGAGGTAGGGTGTGCTTTAGTTAATTTTAATTGAGTATTTCTTATAATAGTTTATAAAAAATAAGAACACTAGAAAATAGGTACAGGTACAAGTTTTTAACATGTTGTTTTGTTCTGTTATATTAAGAGGGCTGAAACAAATGTAAGATTTGAAATTAGAATAGAGTGGTCTTGTTAAGAGAGCTCTGAGTAAGTTTTGGTGTTGTGGGTGTCAGGGGTTAGTTAGAGGTAGCTCTCAGAGAAGTCTAGGTCGGAGACGGAGGCGCGCGAGGAGCGCGTGTAGTTGGTGGAGGTTCCGTAGTCGGAGGTGGCGGTGGCGAGGTCGGCCATCACCACGCCCGTACCTTGCGTCACGCCTGCTGCCGCAGCCTCACGTTCCGCCAACTTCTGTTTCAGCACACGAATCCGCTCCTCCTTCTGTAATAACACGACCGGTTACAAACAGAACCAGAAAATAATTCCCCTTTTCTCCATTTTTATTTATTTATTATATACTTTATTGTACACCTCACAATATTTCTATGGATACAAAAATTTAAACTAGTGTACAATGGGCGGTCTTATCGCACAGGGCGATCTCTTACAGACAACCTTTGGATGGACAAAAATTTAAGGAGACAGATTAAGGGCTGTCAGTGTACAAACAACATAAATAATATTAATTGAACACAATAATATAAAATACATACATACAATACAAAAATCATATACTAATAAATATTACATGTATCTATAATTGAGAAAGAAGGGGATAAACTTATAGGGAGAGGTAATGCTCCTTCACCATTCTTTTGAACGCTGGTAGCGTTTGAGCACGCCTCACTTCTATGGGTAATGCATTCCACAAACGAGCTGCTTGAATAGTGAAAGATTTATCAAAGAAAGAAGTGGAATGCATACGAATACTTAGCTCTAAATTTTCCGATGATCTCAGGGATCTAGAATGTGTGTCACAGAGGAAAAGAAGAAACGGAACCCTTAACTTTGTTGTCCGTATGTCTGTTTGTCCATCTGTCTGTCAAGCCCCTTTATTTTGGGAACATGTGAAGATATTAAGATTAAATTAAAAGCTCAAGTCTATAGCCCCTTGAAGCTCTGAAACAATCGAACTTCTAAATTAACGTTAGGAAAGATACGGTCATTTATGCCACAAAAAAACGCATATTTCGACACTGGAATAGGGTAGGGGGTTGAAATGTAAAATTGAAGCTACTGGTTCAAGTGAGGTATCATTTGAAAGGGCTTAATGTGCCTATCTTATTTTTCGTTTTATATAAGAATTTAAGCGTCGTTATAAATAAATAAAATATGTTTTGGAATATTTTATTTATTTATACGCATAAATTCTTAAGTATATAAAAAAAAATTATCCCGCCTCGGTACGGAACCTTCGGTGGGCGAGTCCGACTCGCAATTGTCGTTTTTTTTGTGTCGTTGTACGCTTTGTAGCTTATCTTATTATGCAAGAGCTGTAATTGTGGAACACGGTAAACAATTCTGCTGGAAACGTTTATTGGAGCGAATTCAACGCTATGGTAACTTTGAGTTTAACTTTGTATTTTGAAATAGCAGCAGATGCTGTGTGTCTTTTGGCCCGTTTTTTGATTACCCTTCTAAAACGGTTGAAGTTTAACCTGCTCCATCATAATGGTTTTGTTTATTTAATTTTAAGAAAAAACGCAGCTTTACAAAAAAACGTTTCTGAAAGTAAAAACAAAGCAAAAGGTTACGCAATCCTAAGGATAATAATTACCCTTCAATTATTATAAACATCCAGATCATCAAAATGTCTTTAAGGAGATCGGCGCACGTTTTCAAAGCTGTGCCCGTTGCAATTAGTGATCTGTCATTCTTGGAAGAATAATAAATAAAACTGAAGAAAAATGCATGATTTTTACTAAATATTAAATGTCATGATAGCGAACTCATTTGAATGCTGCGGCATTGAATTAGTTCAACAAAAAATTATTGTTATTTGTATATATAGGCCACTAAATTATAATGACCTTAATTTATTCTATAAAAAATTAGTTGTTATCCTGAAAATTGGTAAAAAGTCTAAGAAAATTGTTATAGAACGTGTAACAGAATAAACGCAATTCCTGACAGTAGTTGGTTCAGAATCGGCTTCTGAATCGATTTCCGTTATGAAAAATAGGTGTTAAATATTGACGGAAAAATCTTTAAGTTAACTTCAAATGGAAACACAGTATCATGACAAATTAATATAATCCTTAATTCAAGGAAATTAAAACCTTAACTCAGAGCAATAGAGCTTACGCACGACATAATTTGTAGTTCGCTCATAGCTCGTAATACGCATCAGCATCACACACACGTAAACAATATCAATGCATTTAACATTAAAGGTATGTATAGTCCTCGTCGCGTAAGTTGGCAAGGTTTGGCGGAGTGGGGGTAAGTTCACGCATCGTGCACTTAGTGGAAGAAAAAGTTGGTCACTTTTACTGCTTGCCATTATTCTATGGTTATTGCCGTCATTTATTTTTAATCATGTCTGTTCAGAAGAATTTTAAAGAAAGAAGAGGAATTCTTTCGTTAATTCGGTATTATAAATAAAATAGATATATCGGCGCAAATACAATAATTTGTCTATTAAAATAATTGAAATGATTAAACTTTACTAACTTGATTGTTTTACAAACTATTAATTGATTTTTAAGATGTAAAATTAACGTTTAACATGTTTCAACTTAAAGCATTGTAATTTAAGTAGTTTAATATTTAACTAGAAAATGTGGGTACATGTGTGACAATCCCTCTATATAAGGCCGCACTGTGAGCGCTAGATTCATTCAGATTCATTCTTGTTCGAGCCGCTGGACAGTGCGGACCTCTCTGTAAAGTCGTTACGCTGTCAGTTGAATAAATGAGTCTCCCGTAATATTAACAAGTGCTTTTATTTGAAAATCAAACATGAGTGATCACCAAGACAACATTCGTGACGCCAGCTGAGCAACCGCCACACTTTTTAAAAACACATACGACGCTGTCTCTCCGTCAGATATAATACATAAATATATTTAAAAGTGAAAAAAAATGTATTAAAAAAAAAAACATTAAAAATAATATGTTTTCGTTCCTTTTATTTTTCTTTTTTCCCGGTGTCCTAAAGACAGTGACGAATTCGGAATTTCAACCTTCCTTAACTATAGTATCTAACTGTTCTTTCTGATGTTTTAATAGTCTGCGTAAAACGGTATTTGGTCCTGGCATTGTAATCAACGTAACAAAAACTAAATTTAAAACAACTCGTAACAAAAACAAAGGGTACAACTTTCGTATATGCAAGTGTATTCGGGAGCAAATTGAACGAGAACTACTGACGCACCAATCGCGCGCTCGGAGCGGTGCTACGTCATACCTCGCGTCCCGCTGACAACCGCTGACACTCAAAAATCAACTTCTGCGCATTGAACGACTCTTGCCAAGTTATTTGACGAGAACTATAGTGTGCATCAAATCAAATACGTAATTTAAAGGAATTTCGACCTTATTTACAATGAGCAATGCATATTTGACAGCACGATCAAACTTTATTCGGTAATCAGAGTTTCCCTACATATGTAAACAATTTTAGGCATTTTTACGAAATAAAATTATTTAATTTAATGAAATTTAGACCTTATCTCAAAGAAATAAAGCATTTATCGGCTACCTGTTTGATGTTTATGCGACACGCAGACACACGGCCGCCCTACCAACTAGTACCTAACGGCTCAAATTAAAAGTCTGTTATCCTCCAGGAGCCATTTAGTGAAGTTCTTTTATTTACATCCGTGACATTTTTGTTCCCCCTTGTGCGATGGCTTTCCGGTATACCAATATACAATCACTGGATTAAATGACGTCACTGTCGGTCTTTTACGTGACTTGTTTTATCAGCAAGACGGTGCTCCTGCGCATTTCACGAAGACCGTTCGACGGCCCATATTGCCTGACGTAACATCATTAGACTTTTATTTGTGGAGTCGCATAAAATCGCTACGGACGTCAGTCAATCAACAAGTGTCGTGGAACTCAAAACTAAAATTGAACAAGCATTTGTGACAGTGAAAAGTGACACTGAAGTACTTGCAAAATTGCAATAAAATTTAAAAAATCGTGCAAATAAATGCATAGACCAAGGCGGTGGTCATTTTGAAGCTTTGTTGAAAGTGGATTGCAGATATAGTGTAAACAAATAACCTATGTCTAAAGTGTAAATAGACCAGTTCTGTAAGTACTTCTTCCTATCAATAAGATTGTAGTCTGATTACTGTAAATATTATGATTCTAATCTTTTAAACACGCCGCACAGTATACGATTTCACAAATCTAGGTGGACAATAATCTAAAATCAAAATGATAGAAATGGTATATTTTTTCACTTGTATCTTAATCTTGAATAATAATAACAACTCACAAAACAAAGCAAATATACTTGGGTCCCACGACTCTTCCGATAGCAAAAGGCAAAGATGCCCTTTCTTTACGCAGGAAAGCTCTCGCTTACCTGCGTAAGCGGTAGCACGTTCAGTGTGACCGCTAACGTTAACGTGTTTGCATGTCCCTGAGTGTTTCGTGCGATACCAAGTGCTTTTTAGTGATAGATTTTTCTACTAGTAATTATGGTTTTATTTAGTTAAAATATTACACCAAATTACTTTTTTAAGATGATAAAATATGATCCTAAACATAACCTTTTTAATTCGTTTCCATATCTTATAATTCGAAATGTAATTAGACATAAAGTACTTGGCAATATACTGCAAAATGGTGGTAATAGTTTTAAAGGATTTCTTATTTATTCTATTATTTGGTACAAGTTGTTATATTTTGCGTTTATTTGCGCATATTACCTTTTTTCGTATTTTTGTTATAGGTGCCCGTTTGAAACGAAAATCGTTGTTTGAATGTTGGCGTTCAATTTCGGAGTAACTCAAATGATTTTGACTTTGTAAAGTCAACATTAGGTGCTCCAGTCCTTAGTGAAGAAGCTGAACGGCTTTTGCGTGCTTTAATGAAGAATGAATGTGAAAAAATCGTGAAAAATGGGAACGGAAGCAAAGAAAGTTGGACTTGTTTCTACGTTCTTATGAAGAGTGGCTAAACGAAGATCTAGTTTTAGATATGATCCCCGAGTATTCACAATTGAGTTCCAATCGTGGGAGACTGCAAACAAGTTTTGAAAATAGTTCTAAAAGAACCAAAAAGCGTAAAGTCCAATATTTACTAACTAGTTATAGCCAAGAACAGTTATCATATGCTGCTCAATTGAGTGTTCGATCCAGTGGAAGACGTGATGCTGCTGACTTAATGCAGAAAATATCCACGGCTTCACCAAGTCGTGCTACTACATATAAGCAAGCTCGAAAATTTTTATCAACGTGCAGAAGAAGTAGGAATTCTGAAAAACAATTACGACCATACACAGCTGAAGAAGCATTAGGCTGCGTTTCCACCAGAGATGTGCGAGGATGCGTAGCGAGGGATGTGTTTGTAAAGAACCAATAGAATCGCTTCATTTACCTCGCCTCGGTCAGCACAGCTCTGGTGGAAACGGCTCAGCGGAGCTAGATTTTTGCGCATACAAAACAAGCGAGGGATGTGTGCGAGGGATGTGTGCGAGAGATGTGTTGCGAGGGATGTGTTGCGAGGAATATGTGTTGAGAAGGATGTGTTGCGAGGTATGCGCATCCTCGCACCACACATTAATGCGCATGTTCACAGCTCTGCTACACATCCTCGTAGGCACATTTTCATCGCACAGCTTTGGTGGAAACCCCCACACATTTTCACAGCACAGCTAGACATCCTCGCACGACATATTTCCATCGCACATCTCTGGTGGAAACGCAGCCTTAGCCTTGTTTATATCAAACAATTTCACAGTTCACACTTACAAAAATATACAACAAGAAGCAAAACAAAGGGGATTTCCGCTATATCCATGCTACGACCAATTAGCACGAGTAAAATATTAAATTAATAGTTTAAAAAACATTAGAAAAACACGCTTTTACAAATGCACGTAAAAACAAAAAGATCGTGTTCAAAGTCCATTACGTGGCCTTTCTCACAACTGCAAACACGACTATGATACGATATTCCATCATGGAATGTCGGTGCCTATCTTTCGGCTTCATTATCAGACCTTGAAACCTAATCGTGGTCAAAGTTCATTACAAGACTTTTCTAAGAAATCCAAAACAGCTATGATACGATTTTCCATCATGAAGTTCTAATTCATATCTTCCGGCTCCATCATCAGATCAGTTCGATAGTCCCATATTATTGTATTGTCATCAGAACTACATACAGTTGCCAATTTTCATTACGCTACGACCCTTGGAAGATGTTTAAATTAGTTACCTTAGATTCCATTACATAGTTAGTTACATACAGGTCGACCTAATAAAAGCGTGTTAAAAAGAGTGTTATCCTCCGGTGGAATTAATTACAGTTAGCGATACATGGGCTGAAATTAAGCTTCAAGGACTGATCTGATCTGATCACACGGTTATAAGAATATGCAAAAATATTCTTGTAAATGTATTGCTAAGCTCTACAAATGACTTGAAATTATACAATCTATACTAATTTTATAAAGCGGAAAAGTTTGTTTGTTTGCTTGAACGCGCTAATCTTCGAAAGTACTGGATGGATTTGGTTGCAATTTGGTATGGAAGTAGCTTGAAGCTTGAGGAACGTTATTGGCTACTTTTTACACGACTGCAAAAAAGGAGAGTTATGTTTTTACCGTGATAGAATCCACGGGAGCGAAGCCCCGCGTGAGTACTAGTGATTTATAAATGGGGATGTGATGGTTCCTCTGGGCATAGTTTATATAAACAACAACGGTTTGAAAATGTGGAGAGTACTGACGAATACATGTTTGTTATATCTTTAGTACCCTTAAGACTTATAGTAGATGACGACAATAAGAAAATCTTATGGGAAAATCCCCGTCCTTCTTCACCAAGATTCTGCAGAATAATTAAATTTATGCATGAAAAAGAAACGGATTTCTTAATTAAAGAAGAATGCAAACAAATCAAAAACTTAATGCCAACCCGTGTAGGGATAGATGGATGTAACATACTCGTCAGCCATCATTTGATTCTTTCCATGATAGATGGAAAAAGTATGTAATGTTCTTTCCGAAAATAAATCCTGTCAGAGATGCTATATTTGCAAAGCAACATCGAAAGAGATGAACTCACCTACAGATCATAGGCAACCTGATCAGGATATGTACCAGTCTGGCATATCAAGTCTCCATGCATATATTCGCACTATGGAGTGTCTTTTAAATATTACATACCGCATGGAGTTTTTTGAATGGCAAGCCAGAGGAACCCAAAAAAAAGGACATGAAAAGAAACAAGGAAGAAATACAGAGGAAATTTAAGGAAGTGGGGATTATAATTGATAGAGTGAGACCTAGATTTGGGATCAGTAATGACGGGAATACCGCAAGAGTAATTTTTAATAATAGTGCAACAACAGCACATAATACTGGTCTCGATGAAACCTTAATAAAGCGTTTCGGGACAATCTTAGCTGCCATAGCTTCTATGAAATCGACTCAGAAAAAATTCAGTAATATTGTACTGAAACTCGACAAGTATATTTAGATTTATACCCATGGTATAACATATCAGCAACTGTGCACAAGATTTTAGTATAATACATGGTGCAGAGATTATGCGGCATTCAATAATACCACTCGGGCAAATGTCTGAAGAGGCTTCGGAAGCTAAAAATAAAGAAATTAGAAGAGTGCAATTGGAGCATACGCTTAAAACTTCACGTCATCGGACTAATTACCCAACGAGCACATTAGTGGAAATAGCAGCCTATTTTGTTACTTTGGGCTGTAAAATAGCGCTTTAAGGGTTCAAAAAGCAGTTCAGAGTTGCATATCTGCATCCGTAAACGTCTATAGTCATAAAAGTTACTTAAGGTGCTATAAGCTGAATCAAATACTACCCTAGCCTTCACAGTAGTCCACGGTAGAACTCATTTACCACTTACACCTTTATATGAGAGTTACGAAGGTCATTCTGCCACTCACAGCTGCATAGTAGTTTCCATTGTAACTTGTATAGGTTATAGTTATAGTAACCACTATTATACTACTATAAGTTTCATTATAGAAATAATAGAAACTCTTATGCATACTATAGTTACAAAAAAATCATCAGTTTAACTAAGGCCTTTAGTAGCAATAGTCATTCCTTGCAGGCTCAATCCATTCGCCATTTTACAGCCGCTTTTGTAACTATTATAAAACATTTAATGAAATGGATGCTAAACGAATAACTAGATCTTATTTATTTATTTATTTATTATATACTTTATTGTACACCTTACAATACACATAAGGATACAAATAATTAATCTTATAACCTCAAAAACAGGAAAATAGGAGCTTTTTGTGGCTGTGAGTTGCACTAGGGGAACAAAAATCACTGGAAGCGTTAGAAGGGTGAAAATTAGCGCTATGATTCTCAAAAGGGAGTTATTAGAGTTCAAACTGCAGGTTATGACTACAGTACAATGACGCCATGATTTTTTAAGAAAACTTATAATTCACTTGCAAAATTGAGTTGATATACATTGGTTTTTCAGTTAAATGTGCATTAAATGTACCGGTAAACAATCGGCCACTTGCAAATAGTACGTTATCGACACGTAAAAATACGGAAATAAAATTTATTCTGTATAACAAATAAAAAATATCACATATCTTTTGTTAATTTTTTAAATATCATAAAAGCGCGTTAAAATTACTCGAAAATTATCTTATATATCTACAGTAAACTGGACAGCGTTTTAAGTATCTTTATATATCTTGCTAATACAGAATACAAACATTTACTTCTTTTTGTTTTATTTTCATGATGGCGACGAAAACACTTTACCAAAATATTACAAACAATGTCAACTGAAGATATACAATAAAGAACTATAATCAATTCATTCGTTCAAAGTAGTTCAAAATCATTCAAAAGTAGCGCTACGAGAGCTTTAGTATAGCGTTAATAAATCGTTATAGCTATTAAGGAACCTTTATGCAACCGTTGTGCAGGTTAAATGGAACTTTAGGTTGCATAAAATGGCGCCCAAATAGCGCTAAAGCGGCTGCTTTAAGTCTGCAGTAGACGCTCTAGCGCTTACGTCTATTACCATAAGTAATAATCGGATACGCTCCAAAGCTCTAATGCAGCCCATTTGTGCTAGTTGGGTATGACTTGATAAAATATATGTTAACTAGTACTCACGCGGGGCTTCGCTCCCGTGGATTCTATCACGGTAAAAACATAACTCTCCTTTTTTGCAGTCGCGTAAAAAGTAGCATATAACCTTCCTCAAGCTTCAAGCTACTTTCATACCAAATTGCATCCAAATCCACCCAGTACTTTCGAAGATTAGCGCGTTCAAGCAAACAAACAAACAAACAAACTTTTCCGCTTTATAATATTAGTATAGATGTCTTTAGACCCATATATGGAAACTGCTTCAAAAAATATGTATAAAAACCATAAAGATTTGAGTTTTTTACTAAAAACTCAATAAATATTGTTTTAAAAATAAAGTATGCTTTTAATTTTACTATTATATCGTAGATCAATCATTTACAATCATTAGAAAAGCAATACCAGCATTCCAAATTTTTGTCCACCTAGATTTGTCAAATCGTATTCTGTGCGCCGTCTTTGAATATTTTTGTAGTACAAACAATAAACTGTACCTTCCTAAACACAATTATTAAATATTAGTTATCAATACACATCAAGCTAATGTCCGGTCATTGAATTATCGTCCGCGCTGTCATAGCTGTACAATACCTAATGCAGTAATGCCTACAGGTAGATAACTTTAGAAAACTATCAATAATTAATATCAATAGTTTACCGTATCAATCTGTGATATTTTAGGTACCTACGTTAAATTCGTTCATTGAACCCACGTACAGCTATGGTCAGCTGGGCACTCGTGTGTGTGTGTCGTGGATTGTATGCGGCTGCGTAAGGATAGGTATGACGCACATACGTTTCGCGTTTGGTAAGGATAACTATTTTATAAAAAAAAAAAACAATTTATTTAGTTATGGGGATTTCTATATAGATATTTTAAAGAGAAATAACGTTACTAGGGACTTTGAGTACTTTATGTTTTGTTTGTTTAATTGCGACAGCCAACTCGATTAGCCAGTAATAGTTGCCTGGATAACTTTGCTCATAGCTCACGGCTGAAGAGTAAATGTGAAGTACATGACTTTGCTTTGTCTGATCATACCGCTCAGTATTTAGAAGTAAAAGTAAATCCAACCTGTAGGATAAGTTTCTGGCGTATTAGTAAACGTGATCTTTCATTACAAAACTTATGCTTATTTAAAAAACATCTCCAATGTTTGACTTTTCCAGATACCTATTTATAAAACTGAAAATGTAAACAAAGCATATGAAAATATTATAGAAGTTTTTGTCTGTTATGTGATCTCTGCTTTCCTTACAAGACGATTATTATTAGACCAAATAAAACAGTCCGGTGAGTGTTACGTGGAATACGAGTGTGTAGTAAGAGACAGAGACAACTTTTGTGGAAATACAGACATGACCCTTCGATGAAACTAAAAATAAATTTAAAATGTATTCCCAAAAATTTTGAAAAATTATAAAACTTATCCAAAAAGCTCAAATTGATTATCATATAAGTACATCTATTAATAAATCAAAGGCTTCATGGCAAATTATAAATAATAATCCACGCACTACCGAACAGATAACTCAAATAAAAATCCAGGATAAAACAATTACGAACCCAAAAGAGATTGCAAACAACTTTAATAACTACTTTATAGATCAAATACAAACGAGCACTAAATTACTACTACATATACTAAAACTCTACTACTACATATAATAATCCAAAATCTATGTTCATGTTACCTGTCCTACTTAACGATGTCATGAGAGCGATAACATCCTTAAAAATACAAATAGCGTCGGGTACGATGGTATAGCGACTAAAGTAGTAAAATTTGTGTCAGACACTAATGCCTCACAACTCAGTCACATAGTAAATTTTTGCATCAGCACAGGGGTGTTTTCTAATGCATTAACAGTTATTGTAAAACCTCTTTTAAAAAACAACACAAAGAAAATGTACTAAACTAAACTATAGACCTATTGTACTAAATTATAGACCTATTGCCCTAATTCCCACATTTTCCAAAGTCATTGAAAAGATAAATAATTTAAATCAAATCATTATTTAAATCATACATAATTTTTTGTGCAAGCATAATATTATATGTGATCAGCAAAAAGACTTGGAAAAATAAAGGGACAAATTCAGTGATATCTGGGGGCACGGCAGTGCCCCCGCCAAGTCGAGCAAAAAAGCGGCACGGCCGTACCATTCTTTTCTCGAAGCAATTCAGGCCATTTTCGAGCCCCTATAACTTCATTGTGGATAAAACTAGAAGCCTGAATTTTCAGTAACCAAACAGGCATTGTATAAACGCAGTATATTTCAAACTTCATTCAATTTGAACCAGTAGTTTAAGAATTATAACGAGTCAAATTTCTTAATTTTGTCACTCACTGACTGACCGATCTTCAAAAGTCTATGGCACTTCTAGCAGACATAGAAGCTTCAAATTTAGAATACAATTAGTGTTTAGTGTATGAATCAAGCAAAAACTATAATATTTTTCAATTTCAGTCCAGTTTTCTAGATACATCAACTGCATAAATAACTTTGTAATCCCATATAAATATATAGGATTACAAAGTTACATTTGCAGTTAATTAATCAGCGTACGTGTATAATATGTATAATGAAATAATAGATGTAGATGGGTACTTTTTCTTTTCTTGGTGGAAAAATCATCGAATGACTTCTTACGCTCGGGTGTGTCAGACTTCTACTGACTAAGAACCCACCCTTCGGCTGCCCTAAAGTCCCTAAAGTTTGGGGCCGCGGTATCTCGATGGAACTGTCCCGCAAACCCAGACAGGCAATGGTCCTATGAGGCCCCGTCACTGGTATTGACAGCTTTTTGAGGCGCGCATGGAACACGACGCGCCGCCGACCCGGGCTTGGTCCTTACCGGATGGTGAGCGACCACTGCTCGCCGTCCGCAGGCCCGCGCCTACTGTGGCCGGAAATCGGCTCGCGATTCACGACGCCCGGGGCGTCTCCTCCGGCAGCTGGAGCGCGAGGAAGAGAGTTGCCTCTCCCTCGCACGTTCGGCCTCCTCCTTCGCTAGCATGACTGCTTCGCAGAAGGAGGCGACTGCATCCCATTCCCTCTAACTTCGCACCATGGTCTAAACCAGAGCAGGGCGCGAGAAGTCGCCGCCGCCGATCGCCTCTACGAGGATACGACGGTGCTCCACCCATGCAGGGCACACCTCGACCATATGCTCCACCGTCTCTTCGAGTGTAGATAGGTACCTATATATAATAATTATGTTCAAAGGTAACATGTTAAATGGTCAAATGAATAAAAAAGCAAGAAGTATTAAGAGTATTAGGGAGTATTAAGTAGAGTAAATTGCCCGAAATTGCATAATTACTTACTTATGGATTAACTTTAAACGAGACGTTTGACGAGTGCGGCATTAATTATTACTAACTAATGCAAAAGACGTACGTGCGTATTCATATGTGCGTATCAAAGCCTCCGAAAAAAACCCACAGAGACAGAGAGTGGGCTTTGAAAAAGCTTCAGCTGAAGTTCAAGAAGTAGTACCGGAAAAGAAAAAAAGGAAGGCTACCTACAAAAATAAGAAAAGCTCATAAGACAGAGAGAGGGCTTTAAGAGAATTCGTTGTTGGTATACAAGAAGTAGAAGGTACCGGAAAGGAAAAAAGTAGGACTTTCTACAAAAAGCTATGAGATCCCATAAAAAACAATACTTGTCAAAAAACCAAGTCTCGCAACTTAGTTCTTCTACCGTAAAAAGTTGTGAGATCCATGTAATACCAAGTCGGTTATTAATTTATTCAGTCCCTACTTAAGGGACCTTCTATCTTAAGTTGTTACGTAATTATCTAACCTAATGACATCTTATAGTGACCATATCAATATTAAAAATCTTTAACGTTTTAAATAAATAGATTGACTTGGCAATCGCAATAAACAATTTAATTTATATATGTATTACTTGTGAGATATATTGTGTTTTCATGCGATGGCCGAGTCAATCTATTCACTTAAAACGCTAAAGATTTTTAATATTGATATGGTCACTATAAGATGTAGTTAGGTTAGATAATTACGTAACAACTTAAGACAGAAAGTCCCTAAGTAGGGACTGAATAAATTAATAACCGACTTGGTATTACATGGATCTCACAACTTCTTACGGTAGAAGAACTGAGTTGCGAGACTTGGTTTTTTGACAAGTATTGTTTTTTATGGGATACGATTTACTCAAAGTAATCTTACTTCTTACTATCTTATCTTACTTCTTACTTCTTACTAATATTATAAATGTGAAAGTTTGTGAGGATGGATGGATGTTTGTTACTCTTTCACGCAAAAACCACTGAACAGATCTGATTGAAATTTGGCAAGTAGATAGTTGACATTCTGGAATAACACATAGGCTACTTTTTATCCCGAAATTCCCACGGGATCGGGATTTGCGCGGGAAAACCTTTCCACGCGTACGAAGTCGCGGGCAGAAGCTAGTCTTTAATAATGTTGACTAAAAATGTGCAATTCTCACTTATATGACAAAAGCTTTTGACTGTTTGCATCATCCTCTTACTAATATTATAAATGTGAAAGTTTGTGAGGATGGATGGATGTTTGTTACTCTTTCACGCAAAAACCACTGAACGGATCTGAATGAAATTTGGCAAGTAGATAGTTGACATTCTGGAATAACACATAGGCTACTTTTTATCCCGAAATTCCCACGGGATCGGGATTTGCGCGGGAAAACCTTCCCTCGCGTACGAAGTCGCGGGCAGAAGCTAGTCTTTAATAATGTTGACTAAAAATGTGCAATTCTCACTTATATGACAAAAGCTTTTGACTGTTTGCATCATCCAACGTTACTAAGTAAGCAGTAAGTAAGTAAAGCATACCTAATTAAACGGAAATACTTATCCGAAGCAAGCTAGAATTATTAAGCAAGGCGTACCCCAGGGTAGGCGTACTAAGCTCGCTTTTGTTCCTTTTATACCTACATAAACGACTTACCACATCACATAAAAGACCCAATGATCTTGTTTGCTGACGACAGTACGGCATTAATTAGTTGTAATGATTTAAATAAATATGAGCAAGACATAAATAATACTCTAAATGACGTTATAAAATGGCTGGACAAAAATAATTTAGTAATTAATTTAGGAAAAACCAATTTAATACATTTTTACCAACGCTCATCTATACCAAATCTACCAAGTACAACAGGCAAAATTTTTAGGCATATTAATAGGAAGGAGAAGAGGTTTGTAAAAAATGAAGTTTATCAGCTTATGTACTATTTAATTTGGCCAAAAAAGTTAACACCACCACAACATTGCTTGCTTACTACCATGGACTCGTAGCGTCAATTCTAAGATATGGTATCATCTTCTAGGGAAATTTTTGCTTACGAAAACAGGTATTCAAAGCCCAAAGGCGTTTTTAAGGTCGAGGTTTAATATGAAGTCGACTGATAGTGGTCTTTCTGTGTTTAAATTCCTAAAGCTATTAACATTTCCGGCAATGTATATTCTAGAAATATCAATTTTTGTTTAATCTAACTTGTATCTCTTTACTACTATGTCCCAAACTAGTAAGAGACCAGTACAAGGATATTTTGAATCTGGCAAGATGTAATACTGCATTACATAAAAAAATGTCATAAGTATGGGTCCTACAATATTTAATAAAATACCTGATATAATAAAGAATAACACAATACCTAAATTTAAAAAGAATTTTACAGCACTATTAATTGAAAAATGTTATTACTCTATAAGCGATTTTCTAAATGATACGAGTAGTGACTTAAATTCCTAATGTAATGTAACCATATTTCTGTTGTACTTAGATAGGTAAGTACAACAGAAATATGGTTTTACACACAATATGGATTTACATAATTTGTCAAATTTACAATAGTGTCCTTTTGTAAATTTGACAAATTATTGTAATTGTAATTTATTTGACTTTTTTTTGTTGACATTATTAATTTTTAACATAGCAAATTGAATTTTTGAGATAACTTAAGTTTTGAAATCATTGTATTTTTTTTTGTATTATACTTTTTTATTATTATTAGGAGTGTTCAATTGTTTACATGCCTAATTTCCATTATACACAAGGAAAATCCGATTTGATATGAAACATTTATTTTTAACTATATTTAATATGAAATTGGAACATTGAATTTTGATATGATTGTTTTTTTTTTGTTACTGCTCCAAATGTTTGCATGCCTAATATAAGGTAGATTGTACAAGTATCTTGTATTTATGTAATTAAGACCAATCATGAACTGTACCTACAATCTAAGCAAATAAATTTCTGTTCTGTTCTATTCTATTTATGCCATGGCATTATTGCAATCTGTTTGGAAATATATTAAAACCTAAGACCTTTTTTTCTAGGTGGAACAATCATCAAATGACTTTTCCCGCTGGGTGAAACGAAAGGGAGTATCAGTATTCTACGGACTAACAACACAACACAACGTCGTCCGTGATTAAGTTTAAAAGGTAAATGCACGATAAATCTTTGATAAAGGACTTTGATACCTATTTTCTTCGTCTCCTATGTAAAAAAATAATAATCTTCTGTTCACACAACGCAAGACACATCGTCGTTAAATCAGTTTTATCATATCATAATTTTATAATGCCTAGAGATTAGAAGTTACTTATTAATATAAATATCTTTAGATGGTTTTGTTTCTGATAACTTATCAATAGTGACGCACGTTTAGTTTAGTTAAAAAAAAATGCAAACAAAATAACAACACCATTAAAGTATTTATTACTAACTAGCTGCTGCCCGCAACTTCATTCGCATGGGAGGATTTCCCGCGTAAATCCCGATCCCATGGGAATTCCGTGATAAAAAATACCCTATGTGCTATTTATTCCAGGATGTCAAATATCTATTTACCAAATTTCATTAACATCCATCCAGTAGGTCCGGAGATTAGCGTGTACAAACAGACAGACAGACTTTTTTATTTTTATGCCGTATTACCGTTTCTTAACCCACGTCAATTATTATTTTTGTATAAAATTTAAATGTACAGACACACTTTTTTACTGTTTTATTATAATATGTATTACATAGATATAGATATGACAACTTCAGTATGAGTTACAATTTTAAATTCAAATGTTCAATTATATCTATGTTTCTCTTGTATGTTGTTTGTGTTTCCCTTGTACTTAATGGTTACTCTTCTAATTGGAAAATAGCTGTCTTCATGGTTTGATAATAGTTTCTAAACGGATATCAAATATAGTTTAAAAAGAAAAAAAATTATGATTTCTACTATCCTTTGAGTTTTGAATCAAAATAACTGTCAATTAATTTTTTTTTTTTTTGAAAAGTTGTTCTAGTTTCCACTGAGTAGTTAGCCCTAATATTTTCGGAATAAAGTGGCTATGACATACCTGCAGACAGACAGATGAACATAACGAATCTATAAGGGATCCGTGTTTTTCAATTCGTCTACGGAACCCTAAAAGCAGTCCCGTGAATTGTCCCGAATAAGTCCAAGATAAATAATCACAACTCATTGCACTTTGTAATAATTTTCGTTTAATTTCAATACGAAGTTTATCATCTGATTAGACGTTACCTAACTATGTTGGAGTCGGCTTCTAACTGGATCCAGCTGATTGTTAATGTTTTACATGGAGCATCTGTCTATCTGATATACCTATACAGTATGCTAGATTAAACGAGGGACATATTCAAACCTACAATAGTGTATTTTTACATGATACTAATAAAAATATGAACAAAAAATAACACTGATAAATAACAGACAGAGCAATACCAAAAGTCCTCGGGGGGACTACAGTGGAGGCGGAGTATACACACGAGGTTCCTTTTTTGGCTGGATCGGGCCGTGTTTTGCCACGTGATTACTTTAGGTACTGTTTACAAGTTCATTCACCTCTTGCGGCTCAGTGTACATGATAAAATGTATTATATTGGACAATTACGTCAAAAATACCAAGTGCATGGCTTCTTTGGATGATAACAAACGATATGGCAAGGGTTTTGTAATCCTAAGTCTACGTGTGTAGAACTTATTACAAATTCCAATACACTGATACCAGAGTACGAATTTTTCAAATTAAGAAGAACGAAAAGAATTATCGTGTTATTTATTGTTATTGTTATTGACCCTCGTAGTGCTGTGACACGTTTGTTATGATTGGTATTCAAGAAATATATGAAACCAATAATTTGGTATCAATTCTTTGAGTCAGTTATTTTGTGCTGAAACTGTGCATAGAGACTCCATACCAGATGTTGTCTTCAGCCCTTTTGGATAGATATGGGGTTTCCGTTACACGTTGTATTAAGATGGTCATCAATCTCGAACTGACCTCTGCAAGTGTTGCTTAACCTTGAAAATTTACCTGTTTAGTTGTTATTTAATTGTTTCATAGAACCGTCTGTTTCTCTCTCTGTAAATACAGAGAGAACCAGACGGTTCTAAGAAACAATTTCAAAGGTTACATCGTAGACAAAGGCAGTCCTTTAAATCAGCCATCACAATGAACACGTTCTATGAAATTAAATTAGAACAAATGATTTTAGAACTTGACATGGTGAATGAACCCGATGACGTGTAGGTATGCAGTCAATTTGAAATAACTGGTAGTATCAAAGATTTATTTGATAATAAGCTCAGTAGTCAGTTTTCAATAGGTTTCTTTGTAAAGAGCTGTAGTGTGACGTTATATATAAATTAATTGCAGGTTGGTACCAATTTTATTAATTAGTCTATTGTGCAGGTAAGACCTGTGATCTAAAATACCCAATATTTACAGTGGCTAAGTTTCTATAGGATACATGTTATTTTATTTTATTTTATTATGTTTGGAAAACTTACAGCTAGACAGAGAAAATGACAAGGATAATAAATACAATATGGCCAATTACAAGTTTTCACTAACTAGATATACAATATAATAATACAGACAGGTTAGCTGAGATACAGAGAAAAAAAAATGGTTAAAAAAAAACGCTTAAATGTTTTCAAAGATTTATGCCTACATAGAGTCGTCTTCAACTTAGACACGCTAGTATTAAAGATGTCGATATCAACCTCCTGGCAAGTCGCATTGTACACACGGCTCGACCTAACCATGTACGAGTTTTGCCTATAGTTAGTTCTTGTCGTTGGTGTGTGCATTAAACGGGATGTACGTAAGAACGAACCAGGTACACGCAGCCCAATTTTGACCAACAACTCAGGGACGTCACTGGATCCTTTCGCAATATTAGTTAGTAAGACCAATTCGGATATTTTTCTACGTTCGTATAACGGGAGAATATGAAATCCTTTGCATCGATTAAGATAGTTTGGTAGATATGTTCTGGAACGGAATTGAATGTACCTTAAAAACTCTTTTGTATGCTCTCTAATCGACTGATATACAAATTATACTTCGGGTTCCAGATTTGAGAGGCACACTCGAGGTGACT
Organism: Tholera decimalis; assembly: GCA_943138885.2. Lineage (NCBI taxonomy): Eukaryota > Metazoa > Arthropoda > Insecta > Lepidoptera > Noctuidae > Tholera > Tholera decimalis. The sequence continues at coordinate 34,099,305 of OW964549.2, read as the reverse complement.
ACGAACGAAGGAGTAATACAATATTTTAATAATCTTGATGCTCCTGAACTCTGATGAGACCCTACGAATGAAACCCAGCGCTTTCGACGCTTTGTTGACGATGTTATCAACGTGTGTGTCAAAAATAAGTTTTGAGTCGAAAGTAACCCCAAGGTCCTTTATTACATTGACCCTTTAAATTGGGGTATCTAAGATATTGTAGGAGAAACATATAGGGTGCGGTTTGCGGGCGAAAGTACACACATATCATTTGGAGACGTTTAAGTCCAGCTTATTTAATTTGCAGTATGCTTGAAAAGCGTCTAGATCTGCCTGCAGCAGAAGAGCATCTGCCTGGCTTGTAATCTGTTTCATGATTTTCATATCGTCTGCATACATCAATATTTTTACCCGACTACGGCAAAGCCAAAGGAGGGTTATGATTTTGACAGGCTGTGTATGTATGTATGTATGTGTGTATGTTCATCTGTTCCCTCATAGCTCCAAAGCTACTTATCGGAACTCGACAAATGAGATATCGTTAGAACCGTCTTGACCGTCCGCTGAACATAGGCTACGTTACGTTATATAGGATATCAACCGTAACAAAACAATTAATAACGTGTGACTATGGCTTTTATTTTTGTTCTGTTGTGCTATTCTGTAAGACCTCATTCTAAACTTCGAATCTGAATCCGCTGTGAGTTTATTGATTGGCATTCTAAAAACTCGGTTGTTAATTCGAATTTACACTAGCGCTACCCTTGCGAGCGTGTCAGCGAGTTGAACTAAAGATTTTGACAGATAAAGTATGAGATGACGTGAGAAGTGGCATTCGGTAAGGTAATTCCTCCGTCACTTCGACGCTGTTTACAGAATGCAAAATCAAGGTCACTTTGAACCATAAGCGAAGTGACAGTGAATAGCTATGTGAGATGCGAGTTGTTGTTCGAATTTTACAGAATCGACGTACTGTTCTTGTTTCTCCAGTAACCTTGTTTATTTTAGCATCCTGAAAATCTTGTTTCATCCTTTTTTAGCGTCGATTTTTTTGTCGTAGTTGGGTTTTAGTTTATTTACTTTTTATAGAGTACTGGAAACAGAGTATTATGTCGTTGATGAAAATATTGAACAAGAGCGGCCCTAATAACGATCCCTGGGGTACTCCCGAGGGAATACGCATCGAAACGCACGCTCTAGATGAGTAGCCATTTAGCACCACAGTCTGGCATCTACCCTCAACATACGACATGAACCATTTATAGAGGTTACCCTTGATACCCATCGATAAAAGTTTACGCATTAAGATAACATGATCTATTATATATATATTTATACCACACCTCGAACTAACTATGGGTAGGGTAAGAAAACTCATATGGGTTTTCGAATCTTTGAGACATGTTATGAATGCAGAACTACTGAATAAAATCTATATCGCACTGGCTCAATCTGTAATCATATATTGTATCTCGGTATGGGGCGGAGCAGCTAAATCGTATTTTATAGACCTAGAGAGAGCACAGAGATCCCTGATTAAGGTCATGTACGGTAGGCCCTACAGGTTCCCTACTGAAACTCTATATGCAAGCTCTAAGCTGCTCTCTGTTAGAAAACTCTACATACTACACATGGTACTAAGATATCACAAAACACTACCCTTTAACCATGCCAAACTTAAAAAAGACGGTGTGATTTAGTTGCCCCTACATACTCAGCACATTCAATTTTTGCTAGTCGCCAGAATGTAACCCAAGCCCCACGCGTTTATAATAAAGTAAATCGCATACTTAACATCTACCCTATGCAACTGTATGAGTGTAAGAAGACATTGACGGATTGGCTCTTCACACTTAATTATGATGCTGTGGAGGACATTTTGGCGACCCTGGGTTGAATGTCATGCATGCAAACATACTCATAAATACACTCACACACACGCACACACACATACACACACACACACACACACACAAACTAACACACACACACACAAACTAACACACACACACACTCTAGCACAACTCCATACTCATTCACACACACACACACACACATGCACACCAAATATACATTCACATACACATAAACACACATTTATAAAAAAAAAAAAAAACCACTCTGGTTTCAAACACTGCCATAAACACGATTTTCATTATTTTTCTAATTTTTTCTTGTAAAAATGTGTAACTTATATCTAATTAGCACAACAAAACAATTGTTAAATAATCGAGGAAGAGCGAGGTTTATCCCATCACAAGTATCTTCGGATTACTTTCTGGGAAGCCCCGGCAACTTAATTGTATAGATTTAAGATAATAAACACATTTTTATTTTTTATTTATTATTTTTTATTATATCATAACATTTACTGTAATCGGTATAAATAATATCGACCTGGGACCGATGCGATATGGACCAGAACCAGAAGAACCAGGTTGGACGTGGTAGACCGACTTCTTAAAAAGCCGTGCTGATGTTCACTAAAACTATGTTGAAGAGCCGAATAAACTTGTTTATAGACTAATTTCTCTAGTATTTTTGCAAACACGCACAGTTTAGAGATCGGTCTGTAATTTTCAACAAAAGTTTTAGGTCCTTTTTTGTGTATTGGTGTTACGTATGCCGACTTCCATATCGCAGGTACAACACCGAGGTCTAGTGATTTTCTGAACAGGATCGAGAGAGGGAAAGAGAGACTTTTTGCGCAGTTTACTATAAAAACTGGTGGAATATTGTCTGGTCCCGCGGACTTTTTATGGTCAACTTGTTTAAGTAGCCTATTAACCTCATTATCATTTATTTCAATAGTACTGATATCTGATGTACTCTGTACCGCACTTCTGTGGCCCATATTACGATGAAAATCACTATTGCCTGTATTAGTGCTTGCAAGAAAGTTGGACTGAAAACAGTCAGCAAACATATTGCAAATTACGTCGACATCACCAGAAGATTGCTGCCCAAACTGTAATACTGACGGATATGAGTTGGAATGTAATTGTTTTGTTGGAAAAAATGTTTTACATATTTACGAGTACGTTGAGCTGTAAATCCTCCATTTATAACAAAAAATGTAATTCAGATAAAAAGGCTATATCGGCTCGTATTGCCTGAGGTATTGTGTGGTTGCCAATCAGTCATGTTTTTCTTCGTATATTCATGAATACGCATCAGTTTTTGTTCTCTGTTGATGTAATGTGTGGAATAGAGTAGCAACAATAAACAGAAGCATTACACACACAGACACATAAAGACTTTTTCCTTTAATTTTTTATAGGGTCTTTTACACATAGCGTATGTCAGTCCAATCGTATCACACACAGACTTGATACTGTGAGCTTTATAGGCGCTCCTATGGCTTAAAAAACTATAAGAATATTTATACAGTTAGTGGAAGGGTGCTTTATTTAACGGGGGACCTGTCTCCTCATTCGGACGAGATGAATTAAACATGAAAGTGAAACACCTTTAGGTGCCAAAGATAAAGCGGTGTAAATACTTTTTTTGAAGAAGTGTCAAGATTAATCCTTTTCCTCAGACAGGAATCTCTTGTTTTGAATAATGAGTTTGCGAAAGTAATCCATTATGGACAGGAGGGTGTTAACTTGAGAGCTGACTACTAGGTGATGTTGTTCGTCTTATAGCTAATTTACGTCGTGGGAAGATATTCTGGTAATGAAGGTTTATTAATTGATCACACCTACAGATAATTGTGAGTTGTTGTTATTAAATGGCTGCCTTGCTGTTTCCCTAGTTTACACACAAATATGTGCCTGTGGGTTTAGGTTATAATTTTTCATTACAATTTTTTTTAGTTATTGATATTGTATACTCGCATACTTGTCTTATTAGACCACGCACTTTTGAAGATAGACAGTTCTGTCTTGATTTTCTGCCTTTTTTGATAAATTACATTTTGTCTTTAATTTTACAAATCATGTAATAATAATAGTCCTCCAGACTGATTTTGGGCACGGCAGCCAATCTCAGGGGAGATTAGCCAACTGCGCAGGAGATATTAAGATAAGATAAGATAAGATATATTTTATTTGCATAAAACATGGTATACAAGTTGTTATTTTAAATATGAGATCAACATGTCTTGCTTATAACTAAAGCATGCAAACTTACTTACTAAAGGTAAGTAACCTACATTATTACATTCAAATTAATATATTACATTAAAATACATATTAAATAATCATTAATTGAATAGAAATTATTGTTATTGAGCCATTTATATAATTCGATTTTAAATAATTTGCAATTTAATATTTTAAACATATTGGGTAAATTATTATATACACATATACACATAGCCAAACAGTTTTTATTATATTTTGCTAATCTGGGCAACTCATCCCGTACAAGTCTGTATTGGTCACGGCGACTTCGAGAGCTTATTTCATCCGCTGTTTTAAATAGCCCTTTGTGTTTTTGTACAAACATGCATGCTTCATTATGGTTCACACGTGTGTATGTGCGCAGGTATAAGTGCACACTCGGTTCCTTCTTGTCTCTCATAGCCCAATGAGACGGCAGGCCGGCCGGAGAAGGATCAGACGCAAGACCAATGGCTAAACGTGCTTTCCGAGTTACGGGGGGGGGGGGGGGGGGGTCAGCTGCGCCTGATCTCTTTCCTGTCGTGTCGGATAGCCGTCCCATCGGACAATGTGAGTAAAGGAACAGAGTCCACCTGTACCTGCGCACATACTTCTGCACTAAAATATCTCCTGCACAGATGACTAATTAGTTATGAAATTGGCCGCCGTAGGTAGCCGAAATCGGTTAGGAGGACTATTAGATACTTGTTGTGCCCGCGATTTCATTCGCAGTGTGAGCCTTAGCGGTGTGAGAAACACCGCTACATATAAAACGTCGGGCTAACTAGTGAGATATTTCCAATATCAATTTTTGCGCGACGCGGGAATCGAAGACGAGACCTCATGCTCGGCAGTCGTGCATGCGACCACTAGACTAACGAAGCAGTTAAATTTATGGATATGACATACAGAACAACAAAAAACGGTGTAGTTGTATATAAATACTAGTACTCACGCGGGGCTTCGCTCCCGTGGATTCTATCACGGTAAAAACATAACTCTCCGTTTTAGCAGTCACGTAAAAAGTAGCCTATAACCTTCCTCAAGCTTCAAGCTACTTCCATACCAAATTGCATCCAAATCCACCCAGTACTTTCGAAGATTAGCGCGTTCAAGCAAACAAACAAACTTTTCCGCTTTATAATATTACTAGCGACCCGCCCCGGCTTCGCACGGGTGCAATGTTTATATTAAATATACTATAGAATGTCTTTATATACATCGCTGACAGCCTTTTTGTTATTCGACATACATGTTCTCTTTAGTAATTCCTTTTGAAAATGCGACACATAATTTACCATGGGAAAAACATTGAACGCTCAAATCTAAGCAACATAGGCACGCGCGCCGTGCCACCGTCGCGCCGGCACCGCGCCGCAACCGCTATGTCCTTGCATTTTAAATCTGTAATATCTTCGAAACTATTTATTTAAATTATATTCTGTAAAGGGCAATATTGATTTATATTAAATGCAAAATGTATTTATGGTACTTAATTGGATAAGGATTAATGCTGTATTGCTTAAAATTGCTTCGTAAAATATGCTCGTATTTCTCGTAAAAAGTAAAGGATAAAAACTGGTTGTTGTGGGTTATCTATAAGAGATAGACAGATGTCATCGAGGACTTTTTTGTTGACCTTTTTAAGTTGTACAATACTGTAGTAAATTATTTTGATCTATCTCGTAGGGTTCAGCCAGCGTTTGCAAAGCAAGCAAGTGTTTATTTGCGACATCACATTAGAAACCTCAAAAATTATCAGTGTTCCTCTACTATATTATGCATGTTATATACTTAAAAACCTTCCTGTTGAATCACTCTTTCTATTGAAAGAAACTGCATCAAAATCCGTTGCGTAGTTTTAAAGATTTAAGCATACATACATGTGCAGGGACAGAGAAAGCGACTTTGTTTTATACTATGTAGTGACTAGCTTCCGCCCGCGACTTCGTCCGCGTGGAAAAAAATCCCCAGATTTTGAAACATTCTTCATTAGTGCTCCGCTCCTATTGGTCTTAGCGTAATGATATATAGCCTATAGCCTTCCTCGATAAATGGGCTATCTAACACTGAAAGAATTTTTCAAATCAGAACCGTAGTTCCTGAGATTAGCGTGTTCAAGCAAACAAACAAACAAACTCTTCAACTTTATAATATTAGTATAGATTACTAGTACTCACGCGGGGCTTCGCTCCCGTGGATTCTATCATGGTAAAAACATTACTCTCCTTTTTTGCAGTCGCGTAAAAAGTAGCCTATAACCTTCCTCAAGCTTCAAGCTACTTCCATACTAAATTTCATCCAAATCCACCCTGTACTTTCGAAGATTAGCGCGTTCAAGCAAACAAACAAACAAACTTTTCCGCTTTATAATATTAGTATAGATAAGTATAGATGTATGTGTATTGTATGTTTTTTTTATGGTTTTGTTGATTATTTAGGTAGATATATTATTAAAATCATCGTTAACCTTTTAATGAAGTAGTATTTATTTGTTATAGATTATGTAGTATTTATATATAGTTTGTAAAATAAGGGATTGATTTTTATAGTGCCACACGTGTTCTTGTATTCATTTATTCTCTCTATTCTATAATTCTCTAAATAAGGAAAACATATATCAATAAAGTCTAAAACGTCCAGTTGTAATCAGATAAAGAAAGGTAAATCAAAGATTGAACAAATAAGCTGGCGTAGTAGAACATGTCGCAGAAATATGTAAGGCGAGATAAGATAAATGTGGGAGGGTACACGATGCGAAAACTACGCCGATGCTATTGAACTGTGCCTATTGATTTCATTCATACCTATTTATATGTATTATTAATTACGAGGAGCAGTGGTAAGCCGTGAGTTCGAACCCAGCCGGGCCGATTTCTTTGGATAATTGGCTAGTTGAGAGCAGAAGTAATCCAAGTGACCTTTTTGTCAAAACAGAGTTAAGTCACTTTTTGCTCAAAGTGACTTGTATGCTACTTGGATAACTTCACCACTTTACTTCATAATTTAGGTTAATGTCTATCATAAAATATAAACAATTTGCAAACAATTTATTAAATACTCTTAAAATCAATAAAAACCCATTTTGATTAATATCTCAAAAGTCACAAAAGGTCACTTGGGTTACTTCTGCTCTCAACTAGCCAATTTATGTCATCGGCAATGTTCTCAAAACGGTGAGGAAACCGGTATGTATTAACACCAAAAATTCGAAGACATGTGACATCCACCTTGCTGCACAAGGTCGGCTTGCTGGATTACGGCCTATTCCCTCTCTTGGAAAGGAGGCCTGTGCATTGCAAACATATACAACGTGTAACGGAAACCCCATATCTATCCAAAAGGACTGAAGACAACATCTGGTATGGAGTCTCTATGCAAAGTTTTAGCTCAAAATAAGTGACTCACAGAATTGAACCCAAATTGTTGGTTTCGTATGTTTCTTGAATACCAATAATAACAAACGTGTCACAGCACTATGAGGGTCATCACTTTCCACGTCACTTGCCAATAAAACGATAATTCTCTTCGTTCTTCTTAATTTGAAAAGTTCGGTAGAGAACGAACATTTTAAAACTTATTAGAAATTTCAATACATTGGTACCAGAGGGTACCAATGTATTGAAATTTCTAATAAGTTTCACACATGTAGACATAGGATTACAAAACCCTTGCTATATCGTTTCTTATCGTCCAAAGAAGCCGTGCACTTGGTATGTATATACCCGTTAAATTACACGTTGTGTACAACATGTAACATAGTTAATGCACATCCTGAAATTAGTTTGTTCAGAATCGTTTACTAAATCGATTTTTATCGTTTTTAATATCGACAATGTTGTTTTTCCCAAGGCAATTAAATCTACGTACATATAAATTACACTTTCGCTGTATAGTAAAAACAAACTAACTATGGACTGTAAATTAAAGTAATAAATGAAATGAAATATTTATTCTGTAAATTGGTTATAAATAACACTTTTACACGTCATGTTTTTTTGCGTGTTAAGCTTAGCTAGATGAGGCCGGTATTTCCTAACTGACTACTCTGAGAAGAAACACCGAACCAAACTCAGAGGTCAAAGTCTCTTTTAAAGTCCAGACAATTTGTATTTGTATATGAGAAGCATGTAGGTTCATGTCTGTAGTATTCTTTTGAGGAAATAACCACGCAAATTTGAGCGGACCTGTCCAGACAGTGCAAGCATTTGTCAGTTATCGTTTAGCTCAACTTAGAACTTAAGCAGCTCAACAATTTGACGAACAATACCAAAGTAAGGACCTTTGTATAACTAATAATAACTTTTTAAATGCAGATTTATATAAATTCCGTCATTCAGTAATCATTACAGAAAAATGCATTTCATTTAAAGGAAGTTAAAGACTTAAAAAACCTGTTTAATCAAGTAAAACTAAAAGTTCAGAGTATGTATTATGATCATAACACAATTTTCTAATTGGGGTGTTTGAGGGTCTGCGTTAATTACGATACATGTTGTATTGATTAATATAGCTATGGAATGCAGTATACTAAGTGTTAATATAACGAAACGTGTTCGAAATACAATGCTGCGTCCCATAACAAATATAGCTGATGTAGTTCAAAAGGCTACCCAGCTCAAATAAGACTGGGCAGGACAAAATTACGTAAAACTTGTGCCCTGAGATAGGAATGCTGGGTTGCGTCAGACCACGATGGAGATGCTGGGATGAACTGGATGGGTTTCGTCGGAACTAGAGTGAGGACGCGCCGGCTCGCGAGAAGTGGATGGAGTGAAAGGAGGCTTTTGTCCAGGGGTAGAATAGAGCAGGCTAATAAAGAAAACGATACGCAAAATGACTGCTATGATTGACTTGAATGAATTTGTGACGCACCGATAACATCTTTCCAGAAACCGTGGGATATAAATTTAAATATGAACAAAGCGGCAGCGACCTGCTACTAGTTATAATTACCTATTGTGGTATGGACACGTTCATGTAAAAATGAACCTTACGGGTATTTATAACTTGCTGTGCCCGCGACTTTGTTTAGGTGGGGCATCTTTCCTGTGTATATCCCGATCCCGCGATTATTCAGAAATAAAAATTACCCTATATGTCCCCATAACCTACATAACATCCAAAATTTCTAGTGACGAGGGACTGCTCTTTAGAATCGGTTCATCTAAGCCTGGGCAAACAGAAAAATAAATAGACAGGATTAAAAAAAAAATGCTTGTTTATGTTTTAGTATTGTGTAAATAACTATAAACATTTGAGAAAACACAGACAGATGCTTGAATTTTATTGATATGTATACAGTATGGATACGACATACGAGCAATAAATGAAAACACTGGCAATAGTCATCGTAATGAACATCTTCTTGTATGGTACCAACACTGGAATAGCGAAAAAAAATACAACTGTTCAGTACATTTGGTCGACATGTGCACACACAAATGTATAATAGGGTAGTCTCAGATTTTTTTAGTGATTTCAGTGTTGACCTCATATAAAAAGTTGTTCATTATTTTCATTTATTGCATATACATATGACGTATACATACTGTATGTATAGATATTTATATGTTTACTTTTCGACATATACGTAATATAAAATTCTGTTGATCGTTTTAAATGAGTATGGGCCTTCTCGGTAAATCCGATTGGCAGGGTTTCGTATTTACGTAAGATTTTATTTTCCGTACTTGTCAAAATAGGGCGCACATTATTTATACACATTGTGAAGACTTCATTCCGTGATTGCACGCGAGACATGCATAGCTAGGGCATCTGTGTAGCTAGTATGTACCTGCATTATGCATAAATCTATGTTTGCAAGTGCACACCAACCAGTACGGTTTGGTAACATGAATATTTTTGGGACATAACTGTGGCTGAAATGTTGGGACTGCAACTATGATATTATACATGTATACATAATTATATTCGACTAAAGGCGTTCACTAATATTTGATGTTTTAAAACTATAGCGATGATAACAGCGGCTTAAATTGTAACGCTTTTTGCTATCTTACTTCTTACTAAAAGCGAAAGTTTGTGACGATGAATGTATGGATGTTTGTTAGGTACCTACCTACTCTTTCACGGAAAAACTACAGAACGAATTTAAATTGGTGTGTAGAGAGCTTTAATACTAGAATAACACAATGGCTACTTTTTGTCTCGGAACCGATTGTTGCGGGATAATCTCCTACGCGAACGAAATCGTGAGCACAGCTAGTAATATACAGAGTTGATACGACCGAGGGGCTTTCCTTTAAACTACGTATACTAGGTACCATTTTCAAGCTTTGTACCAAAAATCAATTAAATAGGAGAAGTAGTTTAGTCGCAAATGATTTTGATGAGATGCACCTTAAAGCGATAAATCTGACCAAGACAAGAGATAACACACGCCGCGCTACGTTGCCACTTTGTTACCTAGGTATTTAAGTCAGTCACATTTATTTACAAAGGGTGGTTGCATTTTACTTTGATTTGTAAGCTATTTAGATTGTTGGAAAAAAATTGTTTTTGGTTCTTTTTATTTTTTAACTGTATCAAATTAACATTAAACACGTATAGTATACGTAGTGTAATTTAATGCTCCTCTGTCGTATCAACTCTGTATGTATATAATATATAATTATATAAAGGACAACTGCTAGTAGTACATAAGTAGGGTAGGTGTCTGTTACCTAAACCTAGTTGAACCATTACATCATCATTTTCCTGCCCTTATCCCATTTACTTGGGTTCGGCGCAACACGTTCTCTTCTTCCATTCTCCTCTGTTAGACTTCACAGCAGTATCATTCATTCTTTTTCTTTAATATCATTCCTCTCACAATCCATCCATCTTTTCTTTGGCCTTCTACCTCTTCATCCAACAAAATTCAAACACATCACACTTAGTTTTCCATCCTCATCACATATCGATACCAAGATAGGCGACTTCCTTCCATTTTTCCGTCATAGGCGCACTTTTAAACTTCCTCTTATAGAACGTGTTATTTAAAGGGTATATAAATACCAAGTGCACGGTTACTTTGGATGATAATAAACGATATGGCAAGGGTTTTATAATCCTATGTCTACATGTGTAAAGTATAATATAAATTTCAATACATTGATACCAGAGCCAGAATTTTCAAATTAAGAAGAACGAAGAGAATCACCGTGTTATTGGCAAGTGACACGTCACTAAAGTTATTGACCCTCGTAGTACTGTGACACGTTTGTTATGATTGGTATTCAAGAAACATATGAAACCGATAATTTGGTATCAATTCTTGAGTCACTCATTTTGAGCTGAAACTGTGCATAGAGACTCCATACCAGATGTTGTCTTCAACCCTTTTGGATAGATATGGGGTTTCCGTTACACGTATACTTACTCATTTCTTACCCTATCCATTTTCTCCATAAAACCATTATAACCATTTTGAAATTTACCCCAGGGTAGATAATGTGTATCTGATACGGAAACATATTACTTTCAATTTACATAGAAAACTAGAAGGGTAACTCGAAAACATATAAATTAGAATGAACACGACCCGATTTCGGGTGGGCGCAAAATAAATTTTAAATCGAGAAAGGTTTGTGTTTACCAATCTTAGTTTTAGTGAAAACCGTATCAAAATTAATGGGTATTTAGGAATAGTAAGCGGCGATACAGCCACAGGCATACAGTGACTTTGTTATATAAACTACTAGCTGGGCCTTCCGGTCACCTATGTTAATTAGAGGAAAAAACCAAAATTCATTAGAGTCGGTTAAGCGCGAACAAACTTTCATCCTATAAACCTATGTTAGACTCGGGGTCATTTAGATTCAAAATTAAAATTCTTTCATCTAAATCGGTGCTATGGTTTAGCCGTGAAAGCTTAATAGAAAAAAAGACAGACAGACTTTCGCATTTATAATAATTTTGGTATAGATTTTTGGTATGTCATTTTTCTTGACTTGTTTAGTATTATGTTTAAAATTAATTGGGGTAACAAACTAAAAATTAAATAAAAAATGCAGGTGTCTTCCCACTTACTTGAATAAATGCGAATAGGATGAAGAGATGTTTGTTTGTTGCTCTTTCACGCAAAACTAAACGGATTTGATGAGATTTTGTATTAATGTAAATGAGTAACATAAATTTTACATGGAATGACTGCCTATATGACCTTCACAATCCAGTTACTGAGTAACAGCAGTCAGGGGGCCTAGACAAAACCCATTTTCTGTAAGCGTTAACGCCAACGGAAAAATCAAATTGTATGGAGTTGACATTTACTAACACGTTACAATCACGTGACATGTGGTTAGCAAATGTCAACTCCATACAATTTAATTGTTCCGTTGGCGTTAACGCTTACAGAAAATGGATTTTGTCTAGGCCCGCTGCTGTCAGATTTAATAGCTTCTTACTACTCGTCAGAGATGTACAAATGACAGCTGGGTCTAACCGCTTGAACTACTTTCCGAGGCAGGGAGTCTAAACATTTTAAGATGGTCACCAATCCATCAATCGACCTCGGCAAGCATTATTTAATCATAATTCATGATCATGATGAAGACACATAGGAATTTTAGTAGTTACCAAAGATATATAATAAACTATAGGTACGTTGTCCGCGCTCTAAAATGGCAAGTTGAAATCAAGGTAAGTGCCTCGTGTCTGTTTAGTTACGCACGAACCTGTGTCGCGATCGCTACACTACACATCTTAAGAAAAAATGTGTTTTAAAAGAAAATTAGGAAAAAAGCATGCCTTTGTGTGTTTTCAGACGTTGCACTAATTAAACTGCTTCCGTGAGAGGTCAAAATGTGTCGTTTCATAGGTAAATATCAACAGAATAAACATTTTTTATTTTAATTTTTCTACACGGCTAATGGCGGCTAGCGTATGAATGAAGTCAGTCACGGGACGTTAGGGGAGGTTGTTAACTAAAGACGTATATTCATCTCTCTCTAACATCAAGTGTACCTAAAGATGGCATTTATTTTCTGTCCCTTTCTTTACACGTATTAGATAGTAATTCTCTATGTGTGTGTTTCGTGCCGTTTTTGAGAGGTGTTTTGTGGGAATATGACGCGTCTATTATAATACGTCATTGGTAGTTACCAACTCCTTAAGTTAGAACTTATTCTTCTTCCTTCCACAAATAGGAATACTTTAACAATTATCTAAAACGGCGTTGTTTGAGTACGTTATCAGCTGTAGAAAATAATTCTTTGCTCGTTATTAATTATTTTATATATTGATTTCTTTATCATTTTTGTGAAGTATCGTCATTATATTTAATTATACGAGTACCATTTCAATTAAGTTCAGGGTGAAATAAGAACGGGGGTTGCGGGGATGCTCTTACGAGATACTGCGGCCCCGGAATGTAAGGAAAGCTGAAGGAACAGAGTGGGTACTTTGTCAGTAGGAGCCTGCCACTCCCTGCTGCTACAAACAGAACGGGCGGAGTCATTTTTTGACGGTTTTCTCGTGAACATTGTGAAAATATGTGAAAGTTTTACCTGCGCGATGAGCTTCTGCAATTCTTCGTTTTCTTTGACTAGTTCCCGATAGCGCTCCTCATCGGCGGGGGCGGAGCCCGAGCCGGAGCCCCGGCCACTCTCCGCGCGTTCCGTCGGGTGACGAATCACCTCGATCACCTGTGTTACCATATAAAATCTTTTTACGCTAGTCTAAGTTATGCCTTTGTAGTGACTTTCGGTAATTATTATTGGGTAAAATGCATGTACCCTACTGATATTCTGATTAAGCCTGGTCGCCAAAAATTAGATGACGAAAATTATTCATGTCTGATAATAACAAGCATCAAGCTACATCATACAATTTTTTTTTCATGACATTGTTTTATTCATGACATGACACGACAGCTGGAATTTGTGCAGTACATACTTGTACGCAAAGAAAATCACAAGCCATTTAAAGTAGGAACTATATTTATCTAATCGAAATAAAGTTTGTAATGTAGTCTAATTTACACTTAATTTTTAATACTATAAGCGGATGGAAGTGCTTAGCAGGTGTGATGAGCGTCGCATCATTTACCACACAACAAATAATGAATCGTCTACAAATTAAAGATAAGGTGATAAATAAGAATATGGATTTTCCCTATGGCGTAATAATTACTACGAATAATGCGCATCGAACCAGATAGTCCAGATAATAATTTGATATCACATAATTTCTGATTCAATGGATATGCACGTAGATTGATTGTAGCGGCATTGTCCTTTTGAGAGGTATTGTCTGTGGTATTTAGTATTGAACGTTATTATCAAGCTGTATACTATACATGAAAATTATCAAATACTGTCTATTAAATGTATAAAGCAAAACGTGTTTATTCAGCAGACGCTACATAGAAAAAAGTCCTTTTTATTTTGTTAATAAAACATCGAGGAAAAATATGGGCATTGAATAACAAGCCTTTATATTTAAACACACTGATACTTTTTAAATTCTGTCTATTGGACGGTAATGTGAATATAGTGCCACTAAAGGCCACGTTAATATTCCGTAAAGACATTTTTCTATTTATACTGCCGCCTCAAAATACCGATTATCATGTTAAATCGTGTGAAAGTATCTCAGAGGTAGGCTGGCATTAATTTCAGTAAGGGAGCCCAACTTCTGCCGTAAATCACATTTTGGTTTATATTTTAACGACTGAATCAATTTGGCCTTTATAGTCTTAATCTGCGCTCTCAATGTTCAGAAACTAAGACAAAACGTTCGTTTATGTAATAAATAAGCATCATTATATCACATAAAAGTTCTGAGGACTCATTTAGTATTGTGTTTTTAAGTCCCTTTAGGTTTGGACTGGGCAGGGGCTGCACTGAAGCGGCTCGTACCTAATCTAGGAGGGCCAAACGCCTCCTGCCAGAGGCTTTACGCAGGGCTTGTGCGGCCCATGGCCTTCTATGGGGTCCCTGTGTGGGCGTTGAATTTACAGTGGTGACCAACCGTAAGCTGGTCGCATCCCAGAGGGTCATGGCCATCCAAATAAATCGGGGATACCACACGATCTCCGGTGAGGTGGCGAGCCTCCTTGCCGGATTGCTACCGTGGGATCTGGAGGCTAGGAGGAGGTAGGCTTCGCCTGATTACACAGATGGCGCGCGGAGGTGCTTAGCCGGGGTGAAACTCCGCTGCCGCGGCAAATTGCTGCACAGCGGACAGAGCTCCGGCACGATCTAACGGTGGCATGGAAAGAGCGACTATCGCAACGAGGGCTGGGTACGCCGCAATCGCGGCGACAAGTCCCCTCTTTGAGGAGTGGCTTGAGAGACGCCACGGGGTCCTCACCTTCCACCTGACGCAGGTACTGACCGGTCATGATTGTTTCGGGAGTTACCTGTTTCGGATAAAGCGGGAGGACACGCCCGGGTGCCGTCATTGTGTGGACCACCCGGAGGACACGGTGGAGCACACGGTCGAGGTGTGCCCTGCTTGGGCGGAGCACCGCCGTGTCCTCGTGGAGGCGATCGGCAGCGGCAATCTCTCGCGCCCGGCCCTGTTTCAGGCCATGGTGCGGAGCGAGAGGGAATGGGATAAAATCGCCTCCTTCTGCGAAGCAGTCATGCTAGCGAAGGAGGAGGCTGAACGCGTGAGGGAGAGACAGTTATCTTCCTCACGCCCCAGCCACCGCGGGAGATGCTCCGGGCGTCGGGGATCACGAGCTGATCTTCGGCCACCGTAGACGCGGGTTTGCGGACGGCGAGCAGGGGTGGCACACCGTTCGGCAAGGACTAGACACGGGTCGGCGGCGCGTCGTGTTTAGTGCATGCCTCAAAGAGCAGTCAGCAGCATCGATGGGGCCGATAGAGCCATTGCCTTACGGGGTTGCGGGAATTGTTCTAATGAGACCCCGCGGCCTCATAATGCAAGGTCAACAGAAGGAGCAGGGTGGGTTTTTAGTCAGTAGAAGTCTAACACTCCCTTCCGCTCCACCCACGGCAGTATATGATGATTTTCCCACCCAGAAAAAAAAAAGAAAAAAAGTCCCTTTAGGTTATTCAAGATACGGTTGGGAAAAAGTTTATATGCTGAACGCGGGCTTATTCAGAACAGATTAAACTTTTAAATTGTGTATAGTTTTTCGAATTGTGTACATTGCGCGATACTATTTAATTATCAATAGCGGGCAGTCGACAGTAAGTACTTCTTGTTAGCCAGTGGAAGCTGGGATCTTTATAATTAAATAGGTCACTGTAAATTAGGTCAGTTGTAATATTAAAGAGCCAATTTTCTTTAGCAAAGCCCTGAGCAAGATAATATTTGTAGTAACATAAAACGCAGACATTTATTTTAATTGCAAAATGTTCCGTTGGTATTATTTATTCCTGAAAGTGCGAGCCCAGATATTCAGTTATAGTTTATAAAATTAAAAAGAACATGGCCAAGTTTATGTTACTTGAGTGTTTATTTATATTTGAGGAGGAATCCTTATACTGTTGTGTTTAGTTCTGTGTGTATACGAGTATTCTTTGGTAGGTTTGTCTACATTTTCGGTTAGGTTCTGTGTTTCATGCACGTGAGCGATTACAGCATCTTAGGATACTGAAGCTATAGTGTTCAAATGAATTTATTATGATTATACCCAAGGAACTCGATTTATATGCTTTTTGACAGTAAAATTGAAGTAAACGTTCTCTATATTTGTCGGTTATGTGGACCGGCTATAACATTTCACAAAAACTTAGTACAACATTCAATCAAGTTCCTTGTAGAATGATATGATAGGTACCATTTACAACTACGTAACAGATACTTTTCAACTCACCTACACAAAAATATTATAAAAAATCCGAATTCTTTTCTCACCTTACTCACCTTTGGAATAAAAATCAGTGCCATGCTAAGGAAACAGCAGAAGACGATAGCCAGCGAAACGAAGGCGAACGCTGCGTCCTGCTGGCTCGCGATGACGAGGGTTACAGGAGCTGTGATGAGGCAGAGCACCACCACGTTGTAGATGCTCATCCCGACGTACCGCGAGTCATTGATCTGTCGCACCTTCACTGAGCGGGTCTCGTAAGCCAGGAACAGGCCGAAAACGAGGACTAGACCTTTGTAGCCGTACATTACACCTGAAACAAAGATGAGGATGTAATGTCTAGCTCGTATTCATTTGCTGCAAGAAAACAGATACACAGTGCGGGAATTAAAGGGGTATGCATCTGATGTGTTCACGTGAATTACATACGCATTATGAAATATACTAACAGTAGTGGCTTTGATCATTGCGGGGTTTCGGGTAGATGCAAAATTTTAGACAGGACGCCATGCTAGCCAGTCTAAGAGAAAATGAATTATCAATTTCTCATAGATTGGCAAGCATGGCCATTTGAAAATCAAATTCATTCGTTTGTCAGGAAATCGGTTCGTAGAAACACGAAAAAGGCAAAGTCCCGTCTAAGACTGCGTTTGCCCGATGTTTCGTATAAATATAAGTTATTGAAAATTTATTAAAAGCTCGTGTTGCCTCCTAGAATATACTATATCTAAAATCAGCACCCGGTCTGAGAATTAACAACTATTATTTTCTCCAGAAAGCTGCACTTGCAACTTTTGGAGTAGCTAAGGGTAGTCACACACGCCACAGGAAATGTTCTACTAAACAACATGACGAAAAGAACAGCTGTAAGTAACAACTCAAGATAAACTTTTAATTTTTCTTAAGTTAATGTCGCAAATGAGTCACAGTGGACTTGAAAGGAGATTTATCTTATGTAATTTACTGTTTACGGTACTTGAAATAAATCACTTCGTATTTGAACTCATCTTTTATAATTACTGTTGTTTTGTAGGTTTTATAAAGGGCAAGCTCAAATTTGAGTTGGTTTATTAATAAATTAAATGTTAGTATCAAATTCAAAGCTGTATTTGGTGGTAACCGTGTTTTCACCGGGAGATCTCGCTCCTAATAAAGCGTTGGTAGATTACCAGCGCGCTGGTCCGTTAAGATAGCGGTAGTCATAGGACCTTTTTGGTAAAGAAAGTTATATAATAGGGTCGCTTAGAGAGCATCTCCAAAGACGTAAACAAGGAAACGATGATGAAGAAGAAGTAGACCAAATTGACACAGATGTAATAACATCATTTACTCATTTTTATTTTAAACTAACTTTTGCCCGCGGCTACGCCTGCGTTAATTTACACTTTGTCAATAATTCTTGTTGTCAAAAAGGTGTACCACATCTGGTGGTTAAAATAACGCATATAATATTTAAAAAACCATCACCAGGGTCCATCCATCCCCAAAAAGAGACAGAGAGTTAGTATTTAAAATTTATCTTTTTAAAACCAAAAACGTAGTTTAAAATACATTTTTGTAAACTACGTTTCTGGTTTTCGCGTCCTTGGCTAAAACGTGTTAATTTTGTGAGCTTGATACTCGTGAGCACGCCACATACAGTTGCCCATGGGAAAAGCAGTCTTTTTCTATATGTACACCTGCGACTTTCTGTGTCTGTCCTTGAACTTTGTTTATGGTCATTGCGAATGCTGTTTTTAGGGGAAATTTTAGTTTTTTAACTGGAATGGCAAATCGGTCGGGATTATTGGAATGCGAGGAATAAATACGTTTTCACCGCTTGCTGTTCCTCTCATAACTATTGATTGACCAACATTGCATCCAAGGTGTGTAATTTGTAGTCGCATGCCATTAAAGAGCCTTGGTGCCTCCAGATTACGCATCAAGAAGACTAGAACACCAAGTTTAAGCCTCATGTGATGGGGTACCCTGACAATTCTAGAGAGTTGATAAACTCTACAGGGTATGACGTCATTTGCTCAATATCCATGACATTTTCGATGGACAGATACTCGACAACATCACAATCCACATGAGACATAATCTTCTCGTTGATGTGCCCTACAATTTCGTTAGTCGGTGCGAAAATCTGGGGGCACGACAGTGCCCCCGCCAAGTCGAGCAAAAAGCGGCACGACCGTACCATACTTTTCTCGAAGCAGTTCAGGCCATTTTCGACCCCGTATTACTTCGTTGTGGATAAAACTAGAATTTACTAGAAGCCTGAATTTTCAGTAACCAAACAGGCATTATATAAATACGATATATTTCAAATTTCATTCAATTTGAACTAGCAGTTTAAGAATTATAACGAGTCAAAGTTCCTTAATTTTATCACTCACTGACTGACTGACCGATCATCAAGTCTAAGGCACTTCTAGCAGACATATAAGCTTCAAATTTAGAATACAATTAGTGTTTAGTGTATGAATCAAGGAAAAACTAAAATATTTTTCAATTTCGGTCCAGTTTTCTAAATACATCAACTGCATAAATAACTTTGTAGTCCCATATGGGATTACAAAGTTACATTTAGAGTTAATTAATCAGTGTACCTGTATATAATTATGTATAATATAATGGAATAATAGGTGTAGATAGGTATCTAGATATAATTATGTTCAAAGGTAACTTGTAAAATGGTTAATGGAAAGAAAAAAAGTAGGCCTATCTACAAAAAGAAATGAGATCCCATAAAAAACAATACTTGTCAAAAAAACCAAGTCTCGCAACTCAGTTCTTCTACCGTAAAAAGTTGTGAGATCCATGTAATACCAAGTCGGTTATTCGATTATTCAGTCCCTACTTAAGGGACCTTCTGTTTTAAGTTGTTACGTAATTATCTAACCTAACAACATCTTATAGTGACCATATCAATATTAAAAATCTTTACGTTTTAAATAAATAGATTGACTTGGCAATCGCATTAAACAATCTAATTTATATACCTATTTATTACTCGTGAGATATATTGTGTTTTCATGCGATGGCCAAGTCAATCTATTTAATTAAAACGTAAAAAAAAAAATTGATATGGTCACTATAAGATGTTGTTAGGTTAGATAATTACGTAACAACTTAAGACAGAAGGTCTCTTAAGTAGGGACTGAATAATCGAATAACCGACTTGGTATTACATGGATCTCACAGCTTTTTACGGTAGAAGAACTGAGTTGCGAGACTTGGTTTTTTTGACAAGTATTGTTTTTTATGGTTGCTCTTTCACGCAGCCATACTCTATCCCTCATATTTGTTTTCAAATCCGAATAAACGTGGTTTATTAAATTATCCGTATCTTGGACTATGTTACAGAATTCAGAGCTCAAATAAATTATCCCGTTGATATCTGTTGCCACACGATCTTCTCCTATTTTCAAAAGGGCAGCCGCATATTGCCCCGATTTTAAAATAGAAATGATTCGTATATTAACTTGATTGGTTAAAATTGAAACGACATGGTTGGCGTAACGTTTGACTGGTGGGTTCGACCCCAGCCCTAAATAAAGATTTGTATGGCCTACATGCAGTTGTGTAGTTTAAAAAAATTGTTTCAAGTGGTTCTTGAATACGCAATTTGAATGAATTGGGAGGTGGAGAAACAAAGTTCCAACACCCCTTTTACTTTCTTAAGGGATGATTTCTGGGATAAAAACCATCCTGTCTTTTCCAGTGACTAAAACTATCTCCAACCAAATTTAATCTAAATCGGTTCAGCGGTCTAAGTGTTATGTGTGTGGGGAGGGCGGGGACATTATTCATTCCCTATAAGAAATTCCAACACCCTTTTATCATCATTTAGGGATGATTTCCGGGATAAAGCTATCCTATGTCC
The DNA here is from genome assembly GCA_943138885.2 of Tholera decimalis. Lineage (NCBI taxonomy): Eukaryota > Metazoa > Arthropoda > Insecta > Lepidoptera > Noctuidae > Tholera > Tholera decimalis. Next base: position 34,078,559 of record OW964549.2, on the reverse strand, counting down.
TTCCCAGGGTCCTAAACTATTCCCGTGCCAAATTTCATCTAAATCGGTTCAGCGGTTTCGACGTGAAAAGGTAACAGACAGAGTTACTTTCGCATTTATAATATTAGTATCAAGGTATGGATATGGAAGTATGGAATATTAAATAAGAACAAAAGTATATGTCAATTTTGAAAACAAATAAATTAAATATATTGTTGTAATTACGTAACAATTATAAAATGTCAATTAAAATTGTCAACATAGCATTAAAATATTGCTTTATGCAGAATATGTCAAAGATATATTGAAAGTTTTTCTGGTGGGAAATTCATCAAATGACTCGTCCAACTCTGGGTGGAGTGGAGATTACTTATTTTTTACTTTTTAGTTCTTGAGTGTTGTAGGTATTTAGAAGGCGGCTTTTTAATTGAAGAAACAGTACAAACAGAAACAGTACAAACAGAAACAGTAGAAACAGGTTAGAGAGGAGTTAACTCGCGAGCAAATCGATGTTGTCCAGTTGAGGGAAACTTCACTCAAATTCGGACCCCCTTTTTGTCAAGTTTCCAAATATCCTAAGTGCTCACTTACATCACTTGATGAACCTTTTTTTCGGTGGGAAAATTATCTAATGCCTTCTCCCGCTCTGGGTAGAGTGAAACACGAGCGTCGGATTTCTTCTGTTTAAAAACCGACATCGTTCCTACAATTGCCCTTACGTTCCGAGGCCCCGGTATCTCGTTAAAATATTCAAGTAACAAGTTTCAAGCCCATTGATGAAATAAAAAGATTCAAATAATCTCGTACCCCCTTTTTTACTCCCTTAGGGTGGGAATTTTCAAAAATCCTTTCTTGGTGCGCATTCACATCACTTGAGGAACCTACGCACATACTAAGTTTCAAATGAATCCGTTGAAAAATTAAAAAGTTTCATAAAAACTCGAATCGTACGCCCTTCTTACCATTTTAGAGAAGGGGAATTTCCAAAAATCTTTTCTTAGTGCTCATTTATAAAAATTGAGGTACATATGTACAAAATTTTAAATGAATTTGTTGAACAGATGAAAAGTTTCGTACAAACTCAGGGCTCCTTTATTATCCCCTTAGGGGGGATTTCCCAAAAGTCCTTTATTAGTGCTCACTAATGCCACTTAACAAATCTATATGCAAAGGTTTAAGTGAATCCATCGAAGAAATAAAAAGTTTCATCTAAAATTTGACCCCCATTTTAAACCACTTAGTAGGGTTTCCAAAAATCTTCTCGTAGTGCTCCCTTACACTCTCCAAGGAACATACATGCCAAATTTCAGCTTCTTGCGCTCAGCAGTTTCGGCTGGGTGTTGTCTGTCAGTCAGTAACGGAAGTGTTTTATTTATATTGAATTTTTACTGTATCTATTCTGTATCTATTCTTGTCATTCTTGTGTAAAAATTAACCCAGCTATCAATATTTTTTTTTAGTTGTACGCTTTTTTTATATGATTTTGCTGTAAAAGTTATGCAAAAAATTTTTTTTCGTGCATTGCGTGTCGGTATATTCTAGAGTAAGTGATGCGTGAAAATGAAACGTATCCGTTGCTGAAGGCAGAGGGGACGCATTCTACGTCAATACAAACATGTTTCGCAAGCGTGTCCCACTTCATATTTTAAGTATTTGTATGCATTCTACAATGTTTGCCAAATCCTGTTTTTGATTCTCATGTGTGTATGTGTGTCGTTTAGAAACAAATGATACATTGAATTTATTTAGGAGCAGTGGTTACAGGACCCACTTACGAGTTTTAGCCACACAGGCAGGCACATTATTTGGTGTAATTTTCATCATCACCGTAGTGGTGATGATTTCAAAACGGTGAACGAAAACGTCTTGAGGAAAGCGAACCAAAAAATGCGAAGACATACGACATCTACCACCTCCAAGGGCCCGTGTGGTGGATGACGGTCTATTCTCCTTCTTACAGAGGAGGGCTGTGTCTTGGTAGCGGAAACATTATACACTGTATATAATATATATATTCGTTTATCTTTGCATTTTAAAGCCTTGCAGCAATTACACCAATGAAGAATTTTAGAATCTACTGCTTTCCAATGATTAAAATTGAAAATAAGTATACTGAAATTTTTGAAATGTCAATTAATTATCAATTTTACACGTCATCTCTTCAGTTAGTTTAAACTAAATGAGGCTGATGTTTGCTGCCTAACTACACAGAGAAGATACACCGAAACAAGCTGATAGAAAAATTACATTAAAAAGTATTTATGCACTTAATGTTATTTTATTGCTCTTTAAAAAATAGATTATATGGTCTATTAGGTCATCGTATAGGTATTCGCATACAGTAACTCTAGCTCAACATGATCATTTAAACCATAATAAACAAGCTTAGCAAACAGATTAGGAGATTAGCCACCTTAGTATATTGAGAGACTGGTTAATATTATTAGCGCATACGGGGAAGCTACTGTCATGCTCTGCCACCACAACATAGCGGCATGCACATTTAACGCAGGAACTAAGTGGAAAATTATGCGCTACGTACTGCTTTGTTCTCCTTTCACATTATCTCACCAAGAAATGAACCGTTTGATCATATTTCTACGGGACTGACATTAAAGGAAAATTTTGATTACAATGTTAAAATGAGTCCACTTTTTGAAATACGTATTGTAACAAAATAATCCGGGAGAGTTCATAGCTACCTACTGTGTTAAGCGGGGTACACAGTTTTCGCGACTGATTTATTGTAAGAACCAATTACTTATTGAGCACTGTAACTCTTTTGCCTTCTGTTAACGTAAAAAGAATTTCTGCCGGGGCTGCGGTGATGTTTTAACCAGATACCACGACCCTGGAACAATTGATATGGAAGACACAGGATGGGTTTTAAGTCAAAAGGATTCTAACACTCCACTTATTAATATAATTATATATTATCAATATAAACGTCCCCCTGTCCCGTATGTCTGTTAAGTGTTCACTGCGAAACCGCTAAACTGATCCCGACAAAAATTCAACATGGAGAGTTGAAGACCCGGGGTCAAACTCAGGCAGTTTCGTCGTCGTCGTCGTTATCGTGGAACAATAAATAGTTTCAAAGGAACGCGATAGTTATTGCACAATAAACCGAATTCCATGCGGGCAGAGCTAGTGGATCTATTATATTCGCTATTTAACACCGCTCATGTCTGATGCGCTCCGTAATTTTAAATTTTCGCAAGATTGGCGAAAACGGGTCAATTTTGCGAACTGGATGTTTATTTGGGGACAACGGGACAGGTGACCGATAAAAGGGACAGTACCGTTCAAAACGAGACATATGGCACTTATGTTTGAAGTCTGTACCTATATTATGTAATTTGACCATTTTGAACACGTAAATGGTCAGCATTGCTTCGCAATAATGACGCGGCCCATAATGCTTGTGTACAGACAATAAGATATTAATAAGACCTGCCAATATGCTATGGCTGGAATTGGCAGGCTATTTATGTATGTAACTAATACTGTTATCCTATGCTCTGACGGGTATCTCAACATTGAAAACCATGTTGTATTTAGTCTCTCGTCTATGAAGATATTTTAGCTATCATATTAAGGATGTGAAATATCCTGTGGAAACCTATATAGCGAAGAAGGTTGTACCTATTAAGATGTCTAGTACATTCCGTAACACAATTCCCTTTATGTAACTGAAAGAAGATTTTGTCACTTAGTCTTGTCATGCAAGAAGGAAAATGTTCGAAAGATCTTCATTTTCTAATAGTGTAAACAATAAGCATATGGTAGTAGCATCCAGCTGTACCTACGGTATAATATTTTTATAAATAGTTGTCTGTTTTCTGATACAGATTGTATTTCGAGTTGTAACAGTTTTTGGCGTATGTCTATGTTTCGTAGTACGACGTACAACTGCGCGTAGGAAGTGTACGAGTACTTACTGTTATGTAACATACTATCTAAATCCTAAAGCTTGTAGTATATGGCTGTTTGTAATAAAGCCAGCTCAACATGGCGCCTGCGAGCAGATCTTCATCTGTTTCGTGTGATCGTTCATCTTAATATGAAATTCTACTCCTAACATTGTGTTAATTTTGTTTGCTTGATGTCTAATGGAAGACGTTATATTGCAACAATTTCAGAGCTTTTTTTGACGTTCTGTGTGAAATGAAATGAAATATTTATTTTGTAAATTGGTTATAAATAACATTTTTACACGTCATGGTTTTTTGCGTGTTAAGATTAGCTAGATGAGGCCGGTATTTTCTAACTGACTACTCTGAGAAGAAACACCGAAACAAACTCAGAGGTCATAGTCTCTTTTAAAGTCCAGACAATTTGTATTTGTATATGAGAAGCATGTAGGTTCATGTCTGTGGTATTTTTTTGAGGAAATAACCACGCAAATTTGAGCGGACCTGTCCAAACAGTGCAAGCAGTTATCATGTAGCTCAACTTAGAACTTAAGGAGCTCAAAGTTTAATTAATGGGACAGTTTGAACTTAAAATAAATATAACTTAAACATAATCAGCCTAAAATTACCCTATGCTGGGATATATGGCTCCTTTTTATGAAAGAGTATGAACCATATTAATCCACCACATGGACCCAGTGTGGTTTGGAGATGTCACATGTCTATGAATTTTTCGGTGCTTAGACATACCGGTTTCTTCAGGATGTATTTCTTCTCTGGTTTGAGAGCATTAGTGATGATGAATTACACAAAATACGCTTGTCTGGGTTCAAACCCATGAATTACAGCTCGTAAGTTATGCCTGTACTCATTGGGCAACCACTGTTTCCAGCTTAACTAAACAAAAGTTCGTCCTAAATGTTAAGCCAGATACAAATCCTGTAAATTCAAAGAGAGTTCTTTCTTGAAAGAGTTCTTTATGCATCGCAGTTCGTCACTGTGTCTACTATAGAATGCTTTATGTAAACCACTCACCCAGCCATACAGTGTTGTGTTTACTCTCGCAGTGCTCAAGCTCGGGTCGTATGTGCACGTCATCATCGTGGTGTCTCGGGGCCTCCAGAGGGAAGATCTCCACGCGTCGCTCCAGAGGATCCCGTAGCTGCCACGCAGTGAGCAGAGCCACGTCCACCACCAGTAGGCCGCCAACCATCGTGTACAGCTTCCAGCCGTGGATGCGCTTTTTCTGTTGGGTGAAATGATGATTTTGATTAGTGACATGAAAAAATGTAATCAATGACGTGATAGAATTGCATCTATATATTGTATCATGTATACAATAACTCTTGACCACGGCAAAAACTTTGTACCCCTTTCTACGGAAATTACGTGGACGGAGGGGTTTAAGCATCAATATCCCAAGGTCTTGTGATTGAGAGGTCGCGGGTTCCAACCCCACCCATTGCAGTATTGCCATGAATCCACTCCAGACACATGCATATTTTGCTTAGTTGGAGGGGTTAACAAAATCTTGTTAACCCCTCCAACTAAGCAGAGGTATTCCTCGAAGCGCTACCATTTTGAAGCGCACCTAATGAAGTGCTCCTTTTTTATTCCTCGGAGCGCTCCTTTTAGTAGCGCTCCCGATAACATGGTATACTAAAAGGAGCGCTCCGAGGAATAAAAAAGGAGCGCTTTATTAGGTGCGCTTTAAAATGGTAGCGCTTCGAGGAATACCTCTGCTTAGTTGGAGGGGTTAACAAGATTTTGTTAACCCCTCCAACTAAGCAAAATATGCAAGTGTCTGGAGTGGATTCATGGCAATACTGCAATGCAATATGCAATGTGATTGCTAGTAATATAAATTCTAGCCACATTGCTAGTTCTCGAAAAAAGAACTAGCAATTTTGGGATAGAGGAAGATGTATAATAAATTAATTGCTAGGCGTTTGACCTACATATACTGTTGAAATGAATTATGGTCGAATTTTGACCACTCGGCGACTAGGTACTTTATTAGTTAATACTTTAAGCCGCAAATATGATCATATTTCATATTTGCGGCTAGATACGAAACTGATGCAAGTTTATCTAGCTGCATTTCAGTAAAATCTAAATACCTGACATTGGCAGGTTAACAACTTGCAGCTAACTTTCAGTAACAACAGTAGTAGACAAGTTTTTGTCTATAAAATACGTACCCAGATGTTTCACTGAGTCAAATTATCAGATTTTTGGGTCAGTCTTGGCTTTAACGTCAAAAGCTTTAAAGTCAAAACGCCATACAAAATTATACTAATCTCAATACTCAAAAGCCAATTATCCTACATGTGAAATTTCATGTATTTTAATTGGCATCATAGTCTCTAATCCTCTTTGGGGTTGTGGAAATGTTCTAACGAGATACCTCGGCTCCGGAACGCGAGGGCAACTGGAAGAACACGGGTGAGGTTTTAGTCAGTAGGTGTCTAACACTCCCTTCCGCTCCACCCAGAATGAATTCAATCAATTAATTATTATCCCAGCGGGAAGAAATAACTCTAATCCTAGTTATAAAAGTTTTAAGTTAACAAAACATTAATTTACTTTATAGTTAGATAGGAAGGGCTGGGAATTGAATACACTAATCAACGTGCCTTCATCACAAATCAACCGTGCAATTACTATATAATTACCTAAGCAATATGTAGGTACCTAAACTCGTCATTGTAAGCATATAATTAAGTCTATAACATTCCGATACAGAAAATAAATCGTGTTTATTTATACATATACAACTAATGTACTCGTTTATATAATATGAAAGTCACATACATACATTCTTATTTCTACTTAATCATTATTCCCAAAAGAAAGGGATGCCGTTTTCCGAAAAACGAAAAAATGCGGCATCTCTGAATGAAGTAAAATCAGAAGTCAACAATACAATATATTTAAAGCAAGCAACGGGTGGGCGTCGTATCAGGCATAAGAAAATAAAAAATCCCTATATCTCAAAAAGCTTTTGCCTCGTATTTGCTTACAAGGGCCTCGTCGGATGTGATCTCAATAAGTCCTATAGGAAAACTTCAGAGGGGCAATGAAGTGTGGAAACAAAAAACGCAAACATTCCCTATGTAAAGTGACACAAGACGATCTAATTTCCATTGTATTGTGCATTGGGGTTGAAAGTCGCTTTTACATTCCTCTTTGTTGGTGCCGGAGCGGCCATCAGTTAGACAAGTGTGCCAAATACTTAAGTGACATTCTGGTTACGATAAAGTCGCACTAAATGTAATTTATGGGAGCGTTAATATCGGATCAGCGTTACGGACGTCTGGTTCAAATTCATTTTAATGTACAAAAAGATTGTCTTTTTCGTTTGGGTTAAGCGTGGACTGATATGTGAGATAGATAGATACTTAATTAATGTGACAAGAGATATAAAAGAGGATAAAGACAATTTAATAATATAATACAATTCTTTACTTCTAACTTTATACAGTATGTTAACTAACAGAGGGCGTTCCCGTTAACCAGCAATAGTATAGTATCCATACTTGAAGGACGACAACGTCGCAATTTATTTATGAATACGTACGCGTGTACGGAGTGTTTCTTTTACGTATCAATTTAACATTTTTAGTAAATATTTTAATATTAAAAAAAAATAAAAACATTTTGTTTTCGAATGGTAATATTTTTTTAGCATGTATGCATGCTATACTATTGCGGGTTAACGGGAACGCCCTCTGTTAGTTAATATACTGTATACGGTACCGTAAATATTTTTACGCTCCGTAAAAACAACCATTTAGAATTCATCTCAAACCCTACGTGTGGGATTGTACGGAAATTCTAATTAGTGAGTTGATTACCTTTGTTTCCACTTTAGGTTTAGTGGTGTGCCGATGTACTCGCCACACTTTAGTGAACATAGCGCCATATGCCATGGAGAAGCCAGTGGCGAGCAGCCAGGCGCGAGCGGCGCACAGGCCGGAAAAGTGCTGTGGCATCACCCAACGCCCATCCACGCCCAGAGCGATGGCCGCGCTCAGGCAAATGCAGCAGCCGCATAGCATCACCGTGTTACACGCCGGGTGCGACCACTGAATCACCCTGCACATAAAACGGCCCAAGAACTGTAGCATACCTAAATCGAACAAAAATTACGATCCAATATACCATTTTTAACGACTGCAGCATTGGTTTCACGTAATAAAAACCAAAACAAAGTAAGTAAGCACAACAGCAATGAGATATCGACTTTGACGTTAAAACATGATACTCTTGTTCCTTTTCCTTGTGTCATTTAATGCTCTTCTAAAATCTTATTCTATTTTCATTTCTATCGAAGAGCAGTGGAATAATTCAGAAAGGAATAAAATATAAACAAAAATAAAATAAAGATGGCGGTCCTCAACACTATCGGAGTTACCCTTTGACTGTTCACTACGTCAGATCATTTACATTCATCTCATTGCAAATTGCTCGTTTGGTATATAAAATCCTGCCGCCGGGGTTAAACAACGACCTGAGAACGTCGCAGCGTGAAGCGCGGTATTCTTTTACCTACATTTGAATTGGATAAATATGAGCTTTAGATTTGCTATAGAGTTTTCAGTGCCAAAGCTTGCTAACTTTGTAAGATTAAGAAGATCCTAAGGTAATTTTGAAAACTGTAATAAAAGTAACCGCATGTTAAAGAATAAGAAGAAACAATGAACACGGCAATAATAAAAGTACGCATTAATGTTGAGTTTGAAAAATCATGCTACGATGGTTGTTGGACACGTTTCTAGCATTAAGTAAATTAAGTGGATTGTCTATAACAAGACCCTTGTCAATATCATGCACTACCCGATTCCAGCAGAAACGCGAGGGAGGGAGCTGACGTTGACAAAGACTCTTTAAACAAGATATATATAGATAGGGTTCTTACCTCCGGTGTCTGTGCAAGATGTTGAAGACAATTAGTGCAATGGCGGCGAGGATCCCGGCGATGCAGAGGGCGGTCATGCACGCAAAAAGCGGCAGTGAGACCGTCCGTAGCTCGTTAACTACCACCGTGCGATCGGGGGGCACCTTCCCACCTGCCCAAATCCAAACCCATTTCATGCATCAGGAAACGTATGTGACGCTCGTAAAAAACACATAAAACTATTAGTTGTATTCAGGAAATAAAAGGAACTGTACCTACGAGAACAAGATACTTGCTCTTAGTTTTCCTTTTACTCGTAATTTTACTCTCTTTCTGCTTAAGAAAGAGAGGAATGAATTTGTGCTGCTTTGACTTTACTGTACCAGCTACTCCGTTGTTATAAGCACTGAGAACTATGTTTCCAGTCCTTCTACCCTGAGGCAACATTTCTTTAAAAGAATTAATAACAATTTATTTTTAGCTTTGTTGTTTTGTGTGCGGTTTTCCTCTGAAATGTTTCAGGCCCTCTTTTTTATGTGCCTGTATTTTATGTTAAACTGTAGCGAAGCTTTTATATGACACTAACAAAAAATATTCGCTTTGAGATTCGGATACGTACAGTTTTGGCAATAAACGTGTATTAAAACTGTAAATTTATGTTTTTCTAGATAGTTTTTGAACACGTTCTCTTTAAAATATGGATACTTGTACCAGCACTAAAACTTTCCTGAAAACATTCATAAATAAAAGATAAAAGTTTTAGGTTCAAAGTTGACAAACATCTGGTAGCCCGTGATCTGATTTTGCTCGGAAATATTTGCTCTTTAGCCAAAATGTTTGGTGAAAATACAGTACTTGGTTTAAGACACAATAATCCAATACTACTAGTACTAGTTCAACAAAGTATTTAACAGTCACCGTTAATTGTTTAGTACAGTAGCTAGCATAAATAATGTTTGTTAATCTATATCCGTTGTAACCTATTGCCATGGGGAACAAACTGTTAATGCTAGCGCAGGACCCACACATGATCCGGTCAGCCTTTAAAACATTTTCTGGGCTCGCTCGTTCCATCGTAGACCTCATCTAACGGTTACCGTCAAGTGTTTTCGGGGCCAAGAGCGGGTTGATCAGTAATAAAATAAATAAATAAATAAAATAAAAAAATAAAATCTTTTTATTTCAGACATTGGGTCCATACATTTTCAAAATCATCATCAATTCATCTTAAAAAAAAATAAGGAGCCTGGGTATTTTTGAATGTATAATGAAACTATAAATAAATGATTATGATTATATTTGAATGTCATACGTACCGACCCACCGCTCCCTCTCCAACCACGTCAAGTTGTCTGCCTGCGTGTCATAGTAACCCAGCTTCACATAGTGGTTGTCTGTCAGTTGTTCTATCTGAGTCAACGCTATACGGTCGCCTTGGGATGAGAATGCGACCAAACCCTATAGGAACGAACAGAGTCTACATGAACTCAATTTGCATGTTTTTCACGGTCGGTTTAGGACCTAGAGTCGTGGTTTAAATAAAATATTGTTACGTTGATTTTAGAAATTTTTGACTTATTTTTAGGATGATGAATTTCTGAAAATGAGTAAATAAAATCTAAAATCAATGGAATGGAAATAAGATTTTTGTTTAGAAACATGCCCTTCATTTAAGTTTCCAACCTAACCTAATACAGCCGAGTATTAGTGTTTTACATGGAACTACCTGTGAACTCCACAACCAATTGGGTAACACGATGCCTCTTGCCACGACCGGTATCAGATTTTCAGGCTTCTCAGCTATCAAAGACGTACAAATTACAGCCGAAACTAAGGGCTTAACGTACTTGCTGGACTATGGACGAATCTCGATATATTTAGATAATCACCCATCCATGTCGCGTCCGAAGCAAACCAATCGACGAAGGTGCATTAAAGCTATGTGTGGTCTGAAAACTGATGACAGCTGTGTGCCGTACTTTAAATCTTTGAAAATACTTATATTACCGGCGATATATACAACGTGTAACGGAAACCCCATATCTATCCAAAAGGACTGAAGACAACATCTGGTATGGAGTCTCTATGCAAAGTTTCAGCTCAAAATCAAAACAGAATTGACCCCAAATTATTGGTTTAATATGTTTCTTGAATACCAATAATAACAAACATGTCACAGCACTATGAGGGTCATCACTTTCCACGTCACTTGCCAATAAAACGATAATTCTCTTCGTTCTTCTTAATTTGAAAAATTCAGTCTCTGGTATCAATGTATTGAAATTTCTAATATGCTCCACACATGTAGACATAGGTTTACAAAACCCTTGCTATATCGTTTGTTATCATCCAAAGAAGCCGTGCACTCGGTATGTATAGACCCTTTAAATTACACGTTGTATATTGGAAATTAGTATCGTCGTTAAAACAAATCCCAACCTTTATGAAAATGGTACGAAATGTTCTAATTCGTAGGCAGTACAAATATTCTTTGAACAATTAAAATGTAAAACTGCGTTAGTAAGGAAAAGTGTCCTGGGTATGGCTCCACGCATTTATAATAAAATTCCAGACGCCATAAAAGAATTAAATTATACACAATTTAAGAATAAGCTGAAATTGTTTTTACCTAATAAATGCTATTATAGTATTGATGAATTCTTAAATGACGAATTAATTTGGAATTAAAATGATTAATATTGATATTTATTATTTAGTAATATTGGCATTTTAAATATTTTAACGTTTATATTATTTTGACATAACTATTTAATCATTTGACATTTTTATTTAACATTATTAAAAATGTCAAATGCGTGCAATATTTGACATTTTTAATATTTCCTCATTTTTGTTTCAAGACTGACATAGATTATTATTAATTTTGATTCATTTCTAATTTAATACTAAAATTATGTATGATTCCATCATCATTAAGTAAATTTAATTTGTATTTTTTTAGTAGATTCGCATACCATATTTTAATGCCTCCTGGCATAACATAGCGCTCTTTAATTAACATAACACCTATACATATGCTTTACCTATGTTAACAAATAAATAAATTTATCTTTAACTTTGACCTCAGCAAGTGTTGCTTAACCGCGAAGATCTACCCAATTCGCCGTAATTATTTAGCCACATCTCCTCTTCCAGACACTCTAACGATTATCGGGTATTACGATATTAAATTAACATTTTGCTTTCTTGGCAACGCACTAGATACAATAGAATTAGTTATGAATAAGTTCGTATTATGATATTAGAAAGTTCAATTTATATTATGGTAACCTAATCATGATTAAAACAAGTAAATTTAGAGTTCACATGAAACTCCTTAGATTAACAAATTATTTCGTAGCTCATTAAACTTTCGCATGTTCTCTTAGAAAGTTTTGAAGTCTGACATTATTTGGGAACATTTACTACTTCAAAGTCTATTGAAGATTATGGATAAGATTAAAATATGAACAAGTAGACAACTTTGATGAATTAAGGAACTGAAGTGTATAAAGGAGTCTGAATTTATACTGTTCATAAGAGCAGTTCGAACAGTTTTTTTTTTCTTAAGTTTTTTAAGTTATTTCATATTTGTGTGTATCCTATTGCAATTTTCTTCTACGGCTCTAAAGGCAGGACTTTAGAAGCGACGGATAGGAGGAGAATCAATGCTGTCTAAATCTGGTGCTTGCGAAGAATGCTACACACATCCCCGGGACAGCGCGTTGCACTAACATCTCGATCTTACAGGAGCTCAAGCATGGCGTACAACAGCGCCTCACCACAATATGCCTCCACAGAATACTGCAGTACTTTGGCCATATAGCACGCCGAAGTACAGGCAACTAGGAAAAGCTAATTGTTACCGGCAACGTAGATGATAAACGAAAAAGAGGACGTAGTCCCAGACGATGGGTGGATCGGGTATCCGAAGTACTGCACATGCCGATGTACCAGGCCCTCCATCAAGCTGAAGAACGTAGTAGATGGAGGAGCCTGTTGCAACGTTTCCGTCGTAGCCACGATCCTTAGCACTGAGTGACCGACTTGAAGACGAGGTGAGAGTATCCGCGAGTTCTGAGCGGGAACGTCATCACTATAATCTGCTACGCCTTTTCCCATACATACTTGAAAAAATAGCTTCGCTGAAGGTCGTGCCCGTCCTGTAAAACCTTAGTGACGAGATGCCTCTACGCTAACTTGTCGTCTGCTTGTTTGAGCACAGTCGTCACATTCAGCCCCATGAACTTCTTTATGGAGCCAGACCAGCCAGCTGGTAATTGGCGTCGAGGTCTCCTTCGATCCACTTTACCAATAATAACCAGCTTATCTAGATATAACCGACTCTCTCCTAGCAATGTAGCTAAAGTAACTTAAGTAGTATAAACTGATAACAGATGGTGGAGAGTCTGGTCTTTACATCTAGCTGGTGGAGAATAGATTTGTTTGTCCTTTTTGCTGTCTACGGTATTCAATCATTCATATAGCTAGTAAACGTAAATACTATATATAAATCAGGAACGAACAATTCGACAATAGCGATGAATCGATGATAAATGCAGGAGTTATGGCTTTTATATCCCGTTACTGCGGCGAAATTATTTTCTGTATGGGAGAATGTCAGCGAGATGAGGAATTGCCTTGGGCGTTTAACTTGTGCAGTTTTACTGGTTCATCGTGTACTACCATCATTCTTTTTCTTCCTTTTATTCAAGATAATATGTGTTCAACATTAAAATAACTGAAAGAGTAGGTACATAGCCCTGTATGTAAAATGCAGTCTCAATAATTATGTCTTATTTTACTTCTTTATGGGAATTAGGAGCTGCTGGTCCTTAATACAGGTTACTACGTAGCTAGCCAAACATTTACTTCAGGTGTGCATAGTGTTAGTAAAATAATTATACCTACTAGGCGGACCCAACCTATTTTAAAAAAATATGTTCAATTGGATCCCGCCTGCTTGTCACTTTTTAAAATAAAAAAGTGCTTGTTTCTTGCATTTCAGTTGAGCAGTCGGGTTTTTTAGATTTTTTAAAGAAATCATTCAATTTTGTTAGAAGATAATCATCTGATGTCTCCTGCAGATCTGGATCAGACTTCTACTGACTAAAAGCCACCCTATTCCCTCAATTGCTCTTGTGTTATCTACGCGTTTAATTATAAATATTGAGCTATTTTTCTCAAGTAACGACGATCAATGTTATAAAATTACATTCCTATTTCTATAAACCGATTGTACTTTAATAACTCTAGAGGAAATAACATTTTGTTTTCTGTTGTTCTATTAAATGCTTCGAAAATAACTTCGAGTTACTATTCCATTGTGTATAAGGCTTAAGTGTCACAAAGGCCACGTAATTTACTTTTTTCTTGTTTTTCCGACATGAAAATTGTTTTTTTTTTATTTCCAAAAAATACCGCCCTCCCATTACGGAACTCTCGGTGGATGAGTTCGTCTCGCTCTTGTCCGGTTTTTTGTATTATAACACAATCGTTCAAATACTTTACTTAAATTAACTTACGGTATTTTATAGGTTGATGTGCATTCTAATAGGTTGGTATTAGTAACATCGGTTATATTTTCTAATCCTTGACCACTATTAGCAATAAACATTTCTCTTGTGTGGAAAGCTGTACGAGTAAAGCTAAGCAAAAAGTACTTAGACATAAATAAATTTTATAGCTTTAATTGCAGCCGTTTTATGCTCTTGACGTTCCCGAAAGTAATATTGTTTTTCTCTTAGGTGTTATTGTAGTTACCTAGCCGTTATGATAAAATGTGGGCTGGACCATGTTTTTCATGAATTCGTCAGTAGAAAACAGATATAGTATCTAGACATATTATAGACAATGTGTAACAGATTAAGCGCAATACCTCAGACACCCCAATTAAAATATTATTAAATTATAAGTCAAAAACAACATACGTAACTAAATAAATTTAAACCAAATCCAGACATTTCTTATAAAATAGTTATCTTTACTGAACGCAAAACGTATGTGCGTCATACAATATCCTTACGCAGACGCATACACTCATGCAATGTTAGCGGCCGATGCGATACGCACACAGTTTGCTTGAATTAAGGATTATATTAATTTGTTATGATATGTACTGTGTTTCCATTTTAAGTTAAATGAAAGATTAATCCATCAAAATTTAACACCAATTTTTTATGACGGAAATCGATTCAGAAGCCCATTTTGAACCAACTATTTTCAGAAATTGCGTTTATTCTGTTACACCTTGTATAATATATTATTTATTGTTATCTAAAAGCCTCTCACCATGATTTCTATGTGATTCTGTCCACGGCCAAAGTAAACCACCAGTCGTTTGTTCAGTTCGTCCCGCCATCTTCATTGAGGTCTACCGCGATTCCTTCTAGTTGTGTCAGGGTTCTAGAAAGTGGTGATTTTGGCCCACAAATCACTGGGCATGCGACAGACATGGTCGCCCTAGTACCACTTCAACTTAGTGATCTTTTAGCAACGTCAGCAATTTGCGTCTTGGAGCACAGTGTGGTGTTGCGTACCTGATCGATTAGCTTGACATTTGCAATTTTTTTTGGACAGACACATTTGTGAGCCATAGGATATATACAATATTGATGAAGCAAAAAATCAAATCCGATAATGTAGTCGCAAGACGTAGCATATGGCAAGTGGGAGCTTTTACTTTAGCTGAACGAGGATTGGTCACAGTTACCTTTGCAGTAAATGCCTTGGGCAATACTGTTCCTCCCTTATTTATATTTCCTCGGGTTCGTTATCGCGATCATTTTGTTAGAGACGGGCCTGTAGGATCGATAGAAATTGCAATTTTTTCAGGCTGGATACAATATGCGTCATTCTTAGTTTATCTCGAAATTTTTAAGACATTTTCAAATGCTTCTCTAACCCATAGAATATTACTAATACTAGGTAATCATTCCTCATATATCCACATTAATACATTGGATTTTTGTAAGGAAAATGGGATGACTTTGGTTTCATTTCCTCCACACTGCTCGCACAAACTGCAGCCCCTGGATAGATCCGTCTTCGGATCCTTAAAAAAAGCTATAAACACTGCTTGATGCAAAGTCACCCTGGAAGGAAAATGTCAATCTACGACATACTAGGCATTGTAAAAACTGCTTAGACACAAGCAAATATTCAAGCTGGTTTCTGCAAAACTGGTATTTACCCATATAATCGTAATCTATTCGATGAAATTGATAAAATTCCTTTTGTAATAGGCCGACCAAATCCAGATACTGAACTGAACAATCCTGCAACCTCATCTTCTGCGATTGAAAGACAAACCTCTGTGACTGGGGCTACTAATAATATCGAATCATTTCTTGTAACGAACAGATCAAACTCTGATACTGAAGAAAACAATCCTGCTTCTAACAGTGAAATACCGCCAGTATCACCACTTTTCTACTTTTCGTTAGAGGAGAACAATCCTGGAATAAATGATGAAACACCACCACTTTCATTTTCTGTATTGAGCGAATCCTCAGTTGGAAATCATAGCAATGATCAGCCAACTGCGTCATCCTCAGCCAAACCACTTGTTTTTTGCCCTGATATTGCTCGGCCTTTTCCAAAGGCTCCCCAAAGGAAATCAAGAGGTATCAGAACCAAAAAGTCAGCCATTTATACAGACACTCCAGAAAAAGAGGCAGTAAGGCAGGGATATGAAGAAAGAGAAAAACGGTTGTTAGCTAAACAGATGAAGAAAATTCTTAATGAACCAAAAGGAAAAAATAAAGGAAACGGAAAAAACAAAGCGAGCAAACGGATGACATCACCACCGTCATCAGATGAAGAAGAGTATTTTTGTCTCTCTGTATATAGGCGTTGTATGTAGCGTTGTATGTAGGCCTTGTGAAAAATGGATAAAGTGCCAAGCAAAATGTGAGCTCTGGTCGCACTTGGAGTGCACAGATGGTAGTCGCCATTATATATATATCATAATTGTGATGAATCTATTATGACTCTATTATTCTTGTATTTTTTATGCTGTATTTTATTGATACAACACACGAATGTTAAATTTTTCAAAAGTTGATTGAGATATATTAGTTATTTAGTTTGTGTTTTAACATTGTTACCGTATTGTATAATTAGAATTCTTTAGTTAGGTGTTCTTGTGTAACGTAAACGTTAATAATTCCGAGAAAAATTGATATTTTGTGCAATAAAATTGATTGATGGCCATTTTGGTATATTTTTAAACCGCGGGTGTGGTCCGTTGTGACATTTTCTCTTATTTTTCTTCCTTACTCGTGTGAGTTAACCATAGTACTTAGAAATATAATTTTAGTATTTATACGTAGGCAACTGTACTTTTCACAAAAAAAAAACTTATTTTGTACAGCTAAATGCCACATTAACATAATTTTTGGTCGTCAAATGAAAATTGTCACACCCGTATTTAAAATTTGAAAGTCTAACGAAATATTTCTATTACTCATTCCAACTCGGTTGGCAACGTAGCTCAGTAACTCGGTTATTTTAAAGCGTATAATGTAATTTCATACTTTCCGTTTAGTTATTTGTTTAGCATTTCATGTTATCTTTTGGTTTATTAAAAAAAGGGTTTTTCCTTCAGGGCTTTTCAATTTAAACCAGTTTATTTCTTTAACAGTTTAAATGTTATGTCACATTTAATCAAAGCTGTAAGCTTAATGAGTGAGCAGTGTTTTTTACAAATACACAACATGGGTAGGTACTTACTTGTCATAATATACTGCTTTTTCATTAATATTTTTTACGCCTTAGGAATTGCAGGAAACAGGGTTGATCCTCGTTGCCGAGGTTGGTCCATGGGTCACATCAAGATTCCAACGTGCATTAATCAGCACATTTGGTTTAGGCACGTTGGTCCTCGTTATGCTTTATAGCTACATCTTTGACAGTCGTTACGTATAGAAAATCTGATACCAGTCTTAACAAACAGTATCGTGTTACCCAGTTACTGGATTTTGGAAGCTAGACAGTCAGTCTATGTAAATCACTGGAACTGGTACACCCAGTTAGACAGAAAGCCAAACCAAACATGGTTTGAAAAAGGCTAAGCAAATGATGAAAACTATAATAATATCTCGGCAAAACTACTGTGGCATAAACGCAAAATTGTGTCACAGTAGTTTTGTCGTTATTTTATGTCGTATTGTAATAAAATTCAGATTTTAGTGAATATATTGTAGAGTACCAATCCCGCGATTTATGTCGAGTTAACAAGTAATGTGGTACTTAAGATATAGTGCAGTAGATAGAGTTATACTTACCGATACACCGAGGAACGAAGTGGAGTTTATTGCCTCGTAAATGTCATCGGCAATCTTCTTGTTTGTGTATGTGAAGTTCTTCAAACTAAGTCCGCTTTTCTCCAGTTTCTCCATAGTTTTGTTGAAGGCTAATGAAATACAAATAGGTAAATCTTCTCATACAAGGATGTGAAAATTAAATTCTGTCCGTGTAGTCAAGTGTCAACCTTCTGTATGTAACTGTTCAGTGAGACACCGCGCATAAATTTGACATTATCTCAAAGAGTCTTGGTGACAGTTGTTTGAATAGTGGCTTTGTCTTAGTTTTACAAAGCTTGGGACCACACTACGTGGTTTATGAGACGCGTTTCGTATTCGTATGCAGAATTTGAGTCTACGTGTAAGCATTGTGCTGCTAACGGCTATGTTGCCGGGTTCCGTATATACTGCTATGCTCGTAGCACCGTAGCACGAGACGCTTAGATGCGCGCCTACGCGAGTGGTGCTGTTTATAGTTGTAGGTATAGGGTAAAAACGACAGAAAAATTAAAAGATATGATTATATACCTCTTATAATTATGCAGTTTTAAAATCATACAATAATAAACAGAGACAGCACTAACTACATGTGACATTACCCGCACGTCATGCTATTAGCGCTATCCGGTGCAAAATAACGTTATGCGTGACGAGAACAAAATTTTCTATTTTCCTTGTCCGATCTAGTCTGACCCTAGCTACCCCCCCCCCCCAGCGACGCCCTAAGCTGAGGTGCGTACCCCACAGGGAGTGCCCTGAGCGTGTAGTCGCTAAGACCCTGGATCCGGCTGGAGCCTTTAATTATTATAATTTTCGCCGTCGTCCGTGGCAAGTCCATTTAAGCAGATGACAAACCTTATAGGCATAACCGGGACAACGGGAAGTAACTTTAATTATTTTATTAAATTCCCTTTGTCCCCTTTAACGGGGACATTGACTACGGGGACAACGGGAATACACCGTTCACCTGTGAGAAGACACTCAAAAAAAAGTTTCAATTTAAGATCAACATCTCACACTCAATCATAAAGCACAAAAAATACTATTTTTCCATTAGCAACTATTTCTATATAAACTTCAATAAAATAAATTGTTGTCCGTTGTTAATTATCTAAATATATATAACTCAAAGGTGACTGACTGACTGACATAGTGATCTATCAACGCACAGCCCAAACCACTGGACGGATCGGGCTGAAATTTGGCATGCAGGTACATGTTATGTCATAGGCATCCGCTAAGAAAGGATTTTGCGAAATTCCCACAGGATCGGGATTTACACGGGAAAAACTTCCCACGCTGGCAAAGCCGCTGGCACAAGCTAGTTTTATATAAGGTGCAAAAAATGGTTATATTATAAGTAATTTTTATTTTTTGTTTTGTTTTGTTATGACATGTCACGTCAGACACTTTGTTTGGTATAAGTATCTTTTTTTATGTTAGCGCAACTCCGGTCTCCAAGATACAGGCACCGCCTAGTTTGGAGATCATTGACATCCCTGTGTTTTGTTACAGTGTACCCGTAACGTTAATTATTTAGGTTACGCAATTCTGTAACTAAGGTTCAATAAATTTATTTTTATACTTATTTTCCATCAATAGACAGATAGATAGAATAAACTTTATTGTCCACCAAAATGTAAACACACCTATTTAACAATATTGCTTAAGAATTGGTTACAGTGACGATTTCTATGTTATGTTTTTTTGATATTGTCAAATACTCTATTGGTCGCAGTTTATTCAATAGGCTGATATTTATTTTTGTCAGATTCTTTTACAGTCCGTGATCGCGCATTTTGATTATGGGGCGTTGCTGCTATTTTTCAAATCCGAGACTATAATAAAACAAGATGATAAGTTTGATAACAGCAATATCGGAATACCAAGTAACAAAAAAAAAAAACATAATTATTTTTGCTTTCAACATTTAAAAGGTTACATCTGTCCATAAATAAAAATGGCCGCAAAATAATATGTCTTCTTTTTTTGCAAAGGTAATGTTAACGTTAAATTGTTTCCGGGCAGACATACGAAATATTTTTGGAGTCGTATTAGTGTACATCCTTTTGAAAAGGCCCTTTGTTCACGGCCGTGGTTTTGATTTGTTGAACAAGAGATGAAAAAAAAAAAACGTAAAACCGTTCAAGTGTATGATACCGCGAATAGGTAAATTAATATGGACCGGGGACACGTTCAAAGAGACAAATTTTACGGGCAGAGATGCGAACTGTAATTGGGTGTCTTCTTCGTTATTACAAAATATTATTTATTTTTGTACCGAAATATTATGTCCGAATCTTGCTAGGTATTTTTTTTTTACCTTTTATTTAACTTTCAATGTACCTATATTTATTTAACTTGCAATGTATGCTCGGGTCAAATCTTGTAAATTATTTTTTAGGGTTCCGTAGCCGAATGGCAAAAAACGGAACCCTTATAGTTTCGTCATGTCTGTCCGTCTGTGACAGTCACAGATCTGTCTGTCCGTCCGTCCGCCCGTATGTCACAGCCATTTTATTCCGAAAATATTAGGACTATACATGTGAAACTTGGTAGGTACATGTATTCTGTGAACCGCTTTCCGATTTTAAGAAAAAAAAAATAAAAAATTAAAAATAAAGGGAGGCTCCCCATACATGGAACTAAAACTAAAAATATTTATTTTCATGAAACCTATGGGTGTGTGGAATCTATAGACAGGTCTTCAAAAATGACATTGAGGTTTCTAAAACTACTTTTTCATAAAGTTAATCGTTTAAAAGATATACGCTTCCAAAGTGGTAAACTGTGTCCCCCCCTAACTTCTATAATAATGGAGTGAAAAATCTAAAAAGAAAAATGTCTGTAGATATTAATGTAAACTTTCAACCAAAATTGGTTTGAACGAGATCGGGTCATCAGTTTTTGTGATACAGCATATTTTCTAAAACAGCAAATATAACTTTGTAATTCATACAAATATGGTATTTGTATTAATTACAAAGTTATATTTGAAAAACAAAGTTATTTGTCGTTATTGTAATAAATGTAAATAAGCTAGATTTAAGAAATTAGTAAGGTTTTTTATGTCAAATAAATATACATATTATATTATATTGTTATAGTTACTACGGAACCCTTCATGGGCGAGTCTGACTCGCACTTGGCCATTTTTTTTTAAACGTTAATTTGGATAATTGTCATCCAAAGTAAACGTTTATATAAAAACTAACTGCTGCAACTTCGTTTGCGTGGGAGGATTTCCCGCGTAAATCCCGATCCCGTGGGAATTCCGGGATAAAAAGTAGATAGTAGCCGATTCTCAGACACCTACTAAATATGCATATAAAATTTGGTAAAAATCAGTAAAGCCGTTTCGGAGGAGTAAGGTAACTAACATTGTGATACGAGAATTTTATATATTAGATTTGTTATTTTAAATCCAATATGGTGGATGGCGGAACATGGGCGCAATATGGGTACCTATCAACTAAAATGTTTTCCGGTACTAAATACGAAAAAAAAAACATTTCATTTAAATATTTTATTCTATTCTCTTATTGTCCGTTCTCAAAGCACATTATTAATATGTTTTAACTTACCTATCGCAAAAGAGAGAGAGAGTGTCTACTCATGATAATTGAAAAGTACTTTCCGTCCGTATCGTTAAAACGGTGTAATTGCTGTGAACCAAATAACTGATTTGGTTTATTCAGCACGTTATCAAAAACCTTACTCATTACTCTCCTTCATTGAAATCCTAAGATTAACTAAATGATCTCAGATATCTCTGGTATTGGTTAAGGAAAATATCGTGAAGGTACTTGGAATTATTTAATATGGATAAATCTGTAGCCCATCTCAAGAGACGGTGGTTATTAATGCTCGATTTTCTCTATATGAGAGGCTTTATAATCACTTTTCCATTTATTCTACTTCTATACATTCTTACCTATTATTAAGGTACATTTTCTTACACGGTATTTATAAAAACTGTGAGTCTGTATAATTACAAAAACAAACAAAAGGTTAAGACACAGTAATAGAGCAAGAATAAAAAAAGTCTATATGTTTGTACACGCTAATAAAACTTTTTTGTTTTATAGCTAAGAAGTCTGGGCAACATATAGGCTATAATTGATTTCGGAAATAAATAAAAACAGCCGAGGAAGAATTTTATACGCGAAGGGAGCCGCATGCAGAAACTAGATTAATTAATATATACCAATACGTCCCCAACCTGGTAATTAATAACCAAGATACTGGCGTTATTGCCTCACTTTACGACTATGCTTCTTTAAATTACATTTAAAATAAAAAGTAGTAGTCTCATGGTATTGGAAACGGGGTCCAAGCTAGCGGCAGTGAGGGCTCCAGACAAAAAAACTCCATAACAAGACGAGCCGAGTCCAAAAGTACCGCTTTCTAAATCAATAAAATTTGGTCGCCTCACGAGAGCCATATAACGTGCTGGTTGAGGATCGAGACCATTAAGCCATTGGCTGACACGACTATGTACAATGATAACAGATGCTAACAATAGCGTCCTCGTATCCCATGGTTTGATAGCAATACCATTAGACGAGATACTGTTGCAATTGCTCATTGGGTTTGTTCCGGACACATACCATTGAGAGCTTTTGCGTGTTTTTTTTTTAATTTATAATAGACTCGCGTTTGACCACCATCTCATCTGATGGTAAGTGATGATGTGGTCGAAGATGGAGCACGCTTACCTAGAAGGTTAGGTTTGCGATAAAAGAGAATATGTGCAGCATTTTTTGATGTAGTGCGTCAGGAAATTAAATTTAATAGGGAGTTAAAATGAACAGGTTAGACCTAAGCGTAAATTATCATTTTCTGGCTCGAACTTTATCCCGTGAGGCTGTTTTAAATATTAGTTAATATTAAAGGATTTTTGTTGGTTATTGTGTTAGTAATTTAAGATTAGTAAATGATGGGGTTGACGTGAACTGTGTTCAAAAGTTCCTTAAAATAAATAAGTATAAAAAATATCAACAATGTCAATTCTTACGTAAAATCTTGTTATTCTAAGCAAAGAAAGAGTTTACCGAGTTTCCAATTGTTGGTGTGCTGCACGCGTGGCTTCACGTCCATACAAGACGGCACGTAACGCGCACGTGACGAGTGGCGCCATCTATTGTGTGGGTCGCGCACTACACTTGTTAAATTTTATTACGCACATTAGGCTGTCTCAATGTGCATTCTTTAGTTGTTTGAACATACTACTATAGTCATTTTTAATACACCTTAAAATGTTATATCCTTTAGTAATAAGTTATTATTTTATCACAAATAACTCTATAGTTCTCGTCAAATAACTTGGCAAGAGTCGTCCAAAGCGCAGAAGTCGATTTTTAGGTGTCAGCGGTTGTCGGCGGGACGCGGGGTATGACGTAGCACCGTAGTTCTCGTTGTCACAATTAGTTAATAAAACGGCTACCCCTTTTATTCTTTTTTTTTTCCCGGTGTTCTAAAGACAATGACAAATTCGGAATTTCAATCTTCCTAAACTATAGTGTCGAACTGTTCTTTCTGACGTTTCAATAGCCGGTGTAAAATGGTATTTGGTCCTGGTATTGTAATCAACGTAACAAAAACTAAATTTAAAACAACAACTCGTGACAAAAACAAAGGGTACAACTTTCGTGTACGCAAGTGTATTCAAGAGCAAATTGAACGAGAACTACTGACGCACCAATCGCGCGCTCGGAGCGGCGCTACGTCATACCCCGTGTCCCGCTGACAACCGCTGACACCTAAAAATCGACTTCTGCGCATTGAACGACTCTTGCCAAGTTATTTGTCGAGAACTATAGCTTAGTCAAAAAAAACAACTCGTTAGATGTGACATCACTAAATGTAAACATCATTATAAAATTGATGGCTTAGTGGTCTCTATATTATTATTAAGTAGGTAATGTATAGGACTGTAATTTCTGTATATTTAAAATTTATTATATTTTAACCGGCTACACCCGATTAATTATTTTATGACTTATTTCAATTTTTCTTTTTGGTTGGCAACGACCTCAAAAAATTGTCGGCGTGTGTACCGAATTAAGTAGACACAGATTTTGACTTTCGTTTTCCTTTGACAGGAAAGTACGTAGGTACTTTAATTTTTTTTTCCTTTTCCGGTGACAGATATTTGAAATCAGTTTAATTTTTTTAAATTACTTTTATTTAAAGATTATTTTTATTGTGTGACCTCAATAAATACAACATTTTTTTTTGGTCTCAGTTAAGTGATTAGCCAATGATTTTTAGGGTTCCGTTGCCAAATAGCAAAAAACGGAACCCTTATAGTTTCGTCATGTCTGTCTGTCTGTCCGTCCGTCCGTATGTCACAGCCATTTTATTCCGTAACTATTAGGACTATACATATGAAACTTAGTAGGCCGATGTATTCTGTAAACCATTTCCGATATTAAGAAAAAAAATAAAAAATATTTAAAATTCCGGGGGGCTCCATACATGAAACAGAAACTGTTTTTTTTTATGAAACCTATACGTGTGTGGTATTTATAGACAGGTCTTTAAAAATGACACGGAGTTTTCTAAAACCACTTTTTCATAAAGTCAATCGTTTGAAAGATATACGCTTCCAAAGTGGTAAAATGTGTGCCCCCCCCCACTCTAACTTCTATAATGATGAAGAAAAATATGTAAAAAAAATATATGTTGTAGATCTTAATGTAAACTTTCAACGAAAATTGGTTTGAACAAGATCGGGTCAGCAGTTTTTGAGATAAAGGATATTTTGGAAATATAACTTTGTAATTCATACAAACATGAAAAACAAAGTTATTTGGCGTAGTTATTACGGAACCCTTCATGGGCGAGTCTATCTCGCACTTGGCCAATTTTTTTATGTTACGGTTGTTATGTTATGGATAGTAACATTTTACGTATCCACTTACTAACTTAATCTTAATAAACACGAGGACAATCCACAATCGTAAAAGCCGTAAGCAAAATAGACACAAAACTAAGCCAAAGTTTTTCTTATAACTCATTTGTACATAAAAACAGGAGTACATACCCAGGGCAACAGCCCAAACTGCGTCGTAGGCCAAGGGTGCCTCTTGATAGCCCTCGGGATATCTCTCGCCGTCGATGTCGTAGCCAGCTTCCCGTAAAGCCTCGTTCAGTCGCGATCTGTTTAGATAAAACATTGTTTTTGTTGTACCGAATCAGACGGCCTACTTCTAAAGGAATATAAAGTAAGGATTCCGGATTCATCTTTGATTACGTAGTGTTTTTCTTTGCGTAAGATATCATTAATTCTCTAGCGTGTTACTAAACAGTACAAACGCACATTCTTTTTAACCGACTTCAAAAAAAGGAGGTTTACAATTCGTCTTGAACTTTTTTTTTTTTTTTTTTTTTTTTTTTTATGTATGTTACCTCATATCTCGGAGACGGCTGGACCGATTTGATAAATTCTTTTTGCATTTGAATGGGTATAGTTTCTAGTTGGTCCCATTGTTACGAAATCAGGATCTGATGATGGGATCCTGGAGAAATCGAGGGAACTCTTCAAATATTATAGGCACACCTATAGCGTTTTGGGTATTTCTTATAGTAGCTTGTGCATTTGCTCTCGAAAAGCACCATTTCAGGAAGTGGAACTGATGATGAAGACCCCAGATGGCCACCGAAACTACTCAATAATAAGTATTTCGTTGATTGCGATTAGATTACTTGAATATGGATGTTAAGCACTTTATGCTCGTCAGAATGCATATGGTGAAGTAGAGCTGATGGTGATGTACCAGGAGAACTCCTCAAAAATTAACGGCTCTGCACCGGGAAAAGCAATATTTTGTAAAAGGTGATAAGTAGTTGACATTTTGGCTTTTGTAACTAGATAAATTACAAACCGACCCACTAAAAAGCGTGAAAAAAAACTTTTTAGCAAAAAATAGAACCGACTTCCATATAAAAACACTACAAAGGCAAAAATAACTTTAATTTCGGAAGGCGGTGTCTTTAGTTTTGTATATATTTTCGTTTTTGACACCGCCTTGCGAAATTAAAGTTATTTTTGCCTTTGTAGTGTTTTTATATGGAAGTCGGTTCTATTTTTTGCTAAAAAGTTTTTTTGTAATAAAAGACAGTCTCATTTCTTTGTTGACTTCATTTCTTTTAAGTAGGTAGGCACCTATCAACCCGAAGCTATTCGGCATTGCGTCAATGACAAAACAACTGCCGACGGTTTTATGTCATTGTAAAGGAACAAAAATGCATTTAATTAACATTTCGTGTTCCATTGACCTGGAAATAGCTTAGAAATTCCATGAATTGGATGTACTTCACGTTCCAACTGACGGTAAGTTATGAAAAAGTATTGTTAAGCAGTGCCGTGAATTGAATAAAATTCGCGCTTCAACATGTTCAAAATGATTTGGATCTACTGAATAAGCAAAAATATTTCCATTCCATAAGCCAGTCTGCTTTATATTATTTGAACGAAGCTAGAAAGCTTTTCACATCAATATTAATGAAATGTAAATAAGTAGGTAAGCATATTAGTAGTAATGGTTGAGTTCATGTTGTATAAGGGAAATAAATAACATTACAGAGTTATCTATGGTTGCAGAACATAGTGTTTTTACAAAACTAAGATTATACAGTCGCATTGACGCGCTCCTACATGTATTTCGTTTGTTTCGTAACTACGATGAAAACCTTATTGCTCTGAAACCTCCGGAGAGAGCCCGCTAGTACTTAGCTTTGTTCAGAAGACGTACGGTGTCTTTTTCTTTTACTTTTTCTAAGAAGTGTGCAGCAAAGGATATGAGAGGATTGGGACTGGTGCAAATATGAAATATTAAGTTTAACAAATAAAACTTGTAATACAGCATATTGCACAAATCCCCGAGTAATATAATGTTCCACATTATTTTGCGTTCCAAACCATTCATTCTTACCACACAGGAAAGCCTACATGAGAGGATTTAGTGGGGAATTCCGACCGGATTATTCTTATCCTAGACCAGCTTGCGACCCCGAGCTTAAAGCTCTTAGCCAAACAGAAACTGATAATACTACAAATAGGTCGCTTGCTGTGTGCATGTTTAAAAGGAATTTTAGATCAATGTGTAACTGGTTTTAATTGCTGTAGTTTTAACAGCATTATCTTTAGGTTTGTAAATATGCTGAACGTAAGATAGACACACGAGTACGTAGTGCAAAGGTGTACGTGATAGTTTAGCACCTACGTATTGTAAAAGAGAATAGCACTCGCTACACCGGGTACCTCATTACGTGTAAAGCCGGCTCTACACGTTGGCCAACACAGTGGCGAAAGTAGTGGCCAATGCTTATTGGCCAACGTGTAGACGGGGTGTTTGTGCATGTTGGGTGCACAAACACCCCCTCTACACGTTGGCGAATAGGCACTGGCCACTACATTCGCCACTGTGTTGGCCAACGTGTAGAGCCGGCTTTAGGGTCGTCTTTCCCGCCGAGCTGGTATTAGAAGTCTTTTCTATTCTATCACAAAGGAGCTCGTAACGTATGAGCAAAACGTATTGCGCAGTCTCCAATTCTTCCAGCTTTATATTTTTTCCACCATTTCGCGCAATTACTATGCTAATGTTCAGTGAAGCATATTTTATTATCTTTGAGGAGTACAAAGGAAATCCCAAAAACAGTGAAGTTGACGCAGATATAACAATAAAGTGCTGACGCGCTTCGCGATATCGCGCATCTCCAGGCATTTCCAACTTGAAGTGTCGACGACGAAAGAATAGATAATTATGTTTAATCGCATAAAACTTTTATTTGTATTGCATCATTTATTTAGAAAATTTCAAAGGAAATAATATTCACGTACATGACGGCTGAGCGTCTACAAAAATAACAAGATTGTCGGAATATTTTAGATGAAATGGTTTTGTTTTTCTTTCATTTAAGGATAAACTGACTGTCTGGAAAAATAAATTGAATATTTTATTTATTTTGGCGTAGCAACATTTCAAATGTTATTTTTATTGGAGCCTATCTACGTAGGAGAGTATAAATACCTATGTTTATAGCTTACCGAAAATCTTCAGATGTCATCCCGGAGATGGTGGTTTGGTTGGAGTTCTGGTTCCACATGAGAGCCTCCGTAGTCAAGTGACCCTCGGCTGCCTCTCGCATTTGTTCTGGGGTGCAGTCGATGCCTTCTTTCTCCAAGTTTGTCTCGAACCAGTTATCTTCATACCAACCTGCCAATGATTTTCTATGTTATAACATCTCGGAAATGAATAAGTCTTAATGTATATTTTGATGCCACCCGCGTACGTTGTTGTAACCCATAAATTGCAATATTACAGGAGAGCGTTTCAAAGATACTAATAGCAATAAAAACTGCATTTTTCAATTAATCTTTATACAATTCAGTATTACTAACTATATTCACATATTGAATTCTATAAAGATTAATTGAAAAATGCAGTTTTTATTGCTAATAGTATCTTTGAAACACTCTCCTGTAAAATTGCTATTTGTGGTTTATAACAACTTACGTGGGAGGCATCGATTTAATGGACACATTTTTAAACATAGATACGAAAGACTGCTCAGTAAGAAGATTAACAATTATACTGTATTATTAAATTTTTAAAAGATAACGATTCCAACTTAGTCCATTAAAAGGTAGCCGCAGTTTTTATAGTCGCGTTGGGGAAATTCATTAATTAATGTAATTGCTTAGTACGGGACGAAGCTTTCTTAAACCAACAAATCATTACGTGGGTACTTAAGGTGGTTCGTTTAAAAAAGTACGGATGTTAATAGGGGGAACTAAGCTAAATAGTGTAATGGGTGGGGTTCGAACCCGAGACCTCTCGATCATGAGTCCGAACCTTATCCATTAGGCTATTGACGCTTACATTATTTGAATAACTAACTGATTATGTAACAATGTAAGTCCATTTATATTTTGTGATTTTGTTGTGTACCTACCGCAGACGAACCCGACCTTTTCACTAAGTTAACCTTTATGACTTGCACGGAACGATAAGCAATCGACTCATTGTTTTCAATCTTTTTCGTCCCGAAGCCAACATGAAATTGCGCACATACGGAAATGTTGAAAAAAGACTACAGGGTGAACCACAATTTATTGTATTAATCAATAAACACGACGTTTGAAGAAGGCAGATATTCTTAGATGTAAATATCCCATTAAATCGTCGGAAAAATATGAGGGTGGTGGAAAACTTAAATAAAAGAAAACACAACATAGAGATCAGACTAAATTACATGTATGTGTAAGATCAATTCAGACAAATAATAAGTTACTGAAACCGGACCTGAAATCAAGTTGTAGTAGCAATCATACTATTTTATTTAATCCACTCGCTTCTACCTGCGGCTTCACTCGCGTGAAAAGGTGTCTTTTTCAGCGAAATTAAAGTAGCCTATGCTACTACTCTCCAGCCTTTCCAACTATCTTTACATAAAAAATCTCATCGATCCATTGCTCTGTTTTGTGTTGAAAGGATGATTGGTTACCTTTTTTCATGTCACACACTTTTAAACAATACTTGTACACACACATAGAATGGATTTCTGTGCTTCTAGCTTTAAGATGAGATGACTGTGATTCACATCCCCACTAAACAAGAATACGCTACAAAAAGACATCCAACCGTTTACGCTACTGATCCAACAGGTTGAGAGATGATTGCTTCCCATGGGTCGTCGTGGAGCTCTCTACTGTTCGCAAAATTTCGAGAAAACACAACTTGATTCCATACACGAAAAACCCCAAATACGTAAAGACTAAGCCCTAAATCTACCTGCCTAAACCTTCCACTCCGTCGGACAAATCCATGGCATTACTGGTGGCTATATTAGGAGCACATGCTAGGAAATAATGTTGTTGAGTCACCGAATTTTAAGGTTCCGTACTTCAAAAGAAAGAAAACGGAACACTAGTAGGATCACTTTGTCTGTCTGTCAAAACCATGTATATAGGGAACGGGTGGAGATATTAAGTTGAAATTAAAACTTCTAAATAAACTTCAGTCTTTAAAGCAAGAGTGAATAGGCATCTTCTGGGCTCGCTTGTTCCATCGTAGACATCATCTATCGCTTACCATCAGCGGAGATACCGAATAATAAAAAAAAAAATCTTGATAGTTATAACCTGGGAGTCTTTGAGCCAAGAGTGAATAAGTTACTTCTAAGCAAGCGTGCTTCATCTTCGACCACATCATCGCTTAACATCAGGTGCGATTATGGTCAAACGCAAGCCTATCAACTATTAAAAAAAAACAAAATTAATGTAAAAAAGAGGTTTACGCCGCTAAAAACTACGACACTCTCAAGGGAATCAAAATTGATAGGGTAGGTACTTCCCGTTGAACTAGACTAGAACTATGAAATTTGGCAAGTAACATCGTTTTATTGTACAAGTTCAAGGACATAACTGAAACAATACATTTGAAATTAAATCATTAAAAAATTGTCTTTTAGGAGGTTGTTGAAACTACTAATTCAAGTGCGATATCATATGAAAGGGCTTGATGTGCATATTCCAAAAAATATTCTTTTTGAAAATTAAAATTTATAATGAAAAATATCAGAAACAGCGTCCACCACTCGGTACAGAACCCTCAGTGGGCGAGTCTGATTCGCACTTGTCCGGATTCTTTTATTATAATACAGACTGTTAGGGACTCTCGGTGACTTCGGTGAATCAAAACTTCTTTTCTATTTTGATGCACATTTTTGGCGTGCACTGTATTGATAGGTCGTTTACTACAAATTAAAAAAAAATTGCCTGTCATGAATTTTGTGGCAACCTGTAATATATTATAAATAATTGGAAATAATCCTTACTAATACTATAAATGCGAAAGTATTTCATTTCCTTTGTATTGTTTGTTGGTACAACCTGATTCCAACAAATGTGTGTTTGCTGCGTCATCTCCCATTTGCTTGAAGCGATGTATTTTCATGAAAGTCGAGATAAATGTTTTTGAGTGGCAATATAACTTTTTCATAGGTACTTTTTCTAACATTTCAAATTAGGTCATAAAGAAATCTTGTCTTGTCAGTTCTAAATTTTTATACTTGCTCAAAGTTTTGACCCGACGGCGGTTTTATTTGTTTGTGACAAATAAGGTTTTTAACAACAATTTCTTGTTTCATTTTTCTTCAGTGACTGGGTTTATGAGTGTTTCTTTTATCTCAATAGAAGTTTCAATTTTGTACAAAATGTTTCACAACAAATATTAAAACAACAACAGATACATTTGAACAGTTTGTATGTTTTTATATGTGCAAAAAGGCCTACGTAATGTCCAAAGTGAATTGAATTTCTTATTATAAAATAACTGATATCCTTGAATGCCCATAACTGAAATTCATTAAAAACTTGTTTTTATCCAGAAGGAGCTCACTCTTGACCTCGATCTCGCCTGATGGTAAGTGATAGATGAGGTCTACGATAGAACGAGCGAGCCCAGAAGGTGCCTGTTTACTCTTACTTACTAAAGCTTTGGTTTCCTAGGAAAGCGGTCCCGTCATATAGCTAGCCGTAATATTACGGACGCAAAAAGGCGGCCGTCTTTACGGTGACGACATGTGGAAAGTTCCACGGCCGTTTTAACACAGTCTGCTTCATCGCTATCAATGAAATGTTCACGAAACCAACTGTCACCGACAAGACGACCGTCATGCAAATAGCGGCACCGCTTTTCAACGTTACGGTGTCAGTTACCGCTCTCTAGGAAACCGCGCCATTTTGTTAACATAGACAACGTTCTAGTGACGTCATTCACCGCTGTATTACGGCCGCTATATGACGGCACCGCTATCCTAGGAAAACAAAGCTTTAGTTAATTAACTACGAGTCCTTTTGCGTTCAAGGTTTCCTTTAAATATTTAGAGATATATTGCGGAAAAAATATTCGTCATAAAAAATTTGCAAGAACGAAACTCACATCATTTAATTCTGTTATGGTGTACAATAAAGAGTATATCTATCTATCTATCGCTCAAAATGGGAAACGTGTCGATTATTTTTATATGAAGTGATCTCTTAGTGGGCTATTTTATGCCGTAATAAAATTTTATTACGGAAGAGAAAAGATTCTCGGAGCCTATATTAAGGCCAACCGGACGTTGATAACCTGCCGAACTTGGGCTGACGTACCTATGGCAGAATGCCAATAGCCCAGCCGCACGAGTGTGTATACTTATCTCCAAAGCTTCCAGATACCCACCTAGAACTAATTTGGATCACTGTTCTCGGCGAATGTACACAAATAAGCTGAATTGATACTGAGCCGAATTATGACACCGACGCACGCCCCACTCATTATTGTGAGTACAACGCTGCCAATGTAGGCGTGAATATACCTCATTATATTAAATCAATGTGGGCACAGGAGAGGAATGTAAATGTACCTAAATTGGATACATTAATGAGAATTGATTCAAAAGACAATCACCATTCCAAACAACCGTGACGGCGGCGCTGCGGTGGTGCGGCGCGCTCGGAGTCACGAATACACAAATGGGGGACTCTGTTTTCATTATTACAATTTTAGAGTAAATGTTTAAACCAGACCAAAACAAAACATTATACCCTGCTGCCAACCTCGTGCTTACCTCCTGTCGTCTTTCAGGACAAGGGCCTATGTGAATAATTTAAATGAAACTCATAAATTGACCAGAAACTGCAAACTTGGAAAGCTGTTAAAACAAACTTTTAAATCGAGTTGACACATTAGAGCGAATACGTTCGCAAAATTTTCAACCCTCGATACCTATAGGACCTCTTTACATTTTTGTTCAGAAAATAGCTGTTATTGTAAATTTACGAAACTAACCTTAATTTCGAATCAATGAAGTCCTAATTAGTGGATAAGAGAAAGTGTACATAGTAATATTATTTATAATAATACTACAGAACTACATAATATTATAATAACCAACCTACCTCATTCTGTTTTTGTACAAGTACCTTAACGACTACATGCCCATTAAACTGGGTTTATTAACATAATGTTGTTACGGCAACACATTGCTAAATTATCCATTGAAATTGTAATTACTTTTTCGCCTCTCTCTCTTGGGCCGTGTGTTTTTTATCGTTTCCCTAAACGCATAATACATTACCTAAATTAAATTTCGAGGGAATATGTCATTCGCTAGTCTCATTAACAAGGCGCTGACCTACGGTTCTGTGTTCACACAAGCCTGCTATTTTTTAGAGCTCTCTAAAAATATCCATTTACTTGTTTTATTACACTCTCGAGTGTCGTTAACGACGTTCCTCCTCTGTTCTTCACATTATCTAAGATTTTTCGAACTTCCACTATATTGCAGGATGTGGTTTATCCCTCTTCGCCCAGTACCGTGACTGAGAGCGGACGTGCGCAAAATTTTTAAAGTTTTATATTTTACCGTATCCATACTGCATATTCGAATACCTACCAAACTTACTTTCATTGTTACTGGGCATAGTTTCCTAGCTTTGTACAGACACTGTAAGTGGTTGCCGCGCGCGCGCCTTCACCTCTGCGAGAAAGAGTTCCTCCGCATAATTTCTGTCCCACTCGCACCTCTACCATCAACGGGTAAGCTACGTCACCGTGGCGATGACGCGCAATAAATAATCATGACACTGGCAGAATACTCGACACCGGCTCAGTTGCCAAAGAAGGAGAAAAAACATCGTTCTACCCGCTACACCGATTGGAGTTTCGGCGCAGGCGATAACAACACAAAATAATACCAAATTATTGTATAACCTTATTACGCATTTTTACTAAAAATGGTCAAGTCTCTCTCAGAATCGAATTTAGCTGACCCAAACTTGGTTGTTCCACTCACTACTCCTCCTAATTATGTCTCCCTTCGAAGCATAAGAAAATGAACTCAAAAGAATAACTCCTACGCTCTTGCAAATAAAACAAACCAACTCTAACATACAGGGTGCTGTGACTAATCTCACTGCGCAAAATGAAGGAAGAAAATAGAGCAAATGGAAATTCAAGCAAGAAAGGACAAAGAGTACATAAGCATATTAGAAGAAAAATCGAAGATCTGAACAGAATTAGCCACAAGTCTAACATTGAGATAAAAAGCGTGCCTAAATAACCTAAAGAAACTAAAGAAGACCTAATTGATATGGTGATAAGTTTATCAAAAAATATAAACTACGAAATAACGAAGCCAGATATTAAAGACATATATAGAGTAAAAGAGAAGAAACAAACGATCACGCCAACGATCACGCCAATGGTCACGCCAACTATCATGCTAACCACTCCAATAATACTAGAACTTTCGTCTACTATCATGAAAACTGATGTTATAAAGATGTGTAAAGCTCATAACATCAAGCATAAAATAAAGCTCTGTGCCAAACATCTCGGCCTGAAGAGAAATGAAGATACTCCGATCTTCGTCTCGGAACGGCTTAAACGAAAAGGGGCACGGCTATAGTTCCTGGCTTGGGATCTAGTTAAGACAAATAAATACAAATACGGTCGGATGGCATGCAGAAAAGTCTATATTAAAAAAGACGATGAAGCGCCCATGTTCATAATAACAGGACACGGAAGCATAATCATAGAACTAGTCTGCCGGTGAGTGTCGATGGCGTGTCTGCTGATAAGGGTATTGCTGAGGTTTTTAAGAGCCAATTTAGTGTGAAGCCCACCAATATTCCCCCCACGAAGGTGATCGATGCTGAACCGCAGTGTACACTCTTGGAGCTAAGTGTAAAGGTCACAGCTGCAGAAGTAGCAAATGTTATTAAAAGCATGACGAGAGGAAAGTCCTTAGGACATGACGGGCTCAGTATCGAGCACCTTCAACATGCGGGTCCTCATTTGCCGCGTGTCTTGGCCATGTTGTTTACGTTTTGTCTGAGACACTCGTTCTTGCCAGACGAGTTAATGAGAACGGTCGTAGTGCCCATAGTCAAAAACAAAACAGGTGCCATAAGTGACAAAAATAACTACAGGCCTATCTCATTAGCTACAGTCATTGCGAAGGTATTTGACAGCATGCTTAATTCTCACTTAAATAAGGCCATAACTCTGCACGATAACCAGTTTGGTTTTAGACCCAAGCTGTCTACTGATAGTGCTATTTTGAATTTTAAGCATGCTGTCAGGTACTACACCGAGCGTAACACGGCGGTATATGCGTGCTTCCTCGATTTATCCCGAGCTTTTGACCTGGTTTTCTACCGGGTGCTGTGGAAAAAGCTGTACGACGTTAATGTGGCGCCAGAAATTATAAGCATTTTCCGGCACTGGTATGGAAATCAGGTCAACAATGTTAGATGGTCGGGAACTCTGTCGGACTCGTACAGGTTGGAGTGCAGGGTGAGGCAGGGAGGGTTAAGTTCACCAACGCTCAGCAGTCGCCATGTAGGATGCCACGTTAATGATGTTTGTTTTAACAATATCAGCTACGCTGATGACATGGTTCTGCTGAGCACGTCCATAGGTGGACTCAGGGAGCTCATAAGCATTTGCGAAACATACGCCCACTCGCATGGACTTAAATATAATGTTAGAAAGAGCAAGCTTATGGTCTTCAGAGCAGGAACCAAATGTCCGACAGAGGTACCACCGGTGAAGTTGTGCGGCGTGCCATTGGAGCCAACCTTTAAATACTTGGGCCATATTGTGACGTCCGATTTGAAGGACGACGGTGACATTGAGCGAGAAAGGAGGGCGCTGTCGGTGCGGGCGAATTTGATAGCCCGTAGGTTTGCTCGTTGCTCCAAGGAAGTCAAAATCACCTTGTTTCGAGCCTACTGCACACCATTTTATACGGGAAGCCAAAACACAAATACAGGCAAAAATCGTATAGCGCTCTCCGCATTCAGTACAACAATGCGTTGAGGGCACTGTTGCGTCTGCCTCGCTTCTGCAGCGCGTCGGGAATGTTCGCAAACATGCGCGTGAATTGTTTCTATACAGTAATGCGAAATAGGGCGACCTCGATAGCGGGTAGAGTGCGGGACAGCGGTAATAGTCTCCTTACCGTCGTTGCCAACAGGTTGGACGGGCCATTTTTGCGGCATTGGCGGGCCCTACATGCCCCCGTGTATAAGTCATGGAGCAGATAGGGTACGAATTAATATGTTCATTGTGTAGTGTGCGTATTATGTGTAATTTGTGTTTGTTTGTATGTCATTTGTATTGTGTTTAATTATGTGTATGTGGATCATTTTTGTCTGAAATAAATGTATATAATAATAATAAAAGACTGATGCAAGAAATATGACTAGTGATACATTGTACATATTATTATGTCTTCCAAACTTTACCTGTACCTAACTGGCTGATCAAGTATATTACTGTATTTTTTATAGATCCTAACCACACTCTTAAACCTATAAGTATGTCAAATAGTATTATTATTATAGTTTTAACTCATACACATACTCCGCATGCATACAAAACACGTATATATACTCATAAACGCTATGTTTTAGACTACAACTACATGTACTCGTTTCTGTTTCCACATACACTTACACAATATAAGTAATATCCATAACGCGGTAAAAATATCTCAAATTTGGGATACAAAATAATAAATAATATGAGGTTCTCAAGTGGTATAGTACAGTTCCAATATAAATATTGTAATAAGAAACTAAATTGTGAATTCAGCTCACATATCTATTACATATTTACAAAGCTTTTAAGATACTGTTGTGCTTATTTGTTACTGATTTCAGTATTTTTTATCTTTATTTAATGGATAGCATACATACTATTTTGCATGAAATAGACGACATAAGTATTGCGCAATCTAAAGAATTTTAAGTCGAAGATTTTTCAAATCGGGTTTTCACACGAAACTCGGACTTCACTATTGCTTCATAAAACAGTAATCTGGATGACCTACAAGTTACTCTAAGTTAATTTAAGTTTAGTGTTGATCTAATCATTCTAACTGAATGCAGATTGGATGCAAATAAACCCATACCGAATATTCGAAATTATACGTCCTTCTCTACTACTAACCACATAAACCGAAAGAAACTAAAGAAGACCTAATTGATATGTTGATAAGTTTATCCAAAAATATAAACTACGAAATAACGAAGCCGGATATTAAAGAGATGAGTAAAAGGGAAGAAACAAACGATCACGCCAACTATCACGAAAGCCACTCCAATAATACTAGAACTTTCGTCTGATGCAATCGTTGCGACGGCGTAGTAGCATATATTAAAAACATGCATAAAGCAAGTACTAAAGAAATAATTCTAAGTCATGCTTCCTGCTTACAAATAAGCATGTTAAATCTCATTATCCTTGGAGTATATCTCTCTCCCTCACATCATAGTGTTGACTTTATACTTTCACTAAACAACCATCTGGATTCACTGAAATCATACAGCAATATAATCATAACAGGCGACATTAATATAAATATTATCAACAAGTCAAACGAAGCAACGAACGAGGGAACAAACCGAAATACTTACCTGAATATGCTGGCAATGCAATGTCTTTTACCTGGACATTTTCTGTCAACCAGAGGCGAAAACTGTCCGGATCATTTTGTCTTAAAATTAGAAAAGCTGCATCTATTGTTGTTCTACATTCAACAATAAACAGATCACTTCATGATTTTTTTGAAATTATCCAATATAGTCAAGCCGCAAAAATGCCCTAATATAAAACAATAATTAATTATAAAGGAGCATTAATTGATTTAAAAGATAGTAACATTCACGAATTACTTTTAATTCAGGATCCTATTGCTTTAACTGATGCTCTAATCCATATACTCAGAAATTGCTCGTTGCTAAATACTAGTACGACCATAGTTCCAAGAAGCAACAGAATATATAAGCCGTGCATAACCTTAGGAATAACATGCAGCGAAAATTACCAATGGATCCTAACAACGATGTCTTAAAAATAACATACAAACGGTATTGCAACCGTTGTAATAATCTTATTAAAAAATTTAAAAGAAAAAACGATAAACAACAAATAGAGAAAGTAAATAATAATACCAAAAAACCTTGGAAGCAAAAAATAACATCACCCATCGAAAACCAATTAAGACTCAAAATCCAGACCTCTGGACGAAACACACCGGAATCAGTAAATCATATTAATGACTATTTCTGTAACGTTGGGAAGACTTTAGCTGAGGAGACGTTAACTACAAATCTTGCACAAGATCGATGTTATTTAGTAAATTCTGAAATTACATCATTTGTTCTTTTAGAGACTATCCTCATGGAAGTGCAAAGTGTACTGATGAACTTAAAACCAGAGAGTGCCCCAAGATGGAATAATATATCTACCAAAGTCCTCAAATTTGCTTACGATGTAGTTGTGCCAATAATTACACATCTGGTTAACTTGTGTTTTAATCAAGGCATTTTCCAGCAGCACTGAAATAAGCGATTATTACCCCTGTGTACAAGGGTGAAAACAAAGAAGACGTCAGCAATTATAGGCACATCTCGGTTCTACCATCTATTTCTAAAATTATAGAGAAGTTGTTAAACTCTCGACTAATCAGTTACATAAATAAATATAACATTATATCTCGTTCTCAAAACGGATTCAGGCAAGAACTGTCAACAGAAGACGCTGTTTTAGCACTATCCTCTGGTATAGTTGACCGAGTGGATTTAGGGAAAAAGTGTTTAGCTATTTTCCTGGACCTAAAAAAGGCATTCGATACCATTTCTGTTCCCATCCTTGTGCATAGTCTAGAAAATATTGGCATAAGAGGAATTCTCCTAGCATTGTTAACAAAAAAAACGTGTAAAAGTAGGCACATTTGTTAGTAATAAGCAAAAAGTGAGCTTTGGTGTCCCACAAGGCAGCGTATTAGGCCCGACTCTCTTATTGATCTATATTAACAGCCTCTACAACATGAATCTTGAAAATGTGCGTGTTTTCTCTTACGCAGATGACACAGCAGTCGTCTTTACTGGAGGTACATGGGAATCGACCTATAAATATGAATGACCTATGAATATAGTCTGGCTTAGTTAAAATTTACATAGCTTTCACAATGTACAATAACACACAACCTGGACCTAACCTTTGCCTTAGGATTCATAGTTGCAATAATGTCCATAACAAAATATTGTACCTGTAATAAAATTACAAAAATATCTGATACAAAATACTTGTGAATTATGGTAGACCAGCGATTATCCTGGCATACACACACAGATATGTTTATGTCACGAACTAGAATGCTAATCTGGTTAGTCAAGGAACTCAGACACGTGACCACAAAATCACTTTTAAATCAATATATTATCTTGCATTAACGCAGTCCGTATTCTATACATGTTGTGTACCTGTCTGGGGTGGAGCAACAAAGACAAAATTTCTAAACCTGGAGAGAGCGCAGAGGTCCCTCTTAAAAGTAATGTGCTGTAAACCGTACCGCTTTCCCACGGAAGACCTTTACTCAAGACCACATAAAACACTTACCTATAATCCCAACATTAATAGAAAAAGAAGGAATTTTTGTGTTGCGCCAATAACTCGCGTTAGAACATCATATGCAAAGAGACAATACATAAGGCAATCCGCTGTTATTTACAATAAAATAAATAAAGTTTTCAAAGTCTTTAATTTGCTGATTAGAATCCAAGTCTGCTTTTATTACCATGCTATTGCAATTAATGCTTCATTTACCATGCAGACACACACACAACATACACATATACACACACAACGCAAATACACGCAACACATATCCTCACTCAAACACCACACACACATAAACACCCGAAGTCACTCACATATCACACAAATTAAATTATAAGTGTAAGTCTAAGTTCAAGCTTTTTGTTGTGAAGAGTGGACTCTCCTAGCACAAGTATATTACTTACTTAAAAGGAGACTCCTATGTAAGTTATGTTGTAGTAGTTATAAGTTACCGAAAATAAACAATTTATTATTATTATTATCCCGGGGATTAATCCGAGAAATTCATTAATAAATATCTCAGACACAACGAAGTTATTTATACAAATATAAAATGCTAACTGAGAAGTCACAATGCACTACGTTGATGCAGTACAAATTAAAACTAAATGGTTATTATACAAGGTATTTTGCAATTTGGATATGTTCCTTGTAGGTAAATTATAATAATAATAATAATATACGTTTAAGGGTGATTTTCAAAATTTTTGTACATTTTGTTGTGTGAAAACGTCTACTCGAATATCATCCAAAAAAACTGCATTGAAGTGATCAAACTAGTATTATTATAATTGAGAAACATTTTTTCCAGATAGGTATCAACATTTCAGATCATAGTAATAAGTAATTAATTTAAAAAAATGATGTTTAGTTCTTCAATCTCATAATATTTTCATACAACAACCTAGTGTTTCCAAGCAAAAGAGCGTTATAAAAAAAGCATAAAGAAGAAACTACTCACATATTTACAGTTCTTGTTACACAATATCTTTAGGACTCTAATTATGATTTCAATGTGTAAAATATAAATAAATAACCCAATGCATAATAATAATAACATTGTTTCAATATGTGTCTTCCATTTCATTCATTTTTGTTATTCTTTGTTGTAACACTAATATTAGTAGATATGTGAGATTTTCAACTGACAAGATTCTCCATTTAAAACCGTCCAATCAGATGACAACGGAACGTCTGTCCATCATTTTGTCAGCGGGTGCCATCTACAAGAAATAGTACATTGTTCACCGAGAGGAGAAAGTGACCGATTACGAGGGTGTCGTTTGAAGCCCGAGCCGTAGGCGAGGGCTTTAAAACACCCGAGATCGGGAATCGCACTTTCTCTCGAGTGATACATAGTGCTTTATACTACACCTACGAGGAAAATAAAAAACTAAATTGCATTCGCAACTATCACTACTTATCATTTTGATAGTTTTATTTTACTTTCTACGAAAACTGAATCCTCAAACAACACACAAATTGAA
Organism: Tholera decimalis; assembly: GCA_943138885.2. NCBI lineage: Eukaryota > Metazoa > Arthropoda > Insecta > Lepidoptera > Noctuidae > Tholera > Tholera decimalis. The sequence goes on along the minus strand of OW964549.2, from coordinate 34,037,507 downwards.
AATGGCGCCAATGGCGTCTGCAATTTTCACATGTTCTTTTTTCAAATTGTTTATCCTGCCGCCGCAGGGTCGCACTGCCACCCCGACACCATCCAACACACAGCTAGTGGCCAGTGTCATTTTGCGAACTTGGAGATAAAAACTCACTGTAAAAACTTTTTGGCTTTTATATTTAGGTTACCAGCGCATAGTCTTACCCAAAATTAAAAAAGAAAAACCACGTAAGAAATGGATTTTCATACACTTTTCTCTCCCGCTCAGATGCGTTTTCTCCCCGCATATTTGTTCGATATGCAATGACGTACTTTCTACCGTAAATTTGATAAAGTATCAAGGTACTTTCCAAGCAGGTGTAGTATAAAGTATGTTTGTTCATGTGCAGTGTTTTTTCAACAATAAATCTTTCATTTTGGTTGATCAGCTATAAAAACAACGGTAAAGCTATCTCTTATAAATTTTGCGTAAATTTAAAGAATAATTTTGACCAACTACTAAAAAGAAGCTGGATAATTCCAATAGTATTATTTCTAACCTCCAAATGTTTGAGGTTGTTATTCAACTCATGATTGTTTTCATTTTTCTAACGATTTGTTACGTTTTTTTGTTGCGTAACAAAAATGAAGTAAAGCCGATTTCATACAGAATTATTATGTTTATATGTTTTGACGGATAATGCTTCATTTAACTTTAGATTTCTCGACAACATTTTTATTTTGATTATTATTATTTGGTTAGACAGACTGATTCGGCTAGACATTCCAATAGATTATTTAAAAAGTGTTAAGAAATAGACAATTTATGGCTGTAAGTCAGCAGACTGATCTAATAAGATCAGTCTGCTGACTTACAATAATTTATTAGTAATAACTAATAAATTATTAAAATGCAATTTCGTTGTTTTAATAATTGTCATCTGTGAAATAGCCCTAAAATTTCCTTTTTGTTATTTTTTTGTGACGTAGTTCGTTTTTGTAACGGTATTCCTTTTTGTTTCATTTTTGTAACTGTACAAAAATTTTGAAAATCACTCTTAACTACTATCTATAACAAAATGAGCCTCGATAGATACAAAGCCACTATTTTCCCAGGCTCGCGGTGTTATTTTAAATGGTAATGATAATACGACAAAAACTGTATATTGGTACATTTTTATGATTACATTTTCGGTAAAGCATCGTATTTCTTTTTATCCTTCTTCATAAACAATGTCTAAATGAGTTGTATCCACGACCTCGTAAGCGTCGACAGCGAACGTTGCCACTCTCATATTATTATTTTCATAATATTGCTCACAATTTATAACGCTTATGGCTTACGGCCATTGCCCGTTTTAATGATGTGTTGTTTTATTTAAATTTTATAATGTGATCTTTTAAGCATGCGCGGAACGAGACCCAGCAGTATGAAGTAATTTCAACGATATGGCGGGAATTATGAAACTACTCTTAAGTTATGCAATTAATTCTTAAACTGCCAACAGAGGCTTCGTGTAGTAAAACGGTCGTTTGTTGTGCCGAAAAATTTCAAGCAATTTTCTGGATCTGTGTTGAAGGGTTTTTGTCACTTATGAACCCAAATACAACGAATGTTAAACCCGAAGTCAATAAAACACATTCCTAGTAACTTCTGAACCCATTCCTATCGGTTATGTCACCCTCTGAAACGTTTGGCAACTAAGTTTCATATTTCACTTTCAAAATTACTTTTGGAACATAAAAGAAACAAAGTGAGAAAAGGTAAAATATATGATCTGAATACGGTTACGTCGCACTTATTTCTCGCCGTTTGCAAACGTGTTTTTGTACGAAGGACACCATAAGCTATTTCCGGGGACAAGAATTATGGCGGTTCTAGAACCTTTAACAATGTGAGAAATCTCAAGGAATCTTTTTAACTTTTTCATAATCAGTATTTTAAACAAAGTTGGAATAAATTGTTTTGATAAATTACAGTTCTTAGAGTCGAATGTAGTTTTAGTTTTGAACGTGCGTGATAATTTATCGGTAAATTTAAAAAGAGCCATAGCGTTTATAACATTGCTAAACTGGGAAACTCTTTGTATAGTATGAAGTTAAAATTTTAGTGGAATAGATAGTCATTTAGTTTTTCCGTTTGAAATATAACCTTGCCAATACTGAGTAGTGTTGAACGCAGCTCCGACGTAACGTCGTCAGTCACAACACAACACAAGGCTCCTAAATTTTGTTTGCGAAGACTTTTTTATGAAATTATAATAATGCCAAGCCGTGTTGTTGCTTCTATGAAAAAGGATGATTTTCCGCTTATGTGTCAGTGTCCGGAGACCGAGTTTTTCAGATAATGTTATTTACGGGTTTACCTCCAAATAACTGAAATCCCCCTAAGGTTTTAGCAAATGTTACACAATTTTCATAACATTGTTACTTGGGTTTCTTGCATACATTTAGGTCCTTTGGAGATTCAAGAAAGCTGTACTTTTAACACTTTTTTAGAATATGGAATCAGATAACTATGTATATACAGGGTTAATTGTAAAACACCGAAAACCTCTCAGGACTATGTTACTAACATCATAATCAACAACTTTTGTTCTATGACTTTTAAAAATTCGTCATATTTTAGTTCACCAGATTTTCATACAAAAATAAAAATATTTAAATTGAATGCCCTAAATGTTACGAAGTCTATGCGAAGCAAAAGAAAACGATTTATACTATCACTTTCTTTTGCTTCGCATAGACTTCGTAACATTTAGGGCGTTCAATTTAAATATTTTTATTTTTGTATGAAAATCTGGTGAACTAAAATATGTCGAATTTTTAAAAGTCATAGAACAAAAGTTGTTGATTATGATGTTAGTAACATAGTCCTGAGAGGTTTTTGGTGTTTTACAATTAACCCTGTATACAAATAGGTACTTACGCACAAGTATGTGTGCAGGTAAACTCTATTCCTACACTCTCAGAGCCCGTTGGCATAGCAATTCGACATGACCGGGGAGAGATCAGGCGCAGGACCAACGGCTTAACTATTAGGCATAGTATTGGAGTTACATGTTGTCTGTCTTGAGTGCGTGGGAGCTTTTAAGTGTCAAGCCGTCGTCTTATTCAGTAAAACAATATAACAATAACTTACCAATAAAAAACCAGACATAAGATTTCCCATAGAGCCGATGTTTGTAGACCTCGCAGAGTACGCGCCTGGCCGCCACCACGTAGAACAAGCCGACTATGACTCGCGCGTCCTGTCTTCTCAGGTTGCGTACAGCATCGGCTGGGTCCGACAGGAACGACTGCCGCGTCACGATTTCGATGCCCGCCTTCTTGCAGTGCGCCTCCAAGTCTTCCACAGTCTGTGGAATAAAATTACATCAATAAACCAATACTATAACTTTCTTGAGCTTTCGGACGGCGAGAAGGGGTAGCTCACCGCCCGTAAGGATTTAGTCTCGGCAGTGCGTCATGTTCCACGCACTCCTCAAAGGGCAGTCAGCAGCATTGAAGGGGTGCAACAAGTCTATTGCTTACCGGGGTTGAGGGAAAGTTCTGACGAGATACGGCGGCCCCGTACGAACTGGCAACTGAAGGAGCTGGGTGGGTTTTTAGTCTGGGAGGAGTCATTTAGTAATTTTTCCCACCGAGAAAAAAAACTTTAACTATGGACTAATCATCATCTGCTTAGTCTTTTCCCAATATCGACTTCCAGTCTAATCGGACTGCCCATGTGACCTCCACAACCCAGTAGTTGGATAACACGATACCAGTGTCAAATTTAACTACGAACCAATGAAAGATATGTAGAAGCTTAAAGTTAACCGAAGGGATGATTGTTGCAGCATAATATTTGAACAAAGTTTAAGAATAGAATAACCTACAATGAGCTCCGTAACCGAAATTGCGATCGATTAATTATGAGACTAAACCTGAAGTGAAAATAAGTGAGCCATGTCTACCCGATGACCTTTAAGCTGTGGGCCCAGATAACACAAAACTGAAGCCCTGACAAAGTTAGACGGCTGGAGCTAAGGCAGACTGAGGAGAAGATGGTACTCCTGATCTCTTTGAGAATCGGCAAGATATAAAGACATTTTGAGAAATTAACGTAGGTAGTATCGTTTTGATTAGGTCAAATTTAATAACAATATGAGAATTAAGAATTTGTCTTCTTTTGTCTGATTTTCTAATTGCCATTCAGAGGGTTAATACTGCAAGCGTTCTAGGGAATAATCCGAGGCGGCTTAATCGAATAGGTTTGATCGTTTTTCATCTTTAGATATTTCTTTTTCTTTTATAAATGTTAGTGCCGAATTGAATGATTGTATTTTTTTCCAAATCCGAGCACTCTACAGACAGTAATGACACCCTGGGCATTAATTTGTTTCAGTGAAGTCACACGCATCACTAGCTTCCATTTGGCTTAAATTGAAAGCCAAAGTAAATAAATCACCAGTTCAAAAACCACATGTACCAAGATCGACTCGATAGCCTCATTCCAAAAGGAAATTCAACTCGAACTGAATTTACTTAACTCCTCAAATCCTGAGTACTAAAGTGGCTGCGGAATAAGTGTTTGTATGTAAATTGGATCATTGAGGGTTTTTGCTCCGATCCCTGCCAATACGCAAGAAAATGAAAAACCTTTATTATACAAATATTTGGGGCGTCAGTTGTTTTTATGTGCGTGAACTTTAGCAAAAATATTTCTTCCCGCGGTTAAAGCAAAACAGGAGCGCAAGAACGCTTCAAACCCACTTATGCAGAAAAAACCGGGGCCGCTCTAATTACATTGAAACCAGCGTGAAAGGCCTCGCTCCATTCATTGCGGGTAACTATACACTATACACACCCTTCGTTAAGCTAGCATGCGCTATATAAATACTTGCTTTTACCTGACAAAAACGCCTACAGTCTCAATGCATAAATCTAAGCCTACATCATAATATTTCATTTTCACATTCGCATTGAGCTCGGGTTCGTTAAAGTTTCTACTCTCCGCGAACTGAAAGAACTTAAAAAGATTTATTGTAAGACTAAAGCAATGTATTTTATTAAACGTCCACCTTTTTCTCTGAGGAGAAATTAACGCTAAGTACCTCTTAAGAGAAAAGGTGGACAATTCGTGAATTTTATTAAGAATAGGCCCATCTTCGCGGTGGTATTACTATATATATTAATGACATTTCCTAGTGTTCATACATTTATTAAGATTTTGAAGTACTATACACTTAATTATTATAACAAAGTTGTAAGCTTCTCACAGTTTCATAGTAATTTTATATCGATGTAAAAGCACGCCTTTAACACAACTCTGAAAAGCAACCATTAAAATAAAATGAGTCCGTTGTCAAAGCATTGGTTTACACGGTGATTTTATGAACTAGAACGACATTTTTATAATACCACGTAATAACATGGAGCCACAATATTAATATCTCAGCTTTATTACACAGACAAAGGCTCGAAGACACGATAAACAGATAAAAATAAACACGTACGGAACAGAGAGCTACTCATAAATATTCTCAATATAAATATATCTGTTACAGAAAACACTTTCAGCCGACTTCACTTGGATTCGTTTATTCCTGCTACGGCCTCGCTGCCTGAATAAATACCGTTTCATCTATGAAAGTATTCGAGGAGATACGAGCCAGTCGGATTCAGTAAATACTAGTACTTGTACGTCATATATTTTCACTCTTTGAATTTCATATTGTGGCTAAAATTGGCGAGCAACAGCGAAATAGTCTGCTGGCGGATGTCGCATAGAGGTTAAAAAATGTCCAGTTATGTCCATTTATCATGCAGGACGCATTGTAGTCCTGGCTCACTCGGGGGCGATTATTTTCCCTTTATAACCATTGTTACATTATATATGTTACGTGAGGATTTAATACGTCCGGCAATCCTAAACGCCCGTTTACTACTATGGATTGTTAACCTGTTACACGGGCTATAATGTTGGATGGAGCAAAACGATTTTGAAGTAATAAGGTTTAAAACAGTCGTTTATTTTTAAATGGTAACGCTTGCGTAGAGGAAGTCGTGTTGAAAATAATAACAGCCGCACGGGTCGATTTTCCAAGTTCAAGTAACGCTTGCTGGGGTTGGTTTTTGGATGGGTGACCATATAGTGTAACATATAGTGTAACATACAGTGTAACATATAGTGTAACATATAGTGTAACATACAGTGTAACATATAGTGTAACATACAGTGTAACATATAGTGTAACATATAGTGTAACATATAGTGTAACATACAGTGTAAAATATAGTGTAACATATAGTGTAACATATAGTGTAACATACAGTGTAACATATAGTGTAACATATAGTGTAACATACAGTGTAACATACAGTGTAACATATAGTGTAACATATAGTGTAACATATAGTGTAACATATAGTGTAACATACAGTGTAACATATAGTATAACATACAGTGTAACATATAGTGTAACATATAGTGTAACATACAGTGTAACATATAGTGTAACATACAGTGTAACATATAGTGTAACATATAGTGTAACATATAGTGTAACATACAGTGTAACATATAGTGTAACATATAGTGTAACATATAGTGTAACATATAGTGTAACATACAGTGTAACATATAGTGTAACATATAGTGTAACATATCGAAATTCCTCTATGCCTCGGAAAACACGCTAAGCAGTTAGTCAGCTTAGTTAGCTGTCATTTGAACATCTTTGGTAGACGTTACGGGTAGTCAAAAGCCAAAAAACCAGTCAATGGTTTGGCCAAGGGGTATTGCGTTACTGTTAGATATGCAGTTGCTCCATGTAAAATATTAAGACTCAGCTTCATCAGCTTAGCCTGGAAGCCGACTCGGCAAAAGGCTAAACAGGTGATGATGGCAGTAAGTGCTTACGTACTACTTTGCTCAATATTTATACAACGTGTAATTTAAAGGGTATATACATACCGAGTGCACGGCTTCTTTGGATGATAACAAACGATATGGCAAAGGTTTTCTAACCCTATGTATACATGTGTGGAGCTTATTAGAAATTTCAATACATTGATACCAGAGACCGAATTTTTCAAATTAAGAAGAACGAAGAGAATTATCGTGTTATTGGCTAGTGACGTGGAAAGTGATGACCCTCATAGTGATGTGATACGTTTGTTATTATTGGTATTCAAGAAACATATGAAACCGATAATTTGGGGTCAATTCTGTGAGTCACTTATTTTGAGCTGAAACTTTGCATAGAGACTCCATACCAGATGTTGTCTTCAGTCCTTTTGGATAGATATGGGCTTTCCGTTACACGTTGTATAATTAAAATGTTATTTTGACGACACGGGGAAACTTTCAGTCTCAGTGCTAAGAGTGTGGCCGAAAGTTTCTGCTTATAACGGGTTCGATTGTCACACGAAACAACTGCTTGAATTACTTATATATTAAACTAGTACTCACGCGGGGCTCCGCTCCCGTGGATCCTATCACGGTAAAAACATAACTCTCCTTTTTTCAGTCGCGTAAAAAGTAGTCTATAACAGTCCTCAAGTTTCAAGCTACTTCCATACCAAATTGCATCCAAATCCACCCAGTACTTTTGAAGATTAGCGCGTTCAAGCAAACAAACAAACAAACAACCAAACAAACTTTTCCGCTTTATAATATTAGTAGGTATAGATTATAGTTGTTCCAAGACTGGCTCGTTGTGAAAGTGAGTTGTAATGTTTTTGAAAACACCCACGATACAGGATTAATGCCCTTCGTAGGTATATGCTGTCACTCAGATTTTGGTACATTTTGACATAGATTTTATGTTTGTGTGACAGTTTCTAAATTGTAACTCCTCTCGTATTTTATATCCTAACAATTTGTATATAGAGATATCCAAAAGCCACTACTAATAATACAATCTGGAGTATTTTATAGCTAGGTCGCGCGACGTATCAAACATATTTCCAATATTTCCTACGCTTGGCCCTCGTACATCGTTACAGCGAATACTGCCTTTCTTATTGCCGAAAGTTATATCAAATACTCCGTTTACTGGTTATCGATAGTTGGATCGTAGTTCTTTGTCTCTTTTACTCTCAGCCGTAGAAATGCAGACGTTTGTGAAGATCTGAAAGTTGCCTCAGACGATCCCTAAGCGTTATGAAGTTCCACTGAAGGTCAATCACGAATATCGTTTGTCAATCGGCTACAAAGCGCTTAGCGTGTCATACTGCACTCGATGTCGATACGAACAACTGCCAATCGAACAATTTGAGTCACGCAAGCGGTGGAAACAACCGACACGATATGGTACCCCTACGTAATCACTCGCCGCCATATCACTCCATATTATCAGCGTGTTCACTGTTCCACAGGTTGAATTATCGAAAGCCAATGTAATGTAAAGATAACACATGTAGCAGACCAAGACGCAGTTAGTTTGTAACAACAGTGAATAACAGACGAATGTGTTCCCCTTTGTGGCATCTATCTCGTTTTACAATACCCCAAGCATCGAAATCTATTATGGCGGTTGAAATGGTTCGAAACGGGAGAATAAATTTAAGTTTGCCCATAAAATGGAAACGTTTTATCAAGGGAGACATGACTGTGAGACGCAAACTCGGCCCGGTTCATTGCGGCCACAATTACTTTTCTATTTCTTATGTTAACCTTTATTATATCTCGGTACGCTTGTTAGGTTGCATGGGAACAAAGCTGGGATTGCGATTTTCATTAGTAGGGTATTAATATGTTTTAATCCTGCGAGGTTTTATAATAAATCGATGTGAGTAGCCTTATCCCAATTTTGTTGCGCACGGCTTCCACTAACCGGCTGCAAATGAGTAAGGTACCTATTAGTATTACAATGGATCATCGTCTGACGTCCTTTTTACTTTGTAATTGGGTATTAGTATTTACTGCTTTTAGTGTAAATATGGCTTGGAATAAATTTTGGAGTTTCAAGGAAATCCTTAAGTCAAACACTTCAATAAAGCTAAAGAAACTTGTAATGGACTCATGCATCTCTCACCTATGCATCCCAAACATGGATTTTAAACAAACAAAATAGGAACAAAATAATAACAACCCAGAGAGCCATGGAACGGAGCATTCTGCATCTAAATTGACACACAAGAAGTGAAGTACAGATATAAGAAAAACAACAAAGTTAATTGATGCACTAGAACACTGCAAAAGTCTGAAATGGAAGTGGGCTGGCCATATTGCACATATGGAAGAAGACAGATGGGCTAAAAAGATAACTTCATGGAAGGGACCTATTGGCAAAAGAAACAGAGGCAGACCGACTGATAGATGGCTTGATGAAATTTTAAAAACAGCGGGAAAGGATTGGATTGGAAAAAATGGAGGAGGCCTTCACTCTATAGAGAGGTCCTTAATAAATGTAGAAAAAATAATATATAAATTTAATTATTTAATTGAATCTGAACAAATTAATAATCTAATATAATATCTTAGAATTTAATTTTATTAATACATACTTGAATTGCATGCACTGTAATTTTTTTATAAATTGTATTTTTATTAAGGGAATAAAAAGGCTTTATTATTATTATTACTATTATTTACTAATACCCAGTTGTTTGTTGTCTGACTTGGTCAGACCAGTGTCAGATTTTCTAGCTTCTGACTACCCATAACGACTGTCAAAGATTTCTAAATGATAGCTGGAAGCAAACGGTTTAACGTGTTTTCTGAGGCATGGTGGAATTTCAATATGTTAAGATAATCACCAATCCACAAATAAACCTCAGCAAGTGTTGCTTAACCTTGAAGACTGACCCATGCAGCTGTTATTAACTAACCACGAGCACCTACTATCAGCATTTCAATGGATATGATAATTACAAATGGATGCAATATAGTAGTTCGGTGTTACTTACTGATATAAATACTTCTTCTGCTTGCTGTAGGATGGCAATTCTTGACCAGCCGAACTTCTGCATGAGCTTGATCCTCGTGGGGTTGTGTACAGTGGCTGATGGATGCGTGCGAAACAGCGTAGGAAAGCGCGCGCGGTCTGACAGCGCCGGCGATGAAGCGCCGTAGCACAGCTAAAATAAGAAAAGTTACATTCAATCACGACTTTCTAGACACAAATTAGAATCAATATGAGTATTAAAAATCGCCTCCTAAAATTGGAACTAATATTGTGAATTGGTACAAAGTACTGAAAATAGCTTTATATTAAAGACTCTAGACAAGTGTCTTTTTCTTAGCGGTAGCGTGGCGAAGGCGATTGCCAAAACGTCAAAAATGAATGGGATTAACAAATGCTGTCGAATGTAACCTTAACAGAGTGGCAGTTTTAGAACCACTTAAATCTAAAAAAATTCTTTCATCCGTCAAAGGAAATATACCATTATATATTGATGATCAATAAAGACGAAATTTAAAAAAAAATTAAAATCCGCAAAATTTCTAGTATTAGTTTACCGACTTTCATTTCCTCAGTCCACAGCACTGAGAAATTAATCAGGAATATCCTGGCTTCCACACTGATTGAATTTTAATGTGTCGTGCTTCACTGGGGCTATTGATGCCTGGAATCTCACTTGCCCGAATTCTGACCAACTCTGCAGAGTAGTTTTTTTTTATTTTTTTTTTATTTAGAATAGGTTCGCGTTTGACCACCGTCTCACCTGATGGTAAGTGATGATGTGGTCGAAGATGGAGCACGCTTACCTAAAAGTAACCTAATAATTACTAACTACGTTCTGAATAATTTACTAACTACGTCTGCTACTTCTGCTGAGTGTGCACGTTTTCTGGCTGTAGGAAAGTGGGAGTCAGATCTTTGGTTACACGCTCAAATCTAGGCACTTTGTTCGACGACACCATTTTCCGCCTCGCTGCTTTACTACGCCTAGGAGCCCCTTATTGTTCGCCTCATCGCTGTAATTGTGGGGAAGTGGTCAACAGCCTCGGGCACCATGGCCTCTCTTGCAACCGTAGTGTACGTCGTTTTGCACGACATGCCAATTTAAACGACATTTACCGACGAGCCCTTGTCACAGTGTGGGACGCAACTTGTGTCGATACTCTCGCGAAATCCCATCTTCTCAGTTCATCATGTTGTGCTGGCGCTTCCGCTGCGGCTGCGGAAAACCTCGAGCGGCGTAAATATAGTCATCTCGGTGATAACTATATTTTCGAGCCTTCTGGAGTTGAAACTTTCGGACCATGGGGCCCGTGTGCTCACAGCCTTTTTAAAGACATATCAAAAAGGCTCGTTGACGCTTCCCGTGACCCAAGGGCTGGCTATTTCTTTGGCCAAAGGCTAAGCCATACAACGAGGCAATGCCACCAGTATCTTGGGTACGTTGCCAGCTGACAGCCTAATAAACCTAATGTATTATTTAAAATTAAATTTAAATAGCTAGCCAGTTCCATAAAGATGATATAAATTAATTTTTCCGCCACCCCTTTATGGGAATTCATTTTGCACTTGACAGAATTTATGTCACAGCGGAACATAATGTGGCGATTTCATAGCATACCCAAAATTGCTTTGCGAATATTCGTAGGCATCACGTCGTTTTGAATCTCATGGGGTGGCAAAATAATATAAGTGTACAGTCTCCATTTCGATTTGAGAAATGGTTCTGTTTGTAGGAGAAACCCTTATTTATCTTCGTCTCGAAGTACAAAGCTTTATAGTCCGAATAAAAGTTAACACAATTAATTTATGCGGAGTATTCGTTTAGAACAACGGCTCGCTAACATCATCAACTTGTTTCGTAACTTCTTAAACGCTGAATAATGTAATTAATTAATACTCCAGTGAAACAGATACCTAAAACCAAGCGTGACTGAATTCACTACGATAAAATTGTTGTTGGCCTATCCAACCCTAATATTCATAAACGGCCCTTTGGATTCACTTGAACACCAGTAACCAATCAAAGCACGTAATGTTCCTATCGCTGACCCTCGTTTATATCCAGGAAACTTTTGATATCTTTCAGTTGTTTTTTTAATTGGAATTCGAGCGTATTTTGGACTGTTTTGATTTAAGCCCCGGTTGTACAGTTCGCTGGAGAAAAAAACATTGAGCTTAAAGCTTTCATTTAAGAATGTTGTAGGCAAATGTGTTGGCATTTTTCCAAAATCGTCCTTCATCCGAAAAGTCGGCTTTTGTAATCATGAATCACGTGTAACACAACCAGAGCTCGTTAACTTTGACATTTTTAACAAAGTTTTGCGTATTGTGTTATGCTGACTTGGTCATGCTTGTGAATCGTTATAATGGTAGGCCTACCGATATAACGATTCACTAGCATGACCAACCCACCAAAATCCCCCACGAGGTCACCATAGTGGACTTCGGTTTTTTCTTTCTCACTGAGAGAAGTCCTGAGTAGGATATCTGAGCAGTAGAGCAGCAGCAGGAAATGTTATTGGATGATTATGGTATAAGTAATATGAAATGGCACACATGTTTTCTGGTAAAAACTAGTCTGGTTGCAATTCAAGACAATATATCTTTTCTTCAAATTTCATCGGATCATTGTAACAAATATTTATTTCTAGCTAAGCGTGCTTCATCTTCGACCACATTATCGCTTACCATCAAGTGAGATGGTGGGCAAACGCGAGCCTATTATCAATTAAAAAAATCCACACAATGCATGCACATCTAAATATTCGCATTTATAATATTTGTACTTAGTAATGGTATCTACGAGTACTAGAATTTTTGTCGATAATTTTCTGATTTAGTACAAAAAAACTTTGCTCCACTGAGATCAAACTTCGTACAGACCCTGTTATGTGGACATGTGTCAAAAAATATAACCAGTCTGAAAAGTTCGGGCCCAAAGGTCGGCCTTTGAAAACGATAAAATTGTATGAATAAAAGATTGTTAGTGTTAAATATTTAAGAGCGTCCCCAAATTATAACTTGTTTAAACTTATGTAGCTTAAAATTGAGTTTATAAACTCGCAATGTTGGAAGATCAAGTAAGGTCAATAAGGAACAGAGTTGAATTTGAGTTCTGAAAGTATTGGAAGTAAATAAAGCGGCAAAGGTCTAATGGCTAAGATGTCGGCCTTGGGATCTAGAGATCGCGGGTTGGAGCCCCACTCATAACACTGTTGCCATGCACGTGGACCCACTTCAGGCACAAGCATATTGTTCGGACATTTTTCAACAAATACAATTACAAGAAGGTCCCGACGACCGGCATTTTTTCCAGCAAGCAAAGTCTATCTGTCAAAGTCAAGTAATGTCAAGATCAAATTCTTTATGTCAAAAGGGTGCGTTCTGTTTCACGTCGGACCGAACATCTACCCCCCCCGGACGGGCCTACCCGTCCGCTAATCAATTGGAAGTCTTGACAAGGTTGCGAATTTAACACAGCTTCAATGCGGCCAAATACCGTAGCTAGTTCCTTAAATGTGAGAACGGTGTCTCCCAACAATCTCCGCCAGCGTCCCTTTGCCGCTTTCACCGCGGCCCCAAAAATACCCCCCCAATGGGGGCAGGCTGGCGGGTCAAACAACCAAGTGACCCCTCGGCGGGCCAACTATTACCAATATCAACCTGGCTCTCATTAGGAAGGCGTGTACCTCCTTCAAATAGTTACTTGTACCCTTGTAATTCGTACCGCAATCAGACCTAATCAAAGAAGGTAACCCACGGCGAGACACAAATCTTTCCAAAGTCGCCTCAAAGGCCTCTGTCGAGAGGGAGGTTACCAGCTCCAAATGTACTGCCTTGGTTGACAGGCAGACAAACACAAATAAGCCTTAACAATCTTACTATTACGAAGGGTGGACGTCTTCAACAAAAGGGGACCAACAAGTCCGTTACGACGCCAGCAAAGGGCCTCGCCTCATTGACGCGATCAGCCGACAAAATCCAAATTTCTCGCTGCAGAATGGCCAACAGCGCATTGCAACCGGCATGCGAGTTCTTAGTGTGACGATCAGTCACCAACAATTGAACCAAATGGCCCTCCTTGGGCAACAAAGGGGGTGACGGGCCCCATAAGGAAGGCTAGAGTGCCTCAACTGTCCTCCAACACGGTTTCCCGAAGTGGCTCGTCCCAACCAAGTTCAGTTATAACAAGGGCAGGAGCACCAATTTTAGGGTACGGACAACTCACAAGGGTGATTTCAAACCAGGTCCTTCCCTCAACAGTGGTGTCAGCCGGTTCGCCAATTCCCCAAATCTCGCCTGAAAGGTCATTCACCTTCAGGCCAGCCTGTCCCGCTAACCAAGACGACAAGGCAACCCCGGACTCCCGTGCCCAAAATGGCACGGACCACAATTGAGTCACCCAAGGGTCCCCAGACCTTGACCGAGGCCGTTGGCAACAAAACCGTCTTGATCGGGGGGGTCCTTTAGCGGGGCAGGCGTCAATCTCTTAATGATGCCTGGGCGGCGACCGATCGCCGCTTCCAGGCTGCCCTCGTTCACGACGGGGCCAACAATCCAAATATTCGTCTGCGCGGTGTCCCGAGCCGCTCGCCATCACTGGAGGGGCATATCCCACCGGATGCCCGAATGGCGGAGGGCGCGACTCCAGCCGGGGACGTTCCGCCAACGGAGGGGAAAGGCAGCGGCGCCGACCCGGCCACTGCTGCCTAGCAGCCAATGCGCGTTCTCCCTGACGACGGAAGACCAAATGGCGCTCGTGGGGCTCCCGTTCAACTTGCGCGGGGAGTGGAGTGCGGCGTACAGAATCGCGGGTCTCAGCCCGGTGCTCGTCTCCGGGGTACCCCCCCCTGCGCGAACCCCCCTCAGAGGCTGGTCTGCTGGAGCGGTTCGCGTTGGCGCACAAAATCTCAAGGTGGGACCCTCCACAAATTCTACACGGGCTGGGGTCGGGGCAGTCCCGATGAAAGTGGGCCCCCAAGCACGAGAAGCACAAACGGCGTGCGTTGACAATGCGGCGGCGGGAACTTACGTGCAAATTCAAAAGGTCCCGGCAACGCGCCATGACATGCCCCGTTGCCTTACAAAAGTCACAATGATGAGGACTCCGGGCACCAGCAAAACGGGGGGCGGGGCGAACATCAACAGGCCCCCTAGCCCGAGGACTCCGGGCGCCAGCCAAACGGGGGGCGGGGCGATCATCAACAGGCCCCCTGGCCTGAGGACTCCGGGCGCCAGCCAAACGGGGGGCGGGGCGATCATCAACAGGCCCCCTAGCCCGAGGACTCCGGGCGCCAGCAAAACGGGGGGCGGGGGGAACATCAACAGGCCCCCTAGCCCGAGGACTCCAGGCGCCAGCAAAACGGGGGGCGGGGGGAACATCAACAGGCCCCCGGGCCCTAGTCCGTCCCTGGTCTCTGGGCTGAGAAGGTAGTGGGGGCGACCCCGTAGCGCCACGAGTGTTATCCGCAAACCGACACTCGTCTTCCAAAAATTTGAGGAGGTCGTCAAAGGGGGGAAGATGGGTGGCACTATCCCCACCATACTCCTGCTCAAAACGTGACCTCAACTCCGCGGGGAGCAACTGCAGCACTATGTGCACCAACAAGTAGGACCAATGTTCCACCGGTAACTCCAAGCGTCTCAAGGCGTTGGTCGCTGAGACCAACGGGTTCAGCAAGTCAGTGCGCAACGTCGACGTGCTGACAATAGCCGGTAGTCTACTACCGGTTGAGTTAAATATAATTGGTAAAATATCGTTGGATTCGCCTGTTGAAACCGATAATTGGGTCGCGAATTATTTATTGTTGAACTTTGTACTCCCGGATTGACGAGAATCCAGGGATATTTCTCGGAACATATCGCCTTATTGCGTCACCTCGTGGCACGCGCTTGGTGGAACCGAGTTGGGTGTGATGCTGAGTTGGAACCGCGCCATCTGGAGACGGCGCCTTGTGAACGTCCACACACTTGACTTACATTACACTTTTCAATTACTCATCTCATATTACATACATACCACACTTGGGGCGTGGTCGAAGCTTGGAGAACCCAGCACAGAAGGTTAGTGGTTAGACCTGTAATTTGTATGGTTTGTAGACCGAAGCCTAGTAGAAGTAGGCCTTTGTTTATTGTAAGCAACGTTAAGCTCCACGTATCGTGGACAAGTTCAGACCGTCCAGTTACCGTTGGCTGGCCTATTGCAGGACTGAACACATATTGATAACAAGATTGCTAGTAATGTGAATTTTACCCAAATTGCTAGTACTATTAAAAAAAAAACTTTCTTTAAATTCGACCGTAAAAGTGTTCCTAACAAATCACTTTTCAAACAGCTTAAGTCAGTACATTTAAAAAAAAATATGTTACTAACTCTATATAAACAACAAAAAAGAAGCACAACAAGGTACAGTATTCATTAAAAGTTTTATCTCTGAGCCAATATTTTCTGGAGTCAGCGTTAATTTACAAAAATTAATTTAGTTATGGATTTAAAAAGTTATCGAGGCTGCTCCAGTGTCGGCCGTGGGTAGAATTAAATAAATTTTGTAATATAATCAAAATTTATAGATAGATAGAATACAATTTATTGTACACCAAAAACTGAAACACACCTAATTAACAATATTGCATTAACTTTGGTTACAATGGCGGTCTTATCGGTGAGAGCAATATCTTCCAGAAAACCTTTGGCAGGACTTTACGAGCTTTAATTAAAATGGGGAGGGAAACTCTTTGAAAAAAGTGTGTACTTACAACCATGAGGTTCCACATTTTGGCAGCTTCGGCGACGGTGGTGCAGACTGTGGAGCAGCCAGCTAGGAGCAGCAGCTTCTGTGGTGGATTGTAGAGGAGGTTGTACATCACGCTCGCCCCCAGGCCCGGCTCGCACTGCGATCATAGTTGACACATCAGTCTAATTGGACCTTGTTTAACAAACAGTACAATAGTATCCAGCTCAGTTAGAAGTGGGTGTGAAGCGCGTAAATGATTTGTTGGTCTACGTTCGTTAACTATGTTAATGAACAAACAAGAGAAATACGTAATTTTAACTGTTTATACAATCTGAATTTGAAATGTGGTTGTTATGGTAACGTTTCGTTAGTTTAGATTGTTTTATTTGTATTAGGAACTAGCAGACTCGATAAAAGTTGTCTTTCTGACCTTTAAAAACTTTCCCTGTATGAGAGGGAACATATCTAAAGCTTTGGTTTCCTAGGATAGCGGTGCCGTCAAATAGCGGCCGTAATACAGCGGTGAATGACGTCACTAGAACGTTGTCTATGTAAACAAAATGGCGCGGTTTCCTAGAGAGCGGTAACTGACACCGTAACGTCAAAAAGCTGTGCCGCCATTTGCATGACGGCCATCTTGTCGGTGTCAGATGGTTTCGTGAACGTTTCCAAAGACAATGTAATACACTAGATAGCGATGAAGCAGAACGTGTGATAAAACGGCCGTGGAACTTTCCACATGTCGTCACCGTAAAGACGGCCGTCTTTTTGCGTCCGTAATATTACGGCCGCTATATGACGGCACCGCTTTCCAAGGAAAACAAAGCTTAATACAAAAAGAATTAATGAAATCGCTCCAGCCGTTCTCGAGTTTTTGCGAAACGAACGAAACATTCGTCAACATCGCTGTCAATGAGAAAAGTGACTGCATTGCAGCCAGAATGCTGGCTGCATTGCCACGTTGAATGGCAATGCTGATTCTCTGTCCAAAGAAAAGGCCAGCCCTCTGGTCACTTGAGGAGTCGACTAATCGTTTATGTTTTATTTTTAAAACGTTGTAAATCTTTACATATGTCTTACGACACCACGACGATATCGACAACCCACCCTCAAACACCCCAATTAGGAAATTATTTTACAATCATAATACATAAACTGAATTTTTAGTTTCACTTGTACAAACAGTATTTTGTTAAGTTTAACTTCCTGGAAGTCAGTCACATTTTCATTTCATTTGTATTGTATATCCGAATTAGTATTACATTTATAAGTTATTAGTTGATTTACGTTCCGTTTTGGTTTTTTTTTTTCATTGTACAGAGATACATGAAATTGACCTGATCAAAATTACCTATATAACGTGTAATTTAAAGGGTATATACATACAAAGTGCATGGCTTCTTTGGATGATAACAAACGATATGGCAAGGGTTTTGTAATTCTAAGTCTACGTGTGTAGAACTTATTACAAATTCCAATACATTGATACCAGAGACCGAATTTTTCAAATTAAGAAGAACGAAAAGAATTATCGTGTTATTGGCAAGTCACGTGGAAAGTTATTGACCCTCGTAGTGCTTGTGATACGTTTGTTATGATTAGTATTCAAGAAATATATTAAACCAATAATAATTTGGTATCAATTCTTTGAGTCAGTTATTTTGTGCTGAAACTGTGCACAGAGATACTAATACCTGATGTTGTCTTCAGCCCTTTTGGATAGATATGGGGTTTCCGTTACACGTTGTATAAAAAATATAAAAAATTGACCTCATCATCACTTACCATCAGATGAGATGGTGGTCAAACGCGAGTCTATTATAAAAAAGTTGGCCAAGTGCGAGTCAGACTCGCCCATGAAGGGTTCCGTAGTAACTATAATAATATAATATAATATATTTATTTGACAAAAGAAACCTTACAAATTTCTTAAACTAGCTTATTTACAATTTTACAACTACGCCAAATAACTTTGTTTTTCATAGTGTTTGTAAGAATTACAAAGTTATACTTGCGATTTAGAAAACATACTGTATCTCAAAAACTGCTAACCCGATCTCATTCAAACTAATTTTGATTGAATTTTTACATTAAGATCTACAGCGTATATTTTTTTTAGATTTTTTACTCTAATATTATTATTATTATTTAACCCTATCGGTTTAAAAGTCTTATACTTAAGGAGCTTTCTTGAATGTTATTCTATATTTTGTATATTTTTTTTTGAGTATTATATAAAATTATATACATTATACCAAACATATTATATACATATATATCATAGTAAGTTGATTTAATAAGCTAGTATTATCCTATATATATAATGCATTTGTAACCCTAGCGATTATTGTTTTCATGTATAGTATCCAATTATTAATCTGTGAACAGCGTTGTGGGCTGCAATATTGTTTATAGTGTTTTGTGTATTTATTGTTTCTATGTTTTATATTGTGGCTGTTTGTTGTTCCTCTTGAATAAAATAAAATAAAATATTATAGAAGTTAGAGGGGGGGAGATTTTACCACTTTGGAAGCGTATATCTTTTAAACGATTGACTTTATGAAAAAGTGGTTTTAGAAACCTCAATGTTATTTTTAAAGACCTGTCTATAAATACAACACACGCATAGGTTTCATGAAAAAAAATATATTTTCAGTTTCAGTTCCATGTTGAAGTTGAAGTTGAAGTTGAAGGGAAGCTCCCCTTCATTTTAAATATATTTTATGTTTTTTAAATCAGAAAGCTGTTTACGGAATACATCTACCTACCAAGTATCACATGTATAGTCTTAATAGTTTCGGAATAAAATGGCTGTGACATACGGATGGACGGACGGCCGGACAGACAGACAGACAGACATGTCGAAACTATAAGGGTTCCGTTTTTTGCCATTCGGCTACGGAACCCTAAAAAGATAAAATAAATAAATAACAATGTTTCTTAAATAAATGAAGTTATTGAATATAATATCAAAATTCAACCTTTACGCCCTATTGAATCTGAAGAAGCTCCTTGAACATAAAATAAACAGAACCAACCATCGAAATTCGAAAGGAAATGTACATTCATATTCATGAATGACGCATTTGTTTAATGTGTTGCGAATTTACGATTATATTATAATTGAATTTCGAAGAGGCCCCTGATTGGTTCTAATCAAGAGAGCGCCAATAAGTTGTGAATCAGGAGAAAGACTTTTTAATTAATTAGTGGATTTGACCAAATTACGAGATAAGGCGAAAGGTCTACTTAAATATAATTAAGGCGGACCATTTAATCTGATTCAATATCCCTTAGTATGTAGAACGTTCAAGCCTATATAACCGTTATATATCGAGTTGTGTGGCGATGCTTTCCTTTCTCGTGAGAGTAAAGTAATTAGGTGGCCAGTAAAAAGCTTTACGCTGTTTCAGTACTGGTGTTTTTTTATTAAATTTTCGATGGTCGATGTTCTACTAGCTAGAGTTTGACATAAAAGCCAGGTAAATTAATAGTTGATAGAACACTTGTATGGTGAGCACGTAGTTTCTAAACTATAGTCAACGCTAGTTTGTTACAATGTAACAGTTTTATGGTAATGTTTGAAATTGTTTGGTTTACTCTTTACAAGAATTATTTATTTTATTTGAAGAATTTTTTTTTTCATTACAACTTTAAATTGAATATAAAAATATCGTTCATAATGTGTGTAACTTTAAAACATTGCATGCTCATAATTAAGTACTATCATGAATAATTACTTACAGATTAAATCATCTGAATTTACAGATTAATTGATACCATCAAATAAAAATATTAATAATGAAACCACACAATTTTAAAATTGTTTTTCGTAATTCGACTGTGCTCGATTTTAAATTCATTCATTAATGAAGATCCGCAATTAGTAAATAAATCAATAAACTTCACGCAGAATCAATTTTTACAATTTAATATAAAAATGTATATAAAACATTTGTAATTTTTTTTTTCTTACGTTTGAGCCCGCTCTTGACCTCGATCACACCTGATGGTAAGTGTAAGATGAGGTCTACGATCGAACGAGCGAGCCCAGAAAATGCCTATTCACTCTTGCTTTAAAGGCTGATGGATCATATGTGGGAGGGAACACAGAAGCCGGCAGAGAGTTCCACACCTTGGCTGTGCGCACAATGAATGTTATGAATATCGACCAAGTGTGGATGGTATCCTGTGGTACGTCTGGTAGACCGGTAGTAAAAGGGGGATGAAGGGATTAGGTCGTGGAGCTCTTGCGCACACTCTCCGAAGTACAATCTGTAGAAGATATACAGGCAAGCAATGTTTCGCCGGTGAGCCAGACTGTGAATCCTGCCTGCCAGGACCTCGTCACCTATGAGTGAAAGTGAAGTATCGCCTCACTTTCTGTAGGATGCTCAGCTTTTTGGCTGCAATCTGAGCTTTAGACTCAATGGTTGAGCCGAAGTTGAGGTTAGACGTCAACTCCATGCCCAAGAGCTCCAGGTGGTCGGTAATAGGTACAGATGCACCTCTGAAAGTAGGGGACCATTCAAATTGGCACCTTTTAGCGGAGAAAAGACAAGCCTGAGCCTAAGAGCGGCTATTTCATCCCTACCAGCTCTAGCACTGGACATGTATCTCTCTGAGACTGTGCTGTCATCCGCGTACCCAATAGCTCCCAGCTGAAGCAGGTCGTTGATATGAAGCAAAAATAGAGTCGCAGAAAGAACAGACCCCTGAGGAACACCGGTATTCATAGCCATTAGATCCGATGCGCAGCCATCGATGACCACTTGGTTCGATCGTTCACTCAAAAAGTCATAAATCCAGTTGCATAAGCTAGCAGGGACGCTGTATCTAGGAAGCTTGCTCAGCAGACTAGCGTGCCAGACCCTGTCAAAGGCCTTTGAGATGTCGAGGGACACGACAAGGGCTTCGTCGTGTTTCTCAATGGCTTCGCTCCAGCAGTGCGTAACATACACAAGAAGATCTCCGGTTGACCAACCACGGCGGAAGCCATATTGGTGGTCATTGAGGAGCTCATTGTCTTCAAGATATGTCAGCAACTTACTGTTGAGTACCCTTTCCATAACTTTACAGAGTATGGAGGTCAAGGCAATTTGTCTATAGTTTGCAGGGTCGGCACAGCTACCCTTTTTGGGTACTGGTTTCACATTAGCCAGCTTCCACGACACCGGCACCACTCCAGTTTTAAGAGAAAGGTGATACAGGCGAGTCAGTACAGGAGACAACTCCGGGGCACAGTTTTTTAAGACTCGAGCTGGTACTCCGTCCGGCCCACTGGCTTTGTTCACATCAAGACTGGAAAGGACTTTACGGACTTCCTTATCGTGAAGTGCAATTTCCGGCATATGTAATAATAATGTATGAGCATAATTTTTTGTTGTACAATTATATTTTGGTTTAAACACCTGCTTATAAAATTGAAATAACAAAAATAGATTATGCTCCTGAAATATTAAACAAGAGATAGTAACTACCGTAAAACACCTTTAGTTAGCAAACTAATAAACAAATTCTTGATTTTGATCAGCTTAATAACGTAGGTACACAAAAAATTATTTATCACACAATTATACGTCTAATGATATTTCTTTCAGAAAGGATTCATGTAATTAAAAAAAAATGTTGTTAACATGAAACATGTTAAAATTAAATTGATATTTAGCTTGTGATCATAATATGAATGTAAATGTCAAATGACGCCTTCTTGTTAAATGAATGAACTATTTGCCAAAAAAGAACGGTACCTAATAAAAAGGGCACGCCGCAATTGCGGCGGTAAGACCCCTCTTTGAGGAGTGGCTAGATCGGCGTCACGGCGTCCTGACCTACCGCATGACACAGGTCCTCACCGGACATGGAAGTTTCGGGAGGTACCTGTGTCTGATGGGGAAGGAAGAAACTCCTGGGTGTCACCACTGCGAGGGTCGCCCTGAGGACACAGTAGAACATACGGTACAAGACTGCCCCGCTTGGGCAGAGTACCGACGTGTCCTCACGGTGGCGATAGGCGGAGACCTCTCGCGCCCGGCATTGGTCGAGGCCATGCTGCGGGGCGAGAGGGAGTGGGATGCGGTCGCCTCCTTCTGCGAAGCAGTCATGCTACCGAAGGAGGAGGCGGGCCGTGTGAGGGAGAGGATGGCGTCCTCCCTCCAGCCCAGCCGCAGTGGTAGACGCCCACGGCGTCGGACGTCGGCCGACGATCTCCGGCCACCGTAGGCGCGGGCATGCGGACAGCGAGTAAAGGGCAACTCGCTGTCCGACCATGGACCATGCCCGGGTTGACGGCGCGTTGTGTTCCACGCGCGCCTCAAAGAGCGTCAGCAATATGACGAGGCCCCCCTGTAGAGGGCCGAAGCCCGGCCCTGCCCGGGGTGGGAGGACTTATTTGATGATTTTACCACGTTAAAAAAAAATATAGATGCAACGATGTTCCAAATTCAAATCCGCAATTTTTGAATTAGGTTGGTTGTGCAGGTATTTCTAGAGCACAAGGTAAATTGAATTCAGGCTATATATTTCAATCAACCCTAAAAACAATTATGACGATTATATTTACTGGTAACAGTAACAGGTAAGTTTATAATAGGGATTAAAGAAAATGAAATTGCAGTTTTATAGTAACAGATATTTTGAACTGATATAAAACTTTCATGGTGTCACATCTTCAAGTGATTTTTTTTAACATGATACCTATTAGGTTATTGTTTAAAAAAATGTGCAGCATTCCATTTTTGACTTTTGATTGTTTCGATTTGTATTGATTTGTGATATATGACGAAAAGTGGATTCTCTACGATAACTAAGAGCGAAATATGCAATGGCTGACCTTAGATCAAACGCCGCAACAGAGCCTTACGGCAAACTTTACCAATAAAAAGGTAATGGTGACTTTTAGGTGGTCTATAAAAAAAAAATTAGAACTCAAAATGTTTTATTTCACATAGGCCAACATGGGCACTTACAAAACGTCAGCAGTTAGGGCACGGTTCGAAATTGGTCGTTTTTTATGGAGAAGAACCGGCAAGAAACTCCACAGTTACAATCAAAATATCATTTTTACAGTGTCTCCACAATACAGGTTAATTAGGTATGAGAGAACAGTATATACCAATTAATACAGCATAATGGAAGTACAAATATTTTTTTTTAAACAAATAAAAAAATCTACAAGTTCGAATCATTAAAAAATTAATAATTATTAAATTCGCGATTCAATAATGTATAAAAGTTCAAAAGAAATAGTTTATAACGATTTAATTAATTTTAATACAAAAAAAAAATTAGAACTTGCAACAAGTAACTAGAAAAGCGTCATTAATATAGCGTTTTAGAGACTAAATGTATGTTTGCTTGAAATGATGGCACTTTGGTGTGGACAATCCTTACTAATATTATAAATGCGAAAGTAACTCTGTCTGTCTGTGTGTTACACAATCACGCCTAAACTACTGAACCGATTTGAATTAAATTTGGCAGGGAAATAGTTCAGGACCCTGGGAAGGACATAGTTTTTATCCCGGAATTCCCACGGGATCGGGAATTACGCGGGAGAAACCTTCCACGCGAACGAAGTCGCGGGCAAAAGCTAGTATTAATATAATTCTGGAAATTTATTATTACATTAGTATGATTTCTGTCAAACTCAATTCCAACTCAAAAATATTTTATTTCACATGTGCCAACTTGGGCACTTATGAATACACTAGCTTTTGCTCGCGATTTCGTTCGCGTGGGAGGTTTTCCGCGTAAATCCCGATCCCGTGGAAATTTCGGGATAAAAAGTATTCTATGTCCGTCTCCTGGTTCTAAGCTAACCGATTTGGCTGAAAATTGGTAGGGAGGTCCTACCAATTTTCAGCCAAATCGGTTCAGCCGTCCTTGAGTCATAAATAGTGTAACTAACACGACCTTCTTTTATATATAGATTAGTTGCTGTGCCCCGCGGTTTCACCCGCGTATAATCCTACAAATATTATTACCGCGAAAAATTCTGAATATCGATGAATAGATGTTAAAATTTAAATATATATACACATCGCACTGGATAAATAAACTCAAATTAAAGTTAATTATATTCAAAGGAATAGATTTAGAGTATTTCGGTACATACAATACAATATTTTATAGACCGATCGCCATAATCTCCATACTGTGTAAAGTAATGGAAAGGGTACTCAACAACAAGTTGTTGACATACCTTGAAGATAATGAGCTCCTCAGTGACCACCAGTATGGCTTTCGCCGTGGTCGGTCCACCGGAGATCATCTTGTGTATGTCATGCACTGTTGGGGCGAGACTATTGAGAAACACGGTGAAACCCTTGCGGTATCCCTCGACATCTCAAAGGCCTTTGACAGGGTCTGGCACGCTAGTCTGCTGAGCAAGCTTCCCGCATTCGGTGTCCCTGCTGGCTTATGCAACTGGATTTCTGACTTCTTGAGTGAGCGGTTGATCCGAGTGGTCATCGATGGCTGCTCATCGGATCTTATGGCAATTAATGCCGGTGTTCCTCAAGGGTCTGTCCTTTCTCTTTACACTTTTACTTTTTACTGTTCTTTTAGACTCTTTTTCTGCTGCATATAAATGACCTACTTCAGCTGGGAGTAGTTGGGTACGCGGATGATAGTACAGTCTCAGAGAGATACTTATCCAGTTCTAGAGCTGACAGGGATGAAATTGCCACTCTCAGAAAGGCCATGGTAGAGCGCATGAATTTGACCTTAAATCTCGTTTCCCAATGGGGTGACGAAAAGCTGGTCAAATTCAATGCTCTGAAAACACAGGCTTGTCTTTTCAGCGCTAAAAAGAGCCCTTTTGAATTGACCCCTATTTTCCGAAGTACATCTGTGCCAGTTACCAATCGCCTGGAGCTTTCGGACATGGAGTTGACATCAGACCTCAACTTCGGCTCAACCATCGAGTCCAGAGCTCAGACTTCAGCAAAAAAAGCTGGGAATCCTACACAAGGCGAGGCGGTACTTCACGCCTGGACAGCTTCTAAATCTGTATAAAGCACAGGTCCGTTCCTGCGTGGAGTATTGCAGCCACTTGTGGGATGGCTCTGCAAAGTACCAACTTGCTGCATTGGACTCGATCGAGCGCAGAGCTAAAGACGCTTATATGCGACGAGGTGCTGGTGGACAAGCTTCATAGCCTGGCTTATCGGCGAACAGTTGCTTGCCTGTCGGTTGTCTACAGATTGTACTTCGGGGAGTATGCGCAGGAGCTCCATGACCTGATTCCTCCATCTCCCTTTTACTACTGGTCTACCAGACGCACGGCTGGGTACCACTCACACTTGGTTGATATGCCGCCTTGTCGTACCAAGCGCTTCTCCTCCACATTTATTGTGCGCACAGCCAAGCTGTGAAATTCTCTACCGGCTTTTGTGTTCCCTGCCACTTATGACCTTTCAGCCTTTAAAGCACGAGTAAATAGGCACCTTCTGGGCTCGCTCGTCCCATCTTAGACCTCATCTATCGCTTATCATCAGGCGAGATCGAGGTCAAGAGTGGGCCCATCAGTAATTAAAAAAAAATCGGTTGTCTGTAAAGTCGGTTTACTGACGATAGTTGATCGTGACAACGTCATAAGAAAATACTGATGGAATGGTTACATTTTTCAAAAGAAAATTTTAATTTTATTTGTTTGATAGATATTTTGTTGTAACATTGTTCGACTCTGCCCCTGAACGAGATGAAGATGTAGTTGTCGCTTCAAGAGAACCACTGGCAATAGCCAAGTTAGCAGCTTGGCGTAATCTGTTGTTGCGTTGTCTTTCGTTTTTAGATTTTCTCGCAGCAGCCGCCTGAGCTCCTGCTCAGGAAAAAACATATGAAAAAATATATGATATAGTATGAAGTGCAGTGAAAAGTGAATGTTGTGTCAATTGTTTATAGCAACGATAATTGCGGCGATAAAGGTTAATTCTTTTCGATTTTAAAGCAGCGATTGTTGGCTGCGCGAATAGCGTTGCTAAAGTATATTTATTATCGAAAGAATTATTACCTTTATCGCCGCAATTATCGTTGCTATAAACAATTGACACAACATTCACTTTTCACTGCACTTCATACTTGACGAAAACATGTAAATGTATTATTGTATAGCAGCTGTCCATGCGGACGCATCGCTCACTCAAGTAGGAGAGAGACAGATGTCGAACGCAGCCGAACGCGGAGGCCGATTGTGCCTCTTTGTCGCTCGTTTCGCGCTCTCGCTTGCACTTCAAGCCTGTTGACCTCGCTCTGAGGCGTTCCATTTAAGAATGGAACGCCTCAGAGCCTCAGAGGTAACGCCGCATGAGTCATGTATTTTCGTGCGTGCAGCCAGCTTCATCGAATTATAAGACGTTGTCACGTCAAAAAAACATAGTCCTATTTTCTTGTGGTATGAGTATGCATTAGTTTTCTCTGCGTCCGGATCAAGATAAAGCAACATATTAACATAAAAAATAGCCAAGTGCGAGTCAGACTCCCCCATGATGGGTTCTGTAGTAACCTTTGTGTGTATTTGTTTTTCTCTTATATCTAAGTGTGTGTGTGTGTGTGTACATAAATAAATGTATATGTGGTTTCTGAAAATGTGCTATATTTCAAAAACAACTGACTTGTATCTCATTCAAATCAATTTTAATTAAAAGTTTTCATTAAAATCTACAGCATACATATTTTATGATTTTACACTTCAGTATTTTAAAAGTTAGAGAGAACACATACTACTTTGGAAGTGTATATCTTCTAAACGATTCACTTTGAGAAAAAACATGTTTAGTTTCAGTTCAATGTACAGGGAGTCTTCCTTTAATGTTTTTTTTAATCATTATTGTATAAAAATCGGAAAGTGGTTTGCTGAATACGTATCTATATACCATGTTTCAACTCTGTAGTCTCAATACATAGTTTTGGAATAAAATGACTGTGACATACGGAAGGACAGACGGACTGATAGACATGACGAATCTATAAGGGTTCCGTTTTCTGCCATTCGGCTATGGAACCCTAACAACATGGCTTTAAATCCATGCCGACGTGTTTGAATTCCTGGCCTTTTTTTTCGGGTGAGAAAATCATCGAATGACTTCCACTGATTAAAAAAGTAAAAACCCACCCTGTTCCTTCAAGTGCCCTTGCGTTCCGGGGCCGCAGTATCTCGTTAGAACATTCCCGCAATTACAGCGCTTTATTTATTGTGACTGCGAAAGATACCTTTGAAGGAAATTGTATCCTTTTAAAACTAAAAAGTAAATCTGTAGGTACCATGGCTATTCGAGGTATTAGTACCGTTTGTCTAGCCACTAGGCTGGTCCTGTGAAAATTATAGCAACTATGACATTGCTTCAAAGATATTTTAATAAAAGTACCGACTTAGTTAGACCCTACGATAAAATGAATATTTTAGGTAACCCTCGACAACCTTGAAACACCTGAACAGATCTTGATAAATTGTAGCCAAGAACCATCTCGATCACGTCAGCTTTCTAACAAAAAAACACACATCATAAGGACCGATTATGATGTGTGTTTGTTTTTGTTAGAAAGCTGACGTGATCAAGATGGTTCTTGGCTACAATTTATCAAGATCTGTTCAGGTATTTCAAGGTTGTCGAGGGTTACCTGATGCCACAGACAGACACACAGACACGTCAAACTTATAACAACACCTCTCTTTTTGCGCCGAAGGTTAAAAAAGGCATTGGATCCCCTACACAAAATTACGAATCGTAAAAATATAGATGAATACGTATTTTTATAGCTGTCTAGATCAATGGAACTAAAATCAAAATGAATAAACTAACTACTTATAAACTTTAAACTAAGCGATGCTTAAGATCTACTTTTAAAAGTCGGTTAATAAAAATGGGTAAATGGATAAACGAAACAACAGCCTATTAAAATTACTTATTCAAGTGAAATAAAAATATTCAAATGTATAGAAACACACATCTGACGTAAAAAAAAATCGGTTGTCTGTAAAGTCGGTTTACTGACGATAGTTGAACGTGACAACGTCATAAGAAAATACTGATGGAATGGTTGCATTTTTCAAAAGAAAATTTTAATTTTACATCACTATTACTGCACTTCTCATGACAATGGAAGAATCCCTACACAGTGACGTCATCTCTTAGCGTTTTATGATAGCCTAGTACTTGACTCGTTGAGTCATAAAAATGTCACAGAATCCCTACACAGTGACGTCATCTCTTACCGTTTTATGATAGCCTAGTACTTGACTCGTTGAGTCATACATAAATGTCAACTTGTAGATCCAATTTGATTTGCTTTGGAACGCCTCAGAGCGATGGAACGCCTCAGAGCGAGGTAACGCCGTATGAGTCATGTATTTTCGTGCGTGCAGCCAGCTTCATCGAATTATAAGACGTTGTCACGTCAAAAAGGTGAAACAATTTTCACTTACATAGGACGTTTCGTAGCAAAGAAATCGAAATTAAACCAAGTTTAGGTATGTTACTTATGTATCGGAGATTGTAGGTGTTACTGTGCTTGACGCACCACGCCACCGCGCGCCGTGCATCCGCGTGCCGTGCATCCGCGCGCCATTTCGGTAAATAACGTTGTAGATATAATATATACAGGGTTAATTGTAAAACACCGAAAACCTCTCAGGACTATGTTACTAACATCATAATCAACAACTTTTGTTCTATGGTTTAAAAATTCGTCATATTTTAGTTCACCAGATTTTCATACAAAAATAAAAATCTATATATATAAAAGAAAGTCGTGTTAGTTACACTATTTATAACTCGAGAACGGCTGAAACGATTTGGCTGAAAATTGGTAGGGAGGTAGCTTAAAGCCAGGAGACGGATATAGAATATTTTTTATCCCGGAATTCCCACGATATCGGGATTTAAGCGGGAAAAACATACATAGGGTAGGGGTAGGGTAGGGGTAGGGCAGGGGTAGGGTTAGGGTAGGGGTAGGGTAGGGGTAGGGTAGGGGTAGGGTAGGGTAGGGGTAGGAGAGGTGTAGGGTATCGGTTGGGTAGGGGTAGGATACCACGCGAACGAAGTCGTGGCGGGTCAGCTAGTATTTAAATAAAACGCCCTAAATGTTACGAGGTCTATGCGAAGCAAAAGAAAACGATTTAAACTATCACTTTCTTTTGCTTCGAATAGACTTAGTAACATTTAGGCCGTTCAATTTAATTATTTTTATTTTTGCATGAAAATCTGGTGAACTAAAATATGACGAATTTTTAAAAGTCAGAACAAAAGTTGTTGATTATGATGTTAGTAACATAGTCCTGAGAGGTTTTCGGTGTTTTACAAATAACCCTGTATATAATTTTAATTTTACATTTTCTCCTAAATTATAAGTCCAAATTATATACTGTAAAAGGGTAAGTTTATCTTCATAAAATAGTCTTGATGATGAGATTACTTTGGAACGTAAGTATTAATACGGCCGCATAATAATAATACTATAAAATCATGCCCTAGTTTTTTGATACTTTATTTACATAATTTTCCTTATTGTGGATTATATATAAAAGTTAGATATGTAGTACCGCGGATTTTTTTTTAGATCTACATAAATCCTACATTTTTGTAGTACATGATCTTTACGTATATCTCAGCATTTCGCCAGCGCACGCGATTATAGCAATTTAGCGATGTATTTTCTTCCGACTTACTTCAGTAATACCCTTCTTTTAGGAAAACTGAGAGCAGTAGCGTAATATTAAATAGCTTATAGCCTTCCTCATAATCAGAAAGAATTTTTGAAATCTATTCATTACTTGCGAAGAATAGCGCGTTCAAACATACAAACAAACTTTTCCGCTTTATAATATTATGAATATGAATATGAATACATAGGCCATCCAACATGGGCACTTCAGAAGCTAGTAACTCCACGGTTACTCTTTTCAAAACATAATTGATTTTCAATATGTTCCTATTTTCCAAAATTGACCAATTCACATAATTACAATGTAATAACTAATCAAGACCCCATCGCTCATCGACAGTGTTCGCTTTCACATTAAAAATAAACTTTATTGTGTGAGTGTGACCTTTCGTGCTTAAAGATGTGTGCAGTATACATACAAATTATTACACATAAATTATAAGTAGGTACTGTAAGAAATAGTAGCTAGTGTATTTATTATAAGCAGAGCCAACAATTAAGCTACAATAATTGCAGTGGTATAAGTAACACATAGCCAATTACCTAACTATTCAAATAGACACAGTGTATTAGTATTTATATCTACTTCATCATAAATATATTATGTTCATAGCTAAATGTACTCCATATGTACAACACAACCTAAAAGTTATCAAGTTATTACAAAGATGCCCCAATTCGGGTGTAAAAATGCACAATTTTACGCTCAGTAAATTATTTTCTGATCTCAAGATGTAATGAGAAATTTTATGCCCTATTTTAATTTATTCGATATATACCATCCGACCTCAAGACAGACCACTAGCTACCTAATGACTCTTGAGGTTATCCTCAAGAATTCCTCCCTATTATGTTATCCCTTCCCCTCCGCTATCAGTAATCGCCACGTAATCAACATCGAACTGATCGGAATCGTCAATTTGGTCGTGAATAGGTATGAATCGATAAAACGGGAAATTACCTTCAACCGGCGCGGAAATTCTATCCAATAAAATTTTCTTCCTGAACCATTCATAACTTTTCAATAATTGAATCAAACGTCGGCTTCACCCTCTCGGCGGCAATATCAGAAGCCTATGATTTTAGTTCTTTTGGATTTAAGGGAGCAGTCCACTTCGATAGAAATATGATCCCTTTTTGCTAATTAGAGAGACCGCAGTCAGCTGGGTGGGTTTTAACTTGGTAATCCATTACGACGGTACTTGTCATTCTTAATGAAGCGAGAGGTGACGACACGTTATGCACATTAACTTGATTGGAATTATAATTGGTATTTTCGTAATTTTCCCGCTGACGAACTTAAATTATCTACGTATAATTAAGTTTCATGTTACCAAGTGAATTTACATTATAAGACCTAATTTCGGCAGTAGATAAAATATGAATTTGCAGAGCTTATAAAGCTTATCTACGGACACGAATGAAAACTGAAAAAAGCTCATAAATTTCGCAAACAATACACACGTATTGGCATATAAAAGTAATTTATCGACGCCTTTGGTGATTAATGAATGAACCATACCTTGCTATCATTGCTATGAATGTATAATTTGAAGCCGGACAATAAATCCGAGCGCGCGTTGACGTCGGCGAGTGCGAGTTCGGCGGCGGGTTTGCAGGCCTGGCCGCCCTGCCAGCCACCCTCGCCCTCCATGGGGAAGATGCCGCCAATATGGAGGTCCCCGTCGCGTCGGCCCTCGCTGTAGCCACCGCCGCACACGCTCAGCCACAGCACCAGCAGCGTCCGTGCGCGCCCGCCTCCGCGACACCGCCGCCGCCGCACGACACACTTGGCAACGACGAATAATTGCTCTAACGTCTTCACTAACAATGCTTTAATATCACAATACACTGTTCTAGTTCGTAAACTAAACATATTATTCACATCACTTTTTAATTTGACTAGCGGACGCTTTGAAAAATGAGAATTTAGTCGCACCCGCGGCAGGGAGGCGGCGGCGTTTTGATATAAACGTGATAACACCCGAAGATATTGTAGACATAGCCTAATAAGCGTTAATTTTTCTATAAAATGTGGCATGGTGTGTGCACGGGGGCCCGGGGGCGCGCGCCCCGCCGCCGCGGCCACTGCGCGACCCTCGCCGTTCTGCGGGGTCATCGCTCGCGGCGGGGACATGCTGTCATTGTTCACCTCTCCGAGCATTTTCCATGCTCTCTCCTGTAACAAACAAACGTTCTCGTTTTCATTTGAACTGCAACTCTGTGAGCTTTTGAATAGGTTTTATTTGTAGATCCCAATCATTATCGTTCAGCAGAGACTACGACCTAAGCTTACATGAGCTGAGGGTATCAGTTTCACTGTAAGTAGTACTTACACATACATGCATGTATAGACAGCTCAAACGTTTTTGGTTAAATGAGATGGAATGGTATTTGGGAACGAATCCTCTTGTTTAATCGCAGCAGACCACTAGCAGCTAATTGGGTTGTAATAATGTTCTAGATTCTGTCCAAATAGACGTTAAAAGCATAGATATGTATATCAGTGTTTTGTTCATAATTATTTAGAAAAACTGCTTCATAGATACATATAATTTGTTTACCTTCGTCACGATCTTTAGATTCAGATGGTACTCACCTTACAAATTTGAGAAAAAATGGGTCATATAAATTTTTGTACACCAAATAACTACTTAAGTAAATGAATACATAACTAAAGCTAATTTATTCAATATTTCCTTTCAATTCGTCGGGTTTGGGAATGTCTTTATTTCCCGTAAGGACAAACCAATCAAAACCCTAAAAATAAACCTTAGTAAAATAACTTCAATTACATTCATATTTAACTTATCTCCTCTTTCTGTAATTTAAGTCTGCAAATCGTCCATCTTTGTATAAAACGTGTAAGTTGAACATTTGTTCATATCTCTATTGTACAGAATGTAGCCATTCATCGATATCGGAGTGATGGCGGCAATAACGCGAGTTTCAGTTTAATACTGACGTCTGGCGCGGCTTTAGAACCACTTAGTCGGTAGCTGTAGATCACAATAGCAGACTTCGACGTTGCTACTTTAAAAAAGAGTTCCATTCTCTCGAAATATCGGAGCAGGGAATGACTTTTGCCCGGTTTGCGTTGAAGGAAAAGTTATCGTTCCGCTAAAAACTGCTTTTTAGAGATCAATTGAAAAGCTTACTCATTAAAATTTGCCTTCTAATAAAAAGAATACAATCGTATATAATCGTACCTTACCTCCAAAGGATAACCTGCATTGGAGGTAAAAAACCCTTTTAAAGTTACCTTCAGGATTTTCTGATTTTTTATTTATTTAGTTTTCCCAATAAGGGATACACTTACATGCTAAAGTATGTTATCCAACTAGTACTAGCGCCATCGTTACATGGTGGACATCCCACCCATACGCACAAAACGTTTTGGGAATACCTTCATTGTGCGTACGGCTAAGGAGTGGAATTCCCGACAGCTACAACCTAGGAGTCTTTAAGTCCAGAGTGAATAGGTTACTTTTAGGTAAGCGTGCTCCATCTTCGATCACATCATCACTTACCATCAGGTGAGATGGTGCTCAAACGCGAACCTATTTTCAATAAAAAAAAAAACATCTTGTGTTTCTCCAATTATAGGGAGATATATCATGCGATTAGAGTTCCTATCAAACTTATACGAAAAAAAAAACTATCTCTAAAAACCATGAAAATTAAAGATAAAGAAGTTTTATTTCACTAACTTATGTATGAAACTTTACAATGTCAGGAATTACTCTTCACAAACGAAGTAAAGACTAAATATTGTATCAGGTGCCCACGGTTAAAGATCCAATATTCTTGGCGGTTAATATCAGTCGGTAAAATACAGAAACCGGGACCTATTCACTCAGAATTTCTCTTGGTGTATACAAAAAGCCTGATAATAATCGTCTCTCTGTAATCGTGCCGCAATGAAATGAGAAGTTAATGATTCGTAGCTTATTCCTTTGTAATAAAGGTGCTAATCAATAGGAGGAAATGGTTTCCAATTAAA
Source organism: Tholera decimalis (assembly GCA_943138885.2). Taxonomy (NCBI): domain Eukaryota; kingdom Metazoa; phylum Arthropoda; class Insecta; order Lepidoptera; family Noctuidae; genus Tholera; species Tholera decimalis. Next base: position 34,003,234 of record OW964549.2, on the reverse strand, counting down.
ATGACAATTTTCTAAGGAGACTAAATTGAGTACCGTCTGTTATTTATCAACCTTCTTACAACATAGGGAGTATTTTAATTAAACTGGTCGTATAAGAAATCGACGATATTGATTTCTTATACGACCAGTTTGTCCTTTTCCATTATCATAAAATCAAAATATATTGATTTCAAATAGGTGCTCTAGCAAGGTGCAGCAGGTACTTGGTAATAAATAAATAAATTGATAGTGACCATGTTATCTTAAAATACAAGTATGTTTTGCAATAAAATACAACGCTTCAGATGCTGATTTTGTTACTATATTGTATTATATATATTGATATTAAGAGGTTCATCAATACCACGGTGCCGTTCTAAATATATTTAATGAAATGGGATATCATCATCATTACATACAATAAAACAGTAAAAAAGTGTACATTGAACATATTTCCAAAAAATAATATTTAAGGGGGGGGGGGGGGATTAGAAACAGTATTAGAGCAATAATTTAAAACATTTCTTGTCTGTTTATCTGCTAATCTGTTTGAACACGCTAATCTCCGGAACTAATTTCAACGAAACTGAAACACCTGGTACAAAACTGTCAGCGGCTGTTAGCCTGTAGAGGAATCACACGGTAAAAAAGTCACACGTTAACAGTATACTAACTTGTAATCGCATGAACCACGCTTAAATCGAAAATGATTCCAAATTAAAGTATAGTAGTATTCAAATAACTTGGCAAGAGTCGTTCAATGCGCAGAAGTCGATTTTTAGGTGTCAGCGGTTGTCAGCGGGACGCGGGGTATGACGTAGCGCCGCTCCGAGCGCGCGCTTGGTGCATCAGTAGTTCTCGTTCAATTTGCTCCCCAATACACTTGCATATACGAAAGTTGTACCCTTTGTTTTTGTTACGAGTTGTTGTTTTAAATTTAGTTTTTGTTACGTTGATTACAATGCCAGGACTAAATACCGTTTTACGCAGACGATTAAAACGTCAGAAAGAACAGTTCGACACTATAGTTAAGAAAGGTTGAAATTCCGAATTCGTCACTGTCTTTAGGACACCGGGAAAAAAGAAGAATAAAAGGGGTAGCAGTTTTATTAACTAATTGTGACGACGAGAACATATTATTTTTAATGTTTTTTTTTTCAAATATTATAGTTTCACTTTTAAATGTATTTATGTATTATATCTGTTTTATTTATAATACCGAATTAACGAATGGATTTCTCTTCTTTCTTTAACATTCTTCTGAACAGACATGATTAAAAACAAATGATGGCAATAACCATAGAATAATGGCACGTAGTAAAAGTGACCACTTTTTTCTTCCATTAAGGGCCACTTGCAGCAAAATTTCTAAAATCTCCATTTTATTAACGCTAGATTTAACTCTTAAATCTTAAATTAAATAAATCACTTCCAGTATAGACTTTTAGAGAGAAAAACGGGGTTTCTAAATACTGCACGATTACCTCGTCATCATCTGATAACAAATCAATATCATTCATCACGCCGGTTTAACTTTCACGCCAATTTAAATCGAGATTTTAAGCTAAATCAGTAGTGAGCAAGACGTTAAATCAGATTTAGACCTAAATCGAGTTTTTGTTACAGTAAATCTCGATTTAAAGTGTTGCTGCAAGTGGCCCTAAGTGCACGATGCGCGAACTTACCCCTACTACGCCAAAACCTTGCCAACTTAAGTGACGAGGACTATACGGAAAGAGAGTATCAGTGTGCCAATTTTCACCCAATTTTAGAGTTTATTTCGTAATTATAAATCTGAAATCAGTATGGATAGTATGGATTTTGTAATGTGGCAGTTTAATTAAGGGGAGAGGTTAACGTAGTTAGGTGGGGGCGATCAATCAGAACCGGATCGAGTGCGCGGGGCGATATGTCGAGTTTGTAATTTAGATATTTACCCAGGCACCTCGCTCACTGGCCGAACGCCCGCATCCACCCAAATGATAAATCACTTCCTGTACATAAAGTTGCAACTCTCATCGCGGATGTAAACGAAATAAAACAATACCCTATTACAAACTTTGTCCATCTCACAAATAGTATTTTCAGCGTATTTTAGCTCAGATACGACAGTTAGAGAGTAAATGAAAGTTTCACTACAGAGCGACGTTAAATTCGACATTCTCTGGCAAGTCGACTGTCTGCCTCCGCAATCATTTTACAAATCGCATTCTTGGAACTCTTTCTATGAGCAATATTTCAATTGAGGTCAAAAGGTTTCAATTTACCGTGCAGATAATGAGGCAAATACAGTTAGTGATATGTGCTTTTACTCACAATACTACTCTAATAATACTATTTACCGTCGTAATGGCTTTTCCAAAACTTCCCAACAGCTTTAAGTAGAACTTTTTAGCTGATTTCCTCTGTATTCACTTGACTTACAGTTTCATTTTATTTGGATAATTATAATCTAATGGACACTATTAAGTTTAATTCAGAGCTACCTTTCTCTCCCGTGTTTAAAAAGAAAAATTGCTATGCGTAAAACGTTCCCATTTCACGGTAAATAAAAGCGGACAAAGTTAGGTATAAAGATTAAGGCTTTTAAAAATAATGGCTGAGATGACGATAAAAAATTAAAATAAAATGGCTGAATATTTTTATTTGTTTACATTTAAGATGTTAATCTCTGAGAACACTTGGCAACGAAGTTAAACATCGTTAATTCAAAACATTTCCCGTTTATTTTTAATTGGCAACCTTTACTAATCCATAGTACTGCCAACCTAAGTTTGGAAACGTCCCCGTTCGGGCAGTATTATTAAATAAGTTTTCAGGAGTAGCTCAGAATAGTGCTTGGTAAATAGCCCCATAGTTCGACCCTTTCCGTTTTCAGAGGTGCTTTACTAGTGCTGACCCTTTTCTGTAAGCCCTGTGTTAATGTTTCGTAACGCAGCATATTAGACAGTTAGTTAAATAATGAATAAGCTTGCCGATCTTAATTCGTGCTCTTCAGGGAACCTAAATAGAACAATAGATTAAGAACTTAATGAAAGGCAGTCAGTAATCACATTGAGGAGTAAGACCTGTTCGAGTGGTTGGCCAGAGGCTAACACAATCAGCCCGTCATTCCGGCTATTTCCAACGAAATCACATAAAGGAATCATTCGACCGATCCATTCTCGCATCTCATGAGTATTGTCTGTTTAATTTTATTATTTTGAGTTTACTTCTTAGTAGAAGTAAACTCAAAATAATAAAATCACACAACTAGATATCTCATTCATTACTTTGTGTATAACATTAGAATAACAGTCCTATGTAAATAGCATTCTTAATCGGATAACATAATTTATTATTTATTTCTATTCACACACTTACAGCCAATGAAGTATTATCAGCACTATTCATGAAATTATTTGTAACCATGTGCTTAGTAAAGAGAGAATTAAATGTATTTCTAATATGCCAATCAGTATTATTATTAGTATTTACTTCAATGGAAAATGGTAAGATTATTTTATCATAAGCTTAATAATGACTCTTATTCATCTTCTTAAATGAAGAAGGCGCACTCATCGGAAACTGAATACAGTTACTGAAGTATTTTTGGTAACTATCATCATTAAGTTGGCACGTTTGTCGCAAGCCAGCTCTTTGCATCGACGTAACATTATCTTCCAGGCTTCATGTTTCAACGTTTTTCTGCTTGTATTGACATTTTGCTGTCGCGAGGCCATAAATGTAATAAAACGTTGGAAATGTAAAGAAAAAAAAAACGGCCGGAGCAGAGTGAACCTCGAAATCAACCATTTACTTTTATAGAGTACAGCATTCGTCTCGTTTCATTTACATTTCGGGGCTCGTTTTGTAACCGAGCTGATTTTCTGTCTAGGAATGGATACTTGATAAGGCCTCGTATGTACCTCTACGTAAACTATGTAAATCGGTGAGTTTTCGAATTCTCAATACTGAAATACGAGAGGCTGAAATTTCAATGTATTTCGTGGTACAAAATGTATATTTAGGAAGAAGCTAGATAGATACTCACGCTTGAAATACGGATTTCTTAACTAAAATCAAATATTAACACAATATTTTTATCAGCTTTCATATGAGAAAATTCTATAGTACGTTATATGCGTGCCCAACTTACCTTACTTACATAGCCTTGAGACGGGATTTATCAACTCATACCTGTGTAGAATAATGCTTACAAGGTTGTACAGGTAGAGTACGAAAAGGATTTTACGATTCATGCCTGTAGTAAGAAAGGTTGGGAGCCTTTCATATTCATCTATAGGTCTAACCTAAGGGAACCTTCACGTTCGTATGTCGTTGCTCATTACTAAGCATGATGCATAAACATAATTATTGTGCATTAAGACGTAAAATAAACACCTAACGCAATCAGTGTACTATTGTACTGGATTGTAATGCCACGCCTGTAGCTCCCATTATATGTATTTATGACAGGTTTATCCACATAGATTACGCCAATCCCATCGTACCCTATTAGTTTTAGTTACACACATATTTAGTTCTAATTACACAAATAAATTAACTAATTTGAGTGAGAGAGACTTATCAATTAGTTAGCCTTGCTAGACTACTAACTGCGGTTTTGGACTTGGCAAAATTATTTGAACTAACCCAAAATTTAAGAAATTCTGTTTAAATTCTTTAATTAATGACTCTCTCTCATCTTTGTTCCTTACACAATCCATCAACAAGTGAATTATATCTTAAATTTTATTACATATTTATTTATTTATTAGGGACAAAAAACAGGTACATGTTATGATGATATTACATTAATGTTCTTAAGATATATACTTAGGTAAACACATAACCCACACTATTGCCCACGGATTAATCAGTAACATATTAAATGGAAAACCATAACGGATTAATAAAATTTTACTGTTAGTTTTGAACGTTTTTATTAGAATTTACTAAATACTGGACAATTTGGAGATGTAACTTTTCCCATAAAATAGCCAAATTTTGCTGATGGCTAGTGTCCAGAACGCAGTCTAAAGCTAACTTAATAAGCTCCCTTCATGTAAATGGACGACTTCGATCTCGAAACTGATATAAAATGACACTCTATTTGGTATTCTGTACTCGAGCGAAAACAAAAAGAATTTTAGTGATTTGTAAGCGTAGTTAAATTACGTCTTTTTCTCTTTTGTCAATCGTAACGACGGCTGTCAATGGCGACAGCTGACGCACCTAATGTATTTTAATTTATCTCGACTGAGATTAATTGAATATTATTTACTGCAAAAATGCCACGCAACACAAAATTTTATACTTTCGTTTGTATTAAATCTATTTACGTCTAAACTAAATTTAGAAACTTGAAAATCTTTAAAAACTTTTTAAATTAAAAAGCGAAATTCTTTTGTTTGAGTTGAAGTCAACAAAGTTTAGAATTTTTTTCTTCGAAAGTATAATGTTTTGCGAATTTTTTGTTGATTTTTTCTACTCCTTTTCTCCATTTGCAATTTTCAAAGAATTTTTGTCGGAGTAAATAAGGCTCGACCCTACAAAGGGTGGACACCCCGAACATTCCAATTTTGAATTCTTACTCAGACTTGAGCTTTGTATTCAAGATTTGATGAGGTCGCATAATTTAGACTGGTGTTTACAGGGGCCTGACAGCAATCAAATTAAATCATCAGCTGAAATATTCGCGTAAGTTATGCAGAATACATTTTCCTGTTGTACCTTCGAAATATGCGATGCCTGTACTGATGATGCCCATCAGCTCAGAATGTATATTGAGAAACATTTTAGAGAGCAAATATATAAGTTTTATTGTGTATAAATAGACCCTAAGTAAAATGTTGTATGTTCTTATTTTTTTGGTTGTAGGGTTCCGTAGCCAAATTGCAAAAAAAGGAACCCTTAGAGTTTCGTCATGTCTGTCTGTCTGTCCGTTCGTATGTCACAGCCATTTTATTCCGAAACTATTAGGACTATACGTGTGAAACTTCGTATGTAAATGTATTCTGCGAACCACTTTCCGATTTCAAGAAAAAAAAATAAAAAATAATTAAAATAAAGGGGGGCTCTCCATTCATGGAACTAAAACTGAATATTTTTTTTCATGAAACCTATGCGTGTGTGGTATCTATAGGCAGGTATTTAAAAATGACATCGACGTTTCGAATACCACTTTTTCATAAAGTTAATCGTTTAAAAGATATACGCTTCCAAAGTGGTAAAATGTTTGTGTGTCCCCACTAACTTCTATAATAATGGAGTGAAAAATATATGTCTATAGATATTAATGTAGACTTTCAATCAAAATTAATTTGAATGAGATCGGGTCAGCAGTTTTTGAGCATATTTTATGAAACCGCAAATATAACTTTGTAATTCATACAAACACTATGAAAAACAAAGTTATTTGGCGTCGTTGTAAAAAATGTAAGTAAGCTAGTTTTAAGAAATTTCTAAGGTTTTTTTTTTAAATAAATTTACATATTATATTATATTATATTATTATAGTTACTACGGAACCCTTCATGGGCAAGTCTGACTCCCCTCGGCCAATTTTTATATGTTAGTCTTGGAAATGTTTTCTTTCAGATGCTAATAAGGAGCACGTGGCTAAGCAATAATAGCCGCATGGTGCAAAGCTTGCCGAGGGCTATCCATAGATAGATATGAAATAAAATGAAATATTTATTTGTAAATTGGTTATAAATAACACTTTAACACGTCATGTTTTCTTGCGTGTTAAGTTTAGTTTAGCTAGATAAGACCGGTGTTTCCTAACTGACTACTCTGAGAAGAAATATCGAAACAAACTCAGAGGTAAACATTTTTTATCCATCTTAACATCAGTATTCCACTGTGCATTGGCAAGCACGTTAAGTGATTGGTCCTGGCTATCATTTGACATCGCTGACAGTTGTGAAAGGTGGACATTTGATTGATACCAGTGTTGTCTAGGAGTATGGTGTTGTTATGTCGTGGAGATAAGGTGGTCAGTCGCTTCTTCTTCTAATTTAAAAAAATTCTAGTATTCAGCTGAATCCGGTAAGACTGGTAGCTGACCGATCATCGATGTGAAAAGGATTTCTAGAGGATGATAATGATTTTATATTAGATCCAAATTAATAAATTTATAAGCATTTGGGTAAACCATTGATTAATGTCACTAGTTAAGATTTAATGCGGTATTAATTAAAAATACTACATGATAGTTTTGACATTTTTCTAATTTGTAATTTTAAACAATGTATATGGATCTTTGGACATCTGAATTAAATGTTTTTTTTATTATTATTGTAGAAAGCTTATTTCTGTTACCTGAAAATAACCTAAAATCATATTTTTTTTCTTTATTGATTGTAAGGGATTTTTATACATTAAAATGACGATGACAATCCCATCGTACCTTATACTATGTCTTATCCTAATTAATTACAATTAACGCTTTAAATAAACTTTAAATTTTTAATGAGATTCATGCGCCGTTCGGGGACCACTGTGCAATTCTATTTCATACTTTTCTTGTTACATAATCCATGTAATATTAAGTAGCATTAAGAAATGTTGTGACAGTGGTTGAATAAATAAAATAAATAAATATAAATAAATAAATTCTGTCTGTCTAAAGACTGTCTGTAAGAGATTGTCCTGTGCGATAAGACCGCCCATGGTACACTAGTTTTTATATTATTTTCATCCTGTAAAAGATTATGAGATGATGACAAAGTACTACAAAACTTTTATCTCATTGCAAAAGCGTAAAATTAGACAGGAAATATTTAAACTGAATTCATAAAAATGAGCTAGAATAAAGCATTAAAAAATTCATCCGCAACGCTGCCGGCTAGTAAAGTATACCCAAGAGACTCCCGGTGACTGAAGTAAATAAATAAATACCTCGCTAAAACACAATAATGTTGAAATTAATTCTATCAAACTTCTCCAACTAATCTTGAGTTAAACTGTCTTATCTTTGCCTATATAACCACTTCGAGGGACTCCGCCAATAAAACGTATACGCCGATGTAATGTAACCGATGTCTTGTAGATTATTATAGATCTTGTAGATATTAGATTAGTAGATTGTGCGAGTCCATGGCACACTCCCTAAAATTTAACCGATAGAATTGCATCGTGTCGCCGATGTTCAAGGCTCTAAAGCTTTGACTTGACCAGTCCGTCGTTGCTAATGAGACCTTTGGTCGTTTCTCAAATGAGTCTCGTGCAACAAGACATTCCGATTCCGATGTGAAATACTGTCTCCTTTGCTAGGATTACCAATTATTGGCAACCAGTTGAGTCTTAGCCGCGACGAACAGACAGTAAGGGTCAACGTTACCCCAAGAAGCTCGCTATGATCGCTTATCGCCTCGTTTTCACCACGGAATGATGGAGCCGGTTGGAAACGCCTGGGTCCAAGCGGCATTAAACTTAACCAAGTTAGCATCATCCTATTCGGGACAACCTTTAAGGACATATTAAGCGGCCCATCATGACTTCACGTAGACCGAATCTGAAACCCACATGGGCGCAGGATATATATATATATATCCTTCAGCAACTGTGTTGTCGACTGCATAACCTTAAGTACCATGCTTTAAATAGCTATTGAACGTCTGTATGTAGCTATTGAACGTCCATATATAGCTATGGAACGTCCGTATATGGCTATTGAACGTCCACATATAGCTATCGAACGTCCGTATATAGCTATTGAACTTCCGTATATGGGGCACTCTAATAGATAGGACTTGGTTTTAGAAGGCAAGAGTTGCGACATTCGCAGTCGAGAATCGAGAGATTGTTTTCCAAACTGGCTTCTGTAGGTCACGTCCGGGAGGTAGATGCTCCTAGAGCTGAACGATATTAGGCAGACGCGGAAGCAGTATTAATTCCACAACACTTTTCTTACATGTGGAGGTTCATCTCGGATGGACCGAGTGCAGCGAAAAAAATATATCTCGCACTTAAGTCTACCTGGTATTGTAAAATTTTCGTAAAGAAGATGACGGGAATCGATTTCTTGCTTGTATTTTTCAAGCGCGCATACGACTTTCCTTCTTATGTCAATTTTTTACAGCTGGCGGTTCTTACATTGATGCTTACGTGGTTGATCATGTATTGAGGTAAAATAAAGACAAGAAACTCAAAGACCCAGTGCCCTATCCAAACATATTATGTAGTTCGGCAATACAATACCCATTTGGGAGGTTTGGCTCTTGCGCACATGCTGATGGCGCTTTACCGTGGCGAAATGTGAGCCCATAGACATAGCTCTATTCTCGCAAATGGTTGACATAAAATGTCCAAAACATAGGAAGACTTCAGACACGCTATAGATAACAGTCTCATTATTGTGGTTTGGGAAGTGTGTAGTTTTGTGTCGGAATGAGCATAAAAAAACGTATTGAATGGTAAACGTATACAGTTTCTCTGTCACACAAAACATATTTTTCTAGTGTCTTTTCTCTCTCTATAGAGTTAGTTAGTAGTCAAGTTCTTGTGGCCATTCATCCATCGTTATGAAGGCCTAGTCTCTCCCTCGGAGGAAGGTCGGTGTCTCGGCAAGTACATGGTGGGAATATGTGAAGACAGTAAAACTGGTCGAATCGCAAACTGGACTTCCCTGAAGACAAATGCGCGAGCACTTTGTGATTTTTCGTTCAAATCTAGTGCAGCCGGACTGGGTACAGTGCTTCCATTTTACAGTGATTTGCAGCTAAATAGGATTATCTTAAATAGTATCGTATTCCTGCAATTAAAGCCGCTAGGCTATTGAACGTCCGAATAAAGCTATAAGACGTCCGTATATAGCTATTAATAAAATAAAATAAATATTAATAAAATAAAATAAGGTTTGGATCTTGCGCACGTACCGATTGCGCTTTGTCGTGCGAAAATGTGAGATAGATGTACATACCTCTATTCTTTCATAATTGCATTTATCGACACAAAAGTAAATGTCCGAAACTTATGAGGATTATACATAGATGCACTATAGGAAGAAGTCTCATTACTGTGGTTTGGAAAGTAGAGAAGTCTGAGTAAATATGTGTTACTAATAATATCAAAAAATTAACTGCTTTTCAGAGTTAGAGTTAGTGGTCATTAAAGGAAGGAAGCTGCAATAATGTTTATTTATAATTAAAAGTTGATTTTATGTTCCTTCTTTTAATATTGCAGATTGAAAATGTGTCACACATACATCCGATATCTATATTAAAATACAAATCAGAAACTCTGTCAAGCATGAGGTGAGCGAGCTGGCAACGTCGCAAGTGCGGACGCCAAATTCGCAGATTCGCAGTCAGGAAGTCCCCGAGATATACGGCTGTGAATATACGCGCTACAGCAGCGCCTCACCTGCGCTGAGATTTCTTCGGGAACTTTTTATTATATATTTGCAACCATTTATCAAAATTTTTGGCTTCTATCGAATTTTGTCCTACGGCTAATCAGGACCAATAAGGACCTAAGCGCCACCGACCAAAAAATTGGCGTCCGGTATGCGGACGCCATAAGCCGGTGGACGCCAGTTTAAATTTACTTTTTTCTTCAGAGGACGGCTATTTGTCTGCAGGATAAGTGTATATATATATATCTTACATTATTAATTTCTCTATCTACGTTTAATCTACGTTTTAAATTAGCACCTACACATTATTTCAAGATAACTTATTATAAAAAACCGATACTTGATTGTATTATATTAACGTTAAGTTTCGATAGTGGCACATCATTATTCAAGAATAGCAAAACACTGGCAACCGTCGTAATATCAACTTTGTCTCCGAGATTAAAAAAATAGGGTATAAAGCATTCACAATACAAGAACTTGCATAATGAAGCGTTAGGGAACAATACTGGCTTTATTACAGCGCTTATTACGCTAAATTGCCCGATATCAAGTAACCATATTATTTAAATTAATCTTAATACTTTATCTATTCATCGTCGAAGAGACAGCACTGCACAAAAGATAAAACATTAATTTTGCGCTTTGCCCAATTTATTCGGTGCCGGCGAATCGCATTATCTTTTATATCTATTACCAGTCGCCATTCAATTTCTTGAAATGGGATCGTGACTAATAGTGAGATAGATCATCACGATCATGACTAGTTACGCTATCTTTCACACAGCCCATCCATCCATACTCAGCTTAGGTACCTCACTACGTTTGATATTGGCAGGGATGAAGAACGCGCTTTGTATATGTGGAATCTATAACGCATCAATAACTCAGTATGTTATCATTTTTTTGTTTAAATCGTTCGTGACACGTTGTGCGCGGATGTTTATGAACGATGGCGTCGTAAAAATGTTCAATTTACGATCCGATTACGTCCGATGCGGGTTTGGAACATTAACTGATGTTGGTGCGAGCTCTTTAGCTGCGTAAGGCGCGCGCCGCAAAATTGCGGTTGTAGGTAACTGAGACGAGGTGGTGGGCCGTCAACAGCGGCATAATTAAATTTACCATACCACACCTACAGGTGCAAGAAAACTTGGTTTCTTAACGAAAAACTAACCTCATGTTACAGCTTTTGGCATCCACACACCCAAGGACGAGATAAGTTCGAGTGCGAGCCTTTATTGAGTTCGTGTTCAAATCCCAACTGCCGATCGTTATTCTTTTTATAACAGGAAAATTCGGATTGAATTGCGGTTTCAGTATATATTGGATGGCAGATTTTTACTTTTTTTTCGACCACAAAGAGTCTGAGTAGCGCAAATATAATAAAATATTTGAGAATTGATTCTTTTATAAAGTAAATCGCGAATGGAAATGAGCGCTAAGCGAGTCGACGTAATGGGGCTAATGAGCTGATCGCCACAACTAGCGGTTTATTCTTTGACTTTCCTTCGTTTCGTGTGTAGTATTACGCTTCGCCGGGTTTTTATTTTGACAGTTGGACGCTGATTTATTTCTCAGTGTGTGAGGTAGAGACAATGCGGGTGCTCACGGGTCGAGTGATGGTAATTATGAGCGGTGCTCACTCCGCAATGCGCCCCACCAGGTCGCTCCCCTCTTCGAAAACAGTCCTCTGCGTCATAAATAACAAATGGTGTTTGAAAAGACCCGTCACAGGACATCTTGCGCTATGTCACAACTTTGATTGTACCCATTTAACTTGAGAACTTACACCGTTAAATATTCAGTGTTCATGCCGTAGCGAGGTATATTGTCGCTTCAGAATGTAATTAGAGATAATCTGCGAAACAAGAATTCTGTAATTACTTCAAGTAAACTTACATGAGCTAAGATGCCTAGCAATTTAGCTGCGGGAAGGTTATTAATTATAGATCAGTAATTAGATTGATTTCCATATCAGATGTGCTGAACCACAACGGATAAGGAAATCATTCGGTAAAAGTTTAGATGCGCCATAACAACAAATGCTTTTTTAGTGTGTTTTTGTAAGTTTGCACTACCAACAATGTGAAAAGCATGGGAAGTCATGCAAGGTTAGTAGAGATCGATGCGAACTGCTAGGGTTGCGGGAATCTGCCGGGGTTGTGGGAATTTTCTAACGAGATACCGCGGCCCTGGAACGCAAGTGTAGCTAAAGGAACAGGGTGGGTTTTTCGTCATTAGAAGTCTGACAATTCCTTTCGCTATACCTCGAGCGGGAGAAATCATTCGATGATTTTCCAACCCGGAAGAAAAAAAGGGATCGGCGCAAAAGGTTATGAGACCTTTATCGTTTTACTTGAAACTTAAAAGAGTGACCTGTTTATTGCTCAACATGGCGAAGGCTCTACCTAGTCCAAAGATTTTTTTTTTGTCTTACGACTGCTAATCATTCTGCTATTATAGCTTGTGTTTTAGCTTACATTCAATAAAATATGTAATTAATAATATATACATAAATTATACAGGTTATTATTTTCCCCATGAAGCTAAAGTAAATCAGTGTATCGGTTAATTGTGGAGCAGTTAACAATGTCGATAAGGTGTCTGCTGCACAAAGAAATAAACGGTCGTTTGTTCGGGCGGCGTCGAAAGGAAAAGCAATTAGCTAGAATGCAAATAGCTAAATGTATTGTAGTGTTGAACACATTTGCATACGAAGCGACGAGCGACCGGAGTTCCGAGGGCCTGGCGCACCCATTCCCTGTATAAGCTTCCGTTCAAAACTTCCATCGTAAAGCTAAAAAACCAATGCTCCGCTCACAGTAATTTCGTTTGGCGAGAACAGAACGCCATTCCAAGTTTGCGTAATTTGTAACGAAAATTGCCTTTCTGTACAAAAAATAACTTCTGAGAAACTAAAAATACTCGTTATTGTTGGTGGAAGGTTACATTTTTAATTGCCATTCACCACATTAGCGTTCTTTACGATCGCAATAGCTTCGGGCCCGTTAGGAATTCATTTGTTTTCCAGAAAAGTGTTTTCTGCGAAGCGTTTACGTCGGACTATTCCGATTTACGTGGTGCCATTTGGAGGAATTGTCTAATTAACCTGCCTATTGAACAATTTATTACACAACCCTGGATGTTTCAGTGTAATTACGGCTCAACCTTATTGACTGTGGTATTACGAATAAATCACTGACGCTGTAATTTAGTTTTGGGCGCCTATATTACAAGCAACTAATATTCATTATTATATACGGTATACCTGCTGTTTTTCTCCGCAAATTTGATTTAAATGCACCTGTAACAAGATTTACAAGGACTTTTTACCCATTTATTTCACAAGCATTATTTATCCTTTTCAACGATGTTGGTAGTGGAGCAAAAAAATATTAGTTTTTCTACGCCTAGTAATTTTTTTACATCGACCCATTGAAAAAAAACTTTAAAATAATATTAAAAAATCATCTCTTAAAATAAATGACAGTGATAGTTATTTGTTATTGTGGAAATTAAAGCATTCACAATATAAGAACTTGCATAATGAAGCGTTGGGGAACAATACTGGCTTTATTACATCGCTTATTACGCTGAATTGTCAGATACCAAGTAACAAGGAACATCTATACGGCTTATTGCTTTCAGCGCTTTTAATACAACAAATACAACCCTTTTCATTCAATTGCCTTATGAATTGGGCGGAATAAGCTGATATACTCCGCAATTTTCTTTCATGACCCGACCATTGAAATGTTAATAGCCCTGAGGCGATTTAATATTAAAAATAAGCTCCGTTACAAATGTGGGGGGATGTTGAAAGTAAAAAATCTCTTGATGTACACCAGTAAGATAACAAAGCCCCTAATATCGTGGCATATTTCAATTACTTTGAGGGCGCGCCCTCGTATGCATGCTATCATGTAAAAATGGCCCCCAAAATGTATTTCGTGACCTTCTTTACCTCAGCACGGTTTTTATAACGGAGTTGAGTTCTTTTTTTAAATAAGATTGACGCTTTTTTATTCATATGATATTGCTACCTGTGTCGAGTTGGTGTTATTAAACAATATTTCGTACACGGAAAAAAGGATTTGAATAGTTGCAACATATGAGGGTACTTATGGTTAATTATAATAAATTAAAACCCTAGATAGGTAATAATTTATTGTTGTTTGTGTGTGGTTGTTTTAATTTATGTGTATTGTAATTGTTTTTTTTTTCTCCATCTTATGTATAATTTATTTTTATTGCATGCTGCGTAATTAAATGACGAAAAAATTTTCGTTGAAATCTTTAAATCTCATACATGTGAACCGTATAATGTTCTTTTGAGAAAATAAAGATTCTTTAAACCTAAGAAAAGTGTAAGGCAAAGGGGGAGTGTTTTCCCAATAGTTTGACAATATAGTTGGTTCATTAGAATCTATGTATGTAATCTAATGGAAATGTATGCAATTATATCGAATATAGTATACTTTATACGATTAACAGGTAGCCCCATTAATCTGCGTACAAACAACATGATGCTGTGCTGACGAATCCGCTTACCAATCGCTATGGTTATGGTAATATCCCCGAGGATTGTTCGCTGCCCCGCTTCTATGGCCGAGGTCCAAATTACGGCCGTTTATTACGACCATTAATATTGTATGGTCCGACGTATCACACAATGATTTTAGAGAAGAATAGTTTGATCTTTTGTGAAAAATATTGTCTTAAAGTTTTTGTAACGATGTTTTTATTCAATTAGCGACCGTTGTATTATTAGCGCAAGACGGTTGTGTTAATTTCGGTATTTTCTCCTAAAGCCATCTTTAATATCGCTTCAAACATCATTACTCTAAATAAATCTTCAAATGATTAAATCACCTATAAACTAAAATCGCTTTAAGGTATCTAATGGTTCTCATTATCGTTAATTAATGATGCCAGCTACTGAAGTCATAGACTGGAATTAAAACCGTTAATTTAATTATTCATTCATTGAATTTTGCTTCAGAATTTCAGTTCAATTGATGAAATTCTTTCTATCTTGGATACTAAAACATTCAAGAAGAGTACTAAACCGGAGGTATGGCAAGCAGTTTGCAAGCGGAACGATTTTTAAAGCTATAAATTTCGCACGTGATCTCTGGTACAGCGGCGCAATCACGCGCGGACCTGATCTTCTTCTGAAGCTATTTAGCTAAATGCTTCGCTAATTAACATGGCCGCCCCATAATTTATCTCGAACATTACTGCGGTTCTTTTATCCGACATCGAACAAAAAGTGGTTATGAAAAATTCGATATTTCGACGTAGTTTCATATTCCAGAATATAAAATGCGGAGGGAAATATTTTGAATAGTTCGTTGATTAAGAATGGACAGTTTGTGCTAGTGAAATCCGTAGGTGTCAGTCTGGATTTTTGTTACTAAAATAAAATTAAAAAAAAAAAAACAATTCAAACGCATTTCAATAATTCTAAGCGTAATTCACTCATTATCGCAAAGAGTTAGAAATTTGGGTTACATGTTGCATCTGCGATACATCTGCATGCATATTTATTCGCGGGTTGAAGGGCTGTCTGCATACTGTATCCAAGCTCTAATTTCTATTATATGGTAGAATTATTATTAATACTCAATATAATATGTATGCCACTAAAAATATCTAGGTATGCAAAAATCGTGTGTGTAAGATAATGTATTCGGTTACATAACAATGTAATAATATAGAAAACAACAGACTTTCCATGTTTGAAAATTTTACTCCTTCAGCCGGGGTGAACCTTATTCATATTCTTGCTCGTAAAAAACTTAACTCAATTCGTTAAGATCGTTACGTTAATTTTTGACAACTTGGAGAAAACCGAAAGGATTTTTTTCCTTGATATCATATATCTATTTTTCTAGTTGTATTTTATATATATTATGATGTACCCAACTAAAACAATAATTTTGACTTCCAAAGTTGCTGCAATGATTTACCCAAAGATACGAAGTTGAAATACAATTTGTCTCTGCAATTATCCGGTTAGTCATACGAATACCTACACAAGCTTAAGTTTAAATTAAGCAAACATTATTACCCTATTACTTCAAATCCAAGGTGCTCCAAATGTTCCTCTAAAGGGTATCCTATTGTGGCATGAATCGACGCATTACGGCAGAATCTGCTTCATTAACGCGGCCGACCGTATTCAGTAGAGGAACGTTAACAACACCAATGGTTTACGTATAACTTGCAGTTTACTTAAGCGTTATGATCTGACTCTAAGCACATACAATTTCACGTCAAAGTGTAATTTGTGGCCGGCTTTATATATGGCTACATAAACTTAGTTGTGTTTATTACGAATGTTGAAGGCGAGTCGAGGCAAACTAATTTGGAACGCATTCTATATAACGGCCCATCTTTGAACAAAGAATCCTTATTAAGTGGAGAGGTTGTAGCTTTGCTTACTTTATCTCTAATGTTAACCTATTATGTATGTATGTACAATTGAGGATTTTTGCACCTTCCGTAGATTTGGGTAAACGTTCCTGATTTGCGTTTGTTTTTTGTTGTGTTGTTTGTGGAGTGTTCGTACTAATTGGAACGGTAGTATTCCGTAGGGAGCTCGTGCGAGGCTATTTGAATGAAGTTTATAGTGATTTTCTGAATATGTCATCTAATAATTCTGTAAATATCAGATACTGACTCTAATTTTATCCAGTGAACAGTGAACTGTTTATGGTAAAAAAGGTTTATGAATATCATAGCTCCTTGCAGCCATGCCGAATGTAGATGCTACGCAAAGGCAACGAATAAGCAAAGCAATCGCTGTTGTAATAATTCTTTTCCAGATCCTGTCTCTTTTATTACTACTATAATATAATCTGATGTGTATCTCCAAAATTTAGATTACACATTAAACCCGAACTTCGAAGGGAACACCTACTTTCATATTAATACAGGAGTTAATGTTGTAAGATGTTATGCAATATATATTCTAATTGCTAGCAAGCACGGGGTGGAGAATGAACGAGGCACTTTATTATACAATGGTGGGCTTAATATAGGCACTTCTTGGTTAATGAATTGGTAACACTTAGCTTCTATGTAGTAAATTGCTGAAATTATGTTTTGAGGTTAAGCAGTAGTCATGTATGGAGTAGTTTCTTGATAAATATTAATCTTGACATTTGAATTATGGAGAAGTCGTAAAGCTAGTCGGGTGGATGTTAAATAAGCAAATGTTTATTTGTATCTCTATACGCTCTCCCGAAAAACTACATGCCGCCTGCGCTATGTTTTGTTTCTGTCATTTTTATAGATGACTAGCTGACCCGCCATGACTTCGTTCACGTGGTATCCTACCTCTACCCAACCGATGCCACTACCCCTATCCTACCGATACCCTAACCATACCTTACTCTACCCCTACCCTACCCAAACTCTACAGTACCCCTACTCTACCAATACCCTACCCCTACCCTACCCTACCGTACCGTACCCTACCCCTACCCTATCTCTACCCTACCCTACCCCTACCCTTGAGATCTTAACTACTTTTTTTTTTTTTCATAAGAACCTTCTCCTGACAAAACCAAACAACAAAAAAGAATCAGCCAAATCGGTCCAGCCGTTTTCGTGTTTAGCGCTTAGCAACACATTTAGCGATTCATTTTTATTATATAGATAATATTGCCGATGTATAGGTACGTATTTAATTCTTATGTTGTTTTGAGACAACCAAAGAAATCTTCCTGATTTATCATCCGTTTTGGATATTATTTTGCTATTTAGGGAGTCAAATCCAACAAATTAAAGATCACGAAAATCAATCTTACCGTTCTTACTATTTATTTATAAACGATGTAACTAGCACGATATTGCTTTATATACCTTTCTTTGTTATTAAAAAAAATTCTACCAATTTGGGTAGAATTCACATTAGTAACAATCCTGATAACCCCTCCAACTAAGCTAAATATGCTTGTCTGGAGTGGGTTCACAGCAATAGTATTATGGGTGGGGTTAGAACCCCGCGACCTTTCGATCATAATTCGTAGCCTTTAGACTACTGACGCTTAAAAGCTTATTGTATATGTCTAAATCTTAAAATTATAAAACAAAATCATTGTATTCTACAATCTGGATCTGCGTATACTTCTTCATCTTAACAATACAGTGGATTCTGACACCGTTTTACACAAAATCTTTACATAGTATAAAACAAAGTCGATCCCGCTGTCTGTATGCTTAGATCTTTTAAACTTCAGCAATAGATGGAGTGATTCAAGAGGGAGTTTTATATGTATAATACATCCATATTATTCATACGTTGCACCCGTGTAAAGCCGGGCCGGGTCGCTAGTAATATGTAGATAAAACGATTAAATAGAAAGGTTTGTGTATATACAACGTGTAACAGATTGAGCGCAATACCTCAGACACCCCACTTAGAATATCTTATCTTAACATAGTATAAAGCAAAGTCGCTTCCCAGTGTCTGTCCCTATGTATGCTTAAATCTTTAAAACTACGCAACGGATTTTGATGCAGTTTCTTTCAATAGAAAGAGTGATTCAATAGGAAGGTTTTTAAGTATATAAAATGCATAATATAGTAGAGGAACACTGATCATTTTTGAGGTTTCTAATGTGATGTCGCAAATAAACACATTTTTTGCGCTTGCTTTGCAAACGCTGGCTGAACCCTACGAGATAGATCAAAATAATGTACTACAGTATTGTACACCTTAAAAAGGTCAACAAAAAAGTCCTCGATGGCATCTGTCTATCTCTTATAGATAACGACCATTTTTTATCCTTTACTTTTTACGAGAAATACGAGCATATTTTAAGAAGCGATTTTAAGCAATACAGCATTAATCCTTATCCAATTAAGTACCATAAATACATTGTGCATTTAATATAAATCAATATTGCCCTTTACAGAATATAATTTAAATAAACAGTTACGAAGACGCGGTGCCGACGGAGGCACGGCGCGCGTGCCTATGTTGCTTAGATTTGAGCGTTGAATGTTTTTCCCATGGTAAATTATGTGTCGCACTTTCAAGAGTAATTACTAAAGAGAACATGGATGTCGAATGACAAATAGGCTGTCAACGATGTATATAAAGACATTCTATAGTATATTTAATATAAACATTGCACCCGTGCAAAGCCGGGGCGGGACGCTAGTTAAATTATAAGTCTAAAACAACATCCGTACCTAATTGAATAAATTTTTGATTGAATTGCATTTGAATTTGAAATTGGTTTTGCATTTTTTATAAAATAGTTATCCTTACTAAACGCAAAACGTATATGATTCATACAATATCCTTACGCAGACGCAGACACTCATGCAATGTTAGCGGCCGACGCGACACGCACACAATTTCCTTGAATTAAGGATTGTATTAATTTGTTATGATATTGTGTTTCCTTTTTAAGTTAAATGAAAGATTTTTCCATCAAAATTTAACACCTATTTTTTATGACGGAAATCGATTCAGAAGCCGATTCTGATAATTTCAAGAATTGCGTTTATTCTGTTACACGTTGTATATAATTTGAAATCCGTGCGAAATCAGAGCCACTTCTGTACTTACACGATAGGCTCTGTGAGTGTCGGATATCCTTCAATCAAGATTTATATCTTAGGTATTCAACGGTACGTCAGAATGTATTTTTGACGTGACAACGTCTTATAATTCTATGAAGCTGGCTGCACGCACGAAAATACATGACTCATGCGGCGTTACCTCGCTCTGAGGCGTTCCATTTAAGGCTTGAAGTGCAAGCGAGAGTGCGGAACGAGCGACAAAGTGGCATAATCGGCCTCCGCGTTCGGCAGCGTTCCACATCTGTCTCTCTCCTACTTGTGTGAGCGATGCGTCCGCGTGGACAGCTGCTATACAATAATACATTTACATGTTTTCGTCAAGTATGAAGTGCAGTGAAAAGTGAATGTGGTGTCAATTGTTTATAGCAACCAACCATTCCATCAGTATTTTCTTATGACGTTGTCACGTTCAACTATCGTCAGTAAACCGACTTTACAGACAACCGATTTTTATGTGGTTTTTTACTAGCTGCCATGAACGTAGTCGTTGTCGTCGTAAGTCTAAGCTCTAGTCTACCCTCATAATCATCATCTACTTAGCCTTTTCCAAACTATGTTGGTATCGGCTTCTAGTCTAATTGGATGCAGCTGAGTACTAGCAACTGACTCCAGAACCCAGTAACTGGGTAACACGATTCACTTTGGCATGACCAGTGACAGATTTTCTGGCTTCTGACTATACATAACGATTGTCACAGATGTACAAAAGACAGCAGGGAATTAACGAGCTTTCAAGGCACGTAGGAAACTCGATATGTTTGGGTGGGCACCCATCCACGGATCGGCCCCGGCAAGCGTTACTTAACATTGAAGGGTCTATCTTCAAGTTTAACCAACGCTTGCCGAGGCCATGCGGCTGTTTAACTCCTTAAACTCAAACTCTGGTCTACCCTATTTAACAAAATCCTTCACTGGGGTGATTGGGGGGCTGTTGGTCTAGTGGTCAGTGGCCCTGACTACTATGCACAAGGTCGTGGGTTCGATTCCCACCCAGGACAAATGTTTGTGTGATGAGCACGATCATTTGTTCTTGGTCTGGGTGTAATTTATCTATAATTATGTATTTATTTAGAAATATATATTATGTATGTTTATCAGTTGTCTAGTACTCATAACACAAGCTCTGCTTAGTTTGAGACTAGATGGCGTTGTGTAAAAGTTGTGGAGTATTATTATATATTATTATATTATATATTTATTCGTTGATCATTTACTTAATAAGTCACCAACAATATTAACACCGATGTCAGTTTTGGTATTTTCAGAATTCCAGCTGGACAGTAGCATGGAGTTCCTCAGCGCGATTATTTCCAAGGGGGCGCCTAGTTCTTCGAGGTTGTTTACGATGGGTATTGAGTGCTTTCTTGCGTTGCCCACTGTTGGGGATAATTGGGCATGGACCTTGCAGCAGACCATGTAGCCCCAGCTGCAGCCAGGAACTCCAACGTCCATCTTGAATGAGGGGCAACTGTTTATACGTACACAGATGCCGCCTCGCGCCCAGCAAGTGGCATGAGTGCTGCCTGTGTGACGTAAGAAATTTTATTTATTCATTATTTATTAGGTATATACGTTAATAGGAATAAAGCATTGAGGATGTGCCAAAACGAAATCGAAAGAGGCATTCTGGACAGATATTTAAAATTCTTCTAAATTAAAAGCATGACGTACTAAATTCTATATTTACGCCTTGATTTTACAACACTTCAGGATTCCTAAATACATATGTAAGCTGGCGGGATTTCGAATTTTGAGACACCATAGTACCATAACATAAACACATAGAAGCACCGTAAAATTAGTCATGGAATCTTAAAGTTCTTGCTCACAAATTGTATGAAGATTTTACTGTGGAAAAATATCCTAAACATTGTAATGTTAAAAATGAAATCTTAATATATTAAATTTTCACATAATGTTTATAATATGTAGTTAGTAGTACTTTTTAACCGACTTCAAAAAAGGAGGCTTACAATTCGTCTTGAACTTTTTTTTTTATGTATATTACCTCATAACTCGGAGATGGCTAGACCGATTTGGAAAATTCTTTTTTTATTTGAAAGGGTATACTTTCTAGTTGGTCCCATTGTCGTCACGTTTGGATCTGATGATGGGATCATGGAGAAATCGAGGGAAATCTTCAAACATTATAGGCACACCTATAGCGTTTTGGGTATTTCTTATAGTACCTTGTGCAGTTGCTATAGAAAAGCACCATTTGAGGAAGTGGAACTTATGTTGAAGACCCCAGATGCCCACCGAAACTACTCAATAATAAGTATTTCGTTGATTGCGATTAGATTACTTGAATATGGATGTTAAGCACTTTATGCTCGTCACAATGCATATGGTGAAGTAGAGCTGATGGTGATGTACCAGGAGAACTCCTCAAAAATTAACGGCTCTGCACCGGGAAAAGCAATATTTTGTAAAAGGTGATAAGTAGTTGACATTTTGGCTTTTGTAACTAGATAAATTACAAACCGACCCACTAATAAGCGTGAAAAAAAAACTTTTTAGCAAAAAATAACACCGACTTCCATATAAAAACACTACAAAGGCAAAAATAACTTTAAATATGTATATACAAAACTAAAGACACCGCCTTCCGAAATTAAAGTTATTTTTGCCTTTGTAGTGTTTATATATGGAAGTCGGTTCTATTTTTTGCTAAAAAGTTTTTTTAGATAGAGAAAATATATATTTCATGATGCTGCGTATAGCATAAATCGACATTTTGATTCAGATATGAATTCAGTTTGACGAAAATCTTCACTGAAATACAGAACTGTGGAATTATATAAAATACTACTAACCTGTAATGTACTACGGGCGGTCTTGTCGCACAGTCTCTCACTGACAATCTTTGGATGGACAGAATTAAAAGAGAGCGTATCTAGCTATATTGATGAAAGTAATTAAGTAAATTTGTAGTTGGAATATTAGGAACTGTATTTAACAGGTTGGAGACTTCTAGTGAGTTAAGATGGCCTGTAAAGTGCCAAAACGAGATAGTGTTACTTATCCAGTATAATATTTAAAAAAAAACGAGTGACGCTTACAAAGTTACCTTATTACGGAGTAGCACATACAAGAAACTCCATAGTAAATTCAAATATTAGTTTTTCATTAGCATCCAGCCTGTATACAGCTTATTATTTTAAGTCAATAAGGTTTTTTATTATTATTAGAAACATGCAGCTGTATACCTTCGTCGTATTTACCAGAAGAAATCAGTTGTTAGAAAACTATAAATATTAGGTATTTAAAAATCCTTGTCTGCTTCTGTCTGTTTTTCTCCGCTTATTTCTTCAAAACCACGTAACAGTTTTTTATATGGTTATCACAAATTAATAAAGTGAAGAACGATGCAGATTTATGTATACCTAAGTACATATCATTTTCAATTGTGCGATGCTGGGACGGGTTGATAGTTATATATAAGCATAGTTTGTAAACTAACCAAGAGTAGGTTTTCCGTTTGTGCCAGGTTTGAACACGTCAACGTAACTTTCTGGTAACTGTTGCCCAGAATAATGAAACCTTCTATGTCCTTCTCGGTTCCCTCCTTGGCACAGTACATTTGAAACTACTAACATAATAACTCCTCCAACCAGAGACATGGTTTTATGATTACATGCTTATAGCAAAAGGAAAAATTTTAATGGAAGAATACCCGATTGGCTTTTTAATTAAACTAAGGAACTATAACCGTGGCTTATCGGTTTTGTTGAAGTATTTGAATACATTGTGTATGCAGACGAGTTGAGGAGATCGTGGCTAAATAATAACAGCCGCACGCGCCAACCTTTAAGGTTAAGGGCCTATACTACACAGCGCTTCTCACTCTTTATCTCGCTCGCATACTACTGGCCGCGGTCACGCGAGCAAGCGAGACAGGGTGGGCTGGCAGGGAAAAGACTCCAAGACACCGATAATTTAGTTTATTTCTTTTTACGGTGAAAATAATCGTAATTTAAAAAAGTAAATAACATAAGACCTGCTTTATAGTGAGTTCAATTAATATGCAAAGTTTCATTATCTAATTTGAAGTTATTTTTTAATACCAGCGGTTTATTGTTCGGTTTGGAGGTAACTTTGGAATTTTTTTCTATCAAGAAAATGTTATGGAATCGTGTTTTCGTCAAACATAGTACCTAACATTAATCCTCAGCTTTACCATATATTTATTTCAAAATTATTGCTGCAGTATTTTCGACATAATGGAGGATCATGCTAAGCCATTTGTGGTAGTATAGGCCCTTAAGTAACGCTTAGAAAAGCGGTTCGTGGATGGGTTATAATCTTGACATATGGAAATTACTCTGCGCCGCGGGAAGCACGTGAAGCTTTTGGTCCCGGCTGTCATTTGTACATCTTTAACAGTTGTTACAGTTTTTTTTTAACGTGGTAAAATTATCAAATAAGTCCTCCCACCCCGGGCAGGGTGGGAGGGACTGTCAGACTTTTACTGACTAAAATCCACGGTGTTCCTTCAATAACCCTTTACGTACCGGGGTCACGGTAATGGGATAAGTCCCACGACCCCGGCAGGCTTCGGCCCTCTACAGGGGGGGCCTCGTCATATTGCTGACGCTCTTTGAGGCGCGCGTGGAACACAACGCGCCGTCGACCCGGGCATGGTCCATGGTCGGACAGCGAGTTGCCCTTTACTCGCTGTCCGCATGCCCGCGCCTACGGTGGCCGGAGATCGTCGGCCGACGTCCGACGCCGTGGGCGTCTACCACTGCGGCTGGGCTGGAGGGAGGACGCCATCCTCTCCCTCACGCGGCCCGCCTCGTCCTTCGGAAGCATGACTGCTTCGCAGAAGGAGGCGACCGCTTCCCACTCCCTCTCGCCCCGCAGCATGGCCTCGACCAATGCCGGGCGCGAGAGGAGTTGTTACAGGTAGTCGGAAACCAGAAAATCGGACACCAGGATTGCCAAAGGGGTATCGTGTTTCCTATAGCTACTTGGTTGTGGACGTCAGATAGACAGTCCTTCCATGGACATGGTCTTGTACATGTACAACACTAGTACTCAGCTGCATCTGTTTAGACTTGAAGCGGAGCCTAACATAGTTGGGAAACGGTTAAGCAGACGATGTAAATGCAGCCAAGTCATGTAGCGTTGAAAGAAATAAATGAGACACAGCCAATCCTTAAGCAGTTTATTCATTACTACGTTTTCTTCTTACGTCGTAATATTACCACGACTGGTGAATCTTCACTTGATTTGTCAGAGTACATGTTATCGGATTCTTCACCAGCCTTGGGTTTCATTTTAGTTTCAAGCTCTTTATCAGGTGAATCTATGACCCCTTTTCCACCAAAGTCTCTAGTCTGAGACCACGGCATCGGTAGTCCTACGCCTTTGTCCCTCATGTCTCTGACTTGGTACTTGTTCCAAGTGAAGCAGCAGACTTCTAGCTTATCTCTGCAGCCAGCTACTTCGGTCATAAAGTGATTACCTTGGCACATCTTGCTGTCGATGCAAATACCGCCGAGCTTCCAACACGGCGTAGTTTTCATCGATCCTATTGAAAATGCTCATTAGTTAATGACTCGATGTCAACTGATTACATATTTTTAATGTTTTAATGATCTGCGGTTACTTTAAAATAATGGCTTCTGGTTTCTGTTGCAGCTGCTCCTCTTTGGTATTGCACCAGGCATGGTTACCTGCCATTGTTGTATTATGTCATACCATACTTTTTTGTGTGATTCGATAAATAAATTCCAAATTATATAAGGGCGGGGGCACACGATGCGTTGCGGCGCCGCACCGCAATTATTTCACCGTGTCAGTGGGCACACGAGCGGTGCGGTGCCGTAACGTTGTTATGTCGCAGTGGCGCCGTAGCAGCGTTGGACAGTCTGTTGACAGACAATCGAAACGAGCGAGCGTGTGCCCTTCCTTGTGACGCAAAACAACTGAGCGGTGCCGCTCCGACGTCGCAACGCATTCACCCCTCCCCGCCTCGTCTTGGTGGTTGCAAGTCCGGTGCGGCGCCGGAGCGCATCATGTGCATGCCACAGATATTTCTATGTAAGACGACGCAGCGACACCGCTCCGGCGCCGCACCGCCGCCGCAACGCATCGTGTGCCCCGGCTCTAAGTGCTGAAGTTTCAAATGAGGTAAGCCATGTAATATTGCCTCGGGTGTTAAAACGCAGTAAACCTGCCGATATTTTAATCATGTTTGGGTTTCATTTAAATTGGGTCTTACTTTACTTATTTACCTATTAATTAATGCAAATTGATTGCAGTCTAATAAGAACCTAAGGCTTTTTAAAGTATGATTAATATGGACGGGCAGCAATATTCGCGTGCGGATTTTTTGTAGCCGATATATATTTTACCAGTTTTAAAGGAACTCACACATACAATCTCACAATTACATTCAAAAACATACGTACACAAACAAAACATATCATAGTGTTTTGTGTTTATTTTGACATTAGTTTCTTTTTTATAAATTTTAGGTTCAAACCTTATCATCCACACTGTGTCAGTTATGAAGAGCGGGGCCTCCTAGCACAGGTGTTTCATATACTTAAAAGGAGACCCATGCGTCAAATGGATTGTTTATGAGAAATGTGTCAATGAAATAAACTTATTATTATTATAATAGCGCTATTCCTACTCACGACGGCTAGTAAGAGAAGCCAGAGCTGTATGGTAGGCGAGCAGCTCAGCTCGCAGGTCCTCATATTCCTCATCAGCCGACAGGTCTATATTCGCGTCATTCTTCAAGTCAGAAACCAATTTTCCTCCGAAGTCACTCGAATCAGAGGAATCTTTTTCTTTATGCTGTCTGCGTTTACATGTCACCAAGGAGCATATTATTAAACTGAAGAGAAGCACGAACCGCCGCATATTTCTCACGCGTTGCAGTTTAGTACAAGAATTTCATATTTCATTCGATATGGCGTTTTTATTGGAGTGAAACAGCATAAATTCAATGATAAGCCACGGCCAGCCAATGGATTTTGCAATCGTAGTGTGAATGGAAAATATACATTTTAAATAATTTGTTAAAGTAGTTGGTAAGAAAATAAAAGCTGGAGATCGGTGCTCCGTAAGTGAGATCATAGTACAAACGATTTTGATTAGAAAGCTATTCGTTTGTAGCTTGGAAATGTTTCAGAATTCTGCGGTAGTTGTTGAAATTATATAGTAATGATCAGTAACATTACTAATGGAATTGGTCATTGTTTTTTTTTAATGATATAAGGTAGCTTTTTTCATGGTTCGTCTCCGACACAACCTCAGAAATAAACGGGTCACTGACGGAAATGTCTCCCGAATGTGTTTTTTATTCCCAAATAAATGGATGATAGATGATATCTTGACGACGCGACGTGGCGGTAGATGTATTCTGGGGTCTACCTTCCGCCTGTATAATTACAGCTCTGTCGCAAATCGGTACCATCATTAGTCAAAATAAACTCTGGTAATGGAAGACGTTTGTCACCTTTATAGAAATGCCAGACTTCCAAACGGCGCGCTTTCAACTTAAATTATGATAACAGATAGGAATATCAGACCATAAATAATTTACAGTAGGTACAAGGTTTTAATTGAAACGTTTAATGTTCGGTAAGTGATTAACGTGTGATTGGAAATAGTGCGCGAGCTTGTGGGCCTCAGCGATGCAACCGCGCTGCCATTTTCTAAGCTATTCGGAAAATGAGAATGTGGTTCTACCTACACTTGTGCTGTTACTATTCGTATTGAATTTTATAATCTTGTACGTAATAAATATATGAATGCTTAAAATTGCTCCCTTTTCTACTTGTCTACCTTTTTTGAGGTCTATGTACCCAGGGAGCTTGTTAACGCAATAAAATATGGCGACATTCGACAACTCTTCTGTATTATTTATATGTTGTTTTGGGTTAGATAGCTGACAGCCCTGTCAATAACGCAGCCAGTTCCCGTGTGTTACATGTGACATGCCGGTCATCCTGCTGAATTATTGAACCATCCTCCGCTGAATCAATCGCGTCCGTGAGCGCGCGCCGGACGTCACGACCCAAGCGAGCGACGTCAAAAAAGCTTTTTGCAACGTTTGCCTTTCAACTGGTTCCAAAGACTCGAATACCCTTTTTGCTGGACAAGTGATGGGCATTATTTAGCACTGAAAGATTCCCGAAAGCCATACATAATATCGTGTACTCTAGAGTAGAGCGAACGCTCGCCCACGGAAACGTCACTCTGTATTCGAGGCTTTATCCACTTTGAATAGGCGTCCAATAGACAATATCGTGTCAATCGGTATTCGAGGTATCGAATTTCATTAATCTTCTTAATTAAAACTCAGTTTTGAGGGTTTTAGAATTGCGTAGGCGTTTGTACTGTTCACTTTTGTACCGTATCTATATTTGGCTGTTAATATAGCGTTGTGGTTTCTCAAACATACAATTATCCGACAGGTAGATAAAGATAGTGTCGTCTGTTGACCTTTACAGTAATTGAATAGACATGAGACAGCAAAGTCCTTTGTCGAGCATGTTGCAATTTCTTGGCGCGTCGTAATGGCCTGCTCTTTGTCCTGTCCTTTCCTAAGCGGTCACCCTTGAAGATAGATGGGGATAACTCCAGAGACACGCATTACAACGCTTTGGGTGGCCGAAGGGCTGATGAAAACGGATAACCTACCTTTATTGCCTGGCGTTGGACAATGTTGAAAGCTTTATTTTTAAGAGATACTTTAGTAAATGGATGTTCGTTAAAGAAAAACGTAGGCTTCTTATTTCAAAACGCACTACAGAAAAATGATCTCACTACAATGCACACAATTCATATTTACTGCTTATTACGTATAAAGAATTATGCAAAACACACAAAATCTTGGCCCGATTTTAAAGCGATTTATCAGTACAACGATATTTCTTGAGACATCCCTTAACGAACTATTTATGGGCTGTTTGCATCTTCTGACAAAGCTTTATGATTAATTGCTGTCTGGATGACATTTGCCAGGTCCACCAGGGACGTAAACAACAAAGTTTAACTTAAACCATTCTTGCAGTAACGCCCCTAATTGCTGCGAGTCAATTTTGACAGCTGATTGGTTACATAAAATTAATGGACGAATGGAGTTATCGTGACATAGTACGTTATATTGTCATGGGTTTTTCGATTTTGTGTTTCTACAGGGAGTGGTTGTAACTAAATTTTTTTCTGAACGGGTCGTGTTAGAAAAGGAAAATACCATGTATCATGGTACAGATCTAAGCTCAAATGGACCTATTTACCAGAGAAAGAGTTTACGCGCTAGGACTATACTTTTCACTTCACTCAACTCTCCAACCCCTACTTCTTGTCTTATATCACGTATGTATATCAATATACTCGTAATTGTTGCATTCGTTAAGATTCCCTTTAGTATTATTAATATAAAAAACATATTTACAAAATTTTCCAATAACCATAAAATATTGACAGTTTAATTAAAATTGAGATAGTATGCCTTTATACCAGTCAAAACGCATTTAACTTAAAGTTTTACATATGAGACAAATACATAATATGCGAGTTTATTTTAGTCATATACCATTACTTCACTAATGTCAATTTTTAGCTTATTTTTTACATACCTTCCATCTCTTCCCAACCCTTAGTTGACTGGTAGATAATGTCTAAGAGCACCTTTACACTAGCGTTTGTCCAGCTTAGGCGTTCGATGAACCTACGAACAGCGCAGACGCCGCGACTACGCAGCACAGGCGGCATCAGTGCAAGGGTAAATGAATACGCTGTGCTAGCACCGCACGTGCGCGAAGCGTGCGCCACGTTACTGCGTTACTTTTTAAAAGCAAACCCAACAACAGAGTTTCCTCATCAGAATCCATTTTACTAATGATATTTCCGAAACGACAACGCAACTGTATGACGTCTGCGTCGCGTTAGCGCAGCGTTTAATTGACTCCAGAGGAAACGCCGTAACAACGCGACGCCTGCGCGGCGTTGTCGCAGCGTCTGCGCTGCGCATACGTTTATCGAACGCCTACCCTGGACAAACGCTAGTGTGAAGGCGCTCTAAGGTATAAGACCCGCCTTTGAACCTTTGTGTTGCGACACCACGCAGCGCAATACGACGCCGTCTATTAGTATTAACTAGTTTTTGTTTTTAAGTGTTTAAAATCTGTTATTTATTGGTTTATTTATAAGTGTTTGTATAAGTTTATTGTTTTGTATGGGCCTAGGTGCCTGAAGTAAAGGATATACAACGTGTAACAGATTAAGCGCAATACCTCAGACACCCCAATTAGAATATAAAATTATAAGTCTAAAACAACATCCATAACTAAATAAATTGAAACCAAACCTAGGCATTTTTTATAAAATAGATATCCTTACTAAACGCAAAACGTATGTGCGTCATACAATATCCTTAACGCAGACGCATACACTCATGCAATGTTCGCGGCCGACGCGACTCGTACACAATTGCCTTGAATTAAGGCTTGTATTAATTTGTCATGATACTGTGTTTCCATTTTAAGTTACATGAAAGATTTTTCCATCAAAATTTCACACCTATTTTTTATGACGGAAATCGATTCAGAAACCGTTTCTGAACCAACTACTTTCAGGAATTGCGTTTATTCTGTTACACGTTGTATATTATTATTATAAAGTTTAAATATTTATGGACTTTGCAGACAAGCGCAATCCAACATCGTGAAATCACGTATTCATAGAAATTGTTCCATTTCTACATATGAAGAAATCTTTAGGAAAGACAAAACAACTTAACCGGTCCAGTCTATGCAGAGCTTGTCATTCCGACTCTCACAGTTAATTTGCTTCGTTCAACTAAACCTATTTAGTTGAAAAGTTCACATATATATGACCTATGACCCAAATATGGAGGCGTGACGGTACATAAATATTATATTTTGAGAACGGGCTCACTTTTCAGGGTAAATATAAAATGCCGAGGTTGCGGGTATGTTCAAACGAGATACTGCGGCCCCGGATAGACGTCAGGGTAATTGAAGGAACAGGGTGGATTTTTAGTCGGTAGAAGTTTGACACTCCGTTCAGATCCACACAGAGCGGGTTTAAAATTTTATTAAAAATTAAAATAGATAATTCAAATAGATGTAAGTACCCGTAATTCTTTAGAGTCTAAAAATGTAGGAATCAGTTCTTTTATATTCTTATATTCTTGCAAAAATACATAATTATATCAATCTTTCATTTTCTTGTAAATAAATAAAGTATTCCTTCGTAACCTTAGCGCGCGAACACAACACGCACATGGCCTGTTTTTTTTAAATATAACTAGTAGTCTATTACAAAATTAGGGAGCGAGTAAATAGTTGCCAAAGTGGACAAATAAAAGTATGAACTACATTGTCTACTAAAGTAAATAGATCCTAATAAAATGTCAGCAGTATACCTATTTCTGGAAATGGAACTGTGTCCAAATTATTTACCTTCATTTGCTCCAAGAAAGTAAACTGAGTATATTATGAGGTGGCCATCATCGCGGGGAAGTTATAAGGGTCAACTGGGTTAAACAGGGACCATTTACAGAGGAGGTCTAACAACGTACGATATTATCGGTACTTTATTACTGTTCATATTTTGTTCAGAAATAATTGGTATTGGCGGCTTGAATTTCTATTTTGTCTGTGAAAGAAAAGTAGATACGCGAGGAAAATACATAATTTAATCCAAGTTATACGAAAGTATTCATTTCGAAAACAAAATAAAAACAGAAACATGATTTATTTTTAGAACATTTCTGCTTAGTAAAACGCGCTTCTATAAACATATTGCTATTCCAATAGAAATCCAAACAGGAAATAGCGTCACCACAACCAAAATAGAACTCCATTTCAAAGTTTAAGTACGGAATGCAAAATAATACCAGCACTTATCTAAATGTATCGAAACGGAAATTCAATTTGGCGCCGCAAACGAAAGAACTCTTCAGGGACTGTTTCGAACAACACCTTGCTATGTAAGCGCTCATCAACATGTACAGTCGACAACAGAGTTCGGTTACAAGCAGGCGAGAAATGTATGCAAGCAATATTTATATTTATTGCATAATTTACTGGAATAAAAAGCCAGTTCTTTATGTATGGCTTATAGTGTGTTTCAATCATGACTATTATAATACTCTTATTTGCATTAGTAAATTTTGTCTTAGATTTTAATAACTATAAAAGGCCTTTTTAGTTAAATCTCAGTTAAGAGCTCTTGTCTAAGCTAAAACTATGAATATAGTTCTAGCTTAGACAGGAGCTCTTTGCTTATCATTAATTAATTTCGCCCGTTGGGTATCAATATGTACCTATTATTTACAAAGTATACACAAAAGAAAAACCGAGACAAGCTCTGCAAATACCCAATTACGCAGACAAAGTGGGAATAGTACAAGTGTTGCTCGTTAACTGCATTCTGCTTGTCTTTGTTGACCGTACCGATGATATGTGGTGATAATTTTGGGAGTCAAAATCATGCCTCTATGTACCTAACTTCTCAAATGATGAATTGTGCATGGTTCTCAATCTTTGGACTTCACACACAGCGCCCTTCTGTTCTATTTTAAGAACAATGTCAAGGCTTTCTGGAAGATTAGAAACGTTTTCTCCTCTAGGGCATAGATTTATCTTCATATATGGGTGGATATTAGTGAGATGAACGTTCAAAAGTTTTTTTACTCAGCCCAATCTTGGACATCAATCTTAATGACTTAGTGTAACCTTTAGAACTTTATTGTTACGCGTCTCGTTTTTTGTCGGAAAATTGTGTGGAAATGATGAGATAATTTCTTTAGAAGCTTAAAATATACCTTTATTAGGACATAATTTTATTGCACACACAACTTGCAAGCTATAACCTGGGGGTCTTTAAGCCAGGAGTGAATAGGTTACTTCTTTGACCAGATTATTGTTTACCATCAGGTGAGACGGTGGGCAAACGCAAGCATATCATCAATACAACAAACTTATACAAAAATTATATCGTATTATAGAAGCAGTTTGTTCTTAATTTAACAGGCGTATCAAAAAGGATGGAAATGTGTCGTGTCGCAAGAAGTTACCCAAAGGAATTCCCAATGACATGGCAGTATTGGGTTTCAGTTTGATAGGTAACACTCGTAGTTGAACACGTTCGGAATTGATGCTGAAAATAACAAATATATTTATGGAACACGCAACAATTATCCTTAGGTACTTTAGTATGGTTGCGGAATTGTTCGAAAGAGTTACCGCGGCCTCGGAACATTAAGGGCGTATGATGTAACACGGATGGGTTTTATTCAGTAAAAGTCTGACACACCCTCCCGCTTCGCACAGAGGCAGTCATAGGATGATTTCCCATCCTAAAAAAAGGTACTTTAGTATGAAAATAAATACGTACTCCTCTATAGATGTATGGCCCATTTTCCCCTTGATGGTACAAAATAGATTAAAAAGCGAATGGACCCCAGACCTGACTCTATTTTTATTTGCCTGAAATAGAAAAAGCAGAATAGAATATACGCGTCGGTAAAGGCAGGTGTGCCGAGATTCCACAAAATCGGTGAACTTGCAAGAAAGGGAATCATGAAAATTCAATAAACGAGGGTTTTATGCCGAGATCCGGCGATCAGTAGTCTTTGGCGCTCCCTGCCTAGCTTCGCAGAACACGTGGTCTTACACATCTATGTATATCTAATATTATAAAGCGGAAAAGTTTGTTGTTTGTCTAAACGCGCTAATCTTCGAAAGTACTGGGTGGATTTGGATAAAATTTGGTATTGAAGTAGCTTGAAACGTGAAGAAGGTTGGACGAAGCATAATAAGGAGGTTATGATTTTATCGTGATAGTCCATGGGAGCGAAGCCCCGCGTGGCTGCTAGTTATGAATATATTTCTAATATCGGGTTTTTAGGGTTCCGTAGCCGAATGCCAAAAATCGGAACCCTTGTAGTTTCGTCATGTCTGTCTGTCTGACCGCCCGTATTTCACAGCCATTTTATTCCCAAACTATTAGGACTACACATGTGAAACTTGGTAGGTAGGGTAAAATCCAGATAGTTGCCTCGGAGGTATACATGCTTCAGTTTCGAATGCACTATGATGCACTTTTTGATAGTGTTAGCGGTTGATCATAATTGAAAGTGACTTGAAAGACGGCAACGTCGCAATTTATTTATGAAGGCGTACGCGTGTACAGAGTGTTTCTTTTACGTATCAATTTAACATTTTTAGTGAATATTTTAATATAAAAAAAAAAACATTTTATTTTCGAATGGTAATATTTTTTTAGCATGTATGGATGCTATACTATTGCGGGTTAACGGGAACGCCCTCTGTTAGTTAACATACTGTATATAATATTAAGGGGTCCCCAAACATGGAACTGAAACTAAAAATATATTTTTTTTTCGTCAAAGTACAGGTGTTTGGTATCTATATACGGGTCAAAAATGACATTGAGTTTTCTCAAACCACTTTTACTTAAAGTGAATCGTTTAAAAGATATACGCTTCCAAAGTGGTAAAATGTGTCCCCCCTCTAACTTTTATACTAATAGAATGAAATCTAAAAACGTATCTGCTACAGATCTTAATGAAAACTTTCAACGAAAATTAGTCAGACTCGCCCATGAAGGGTTTCGTAGTAACTATGCCAAATAAATTTGTTATTCATAGTAATTATATGAATTACAAAGTTATATTTGCGGTTTTAGAAAATATGCTATATCTCAAAAACTGCTGACCCGATCTCGTTCAAACTAATTTTGTTTGAAATTTCACATTAAGATCTATATATAGCATACATATTTTTTTTGATTTTTCCCTCCATTATTATACAAGACACACATTTTACCACTTTGGAAGTGTTTATCTTTTAGACGATTGACTTTAAGAAATAGTGGTTTAAGAAATCTCAATGTCATCTTTAAAGACCTTTCTATATATACCACACACCCGTAGGTTTAATGAAAAAAATATTTTCAGTTTCAGTTCCATGTATGAGGAGCCCCCCTTAATTTTAAATATTTTTTCTTAAAATCGAAAAGCAGTTCACATAATACATCTACTTACTAAGTTTCATGTGTATAGTCCTAATAGTTTCAAAATAAAATGGCTGTGACATACGGACGGACGGACAGACAGACAGACATGACGAAACTATAAGGGTTCCGTTTTTTGCCATTCGGCTACGGAACGCTAAAGACTGAACCCTAAAAATTGAAACACTTATTAACCTATTGTTAAGTAATAATATTATGAAAGGTGTTAGTGTGAACAAAGGCTTTTAACAACTGATTTCAAAGGTTAGTATCGATAAAAAAAAAATCGAAAAATATTCAGACTTACTTTTGGACCCGTTAAGCCAAAGTGCCGGAATATCCAGTTCGTATAGAGCTAGCGAGGCCCTCTTATCGCTAAAGAGACAAGGTATTTTATTATTAAACGCCCTTTGTAAAGAAGCCGGTAAGCGGATCCGTAATTTATTATTAATGAGATAAAGATAGGTCTTAAGTAGACCCTCCCAAGGTGCCGCGCTTCAGGGAAGCCGGCGTGTCAAATCAACTCAATATTTCAATTGCCCTAAAAGCTTCATCCATATTTAAACGTTATAATTATAGGATGTTAACGGACACGCAGTATAGTGTTAAGTGGCAAACTTGTGATAAAGACACTGGCTGTACTCAAAGGGATGCCACAGCTAGGCCGTCCTTGCAAAGACCATATCTCTTACATTGTCAAGGCTCGGTAGGTCATTATTTGTGTATGTGTAAACACATATACTATGAAATGTCATCATCATCTGCTTTGCCTTTTGCCAATTATGTGTTTTACATGAAATGACTGCCTATCTGACCGCCACGACCCAGTAGCTGGGTAACACGATACTCGTTAGTCTGACCAGTGTCAGAACTTCTGACTTCTAACCCGTAACGACTTTCAAAGATGTCCAAATAACAGCCAGGATCCGTAGAAAGCACGTAAAGCCGTAGCTTTACGTGCTTTCCGACGTATGCAGGTATCACACCACCAGTTTCTATTTTTTTTTTTTTTTTTTTTTTTTTTTTTGTTTATTTCTCCTCACAATACAGGTATATACATTTATATAAAAATAACTTAATATGTTGCAGCCTTGTATATGTGAGGAGCTGGTGTCTGAGTTAGGTTTGGCCCTGTATTACAGATCACCAGGCCCCCACCCCTGAGAATTTACAATTTGGTTCAGCTAAGTTAACCATAAAAAGAGACCATGCACTAAAAATAAAAAAAGAGATACAGATAAACTAAAAAAAATAAAATAACAAAAACATTTATAACTGTTAAACCTAATAAAATATTAATAATTTTGACTATGACCTTGTGTGTTTGATTGTGTGTATGTGTGTGTGTGTGTGTGTTTGTGTATGGGTGTGTCTGTGTGTGTGTGTAATTTTGTGTGTATAGATTGTGTGATTTAAATTACAGTCTACTACTGAGAAATTCCTTACAGAAAAACCCAATAGCACTTTTTGCCCGACCCAGGAATGAACCAGCAGTCGCGTTTGCGACCATTAGACAAACGAGACAGTCTACATATATTATATAATGTGTTTAAAATAATTATCTGTTGTAAAATTTTCAGACTTTGGTATCAAGTACTCAGTTCATTAAAACTGTATTATGGTAAGCTTTCCCTTATATTATTACACTAAACTTTCTTAAAGTAACACCAAAATTAACATCTGTAACATAATTTAATTAAATAAAGACCCCGACACACTCGGGTGAACCGCGAACACATTAGCGAGCGCTACCTACGCACGCGTATTTTGACAAACTTCGTACAAAGTTATAAACAAAAGTGACTGAGCGATTCTCATTCGATTACACAAACAACCACAAAACAAAACATTGTTTAGATGATATGGACACTGACTACATTGCCACGAATTTAAGCAATTAAACATTTCCACAAATATTTGTATTCATATAACGAACCGAGCGGTTTTTTCAATTTTCATGAATGCGTACGTTATATTTTGCTAAATCCGGATGCCCTCTCTCCGGTAATATGCTGAGAGAGCTCATATAAAATGGAACCGACGCCATTTACCCTGTTTTTAGAGTAGACGTATGCAGCGTTTACCTTTGTTTGCCGACCGTATCGCCGAGTTGTGTTTCAACTGCTTACGTGTCGCACAGCACACCAGTACCTGAGCTGCATGATGTTGTGTCCAACAACAAACTACATAACCCTGTCGGATCTAATAATGTTTCAAGAAACATCTCTATTCCTAAAAACTCCTCAGTCAGTTCGTTAAACTCGACGCTTGTATGAAAAGTCCTGGACACGCGAACTTTATTGAAGCATTATGTTTTTCCAATTAAGGCCGGTCAATATTTATCATTTCTAATGATCAAATATTTTTATCGTAAATCATGTATTAGGTAACCTTTTCATTTTTCCTTTACACAGAAAACACAACCTGGGAAATTTTATCCCTTGCGCATATTTGTTTAACCTACTCTAGTCTGTGTACTTTACATTAGAGTGGGGTAACCTCCTCCATGTCTGCATGTGTGGGTAACTCCTAGTGTGGAAACATCTCGAGCTCACACCTGTACGTAGTTAGTTTTACCTACTTGTGTGCGCCGCTTTACTATCTCCGCTGGCGCTCGAGACTACTAACAAGCATCGCTGACTTCAAAAATTATGTACAGTAAAGATAACTTACAAAAGCACTCTATTAAGCATTGTCGTAAGCGCGGGTGAACAAAGTAACATAATTATGTGAAACAAAACATGTGCTGGTCTGAAAATACCTAAAGGGGAACACTGCGCAAGATGTCTAAAGCAACGAAATTTATTGTAATGAGTTTTGAAATATCATCAAGCACCCATTTATATTTATGGTTGCGGGAAAGGGGTGTTTTCTGCACGGTTTAGGAGAGTAGATATAATTTTGAGAGTGTCGCATTTATTGCATAATAATGTCGTTTGCGCAATGGTCTTTGTGGGTACATTTATCATCGTCTGCTCTTAGCGTACATACGTTACGCTTACTTACCTCCGTCCTCCTAGTTAAGCCAATGCCACAGTAAAGCCTTGTATGCTCGCTAGCTAACAAAGTAGGTGTAGGGAGGCTATGACAGGCAGATGTCATCTCTCATCATCTAGAATTAACTACTGGCAACGAATATATACGGCGCTTTTCCGACAAGGTATGACCGAAGTTAATAACCGAGGGCGTTTGTTAGCATAACTTAGAACTGAAATATTCAGGACCACAGACTTGTCTGTGGTCCTGAATATTTCAGTTCTATAACAAATTTATTATAAAGCTATTATACACGTTATACTTTACCTGAAGTGTAATGTACACAAGCCCTTACGCTTAAGCATCGACCCTTCGCGCCGCGACCATTTGTCTTGCCGCAACACTTCGCATTCAACTGTCAAATTCGATGTTCCATTGTTAATAAGGCTTAAGTTCGAGTATAATTAAACGGAGGAGTTTCCAGTTAACTCACGTAACGAGCTTTCAGTTGGAATAAAATAATACGCTCCTTGTGGTACCTTCAATTTATTTGTTATGTAAATATGTGTCACTTGCTATGAGTCATTTTTGTCAATTTGATCAAATAATCGATTAAGCTAGAAATAGTCTTCGCCTAGCCCGCCTAGTCTTTTCGGCTTCTGGTCTAACCAGAGGCAGCTGAGTATTTGTAGTAAACTAATTTAGCCATCCCCATTTTAAATAAAGCTTGTTAAGTCCTTCCAAAGGTTGTCTGGAAGATATCGTTCTCAATGATAAGACGGCCATTGTAACCGTAGTTTAAGCAATATTGTTAAGTAAGTGTGTTTAAATTATTACTGCACAATAAAGTATATTCTATCTATCAATCTATCAGTATTTTACCGATGCAATCCTGGGAAGGAAAACTGTTGACGGCTTTTATGGCTTCTGACTACCCGGAACGAATGAAGAAATGAGCATATATAACAGCCAGGATGAAAGGCTTAATGGAGAATTGTTGATACATTCGATCGAGATCGTCACCCATTCACAGACTGACTTTGTCATTAAGCGTTAACCTTGGAGGGACCCGAGTTCGTATGTTTAGCTAAAATAGTAATAAGTCACAATTTAAACAAATAAATATTTAATCAAGATATCACCTATTTATTAATGAAAACTGAATTTAATTTACGGAAAAGATAAATCAAAAGTTTTGATTCGCGCAAACGGGCTATTCAGCTGAGGATATACGCCTAGTATCAGCCGGCTTGGCAGTCAATTTACCTTTACCGTGTTCAGGTGCCTTCAAATAAATTATTAAAGCGTTAAGCTGTTCCCGCCTGTAAATATTAGTGGGTTTACATTATGCCGTACACTGTAAACGTTCGCAATAATAAAGTACTCGGTGTGCGCTTCGCATGCGTGCAATAAAAAACTTTTGAAAGCCTGCAAGAATTTTAACAGCGCGCCAACTCACTTATTATTTATTAAATTGGCCTGTGTGCTAATTCATGTTAATATTTAAGAATGAGTAATGCGAATTAAGTTCGAACAAAATAATCAGATGGGTCACAAGCTTGTTAGCCTTATTGTTAGATGAAAGGGTTGTTACGCCATTTGTTCCCGTTAATACCTATTCTCATAGGATTTTCGGTGTAAAATCAACACAAAATTATTTTGTGGTAACACGTATTAGCTGGTAGCAGGTGTAAAGGTAACCTACCCTTGCTATTATTCCAATTATTTGTTAAGGACCTATTATTCTTTATGGCATTTAAAGACCTTCTAATCACATCATAATAGGTTTTATCCTTATCCATCATAATTTATTAAAGGACAGCATAAATTACTATGAAATTAGTTAAAAACTATTTCCATAGTAATTTATGCAATCCTTCTTTGTTTGTTTTTAATACATTTTATAAATCGAAGCTCATCGCTTCAAAAACAACAATTTCAGAAAATAACATTGCCGTTGCATAAATTAGCTTCAAAATTAAACGCTATTCAAACTGGAACATAATATTGAATTTAATTTTATTGATAGTTAGCAAAAGTTTGTAGTTGGCACAGGGGTGCGGGGTCGAGAACTGTGTGTATACAGCATTTCTGATTTTCATTAGGGAAATTGTAGAGTTAAATTAGCTGGTAGTGTTCGGAGGATACATGGCATCAGTATGCATGGCGAGCCGCGGGCTCGGCGTTAGGTGTCGGCTGCCACTGATTGCGTTACTACCTGCATTAGGAAGCAGGAGCGCCTGGACCCTCGCTAATGCGGTTTACACCATTCAGTTCTCAAATATTTTGCTGATGAAGTTGAAACGATTTCACACTAAACACGGAATAATACAGTCAAAACCACAAACGATTTAAATATGTCCTTTCCTGTCATCTTTAAATCATCCATTTTGTACGTACTTCAAAAATAATCTACCTACACCATCAAAACCGATGAACTGTAGATGAAATTGGTCTAATGACAATTTTTGTGGTGGATATTTAACACTTAAATGTATTAAAGTTGATACGATCGTTGAAACTTTTTCCATTTAGTGCGGAGTGGAGTGGAGTCCAACATTTAATCACACGAAATATTTCAACTTTGGATATAATATTGCGTGGATGAAACACGGAGCAGGCTTGGCGTGCTCCGCATATAAAGCACGACGTCCATAACGCGTTGTAACGTGTATATACCCGAGCTGAGAATTCGGTATTCTTACAAACTCAAGCCAAGATCGACAGTAAATTGAAGAAATTGTTACAGTTTCGGTTCAGTTACCTTTCATTTATACCTGCGAGAGTTCGGGACTTTTGATAAGCCTCTTAGGCGTCGTTAATATGTTGTTATAATGAAACTGTCAGCGGATAGCTTCGGCCATTATCGGGTGTTTCTCGAATCATCCGTTTGTTTACGCACGTCTTTGCTTTGTCGTATTTATTCGGTAAACCCCATTAACGAGCTACTGCGAAGTTGGCAGCCCTTAATCCGTGATTTTAGAGCCGGGATCGACTAAACGGGAGCCCTTCTGTGTTAAAACTCACCGGAAATCTGAGCGGGGCATTCGACAAGTTGCAAGTTTCTATGCTTAAAGTTAAATGATTACTGGACCATGAAGGACGCAGCTGATCATGAAACTTTGTTGTATGGACTAAGAATGTAACTTTATTTCGTCCTCGAGGGCCGATTAGCGGTTTGTCGGTTAATAGTGTTTTCTGTAAGTTATAGTTCGTGTGCGGGTTATAAAGTTAACAGAGATAAATATACCTAGATATAAGTATACGTTTGCAGTAGAAACGTGAGCATCTCTCGCTACTTGTTGAGCTACACTCACAATTTTTAACTTTATGCTACGCTATGCTCAAGTGTTGTATGTGTAGGTATTTAGTTATTTATCTAATACATCACAACAAATGTATAACACCTTCATATTTTGAATATGAAAGACATTACACGTCTTTCTTATGTTTTTCTTTCTTATACAATTGTTAAAAGCCGCCCTAAAAATGATAATTGTTAGGTTTACAAAGTGGTCAAGTGCGAGTGGACTCGTCCATGAAGATTTCCGTAGTAACAAGCATAGATTAACCTTGTTTGGGCCAGCATTAGAATATTATCTACACCTGATTCGGGAGAAGTGAAACTGATTTATTAAATAGTTGCTGCATCACTAATTTGTGATTATTCTTCGTTCAATATTTTAGCAATTTAGAAGTGTCAATCTTAAAAATGACTGACTTTGACAAAAAATGGTTTGAAGACCCTCAATGTCATTTTTCAGTTCCATGTATGTGAAAGGGTGTTTCATCGTTTCGCACCACGAGTAGTTCGGACCGCGGTAATTTTTAAGTTTGTATAAAAATCGTAAGGCCGTTCACAAAATACCTACCAAGTTTCAACTGTGTAATCCTAATAGTTTCGTAATGAAGGGGCTGTGACATACGAACGGACGGATACGTAGACGGTCAGACATGATGAATCTATAAGGGTTCCGTTATTTTTCCATTTGTCTACGGAACCCCATAAAAGTTTCGA
This sequence comes from Tholera decimalis, assembly GCA_943138885.2. Lineage (NCBI taxonomy): Eukaryota > Metazoa > Arthropoda > Insecta > Lepidoptera > Noctuidae > Tholera > Tholera decimalis. Next base: position 33,961,277 of record OW964549.2, on the reverse strand, counting down.
AAATAAAAACGAAAATTCCATTAACTATTCAATATTGATCTGCGAGTGGCAACAATGTTCGCAAGTTAGGCCCACAAAAAATTAAGGACCAAGATGAGATACGACGATTGGCTGTTCAGCGATATTTCTAGGCTATTGCACAGCCTCCCTCGAGATATTTTGATAGAGCGATGAGTAGTCAAGAGCCTATTCGTTTCACATCCATCACGAGTGTCTTGGATGTCCCGGCTGAGTAGTTACTGTACGTTTACGAACGTAGATTAATGTCAGAAAATTCACCGACGTACGCTACGGCGATATATCTCTGGAATCGCGATAAATAAGGAGCGGTTTCTTCCTTTAAGTAGCTTGATATTTTAGTTTGATGTTATATGTCACATGTTCTGAGTCATTCTTAATACATTACATAATTATGTATCTGATACCTACTAAACATTGAAAGAGCTTATCTATGTATCTCATACCTACTGACCATTGAAAGAGCAATTCTTGGTGTTTACCTTCCGTCCTTTCCTTTTTCCAACCGGCCTCCTCTACAAACATGACATACAATATTACAAAAAAGCAAAGGAAGAATCCGTGGTTGCGGGAATGTTCTAATGAGATACCGCGGCCACGGAACGCAAGGACAACTGAAGGAATGGGATTGATTTTAATTAGTAGAAGATTGACATTTTTTCCGCCCCACCCAGAGCAGAAAGAGACATGTTATGACTTTCTCTCGAAAATAAAGCCTGTAATGCCAAGACTGTAATATAGATAGATAGATTTCTGTATATACACCATGACATAATTAAATAAGGACTTAACAACTACAAAGGGTGTTACCATAAGCGGTCTTATTGCTAAAAGTGATATTTTACCGACAACATTTGAATGGATTTGACACAGCAAGAGAAAATAAATACGCGGATAATCCATGGTGTACTATCTACTTAAATACAATACATAAGTAATATACATAAAATGCTGAGACGTATACTAATAATAAATATTTTACCATGCTTTTGAAAGAAGGAAGGGTTTGTGCTTGTCTTACTGACACGGTAAGAGCATTCCATAGTCGTACTGCTTGAGCCGTAAACGACTTACCAAAGAAATTGGCGGAGTACCTCTAGCCCCAAGCTTCCCGAAGACCTCAGAAATTTTGCATGTGTGTCATGAAGGAACTTGAAACGTTCTTTAAGATAAGTGGGTGTTTAAGGATTGAATAGAACACTGCAAAGCAGAGTCAAGATGTGTAAAATCCGGCGAAGACGTATAGGAAGCCACTTGAGTTTCGTACGAAATTCGGATACCTGATCATATTTGCGGATGCCAAATATAAGTTTTATACAAAATTTTGAAGTCTTTCAAGATAACTGATATCAGCGTTGTCTTGGATAGGATGTAAATGAGACTGTGCTAGCGCAATTTTAGTGGTAGTTGGCAGAAAGTTACGCAATCGTCTTAGGGAATTGGCAGAAGTAAATAATTACCTCATTTGCATCTCAGCTGTTATAATTGGGGACCCCAAGAAAGATATTTATCCAACCAGACCTCAAGGTTCTTAATTGTCTCGCTTAGTTATTAGTTTATTTGTAAAGAAAATTAGAATAAATGATCTTTTTATTCTATTGATATATAAAAAGATCATCAATAGGTTCGCTTTTGACCACCATCTCACCTGATAGTAAGTGATAATGTGGTCGAAGATGGAGCACGCTTAACTAAAAGTAACCTATTCACTCTTGACTTAAAGACCCCTAGGTTATAGTTATCGGGAAACACAGACTCCAGCAAGGAACTTCACTCCTTAGCCGTACGCACTATGAAAGTATTCCCAAAACGTTTAGTGCGTATGGGTGGGATATCCACCATGTAACGATGGCACATCGCCGTTTCTCTTGTAGTCAGATGATGGAACGAGCTTTGCGGAATTAGATTGTGTAATTCCATCGCACACTCCCTGAAATGTAACCGATATAAAATCAACAGACTTGCAACTCGTCATCGATGTTCAAGGCTCTGGAGTTTTGACTCGACCAGTGCGTTTTTCGATAGACTCAAACGCGTCCAGTTGGTATTTGGCAGATCCATCCCAAAGATGAGAGCAGTACTCCATACACGACCGAACCCAGGCTTGATACAGATAGAGCAGATGTTCCGGTGTGAAGTACCGTCTCACCTTTGCTAGGATTCCCATCTTTTTTGATACTAGTTGATCCTTAGCCTCGATAAACGTACCAAAATTGAGGGTGGAAGTTAGTGTTACCCCAGAAAGCTCAATACGATCGGTTATCGCCACGGTTACATCACAGAAAGTAGGAGCCGGTTCGAATTGACTCCTTTTTGCGGAGAAGATTTGATTGACTATTAGAGTTTATTCCCGATTACATGTAGGTATCGGGTTAGGCTTCTAGTTTAAATGGATGCAGTTAAGTACCGGTATATGATATAAAAATAGCAGTCAAGAAAAGAGTTTAACGGGCTTTTCGAGGCACGAAGAAGTCTTGATAATTATGTATTATATAGTCACCCAATCACAGGCACAAATTATTAGTAGAATTATAATATTCCGATTATGAGTTAAATACGTGAGGCATCTAAAAATTGCGGTGACAAATTTTCAATGAAATTTGCCTTCAGCTAGCCGTTCCGATAAATGTCCAGATTCGGCCTTACGTTGTGTAAATCAATATGAAAAGGCACCACTTCTAACCTTTTGATAAATGTTATTAAAACGGCATGCGTCAGCGGTTCAAACGAAATAAATATTTTATGGTGCATTTGAAATAGTGCAATTTTGAGGTGCCTAAATATCAATGTTTTATTATAATTGAAGCATTGGCCTAATTGACAGGCCCGTTGGTATAGTGGTCAGTGGCCCTGACTGCTGTGCGCAAGGTCGTGGGTTCGATTCCCACCTAGGACAAATGTTTGTGTGATGAGCACGGTCATTTGTTCTTTGTCTGGGTGTAATTTATCTATAATATGTATGTATTTAGAAATATATATGTATGTTTATCAGTTGTCTAGTACCCATACCACAAGCTCTGCTTAGTTTGGGACTAGATGGCGTTGTGTGAAAAAAAGTTGTGGAATATTATATTATATTATATAATTCCCATATTCAAATTCAAATTCTTTATTTCAGATAATTAAAAATCCATAGATGTGTTAGTATACTGCTTACGCTAGGGTTATTACATAATATTAACAAATAAAATTATAACTAGCTTTATGGGAAGGACCATCAATTTATGGGAAACGTGCCCCGGTTGATAGTCATTCCCATAAAGTGAATCATGAAAGGAGAGTTTAATCTCTCCGCCACAGTCGACAGAATGCTGTTGTTACTCGCCCGCACTCTGCAGACCAGCGAACAGAGTTTTTTGCGCATGATGGCGTGGAACCCATCTGTATGCGTCTTCGCAAACATCTCTGACGCACTACAGAAGCGGGGAAGTCTCAACAGCATTCTGAAGATATTATTGTATTGGATGCGCAAGACATCCAGCGCCTTCTTGGTATGCTTGACCCAGAGATTAATTGATATCATGATTACTCTGGCTAAGAACTAAATAAAAGCCTTTCATGGCCATCTAATTTTTAGCGGTATTCCCTCTAGGACCAGTCGTTGTAAGTGGCTATAATTCCGCCTAGGCGTAGGAGTGGGCGTTTTCAAGTAGAATGAAAATGCATGAATGTATTATATTTTCATTTTCTATGTTTACCGTAAGTAAACCTTAAGTCCCGTGTGTTACAACATAGGATACTGTTAGCTTGCATTGTTCTATTGATAAATAGGTAAATATAAAAATAATTTATTAATATCTGTTTTCTGGTACATAAAAAAGGAATTCTCACGAACCTACACTAGGGTTCCCGTGTCGTGAAACCCAGTGTCTTCCCAAGCATTACTATTTTAGGTGGAATGACAAATGTAATAAGGCGTTAAAGAGTGAGTGTATTTGTTTGTGTGTAGTATGGAGGTGAGTGAGTACGCAAAGTGAGTGCTTACATGCGTGGTCTCATGGCTGATCTTATTTTTTTATTCAGAATGAGCTCACTCTTGACCTCGATCTCGCCTGAAGCGATAGATGAGGTCTACGATGGAACGAGCGAGCCCAGAAGATGCCTGTTTACTCTTGCTTTTAAGGTTGAAAGGTCATAAGTGGCAGGGAAAACAGAAGCCGGCAGAGAATTCCATAGCTTGGAAGTGGGCACAATAAATGTGGAAGAGAAGCGCTTGGTACGACAAGACGGTATATCAACCAAGTGTGGATGGTATCCAACCGTGCGTCTGGTAGACCGGTAGTGAAAGGGAGATGGAGGTGGTGGTCATGGAGCTCCTGTGCACATTCCCCGAAGTACAATCTGTAGAAAACCGACAGGCAAGCAACAGTTCGCCGATGAGCCAGGCTATGAAGCTTGCCCGATACCACCTCGTCACCTTTCGTCACCTTTCAGCCCTGCGCTCGGTCGAGTTCAGTGCATCAAGTTGGTATTTTGCAGAGCCATCCCACAAGTGGCTGCAGTACTCCATGCAGGAACGGACCTGTGCTTTATAAAGTTTTTTTTTTAATAGTTGATTGGCTTGCGTTTGACCACAATCTCACTTGATCTTAAGCGATGATGTGGTCGAAGATGAAGCACGCTTGCCTGGAAGTAACCTATTCACTCTTGACTTAAAGACTCCCAGGTTACAACTATCAGGAAATACAGACTCCGGCAGGGAAATCCACTCCTTAGCTGTACGCACAATGAAAGTATTCCCAAAACGTTTCGTGCGTATGGGTGGGATGTCCACCATGTAACGATGACGCATCGCCGTTTGTCTTGTAGTCCGATGATGGAACGGGCTTGGCAGAATTAGATTGTGTAATTCCATCGCACACTCCCTGAAATGTAACCGATATAAAATCAACAGACTTGCAACTCGTCATCGATGTTCAAGGCTCTGGAGTTTTGACTCGACCAGTGCGTTTTTCGATAGACTCAAACGCGTCCAGTTGGTATTTGGCAGATCCATCCCAAAGATGAGAGCAGTACTCCATACACGACCGAACCCAGGCTTGATACAGATAGAGCAGATGTTCCGGTGTGAAGTACCGTCTCACCTTTGCTAGGATTCCCAACTTTTTTGATACTAGTTGATCCTTAGCCTCGATAAACGTACCAAAATTGAGGGTGGAAGTTAGTGTTACCCCAGAAAGCTCAATACGATTGGTTATCGCCACGGTTACATCACAGAAAGTAGGAGCCGGTTCAAATTGACTCCTTTTTGCGGAGAAGATTTGATTGACTATTCGAGTTTATTCCCGATTACATGTAGGTATCGGGTTCGGCTTCTAGTTTAAATGGATGCAGTTAAGTACCGGTATATGATATAAAAATAGCAGTCAAGAAAAGAGTTTAACGGGCTTTTCGAGGCACGAAGAAGTCTTGATAATTATGTATTATATAGTCACCCAATCACAGGCACAAATTATTAGTAGAATTATAATATTCCGTACACGACTGAACTTGCGCTTGATAGAGGTTGAGCAGCTGTTCCGGTGTGAAGTACCGTCTCACCTTTGCTAGGATTCCCAACTTTTTGGCAGCCAATTGAGCCTTAGCCTCGATAAGCGGACCAAAATTAAGGGTGGATGTCAACGTAACCCCAAGAAGCTCGATGCGATCAGATATGGGATCGAGCTTCTTGGGGTTACGTCATCGGCAACGATAAACTGGTCGAGACAAGGCTCCAGAGCCTAGAACATCGGCGAACTGTTGCTTGCCTGTCGGTTTTCTACAGATTGTACTTCGGGGAATGTGCACAGGAGCTCCATGACCTGATCCCTCCATCTCCCTTTCACTACCGGTCTACCAGACGCACGGCTGGATACCATCCACACTTGGTTGATATACCGTCTTGTCGTACCAAGCGCTTCTCCTCCACATTTATTGTGCGCACTTCCAAGCTATGGAATTCTCTGCCGGCTTCTGTTTTCCCTGCCACTTATGACCTTTCAACCTTAAAAGCAAGAGTAAACAGGCATCTTCTGGGCTCGCTCGTTCCATCGTAGACCTCATCTATCGCTTCAGGCGAGATCGAGGTCAAGAGTGAGCTCATTCTGAATAAAAAAATAAGATCAGCCATGAGACCACGCATGTAAGCACTCACTTTGCGTACTCACTCACCTCCATACTACACACAAACAAATACACTCACTCTTTAACTCCTTATTACATTTGTCATTCCACCTAAAATAGTAATGCTTGGGAAGACACTGGGTTTCACGACACGGGAACCCTAGTGTAGGTTCCAGAGAATTCCTTTTTTATGTACCAGAAAACAGATATTAATAAATTATTTTTATATTTACCTATTTATCAATAGAACAATGCAAGCTAACAGTATCCTATGTTGTAACACACGGGACTTAAGGTTTACTTACGGTAAACATAGAAAATGAAAATATAATATATTCATGCATTTTCATTCTACTTGAAAGCGCCCACTCCTACGCCTAGGCGGAATTATAGCCACTTACAACGACTGGTCCTAGAGGGAATACCGCAAAAAATTTGATGGCCATGAAAAGCTTTTATTTAGTTCTTAGCCAGAGTAACTTACACTATGATATCAATTAATCTCTGGGTCAAGCATACCAAGAAGGCGCTGGATGTCTTGCGCATCCAATACAATAATATCTTCAGAATGCTATTGAGACTTCCCCGCTTCTGTAGTGCGTCAGAGATGTTTGCGAAGACGCATACAGATGGGTTCCATGCCATCATGCGCAAAAAACTCTGTTCGCTGGTCTGCAGAGTGCGGGCGAGTAACAACAGCATTCTGTCGACTGCGGCGGAGAGATTAAACTCTCCTTTCATGATTCACTTTATGGGAATGACTATCAACCGGGGCACGTTTCCCATAAATTGATGGTCCTTCCCATAAAGCTAGTTATAATTTTATTTGTTAATATTATGTACTAACCCTAGCGTAAGCAGTATACTAACACATCTATGGATTTTTAATTATCTGAAATAAAGAATTTGAATTTGAATATGGGAATTAGGCTAATGCTTCAATTATAATAAAACATTGATATTTAGGCACCTCAAAATTGCACTATTTCAAATGCACCATAAAATATTTATTTCGTTTGAACCGCTGACGCATGCCGTTTTAATAACATTTATCAAAAGGTTAGAAGTGGTGCCTTTTCATCATCAAGCTGGTATTTGGCAGATCCGTCCCAGAGATGAGAGCAGTACTCCATACACGATCGTACTTGCGCTTGATAGAGGTTGAGCAGTTGTTCCGGTGTGAAGTACCGTCTCACCTTTGCTAGGATTTCCAACTTTTTGGCAGCCAATTGAGCCTTAGCCTCAATAAACGGACCAAAATTAAGGGTGGATGTCAACGTAACCCCAAGAAGCTCGATGCGATCAGTTATCGGAACGGTTACACCACGGAAAGAAGGAGCCGGTTGAAATTGGCTCCTTTTTGCGGAGAAAAGACACGCCTGGGTATTGGCAGCATTAAACTTGACTAAGTTGGCGTCGCCCCACTCAGAGACAGCCTTCAAAGTCAAGTTCAAGCGCCCCACCATTGCCTCTCGGAGAGACTGGACTTGTGACCCACTAGCACGCGCGTTAGATATATATCTCTCAGCAACAGTGCTGTCCAGGCGTGAAGTACCGCCTCACCCTGTGTAGGATTCCTAGCTTTTTTGCTGCAGTCTGAGCTCAGGACTCGATGGTTGAGCCAAAGTTGAGGTCTGACGTCAACTCCATGCCCAAAAGCTCCAGGTGGTTGGTAACTGGCACAGATGCACTTCGGGAAAGTAGGGGTCGATTCAAAAGGGCTCCTTTTAGCGTTGAAAAGACAAGCCTGTTTTTTCAAAGCGTTAAATTTGACCAGATGTCGTCGCCCCATTGGGAAACGAGATTTAAGGTCGAATTCATGCGCTCTACCATGGCCTTTCTGAGTAAGTATCTCTCTGCGACTGTGCTGTCATCCGCGTAGCCAACTGCTCCCAGCTGAAGTAGGTCATTGATATGCAGCAGAAAAAGAGTCGGAGAAAGAACAGACCCTTGAGGAACACCGGCATTAATTGCCCTAAGATCTGACGAAAAGCCACCGATGACCATTCGGATCAACCGCTCACTCAAGAAGTCGGAAATCCAGTTGCATAAGCTAGCAGCATTTCAGACTTCTTGAGTGAAGTGAGAGTGTGCAACTGGATTTCCGACTTCATGCATTAGGAACACCAAATGCAGGAAGCTTACTCAGCAGACCAGCGTGCCAAACCCTGTCAAAAGCCTTTGAGATATCGAGGGACACCGCAAGGGCTTCACCGTGTTTCTCAATGTCCTCGCCCCAACAATGCATGACATACACAAGAAGATCTCCGGTGGACCGACCACGGTGAAAGCCATACTGGTGGTCACTGAGGAGCTCATTGTCTTCAAGGTATGCCAGCAACTTGTTGTTGAGTACCCTTTCCATCACTTTACAAAGTATGGACATTAAGGCGATTGGTCTACAATTGGCAGGATCGGCACGGCTTCCCTTTTTAGGTACTGGTTGCACATTAGCAAGCTTCCAGGACACTGGTACCACTCCGGTTCTGAGGGAAAGGCGAATAAGGAAAGGAAAATACAGGCGAGCCAAGACAGGTGACAACTCTGGAGCACAACTTTTAAGGACTCGACGGGAAGGAAGGACACTGACCTTGTTCACGTCTAGACTACAAAGGGCTTTACGGACCTCTTTATTGTGAATAACAATTTTCCGCATTACGGAGTCACAGTGAGGTAAGTTACGCGGTAAATCAGACCCTGTATCAAAACGTGAATTTTCCGCAAAGAGGGAGGCAAATAAATTTGCTTTTTCTTGCGCGGTATAAGTCAGTGTTCCATCCGGTTTAACCATGGGAGGTGGTGAAGGACGACAGAAGTTCGACTCGACCGATTTGGCGAGGGACCAAAACTGCTTACTGCCCGAAGGGTAGGTTGCCAATTTGGCCCCAATTCGTCCAACATGGTCGAACCGAGCTTTCCGTAACACCCGTTTGCAGACCTTAGCGGTAGAGTTAAACGCTGTCTTCCATGCGTGGACACCGATACTAGCGCTGCCACTACTGCGGGCCGAAGCCCAGGCTTGGTAAGCTGATGAGCAAAACCTTATCCGAGCTATAAGATAACATATAATTTCGGAGATTAAGTAACTAATTTGTTTTCTTTTAACTTTGTTTAACCAAAGGAAGTAACGAGATGCTTTTGTACACGATTGAAAATTTTGATAAACAAAGACTGTTCAAGTGCACAAATTAAGTTTGACGTCACTCGCAAGTCGCGCTAAAGCAAATGTGTGTCATTAATTATGAATGACGTTTTTACAAGTATAGAAAATAAAAACTAAAACCGATTTCACTTACTGTTTAAAATATTTATAATTCAATTTATCCGAACTCACTAGCCATATATAAGTCAGTAAGGGTTTTTTTGGTTTTTAGTAAAAGAACGATATGTAAACTGCGATTTTGATCATAAATAAAAAAAATATTAATTCCTTATCAAATCGTACTATGTTAGTATCATTTTATTCATTACTGTTGTCAGAAACTCAATTATCAAAAGGAACAAGGACAATAATTTGTCATTACCTACTTTACAAAATAACACTATTCTCCACTCATTGGAGCGAAAGAACCACTTGAGCTTGGTTCAACTTAAAATTGTGAAACATTATCATTTGGAAACGCTCCCAGTCAGACTAGAATAAAGTTAGGTACGTGGAGAACGGTATTCCAAACAGCACTTTATTTTTTTTTTGTAAAGAAAGTTAGGCAAAAAAGGAACTAAGCTATATCAAATCGATTCTAATCATGAATATTTATTTTATATAGGTACCCCTATTCCTTTACCTAAAAACGGTCAAAAAGGATGAAAGAAAAATAATACTATTAATCTGTCTTTTATATATACAAGTTATATGAAGGTAAAACAAATATTAAAAAGCCTGTGTGAAGTGGGCGTATGCCCACTCAGAACGGTAACTAGAACATTTTACACGAGGTAAAATTAAATGATAGGATATTTTCAAGAACTTTTCATATTCTATTATAATGATTTAGTATGATGTTTGTTTGTACAATCCTCACAAAGGGCTGACCTTTAAAAACCTAGCCAAAAAGGAAAAAAAATATCATAATATTTTGTTTCTTTGTTGGTGAAATGTGAGGTTTACGCACATACATCAGTTTTATCGTACCATTTGTGGCGTGCGTTATTATTTAACTTGCCACCAAATGACCACTACGATATTTCAATAAATTATTCCTCATTTCTAGGTATCTCTGTACTGGAGATAGTAACAAAACCTTTCGGATGCCACTTTGCTAGTGCTGTCCGAGTAATTTCCGATCTATGTAGATATTATGAGATAGCCGGATATAGATACTTTCTCAGTCGTTCAAGTTTTCCGGGGAAAATGGGAAAAACATTTACAAGCAGGGAATATACTTCCAAGTACTTTGTACCTTGGATTTCGCGCTAAGTACCTTTTGACCTAAATGTTTCGTTTTACGGTTAGTTTACAGCTTAATAAACATACTTTTCTTTTATTTCGAAGAGAAGATGTGAGTGATGTAGATTTGATGCAGTGTATATGTTTGGTCGTATGCTGTTTCATTCTGGAACAGCATATGACCTTATGGCCGATAGATAGTATAGACATCTTGCCCTTCCCCGCAAACAAACAAGATTCATGGAATGAAAATTTAGTGCCCTAGCGAGCACATTGTTCCTTAGTCAACATTTAATTGAACTAGCTCCAATTACATTCAGATGTTCGGGTTTGTGGTAACTTGCTAAACAATTTTCGCGTCTTGTCGCAGCGATATGGATATCTAATATGCTTGACTGAATTAAATCGTCGTAAAATGGTGGCTAGTGCTGCAGTATTCACATCCTATGAAAAACTTAAGTTTAAGTTTTCCCGTTAAGCCGGTCTCTTACATGGTATTTATTAAAATTTTGCTTCCCCTTGTAGCTCGTACATGCCCCTAGCTTATCTCGCTTCAGGCAACTCGCATTATTCTTTCAAGAGATACTTCGCGTCTAATTAAGGAAATTGTATTTGAATATAAAACAAAGACCCCGGGAATCTCGTTATTCAGACTCTTGTGGTTGAGGTATATTTTATGTTTGCGTTAAATTAAGTGGTGCATGAATTGCGACTTAAATGTTTCTTGCCAGTTAATCTTGCCTAAATACTTCAGCAGTAATTATTTGTATTTACAGGAAGATTTCATTTCCTATCTGTTATCTTTATTGTAGGTAAACACGTACTTAAATAGGAAATTGCGTGCGCAATGAGTGTAAGAAATTGGTAGGACGTCAGGGTTAACAAAGTGGTTGTGTTTAAGAGAATGCTATTATTTGCTCGGCGGGTCGGCAGCCGGCCAGACTCGCAGGCGAACTGAGTCGCATGTTTAGGCTCAGTTTTGTAGCGAAATAAGATGAAACTGCCCCAAACACCTCGAAACCGGTAGTGTCGCTTCCTTTGTCCTGAGATATTGATCCGATTTGATTATTGCAAGTATAAAGCGGTTCCACGAAATTGGATGGCCACTTATTTATAATCTGCTTAAGATTTTCGAGGGCCAGCCATCTTATTTTATTTATGACCGTTTCGAGTGTGATCTTTGGTGACTTATTATCATAAAGGTTCAGGCTTTTTCACCAATATCGCGACGTGAAGTGGTGACGCTGCTTTATTTTATGTCACCGTATTGTTCGCGCCCCACGGACACCAGAAAAGGATCCTTTTATACTCACATACATATATGGAATCGATAACTTAGTTTAAAGGAAGGTTGTGTCCTTGTTCATTGTGTTCTTGTAAATACTTATAAATCATTGCTTTACATAGGCCTGACAAGTTTTCGTATGAGATTTATATAATAGTTAAAGGGACACTTTGTTGACGCATATCTACCGTAATATGGAGGTAGCGAGGGGTCTTACCTACAATGTATATGTACATCATGGGGGCCACGGTTATGGGTAAAGCTATGTCTCTATGGACGCACAACGTGACATAAACCGGCGGTTCTTAGTAATTTATTTAAGGAGGCTCCAGCTAAGAGGCCCTCTATGAGGTAATAAGGAAGTTCTGAATGTTGTTTTACTAAAATATTAAGGGTTAATTGGCTTGCCACCCATTTGTCTTCTGCCCACGTCCTATTTATTTGCAAAACGAACACTTAAACCCAACGAGGCTTGAAAGAGGTGAATCCCAGAACTAAAACAATAAAAAGGATTCATTTGGCCTATTACTTGCTATTCACCCTTATATGTCTGTTACTGTCTATTAGTATATAACAATTTGTAGGAAGATATTCCGGATCCATCCCACTTATTGCATTAAAGATTTTAATTTTTTATAAGCTTAATCTGGCTAATAAAAGAGGACGCAGATTTGGCTTATGAAGAGTCTTGAATAGAGCGAAAATTTAAAAAATATGTTAATGTAAAGGACTTTCTTATATTTAGGTACTTCGGGTTCGGAATATAACAGTTACACTCAATTTTAATAAAGGTTACAAAGGCTCAGCTCGTGTAAGAAGCTTTTAAGTCCCCTGCTATAGAGTGGAAATAAAATCTCCTCGGCCACTCGAGAAGTTTCCGAACCGAAAACCGCAATTATACTCCAATTATGAAACCTCGGGATTTGAGGACTTATTTATTAACATCGGTCCATTTTATAAATTCAGCTTCATAAAATGAAGACTAAAAAGACAAGGCTGATATTTAATTAAATCATATTAGGACGTATCTAGATAATACCAATATAAACGTTCGCACTACATGTACGCCTAACTAGATTATCCGTTTCATTAGTTCGCTAATCATTTCTGTCTGTTTCTTCTTTCTTTGGACAGAATTCTGATTACACGCAACGTTCTGTTTATACAGACACAATTATGGCAACTGTTTACCACATTTCATGATTCGACGAATAACCCTGTTACTAACATAATTGAGGTATAAAAGATACATACCTACTTACATAGATATACGGAGAATGTGAACCCTGATAAATAACTTTAATCTCTTTTAATCTGCGAGGTATTTTTCTCCCGGGCAAGGCTCACCCCTCATTATTTAAAAGAAGAGATACGTGAAAGGCTCCATCGATTATCCATTTCGCTGTTTTTTTCTTAACACAGATTATTGGAAAGACATTCCATATCAGTTCTTCCTATGGGTGCCCCGATTGTAATCAATTTGTGTAAACCGAACGAGTGCACTTTAAATTGCTTTCCTCTCATCTCGACTCTGAAACTCGCTGCCTGTCGGATATTGTCTTGATCCTTTTGTGTAAATTGTATAAAGTTTGTAAATTTTAACTCAAATCATCCATCGGAATCGACTTTTGCGACGGAAATTGGCAACTGAAACTAATTTTAAGTTACATCAGAAGCTGTAGAAAAGGAATGTTGATTAAGATTTATGTTTCAAGTTCCTCGAGGCGAATTCGTCAACAAGAACGCATTCATCCTATGAAAACATATTTGGGTACTTAAGTACAAAAAAAAATGTACTGTAGCGTTATATATAAGGATTTTTTCATAAAAGAAATATATTCATTTAGGCATACCTGCTCGAAAATCTAACGAACCATGGCGTACAAATTAAAAAAAAAGAGTATAAAAAATAGTATGGCTGAAAAAAACAAAAAACACCGCTGCAGTACAATAGATAGTTTTAATCGAATGCATGATCCTATAATTCTCAATTTGAACGAATAGCGTGGGTCGCATAGGGTGCAATACAATTTCGACTAATTGGTGTTTATATTTTGCGATGACGATTCGAATTACGATTTTATTTCGTCAATACGTCACGAAGGGAGTGAAGGAAGTCAAGTCATAACGACGTGGGATCCAATTAGTGATGTTACCTGTGCGGCCAGTACTGGACTTTGAACATCCGATAATTATAAAATTCAACACCACATTGGTTGTGAATACGATATGTTGATATAGATTTTAAAGCCACAAAAGCAATTTGTAGGCATGTATTTAACGGGTGTGAAATAGTTTAATTACTTTTGCGATTTATTAGTATGTTTTGGATTATACTATTACCTTAAAATAAATTACCTTAATTAATACCTTAATTATTACCTTATAATAAACCTAAATATAAGGATAAGTTGATGACATAGCAAAATCAAAATTCGTTTAAAAATGCACCATTTAAAGGCACTTTTAAATTGTCAGGTTGATTTGGCAAAAATATGAAGCTATTCCTACCACGCTAACAAGTAGTGCAGCAAATATTCCCCGGCATAACACACTCACCGCTCCCATCGCAAGCGCAGCAAAGTTGGACGTTCCAAAGAGTCAATCCTTTAGAGAGAACTTGCAAGAAGCTCCTCGTAAAAAATGGCAACTGATTATCTACACTAGGAGGTCAAGATAAAAAAACCAAATAAAATAACGTCAAGGTATACATTAAAAATATAACATAATAGCCATGCTACGCCCAAGCAAAAGGGTTTAAATCTATATTTATATAGCTCACTGTTGTCAACCAAAAAAGAAAAACTACCGACAAAAGATAACACACGTGATAGTGCCGGACATATTAGAGACGGATTAAGATTGATCAGTATTTCGGCAAATTAATAGAACGTTAGTCTGTAAATCTGGATTCGAGCATGTGGCAACCGTGGGCTGTAGCTGAAAATCAGCGTTAGGTTACAGCGTTAGGGTACTTAGGGTGGCCACCTAACATTCTGCTGAGCTGAGGCCCTTTTGGCACAATATTGTTTTTTTTTATTATCATTGTTGTTCATAATGTGTTTTTCTTATTTGTTTCTCATGCCAATAAACGCAATTTTGCTTTCATTTCTGTCTTTCGTAGTTTAATAGTACAACTCGTCCCATCTTATTCCTATTTGGTAAATGTGATTTTCCCATTTGAAAAGTCAGTTATTATTTTTAAATTACTTTGGAGAAATCACATAATTTTCTTTATCACTCGTGTGTAATTGGTTTTGGCTACAATTGCATAATTCATAAAATATATAAGCGGGAAGTAGCAATCTCATTCTGTTGTTTTCACACATCTGTTTGTGGTGTCACAAAAAAATCAGTTTAAAATGTTCCTATCGGTTACATCTTGGAGAGTGTGCGATGGAATTACACAATCTAATCCCACCAAGTCCGTTCCATTATCGGACTACAAGACAAACGGCGATGCGCCATCGTTACATGGTGGACATCCCACCCATACGCACTAAACGTTTTGGGAATACTTTCATTGTGCGTACGGCTAAGGAGTTGAATTCCCTAGCGGCGTCCGTGTTTCCCGATAGCTATAACCTAGGGGTCTTTAAGTCAAGAGTGAGTAGGTTAATTTAGGTAAGCGTGCTCCATCTTCGACCACATCATCACCTACCATCAGGTGAGATGGTGGTCAAATGCGAACCTATTATCGATAAAAAAAGAGCAACAACCATCCATCTGCCCTCCTAAACCTTCGCATTATAACTTGTATCCAATTTAAAGACATGAATGGCTTACATGTTTCAATTAGGCAAAATTTAAATAACAACAACCACAAACAAAATTTTAAAGCTTAAAATCCCGAGTTACGGCAAAATTAATTGGTATGGCGCGAGCGAATCCTCAGATTACACACAAACTACAGACTCAGAGATCTTTAAAGTCACCGCAAGTCAGAAGAAACTCAAAGTGAAATCATAATGTGATTTTAAATAGATTGGCACCACCCTTTGTCTAATGCTTGCCTTAAAGCGTTCTTAGATTGTTTGTTAGTAAAATTCGTTACAGCAGATCTCAGGGCATTCGTCTCGAAGGTGTTTGTTGTCAGAATAAGTAACTTTTGTACTGTCTGCGATAATCTCGGCTGTCTCTCATTCCCACTCGCTTTGTTATCCGTCGTCATCAAGTGCGTACTCGTCTGTCGTTTTTGTTTCTTTACTTATTTTGAAATGTCTTAAGGACCGTCCAAGTCACTTGAGATAAATCCAGAAACTTGTCATTTCATGGATGGAGGAATTGGTCGTGGTTTTATTTTTTGTTAATTGCGCTCGACTAGTTTGTTTAAGCAAGGTGCGAGGTTGAGGAAGTCTTATTTTAGAGTGAATAGCGGTCGCGCTGAATACCGTGGGCTCGTACTTACAGCAAACTGCATTTTTTATTAGACAGGAAACGAAAATACTGAAGAGCTTTGTAAAATTTGATTGCGATCAAAATGATATATCAATTCCAGTTGTCCGTCACAGTAATTTTAAACATGGGAATTCGGGCCCCACTTCCGGCGGCTGGTGCCCAAGTTGATGGGCGCAGCGGGCGCGCTTTCAACGTTGCTTCCCAACTTGGGGGGCCCGAGCGCCGCCTGTAGGCGGTTGTACGTGGGAATCGTGCGGTCCATGGCCCTGTATGTGGCCCCTGTGTGGGCGCTGGATATGACGGCCGGCACTCTCGCCATTCTGCGCAAACCGCAGAGGGTGATGGCCGTCAGAGTCGTCCGCGGGTACCGCACGATTTCCTACGAGGCGGCTTGCGTCCTGGCCGGATCCCCGCCCTGGGACCTAGAGGCGAAAGTACTCGCGTCGTTGTATCGATGGCGCGAGGAAGAGCGGGCACGGGGCTCGAGGCCGGTGCAGCGGCAGATCGCGCTGCGCCGAGAGGAGCTCCGTCAGGTCTTGGTGGCGGAATGGCGGCAGAGGCTTCTGCGCCCTACCGCCGGCCTCGCTACCGTCGAGGCGATCCGGCCAGTACTCGACGACTGGCTCGGGAGAAGGCACGGCTCCCTGTCTTTTAGAGTGACACAGGTGCTGTCGGGGCACGGCTGCTTCGGCAAGTACCTGTGCCGCATAGACAGAGAGCCGGACGCTCGGTGCCACCACTGCGTCCATTGCAGGGAGGACACGGCGCAACACACGCTCGCCGAGTGTGTAGCTTGGGAGGAGCAGCGCCGTGTCCTCACAAATGAAGTAGGAGGCGATCTGTCGCTGCCGGCCGTAGTGCAGAGTATGGTCGACAGCGCAGAGTCGTGGGACGCGGTGGTGTCCTTCTGCGAGGACGTGATGTCGCAGAAGGAAACTGCGGAAACGGAGAGGGAGATCTCCACTCCCTTCCCTGGCCGCAGAAGGCGCACCGGGTGCAGGGGAAGGGCGGACAACGCCCTTTTCCAGCCCCCATGAATGGGTCCAGGGGCGAGGGACTTGGGGAAGTACCCCGCCCCCTATTTGATGGACCCGAGTCAAAGGCGCGCGCAGGTGTCGGCGCGCGCCTCTCAGGCGATGCACGGGGTAGTTCAACACCTCACTACCCCGTGCAGGAGGTGCGGCCGGGACAGACCCGACCAGCACTAGTGCGGGGCTGCGGAAGAATTAGGTTTCCCGCGGCCCCCCACGCACGTGTGAGGAGACACCGGAAAAAAAAAAAAAATTAGGTAGGTATGTCTGTATAACTAGTACACGAGTAAAACCAATCAAATCTCGTTAGTTATGACCTGATACATCTACAACTTCAGTAATAAAAGCACGATTAACTATTGTGTATCCAAACCCAATTTGCGACAAGAATCTGTATCTGTAGTCTTAATATGAATTACAAGAAGATATTATCTTGTGTCTCTATTCTATGTTAGGGTTGGATTAGTTTAATGTTCCTCTGGGCCAACTCTATAGATATTGACACACGGCTTATGTTAGTCCGGTGATTAAATTAAGCCATGGATAATAAACAGTCACTCAATTAATACTGGCTTGGAGTAATTGCTTGTTCGGATGGCCCGAACAAGAGAAGTGGCTTGCGGACGGTGTAAGATGGCTGCCGTGGCTTACAGGCATTAGGTACGTATACTACACAAACACCGCAAAATGCACGTTACATCCTTACACAATAACTTTGCATTAATAGTGTCACTTGAATCTTTGTGCCATTGTAAGGTCACGCCAAAGACG
Organism: Tholera decimalis; assembly: GCA_943138885.2. Classification (NCBI taxonomy): domain Eukaryota; kingdom Metazoa; phylum Arthropoda; class Insecta; order Lepidoptera; family Noctuidae; genus Tholera; species Tholera decimalis. Next base: position 33,943,285 of record OW964549.2, on the reverse strand, counting down.
TTGTTCATAATTAATTGGACCCGAAGCTGCCTTGGGTCAACAGCCACTTGAGTGAGGTAAACTGTATACGCAACGTTCGATTAGGTCCCTGATTCTATTACCGGCACTCCAACTGATGATAATAGATCTACACCATAATGGATATTTTTCGGGTAATTAGTCGCAGTAGGTCGTATCAGAGCCACTAATTCCTATGGCTGTAAAATATAAATGTCTGCATACATTTCCCTTAGATTATAAAAGACTAGTACTCTCGCGGGGCTTCGCTCCCGTGGATTCTATCACGGTAAAAACATAACTCTCCTTTTTTGCAGTCGGGTAAAAAGTAGCCTATAACCTTCCTCAAGCTTCAAGCTACTTCCATACCAAATTTCATCCAAATCCACCCAGTACTTTCGAAGATTAGCGCGTTCAAGCAAACAAACAAACAAACAAACTAACAAACTTTTCCGCTTTATAATATTAGTATAGATTACCTATAAAGAGAATACAATATTAATCCTAGTATAGATAAAAAAATCAACAGCGTTCGATTCTGTTTTCAAATGTATAAATTTAAAAGAAGTGTAGTTCCATTTATTTTATGCATACAAGAGAAGCGATTCCGTTGACTGAAAACTTCAATTTGTCGTTATCGCAGAGCTGCAATGCTCCAAATTTTATAGCTCTATAAATCTATAATATCGTAAAATCCCGTAGTAACTGTAAACTTAATTACAAGGTGCATAAAACTCTTTTCCTGTTGCGCAGAACATTAATCGTGAAATCGAGTTAACGCGATCCATGTTCAATTTATCGGCTTGTACGTATTGCGGAGTCCAGCAACGAAATTAAAGTAGTCCTGGCCGCCGGATCGACGGAACTAAATCGGCTGCGGAATGCAACCGGCGCATTCGTAGCCACTACATTAATAATGTCCACTTCGCTCGAAATCATAGCCAATACCGAAAGGTTTTCTACAAACTAAATTATAGAGTAACACAAGCCAATGTAGCCGCAGCGTCGAGGGAAATAGGAAATCGATATGAGAATTAAGTTACAGTTTCCCGGTTTGTAAAATTTACTCTCTTATTATCACGGTGAAAACCGTATTTGTCTTACGGTATTATTAAGTATCTGCTGGGATGTTTGTTGGAGTTATTATTATGGTAGACTATATTAGGTATGTTTATATTGATTACTGTGGTTGTAGCATCGGAATAATTACGAAGGCAGGAACTGAATGTTGTACCTACGTGTCTAGCGAGTGCAGCGCGGCGTCGTCGCGACACAATTGTTATAATTTCTTTCACGCCATGATGTGTAGGGGCGTACGGGCGCGGACGGCGGCTCCACTGTCCCAGGGTAAATTCGTGTGTCGCAGCTGCTAGCGATAATATTTGTCGGCTGCGAAACAAAGCCAATATCTGTAAAAGTTTTGTCGCACCGCAACATTATTTATTCAGGGGCTCTTGCGTTTCTTAAACTTTTTGAGAGCCTCCTTGATGTCATAAGTGAGCACTGGCATGTGAAATTTTACCACAATTTTCCTCAGAGAATTGCTAATTCGGTTTTATCAATATTGAAGACAGACGAAATTTAAATACGTTTGATAAATACCTAAAATTGGTGCCAAATTAAATATCACCAAGCGTGATGAAACATTATTTACCTGCTAGGAAGGGCTTTCCATGCATTCTCGAAACGTCATCAAAAAGAACAGAGGAGCCGCGGATGAATTACGAATTCTCCCCATATAGCGTATCATCAGTCAAAGCTTCTGTTTCAACGCGAACGCCGACGTGGCCTCCTTTCTTTCAATAACGAAAGGACTCCGGCAACGGCCCATACTTCATCCGGCCCAGTTTTTCAACTTAACAGACAATAATAATATGAATACTAAATTGACTGATAATAAACACTATTTACTATAAAAACATCAACATTAATATTGATCATGGGAATACCGAGATAACAGAGAGATAACAAAAACGTTTTTTAGGTTATGAAAAGTAAAAACATTTAAGTTCATTGAAAAATAAAACCGAAAATGAATAAAAAAGAACTTATTTCAAACTAAAAGTAGTTTGAATTAAGTTATTTTTTATTCATTTTCATAAATAATTAATGAATCATCTAAAAAGTAGGAGTATTCAAAGCGGCGTAAGAGTATAAGGGTATGAGTCTATACGACTTCACGCCTTCGTGGAGTGACATTGATTGATTTTTTCAGCTCATTTGACGTTTCTTGAATTTTTATAATTTGGCTTGTAGCAGTTTTATCCACTGTAGAAATCAACACAAAACCACAGTTATTATATACCAAAAACATTGTAATTAACAAAAATATTTACGTAATGCGTTAACTGATATATTAGACTTTCAAAATGGATATATTTTTAATAGTAATATACAAAATAATGAGAAATCATGACCCCTCTACATATAATATTATACTATGTATTTAACCCCCTGGCAACCCTGGAATTAGGAAATGCAGATGTCATGGCTGACAGATAATTTATTCACAATGACTTCCGCTATATCTTCTTTTTATTGTGTTTTTCATTACCCCATGATTAAAAGTCGTATAAAAATTATGATAAATAACTATTAAATATATTTTTTTTAATATATATTTCATTTGTGTCCGCTATTACACTGCTAGTGGGCCTAATTTCGCCGACCTCCTTTATAATAGTTCTTCCGCTCTTGATTAAAAAATATCCAAGTAAACTTTTCTATAAAATGTGCGCCTTACTGAGCTTTCTAGCTACCTACAATACTACTTTTAATTGTCTTTGGAACCGGCAAGCTTCCTAGAATCTAAAAACTTCTTTGTCTATTTTTTTTCCTCAATTAATTTGTGTCTGGTTCCAATACAAACAAGATTACGTTTGAAAATAGAAAATAAAATAGATTGAGAGAGAAAAAGAGATGTAGTTAATACTACACATTGACTATCACATATAGAGAATATAACTAAAAACAAACATTAAAAACCGGTCAAGTGCGTGTCGAGCCACGCGCAGTGTAGGGTTCCGTAGTTTTTATAACAGCCAAGTGGGTGTCGTATTCGCTGACTGATCGTTTCGTACCATGCTCTAACTAAAAGCCAAACATGACTACCTAACTAATTTGACTTCCTATACAAATCCTCACCTTATCCGACAATTTTGCACGGAAAGTTTCATTTTTTTTAGAGATTTGTATAAAACTTGTCATAGCCGGTGTTTTGAATTTAAATAGTTACACAGAGCTACACTACTCAGTCGTCACAAGAAGCTAGCATGATACAACTGGCGCTTAGCGCCATCTATCGACATTTCAATAGAGTTGTTCGAAATTTTCGAATCAAATACAATTGGTCGACTATTACTCGTAAACTTGTAAAGCCCACTTATGTGTGACGGTGTTCCTTTAAATTTCGTTATATATAGGTACTACTGCCGTGACATTTGAATTTCTAACTATAACCGTTTAGTTAATAGAGGAGGACACTTGACTCTAACGAAAATTGGTACTTTAAAGCTTGATAAGTCACAAATGGTGTACTTAATCAAAAAATCGTTTTGCCAAACCCCTAATATTTTTTAAATACCTATCCAACGATATCCCACATTATAGGAAGAACGAAAAAAAAATTATCATCCCACTTTACATGTATGGGAGGTACCCTAAATAATTGTTTTTTTCAAAATTTTATTTTACCAATTTTTTGGCGTCATTAACGTGTGTACTCATGCCAAAGTACAACTTTCTAGTACCAATAGTTTTTGAGCTAAACCGCGGACAGACGGACAGACAGACGGACCTGGCGAAACTATAAGGGTTCCATGTTGACTACGGAACCCTAAAAACAGAACAAATACTAAAAACAGAATAAAATAAATATTTAAATATTTAAATGTTTATTTAATTTCCCATACAACAAAAGTGGTTTTTCTTACTTTTTTTTTATAGATAATGGTACGTACGGAACCCTTCGTGCGCGAGTCCCGACTGGCACATGGCCGGTTTTTATGTTATTGCCATGGGTACTTGATTGTAAAATGATAACATAAAATCGCAAACAAAAGTTAAAAACTATAACTTCATTCGGTTCTATTATTCAAATGTAATAAATAGTATTATTGATCGACTTACATGACTTTGAAATCGAGTATCTTTTACTGAAACATTTCTAAGCATGAATCAAGAAATTAATATCTTCACAAAAGTTGTTTAATATTATAATAAAACATACCTATAAGTTAGCAACTGCTTTTCATTGAATGAATAAACTATGCTGGAAGAAATGTTCTTTTGATATAAAATTTTAATTGGAATCACTTCAAGGAATATGTATAAATGAGTCGGAGTTTAATGCGAACGCGTATTATTACACAAACGAGTTTAAAATGAAATTGAAATGAATTCCATAAGTCCCCATCCGCACAATTTTATTGAAAGAAAGAAATGCAAAAATACATATTTACCGCACGAACTTGCATTCGATTATAATTTTTATTTGAATCTTGTAATTATTATTTATTATTTTTTATATAGCATTTACTTCTCTTTTTATCTTCTCAGATCTTTTTCGTTACATGCGATGGCATAATATTAGTAGCTTATGATACTGGCACATAACAATGTTTATTAAAATATCTGTGTCAGTTTGTACGCCGAGCCGTAGACAACGTTTTTAATATCACCAAATATCACAAGTATTTTTATGAGTAGTTTCATACTACCTATACTTATTATACTTATATCTAATCACATCATAAATACAATTTTAAATATCCTTAACGTGTATCATATTGTTGCAATAAGTAAAAATAGCTAATCAGTTGTTCTTAATACCATGGGATCCGAGTGCGCGTCGAGTCCTTCGTGACATCAGTAAACGATTATTCAACTCCTCAAGTGACCTTTTCTTCGGACATAGAATCAGCATTGCCATTCAATGTGGCAATGCAGCCAGTGTTCTGGGCACTTTTCCCATTAATAGCGATGTTGACGAATTTTTCGATGCCTTAAAAATTCTTTTTGTTTTCGCCTGTATATTTTTCAGAGCTTTTTAAATCTATAGTAATTAATATGTCTTTTTATGAAATAAAAATTACACAAGCGGGTGATGGTGATATCCTGCTATTTTATATATCGCACGTTGTCACAGATTATGTAACTATCAGAGACTGTATCATCTTGTAGACTATAAAACATAAAACACAATACTTGTCCAAAAAACCAAGTCTCGCAACTCAATTCTTCTACCGTAAAAAGTTGTGAGAACCATGTAATACCAAGTCGGTTATTAATTTATTCAGTCCCTACTTAAGGTACCTTCTGTCTTAAGTTGCTACGTAATTATCTAACCTAACAACATCTTATAGTGACCATATCAATATTAAAAATCTTTAATGTTTTCAATAAATAGATTGACTCGATTGAGACTTGGTTTTTTTGACAAGTATTGTTGTTTATGGGATCTCATTTCTATTTGTACAGGCAAGCGTGCTCCATCTTCGACCACATCATCACTTACCATCAGGTGAGATGGTGATCAAACGCGAGCCTACTAACATTAAAAAAAAATGAAATTGAAAAATATTTTAGATTTTCCTTGATTCATACACTAAACGCTAACTGTATTCTAAATCTGAAGCTTCTATGTCTGCTTGAAGTGTTGTGCAATGCTGTGCATGATCGGTCAGTCAGTCAGTGAGTGACAAAATTAAGAAACTTTGACTCGTTATAATTCTTAAGCTACTGGTTCAAATTGAATGAAATTTGAAATATACCGTGTCTATATAATGTTTACTTGGTTTCTGAAAATTTAGGCTTCTAGTTTTATCCGCAACAAAGTTATAGGGGGTCGAAAATGGCCTGAACTGCTTCGAGAAAAGGATAGTGCGACCGTGCCGCTTTTTTGCTCGACTTGGCGGGGGCACTGCCGTGCGACCAGATATATATTTTCTTTAAAAGAGATCTAGATATTTGGATAGAATTCACATTACTAGTAATCTTGTTAACCCCTTAAACTAAGCTAAATATGTTTGTGTCTGGAGTGGGTTCACGGCAATAGAGTAATGGATGGGGTTCGAACCCGCGACCTCTCGATCATGAGTCCTACACTTTAGCCATTAGGCTATTGACGCTACAATTTTCTTATCTATCTGACTCGATAGTAGACATTAGTTATGGTGCTTATATTTTTTAGATAAATTAATGCTACTAAACGTAATTTAATAAAAAAAAAATAGAAACCTCAACTGAATCCCAAATGTTGTAATCACAATAAAAAAAATACATTATTTAGGTACGAAAGGCGTTTTAACATTTGTTAAAAAGAAGAAAAAGACGGCTCACGGTGTGTTATGACGTCAGCCGCGTGTAACGGGTGTCGCACGTTCGGTTTAGCGTCGAATGCAGGCTGGCTGTAAATTTGAGGGTAGCTACGCATAAAGACTAAATCAATCGTATGGGTAGTCTAACGTTTGTGGACTTTAGTCTTGACAAGTTTTTTACTACAGTATTTGCTCTGAACTCCATTGAAATACTGTATATATTGAAAAAACATGATTTATCACATCTTTTTAGGCACCAAAATAATAAGGCTAAAACCACTACAGCAAAAAAAGAAAAAGTATGATCCACCTACAACTCGAAATTAGGATCCAAGAGTAATATCCACCCAAGGTAAATAATTACCTCGTACCTATACAGCGGAGTGGGTATCTCCCGATAGAATCACATAAGAAATATTATCCTGTTGCCCCAAAAATACAATGGTACTACATCTCCAATAAGTATGGATCACAGATCTTTGTCTTAGAAACATGTTCATGCTATTTTGAATTCCTTTCGAAATATGAAGAACGAATTCTTTCCTTATTTTCTTATTGGTTCCAGCTACAATGATTGAATGACTGAGGGCATGACTTGTCTATTATAACGATTGAATGCTAATTTAGTGATTGTAGAGGGTATTGATGTTTGTAGAATAATCCTATCCTTCCTACTAATATTATAAATGCGAAAGTTTGTGAAGATGTATGTATAGATGCATGGCTTTTTGTTACTCTTTCACGCAAAAACTACTGAATAGATCTGAATGAAATTTGTTATGTAGATATTTGACATTCTGGAATAACACATAGGCTACTTTTTATCCCGGAATTCACACGGGGTCGGGATTTATGCGGGAAAATCCTCCCACGCGAACCACGTCGCGAGCAGAAGCTAGTATTATAAATGCCAAAGTTTGTGAGGTTTGAATAGATAAATAAAAGTTTAAATAAATAAATAAATATATTATAAATCCATAATAATGTATTTATTTAATCTTTATGTACAATAGTGTTACAAAATTAAATTAAATTCATGGATGTTTGTTACTGTTTCACGCAAAAACGACTGAACGGAACTGAATGAAATTTGGTATGTAGATATTTGACATACTGAAACAACACATTGGCTACTTTTTATCCCGGAATTCACACGGGATCGGGATTTACACGGGAAAATCCTCCCACTCGAAGGAAGTCGCGGGCAGAAGCTAGTTAAGTCATAACTAACAGACGAGGGTAATAATTAGCCTCTCGAGTAGATGGCGCTTTATGTTCCACGCGTGCTGTAAAGAGCGCCATTGACGGGGCCCGAAAGGGGCGGTGCCTGCCGGGGTTGTGGAAATCTTCTTCTTTGTTTTTCTAATTATACTGCGCCATGAAATTCTGCCTAGGGTGATCGGGTCAGGTAGGTCCTCCTTCAGTGTGAGGTTGATCATGCTGATGTATGGAGGTTGTCCTCTACCCCTCTTTTACTCGCGGTCGCGGAACTGGGTGGTTTTTAGTCATTTCATTATTCTTCCCTTAATAATAAGTGCTAACTAGCCCACTAGATGTTAATTATAATATTTTACACACTCAGAGACAATAATTATTTACTGTTATTAAATTTAGCTTATCAAAATTGACTGTGTACTGTAACCAAGATTGTTCATTCATTGGCAGTCGTACTGTTTATTGGATACATGGAAAAATTACGTGATGTGTCAATGTGATAAGAAATAATTTTTTTTGAGAGCACAATGTATTACAATGCCCCCCCTTAAAAGTAACTTTAAAAATACGGTCTGAACTCCTTACATGACTGTAATTTTCACAACATCCTTCAAACAGAACATTACATAGCGCATTCCCAGACAAACTTTCACAAAGAACTCTTCTACGACCATTCCATGTCGCAACGGAGCAATGTCTGACCGTCCCACGGTCGTGACAGGACAACTGCAGCACATTTTAACTAAGTTGTCACAGAGATCATTCTATTTATCTATACACTAATATTGTAAAGCGGAAAAAAATATTTGTTTGAACGCGATAATCTTAGAAATACTAAGTGGATTTGGATGAAATTTAGTATGGAACTAGCTTGAAGCTTGAGGAAAGTTATAGGTATTTTACACGACTGCAAAAAAGGAGGGTTATGTTGTTATCGTGAAAAAATCCACGGAGCGAAGCCCCGCGCCACTGCTAGGCCGTTATATTAATACAATGTATTTTCTTGGTATTGTATGCATTTTATATTATTATGTTAAATGAACATTATCAATGACTTGCTGAACAAGCAAAATTTTCACATCTTTTAATCTTTTCCGGAAATATTTTATAACTAAAATCTTTCATTCAAATCCCTTCTTCCTTTTTGGCATGATTGAGGAACGAACATCCATCTGAAATTTCGCATTTATAATATTAGCAAGATTTATTATAAACTTTCCTGAGGCTCTTGACAAGTGATATTCTGTCAAAGCTAGCGTGTCAAAAGTGATCGTTAAAACGTCAAAAATGTGTCAAGATTGACAAATGTGGCCGAAATGATTCTCTGTTTCTACGCTCTGTTTATATATTTTGGCATTTCGACCATCGCATTTGCAAAAATTTTAAGGCTATAGTTGTAGGTGTAACCCGTGTTCGCAAAAACACATAATTTAATATAGCTGAAGGACTGATCGATAGCTAAATAAACGCCCGATATAATACACTTACTTGAAAAATAAAAGCTTTTTGTATAACACAAGGACAGAAGCTTATATTTTAAATGCGTTGACAATATCACTGTTTCTGTTGCCCTAGTAGTTTTAATATACACACGTCTTGACTCAGTTTGCGCCAACTTAGTGACACTTGAAGTGTACTTAGACAAACTTAGAAACCACTTGATGCAAATGGTAGACCACTAAGTGTGAGCGATACCTGCCAGCGCATAATGGGTCCTGTCATTAGTTGTATCGAACACTAAAGTTTGCTGTTCTAACTTGAAGTTCGACACAGGTGTTGCTAGTTAACGCAATTTATGGATGAAGTAGGAAATTATACCAGACTAGACTTTACCGTGCCTGCCGCGCAGTGCAGGAGCAGGGTGGTTTTGCAGTAGAAGTCTGACACTCATAAATCTATATATATAAAAATGAATTGCTGTTCGTTAGTCTCGTTAAAACTCGAGAACGGCTGAACGGATTTATCTTATCTTGGTTTTTAAATGTTCCTGGAGGTCTAGGGAAGGTTTAAAAGTTGAGAAAAATTAAAAAAAAATTGCCGGAAAAACCGTCAAAACAGCCCTTTTCTATTTCCTATACAAACGTTTTCTAAATAAAATGGAGAGTAGGGTAGGGATAGGGTAGGGGTAGGGTTGGTATAGGGTAGGGGTAGGATAGGGGTAGTGGTACCTATCGGTTGGGTAGGGGTAGGATACCAAGCGAACGAAGTCGTGTCGGGTCAGCTAGTTTACAATATAAAACCTTTTACAAATCATTTTGCTACTTTTCAGTATTACTTTGATGTAGTAGTAAGTGGTGATTGATGGATGTTCTGGTGGAAACTGATTCAACAGTTTTATACCGAACAGTTAAATGAAAGAAGTTATGTTGCAATGAATGCGGTTCGCGTGGCTTCATTTCTGTTTATTACACTCCGGACCCAATATTTACGACTAGTTTTTGATTTTCCGTTTTTTTTTATCGGAAAACGTTCGGTTGCGCCTGCCTACTGTTAAACTTAATTTAAAACATTGCGCTGCGTAGCTTTGCTACATTCGCTTGTTGGCCGAAACATATTAAAACAATGGTACTATCTCGTGAATCTCTGCGCTGACTATTCATAATAGTTACAATAACTAAGCAAGTTACAACACCAAACAATAAGGTATTATTCTCCGTATCTAAGCGACACATACTCGTACGTCTACCAAACTTATGATTGCTTCTGTAATTTATTTAGATCCATGCTTATTTCCTCACCTTCTCTGGGACCGAGATTCACCCGTTTTTAAATCCCAACCACGAAACTGGAATAGCTTCCACTGTATTCAAATTAAGTTAGGGTAGCATATAAAAGAGATTTTCGTTGAGTTGGTGCAGATCTGCAGTATTGCTCAGGCGCTTTGCGCTTCAACTTCACGCCGAGCATTCAAATGGGATTTTTGAGTCCTCATTTACGAAGAGCATGATATTAGTTGCCCATTTAAACGTCGACGGCATCCTTAAGCCAGCAATTCCAAAGATAACTTCATTTTAAGTAAAGACATCCAAAAACTTTTTGCCGCAGCTCCTAAGGCATTAAGTTTGCAGACTTGTAAGAATGTTCTGTGTAATTTCCTAAAGAGTACCTAAATTGTGTTTTCTTATCATAAGTTTCTGTAACACGGAGTCATTAATTATACTTTCTCACATAGTTAAGAATCTTTGCCTTCAAAGTAACGAGCTGAAGTTAAATCAATATTGATGATGCCGCTCACAAAATAATCTCGGGCTGAGTTAGGGCGTCGTAATATTGTATTAAAAACAATCATGTATTTTAATTAAGAGTTCATATTTATGCTTCAGCTTCAGGAAAACTCTTGGCTTAGTGTAAAGGCTTAAAGTATATGGGTACTATACATAGTTTAGTATAGACAATACTTTTCATTTTGAGTGCGCCTTAAGCAATTTGTTTTCGTTACTTAGAACTTATCATTACTTCCAATGTCTCCACTGAAATTATATGAGGCATTTCTATGTTGACTAGCAAAAAGTTAAGCTCTTAAAAAACGTCAAATTTAAATGCTAAGATGTATTTTCCAGACACGTCTCGCGTAATAACGAAATACTAAACGACCGCTTTTGTGCCCCGTTGGGCGAGCAAATGTGTGTGTTACAAAATGTTTTGTATCCACAGTTTGTACATTTCAGTGTTATGTCACGTAGTGGTCACGTGCTGCTTAACCTCGAGGGTGTAGTGGAAAACGACTTTGTTCCTCCTGAAACGTACATAAGGCGTTGCAAAGAAGGGCACTGATACCTTTCAACATAGTTTAAATGTGGGCCCCCGAGTTATTTTCCACATTAGGAGTTAATTATTATTATAATAACGTTTATTTCAGACAAAGTCTAAAGGGGTGCGTCTTTTAACATATAAAGTTATTTGATATATTTTCATTTCAATAACGTTCACAAGATATAAGTAATAAACGCGAGTTATACCAACTGTTGATATAATTTCTTTAGATATAACATTTATATACTCTAAAACTTATTTCGTATAACGTTATTGGATATAACGTTTATTTCATCGAAAATCATTAGGCCTATCGTTTAAAATCTATACTAATATTATAAAGCTGAAGAGTTTGTTTGTTTGTTTGTTTGCTTGAACGCGCTAATCTCAGGAACTACGGTTCTGATTTGAAAAATTCTTTCAGTGTTAGATAGCCCATTTATCGAGGAAGGCTATAGGCTATATATCATCACGCTAAGACCAATAGGAGCGGAGCACTAATGAAGAATATTCCAAAATCGGGGGATGTTTTTTCCACGCGGACGAAGTCGCGGGCGGAAGCTAGTATATAATATTGCGATTAATTTGATAGAGCGTGTTGCGGGAGCAGCGTGACAGAAACGAATCGCTGCAAAACCAACTCCACGTAGTCTTGTCTGTCCTACCCCTGGAGTGTTATTTAAAATCGCGTAGGCGCGGAAGGGCGAGGTGGCCCGTGAGCTGAGGAGCAGGTGGTTTTAACACTCGCCGCCGCAGCTGAGGCTGGTCAGCGAAGCCGGCCAGCAAGCCGAAGCCGCGGTGGTGAGTGTGAAATACATGTTCGACGATAAACTCGCATGGGACCGCCGGAGCCCTGCAGCGCCAGAGCCATGACAGAAACCATACCTGCTGCATGTTGCATGCTTGTTTGCGTGCTGCATGCCTGCTTGCATGTTGCATGCTGCATGTATGGTGTATGCTTGTTTGCATGCCTGCTGCATGCATAGTGTATCCTTGTTTGCATGTTTTATACAGGGAAATAAAAATTAGGCATTTTGTAATATTATACTATATAGGTTTTGTCTTTTGAGTGGTATATCAAACGATTTTATATTCAATGTATGTTATGCTTATAAAAATTAGTTGCTTTAAAATTATATCAATCGTTTTAACTGATTCAGATAGATAGATTCAGTTATTATATCTTGCAAATATTAGAGATTTTGTAATTATATCATATAGGTATTACTTACCCAGTCTAAGTGTTAGTAACAATATAACTTAGTATCTAGTGTTAGTAAATACAGACACAAACATTGCAATACGGTTGTGGAAGTGCATCCATCTCTACACTGAGAATAGTGTTGGTACTGCTGCGGACTTATGGCAGCAGGGGGGAACATCTTTTGCGGATGATGGCACCGAAATCATTTATATTAAGTATCCGCAAACATCTCTGACACAGTTGTTAAACATTGCCACTACATTTTATTTGGTAGAGGAGGGCATTATCTCCTTATTTGAACGGCATATATATATATATTTCCGTGCCAAAAATATATTAGCATTCACCAGACACTGAAATCAGCAGAAGGAGATCAAAAACAGACATAATTCAATATGTGTATTACAGTATTACAAAGTAACATTTCTATTCACAAGTATACGTAGTCGATGGCTACGTCCGACCAAATTTAATAAAGTAAAAGGTACGTATATAATTTTCATGTGGTTTTCTTTGTCATCCGAGTTGTGGGTTCGTAACAATATGTTTATATTATAAAAAAGGAAATTGAATATTCCGACTTTGTTATGTTGGTTAGAAGTAATATATATGTAGGTACCAAATGTAGGTAGAGATACATTTATGAATGAGTTAATATAGACCTTAAGTGTTCTTAGTCTTGAAAATTTATGGTCTTCATCATAACTATCATTATAATCAAGATTATGATAGAAGTGTTAGTTTACTTTAAGACTATATCTTTATTTCGTTTAAAAAACACGGCTATTGTGTTAATCCAAAAGCTTTTTTGTTCGTAATTCCTAAACGGCTGTTTTCGCTCAGTTTTTGTTGCGAACTTTTTGTGCTTAAAGAAGAAAGCGATATTACATATAATAATAGGTCGCGGAAAGCGAAAGTCATTCCGGCCGCCTGATCACGAAGGTTACTTGTTCATGGGCTTCTATAGGTTACGCCAACTAAAGTTATGGTAATTCGAGAAGCGAATTGTTTTAAAATTAACTTTATGAAAGTAGTAAACTAGTAATAATCTCGAATAGATTTGTCGTATAGATTAGTGTGTACAACGATCGTAGAATTCGTAACAACCTGTATTTTTTGCCAAGGTCGCAATTTACATGGCATGAGTCAATCCATTGAAATATTGCCTCTTTCTGTCTTGTGAAGCAAAAACATTAGAATCTAAAGCTAAGTTCGGATTACATCATACACATCGCTGTTTTACTGAAAGCAAATAAATAAATACCTTGAGTACATTGTTTGAAAACAAGAATGTGCGCAAATGTCTTTGAGTATCTAGCTGATCGTTTTTTCATAAAAGAAATAGTCGTAAAAATTTTGTTCTTATATTCCCGAGTCACTTATTTCATCAGCATTTTGACGTTCTGCTAATAACAGTACATGAGGTAAATATTCAATATTGAAGCCAAAATTCCAATATGCCTCCAACCTCGAGTCTTACCAATATCCATGAGTAAATTAAGCATCGACCTCGGGAAAATAAAGTTGGCCGGGGCTCCTGAACAAGTGTTGGTAAACGGTTAAGTGCTACACTATCGATAAAGTCAATATTTCGCAAGTGTGTAGCGACATTAAACGTGGATACATTCCATGTAGCCCGCCCTAGAAACTCAAATCAAAAGTCTTGAGACAAGACATCGCTACCCGTCCACCCATCGTTATCAAAAATACTATAGTTTCAAAGTTACACGAAGTTTAATAGTTTTTGAAATTGCTTTCCCTTACAGAACATAAAAGGGGACGTCTGCAACTAATACAATACTTAGGTCACATAGTTTGGAGTGGCGTTTAAAGTTACTGCCCTTGTCTGTGCTGTTGCTTTGTTGTGCAATGTCATGTACACAATAGCTAGGTTTACAACGAGCGCATTATATGGATTTTAAACGGTCAATATAAACGAATTGCTGCTGTCCATCAACGTGTTGTAGAATAGATAGAATTTAAAAGACGTTATTTTAATGCTTTCCTATTTAGACTTAAATATAGTTTTCGTTTTAAAACATTTTCATATTTTTGCTACCATTTTTGCTACTTATAAATGTCGCGTGAATTTTGTTGTTAAGTATGTCATGATGTAATTTATAGTTAGACAAAAATACTCTATGAAGATTAAAAATATGTCCTTTATTATTTTTTAAGAAAAATGGATCAGAAATGGAATTAGGAATCAGTTTTATTAATTAGTGTCCAGTGTACAGACTTGGTTCGTATTTTTTCATATCAAATTCAAAGAAAGGGCAACTTGGTTCTCATTTCGTTTGTACATGCTTAGACCAAGCTCTTAAGTGGGACAAAGCATCATAAGCGTCTGCGCAAGTTAGGTATGATGGATGAATGTAGGTAAACGTCGAGGATACATGCTCTCGACTTGGAGAGGAAGTGTTCAAGTAATACGATGCGATGCAATGCCACCTACCTAAAACTATATAGGTAAGTAATTAGTTGTTACACCTCGTGCCGCGACGCTAACATTGACATGCTTGATGTTTAGCTGTGCCCGCGATTTCGTTCGCGTGGGAGACGTTTAAATGATAAATGATCTTTATTTTGCAAATTGGTTATTAAATAACACTTTTACACGTCATTTTTTTCCGTAAATATTAACTAGATGAGGCCGGTGTTTCCTAACTGACTACCCTGAGAAGAAACACCGAAACAAACTCAGGGGTCCGTCTCTTTTAAAGTCCATACAATCTACACTGATTTAATTATATGGGAACCTTGTAGGTTTCAGTCTGAGGCGGTCTTTTGAAGAAAGATGCTCACAGATTTGAGTGGGCCTGTCCATACAGTGCAAGCATTTGTCAAATGACGTATAGCTCAAACAGGTTTTACCGGGTATATTGTCCGGGTTAATCTTTGTAAGTTTGTTAGTGTTTTAGTATCATGTAAATAGTTATACGCACTTGCGAAAACACAGACAGACACTTCAACTTTATTCACGCTATGTACTTATCACCAAATGAAAAGGAAAAGATTATTCTCTTTTACGTGAAACAGATATAGGATTATTGAAGCATGTAGCTGATATAAAGGTAGGTATAACCTTATTCTTGTAGGTATTTTCAAGAATAATAATAATAATAATATTCCACAACTTTTTCACACAACGCCATCTAGTCCCAAACTAAGCAGAGCTTGTGGTATGGGTACTAGACAACTGATAAACATACATGTATATTTCTAAATACATACATATTATAGATAAATTACACCCAGACAAAGAACAAATGACCGTGCTCATCACACAAACGTTTGTCCTAGGTGGGAATCGAACCCACGACCTTGCGCATAGCAGTCAGGGCCACTGACCACTATACCAACGGGCCTGCCAGAGTGACTGAGAGTGAGAATGTATTTAAGTACACTTAAATTATTGTGCCTTGGCATTAACAACAATTGTAACAACCTTAACTCACTGAGGCCTCTGTGTAGGATCCCGCTAGCCCCATTCCCGAAGCATTAGCCAGTCTTGAAAATTAAACAAAGCTTGCCGATTTCGGATGCGTAACCATCTTCGCTTATCTGGATTTCTCCATGCATTGAAAAGCACGACTTTGGTCCTGTCTGTTATTTGTATATTCTTGATCGGGTAGCCAGCCAGACAATCTTTCAAAAGTCTTCCCAACAGGTATCGTGACATTCAGTCGCTTCGTGAAAAATACTGGCACTCAACTTCATCCAGTTGAACTGGAACCCGACCCCAGTGAGTTGCTAGGCAGGTAATGATGATACTGATCTCCAATATACCGGTGCGTGCTAGTTTAGGAGTCAGCAGATCCTTGTTCGTCTATAAAAATGGCCTTGTATGTATATCTTAACATAGTATAAAGCAAAGTCGCTTCCCTGTGTCTGTCCCTATGTATGCTTAAATCTTTAAAACTAAGCAACGGATTTTGATGCAGTTTCTTTCAATAGAAAGAGTGTTTCAATAGAAAGGTTTTTAAGTATATAACATGCATAATATGGTAGAGAAACACTGATAATTTTTGAGGTTTCTAATGTGATGTTGCAAATAAACACATTTTTTTGCGCTTGCTTTGCAAACGTTGGCTGAACCCTACGAGATAGATCAAAATAATGTACTACGTATTGTACACCTTAAAAAGGTCAACAAAAATGTCGTCGATGGCATCTGTCTATCTCTTATAGATAACCCACAACGACCATTTTTTATCCTTTACTTTTTACGAGAAATACGAGCATATTTTACGAAGCGATTTTAAGCAATACAGCATTAATCCTTATCCAATTAAGTACCATAAATACATTGTGCATTTAATATAAATCAATATTGCCCTTTACAGGATATAATTTAAATAAATAGTTTCGAAGATATTACAGATTTAAAATGCAAGGACATAGCGGTTGCGGCGCGCGTGCCATGTTGCTTAGATTTGAGCGTTGAATGTTTTTCCCATGGTAAATTATGTGTCGCACTTTCAAGAGTAATTACTAAAGAGAACATGTATGTCGAATGACAAAAAGGCTGTCAACGATGTATATAAAGACATTCTATAGTATATTCAATATAAACATTGCACCCGTGCGAAGCCGGGGTGGGTCGCTAGTGTATATTAATTTAATCTATAGATAAACTAAAATATGGCATCCATATTTAATTATTACTTGACACCGATTAAGAGATTGCCTTGCGTTCCCGCAAAGGCTTCCCTATCCTTTTCTTGTATCCATTCATACCAGCATGCCGTCCTTTTCTGTCATGGGTCCTCCTGTTCCATGTGATGCCGGCTGTTTATCGATTTATTTATTTCTTTGTGGGACATGATCCTCTCATCTTATGCGCTGTCTCCCTTTCTTCCTTTTATTATACAAAAGTTGCGCGGGCTTCGCTGCCATGGACTTTATCACGACAAAAACATAACCCTCCTTTTATTTCATTCGGGTAACGCCTATAAAGTGCCTCAAGGTTCAATCAAAGCATATCGAATTTCATCTAAATCCACCCAGTACTTGCAAAGATTGACGCGTTCAAACAAACAAACTTTTCCGCTTCATAATATTAGTATGGAAGTATAGATTAGACATTACTCGATTACATCTCTTGCCCATTTATTTTTCTTATGTATGGGATACCAACTGATAATTAACAATACTGCTTATTTGGGAATTAATAAGTATATTAAGTGAGTTTGGCTTCATATCTATGAAAGAAATTAGGTTAATTAAGGTCCCAAGGCGGAGGACATCTTTGAAGATTTCCAGCCTCAGATAAAGAAGAAAATAATGAGTCTAAATATTACTAGCCTCGATAGCTTAGTGGCCGCAACTACTACTGCTAGGCATGAGGTCATAAGTTCCATTCTCAGGTTCTCTGGTGCCTTATACGTGATTCTTAGATTCGTTTTTTAATTTTTAATTACATTCTGCTATGTTAATTGGCCTATACTGTCCTCTAATATCTATTAAATCTGTATTATGGATATATTTTGAAAATGATGTCTTGAAAAGAGTAACCGTGGAGTTTCTTGCCTGTTCTTCTCCATAGGAGACGACCAATTTCGAAACATGCACTAGCTTCTGACGGTTTATAATTAAATAGTAAATAGTTTATTCAGGAACAAAACACAAGACTAGATACAACAAGTCAAACGATGTTAGCTGCAAAAGTATAAACTGCATAATTACAACTGCAACTGCAAAATTAAACATTATGAGATTTCGAGTTTAGAGAATTCTCATGGAATGCTCGCTCCTATACCTAAATATATATAAAATATGGCTGTACCTCTCCGCCCGACGCTCGCCCGAGACGGTCGTGCCGCTCTGCGCTCCCGATCGTTCCGTGTCTGTGTCATCGCTCCGTTGTGCTCGCCGTGATGTCATTCGTAGTCGCCGACTACAACTCCCGATCCGAAACCGCCTTTTTCAAGGCAGCGAAGGATATTCTGTTTCTATAACAGAGTGTTGTCAAAAACGTTGTGCCCCTTCAGGGAAAAACCACAGTTTAGTGGTCCTTGGTTGGAAACCTCACGGTGTCAACGAAACCAAGGGGGTGTTGACCCGACACACCCGCTGATCCCCTTCATCCCCGGTTTTGGCCTTGGGGGAGCTCCTAGTCAAACCTAGTTACTGAGTTTCCTTTTCAGCTACACACCTAGTGTCGGTTGGGTGTGTCTACCCCTTCGCACTAGACCCAATAGGGCCCGGTTCGCACAATAAGACTGGCGACCGGTTACAAGCTTAGGGCTCACCATTAGGTACTCACCTCCCAGTCTCTACCCGACTGGGAGGGTTACACATCCCCGGACCCATCCATCCCAGGAGTTAGGCCAGTTAGGCTTTAAATAGGTCCCCCGCGGGAGAGAAATCTCCAAAATTTCCCCATTAAATTTTTGATCCATTCGCCAATCATGGCGAACTCCAATATTTTGGAGATATTGCTAGAAATCCTTAAGGAAAACCCTGCTATTTCCGCCAAATATGGCGAAAAAATCCAGCGTGAAATCGCTAACTGTCCTCCGGCTACCGAAGCCAACGTCGCTGATTTTAGTGACGCGCTTGATAGCCCATTATCTCCCCCGCTTGCTGATCAAGGCATTGCAGTTGGTCAATTCACGGAAGTGTTTATCAACTCCGATCCCATTGTTCATCGAACAACGAACGACTTCCAGGTAGATAGCCCTCTATCGCTCCCGCCCTCCGACAATGTCGTGCCGACCGCCCAATTCCCGAAATCATCCATTGTTTCCGGCCCACCTACTAATCCCATTGTTCATAAAACAATGGACGCCGCGCAGGTGTGCGCTGCAGTTGAATTCCGTGAAATGGACACCACCGAACCTGTGTCCAATAACAACTCCAACAATGATTTGTCATCATGCCCCTCGTCCTCGGAAGACGACTTTCAAGTCGTCACCGGCGGCAAGAGGAAGAAAGGGAAAACCTCCCAGGCCAGCAAGGCCAAAAAGACCAACGCGTCGCCCCCGTCCCTAACTCAAACGCCCGTTCGACCCGCTAGCCCCGTCCCAACTACCTCTGCTCGCGCGCAGAATAGTCGTCCCCCCAGCCCGATAGCCCAAACTTCCTCAGCCCAAAGGAAGTAACGCCCTCCGCCCCCCTTTTACATCCAAGACAAGGGGAAATGGACTGATGTGTCCAAGATGTGTGTTGATCGAAAGATCAACTACACAAACGCCCGTGCCTGCCAAAATGGCATTAAAGTCACCGTCCCTACGTCGAACGACTATAGGGAACTATATCGCGCCCTCCGTGAAAGGAATATTTCCTTTCACACTTTCTCCTTCCCCGAGGACACGCCCACTCGTGTAATTATTAATAAACGTGTCCCTAAAGAAATCCTTGTACAGGATATTAAAGACGACCTTGCCGATCAAGGTATACCAGTGATCGCCGTCCATCGCTTACATAAAGCGAGAGGCGGTGAATTGTACGACATGGTTCTTGTCATTTGTGAACCAACCGTAGGTCACCACCCGATATTCAAGATTAAGTCCATTTGCTCCCTATCCGGTATCTCAATTGAAAAGCCCTACAAAACCGCAACAGTGGGACAATGCCATCGTTACCAACTGTATGGCCATGCGCAGAGCAACTGCTATGCGACTCCCAGATGTGTCAAGTGTCTGGGCGAGCACAGCACTGCGGACTGCCCTCGACCCAAAGACCGAACCCTCTGTTCGGAACCACCCAGCTGAGTTCTCTGCGGCCAGACCGGTCATCCGGAAAACTACCGCGGATGTCCCAAAGCCCCCAAACTCGCTCCTAAATTAGCGAAGCGCGCCAACGCCCGCCAACAAAGAGAGGCACCTTCCTCTCAAATTCCCCAACGTCTCGCTCCTCAGAGACCATCCCCGTGGAACAGGCTAAACCACGAAAAAGCCTTTCCCTCCTTGGCCCCTGCCAAACCTTTGCAGGCACTGATAGATATACCCATCGCAGCGCAGATCCTGCCTATAGCCGTGGCTCCAGAGGCCACAACCAGTCCCAAACCCGCGCCTCAAACCACTGCTGCTCCTGCAGCCAAACAACCGCCCAAACCCTCACCCGTCGGGAACGGCGAGTCTTGCACCCAGACTCTACTGCGCTACTACAAAATATTTATGACCCGCCAAGCCAGGTCTCTCCGCGAAGCCCTTTTGGCTGCCGAGCAGCAGATTAACGGCAAAATTACGACGGAAATGTACAGCCAAATATTCAGCACATACAGTGATGTCGTGCTAGGCCTCGACCAGATGGATGCGATGGACTGATCCAATGGATTCCCAACGCACAAACCACTCTAGGCCTCGATCCCTCAAATTAGGTTTTTTCAACGCCAATGGCATTTTCAACCAACGCGCCGAAATAACTAAATTGCTCCGCGACCACCAATTAGACGTCCTCCTTATATAGGAGACCCTTTTGAAACCCCACCGCGCTGACCCCAAAATTGCGAATTACCGTCTAGTTCGCAATGACAGAACACGCTGCCACGGCGGCGGTACCCTTATTTATTATAGGTAGGAGTTATACTGCATCCCTCTGACCCCACCCGCACCTCTCTCTCACCTAGAGTACTCTGCCTGTCGACTAGGCATGACTGGCCATCCTCCGATAACCATCATATCTGCCTACCATCCCCCACCATCGGTCGCGTCTCTTGCTTCAGACGATCCTATCGCACTCACCAGCGATCTCACGACTCTCTTCGGCCTGAGCGACTCCGTCTTACTAGCGGGTGATCTCAACGCCAAACACCCCGCTTGGAACAGCAACACGACAAATGCCAGAGGCAGAATCGTGTATAACCTAGGCGCGTGCCTAAACTATGACGTCATCGCTCCGATGATTCCCACCCACTACCCACACGATCCCAATCATAGGCCCGATATCCTCGATGTGGCGCTCCTAAAGAATGTAAACCTCCATTTACACTCCATAGAAGCGCTTCACGAGCTCAACTCAGATCACCGTCCCGTTATCCTACACCTAGGTTCCCGCTCGGGTAACCATGATCCTACCCAACCTCCTCCGACCCAATTGATCACCGACTGGAGGAAAGTAAGTGAAAAACTGAAATCTACCACGTCGCGTCGCCTCAATTGGACACCATTCCTGACCACATAGTCTCAGTCGCTGACATGACGGCGGCGATCGACTCGCTTACAGATCACGTACAATCCGTCCTGAACGATTGTTCAAGGGAAGTTCCTGTAGTGGAAGATGATGTACGATGTATGATGACCAGTGATCGGTGTAGGTAGATTAATTTTTGGTACTTGTATCATAAATGCACACAGAAAGAATAACATGGATAAGCCATTTTCCCGGAAAGTAATTCCGGTATTTCCGGATTCAATTAAACATTGTTAATGTTGGTAGTGATATTATTCCTACTCAATTCAAAATTTAAAGGAAGGTATAAAAACTAAATTAATTCATTATTTATCTGTAATTTTTATTGTTTATATGTAATTATATTTTTATCTGTAATAATATTGCTCATTTTATTACAATTCCTACCTTTTTTTTGAGGATGGCAAATCATCAAATGACTCCTTCCACTCTGGCAGAATAAAGTTCCTACATAAGTTCCGGTTTTTTTTTAATAATCCACCAATTCCGGAGGAATGTCCATATTAATATATACGTTTCGGATCAATGACCCCATTTCAATCTACCTACTCCGATCACTGATGATGACGATGTACGGAATCTGATAACCGAGAAGAACGCAGCCATCCGTGTGTACAGCGCTTTTCCTTGCGCCGCAAACAAAGCTCACATGCGCAACTTACAGCGTGCTGTAAGGAAACGCATTGCTGAGCAGCGTAATGCGAGCTGGGACAAGATGCTGAGCGAACTTGAGCCCACCCATCTTGCCTTCTGGCAGCTTCAGGAGGAAGTTACAATCCACTGAAGAGGCCACAATGCCTCCTCTCATTCGTCCCAATAAGAGTGTCGCCTTCGATAACTCTGAAAAAGCAGAATGCCTAGCCGACAGCCTAGAGTCCCAGTGTTCTCCCAGCTCTCAACCAGTAGACCAAGCCCACCTCGATATGGTGAACGCCGAAGTCGAACGTAGAACTTCCCTTCCGCCCGTCGAAGATCCCGATAATCCACTGGCCCCCATCACTCCTGATGAGGTCCAGGATATCATTAAAAGTCTCCAACCGCGAAAAGCCCCTGGCTCCAACGGCATCACCAATAGGGTTTTCAAACTTTTCCCCGCCCAGCTTATAGTGCTAATGACGGCTATCTTCAATAGCGCATTGAGCAATAATATGTTCCCCGCAACCTGGAAACAGGCCACTGTCATAGGTATTCCCAAACCAGGCAAGCCCAAGTCTGACCCGTCTAGCTACCGTCCCATTAGCTTACTCAACGTCCTCGGTAAAATCTATGAAAGGCTTATATATAAGCGGCTCAAAGATTTTGCCGAAGCAAAGAGTCTAATACCCAATGAGCAGTTCGGATTTAACAAGTCCACCGCATCATAGAACACGTCAGCGCCGGCTTCCAACGGGGCGCAATAACGGGAGCCTTATTCTTCGACATAGCGAAAGCGTTCGACAAAGTCTGGCACAATGGCTTAATCTATAAGCTATACCAACTCGGCGTGCCTGACCGTCTCGTGCTCATCTTACGGGACTTTTTATCGAATCGCACCTTTCGTTACCGAATTGAGGGGGAGCTTTCCTCCCCCCATCCCATTCGCGCAGGAGTTCCTCAAGGCTCCGTACTATCCCCCCTCGTTTTCACGCTATTCACTAGCGATATCCCCAAGCATAAAAATACTCAGCTAGCCCTATTTGCCGACGATACAGCTATCTATTATACCGGTCTTAAACCCGATGCCATCGCTCGCACTCTCCAAACTTCCGCAAACACTCTGGCCAAGTGGTTCCGGAAATGGAGAATCGAAGTCAATCCAGACAAAAGCCAGGCAGTCCTCTTTTCTAAACCGCGGATAAACCCACCCCCCGTCCGATTACCATGTACGGCAAGCCGATCCCCTGGGAAAAGCAAGCCAAATACTTAGGCGTGGTCCTCGATAAACACCTTTCCTTCGCTGAGCACATAAAGCAGGCACGTTCGCGCACCGCTTTCGCTCTAGGTAGGCTCCACTTCATTCTTAGCTCCCGCAGCAAGTTATCACTCAGGTGCAAGCTGCGTATTTTCACCGCGGTCATCCGTCCCATCATGACCTTCGCCTGCGTTGTTTTCGCACACGCAAAGCCCTACCTCCTCCATAAGATGCAGACCCTTCAAAACCGATTCCTCCGTAGAGTCACGGGAGCCCCCTTTTATGTTCGAAATAAGCTTCTTCACGTAGACCTCAAGATGTCCACCATCCAGCAGTTCATGAAACGTGTCTCCAAGCGTTTCTTTGATACTGCAATCCAACATAGGAATCCCCTTATCGTATTGGCCGCCCAATATGACCCCCTCGCGTATCTCTAAGATTCGCCGACCAAGGCATACCCTAGTCACTCCCGATGACGCAATCACCCTGCTCCAAGAGAGCCGTAAGGAAACCAGCACAGTTTACAAAAACAAAAATCGACCGTCTTTCCGTCCTCGCCGCCGAGGCCCGTTTCGACGTCCCCGTAATAGTCCGCCCCGACCCTTGCCAGAGCCAGCCCGCGACGCTGAGCCAGTAGCTTTAAATTCCCTTATTAATAATAATAATGATATGATCCAGCCTGTCTCTAGCTGCCCTCCCCCTGCGACGCCCTAAGCCGAGGTCCGTACCCCACAGGGGGTGCCCTTAGCGTGTAGTCACCTAGTTTGTAAGTTTTTTAATAAGCCCTGGCTGGAGGCTTTAATTAATTTATTAATTAAGGCAACCACAGACAAGCCCGGTTAACCAGCCGACAACCTCAGAGGTTGACCTGCGAGATGCCACTCACAAAACAAAAAAAAAAACCTCTGCCCGACCCTCAAAAGGAAACAAGGCGTGAAGATAAGTTGAAGTAGCTCTTTATAATTTCATTGCACGTTTTATCCCGTCAAGTACCTACTGCCACCATTCTAAAGGGCTATTTGTTTACTTGATTTTCGCCAACTATTCAACATTCAGCCGGTCTAGAGGTAGAACTTGTTCAAACTTCAGACAGTTTTGCTGACGCCGATATTTGATCTCAATAATATTATAGGAAAATGAAAATATTAAAAGCAATTATAAAAGTTGCGGTCGTAACTAGAACGCTTAGTCTTGAAGGACTCAATCATTTATCGAGTGGTTATGTAATATCTAAGATTTACAATATAACATTAATTAAAATATAAATTTTTTAAATCCCGAAATAAAAGGAAACATATACAACGTGTAACGGAAACCCCATATCTATCCAAAAGGACTGAAGATAACATCTGGTATGGAGTCTCTATGCAAAGTTTCAGCTCAAAATAAGTGACTCACAGAATTGACCCCAAATTATTGGTTTCATATGTTTCTTGAATACCAATAATAACAAATGTGTCACAGAACTATGAGGGTCATCACTTTCCACGTCACTTGCCAATAAAACGATCTTCTTAATTTGAAAAATTCGGTTGGTATTGAAATTTCTAATAAGCTCCACACGTGTAGACATAGGATTACAAAACCCTTGCTATATCATTTGTTATCATCCAAAGAAGCTGTGCACTCGGTATGTATATACCCTTTAAATTACACGTTGTATATTGCCCTATAACCATCTCTATCTTCCAGTGAAAGACCCATTAAAATCGATTCGGTTTTTCAATTGATAAGCCCGGCAAACAGACCGACGGAAAGACAAAAATTGAAATTAAAATGTTTTTTGTTTAACTATAAACATTTGAGAATAAATAATTATTTTCAATGATAGACAGACACTAATTTTATTTGTATCGAACAGACCTATAGAACAGATAAATAGATTACGAGTTGTCGTCCAGTGGTCGAAATTCGCCATAAATTATTTGTTTCAAATTATTATTATATAAAAATTTTAGCATTCTGCTCTCCTTCGCCGTATAAACTTTAACTGTTTTAATCCTCCGTCTGCGTAATTTTGGTTAAAAAGGCTGCAAAGTTTTTGCTTCACATATTAATATATGGTAAGATAGGTATAGATTTATTGTTCATTATAAACACTGTAAAAACTTAAATATAAACCTTAAAGTACATATATACATCTAAAAATAAACTAAAATATGCCATCCAGAAAATGTGCCCAAAAGACTGGTGGCATTGCCATACAACTTGGCAAAGTCGCATGCACTGCTTGTTATAACTACGTGTGTTAATAATAAATTAAATTGATTACGCTGTTAAAAAAAATATTTCATTTTATTTAATTTTATATTGTAAACCTTAGATATTACATAACCACCCGATAAATGATTGAGTCCTTCAAGACTAAGCGTTCTAGTTACGACCGCAACTTTTATAATTTATTTTCTTATAATATTATCGAGATCAAATATCGGCGTCAGCAAAACTGTCTGAAGTTTGAACAAGTTGTACATCTAGACCGACTTAATGTTGGATAGTTGGCGAAAATCAAGCAAACAAATAGCCCTTAAGAATGTTGTGCTGAAGACTACCGTAAAATTCGAATTTCTAGGCAGGACTTGACGCGGTAAAACGTGCAATGAAATTATAAAGAGTTACTTCAACATATGTATCTTCTCGCCTTGTTTCCTGTTCAGGGTTGGGCAGAGGTACAGCCATATTTTGTCAGTTATATCTCATTAGATAGGAGCGAGCATTCCATGAGAATTCTCAAAACTCGAAATCTCAAAATGTTTAATTTTACTTATAAACCGTCAGAAGCTAGTGCATGGTTCGAAATTGGTCGTCTCCTATGGAAAAGAACAGGCAAGAAACTCCACGGTTACTCTTTTCAAAACATCATTCTTTTTTACAATATATCCATAATACAGGTTTAATAGATATTAGAGGACAGTATAGACCAATTAACATAGTTGAATGTAATTACAAATAAAAAATTGAAAAACGAATCTAAGAATCTACATTAATCACGTATCTGAGAATGGAACCTATAACCTCACGGCCAACAGTAGTAGTTGCGGCCACTAAGCTATCGAGGCTAGTAATATTCAGACTCATTACTTTCTTCTTTATCTCAGGCTGGAAATCTTCAAAGATGTCCTCCGCCTTGGGACCTTAATTAACCTAATTTCTTTCATAGATATGAAGCTAAACTCAATATACTTATTAAGCCCAAAATAAGCAGTATTGTTAATTAGCAGTTAGTATCTCATATATTAGAAAAATAAATGGGCGAGAAATGTAACCAAGTGGTGTCTAATATGTAATAAAAGGAAGAAAGGGAGACAGCGTATAAAACGGGAAGATGATATTCGACAAACAGCCGTATCACTTGGAGCAGGAGGATCCATGGCAGAAAAGGATGGCAAGCTGGAATGAACGAAGTTGGAAGAAAATAATCTGGAGGCCTTAGAATAACAACGCATAGAAGAGGCGTCTAGAACAAAACACGAGCGATTTCGTGTGTCCACTTTATTTTCTTTGTGTGCGTGAGCCGAATGTGTCTACGTTCTTCAAACGCACACAAATATAGCTTTCAGTGATACCATTACCAGTACCATTACCACAAAAATGGGAAAACGCACTATTATGTTGCTGGATCAAATCAAGTATTTTATGTTATGAAACTAAATAAGATGATGTTTTTTCATGTAATATGACTTATATGACATATATTTACGGAAGGTAAACGAAATGAGATATCGTTTATTGCGTTTAGAATGTTTGATGTGTAATGTGTTATAATGATATTATAGAAATGTATTAATTGCTTGCAAAATCTCGTTTGATATCAATTAAAAGTATGTGTTGTATTTATGAAATAGAAAAATATTATTGAGAACATTACTTAAATGAAAAAAATCTTAATCAATAAAATTGTCATCTTTATGATGCCACTCTTCGAACTAACAGTAACTTTTAGTAATAAAACACTGTAGGTAGTAGCTGTAAATAAATATAGTTTAGTTTGACGCATACATAATTGCCGCCAAAACTATATTTTTTTAAACAAAAATAAGCACAAAAGAAATCAATATGGGTATTTTTTTCCTCACGGATAGCAACATTGAATTGTGATAAGTTAGGTTATTAGAATTTTTGTTTGATGGTCGATTTACTTAAATATAATGTATAAAATGTAAGTATTTACTTGTGAAATGTATTTTGATTACACGTTTTTTGTTTTCCTGAAGGACTATGACATACCTTTACGCTACAAACGGTCGTTTTAAATTATTTACTCGCGAGCTCTGTTCGGCAGAATGTGACCTTGAATACTGACGGCTCGTCGAGCAAAGTTAGCCAAAAATGGCTAAGTTTTAGTTGCCTCACTTTTTGCACCCGTACTATCCTTCTATGCGTTGTTATTCTAAGCTGGAGGCCTTTGCGGAAACGCGTGGCAATCTCTTAACCGGTGTCAAGTAAACCAGTTAAGTAAGTATTAGGTTTACCTAATACTTAAATTATCATTAAATATTTGAAAAAGTATTATTTGCATACTCATATTGAAATGTGAAGAGATTGTTAATCTAGGCTGTAACAATAATTCCATACATAACCTACAGGTTATTGAATTATATACAGGACAATCATAAGCCCATGAGCATTTTTAATGAAAAAATATTTGCTTTAAAACTGAAATAATGTTAAACTCCGCTTAAAAGAAAATAAACGTTGAAAGCATAGTACATTGAAGGTACGTTTCAGGAGTAATAAACACACAATAGGTATTTAATATGTAAATAAATGGTTGTTAAAATTATGATGCATGCAGAACATAAAATTTAATGTCGTCTCGTGGACATAAATATGTTTGACATTTAAAATGTATTATTGACTAGCTTCTGGCCGCCGATTTGCTCACGTGATCCTCTCCTGTGCTACTCTCTAGCTCCTCGATATCTCCATACCATAAATAACATGACAAATGCAGTGATGTTAGTTTTGAGACTTTAATCTTTAACATTTACGTTCCATTAATATGTGAAAATACACTAAGGGCCTATGCACACCACGTTTTTTAAACGCGCCGTTGACGCGCGTTTGTAGCGATATAGACGCGATACGCACGCAAGCTGCTCTGCTCTGTAGGATAAAAGCGCGCCGTCGACGCCCGTTTCGAAAACGCGCGTCGACGGCGCGTTTAAAAACGTGATGTGCACACGCTCTAATACTGCATCCAGTTATTCTGGAAGCCGACCTCAACGCTGTTGGAGAAAAAGGCTAAGTAGACGATGATGATGAAAATGTTACAATTTCAGGCGGTCCCACATAATTAGTGAGATACAGGAAGTTGAAGATTACATTGAAGTTTACATTTTTGTTGTTTATTTCTATATAGAGCTCAAAAAATATACTTGCATCTGTTAAACTCATTTTTAAATTGATAAATTTTTTTGAGTAGCAGGTTTTTGCATTGTTCTGTTTTGACGTGAAAGAAGGTCGAACAAAAACAAACACCCTTGCATTTTTCTTACGTCCATAGTAATATCATCGTATGGAAGTTTGGACAGTTCGGACGTACATACAACTTTATTACTTGAACGGATAAGGGCCTGCCAGTAAAGTGTAATCCCAATGGGGGTAGAAAGTCGATTTTCACAAGGCTTCGCAATAAAGTCAAGAGAAGGTTTTTGCTGATGAACAGTGCAGCAGCTATGAAGGTAAACGAGTGAGGAATGGGTGGGTGAGTATGGAATTGCATACAATATTCAAAAAGCAAGTGCAGTTCCGGAAAGGCGAGATATATTGATGCTCTAATGTACAATATTTCACGGTGGATAAGAAAGCCAATTCTTAACATCCAACTACTGAAAAATCTCGCTATAAAAGTATGAAGTTGGAAAACATTCTCACTGGAAACTGTTATGTGCAAACTGTTTAATGTTCATGGTATTTAATGCACAATTGACATGTAACATTATCAGTCTATAACATTCTCACTGCTTGGGGGCTCTGGAGTGGTCTTTTAAGAGGTAACTGGGCCCCTTCTATGCGTTGATGATGATCACCGCCCGTTTTAGTGGGGTAGAAATCCCACACTTCCTAGTATTTTTTCCCAAAAGTTCAGGCCCTTTTGAAGGTCTCCCCCGATAACAAAAAAAGGTGGAATATCCACCTTTTTTTGTTATCGGGGGAGACTGTCTTCAGATTTTCGGTCCTAAGACATTCGGGGTTCCACATAATGCCTTCACCGTTTTGAATTTACATGTAATATAGCCGAACCCCATTTTGCCCTGTAGCTTATGATCGCTTACAATTGTTAAAATGTGTTGTTAAGGTATGGTATCGTATGGTTGATATACGACAATTACTCATTACCACATTGAGATAAATAATTTGGAATTATTGAAAGGAAAGATGAATATATGTTATTTTGGTGAAATCGTAACCCTCCCTTTTGCAACAACGTAGTCAGCGTTCAACATTTTTTTCGGAGGGAAAACCTTAAAATTATTCCTCTCACTATGGCTAGGATGGAATGAAGAGAGAATTCCACTGACTAAAATCGACCCTGTTCCTTCAGCTGCCTTTGTGTTCCGAGGCCGCGGTATCTCTTTAGAACATTCCTGCAGCCCCGGTATGAATGCGTTCAATTTCAAGTCGCAATATCTTTCAGTCACAATTAAAAACTTGACAAAATTACGTGGTTTAATATTTTGAAAACGTCACGTAATTATACAAACAAGCACTCAGCAAACATGAGCGTCTACGCTTGCTACGTCGTCGTAGCCCCGGCTGCTACGCCGTAGTAGTTATGGCTATTAGTGACGGAACTATTTCAAACTTTGGCTAAGATTTACAAGATTCTACTTGAGACTGTATTCTCTTGATCGTAGTAAGTAATCTTAGGTTAAATTTTATTGTCTACTTGCATGCCCGATTCTGTCCGAATCCTAAGACTGAGACTAATAAGTTTTACTTAAATACGTAAACCTTTAAATTTTATTTACAGGTTCAATGACAGAGACAATGACAGGGTGACCATTAACATGAACTAACAGAAAAACTAATGGAGTCTATGCTTGACAACATACATAACAAGGAAAACTACGTGGATAACATTTCATCACGACTATACAATTCCTGCCGTAAAGCGAATGTGTCTTAAAGCTATTAAGGGATTAATATGTACATAAGTACATAATGAACTTTCAATTACTTTGATTTCACTTTCATATAAAAAGATACTAAAATTCCAAACAGCTTGATAAAATCTTAGGTACGAAAATTTAGTGTATCCAAGCTTCTTCAACAAAGCCTTCCAATATTACTGTGGGCATAAAAAACTTAGGAAAAATGGGCAGTCCGTAGAAACACAATGGGAAATCGTGTGACAGCACTTTTACGCCTGCGGCAGCCATTTCTTTCCTTACCCTAATATAACTACTAGAGGAAATACATAAACCTAATTACGAGAATTTTTTGAGAAATTCTTTGAAATCTCTAAAAAAATTAGGAAACATGGGCAGTCCATAGAAACATAATGGGAAATCGTGTGTCAGCACTTTTACGCCTGCGGAAGCCATTTCTTTCCTTATCTTAATATTACTACAAGAGGAAATACATAAACCTAATTACGAGAGATTTTTGAGAAAATCTTTGAAATCCCTGAGCTATTTATTCACGTGTTAAGTATTCACCGAAATATCTTCACAGTATAAAATCCCATCGTCATTATGTTTCAACTTTCTTTGATAGATAAAGATTCTATGAAATACACAAGTAGGTCTGTTTAGTATCCAACGAGCAAACGAAGCCCCTAAGGAGAGAAACTTTTCTGATAACAGAAAGTACGGAACCAAGGACTATCTCCCGCGTAATGAAGTTAATGCTAGCTAGGGCTAGCACACATGACAGCGATACTAAATGGAACCTTATTGCCTATTTAATAACTGAAATGGGTACACTTTTCTGAGACAATTCAAAATATTTAATTTCATTTATACTTATATGAGCACTTATGAAACGTAGGAGGATAGTGCGCGGTTTCACCAATATTTAAAAAAAATTAAGGACCCGATATTACAGTGCTAATAGGCATGACCAGGACAGTGTAAACAAGTAATTGTGGCAATATAAAAATATTGCAACATTGCTTTTCCATATTATTACATGCGCATTTTACATTGTCGAGTTCAATAATCACATTGGCAGTAATCGAAATGACGATTTAGCGTTTAACAAAATTAGCATGTTTCTGTCTATATATGACATGACTGTGCTTTTAATTTTTTTTATGTTGTTAAGATGTATTACTGCGGTGACTAACAAACAATATCTACGAGGCAGACATGAGGAGAAACTGGGGCCATAGATATTATAAGCGTTGTTCTTGTGACGCGTAGTACCCACGGCCAGTGTAGCAGTATATGACATATATGGACAATAATTTAATTCGCGTACTTTTATGCATATACATAATTATGTACCTATTGCATATAAGTACCCCGTGGCATTTAACATTACAGTTTATTCGAATTCTCTTTTTAAAACGTGTACTGTACTTTTCTCGTAATAAATAAAGTTCTATTATGTATTCCTGGCTTAAAAAGAGAGCACAGCGTAGTGTCCCGGTGTGCGCTGATCCTCAAGGTTGCGAGAAACTGCCATCGTGGACATAATTGGATTGCTACTCCTTAAATATGTATCGATCAATCTTATTATATCTCACTTTGGAATTATATCATCTACTTGGAGAAAAATGGGCACCTGTATATATCGTGACGTAAGAACATTGATAGATTAACATTTAAGAGATAATAGTGGGAGATCACAAAGGTTGTAAAGGCATCTCGAGGTCTGTATCTACAACGTGTAATTTAAAGGGTATATACATACCGAGTGCACGGCTTCTTTGGATGATAACAAACGATATGGCAAGGGTTTTCTAAACCTATGTCTACATATGTGGAGCATATTAGAAATTTCAATACATTGATACCAGAGGCCGAATTTTTCAAATTAAGAAGAACGAAGAGAATTATCGTTTTATTGGCAAGTGACGTGGAAAGTGATGACCCTCATAGTGCTGTGACACGTTAGTTATTACTGGTATTCAAGAAACATATGAAACCAATAATTTGGGGTCAAGTCTGTGAGTCACTTATTTTGAGCTGAAACTTTGCATAGAGACTGCATACCAGATGTTGTCTTCAGACCTTTTTGATAGATATGGGGTTTCCGTTACACGTTGTATACTAATATTATAAAGCGGAAAAGTTTGTTTGAACGCGCTAATCTTCGAAAGTATTGCGTGGATTTGGAAAAAAAAATGGTATGGAAGTAGTATGAAGCTTGAGAAAGGTTACTTGCTACTTTTTATCCGACTGCAAAAAGAGCAGTATATTTTTATCATGGTAAACTCCACGGGAGCGAAGCCCCGCGCGCCTTCTTGTGAGTAATAACAACAATGCAAACAGTTTAATAAAGCTTTACACTTGTCGTTGATAAATCTCTGTTTTGGTAACTAAAAGAGACATAAAATGACTAAATGAATAAACCATTTAACGGTCAAGTTCAAAGCTTAAAATTTTTCAGTTACACTTTGAAATAATGACTCGTTAGATTTAGTAGATGTAAGTAGGAAGTACATTTTTAGGTTACTGATGTATATTAAAAGTTACATTTTAATTAAGAAAAAAAGTGATACAATCATTCATGAAATAAATTCTAGCATTAGCCGATTAATTAAAATTTAACCGGCTAATGCTAGAAATATTCATAACAAAGCTTGTCACATCGTTTGTCGGTACGTTACTGAGTGTCTTGTATCCTCTGGTTTCCAGTGACCTTCACCGGCTTGCCAATCCACCTAGAGTTGATGGTAGTGGTGTGATCTCGGAACATAATCACCACTCCTTAACCTCTCGGTCCCATGGTCTATCTGTTCTGTGGGCCATGTGCCCTGCGCACTACCACTAAGTGCAAATGCTTTTAATATAATTGCAATAGAAGTTTTCTATTTCTAGCCAGCCTATATTTACGCGATCCATTTGATTCTCACATTTATATTTATGTTTGAACAGCGTAACATGTTATAACATACTTATTATTCGCCGGTGGCAATTGTCTACTTTTAAAAAACGTTAGCACGCGACTTTTCATGACTGCAACTTTTTAAATTACTATTTTGTCACATTAGCAAAAAGTCTTCCTAATGAGCCACACATGACCTCACACATTCATGACGTGACTATACGAACAGAAAGCTGATAATCTAAGTATGTAGACGGGTTTTCAGTCGGTTATCGAACCACAGACATCCCTTAACAACAACAACGCAAACATTATGATCATATAAATTCAAATTACCGTCGAGACTCTGGAATTGATCGTGGGTCATCCTACAAATTTAGCACCAGCCAGGGGCTGGCTCCATGCTAAGTCTCTTCAAATATTTGCAATAAGAATATACGATGAACCAGCACATCATTCTACGAAAACGAAATATATTTTATAGGATGAAGTTAAATTGAGTATCTCGGGAATAAGTGCTTGGGAGCTCATGCGTCTAATTACAAATCTCACAAATTTTGACCTGCGAGGGTATACGGTAAACAAATCTCCATCGAGCAATTTGATGCCGGGGTAGCTCCCGACACCACAAGCCTGCCAGAGCCGGGATAAAGCTTGATGATAAAACCACATTTGACCTTTTTGTAAGAAAGGGTGAAAGGGTTAGGGTGAGGGAAAACAGTATCGATTTAAGTTCACCTTTCAATAACGTATCTTAGCCAACTCGCTATTGTAGATGAACGAAGGAGTACAAAATTCCAGCAAGGCCTTACCTTTAAGAGTATTTTCGCTAAAATAGGAACTACGGACAGAGGTACCGGGAATGTTAA
The DNA here is from genome assembly GCA_943138885.2 of Tholera decimalis. Classification (NCBI taxonomy): domain Eukaryota; kingdom Metazoa; phylum Arthropoda; class Insecta; order Lepidoptera; family Noctuidae; genus Tholera; species Tholera decimalis. Next base: position 33,908,902 of record OW964549.2, on the reverse strand, counting down.
TAGGGTTGTTTGTCATAATCTCGAACATTATTACACTCCCTAAAATATTTTCGTGAATAATATTTCAGTTATATTTTTGCCTGACGTTATATTTTTACTTAACATAATGGGGTTCATATTATTTTTACAACATTGTATTCCGAAAATGAGATATTTTGAGCTGCTTTCAGTATTTTATTTTTACAAGACAAGAAATATGACTGAATTTAGGATTTAAATCATAGTCTGTGCCAGCTGTTTTGCCGCATAACATTGTAATGCTAACTGAGAGAAATGTGTCGGCGCCGTCTCTGCACTGTGCTCAGTGCACGGTCCGAAGCCGATGAGCTGCTATGCACAGCTCATGCACCGGTGCACCTTTTAAATTCAGCACACCGCTGCATGTGACATGAAGCGGCATCAACATTCACATGTACTGACGATTGAACACATCGATATGTAAAGATGGACTACATGAGATAGTGCTGTGGAAGGTCAGGCCAGTTTCAGATAAAAGTACAATGTATCCTATAAGGGCGATCTTAGATACGTAGCTACACTCCATCGGATATCAATCATCGCGGATAAAACCTACTCACTATACGCTTACGTTGCGCCAGAATTTCACGCTCAGTTTGATAGATGGCGCTTGCTATTGGCTTTATCTCTTACTGATCCCTTTGCTTAGCACCATGCTGTTTTGGAAACGTTTCAAACCTTTTAGTTAATGAGGCCCTTCACACCAATAGGCTACTTTTTAAAGCTCGCTCTACTATTGTTTGTATTTCTAAACCATTATTATTTTATTCTTGTATCATTTTTTTATATCATTACCCAACAAATCAAGTAGCTAATCAAGTACAGAATTGTGTTTTCACGGTTGAGTAAAGCCACGCAATCGTGTCGGTTACGATAGGCATATTACACGCGTCATTAAGAAAAGGAGCAAGACACATGACGCGCGTAAGAACATAATACGTACATTTGGTGAGAACAAAATTATACAACTTGAGGTGTATAACGTGTATATTCCACCTAATTATGCGGGAGATTTGAGATCTCTTGAAATTCCCCTTACATTACATACACATACATAGTGAGGAAACATACGCACTTACATAACAGGTCCCAATCGAGCTCTAGCCTATTTTAATTCACCTTGGCCAATGTGTAATTGTGCGTGCTATACGCACATTAATTTTCAACATGAACCTTATTAATACGACATTTTTTACGTAATTAAATATTACATGAGAATCGATGAATGTTCTACTGGCACCTTGAAACGAAAGCGGATATTGATTTTTCGCTATCCACCAATCTCTGCATATTGATTCATGTAACGAAGTAATTACGGGCTTATAGAAAGTAATATGTCGTGATGTCTATTTAACCTACATTTGCCAGTTTTTATTGCGCCATTTTCAATTTCAGTCACGATACATCTGGTAAGCTGTTTATTTATAACGTGCTGCTAAAATTAGCTGTACTCTGTATTCCTGTGGGTGTGAGCGAATAAGGAATTAATCAGGTGGAAGTACATCAGCAGTCATGTGTACACTGATACTGTCATGTTATGCAGTAGGTTCAGGTGTAACGACCTCAGTGTACGTTAGTAATGAAAACACAATCTATGTATTAATATAATCTATCCCATAAAAAACATAAATGTGAAATGAGAGCCAAGTTCAATAATGAACAATGCGTCGTTCTTGACTTCACTGAAAAATGTGCTAAGTTCTGTATTCACTTCGGGCACGCCGCAATTGCGGCGGTAAGACCCCTCTTTGAGGAGTAGCTAGATCGGCGTCACGGCGTCCTGACCTACCGCATGACGCAGGTCCTCACCGGACACGGAAGTTTCGGGAGGTACCTGTGTCTGATGAGGAAGGAAGAAATGTCTGGGTGTCACCACTGCGAGGATCACCCTGACGACACAGTAGAGCATACGGTGCAAGACTGCCCCGCTTGGGCAGAGCACCGACGTGTCCTCACGGCGGCGATAGGCGGAGACCTCTCGCGCCCGGCATTGGTCGAGGCCATGCTGCGGGGCGAGACGGAGTGGGAAGCGGTCGCCTCCTTCTGCGAAGCAGTCATGCTATCGAAGGAGGAGGTGAGCCGCGTGAGGGAGAGGATAGCGTCCTCCCTCCAGCCCAGCCGCAGTGGTAGACGCCCACGGCTTCGGACGTCGGCCGACGATCTTCGGCCACCGTAGGCGCGGGCATGTGGACAGCGAGTAAAGGGCAACTCGCTGTCCGACCATGGACCATGCCCGGGTCGACGGTGCATTGTGTTCCACGCGCGCCTCAAAGAGCGTCAGCAAGATGACGAGGTGGGGCCCCTGTAGAGGGCCGAAGCCTGCCGGGGTCGTGGGACTTATCTCATTACCGTGACCCCGGAACGTAAACGGCTATTGAAGGAATACCGTGGATTTTAGTCAGTTCAAGTCTGACAGTCCCTCCGGCCCTGCCCGGGGTGGGAGGACTCATTTGATGATTTTACCACGTTAAAAAAAGAAGTACTGTATTCACTCGAATTGTAATTTAAACTCAAGATTTGACTCGGATATATTTTACATAACACATAAGTTAAATGACTCCAACAATTTGAGTTATGTTACCCGAATAAAAAACTGAATCATTTTTATTTACAAACTTTTAATTTATATGCCAAATTTTAATGTGAAGGGGTCAAAAGTAGCTCAAAATGGTTATTTAATACTTACACACGGAGCTTTGTCTTTTTTAACTTGGCTGAACACGCTACCGCGTGTCTATATAGATTTATCTATTGTCAGGCGATAGTAAGGAGTTTTAACATATCCATTCATTCAATGCCTGAAGAGTTACCAGACAGTGATATGGAGATGTAAGTACCGATTTTGCCGCCAAAGTGCTATTTTAAAAACACACCCTCTCCATGATAAGAAAGCTGACATTTCTTTTGTGTTTCGTTCTCTTCTCTCGCTCGGTTATTTTAAGTGTTTTGTAAGGAATTGGTAAAACCGAACTTGTTCAAAAAAGTCTTTCTGTCACACCCTTTTATCCCGAGGCATTGTCGCGGCAAGTTGACATTTTGTTGCAGGAAGTATTCGCCAAATTACACACGTGAGAGAATCTAAACAGGGTTATTTGTAAAGAAAATACGGACCGCGTGCGTCAAAAGTTAATGGTGCATTTTATACATTAAATATTCATATTGTATTAGGCTGCAGCTGGATTTATATTTATCAAAAACGTAATTTTTTTCTTCAGTAGAGTCACGGATTTTTGGCATTTTTGACAACAAAACTTAATTAAAATTTCGTCTTGACTTTAAAATTATAAATAATACTGTGTCGTTATAAGTTGCGATCTTAAGGTATATAATTGCCGTGACTGCACCCGTGTATCGAGAAACAATTGAATTGTACAGATACCTAAACCTTTTTCAGTACTTAAGCAGAACCATTGTGGTAGATATTGTGGTGAGTACCAAAACAATACGCTTGCCAATCTACGTTCAACAAAGCTAGCTCCCCAAAGTAACTCGCTGTAGGTACATTCTTAATTGGCATCTAGAGCTTGAACCGACAGCTACATTTATTACAATAATCACGCAACGCGCAGTGCACTTCACTACTAGCTTTTTGATAGACTCAGATTTCAGTTAGAGTAGTTTTGACTTCGAAAACTTCCTACAACAGTTGCTCTCTGTATACAAAAGAGTACATGCCAGTAATTATCGCAGAAAACAATTATGAACTACAAGAAAGAGAAGCAATCGGAAGTTGGTCCGTAGGCGGTTAAGATGAGAATTAAGCGAATAATGAGACGAACTCATAATGACTCATATTATACCATGTGATGTAGACAAAGTATTATTTAGTTATAAATAATATAAAGTAAATTCTTGATCGTACAAACCTTACACCAACGTAATTTAACATTCTATTAAGTAATACAAAATAATTTGGTGTTATTATTGTGTTATTTCTATAAACAGGTGTGTCGGAAACGCGTGGGGTTATTAGGGTTGATGAGTTGTATTTGATATAGAGAAAAAAAAGAACTCCGAAAGTAAAGAATAATAAAAAATATTTATTGTGCTGCCATTTATTTTAGTTCATCCATAGATTTGATGCTATCAACAGACTGCACGCAATTTATTAAACAGTGATTATTTTCTGGGTTTTTAGTAGTTTATGCGCGCCGCCCTACAAACGAGACTATTCTCATGAGCTGAAAATATAAAAATGATTATCTGCTATCGGTTATTGGCATATCCTTAGGTTTTTCAGACATGCGGTTACACGCTCAGATTGCCGAAGATTCAGATTGAATGAAGACAACGCGGCCTCAGTATATTTGGTACAAAAACGAACTTACTGGACAGCATTTGTGGAGCTGCCACTGATCACGCCTCTTGACCATGAGGAAAAGGTATTAAAGAAGTAGTTTTTCGGTAAATTTTCTTATAAACTACTGTAGAATTCTAATCCCAGCAAAAAAGCTAAGATTAACAAATATCGATTCTGGCGCGCGTATTTTATTTTCAATGTCAATTTTTTTTGCAGTACGTGCGATTAGTGCACTGGTATTTTTCACAGATTGGTGATCTCTATGGCATCATATTCTAAATAAAAGATAAAATATCAACCTTAGCCTCGTACTTGAATAAATGAGAACTCTTTTTAAAACGATAACCCGTATAGCAGTACGTTGTTTATGTTCCAACCCTCAAATCAAAATGCACATCTACACACGCAACCTCATATCGTCCAAAGCTTCAAGGGAAAACTGAGTGACGTCACCTTGGGCACAAACACTAAAAATACATACAAGCCACGGGGTTGTAAAAGAAATCGTGTTTGAATAAGGAAACGTTAATCGAAGGCTTTATTCGCCTTGACCTCGTTCAGCAGTCCAATGCTACCGTCTACCCCGGCCTATTCACGTATGCTCGCTTTTTCAAGGACGCGGCCGTTAAATGCTATAGTTTCAGTTTCGAATGCACGTCAGTTTTGAGGTTTTACTGTCATGTTTTGTGACTTTGTAATTGAACGATATTATGTATATATATAATTGGCATGTTTAAACGAGCGCTATGGCGTTCACTCATGAGTCCCAACATTATGTTGAGTGATGGTTTTTTCCGCAAATGTGACGCATATTTCCCCAACAGGTATAAGTCGCTAATTTATGTTTCATTTTTACTGTGAGATGCGTCATGCCGGTCGTAAATAAATTATTTTTCTTCCTTTCTGTTCAACTTTAGTAAGCAGATTTGTTATATTTGTTCATCATCTGTTTATAAAGGCGAGTTTAGACTACATACTGAATGCAGAATGAGTCGTGTGGTCTAAACCCGGTTTTTTGTTTGATTTCAATTTTTTGGTTGTTGTATCGACGCTTTAATTAAGAGAAAATCATTTTGTTACAATACACCTTGAGACGATTGGTCTATTAAATGTGTTAAATATTTTTCTTATCTTTAAGCACTAAAACAAGCCCTCAAGACTTAATATAACGCTTTGTTAAATGGTTTAAATACCATTATTCATTTATGTCTGACTTCACAGAGCATTATCTAGGAATAATTCCATTTTAGTTTTCTCTCAACTTTGTAGTACCGACTTGGTCACCCAAAGAAATATGATTGGTATTCAAAGAAATTTCAAGGTTGGGCAAGCAAAAGTTAGCTTTGAATCTTTATATGTATAAGTCAAGTTTGAATGGTCAGCATACAATCTGAATAAAAATCAGTCATGTACGTCAACGTTTTCTTTAAACTTTTGTGTTGACGTCACGGCTTTTGAAAGGTTTGTTGGAAAATTAGGGAGAAAAGTTTCTGAATACATTAGTTGGGAAATTATAGAACCTCTAGCTTTTGTCTGCGGCTTTGTCTGCGAGAGAACTGAAAATAATATACCCTACCCCTACCCTACCCTACCGTACCGTATCCTACCCCTACCCTACCTCTACTCTACCCTACGCCTACCCTTGAGACCTTTCCTACTTTTTTATTTTTTTTTTCATAAGAACCTTCTCCTGACAAAACCAAACACAACAAAAAAGAATCAGCAAAATCGGTCCAGCCGTTTTCGTGCTTTGCGCTTAGCAACACATTTAGCGATTCATTTTTATTATATAGATAAGCTATGTCCGGATTTTTTAATCCTAACCATAGTCTTCCCAGGTGCCTTAAATTTGTTATGCTGTTGAATGAAACGTGATTGATTTATGTAGGATTTTATAAGGACAGATTTAAATTTTCGGATGATTTTAGTAAGTAATAAGGATATGACGTACACAAGACATAAAATATTAAAAGACACGGCCTTTAACTGTATAGTAGGTACCTACTATTTTCGATAAATATTAATTGACAGAAGTATTTGGATTGTCATGAGTAAACGGCTCGGTGTAGAAATGTTTTGATTAAAAAAACACATTTAAATGTTTTGATTGGGTCTAAAGCCCACGTTTATGTTTTCCATTAAACGTTGACGATTATTTGAATAAGCACTTGCTTGCAGTGCTTATTCTTATACGACCTATGCTATAGTTATAGCATAGGTTTACTAATTCAATAAAATCTCTTTTAAAGTAAACCCATTGAAAATGGAGTACAAAACATTGAGGGATGGCTGAAAGTGCAATTTCCTGCCAAAAGATCAAACGTGCATCATAGCCTGTCATATATTTGTATACCATCAGGCCAGATAGTGAACGAACATCAATAGGAGCCTAATATATGTATAGCCAAAAGCAATACTTCTTTGAAATCTAAAGAAGATGGAAGTAATTGCTTTTTTGCCGGATAAGTATTGAACTTTATTGAGCGTAAAAATAATATCCTAAAACCAATAACTTTCAAGAAGTTCTTTCAAATATCCAATGAAATAAAAAATTGTATTCCGATAGTTAACGCTACAGTTTCATAAGACAGCCATTCAAAATAATAATTATACTTATAGACGGAATCTATGTTTATTGGCCCTTTAAACAGAAAAATGTCAGTGTTCAACGATTACGGTGTAAAAATAGAAGTTTTATCGCCAATTCGGCAAACATTTAGGTGCGTTTATTGAGCAGCCCAGCGGGTAAGTGGGCAAACAATGTGATTGTTAACTCGTTTCCCCATCTCCCCTAAGCCTTTGTTTTGTGTGTTTGTATTGTACCCAGTGTGGCCGCCCGCGCCGCCATCATTATTTGCATTTCTTCTACATTCCTTGAACGTTTCCTTTTTAATAATTATAACACATGCGACTTTTAATTGTATTTAATGGTAGGTTTTGTTTATGAGTCTCAACAGTCGTACAAACAATACTCGTATCTAAATGTACTAAACAGTGGAATTTTTCTTCTTCTAAATGTTTCGTTTTATTTGTACTCGATTTGATGATTAATTTTGTTTTGATTCGACTCGATAACGTTCCGTTCAAAATTGGCATAGCGATCTGAAGAACTATTTGTTTTTAAAATCATTGCCCCACACTTGTAATTTTTCCTATATCGTGACTGCATTTTCACAAACACCCAGACACAGAACTATTTTTTGGAGGCCATAGTAAACAGTTGTTCCGGTGCGAGAATTGAACTGTTCAACCACTGCGCCAACCTTGTTGTAAACGACAGAGTTTAAAGATAGACAGTGGTATTCTTCTATAAACCATAGCAAATGTCCCGTGACGTACTTAATGTTTATAGTTTACACCAAATCATTGATCATCATCACGCCGGAACGCCTTCAAAAGGTAGGTAGGTAGGAGGATGGATACCCACATTTAATCCTGATACCAGACACATAGATATGTACCATTTTTAATGTTTTGGGTTATTTATTCAGACATAACAATTTTTTAAATTAACCGATCTTGACGATTATTATCGTTACCTACATATCCATTAAACCTGAAACTGAAAAGATACCCAATTCAAAAATATGACAAAATTTTATATTTTTAAGAAATGTATAGTGATTTGTTTAAGGTTAGGTTTATATTAGGATCGGTCCCAGGTATTTTTGTACTACGGAGGTACTCTATGGAACTCCTAATAGCAAATAACGTGAATATTTATGTTGACCACCGAGAACACAGAGAAAGAAAATCTTTTACATTACTACATAAATAAATAAAAAAACATTATAAGTAACTAGGTACAAAAACTAAAAATTAAATCAGAAAGCCCAAAGTTTCGTCACTTGTACTATTATAAAATATTTAATCCTACTTTAGTTACTGATCCAAGTCAAGAAACAATTTCGTTTTATTACTAAGAGATACACTGTAGGTAATCCCAAAAACAATTTAATTATAATTTGAAGGTACCTAAAGTTCTGTATATTAGGTCTCGGTGGACAAAAATATTCGTAATCAATTAGTAAATGAATCGCGCTGTGATTGCGTCTACAAGTGGTGATTAGTACCCACGCAGACTAAAATATTGCCGGTGACTAGTTCATATAATTGGATTAATCAATGAAAATATAGTCCTTACGTATTTTATGTAAATGAGCTGGCCTTTTATTCATTACACACTACAATTCAATCTAGAATGCTATCTATACTAATATTATAAAACGGAACAGTTTGTTTGTTTGTTTAAACGTGCTAAACTTCGAAATTACTAATCATTAATAGGTGCTTCGTTAGGTATACACGGAGGCAGGCAACGACTCTATCATACGTATACAAAATCGTTTATCCTTAAACAGTATTCAAATATTCTTGTTATGTGCCTTCATCTGTTTCACCATTAACTTCTTTTAAAACCTCTCAACGAATCTTGATATAAGTTTCACCAATAGAAAGAGCAATGAACGTGAAAGGTTATAATCGGTATATAATAAACACGCCTGCGTACCCAGGGTAGGTGGCTAGCTAAACGTAAAACAAGAAAAAAACTAAAATTTTATCATTATTTATAGTAATCAGTTCGCAGGTTTGATAAATAAGGAGTGGCGACACGCGCTTGTGCGGTGGCGTGAGCGGTAACAGCAACCGTAATTTTCACGCAAGCGCTTTGTCGAAGCCTTTCTGCAGTACTTCGAACCCAGGCTGAGAAGAGGGGAGTGCATTACTACAGGCTTACTCAGGTGCTGACGGACAGGACCGGAATAAGATTGGACGAGAGACCATGGCATAATGTCACCATTGCCTAAGCAACCTCAATTCTGCACAGCACACGCTTTAGGAATGCCCTACATGGTTCGCGAGGATTGGGTTAAACCTGTATCTGTCAGCAGTAGTGAGGGCAATGATTGCAGCTAAACTGGAGTGCGATGGCCTCCTTTTATGAGACCGTGATGATCGTAAGAGGGTTGCAGAGGAAATGCCTAACTAGGCAATCTCCGCCTACATATTCTAAGGCTTTTACTCTAGGGTCACTGGCGCAGAGTCGGCCGCTATCCAAAATTCCAGGAAAGACGGTGGCGCAGTAATCACGTGCCACCGTGCACAGCGAGACCCTTTAAAGTTTCCCCAGGGATGTGCCCTAATAGCCGTTGAATAGAGGGGACGCCGGAGTGGCTTCTTAAGAGGTAACGGGGCCCCTTCTATGAGCTGATGATGATCATCGGGGTGGTTTTAGTGACATTAAAATCAAACACTCCCTGGTTTTTCCCAAAAGCCCGGGCGCCTTTTGATTGTTTCCATCCGATGACAAAAAAGAAAAAGGTCCGTAAATAAATGCATATTGTGTTACATTTTATACCAGTCTGTACACAAAACACTGACGTTACATTACTCATCTTTTGGCGCGAACCTATTTCTGTTATGACACATAGATATAAACAATGAAAATGAATATAACTTTGCCAATTTCAACTAATGTAGTTTCGTCTTTACGTCGTATATCTGGCGCAGTTTTTCAATATTTTTTGCGACTGACATTTAGAATAATCCCCATTACTTTGAACGTAGACGAATTGGTTAAGAGCGTAGCCATACGGGTATTCTGATACCCTATTTTTCGGGACGAAATCATCAAATGGTTCCTACCATTCGATGATTCAGCCCCACATCCACAGTGAACCCACCCTGAGAGGAGCGGAAGGGAATGTCAGACTTATACAGACTAAAAACCCACCCTGTTCCTTCAGTTGCCTTTGCTTTCTGGGGCCGCGGTAACTCGTAAGAACATTCCTGAAACCCCAGCAGAAATTGTGTAGTCTGGCCTTTTTAATAATATGCCCACTACCCATTTTATTAGTAAGAAGGCGTTGAAGCTTTTGTAAATAATCTAATGGCGATTTAATTTTAAATTTTATACCTGTTTTCATTTAAATTTTTTCAAAGTTTTCAGTTTTATTTTCTTATCAGTTATGATCGTTATATTTTTTTCATAATTCAATCGATCAATCGTCATTTAATCAATCATATTTTAATAAGTGTTTTTACATCCCAATGTTGTATACAGAATTGAATGATTTGAAAATTTTCTTTATTATTGCTTTTAATTATTATTCTTTGCATGTATAAATTCTAATTTCAATAAGTTATAAATATGTTATGTAAGCCGTTTTTTGTGCATGTGGTGTTAACCTATAATTAATTGTTGCACTTGAATATGTTACTCTAGTTATTAAATCAGAAATGTATATAGTGTAAACAATTGTTGGTTAACCTAAATAAATAAATAAATAAGCTGACTGCACTTTGAGGCGCGCAAAATGCCGTACAAACAAACAAATACAGCGGCGCAAAGCAATGCTAAATAAAACTTTTATAATTTGTATGTAAGATCATATAGGGTAGGGCGTAATGCGCTGTATGCTGAGACACAGGCTATAAGCCTAGTTTGGCAGCAGATGTTATTAAATAGGCACAATTGTTTTTGTTATTAAGCTTACCTTCTGTTATTAGAAAATTGTGTTAACATGTATAATTATTTTTGGTCTTAATAAATATTACTATTACTGTAATGCTCTTATTCTGATCCCTAGTCTGGTGCACGCGCGTTCCGCCGATACACGGCATTTCACCGCATCGCCGTGTTGTTATTCTGATATACGAATACGTGTAAAAAAATATAGTTTAGCGTCATCGCTCCGTCATTGCAACGACAACGCTCACCATCGTGTAGCCCCCTATAAGGGTTCAAGAGTAAATATAATAGTGTGAGCAGGAGAATGGATTATACCTACGCAATATCTACCTGACTACTTAGGAAAATTAATGACAGTGTTTTTATCCAACGTTGACTTTACCCAAGTAGTTCATTACATAATATATTATTTTTTCCACCTAACACGGTATAACTTTGGTACCTACACTATAATAATATTTTCGTACAAAAAATATTGGCGAAAAGTTTTTATACTCAAAGTTCCAGTATTTTTATGAGTTTTCCGTCAGAGGTACGGTTGAACCAGTTTTCCTGTATAGGTGAATTCGTATGTGATACGTTACATGAGCACATAGATATTCAGTTGTTGTATCATAATCACGACTCAAAGTTACTGTAATAGGTACCACTGTTTCCTCTCGACTGTCTCGTTGGACATGGAAATCTTTGTCAGTAGTTACGGGTATTCAGAAGCCAGATCTGACACTGGTCTGACCAAGTGGTATCGTGTTACCCAGCTGATTAGTTGTGGAGGTCAGGTAGGCAATCGCTCAATGTAAAACACTAATATTCTGGAACTGTAATATCCCCAATATAGTAGGAAAAAGGCTAGGCAATTGATGACTGTTTCCTTTAGGCAGGTGGGTTAAATATTATGAACCAACTTTAAAACGAAGAAAATAAATATGCACAAAATGTCTATGGGCAATCAAAGCCATACCTCTTCTCTATTTTTATTAAGTGAATAAGAAAAAAAGAATTTGAATTAAGAATCAGCAAATCGGTATATAAGCAAATCATGGTTATATGATAGATATAAATAAGATAATAAGATTAAAATTGTAATTGTAAATAAGTTTATTAAGTTTATTATTAAGTTTTAATTTTATTATTAACAGGCTCTATATGTACACCTTTCTGTTTTTGTTTTTGCGCTCCTTTAATTTATTTAATAATTTTTGAAATAAGATTAAGATTAAAATTGTAATTAGGTTTAATTCTATTATTAACAGACTCTGTATGTAACACAAGATTATGAAGAGGTTTTCTGTTACAGGTATATATTTACTTAAAAGAAGATCTCTGCAATGTTTTTGTTAAAACCAGTTGTTTCTGAAATAAACTTTTTATTTTTTATTATATTATTATTTCATTTATTACATTTTACAAACATATTATTTACATTTTTAAATATTCCTATAAAAACAAAAACATTTAAAAATATAAAAAACAGTAGCCCACCGGTATCGGGTACAGGGTCCAAGCTATTATATATTATTCCCTTTATTACATTTTATACACATATTATTTACATTTTTAAATATTCCTATAAAAACAAAAAACATTTAAAAATATAAAAAACAGTAGCCCACCGGTATCGGGAACAGGGTCCAAGCTACCGGTGGTCAGGGCTCTTGAGAGAGGAACCTCCTAACAATTCGCGCCGTGTCCAGAAGTACTGCTTTCTGGATCAAGCCCTTGATCCAGCTGCCCAACGAGAGCCTCCTAAGATGTTTTTCGAGGCTCTTGGCTATTATGCCATTGGCTGAGACGACTATCGGCACAATGATTGCTGTATCCACATCCCACATGTCAACAACCTCGTGAGCCAAGTCAAGATACTTAATTTGCTTATCTTTCTCGGCTTTCACGAGGTTCTCGTCATGAGGGACCGCTATATCAACAATCACTGTGCGACGCTCTAATCGGTCTATTACCACTATATCAGGCTTATTGGCAACAATAGTCCTGTCAGTGATGATAGACCGATCCCAGTACAGTGTAATATTGCCATTTTCGAGAACTGGGTCGGGCACATACCTATAGTACGGTACTTCTGATTCCACGAGATTGTATTTAAGAGCAAGTTGCTGGTGAACAATCCTAGCTACAAGGTTGTGTCTATGCAAATAGTCTCCGTTAGCCAGACGAGAACAACCGGAGATAATGTGACGAATGGATTCTCCCGGTTTGTGACATGCCCGACATATGTCTACCGTACCATCCTTCACAATATATTTCCGATAGTTATTCATCATAACTTCATCCATAATTGCACAGACAAAACCTTCGGTTTCCCCGAAGAGGTCACCAAAACGTAGCCAGGCTACGGACGCTAATGTATCTACGTCAGACCCATGAAGGGCCCGGTAATAGCGTCCGTGAAGCTCCTTGCTCTGACATACTTCTCTGCGGTCATTAGTATCTAATACTACAGGTTTGCGCCAATTCTCGGTACCTAAGGAGAGCGGAGTGAGGCCTTTGTCCACCGCTACCACATCTCGATGCATACCCACGTCGGCTTCTAGGAAATATTCCCTAAGGCTGCATACCTCGTGGTTGTGCAGGGTCTTTGCATTTAAAAAGCCACGACCCCCGCACTTCCGCGGGATATACAGCCTCATCACCGATGAACGTGGGTGATGCATTCGATTTGCCGTCAGCGTTATGCGGACCCGCCTGTCCAAGGCGTCAAGTTCAGTCTGAGTCCATTTGAGTATGCCAAAAGAGTACATCAATACTGGCATGACCCAACCATTGAAGGCACGCACCTTGTTTCCACCTGATAAAAGACTATTCAGTACTTTATTCAGGCGGCCAAAGAAGCGTTCCTTCAATGACTGTTTAACATAAGCAACATTGATGCCTAGTGCCTCTGACATACCCAAATACTTGTAGGTTTCAGTTGAGCCGAGGGATCTTAGGTGTATGGAATCCGAGAGTTGAGTTCCCACGGATTCCATAATCTCCCCTCGCTTTACATGCATGACCGCACATTTGTCCACCCCAAATTCCATCCTGATGGCGCTACTGAAGGTTTCCGTTACCTTCAGTAGCTCCATGAGTTGCAAGTTGCTGGGGGCAAAAAGTTTCAAATCATCCATGTAAAGCAAGTGTGATATGACCTGACCACCTCTTCTCAACTGGTAGCCTTGCCCCGAACCCTCCAGCAGTGTACTGAGAGGGTTGAGAGCCAGACAAAACCACAGTGGGCTCAGACTGTCGCCCTGAAAAATACCACGCTCAATCCTAATCGGTTCGCTGTTTTCCTGGATCTGTCGACATCCTGGATAGCAGAGGACCGTCTTCCATTGCCCCATACATGACTCAAGGAAAGTGCGGAGTATTGGATTTATTTTGTACAACTCCAACACCTTCATGAGCCATGTATGTGGAACCGAGTCATAGGCCTTCTTATAATCTATCCAACATGTCGACAGATTCCTTCGGGAACGACGAACCTGTTGGTTTATGGCAATATCGATGAGGAGAAGCTCCTTAGTACCGCGGGACCCGTTCCTACATCCATTCTGAGAAGCAGACATGATTGAATTTGTATCTATGTGATTATTAATTTTGGCTCTCAGAATGGATGTAAGAACTTTATAGACCGTCGGTAAGCACGTGATCGGTCTATAATTTTTAGGTTCCGAAGTACTGCCTGATTTATGGAGCAGGTGGGTTATTCCTGTAGTTAGGAATTGAGGTAGCGATCCTAGCTCTAAGGCAGACTGGAACTGAGCGGCCAAGCGAGCGTGCGAGCTTAGAAACCATTTAATCCAGAAATTGTGCAGCCCGTCCGGCCCTGGAGATTTCCAGTTGGATAACGGACGAACTGCACGGGTTACATCTTGGGGGCTAATCGTAATTGCCCCCATTTCTGGTATAAGATCGCACGTGCGCTTGATCTCACTCATCCAGTCACCCTCGGTGTGGCTGACAGGTACCGACCAGATGCTGCGCCAGAACGAACACATGGTGTCATCATTTGGTAGGCACGTATCAGTCACACCTTGGTCAGGTCGCTCCCAGGCCCTATAAACCCACCTTTCATTGCTTTGGAATGTGCGATTCTGAGTGTATCGCTCCACCCGCCGCTTATATCGACGAATTCGATTTGCCCATGCATAGACTTTCTGCTTCAGGAAGTCGATACGCTCTGTGACGCGGGTCAGATAATCCCGGGGACTGATATCAGTCCCCGCATACGCCCGCCTCACAAAGCGCATCACTCTAGGACGAGTGTTGCCCTGCCTGAAGCAGATAAGTTTACCAATGAGTGTTCTAGCCTCAGCAATACGACGTTCGATCCTGCCCTGCCAAGCTGGTACAGCTGGCCGAATAACTCTGTCAGTCTTTGGAAACTTGACATGAGCTACCCGACAAGCCGCTACAGCTGCACAGTATAGGATCGAATGAGTATCGGTGAGGTCTTCACTATTGTCAAAATAATTTGACAGCAGTGAATCTAGAGCACACACTAGCGCCCTATTTTTCTTATGCATGGGTAAACGAGGCAGACGAGGTCTAAGCTCAGGCGGTGTGGAGCGATACTCCCGTAATGCACACTCCAAAGCACTCCTCAATTGCTCACTGCACTGGGTACTCACGGTTATAGCCTCGTCATCATCATCTTCACCGATGTGGTCGGGTCGCGGTGAGATACTGGGTGGTAGTTGCACCGCGGCCAGTGGCGAAGCAGATGAGATACGGCTGCACCGTGATTCGAGGCGTAGTCTATCAAGTACGGCGTCATCCAACATACGGTTACGCTGGATTACCCGCACCTGATCCGATAGTCGTTGGGCCGAAACGTTGACAGCCGGTTCAAGTACCTGAAACAGAGAGAGCATCCGACCACGGTACGCAGTCAGGTTAGTTCCCCCCTCTGTAGCCCCATAGTATGAGCGCATGACGTTCTCATTAATGGATTGAGTCCATCGCATGCGCTGCACACTTCCACCGGCAGCGGGGACCCCATCAGAGGCCGGCGGGCCTCGAAGTCCCATGCTGGCCGGAGGGCGGCCTCTTCCTCGCCGACGCGCAGGTGGTGGTGTCGTCGGCGGCGAGAAGTACTCATCGCTCGAGCTCGACGCAACTGCAGCGGCCGGAATCTCTTGACTCACGGCTGGAGAAGGTCCCGGTGGCTGCGAGGCGGAGCTGAGCGAAGATTCCGCTGGTCTCGGGCGTGTGATTTGTTGTAACCGGGCCCGGTATCTTGTCAACATTTTGAAAATCTTCTTGTCGAGATTTTATTACCAGAAGGTATATTCGGCATTTCTTTAATGGCTTTTTGTTTAATGTAAATTGGTAGTTTCCTTTTTTTTTTCACTGTTTTTGTTTTATTAAACATGTTGCATTTATGCTATTTACTTAATTATCAAATATTTATATATTATTATTATTATGGTGTTAGTTTTTTCATAAATATGGCCCGTTTGTTTAGTGTCTGGCGATTTTTTTAACAAAGCCTTTAAGGTAACCCAATTATTATGTAACCCATTAATCAGTTCCTACCTGTGGAATCGTCTGTTATCTGAAAACTGTATCAAAGCAAGACTGCCAAGTTTTGAAACAATTATGCAAAACAAGATTGGGTTAATGGCAATAGACTCGCCCCCTATTATACCTACGGGTGAACTTATAACGTAGCTGGTAAAATAAGGGTGTTCACCTCAGTCTGACCCTACTGGGAATACAAGCGTGATGTTATGTTTGCAAAAGTTTGCTATAGTTGGTTACTGGCTCGTAATAAAGCAGGTAGAGGGCACATTATTAAAAAGGCCCAGTTTCTACCGGAGCTGCGGTAATGTTCTAAGGAGGTACTATGGCCTCAGAACATAGGGACAATTGAAGGAAAATGGTAACTTATTGCTACCGGCAACGTAGATGGTAAACGACCAAGAGGACTTAGCCCAAGACGATGAACTGACCAGGTGTCCGAAGTACTGCAGATGCGGACGTCCCAGGCTCTCCATCAAGCTGAAGACCGTAGTAGATGAAGGAGCCTGTTGAAACGTTTCCGTCATAGCCACAATCCTAAGCACTGAGCGACCAACTTGTGGAGGAGGAGGTAGGTTTTTAGTCAATAAAAGTCTGACAGTCACTTCCACAGGTTTCATTAGATGATTTAACCCACCAAAAAAAATTACTACATTATTGTAGGTACTATGTAGAACTACAAACTACAATGAATCATTAAAGATAAAATGCCCGTGTCATTTGAGTTCTACAAATGAACCATTAGAAGGGCGTGCTGACTAATAACTTAATTAAATCCTAATGGATAAATAATTTGCAGCGTGTCTATGAGTTGGTACCGTTTGGTGCCACGTTCAGTGGTCACACATCAATAAGTTAGTGGCAGACTGCTTGCTTTGCTTTTACAACTTACCCTAACTGATAAACTATGTTTTTCTTTCATTAACATGCTATCTTGTAAATTGGATATCTGATTAACATAAGAAATTGGTTCACGTTCTATTAGATGAATTTATAGACTACAAATATTCACGAACACTATTTAGGTTGTGACCTATTTTCATCATCATCAGCTGTATAGAATTTTCCCAAGGATGTAGGGGTCGGCTTTTCTGCCGGGGTTCGGGAATGTTCTAATGAGATACCGTGGCCCCGGAACGCAAGGGCAGCTGAAGGAACAGGGTGGGTTTTTAGTCAGTAGAAGTCTGACACTCCCTTCCGCTCCATCCACAGCGGGAATAGTAATTTTTAGTAGTTTTAGTGTTCTCACATAGAGCGACAAGAAGTAGCTTTGGCAAGATCAGTGTCAGATTTTGTGGCTTCTAAAGCCTGCAATACATGTTGGCCGAGCGTAGACCAACGCGAGCGTTGGCAAATAGGTACAAGGCAAGAAATAATGTCTACACGTTCGACAAGTTCGTCGAACGCCAATGCAGACGATCAATGTAGAAGAGGGTCTGTAGAGCTGCCCACACGTTGTCCGAGCGCAGGCGAGCGCCTTTGATTTGTGACCAAAAACCGACACCGATCCGAAGTGAGGCAAGTGATCACGAGCAACGGTGAGCGAAGACAAGTTGCACCAAATGAGCTCTATACACGTTGGCGCTGGCCTTCACTTGGCCAACTAGGCAAGTGACACCGAGCGATAGCAAGACAAGGCAAATATACTGTCTACATGTTGGTATTGGCCTTCACTCGACAACGCTCGGCCAACATGTATTGCAGGCTTAACGTAACGTAACCCGTAACGACTGTCAATTATGTACAAATGACAGCTGGAAACAGCAGCTTAACCTGTTTTCCAAGGCATGGAGGAATCTAAATGTCAAGATGGTCTGATGGGCTTTTCCACGAAGATCAACCCGTGCAACCTATCTAATATTATCAATTTTAAGAAAACTTACCAGTGCCTTCAAGTATACGAAGTACATTCTATACTAGCCCATATTTCAACCTCTGTACCTATTAGCCAAGATCTGTAAAAGTCACCCGCGAAAAATGGCGACTATCGTCTTACGGTTCTGTGAAAACATTTATCAGCGAACTATCTGGAAGCCCGCAACGAATCAGAAAAAAATGAGATGGAACGGGTAAGTAAAGGATTTGGAAATTCAAATGGATAGGTCACAATCAGATATATAGGCATGTATTGGAAAACCATGATGGAAAACGTTACTCGATTAATACCCTTCCAAATTGGATGCAAATTGGGAAAATTGGAGGAGAAGTGCTTAAAATGTCAGATTTCTTTTTGTATTTACATATGTGACGCTATAAGAATATTTTATTTTTAACATAAAAGGGTAGCTATTTGTGTAGGGTGTAGTACATTGTGTTGCACTTTGCTCTGTGCCACTCATTCCGCTGACGTCATCGTGTAGAAAATAGTTCTGAAGAAATTGAATGCGAATTTTCAGTTTCAAATTAAAGTCATCACCACTTCACAAAAATAAAAAAGAAAATAGTTCTGAAGAAATAGACTGTGACAGTTCAATCAATTTTTACTTAAAATTAAATCTAAGTAAAACTTAATTGAACTTTCACATTTTATTTCACAGAATTAAATGTGTGTGGTGATGATTTTAATTATATTTTCAACGGAGCTTAGGTTTGCACAAGCGATGATAAGGCTTATGCATTTTTCATGTAGATACTTCTTTCTGAGGTTCCATAGTACAACAGTTTCACCATGTCCGTCCGTCCATCTGCGGTTTTGCTCAGATAACATTGATAATAAGAGTAGAAGCGAAATGCAAAAACACTTAGGTCCCCTACACCGCCGGCGACTTAAACTAATTGGAAACGTTTATTTAAATACTACTAATACGACAGACGTTGTCGTGTCATAACTATGAATATTGAATTCGAATTGGTTTAAATAATAAAACAAAATATTTGAAAACAAAGTGTTTTTTATATGATATACACTCACAGGCACAATTAATCGCCCACCTATATCATTCGTCGCCCTGTTTGTTCATGTCAACTATGGCTTATCAACTGTTTTGCTTTTTGTCAAGTGGGTACTCTAGCAATAAATTATACACTTATACCCTTATTTCGGTTCTTAAATTTGAGACTGCGACGAGTTTTTGGAATTTAGTCGTTTTTTGACATTGTTGCTGTTACGGTCCCGTGTTAACATTTCCAGTTCTTTTCTGCTAAGTGTGTGAATATTGATTAATTTGAGTTTGTAGTGTTCGGTCACTATTTTTGACAGTTAAAAATGCCCCTGGATGCAACTGGTGCAGCTAGGGCTGTGGCATTAGCTGACGCTGGGTACAGCCAACGTCGCATCGCTCGTACACTCGGTGTACCGCGAACTACGGTACGGGATGCCATTAGGCGATTTCGGGAGACAGGCCGTTACACTCGCAGGCCAGGTCAAGGCCGACATCGATGCACCTCAGCAAGAGATGACCGTTTTTTTGTCAGTAACGTGTTGCGAAATCGCTTTTGTACTGCTACTGACGCTCGTTCGCGTCTTTTTGAAGTGAGAAATATTAGCGTAAGTGAACGTACAATTCGGAGAAGACTGGCAGAAAGAAACCTGAGGGCTTTTCGTCCAGCCCGCGCCCCACAATTACTCCCACAGCACCGTAGAGCTAGACTTGCTTTTGCGCGAGAACATGCTGACTGGACTGTACAAGAATGGAAGGACGTACTGTTCTCTGATGAGAGCAGAATAGCTTTTAGAGGTCCAGATGGACGTCAGCGTGTCTACAGACGCCAAAACGAAAGGTTTGCTCCATGTGCCATAAGCGAAACAGTGGGTTACCAGGGAGGCTCAATAATGGTTTGGGGAGGTATCTCTTACGAGGCTCGTACTGTTGTTGCTCGTACAATCTTGTTGTGTTCGATAGAGGCAGTGTGAACGCTCAAAGATACGTGGAGCAAGTTCTACAAGACCACGTGATACCTTTTGCACCTTTCATCAGTGATAACTTCAAATTAATGCATGATAATGCACGTTGCCATACCGCTAGATCCATCACTGAATACCTTAATGAGGTCGGGATTCAAGTTCTACCGTGGCCTGCACGGAGTCCCGATCTTAACCCAATTGAGCACATCTGAGACAACCTCAAAAGATGTGTCCGAGCAAGAGTTCCAGCCCCTACCACCCTAGGAGAGCTCAAGACGGCTGTAGTAGAGGAGTGGCACAATATCCCCCGTTCGGATATTCAAGACATCATGGATGGACTACCAAACCGGCTCCAAGAAGTCATAAGGGCCTGAGGAGGCAACAATCACTATTAATTTAGTTTTTTTTCACGTCGGTTCTTTTTTTTTCAAAATGAAAACAGATTCATTTTCATCAGAAAATTTCACAAAATCAATTTTGGTGTGCATCTTAATAATAAACGACTTATTTTTTCAAGACTTATGTTATTTTTTGCCTTAAAGGTACGCTTGCAACGTACCTCTCACAAAATGGGGTCAAAATTGGAAGATTTCTGCAAATTGAAAAAAATACAAGGTGGGCGGTTAATTGTGCCTGTGAGGAACAACATCCTTTTTTTTCTGGCGCGTATATAAATAGGTTTGTTGGTATTCCAACACGGGAATAGGTGCCATATAACTTTACTGGCTATGTGTGTTATGTTAGTAATGTGTATGTTAGTCTATCCAAATTTACCAAAAATCCATATTAAATTGAACTTTTAATTTAAGGCGTGATAGCTCTGAACTAATCGTGATGTGCACTAAGCAATTCAGTTTTTTTTACATCATCTTTGTAAGAAATAATAAATTAATTATTTTATATTAATATAGTAACTCCGACTGAAGCATCTGTTTTAAATCTTCTTTGACGATGTTTGCAGCAGGCATTCTGTCAATTTTATTTCAAACGCCATAAGATTATATTAAAAAAGTTTAGATTGTCAAAAGCGCTAATACCATAAGGTTACATCAACGGTTACATTAAAAAAAATTATATTGTCAAAAGCGAAAATTTAATATAGTGGTTAAGTATAAGATCATAACAAATACAACAAAAAAGAAATCAGCCAAATCGGTTCAGCCGTTTTCGAGTTTTGCGCTTAGCAACACATTTAGCGTTTCATTTTTATATACATATATAGATGAAATGCGAAATTTCTCCTTCATACATTTCACCCGATGATAGGTTGAAACAGTCACACACATCTGAGTCCGTGGAAAGACCTCGCCGATATTAAACATCAGTGGTTCGAGAATCGCTGATTATTGCGATTTAGTTTCAAGGGAATCTGTCTGCCTTAAATCTAAAATGAACCGCTTGGTCCAAGATTAGCAACTTTATTGTATGTAGAAAGCGCTATATCCAACCTAGGGTTTATCCATGTATTACATAAGTACCTAATAACGTTTTGTCAGTGATCCCCTCCCTATCAATGTAAGAAAAAATAAGAAATGGCCGATCGCCTCGCCTTTGTTTAATCTTCATTACATAAGAATAAAATGGAAAAATCAATACGTATGGTTTTTATTATTTTCCAAAAATCTATTTTAGGAACGTTTGTTTTTTAGGTAACTACTAGTATTTTTGTATGTTTCAGTAGTAATCAACTTTGGTTTTATTGTAAAGTTTTTCTATATCATTCATCTTTATTAGATTAGGTTGTGAACAGCATTTTCAGAGTAACTTTACGCATTCTTGTAATCTTGCTTAGGAAGTGTAATGAATGTATGTAAAAATAAGAAATGGTGGACTATCCTCCCCCCTTAAATCTTCTTACATAAAAATGGATGGTGTAGGTAATTAGGTATGTGATGCAGCTGAACTTGACTTGAATACGTAATAGTACATTTTCATACAAGTGGAGAAAGTTTGTTATTGCGGCCGAGGCGGAGTTACGCCCGAGCCGCAAGGCGAGGAGGTTATGGAGCCGAGCACTGCAGTAACAAATGTCCACGTGTATCAAACGACATTTTTCAATACACTTTCGAAGAAAAATACTTGCTCTGAAAATGATGACGCATTTTTATTTGTTTTCCATTGAAGAAAATTATGAAAATTTGCCATATATTTAAGCTGCTATTTAGATGGCAACAGGCTATCGCAAGCATTTTGAGCCTCAATCACAATATCTGGCGGCGGAGTATCTAAATTGTTCTCATCAAAACTTAAATTCGATTTAATTTACTTTTTCACCGTGCTTCACCTTCGCGGGTTAAAGAAGAAGCAAAGATGAAGCCGCAAAACAGCCTGATATTACAATAAAATATATATTTTTTTTAATTTAGTACACAAATAAATGTTAATATGTTGATAAAAGCAAAATTATTTTATAAATAATAATGTTTATTTCTGATATTCTGTTTATAAACACAATTTTAATTTTCATTAAATATAAGGCCTTCGGGCACGCCGCAATTGCGGCGGTAAGACCCCTCTTTGAGGAGTGGCTAGATCGGCGTCACGGCGTCCTGACCTACCGCATGACACAGGTCTTTCCGAGGAAGTTTCGGGAGGTACCTGTGTCTGATGGGAAAGGAAGAGACGCCTGGGTGTCACCACTGCGAGGGTCGCCCTGAGGACACAGTCGAGCACACGGTGCAGGACTGCCCAGCTTGGGCAGAGCACCGACGTGTCCTCACGGCGGCGATAGGCGGAGACCTCTCGCGCCCGGCATTGGTCGAGGCCATGCTGCGGGGCGAGAGGGAGTGGGAAGCGGTCGCCTCCTTCTGCGAAGCAGTCATGCTTCCGAAGGAGGAGGCAGGCCGTAAGAGGGAGAGGATGGCGTCCTCCCTCCAGCCCAGCCGCAGTGGTAGACGCCCACGGCGTCGGACGTCGGCCGACGATCTCCGGCCACCGTAGGCGCGGGCATGCGGACAGCGAGTAAAGGGCAACTCGCTGTCCGACCATGGACCATGCCCGGGTCGACGGCGCGTTGTGTTCCACGCGCGCCTCAAAGAGCGTCAGCAACATGACGAGACCCCCCCTGCAGAGGGCCGAAGCCTGCCGGGGTCGTGGGACTTATCCCATTACCGTGGCCCCGGTACGTAAAGGGTTATTGAAGGAACACCGTACATTTTAGTCAGTAAGAGTCTGACAGTCCCTCCCACCCTGCCCGGGGTGGGAGGACTTATTTGATAATTTTACCACGCTAAAAAAAAAAAAGGCCTTAAAAACATGCGCCTCTTTCAATAGTTGTTTAATGTTATCTGGGGTTCACGGCAATAGTGCAATGGAAGGGGTGCAAACCCGAGACCTCTCGATCGCAAGTCTGACACCTTAACCATTAGGCTTGATGGATTTGTATACATATAATCCCAATTGTAAATGTCTTTTAGTACCATATGACGGAGCTTTGTTCTGTTACAGTTTAATCGTTTCTCCTGGAGTCATCAAGTTTCATTGACTCGACGTCTTTTGATGGTCGCCACTGTTGAATTTAGGAGTTGCAGTTGGAAATAGTTTGAAAGGCTTGTCCGATTTTTTATAGAAATAGTATTCCCAACTTAAGCAAGCATTACTAGACTGCTTCGTTGGTCTAGTAGTATTAAGTAGTAACCAGGATTTTGGAATTTGGCGGTGTGATACCCCTTTGCCTCAGAATGCACGTTAAACCGCTGGTCTTTCGCCTGATCTTACTCCCGTCATATTGCCATCCCATTGGACTATGGGTGTAAAGGA
Organism: Tholera decimalis; assembly: GCA_943138885.2. Lineage (NCBI taxonomy): Eukaryota > Metazoa > Arthropoda > Insecta > Lepidoptera > Noctuidae > Tholera > Tholera decimalis. The sequence goes on along the minus strand of OW964549.2, from coordinate 33,884,986 downwards.
ACAGAGAAAACACCTGCGCACATACGTTGAGCAATACAACGTGTAACGGAAACCCCATATCTATCCAAAGGGGCTGAAGACAACATCTGGTATGGAGTCTCTATGCACAGTTTCAGCTAAAAATAAGTGACTCAAAGAATTGATACCAAATTATCGGTTTCATAATTATGTTTCTTGAATACCAATCATAACAAACGTGTCACAGCACTACAAGGGTCAATAACTTTCACGTCACTAGCCAATAACATGATAATTCTGTTCGTTGAAAATTTCGGTCACTGGTACAATGTATTGAAATTTCTAATAAGTTCCACACGTGTTGACATAGGATTACAAAACCCTTGCCATATCGTTTGTTATCATCCAAAGAAGCCGTGCACTTGGTATGTATATACCCTTTAAATTACACGTTGTATAATATCTCCTACGCAGATAGTTAATATCCGTAAATATGTACCGCCGTGATCGAAATCAGTTAAGAGGGCTATTATTACAAGCACTAGTAAGTTTCCAGAGTGTAAGTTATTGTACATCTGTAAGTGTCGCCACAGGGGTACATTCACACAATTATAGTCTCGTTATTCATGTCTGTTGTTCACACAGAGAAGCTACAAACAGTATATCAAGAAAGGGCTGATTACTGAGAAAGCATTCACAACTCACATAACAAAGCAAGTGTCACATAAACTCAAAGTAGTGCTAAGTGAATAACGGGCAGAGTTAGTGTTATTTAGCTGATGTATTTACTATCCTCTTTCCTCTATCGATTTTACGACTTAGTATATAAGTATCTTAGTTGATGCTTGTATTAATTAAGTATTTAAAAAGGTTTCCGATTGAATTAAAACATAATCAGACTTAAAATAAGTTAAATTTAAATCTTATAAGTCCCAATATTGTCAACTAACTTTCAATTTAGGGGTCCTCCTCTTGAGACAACTTGACACAAATGTTATTAACTACTTATTGAGGCTGTTTCATTCACATTAATTTGTAAATGTAACTGTTTTAGATACAATAAACAATTTATTTTGATTTAATTAGTCGATAACGTAGGAAACGTTATAGATTAATTAAATCAAAATAAATTGCTATTGGGGTACAGGGCTGCTCTCTATTATCCACGCTGGTATTGATTGGTGGATGTCGCATATCTAAAGCCTGCAAGACATGTTGGCCGAGCGTAGGCCAATGCGAGCGTTGGCAAATAGGTACAAGGCATGAATTAATGTCCACACGTTCGACAAATTCGTCGAACGCCAATGCAGACGACCAATGTAGAAGAGGGTCTGTAGAGCTGCCCACACGTTGGCCGAGCGCAGGCGAACGCCTTCGATTTGTGACTAAAAACCGACACCGATCCGAAGTGAGGCAAGTGATCACGAGCAACGGCGAGCGAAGACAAGTTGCACCAAATGAGATCTATACACGTTGGCGCTGGTCTACACTCGATCAACTAGGCAAGTGACACCGAGCGATAGCAAGACAAGGCAAATATACCGTCTACATGTTGGTATTGGCCTTCACTCGACAACGCTCGGCCAACATGTATTGCAGGCTTTACAATTTTAAGTTCTACACATGCTTGTTTCCTTTTGATTTTTTCTTCCAGAGTTTTGAGAGTAGTTGTCATGATGAAAATTACACAAAGTTATCTCCCTCCCTCGTATAAAACTCACGACCTACAACTCGTAAGTAATGCATGTAACCACTGGACCCCCACATTAAGAAAAAAACACCCTATATTTATTATGTACATATTTTTCAACGAAACTATCATAGTATTTAATTCCACTAATTAAGATAATAACTTGTTCGATTGAGCCGTTCAGAAATAGAAATAAATTATCGTCCCAATACACGAATGTCACCGTTTTCCCAGTAAAAGTATTTTCCTCATAGATTATGGCGGTATGGACTGACGTCATACCTTGGGGTGAAAGTTGGAATCGTATGAGGCAAACAAGGGAATGGAGTGAAGGGAACATCAGAGTACTCGGTAAAGACAACTAGTTATCCAACAAATTATCCTAGTTAGGAGTCAGTCTCGCAATCCGCCCTTTGCCAATTTATCATGTGAACTGGGTGCGTCGACGCCGTCACTGTGTTCAACAAAGAACAACTCTCGTAGGTAACTTCGTGGCTTTTCGCACTAATATTTAAGGTCGGGTTATCTATTTGTTACTCTGGTAAAGTCACTGATGATAAAGTTAGCAGACGATGAGTGAATTACTTACACGTGTAATCAAAGGTACTTCGTAAACAGGTTTGTGCTTCTCAGAACTTTACTTTCAAGTATGGCTTCATCTAAATTGTGTAGTATCTTGTGTATTTGGAGGATTGATAAGATTGTAGTAGTTCATTTGCCCCTTTTAAAATTAAATCCTCATTGTATATTAAGACCGATTCCAAAAAAAAAAAAATTGTCGGCTGACTGCTTCTATTTTACAAGGACCTGATCGCCTATTTGACTAGGGTTGTGGTGACTCTGAACCACGTTAGCACGATAATTAAAAAAGTTGACACTTTTCAGATTTTCGCGACATTTTTTAACGACGATGTTGTGATGTCGATGCATGGATATCATGATATGAATGAATATTCACCCATCATCTGATCGGCCTGGGCAAGCGTAGTTTTACTTTATAGTTCGGCCTATGTGGCAATTGTTTGTTATTTTTCTACGCTTCCTCCTCCAATGTAAAAAAAAAACATGATAAAAATTCAAAACATTCGAATAAAATCCAAATGCTCGTGTCGAATGATACCTCCTTATACTTGTACTTAGCGTAGCGTTCGCCCAATTTGATGCCGAGTAAAAAAACATCTATTGTCAAGATCTATCTGCACATGACAGGCATAAATGGAAACGTTGACTTCTGTACGCCATGTAGGTAGAGGCGTAATGATTAGAAAAAATGATCCCAGAGCAGCAATAGGTACTATTTCTTTCCTCCTAACATACAACCTCATGTTATTGCGTTTATGTATCACGTTCCGCACATTACAAATATTCAGTGCTCGTACATCTATTGTGTATTTATTTGAGGTTCGCACACAACCTTAAAAATAACTCAGCCTTTAACGTTGAGGGAGAGTGAAAGGATTTAGTTTATGTGTGGGTAAAAGCATTCGTCAGCCTCTTCGTGAATTATAGCGGCGTTTTTTTGGGGTCAAACTCGCCTTGTTCCGAGGGCAGCATGAAATCTGAAAAGATACTGCCTACACGTCCCGCTACGCTGGAACTACACGTACGTTGTATTTACGTTGTGAGGCAACCTTATGATGTTGTATGACACTCGATTACACGAAAGACCGTTATAAAGTGGCAGATGTGTTCTACGGCTTAGGTAGGCATGACGGCAACTAATATAAATTCTAGTAAAGTGTGCGGGATGTTGAGCTTGAAATATCTGGATAATCGTTGGCTTTATTTGAAGTAATGTGTGACAGAGCGAGGGGTGCGGAAAATTTGATCCACAATAGGTTCATTTGTAGGAACATTTGTAGCTTCACTGTTTGGTATGTGATTGCGCTTTGTAATTATATCGATAATATTGTATTAATAACCGATGTTCAGCGATTCAAAATTATCGTATACGCATTTGATACAGTAGGAGCTCATGTGCCACTGTCATGATATAACACGAAATATGTATTTGATTATGCATAATAACCATTGATAGCCGTGTAAAATATTAACCAGTACACGAGGCTCTTACAATATAAAACCACATCGTGTTCCTATAGGTACAAAACCGCAATCCCTTAAGGGAATAGTCTAAAGTACTCGTAAGTACCTCCACCACGGTGGATACCGAAGTGCTGAAAGTTAACACTCGAAAAACAAAGTTTTCTTCTAAAATACGAGATCCCTCTGAGGACTTCGCTGTTATTGTTTCAGTGGTAACAAAAACTCGTTTTAATTAATTAAGTTTTAAAACAAACAAACAGGGGTGGCTGCATTTGAAAATTTTTGGTACTTCAGTAAGAACACCAGTTTGTTTGGCGTAAAACGTAATAATGTTGAGTAAATAAGATTTTAGAGTAGGTTAGGGTCAATTGAGTGAACTATATAGGGACCACAAGGAACACTGGATTTTTTAAATTTAATTTTAAAAACATATAAAAACAGCCGCACAGGTTGATGTTCGAAGTTAAGCAACGCTTGCCGAGGCTGATCTGTGGATGAGTGACCGTCCTAAAGTATCAAGATTCCTTCGTGCCTTGGAAAGCACGGTTGTCATTTGTACATCTTTCACAGTTTTTATGGATTGTCGAAAGATCTTGTCAAGGGATATTATGTTACCCAACTACTGAATTGTGGAGGTCATATACGTATTCACTCCATGTAAAACACTTATAGTTCTCATCTTCATCCGGAGAATGGAACCGACCGCAAAATAGTTAGGGAAATAAATACAAAAGGATAAGCAGAGTGAGACAGCAAAGATGAATTGGGTCATACTGACCAACGGAGCAAAAATGTAGATGAGCCCCGATAATGTTGCAAAATACGAGCGTTTCTGAACCGCGTTCCGAGCCACGGCGCTGGTCAAAACAAATGATAATTGTAATTTAACGCGTTCTCCCCCTCTGCTCTTCATCTCCCCGCATTACCAAATGACTGCTCACGGAGCACCCAGTGATCCAGTCACAACGCTAAGCGACCCTTTCAAATTCCCCCAAATTTTAATTAAAATGTTGTAAACTTGTATCAGCGGGCTCGTCGTATTGTTTCGGCCTTAATCCTACCTTATTTTGTAGTTAATAAGCCAGACCCTACATAAAAAGACATAAAATAAAACAGTACATCTTGTGAATTCAATACTACACTGTATTTTATAGAGAGTTTGCTTTTGTAAGCTAAATGTCTGACTCTTGTATAAAAGCATAAAAAGTCCGTCATAATTTTTGCTTTATTGCTTAACGCGGGTTACGAGTTAAGTGAGGGAATAATCAAGGAACCTTTCGGCCTTTAAAGCACGAGTAAATAGGCATCTTCTGGGCTCGCTCGTCCCATCTTAGACCTCATCTATTGCTTACCATCAGGCGAGATCGAGGTCTTGAGTGGGCTCATCAGTAATAGTTATGTAGAAGTTATAATGTATATAGAAGTTATAAAACTGATTTGAGAATTTCTAAGGTAACTGAGGCACCTATACATACCAAGTCCGGCGAAATTTACGTGACATTTCAATTAAACATCGGATTTCGCTAATGAACTTGCCGTCTCGACTAAACTTTGCAAAAACTCCTGCGACCTTTGATTTCAATTGATTTCAGTTCGACGTACTTTAACCAATGGCCGATAACTAAACGGACGGCGTTTTGTAAGCCAGACATAATTTCACTGATTGCAAATACAGTTCGCAACCATACATTCCCATAGCTAATCCTAATATTAGGTATGACATAAATGAGAATATGTGTTCGTATGTTTGTTCTGCGCTCGATCACGTCTCGCCAGCTCGCACATTGACTACAAAACTTTGCTCTGAAGAAGCTTACGTCACGGAAATCGACTAAGTCTTTTTTATCTAGAAGCAATAGCATTTTCCCCAGAGAGAGAGTAATAAAATATTACCTTTGGTTATTATTCCGTTTTGGGTAGAAGGACAATTTAATAGATATAATAATTTTGTTATAACTTCAACATTATGCTAATCAAGTCGGGCAAAAACGCAATTGGTCGATTTTCTTGCTCATGGAACAATGAAGGATTTACAGACAAGAGCTTAATAGAACAACATTTTTACAAAAGCAGTTTTCTTACAAAATTCAAGACTTAGTTTCAACATCGCTGAACTCCCTGGAGAGATGCCCGCTCTGTACCCAGGCACGCTTTTTCAAAGGTAAGCGGGGTCTGAATGTGCATATTGGGAAAATACATAAGTCGCAAAATGCACCTTCATACTCTGCTTCCATACCTATTTCTCCACCTTCTAATACCACTTCCGACCCTTTTTGGAAAACACTTTCAAATTTAAAAAAATCCGTTCCGTTTCTGAAGCAAGTTCCCCGCGGCACCAAACCTCTAGTTGCTCAACACCTGGCTAGTTGCGTTCGCCAAGGTGTCCGGGAGAACTCACAAAGCGCCTGGGAACAACTGCTTACCTTCCCCTACAAAGTTCTTCACGTGAAAAAGAATCCGGCCACAAAAAAGACTTTAACAGCTCAAATTAAAGAAAATTGTAATGTTTCGGTTCCAAGTTTTGATTTCGATTCTCCCTCTCTTAGAACTACCTCTTCACGAGGTATATCCCATTTGGTAGAAACGAAGTTAGGGGACGTGATATTAGCGGAGCTGCCAGGATTCTCTTCAGCAGCGATGTGGTGGCACCATGTTCTTCAGAGACTCTCGAAGCTCTGAAGACCAAACACCTTGCCCCAACGTACGATCTTGCTTTTCCCGACCCTCCTAATCCTGATATTCACTCCTTCACCATTTCAGGTCGAGAGGTAATCACAGCCGTTAGCTCGTTCCGGAGCGGCTCCGCTGGCGGTCTCGACGGCCTGAGTCCACAGCACCTGAAGGACCTCATTTGTTCAGGCGCCGGGGTAGCTGGTGAGTCGCTCTTGAGGGAGCTGACGGCTCTAGTTAACCTTATGCTATCCGGCAAGGTAAACGAATCTGTCATCGATATTCTGTATGGCGCCAATTTATGTGCGCTACGCAAGAAAGATGGCGGCATTCGTCCCATTGCCGTGGGAACCACCTACCGCCGTATGGCAGCCAAGATTTGCTGTAAATTTTATGGTGAGGCTGTTTCGGAAAAATTTCAGCCCATGCAACTTTGTTACGGTTCCAAAGGTGGCTGTGCGGCTGCCGTACACGCTTTGTCGACATACCTAAATTCTGGGAAAAGCGAGGCCATTCTGAAGGTTGACATAAAGAACGCCTTCAATTCAGTTAACAGGGACACTTTGTTGGCTGAGACTAAAAAAGAATTACCCCAAATTTATAGTTTCCTTTGGCAATGCTATAGAAATCCATTTTTTTGTTTCGAGACAATCTATTAGAATCAGCTGTAGGCTGTCAACAAGGTGACCCTCTCGGGCCAGTGATTTTCAGTTTAGCTATTCACCCAATAATTCGAAAGCTAAATTCTAAATTCAATGTTTGGTATCTTGACGACGGAACCGGAGGTGATGTAGAAAATATTTTAGCAGACCTAAATTAAAAAAAAAATGAACTACATTCTACCTCATCCTTTCAAAATGTGAATTATTTTAACAGATAACACTGACAGACTACTGACTCTCTCTAAATTTAACGAAATAGCACCTGGTATTCAAATTATTGAGAAAAGTTCTCTCCGTCTTCTCCAATCTTTGATACTTCATTTCCCGACTTTATTGCAGAACAAATGAATAAATTCAATGACGTTTCAGAAAGATTGCTCCAAATCAATATGCACTCGGCCATCACTATAATTCGTTTCTGCTGTTTCGGCCCTAAATTAATATACTCTCTTCGTGCTTCCCATTTGTGGAAGCACCATCAACTTTTAGTTCAAATTGATTAAATTATCAGACGAACTTTGTCCTTAATTCTGAATGTGGTTTTGGATGACCGAGCTTGGGCCCAAGCCTCTCTTCCCATCCACATGGGAGGGCTCGGAATCCGCAAAATTTCTAGTATTAGTTTACCGGCTTATATTTCCTCGGTCCACAGCACTGAGAAATTAATCAGGAATATCTTGGCTTCCACACTGATTGATTTTAATGTGCCGTGCTTCACTGAGGCTATCGATGCCTGGAATCTCGCTTGTCCGAATTCTGACCTACCTGTTATACCATCTTCCCAGAGGCGGTGGGACGAGCCGCTCTGCAGAGTAGTCGTGAATAATGTACTAACCACGTCTGCTACTTCTGCTGTGTGTGCTCGTCTGCTGGCTGTGGGAAAGTGGGAATCAGGTCTTTGGTTACATGCTCTACCGTCTTCAAATCTAGGCACTTTGTTCGACGACACCACTTTCCGCATCGCTGCTTCACTACGCCTAGGAGCCCCTTGTTGTTCCCCTCATCGCTGTAATTGTGGGGAAGCGGTCCACAGCCTCGGGCACCATAGACTCTCTTGCAGCCGTAGTGCGGGTCGTTTTGCACGACATGCCAATTTAAACGACATTATCCGACGAGCCCTTGTCACCGTCGACGTTCCAGCCGTATTGGAACCCATTGGACTGGCGCGTGACGATGGCAAGAGACCGGACGGTTGTTGTTTCCTTGGAAGATGGGTAGGCCTTTAGTGTGGTATTGGAACCCATTGGACTGGCGCGTGACGATGGCAAGAGACCGGACGGTTGTTGTTTCCTTGGAAGATGGGTAGGCCTTTAGTGTGGGACGCAACTTGTGTCGATACTGTCACGCCATCCCCATCTTCCCAGTTCATCATGTTGTGCTGGCGCTCCCGCTGCGGCTGCGGAAAACCTCAAGCGGCGTAAATACAGTCATCTCGGTGATAACTATATTTTCGAGGCGTTTGGGGTCGAAACTCTCGGACCATGGGGTCCGTGTGCTCACAGCCTTTTTAAAGAAATATCGAAAAGGCTCGTTGACGCTTCCCGCGACCCAAGGGCTGGCTATTTCTTTGGTCAACGGCTAAGCATTGCCATACAACGAGGCGAAACACTTAACAACGAATGCGGCATTCCGCATTCGTTGTTAAGTGTTTCGAATAGTTGAGATTAGAGATTTGGTTATTCGAGATCCGATGGCTACGGCGTTAGGTATTTCGTGGTAGCGTGCATTCGTTGTTAAGTGTTTCGTATTCGTGAACTCACGGGGACGTGTTCTTCGGTGCTTCATTTTCGAAATCACGTATCACACCCTATCTTGGGTACGTTGCCAGCGACAGCGTTGAGGATGAATTTTTTGATGCTTTATTGTAGTTTGTATTTTAGTTCATAATTTTGTATATTTGTTGTAATTAATTATTTAAATATATCCTTGTATTTAATGTTAAAATAAAATAAATTAAGACTTAGTTTAAATATCTGGGGGCACGGCAGTGCCCCCGCCAAGTCGAGCAAAAAAGCGGCACGGCCGTAACATTCTTTTCTCGAAGCATTTTCGCCCCTTATAACTTCGTTGTGGATAAAACTAGAAGCTTGAATTTTCAGTAACCAAACAGGCATTGTATAAACACGGTATATTTCAAATTTCATTCAATTTGAACCAGTAGTTTAAGAATTATAACGAGTCAAATTTCTTAATTTTGTCACTCACTGACTGACCGATCATCAAAAGTCTATGGCACTTCTAGCAGACATAGAAGCTTCAAATTTAGAATACAATTAGTGTTTAGTATATGAATCAAGGAAAAACTATAACATTTTTCTATTTCGGTCCAGTTTTCTAGATACATCAACTGCATAAATAACTTTGTAATCCCATATTTTTTTTTTTTTTTTATTTAGAATAGGTTCGCGTTTGACCACCATCTCACCTGATGGTAAGTGATGATGTGGTCGAAGATGGAGCACGCTTACCTAAAAGTAACCTATTCACTCTTGACTTAAAGACTCCTAGGTTATAGCTATCGGGAAACACAGACTCCGGCAGGGAATTCCACTCCTTAGCCGTACGCACAATGAAGGTATTCCCAAAACGTTTGGTGCGTATGGGTGGGATGTCCACCATGTAACGATGGCGCTTCGCCGTTTGTCTCGTAGTCCGATGATGGAACGGGCTTGTTGGAATTAAATTGTGTAATTCCATCGCACACACATAAATATATAGGATTACAAAGTTACATTTGCAGTTAATTAATCAGTGTACCTGTATAATATAATGAAATAATAGATGTAGATGGGTACTTTTTTTTTTCTTGGTGAAAAATATCATCGAATGACTTCTTCCGGTCGGGTGTGTCAGAATTCTACTGACTAAAAACCCACCCTGATTCTTCGGAAGCCCTAAAGTTCCAGGGCCGCGGTATCTCGATGGAACTTTTCCGCAAACCCCGACAGGCAATGGCCCTATGAGGCCCCGTCACTGGTATTGACAGCTTTTTGAGGCGCGCATGGAACACGACGCGCCGCCGACCCGGGCCTGGTCCTTACCGGACTGTGAGCGACCCCTACTCGCCATCCGCAGGCCCGCGCCTACGGTGGCCCGAAATCGACTCGCGATCCACGACGCCCGGGGCGTCTCCCCCGGCGGCTGGGGCGCGAGGAAGAGAGTTGCCTCTCCCTCGCACGTTCGGCCTCCTCCTTCGCTAGTATGACTGCTTCGCAGCAGGAGGTGACTGCATACCATTCCCTCTCGCTTCGCACCATGGTCTAAACCAGAGCAGGGCGAGAGAAGTCGCCGCCGCCGATCGCCTCTACGAGGATACGACGGTGCTCCACCCATGCAGGGCACACCTCGACCATATGCTCCACCGTGTCTTCCAGTGTAGATAGGTACCTAGATATAATAATTATGCTCAAAGATAACTTGTTAAATGGTCAACGGAATAAAAGCAAGAAGTATTAAGAGTATTGGGGAGTATTAAGTAGAGTAAATTGCCCCAAATTGCATAATTACTTACTTTTGGATTAACTTTAACCGAGACGTTTGACGAGTGCGGCATTAATTATTACTAACTAATGCAAAAGACGTACGTGCGTATTCATATGTGCGTATCAAAGCCTCCGAAAAAAACCCATAGAGACAGGGAGTGGGCTTTGAAAAAAACTTTAGCTGAAGTTCAAGAAGTAGTACCGGAAAATAAAAAAAGGAAGGCTACCTACAAAAATAAGAAAAGCTCATAAGAGAGGGCTTTAAGAAAACTCGTCATTGGTATACAAGAAGTAGAAGGTACCGGAAAGGAAAAAAGTAGGACTTTCTACAAAAAGCAATGAGATCCCATAAAAAACAATACTTGTCAAAAAAACCAAGTCTCGCAACTCAGTTGTTCTACCGTAAAAAGTTGTGAGATCCATGTAATACCAAGTCGGTTATTAATTTATTCAGTCCCTACTTAAGGGACCTTCTGTCTTACGTTGTTACATAATTATCTAACCTAATGACATCATATAGTGACCATATCAATATTAAAAATCTTTAACGTTTTAAATAAATAGATTGACTTGGCAATCGCAATAATCAATTTAATTTATATATGTATTACTTGTGAGATATATTGTGTTTTCATGCGATGGCCGAGTCAATCTATTTACTTAAAACGCTAAAGATTTTTAATATTGATATGGTCACTATAAGATGTCGTTAGGTTAGATAATTACGTAACAACTTAAGACAGAAGGTCCCTTAAGTAGGGACTGAATAAATTAATAACCGACTTGGTATTACATGGATCTCACAACTTTTTACGGTAGAACAACTGAGTTGCGAGACTTGGTTTTTTTGACAAGTATTGTATTTTATGGGATAAACCTTACACAACGACCTTACATCATAATTTTAAACGAATATATTATCTATACTTATAATAAATCTGTAGAGAGGTCAATTCTGTACATGAAATATATTTACAAAATAACTATCAGGGGGTGATTAGGGATCGATACTTATGCCAAAAATGCAATCAGTAAAATTTTTGTCTGTCTGTCTGTCTGTATAACCGTTATAGAAACAAAAACTACTCGACGGATTTTAACGAAACTTGGTACAATTATTTTTCATACTCCTGAGCTGGTTATAGTATACTTTTCATCACGCTACAATCAATAGGAGTAGAGCAGTGAAGGGAAATGTTGGGAAAACGGGAGAAGTTAATCCATTTTTTAAGCTTCCGTCGCGAGTGCAACCTTAATGGTTAAAGCTACACAGAAATCATTTATGGCGGAAATGTTCTCCTTAAAATTGTATAAAAAATATCCCACGAGAGCATATATCTATCTTTTATGGTTGACTCACAATAACACGTGTAACTGGGTAGACTTTTCGTGTTGCTGGAGTAGATCTCGGTGTCAGTTGTTTCTCGCATGGTCAGCTGTACGTCGCTCTTTCCCGGGTTAGCAGTTCTAGAAATCTTTATGTTCACGTGCCGGACGGGTCAACTTTCAACATAGTTTACCCGGAAGCTTTGCGCTGAAGTATTTTCGTTCTATAGGTACTTAAGCCTCATGTGAACGTGATCTAAACAATATTACCAATACATTAACTTAATAACACACAAGGAGTTACACGCTGACGGAGTCGCGGGCACAGCTATTAACAATAATATTATGCGGTTCGGTATTGCGATATTTTTCAACAGTATTATAGATTGACATATTATATTTCCCTACTAAATTACGAAAGTTAATCTGTCTGTTACATCAAAATCACTGAACCGTGAGGAAGGACATAGGCTACTTTTTTTACGAAAAACGACGGAAACGCGGACGAAGTCGCGGGCAACAGTTATCTATACTAATAATATAAGGCTGAAGAGTTTGTTTGTTTGTTTGAACGCGATAATCTCAGGAACTACTGGCTCGAATTGAAACATTATTTTTTAATTAAATAGTCAATTTATATCATTACGCTAAGGCCAATAGGAGCGGAGCGCCAGTGAAGAATGCTTCAAAATCGGGGTTAAATTTAACGTTAGCCCAAAGTAACTATTCCACGCGGACGAAGTCGCGGGCAAAAGCTAGTGTTCTAAATAAAAGAGTGGAAGCATGAATTTTCTTGTATGTACGAAGTTTTGAATTCGGAACGACTTAAAAGCAATTTAACGAACCGCATCCTGTCTGGAAGATGAACGAAAACAGCGAAAGTTTCATTAAACATTAAAATGATCAAGTTTCTATTAAAAATGTTCAATAATTTTCTTGTAGGTCTCATTAACTTGCTAGGTACCTGAATGGTTGTCTCAAGTAATTGTATTAATAAATGGCTTGCAAATTATCTCGTATATGGCAAATTACTTGAGTGCCTACCTAATTGCGAAAGTCAACCAAATAAACCCTTTTCATAAGCAATATTTAATAACAGTGATTAAGCGTTTAGACGTGAATTTGCTCTAAAAAACAGGAAAATTTCCAGGCTCTACTTAGTCAATGATTTGAATAAATGATCTCTTATCCCGAATCCCTCAATTGAAAGTTCACTGAATATGTAATTTCTTAATAGGTACCTATTAAGAAATTATTTCTTAATAGGTACCTATTAAGAAATAATTTCTATTTCTTAATAGGTACCTATTAAGAAATTATTGTTGTAAATTATTTTTGTTTTTTTTTTTTATTATTACGAATGAGCCCGCTCTTGATCTCGATCACACCTGATGGTTAAACTTACCATCAGGTGAGATGAGATCTACGATAGAACGAGCGAGCCCAGAAAATGCCTATTCACTCTTGCTTTAAAGGCTTTGACGGGTCATATGTGGCAGGGAACACAGAAGCCATGTGAACTAATATTGAAGAAACGTGAATTCGAGGTCCTCATGAAGTCATAAAGTAAATTTTAAAAGAAATGAAGCAGGTAGGCCACCCCTAACAATATCTTTAGGTCTAGGTATATATACAGTAAACTTCTAATAGCTAAAACTTGAAATTCATTGTAAAACTAACATAAGTAGCTTTAGCGATCAGATCGTTCATTGAGTGGCATTTAATTAGAGTGGCAAACGTCGTTCGCAGTCTAAAGGCAGAGCTCAAATCGGTAAGTTCAATTCTAGTTCGAGAGTTCTCACCAGGAGGCGAATTATTAACTGTATGCTTAGGCTTAATATACAACCACATCTAGCCACCAGCTTTAACATAAAGTTCGATATCAATGAGTTATTATTATTCTTTGAAGAGAAATATTTTAGTTTAGTTTTTATTATTGCAAAGTTTATCAATATCATAGTATATCAATTTCTAAAAGCTACGTAGGTATATACATACTTATATTATAATTATGTATCTATATATCTGTGTTTATTTATTTATGTACACACTTAACACTTAAAAAGACAAATACAGATAAAAGAGCACAAAGGCGATGTTTGTTTCAAAAGAAATTTCTTCCAGCAGACCTGCGACAGGAGATTTGTAGAAGAGATGATAGACAAGTGTTTGTTGAAAATACTTAATTAAAAAAATATTACATTACTACTTATTGATGTTCTAGACTCGGTTTGGATAAAGTGTTATCGTGAATTCGCTCAACTATCCAAGGCTTCAGTTAATATCTAAATTAAGAACGTAGTCCTTACACGTGCCAATACAATTTAGATCAGTTACAGAGTAAATTGCTCAGAAAACTATTAGCCAATAATGTCAACCGTGTTGTAGACTTTGATTTCTGGTATTACTAGTAAGTTACATTAAACTAGAAAAAGATGCGGCGGGGTTCAACAGGGTCATTACCTGCATGGTTTGTTGAAATTTTTTACGATATACCGCGTCCCCGGAACTAAAGGGCAACTGAACGAACCATTTGACGATAAATTCACTGCAAAAAAAAAGGTGGAAAAAGATGCATTAGAACAAAAATGTTGTTGGATGTGTCCTACTAAAATTGATAATCTCATGCAATATTCCCTCCCTATTTAAACTGGAAAGAGCGAGCGGTGAAATGAACGAAATTCATCTACAATATTTGTTTATGAAGCTGAATTTACTGCTTTCACGATCTCAATTAGGGGGTGTCATAATCAAACCATACTTTGAGAGCAACGAGCAAACGAATTCTAAGTAATTACACATTCCAGTTTGATGTTTCATGCAAGTTTATGAAAATACGTCTCGCTCGAGTCGTCCAAAATGGCTCCACGTAATGAAAATAATTCTTAGTGTTAAAATATTGATGTTACCCCGGTAACGTGCGTGTCTGACTTGATAGAGAATATTCATGACAGCGTAAACATTATGCCAGTTTATCCAAAGGGTGTCTTTAGATAGACGAGTTGAGAAGTCGCATTTATCGAGGGTATTTTGCCAGAATCAGATAAAAGTGGCAAATTCAATAATAAGAAAAAAACACTCTTAAGTTTTAAGTGATCATAGCTTAACGAAAAATGCAATGATTGTTTTTTGTTTTTGAGTACAAAGAGTAAAAGCGTTTTTAACCGACTTCAAAAAAAGGAGGAGGTTCTCAGTTCGTCTTGATCTTTTTTTATGTATGATACCTCATAACTCGAACACGGCTGGACCGATCAGGAATTTTTTTTTTCGTTTGAATGGGTATACTTTCTAGTTGGCCCATTGTTACGAAATTAGGATCTGATGATGGGATCCTGGAGTAATCGAGGGAACTCTTCAAATATTATAGGCAAACCTATAGCGTTTTGGGTATTATTTCTTATAGTACCTTGTGTAGTTGCTTTTGAAAAGCACCATTTGGGGAAGTGGAACTGATGATGAAGACCACAGATGGCCTCCGAAACTACTCAATAATAAGTATTTCAGGGATTGCGATTCGATTACTTGAATATGGATGTTAAGCACTATGCTGGTCACAATGCATACGGTGATGTAGAGCTGATAGTGAAGTACCAGGAGAACTCCTCAAAAATTAACTACTCTACATCGGGAAAATCAATATTTTGTAAAAGTAGCTGACATTTTAGCTTTTGTAACTAGATAAATTATAAACCGATCCACTAAAAAGCTTGAAAAAAAACTTTTTAACAAAAAGTAAAACCGACTTCAATATCAAAACAAAACAAAGGCAAAAATAACTTTAATTTCGGAAGGCGGTGTAAAAAAAAAAGAAAATACAAAACCTACTACCGAAATTAAAGTTATTTTTGTCTTGGTAGTATTTTGATATCGAAGTTGGTTTTAGTTTTTGTTAAAAAGTTATTTTTTTTATTTTAATCGCTGTGTTTTATTATTCTTACTGTGTTATAAGAGTTTCTTATCACTTTTAGCTCTTAATTTTGAATCAAAAAAATTTAGATAACTCCTTTACATAGGCAAAAATTAGTATCATTAGAACTTAAAACGGGATATTTACCATGTGTACGTATTGTTTCGAGTTTCCGATATTTCGGCATTTGGGTGTACATCCGTGATCATGGGCCATGATCACGGATGTACACCCATACGCCATGATTCATGGCGCTTGCAACAGTGTCGAAATATCGGAAACTCGCTACAATACACACATGGTAAATATCCCGTTTTACGTTCTAATGATACTGCTAGTGACCATGTTATCATAATAATCAGTAGTTTAAACTTCTGCAGTTTTACGGTTTTGTTAGACTAAACAGTACAAGAAATAAGTGTAACAATTTGCCTATGTATGTAACATTTTATTTAATTTTTCACTTATTCCGTATTGCCAGAACATCTTTGATATCTTGCTAGTTACCTTTCATACTTATATTCTCATATTAACAAGATTATAATCATTGACTGGGCATGGATACAGACTTCAAGTCGGTGAGTATGAATATCAAAATCAGAATTTATTAAACAAATCAGCAACACTCTTTCTGGAGAGTATCGTATCCTTGACCATAACGAGATAGTCACCCACTAACTAGCAAACTACAGAGTGCATTGTTGTTAGTTTGTAGTAGACCCACAGTTTGTCAGATTCGTTTTAAATCCTTACCATGAGTTGCGGATGGTGAGTAGGGGTAGCACTGTTCTTGACGGCGCGTCGCATTCCACGCGCGCCTCAAAGAGCAGTCAGCAGTAATGACGGGGCATTGCCTGCCGAAGTTGCGGTAGTATTCTATCGAGATACCGCGGACCTGGATAGAATGGCAACTGAAGGAGCAGGCTGGGTTTTAGTCAGTAAAAGTCTGTCATACGTAACCTGACTAAAAACTCACCCTTCAGCGCCACCCAGAGCGCATTTTTTTAAATTAGAATAATAATCTTCAAATGACTGTTTTTAAAGATTTCTCCCTGGAATAAAAAAAATACTAGCGTGTTTACAATAATCAGACATAGCTGCTGATTCTGGCTGCTACTGAAAAATTATTGATTTGAAATTCCTATAGCAGTTTGCGAACTAGCATCCTCAGCAGTGTCACTAGATCACCGAGTTTACGAGGTAGTCGTCCCTCGAGTATATTCATAAGTTGCGTCTTGTTAGGTCTGGGTGTCGGGTCGCCACACAACGGGTATCACCCGTAGACTCCGGTAATTCCACTTTATTGGGTCCATAGTGCCAACACATGTACCCTCAGCGGGCATGAATACAAATGACGCACATAAATGCTGTTATTGAAAAACGGGCTAAAGTTAGAACTTTGAAATTAATTTTAGGCTTTGCTGTAGACGTTATTAGTTTTGTTTGTCATAAAATATTCACTGTTATGAAATTACCTTTTGTAAATAAAGTCCAGGAACGGAGGTTGGATCGGCTTGTAGCGGTGCTAAACCTATAAATAAGAAGTAAGATTAAAAGGCAAAGGAAAAACAAAAACAAGTCCAAACATTTGTGCTAATTCAGCTCTAGTACTGCAAAAATACCAACGTACCTAACACCGTGATTCATAGCTATATTTCGCAGCTAAGTACAACAAAGCTCAGCTAACGTCAGGTAACGTTGAACAAAACAATTTGTACACAAATCCGGATTTAAATTCCGTGTTGGGAAGTATAATTAGGTAGGAACTAGAATTAATTTAAGGTGTATGAACGTTAACCGTTGTGGTACAGCGCGAGGTGGATTAGATGCCGTCATATGGTAACCGCGGTAGCACCCCACCGAAGCCTGTCCATTTAGCAGAGTGGCGTGCCTCGGCTATCAACCACGTAATACAACTTAGCAAAGGTTAACGATGATGAGGTGCTATTCACTAATTACTTTATACATGCTCTTTATGCTTGTTGAGTGGGTACAAATAAGTTGCTCTATCAACGGTGAGTAAGATATTTTAAGGATACCTAGCTGTACACAGAGCATTTTTCAAATAAATGAGTTTCCTCCAGGCGTCAAAAGTGACATGATGATATTATCTTCAAGCAAGTTATTGTATTGTAAGTTTGGAGGCTGACAGGTCGGGGATCAAAGGACGATAGCAATTTTAAACTTTAAAGTAAGTTAGTAAGTTTTCATTTAATTATAATCAACTAGCTATTGACTGCGACTTGGTATTGGTTCTCGCAGAAGTTTTGATAAATGTATTCCACTGGAATAGTACATTATTCTGGGAAAAACCTTGGTGCTATATGTAGATACTTACCTATTCTTATCAATCCTACTTTACTAAAGAGATTAAATCTTGCCGAAATATTTTTACAATATCGAAAGCTTGGTCTTTTTCAGGTCGAATAAAGTAAATATGTATACTACTATACATATACATATTTCTTATACATAATTTGAGCTCGTGACTTCACTAGCGTGGAAAATTCACACATTTTGTCGGATTTAAAAGTAAGCTATGTGCCAATTTATCTCTATACCTAATTCCATCTAGATCAGGCAGTGATTTTGGCGCGGCTGAGTAACAAATATTCTTCCATGTATCCTACATTCGTCTAAACCTACGCATTTATAATATTACATTATATTTGTCATTTAAACTGGAAATGCTCCAATTGTTTTTTTTCTGTTGGGATCGATATGAACGAAATTTTTTGTAATCAAAGAGTTCTTTCCTTTTTATCCCACTTGTATACTTATCTCCGATTAAGATAAAAAAAATACGATAAAAAGTTATTTAAGCAATCTAAAAAACCCGACTGCTCAACTGAAATGCAAGAAACAGGCATATTTTATTAAAAAGTGACAAGCAGGCGGGACCGCATTGAACATATATATTTTTATACGTTATAAACTTCAAAGCTTGGAGTCATGACGCAGCCTACTAATGGCCAAGATGCTTCATGGTCTGTGTAATAACAGATTTGATTGTCCAGATATCACCAATAACCTATGTTACATTGTACCTAGAACTGTTATGTGTCGAGAGGCGCGTGTGCCTCAGCTTTTCCATACCGCAAGGTGTAGAACTCACGCTGGTGCACGGGCGCCTCTACGACTCATTGTTGATACGTATAATACCCACTTCATTGATTTGGATATATTCGCGCTTACACACTTTAAGTTCAAAAAGATGGCTATTGAGTCTTTAGAATAGCCCTTTTATACTAACTATATAAAAATACGCACGAGTAGATACTTCTTACTTTTCTGTAATAACAACGCACGCATTAATTTATCCTTATACCATTATTCCGCGGACATTGATGTGGGTTATACGTTTACTTATTTATACATTTTTATTTCTACACACTTATATTGTAACGTGTAACTGTTTTATGTTCCAATAAAGTAAAATAAAATAAAAATAAAAATTAAATGGGATGGGTCCGCCTGCTTCTCATTTTTAAATAAAAAACTGGCCAAGTGCGAGTCAGACTCGCCTATGAAGGGTTCCGTAGTAACTGTAATGATATAATATATCTTGACAAAAAAACCTTACAAATTTCTTAAAACTAGCTTATTTACAATTTTTACAATTACCCCAAATAACTGATTTTCATAGTGTTTGTATGAATTCCAAAGTTATATTTGCGGTTTCAGAAAACATACTGTATCTCAAAAACTGCTGACCCAATCTCATTCAAACAAATTTTGGTTGAAAGTTTACATTAAGATCTACAGCAGATATTTTTTTTTAATTTTTCACTCCATTATTATAGAAGTTAGAGGGGGGGGACACACATTTTACCACTTTGGAAGCGTACCATCTGTAGGAATCCTACAATATTAATAACTGGCAACACTGCCATTTTTATACTTCTCAATTGTTCGTTCGGTCTGAATCCACTTCCGTCTACCATTGGAGTGTGCAAACTTTGTATTCCGTAAAAATCATTACAATAAATAGTTCTTGTGGTAATTACTTGCAGTGTTTCACTATAAAAGACCTACAAAACCTAAAAATACAGTCCACGCTTAAACATGGTCCAAACGATCCGTAAATCATAGTGAAAAATACAAAAACTGTAAGTACGTGGAGCGTGGTGTGTGATAAGTGCATCGTTGTGAGAAAACATTACAACCGAACTGTGCAGTGCGCCCAACTTCGCGAGAACCCAGGAACCACGGAGTGCAACGATTCCGTGTTTGATGAGCAGTCTTGACGCCATCAAATATCAACCTGCAAGCATACCAAACAAAGAAGTCTAAATCTCAGCCAGCCAATTCAGCCATCCATCTTTATTTTTTCAATTTTTTGGTGGCGCTGGTGAAGGTGAACGAGTTACGTGGCAGAGCATTCAATCGGCGTGGCGGGTTTTTCCAATTTCATTCACAAATCCGCTCACAAAATCAAGAGTGCCAACTTCCAAAAACGAAACATTCGTTCAACGTGTTGGCGTTGGTAGCATCTTCTCTCACACGCGACGCACACTGTACGGCGAGCGAGTGAGCGAGAAAGAAGAATTCGTCGAGTGACAGTTCCTGTTGGCCGACACGACATTTTTATGTTGTCTATCTGTATAAATTCTCTAACTTCGTTCGTTCCGTCGACGCCATTTTGACATTCATTTTTATCGATTTGTGTTCGATCCACGTTGTAATTTTTTTGCATTTTTGATTTTGCATATTGTTGTAGCGTCAAAATGGGAGCCGACGAAGAAACGTTAAAGATGAGCAAACTAAAACGAGGCTACATACAACAATCCTTAACTAAATTGTTTAAAACTATTGCAGCAAAGGATTGTGCCACCTTGTCAATCGAGGCGCTTTCTGTGATAGAAAATCGTTTAAAAACGCTATTTTGCGATTATGAAAATCTTTGTATTAGTGTATACGCTCTTGGCGATAGTGATACATCCGCTGCAGAGGTGTGTGAAGAAAATTATTTGAAAAATCTTACTATGTTGCGCGAGCTCATAAATGAGAAATCTCAGCCTCCTCTCAGTTCGCAAAGTGGCTCACACAGTCGCAATTCTGAAACTAAAACTAAACTACCTGTGATTACCATACCTGTTTTTAACGGTAAGTCAAGTGAATATAAAACATTTATTGGTTTATTCGAATCATTGATCCACAATGACAAATCATTAGATGACATTAAAAAGTTGTACTATTTGCGTAATTTTGTCAAAGATGAACCTTATAACCTCATAATAAACTTACCTTTAGTAGGAGAAAGTTATTCTGAAGCACTGAAAATCATAAAAGAAAGATATGATAATAAATATAAGATAACAAATGATCATGTAAACAGCTTGCTTGATTTGCAACCTATAACAAAGTCTACTGCTGCCAATATTAGGGAATTTGTCTGTACAGTTAAGCAGCAGCTGGCTGCGCTCAAAAATCTTGATCAATGTGTTGATGCGTGGGATCAAATTATTGTTTGCATTATGACTAGGAAGCTCGATCTGTATTCTAACAGGGAATACCAATTAGATCGCAATTTTAATGTAGAACCTACAGTAAAGCAATTGATTGATTTCTTAGAAAAACGCGCTTTAGCACTCGAGAATGCGGAGTCAGCAAGCCGAGGTGGTCACAGTGCTTCTACTGCACAGCGCATCGAGTCAGCAGTGGGTCCGAAGAAGTGTTCTGCATCTGCAAGTGTAAGCAATGTAGCTATCAAGCACCCTGCTGTATGCGCCTACTGTAAGTGTGAACATAAGCTTTATAATTGCCCTAAATTCAAATTATGTTCTTCTTCTGAAAGAAACAAGTTTGCGGTGGACAATCAGCTGTGCAATATATGCCTAAACAAACATGCCAAGAAATGTCGATTTTATTTTAAATGTGCTACATGCAACGGTAAGCATAACACGCTTTTGCATGAGGATGAGCATGTGAAATCCACTGTCACAATGGTATCAGGGGCCTCTAACACGCAAGTATTGCTGCCTACTGTACAGGTAAAACTTTTAGCAGCAGATGGAACTGAGGTGCGAGCCAAGGCCCTGCTTGATAGTGGGTCTCAAAACTCTTTTGTAACTTCTGACTTGGTAAGGCGGCTGGGCCTTAAGCCAAAGACAACTAGCTCTAGGGTGATAGGCATTGGGAATGCTTCAAGCGCTATTAAAGAGAGTGTACATTTGGAAGTCCAGTCAGTGGTGTCTTCTTATCAGATGTCAATAAATTGCTATGTTATTGAGCAAATCACATCTAAGATTCCACAGACCCAAATAGATATGAGTGCAAGTTAAATACCCTCTCAATTAGCTCTTGCTGATGCCAGCTTTGACACACCCAGCAATATACAAATCCTCATGGCCGCTGATGTATTCTTCCAGGCATTGCTACCCCAGTCTGAACAACACAAGAACGAGCCATCAGCACCATGTAGTCCAGTCGATCCTGAGCACCAGTCTGCATCTCCATATCTTTTAAACACAAGGTTTGGTGTAGTAATTGCAGGTACTATTCCCAATTTAAGTCACAATCAAAAAGCACAAAAAGAATCAACTTCTTTAGGTATGTCCTGTAAGATCTCAGCAGCGTTTGAAGACCATTTGTGTGCCTGGAATCCACCCAGTGACAAGAGCCTTATCAATTCATCTTTCATCTGAGATAGAGACTCTAAAGAGTTACTGGAGACTAAAATGTCATCACAGTATGTTTGATTTTGCAGAATGAAAGATGCTGCAGGAAACTCGGTCATGTACCTACTCGCTAGCTCTATGAGACATCTAGTAGCTAGAAATGTTGAACACTTGAGTCCATATGTGACTGTATTTAGTTCTATACACCTTATGCTTTCGCTTGGTGTTTCCCGCCACAAAATAAGTTGAAGTGGATGGTGTCTCGGATCCAAAAGAACACATCTGAACATTTTTTTTAAATCTGTGCTGAAAATATAAGCACCTAATCGAAAAAGTAATAAAATGTCAAATAGTTCCTTTTGAACTTTGGGACCGTTCAATAACAAATCATTGAGAGATCTTCGCTGACTTGTTAACATTGATGCATCGAATACTACTCTACACTTAGTGGTCTTTTTGTCCGGCCGTAATACAGCGTGATGTGGCAAAAAATATATTGGATCACTAGTGAGGTTATATTTATCAATATCATAGTATGTGCCATGACCTAAAGCAATATATTCACCAATAAAAGATTTATATTGGTTATACAAGTCAGAATCTTTTTGTAGCCTTTTTTCTAAGCTCTGAAACCTTTTTAAAGCCAGATGAAGTGAATCACCGAGCATTTCATTAACTTCACTGAGCGGCACTTTTAAGGGTAAACTAACCTGAAACTGATTATTATTAAATTCAACAGTTTCCTGAAAATGTTTTTCAGCTTGCTCAAACTCGGGTATTTTCTCTGGGAAGATTTCAGGCACAGATTCAGCTCTCCAAAAACCTTTGATAGTATCATTTATGTCATTGTTACAAGATTGACAAAATAAAGAAGTTGATTCTTTTTGTGCTTTTTGATTGTGACTTAAATTGGGAATAGTACCTGCAATTACTACACCAAACCTTGTGTTTAAAAGATATGGAGATGCAGACTGGTGCTCAGGATCGACTGGACTACATGAGCTCTACAAACTGCAGAATTCTGCAGACCACCGACGACAGGTGCAGTCACAAACAGCTGAGCAAGGCATCAATTTCCACTTCATACCCAGCTACTCGCCTGTCTTCGGGGGTCTATGGGAGGCTGCAGTAAAGAGCACCAAATTTCATTTAAAAAGAGTTACTCAAAAGGCTTTGTTAACTTTTGAGGAACTATGTACTGTATTATGTCAAATAGAGTCAATTCTAAATAGTAGTCCTTTAACTCCTATGTCTACCGATATAAGTGACTACTCTTATCTTACTCCAGGACATTTCCTAATTGGTTGTGCATTGAACGCGTATCCAGACAAAAATGTTATAGACACGCCTATAAATAGGTTGAATTTTTGGAATATTTGTTGTAATATGTTTCAGAGTTTCTGGAAAGTGTGGAGTAAACACTATCTCAATGTTCTTCAATGCAGACCCAAATGGAGAAATAGTTCAGATAATATTAAGGTAGGGTCTTTAGTAATTTTAAAGGAGGATAACACTTCACCACTTCATTGGCCTATGGCCCGAGTTGTAAATGTATATCCAGGTTCTGACAACAGAGTTAGAACTGTTGAGTTGAGAACTCCGAATGGAAAAACACATAGAAGGGCAGTAAATAAAATATGCTTACTCCCCATTGATTGTACTTAGCCAATAAGTAGGCATTTAGTTAGTCTCTATTTTTAATTTTAAATGTTTTAAAACTTCTGTTTTTTTATAAACATTTGTAAGTGCTTATTTGTTGAACCTATTTCTAATCCTAGGCCCTTAAATAAGAACTTTCATACTTCTTTTATAACAAACATTTCATGTTTCGAGCTTTAGTTTTTGTTTTTTTATATAAACTCTAGGTTCTTATCTTGTGGCCGGGAGCATGTAGGAATCCTACAATATTAATAACTGGCAACACTGCCATTTTTATACTTCTCAATTGTTCGTTCGGTCTGAATCCACTTCCGTCTACCATTGGAGTGTGCAAACTTTGTATTCCGTAAAAATCATTACAATAAATAGTTCTTGTGGTAATTACTTGCAGTGTTTCACTATAAAAGACCTACAAAACCTAAAAATACAGTCCACGCTTAAACACCATCTTTTAAACGACTAACTTTATGAAAAAGTGGATTTAGAAATCTTAATGTCATTTTCAAAGACCTGTCTATAAATACCACACACGCATAGGTTTCGTGAAAAAAAAATTATTTTCAGTTTCAGTTCCATATGGGGCTTAAACAAAGGGGGGCTCCCTTTATTTTAAATATTCTTTAATTAGATACCCATAATGTAGAATACGAAAAAGAAAAATTTCACATGTATAAATGTGTCGCACAGCCGCCATGTTTTTTCTGTCACCTATCTAAGAATACTTGGGCTGCTATAACGATATTATTTTAAATATTCTTTAATTTGATATCCATAATGTAGTAGGTATACGAAAAAAATATATTTCACTATGTATAAATGTGTCGCACAGCCGCCATGTTTTTTCTAATGTCACCTATCTAAGAACACTTGAGTTGCTATAACGATACCTCAATTATGAGAATCCGTTCAGCGGTTCTGGAGATATGAGGTAATAAAGAACATTACTTACATACATACAAGATACGCGCGAAAAACATAACCCTTCCTTTGCAGTCGGGTAAAAATAATACTAAGAATAACAAAAATGTGGAAGTTTGGATGTCTGTGCATCAATCACGCTAAAATTGGCTAATGGTTGATGCTATCAAGTTTTTTTTTCACTTATGATAAAATATCATACCAAATATCTATTACTCTTTTCTACCTCTGACCATTAAACACTAACCCACCCCAAATACTATCGAGGTCAACTTACAGTGTCACTATGTAGCTGAATAAATATCAGTTATATGCCGAGAGGCTGCAATCTGACCTCAGCCTCGAATAACCGATATCCCTGTGAGGCTGTTAAATTAGATTTTTAGTCGGATGAATAGGTACATAATCCCGTTAGCTGCAGGTTTGTTAATTGAATTATAAAGTAACGTATTTAATTTTAGGCAAGGAAATGATTGCTAAGATGAAATAACTTCTCTTTTTACATAAAAGCTGTTATATGGTTTTTAAATTCACTGGGGTTGATATTTATTCATAGTCAATTAAAAAGATAAAACACCGATTACATTAACTAATATGGAAATACATGTAGGGTGGTGTAGATGAGCGAAATAATACTCTGAACTTCTAGAATATTCCTTAATTTCATTTTATTAACGTCTTACAATTATTTAAAGTTAAAAGTCTCTTGACTATTTCCGTAGTCTCTCATTCACTCATCGCTGCGTTCATACGCAATTTGTTTCTTAATTTTATTATGCGTTCTGAATTAACATCCCACGTACACATTAGAATAATACATTTAAAACATAAATAAGGTAATCGTGGTAGGATAAGAATAATAATGATTGTGATTGATTGTTAAAAAGCAGTGAAAAAAAGTTATAAATAACAGACACAAGAGCGATCGACGTTATGTAAAACAATGTGCTTAATAAAACAGTGGAATCGTTTCTCCGTTACTTGTTGAAGTTCATTCATTTCATTTTGGCTTTCAGTAGATGCAGTGGTCAGCGCCCTGATTGGACCAAATATGCTGCTGCGACCAACAATTCTGCTACTACGATGAATTACTACGATGCAGCTGTAGGTACGTGTCCAGACTGCATGTCTCCACGAAGATTGAAGAGTCCGTGGAGTACCTACGAGTGAAGACCAACTGGAACTTGAGGGTGGAGACATTCCCCACAGCACGAACTTATTGTTCGTGAGTCGGGTTCTGACTCATCATATTGACACCTTCTCTCAAGTAAGAGTTTTGGCCGAAGGGTGTCGTGTGTTGGTGATTCTGCGGAAGGTTACGCGACACCACGCAAGCGACTCCGCTGTCTTTTCGTGTATAATAGTTTTACAAACATAGTTTTAAATTTTATTTACTAACACAATAGTTATTAAATTATGTATACTTACCTTAAGGTATGTATTTATCTATATTATTGTAGTATTTATCTATCGGAATGTGTAACGTGGAAATATGTAATTGGTTTATTATTAAAAAACCGGCTAAGTGCGAGTCGGACTTGCGCACGAAGGGTTCCGTACCATTATTTATAAAAAACGTCAAAAAATCACGTTTGTTGTATGAGTGAAGCGGTGCGGAGCCCCCCTTAAATATTTATTTTATTCTGTTTTTAGTATTTGTTGTTATAGCGGCAACAGAAATACATCATCAGTGAAAATTTTAACTGTCTAGCGATCACGGTTCATGAGATACAGCCTGGTGACAGACAGACAGACAGACAGTGGAGCCTTAGTAATAGGGCCCCGTTTTTACCCTTTGGGTACGGAACCTTAAAAACGATAGCTTTTATGAGCCCCTTTTTTATTAAACCAACTACTGTCATTCCTCACATGTACTTAAATATATAACATGATTGTGATGAATAATAGCAGGGTCATTAAACCTTCTAATTTTATTAAAATACTTGTTCCTTCCTAGACATTATAATAAAGACAAATATCACGGTCAATTTTCTTATCATTCAATCTTGTAGTGGGCGAATTGAAACGCCCACGGCCACAGCGTAACAGTTTTCCTTAAGTTGATTCTAAACGGGCGCAGGTATATAATCCGCCTTCCAAAACCACCCGAAAATGAAAGTTCAAAGAACATTTACATATTGAATTGCAGAAACTCTCTTTTAAACGATTAGTTTTTACCCGCGCCTACGTACTTTCTCCAACTTACAGGAACCTTGATTTTTTTGAAATATAAAAGTTTTATGTATAGCTCAAAGGTAGTGAAGCTTTACGACTGTGAAAGAATAAGTGTACACGAGAGCCAAATCCAAATCACGTCTGATGATATCGACATGGAAATATCGTGAACAAATTACCTGTGAAGAAAACGTTTCGATTGTTGTTAGGTAGTTTCCCTTTCAGTGAAGTGGTTAAAAAAGTGGAGATCGATAACCAACGCGGTGGCCTGACCAGCTCATAAAGTATTTACAATATCATAAAAAGCTGAGCTTATATAGGCTGTTACAGAAATGCATGGTCATATTTTAAGGGAAATAAACAACGTGACCGGGCGCAAGAGCAACTAAGTAACAGTTAATCAGTATAAATCTGATACTTCCTTTCCATCCACCCAGAGCTGAAGGAGTGATTGATGATTTCGCCCCAAAAAATAATCACGAAATCAAAGTCGATCACAGATAGTGATCGACTTTAAACACACACCACCAACTGCATCAGACTGCCAGAATAGTGATCTATTTAATAACTATCAGCCGTTTTTCCAGACGAACTTCGATTTACACTTCTCATCAGAAAAATCGAAACACTTCCGTTTTTATGGTTTCTGTCCTAATTTAACACAAAAGAGTTTTCATTCCATGAAAAAAATCACATGGTTGTATAGCTGGCAGTTTGGCCATTACAGTGATAAGCGAAAATTCAAAATGAAGTCATTCACTGTTTTGAGACAAATGTGTGTAGGAGTACATTTCACCTTTGAAAACTAAAAATTTGCGCTTATATTAAAACTTTTTGTTCTTTATTTGTTTACTTTGACTTGGGACGTCGAAAAAAGTTTTTTTCTAATACATCTATATGTATCTATATACTTCGCCCGCAGAAGCCGCCCAAGTGGTGGCATTGCTGGATTCTGGATTTAGTTAGCGTGTTGTGGCTGAAAGAGTGCATCGAAGCCTGTCGTCTGATCATAGAGTCTACAAACGCTATCGGGAGACTGGTTTGTTCACGCGCCGTTCTGGATCTGGCAGTAATCGGGTCCCTATTGAGCGAAATGATCGATTTATTGTAACAACTTCTTGACGAAATCAATGCCTTAATGCTTTTCAACTGCAGCAGTAGCTTCGTGTTGTACGTAGGGTGACTCTACAATTAGAAGAAAGTTGAAGGAATGTAGACTGGTACTGCACAAGCCAGCAAATCGGCCGGAATCAACTGCAGACCATCGAAGAGCGCACCTTAACTTTGCGCGTGAGCACCTAAATTGGTCAGACCTCCAGTGGAACAAAGTCCTCTTTTCTGATGAGTGTAAAATTATGCTATATGGTAACGACGCGGAAGGAACGAAGTCTACAGAAGAGATGGAGAACGCTTTGCACAATGCTGCATAGAAGAAAAGGTCACCTATGGTGGCGGTTCGTGGACGGTTTGGGGAGGAATCAGCGCGGTAAGACAGAGCTTGTCTTTGTGTCTGGGCCACGTCTGCCTGCACTAAACAGTCATCGGTACATCGAACAGCGTCTTGAGCCTCACGTGATGCCCTATTCACATTTTATTGGCAACGATTTCATATTCATGCATAACAATGCTAGAGCTAGCATCGCGAGCGTCGTACGAGATTATGTTACCGAAGTCGGTATCTCCATTATGGAATGGCCAGCAATTAGCCCGGACATGAATCCGATTGAACATCTATGGGATGAATTAAAGAGACGAATTCGTGCAAGAGATCTTGCCCCAGAAACACTTAGCCAGCTCCAAAATGCAATCCAAGAGGAATGGAATGCCACAACATTTGATCGTGACTCTCATCCGATCGATGAAGAACCGTATGGAAGCAGTAATAAGAGCTCGAGGAGGGAATACAAGTTATTAAATAACTGTTTCTTAGCTTTTTTTTCTACGACGCATTGTTGATACGTATAATAAATACCCACTTCATTGATTTGAATATATTCGCGCTTACACAGAATAGCCCTTTTATACTCAACATATAACAATACGCACGAGTAGATACTTCTGACTTTTCTGTAATAACAACGCACGCATTAAATTTATCCTTAACCTTTATTCCGCGGACATTAACGTGCGTTACACGTTTACTTATTTATAAATTTTATTTCGTCACTCTTATATTGTAATGTGTAACTGTTTTATGTCACAATAAAGTAAAATCCCATAAAATACAATACTTTAAAAAAAAAACAAGTCTCGCAACTCAATTGCCAAGTCAATCTATTTATTTAAAACATAAAAGATTTTTAATATTGATATGGTCACTATAAGATGTTGTTAAGTTAGATAATTACGTAACAACTTAAGACAGAAGGTCTCTTAAGTAGGGACTGAATAAATTAATAACCGACTTGATATTACATGGATCACACAACTTTTTACGGTAGAAGAATTGAGTTGCGAGACTTGTTTTTTTTGACAAGTATTGTTTTTTATAGGATCTCATTTTTTTTGTAGATAGTTCTGCTTCTAGGCAAGCGTGCTCCATCTTCGATCACATCATCACTTACCATCAGGTGAGATGGTGGTCAAACGCGAGCCTATTATCATTAAAAAAAAAACGAAATTGAAAAATATTTTAGTTTTTCCTTGATTCATACACTAAACACTAATTGTAAATTTGAAGCTTCTATGTCTGCTATAAGTGCCTTAGACTTTTGATGATCGGTCAGTCAGTCAGTGAGTGACAAAATTAAGAAACTTTGACTCATTATAATTCTTAAACTACTGGTTCAAATTGAATGGAATTTGAAATATACCGTGTTTATATAATGCTTGCTTGGTTACTAAAAATTCAGGTTTCTAGTTTTACCCACAACGAAGTTGTAGGGGGTTGAAAATGGCCTGAACTGCTTCGAGAAAAGGATGGTACGGCCGTGCCACTTTTTTGCTCGACTTGGCTCCCAGATAAAATAAAATAAATAAAATAAAATATTCTCAATTATACACATTTTTCTGATAATCGTTACAAAACATAAACTTGCAAGGTGTTTCGATTTTTCTGATAAGAAGTGTAGTTTTACTGTATATATGTTACAAAATGCCACCTGTATATCATTTTGACTCAGTGAACTGGTTTAAATGCGTACCTTGAGAGCAGGTTGTATAGTAATACTCGTAATAATTCAGCCTAGAAAGTTGCTGGGGCACAGGCCACTTCGCTACGAGTGGAAATACGCCGTAATCCAACACGCGGGCTCAGTGCAGGTTGCTACAAGCCACATGATTTCGAAATTTCCGTCCGTTCCGCAAAAGAAACCTGGGACCTATCTCACGTTCCTCGCAGTACTTTTGAGAGCAGTGATGTGAATTTACCCAAAGCAATGTAGCAGACAAAAAGACTGGACCAGACGAAAACATTGGGCCACCACTGCTGAAAAGACTTCGGACTTCCAATCTAGTTCAGCAAAAGCTTGTTTAAACAGCTTATATAAAGCTATTAAAATTTCGCGTGGATAAAATATAAAATTACACTATATAAATAAAGCAGAAGTTATGATAACGGCACATAGGACGAAACTTGTATTTAAATATGTTGCACATGAACTATCGTTTTAAAAATTTGATACCAGTATACATAATAGCTAAGGTAGCTGAAAACACTTCTTACGGAAAACACCAGATTCATATTAGGGTAGAAAATTTCTCGAATTCAAAGTGAAGCAGCAAACAAACCGTAGTAATTAATGCAGGTTGGTAGGAAAAAAAATTTCATCCTATCACTCATTAACCGTTTTACGACACATGCATATACATGTTATAATTACTAACTCAACTAAATACTATTGTCGAAACTTTCTAAAGTAATTTATGTATATAGTGGTGAGAAAAAAAAAAGTTATAATACGACTCAACTAAGTATTTCATAACACGGATAGACCATCGCTTGCAAGAGTGCCGAAATAACGGAAACTCGAAACAATAAATAAATATGGTAAATATCCTTGATACTGTTAGTGACCATATTAGCTTAAAAACTTATATCAATTAAGTGTGCTAATTTGTTTAACAGTTTGGTGATATCAATTTTCCCACATTTTTATAGTAGAAGTCAATTACTGAAAAAATATATGACTTTCTTTCTTTTTTAAGCTGGAAACTCGACGAAACTATTTACCAGACCTTGTGTTCCTTTTTATACATATGTTTGCACTAAAACCCTTGGATTTTGGGCTACATAAGAAGGTATGCATATCGCTATCACACGAATGCCAGGGACAGCTTTGAAAAGGGAATGTGTTTAAAGTGAAAAATGTGGGTACTTTATCATTAAGGCCGCACATGAAAGCCGCGGACGAAAATTCTCAAATTCAAAGAATTCAGTCGGCTGAATTATAAAACAGTTTTCTGAAAGGCACATATACTAAATTATACATGAACCAACAAATATATAAATGGTACTTACCAGTCACTAATTACAGGGATACAAAGTTTTAAGGGTGGTTTCTAACAAGGTCATCTGAAAACTGGATTTATTGTAATATTTAAGGTTTTTGGGAAGCTATAAATATTCAAAAACATCTGTCACCCCTTTTATCCACAAAAGGTTGAGCAATGGCATAGGTAACAACATAAGAGTATACCCCACATTCACCAATATTGGATCCGATGTGATAAATTGGTCGCCTACCACAATTTACCCGACCCGTTACTCCAACTTTGACTTGACTAATGAGGCAAATGCAAATTTATGGCCATCCACAATTACATTCATCCTTAAATTTTGAGATGCCACAGAACTAATGTTGAAGGCCTTCATTATCATTACCCCCATCGCAAATGAATGAATGCCATAACAGTATTCACGTACATACAAACTCTGTAGCTCTTCTACAAATAAAGCCGACCTCTTCCATAATATAGTTAAGTAAGCATAAAGTTTAGCGACACAGAAAGGTCAGCAGGACTCGCAAGATTATGTTCTGTCAGCTGTTTCATCTTGTGTACCGATGCTTCAAAACAAGAGCTGTTCGAGAATTTAATTAGACGACCTTGCACTCGTAAAAGTTTTCCTTATCTCGATCCGGATCGCATCTCAATATGAAAAGCTGCTCGATTTAACCTCATTTGGATGCCGAGTTCTGAGCTTGTGAGCCTATCAACTTGTAATAGCTAGCTTTAAGGAGAAAGGTAAATATATATGTAAGTAATGCTACAGCATTACTTACATATAGATCCAATCATCCTCGAGTTACAACTCGAGGATGATTGGATTCAACGGAAAACCCAATAAGTCACTCGTGCAGTCATACGATCAAACTCGAAGACGTGATGGATTACCGCCATCTCCACATGTATACTGATGTATCGATAAAATAACCTTTGATATTTTAGGTATATTACAAGACACGCGGAGCTACTCGTCCGTGCTACGATCGTGCGCTCACTGCCTCTGTATCCACTGCGCAATCTTTTGCTATTCAGCATACAACAACAAACTAGTGCCCTACCATTTTTCAATTCACACGTGACTGGAAACTAGATTAAATACTTGAAAGGCGTCGCTTTCAAGTAGGTGAACCGCTACTCAGCTTTTTATGTTCAGAAGTGCTCGGTGAGTGTGGAAGTAGTCCGCTCCATATTTATTCATAAGGAGCCCCGTAGGCCCCGAGAGCCCGCTAAACACCTCGCATTACATCCTTCTTTTACACTTTTGACGTATTCACGTTATCACGAGTTATGTTATTCAAGACTAGCAGTTGCTGGCGACTTCGTTTGCGTGTTAAGTTTTTCCAGTGTAAATCCCGATCCCGTGGGAATTTCACAACATCCCGTCCCGTCCCGTCATTTATCCCGTCTTAGCGAGCATCTACGTACTAATAGGAACCCTCATGCATTGAGAATTCTCTACTCAATTGAATTTGAGAGCCCTACTTACTACTTGCAGTTTCTGAGATTTCGTGATTAATCAGTGAGTGCTATTTCGCTTTTATATAAGTATATAGATAGATTAGATTCTTAAAGTCCCGACGCCAATTCAAATTATTTTGCCTTAATGGAGGTGATCGCTATGGGTATCTATCAACGAGCGTCGTAGTCTATAGATTATATCCAAAATTCAACAAACTTTTGATAACTCATCCATTAAAACCCACGGAATAATAAGTTTCTAAATCAATTACTTCGGAATAAACTTGCTTTCCAGGACACAATCTTCACCGAAGTGTTGTCGAACGGCGCAATAAATTCCACCGAACAAGTGCTTTCTTTTTGCGAAATAGATAACGCTTTGTTCATTTTTATGCGCTGAATGCTCAGGTGTGGCCTGCGTTGTAAATCTACTCCTTTGTGTTTGTTGTCGTTTTTATTACTATGTAGCTCTTGAAAGGGATTGCGTCTGTAGTTCTACTAAACTATTATCTCTGAAGTGTGTTAGTGTTCCAATGCGGGCAAATCAATAAACGATGTTAATTGTGTGACGAAGGCAGTCATCGCACACTCGCCGCAGAAGCCGTTCACCTCGCCGCTGATTTAAATATGCAGACGCTCGTATTGATTGTCTCCAAGAATAACGCCCCTTCCGACGTGAAACCCTGATCCAGACCGCGCACCGCCGCCGCTCGCGCCACACCAACACTCGATATTTAACCTATTTATATTCGTTTTATTAATTATTATAATCACCAAAGGTGGAGTTAAGGATTCCACCAAATCTCCCCTAAGCAAGCTAACACAGAAGCGACAATTATAACGAAAAGAGTTATTCATTACTCTCTAAATACACTTTCAGTGATTGCTGCCTTTAAACAATACCTGTATATTGTTCGACGGCAATTACCGAAACTCCGAATACTTTGCGTGAAGCAGTTACAATAGGTCGTTTTGTAAAAGGGCCCAGTGTGCTGCCTGAAATAGCGGGCTGGCTGGGAAAGTTATTAACAAGATCATTTATATCGAAACAAACTTTGAAACTGACTGGAAGAGGTTCTAACGATCTGATATTAGATTTCATTAAAAACTTTTAATTACCGTTACATAAACAGTTGCGGTGCAATTGGAGTTTTAGATGTTAGACTCATATTTGCGACACGGCGAGAGGTAATTAATTTGGAATGGGTACCATACTTAAATATTTGTTAAAATAAACAACGTAAATTAATGAAAACTGAAATAAACAACAGAAAATCAAAATGCTTTCTGTTGCTTCCCAAAGTAAACTGTGAACTTTTGTTAAATAAATTAGGTCAATATCGACAAATACTTGCATAGGTACTATCAGAGCGTGGCCAGGGCTAATGGAGTTGGCTATTATTGTGAAACGGGAAAACGTTCACCACATAAGTATCAGCAAGTACCTAATTTAAAGTTCATATTTTGGAGTCTAAACAATTCTCATAATGTAATGTACATTACGTAACATATCATCACGTACCTGCACATTTAATAGACAGCTGATATCCCTTCAAATAAACTTTGATGGTAACTCAATCCACTCGATATCGGTTAAGCATTAAAAAGTTGGATAAAGATAAGTTTTAAAAGCAATGACGATTCGAAAGTAAAATTATTTGTTTAATATCAGTAAGAAAGCACTTAAAAGTTCCCAAATGAAGTGAAAATTGCGTAACACAGAGGTGCAAAAAGCTTTTTAACTATTGACCCAGATTTGAAATTAAAACTATACATTACTACCTAAATGTGTCGGACCTTTTATTTTTAGATTCTTAAGATTAAATGTAGTACTTCATTATGTTAATACATACTAGTTTATTTAGTTTGTACCCTCGTATCTGATTTGTAGACCGAGTAAAGGCAAAGCAATAGCAATTTGTATATGTGCATTTGACAATTTGACATTTTTAATAATTCTTCATTTAAGTCTGACATCAGTTATTATTCAATTGAATTTATTTTTATTTAATACCAAAATTATGTATGATTTTGCAAATATTTTAGTAATTTTGGACCGTCCTGTTGCTCAGCACACAGGATTATGGAGGTCAGAAAGGCAATCGGTCCGTGTAAATTACTGATACTATTCGGACCAACAGGAAATATCAGTTTTCTCTTTTCTATATTGGTATATATAAATATATATTTAAGTTTATTTTTTTCTATCAGCCATATATCAATAAAATAAAAATCTACTTAATTCGAATCAATTTCTTTCTTCATCTGCAATGTTATCTCTTCACCGCCCATAGTTGACTGGTAGAGAATGCCAAAGGATAAAGGATAAATAAGGCAATACAGGTGATATATGTAGGTACGCCTCTTACTAAACACGTGATGAGAAAAGTTTATGATATGTTAATTTTACAAGAAAATATTATTAAGTATCAACAACTTTTTGTAGAGATCATCGCGCCCATAAGTCATGTCTCCTTCATGACACCTTACTTTGTTGTCTCATCATTGCAACAAATGTGTTTAGGAACAAGTTAAGGACACGTTTGTAATGAGTTTTATTGCTATCAATAAAAAACCATACACGCACAGTTTGACCACTGTCTCTAATATTAATAAATGTTGTGACCGACGGTGTAGCAGTTCGATTCGTTGATATATAAAAACTTTTTACCAAAAAATTAAACCGACTCCCAAAAACACTGCAAAGTGAAAAATGACTTTAATTTCGGTATTCGGTGTCTTTAGTTTTGTATTATGTTTTTGGCACCGACTTCCGAAATTAAAGTTATTTTTCACTTTGCAGTGTTTTTGGGAGTCGGTTTAATTTTTTGGTAAAAAGTTTTTATTTCACTCTTTTTAGTTGGTCAATTTTTAATTTACCTAGTTAAAAGAGCCTAAATGTACTTATAACCTTTTACAAAATATTGCTTTTCCCAATGCTGGGCCGTTAATTGTTGAGGAGCTCTCCTGGTAATTCACCATCAGCTCTACATCACCATATGCATTGTGACGAACATAAAGTGCTTAACATCCATATTCAAGTAATCGAATCGCAATCCACGAAATACTTATTATTGAGTAGGTTCGGCGGCCATCTGTGGTCTTCATCATCAGTACCACTTCCCCAAATGGTACCTTTTGAGAGCAACTGCACAAGTTACTATAAGAAATACCCAAAACGCCATATGTGTGCCTATAACATTTTAAGAGTTCCCTCGATTTCTCCAGGATCCCATCATCAGATCCTGACACCAAGACAATGGGACCAATTTCGAAGTACTTATACCCTTTCAAACAAATAAAGAATTTTCCAAATCGGTTCAGCCGTCTTCGAGTAATCGGTGATCATACACAAAAAAAAATATACGTGTCGAATTGATAACCTCCTCTTTTTGTCGTCGGTTGAAAATAAGTTTCTACGAGGCAAAAGTGCCGATATAGAGTTATAAAGGTACGAACATAAATAACTATAAAAATAGCATTATTTTTTCAATAACTTGCATGTTAAAGTAACGTTTCATGTTTGTGCATGGCGTGGAAATATCATGAAACGTATGGATTGGTAACTATTATGAATTATTACGACTAAGCAATCACCATTATTATGTAATTTCAACACGATATTGAATAGTATAGCTAGGTATATACCAATATACCCATTATATAATTGTTCGTCACCTAGTATGTAGGAAGATATAGAAAAAAAATTAAAAAACCCGACTGCAACCTTATACTAAAACTAACTGAAAAGCTAATAAAAACAACCCCATTTTAAATTAAATAAAAGTTGGAAGCAGGCGGGGCCCATACCATTATTATAGTTTCAAACTCAAATGGGTCCCGCCTGCTTCCAACTTTTATTTAATTTAAAATGGGCTTGTTTTTATTAGCTTTTCAGTTAGTTTTAGTATAAGGTAGCAGTCGGGTTTTTTAATTTTTTTAATTACTTTTTTTTATTTCCAGCTTTTTATTTTACAAATGTGAAAGATTTCGCAGACGATTTAGTTCTTGATATGTGTTTTTTACGATTTGTCACTTTGAATTACTTTTAACCATATAAGTTGTGTATATGTTTGTAATCACCTTTTAAAACCCTTTATTTTGATACCCCACTCGATATGTTTAGGATTTCTTCTCGATAGGAGAAAAAAAAACTTTTTTGAAGGCATAATGTGGCGCCAAAAATCCTCCATTTTGTTTTTTTTTTATTTTGATATAGCCAGTGTCACTTTCACAGTCAATACGAATCTAACGATACCTCTCAAGCTAAAATCCGTCGAGCCGTTCAGGCCACAGAGCGTGCCAAACAATTATACATACATACATACTCTCGAAAAACATAACCCTCCTTATGGCGCAGTCGGGTAAAAAGATGGAGCATTCACAAAATCTTATATTATAACTTGCTTAGGAGCCTCTCTTTTTAAAAGGAATGTGTTCTTATTATCTACTAAAAGCGTCTCCACTAATGCTCAAAAGCTTGAAATGATACCAATATTATTTCGTGCTCTTTTACATGTGAGCTGCAAGAGGCCGAGAAATAAACCTACCCGTATAATCAACTAAGAAAACTGCAAAAACCTCTAATGGTAAAAGCTCAAGCATTTGGGTTGATATCCTTGGCTCAGCAGCGGGATAGTTCTGGCTAGATATAATTATAATAATACCAATAGCTTAATTATTCTCAAACTCAGCACAGCAAGATCCTTCTGCCATGATATTGAATTTAAGATTATACAGTAGCCCCGTGTGAAAAACTAAGATAGCCACATTTTACTACCTTACTACTTTTTGAACTACTTAACTACTTAAAACTTTTCCTGCACTTAAATTTCACTTTGCTTTATCATACTAAAATTTTATGAGCCTTGTAAGTTAAACGGTCTTTGATAAAAGATACGTGGAGAATAATGGGATTACTTAAAACGGACCCATGTTGTACC
Source organism: Tholera decimalis (assembly GCA_943138885.2). Lineage (NCBI taxonomy): Eukaryota > Metazoa > Arthropoda > Insecta > Lepidoptera > Noctuidae > Tholera > Tholera decimalis. Next base: position 33,847,026 of record OW964549.2, on the reverse strand, counting down.
TGCTGCTTCGAGAACTAGCCTATCAGGAGTTTTTACTGACTGTAAGATGCACTTGCATGAAAATAGTAAGGCAGTACTTTTCTATTTGAAGTATCCGATTTGATATATACCAGGTTGGCTACAAAGTGCTATTGGATTTTTTAATTAGAGATTGCTCAAATGCTCAGCAGTTCGGAGTTTGGTAGTTGGCAGTGTTACCCCCGTGCACGATCTCTGTGCACACGATACGTTGCGGCGGCGGTGCGGCGCCGGAGCGATGTCGCTGCGTCGTCTTACATAGTAATATCAGAGGCATGTCACACGATGCGCTGCGGTGCCGTACCGGACTTGCAACCATCGAGACGAGGCGAGAAGGGTTGAATGCGTTGCGACGCCGGAGTGGCACCGCTCAGTTGTATATGCGTCACAAGGCCTTCCTTGTGCCCTTGCACATGCTCGCTCTTTTCGTTTTTTTTTTCTTAGTTTTTTGTTTATTGTGATTGAGGATTTCGGGGGTGGCGTAATAGTAGGGCCAACAACAGACGACTTTTACGATCCATTTTTATTAACAGACTGTCCAACGCTGCTGTGGTGCCAGCGGCGCCGCTGCGACCTAACAACGTTGCGGCGCCGCACCGCTCGTGTGCTCGCCGATACGGTGAAATCTTTGCGGTGTGGCGCCGCAACGCATCGTGTGCCCCCGCTCTTAGTCCTGCGCCTGATGTCTCTCCGGTCGTGTCGGATTGCCGTGCCATTAAACTATGAGAATAAATAGAAACAGGATGTGTCCAGTACCTGCCCACCTACTTGTGTACTATGATATACTAGCTTTTGCCCGCGACTTCGTACGCGTGGGAAGATTTTCCCGCGCAAATCCCGATCCCGTGGGAATTTCGAGATAAAAAGTAGCCTATGTGTTATTCCAGGCTGCCAACTATATACGTACCAAATTTCATTCAGTTCCATTCAGTAGTTTTTGCGTGAAAGAGTAACAAACATCCATCCATCCTCACAAACTTTCGCATTTATAATATTAGTAAGATCCTGTGCAGATGGCTAATCTGCGCTGAAATTGGCAGCTCTGGCACAAATCAGTCAGAAGCAGTTGTTAACACGATTTTATTAGGTCAACCTGTATGTAACTAACTATGAAATGGAATCTAAGGTAACTAATTTAACCATCTTCCAAGAGTCGTAGCGTAATGAAAATTGGCAGCTGTATGTAGTTCTGATGACAATACAATAATATGGTACTGTCAAACTGATCTGATGATGGAGCCGGAAGATATGAACTGGAACTTCATGATGGAAAATCGCGAAATCATAGCTGTTTTGGATTTCATATAAAAGTCTTGTAATGAACGTTGACCACGATTAGGTTTCAAGGTCTGATAATGAAACCGGAAGATAGGCACCGGCATTCCATGATGGAATATCGTAACATAGTCGTGTTTGCACTTGTGAGAAAGGCCACGTAATGGACTTTGTACATGATCTTTTTGGTTTTTACGTGCATTTATAAAAGCGTGTTTTTTAAACTATTATTTTATATAATAGGCTCGCGTATGACCACCATCTCACCTGATGGTAAGTGATAAAGCACGCTTACTACTTAAAGACTCCTTTAGAAGGTTATAGCTATCAGCGAAAAACCAAGAAACCCTTCACTAGGTCGTCAAATCCTTTTCTTTTCATGGTGGTAGTGTTTTTTGTTAATACATGGCTTATTTTGATGTTTAGTATTTAAATCGTTATGCGTGTGACAGTCTTCTTACACTAAACTGAACATGATTTACGTTTGACAGAGCATTTCATTCAGAAAATTTCTTCTTCTTAACCAAAGGTATTATATATATTTTTTAATATTCATTCAATGATTCTTCAACCCTTGGAATTATGCCCCGAATTGCCACAACGGAGTATACTCGAAACAAACAAAAATTAACACAGTATAGTGTTCATTATGTTTACTAAAACAAGACGGCTAACAATTAAAGTGATCCTATCTAAATGTTTATTAGTTGCTGACAAGCTTCCTATATCTTAATTGGCGTACATAACTGACTATTTCTATGTTAATGCCCCCAAAATGGGGGAAAAGCGGAGCGTATCAGGCAATTTATTTAGGAGGAAATTATTTTTCATTAATTTTAGTGTCTTAGATAAAATACATAGACAAAACCACAGAGCAGGAACGACGACTGCGACAAGAGACGCTATTATACTATGCTTATGTGGCCCCACTATTGCGCTGAGCACATGTTCTAGCTGTCATAGTAACAGTGAACATCGTCATGATCCTTGAATTCCAAAGAGTAAACAGAAACACTCACTGGCACGACTGGCTTGTATGACAAGCTTTCTTTCGCCGAAGTAACGTTTCTCTGTGTATGTACCTATCTCGAAAAGTGTAAGACGAGTTACTGCTTTTTTCTGCTTCATTCTCCACTTACTTCGTTAACTGTCTTGTTGGTATAGTGGTCGCAAGCGTGACTGCTGGGCATGGGGTCTCGGGTTTGATTCCTTAGTCGGACAATAAATGCTATTGGATTTTTCTATTAGAAATTTCTCAGTAGTAGTCCAAAGTTTTGAAGTTGGGGGTATGATGGGTATCATACCCCCAACTTCAAAACTTTTTTTTTTTTTTAAAGCAATTTAAGCTGTCCTGCGCCTGATCTCACTCCGGACGGTTTGCCACCCCATCAGACTATGAGAGTAAAGAAACAAAGGGTGAACCTGTGCTCATACTTGTGCACTATAATATCTCATGCACAGATGGCTAATCTCCACCGGGATTGGCCGTCGTGACCGAAATCCGTCAGGAGTCAGTCAGTCTGGAGGAATATAATATACTTCTTCTAAACCTCACCACGGATTTTAATACGGTTTTTAACAATTAAAACAATAATAAACGAGGAGGGTGTAGATATAAAATATGCATCAGTGCAAAGTCGAATCAGATCACCAATTTGTATTCAGTGAGCTTGTGTGGCTGAGAGCCATAAAGAATGGTACTGAAAGACCTTTTTACCACGAACTCTGGTCAGATAAAACTCCTGACAGCTACTAATGCAAATGTTACTGAAAGACAATTTCCACGAGAAAGTTTCCACTGCACGTGCTGCCATCTCGAGCTCGTTCTTAAGCCTGCGCCGAGTAAAATAACTCGAAACGGTCTTCACAACTAAAGGAATACATGATTCTTCAACCCTTGGAATATATGCCCCAAATTGCCACAACGGAGTATACTCGAAACAAACAAAAATTAACATAATAACTAATGGTAATGGTACTTTAATTACCATAAAAAAATATGTAATGAACACTAGAATAAATGTGTTAGCAAACATAGTTGGCAAAATTTAAAAATATTTTATAGTTTATTAAACAAAAATACATAAAGTTAGACAAAAATCCTTACAAAACATGCTCGTGCGTCGCTGAATTTTGATAGTAAACTGTTGAATTTTTTCATAAACTTCAATTCATATTATTCTCTTATTATCATACTATCATTTACAGCTTTAACATTTCAAAAATGTCGCTTGGTTGTTTTAATTTTAATTTTTTCTTCTAATTTGCGCGCTATTTTGAACCATACGCAACGTACACCGGTCGAAAATTCAGTCATCCACGGGAGCTCAGAGAGGGGTCACGTCTCATCGTGGAGCGTTTCGCCGGTAACGATAATTCGCGATCTATTGTGTACGTATGTATTGCAGCAATCCGTTGAATAACATAAGTCATATTTTTTGTTTTTTTGAGTACGATTTATTATGCATACCCAACAATTACTTTTTATTGTTCAATATATATTTCTTTAACATTTTTTTTTTTTCAATATTTGTTTTATTATGGAAAAATGTAAAAAAAAAATATTATTAGAAGAAAGTTGGCGCAAATTTTCGAAAAAAAGCCATTCTCATAAAAAGTACGTATTTCTATTTTGTGATGTTATTATTGCTTTTTAACCGACTTCAAAAAGAAGGAGAAGGTTCTCAGTTCGTCTTAAACTTTTTTTATGTATGGTAACCTCAAACTCGAAGACGGCTGGACCGATTTGGATTTTTTTTTTCGTTTGAAAGGGTATACTTTCTAGTTGGTTCCATTGTAATGAAATCAGGATCTGATGATGGGATCCTGGAAAGCGAGGGAACTCTTTAAATATTATAGGCACACCTATAGCGTTTTGGGTATTTCTAATAGTACCTTGTGCAGTTGCTCCCGAAAAGCACCATTTGAGGAAGTGAAAGTGATGATGAAGACTTTTTTCAAACATTCGATATGGGTATCGTGTAATGGGTTTTTGGGGGTGGTGATTGCAAATCTGGAATTTATTTTTAAATTCAAGATGGCGTATGCAACTTTTTCTCATAAATTCGATATGGGTACCGTGTAATGGGTTTTTGGGGGTGGTGATTGCAATCTGACATTCATTTTAAAATCCAAGATGGCGGATGTAACTTTTTCTCAAACATTCGATATGGGTATCGTGTAATGGGTTTTTGGGGGTGGTGATTGCAAATCTGGCATTCATTTTAAAATCCAAGATGGCGGATGCAACTTTTTCTCAAACATTCGATATAGGTATCGTGTAATGGGTTTTTGGGGGTGGTGATTGCAAATCTGGCATTCATTTTAAAATCCAAGATGGCGGATGCAACTTTTTCTCAAACATTCGATATGGGTATCGTGTAATGGGTTTTTGGGGGTGGTGATTGCAAATCTGGCATTCATTTTAAAATCCAAGATGGCGGATGCAACTTTTTCTCACACATTCGATATGGGTATCGTGTAATGGGTTTTTGGGGGTGGTGATTGCAAATCTGGCTTTCATTTTGAAATCCAATTTAAAACACATACGATATCCATATTGAATGTTGGAGAAAAAGTTGCATCCTTGGTGGATGCAACTTTTTCTCCAACATTTAATATGGATATCGTGTGTGTCTACTAAGTCTACTGATAACCTTCAAGGGTTTATTGCTAAGTATAATTAACAAAGTAACGTAAGGGCTAAAATTATCGCTAAATGATGAAAATGAGTGCACTCGGTTGCTGTTCGAAATACACTAAGCTCGCGGCGAACTTAGTGTGACCGCATTATATCGCTTGCTCAGCAAACGTGGTCGATTGCAAAATATTGCATCAAACATCGTGTAATAGGTTTTTGGGCATACCGATTGCAATCCTGACATTCATTTTAAAATTTACGACGAAAGTTCATTGGCTACTTTGTTAGCTTACAATTTACACTGGGTTATTGACAATTTAACTGATCCTAGGTTAACTGACTATTCAGTATTATCTAGGGTATCTAATAATACTGAAATTAATTGTTTAAACCCTTAGATGTGACAAAGGAGAATTATAATAACACAATTTTACTATACCATCAGAATATAAATCGTTTCTCCGGCAAAATATTAGATGAGGAAATGTTATATGTTATATATGTGTCATATCTTATGTTTTTGTGAAACCTGGCTAAAACCAGACAGAATGTTGTTTAAAATTAATATTTTTCTGTTACTAGTGCATACAACAGGTCCTCAGTAGGAGGTGGTACTTTAATATTACGTAGTCTCTTAGATATAAGGAACAAAAATATATCACCGCTTGCTTTGTTGATTGCTTGTGTGAGATGTACAGAAAACTTTCTTAAGTGTTTATAGACCACCAGCATCAAACTTGTCATCGTTCTTAATGATAATGGGAGAAATTTTAAGTACCTAAGCTTATAAGAGATAATAAATTAGTTTTCGTTTGTGGTCACCTAAATATTGATTTGTTAGTAAATTCACCTGAACACTGCAAGCTTACTTCATTGTTTGGTTCATTTAACTTAAAATGCACATACAAGGAAGCAACAAGAATAACAGCAACATCAGCTCAATGCATAGATAATATTTATACTAATTGTGCCATAAAATACTCGTCTCAAATTAGTGGAGTTAGGTCTGACCATACAGGTCAACTAGTATCCTTTGAGTTGGTTAAAAAGCGGCAATTAAATAAGACTATTAAGTTTAGGCCACTAACTAAAAATAAATTAATGTTTTTAATGATAACATGTTAAGTAATCTTTCAATGGCCAATTTTGACTCCCATGACCCCAATGAAAATTACAGGATATTATTTTCTTCACTATGCCACAAATTTAGTAAGGCATGTCCAGTTAAAAAATTTCAAATGAGTAATAAATCTAAATTTAATGAATGGGCCACTGCTGGAATAAGAATAAGCTGAGACAATTTATCCAACTTATACCATGAAAAATCATTGACTTCCGATGAAGCCTTCCATAATTATGTAAGAAACTACTCAAAGATATTTAAAAGAGTATGCGCCCTAAGCTAAATCTAAATCAGAAAGTAATAAAATTAGCATTTCTAACAATAAAATAAAAACTGTGTTGAAGGTGATAAACAAAGAAACTGGAAACACAAACCAACAGGGTTAGAATGATTTGACTTTGAACATCGATGATCAGGTCATCTCAGATAAGTCAAAAGTGGCTGAGAAGTTGGAAAATTACTTTACCAATATTCCAGTAGAGGTTACTAAATCTCTACATTCTTTGCCATTATTAGCAGAATCTTTTTTAAAGGAAAACTTCAATAAGGATATACCAACATTTTCATTTAAGCCCATTTCTATTGATGTAATTAAAAAGCATTCCAAAGTCTTAACATAACAAACACCGATGACTTATGGAGTGCATCTGTTAGGGTTCTTGGTAATATTATTGACTCAATTGCTGCTATCCTAACAGGCACATTTAATTAATGTATAGACAGCGGTTATTTTCCCGATTTAATTAAACATAGTAAAGTAGTACTAATTTTTAAGTCGGGTTGTAAGAGTGATCCCTCTAACTATAGACCGATATATGTGCATCCAGCATTAAGCAAAATATACGAAAAAATCATGCTGGACCAGATGCTATCATATTTTAACTCAAATGGAATTCTGCATAGTCGGCAGTTTGGTTTCACGAAAGGTAGGTCAACAACAGACGCAGGAGTAGCGCTCATGCGTCACATTCTGGAATCTTTGGAGAAATCTCAGGATGCAATTGGCATATTTTGTGACCTCTCCAAAGCTTTTGATTGCGTTGACCACAAAACACTGATCTGTAAATTACACCATTACGGAGTTCGTGGATTCGTGTTCTGCTGACCTTGTTCTTTCATATTTATCAAACAGGCAACAAAAAGTTATTGTTAATGGAGCGACATCTGCAGGATCCCTAGCCAAGGTGAGTGCTCTGCAAGGTTCAATTCTTGGCCCTTTCCTTTTTATAGTGTATATCAATGACATAAATGATGACCAACTTATCGGATATTTTTTATTTGTAATTCCATTGTGCTGTATTAATTGGTCTATACGACAGTATAGACCAAAGTTTTAAATATAATTAAGCATATCTTAGAACTGGTAACATATCTTACAACTATATAATAATATAGGTTATCCATCAGAATTCAGACAGGCTTTAATTTATAATCATATTGTGGGAAGTACTAATTTCACACGGGTTCCCGTTAGTATATGCTTAAACTAGACTTATGGTCTCATGGTGCGTGGTGCGCTGGTTGCACGCTACTGGCATGATTGCTCTATGTTATCTCTTAAAAAATAGTAGTCGAGATACCTACTACTGTTTCTTGTGATTTTTTTTTTATTTTTGGCTCGCGTTTGAATTTTAAGAAAAAAATTAATACAAACTCAAAATGTTTTATTTCACATAGGCCTACATGGGCACTTATAAAACGTCAGCAGTTTGGCGCAGGGCATGGTTCGAAATTGGTCGTTTTCTATGGAGAAGATCCGGCAAGAAACTCCACAGTTACTCTTTTAAAATATCATTCTTACAATGTATCTATAATACAGGTTAATTAGGTATGAGAGGACATTAAAGCCTGTCTGAATTCTGATGGATAACCTATATTATTGTATAGTTGTAAGATATGTTTCCAGTTTTATGTTATGCTTAATTATATTGAAAACTTTGGTCATTACAAGATATTTTCTAAATTTAAACCCACGACCTACGTCATTTAAATTTAAAAGTCAATTATCTGAAATTAAGTATTTCAAATAGCGGGAGACTTTGTTAAACATAAAAAACACAGTGATACGACGTCAATGTGGAGCTATTTTTTAGTTGCGAAGGATAGGAATAGTGCCAAATGTAACCGATGCTCAGCCATTCTCAAGACTTTGGATGGATTGACTAAGGGATTACATACACATTTGTCATCAAAACATTACATCAAGCTTATATCAGCTTCAACAAGTCTAGATTCTGATCCGCCAGCCAAGCGAAAGTTAAATGATTATTTTACTAAAAGTGCCGACGATAGCCTCGATGATGTTTTGGCTAGAATGATTGCATTAGATGGATTTCCATTCAGTATATTCATAACTTCAGATGATTCGAGAAAATTTGTCTTTGCAAAATACACGGATTTACCAAAGTCAGCCGTCACCATTCAAAAACGTGTCATGAATTACAGTGAAAAAATCAGAAAGCAAGTAACTGCAGAATTGAAATATTTGAAAAGTGCAGGTGAAAGATTTAGTCTTTCTTTCGACAAGTGGACTTCAACATCCAATAAACCATACATGGCTGTCAACGTTCATTCATATAAAAAAAATTTGGAATTTAGGACTTGTTCCTATTTATGGAAGTATGAAAGTATGGCTGAAAATTGTCTTCGTATATTGAAAGAGCGTAAGTATATTTGATATTTCCCTGGATACTGGCTTTATGAAAAACATAATTATTTGCAAGACAGCTCTACCTCAGATGATACTATAAATGAACCACCTGTGGCTGTTGATCATATGGACGACATCCATGATGATGAACATTTAGAAGACTTAGACAGTCCAGAATCAGACTTAATCTTAATGTCACAAAATGACCTTGCGCTATAACCCATACCAGAGTTAACACAAGATGAAAACATTAATGAGCTGATAAAGAAAATCCGCAAAGTTGTAGAGTGTATTTCAAAAGATCACCATTGAAAAATGAAACAGTACTGCAAAAATAAATGAAAATTGAACATGGAAAAGAGCTGTCACTAATTTTGGACTGTAAAACCAGGTGGAATAGTCTTTTAACAATGCTGGAGCGATTTTATCTTTTAAAAACCTTCATTCAAAAAGCTCTTATAGATCTCAATCATCCAATTCGTTTGGAAGAAGTTGATTTTGAGTTGGTAAATAAAATTGTTGATGTGCTGACCCCAATTAAATTGACAGTAGAAGCAATCTGTCGGCGAGATGCTAATTTATGCACAGCTGATTCCGCTTTGAAATTTCTTATAAAACAGCTATCTAGCATAATAATTTTTTGGCAAGTGCTGACACTTGCCAAAAAATGAAAACACCCTTAGTGAAACGTATGAAGCAACGACGAAGTGATGATTTGACTGGTGTGTTGAATTAATTACAAAATCCATGAAAAGATGATGAAAATCAGTTATTATCGGATTTGGAATGGCATGACTTATTTCCAGTTTCTACACAGGCTTTAGTTTGGAAGCAAATAAAGTGTATTGTTAAAAAACTTAAAAGTCGAGATGACACGGAAGCAGAAGTAGGAAGATCAGGATCACAAACAGATGATGAGTTAAGGCCACAAACCTCCCAATCCCAACCCCAATTGACACTAAAGGAAAAGTTATAGCTGGAAATTGATAAGAGTATGAAATCCCCAGATCATGAAGTACAAATACAAAATTAATCGGGGTTGACAAAATATAGTATTAGACGTGAAATAAGCCTGTTTGAAAATGGAGGAATTAGTGGATATCACTTAGAAACAGCATATAAGTATCTATTGTCTATTCCTCCAACCAGTGTAAAACCTAAACGAGCGTTTTCAGCTGCTGCTTATGTTGGTAATAAACGAAGCAGGCTTGGAAGTCAAACCTTGGATGCATTGATATTTCTACGATTGTATTTTCAAAATTCGAAATAAGTTTTATTGTCTTTTTATTTCTTACAAAGTATAGTATCTTTTTGTCATTTTTTCTTTTCTTACTATACTGTGATATGTGTAGTGTACCAAAATTAAAAATATATATTTTAAGAAATTACTCGTTTTTTAGAGTTCAGTTGCCGAATGGCAAAAAACGGAACCCTTATAGTTTCGTCATGTCTGTCCGTCTGTCTGTCTGTCTGTCTGTCCGTCCGTCCGTATGTCACAGCAATTTTATTCCAAAACTATTAAGACTATACATGTGAAACTTGGTAAGTAGATGTATTCTATGAAACGCTTTCCGATATTGAGAAAAAAATTAAAAATCATTTAAAATAAAGGAACATACTACTACCCCATACTAAAACTGAAAATATATATATTTTTTTTCATCAAACCTATGCGTGTGTGGTATTTATAGACAGGTCTTTAAAAATGACATGGGGGTTTCTGAAACCACTTTTTCATAAAGTCAATCGTTTAAAAGATATAAGCTTCCAAAGTGGTCAAATGTGTATCCCTCCCTCTAACTTCTATAATAGTGGAGTGAAAAATCTAAAAAAATATGTATCTGTAGATCTTAATGTAAACTTTCAACCAAAATTGGTTTGAATGATATCGAGTCAACAGTTTTTGAGATACGGCATATTTTCTAAAACCGCAAATATAACTTTGTAATTCATACAAACACTATGAAAAACAAAGTTATCTAGCGTAGTTGTCAAAAAGTAAATAAGCTAGTTTTAAGAAATTTGTAAGATTTTTTTCGTCAAATAAATATACATATTATATTATATTATTATAGTTACACACGGAACCCTTCATGCGCGAGTCTGACTCGCACTTGGCCAATTTTTTACATTTGAGACCAATTAGAAACCACATAGTCTAATCCAGGGAGAGCCCCAGGGTCCCAGGATTCAGCATCAAGAATCACGTAATCCCGGGATTGAAAAACATGCTCGGGATTGTATTCTCTAGTTGCAACTAAGAAAGGATTTCTATCGAAATTCTATTTTAGTTGCCAAATGTGTCGAAAAAAATAGAATTAATAAATTACCAGATAGATAGCCCTACAGACCTCAATCTGAACGATAATTCTGTAAGCAGTTTTATGTCGATAGGAGCCGGGTTTTCTGGTTTAGAACAAGTTTCAGCTTCCTTTGACATTCCCTCTATGTCCGACAAATTATACGCCAAGTGCCATAACAAGGTCTGTCTACTACGGGAATTAGCCAAAGAAAAATTGGCCAAGTGCGAGTCAGACTCGCCCATGAAGGGTTCCGTAGTAACTATAATAATATAATATGTATAACTACTACAACTACTAGTCTGTCTGTCTGTCCATCCGTCCGTCCGTATTTTACAGCCATTTTATTCCGAAACTATTAGGACTATACATATAAAACTTGGTAGATTGATGTATTCTGTGAACCGCTTTCCGATTTTAAGAAAAAATTAAAATATGTTTAAATTAAATTGAAAAATATTTTCAGTTTTAGTTCCATGTATGGGGAGCCCCCCCATACATGGAACTAAAACTGAAAAAAATTTTTTTTCATGATACCTATGCCTGTCTGGTATCTATATACAGGTCTTTAAAATGAGATTGAGGTTTCTAAAACCACTTTTTCATAAAATTAATCGTTTAAAAGATATACGCTTCCAAAATGGTAAAATGTGTGCCCCCCTCTAATTTCTATAATAATGGAGTGAAAATATAAATATATATATACAACGTGTAACGGAAACCCCATATCTAACCAAAAGGGCTGAAGACAACATTTGGTATGGAGTCTCTATGCACAGTTTCAGCACAAAATAACTGACTTAAAGAATTGATACCAAATTATTGGTTTCACATATTTTTTGAATACCAATTATAACAAACGTGTCACAGCACTACGAGGGTCAATAACTTTCCACGTCACTTGCCAATAACACGATAATTCTTTACGTTCTTCTTAATTTGAAAAATTCGGTCTCTGGTATCAGTGTACTGGAATTTGTAATAAGTTCTTACTTAGGATTACAAAACCCATGCCATATCGTTTGTTATCATCCAAAGAAGCCATGCACTTGGTATGTATATACCCTTTAAATTACACGTTATACGTCTATAGATCTTAATGTAAACTTTCAATCAAAATTGGTTTTAAAGAGATCGAGTCAGCAGTTTTTGAGATACAGCATATTTTCTAAAACCGCAAATATAACTTTGTAATTCATACAAATACTATGAAAAACAAAGTTATTTGGCGTAGTTGCAAAAAATGTAAATAAGCTAGTTTTAAGAAATTTGTAAGTTTTAGTTTTTTGTCAAGTAAATATACATATTATATTATATTATTATAGTTACTACGGAACCCTTCATGGGCGAGTCTGACTCGCACTTGGCCAATTTTTGTAAAATGTTATAATAAGCAATATAACATTAGATTTATAGATTTCTTTTATTTTTTTTTTCTTTTAAATTAAGTTACGCTTGATACATATATTGTTATGAAATAAATTACGCTTATATTTTCTGCGAAGTAAGTTCGCTAGACAGCATTAATGAAAAAATGTTTTTTTGGTATGGCCCCACGTATATATAATAAAGTACCGAATGTTATTAAAAATATGACAGTCACAGACAGAATTTAAACGAGCACTAAATGAAATTTTAATAAACAAAACTTATTTCAGTCTGGTTTTATTATGACATTACATAATTATATTTTTTTTTATTTCATTCTTGGTTTATTATTCAAATAAGTACTGCATACCCATCTACCCTAACTTGCTACTTACCCAGTTTCGAAGCGTCAATAGCCTAATGGATAAGGTGTCGGACTTGTGATCGAGAGGTCGCAGGTTCGAACCCCACCCATTACACTATTGACGTGAACCCACTCCAGACACAAGCATATTTAGCTTGGTTGGAGGGGTTAACAAGATTGCTAGTAATGTGAAATGTACCCACATTGCTAGTATTCTTTAAAAAAAAATCTGAGGAGTTTAATATATAAAATCAAAGTTTTATTGCAATAGGATGAATAGTGAGGGAACGGATAATGTATTACTACAGTAAAAACAAACGTTAATTTTTATATAATAGGTATAATTTATTTAATTTATTTTTGTGATTTATTTACGTACCTACTTGCTTCATGTAGTTCCATCCAGCCGTTTGAGCGTGAAGAAGTAACAAACATGCAAACAGACACATTCATTCACAAACTTTCGCCTTTATAATATTAGTGTGATAAATAAAACCATCTAAATAATTAATATTCGTTTTTCAAGTTTATTCAACATAACGACAAAAAATTAAAAAATGCAAAGTTAGGAAACTTCGTCGTGCAACGGCAAGCGGGCCTCGAGCGAACTTGTCATTGTGTGTGTGACAACGCAAACGACTAGCCCGCTGCAGTAAATACCTATTTTCCGCGCGTCTCGTAGGCTCGACACCCTCTTAATTTAAACTTCCTGTTCTATAGTGGTACACAGGCAAACTTAAAAAATAGGCTTTGTCTACCTGTAAACCTTTGGGTGGAAAAAAAAAACTACGCTCTGGAGAGTGTACATTGTACGATTTTTTTTTAAATAAGAATAAATTGTGAAAATAAATGAATTATAAAGTTTTTTGCGTGGAGTAGTCACTCCACGCAAAATAGGCAGTCGTCTATCTGACCTCCAAAACCCAGTAGCTGAGTAACACGATACTCATAGAAAAAATATACAATATTGACAGCCAGGACCAACGGCTTAATTTGCTCCCCGAAGTACGGAGGAATCTCGATATGTTTAGATGAAAATCCGTCCACGGACCAACTCGGCAAGCGTTTCTCAACCCTGACTGACGATTGACTAGTCAAATATTTAGATTATAGAGAAAAAAATACTGTAGTACATTACAAATTGGGAGGACTTATTTGATAATTTTACCACGCTAAAAAAAAAAAGAAAAAAAAAGAAAAAAAAAAGTATTTTACAAATAATCTAAATAAGAGAACTTGAAACATAAAATTAATCTTATGTTTCAAGTTCAAGCACAAATACGTACCAAACAGTTAGTACTTTCGAATTGTACGCTTTTTTTTTTAATCAATTTCGCCTCCTTCGGAGGCGAGATTGATTAAAAAATTGATAATTGCTTCGCAGAAGGAGGCGACATTTTACTATCAACATTCTGAGTGCCAAGTCGATGCACATTCCAGAGTTTTATGTTTGAAACAACGTACAAATTAGACATAAACCTTATGAGATGAAAAAGAATATGAAAAGGGATGGTTTTGGACGTTCAAAGGTTTGGATTATATGACCTTACCCAGAGTTTAAAATGGTTTTAAATTAGCACATGGGCAGTTCGTTATATTGAAGAGCGTGAAGAGGAATCTCTTTACAGTAGTTAAGATGAATCATTTTGGAACAGTATTAAGGTCTCATTTCTTAATCTTAGCTCAATTTTGTCCTCCAAGTAACAGCGACGAGACATTTTATAGAACCTACGCAGTAACTATAACTTAGCTTATCCAATTAGGTACGCAGAAAGGTATCACTAATATATAAACTAGTTCTCAGTTGGTCAGGGCCTCCACTTCTGTTAGCGTTCGTCATGGCCGCCTTGGCTTTATTGGATAGAGGATAAACTCAAGGATTCTCGTAGGACCCTCAACTCTGGCTTAGTAAGTTGTCTGGTCAGAGGTCCCTGGGGTGTAGGTAGAAATTTATTAGTGAGTAGATTAATGTTTAGTAGGTACTTCAACTGTTAAACTGGATCCGAACGTTACAGACTTCTTAAGTTACGCAATTATATTACGTTTTTATACAGGTCATTCAGAGCTGCGCCCTTTTACCTACCAATAAAATATTCCTGAGTAGACTCTAGCAAGATATTGTGTGGCTGTCTATGCATCCATCTCTCTGTAATTGGGTACAATAAACAAATAAATAAAGAAATAAGTAAATAGATTGACAGTACATTTATAGCAAGTGTGTTTCTCAATTGCCGCTATAACAAAAATAAACATCAATAACAATTACTTCATCAACTTATTTTGTAATCGCGTCATTTTATTCTTCGGTCTATCGTAAGTAAATGGGAATACATTAAAGCATTGAACCACCTACAACTTTCTTTCAACAGTAAAGATCTTATAAAAAAATTATTACTTTACATAAAATAAATTTAGCTAAGCACCAGAACTGCGAGCGACTGGCAAAGACAGTAAGTACGAATGTGTTATGTTTAAAACGTATCGTAAATCATGATGTGGGAACCGTTTCAGCTGAACAATTGAAATAAATCAGAATTAAACCCTTGTAAGGAATAAGTACAAAACACCTGATCGCTGGAACATTCTAACAATACGTGTCGTAGATTCTTTTGTGCTTCCAAAGTATCGTATCGAGGTGAATTCGACTTATCACCTAAGTAATCTTATCCCGGAAAAAGAAAGCTGTTTTCGTTCAAATCAGGCTGGCTTTGGCTTGCAACTTCGTCCGCTTAGTTTGTGGTTTTAATCCCCCTTTACCCGTCTAACTTGTGTTTCCAAATTCCTTTCGTAGTGCCAAGTCTCAAAATAGACGTCCAAACTGTGTTGGGGTTTAAGATAGGCTGCTCGGCCTTGGAGTTTAATTTTCAGACAGTTGGACTTCTGGTTTAGTTGATCTATCTCCTTTTCATTAAACTAAAAGAATTACTTTAAACTTTCATCTTATTTACTTTCGTTTTATTTTCAAGCCGTTTGGGGTTGAAACCTTGGGGTCGTGGGGTCCGAGTGCTCACAAATTATTTAAAGATCTATCCAGGCGCCTAGTTGACTCTTCGCGTGACCCAAGGGCTGGCTTTTACCTTAGCCATACAACGTGGCAATGCCGCCAGTCTTTTGGGCAAATGTGCCCAAAAGACGTGTGCGCATCGCTGTCCACCGCTGTGGTAATGGACCAGTGGACAGCGATGCGCACGAATTTCTGGATGCCATATTTTAGTTTATTTTAAGATGTATATGTATATATGTATGTACTTTAGGGTTTTTATTTAAGTTTTTAAAGTGTTAAAGTTGTTTGTTAAAGCTTTCATCTTATCCAGTTGAGGAAAGGACATCAATATCCCAGAAATTGGGTTGCGGAGGTCAGAAAGCAGTCGCTCCGAGCAAATCAATAAGCCGCATCTGGATCTAGACTACAAGCCGACCGCGGCCAAATTTGGGAAAAGGGTGCGATTATATACCCGCAACCAAACAGCTTAAAATATATGTCTATAAAATATCTACACTTTGGTTTGGTAAACACTGTAGATACAAACAGTGTAGAACAGTCTTTAGATGTTCAAGTGTGCTTGGATTTTTATTTTAAATGCTATGCTATGCCTTCAGGGCCATAACTGCTACTAAGAATTTCTAGCGGCTGTAAATGTTTATATTTTAGGTGTCCATGAAGCTACTTAACCATATTTTTTTTTACTTTTTACCTTCTTATATCTTTTTAAGATATATCATAAAAAGGTAAAAAGTTTAGAGTTTGGACTTCAAAAATAGGAGGACATTTGCAATTCAAGCTGTTTTTTTTAAGTGTGTTACCTCAAAACTTTACTTAGTGTAGGTACCGATTGTAGTGATTCCTTTTATGTGTAGTTTTTTAATTATCCTTAATATTTTACGTTGATGAAGTTCTTATTTTATATAGTATGTTCGCCGATTTCTCCGCCAATTGTAGACCGATTTTCAATATTCGTTTTTTGTTCGAAAGCCCCTGCTCATGACGTGGTCCTATTGTCCCATTGATTATTACAGTCAAAATCTGATGATGTGATACCGGGGAAATCGGAAATTTTATAGGCACATACATTATTTTTCATATACTTTGTAACGCGATTCAAATAAGTATTTGTACCCCGTAAGCATCATCTCATGTTACTGAGCTGATCATGGAAGGTATAAGTCGGGATCTGATTATGAAATCCCAAGAAAAATAATGCCTGCACGCAGTGTAAGCTTATAATGAATTGTGGTATTCATTCCCACCATTCCCTGACACGCGCGAGATGATCAAACCTGTTCATCGGCTTGGCACCGACTTCAACCAGGTAAACAAAAGGTGTAGGTATGTCTATATCATCCTCCTAGCTCTTGACCTATTTCCACACCAAAAATGACATCGATCCGTTGCTCACTTTTGATTCGAAGGAAATAAAAAAACAAACACACTTGCATTTATAATACACTAGCTTCCGCCCGCGACTTCATCCGCGTGGAAAAAAATCCCCCGATTTTGAAATATTCTTCATTAGTGCTCCGCTCCTATTGGTCTTAGCGTGATGATATATAGCCTATATCCTTCCTCGATAAATGGGCTATCTAACACTGAAAGAATTTTTCAAATCAGAACCGTAGTTCCTGAGATTAGCGCGTTCAAGCAAACAAACAAACAAACAAACTCTTCAGCTTTATAATATTATAATACATATTCTCATAGATTTCTTTTAAGACATCGGTGTAGTACTTGGGTAGTCCGAAGCCAGAAAGCCGGCAAGACTAGGGGGTCTGATTTTCTGGCTACCCTGCTGTAACTGGGTAGTGGAAGTCAGATCGGCAGTCCATGTAAAACACTAAAACTGGGCTGTATCCGATTAGACTAGAACCCCTTGCATAGGAAAAGGAAGGAAGACATAAGTTTGCTCCTTAGTTAAAATTTAATAAATTAAAAGTATAGAATTGAATACAAGTTTGCTGTACATATTCTGTCTTTATACTAAGTGTGTGAATCCGACAAAGAATACATTTTGTTTTACTGAGTATTTTCCTCTTTACGAGTAAATGAAGTACAGTTTTGTTCGTGTAAGTTGTTTTTCCCGGTTTGCCGGAAAATCTTATTCATTTCACATAGATAACCAAAGTATTTTCAGATTATTACTTACGATGAAACGTGGCTTACTGTCACTTTTGTAGCAACAACTCGGTACGATACCACATAGCAAATCCATAACTTTAAATTACGAACTGTAGAATATCTAGATACCTAGATATTTCCCCGTAAGAGTAACACGCCGCGGTATTCTTAAACGTAGTCTTATCATTGATTTGGGCAACAAGTCCTATTGAATATTTGTGGAGTGAAACGCCTGATAAAAGTAATAGATACTGGTACATATTCAACCTATAGGTAAAGTTCCCACGGGTGGGGCACCTCCTCTCTATGAGAGAGGATGGGATGGATGGGAGGAGGCTAGTGCGGTTTGATGGATGTCGCATGTCTTCAGATTTTTCGGTCCTAGGAAATGCCTATTTCCTCACGATGTTTTCCTTTATCGTTTTTAAGGTAGTTGTGACGATGAAAACTACACAAAAAAATGTGCATGTCTGGGTTGGAACATACAACCCTCAACACAACTCGTAATTGTCTCGTAACTGAGCCACCACTGCTCCAGGTTAAGATAGCTTAATGTAATTCTTACATAAAATAGTAAGTTTAATTTTTTTATACGAGACTACTATCTCTACAGCTGTTTTGATTTAATAAAAACGTAAATGTTTTTATTTCCTTACGTAAGAAATTATAGATCTCAAGGGTTTTCTAGAAAACGACTTTGATCCTCAACTTTGATATTCTCAGATCTCAGTCAAGGGCAGATCCAGGGGGGGGGGTCATGGGGTCATGACCCCCCCCCTGGGCTGGGTCCAGGACCTAGGTGGACCACTAATTAAAATGTTTAAATATTGTTACTAGATAATACTCCAGTTTCTGTCGTTGTAAACGAATGTCGGCAGTGGATGGCCAAGTGACAGCGGAGTCAGGAAATACAAATTATAACTTCTTGTGACTTGACCACGATTATGTGACCCGCCCCCCCCCCCCCCCCCCCTGGCACCAAAGCTGGATCCGCCCTTGATCTCAGTAGATATTCTAAGAAGGGCATTTCAAAGAGAAATTCAAGTAACTAGATACTGATCCACCTAGGTTGTGTACAAGCCGTGCTGCCATTTGCCTAAGATGGGTGCCACACTTGCGACACACATGAATATGCGCAAACCTTAGTATGTTTGTTAGTTCGATATATGCCACTGGAGACTAGCGTGCAAGACCTAATCCCCCCTGAGCCGGTGCGAGCACGGCGCCAAATTCGACACTCGGTATTCCCGGGATTTTTGCGTGACATCCCGAAGCACCACGTGAAATCTAGCCGACAACCGGTGTAAATTGCCGGTTATCGACAATTTGAATTGAATAGGTACATAAAAGGTTGGCTTTTAAACTAATATTATAATTTGTCTTAAAACCATATTACTGTCGTAGAATGTTAATTACAGTTCTAGAGCTTTTTCGACTACACCGAATGGAAATCGTTATATGTAGTTACAGGATAAATTAAGATAAACTTTTTACAAGATTAAAAAATAAAAATATTATGATAAAAATCAAACATTGGTTTACAATAACTATTATCTATTATTTACATAATGTCATGTCTTTATTGTTTGTTTGAAAATATCAATTCAATTACTAAATTAATTAAATAATTTTATAGACCTTTTTTCACCGGCTCTAATAAGTAAGGTACTTACCTATTTATATTATTATATTAACAATTTTTTATTCAAAATTGCTATTGCTCAAAAAGCAGGAATTAAAATATGTTGTGAGTTCTTAAATTATTATTTTTCGGTACAAGAACAACTTTAAAATTGATAAAATCTGTTTTGGAATGCTAATTTACACGTGAATAGAAACAACAAGTGAATTCATTACGTTAGGTATGTAAGTGCCTCGATAAAAATTAGCAAATCTCAAAACACGTAGATGTATAAAATTAAAATTAAAAACGGGAGGCAAATAATAAACTATTAATAAATAAAATTTTGATAAAACCAATAAATATTTTTTTTGCAAATGTTGAGCAGCACAAAACAACTGGAGAGCAGCTGCTACACCTGGAGATGGATACTGGAGCCCAACGTGGGACCCAGATAGCGTCGGTCGCCGCACCTATATTTACTGAATAAGCTGCTGGGTGTAGTCAGCTAAATAGAAACTATTAATATTATCACCTGTCATACCTTTATTGAGCCTCGAACCTCATGGTTTCAGCTCTACAACGTTCCAAAAATATCGATTCACGACGAATCCAGCATGTCGGCCGCCCTCTAGGGCAGACGGCTCCTCTCGCTCTACGTACACATAGGACACAACACGTCAAGCGAGATATCAAAACGGTTTCCCGCCACTAGTATTTTAACACATTAAACAGCCATTGTGGGATTTTGGACCCACGGAATCCGAACATAACAATGTCAACACTGTGTTCTAGTTTTTATTAATGTTTTACTCAAGATATGGTAGGAATATGGACTAAAAGTTTCATTATGCCGTTAAATTTCGAGGTGGACACCGTACCGACCTCCCACGCTTGCTCGACCCGACTGACTGAATTTCAGCCCTACATTTCCCGGCGCAAGCCTTCACCCCTTGTAATCGAGCACGTTCTCAAAGATATAATGGTGAACATCTAGATGTTCCTCGTTACGATTGTAAAATATTTATTTTTAGGCTCAAATGTAGGCAAGGCCCAGATAACTCTAGTCTGCGTTTAGGTGGATAGCTGAAACTTGAAAAAGCTTGGATAGAAAATATTGGTGCTGCTTGATGATACTTTAAAAGTAATATTAGTAAGTATTTAAGTGATTAATGTTTTGTTAGCCACTATCTTGGTAAGTTTAGTTTGTAGGCGTGTTTTCAACAAATAAGATGATGATAGATCAGATTTTAAAGCTTTCATTCATTGTCTCTCATTCCGTAAGTAGCAGCAGTACCTATATACAGCACCAGCTATGTAAATAGTGTTGACTATGTATAAGGTCTTCTAAGAATGGACCGATTGCATAAAAAATAAGCTACTGAAAATATTGAATATAATGTATTTCTTATAATAATTACAACATATAGGCAAAAGGCGAAAAAGCTATTACCTAACATATTTTTGAACTTTTATTTTCTGGTGCGTACCTCATTGCTTTATTTTGTATTGCATGTTTATTTCAGTAATTATATTTTTGAAATTTTCTGTAAATTTAATTCATCTAAATTAATGAATGAGATTACATTAATATTACCGATAAAATATTTTGTAAATATTCTTGCGGTAGAATCGATTTCGGAACGAAAACGATGCTAGCGCCAATACACACTGTAGGTATCTCAAATGACGTGGGGTGACAGTGAACCATAGCTGCGTAAATTAACATTTTTAGCATGTTATTTGGGCCATCTTGCTTAGGCACATTATTTGTGTATCTGGTTTGCCTGCTGTCGTCAGTTCACAAGTGTCAAATGAGCTGGTGACGTTTCATTCGTAAGGAATTTCGGAATTGCGTCTTTCAACAAGCAAAACAAGCGAATCAAACACGCTAACCAGTACCGATTTTGTGTTTTATTTCTATGTTATCTCGTAATAACTTTAAGAAAAAGTTGTTAACTTAAGATGGCACAAGCTGAAGACACTGAACTTCGAGATTTAGTTATAGAAGCTTTAGAGAGAAATGGATCGCTAGCTAAAATCCGCGCGTTGCTAAGAGCCAATATTTTTCTTGCTTTTGAAGATGAATGTGATAACTTGAAACAGAATGTGAATTTAGATAATATTCTTAAATTACCAGAGGGTCTATTAGCACTATCGGTCGTCCATGAGTTTTTAGAGTTCTGTTGTTTGAAGAACACGTTATTCGTCTACATGTCGGAGTCGCGACAAGGCAGTGAATACAAATATGAAGGAAAGAAAAAGTTAGCTGAAAAGATAAATTTACCGAAATCTGATAATATAAAGGAACCTATCCTATTCACACTTCTTAAAAATATGTTGAAAACAAACCAGAAGAAATATTTTGATCCAAATGCTAATTCAAAATATAACAGTCATGAAAAAAGTGATGATAAGAATTACAGAGATGAACAAAACTGTACTTACATTCTTCATGAAGACTCACAAAGTAGTACTACAAGTTCTTCCCAATCCGATAATTCATCTGATGAAAAAAATAAACTACATCTCCGACTTCAACTAGACAACTCGGATACAGACACCTCTAGTGACTCTGCACGAGATAAAACAAGTTCAGAATATGTTCCTGGAGATCACATTCTTCAAGTGGATAACAGAGGTGTCAACTCTAAATATATTGAAAAAAATTCAAGTGATTGTGTGGATGCAAGGGATCAACACAAATTTGTAACTTTTACTAGACCAGGAAATGAAACTTTAATAATGAGTGAATTAAAATTGACAACTAATAGTAGTAGTGACTCTACCTCATATGTAGAATTAAAACCTTTTAGCTCTTTAGATGAAAAAATGCTCAATACAGCAGGCTTGCCCATTGTAGAAACCGAAATTAAAAATCAAAAAGACACAAATGTTTTGTCTCCTAAATCTGCAACATTGAGTAATAATTCACCGGTGGCACAAAAACAAGCTAGTGATAATAGTGTTGTAGAGCACAATGAGAGAAAATCACAGGAATCTGGCAAGTCTGAAGCGGATACAGCTGAATTTAGTTACGGTGATGATTTTTCATCATCACCAGTTTCCAAATTTAAAGAAAATAAAGATCAAGTCTCACATTCAACTCAAGAAGAATTAGAAAAGAGTATTAACAAAAATGCATCCATAGAAAATCCACATCAAACTTCTCCGAGCTCACAAAGTTCTGTTTCACTATCTGATGTTGCAGATTTGATTAGTGAAAAAAGTTCCTTGAGTGTAACAAATAATAAGTCAAAGCTATCAGGAAATATTCAGTCAAAGGGGAAAACAGACTCTAAACAGAGTAAAGTTCATAGTGATGACTCCGGAGACTTCACTGAGTCTCCCGTTCCCTCCTTGTCCAATTTGAGTCTCGACATTCACAGCGATTAGTCTTTATCACTAAAATACTCCATGTCTTAGCATAGAATTATATAGTGAGTTTTATAGCAATAATATTTCAATACAAAATAAGTTCCTTAAATATTGTAGAAAATGAATACTGTAGAGTTTTAGGCTTTCAATGCATTTCTCTCAGCATTTAAAAATATTTCTATTTCATAATGCATATTCCTTGTTTTATATAACACACTTAAGTATTTGTTGTTAATTGAAACTTTTAGTGATTTTAAATTGTGACAGTTATTCAAAGTTTTCCCAGTGTGGAAAAGTCTGACTAAATTAGAATTATTTTTTAAATAAATAAGTGACATGATTTTGAAACAGTTCAAATTCCATGCAATAAATTTTAGACATATTCATATTTTTTGTTATGTATCAAGTTAGAGTACTAGTTTGTACATAATGATAAAATAGATGTTGAATAAGCAGCAATAAATTTGACTGAACTATGTTGATCCTAAGATTGTTTGGTATTGTGTCTGTTCCTACATAGCATGAAATTGTATATCGTCGTTGCGCTTGCAAAAGGCACTATGTGGTGAATAGTCAATTTTCGTTCTTTTATGAAGTTTCAATCGTTATTTTAGTACACACATGCTGTAAAAACAGCTATCTGATAAACGCAATATTGACAGGTAACTCTTTAAATATTTCGTTTATTAGATAGCTGTTTTACAGCATGTGTGTATTAAAATAACGAATGAAACTGTATAAAAGAACAAAAACGAATATTTACCACATAGCGCCTTTTGCAAGCGCAACAATGATATGCAAATGAATTGTTTTAAAAGTAAATAAGGGTATCCTATGGTTAATTTATATCCTATGGTTGGTTACAGTATATTGTATATCCTACAGTTGAAACAAAAGTACCTGACATTCAGAATACACGAAAAAACGAAAATCATTGTATAATTGGATGAAACATTACAAAGCTGCAAGTTATTATCATTTATAATTTAGGTATATGAACATAATGTATTCTGTGTGTGTGCGTTTTGTTTGTTTGTGCATAATATGCACTGCTATTCTAGACCTGCATTCCATGTATCACTGCTTGTCAATGCTTACTGATATTATTTAAATAAGATTTATTCCAGTTAATTGATATGTCAGTGACAGATAATGGTTTGTTGAAATGGTTGTGCCTTATTTATATTGGATTCACCAAACTAATGCGATTGTTCCTTTTAGTATTCAATAAATGAAGATTCTAGTCCTAAATGAAATAAAACTGGTTCCGTCCAAATTGCTCCATTATCATATCTGTTTCTGGTGAAGGTTTAATGAAACTGCTGTCTCTTAAGTACTTCAATAAAAATGCCTGTATGTATTATGTTGTATTATTTAATGTTTGTTATCTTGAGACAAAATCTAATCATGATGCAATATGATTTAATTTTTTTCGAAAATAATGAAAAGACACAAAATCAAAGACACCAAGATTTTTATAATCAATTTTTATTTCACATTTTCTGTAAAGCATAGATTGTAGATATCACGTTTCACTTATACACACGACTCAATCCATACCGAACACTGTAACACAGTTGTTACGCATTTCTATACAAAAGTAACGCTGTTTAGATAGATAGCGGTTAGTGTTATCGCATACAAAAAGAAATATATTAAACATATTTACACTTAAATATTTTATATTAGGTACATGAAATTTAATATGAAAATGGTATAAAAATTACACTTTCATATGTTACATACATGTCTCAGTAATACAAATGCGATTTATATCCTAACTTTGAAAAAATATAACAATAGTAAAAGCCACAATGCTTCATATAAACAGTAATAGATCTAACATTGTAATTACGTTGTAAAAAATGGAAAATTATCGCTCCAGGCACTGTTATTGATTTCTTATTCACGTATGAGTGGAAATGTATTTTTTTTTCTCGTATGGAAAAGAAACAAAAACAGTCTTAATGAAAGGTCCTCATACTCTTGCTATCGATATTTGCTAGAACTTACAAATATTGCAGAGTAAAACCTTTAGAAATGAAAATAAATACCGCCTTTACATGTAGCGATAAAATATTTAAGAAAAACAACTAGAAATAATAATAGAATCGCAACTAAAGTAACACTTAGAATAAGTAAATAATAAATATCAATAATGTACATATGGCAAATATTTGGCTTTATATATCATATTTATAATCCACATGTAAGGAACGTCAGTTTAGTTCATACACTGCATGGAATTGCTGCTAGTATTACTTTGTTTCAACTACAATACGCAGTGTTGAGAAGCAATATCACAGAATACCAGCGGGTAGTATAAAATCTTAGAGGGTAGTGACGTCACAACACAGTCGGGACGAGGTTTCGCTATTATAGCTCGTTGCCCATTGAGCTGTCGTGAGTGAGATTCGAATCCATGCTCGCGTTGTCAGAGTCCTGACTTTGGTTTCCGCTGTAGTTCGCCGCTTCTTGCAGCCGCATCAACATGTTTAACTGTAACAAGAAGACGGGTAGATTAAGAAAATGATCAAGCAATAAAAGAACCAATAATTACATGAATTGAATGCATTCTCACCAAAGGATCTTGGTTGTTGTTTGTGTTGGAATCCTGATTTGATTCTTCAATACCAATCTCCTCCACCGTGATGGCTCTTAGAGTCTGTAAATAAGTTTTAATTTAGTTAAAAAATACTTGGTACAGTTTTACCTGGCTGTCGATGAAGAAAGGTAATGTTTTCGTAAAATGCATGTATGGTGCAATATGGTTGGCACCGTAAGCAGGTAACTGAAGTAGTATTTCGCGACTTAGTGATGTAGGTAATATATCAAGAGTGGTGGAGGATTCCAAAATGTATTTCATGCCCACTAAGCCATTTTTCAAGAAGTCTGTTGTGGTTGGTGGTAACTCCATAACTCCATACTCCTAAATTACATATAGGCCAAACTATATATTGAAATAAAACAACCATAGAAATCTACCTACAAAGATGTTACTGCATCCACATGCACTAAAGGTTATCAATCATAAAGCCTTAAAATTTTCTGTATGTCCTAAAAATCTGGTCATCACGATCAGTTGATTAGGTACACTAGTCAAGCGTGAACAAGTGACCATACAGGGTAGTGGCGGCGCAAGACCTAAACTTAATGTGGCCAAGGTACATTACGCAAGGCCCTCTGATGGTGCAAGAAGGGCATATAAAAAAATTGGCCAAGTGCGAGTCGGACTCGCCCATGAAGGGTTCCGTAGTAACTATAATAAATATAATATATTTACTATATTTATTAGAAAAAAAAAAAAAAACAAAAAACCTTACAAATTTCTTAAAACTAGCTTATTTAGAATTTTTACAACTACGCCAAATAACTTTGTTTTTCATAGTATTTGTATGAATTACAAAGTTATATTTGCGGTTTTCGAAAATATACTGTATCTCAAAAACTTCTGACTCGATCTCATTCAAACCAATTTTGGTTGAAAGTTTACATTAAGATCTACATATGGTTTTTTTAGATTTTTCACTTCATTATTATAGAAGTTAGAGGGGGACACACACACATTTTACCACTTTGGAAGCGTATATCTTTTTAACGATTAACTTTATGAAAAAGTCATTTTTGAAACCTTATTGTCATTTTTAAAGACCTGTCTATAGATACCACACGCGTATAGGTTTCATGAAAAAAAATATTTTCAGTTTCAGTTCCATGTATGGGGAGCCCTCTTTATTTTAAATATTTTTTAAATTTTCTCTTAAAATCGGAAAGCGGTTCATAGAATACTTACATCTACCTACCAAGTTTTACATGTATAGTCCTAATAGTTTCGGAATAAAATGGCTGTGACATACGGACGGACGGACAGACAGACAGACGGACAGACATGTCGAAACTATAAGGGTTCCGTTTTTTGCCATTCGGCTACGGAACCCTAATAAAAATGGCCGAGAGCGAGTCACACTGGCGCATGAAGGGTTCCGTAGTAACTACGCAAAATAATTTTATTTTTCATAGTGTCTGTATGAAATACAAAGTTATATTTGCGGTTTAAGAAAATGTGCTATATCCCAAACACTTGCGAGTCTGACTCGCACTTGGTCAATTTCTTTTTTTTTCGGCTGTGAGGCGCGAGGCCCTTTGTACCGTGAGGCCGCCTTTGTACGCCTTACGCCACCTCTGGGTATATTTTCCAAATTTCCTTCCTAAATGTTATTATTTACTATCCGCATGCATGCATCATCCCACCAAAAAGGCCTTTGCTCACAAAACTTTAGTTCGGTAGCAGTTAACATACATTTCATCAATTAGGTAAGGAGATACAAAATGTAGTCGCTTCATTCAAAAAACTAATACTCAACTGCATTCGCTTAGATGTAAGCCAACCTCGACATAAAAAAGCTGAATGAAAAGTTGAAGCGTCAATAGCGTATTTTTTTATTTAAATTTTATTTTTTATATTCATTTATTTCTCACCACAATACAGTGTTTTATAATACACTAGCTTGTGCCAGCGACTTCGCCCGCGTGGGAAGTTTTTCCCGTGTAAATCCCGATCCCGTGGGAATTTCGCAAAATCCTTTCTTAGCGGATGCCTACGTCATAACATCTACCTGCATGCCAAATTTCAGCCCGATCCGTTCAGTGGTTTGGGCTGTGCGTTGATAGATCACTATGTCAGTCAGTCAGTCAGTACCTTTGAGTTATATATATTTAGATTAGGTACATTAGATCTAAATATTAAGCAAATTTGATAAAGTACTGTGGGAGACTGGTGCCTAAACTAGACGGAGAGTCTGCGTTGCAGGACACTAGGTCTAGGTCCCCACCCCTCGGACTTGTTGACTAAGGGCACTGATTTGAAAACCACCATTAGGTTAAATACTCTCTGACTAAGGGTAATGGCTAAGGTGTCGGACTCGTGATCGAGAAGTAGCTGGTTCGAACCATTACTTTATTTAGAAGCCATTACTCTATTGCCGTCAACCCACTCTGTACCTAGTTAATGTGAATTCTAAAGAAGCCTAAGTAGAAGATGTTGTAAGATCATAGTACTAACATGTGAATGATTGGGTTCTCTCCAAGGGTACGTGGACTTGATGTGCTGCAATGGGTCTACGGCGGCGTGTCTTCTTCGGCCGTACAACGCGATGCCTTCGCGCACCGCTTCCGAAGCGTACGGGACTATGCTGTAGTTCCACACGTCTGCAAACCACGCCTGAGGAAAAAAGATATCGTTAAATATGGAAGTAACACCTCAACAGTATGCCCTATAGTAAATACTTTAACACTTAGTTATATTTATAATCTAAGTTTCAAAAAAAGTAGGTAACAAATATTTAAAGTTCATGAATGGAATGCCTATATAAGAAGACTCCGCTCCTTCATAATTTAAGGTAGAAATAGGAGCAGGCTTTGATATACTTTGTATATCAATGGGAGCAGGCAGCCTAATTGCTTAGTTAGGCATCTATTTTGATAGTGTTACCGTTTTCATTGCGTATTTTTTAACCGACTTCAAAAAAAGGAGGAGGTTCTCAATTCGTCTTGAACTTTTTTTTTATGTATGTTACCTCATTACTCGCAGATGGCTGGACCGATTTCAAAAATTCTTTTTTTTTTTTGAAAGTATACTTTCTAGTTGGTCCCATTGTCGTCATGTTTGGATCTGATGATGGGATCATGGAGAAATCGAGGGAACTCTTCAAATATTACAGGCACACCTATAGCGTTTTGGGTATTTCTTATAGTACCTTGTGCAGTTGCTCTTGAAAAGCACCATTTGAGGAAGTGGAACTGATGATGAAGACCCGAGATGGCCACCGAAACTACTCAATAATAAGTATTTCGTAGATTGCGATTAGATTACTTGAATATAGATGTTAAGCACTTTATGCTCGTCACAATGCATATGGTGAAGTAGAGCTGATGGTGATGTACCAGGAGAACTCCTCAAAAATTAACAGCTCTGCACCGGGAAAAGCAATATTTTGTAGTAGTAGTTGACATTTTGGCTTTTGTAACTAGATAAATTAATCTAGATAAAATATAGAACCGACTTCTATATAAAAAATTTCGGAAGGCGGTGTCAAAAAAAAAGAAAATACAAAACAAATGACACCGACTACCGAAATTAAAGTCATTTTTGCCTTTGTAGTGTTTTTATGCAGAAGTCGGTTCTATATTTTGCTAAAATTTTTTTTTAACAAAAAACTCGATCCTATTGGTTGTGAAATAAACTTAACCAGACCAACAAGGCAGGCATCTCAAACTAGAGAGCTGTAGAATTTTTTTATACGGGTGAACCCGCTATTGACCACAATCACACCTGATAATAAAGTAAGCGGTTGATGAGGTCTACGATGGGACGAGCGAGCCCAGACGATGCCTTTTTGCCATGTATCAACCAACACTTAGCTGTAGCGTTGAAATTACAGCCTGCTTTCTGTTACAAAGAGGATGCCAGATTCCCATCATTGGTAGGCAACGTTATGAGCTTACGGTGTGCTTCTCATTTATTCATCCTTACCTGACTAGCCTCCAAGTCCATAGGACAGGCGAGGAACAGCCTCGGCCCTACGGTGACGTCACTGGACGAGTGTGCTTCAAGGAAGGCGTTGAGCGTGGACCACACTCCCGGCAACCATTCTAGTACGGCCGCTAGAGCAGGCTCGCGTCTACCAAGTCGGAGCTCTAAGGTGAATAGTTTGCGTCGGAGGTACCTGGGGAGATGATTATTGAAGTCAGACTAAGGCATGGACTAAGATTGTCCTAATACGCACTAAACATCTGAAAACCAAGCTTGCTAGTTGGCTGCAACAGTTATCCTATGATAGCACTGAACAAGTCCTAGAGAATATCTCGTGAATTTATTTCTCAGCCATAACTTTCCTTCTGCCCAATGCTTCATCTATTCTTCTCTCCAGAAAAGACACGCTTAAACACACTTGCTTAAACTCAACTACCCACCTCCTCAACCACACTCAACCCCAAACACACACTACCTTCACGTACACACACTTTCATGTACACCCACATTCATACACGTCATATATCATTCATAGTTCATACCATATACCTCTCCTTCAACACATCGCACCACACATATCCGCATTATAGTCGCTCATTATTGTAGTGTATTACATAAATTCGCGAGGTCTTTGTAAATCGGGGAGGAGACCTGGTGACCTGAAATACAGGCTTTTGGCCTAGCTCAGGCACCAGGCTCCCACAATATACGTATGATTCCCATTATTGTATTACTATACATGTAATTTAAAGATATTGTGGTGAGTAAAATAAAGGCATTTATTTATTATTATTTATTTATAATAACGTTTACTGAAATTAAGGGTTTATGCACTGTCCTGTTATCGATAATATCGACTTGGCTGACTGACTGTATTTCTTTCATTCATTTTGTAATTGGAGGTAGTGACTGCGTTCTATGTTTTTATAGTGATGTAGGTAACGCAGGTTGCTATCTTGAACTAGTCCAAAATAACAGATTTGCCAGGCGTTAGGTACTTAGGTACTTTTATATACATTTTTAGTGGATAGTGATTTTTTGAGTTTAATGATAGCATTTGGTGACTATTCTTAATGTAGTAACGGCAAAAGCCAAAAAGGTAGTTTTGCATCTCTCTCTCTTCTCACCAAATCCTGACAGACTGGTTTTTATTATTTCTAGCTTTTTAATAAAGTATGACCAATCTCAATTTGAACTTAAAATCTGGAGCTAAAAATGTATTAGTAAATGAATGCTGAAATGAAAATCTAATAGTGTCAAAGCTGAAGCATTAGCTATAACATAGCATCACTTCCCCGAAAGGTGTATGTAGATAGCTATAGTAGGTCACTTTTAGATTATGTTTCTGCTTACCTAGCTAAGAATCCTTTTACAGGTTCCATGTGATTGGCTGTGAGGAGCCACCTGAAGTTGTGATGGAGCTGAAGGTTCGTTGTGTTGCAAGTGGCTTGAGACATGGTACCTGAAACAATACATTGCTTTTATTCATAAATTCCAAAATTCTTTAAATCTACTTCATACCTATATGCATATTAGGGTGTCCCTTAAATTTCGATGTTGAAATATTTTTACGCATACCTTCTTAAAACTTTCATAATGACCTAATATAGTCTAGAAGTAAATATTAGCCCGTTCTATAAACGATAACCCGTGCCGACTTGCGATTGAAACTTGTCCATACAAATTGCGCGGGTACCGCGCTTGTACCTGTAACTGAGTGTTTTATTAGTCACTTTAAACACGATTTTTAAGATTTTTAGTGCCTATTCCTTATTGCATATAAATTTCGGTAGAGTTAAGGAGTGACAAACAAAATATTTTCCATGTCGGACTGCCTAGCCATCAAGTAACCGGTGCAAAATTACCGTCAAATAGACAAGTTCTCGCTATCCAATTTGTCTTCGCGAAAGTCAACTTGACTTCGCGAAAATATAATATTCGCGAAGTCAAGTTGACTGTCAGTGAAAGTACCAATCTTGTAATTAAAGAGTGCAGCAAATTTTGGGAAAATGCAAGAATTTCCGCAAACACATTTTCTAAAATGCGTGAAGAAACTTATTGATTTATATCATGTTTGGGGAGATCTACAAAAAAATGTAAGAATGAATACTCCGGCCACGTTCAAGAATCCTGAATATAATTTTGAAACCACTTTGATGAGTTATTTGATATTATTGCACACGCTGACGCCTTTGAAAGAATGAAAATAGGGGAAGACAAGGCATTTTTAAAGAAACAAAGAGAGCCAGGTCGACCGGGATGCTTAGGTGGCGTTGATAAAAATTAACAAAGAAAGAAGGAATGGCTAATCAGGCAAAGAGGATTGGAAGAGAGCGAGAGAGGAGAGTTAGCATCTACTTCCACTACAAATAACTTGGGAGTCGCAACAAGAAAAAAGTCAGGCCCCTGGAGCACAGCATCAGGCATGATGGATAGCGAGAGCGATCTATTTTTCAAAATGTGTTTGCAATCACAACTCCGAATGATTGCGAAAGACAAAAAGGCTCTTCAAGATGTTTGCTTATTTATTGTCACATTTACGTGTATGTTTGTTTATGTATGTTAGATCTAGGCTCAAGTTGCAACTAAAGCACCTCACCAAGATTTGTGCAACTTCAGAACTTCAGATGAACGACGGTTTTCTTCAAGAAGATGTATGTTGTTGGAATGATAATGTAGCTTTTCAGAACACTGAATAAATCGTTTGAAAGTTGTAAGTGATACCACTAAAAGGGCTGTCAAATAAACAGCAGAAGAAGAATAAAAACAATTCTTGTTGCGTTGTATGTAGGAACATCGATATTTCAATCCGGACTTTAATAAACTACACTTAAGAGAAGTTACCCTAGCTGACTGTTTTATTTTCTTTTTAATAAAGAATAATTTTATTATTTAAATTTATTTTATTTTAACTCTTATTCACTTAATTTGTTTAATTTATAATAGTTTTATTGCCGACCCAAATATGAGAATAAGACAAGATTTTCAATAAACTTTGAAGTTCGGTCGGCACGGGTTGCGATCATGCTAGAAAGATGAAATTTCATATTTAAGTATGTTTTAACATTTATAAAAAAATTAGAGGGTATGCCTTTCAAATTAAAAAAAAATAACCTTATAGCAATACCTTAAAGCAAACTAGATCATACCCGCGGTTTATATTGCGTGAAACGCTTTTTTAAAGTTTAATAATGTAGCCCTCACACCAAAAATAACATTGCTCCATTGCCCCTTTGTGACGTGAAAGAAGGACACAAACAAACACACTTGCATTTAAAATACTTGTATGGCACTGTTTCGTAATACAGGTTAAAAAACTACTATTGCTATACAAAGCAAGCCTCTACCTAAAAGGAATAGATATGAGGAAAGGGAAAGGGTACCTACCAAGTCGATTTTATTCATTCATTGCTATTCTCTCACGATCTTTCATGGTTTAATGAGACAATTATGTCATCTATATTGACATCGGTCCTAAAAAGGCGTTCCGCCATTTACTAATACCGGCTGCCTGTATAGTTACAAAGAGTACTAGAATTATAAATATTTTTTTGTGTTAAAACTTACTGTCCATCACTACGTTTATAGGCTTCATGACGTTTTTAGAAAGTAGTTGGGTGCAGCAAAGCTTTATCCATCGTAGTGACGTAGCTTGGGGGAAGATTACTGTAGTTTATTTTTCAGTAGTGCATGTACTAAATATATTTGATAATGGTACCAAAAAATACATGCATAGAAAACACGATCTCTAAAAAAACCGGCGAGTGTGAGTGAGACACGCGCACGAAGGGTTCCGTACCATTATCTATAAAAATATTTATTTTATTCTGATTTTTAGTATTTGTTGTTATAGCGGCAACAGAAATACATCATGTGTAAAAATTTCAACTGTCTAACTATCACGGTTCATGAGATACTGCCTTGTGACAGACGGACAGCGAAGTCTTAGTAATAGGGTCCCGTTTTACCCTTTACCGTACGGAACCCTGAAAAACGACTGAAGAGCTCCACACAGTTCCATTGAGTTGATGGGATGATCAAATCTAGGTTTTAATTAAAATATGTTTAACATACCTACAGAACATCACACTTCGACATGACCTAGTTGTTCTGAAATACCAATATAAATAGGCCTTTACGACTATTGCAGGCGCTTTACGGCAATGTCTGCAAGATGACTTTTTGTGGTTATAGGTAACTCGATGCAGGAGCGGCACGATTTGCCGCAAACCTGACAAGAAAAGTTTGCGGTAGTTGATGTTGAACTGTCTAGATATCGTATTGCTCTCTTACGTGCGCTGATCCGTCTGTTTGTCAGCCAACATCTCCCAGGCTTATTGACCAATTTTATAAGATGCCTTATCTTACTTAGCGTAGTCCTTCTAACCAAAAAAAAGGTCAAAGGATGAAGAATAAAATTGAATAGAATTTATTGAGACCATTGTTAAATTTTTTACAAATTTTCAGTGATCCCCAAACTAGGCTATGCCTGTATCTTTGGGACCTTAGGTCCCAAAGATACAGGCATAGGCACACAATCAATAAAACGTGTATACTAGCATAGATAAATTCCAACTCCATACTACTAAGTACCTATTATAAATGCGAATGTGTCCTTGTTTGTTTTCCGAGGTCAAAATGGAGCCGTCGATCGTTGTGATTTTTGGTGTAGATATAGTTCAAGGGTTGACATAGCCCGACCAGAGCCGGATTAACCCTGTCAGAGGCCCTAAGGCCCCTTTTCTTATTTTGACTGACCAAATCGTGTGTGAACTGAGGAAACGCATATTAAGGGCTGTGGTTTTTAATATATTTGTTTACTTATTCCCAGTTTTATTCTAAAACTAGCACTTACGCGGGGCTTCGCTCCCGTGGATTCTATCATGGTAAAAACATAACTCTCCTTTTTTGCAGTCGCGTAAAAAGTAGCCTATAACCTTCCTCAAGCTTCAAGTTACTTTCATACCAAATTTCATCCAAATCCACCCAGTACTTTCAGCAGTAAGCAAACAAACAAACAAACTTTTCCGCTTTATAATATTAGTATAGATTGTTTTAATTCTACTACTAAATCTAACGATTTGTATTTTGTGATATAACATTGAGGTCCCTAAGTTCACACGCACATCAAATTCTCGTTCAAAGAAACATGTTTTCTCGGTGCGTGCACTAGGCCTGGGCCCCTGGGGCCCCTAGGCAGTTGCCTACTCCGCCTAATGGTTAATCCGGCCCTGAGCCCGACATAGGCTACTTTTTCCCTGAAACATAGTATTCACGCAAGCAAAATTGCGATTTTGCTCCAATTTTATAGTCATAAATTGTTTGCTTACCTATAATGACAGGCATATTTCTGTTGTCAGGAGGCAGTAGACCCGCGAAGGCGTCTCCCAATGCAGAAGCATGTTGAAGGTTGTCGAGGATGACTACGGAAGGTAAGGCAGCTTCCTCGCCGGCGGCCGCAGCTCCGCACTGTTCCGCGATGTTGGCGAGGTACGCGCGCAACTCGTTGCAGGACTTACGGTCCACGCTGGAAGGGTACCATGGACATCATAATCATTTATTGACAGTTTTTGTACTACATTCAAGAATTCCCTGGCTCCTGCGCTAATATTTACTGTATTACAGGAACCAGTTTGTTCTCCATGACAATAAGTTACATTTTTATGCCAAAAACATGAGAAAAAAAAGTTCACTAATTTGGTTACGGCAAGTTTGGTCATGGGTAGTACCCGACTGAAGATCGATTTCGGGCCAAAGCCGACGAAAAAGCCACAGAATAGAATCAGGCGTTTTTTTTTTTTAGGATATTTTATTTATTTATCTATGTCCACACGTGACATTTAAAAAAGACAAATACAGATAAAAGATCACAAAGGTGCTGCTTATTCGAAAAGAAATTTCTTCCAACAGACCTGCGACAGGAGAGCTGAATAAGAGATGATAGACACAAGACACAGTATTTTGTGATAATTTTATTATGGCTGGTTCGTTCACAGGTACGTAGTACCCGACTATAATTAGGAGCCACATAATATAATTAATTTTGTGATAATCCAAATTTTTTAGAAGAATTAATGAATTGGCTATCTGCGTAACTATGGGCTTATAATTGTATCGTAAATATAAGGCTTAAAATCTATAAGAAATACAATTCAAGATTGACTAAATCTAGATTGACTAATAAGTAAATAAAAGATTACAAGACTTTATAACCAATGGTTCACTCGCCCATCCGAGTCTCGTACATTCGTTTTCATTATTACAGTTCATTTCGGCGCTTGCGAGAAACCTTTGGCTTCAGTTAAATGGGTCCGCACTATTGCATTAGGTTTTAAGAACATGTATAGATACTATAAGAGATGAAAATAAAAATAAATAAATGTGTAGTCTTTATAATATCTCCTAATCTAAATTGTTCTGTTACAGGATGAAGATCTTTATGTTTATCGGTAGATTAAACATCCAAAACATCTTGATAACAATCATGATATAATCAGTAGCATATATTTGATTGATTCAGATTACCATTGTTATTTGGCCATCATCATATTCGATATAGTGAGATAACGATGACTCATGATCTGAATTCGAAATGATCAAATCAACCATCCATTTGTTGTGCACCTTTTTTTTTCTGGGTGGTAAAATCATCAAAGGACTCTTGCCACTTTTGGTGGACCGAAAGGGAGTATCAGACTTCTACCGACTTAAAACCCACCCTACACCTTCAGTTGCATTTGCGTTCCGGGGCCGCGTTATCTAGGTACAACATTCCCGCAACCTAAGGAGTAAATTGTTTGTTCATGGAATAGAATAATCGCTACTGACCCAGTATCATCCATCATAAGACAAGCACAAACCCTATCTTCTTTCAAAAACTTAGTAAAAGATCTTTATCTCTCTCCTTAAATTGTTGTTATTCTACCGCATGACGCAGGTCCTCACCGGACACGGAAGTTTCGGGAGGTACCTGTGTCTGATGGGAAAGGAGGAAACGCCTGGATGTCACCACTGCGAGGGTCGCCCTGAGGACACCGTAGAGCACACGGTGCAAGACTGCCCCGCCTGGGCAGAGCACCGACGTGTCCTCACGGCGGCGATAGGCGGATACCTCTCGCGCCCGGCCTTGGTCGAGGCCATGCTGCGGGGCGAGAGGGAGTGGGAAGCGGTCGCCTCCTTCTGCGAAGCAGTCATGCTTTCGAAGGAGGAGGCGGGCCGCGTGAGGGAGAGGATGGCGTCCTCCCTCCAGCCCAGCCGCAGTGGTAGACGCCCACGGCGTCGGACGTCGGCCGACGATCTCCGGCCACCGTAGGCGCGGGCATGCGGACAGCGAGTAAAGGGCAACTCGCTGTCCGACCATGGACCATGCCCGGGTCGACGGCGCGTTGTGTTCCACGCGCGCCTCAAAGAGCGTCAGCAACATGACGAGGCCCCCTCTGCAGAGGGCCGAAGCCCGCCGGGGTCGTGGGACTCATCCCGTTACCGTGGCCCCGGTATGTAAAGGGTTATTGAAGGAACACCGTGGATTTTAGTCAGTAAAAGTCTGACAGTCCCTCCCACCCTGCCCGGAGTGGGAGGACTTATTTGATAATTTTACCACGTTAGAAAAAAAAAAAAAAATGTTGTTATTATGTATGTCTTTGTTTCTTTCTTTTTTTTAATATTTATATGTATACTAGTATTTGCGTGTTGCGCGAGGTGCAAGCACCTCGCGTGCTTGTGAAAAAAACTAAAGCATTGCCCCTCTAAATCAAGTATTTGCGTGTTGCGCGAGGTGCAAGCACCTCGCGTGCTTGTGAAAAAAAAAAAGGGGGGGGGTGATGGGGGGAGATGGGGGGGTATAGTATTTGCGTGCTTCACAAGCACGCGAGGTGCAAGCACCTCGCGTGCTTGTGAAAAAAAAAAAAAAAATGTGGGGGGGGAAATGGGGGGGGGGGGGTTGCACAATTATTTCGACTAAAGCATTGCCCCTCTAAATGAATCTGAAAAAAAAATGTTCCAAGTCTCTTAGATTCCGAGACCCGCCTAAAGGGGGGGAGAAGGGGGGCGGGGGGGGACTTTGAAAAATGGTTTTTACTTTGCCGAGCCTCCTCTATACGAATCCGTAAAAAACAAAAAATACGGGTCTCGTAGTTTCCGAGATACGATAGGGAGGGGTGAGAAGGGGGGTGAAAAGGGGAGGTTTGGCACTTTTCCCGTAGGTTTGAGAGTTACTTGTTTACGAATCTGTCAAAATATACCCACCTCCCCATCCACCATCTGGGAGAACAATTATGTCAGTGAGTCAGTGAGTGAGTGGTAATTTAGCTTTATATAATATAACTAGTATTTGCGTGTTGCGCGAGGTGCAAGCACCTCGCGTGCTTGTGAAAAAAAAAAAAAAAGGGTGGGTGATGGGGGGAGATGGGGGGGTTTAATATTTGCGTGTTGCGCGAGGTGCAAGCAACTCGCGAGCTTGTGAAAGAAAAAAAAAAAAATGGGGGGAGGTGATGGGGGGAGATGGGGGGGTTTAGTATTTGCGTGTTGCGCGAGGTGCAAGCACCTCGCGTGCTAGTGAAATAAAAAAAAAGGGGGGGGGAGATGGGGGGTTTAGTATTTGCGTGTTGCGCGAGGTGCAAGCACCTCGCGAGCTTGTGAAAAAAAAATGGGGGGGGGGGTGATAGGGGGGGGGTTGCACAATTATTTTGACTAAAAAATTGCCCCTCTAAATGAATCTGAAATTAAAATGTTCCAAGTCTCTTAATTTCCGAGATCCGCCTAAAGGGGGTGAGAAGGGGGGCAAAGGGGGCGACTTTGAAAAATGGTTTTTACTTTACCGAGCCTCCTCTATACGAATCCGTAAAAAAATAAAAATACGGATCTCGTAGTTTCCGAGATACGATAGGGAGGGGGGAGAAGGGGGGTGAAAAGGGGAGGTTTGGCACTTTTCCCGTAGGTTTGAGAGTTACTTGTTTACGAATCTGTCAAAATATACCCACCTCGCCATCCACCATCTGGGAGAACAATTATGTCAATGAGTGAGTCAGTGAGTGGTAATTTAGCTTTATATAATATAACTAGTATTTGCGTGTTGCGCGAGGTGCAAGCACCTCGCGTGCTTGTGAAAAAAAAAAAAAAAATGGGGGGGTTTAGTATTTGCGTGTTGCGCGAGGTGCAAGCACCTCGCGTGCTTGTGAAAAAAAAAAAGGGGGGTGATGGCGGGGTTTAGTATTTGCGTGTTGCGCGAGGTGCAAGCACCTTGCGTGCTTGTGAAAAATAAAAAAAAAAAGGGGGGGGGGATTGGGGGGGGGGTTGCACAATTATTTCGACTAAAGCATTGCCCCTCTAAATTAATCTGAAAAAAAAAATGTTCCAAGTCTCTTAGATTCCGAGATCCGCCTAAAGGGGGGGAGAAGGGGGGCGGGGGGACGACTTTGAAAAATGGTTTTTACTTTACCGAGCCTCCTCTATACGAATCCGTAAAAAGAAAAAAACACGGGTCTCGTAGTTTCCGAGATACGATAGGGGGGGGGGGGAGAAGGGGGGGAAAAGGGGAGGTTTGGCACTTTTCCCGTAGGTTTGAGAGTTACTTGTTTACGAATCTGTCAAAATATACCCACCTCCCCATCCACCATCTGGGAGAACAATTATGTCAGTGAGTGAGTCAGTCAGTCAGTGAGTGGTAATTTAGCTTTATATAATAGAATATATGTTTTGAAAACGTCATTTATTGTTTTGTATTTTATATAGATAAATAGTACACCGTGGACTACCCGCGTATTTATTTTCTCCTACTGTGTCAAATCCATCCAAAGGTTGTCTGTAAAAGATCGCTTTTAGCGATAAGACCGCCCATTGTATCACCCTTTTTAATTGTTAAGTCCATAATTTTGTTTTACTGTTATGGTGTACAATAAAGAATATATCTATCTATCATCCTTTTGTTTTTGGAGGATAACGATCAAATAACTTCTCCCGCTGTGGGTGGAGCGGAAGGGAGTCTCAGACTTCTACTAACTAAAAACTCACCCGATCTCTTCTGTTGCCCTTGCATGGGGCCACGGTTTCATTAGAATATTCCCGCAAACCAGTGTAAATCATCCAGAGCCGGATTAACCCTGTCAGAGGCCCTAAGGCAATGGCATTCTCGGGGCCCCTTTTCTTACTTTGACTGACCAAATCGTGTGTGAACTGAGGAAACGTACTTTGAGGGCTGTGGTTTTTAATATATTTGTTTACTTATTCCCAGATTTGTTCTAAAATTGTTTTAATTCTACTACTAAATATAACGATTTATATTTTGTGTGATAAAAGTAAGGTCCCTAAGTTCACACGCACATCAAATTCTCGTTCGAAGAAACAAGTTTTCTTGGTGCGTGCATTGGGCCTGGGCCCCTAGTTAATGCGGGGCCTCTAGGCAGTTGCCTACTACGCCTAATGGTTAATCCGGCCCTGAAATCATTCTGAAATTAAAAGCAGTCTCCGAAAGATACTCACTTAAAAGTAGCCACAGCTTCGGCGGGGTTGCCCCTACGTTGCATCTTCTGTACGTAGAACTCCGCTAGTTTAGCCGCTAGATATGACTTGCCCGTTCCACTTGGACCACACAGAATTATTCGCCGGTGTTCCGATAGCAGAGAAACATATCTGAGAAAGAAACCATGAGTTAGGAATGCCATCAGTCTCGTAATGTTGTGTGTTATTTAGTAAATACAAAAATAGTACCATAGGACTTAAAACCGGATATTTCGGCATTATGGCAAACGCCATTCGTGATTATGGCGCTTGCAACAATGCCGAAATATCGGAAACTTGAAACAATAAATACACATAGTAAATATTCCGTTGTAAGTTCTAATGATACTGTTACTGTTAGCTTAGAAACGAATATAGAAACAAACTTACCTATATACAATATTTTTTGGTATAAGACTATCGAACGCCAAGCTCCCAACACCCTCTAAGCAGATGTACAGCGTATTGACAGTTCCAATAATATATCCACACGGCAATAACTCCGGGAAACCTATCTCCGGCCCTCGCGTAGCTTCGCCTAAGTGATACGATGTTATCGAATCAGTGTTCAAACCGAGATTCGTTCCCAAGTCTATTCTAGACAAGTAATCTTTAAAAGTCTTCCTAACTATATAATCTAAGTTCTGCCAAGTAGTCTTGCCAGATATATACGTGTAAGCTATGGTGAATTCATTACAGTTTATTGTCGAATCACTATTATAAACGTTCTTATACGAACTACTGTGCGTAGATTTATTGCTTTTAAGGCTATTTGTGTTAGACTTATTTATTTGTGAATAGTCTTGCGTCTCTGTTTCGGGGCTGCGGTTCTGCGACAGTCGCGGCGAGTCAAAACTAGACTGTTTCTCAAAATGGTTGCTGTATGAACTCGCTGATTGTTTGGCGTAGAATCTGCATTCAGATTCTGTGAGCGTGTCTTGAACTTCTTCAAAATATCTTTGGAATGTCTCCGGCTGTCCTAAATATACGGCTATAGCTATCTTTTTTCCGTCAGTTGTATCTCCTTGGCTGTCTGCTACACCTGTTAAACAAACACAATGAGTCGTTAAATGAATCCTTTTGTTATGTAACTTGGAATAAACAAATCGTTGTTTTAAAATTAGACTAACCGATGTCTGAATAGCTCTCCCCTATGGCGAGTTCGCGAGTCTTCGGCGGCGGCAACACGGTGTTTATGTCGTAGTCGCCGCTGAGTCGCTCGCCTCCATTCGCGAATAAATCACTGCTGCCATTCAGTGCGGCTAATAGCGTCTCGCTGTTTTCATTTAGCTCACATGCGGCCTTATTGCCGTATATGGGTTCGACCATGCCCGATTTAGGCGAGCCTTTTTTGGAGAAATCCATGGTGGGGGTCGACGACATGCAGTTGAAGTCTAGGTCTAAAGGTTGCGAGTGCATGTCTAGTGTCGCCTGAAAACATAATACAGTTGTTGCTTAGGAAGGAAATTGGGCATCTTTTAGCTTTATTCCTGAAGATTTTAAACAGTAGAAATTAAACAGTATCAAATGCATGAAAATAATTTCAGGAGTTTTTTATTGATAAATTTTAATCGGTACCTACATAGAACGGTACAGTGACTTCCGTGCGCAACTCTCTACAAAATTGTCATGGACTCATATTTGCGTGTGCACTCGTGTGAAATTATGAAATTGGTGTCGTTATGATTTTTTTTTAATAACAAAGCCGTCATGCTTTACTAATCTTTAAAGGGTGGAAAACGAGGGTGCATGGGGAGACTTCTCATGACACTTCATGTGCATTGTGCAGGTGTAAATGTCACAGGTGTAATTCCGATACAACCATTTTACGTCCCTAAAAGAATAATAACATGACCAAGCGTTAAAGCGCTGGAATACATGACTTGATGACTGCCTTTTAAATGCACTGCATACAATTATATGTAACTTATTATATCAGCACCAGCACAGGTTAGTCTTAGACCCTAGTGTAAAAAAAATATTTAATAGATATAAAGTTAAAAAATAAATAAATTATTATTTAGACGAAGGACGATCTCTATTAAAATCAAAACGCCTGGTTTAACACCTCCTTTATCCAATATCTCCTCCCTCTTAGCTGTTGCAAGAGCGTTAGGTAGTGACCGTCCAATTACACACTTGCCTAAATGTCGTCCTTCATAAAAGTTATCGAAGGTCTCACCTGATGCATAGTGGCCTGGTCAGCCAGACTGAACCTCCTCGGGTCCTCCACAGCAGAACCACCAGTACCCAGCGAGCTCTGACTACCGGCCAAAGACCGTGATGTCACCAGCCGCTGTAACCTCTCGTTGTTTTGCTTGAGGTTCAACATCTCGTTCTGGAAGTGTACCTTGATTTGAGAAGGACATTTCAACGTATTCGTTTAAAAAATCTTAAGGAGTGGAACATATTGCAGCAAAAACTATTATAAGTGCCGCAAAACAAGCGGAAATTGCGTACAGACATAAGTGTACTAAAAACATTGTTGGTGCTTCACTACTCAATACGGACGGAAAGAATTTAATTATATATGAAGGGGCCGTTTATGATCATTTTGTAGAGCACCAACTATAATCAGTACCAAATAGCGCGTTTAATTTGTATAATGGGCTGCTAGCGAGCCCCTAATGAATACTTACTGTATACCGAAATATTAAGTAAGTGGATAGTTGGATACCGACTATTCCTAAGGGTGTTTTCACAATTAACGATAGCAATCTCAAGACTTTTATCGCTATATTAAGTGGATTTGTTATTAGTAAAATGCTATTTAATCATTTAATAAATGATCCAATTATTCTTACCCTCATTTTGATGACGGTGTCCTTAAGGCTTTCTAGTTGATGCGCTGAGCTTAGGGCCTCTAATCGAATATCCGTTAGCACCAAATCCTTCTCTCGCAATTGCCTCTTCAACTCATCAACTAATCCAGAATCATCTGGTTTATCTGGAAATAAAATAAAGACGTTAAGCCACATCCAGTAATTAATTCTATTGATTACGATGTTAACTTTAATTGGAATGTTCTTACGGTGCTGCTAAAGCTATAAAATGGGCCTGCGTTAATAACTTGGAAGTGGTTTGAAACCCAAACACGTGGTTTAACTGTAGTGAAGAGATTGCAATTA
Organism: Tholera decimalis; assembly: GCA_943138885.2. Lineage (NCBI taxonomy): Eukaryota > Metazoa > Arthropoda > Insecta > Lepidoptera > Noctuidae > Tholera > Tholera decimalis. The sequence continues at coordinate 33,804,022 of OW964549.2, read as the reverse complement.
TATGAACTTCTACATTATCTAATTACTAATTTACGAGCTATATGTTTTGGATAATTATATGGCTCCTTGATTGAGAAATATATAATAGGGTATTTGCCTGTAGTAGTAAAAAAGACGATGTTTAGATGCCAGGAAATTTAAACAACATTTTTATTTCTAAAAATAATTCCATATTTCTTATATTTTAATCAAATAAAAATTTAATTTTTAATCTGTGTGTCACGTGACCGCAAATGCCAATCACGAAGTGTGACATCAATTTTCTCAAAGCTGTCAAACGTGTTGACTTGTCATACGAGATATTAATTTTGTGTTGAAAAAAATGTTCGTAGGTGTTCTTTTTGTGTTATTTTCACAAAAAGACACTACACAATATTAATAATATAATTTTAAACTCATAATGAAAGAAAGACGACAGAAATCCTAACCTCAAAAACACTTTGTGAGAGAAATATGACGTCATGCAACTTCGTGACAACGATGAGTTTTTGGGCGGGAAAATATTTAATTTGGTTTTATTTTGAAGTTTCACCAATGTTACCCAGTTATTTTTTTTCGAAAAACATTTTTTTGCAGCTTAAAATTGATCAATAATTAAATCTATTCTATTTTTGAATATTAGGCGAATACCCTATTGTAATCCTAGAAGAGATGTTGATTACAAAATGACTATATTAAATTAATCTTAGTTTCCAAACGAGCTAAGATTGTTAAAGTCGTCCATTGTCCCATGTCTCGCTTACATTAACTTTTAGCCCCTAGCTTTCTCTCAATCTGATTCACCGTCCATTGTTTGCTGAAACTAATTTCCTTTATAGCTCACCTTTGGTTTGGTCTTCCGTCTTGGCCTGAGGACAGGGCTTGTCTTTGACGTCGAGTGTCTCGTGCGAATGTTCTAGACTGTTCTCGTTGCTTCCCTCGCGGATCGTGTGCGGGTCGTCGTAGTGATGGGATCCAGACGAGCTGTCTTGCGATGACAGTTGCCCGAGGGAAGAGTGCTTCGCTGTTTTTGAAATCTTAGCGTTCCGCGAGAAAGCTTTCGTGAATGATGAGCGGAGCTGTTGTGTAATAATGTTTTGTTAGTGTTTTATTTTCGTATTGTTTTTTTGTAAAGCAAGACGGGTAGAATATTTTTACTAGCAATATTGTTAACCCCTCCAATTACTAAGCTAAATATGCTTATGTTTGGAGTGGGTTCACGGCAATGGTGCAATGGGTTGGGTTCGACCCCGCGACCTTTCGATCACAAGTCCGATAGCCATTAGACTATTGATGCTTGAAGGCACGTTTTTTTTGTGTTACTTGATAACCTTATTCTACCTAGAAACGGTGCCTTTATCTTACTTAGACAACCTCCTTGCATGGATTCTGATGTTTCTTCTTGAAATTTTTAAAACAAAACTTTTTGTATCTGTTACGAGTACATTTCTTTATACAAATACTTTTCAGAACCAAGTGTAATGTTAAGTAACATTTAATGTAGATTTATCTAATAAAGCGATTGAATATTAAATCGCTATGTAACTTCTCAATTATAATAATCTAATTTTGAAGCCCATTGAAACACTTGTGACTTGGTTATGAAACATTTCTTCATCGACTCATTTGGAAAATCTATGTTTACATACATTCAAATATACTCCATGTAGGCTTCTTGTACACTGTACATATTCATTACAGTGTCAATATTAATAAATTAAGGTTAATATTTACTACTCCAAAGAAAAAGTTTGAGGAAACACTTTCTTTTAAAAATAAATAAAACATTCTTATGCAAATGTCTCTGACAAGAAACATAAGATTCTAATTTTTTTTTTTATTGATAATAGGCTCGCTTTTGACCACCATCTCACCTGATAATAAGTGATGATGTGGTCGAAGATGGAGCACGCTTACCTAAAAGTAACCTATTCACTCTTGACTTAAAGACCCCTAGGTTATAGCTATCGGGAAACACAGACTTCGGCAGGGAATTCCACTCCTTAGCCGTACGCACAATGAAGGTATTCCCAAAACGTTTAGTGCGTATAAGTGGTGGTGGTGGTAAATCGTCAAAATGAACGCCTTTTGTAGTAACTTACCCATCCTTTCTTCTTGTGCTTCTTGTCGTGCGGTGCAGACGAGCCACTGCTCAGGCTGTTGATGCTGGACACGCTGTCAGTGGACAGATGCCGAGTGATGGCACCGTTGCCCGTCTGCACCAAACGCTGCGGAGATGACTGCGTTTGACTGCCTGGCTCCTACACGGCAATATTCAACTATTCATAGACTGCACTACAATTTGTAAGAAAATGTATACGTATAGTATTTTTGAAATTGGTTAAATAACCGCTTAAAAAGTTAACCCTGAACTTTTGATTTCGACAGAAATAGCATCGAATACGCTCGAAACTGTGTACACGAAACCTGCTCAAATACTGAATTTATTTATAAATGTAATGCATGAATAATAATATGTAAACGTATACAGCCATTTCAAAACATAAATGCAATATTTGATACAAACACTATTGGTAAGTAAACGAATTGGACGCCAAATATTTGCAGCAGCCTTCTACATTTAGAAGCTATATGCTATATTTATCACTCTCTCTAATTATCATTGGGTTTCACAACGAGATCGTAATGTATGGTTGTATCAATTTGAATAGTTCTTGATGTACTTACAGTTAATATTAAGGAGGTAGTAAGTCATGTCACTTGTCTATTCTCGACGCGTCTCAAATGTGGAACAGGGACGGATCTATTGACGGTCAATTTAATGCAAATGCTATCGTTGCCTTATTTGATTCTGCTTATTGGACCTCGAACGTCCCGATTCTGATAATGCTACATGTACTTCTACATAGTCCCTTCGTTCCGTATGTTTGACTATATGCTAATGATCATGGTCTTATTGCAACGCATGCCTAGTTTAATGTACATTGATTGATAGATGACATTGGACACCGTAACAAGTTTCAACATAAGAATACAAATGTAAATGAAGACGTTGCAACATTAGAACGTAATCACATATTCAAACAACCATTTTTTTTTATCTTTGACATGATAATAGATCGTTAGGAACGATGTAAGCAAAATATGACTGGAATAATTGATTTTCGAAGACTTTTTGAGCTGGAATTCTTGATTATACATATGGGAAAATATTTCAGAGTACTGTGCTGCGTATTTTCCATTGCGTAGTCAGGTAGGTAGAGCTTAGTTAATGTTAGTTTCAAGATCATATTTACCGGGCCGGTGACATTAACACCATCCGCCCTAATACCCATGGATTGCATGTGGGCAGTCGTGAGCCCCGCCTGGATTGATTGCTTCCTCAGCAGCTCGATCGTTTGCCGCAACTCCGTCAACTCCGAGTCCTAAAGCAAACAAAACATGAGACCACATCCGAAGTATAACAACAATAAAACTTATAATTAAAAGAAAGTAATTTGTTTCCGCTGGAACCGGTTGCAGTGCTGTCTGAGCGGCTATTGGCTTGAGGCGTTCACATACATTATGATGCTAAGTACGGCAGTTCGTTGTTTCATTTTGAATTTTCAAATGATCTAATAGCAGTTGGTAGTTAAATATTTAATGACTAATAAAATAGAATTAAAGGATGTGTGATTTAATGATGGAAAATGTATGTAGTTCTTTATTACCTTTCTCTCGGCGGTCGCGGTGAGCTGCTGTAGTCGCTGCGTCATGTTAGACAGACTCTGCTCAAACGCAGACACCACGTGGGCCTACAACAACATAAAACATTTTGGTTAGTTTGAGGCTTCCTGTGAAGTTTGCTGCGCTATAAAATATCCATAATACCAAAGATATAAAAAATGTCGCATAATATGATACACGCCTAATTTTACACAGCAAAATCGGTGAACCTTCATTAAAAAAAGTACATGCATACATGCATCTTCGTGTCAGTTAAATCGTAAACAAATTCTTTGGCTTAATTAACGGGTACCTTACAGCTTCCTCCGGCCAGTTGAACCACATTATAACTGTAATCTGTATTCAGTTTAGTTTGTAATCAGAGGCGACCACAACTAGACTACCGACATAGATCTCTCCGTAACTTCTGTTAGTTGCAGGGTGAGATTATTATGTATCCAGATCGACATCCTTAGCTCGATAATGACACCAATTGCTCCCCAGCGACAAGAGACCGGTTAAATGTACCACCTTGACGACAAAATAATTACTTACGTCACATTTTACCTTAGTTACGTCGTAGTAAATATTGGACATAAACATTTTATTAACTGTAAAAGTGACTCATCGAAATAAATTGCTTTATAGGACGGTAATGCAGTAATAGTGGACGTGGGTGTAGCTGGTCACGGGACCCTTTGTTTGCTGTGTTGCGGGAACGCACTCAGTGAAATTAAAACAGGGGTAACGTCCCCAGTCCCTACAATGGTATGAATGTAAACACACCTCCGACGATAAACGTTTACAAAAATTTATTCAGAAATTAAATTCCAAGACGTATTCCTTTTGTTCATTCCGTCGGTGCCAACGTTTAACTTGAATAAAAGTAAATTCAATTTAAATAGTACTATACACCTGCCTCGACGCATGTTGCTTAGCCAATTACGATGGCCGAGCGTTATTGATAGATCTCTCCACGAGACACCTTGTACGCGTGCCGAAGCATTACCGACTGCAATTACGGTTCGTGAAACTCGCATCATCAGGGCCTTTACTGAAAATTTCTAATACTCCTATTCATCATTACGATTTACCGGCTATTAAAGAACATTTCGCATTATTTTAAGGCGCACACTCGGTCTTATTTTATTTCTATGTACTAAGTTTGTCTGTAAAACATCGCTTTTAGCGTAGCTTAGTTCAGACCATCCATTGTTGCACCCTATTATTTTTAAGCAATTATTGTAGTTTGTTATTGTGTAAAATAAAAGGTAGGTATATCTTTATGTCTACAGAACTGCTAGTGATAATGACTAAGACCCTCGGTTGATATATAATTATGTAGACAAAATACTAAAATACAAATATGAATATACCTAACAGATCGATATGAGAACTAGATAACCCTACCTCATATTATGTTTAACTTATACAGCTTTGATCGCTTTGGGCCTGATTAATCTTTAGAAATGCTAGTCTCAGTGACGTGCTCAAATGCTATGACATCCTTTGTTCAAATAAAGCTATGTTTCTCAATCATGATACCATAAAAGTATATCGGACAGGTGGAAACTAATTATTAATCAACAGCTGCGGAAACAGCCGCGCTTTAAGAACTTAATGACACGATCAAATAGTTACTAGTCCTTGGTAAGGAAAGAATTATGTCGAGTGTGCCCGCGAGAGTTTTTACTGCGAAATATTTAATGCATCCGTAGTCTTGCAGGAGCTTTCGCAAATGGACATTGAAATTATCTTCTTATAGACGCAGGTGAATGTTACAGGAGGTGTATACAGTTAAATACTTTAATATACAGGCAGATGGCTGGATCATCATTAGAAAAAATATAGAGTTAAAACAAGCGTCTATGTTGATTATTACAATTATGGTAAACTAGCTTTTGCCCGCGACTTCATTCACGTGGGAGGTTTTTCCCGCGTAAATCCCGATCCCGTGGGAATTCCGGGATAAAAAGTAGCCTATGTGTTATTCCAGGATGCCTACTATCTACTCACCAAATTTCATTGAGATCCGTTCAGTAGTTTTTACGTGAAAGAGTAACAAACATCCATCCATCCTCACAAACTTTCACATTTATAATATTAAGTAGGAAGTAGGATTCAGTCTTTATTCTTAGTTTTTTATTTTTTATTTTTTGAGTTTATTTTAAGTTACTAAAGAAAAAAAAAAACAAATATATTCAAGTCCATATCTAAATTTTTGTATGTTCCTGTGAGACTCACAAATATTATTTGTAAAAATATCAAGAAGCAATATCAGCAAAAAGACGGAAGGCAGATGGGAATATATGATTAATAAATAATACGCACATCTTTCGTAAGAGGTTTCGATGCCCACTAACAATATAAATCGAAGAGATTTTATTATATCATAAACGCACCAAAATATAGTTCGTACCGCAGTATTAAGAAACGTGGAAACATGAAATACATAATTCTATCACATAACAACATAATTTGAGAAAACATGTGCTCTGGGACAATACAACCGATAATGTTCAAATCGAGTAGGTGTTACCTACACGTCCCTCCGTTAATTTTTAAGGCCCACTCTACGTCCCACTTCTGTGTTTTACGAGAGATTGGTACAAGACAGGAGATATTATTTGTTCAAGTGCACTCTTCCTTATTCGGTTTGGACATATCTGGGCTGCATGTCGGCGGTCAATTTATATCAACGGCCGAACAGAACAGCCGCACCGTCAAAATTAAAAAGGCTTTATTGTATGAAGGTTTTGTTTGTACAGTTGCTACGTTTGGACGCGTAAGATTAATGTATTTTTGGTACAAGTATTGAGGGCAATAGATATTATTACAATTAGTTGGTTTATAGAATTGTAATTATCAATAGATTTGAAAGTTGAAAGAGATTGTAATGTAAAAGCTTCATAAATACAAGGATTAAAGATAGCAGCACAAGTTTTTAAACAATAAGCCCATAAAACAAGTCCTGAGAGAAATGGTATAAGCGGATGCAGTTGCGTTAGGAAAGTGTGCCGTGGTCGCAGTAGCCACCACCTTCGCGGACATCTGAAGTTGCGACGCGCAGGCGTTTGGGACGATAGTTATCTCACGCTCGATCCCAATGTACTTATAGGTGGTTCTGTTCGTATAAGCCACTGGAACTAATGGTCATTAATATTAATAGGAGTGTAAGCCGTAACTTTATTGGCGGTGACACTGATTTTCCAAGTATTGAACATATTTTTTTGTCGTCATTCAGAGAGCAAAGGTGGATTGGAGAATCGTGTTTATAGGTGTTAGTAAAGGTCCATTTTTAGGTTACCATTATTGGATACTATTTATTCTGTAAATTCTTCAGTACCATATCGGATGTAGTTAAACTCTTTCTATTGAACTCACTTTATTTACTTATTTAGGCATACACAAACTGGTAAAAGTGCGTTGGAAATGCATTGGATACTAAAAAAAACTAATTCCGTTAAAAATAAGGGCTTAGGTATCTACTCACATGGCTGAATTCGGTGCCAAGCCAATTAATAGTTTTGATAGGCAAAGAACGCCACATTCTCGGGCACACCCGAGGTGATGAAACCAATTCATTTATCTTGTCACCGACTCTGAAGGCTGAAGACTTAGGTATCTACTCACATGGCTGACCATGTGAGTAGATACCTAAGCCCTTATTTTTAACGGAATTAGACATCCAATAAAACAATATTTAAGGTTATTAATTCTCTCTTTGTAGTGCAAGTCTTTTTTGTAAGTTTTGAAGTCGGTTCAATTTTTTGTAAAAAGTTTTTATTTTATGCTTTTTGGTGTATCATTGTTTGTGTTACTTGAGATACCTACATACCGTTCGCACTTACTTTTTAAAAAGATAGTTTGCTATACACGTCTTTTTTACTCACTTTAACCATATTTCAGACGTGATTCAGAAGGTCTGTGCCTCAACTGTGGTAATATTAATAGGCTAATAATTATGCTAAACAGTACATAGAAGTACGAGGGCAGCAATCGCGGGAGATTTGCTGTTTTAAATTGAAGAGTTCCATCACTTATCTCCGAAGGTCTTCATCAGAACCTGATATGTTATATACTAAAACCTTCCTTGTAAAATATGCTTTTAAACAACGAAAACGCGTTTCTGAGAAAATCGCGGTTATACATACATACATACTGATCGAATACAGAACCTTCTTATTGAAGTCGGTTAAAAAAAAACTAAAACATCATTCAGTATAAATTCTACTGTAATACATTCATCAGATTCTTTAAGCCTCCCGTTTATGGTAATCATTGCTTAAGTTCAAAGGTGTCCCTTTCAAGCGATAACAATAGTTTGCTATTGGAGGCCTGTCAACCACGCTCCCTAAGTAATATAAAATATTGTATCCATAAATGTAACAGGATCTACTAACAACTGAAGTATGAGGGAAATTGCCAACCATTTTGATGGGTTTCACCACTTTACATTCGCTCTTATGTTTACTGAACACGAGTATTAATAAAACAAGAAACAGAGATTTTTTTTCGGTAGGAATATCATCTAATGTCCCGCTCTGGATGGAGTGGAAGGGAGTGTCAGATTTCTACTGACATTCCGGGGCCACGGTATCTCGTTAAAACATTCCCGCAACCCCTGAAAATGCCAGCAACCCCGGCAGAAACGCAGGTTTATTTCTGTTTTATTGACATTAAGTTACAGAGTAATGCTAAAAAATCTGACCCAACATGATAAGCTTATTTGGGATCGTGGGAAAGGATATTATTATACAGCCAATGAATGGGATTTGGTGAACGATTAAGTCAGCACCTGACCGTCAGTCAGTATAATAATAGAGGTCCTTTTTCATAAATCCTCGGTAGTCAGGTAAGGTTTTTTTGGACGATTATAATTTACAATGGCAAAAGGTTCTCATCGATTCTGAGCGAGATCAAAACACCTGTTAACCTTTAAGAAAGTTTGACTCGAAAGCGATTCGAATTCAAGTGTGATTATCTTGCTTTCGATAATATTCGTAGAAAAGTGTCTACGTCATGATTTACAAAGATTGAAATAAAAGCATAAAAAGGTATGTAATTTTTGTAAACTTTAAATTGAAAACACGGCATGGCACTCCCTGATTAATCTATTTAAGGGGACGTTACACCCTACCCATGAGATGTCAGGTGAACACGCTACGTCACTCATTAGTATTCTCCCCTAGCTGATGTTTCGATTTGATACGTGTGTACTTCCATTCCCGTCCATTATATCATTCCATTAAACATCAGGAAATAAAAAACGCACCTCCTACATTCTGCTTTCTTTGAGAGAAAAGTGTAAAGAACAATTGTATCGACATTGATTATGTTGTTAGAGTTCCCATGAGACCGATCATTATTCTGTGTACAAGATATTCTTTGAAAACAATATACATGAAATCATGCTAGTGCATGTCATATTGCACAGCGATATTATTTAGTTAAAACGTTGGTTAAAACAAATTGCTGTACGAATAAATAAATAACAACCAGAGAACTCACCTCTTCTAAAATTGGACAGCTTTTGTAGCGGGACTTTTTAAGAGCCAATTCCCACCACGGCACTGGTGGCTTGGATCGTAAGATTGTTTGGCATCCAATTTTCGGATCTTGTGATTCATACAGAGTTCCTAAAGTCCTTGATGATGGCCGTGATGATGGTTGTTCTGAGTCTTCCTCCACAGGAATCCCAGTAATACACTCGCAGCATTTATGAGGCCTTCTCTGTGGTCTAAAGTCAGCACTGAAGGAATGTCTATAGCTAAGTCGTTTCGAAAACCCGTTTGTTTCGCTTACAGATCTCTTGAAACCGTTTCTATTACTTTGCAGCGGCATTCTAGGTATCTGTTGCACTTCACTAAGAATACTTGGCTCACTGGGTAAACCCGCATGTTCGTCAGTCATCGGTGTATTTGGTTCAGAGTGATAACCTATTCTGTTTCGTTGCAAGCTTCCGTACAACGGGTTTTCTTTCATATTAGCAGGTTTCAGATCTATAAATTTTGGCCTCCGTAAGTTTAATGTAGCATATTTTTGTGGTGATCTGTGGAATTTAACTTTATTTGGTAAATCCTTTAAAACATCTTCTGTGTCTGTAGATGGTATCGTGGAATTATCACTGTAACTTGATATAGGCCTGTCGTTATCAGTGAAGTAAGATGAGGATTCTGAGCAATTATCTCGATCGCTGTGACTCCTTCTACAGTCGATAGAGGAACCAGTAAAGTCCGTGCGTACGGAATGCAGCTCGCCGCCATCCTGGTTGGCTACGTGCTGTTCATACGACTGGCGCTCGCCGTTACTCAAGTTCGAGATTCCTATTTTTTCGCCGCCACTAACGTCCTGCTCCGTTGATAGCTCCAAGCTTTTTAAACGTCTACGAGGCTTTGTGTCTATAGAATCATAATGAATTTCTTGTTTGCCATTTATACATTTCACTGGAGAACTGCTTTTAGAATGAGGTGGAGTCACTTTGGCATATATAGGTTCTGTGAAGCTGAGTCGTGATGGTTTATCAACAAACGAATTACTTGCTGATCCATTGCTTACATATTGAACTCCACAGCTGCTATCTAGGAAATTATTTTTGGGTGTCCTGTTTAGCGTGAAATATTCGGAGTGTCTTTGAGGTAGATTGATGCTTTCATTTGGTTCAACTAGGTTCCTTATCTTTATCCTGCTTCTAGGTGCTCTAATGGTAGCAAAACCATCGTGGATTGGGGAGCCATGATACGTCGGTGATGTGGTCACTGCCATGTCGGGTATATTTCTCATTTTTCTAGAATACACATCTTAATTGTTTGCATATGATTTCTAATGTTTTCGTCATTTTTATTAACACAAAGGTAAACAAAAACACAGTGCAAGATGATATAATGAGTACTGCACTTCTTCCTCCTTATTACCTGGAAAGCGCAAAATTGCAAAATACACGTCTAACTGGCATCTATCGAGTCTTGGTACTTTCATAGCTGTAATGTATGTAATCGAAATCATTGGCAGCGGAAAACTTAAAAGGGTAAGTTAAATCGTATCTGGATATTTTTCAATATGATTAGATAGAGACTGTTGTTTGAGTCAGAGTGTTCTTGTCATATCTAAGCCACTTGACCCGTAAAGAGACCGAAATAAATATGAATGGGGTTTATTTTTGGGCATCCATTAAAGTGCTTCAACGTCCGGCTCAATAAAATCTTGGTAGATATCCACTCAATAAAGGGCATTAATGTTGACTACTAAAAAGACGAGAAGCATAGGGATTGCCTAACAATTATTTACTTCAATTAGACTAGCTCAAGCTAGCAGAAGACGTTGTGTAATTCGATATTTACGATTTCTGTTAATGTTGTGTTACGCACTTATCAGTTGTAAAGTCAAGATGCCTTTTATGATATCTTTCAACTTTCTAACTCAATAGTACTACACTCGTACGTACACTCTTGCACTTGATAAAATACAGCGGCCTACAAAAAATAATGATCGTGTTCTTGTCTTGATATCACATATTTATGAACTGGTCTAATGTATGTACTTGATATTTTCAGCTTAATATTTACTGCTTTATTTGTGATAAAATTGATAGTTTTCTCATGAAGTTTTTATAATGAAAATTACATATTTAGCACTTCTTAAAGCTGAGAAATACCATCATATGACTATAATAAATTTACCATCATATTTAGAGAACGGTACATCTTGGGAGGTCTAAATCGTAACTAGGTACGAATATCGTTTTATCTGCAATTACAACATTTTACATTATTCATTTTACGATGCCAGAAAATCCTATAGCTTTATTCCTAGCTTCGTACAATAATGGTGTATAGTTGTATAACACATCTGCTCGTATGCAAATTTTATGGAGCTAGTGGTGTATTGCGCAGCATCAATTTAATATCACCTAACACGTTATGCTCGTGTAAGTATCACTGTCCATCTATACTAATATTATAAAGCAGACAAGTTTGTTTGTTTGAACGCGCTAATCTTTAAAATTCGGGTGGATTTGTATCAAAATTAGGTATGGAAGTAGCTTAGACCCTGAGAAAAGTTATAGATTTTTTTTTCCGATTGCAAAAGAAGCAGAGTTATGTTTTTATCGTGATAACGTCCACGGGAGCGAAGTCCCACGCGACTGCTTGTATTAGACGATTAATTAACTGTAGAAGGAAATTATGATGACAAACATTTCAGATAAGTAGGTACACAAGTTTCAATGAACTTGAACTTCAAAGTAAAATATTTATCTATTAACGACAGTGTTGTGCGTGATTTATAGGCGATGAGTTGGATCATAAAAGCCAGAGTTACGAGTGTTGCATTATTTATCTGCATCACAACACAATAGCGTAACCGGCTGACTATATACGGAGTAATGCTTACACATACTAAGTAGACGTGGTCGACAACCATAGCTGGCAGTAATTAGTAACAATAAATCACAAATTATTAGGGTTCCATAGAAATAAACCATGTTCAATAAGTAATTTGGATTTCCCTTGCGTGAGTCAAACGGCGCGATGCCAGATATTTAAAAATGCCTCATATAGTATTTTGGTGGTAATTCCATAAAAATTTGAGCCACCTTGTACTCCTTATGTATGCATATACAATATTATGTAGATTCAAAGCGAATGCTTACTGTATAAAGTGTAATTTCTGACGTGCATTTTATCGATAAGAGCCACCCAAATCGTTTTCACGTTAGCAGTAAACAGAAAAAACTGTAAAGTGTTACGTTACGATATCATCGATTTGCCAAAATTAAAGTAAGAGGACATTGTAATGTTATTTTTTTATGCAACTCTCCGTTTTGGTAACAGACAATAAAAACGGACTCACCGTTTTTATTGTCTGTTGTTTAAAACCTACAGTTACCATTTGTTACTGCTTCTTCTATTACAAAGTGTTACGCATTTGTTAAGCTACAAAAAAGGCCGGTCGAGCCTGGTCTTACGCTACTTGTATAAGCCGTGTTCAAATAAATAATGATAGGTCATGTCGTTATACGGGTTAAGTCATAAATTATGTGGGGGGCGATCGCGGGCGCCAATCGAACAAGCAAACGTCTCAGACGGAGGGGAGCACCGAGAATCGTCGCTGCAGCTTTGCATCGTCCTATGCTTTTTTGTTTTTCAATGTTCTCAAAGTTCAATCTCTTCACGCCAATCGAAAAAAGTACCGAAATCATTTTTGTTTTAGATGTTTGTGGAAGTTATATTTAGTTGCAACTAACAAATTAACAAAACACTCACTAGATGAATTACTAGGAGTGCTTTATTTGTAATTTGTTACAAAAAAACCGGTCAAGTGCGTGTCGGGCCTCGCGCAGTGTAGGGTTCCATAGTTTTTATAACAGCCAAGTGCGTGTCGTATTGGCTGACTGATCGTTTCGTACCATGCTCTAACTAAAAGCCAAACATGACTACCTAACTAATTTGACTTCCTATACAAATCCTCACCTAATCCGACAATTTTGCACGAAAAGTTAAAATTTTTTTAGAGATTTGTATAAAACTTGTCATAGCCGGTGTTTTGAATATAAAGACAGGACAGAGTTACACTACTCAATCGTCACAAAAAAATAAAATTTAGGAAGTAGTTTGCTGGGGGAGCTTTGTGTTTGATATTATATAGCAAAATAATAAATAAATAAAAACATATTAATCGGTTTTTTTGTTAAAAAGTTTTTTTTTATAAAACTTTTTTAAATATGAAACTAACGCGATACAACTGACGCTTAGCGCCATCTATCGACATTTCTATGGAGTTGTTCGAAATTTTCGAGTCAAATACAATTGGTCGACTTTTACTCGTAAACTTGTAAAGCCCACTTATGTGTGATAGTTTTCCTTTAAACTTCGTTATATATAGGTACTACTGCCGTGACATTTGCACATTTTTTCTAACTACAACCGTTTAGTTGGTATAGGGGGGACACTTGACTTTAACGAAAATTGGTACTTTAAAGCTTGATAAGTCACGAACGGTTTACTTAATCCAAAAACGGTCTTCCCAAACCCCTAATATTTTTGAATGACCTATCCAACGATATCTCACAATATGGGAAGAACGAAAAAAAAAATTATCATCACACTTTACATGTAGGGGAGGTACCCTAAATAGTTGTTTTTTTCGAAATTTTATTTTACCACTTTTTTGGCGTCATTAACGTGTATACTCATGCCAAATTACAACTGTCTAGTACCAATAGTTTTTGAGCTAAACCGCGGACAGACAGACAGACAGACAGACAGACGGACATGGCGAAACTATAAGGGTTCCTTGTTGACTACGGAACCCTAAAAAGGTACGCTATCTAATTAGATTACCCTGTAAGGATAGTTGTAAAGTGGATAAATAAATAAATGAATAAAAAAATAAAACCCTGTCTGTGATTTGCAAAGTACTCTTTGTGACTCATAGTCATTAGTCATTAAGTTATCACTTAGTCGTTAGTAAACCTCGATAACTGCGTACTAGAATGTAACTAACACTGTGAGAAAGGCTTATCCGTTCTTTTACCAGAATTTTGAGAAGCGTTGCCAGGTACATCGGGAAACAGGACGACATAATGTTTATATATCTTTCTCTTTCTTACTAATGCATCGAACGTCTCTCGTCCGCGTATCAACGACCTGTTTGTTGTGGTGCGTAGCCTTTGCTTACTGAGGCCGTAGCACGTCGTAGTAACAACGCTCAGCACAAAACCTATTTTCATTTCATGGTCATTTCGTAACATTTCAATAACCCTGCCCCAGTGCTCGTTGACTGACGTTTGTAAATAAACTTCGGTACTATGCAACTGCATAACAATAGTCGTGATTGTAGCATTTCTGTATTGATAACGGTACAGCCCGGCTCGATTTGGCATAGAGTGAATCGACAGAAATTTATTCATGTGTATCATGTTCTGTCACACGGGAATACTCAATTATTGTAGATTACGTTGTTTGCTGTTTGTAGAAACCGCTTTTAGTGATGTTGTTACCGAGTACTCATAAAGAGACGGTGTTAAGTTAATGTTCTTTATGGCAAGCTAAGCAACTAGCTAATAAACGTAAGTTGACTTTCCTTAGCAACTTTTGTTGGTACCTACTTACAAAATGAAGGCATGTAAGTACCTTCTAATGGCATTTTAATTTGTTAGGTTTTTTATTTGTGAAGTAGGTATGTACTCTGCTTTCCCTTCAACTTACTATATGCACAGTGAAGGTACGAAGAACACGTGGGGCAATGAGATCATGGCCCTAACGGTTTATATGATGAGTATCATAGACGCTCCGGCAGAACACACGAGAATCGATCGTTTAAAACAGAAATAATATCATGATTAACAGTACTCGAACTGGATGCCCGTGATTGCATTCAAAGAAAACATAGCAATGCTGTGACCCTAATGAGTTGTGAGGAAATTGTCCGCTAGCCGAACTATTTTTCACGCAACTGTTTGTATCGACCAAAGTTAGGGGAAAGGTCGAAAGTTCTTACTTCAATATGTTATGTTGCTTTCACTTCTCATAGGGAGAAAAGAAAACTAGTCATCTGTATTCCTTAAGCTAGAAATAATCCAAGCAATTCTTATGTTATCTCAAGCTATTTATTTCTTATTTTGTAATAACTTCCAGTCTTCTTCGGTCAACACACAAACTGTTACGTAATATAATCAACCAGTAACTTAAAGCAATTCCACGAGCAAAATAACACTTTTAAACCGGAGCATAGAGTCTCTATTCGTTACAATTACAAGACATTCAGTTTTTATATGTAAAAAATACATGTGGAAGTTGTAGATTCTATTATCTGTGACACTGACACAAACTCTGAATAGTAAGATAACCTCAGGCGATGTAGTAAATATAAATTAATATCGAAAACTAAGGGAAGCAAATTAAAAACGTTACATAGAAAGTACGTTTAACAAGTTTTATTTATGGAAATGATGTGTTAAAATCCGGTTTTATGTAATAACAATCAACGAAAACTAAAATCAAACGTAGTCATTATAAACATGTTTTGCTATTTGAAGAATATAATTTGTTTTGCATAAAACTAAATGGAAAATTATTCAAATGTCATATATTCTAGCCGCGTATGCTCAGTGGCCATTACAATTTATACTATCAATCTTAGAGTTAATCGCGCGCAAAAAGGACAACATTGTTAATAGTGATGATCTCAACCGACTGAAGTAATCATTATGCCAGACTTGACCTCTAAACACGTTACTGTCTCTACGTAATTCCTTCAGATAATAAGTAAAATATCTAGTCTTCAATCAGAATAACATTTCGCATAACATGTTACATTAAAGAACTAACAAGGTATCAAGACAATAATAAAAACAATATGTACAGGTTCGCTAGTGTACGGAGTGATCCAACGATAAAGCAACAGTTTGAAGGCTCAAGGGAAGCATCTGTCGTGCACATGGTTCAGTAGCAAGCCGTTACAAGAGCATACTTGATGGGAAGACATTCGATATCTACGTACAAGAATGGAATGAACACCGAATCCACCCAGTCATCTGCGAGTTTTTAATTAGGATCTGAAAAAGCGGTCAAGGACCTGAAAGAAGCCGACACAGCTATCTATCATTGTAAAATACAGGCATCTACCAAGTAAAGTAGGCTGTGACAACATTTCAAAATTACTTTGTTATACTAAATTACCCACACTCAAGATAAGGTATGAGCAAATTATACCGAAACAGAATAGATATCGTTTTATTTTCTTGTAGATTCCAAAATTCCATTGACAGAGTTAATATATTATTATGTTCTAATTATCATAAACATGTGATTTCTAAACGTAACAACGGTGTTTTATCTGTCTGAAATTCAAATAAAAGCAACGGTCTTGATTTTAAATCAAGTACCTATGCGATACGTTTGGATAGTAGTAGGAATAAGACGAATGGTTACTAACCGCGAGCACAAGTAGGTACGTAATACAAGAGCAAATTTCACAGACGGCCGTAACAAGCAAATATACTGCGTGGGTTGGGCGCATTGTTTGCCTGTCCTGTAAGCGTATATACATAGTTATGTATATGTCACATTAGGTGCCGGAGCGCTGGATTTTAAGGGCAACTACATGACCTCTGACCTCCATTCTCAGCTATTGTCATGCTAATGAAACTACAGCTATTAATCAACTGTGACGAGAATCAGGCAAAAACGATGAGGCGAAATCGATTACAATGTAGAAAGCAACCGTGTATTGTCATGATTGTTAGGTGAATGGAACTTATCATATTTAACATTGTCGTGGGCCTGATAACAAAACTACGGTCATTAAGGTGGGCATAGCTGACTCATGGTCAACGGCCATTTGTTTACAGCATTATCTCAAGATTTCGTCGAGTCAAAGGACCACCAAGTCGCTGTAAATGTTCTTTAAGCAGAAAGTTGTTTACATTATGCTGTGTGTATAAACACAAAGATAATTATAGATTACTGTAACCCGAGCTTGGGTCCTGGCTAATCCACTTTCAAGTAGATGTGCTTGTTACAGCACTTCCTGACTAGATACGGCACAATCCTGTCTTGTAGAGCTTCCTTCCGTACTTGCTATTGAACTCTATACACAGTATAACGGATAAACCACTTAGGGATGTAGCTACAAGTTGTACAACAGTTGGCTATGAGAAGTTTAGTCAAACCAGTTTTGAGAATATCGAACCATACGTTATTTTTTACAAGTCAAGGATGATTGAAGATCTCGTATAAGTCACACTACGGGTAGGTAAGTTCTTTGGAAGATTGTAGTCTTCCTGTCAAGGTCGGCAACCGTTGGAGGTGACGCAACCGACGTTGAACAGGTTTAGTATTAAAACGCGTAATTCATTGATAAAATCCCTGTCGAGGTGAAATGATGGAATCCTTCACAATTATTAAAATTAATCATGATTGGAGTGTGAACACACAAAAGTTATTAACGATTCGTAAACATATAAACCTCAATCCATTATACATAGATTATTTTAAGTTGAGTATAAATTTTTTGGGATGTCAAATTATATTTTCAAGAAATGGCCTGTTAATTTTAAATAGACGATACTTTAGCAGTTGATAATATTAATTTTACTTTACCGGTGAATTTAGTCTTTGAAGGTATCAATTTGAGAAGTAATTTATAATATTTAAAGTTATTTAGAACAAGTTTCGATTACCTCTAAATGGTCGAAAGATATTGCGCAGTCCGTCTTGCGACATTACAACAGCATGTTAGAAACGGTCAATAAATGCACTAGTCATGACAATATAGTAGCAATTAAGAACAAATAGGTTACAATAGTTACAGTTTGTAAATTGACAGTTTCATTTCGGCTCACTAATAATTTTTTTAAGAATTCATTACGTAGGAGCTTATTTAAAAGCTTACTAGAGGTTTGTACAAATGTACATGGTATAGACCGAAATAACACAAATAGTAATAAAACCAATGATCAAATTTGATTGCCCGTTAGTCCATCATTTTGTCAAATTCACGTGTTCTACTAAAATAGATATACAATAGTTACTTACAATTATCTATACTAATATTATAAAGAGGTAAAATTTGTAAGTTTGTATGTATGGGGTAATCTCTGAAACTACCGAACCGATTTTGAAAATTCTTTCACTTACATGTAGCTGCATTATCCCTGAGTGCTATAGGCTATAAATTATCTTTATATCATGCATATTAGCCGAGCTATTATAATCTTTGTCGAGCAAGTCGGGGACGGGATCCCGTGGAATATTTTCGACTTCTACGCGGACGAAGTCGCGGGCAGAAGCTAGTGGATGGATAAACAGACTGATTATTTCAGATAATATTATTATTATTGTTTTTAATCGGTCAAATAAAACAAGTCCATTATTTTTTTAAGTTGTAAACTGTGAAAGGGTGTTTTTCACAAAAAATGACCCTAGCAAAATCGGACTGTCCCACAACTTCAAACATTTTTATTTTTGTTTTTTTATATGGCACATGTAGATGCGAAATGTTATATGATTAAGGCAGACATTTTAAAATCAATTTAAATTGAAAAAAACCATAAAAAGACGATAGATATATTTATATTAAAAAAAAACCACCATAGGAGGTGAAAATTTCGTGTGTCCCACGGTGCTCTCGGAGATTTCGAATACTTCTTACTTGTAGACTATTGAGCTTTGAGTATGTTTAGGTGTTCGAACATAATGTCTTTATGTCTAAAAGTGTGTTTTTGGTCTTTATGTGATTAATTTATAGTTATTTTTAAGAAATATCATTAAATTAACGTTGTCCTATGAAAACCGTAGTACCGGAAAATCCGGTATCGTCACGGTGAATTTGATATCTTACATAAGAAAAAATCTACTAATTTGTGTTTTTCTACTTTCCTGGCAATATTGTGATCGTATTTTGATACCGTGAATACTGTTTAAACGTCAGTTGCGACAAAATCTGTGACTAAAGTGTTGGTGTCTTCGGCGTGCAGAAAAAGTTTTCTGGATAGTGACAGTATTTAAGAGGTAAATAAACTCATTTTCTTTACTTTGGCATATTGTATTTAAAACATAAATTAACCTATATTAGATTAATAAAGCTAAAAACAAGTAAATTTAACAGAGTATTAGTTATTTTTAATTTTAAAAGTTTTGTCGTATGAATACGTCACCTCCTGTGCGTCATGTGACATACTACCGGAATAAAAATGTGACGAACATGAATTATAAAGCTTAGTGTACAACGAAATATTTAATCTTGTAATAGATACTTACCTACGTGTTACCTAATTTTGATAATTGTTTGTACGCACGTAATACCATTGACGACTTATTGGATTTGAATCTAAATTGACTGTAAAAAATGCTATAGACTACTTATTATCCAATTTTACTACAAAAAATTATACCTTTCTTGTTTCAGATATAAGTTCGCATTTAACATACCTACTCGTATGTATGATCACTCTGCTAGCCGATATATTGATTATTGGGACGTTGACAAAATCCTAACATATTTTGATTTAAATCAATGTTACATTAATAATGCCAGGCAGCGAAAAATCAGCAAGAGTATAAAACTGCAGCATTTTACTCTTGTGATGAGTCAAAGCGATGTTAGAAAAATACTGTAGTGCTCCATTTTTTGGTATTATTTTTGTGTGCATTCAATTTATGATCATTTTTCCGAAGACGAGTGCGAGGTTTGTTTGGGAGGAAATAATTAATGGTTATTGGAGAAAGTGTTATTTCATTCGGTAGAGAATGGCGCTTACCGCAGCAGAAAGAGCGAAGCGATATCGCGAAAAATTAAAGCAAAATCCTGAAAAATATGAAGTCCAGCGCCAAAAACAGTTGGAAAGATTAAAAAAGAATCGGAAAAAGATATCAGAACTTACAGAAGAAGAAAAGATAAAACAACGAAAATTATGGAGAGATGAGAAGAGGAAAATAAAACTTAAAAAAAGTAATAAAGAAAACTTAAAACCAACAAGAGAACCGTTGAAAACACAAACTCACGTAAGCAACTTATTTCGACGAAGATATAAAAATTTGTGCACCAATTACAAGAAAGCTTTAGATAAAATACAGATATTACACAGGATGTTAGAAACCAGCCGCAAACGTTATTACCGCGAAAAACTTTTGCATGAAACAAAGAATCGCGTAATTGAGAAGCTGCAAGCACGTCAAGAAGTATTAGAATATTCTTTAAAAACAGTTTATCAACAAGCAAATACCCAAAAAGAAAAACGACTGTTAAAAAATATAGCAACTAATCAGAATGTAAAAGCTAGCAAGTCAGTTATGGACGTAACAAAATATTTAGGATTAAAAAGCCGGATACGAAAAACAAAAACGAAACTACCAAGGTGTAATATTCCAAAAGATATCGAGACATTTTATAACAGGGATGACATAAGTAGATGTACAGCGGGAAAACATGAAACAAGAACAAGAGGGAAAAAAAAGATGCAGATAAGGTACCTGACAGACACATTAGCAAACTTGTACAATATTTATAAAAAAGAAGGAGGAAAGTACAGTTTTACAAGCTTTTTTAGATACAAGCCGTTTTATATTTTATCACCCACGGTTAGAAATAGAGAGACATGTTTATGTATAAAACATAGTAATGTAGAAAATATGTTTGCTGCCCTTAAAAAAAAAAATATTTTAAGTTATACAAATCTAGAAGACGTAATTACTCAAACAACCTGTGATAGGAAGTCGTACACCTGTATGTATAGTAAATGTGATGATTGCAAAACTCCTGTGCTTCAATACAAAGTAGAAAAACTGGAAGATTATATTACCTGGTTCAAGTGGGAAAGAATAAGTCATAGCTATACAAAATCGGGCAAGAGGTTTGTTACCAAAAAACATTCAAAACAACATAAAAAACAAATTGTGGAGACCCTAGTTTCTGAGTTTAAAAAGAACTTCCATCGTTTAAATCTTATATTTTTAATTGGAGGCACCAGCAGAGTGAATATCTAAAATGCATTAATGGGTTACATGATAATGAAATAGCCATCTTGTGTGATTTCAGTGAGAACTACGAATGTAAGCTTGGTTCAGAAATACAAGCAATGCATTTTGGAGCTTCAAAAAACAATATATCTTTACATTGTGGCATGATATACTTCAAAAGTAAATCACAATCATTCGTCACCATATCTAACAATACTTGCCATGAACCCAATGCTATCTGGGCCCATTTACTACCCGTTCTAAACTTCGCAAAGCAGTTGGATCCAAACATAGAAATTATTCATTTTTTTTTCCGATGGTCCATGTAGCCAATATAGGCAAAAAAAAAATTTTTTTTAATCAATCTTTTTGCAAACAGAATTGACGCTGGTTACTATACTTGGTCATTCTCGGAGAGTGGTCATGGTAAGGGTGTTGCTGATGGAATCGGTGGAGCAGTTAAACGTCAATTGGACAAACACGTGTCTTATGGTTACGATATAATAGATGCTGAACATGCTCACCAACACCTTGAAAAGAGCATGCAATCAGTAAAATGTTTTTTCATAGCTGATAATGACATTAGCAATATGAAACATCTTATACCAGGCAACATTCGACCTGTTCCTGAAACCATGAAGTTACATCAAATTATGTCAGGAGGGCAAAATACTATATTTTACAGGCAACTGAGTTGCTTTTGCGGTGACCGACGCGGTCTATGTAACTGTCATTCTCCGAAAACACATATATTGCTTGAACAAGATCAAAACTCATTAGTTTCAGAAGACTTCAAAGTTCTTGAGAACACCAGTCATGCAACTAACTTTCAAACGCAAGATCAGAAACTCAATATTGAAACAGACCTTAGACTGAAAACTGGTGAAATGTCTTTCAATCAAGATAGTTTGACTCAAGAGGAAGATCTGGCTCAAATTATGGATACTAGTGCGAGTTTATTTCCCAGTGAAACCAGAAAACAAAATTGCCTTGAACCCATTGAGACTGATGATAGTTCCCTGATCAGTGAAATTATTTCTATTGACTCAAGTGTTTTGATTGAACTTACAAATATAATTGACCTAGAAGCTTTAGATGTATCAGCACTACCACAAAATGAGGTTTTACACTGTAGTCCTGAACACAATATTGAAGAACCTAGTACTTCTACAGGCTTGAAACAAAATATTAATTCAGAGAATTTAAATGTACCTAGAAAACGGGCAAAGGTAATGACACCAGTAAAGAGCGATAGTTACAGGACCGGTAGAGACACCAGGAAATCAGGATCACTAAAAACTGTAGTTTCAAGGTACTTTTTATGTAATTTATGTAAACGTCGAAAATTTTTTGTACCTACAGATATGACTCGCTGTGTTGCATGTAAAAATTGGGTTTGCAGCTTGTGTTGTGGCCATCCCTCAATTATCGACTATATTTGCGACATATGTTATGGATCTGAATAATACAATTATTCAAATGTGTACGTAGAACGTTCGTTTAAATTATGATTGAATAGTTGATTGAAGTAGGATGATGATCTCTAAAATTAGTACACAGTACTATTAAACGTTATTATCTTTGTCGAGAAGAATATTAAAGTTCCTATGATTCCAAAGTAATTGTGATAATCCTGTAGATGTAAGTAAAAATATAAAATAATCACCAACGACTACTAAGTTGGTTCTCGTAATATAAGTTATGTGATCTCAAATTGGTAATGCTTTTAATGTAATTTTGTGTATAACAAAAGGTTTAATGAATCTTAAAGATTAATAATATTAATTTTACGCTCTTTGTGATTGTGTTTTAAATTGGCAGTGTGGATACTGCTCAAATTATTCCTATTCGTCACGCAATTTTCGTAATAGTCACTGTCTTATATTCTAAATTGTAAAAAACTAGTTTTAAAAGTATCTAGATTTCTTTAGAGTATTAAGTTTTGTCACTATTAGAATTTCGTTATTGCCGAAAATTCCTCACTTTGCTTGATTTTTGAATTTGTAACACGTATCATTAGTAAACAACAACTTTTCGAGGGCGATGTGTCTAAGAAGTGACGAAAATGAAACTATTTGGCTGATTATTTATTATTGCGATAGAATTATGCTAACTTTTTGTTATTTTTGGAAACATTTTAAGCATATCTTTATACTAATATAAGTTGATTTTGTTTCAATACCTGGTTGTTTTATTTCTGACTGATTATATTGTGTGACGTACAGTAACACTTTGCGTCATATATTGACCGAAAAACTTGAATATTTCTCATAATTACGTTTAAATTTTAATTTAAATAGCATATTTAGCTAGTTAATTACATATTCTTTGATACCAGAGTAAATTTAAGCAATTTCACTTAATCCCAAAATTATATTTCCTGATCGTCACGGGGTCAATTTTTCTGAAAATCACCCGAAAATTATTTAAAATGACTACTGTTCGCAATGGGCTACATAAAGCAATCAAAGCTAACAAGAACAAATTCGTGATATGAAGCTATTGGCACCAAATGTTACGTGTTAAGAACAGCTATGGATGGATTATTTGAAGTAAACTGATTATTTTAGATAATCTTATTAGTATTGTTTTTAATCAGTCAAATAAAATAAGTCAATAAATTTTATAAGTTGCAAAATGGGGAAATTATTCAAAATAGTGACTGCTTCTAACGGGCTGCATAATATAAAGCAATTGAAACTAACAAGAACAAATACGCGATAAGAAACTATTGGCACCAAATGTTACGTGTTAAGAACTCATAAACACTACATTTCAAAAGGATATTGGGTATACCGTATACATGACCGTTTGAAAACAAAACACGATTTCTTTCCTGTTCCTGTGGCTGGACGTCTGTGATTATTACCTAAGCTACATGTCTTGAATCATTGCGGACGATATTAATTAAATAGCGAACAATTAAAAGTTCTTATACCGCGCTCTTTCCTGTTACGGATACGTTGTAGAAGATATATACTTCCGATATAATTTCTTGACAGGTCTTTTAGCGGATTTCATACTTTCGATTAGTCTGCGTAATAAAGTAGATATTTCGTAATATCTCACTTTGACACTTTCTTTAAAGTTTCGTTTGCAATATAATTCGGTTTTATTGACATCACAGAGTCTAAAACTGTAATTGAAAATACGGTCACCTGCAAGTTCATGTTATTTTACGTGTATTTTACGAGTTCGTTGTCTTTGTAGTATAAACACTATTTTCAGTTGCGATTCGCCCAAACTGTATATAACATTAAAAGATTATGTTAACATCGGTGCTCGTAAAATACACATAATGATGACCATCGTTATATTCAAAATTACATTTCCTTGTATAAAAATAGACTTGATATGGGAAGAAAGTCTTAGTAATAAAATAACAATGTTTATTCAAATGAAGGTTATTTACTAGGCCATTTAGCTTATTGAACAAATAAATAATGTAGGGGCACTATCAAGAGATCCCTGGCCAGTCTCCATACGAATTAACCTCAATTGACAGTGTCGAGGAGGCGCTTCGCTGATTGAAGACAGCGAATGTAACCACGAGTGAGTGCCGCTTTCTGTGTTCGATATTTGAATAAATAATTCTATATTTGCAATTCAAAGCTGAGCCGCCTTTGTTGACAAATGTAGAAATAAATAAAATGTTGTATTGGTATATTAATAAGTGAACCATTTCAGTACTATAAAACTGTATAGAGATAAGATAAAAAATTGTGGCAGTTATGTGTCGATATTTAGACTACGTTATCACCTGTAATCTGCTAAATTATATTGTTTTCTTTTTTGTATAAAAACATTCTATCCTTAATGTGGTTAATTAGTTGGTTTTACGAGTGCCGTAGATGGACAGGAAGACTTAAAGTTCAAACAATTTAAGTACTCTAGATTGTACTCGAAGACGAAAAAAAGGTATCCGCTTAAACACAAAAAGTAAACATAATCAAATTTTTAAAGTGTAGAATAATGCTAGTTATACGGAAGACTCTTTTGAAAATATCATAGCAGTCTTACAAGTAGAGCATATTGATTGTTATCAGTTGAATATAGTTTGATACGCTAAGTGGAACAATGTAAATGAGGTAGACATGTTTGCATAGATTAGTTTAGATTACATAGGGATGCTGCAAGCGATAGCCGTGTAGTTGCGTAAATAGAACGAAAAGCGGTGTCCTGCGGTGACATATATATGTGCGCGTGCTCACCGGCCCCACCACAGCCAATATACCACATTGATTTATTACACCCATAAAAGCCTAAGAACAAATATAAATAACAATATAACTTTAAAAGTTTTAGAGACTTCCATATACGAACAAAGACAATCACTCGAGCACTGCCAAGAAAGTAATAATTTATAGTATTTAATACGTTTTTTACTTAAACTTTTGTAGTAGGTGCGAGTGTATGACACAAACATGATAAAGTTTTATCTATGGTAGATTAAAATAAGAATCGTCGCTCAATATTTTGAATGAGTTAGAATTGCAGCAACTAGCCTTATCATACCGAGTAGTAGTATGAATGGACCAATTTTTCCAAGCTGGAAAACCTGAGGATGGACTGTAATTTGCTGGATACAAAGCAGCTGTTATTTATAGTATCAATAAAAGAACAAAAAATAATCAGCAAAAAGATTAAACTTTTATGTTTATTTGAATTTCACGAGTGCAGTCAACGGCACTACAAAACTGCATGCTATAATAACCCCGTAAAACACATCAAACGAGATACATAGATATCAAACGTTTGACCCCAAATAGAACCAGATCTTCTATAAACAGATTTTGGGGCACGTTTGATGTTAGCGTTTATCGTTAGCCTCGAGACATACGCAACTCTTTCCAATTGACAAGTTTCATGGCTTTAATGGCCGTGGCATTACGCAGTTTATAACATTCTAGAGAACATAACGATGCAAGTTGCTGGAGTAATTATTATATTTATGGCTACAAAGCTTGTTTAACGTTGCAGCAGTTAAAATTAGTAGCCAGCCAGCACAATTTGTACTTGGTCAATATAGTATAACGTCTGTTGTTACTTTGTGAGTACCAACCCAAGGACAAGTATAATAGTGGACATAAACAAAATCATCAAAGGGATATTGTTCACGCAAAGCAACATCTCTCAAAAGGGGCTTTCTTACAGACCTAGTGTAAAAAAGGGACGCAGTTACCTGCTCCAAAGAGGAGTCAGATGGTAGTGACGAAAAAGTCAAAACTACCAAAATAATCTGCTAAATATTTTAGATTGAGTAATTAAGGCTATTTTCTAATTTAAAATATTAGTGGATATACATAATTAGTGGTAAACGGTTAACACAAACTTGAGGACCAATCAGAAAACTGCCAATGATTTTCGATAGATTAATAAAGATGTAATGTAAAAAGTGATCATTAGAATATGATACATCATTAGAAATATCAAATATGGGCAAGCAATACAACTGTTAAACCCGGATGTCTTGGTAACAAAACAACAAACGATAATCAAACGTGTTTCGCTCATATGGAGTTCAAAAGATGACTGAAAGTACAACCATCCAGTGTAGCTAAGTACCAAAACTCGTAGAAGAATGCACTGAAACTGTTTTAAGTTGCCGCACTTTTCACTCATATATCACGATAGTTCACAACAAAAGGCAACAGTTTGTTTATAAGGTCCGTAGTAAAAGTAACGTGCATAAAGATGCGGAGCCAACACGCGCGCGGCCGCACTCTAACGAGGCTCCGTGTACACTGGCTTGACTGATGGGGTACCGTGTTTGTGACCGACTGCATTGAATTTAACTGAGTCACGGAACCCAAGGAACCCGGATCACTGATCAAACCAGTAACACACGGTCTATTGATTACAGACAGGATGGGGACGAGGGATATTTAGGGCGTGGAGAAACAACCACGATGATGTTCAATGGAATGGCGATTATGTTGAAAAACGCAATTGGTGATACGAACATTTAAAAGATTACACTTAATCACACATAATAAATTCTACAATTTGTTTAATTAATCAAGTTATGCTAGTTTTTTTTATAAATATTATATGTATTATGATAACGATATAAAAGATAGAATAAAGAAGGAGGGTCATATTATTATTATCTATACGCGAGACGCTTGTTGCGCAAGTGCGGTAGGCACTTCTGGGGATTTATGGGCCACGGGCTCGAGTTACACTTGATAATGTCTCTGCGCACGCGGCGACTACGGCACAAACATGTTTAAATTTAGTAAAAGCAAACAGATGACAATAGCGGTATCTAAACTACATATATGAAACACAAACTATTAACTTTATTCCTACAAGATCCAGGAATTAACGATAAAAAGGAACAGGAAGTTTGACAAAGGCTGTGTACAATTGTTAAGTCTTGCTTCGGGTGGTCTAAGCAAAAACAATTAATTTTGGAGTCCAAAGAGTCTCCTCTTTAAAGACGTTGACTAATTATTTGTTTAAGATCTTCAGTTACAAAAAGCAAATTATATCTCAGGATTTGTAAGAATTCAAAATTCACTAAAAATATTACAAAAATATGTTACACAATTAAAAAAATCGAATGTCAAAGAATGGTAATAAAATGTAAGAAGAAAGAAAAACAACAAAAACCAGAGAAAATATTGACTACTATTGCGAACAATTAGCTTTAAATTGAACAATCCCGCTGTTTATATTCACCATGGTAATGACGATTCTTTGACTAAAATGGCTACGTGCCAGACATACACATGTGATTACTGTTAGTTAATATTCATTATTAAATTGTTTGCAAACTTCAAATGTACAGCATTTCTATAACGGAGATAACATGCGACAAAATTTGGGCAAAGTCAATAGACAACGGAAATGCTAAACAAAAATTATTAGCGTGTTTAAGTGAAGGTAGACAAGACAGCACATGGACACGCCAACCGATAAACAACACTGGTTTCAACCAGGTATTGACATTTGAAGTAAGATATAAAGTAGATAATATAATATTATTATACCAGTTCTTCTTACAGTTAACAAAAAAAACGAGACCTAATAGGTAACTTTTGAAGTAAATGATTACTAGTGGTAAGTATATATTTATCGGGATTTAAAACATTAATTTTAAAACACAGAGGGCTGGTTCGTTCTTTGCCCAAAGAAGAAGCATTGCCATACAACGTGGAAATGCTGCCAGTCTTCTGGGCACGTTTCCGGACGACAGCGATGTGCAGGACTGCAGGAGTACTTTGACGCATAAGTCTATTTTTGTTTTATTTTTTTATGTACACAGTTAGGTTTAGCTGTGTTTTTAAAATATTATGAATTATTATCAAACCGCATAGAAAATTATAGCAGGATATCTAATTATCTTACCCTTTTTCTTATTATAAATGAGAAAGTTTGTGAGGATGAATGGATACATGTACGGATGTTTGTTACTATTTCACGCAATGACTACAGAATAGATCTGAATGAAATTTGGTAATTCGATAGTTGACATCCCGGAATAACACATAGGCTACTATTTATCCCGCAATTCCTACGGGATCGGTATTTACGCGTTACGCGGGAATACGTTTTTTCAGGTTTGGTTTCCGCACTTAATCCCTGCACAGGACCATTGCGCGGGAAAACCCTCCCACACAGACGAAATCGCGGGTAGAAGCTACTAGATACATATAAAGAAAATTGAGGGCTGTGTGTGATTTCAAAATAACTGTGTTTCCTTAAGTGCTTATAGTTATTAAGACGCTACTAAAACACAAACAAACTCTTATATTCTGTTTGTCCAAGCTAATCTCTAGAACGACTGATAGAATGGGATATAGGCTAGTTTTTATACCGGAATTCCGTTTTTTATTTCGGTATTATTATTTGGTCTATATTATCGCATTTTTGAGTCAAATGTAAAACAATCAAGAAATACACGAGTATGTTGCTCAACTACTAAGATATGAATATCAATAGTGATGACATTAATGACACCAAGGTGTTAAACTAGGCACTAAAGGAAATAGCGTTCTCAATGACAAAAGATACTTTCATGACGTTAAAATATGTTTTTTATTTGTATAGGTAGGCAATTGAAAGTCAATGATATGGCATTGAGACGCCACATCATCCACTGTGGCCAAGTCTCGTACACGACACAATTGGTACAAAACTAAACAATGGCGGCACAAGAACATTGGTGGACGTCTTTCATTTTGAATTATGCATGGCGTCGATGCTTTAGTGAGCAGTAAATTAGAAACACAAAAAAATCTACACCACTCATTGAAAAATCCACTTTTTCTTCGTCCAGACGAATTAACTGAACACATGTAGGAACATAAATGAGTTTGATGACCGTTACATGTCTGATCTTCAAACGAAGAAAATTGATTTATTCGTTCTTCTTTTGCTTGATTTTGATACCTTTAAGATTTCTTCGAAGGATCAATCAATCACGTTTAAATAAAATACCTACGTGATGTTACTTAGTCTCAATTAGCAGTACTTTATCATATTCGATCAATTTATAACAGGATAAGTATAAAAACATAATTTTCGTAAATCTGTATTGGCGTTGCATGTGCAAAGCCAATAATTTGAAGTAAGCAATAAACTCATCAATAAAAATGAAAATATAATTCACTGTAACTGGATATTATTAACAATTAAATCGCTAAAGAATACCAAGGTAATTTTGTAATTACAGAAGTAGTAGATAATAATTGAATAATATGTATGCAATGTCCTCGAGTTTGGGAACTAGTAAATAAAAATTATAGAGAGTGCAATGTAGGGATGTTCATGTAAAATAAATATCGATATTTTTTTCGATATAATATATCGTAATGTTATATCGATGTTCTGCGATATATCGAAGAAATATATCGATATATTCGCTATATCGATATTTTTGATATTTAGCTAGTAATTTGTTCGGTTTTACCTATTATAATTAATATTAAATATTCAAAAAAGTTAATATGAGTAAAAACAGTTACTGAGGAAACAAATAAACTATGTTTATTTATAAATCCCGGTACTTTTTCTCTAGATGTGGCAATTCCATTTTTTATTTAATCTTTTAGTTTGCAGTCTTCTTCTTTGATGAGTTAGATCCTGTGCAGCTTTAGAAAAGTCTCAGGCGGAACAGAGCTCGCCACCATTGTTAAATATTTAAATGCTACACGTTGTATAATACAGGGAACTGTACCTACTCTGTAATCTACAGACATTTCTAATGGGTTTTCATGGTATGTCGTGCATATTCATAGATTAAATCTATAACACAGGTAAATGATTTTGTGTCCTTGCGTTTCGTTCCTGCAACAACTAGTTTTTAAATAATTCAGGGGTTTACGTGTTGGTTTTACTCAAAACGCCACACATAAACAAAAAAAAAACAAAAAAATAAGTACATGAATGAGCTTTTAATTTCTTTCGATTTTTGATATATCGGATAAAATATATCGATTTTATATATCGATACTAGATGATCCGATAATATTGAATTGAAGCGATATATCGCGTACATATATCGATATTTTATGAAATATCGATATATATCGTGCACTCCTAGTGCAATGAGCTAATTGATATGTCAATTACGTCCCTATCATCGTCAAGATAATTATGACAGCTTTATTGATAAAGCTTACTGATAAACTTGTCATTCTAATTAGTGCACTTCTTAATACACGAAATATGTATAGCTACAGAATTTAAAACATAATTAGTGAATAATATGAGTGACAACTCTGACAACCCAATAAAAGGACCAGTTCTGTTTAGTTTGATGATTGGTGATAAGACATATTATAACGGAACAGATTAAGTAATAGCAGTGTGTAACATTAACGATGTTTGATAACTCAATAATATAAGAGAGAAAGAGCGAGCGAAGTCAAAAAATTAAAATTTATAATATTGGCTTGGTAGCTCGTCTCCTGTTGCGTACTTTTGATCTTTTATTACGAAATTTACATAGTATGACGTCATAGAACTTTATAATGTACTGGTTAATAGCAATATATGAAAAAATAATAATATGAAGGTTTTAATCTGGACTACATCAGCGGCACACCAAGTTCAAAGTTGTCACTTGCCATATTCGCTCGCATTTATAGGCGCTTTGTCACATAGCCGTCAAGACGTAAGGGAAAAGCGATATCATAATATTGCATGAGCGCGTTACTGTATAAGGCGGTACTTAAATTACGAGACATCTGATATCTGGTAACGCACTTGAAGTGATAAATAGGCGTAGGAAGGGGGGGAGCCGGGTGGGCCGTGCCCACCCCAGAATGGTCTGGTGCCCACCCGAGAATTTTTAGTAACAAACAATTATGGCTGAAAAATTTTAAAATCTGGTCAATCGCTTCTACTACTGGGGGCCAGGCCCCCCCTGGGAAATATCTCTAGATACGCCAATGTCTGATAATGGTAAAAATGATTCAATATCTGAAAGGGTAATTTTTAATACGCTTGTAACTATTCGTCTTTGACTTGGACATCGTATGTTACATTAGATAGCGGCGGTGGCAGTTAGCAATTGGCATACATTCTTAGCGCCCGATATGGAAGGAAACGGGCAAACGGGCGTCTCACGGCCGCACGGACCTCTGATATTGTTTACTTGTGGCATTCCATCTCAATTTTCATGAAATCGGGCTTAAAGGGCTTTTAGAGGTAATCGCCAGAGATATCCAAAAGTTAAGTGATATCGAGAACACCTATAAAAAGTGATGTTTCGAACAAAAACATTGATGTTTCGAAACGGGTTATACGACCGTGGAGTGAAAGTACGAATCTGTAGTCACTAAGGGAGATCTGTAGTCAACCGCAATGTTATGAAATATGATGACCACAAAATTGGATCGATCGGTATGAATTACACAGTGACAAAACAAAAACAAGCAGGGTAGCTAAGCATCAATGAGCATGTCATCACTGAGATAGCTTTACAAGGTGGCGACTCGTCATTATTTTGTCTACGAAGATAGTATTATGTTTCAATGGCGTAGGTGTGGTAGCAAACGCATTGTGACAGCCTGTTTTAAGGTGACATACAAAACAATCTCATGTTACATTACCCTATTGATTAGAGAGTCCATACGTAGGTAGTTGATACAATAGTTTCTAGTGAAAAGAGGTAAATTGTGCTCACTATTCTGTTAATTAAAACTTTACCATTTTTTAATCACAGTTAATTGGAAGCTCACACATGTAGAAAGTTTTTTATTAATATGTACATTTTTAATATCTTTGGTATGTTTAATGTCGTACATAATACATCTATAAACTCTTTAATGCAGTATTTTTTTATTAATTGCATGAAATAGGTACTTACATTGGTTGTGAGTTGTGTGGTCAGCGTGTGCACTTTTTCTTTAGCGTCAGCAAGTTCCCTCCTCAATTTCCGGACCTATAGGAAAACTGGCAGGTTTAATTGTGCACGAACGAGTCATAATTAGCTTGTTCGCATAACTATATTCATAAGCACTTTCTAGATTGTTAATAGTCGATTTTAGCGTAGAAACGTTATGTCAGGCTTTGATTAAGTGAAAAGACACGAAAATGAAAATGATAACTTGGACATAATGGACATGAATCTATCTGATTGAAAAAGCAGGAAAAATTATATGATTGAACATTACATTAGGTACCTCGTGTGCCTGTCTCTCTTCCGATCCCGCACCAGCAGCTAATGACGACGCCGTTGATACCAATGATGCTGTTGATCCGTGCGCTGTTGACAACGAAGCGAATATTGAAATCTAGACTATGAAAGACTGGGCCTGCGGGCTGCGAGCAATGGGTAGCTTGCTGCCCGACTGAAACCAGGCCCTTGTAGACGGCGCGTCGTGTTCCACGCGCGCCTCAAAGAGTGTCAGCAAAATTCTCGGGGCCCACAAGAGGGCCGTTGCCTGCCGGGGTTGCGTAATTGTTCGAAAGAGTTACCGCGGCCTCGGAACACGAAGGGCATATGATGGGACACGGATGGGTTTTAGTCAGTAAAAGTGTGACACACCCTCCCGCTTCGCCCTGCAGATCGGGAGGCTGTCATTGGATGATTTCCCATCCCCAAAACAAAAAAAAAAAAACAAGACTATGAAAGACATGTGTAGGGAAGGGATGAATTAGGGGACAGTTGATACGAAACATTCTTTTGATACCGCTGACTGACATCCCTCGCAACACATCTCTCGCACACATCCCTCGCAAACATCTCTACTCTTAATTTCGGTCTGTTCATCGAGGCTAAGGCTGCGTTTCCACCAGAGATGTGCGAGGATGCGTAGCGAGGGATGTGTTTATAAAGAACCAATAGAATCGCTTCATTTACCTCGCCTCGGTCAGCACATCTCTGGTGGAAACGGCTTAGCGGAGCTAGATTTTTGCGCATACAAAACAAGCGCGAGATGTGTGCGAGGGATGTGTGCGAGAGATGTGTTGCGAGGGATGTGTTGCGAGGAATGTGTGTTGAGAAGGATGTGTTGCGAGGTTTGCGCATCCTCGCACCACACATTAATGCGCATTTTCACAGCTCCGCTACACATCTTCGTAGGCACATTTTCATCGCACAGCTTTGGTGGAAACTCCCACACATTTTCACACACAGCACAGCTAGACATCCTCGCACGACACATTTCCATCGCACATATTTGGTGGAAACGCAGCCTTATGCTCAACTGGCTGCCAAACAAAAAGTAGGGTATCCTAGCAAAGGTGAGACAGTATTTCACACGGGCAGGTACAATTGCTTTCATCTAGCGCAAATTCGGTCGATTACCTACTGCTTCCATCTCTGGTATGGATCTGCCGAATACCAGCTTGATGCACTTGAGTCTATCAAGGAACGGGCCAAAAAGCTCATTCGCACCGAGGGACTAATCGGATCAAAGCTCCAGACCCTTGAATATCGGCGCCGTGTTACAAGCCTATCAGTTTTCTATCCCAGCTCACCCACACACAAAAAACGTTTTGGGAATACTTTCATTTTACATACAGCTAAGGAATGGAATTCCCTGCCGGAGTCTGTATTTTCTGATCAGGTGAGATTGTGGTCAAATCAGATTCTATAATCAATAAAAAACCTATCAGTGCAACTTAACTTGGAAAACTGTGTATCATAGGTGGTTTCGGCAGAGTACCATTTAATGGCTAATCGTGTTTCAAGAATACAGAAAAAGTTTAGTGCTTATAAACGGATTTCAATGTGAATTACACGCAATAGTTATGTATTTTTTACTTTGGTTTGATATGATGCAATTGGTCGCTATCTAATAGGCACAATTAGTTGCAGTTTATTTACATATGACTTAGTTCTGGCTACGATTGATTAACGAGATCTAAGTATGTAGAATCCGACTGAATCCTGGTCTTTGTCACTTTCGTATCCAATATATGTATATAAACTACTCGTATGTCAATGTTGCACACATCGTATCTGCGAGAAAATATTCCCAAACATTACCGTAAATAAATGTTTTATATTCGAATTCTGTCTCCGATGCAAGCCACATGTCTGCGGTTGCGACATTATGCGGTGCCGCGGACATCTGCTTCGTATAAATGATACCAATGACCGCACGATACCGAAGTACCCGTTAAATAGAGCACTCTAATTAAAGTATTGGAGAAAGATACTTATTGCATAAATGTTATTCTTCTATCACTTTCTTTAAATTACACTACTTTGTATATCTCATTCATATTTTCTTATGGTTTTGCATATCCTGTTTTCTGGTAGGATGGTATAACATACCTACCCACAAAATAAGGTTCAATGTTTACTGTTCAGCATAAGAATGTATTCATTAAAACTGGAAAATATTAACTAGGGTTTGGTGATTTGGTCGTACTGTTGGTTGTGAGCTCTAAAATTTTTTACAATCATCAGCTTCGCGGTGGTTCCCAGAGTTCCCAGACCAGACTTATAATAGTCTTGAAACTAAAATAGCCTTTTTCTCTGGGTGGGAAAATCATTGAATAACTGCTCCCATTCTGGGTGGAGCGAAAGGGAGTGTCGGACTTCCACTGACTAAAA
Source organism: Tholera decimalis (assembly GCA_943138885.2). Taxonomy (NCBI): domain Eukaryota; kingdom Metazoa; phylum Arthropoda; class Insecta; order Lepidoptera; family Noctuidae; genus Tholera; species Tholera decimalis. Next base: position 33,768,898 of record OW964549.2, on the reverse strand, counting down.
ACCCACCCTGTTCCTTCAGCTGCCCTTAAGTCCCGGGGCCGCGGTATCTCGTTAGAACATTCCTGCAACCCCGGCAGGCAATGGCCCTATAGGACCCCGTCACTATTTCTGACAGCTCTTTGAGGCGCGCGTGGAACACAACGCGCCGCCGACCCAGGCCTGGTCCTTACCGGACGGTGAGCTACCCCTGCTCGCCGTCCGCAAGCCCGCGCCTACGGTGATCGGAGATCTGTACGCGATCCCCGACGCCCAGGGGGTCTCCCGCAGCGGTTGGGGCGTGAGGAAGAGAGATGCCTCTCCCTCGCACGTTCGGCCTCCTCCTTTGCTAGCATGACTGCTTCGCAGGAGGCGACTGCATCCCATTCCCTCTCGCTCCGCATCATGATCTGAACCAGGGCCGGGCGCGAGAAGTCACCACCGCCGATCAACCCCACGAGGACACGGCGGTGCTCCTTCCAAGCAGGGCACACCTCGACCGTGTGCTCCACCGTGTCCTCCGGGAAGCTAAAATAGCCTATCATTGTAAATGGTCTTCTCTGCTTTTCTTTATTTATCTTAGCAATACTGTCCCACTGAGTGGCAAACGCCATTTAAAATTATTTAGCACTTGACTTACCTTCATCATTTTTTTTAGGATAGTGGTGCGAGTGTCTTGGCGTGTGCATCACACTGCCGGGCTGGTGCGTCGGACTCAGCGCCGACCTAGGAGATGGTGACGGTGGCTCCGATACGCCGTAGTTCAGACCTACATCATACAAAAAGATATCGTCAGTTAGTTTTTCTTCACTTATTTTAATTAACTAAATTAAAGTTAGTTTACTAACCAGTCAGGCGCATGCTGATTTTTCTAGCTAGAAATGACATGGCTGCAGATCTAGTTCAATTCAGAAAATGTTAAAATAACCGATGTAATTTATTCTGACGCCCAAATTAACAATATATTCAGAGTAAAGACACAATCACAATGACTTGAAAGGGTATCCATGTTTACTGTATAAAATCATTACTAATAAGGTTGTATTATTATAATGCCTATTGTTTCATTCCTTTGCAAGGAACAGTTTGTTTGTTGATGAGACAATAGAACAACCAGAGAATACGTTAATTGTACTATTCGCACTGATTAAGATAAATTATGCAAGAATGACCGCTATGAACAAGATATACATTGGCATTGCTCAAAGCCACGTGCAGTAGTGAATATGTAACGACATTCTTAGACCCATCAATATTAAAAACTTTAAGGCAGCTGACATAAATGTTCGTGTGATGAATGATGCAGCACCAGAAGTAGTAAAATCGATGGGAGCAAAACAATCAATAAAAACATTAGTCATGGACATTGAGAAACATACAACCCTTTATGTCCCATAAATTATTTTGTTCAAGAGTCATAAAATACATAGGACTTAAGACATAAAACCTTACCTTGTCCAGATGGTCCATATTGCACTGGTAAACAATAGTACGGCTCGTAGTCACTCTCCGAAGATCTTTGCAACATTGAAGGGTATAGCTTCTCTGATTTTGTTGATCTGCAAGAAAGTTATTTGTTTAGTTATTAATAAAGTAGTATCAGGAACCAATCTACGAGGAAGCACATTTTGTGTTTGACATTGCTTGGTAATTTTGGTGCTCTCAAGCTAAGAATGAGAGAAAGTACGTTGATAAGTGTTTTACGGGTCCAGAGACTAATTTTGAAATGTAAGTGAGGTGCGTCGAGTGCTTTTTTTCGTATCAATGAACGATTATGAAATGAATAAAAATTATACACATACTAGCTACTTTTGTTGATAATTGGAAGTATGGGCATATTGAGCATAGTACGTAGCCAGTTATATATCAATGTCTAATCGTATCTCAGTCATTCCAAGCTTGCTATACAGCACTTCAATATTTTGTGAAGCCCTCGGCATATAGCGCACAATACAACATGAAACAGTACAATATATTTAGCAGTAGACAGAAGCACGTTGAATATAGCATCAAGTTCTAGCTTCCAAATTGACGCTTTACAGAAAATAGTTGTTTTTTTTATTGCTTTATCATTTCTATTTGTGTATGGGTGTAATTGGAAGTATAGGCATATTGAGCGTAGTACCTAGCCAGTAATATATCAATGTCTAATCGTATCTCAGTCATTCCGAGCTTGCTATGCAACACTTCAATATTTTGTGAAGCCCTCGGCATATAGCGCACAAAACAACATGAAACAGTACAATATATTTAGCAGTAGACAGAAACACGTTGAATATAGCATCAAGTTCTAGCTTCCAAATTAACACTTTACAGAAAATAGTTGGTTTTTTTTTTATTGCTTTATCATTTCTATTTGTGTATGAGTGATATAGTGTGTGAACGATTGAAAACTATTTACGATGGTGAAAAGAGATAAGTATTAGCGCACTTTCTATGATTACAAATAAGGTGTCGTGTGTGCACTTGTGTGTCAAATAGTTTACAACTTCAAATGTGAAAAATTTAGAGAAACGAGCATTTATAAAGGCGTAAATTAAGTGAAGATTATAATAATAGAAGCCGTGCCTTGTTCAAATCATGCATAGAATATTTATTGTTTAAATGAAGCGTGCCACCTTGAAGCCAAAACATGAACAAACTGTCAACCGTGTGGCATACCTTGGAAACGTCCTATCTCTGAGGTAGCTAAAAATTTAACCAACAAGTCAAGACATTGTAATAATAACCACCCACCGTACAAATATAAATACATGACATTAGAAAGTAAATAAGCATTAATGAGTATTAGGGAAAAATAGAATGTAGGTTACACATAAGCATGATAAATGAGAAGAGAAGAATTAAGCCCTTAGAATTAGTATCAACTTAGTCAACCCGTTTTCAATTTAATAATTGACACATATAACCTATATTTAGCTGAAGATAAAAGTCAATTAAGATTAATAAATTATTAACATTATGTAAACAATCCACCACATTGATGTTGTTAAATAAATAATTAAATTAATATATCGATCTTAATATTAACTTGTTATTGAAAAGAGTCAATAATTAAAACCAGTATTTCTTTGATTCGGTAAAATTTTAGACTGAAGTATTATTTTTTAATACATATCGTATGATTGGTGTATAAAAACATACATAAACTAATCAAAATACCTGATACAAGTATATCAATGCTGAAACCCCAGAGAGACATCATCTTTCAAATCGGTCTGAAAGTCAATATATATTTGGGGGACCCACCTAATACTGTTGCTCCTGTTTAACCTGGAGCCCTGTGCGTCTCGGTGCATGATGAGCTTATTGTGTGTGAGTGAGCTGCGGTGGTGTGAGTTAGGGGAGGAGGTGTGGTTGTGCGCCTGCGCCGAGTGCAGCGACGTGAGCGACTCCATCGACTCGCCCTCGGACAAGCGCCCACTCGCAGAGTATGTGTTGCTGAAAAGGGGAAGAGTGATGACGGCACGGAATGGCCAGCTGTACTTCCATCTCAAATTAGACCTTCTATTTTTAAAACTCAAATTTAATCATCTACTACCAAATAAAATTGAAACAAACAAAACACTGCCGTATCCTACAACTGGCCATTGAAAATAGGGCTGAAAAAGCAAGTGATCATGATAGAAGAGTTTTGCGTGTCATAGTATTTAATTTCAATGTATATTTCATTGCATATATGCACACAATATTAGTAATTGTTACACAATTGAGGACTCCATAAATTAAAACAATATAGACCTAAGCCCATTGTATGACACATTAAATATACGGAAAATAATGACACACAAATAAAGCATAGATAAAAATATGATGAGGGAAATATGATGATAATAATGACACACATTTATACACTTACTGTCACAACGACACAAAAAGTACATTCCATTGCTTTTTTTTTTTTTTTTTGTTACTATTCATCACTCATGTCCATACAAAACAAACACCCAACCACATACAATGTAAGTTATTAGTAGGTATTTACAATAATTACCTGTGTCTTAGCCAAGGTGCATAAGGGATCCCGTAGTCAGACTTGACTTCAGAATACGTTTGGGTATCAGAGAGACTGCCGTCACTTATCTTTATGCCACCCCTAGGTGCAATCCTGGAAGCCATTGCATGTATTAACTAATGCCAAACGTTAGGCGAGAAACATACAATGTAAGGAGGTAAATTTGCCTTCAAACAATAAAGAACACTTCACGAAAGTGAGGATCACTTTAAACTCATGTCTCTTATACCGAGATCAATTTAACAATGATTCCCACGTTTTGAACTGATACGGATAAGAACTGTTTGCTTACTTGTCAACATTCATGATTATAACTCTTGATATATTTTTTGTTCACTGAACTATTTTGTATTGGCTCGACAGAAATAAATTGAAATATTGATCAGACATTGTTCCTTCGTCCGAACATCACAAAATTCTTCTTCGCAATGTATATTTACTCAATTATATTGGTGGCCAGTACAGAGATGAATTAAGTCGCAGTTCAATTAATGAACACGTCATATTGTGCCATAACAAGTTTGATTCAGGCAGGCAAATGACAGTTATCTATACATTCTCGGATTATAAACCAATCCTTGTTTGTATTTCCAATTCAAATATTTTGATATCAGTGGAATTATTGGAGCACATAGGTCAAATATTGATAAACCACCTACTTAATAAAAATACAAGGAATTTGTGTTTATCTATTGCACAACGATTCCTTTCTTTTAATGTCCCGAAACATATATACACACAGCTAGGTGAACTTAAATAGTCGCAGAATAAAAGGTTCTTGTTTGATAGCGAAGTTCCTTAGGAATTTTCAATAACTGAATTACGCCCAGTAATAATAATTTTCAAGATCATAGTTTTCGTCTAGCTCCGTAAAAAGAGAGCAAGATATATTTCCATCTCACTCTCACATATATCTACTATCCTGATTATTAGTTAAAATGTTTAATTGTTGATGTCAACGAAACAATTGTCTTGCGGTTCATTTGGTACGCTTCATAGTAAGCTGTGAGGTAATTTGTAAGAAAATTTTTGATACACATATGTACAATGATTATTTAGTCCTGAGTCCATTTTGACTTTGATAATGTTTTATCTCAACGTTTTTGAAACCTGTATGTATGTCATAGACTACATTTCTATTTTATTCCGGAAAAACGCACAGCAAAACCGTCATTTTGAAATTTTGCCTGTCTCGAAAACGAAACCGTAATTTTGAAAATCTGCGTTAACCGTTGTAAGACAAAATGTTTTAATGAACATTCAACAGTTAGTGTTTAGTACTGAAAAAGCACAAACATAACGCCTATTCACATGACATCATGCATGCTGTGAAATGCAATACATCTATCAAACTGCGTAACTTGCCCCAAAGTGCTGGCATAGAACATCAGTCAGCTCAAAACATTAAATATATTATAGAAGATATTTTACCTGTGATGATGGAACAGGGCTGCAAACTCGTGTGTCCCAGGCTTCGGCAGTGATTGCGAGCCCAGAAGCCTCTCTCGAACTGAAGCCGATAGCTGAGCCGCAGCTGTTCCACCCAAAGAAAACGATTTCGGACCGATTCCATTTTCTGCGTAGACGTCAAAATGAAGAATGAATGATAATGCATAGCAAAATAAAGCGATTTGACGTAAAATGCATGCAGAATGGTACAGACAGAAAAATACGTACTGCTGTAAATTGTAGAAATGTAAATGAAAGTTCTCTTTTTTTTTCAAGAAAATTAGCAATGTGGGTAGAATTCACATTACTAGCAATCTTGTTAACCTCCAACTAAGCTAAATATGATTGTATATGGAGTGGGTAGGGTACACGGCAATAGTGTAATGGGTGGGTACGAAACAGCGACCTCTCGATCACAAGTCCGACACCTTAGCCATTAGGTTATTGACGCTTCGAAAGAAGATATTTTTCATCCCCCCATCTCGGAAAGAGTATTTTTGCTCTTCGATATCTGAGTGCAAAAGCCGTTTTTATCCGCTAGAGGATAAAGTAAATTGAATTTAGAACATCGTGTGTACTAAGTTTGTGAATTGAAAACATTATTAAATCTATTTACTTCTACCTCCATGGGGCCGAATTTATCATACAACTTTTTTTAATTTGTTTAAATCTCAGACTCTGGAACCTTCTTGGTGTACTTACTTTTTTTTTATTTGCTTTGCGCGCCATGTTTTTTTTGCATTTAGTAATTTCCTCGCTGAGGTGGGATGAAAAGTTACGTGTTGCACTCGAGTGCAAAGATTTTTCACCTCGTGCTCTTTTGATTCCCTCACTAACGCTCAGGATTCTAATGTTTGAATCACTCGCTGCACTCGTGATTCAATTTCAGAATCCTTCGCTTGCTCGGTCATCAAAATTGAGCACGGGTAAAAAGCAACTTTGCAATCTTGTATAACAAATAACTATTATAAATCACAATTTTTGGTGATAGATAGGTAATAACTTTAAACAATCTTATAACCTCATTTTCCCATTGAACATAGGGGTAGGTACCTACTTCGCTATTGGTTAGGTTATTTCTAAGACAGAGAGAGAGAGAAATGGTAACGGGTAAGTCTCAAATGGTCTCTGTCTCTAAACGTATTAGTGATTGCCTAACGCTGAAAAGCTACGTGCATGGGATGAAGAAAGTGAAATGGTATAATAATATCATAATCTTACTGTGAATTTGGAGATCTTGTGTACATGTTTGTGTACCACCAGAAACTTTGACTTTTGTTCTTGGCACAGCAGAAACTTGAGCTGTCCTGCCACCTGAAACAAATATTATCTATTAACACATGGTAACCAATAAAGCAACCTAAGTTAGCAGTATCTACTGTCAATATTTTTTTCCCGCTTAACCTCGCTACTGACAGAAAATAAGCATAATGCAACCTGTTTATATTTTTAAATTGATCGTGACATTTAAATTCAAGTTTTCAACAAAGAAATCAATAGAAAAACGGAACAAATTAAATTTGTTTGTAGTTCCAATTTTAAAACTATTGTATTCTTTTTTTTTTCAAATGACACCTCCATTCTATTTTATTTTATTTTTACATAAATTTTGTAAGATCCAAATAAGTATAGAATCAACTTGTTAACTTTTGGATGACATTGGAATACTTTATTTTTTTGGTTTGACGATACAGTTTTTGCAGTGGTTGAGCGATTCGATTTAATTCTTTTATACAATTAAGTACTATAACTTATCACAATTAGCAGTTTGATTTTTCAAATATCATTAAACCAGGTTTGGTATGTCATGTTACTCATTTAG